>JASCIT010000003.1:40000000-42845000 GCA_036711955.1 Digitonthophagus gazella
TTAGATAGGTATAGTTTAAGATGTCTATTTTAATAAGACGTGGTAATTTCTAGGTTAGGTTTTCAAAATTTCCAGAAAAAATTTTTTTTCGAAAATGTTACATTTTCACCCAACCTTAAAATTTCATTTAAACGTCAAAAATTTTTTATCAACTTTGAAAATTTTTTTAATTTTTTTGACAACACTTGGAATAAAACGGTCTTTTTTAATTAAAACTAGAATATTTTAAGTTTCATTTAGAAAAAAAATCAAATCAAAATCTTTAAAAATGAATTTTTTATGAATTTTTTAAAAAATGATTAATTTTTAACCTAAAAAATTTTTTAACCTAAAAAAAATTTTTACCAACTTTCAAAATTTTTTTAAATTTTTTGATAACATTTGGAGTAAAACGGTCTTTTTTAATTAAAACTAGAATGTTTTAAGTTTCATTTAGAAAAAAAATTAAATAATAATCTTTAAAAATGAATTTTTGACGAATTTTTTAAAAAATGATTAAGTTTTAACCTAAAAAAATTTTTAACCTAAAAAAATTTTTACCAACTTTGAAATTTTTTTTTAAATTTTTTTGACAACATTTGAAACAAAACGGTCTTTTTTAATTAAAACTAGAATATTTTAAGTTTCATTTAGAAAAAAAATCAAATCAAAATCTTTAAAAATGAATTTTTGACGAATTTTTTAAAAAATGATTAATTTTTAACCTAAAAAATTTTTTAACCTAAAAAAAATTTTTTACCAACTTTGGAATTTTGTTTAAATTTTTTGATAACAGTTGGAGTAAAACGGTCTTTTTTAATTAAAACTAGAATGTTTTAAGTTTCATTTAGAAAAAAAAATCAAATCAAAATCTTTAAAAATGAATTTTTGACGAATTTTTTAAAAAATTATTAATTTTTAACCTAAAAAATTTTTTAATCAAAAAAAAATTTTTACCAACTTTGAAAATTTTTTAAAATTTTTTGATAACATTTGGAGCAAAACAGTCTTTTTTAATTAAAACTAGAATGTTTTAAGTTTCATTAAGAAAAAAAATCAAATCAAAATCTTTAAAAATGAATTTTTAACGAATTTTTTAAAAAATGATTAATTTTTAACCTAAAAAATTTTTTAACCTAAAAAAAATTTCTACCAACTTTGAAAATTTTTTTAATTTTTTGATAACATTTGAAATAAAACGGTCTTTTTTAATTAAAACTAGAATATTTTAAGTTTCATTTAGAAAAAAAATCAAACCAAAATCTTTAAAAATGAATTTTCGACGAATTTTTAAAAAAATGATTAATTTTTAACATAAAAAATTTTTTAACCTAAAAAAAATTTTTTACCAACTTTGAAAATTTTTTTAAATTTTTTGACAACATTTGAAATAAAACGGTCTTTTTTAATTAAAACTAGAATATTTTAAGTTTCATTTAGAAAAAAAATCAAATCAAAATCTTTAAAAATGAATTTTTGACGAATTTTTTAAAAAATGATTAATTTTTAACCTAAAAAATTTTTTAACCTAAAAAAAATTTTTTACCGACTATGAAAATTTTTTTAAATTTTTTGACAACATTTGGAGTAAAACGGCCTTTTTTAATTAAAACTAGAATATTTTAAGTTTCATTTAGAAAAAAAATCAAATCAAAATCTTTAAAAATGAATTTTTTATGAATTTTTAAAGTTGATTTTTTTTAAATTAAAACTGTCAAAAATTTTTACCAACTTTGAAAATTTTTTTAAATTTTTTAATAACAGTTGGAGTAAAACGGTCTTTTTTAATTAAAACTAGAATGTTTTAGATTTCATTTAGGAAAAAAATCAAATCAAAATCTTAAAAAATGAATTTTTGGAGAATTTTTAAAGTTGATCGACTTTTTTAAGTTAGGTTAGAAGTTTCAAAAATTTTTTACTAATTTTAAAAATTTAATTTTAAAGAAAGAAATAATCAATTAACTCTAGAAAAATCTTTATTTGAAATAATATGAGTAATGTATTTTCAATTTGGTTTTATTTTTTTGGGTCATGACGCCACGTGTAAAGATTTCTTCGCAAACAAACCCGTGCTCAGGTAGATCTTTCCCAATGATTCACGTTGAACCCATAAAATAACGATTCGTTGGGTTCGTCGGTCGTTCGGTGGCCAGACTTTGATACTTTGAAAATTAAAAGGGTCGCTCGTGTATTTACCATCTTATCTCCGACCAATTCGACGTCGAGAAACCGACCCACACACACGAAGACTACGAAGAGCCGCGATTAAGAAGTCATCGACATCCATTCGCTTATCTCGTTTATCTTGACAAAGAAAAAGCCACTTTTCGTTACGGTTATTATACCGGCGCCAAGGAGTAGATTTCGCAATTGTCCTAATCGCGCCATCCTCATTTAACTCCTCATTTAACATCCTGTCTTTCTTTTTGTCCGCTCGTTTTAGCTACTTGAACTCAAGTAATTTAATTAAAATTAATTTAGTTTAGATTACATTAAAAAATGTTGACTCAATTCTCATTCATTTCTAAAAATTATTCTTTATATGAGTAGTAACGATTTTTTAATTACTTGCTCCACATTATTTCCCGAATGGTAAAGTCTTACCAACATTAAACGACACCATAAAATTAAACTGAGGCATTCGAAGGATGCATTTTGCAATTACCTTCCCAGTAAATAATTATCGCGTGTAATTATGGCGGCAGGTTTTTTTCTCTCTCGGGTGATTTAGAAATAACTTCGATACTCGGATGTATGTACTTTGTTAAGTTGCATTCTTGTGATCGAGATTTCTTAGAAAGGACGAGATCGTATTTATAAGTGCTTTTTAAAAAAGACCGTTTTTCTCCAAATGTTATCAAAAAATTTAAAAAAATTTTCAAAGTTGGCAAAAATTTTTGAGTTTTAATTTTAAAAAAATCAACTTTAAAAATTCATAAAAAATCCATTTTTTAAGATTTTGATTTGATTTTTTTTCTAAATGAAACTTAAAACATTCTAGTTTTAATTAAAAAAGACCGTTTTATTCTAAGTTTTACCGAAAAAATTAAAAAAATTTTTAAAGTTGACAAAAAAATTTTTAGGTTAGAAAAATCAATATTTTTTTAAAAAATCGTAAAAAATTGAATTTTAAAGATTTTGATCTGATTTTTTTTCTAAGTGAAACTGAAAACATTCTAGTTTTAATTAAAAAAGACCGTTTTACTCTAACTGTTATCAAAAAATTAAAAAAAATCTTCAAAGTTGGTAAAAATTTTTTGACACTTCTAACCTAATTTTTAAAAAAATCGATCAACTTTAAAAATTCGCCAAAAATCGATTTTTAAAGATTTTGATTTGATTTTTTTTCTAAATGAAACTAAAAATATTTTAGTTTTAATCTAAGAAGACCGTTTTATTCTAAGTTTTACCGAAAAAATTGAAAAAATTTTTAAAGTTCACAAAAAAATTTTTAGGTTAGAAAAATCAAAATTTTTTTAAAAAATCATAAAAAATTGAATTTTAAAGATTTTGATCTGATTTTTTTTTCTAAATGAAACTGAAAACATTCTAGTTTTAATTAAAAAAGACCGTTTTACTCCAACTGTTATCAAAAAATTTAAAAAAATTTTCAAAGTTGATAAAAATTTTTTGACACTTCTAACCTAATTTTTAAAAAATCGATCAACTTTAAAAATTCGCCAAAAATCCATTTTGAAAGATATTGATTTGATTTTTTTTCTAAATGAAACTAAAAATATTTTAGTTTTAATTTAAGAAGACCGTTTTATTCTAAGTTTTACCGAAAAAATTTAAAAAATTTTTAAAGTTCACAAAAAAATTTTTAGGTTAGAAAAATCAAAATTCTTTTAAAAAATCGTAAAAAATTGAATTTTAAAGATTTTGATTTGATTTTTTTTCTAAATGAAACTTAAAACATTCTAGTTTTAATTAAAAAAGACCGTTTTATTCCAAATGTTGTCAAAAAAATTAAAAAAATTTTCAAAGTTGGTAAAAATTTTTTTTAGGTTAAAAAATTTTTTAGGTTAAAAACTAATCATTTTTAAAAAAATTCGTCAAAAATTCATTTTTAAAGATTTTGATTTGATTTTTTTTCTAAATGAAACCTAAGACATTCTAATTTTAATTAAAAGAGACCGTTTTATTCTAAATGTTGTCAAAAAAATTAAAAAAATTTTCAAAGTTGGTAAAAATTTTTTTAGGTTGAAAAATTTTTTAGGTTAGAAAATTAACCATTTTTTAAAAAATTCATCAAAAATTAATTTTTAAAAATTTTGATTTGATTTTTTTTCTAAATGAAACTTAAAACATTCTAGTTTTAATTTAAAAAGATCGTTTTACTCCAACTGTTATGAAAAAATTAAAAAAAATTTTCAAAGTTGGTAAAAATTTTTGACAGTTTTAATTTAAAAAAAATCAACTTTAAAAATTCATAAAAAATTCATTTTTAAAGATTTTGATTTGATTTTTTTTCTAAATGAAACTTAAAACACTCTAGTTTTAATTAAAAAAGACCGTTTTACTCCAACTGTTATCAAAAAATTTAAAAAAATTTTCAAAGTTGGTAAAAATTTCTTTTGACACTTCTAACCTAATTTTAAAAAAAATCGATCAACTTTAAAAATTCGCCAAAAATCCATTCTTAAAGATTTTGATTTGATTTTTTTTCTAAATGAAACTGAAAACATTCTAGTTTTAATTAAAAAAGACCGTCTTACTGCAAGTATTGTCAAAAAATTTAAAAAAATTTTCAAAGTTGGTAAAAAATTTTTTTGGTTAAAAAATTTTTTAGGTTAAAAATTAATCATTTTTTAAAAAATTCGTCAAAAATTCATTTTTAAAGATTTTGATTTGATTTTTTTTCTAAATGAAACTAAAAACATTCTAGTTTTAATTAAAAAAGGCCGTTTTACTCCAAATGTTGTCAAAAAATTTAAAAAAATGTTCAAAGTTGATAAAAATTTTTTGACGTTGAAATTTTAAAGTTGGTTGAAAATGTAACATTTTCGAAAAAAAAATTTTTCTGGAAATTTTTAAAACCTACCAAAATTCTTTATATCTTACATTAAAATAGACATCTTAAAGTATAATTATCCAAAAAATCTTTTCTCAATTTTTAAAAACCAATTTTTGGTGATTTTTTAAACTTTGAAAATTTTTTTTAAGGTTAGGTGAAAACATTTTTAGAAAAAATTTTTTTTCCTGTAAATTTTTGTAATTTACCCTCAAATTTTTTTATGTTTTATTAAAATAGACATTTTAAACAATATTTATCCAAAAAATCTTTTCTCAATACTTAAAAATAAGCTCTCGGTGATTTTTTAAACTTATTTAATCACCGATGATAATCGTTTAATAACCTTACACATGATTCACGTTAACCTCAAAGTGATTAATCTTCCCACTTAATACCAATCTCCGTACCAAAGCAAAAACCTCACAAGCATGCCTAATTCCACCTTAATGACCGCTAATGCCCCAAAAAAAGTGCGCAAAGGTGCTCATCCTGACGGATTATAAATGATCAGCTCGAGAGACTCGCCAGACTCTCCGGTTTCCTTCGCAATTTGATGCGCGCGATAAAAGAAAATAATAAGCCAAGGTTGGCGTTTTAAATCCCATCTTTGATACACCGTCAATCCGATACAAGGATACAATAGTTATCGGTAATTTCAAATTGAATTGAGATCTTCGGTTAGTTGCGGTGGCGTTTAATCGCTTTGCAATTTCACCAGGCGCCATCGAAAGATATAATGGGAACGTGATCTTGTGGTAGATGTTCGAATCGAACCGTATTACACAGAAAACCTGGTGTATTAAAGATAAATTTGATTATTTTCATGTAAATTTTAAATCTAAGTTTTAAAATTTAAATTAAATTTATTTCATTTATTACTTACATTTAATTTATTACTTTTTAAAAGTAAATATCAATAAAATAAGGTATAAAAAGACCTTTACTTACGTTTGTTTGGGTATGAAATCATTTTGAGGTTAGAAAATCTGACATTTCTGACGTTTCTTAAAGGTCGAGATTTAAGACATATCTTACACTAGAAATTTATCTAACATAAATTTTACTAATAATTACAAATTTCGTTTTTAATTTTTAATTAAATCTATTTTAAATTAAAAAAGAATAAAAAATAAATTGATTTTTATTAAAATTTTATTTTAATTATTTTTAAATATTTAATAATTTGATTAAATTGGTTTATTAAAAAACGTGTAAGATATGTCTTAATGTCTAAAAATTAATTTGACGTATAACCTAAAAATTTTATGAAACTCAATCACCTTGAAAGCGACCTAGAAAACCCACCTGCCTTCGAAAATACTTCTGCTATCAAAAAATAAAACAAAATAAGAATGTTTTACGACTCCCTTCGCTTCATATCTCAACGAAAGACATTAATTAACTTTAATTGCCATCGAAAGCTGGTTTTTTTAATTGACCGAGAAGGTATCGGAGGTATCGATACCCTTTCCGGTTATAATTTTACTTGTATCTTGTCAAAAAATAAATTTACAATTTAAATTACGACTTTTTTCTTTTTCTTTTTAGGAAATATGGAAATAATGCTGTACTTTTTCATCCCGGTTGGTATCCTTTTAGCGGTAAACTTAGCACTGTTCGTAGCCACGGCGAGGGAATTAACTTGCGGTCTTTGGAAACGAGAACTTGTCAAGTCAACAACGGAAAGGTAATTACAGTCAACAACACTTTTAAAGAAAACTAGAAGTTAAAATCGAAGACTAAGTCTTCGACAAAGCCTTTTAATTACTTTTCGGAGATCAGATTCTCCGTCTTTTAAACTTAAAACTTCCCGTAAAACCACGTACAGATCTTTCTCGGTTTTTTACTCTTAAAAAGGTAATGCAGATTAATTACCGGTTCACTAACGATACTCTAAAAGGAATTATAGGGTTACATTCAAGACGTTAATGTTTTCCGACCAAGAAAAAAAATACCAACACGTCCCACAACTTGTATTCACTTTATACCTTTTTTCTTCCGTTTAAAAAAATCTAAAACTTATAAAAAAAAATTTAAGACTTAATTCACTTCGGTAACTTAACCTAAATACTTAACGGACTGAAAAGTACCAAAAAAATCCTTTTTTTATACCGTGTGAACCTTCTAATTTACTCAAGCGTGTATAATCGAAAAGATGCGGTTACCTGTTGATGTTAAAAGGGTATTTTTCGTTTATTCCATCGAGTTTTCATACTTAAAATCAAGTTTTTATATTTTATTTGACGGATGTCATCATGACATTTTAAGGTTAGATTATTTGACGTTTAGTGTCGGTATAAAGCCGGTATTGTAGGTTTCAGCCTTATCACACACATTTAATTTTTTTTAATGAAAATTTTTATTAATTTCGTTTTTAATTTTTATTAAAATTGGTTAAAAATTAAAAAATAAGTAAAAATAAAATGATTTAAAACAAAATTTTATTTTAATTATTTTTAAATAAGTTATAATTTGGTAAAATCTTTTTATAAAAAACGTGTGTGATATGTCTTAATTTTAAAAGTCAGATTTGCCAAATATAACCTAACTTTTTTTTTAAATAATTAATATTTCATACTTAATTTTGATATTAGAAGTAAATCTTTTAAGTTAATATTAAAATTCGACTATTTATTTACGATTTTTAAAAGAATTTCGTTTATTACGACTTTTATTCGAAAAATTAAACAAATATTTTTCTTTTACTGACTAATATTTCACTCTAAAATCTAAATAATACATAAAAATTATTTCTTACCTTAATATTATTACTTTTTAAATCCCAAATAACACAAAAATTAACACAAAAAAACATAATTTATACTTTTCTGAGATAAAATCATTTTTAGGTTAGAATATTTGACGTTATGTCAGTTTTGTAGGTTTCAGCCTTATCACACACTTTCAATTTTTTTTAATAAAAATTTTTATTAATTTCGTTTTTAATTTTTATTAAAATTGGTTAAAAATTAAAAAATAAGTAAAAATAAAGTGATTTAAATTGAAATTTTATTTTAATTATTTTTAAGTAAGTTGTAATTTGGTAAAATCTTTTTGTGAAAATCGTGTGTGATATGTCTTAATTTTAAAAGTCAGATTTGCCAAATATAACCTAACTTTTTTTTTAAATAATTAATAATTTATACTTAATTTTGATTTTAAACGTAATTTTTTTAATTAGTATTCAAATTTCTAATTAAATTCGACTTTTTATTTATAATTTTTTAAACAATTTTCGGTTATCTCATTTATTTGAAAAATTTAAGTATTTTTCTTTCACCGATTGAAATTTTTTCATTCTCTCAGTTAATAAAAACATAAAGAAATGATCACTTACCTTAATATAATTACTTTTTAAATCCCAAATTACACAAAAATGACCACAAAAAATATAATTTAAACTTTTCTTGGTGAAAATCATTTTGACATTAGGAGATTTGACATTAGGAAATTTGACATTAGGATATTTGACATTTAGCAAGTTTGAACCTTATCACACACCTATTAACTTTTATGAATAACATTTTTTATTAAATTCGTTTTTAATTTTTATTAAAATTGACCAAAAATTAAAAAATAAATAAAAATAAAGTGATTTAAATAAAAATTTTATTTTAATTATCTTTAAATAAGTTATTATTTGAATAAATAAGTTGGATAAAAATCGTGTTTTGTATGTCTTATATCCAAGTGTTTAAACGTCATAATTGACTGGAATATAACCTAACTTTTTTTATAATAACCAAATAATATGGATTTTATTTACATATTAGATGTTTTTAAGTATAATTACATATAAAAGGAAGTGTATTAAATGTTTTTATTGATTATTTTGGTGTTTTTTTGCTATTTTTTTTGAAATTTTTTTGATATTTTTATATTTTTTGGGTTATTTTTATTAAATATTTATTATTTTAGGTTATATTGAAGTTGAATTCAGCTTGAATTAAAGTTTAAATCAAACATTGTGATTAAAAAAGAATCTTGGGAAAGTTTAAACCAACACGAACCAACAATTTAGTAATTCCCTAATTAGATTTACCCTTATTTTGTTCGGAACGGACTCAACTCAACTATAACTACTCTTCTTGGCCGGGTTTCAAGGTTTCAATCTGGCTTTAAGAAGAGTACCGTGTAATTTAGACACGGTCGTGGTTAGTCCGGTCATTTCCACCGTAAATTGGGGGTCGGGTGATTGCCGGGAACAAAACCCGCTAATAACTTAAAGTAGAACCTTTTATTTTTTAGTTTTCGAAGAATCCGGTTTTTTTGTTGCTTTATAGAAATTAACGCCGAACGGATAAAGACGAAGATTGCATCCGTTTTTATTAATTATTCCGATTATCTCTCGTTCCTTTTTCGACCATTACCCGCACCAATTACCCGTTACTAATGGAGCAGGTTTTAAAACCGAGAAAGAGAGAGAGAGTTGAGGACGATGTGAACGGATTCTTGCATTAAATTGTTATCGGTTTATATTAGTAATAAGCGAGATTTTTTATGTAGAATTTTTAAATAAATGTTTTTTAGTTTTTAAATGATCTTTTTTAGTTTTTAAATGTTCTTTTTGGTTTTTAAATTGTTTAAAAATGGTATTTTTGGTTTAATAGGGCTGCACTTGGACGCGTTTGTCTTAAATTGGTGATCGTAATGGGAGTTTTTTGGATCGCAGACATTATTTCTTGGATGGTTGGTGGCCGGCATGAATATTGGTATTCGACGGATATCTTCAATTGCTTACAGGGTGTTTTTATATTCATCGTTGTTGGTTGTCAACCACAGGTAATTAAAATAATGATGGTTATGGTAGTAATAATGAAAAAATAAGTAATAATAATGAGAAAAATGAATAATAATAATAAAAAAATATGTAATAATAAAAAATTAAATAATAATAATAAAAAAATAAAAAATAATAATAAAATAAACATTAAAAAATTAAAAAAAATCGATTTATAAAGATTTAATTAAAAATTTTTTTATTAAAAAGTAAAAAATTTTAAATTTTCTTAAAATTAATTAAAAATCCTTTAATTTGATACCAAACACGACCTATTTACGATGAAAAACAAAAAAGTTAGCTTAATTTTTAAAATTTCAAGATGGCGAATTAAAAAAATTTAAATTCTAATTAAAAATTCTTAAAGTTTATTAAAAATCCTTTAATTTGATACCAAACACGACTATATTCGGATAAAAAATAAAAAAGTTAGGTTAAGTCAAAAAATTCCAAGATGGCCGACTTTCAATTGTTTATAAAATTAAAAATTGTATATCTCGCAAACTATTTTAGATAAATATGTCATGTTTGGTATCAAATTGAAGGATTTTTGACGATCTTTAACAATTTTCAAAAATTTCCGATTTTCATTTGTTTCTTAAATCAAAAATTGTTATATCTTGGAAAGTAGAAATGTTAGATATGTCGTGTTTGTACTCAAATTAAATGAAATTTAATGCTCTATCGATTTTTAATAAAAATTTTCCTCTAAAGGACTGACAGGTTTACAAAGCGTATGAATATTTACAAAATATAAAATTAAAATTGAATAATTTTTGATTTATTATTACAAAAAAAAATCTGATTTATTGATTAAAAAAGTTGATTTATGGTGAGTTAAGTAAAAAAAAAAATTCTAAAAAAAATAAAATATAAAAAAAAATTAAATTCTTAAATTTTCATAAAGATTATTAAAAATCCTTTAATTTGATACCAAACACGACTATATTTGTACAAAAAGCAAAAAAGTTAGGTTAATTTAAACATTTCCAAGATGGCGGATTTTAACAAATTGAAATTTTAATTAAAAATTCATAAAGGGCTTAAAGAATCCTTTAATTTGATACCAAACACGACTATATTCGGATAAAAAATAAAAAAATTACCTTAACCTAAAAATTTTCAAGATGGCCGAGTTTCAATTGTTTATAAAACTAAAAATCGTTATATCTTGAAAAATATTTAAGATAGATATGTCATGTTTGGTATCAAATTAAAAGATTTTGAAAGATTTTTTTTTATTTTTTAACCAAAAAATAAAATTGATGATCCGCCATCTTGAAAATTTTAAAAATTAACCTAATTTTTTTATTTTTAATCGGAATATAGTCGTGTTTGTACTCAAATTAAAGGATTTTTAATGAATTTTAATAATTTTTATAAATTTTTAAAGATGGCGGATCATTAATTTTATTTTTTGGTTAAAAAATAAAAAAAACCTTTCAAAATCCTTTAATTTGATACCAAACACGACATATCTATCTTAAATATTTTTCAAGATATAATGATTTTTAATTTTATAAACAACTGAAAGTCGGCCATCTTGAAAATTTCAAAAATTAACCTAACTTTTTTATTTTTAATGGGAATATAGTCGTGTTTGTACTCAAATTAAAGGATTTTTAATGAATTTTAATAATTTTTATAAATTTTTAAAGATGGCGTTTTACCGATTGTTGTTAAAGTTAAAAATTTCTATATTTATGAAAGTATTAAAATTAGATATGTTGTGTTTGTACTCAAATTAAACAAAATTTTATTTCTTAATCGGTGATTAAAAAAATTTCGCTCTACCATTATTTTTGACAATTCTTTATTTCTTGAAATTTTTAAAATTTTTAACATTTAAAATTTTTTAGAAATTTCATGAAGTTTTTAATATTTTTTTGAAAAATTTTGATACTATTTTTGAAAATTTTTACATTATTTTTGAAAATTTTGATATTATTTTTAAAAATTTTGACTTTGTTTTTGGAAATGTTGAAATTTTTATTAAAAATTCTTAAAATTTATTAAAAATCTTTTAATTTGAGTACAAACACGACTATATTCCGATTAAAAATAAAAAACTTAGGTTAATTTTTAATATTTTCAAGATGGCGAATCATCAATTTAATTTTTTGGTTAAAAATGAAAGAAATCTTTTAAAATCCTTTAATTTGATACCAAACATGACTATATTCGGATAAAAAACAATAAAGTTATCGTTATTTAAAAAGAAATCAAGATGGCCGACTTCCGGTTTTTAATAAAATTAAAAAATTTCGATAATTCCTTTATTTCTGATAGTAGATATATCATGTTTGTACTTGAATTAAAGGAAATTTAATTTCCTATCGATTTTTAATAAAAATTTCGTTCTAAACTTATTTTTGATATATTTTTTTGAAATTTTTAACATTTTTTTTAATTTTTAATATTTTTGTTTTTCTTTAAAAGAAATTTCTTGAATTTTTTGATATCTCTTTGAAAGTTTTAACATTATTTTGAAAAATTGGACGCTATTTTTGAAAATTTTTATAGTATTTTTGAGAATTTTGACTTTGTTTAAAAAGAAAATTGAAATTTGTATTAAAAATTCTTAAAGTTTATTAAAAATCCTTTAATTTGGTACCAAACACGACTATATTCGGATCAAGAATAAAAAAGTTAGGTTAAGACAAAAATTTTCAAGATGGCGGATTTTAACAAATTGAAATTTTAATTAAAAATTTTTAAAGGGCATCAAAAATCGTTTAATTTGATACCAAACACGACTATATTCGGATAAAAAACAAAAAAGTTAGGTTAAGTCAAAAATTTCCAAGATGGCCGACTTTCAATTGTTTATAAAATTAAAAATCTTCATATCTTAAAAAGTATAAAAGCTAGATATGTCATGTTTGTACTCAAATTAAAGGATTTTTGATGATCTTTAATGATTTTTTAGAGTTTTCGATTTTCAATTTTTTTTTATTAAGAATTATTGTACCTTGGAAAGTATAAAAGCTAGATATGTCATGTTTGTACTCAAATTAAAGGAAATTTAATTTGCTATAGATTTTTAATAAAAATTTCATTCTAAACTTATTTTTGATATATTTTTTTGAAATTTTTAACATTTTTTTTTTTAATTTTTAGTATTTTTGGTATTCTTTGAAAGAAATTTCTTGAAGTTTTTGTTTTTTCTTTGAAAGTTTCAATATTTTGAAAAATTTGACGGTATTTTTGAAAATGTTTGTATTATGTTTGAGAATTTTGACTTTGTTTTTCAAAAAATTAAAATTTTTATTAAAAATTCTTAAAGTTTATTAAAAATCCTTTAATTTGATACCAAACATGACTATATTCGGATAAAAAATAAAAAAGTTAGGTTAAGCCAAAAATTTTCAAGAAGGCGGATTTTAACAAATTGAAATTTTAATTAAAAATTCTTAATGTTTATTAAAAATCCTTTGATTTGATACCAAACACGACTATATTCGGATAAAAAACAAAAAGTTAGGTTAGTTTAAAAATTTCCAAGATGGCCGACATCAATTGTTTATAAAATTAAAAATCGTTATATCTTAAAAAGTATTTAAGATAGGTATGTCATGTTTGTACTCAAATTAAAGGATTTTTGATGATTTTTAATAATTTTTTAAAATTTCCGATTTTCAATTTTTTTTTTAATTAAAAATTATTATATCTTGGGAAGTATTTAAGATAGATATGTCATGTTTGTACTCAAATTAAAGGATTTTTTATGATCTTTAATAATTTTTTAAAATTTTTGAATTTTAATTTTTTTTTGGTTAAAAATTTTTATATCTTGGAAAGTACAAATGTTAGATATGTCATGTTTGTACTCAAATTAAAGGAAATTTAATTTTCTATTTATTTTTAACCATCAAATTAAAAAAAATTTTTTTTTTGTTAATTTAGGTTTTGGCTGCTGTTAAACGTTACTGGTGTTGGCGCCGTGGAAGCGCTGTTGAAACCGCAGGAACCACAAATCATCACTCCTCCACATCTCAAGGACAACCATCAATGGGGGACACCATGTGCAATCACAGCGTGTCCAATAATACCAAATCCATCGCTTTGGAGACGAGTTGTTAAATTGAATCAGACGATTGAAGAATGATTGAAAATTGATTGATTAAATTGAAGATACAGACAGAAGAAAAGAAAAAATAAAAAGGAGTGATGTTTATTTCTTGCCGAAATTAAAGGATTTCTCTTTGGGATTAAAAGAGAAGTTGAATTTCGATTGTACTGAATATTGAACGAATGAAAAGAAAAGCGACAATAATTTTTCTTTGATGAATATTTTTTGACGAATTTATATGAATTAAAAAAAGAGAAAAAATATATTTTTTATAATATATTTTTAAAATGAAAGTTTAAAAAGCAGCTAGTCTGACTGTAACTAAAAAAATGAATTAATGTATATGTTTATGTTAAATAATGTACATGTTGTGACGCACACCAAATAGATTTAAAAAATATTAGAAAAGAAAAAAATTTTGCTTTAAAAAATCTAATAATTTAATAAATAATAGCATTTATTATTATCACCGAGATATTATTTCGTGTTGTTATTAGTTTTTATTACTAAATTAAGACTGATGTGAGCATTTTTTTTTTTTATATTATTTATAAAAAAACATTAAAAGTTAATGTTTTAGTTAAGTTCCTTTTTTTTCTCTCGATTTATTATTATTATTATTTAATTTATAGTGTTACCACACCAAAATATATTTTTTTCGATTTAACATCATTCAATTTAGTTTAAAATTTAGTAGAAAGTTCAATGTTTATGTAAAGATTTTTTTAAAGCTAAATAGAAGCTATGAAATTGCAAAATTTAACCGAACGGTTGTTTTTTTTGTATAAAATTGTTTCCGATGTAAATAAGAAATAAAAATAAGATTCTTTTTTAGATATTTTTTGCAAATTTATAGTTTTTTAAACACTTTGTTGATCGGGGATTTTAAAAACTATGTCATCTCACCGGTCACCAGCAATAAACGAGTGCTATGAGTTGACGGAGTTGACTCGTCATCGATCATCAAAGTTTGGGTATCAAAAGGCGAGTTAATTCATCACCGGTTAACAAAGTGTTAAGCGAATGTGTAACATTTATAATACTATAACCAGTATTATGTAAATTTAGATTCGTTTATGTCCCCGTTTTGACATTATTTTTCCCCGTTTAACCTTTGTATGTTGTATATAAAAGTTATGTTGTGGCTCGTTATTAAAAAATGTATGTTGTACCAGTATTTAATAAAGTCAACTTTTGACAAAAAGAAATCCTTTTATTTTTATCTTTTTATTAATAAATAAAGAAATAATTATCAAAAACCTCAAATCTGTCAAAAAAATTCAGACACTAACCTAACTAATTGTAAACCAAAACATTAAGAAGATAGTTAAAGACAACCTAAAAAAACTAAAGTAACTAAGTGATTTTACAAATGGGAAATGAAAAATATGATAAAAATAATAATAATTAATTTACAAAAATTGATGTTTTAAGTAAATAAAATAATTTTTGATATTAATTTATACATATAAATCATAATTAAAAACAAAAATTAAAATTAATTGGAATTTTTAAAGAATTTTAGTGTCAATAGTTAAACGCCATCTATTAATATACATACTAAATTCTTTTGGACGTTGAAAAAGATTTTTAATAATTAATTAAAATGATTAATTAAAACAATTAATTAAAACGATTGATAAATTAAGTAAGTTAAATTTAAATAAATCGATATAAATCAATTATTTTTAAATGTAAATTTAAATAAATTTTAAATTTTAGATTATTAAAATTGACAATTAATAAACGCCATCTGTTGATATTAAATTGTAAAACTGTTTAAAAAATTAGTTTATTATTTTACTTTTATTAATAATTAAATTTATTATAAATTTAATAAATAATCTTAATTAAAAATATATAAAATGATTTAAATTGATTTTTAATTTTAATTTTAAAATTAATTATAAAATTCATAATAAAAAGCTAATTTCACTCAAAACAAACCTAACCTTTAATAACTGTCACTTTTTGACATTTTAAGACATTTTCTAGGATTTATTTACACAAAATACACAATTTTTTTCATAATTATATACAAAAACATTTTCTAAAAGGTGATTTTATTAAATAAAAATTAAGCATTTACAACATATTCACAGTTTTATTGATGAACATATTCACAGTCTTTATGTTTGGAAAATCGTAACAACTTTATTATCGAAGCTGGAGTTACACCCGGTATTCGACTTGCTGCGGCAATCTATAAAAGAAAAAATAATTTTATTAAATATAAAAGCTTCAAAAACATTCAAAAATCTTTTAAATATATAATTACAGTTTGCGGTTGAAAAGTTATTAATTTTTCTCGTTCCTCGAAACTTAAATTAAGTGATTCCGAGTTATAGTTGATATCTCTCGGGATTAAATAAGCTTCGTCCCTTTTTAATTCCGCCACTTCGTTTATTTGCATTTCTATAGCGGATTCGTAAAGAGCTTCTATTTTTAATCTATTTTTTACCGATGTATCAAACGTTAGGGGTTTTAATTCCGGAATGACTTTTGATAAATCATCGATGGTTATATTATCATTTGTTGATAACATTTCAAACGATCTTAAATGATAAAATATATAAATTAAATAAAAATTTTGTTTTTAAATAAGAATTACTTACGTTTTTTGTAAATTATTTCTCGTTGGAGTTAATTTTAATAATTCTTTCCATTTACTAGCTGTTTTACTAAAGCTTTTTAATATTTCCTTCCCTTCGGAAAGCTTCCGTTCAATTTCTATAGTTCTTTCGTATCGTTTTTGAGACACACAATCTAATTTATAACCTTTTTCAGTTAATCGTAAGTCAGCATTATCCGGACGGAGCATTAATCGAAATTCAGCTCGGCAAGTATACATTCTATACGGTTCGTTAGTTCCTTGAGTTGTTAAATCATCAATTAATACCCCGATGTAACCATCACTTCGGTCAATTATTAATGGTTCTTTACCTAAAACCTAAAAATGTTTTATTAATAATCGTTAAATAAAAAAAAAATAATAAAAAATGTACTAAAAGACTTACTTTAGCAGCTGCATTTATCCCAGCGTAAACACCTTGAGCGGCAGCTTCTTCATATCCAGTCGTGCCATTTATCTGTCCGGCTAGAAACAACCCATTGACTTTTTTCAACTCTAAACTTGTTAATAACTCCCTCGGATCAACAAATTCATATTCAACTCCGTAACCACATCTTAAGATTTCAACTCGTTCCAAACCGATGATTGTTCGGACGAGTTGTAGTTGTAAATCGGCTGGTAAAGTACAAGAAATTCCATTTGGGTAAATAACTTCACTATTAAGACCTTCCGGTTCGAGCCAAACTTGGTGCTTTCTTCCACCGAATTTTAAGACTTTGGATTCTATACTTGGACAGTATCGCGGACCGGTTACTTCTTCTCTAACGTGGTTGTTAACATGTAGGTTGTTTTTTACGATTGGTTCGAGAGCCGGAGTCGTGTGAGTTAAAAAACAGGGTAGTTGATCTTTTGGCTAAATTAAAAAACAAAAATTAAAACTTAAAAAAAAGTTTTAAAAGTTAATTTTTCTAAAAATCAATAGAAAATTTAATTTCCTTTAATTTAAGTACAAACATGACATATCTAACTTAAATACTTTAAAAATTGTTAAAAATTTTAACTTTAAAAAAATTGAGGTTATGTTTAGATTAAAAATTCTTTTAAAAATAAAAAGGAAATTAAATTTCCTTTAATTTGAGTATAAACATGACATATCTAACTTAAATACTTTAAAAGTTATTAATATTTTTTATTTTACAAAATTTGAGGTTAGGTTTCGATTAAAAATTCTTTTAAAAATAAAGAGGAAATTAAATTTCCTTTCATTTGAGTACAAACATGATATATCTAGCTTCAATAATTTTGGAGTTATAAAGATTTTCAACTTAGAGAAAAAATGATGATCCGCCATCTTGAAAAATTTTGACTTAACCTAACTTTTTTGCTTTTTATCCGAATATAGTCGTGTTTGGTGTCAAATTAAAGGATTTTTTACAATCTTTAAGAATTTTAAAGAAACAATTGATTTTTGACAATCTTTAAATAAATAATTAATGATCGGACATCTTTAAATTAACAAAAGACGATCAATTATCTTTAAATCAACTTATTTAGCTTTAATATTTTCGAAAATATAAAAATTTTTAATCTAAAAAAAAATTGATGATCCGCCATTTCAAGATTTTTAAATCTAACCTAACTTTTTTGTTTTTTATCCGAATATAATCGAGTTTAGTATCAAATTAAAGGATTTTTTACAATCTTTAAGAATTTTAAAGAAACAATTGACGTTTAATAACCTTTAAATAAATTATTTGACTTTAAAGATTTAAGGTTAGGTTTAGATTGAAAATTCTTTTTAAAATAAATAGGATATTAAATTTCCTTTAATTTGATACCAAACATGATATATCTAACTCTAATACTTTTTGAGATATAATAATTTTAATTTTAACCAAAAATGATGATCCGCCATCTTGAAAATTTTTGACAACCTAACTTTTTCTCTTTTTGTTAAAATATAATCGTGTTTGGTATCAAATTAAAGGATTTTTAACGATCTTTAAGAATTTTAAAGAAGCAATTGATTTTTGACAATCTTTAAAGAAATAATTGACAATCGGACATCTTTAAATTAACAAAAGACGATCAACCACCTTTAATTTGACATATTTAGCTTTAATATTTTCGAAAATATAAAAATTTTTAATTTTAAAAACAATTGATGATCCGCCATCTTGAAAATGTTTAAATCAAAGGGAACTTTTTTGTCTTTAATCTGAATACAGTCATGTTTGGTATCAAATTAAAGGATTTTTTAACAATCTTTAAGAATTTTAAAGAAATAATTGATTTTTGACAACCTTTAAATAAATAATTGACAATCGGACATCTTTAAATTAACAAAAGACGATCAATTATCTTTAAATCAACTTATTTAGCTTTAATATTTTCGAAAATATAAAAAATTTTAACCTAAAAAAATTGATAATCCGCCATCTTGAAAATTTTTATATCTAACCTAACTTTTTTATTTTTTTATTAAAATATAGTCGTTTTTGGTATCAAATTAAAGGATTTTTAACGATCTTTAAGAATTTTAAAGAAACAATTGATGTTTGATAACCTTTAAATAAATTATTTGAGTTTAAAAATTTAAGGTTAGGTTTAGATTGAAAATTCTTTTTGAAATAAATAGGATATTAAATTTCCTTTAATTTGATACCAAACATGATATATCTAACTTTAATTCTTTCTGAGATATAATAATTTTAATTTTAACGAAAAATGATGATCCGCCATCTTGAAACTTTTTTACTTAACCTAACTTTTTTGTTTTTTATCTAAATATAGTCGTGTTTGGTATCAAGTTAAAGGATTTTTAATAATCTTTAAGAATTTTAAAGAAATAAATGATTTTTGACAATCTTTAAATAAATAACTGACGATCGGAGATCTTTAAATTAACAAAAGACGATCAACCATCTTTAAAACAAATTTATCTAGCTTTAATACATTCGAAAACAAAAGAATTTTCAACTTTAGTAAGAATTGATGATCCGCCATCTTGAAAATTTTAAAATCTAACCTAACTTCTTTACTTTTTCTCCAAATATAGTCGTGTTTGGTATCAAATTAAAAGATTTTTAATAATTTTTAAGGATTTGAAAAAATAAATGATATTTGATAATTTTTTAAATCAATAATTGCAACTCGAACATCTTTAAATTAACAAAAGACGATCAGCAATCTTTAAATCGACTTATTTAGTTATAATATTTTCAAAAATAAAACAATTTTAACCTAAAAAAAATTGATGATCCGCCATCTTGAAAATTTTTAAATCTAACCTAACTTTTTTGTTTTTTATCCGAATATAGTCGTGTTTGGTATCAAATTAAAGGATTTTTAATGAATTTTAAGAATTTTTTAACAAAATTAACCGATTTTTAACAAAATATTTACATCAATCCAAACTTTTTCATTCATAAATGAAAAAGGAATCGGTGGATCATCACCGTCTTGTTTCTCACAAACTGTGAAATCAATCGTCGATGCTTTTAATCTTGGAGGTGTTCCCGTTTTTAAACGACCCATTTTTAAACCTAAATTACTCAAAGTATTCGCCAAACCTATAAAAAAAAAATTTGTTTTTAATATATTTTTGAAGACTTCTAATGAAAACCAGTAAATTTTTAAAAATTCATTAAAAATTTATTTTAAAAAATTTCGATTTGATTTCTTTTCGAAATAAAACTTAAAACATCCTAGTTTTAACTAAAAAAGACTGTTTTACACCAACTGTTATTAAAAAATTTTAAAAAATTTTCAAAGTTGGTAAAAAAATTTTCTACAGTTCTAACCTAATTTTTAAAAAATCGATCAACTTTAAAAATTCGCCAAAAATTCATTTTTAAAGATTTTGATCTGATTTTTTCTCTAAATGAAACTTAAAACATTCCAGTTTTAATTAAAAAAGACCGTTTTATTCTAAATGTTGTCAAAAAAATTAAAAACATTTTTGAAGTTGGTAAAAAATTTTTGACACTTCTAACCTAATTTGAAAAAAATCGATCAACTTTAAAAATTCGCCAAAAATTCATTTTTAAAGATTTTGATTTGATTTTTTTTCTAAATGAAATCTAAAACATTCTAATTTTAATTAAAAAAGACCGTTTTATTCCAAGTGGTTTCAAAAAAATTAAAAAAATTTTCAAAGTTGGTAAAATTTTTTGACTCTTTTCTAACTTAGGAAAATTAACTTTAAAAATTCATCAAAAATTCATTTTTAAAGATTTTGATTTGATTCTTTTTCTAAATGAAATTACAACTTTATTAAATATAATATAATAAAATTACCTATCGCTGGTTCATCACCAATTCTTCCAGCTGGTCTAATATCCAATCCAATATTAATTTGACCTTTTAAAAAAGTTCCTGTTGTCATTACAACCGACTTTGAATAAATTTTTCTACCATTTTCTAAACAAAAACAGATTAATTTATTAAAATTATTAATTATTCATTAAAAAAACATCATTTTTAATTTTTATTTACTTAATATAATCCCTTTACAACCAACAACAGCTCCGTTAAGATTATCGGAAGGACTTTCTACGATTAAATCTTCAACGGAAGTCTCTATAACATCTAAATTAGGTGTATTATTAAATAATTCTTCTTGAATGTGTTTTTTATATAAATCCCGATCGATTTGAGCTCTTAAACCCCAAACTGCTGGTCCTTTTCTTCGATTTAAAACCTATTAATTAAAAAAAAATAAATTTTACCTTATATTAATTACCTTTGATTAATATCTTTAATTAATATTAATTACCTTATATTGAATTCCTGATTTATCACATATTCTAGCACAAATTCCATCTAAAGCATCGATTTCCCTCATTAAGTGACCTTTTCCGATCCCTCCGAAAGAAGGATTACATGACATTTCACCTAAAAGGGTTTATTATTAGCTTTTTTTAATTAAAATACAATAAAATAACTTACCTACAGTATGCTTTTTATGAGTAACAAGAAGGGTTTTTGCCCCCATTCTTGCAGCAGCCGAACAAGCTTCCGAACCTGCATGACCACCTCCGATAACCACAACATCATAAAATTCATTATTTAAATTTGAATATTTCCTATTTATCAAATAATGAGACTTAATTAAATTATCTAAATAAAGTATTCGCTTTAATTTATGCATTTTCCAATTTGATATTATTTAAGAAATTAGGGTTAGAAAACTTGTCATTTTTATAACCTAAAATTTCATAATTTTTTTTATGATTTATTGATTTTATTTATAAAAAAATTCTTTTTACCTTTTTTTATGTTTAAATTTATTAATTATTTATTAAATAAATGCAATTATTAATAAATAAAAGTAATTAAATTAAATTTTTAATAAAAATCTTAATTAATAGCTAACTTCACTCAAATAAAAACCTAACCTTTTTAACTGTCATTTTTTGACGTTATTATTTGAAGATTTTAAGTAAATTTCTTATAAATTTTGTATTAGAAGCGTAATAATTCTTCTTTTTTTACGCGTTAGAGTTAAAAAATGATACCTCCTGTTGTGCCAGGACAAACCGAAGAGCAAAACATGGTCGGTTGGGTAAGCTTCCGATTAGTATTTAAAAAAAATCCAGCTAATATGTAATATTATTAGAAAAACACGTTCAACATGCGTCAAGTGACGATAATGAATTTGGCCGCTTCTCAAATCGGTGCTAGGAATGGAATTAAACACGATCCGAAAAGTTATATTAATCACGGATGTATAACGAATCCGATAAAGTCTTTGGATATTTTACGGAAGAATATACAAAATGCTGTTAATAAAGATATTGATTGTATTATTAAAAAGTATTTAGATGTGAGTTTTATTAAAATTTGTATTTAATTAATTTGTTTTAATTATTTTTTTAGTTGAAATTATATTTTTTAATTAAAATTTTTTTTTTTATAGAAATTTTTTCAACCAGCTGTAAATAACATAAGACAAAATCAAGGTAGAGATAGTATAAACGAAGAACATGTTAAATTAATGTGTAGGAAGATGTTAGAAGACGCTAAAACAATGTATAAAGCTTCGAACGTCTCTAGAGATAGTTCACCGCATGAATATAGTGATTCCGATCCTGGGGGTTATTTCGAATCACGTTTTTCATTACTAGATAGAAAAAGAAAAGAGTCCGATACGGATTCTGAGTCAACGACGATTTCAAAAAGTCAAAAACGACATAAAAATAAAGATTGGGAGGAAATCGCTAAGCTTCCGGTTAAACGAGAGGCTCCGAAATGGAATCCCGATCGGTTAAACCCCCGTACTTTATTTATTATGGGTGCGAGAGCGAATAAAGTTTTAGGATTTAGTCAAACGAGGGGACGGCTTTATGTAAGACATCCGGAATTAATACGTTATGCCGGTGATCAAGAAGATAAAGAATGGTTAACGTCAAAGTATTTAATGCCCACTAGCGGTGGTAAAGCTTACATAATGATATTCGATGACGTTCGGGAACTTGCTATGAGCGAAGAGTATAAAAACAATCCGAATTTAAGATTACACGAGTTGAAAGGTTTCGAAGCACCTTCGTTTTTATTAAATAAAATAAGGTTGTATATGGAACGGATGAGAACGGATAAGAAGTGTTTAAATTCGTCCGTTGAGTTGTTCGATTTTCATCAGTCGGTTCAATCGGTGACTTCTCCGCTTGATTCAGCTCCGTCGACCCCTTCGGATACTTTGCATGAGTCTCAATCTGCAAGTACGACTAGTTCGAAGCATTCGGAGAATAATTTTGTTAATATTCCGGAGATTAGTCCGAGTTCGAATAATTCTTTGATGTCGGGGCAGTTAACGCAGAGTCCGATACCGAGTTCTAGTAGTTTGTTGTCTCCGAATTTGTTGATGGGTATCGGGGGGAATGAGGGGCAGGGGAATAATGGTTCGTTGATGGTTTTGAGGGATAATCATCATCAGAATGAGAGTTGTTTGTCATCGTTGTTAGCTAGTCATATGTCTAGTGATAATTCACAGGATTTTTAATTAAAAAAAAATTTTTTTTTGTGTTTATAAAAGAAAGGAATGAAAAAGATAATTTTTTTTTAAGTTTTTAATTTTTTTTTAATTAATAGGCTTTATATTAAGATTTTTAACATTTGTTCAAATTAAATTTATAAGATTTGATAAAAAAATGGAAAAAATTGAGATTGTATTTGAAAGATTTAACAAAAACTAGTTTAATATGTAAAAAATGCTATTTAAATGAGTTTTTTTATTTTTATTTGGTTTAATTTTAATGGCAAGTATAAATACAGTTCATCTAATTTAATTTTAATCTCCGGATTTAATAAAAAATAGTTCAAAATGTAAAGAAATACTTTTAAAATGAGATTTTTTAGTTTTTATGATGTTGAATAAGTACAGGGTGTGGCAAAAGTCCTTAAGCATGGTACATAGTCTGCCAAAAACAGAACGGATAAAAATAAACACATCAAATTTGTTATATAGTTTATTCAAAGTGTCAATAATAATAATTTAACATCAAAGTTCGAAATATCTTCCTTTGGTTTTGATGCAGGTACGGAGTCTGGTGGGGAAGGCACCCACTGTGGCAGACAGGTAGTTGACGTTGAGTTCTTACCAAGCATCGACCACACAGAGAAGTCCAATGAATTCAGATCTGGGGAGTACAGTGGCCATTCCGAGGAGGTGATCATGGCAGGAAAATTGGTCCTGCTGGAAGGTTCAGAGGCGTCCGTTGAAGTGTGTCTGGTTTCGGGGAAGCACTACCTTCTTCAGAATGTCGTCCAGGTAGTTAGCAGCGTTCACTTTGACGCCCTGATCGACGAAAATCGGGACGTAGCGACCCTTTTCATTGGTATCCCGGACCGATTGGGAAAACAATTTCTCATCGGTGAAGAGGACGTCCATGTGGCTTGCCAGAGAAAATCGGTTCAGAAGTTGACGACACCTCTGAAGCCGAGTGGTCTTCATCTTGTCAGTGAGCATGTGGGTCTTCTGCAATTTGATGCTGCGAAGCTTGAGATGCTGTTTGGTGATCCTGCCAACGGAACGAACGCTAATATTCAGGTTGGATGCATTTTTTCTGAGACTCCGCTTGGGGTTTGACCTGATTTTCTCCCGGACGCGCTTCACCACGGTGGGAGTCACTGTAGTCTTTGGTCTTTCGCTCTGAGAACGGTCCTGGACCATACCAAGCTCCGGTGATGATTCAGATCTCACGATTGAACAAAAAAATTTACGATATGAGTCCAGGGGGGCTTAAGGACTTTTGTCACACCCTGTATAGTTAATCCGATTTCATTTTGTTGATAACATTTAATATTAAAATGAAGAAATTATTATTTAATAAGGTATAGTTTGTCTCAAATCATTGTTTAAGATGTGATTTTTTGTTGTTAGTGTTTAAAAAAATAACCCATCCAAAGACCAAATAAGATTTAAAATCCGAATATTGGAAAATATTTTTTATACAATTTTCCAGTTAAATAAATTCATTAAAGTTTATTTTCTTTACACTGTAACTTTTTTAATTTGGATTTTTAATAAATTATTTGATCTAAAAATCAGAAAATGTTGATTAAAAAAGAAAAAAAAATTGATTAAAAAATTTTTTAATTTGTGAATTAAATTAGATGTTTAAATTAATAAAATTTTATTGTATTTTTAATTTTTAGTCATTTAAGATGTTTTAATTCCTTGGGTACGGATTTATTTTCAATGTAATGCAACTTACGATGAGGCTCCGAAGTGAAATATACTCAAGGAGTTACGAAAATGAGAAAGTAAAATGTTGAAATACGTAAGCTTTTAATTAAAGTTTGATTTAATAATAACAAATAGTATTTGTTTAAATTGTAAATAAATTTGTTTTAGAGCGTGTAAAAAGTATCAATTTTAACATATCTAAAGCTTCTAGTCAATATTCTACACTTATTAGGAGATGTAATGATATTAATTAACGCTAGAATTAATGTGAATAGTGTTTGATTATTAATGTTAGTATTGATTACATTGCAATTGATTTGATTATCTATTTATCTACTTATGTACTTATTTATTTATTTTTCAACGATACATAAGTCAAATTTTTTTTAATAATAACAAAGATCTTTCAAATAATAGGTTTTTTTTCTATAAAATAATAACTTTTATAAGAATTTGTACTCGTTATATCGTATGTTCAATGAAATAAAACGACTTTTTAAAAGAATTATGAGTTGTTATCACGAAATTTAACAAGTAATTTTTTTGAGATGAGAATTTTAAAGGTTTCAAACGATCACTTTCTCGAACAACTCACAATTACACTAAAAAATCAGTCGTCAAGTCGAATTGCTTGATAGTGTATGTACTATAGATTGAAATGAAGTTGCACCATGGTAAATGCTTGTATAACTTCCCCGTTTACCAAAACGTCATTGTCATTCGCAAAGATTAACTTTTGTTAGCGACTGTAGCTAGCGTTTGTGATTCATTTGCTCTTTTCAAAGAAACATAGTGTTAAATGGGAATCCATGAGCTGTCTATTGAATGGTTCGACAGAATAGCGCTCTCAAAACACTCGTGTATTTGCGCCCCTTAGTGTTTATATTAAATCATGACTCGCAACCTTATTTGCACAGTGAGTTATTTGCAAAAACAATTTTTTTAAACAAACCGCGTCAGGTAATTGTAATAACTGGACGCCATATAAGCTTAATAAAAAGGATATTTTGTGTTCGCTTATGATGATTTAAGATTGTCACAACGCATAAAAAAGATTGAAGATTTTAAGATAGTTTTTATAAACTGAAATTGCTTAAAGTTTACATCGAAAGATAAATAATTTTTTAAATGTAAAATAGTTTTGATTGTGAGAATTTCGATTTTTTTTTTTAAGTGTTTTGACTTTAAATTTTTATTAAGTAGTAAAAAACCCATCGAAATGTTTCATTTAATTTCATAGAATTGTTACATATTAATTTTTTTCTAGGATATAAGATTAATTTATTTGCATAATTTATTTGTATAATTTATTTATGATTAAGGTATTTGTTAGAATTACTTACAATTAGAAATGAATTGTGTTGAAATGTTTTAAATGTTTTTTAAAATAAATTTTTTAAAAATATATTTTATACTATATATTAATTTATTTTTTTAATTTTTAATCTTTAGATATTGAATAGAAAATTGAATTTTTGAAGGAGGAAAATTTGAATAATATTGGAAAATGTAAAATTTTAAAAATCAAGAATATAATTGGAAATTGGAAAGGAAAAAAATTGACTTTTAATGAGAGTGCAAGGTCTTGGGGTCACAGATTTGCTTCAAGTTTTGTAGGGTGGTAGATTTAGTCTCCCTGTTGATGAAAATATATAGTTATGGGGGCCACTACTCGATAGCTTTTTAGATATTTGCTAATTGAAGGTGCATTTCACTCGTTAGCACGTTCGAAGTTAAATAACGTCGAAAATAACCGAATTTTATCGATTAAATCAGGCTTTTTGAAGGAATGTTATTATTATTTATTTTTATTTTACAAGGTATTGGATTTGGAGTTTGAGTGTTTAGCTTTTCTTCGTCCAGTAAAGAAGGTTATAATGTTCGGTTATATTTCTGTATTAATTTTGAAATTCTGACATATTAAATGATAATCAAGGTAGTTCAACTCACTGCTGGCGCTGATGTGCTAATTTTGAAAGGTTACAGAAATTTATAGAAGATTTTTCCATGACAGTTTACTTTGTTCAAATAAATCTACGTCATTTCCTGCTTACCGTTACTATTTACTTGTTTATTAAAAAAAAAATTAATACAAATGCCAAATAAAGTAGAATAAAATCTAATATTTTTCTAATTAATCCTGTAATCGGTAAGGTAACTAACTTAAAAATTTTGAATCTCGGCATTACAACGTTTGTTAAAGTTGATGAAGTCTAAAGAAATTAACTATGAACCAATTCGGTCCTGCTCAGCTGAAACCCCCCAATCTTCTCAAATCCAGTACTCCGCTAAGCTTTGTCATTCTGCATTATGTAAGTATTTATTGGTTACTTTTGTTAACAAGAAATTTATAAAGATTACGTTTTGACTATGTTGCTCAGTTCAGAAACTATCAATTGGCGATTTATTCTAAGATTCTGTTGACTATGGACAAGTAGAAACAACAAACTTTGCCAAATGTGCACTCTTCCAAGAACAAAGGACTGCCAAAAAGTTGGTAAATTACAAAACTTTTCAAAGAAATAATTGAGAAGGCAACAACCAAGAGGCTATTAATTACCTGATTGGGCAAAGACATCTACCGAAAATATACCAAGTATCCGCCCTATCTTATTAAAAAAATAAAGAATAACTTTACCAAAAATTATTATCTATACTTGTATTAATTACGTAAATGAAAATTAAAAAATATTTTAACGTATTTTAAAACCGTTTTTTGGCATTACTATTTTCCGTACAACAATAAGTGTGCTATAGTCACTTATTGTTGTATAGGTGAAATAAAGTATAAATTAAAAAAAAAAAAAGCATTTCATTTCGAATTTCGCGGGTTCAGAAGTAGTTTTGGGTATTTCGGTAGGGGGCGCTTCCAAAAAAACCATATTAGCGCCATCAGTGTGTCGGCATAGGAACGCGCAAGCCGATTTCACTGATCTAGTGAGAGTTGACCTTCTATGTACATTATTTTTTCTATGATGATAATTAACTGACAAAAAGTGTGGTGCAGACTCAAAAAATGTATCGATGTTGTTACATGTTATGGGCATCGATGATATTTTTATACCTATCTAAAAATAGACATAACATTGTAAAAGAATTAATTACACTTCCCAAACTCGAATTTAACGCCTAACGACGAAAAACACCGATTTGTTGCTGCAACGCTAAACCTATTGCGTTTGATTGTTTGCTACAGAACTGTATTTAACTAAAGAATTGCAACTTCAATTGCAAATATTTAAAAAGCTATTGAGTAGTGGCCCCTCCAACCATGCATTTTTAACAATAGGTAAACTAAACCTACCATCCTGCAAAATTTGAGCTAAGGCCCGTATTCAGAGACGTATAAAAGCAGCTGCTCATCGAAATTTTTTGCTCAACTCTCAAAGCAGGTAAACGCATTTGAGCAAAAAAATCTCGGTGAGGAGCTGTTTAACTTACGTTTCTGAATACGGGCCTAAATCTATGACCCCAACACCTTGCACTCTCCTTGTTATATTAAAAAAAATAAAATTTGAGAAGTGAAAACATGGAAAATGCACCTAAAAATAATTTCTTAATTTCCATAAAGTTAATAAAGGTCCCTACAGACGTTCCAACTTATCTTTAGGCAGGCCTGCACAGCCACACTGTTCAGGCCGCCTGAACAAAAAGAATTGCATATCCGACTGTAAGGCTGGACGCACATGAAGACACAGGCAACGCAGCGCAGTAAAGGGTAGGAATCTGTGTACAGTACTATAACCAGAAATGGAGCTACACCATGAAGAGAAAGATGAAAGAGTACTCGGCAATGTTACAGAGGGCAGGTTTACTTTTTCATCTTTCTCTTCATGGTGCAGCTCCATTTCGGATTATAGTACATTTAGACGTGAATTCGCATATACAACGCAGTACATGGTAGCACAGTAACTTGCGAGACAGAAACGTGTGGCACAGTAAACGATACACAGATTTTAGCGGCACGTAAGACACTTGTAATGTTTATGATCTTAATATCTAAGGTTAGGTAAGTAGTGGTCAATAGTGAAAATGAGCATCAGCGAAAAATTTATAGAAATAGTACGGGACTATGATGTATTGTATAACACATCAAATATTGTATAACAAATATCAAAAACAGATGGAATTTTTGTTGGCGCACACGCAAAATAGATAACGAGAAACCAATGTAACGGAAGATAAAATTGAAAATGAACAGGCTGAAGAAGAAGAAGTTGAAACTGAAGACACAGAAGAAAAAGGAGATGATAGCGAGGACCAAGCAGAAGTGCAGAGAACACTCACAACTGCACCTAAACCTAAACGAAAAAAAAAGACTGATGTTGCTGATATCATTAAAGCTTCTTTAGCACGTCAAAGCATCGAAGTATGGAAAGGGATATGCAGATAAAGCGAAGAGCTGAAATCGAAAAAAATGTCGAATTGTACCATTTTTTTATGAGTATGTACGAAACAACCAAGCCATTCCCATTTCATTTACAACATCTTGTAAAAAGTAAAATATTTGCCAGTGTATCTGCCTTTAAAGCAGAAAATTTAAATTTACCATTCAGTTCTTGTGCTTTATCCCAACCTGAACCAGTTGCCTCTTTACCCACTACAGTACCCACACTATAAACTTCATCTGCAACTCAATTTTCCTTTGAATCCTTTGACTATCCTTCAACTGAAATTATACCTAGATCAACCCTTCGACAAGAAACCTCCGATTTACATGATAGTATCTTGAGTTTTGTAGCAGCATATAATAAAGTACAATTTATTAATGCATCTAAATCCGAATCGGAGTTTAAGTCGGTATCTTCCATTGCACAGATAGTAAAATACTACAGCCGGCCCATTTCATCTTGGCCTTCCGAGGTCATCTGCGCAATGACAATAGGTGGAAGGTTCTTAGAGAGCTCATTTGCGTAGTATACTCAACGAAGACCTTAATCCAATGAAGACAAAATTATGAAAAGTTGTTTTGTAAGAATTTTTGATATTTGATACTGTTATATTTTGTGTTTAATATTATTTTATTAAAAATTTACTTGTTTAAAATTTTTGTTAAAACCAATTTGAGTTTTTTATTGCATGTCATTGTTCAGCATTCGGCGTGCTTTGAAAAAATAGACCCATTTCCCAAAACCTCGTAATACCCCATTGTTGAACAGGCAATGTATGGTGCAGGGGGTACATATTTTTGTACAGGTCAACTTTTGCCGCGCTCTATACTTGCCGCTCCTATCTAATGAATATACCCATCTTTCTTCAACGATTTACTGTCGCACTCCTTCGTCTGCGCATTTTTCGTGACTTTCATCGGCCAAGATGGATTGGGCCGGCAGTACAATATAATATGCGCTCTCTACTGCGTAATTACGCGCACGTTCAGTTTTTCTGCGCTATAATTCCTGCCTGATGTCTGTGTGCTTATGTGCGCCTAGTCTAAGTATGGATGCAATTCCCTTTGTTAACACAGGTTAACCACACGCAACGACTTACCTGCACCACTCGAGACTGTGCAGGCAAGTCGTTAGATAAGTCGGAGCGTCTGTAGGGCCTTTAACCACTTCGGTACGGGTGTCGACTATAGTCGACGGAAACAGATGACCCTACCCAGCCGAGCGTCGACTATAGTCGACGGCTGTGCCAGCGTACGGACGACGAATATCGGCTGTGTAGGATCATCTGTGGCCGTCGACTATAGTCGACGCCCGTACCGAAGAGGTTAAGTCATATTTAAATTTTTTTTTCAATTTTTTGACATTAACTAAAGAAAATTTAACTGGTTAGATATAAAATAGAATGTTTTAATTTTAATTTAAAGTAAAATTATTTCCTAATTCCTATAAATAAAGTCTGGACGATTTTTTAAAGTTAGTCATATTTTTACAGGTTAGGTCAAAAATTAGTGTCATTTTAAAAAATTTTTCCAATTTTTTTGACATTTACTAGAAAATATCTAACTTATAAAATATAAAATAGAAAGTTTTAGATTTAATTTAAAGTAAAAATTATTTCCTAATTCCTATAAATAAAGCCTGGACGATTTTTTAAAGTTAGTAAAATTTTTACAGGTTAGATCAAAAATCAGTGTCATGTTTAAAAATTTTTCTAATTTTTTTGACATTAACTAAAGAAAATTTAACTTATTAAATATAAAATACAATGTTTTAATTTCAATTTAATCTAAAAATCATTTCTTAGTTACCATAAATAAAGTCTGGACAATTTTTTAAAGTTCATAAAAAAATTTTTAATAGGTTAGGTTAAAAATTAGTATCGTGTTTAAAATTTTTTTTGACATTAAATAGAAAAAATTTAACTTATTAAAGATAAAATAGAATATTTTAATTTTAATTTAATCCAAAACTCATTTCTTAATTCCTATAAATAAAGTCTGAAGGATTTTTCAAAGTTGGTCAAAATTGTTTTGTAAGTTAAGTCAAGTATTGGAGTTGTGTTTAAGAATTTTATTAATTTAATTGAAAGGAAAAAAAAAACTTTGGGAAGATTTGGAATTGTCTTGGATGGTGGAAGATGTTGGTGCGATTATAAGATGTATGGGAATGCGTGTGGACGCGCGCGGTAGCGGCAGCGGCATCGTCAGCGGCAGCATCGGATCGTTGTTGCGTCACCGACGCACTAAAGGCAAAGGCCCCCCAACCCGTTGGCGGCCAATCCGGGCCGGGGCGCGCGCGTTCGTCGCGCGCATCCCCGCTCCACCGACGCCGCGCGACGTCCGCCGCCGTCGCCGCCGCGTCCTCCTCCTCGTCCCCCGAAGCCGTCGCCGGCACCGTCCTCCGGCCAGTCAGTACCGTGCCGCCACCGTGACACCGTGTCCGAGTCCCGGCGACCCACAACGTCCACACTCCCGGCCACACTCACGCACCGACTTTCGCTCTCTACCTTTAGTTTAGTACGTAGTTCGCGCCCCGAATTGTTTGCGAGACGGAGCGCGCCCGCATGGAGTCCCAGAACCAGGAGATCGTCGCCGGCGGTTCACCCGCCGAAGTACCAAACGATCCCGGGTAAACTTACACTATACTTTAACTTTACTAATTTCACCATTACAAACCAAATCTAAACCCTAATTCATCAAAAAAATAAAATTTTTTTTCTTAAAAACATTTTATTTCAATTTCTTTTTTAAATTCTTTCAGAAAAATGTTCATCGGTGGTCTCAGCTGGCAGACAAGTCCAGGTAAGCTTGAAAACACGTGACGACGTCGAAGTGAGTGAGTGACAAGTGTCGGGTTTTGTGCCGGAAGTAATTACAAAATAAGGATTCAACTTTATAACTTATCCAAGAACAATCGTATTTTTTAAAAACCTTTTGTGCCTGTTTGTCATGATGAAGATCCCGAAAATTGTGATTTTGATATTTTTCATTTTTTTTGCGATTATTTTATTTTATTTTTTAAATAAAAACCATTCCAAGTGAATTTGCGTTTTTATTTCTTTGCGTTATCGTTCTTCATATTTCAATTTCCATCCAAACAAAAATGTATCTATAGTTAGTTTGCATTTTGCGAAAATAAAAAAGGTAGGTGTGATGCCTTATTTAAGTTAGTTTTTTGAGAAAACAGGTCTTCATCATTGCAAATCAGGCGGAATCGGAATCTGAATCGGAATTGAAATCGAAATCGGAGTTTTTTTTTTGATTCTTTTTTAGTTCTTTTTTGATTTTTTTAGTTCGTTTTTGATTCCTTTTTAGTTCGTTTTTGATTCTTTTTTGGTTTCTTTTTGATTCTTTTTTACTCCTTTTTTACGTCTAGCTAAATTACTAGTTGTTATTGAAGCTTGAAATTTAATGAGGATTTAGATTAATATTTAATCTTTATTTTTACCAAAAAGAAATTTTCTACGACTTTTAGTTTTTTCTAAAGAAAGGAAATTCTAACCTAACTTAACATCTTGATCAAAACTTAATTTTTAAAAAATCATATCTCAAAAATTAATTATTCTAGAGACTTGAAATTTAATGAGGATTTAGATTGATATTTAATCTTTATTTCTACCAAAAAGAAATTTTCTACGACTTTTGGTTTTTTTCTAGAGACAAGAAATTCTAACCTAACTTAGTTTTAACATGTGAACTAAGATTTATCAATTTTTAAAAATTCATATCTCAAAAACTAATCAATCTAGAGACTTGAAATTTTATGAGGATTTAGATTAATATTTAATCTTTATTTCTACCAAAAAGAAATTTTCTACGACTTTTAGTTTTTTCTAGAGACATGAAATTCTAACCTAACTTAATTGACAGGTTGATTAAAATTTGTCATTCTTTAAACATTCATATCTCAAAAATTAATTATTCTAGAGACTTGAAATTTTATGAGGATTTAGATTAATATTTAATCTTTATTTCTACCAAAAAGAAATTTTCTATGACTTTTAGTTTTTTCCTCAGAAGAAAAATTCTAACCTAACTTAATTGACAGGTTGATTAAAATTAGTCAATTTTTAAAAATTCATATCTCAAAAATTAATTATTCTAGAGGCTTAAAATTTTATGAGGATTTAGATTAATATTTAATCTTTATTTCTACCAAGAAGAAATTTTCTACGACTTTTAGTTTTTTCTAGAGACAAGAAATTCTAACCTAACTTAGTTTTAACATGTGGACTAAAATTTATCAATTTTTAAAAATTCATATCTCAAAAACTAATTATTCTAGAGACTTGAAATTTTATGAGGATTTAGATTAATATTTAATCTTTATTTCTACCAAAAAGAAATTTTCTCCGACTTTTAGTTTTTTCTAGAGACAAGAAATTCTAACCTAACTTAGTTTTAACATGTGGATTAAAATTTATCAATTTTTAAAAATTCATATCTCAAAAACTAAGTATTCTAGAGATTTAAAATTTTATAAGGATTTAGATTAATATTTCATCTTTATTTCTACCAAAAAGAAATTTTCTACGACTTTTAATTTTTTCTAGAGACAAGAAATTCTAACCTAACTTAATTGACAGGTTGATTAAAATTTATCAATTTTTAAAAATTCATATCTCAAAAACTAATTATTCTTGAGACCTGAAATTTTATGAGGATTTAGATTAATATTTAATCTTTACTTCTACTAAAGGAGAATTTTCTATGACTTTTAGTTTTTCCCTCAGAAGAAAAATTCTAACCTAACTTAATTGACAGGATGATTAAAATTTGTCAATTTTTAAAAATTCATATCTCAAAAACTAACTATTCTTAAGACTTGAAATTTTATGAGGATTTAGACTGATATTTAATCTTTATTTTTACCAAAAAGAATTTTTCTACGACTTTTAGTTTTTTCTAGAGGCAAGAAATTCTAACCTAACTTAGTTTTAACATGTGGATTAAAGTTTATCAATTTTTTAAAATTCATATCTTAAAAACTAATTATTCTTGAGACTTGAAATTTTATGAGGATTTAGATTAATATTTAATCTTTATTTCTACCAAAGGAGAATTTTCTATGACTTTTAGTTTTTCCCTCAGAAGAAAAATTCTAACCTAACTTAATTGACAGGTTGATTAAAATTTGTCAATTTTTAAAAATTCATATCTTAAAAACTAATTATTCTTGAGACTTGAAATTTTATGAGGATTTAGATTAATATTTAATCTTTACTTGTACCAAAGATGAATTTTCTACGATTTTTAGTTTTTCCCTCAGGAGGGAAATTCTAATCTAATTTAATTTAAGTATCTACTAAAACTTAATTTTTAAAAATTCACATCTAAAAGAATTATTAAGATTTGGAATTTAATCAGGATTTAAACTAATTATCTTTATTTTTGAATTGAATAACATTTAAACCGTATTAATTTACAACCAAACGTCAAAAATTAAACTCAAAGTGTCAAAATTCTACTAAAATAGTCAAAAATCGATTTCCAAATGTTAAAATTAAGCTTAAATTGTCAAAAGTCAAACATAAATTGTCAAAATCGATCTTCAAACGTCAAAAATTAAATTTAAAATGTTAAAATTAGACTCAAGTTGTCATAAATTGCTTTCTAAATGTCAAAATTAAGCTCAAATTGTTAAAAATCAAACATAAATTGTAAAAATTGATCTTCAAACGTCAAAAATTAAGTTTGAAATGTCAAAATTAAACTCAAGCTGTCAAAAATCAAAGATAAAATGCCAAAATCAATCTTCAAACGTCAAGAATTAAACTCGAAATGTCAAAATTAAACTCAAGTTGTCATAAATTGATTTCTAAATGTCAAAATTAAACCCAAATTGTCAAAAATCAAACATAAATTGTCAAAATCGATCTCCAAACGTCAAAAATTAAATTTGAAATGTCAAAATTCAATTAAAATAATCAAAAATTGATTTTTAAATGTTAAAATTATGCTCTAATTGTCAAAAGTCAAACATAAATTTTCTAAATTGATCTCCTAACGTCAAAAATTAAATTTGAAATGTCAAAATTGAATTCAAGCTGTCATAAATCGATTTCTAAATATCAGAATTAAGCTGAAATTGTCAAAAATCAAACATAAAATGTCAAAAATCAAACATAAATTGTCAAAATCGATCTCCAAACGTCAAAAATTAAATTCAAAATGTCATAATTCAACTAAAATAGTCAAAAATCGATTTTTAAATGTTAAAATTAAGCTCTAATTGTCAAAAGTGAAACATAAATTGTCAAAAATTAAATTCGAAATGTCAAAATTAAACTAAAGCTGTCATAAATCGATTTTTAAATGTCAAAATGAAGCTGAAATTGTCAAATATCAAACATAGAATGTCAAAATCGATCTCCTAACGTCAAAAATTAAATTCGAAATGTCAAAATTAAATTCGAAATGTCAAAATTAAACTCAAGCTGTCTTAAATCGATTTGTAAATGTCAAAATTAAGCTCAAATTGTCAAAAATCAAACATAAAGTGTCAAAATAGATCTCCAAACGTCAAAAATTAAACTCAGAATGTCATAATTCAACTAAAATGGTCAAAAATCAATTTCTAAATGTTAAAATTAAGCTCTAATTGTGAAAAGTCAAACAGAAATTGTTAAAAAACAAACATAAAATGTCAAAATAGATCTCCAAACGTCAAAAATTAAATACAAAATGTCATAATTCAACCAAAATAGTCAAAAATCGATTTGTAAATGTTAAAATTAAGCTCAAATTGTCAAAAATCAAACATAAATTATCAAAAATTAAATTCGAAATGTCAAAATTCAACTCAAGCTGTCATAAGTCGGTTTCTAAATGTCAAAATTAAGCTCAAATTGTCAAATATCAAACGTAAAATGTCAAAATTGATCTTCAAACGTCAAAAATTAAATTCAAAATGTCATAATTTGACTAGAATAGTCAAATATCGACTTCTAGATGTTAAAATTAAGCTCAAATTGTTAAAAATCAAGCATTAAATGTCAAGAGTCTAACATAAATTGTCAAAATCGATCTTCAAACGTCAAAAATTAAATTCAAAATGTCAAAATTAAACTGAAAGTCAAAAATCGATTTCTAAATGTTAATATTAAGCTCTAATTGTCAAAAATCAAACATAAAATGTCAAAATCAATCTTAAAACGTCAAGAATTAAATTCGAAACGTCAAAAATCAAACATAAAATGTCAAAATCGATTTTCAAACGTCAAAAATTAATTGCGAAATATCATAATTCACCTAAAATAGTCAAAAATTGATTTCTAAATGTTGAAATTAAGCTTTAATTGTCGAAAGTCGAACATAAATTGTCAAAATCAAACATAAAAAGTCAAAATAGATCTCCAAATGTCAAAAATTAAATTCAAAACGTCATAATTTAACTAAAATAGTCAAAAATCGATTTGTAAATATTAAAATTAAGAAAATGGATTTCTAAATGTCAAAATTAAGCGCAAATTGACAAAAATCAAACATAAATGATCAAAATCGACTTCCTAATGTCAAAAAGTAAATTCGAAATGTCAAAATTAAACTCAAATTGTCAAAAATCAAACGTAAAATGTCAAAATCCATCTCCTAATGTCAAAAATTAAATTCGAAATGTCAATATTAAGCTCAAATTGTCAAAAATCAAACATAAATTGTCAAAATGGATCTTCAAACGTCAAAAATTAAACATAAAATATCAAAATCGATCTTCAAACGTTAAAAATTAAATTCAAATAGTCAAGTCTTTAACAATTTCTTATTTTCTACGAATCATTTTAATTGTATTTTTTTATTCGTTTATAGATTTTTATTTTACTAAAGTTTATTTACTTATTTAGGTTTAAAAATGAATTTTAAACTTTAATAATTAATAATTAAGATGAATTAAGAAATTTTAAAAAGGAATTTGATTGAAATCAAAAGCCTCTTAGAAAATTTTATATTTCGAGGTTGGCAATAAGAATATTACTAAGAGGTTAAATGACGGATGTCAAACGTCAAAATAATTAAAGTTGTTCGTTGCAATGGGTGTTTTTTACGTTATTTTTGCGTTTAAAATGGTAAAAACTTAGCGGAACGGGCGAGAAAATTGAAGAGTTAAACGTTTTTAATGGTTTAGAGGTGGAAAAATGCCGAGTTAAGGTAAATAATTTATAATTTTACTTTGAAAGTTTGATTATCGTGTAATGTATTAAGTTATAAATTGCTGGTATATTTTAATCGTTCATATCTTAAAAAGTAGTTGTTATTGAAACTTGAAATTTTACAAAGATTTAGATTGAAACTTAATCTTTAGTTTTACCAAAAATTAATTTTCTACAACTTTTGATTTTTTCCTCAGAACCGAAATTCTAACCTAACTTAATTAACATGTTTATTAAAATTTATCAATTTGTCAATAGAATTTATTTATATATTTATTTACGTTTTAAAATGAATTTTAAGTTTTAATAATTAAGATGAATTAAGAAATTTTAAAAAGTAATTTGTAATCAAGCGTATCCAAAAGCCCCTTAGAAAATTTTATATTTCAAGGTTGGCAATAAAAAATACTAAGAGGTTAAATGACGGATGTCAAACGTCAAAACAAAATAAAGTTGTAACGAAAATTGGTGTTTCTACGTTATTTTTGTGTTTAAAATGGTAAAAACTTATCGGAAGGGGTAGGAAAATCGAAGAGTTAAACGTTTTTAGTGGTTTGGAGGTGGAAAACTACGATTTAAGGTAAATAATTTGTAGTATTTAGTTTGACAATTTGATGATTGTGTGATATGTTAATAGTCTTTATTTTTACCAAAGATTTTCCAATCTAATTATTGAAATAAAACACACCGTTTGAAGTAACCTTTAAGTACTACTTTCAAACGTGATTATATTATCTTTTATTGCGACGATAACTTCGTTTATATACTAACAATAAAACCTAATAGAAGTCGTGTTTAAAGATATAATAACTAATCGTCTAAATTGTCAACATCAATACTGATAAGACGATACGTTTATTACAATTATAATAAACGAATTATTATAATAAGTAAGTAGGGAGATATTTAAAGAAGGTGGGGAATTCTATTTGTGAGGAATTTTTATAAATTATTGAGTTTAATGAACATTTAATGAATGGTAGTGACACGTGTTGTATGAAATAATAACTAGAAAATGTTTGCTGATGAATGTATTTTACGTTAAAAGCTATTTTTAGATTTTTTTATTCGTATTGAGTTAAAGTTTGTAATATGAAACCGTAATTTTTTGTGTTATGTTTGGATTAATTGAAATACTATTTGTATTTTTTATTTTTTTTGATTTTTATGATGATAGTTGGAATTTATTTGATTATTAATATAACAAAATTGTAATAAACTTTTTTCATTTTGGCGTTTAAAAATCAAAATTTTCCTTTGAAACGTCAACTTTGACATTTAAACGTCATTTTTCATCTTTAAAATGTCACTTTTGACGTTTAAACGTCACTTTTTAACTTTAAAGTGTCACTTTTGACTTTTAATGATCAAAATTCTCTTTCGAAATGTCAATTTTGACGTTTAACTGTCTAAATTCTTTTTGAAAATGTCAACTTTGACGTTTAAACGTCACATTTTAATTTTAAAGTGTCATTTTCGACGTTTAAAGATCAAAATTCTCTTTCTATAATAAAGTTGTAAAGGAGTTTTTCTTTTCAACTCATCTCTCACTAAATTAATGAATAAAATTAGAACATTTTATACGAAATTGGGCGAAATTTTTGACGAAATTCGACATTTTTAAAAAATTTTAGACGAAATTTCACAATTTTAAGGTAAATTATGTTATTTTCTTAATGAAATTTGAAAAATTTAGATGAAATTAAACGAAATTCAATAATTTTAGACAATTTTATACGAAATTGGATGAAATTTTAGATGAAATTCGACAATTTTTTAAAATTTTAGACTAAATTTCACAATTTTAAGGTAAAGTATGTTATTTTTTTAATGAAATTTGAAAAATTTAGATGAATTTAAACGAAATTCAATGATTTTAGACAATGTTATACGAAATTGGGTGAAATTTTAGACGAAATTCGACATTTTTTTTAAAATTTTAGACGAAATTTCACAATTTTAAAGTTAATTATGTTATTTCCTTAATGAAATTTGAAAAATTTAGATGAAATTAAATGAAATTCAATAATTTTAGATAATTTTATACAAAATTGGGTGAAATTTTAGACGAAATTTGACAATCTTTTAAAATTTTAGACGATATTTCACAATTTTAAGCTAAACTATGTTATTTTTTTAATAAAATTTGAAAAATTTAGATGAAATTAAACGAAATTCAATAATCTTAAACAATTTTATACGAAATTGGGTGAAATTTTAGGCGAAATTCGACGATTTTTTTAAATTTTAGACGAAATTTCACAATTTTAAGTTAAAGTATGTTATTTTTCTAATGAAATTTGAAAAATTGGAATGAAATTAAACAAAATTTAACAATTTTAGACAATTTTATACGAAATTGGGTGAAATCTTAGACGAAATTCGTTAATTTTTTAAAATTTTAGACGAAATTTCACAATTTTAAGCTAAGGTATGTTATTTCTTTAATCAAACTTGAAAAATTTAGATGAATTTAAACGAAATTCAGTGATTTTAGACAATTTTATATGAAATTGGGTGAAATTTTAAATGAAATTCAACAATCTTTTAAAGTTTTAGACTAAATTTCACAATTTTAAGGTAAAGTATGTTATTTTTCTAATGAAATTTTAAAAATTTGGATGAAATTAAACAAAATTCAACAATTTTAGACAATTTTATACGAAATTTGGTGAAGTTTTAGGCGGAATTCGAGAATTTTTTAAAATTTTAGACGAAATTTCACAATTTTAAGTTATAATATGTTATTTTTTTAATGAAATTTGAAAAATTTAGATGAAATTAAACGAAATTCCATAATTTTAAACAATTTTATATGAAATTGGGTGAAATTTTAGACGAAGTTCGAGAATTTTTTAAAATTTTAGATGACATTTCACAATTTTGAGTTAAAGTATGTTATTTCTTTAATCAAATTTGAAAAATGTTGATGAATTTAAACAAAATTTAGTGATTTTAGACAATTTTATACGAAATTGGGTGAAATTTTAGACGAAATTCGACGATTTTTTAAAATTTTAGATGATATTTCACAATTTTGAGTTAAAGTATATTATTTCTTTAATCAAATTTGAAAAATTTTGATGAATTTAAACAAAATTTAGTGATTTTAGACAATTTTATACGAAATTGGGTGAAAGTTTAAACGAAATTCGACAATCTTTTAAAATTTTAAACGAAATTTCACGATTTTAAGTTAAGGTATGTTATTTTTTTAATGAAATTTGAAAAATTTAAATGAAATCAAACGAAATTCAACAATTTTAGACAATTTTATACGAAATTTGGTGAAGTTTTAGGCGAAATTCGAGAATTTTTTAAAATTTTAGACGAAATTTCACAATTTTAAGTTAAAGTATGTTATTTTTCTTTAATGAAATTCAAAAATGTGGCAGTAAATTGTATTACTAATTATATATAATAAAGTTGTAACTTCTAAATGTCTCTGCGAAGTTTGTCTACCCCTGAAATGTCTCTCGATGAAGTTTGTCCACCCTTGAAGTCTATTTGAAAAATCGAGGGTTTATTTATCCTAAAATCGGGTTTCTACCAAGTTTGTCAATCTCTAAAATGTCTCTCGACAAGGTTTGCCAACCCTTAAAATGTCTCTCGACGAGGTTTGCCCACCCTTGAAGTTCGTTTGAAAAATCGGGGGTTTACTTATCCTTGAATCGGAGTTTTCCGAAGTTTGCCAACCCCTGAAATGTCTTTCGACGAGTTTTGCCCACCTCTGAAGTCAGTTTAAAAAATCGAGGTTTTACATATCCTCGAATCGGATTTCTACGAAGTTTACCAAATCCCTGAAATATCTTTCGACAAGTTTTGCCAACCCTTAAAATGAAATTTAACCCTTTACCGCATGAATTTTTATTTTTTTATGAAAAAATTAGTTAGAAGAAAATTCGAACCCTATTTTCACCTAAAAATATTGAAAAAATCTGTCAAAATGACTTAATTTTGTCAGAAAAATTGGTTTGTGCCATATATGGAACATCATGCAACATTAAAATAAAACAGCTTTTGAAAATAAACACCAGAAATGAAAGTTATTTTATTTCATAAACAGTTACAATTTATTCGGTATGAAATCGTAAAAAACAGTTTCTGTCCTTATTAAGACACAATGAAATATGGCATTTTGTGCACATTACATAATTATGTCTTTCCTAGGCAGCCTGGGTATTTACATCTTGATCGGTCCGTTTCCTGTCAATAAGGCAAATGATCAATATCATCCTTCCAAATATCTTGTTGGGGAATCATTTTTGTTGGTCCCTTTTTTCTTTTATTTTCATAATTTTGCAAGTGCGATTCTAATGATAAAATTGTAGGAGGCAAATCCTCAGAACCAGTAAATTTTGTCTCATTGTCAGGTTTTATCAAAGTACCTTCTACCCAATTGGGAACGTTTTTAGGTTTTTTTCTGTGAAGTTCTTCTTTGATTTCAGCTAAACGGATATTATCATCTGAGGAATCCATTTCTGGAATAACAATTTCCTCAGCTTTATTTTGCAGGTCGCCAGGTTCTTCAAAGTTACTATCCGATGCTATTACTACTCCTAAATCTATGTTATCTTGATAAGACAAATCAGATTCTTCACTGTCAAGATCTGGAATTCTAACCGCATTCATTTTTCCATAAAATCTTTTTGGGTCCATGTCTGTAAAAAAATATGAAATGTTTTTGGAGAGTTCGTCGCTGAGACAATCCTTTTTTCATATTGTTATGGGTTTTCAGAATTATAATGTATTTACACTTACTTGAATCGATCCCTAATACTACTATGTAACGTATTACAATTTTCTTAGTTAAAAAAAAAAACACTTTTTACTGAAATAAATAAGTCACAAACTGTAAATATTCCACCTCATTACCTAAATTCGACAAGACTGAACTCGAAACCGCGTGCGGCTGCTCTTGTAATAGTCATATTGTTTCTGTGTATCACGTGCTCTTTATTAAAATGTACCAGATATGGGTAAATATGCAGTTGCAACAAAAGTTAAGTTGTAATATTAAAAAAAAAATTTTTTTTGGTTTGTGCCATTTATGGCACATGATGCGGTAAAGGGTTAAGGTCGAAAAATTTTGTCCATCCCTGAAGCCCGTTTAAAAAGTTGAGAGTTTACATATCTTTAAATCAGGTTTCGACGGAGTTTGCATACCTTTGAAATGTCTCTCGACGAAGTTTTCCCACCCCTGAAGCCCGTTTGAGAAATAGAAGGTTTACTTATCCTTAAATTTGGTTTCTAGAAAGTTTGACAACCCCTGAAATATCCCTCAAAAAAGTTTGTCAATCCCTAAAATCCTCCTCGAAGAGGTTTTCCCACCCCGGAAATCCCATTTTTCCTTTTCAGAGTTTGTCCACCCCTGATAGTCTCTCTCGAATGTTAAACCACGTCTTTATCAATGAAATTTTTGCTAGTTTTAATACAAAATACAACCTTTTAATTTTCATTTAACACAAAAATCATTTCTTAATTCTTACAAATAAATTTCCTACGATTTTATTTCCTTCATACTACATAGCATTATACTCATACATAACATGACATAAATTATTAGTTACACATCCGTACAAAAGTCTAAACCAATCATTAAATATCAACGTTAAATTGTAAATCCCCTCAAACTCGTTTACAAATTTGCAATTATCACAAAGAAGAAGAAGATATAAAACGAAATCACGAATCGTTCTCATTCGAATAACGTTTTTTTTTCTTTAGACCGTCAAAGACGACCCACGTTTTCTCCGTCACAACCTGTCGTCACGGCATAATAACGTATTCGTTCGCGTAATGGACGTTATAATCATCGGTTGACGATTGTTCGCTTCCTTGTTCGTTGTAATTGCGATGCCGAGGGCCTTTTACCGTTAAGACTAAAGACCTCGGCCTTGCCACAAGAAAATAATTCGTGTGATCACGCTACTACTAGTAGAATTAACTTAAAAAAATAAACAAAAAACATTATTGGTGTGAACTTTGGAAAAGTTTACATCACACCTTTAAAAATCATTAATTAATATAAATAAATCCTTGGGGATTTTTTTAAAGATGGTCAAAATTTTAGGTTAGAAAATCTTCGTTGTCTTTAGGAATTTTTTTAATTTTTTTCTTACCACTTAGGAAAAAACCTTCTATTTTAATTAAAACTAGACATTTTAATTTACATTAATTTCAAAAATCTTTCCTTAATTCTTATAAATAAACTCTTGGGGATTTTTTAAAGATGGTCAAAATTTTAGGTTAGGTGAAAAATCATTTTTAGGATTTTAAAATTTTTTTTTTAATTTTTGAATTGATTTTGGATCGAAGCCAAGAATTGCACTATAACTTGAATGGGTTTTGATTCGTAGCACAACCCATTGATTTCCAACGTCTTCAGAAAACGCTCTATTTCCGAACGGACTATAATTAAGCCACGTTCCAACTCTGATTTATTATTAGAAACGTAAATTATGACTAAAGAAACGTAACGTGTGGTTTCTAAATTTAAAAAAATGTTTTTTCAAATAAACTATTTCTCTTTTTGTCGTAAGATGAATGAAAGTCTGGAGTTTTGGTTTTATCCATTTGAATTTATCTTATCAGGAAGTCTCTATGCAAATAAACCACTAATCGGCTGAAAATTCTTCTGATAAAATTGTTACGTATATCTATTAATGTTATCAACAAGCTAAAAATATTCATTTATAGGTGAGAGAATAATTAAATAATGAATTAAATAAAGAATACTTACATAAAGTAATTAAATTTATTATAAACTAGCTAAAATTTCATTGATAAAGACGTGGTTTGACACTTGAGAGAGACTATCAAGGGTGGATAAACTCCAAAAAGGAAAAATGGGATTTCAGGGGTGGGAAAACCTCGTCGAAAAGCATTTCAAAGGTTTGTCAACTTCGTAAAAACCTGATTCAAGGTTAAGCAAAGTCTCAATTTTTCAAACGGGTTTCAGGGATGAATAAACCTCGTCGAGAGACATTTTAGGGGTTGACAAACTTTGTTGAGGGATATCTCAGTGGTTGTCAAACTTTCTAGAAACCAAATTCAAAGATAAGTAAACCCTCTATTTCTTAAACGGGCTTCAGGGATGGGAAAACCTCGTCGAGAGACATTTCAAAGGTTTACAAACTTTATAGAAACATGATTCAAAGATAAGTAATCTCTCAATTTTTCAAACGGGCTTCAGGGATGGACAAACCTCATCGAGAGACATTTTAGGGATTGATAAACTTTGTTGAGAGATATGTCAGGGGTTGTCAAACTTTCTAGAAACTAAATTCAAGGATAAGTAAACCCTCTGTTTCTCAAACGAGCTTCAGGGGTGGGAAAACCTCGTCGAGAGACATTTCAAAAGTTTGCAAACTTCGTAGAAACCTGATTCAAGGATAAGTAAACTTTAAATTTTTCAAACGGGCTTCAGGGATGGACAAACCTCATCGAAAGACATTTTAGGGATTGACAAACATTCTTGAGGGACATTTCAGGGGTTGTAAAACTTTCTAGAAACCAAATTCAAGGATAAGTAAACCCTCTATTTCTCAAACGGGCTTCAGGGGTGGACAAACCTCATCGAAAGACATTTTAGGGATTGACAAACATTCTTGAGGGACATTTCAGGGGTTGTAAAACTTTCTAGAAACCAAATTCAAGGATAAGTAAACCCTCTATTTCTCAAACGGGCTTCAGGGATGGACAAACCTCATCCAGAGACATTTTAGGGATTGACAAATTTTGTTGAGGGACATTTCAGGGGTTGTCAAACTTTCTAGAAACCAAATTTAAGAATAAGTAAACCCTCTCTTTCTCAAACGGGCTTCAGGGATGGGAAAACTTCGTCGAGAGACATTTCAAAGCTTTGCAAACTTCCTAGAAACCTGATTCAAGAGTAAGTAAACTCTCAATTTTTCAAACGGGCTTCAGGGATGGACAAACCTCATCGAAAGACATTTTAGGGATTGACAAATTTTGTTGAGGGACATTTCAGGGGTTGTCAAACTTTCTAAAACCAAATTCAAGAATAAGTAAACCCTCTATTTCTCAAACAGGCTTCAGGGGTGGGAAAACCTCGTCGAGAGACATTTCAAAGGTTTCCAAACTTCGTAGAAACCGGATTCAAGGATAAGTAAACTCTCAATTTTTTAAACGGGCTTCATAGATGAACAAACCTCGTCAAGAGACATTTTAGGGGTTGACAAACTTTGTTGAGGGACATTTCAGGAGTTGTCAAACTTTCTAGAAACCAAATTCAAGGATAAGTAAACTCTATATTTCTCAATCGGGTTTCAGGGGTGGGAAAACCTCGTCGAGAGACATTTCAAAGGTTTGCAAAAGTCTTAGAAACCTGATTTAAAGATAAGTAAACTCTCAATTTTTCAAACGGGCTTCAGGGATGGACAAACCTCATCGAGAGACATTTTAGGAATTGAGAAACTTTATTGAGAGACATTTCAGGGGTTATCAAACTTTCTAGAAACCAAATTCAAGGATAAGTAAACTCTGTTTCTCAAACGGGCTTCAGGGGTGGGAAAACTTCGTCGAGAGACATTTCAAAGGTTTGGAAACTTTATAGAAACCTGATTCAAGAATAAGTAAACTCTCAATTTTTCAAACGGTCTTCAGGGATGGACAAACCTCATCGAGAGACATTTTAGAGATTGACAAATTCGATTCAAGGATAAGTAAACCTTCGATTTTTCAAACGGACTTTAAGAGTGGTCAAACCTCGTCGAAATACATTTTTCGATCTTAAATTTCATTTTAAGGGTTGGCAAAACTTGTCGAGAGATATTTCAGGGATTTGGCAAACTTAAAAACCCAATTTAAGGATATTTAAACCCTCGATTTTTTAAACTGACTTCAGATGTGGGTAAAACTCGTCGAAAGACATTTCAGGGGTTGGCAAACTTTGAAAAACTCTGATTAAAGGATAAGTAAACCCTCGATTTTTTAAACGAACATCAAGGGTGGGCAAACTTCATCGAAAGACATTTCAAAGGTTGGCAAACTTCATAGAAATCCGATTAAAGGATAAATAAACCATCGATTTTTCGAACTGACTTCAGGGGTGGGCAAAACTCGTCGAGAGACATTTTAAGGGTTGGCAAACCTTATCAAGAGGCATTTTAGAGATTAACAAACTTTGTAAAAACCCGATTTAAGGATAACTAAACCTTCAATTTTTCAAATAGACTTTAAGGATGGGCAAATTTCATAGGCAAACTTCAAGAGACATTTCAGGGGTTGACAAATTTCGACATTTAGAAGTTACAACTTTATTTTTACATGTAATAATAATAATAAAATGGTAGTTTAACATAGAAGAGGAATAATGCTGGGATTTTTCCGGGTAATTTTACATCGTGTCATTAATTAATTGGTGTTTAACAGAAATGTATAAACATCCTTTGGTAGAAATCGGTTTCGTTTATATAAATTTAATGACGATGCGAGTACATCGTATTAAAGCGGTGTTTACAATTTGTTTAATTCGGTATTTCATAAAAGGATTAGTTTAGTTTTGGTAAATGATGCATTAAAATCGTTTTATAATTGTCAACGTGATTTTAAACGGTGATTTTAATTGAATATGATTTTTAAAATATGATTTATTAAATTTAATAAATCAAATTTAGATTAGATTAGATGTAGTGATTGTACCTTTGGGATAATTTAAATCAAGAAATGGTATAACAAACGGAATCGGAGTGAAAACAAACTGAGAACTAGAAACACTCGGTTGCAATTACGGTTGGAAACGTATCTGGCGGGGGTTTTCCCGAAGGCGAAATCGCGGAGCGGCGTGAAGAGCGCGTAGTAGTTCTGAAGGTGGTCGAGATAGAAACGATCCTGCCGCGGTCCTTTGCATGTGACACCCGGGCCGGGCCGCCGCCGGGCCAGCGGTGGCGACCAGCAGGGCGCAAAAATCAATAGCGTCCCGGCGGCAGGACGCGAAGCGCCGCGACGCCGCCGCCGCCGGTCCTTACCGCCGGCCTACCAATACCGCAGAAGAGGCGAGCGGTGGCAGCAGGAGAATTCCTGAGCCGCACGTGCCGCCGCAGGACAGGTGACTCACTGCAGGTACCGCCGCGCCGTCGAGCCGATCGAACTAAGTAATTGCCGGCCGTCGAGACGACTCGTTAAGCTGTTTTATTGGACGCTCGCCGGGAACGGAATTTCGAGGATGCACCGAGGTACCGAAACGATCGCCCGAGGTGGCTAAAACCAGAAGTGTGGACGTTAATTGGAAGGAAGAGGAAGTCAACGTGGAGTTTTTTATTTTCCGATTTGTTTATGTACCGTTAATGGGAGTAATGAGATCATTCGCTCATATCCTATCTTAATTACTATGTCTAAATAAGTCACTCAATAGTAGTCATAAATAAAGAAGCAACTAAATGTAGTGAGATAGAGATATTTAATTATTGGATAAGTTGGAAACTCTGAATAGAGTTATGTTAACATATGTTTCGGTCAATTTGTTAGTTTATTCATCAAAAAATATTATATACAGAAATGTCTAATTACACATTTAAGAATTTTCCATAAACTTCTAAAAAATTTCCTCAAACATAGACGGTAAAAGGTTATCTAATGGTTATTTGTGATTTCACGATAATAATGATTAATCCAGATAAGGAATTCAATAGTCGTAAATAAGGAAACAAATAGATGTAATCTGGTAGATAGATATATCTAGTTATTGGTTAGGTTGAATTGGGTTAGGTTGGAAACTGAAGAATGTTAACAATATGATTAAGAGATCAATCATTCGGTAAGTTGGTAAACTGTTCTATCCATCAAAAAGCGTTACATTCAGTAATGACTAATTACCTATTTGAGGAATTTTTATAAACTGAAGGAATCACCTTTGAACTGCTTTTGGACCGTTTTTGAACCGCCTCTGAATGACCTTTGGACTTCTTTGGAACCACCTTTGAACCACTTTTGAACTACTGTTAAACTATATTTGGATTACTTTTGAGCAAACTTGGAGTCTTTAAACGACTTCTGTACTGCTTTTGAACGATCTTTGAAATACTTTTGAACCACCTTTAGAGTACTTTTGAACCATCTCTGCAACGACCTTTGAAGTATTTTGGAACCACCTTTTGAACTATTCTTAAATCACATTTGAGGCCATCTTGGAGTCTTTAAACGACCTCTGAACTACTTTTATACCATTTTTGAACGACCTTTGAAGTATTTTTTAAGCATCTCTGGAACGACTTTTGAAGTATTTTGAAATCACCTTTTGAACTACTCTTAAACCACCTTTGAACGTCTTTTGGGCCACCTTAAAGCCTTTAAACGACCTCTGAACTACTTTTATACCATTTTTGAACGACCTTTGAAGTATTTTTGAACCATCTCTGGAACGACTTTTGAAGTATTTTAGAATCACCTTTTGATCTACTCTTAAACCACATTTGAACGCCTTTTGGGCCACCTTGGACCCTTTAAACGACCTCTGAACTACTTTTATACCATTTTTGACCGACCTTTGAAGTATTTTTTAACCATCTCTGGCACGACTTTTGAAGTATTTTTGAACCATCTCTGGAACGACTTTTGAAATATTTTCAAATCACCTTTTGAACTACTCTTAAATCACCTTTGAACGCCTTTTGGGCCACCTTGTAGCCTTTAAACGACCTTTGAACTGCTTTTAAACCATTTTTGAACGACCTTTGAAGTACTTTTGAACCATCTCTGGAACGACCTATGAATTATTTTGGAACCACCTATTGAATTACTCTTAAACCACCTTTGAACGCCTTTTGGGCCACCTTGAAGCTTTTAAACGACCTCTGAACTGCTTTTAAACCATTTTTGAACGACCTTTGAAGTATTTTTGAACCATCTCTGGAACGACTTTTGAAGTATTTTGGAATCACCTTTTGAACTACTCTTAAACCACCTTTGAACGCCTTTTGGGCCACCTTGAGGCCTTTAAACGACCACTAAACTCCTTTTAAACCATTTTTGAACAACCGTTGAAGTACTTTTGAACTATCTCTGGAACGACCTTTGAATTATTTTGGAACCACCTTTTGAATTACTCTTAAACCACCTTTGAATGCCTTTTCGGCCACCTTGAAGCCTTTAAACGACCACTAAACTGCTTTTAAACCATTTTTGAACGACCTTTGAAGTATTTTTGAACCATCTCTGGAATGACTTTTCAAGTATTTTAAAATCACCTTTTGAACTACTCTTAAACCACCTTTGAACGCCTTTTGGGCCACCTTGAAGCTTTTAAACGACCTCTGAACTACTTTTATACCATTTTTGAATGATCTTTGAAATATTTTTGAACCATCTCTGGAACGACTTGAAGTATTTTGAAATCACCTTTTGAACTACTCTTAAACCACCTTTGAACGTCTTTTGGGCCACCTTAAAGCCTTTAAACGACCTCTGAACTACTTTTATACCATTTTTGAACGACCTTTGAAGTATTTTTGAACCATCTCTGAAACGACTTTTGAAGTATTTTGGAATCACCTCTTGAACTAGTCTTAAACCACCTTTGAACGCCTTTTGGGCCACCTTGAAGCCTTTAAACGACCTCTTAACTGCTTTTAAACCATTTTTGAACGACCTTTGAAGTATTTTTGAACCATCTCTGGAGCGACTTTTGAAGTATTTTGGAATCACCTCTTGAACTACTCTTAAACCACCTTTGAACGCCTTTTGGGCCACCTTGAAGCTTTTAAACGACCTCTGAACTACTTTTATACCATTTTTGAACGACCTTTGAAGTACTTTTGAACTATCTCTGGAACGACCTATGAATTATTTTGGAACCACCTATTGAATTACTCTTAAACCACCTTTGAATGCCTTTTGGACCACCTTGGAGCCTTTAAACGATCTCTGAACTACTTTTAAATCAGCTCTGAACGACCTTTCAAGGACTTTGAAACTTGCTCGGAACCCCCTTTTGAACCACATTTCAATGCTTTTTAGGCTACCTTTCAGACATTAAACGATCTCTAAGCGTCTTTTGAACCACCTCTGAACGACCTTTGAACTACTTTTGAACCACCGTTAAACAACTTTTGATCTACTCTTAAACTATCTTTGAATTACTTTTGTGCAACGTTTAGAGCCTGTGAACTGTTTTTGAACCACTTCTAAACGACCTTTGAGGGACTTTGGAACCTGCTTGGAAACCCTTTTGAACCACATTTCAATGCTTTTTAGGCTACCTTTCAGGCATTAAACGATTTCTAAGTGTCTTTTGAACCACCTCTGAACGATCTTTGAACTACTTTTGAACCACCGTTAAACAACTTTTGAACTACTCTTAAACTATCTTTGAATTACTTTTGTGCAACGTTTGAAGCTTCTAAACTGTTTTTGAACCACCTTTAAACGACCTTTGAGGGACTTTGGAACTTGCTTAGAAACTCTTTTGAACCACCTTTGAACGTTTTTAGGCTACTTTTGAGTCTTTAAACGACCTCTGAGCCACTCTTGAACCATCTCTGAACGACCTTTAAAGTATTGTACAACCAGCTTTTGAATTACTCTTAAACTACCTTTGAGCTACTTTTGAGCCACCTTGGAACCTTTAAACGACCTCTGCACTGCTTTTGAACTACCTCTGAACAACCTTTGAAATACTTTTTAATTACTCTTAAACCACCTTTGACCATCTTTTGGAATACCTTTGAGCCTTTAAACGATCTTTGACAAATTTTCATAAATTTTCAAAAGAATTACTCTGACATAAACGACAAGAGATTATAGCTTTCTTCGTGCAGGCGATTTCCAACAGTTTCTGATTCTTTCAACCACTGAAGATTTAGGATATTTTGCATGTGATCACAACTGAAAAATTTGACTGGTTGAAAAAATCAGAAACTGTTGGAAATCGTCTGCACGAACAAAACTTATGTAATACTATCTATCATTTTATAATAACGATGATTAAGTACGTTCTCAATCATTTGACCAATCTATTTATCTTAATAGAGGTGCAACCCAATCAAGATTTGATTAAGAACTCAATGACTCATTTTATCAAATGTGCAACTCATCAAAGACAGTTACATATAAAAATGTGTAATTAGTCTATAAAGTAATTTCCATAAGTTTTGGAAAAATACGCTCACAATCAAACGTAAACAGACATAGATAGTATGAAGTTATCTATTATTTCGATAATAACAAAAACCATGTTTTTAACCAGTTCTTGTTTGGTAGATGTGTAACCCAACAAAGATTATCATATAGGCTGGATTTAGTGCTCAACCGACGATCAGTACTAATGAAACACGTTAACTGTCGGTTAGTTAAGTGTTATTCAGTGTTTGACTGATTGATAGACAGAAGGAAACTTGTACCTTCTCAAAAAAAGAAAAAAAAAATACATTCTCCGATATATTAGCAAAATTAGGAAAGAAATTTTGACACACTTTAAGTCAAGCTCTTAATCGTGCATTATGGTCCTTATACAAATTATGAGACAAGTCCTATAATTCTGGATACAATCGAATTGATCGTTCTGTAGCACTGTTGGTTTTATTGTCTAAAACCAACGTGCACTGATGAATTTGCCAAACACGCTGTAATACAACGTAACAGTCTGTCAGCTGACAGACGTCCGTCAGACGGACGCGTTCGCCCGACAGTGATGGCGAACCTTTTTGAAAAGTGTCAAATGTCAACGCTGATCGTCGGTTGAGCACTAAAACCAACCATAGACAGCTAAGTGGACTGACAACTAGATGTAGATAAAAATACAGATTGATATATCTTAAGTTACAGCTTCCATATCACTCCCTCTTTCTATATCAATCAGCCTAAGTAGAGATTTAGCAAAGGTTACGATAGCCAATCGTCAATCACATCCTCCAATCTAATGTCTTTAAGATTCGAGCAATCACCTAGGATGCACAAGAGAGAGAAGAGTAACCTTGCCTTTCTAGGAGATTCTATGTCATAATTGGATATTCTCTGAGAGTTTCTAACTTACCTACATTTCGATTTATTTGTTTAGGTTGAATAAAGTCACCAAAATGACTAATACAGCATGACTATTATTACTTAATTCGGATCCGTGCAAAGAAAAAAGTTTTTTAATATCTATGAAAATGTGGCAATATTAAGTTCTCATTTGAAAGTGTAATATTAACGAAAAATCCGTAAATACGTTGGGCGTTCGGCCGCGGAAAACCATAGACGGCGCAGAGTCGGGTCGGTAAAAACACTAATGAACGCACGAGTGGGATAATGGCGGGGCTAAGCCGGGCTCGCGGGGGCCCCGATGGCGATTATGAAATTCGGCAAAAACGGCCGTTCCGGTCGCAGATTAAAATCCGTTTTTATCCGGGCGGGGCGGAGCCGGCCCTGGCACCTCGCGAGGCGACCCCCGCGCCACTGCGGAATTCCCGACGTTAGCGACGCGGAACTTTTGGCACCCTTTCAAATGCAGTTTTTACTTCCCGGCCAGATTACGCGGCAAAAAGACGACGACGCACGATGAACGAACGCCCTAAACACGTTCACGTGGCTAACAAACATCCGCAAACTGTTTACACCAAAATATTATTACACTAAAGACAACTCACAACTCACATTTCATATAAAAATATGAAATCTGACTTGTTTTTGAAATGAAAGTCTTTTACATTATTTGTATTTAAAAAAATTAAGAAAAAATAAATTTAAGAAAAAATAAATTGAAGAAAAAAAAAATTGAAGAAAAAAAAATTATGGTTAAAATAGGTGAAGGTAAATAATCTTTTGTAGAATGTTACTTCATATATTGGAACGGTTCGATGGACCTCTGCGGTATAAACCGCACCACACCGACCATTAATTCATGTTTATCCCTTTCATAGTTCCTTCAATTCCACGCTACACGCTCCAGCTCCCGCAACTACGGGGCGTATTAATTTATAGCCGTTCACCTGTCGCCCGAAAGTGGAACAACACCCCTTCACCCCTCGGATAGAGCGGGAAGTCATGGGGTGGAGAGGCTCAACGGCACGAACATTGGTTCGTACTCATTAAAATGCAGCTTGAAAGGTTGCGAAATTAAGGCGGTTGAACGTTTCAAGGGCGCCGCAAATGGGATATGTTGAAATCGTAGACACTTAAAATACTTCTTAAATGCTTCAATATGTCGTTTTATACAAATAAGAAATCAATCATGAAAAGTTTTCGATTGCCAAATCTTTCTTCTATTTTCTACGTTTAGGTAAATTGAAATATTAAAGTTTTCGCGTGTAGTTAGGTCCGATACTGCAGTCAATTGCAGACAATTTCAATTAGCCGTTAAACTTCGCAACTAAACTTTCTGGCCGGCTTACGTCGTACGACGTCGGGGGCGAAGGGCGTCGCGACGTCGAGGGAGGGCGCCCCGCTTTCGACGTTTAATCAACTGGAACCGTCTAAAGCCACGATTTATTATGTCGGTCGATCCGCGCCCCCGTTTAATTGATATATCCGAACAATATTGGACGAGTACCTTGTGTATGTGGTTTTTTTGACATCGCTTTAAAAAAAATTAGGTTATGTTAGAAATTTTAGTTATTTTTGAGAATTTTTTTAATTTTTTTGGTGCATCTTCGAACCAAAGTGAGTGAGTGTCAAATTTTTTGAATTTCCTTATCATGATATACGAATGCCGAGATGACCGACCTTCACTACATTTATGAACTTGCTTATGGCAATGCATTAGAAGCTAGGTGGTTGTATACTGAAATATTTTCTGGCTGTATTGCTCCTGATAGAAAAAATTTCGAAAGTCTTCATCGGCGTCTTTATGAAACATATTTAGACGAAATGGAGGATTAGGAAGGCCAAGGATAGATAGCAAGAAAGGTAGTGATGGAAGAGGATGTGGTAGACATGATTGAAGAAGATCAAGGTACTTCTACGCGAAAAATTACTAATGGTTAGAATGTAAGTAATGGGACTATTTGGCACATTCTGAAGGAAAATTTGTTGTACCCATTGCATATACAACGCGTTCAAGTTTCCTGCTGATTTTCCTCCTTGCATTGCTTTCTGGCTTTTGCAAAAAATGAAATCTCTCAATTCCTGATGTTGATTCTGTTCAACGATGAAGCGAATTTTTCGAAAAATGCAATACGCAATTTCCATAATAACCATGTATGGTGTGAGGAGAATCCACATGAAATGAAGATCGTTTTCATCATCAGTTTTCTTTGAATATTAGGTTTGGAATTGTATGACTGCCTAATTAGATCGGTATTTTTACCAGGAAGACTTACCGGAGAGGTGTATCGCAACTTTTTGCAAAACACCCTCCCTGGTTTTTTGGAGGACGTACCATTAGCAAGTAGAGATGGAATATAATATATGCATGAATGCGCGCCAGCCTACTTTAGTCAAGTAGCTCGTGATTTCTTAACACAAGCATATGGAAATTTATTGGCCGATGTATACCTCACTTATGGCCTGCACGATCCGCAGACTTAAATCCCCTGGATTTTTTTTCTATGGGGTCATTTGAAATCCTTGGTGTAATCCATTGCAAAACGTAGAAGACTTAAAAAATCGAATCATTGTTGGGTGCAACTCAATTAAAACAGTTCCTAGTGTTTTTCAGAGGTGGTCACTTTGCAGTTTTTGTAATTTTTGCTAAAAGTGTAGCAAAATTGTTGGTTTGGTAAAATATTTATTTTGTCCTTAAATAAAACCCTTGTTCTTAAAAAAAAACTTTTATTATAATCTTTTTTGTATAAAATAACCTGGCCTAGTTTAGTTTTATTTTTAGTATTTAAAAAAAAATTTATTGTTTTTGGTTGAATTGATCAACATTTTGGTAACTTAATTTTTAATGAAATTGTTTCTAATTTGATTGATTTTTGGTGGAATTTTTAAAAAATTCATTATTTTTGGTAAAATTATTAAAAATTTTAGTAACTTTGATGGAATTTTCAAGGTTTTAGTTAATTTTTAATGAAATTGTTTCTAATTTGATTGATTTTTGGTGGAATTTTAAAAGAATTTGGACATTTTGGCGGAATTTTTAAAAAATTTGGTAAGTTTTTGGTAGAATTTTTAAAAATGTTGACAATTTCGGTGTAATTTTTAAGATTTTTGTAAGTTTTTGGTGGAATAAAAAAAGATTCAGTAAGTTTTGGGAGTAGTTGTTAAATATTTTAATAGCTTTGGTGGAATTTTTGCGAATTTTATTCATTTCTGGTGGAATTTTGAAAAAGTTCAGTGTTTTTGGTAAAATTCTTATGAATTTAGTAAGTTTCTGGTGGAACTTTTAAAAAATTCAGTATGTTTTTGGTGGAATTATCAAAAATTTTGATAACATTGGTGGAATTTTTGCGAATTTTATTCATTTCTCGTGGAATAAAAAAAAATCAGTGTTTTTGGGAAAATTCTTATGAATTTAGTAATTTTTTGGTGGAATTTTTCCAAATTGTATTAATTTTTGGTGGAATTATCAAAAATTTTGATAACATTGGTGGAATTTTTGCGAATTTTATTCATTTTTGATGGAATTTTTAAAAAATTCAGTGTTTTGTATAGAATTTTTACGAATTTAGTGAGTTTTTAGTGAAATTTTTCCAATTTTATTAATTTTTGGTGATTTCTTAACACAAGCATATGGAAATTTATTTGCCGAGGTATATCTCACTTATGGCCTGCACGATCCCCTGACTTAAATCCCCTGGATTTCAAATGAGCTCTCTAAGAACCCCCCTCCTATTGTCACTGCGCAGATGACCTCGGAAGGCCAAGATGAAATGGGCCGGCTGTAGAAGACTTAAAAAATCGAATCATTGTTTGGTGCAACTCAATTAAAACAAATCCTAGTGTTTTTGAGAGAGTTCGCCATTCAATGAAGAGAAGAATTCTTGGTCTTTAAAAAAAAATTCTGTTATTATAAACTTTTTGGTATAATATGACCTGGATAACCACTCCCATTAATATTCCCTCATCTTTTTTAAACACCCTGTATAATTAATTAATTAGAAGGGTTATTTAAGAAATTTAAGAAAGTATTTTATGTAACAAATAAAACATAAAGCATTATTTATTCGGTTTACACAAGTAATTCTCATAACGATGATATATCTACATTCTCACGGGTAAATTTCGTGAAATTGTGCAACGTACTAGTGCAAAATTGTTTGGAAATGAAACAAGGTCAGAGTCTATTAATACACGTAGACTAATTAGCTACCGTTTTAGAGGTTTTCGCGTGCGTTCTTCCGATTTCTAGTTCCTTCCTCAATCTGTAAAATTACTCTATTACATAATTACTTATTATTATCATCAGTTATCTTTAACCCTTTTTAAGGTATATTTTGGGAAATTGAAAACAAATATTCTCTTAATTAAACGCTCATTTAATTTCGGTAATAATGTAATGAAAATACACGACAGTCCCGGGTTCTTTAAACGGTTACGTCCTCCGCGGGTTCAGACTTGGCAAACACGGCGTTATGTATGCGGTCGACCTTTCGCTGCTAATTTTATATATCGGTACTATAATTAAACTTAAAAAGTTTTCTTGAACACGTACTTTTAAATTTTAAGAAATCTTCTTTTAAACTTGTTTTTTAAATTTGTTAAATTAATAAAAAAAAATCGATTCTAATCACGTTTATGTTAGTCGGGTTATTTACAAAGTGTAGTATTGTGGTTAGTTTTTTTCCAAACGAGGCACCTTGGAACGAATAAGAGAATAAAATTATGTAACTGTAGAAATTTGCGGTTCGCCTCTCACCGTTTGCTTTGACTGTGCAATCGATGCAGTCGATTGTGTATCAAATCAATTATGTTTTAACACTTATTGTAATTATTTATACCTTTTTAAAAATCTAAAAGAACATTTTCCTTAAGAAAAAATGTTTATTTTTGTCTAAAAGTATTCCAATTGGAATGTATACGTGCCTGTAGGGTCTAATGCCGTCTTTAATAGGATTATAGCAACCCGGTGGTGTAACCCTCGGGACGTTTTCCGTACATTCGCTACCCTTGGTTTTACAGCTCGGTTCTGACCCTCAAAAAACGCAAATAACGCGGAGAGTAACGAATAAAACGGGACAAGGGAGAAAAGGTTGCCCTAAAAGGAACCTGACCGGTGGTGTATTTCATTTAACACCCTATAAGAAGACCTAGGGGTTAAGTATGAGTGAATTAAACGTTGCAAAACGGTTTTATTTAATTCTGTTTATTTAAGAAGTAGATTTGTTACATTTCTTTCATTTCATTTTAGTGGATTTTTTTCATTTCGTTCATTTCATTTTAGTGGAATTTGTAATTTATGGAAATTTTATTAAAATCGGTTTTAATTCTAATCATGATTGTCTTTAATATGAGATAATTTAAATATAAAAGGAGAATTAGATTGTTATTGGTGTTAATTTTGAACAGGTGGTTTAATAATGGGTTTATAAACGATCTTTTATAGATATAGCCTCTAGATAGGGGTTTATAATCGTTATACATCAACCAATCTGGTTTAAGTATGTAATGATACCTTTAGAGAGGCTAATTGGTGCTTGAATTAACTTCCATGTCTAATTTTAAAGAAAATTCAATTAATAAAACTGATTTTATTAACTGTATCATTAATCTATATAATTTTTTTGAAACTACAAACGATTTTTTGCTCACATAGCATTTAAATAGGGTTTTTCAATCGTTCTACATCAACCAATCACATTTAACTACGTAAAGACGCCTTTAGAGAGGCTAATTGGTGTTTGAATTAACATCTATATGTAATTTTAAAGAAAATTTACAATTTTATTAGCTGTATCATCATCCTTTATAATTTTTTTTGAAATTACAAACGATTCTCGACTCACATAGCCTCTAGATAGGACTTTACGATTACTAACCATCGATTAATCATATTTAACTACCTAAAAACTACTTTAGAGAGGCTAATTGATGCTTGATCAAAACTTTATGTTTAATTTTAGAGAAAAGTTATAAATTTATTGACTTTAACAACAATGTATAGAATTTTTTTCAAACTGCAAACGATTTTTTATCCATATAGCCTCTAGCTAGGGTTTTATAGTCGTTATATATTAACCAATCGCGTTTAAGTACGGAAAAACACCTTTAGAGAGGCTAATTGGTGCTTGAATCAACTTCCATATCTAATTTTAGAAAAAACTTACTATTTTATTAACTGTATCATCAACCTTTATAATTTTTTTGAAATTGAAAGCGATTCTCCACTCATATAGCCTCTAAATAGGACTCTATGAATGCTAACCATCGACTAATCATGTTTATCTACGTAGAAACTCCTTTAAAGAGGCTAATTGACGCTTGAGCAAAACTTTATGTTTAATTTTTGAGAAAAGTTATAATTTTATTGACTTTAACACCAATGTATAGATTTTTTTTCAAACTACAAACGATTTTTTATCTATATAGCCTCTAGATAGGGTTTTATAATCGTTATATATTAACCAATCAGGTTTAACTACGTAAAGACTCCTTTCGAGAGACTAATTAGTGTTTGAATCAACTTCCATATCTAATTTTAGAGAAAACTTACTATTTTATTAACTGTATCATCAACCTTTCGATTTTTTTTTAAATTACAAACGATTCTCGACTCACATAGGCTCTAAATAGGACTCTACGAACGCTAACCATTGATTAATCATGTTTAACTACCTAAAAACTCCTTTAGAGAGGCTAATTGATGCTTGAACAAAACTTTATAATTAATTTTTGAGAGAAGTTATAATTTTATTGACTTTAACACCAATGTATAGAATTTTTTTAAACTAAAAACGATTTTTTATCCATATAGCCTCTAGATAGGGTTTTATAATCGTGATACATTAACCAATCACGTTTAACTACTAAAGACACCTTTAGAGAGGCTAATTGATGCTTGAACCAACTTTTATATCTAATTTTTGAAAAAAACTTACAAGTTTATGGACCTGGAATCTATAGATCGCCAATCTATGGATTTGTTTTGAATTATAAACGATTTCCCATTCATATAACCTCTAGATAGGGCTTTACAATCGTTATACATCAACCAATCACGTTTAACTACGTAAAGAGACCTTTAAAGAGGTTAATTGGTGCTTGAACCAGCTTTTATACCTAATTTTAGAAAAAAATTACAATTTTATTGACTGAGTCATTAACTTTTAAAATTTTGTTAAAATTACAAACGATTTTCCATCTACATAGTCCCTAGATAGGACTTTACGATCACTAATCGTCGAGTAATCATGTTTAACTACCTAAAGACTCCTTTAGAGAGGCTAGTTGATTGATGAATCTATTTTTAAATCTAATTTTAGAGAAAACTTACAATTTTATGAAGCTTATCATCAAGCTATAGGATTTTTTTCAAATTATAGACGATTTTCTATTCATATAGCCTCTAGAGAGGGCTTTACAATCGTTATACATCAACCAATCACATTCTATTACGTAGAGTCTCCTTTAGAGAGGCTATTTTGTACTTGAATTGACATCAATCTTTTATTTTTGGAAAATCTTCCAATTTAAGATCATTTACATCCCCTTAAGAGACCTTTGGAGAGGCTAATTGGTGCTTGAACCAACTTTTATATCTAATTTTAGAAAAAACTTACAAGTTTATGGATTTGGAATCTATAGATCACCAGTCTGTAGACTTTCTTTGAATTATAAACGATATTCCATCCATATAACCTCTAGATAGGGCTTTACAATCGTTAGACATCAACCAATCACGTTTAACTACGTAAAGACACCTTTAGAGAGGCTAATTGATGCTTGAACCAACTTTTATATCTAATTTTAGAAAAAGAACTTACAAGTTTATGGACTTGGAATCTATAGATTGCCAATTTATAGATTTGTTTTGATTTATAAACAATCTCCCATTTATATAACCTCTAGATAGGGTTTCACAATCGTTATACATCAGCCAATCGCGTTTAACTACGTAAAGAGACCTTTAGAGAGGCTAATTGATGCTTGAACCAGCTTTAATATCTAATTTTAGAAAAAAATTACAATTTTATTGACTGTATCATCAACCTTTAAAATTTTGTTAAAATTAGAAACGATTTTCCATCTACATAGTCTCTAGATAGGACTTTACGATCACTAATCATCGACTAATCATGTTTAACTACCTAAAGACTCTTTTAGAGAGGCTGGTTGATTGATGAATTTATTTTTATATCTAGTTTTAGAGAAAACTTACAAGTTTATGAAGTTTATTACCAAGTTATAGATTTTTTTTCGAACTATAGTCGATCTTCTATTCATATAGCCCAGGGATGGCGAACCTATGACCCATGGGTCAGACACTGACCCACACAATCCTTTTAAGTGACCCATACCTTGATTTTTGCAAACTTATTTTTTATGTCCTATTATTTATGAGAATAAATAATTGAAGAGAAAAATGCAAAATCCATCCTCAACCCAGAGCTCTAACGCTCGGATCTTGCAGATTTCTCTTATAACACACTGAAGAGAAGAAGACAAAATCCATTCTTAACCCAGAGGTCTAGTGCTCGGATCTTGAATTTTCCTCTTCATGGTGGTATTAGAGAAAAATGCAAAATCCGTTCTCAACCCAGAAGTCTAACGCTCCGATCTTGCATTTTTCTTTTATAACACCATGAAGAGGAGAAAACAAGATCTGTTCTCAACCCAGAGGTCTAGTGCTCGGATCTTGCACATTCCTCTTCATGGTGCTATAAGAAAGAAATGCAAAGTCTGTTCTCAATTCAGAGGTCTAGCGTTCAAATATTGCATCTTTCTTTTATAACATCATAAAGAGGAGAAGACAAGATCCGTTCTCAACACAGAGTTCTACTGCTCGGATCTTGCACCTTTCTTTTCATGGTGCTATAAGAGAAAAATGCAAAATCTGTCTTCAACCCAGAGGTCTAGCACTTAGACCAGTGATGGTGAACCTATAGGTCCATAGCTTTATTTTTGCAAACTTATTTTTTATGTCCTAGAAAGAGAATAAATAATTTTATTTCAACAATCTATTTATTAATAAATAATACCATTATGTCATAGTATGTATGTAATTTTATCTTGTTCAGTCAAATATTTAGTGTAGGGAGTACTAAATAGTGTCATCCCAATGATATCATCCACTTGTAATCGATTTTTATCTTTTAATCTTTACTTACTAATGTAAAAGTTGTAAAACAAAAAGGAAAAAAAGCTCTTTTAGTCCTTAGTCTTAGAAGTAGGGATGTAGAAAGTAAGTTTATTAAAAACACATTTCCCTTTTGCATGTGACTTAATACTGTGACCCACGAGCTAGCACCAAAACAATGTAGTAAACAAAATGTGACCCACTCCGCCAAAAGGTTCACCATCACTGATATAGCCTCTAGATAGGGCTTTGCAATCGTTATACATCAACCAATCATATTCTATTACGTAGAGTCTCCTTTAGAGAGGCTATTTGGTACTGAAATCGACTTTAATTTTTTATTTTTGGGAAATCTTCCAATTTAATTTAGTTTACATCCCTTTTGCTCTTGTAATTACATTTATATAATTCTACATCTAAATAAAATGGTGAAAAATTTGGGTTCTTACACAAGTAGTTTTGAAAATCGGTTGGATTGAATATCCTTCTACGAAAAGACTCCTTTAGGGAGGCTAATTGATGTTTGAACCAATTTTTGTAAATTTTATCATCAATTTCTGCAATTATTTTCTAATTACAAATGATCCTCCATTCATATAATCTCTAGATAGGACTTTATAATCGCTATGAATCGATCAATCATATTTTACAATGTTAAAACTTATTTCTTCAGTTAGTATACGTCTTATAAAGCATAAAGATACTTGAATCTTTGGATTTCATTCTGGGTGCATGTATATTCAATTTACAGACGATGTCTGGGTTGTGACAGACCAGGAAATTAGAGCATTAGGAAAGAAAAGCACAAATTTTATGTCTTCTGCCTTCAAAAGATTCCAATTCATATTGCAACAGCAAAGCGAAGTAATTTCAATCATTTCTCGTTCAAATATCTTGGGTAGAGTCCCAATTTCAGAATATGAAGATACTCAATGAATTTCCTTTGCACTCTATTCACTGCTAGGATGTAGTAGGAAGTAAATGCCGACCATATAACTGTACAATATTTCAATTTGCTTCTTACGAATGCCTTACAAATCGTTTTGACCGCATTTTTGTCATGGTACATTTGCAAATGTTCCTAATAACAAAGCTAAGTACTTTTAGAACTTTAGCTGAGAAGTTATTAATTAACATGGATATTGAACAAAAGTTTTTCATAAAACCAAATACCCAAATCCTTGATGATGGATACATGCGTTAATATCATACTTTCTAGATGATCGTACTTTCTGCTTATTGTCATCACACAGCTGTTAGAGATGTAAAAAATCAGCTTTTGTGATGATTAGTTTCTAGTCGCTAAATGGTAGTTTTACCAATCATAATTTTGATTGAACTACACTGAATTCTGACCTTTCTTAAATAGTTACTGGTATGCATCGTCTAAGTCTTCTGAAAGTTCAATATTAAATTGGATTTGAAAATATATAGAAGTCATAAAAGTTTCGTATTAGATTTTATCACTTTATTTTTTTATCACTTCAACCTTATTTTCGTTTAAACGTTAAATCTGATGTCACTCAGCTACCTGATTGCTGTGTGTGCTAAACGCGTCCTTTGAGTGACATCGTTCTTATTTGTAGAGGACATAATTTGAGATTTCGCAATGTTTCGCATCACATCACTCAATTTACATCGTGGGCTCAGTAGATTTAAATCATTTTGCAATCTAAAATACTTATTCTGTGTCTTGATCACTCTTCAAACTAATCAAGTAGACAATTATTAAAAATTACTAAGAACTAGGAGCTTTCGGGTTTAATCGTGCGTCTTTTAAAAAGGTGTTTGACGTTTCGAACACCATATTGTAACCTTCTTCAGACACAAGTTCAAAGTCACTTTGAACATTGAAATACCGTCCATGAAATCCGTATTTATTGATAATAACCACAAAATAGTATATATTTGTAAATTTTATCACCAATTTGATTTGTTATTCATTAAAATTTTATTAAAATCAACTTTAATTGTAATCATAATCCCCTCTAATATAAGATAATCTAAAAATAAAAACAGAACTAGATTACTATTAGTGTTAATTTCGAACAGCTGCTCTAATAGACACAGAAAAGTACCAAGTGCATACAACATGCCTTTTACTTAGAAAGGTTTATCCGGCTTGAAAATCCTTCTATTTCGATTGTATTCATCGACAAAGATATCTATTGATTTCGTTCTACTTTTAAATTAAGAAGGAAAAATAAAAAAAAAATAATTTTTTAAAATTATTTGATAAATTATATCAAATCAATGAAACTCTAGTATTACATTCATAAAAAAAACACGTTCGTGTATCATCTTTATGTACATAATAGCTCGTACATCGTATGAATACTAAATTTTATTTACTATCATTTAATCATTCTCTCTTCTGAATTATTAATAACGTTACTTGGAAAGTTACGATTTGTTTAAAGTTACGATTTGTTTAAAGTTACGATTTATTTAAAGCTACGTCCAAGCTTTCATTTATGACTAACAACTAAGTAGTGACAATTCCCGTATTTATCCAAGTATTATCGTATTTATCGAAGCATATCTTAATAGCCGTTTGAAATATCGCGAAATTATTGAAATGCTTTGAGAAATAACTTTAAAAGTGGAATGCGTTATGAATGAAATCCACTCTTTCCCGCTTTAATGCGATTTGCGTGTCTTGAAAAGAATTTAATTTTTTAATGAAAATTGATATTTCGAGTTGAAAAGTTGAAAAGTTGAAAAGTCTCCAGGAAGTTTCTACAAATACAGATATAAAATCTATTACGACAGTGTTATCATACGAACCTTGACCTATTGATTCCTTGGATGCACTTACTTTATATATTATTGATGTGTGTGTGTGTGTATAGATAAGATGGGAATATTGCAAATTCTAGGTTCAAATCTTATGAGTATTTTTTTTATTTATTTTTTTATAATTTTTTGATTTTTATTTGGATGATGTTTTTAAATTAATTTTCTAAAATTTGAAATATAAGAGGTAGAAACGATATAAATAATCTCTTGAAACACACTGTATTATATCTAGGTGTATTTAGCGTGGAGATAAGCTACAAAAACAGATTTTCCGCGATTAAATATCGGGATAGCTGGAGCTTGTACGCGCTTGCTAGGCACCTGGAGGATACTGTGGCAATAAAATACAGCGGCTCCGCTGTGTTCCAGCTTTTGCTTCTCTATCTGCTTAGCCGGGGAAACCGGAGAATTAAATACGGTCTCTCGGCAAAGCCCTAATTGTTTCGTACGCCGCATATGGTGATATCGACCTCTATCGCGTACGAAACGAAATAAAAAAAATATTATGAAAAAGTTTAAACGTTAACTTGGGCGTCGAACGCAAACCGTTCGAGCTAATATTTGAGTTTACGCAATTAATACAAAAATGTAACCGGCTACCTGCCGGTGAAGGGCGCTTTGTGCGCACGATATTTATAATCCGCCGCTGGCGACAAAAGCCGCGTTTTTAGGGCTTTTGTTTAGTGCGCGCCATTCAAAATTTAAAACCCACAATAAATACATCCGGTGTACTAAATCGAACGTAACACTTTTACCGATATAAATTTTCGATCGGGGGGAATATTTATTTTGTCACACCTCTCGGAAATATATTTGTAGTTAATATTGGTTCTTTTTATAACAAAATTAATTCAATCATAAATGATTTTTCATCTGGATAATTTTTAGATAGGATTTTACTGTCGATATACATAAAGAAGTCATGTTTAACGGTATGCAGACTCCTTTAGAGAGGCTAATTTGTACTTGAATGAATTCCTCGATTTAATTTTAAAATAAATTTACAAGTTTATGAACTTTATCACCTATCTGTAGAATTATTATTTGTCCACCTTTCGATTTGATCACAGCACTAATTTTATCCGGCATACTGGATACTAACTTTGCACACTCGTTCCTCTAAATCGAGTGCCATTCTTGCACCAAAGCATTTTTTAATGTCATTTTTGAAATAATGTGCTCTTTGATTCTGCGCTTTAAAATCCCCCAAACGTGCTCAATTGGATTGAGATCTGGAGACTGTGCAGGCCAATCCAACAATTCAATGTTGTTGTCAGTAAACTAACGCATCGTAGTCCTTGACTTATGACAAGGAAGGTCTTGTTGGAATATGACCCCCTCTAGGTTGGTGTAAATGCTTGTTAGCGAAGGCAAAAGCGCAGTTTCCAGTACTTGTATGTATTTTTCACTGTTCATGCGACCATCGTAAACAAACATTTCGCCAACGCCATCAGCAGCCATGCAGCCCCAGATCATTACGCTGGCTCCCTCGTGTTAACAGTCGGTACGATGCAATCTGGATTGTATTCTTCCCACCACACGACAACTTACCTCAAAGTTAGATTCGTCGGACCACACCACATCAGACCAATCTTCTTCGGTAAAATGTTGGTGCTGTAGAGACCATTGCAAGCGCTTCTTTTTGTTGGTTTCTGAAAGCCAAGGCTTTTTCTTGCCTTTGTATCCTTTCAGGCCTGCCTCCTCAAGTCTTCTTCTGACTGTTCTCGTACTTACTTGCTTCTCAGTTTCTTCGAAAAAGGCAGCAGCAAACTCAGATGAAGTTTTTCCGATTTCTTAATGATTCGCGAATCAATTTTCTGTCCTCGCGTTTTGTAGTTGCGCGTTTTTTGCCTGTTCATGGTTTGTTCTGATGAGTGCCAGTTTGAGAAAACCATTTGATGGCAGACTGAACAGCGCAACGCGAGCATTTCACCAACTTGGCGATTCCTTTATGGCTTCGCCCTTGTTGGTGTAAAAGTTGGATTTTTATGCGATTTTCCAAACCAATTTAACTTTTTTTCGGCATTTTATAATAAATTTGTTGTCAATTTTGTCATCAAACAGAAATAACAGCTTTTTTATTCGATAAAGTCCCGAACACAAATGATTAAATATCGACTGATAAAACTATTTAACCTAAAAACGTTTGTTTTTGCTCACCAGGACTTTCATAACCTCAAAAATATGCCATCTACTGTTGTAGGTTATGTTTTATGATTCCAACATTATATTTATTATAAGCACTTCTTCATTGTTCAAATAGTAAATACGCATTTTGTATTTTTATGGGGTGTCTAACATTTTTGGTCAAGGTTGTATAAATTATTGGGTTGACAACTAAGTAATTGCGGATTTTTTTAGAAAATCAAAAACAATTTTTTCATGGAATTAAATAACTTTATTCTGTAATGTATTGTGATTCACAGTGATTCTTCATCCACATAATCTCTAGATAAGACCATACGATCACTAATCATCAACCAGTTATGTTCGACGATTTAAAAACTTCGCAGAAGGTTTATTTCTGTTGAGTTTACTATCTGTCGTTATCGGGTTCATATCTTAACACTTTGTTGACCGACAATTTTACGTAGAAACTGTGTCATGTCACCGCAATTTGACATAACAAGTGCTATGACGACGAGTTAACTCGTCACCGGTCAGCAACGTTTGGATATGAAATGACGAGTTATCTCGTCACCGGTCAACAAGGTGTTAAGTTTGTGGTATTTGAAATCGGAGCATGAGTTTTTTAAACTTTGGGTATTCTTCTTCAAAATTTATATATCACCTTTCGATCGACCTGATGATGACCTATTATAAGACCGAAACTGGTAGTCAAGTGCTGATAAATCTTTTCAGTAAAAGCTCTATGTTTTATTTATTTACCAGTCATCCCAACTGAAGAATGGAGTCATTTATATCAAACTTAATTGAAGTTTGCACAAACCTTTATATATTTTCAAGAAAATGTAACCCTAATCTAAACAGTCGATCCAAATAGCCTCTAAACAGGTCTTTATAATCGTTATCCATCAACCAATTATATTCGACTAAATAAAAACTTCTTCAGAGACTCATTGGTACTAAATTTTTTGTTGACATCTTGTTAGTATTCTAACTTCTTGTTATTCCTGTCGTTAGATTTATATAATTCTAGATCCAATTAAGCGTGGAAAATCCGGGTTCTCACACACGTAGGTTTGTGAATCGGTTGAATCGTAGGTCCATCCGTGACCTCTCGTGTACGGCACGATTCGCAGAAGGTCAGGCGGTGCCCCATCGTTCCGGCAACTAATCTTAACCGAGCTGTGTGCTTTGCGCCGTCGGCCCGGAAAGGAAAGGAAAGCCCTGGGAACGGGAATCGGGGGCTCCTCCTCTGTTACGGTTACGCCGAGCGGAACGCGTTAAAACATTAATATTACCTCGTACGGGGCCGTATCGATTGCGACGCTGACTTGGCGCGAGTTACGTACAACCTCGAACGTTTTGACGTTCATTTACAACCTGTTCTCGATACCTCGTGGGTATCTTACACGATGGCGAAACTATCGAACATGGTGAAGGTGTGAAGTATTAGGAACGTTTATACTTGGAGGTAGTGAATTAGTAGTAGTAGTGAATTTTAGTTCGTGGAAATAAAACAAGATTGATGTAAATTCTTTATATCTCCAATTTATCTGAAGACTGAGATAGAGATTAAGATTAGGGTTATCTAATTTTTTTGAAGTGATAGTGAAATTGATTGGAGATGAATCAAGTTACATTGATTATCAATGATTTATAATTGGAGAGTAAATCACATAGAAGTGTGAATGAATGCTTAGTTGTTTGTAGTAGCGACTTTTTCATAGCGATTTTTTCATAGCGACTTTTTCATAGCGATTTTTTCATAGCGACTTTTTCATAGCGACTTTGTCATAGCGACTTTTTCATAGCGATTTTTTCATAGCGATTTTTTCGTAGCAACGTCAAAATTGATTAAAAGATTGTTTTTATTCAAGTTGTTGCTTTTGACACTTTCTTAAGTCTTTACTGATGAAACAAACTGGAAAATTTAGTCTAAAAGATAAATATCTAAAACAATAACGACTAAAACTCAAAGAGAATTGTTTGTATAATGACTTACGTTTACCAAAGCGAGTTTTTCGCAGCGACAGCTAAATCGTACTTTTCAAAAAAATTCTCGTTGATGGACGTGAGTGTAAAAAGTGCATAAAATGTCATGTGGAAGTAGTATTTTTTTCAGAGAAACATTTTTTGGTATATTCCCCTCAAGGTTAACCTGTTTGTTAAAGTAATAAGCACCGTTGGACATACGTAGTTCGCGGAATATCACGTTGACGTCGCTGAGGTCAAGCAGCCAAACAAATTTTTCAAATGATAAATTATAAAAAAAGACAGAATTCGTAGAAAAAATGGAAATAAATAGACTTATGTTAAATTCCATCATGAAATCAATTTATAATATTTGTTGTGGTGTTAATGGTTAATTTTTAATGGTTTCTTTATCTCTTTATGAATCTCTTTCTCTTTGTAAGATTCTACATTCCACAAATACATCCGTACTGGCGAAATGTAAGTGCACATACGAGACTATTTTTAGATCAAGCAAGTATTTAAAGTGGTCTCCGTATCGGTCCTCTTTCTTAATTGAAACCAATGTTTTTCCGCGCTGTGGCACAGTCGGCTCACTCTTTGTTCTATATTTAACTTCATGCTCGTCATAACCGTGTGAAACAATGCAGGCCGTTAAAAGGACAAGTTTTAATCGCCTAATTGTACCACTAGCAGCTGACCAAACTGTACACAATATTATTTCAATTCTTAGTCCATAATGTTATTCCAATTCTTACAAGGAGACCTTACGACTTGTCCCTCACCGATTTTAATGAAAGTGGTACCATTCGATAAATATTGGTACATAGTACAAATGTATAAAATATTAGGGCGCAATACTCAGCGGTTCGCAAGAAAATTGGTGTTAAAGTTTGCGAATAGCGTCTGTTATTGATAAATGACGCACTTTAAGCCCCGCCCATTGTCGAAGTGAACATGTATAGGCTTTCACATACGAGATTCGAATCCTGAAAAAAAATAAAAATAGAAATAAAAAAAGTATTATTCAGAATTCGAACCTTCGTATGTGGAAGCCTATACATGTTTACTACGATTATGGGCGGGGCTTAAAGGGCGTGACGTAGAACTAACTTCGCAAACTTTAACACCAATTTTCTTGCGAACCGCTGAGTATTGCGCCCTAATATTTTATACATTTGTACTATGTACCAATATCTATCGATTGGTACCACTTTTGTTAAAATCGGTGAGGGGCAAGTCGTAACGTCTCCTTGTTAGTCCATAATATTATTCCAATTCTTAGTCCCTCAATCGATCGTTACAAGTTGAAACTTGTAAACAATTTACATCAACCCCAAAGTCACGGAATTAAATCGAATATTATGGGGTGGCATCTGCCGTAGTCAATGTTCGACCGTATGACGTCGGGGGGGTTCCTTCCGACCAAGATTCGGAAATGGACCGGCGATTGACAGACGCCGTTGCAATTACGGTGCGGAAATGAACGGGCCGCGTTTTCGCAAATACAAACAGGACAAATTAACGGAAATAATCGTAAACTGGTTTCGAATGAATTACCCCGCCTACCCTTCAATCGGAGAGCTTCTTCCTATTGCTGCATTCGGTTCGTAATAAGGTTTCATCGTTATTTCTCTCATAATTGTTACTGGAGTGTGATTGTACAAAAGGTTTCTCACTGAAGTCATTTAAGGAATTTTTTTTGAAAATAAAAAATAGAATGATTGGGATTAAAAAGAAATATATACTTCTATTTTTTTTTTTAATTTTGAAGGTTTTTATTAGATGTATAGAATAAATAAAATCGATATACTCACAAAGAAGAAAGTTTTACCAAGTTACAGTTCGGATTCTACCTTAAAACATAAATATAACACTTTGTTTGCGTTTCATCTTAACGTTCAAAGTTGTTTAGTAATTAGGACCCGGCGAGGAGAACTTAACAACGGATTACACAAACTGTGTCGTGTTTGAGTTTGGTTCATTATTTTCTAACGTGGTAACTTGAACGAAACTACTCTGTTTTCTAATAAAAATAAATTTTTTTCTACTACCACAAGAAATATGAATATAAAAGTGTTCTGTTTTGATTGTTCGAAAACTGGCGTTTTCTTTGGTTAAATATTTACTTATTGGGTTAATATTTACTAGTTGGGTTGCTTAAATATTTCCAAAGATTTTTGAATATGCAATTTTAAACTTATTGCTGCAAATTGTAAGCCTACAATGTTCTCTTAGCTAAATGAAAATGAAAATAAAGACAATTTTACACTCTCTTTTATGACCTTACTCTAAAAAATCAGATCAGTTGACAACTGTAGTCAACAAGGAATATTTAGAATTGACACTTTGTTGACCGGGAATATTACATAGAAACTATAGCTTTGTTCGTTAGGGTTGCATTGCTTACACTTAGCAATTCAGTGCATTATTTAGTTTTGGTTACATATCCGTTCGTTGGATCATAATTGATATCTAAACTAAAGGGCACTAAATTACATTCAATTAGAGTCATTCTCCTTTAAATGCTACACAAAACTGCACCTTTGTAGCATAGTGTAAGTTAGTGCAGTGCAAGTATTAACCCAACGAATAAAGCTTAAGTCATGTCACCGGCTATGACGATTGCAATGACAACTTGACTCACCGTTCAGCAACTTCTTGAGTCACTAGTCGCTAATGTTTGGGTATAAAAAGACGAGTTAACTCGTCATCGGTTATCAAAATGTTCCGTTTGAGATCACATTTTGGTCAATGTCCACTCATTCCTTTAATAGTAATTCTTTCAGCTCTGGGTAGTTCTTGGAGTATGCTTTTGGATACGTTGTTCAAGTTCATCCTAAATGTGTTAGATGGGATTCTTTTCTGGCGTGAGAATTAGTCGATCAAACCGTTTAAATTCCTACTTTATTCAGATATTCACTGATAACTCTAATGGAATCGTTTATTTCAGAAAGGGACTAAGTAACATTTTTGTAGTTTTGAGAAAAACGACAAAAAAGGAAAATTTCCAATTTAAAGTCCTGACACAATTTATTGTTTTTTCAATTGCGATAGAGAAAAAAAAATGAAACTAAAAAAATTGTACTTAGTACCTTTCTGCAATAAACCTCATGTTTATAGATTTAGTTTATTCTGTGCTCTCATATTAATATGACAAACAGTATCCAAGATGTTTCATTAACTAAAAAAAGGATTGTAGATATTTACAAGAATATATTTCACTAAGTTTTTAAGAGAAAGAACGAAAATTGACACTAAGAAAACAATATTTTATTTTTTTTATTAGTTCGCACTGTTATTTTCTTTTTTGATTTTAGATGGCCATTTTAATATTTCCTGATAAAATTTCAAATATGGTTCTTCAATGTAAGGAAGCATTTTATTTAGATGTTCAATCTTGGATTTTAAAATTGGAACTTTATCAGTATAAGCTTTGGTTATGGGCATTTTTATCGTAGTTTTACCAGAACTTTTTGGCGTGTGCAGATGAAATGTGTGAGATGTGAAACCATTTATGTACTCTGCAGCTACAACATACCCAGGTGTTTTATGTTCATTAAGAAAATAATGAAAGTGCGATATTGAAAATGGTTGTTTGTTAACTTGGGCCACACCGGGTTTCATACTTTCAAGAAAGTTTGCAGTTTTCTTGTAGTATTTAGGCCACCAGTTCTTAAAATTGATTATGTCTTTAGAAGAAATTACGATGATACATAGTCCCTTTCTACAACAAACCAAAAATTCTGTCTCCACAATAAAATGTTCCGGGCATATAAAGTATAAGCCTTTCTACTCAAAACGATAAGTCTACAGCCAGAGAGCACGAATATACATTTATCTAAAAATCGTCAAAAATGTTACTTACAATTAGTCCCTTTCTGAAATAAACGATTCCATTATATGCAGTCATTATCATGTATGAAAATGCTATCATCGCTCATACTAATTATAAAAAGCATAACACGATTTTTCAAAACTTGAATTATGTATTTGTGAGATGTCAGAGAGTCATTCTGTATGAAGACCAAGTATGTGCGTGCTTCTGAAGTGATATTTGCCAAAACCATAACTAACCCTTCATCAAATTGAAGTCTTCTGTCAATATATACCGGAGCATATTCTTCTCCGAATTTTCTTCTTGCTCGCCAACATCTAATAGATCCAGTAAGACAAAAACATTACTCATCTGGAAATTGTATTACTGTACAATACGAATAATCATCATATTATCAATAGCCATCAATATTGTATGACGAATAATCGTCACCATGAAAAGATGGATGCAAAACACCTTCTTCTTTCCTTAACTTTGTAGAGAACATCCGAGCGTTAGACATTTGGTTGGAGAGTGGATCTTGTATCTTTTCCATGTTCTTCCATTCCTTCAACAGCAATTCTTTCAGTTCCTGGGTAGTTCTTGGAGTTGGTATATACTTTCGAATATGTTTTTCAAGATTATTCTAAAGATGTTCGATGGGATTTATTTCTGGTGTTAGGATTGGCCGATGAAATCGTCTAATTCCTATTTCATTTAGATACTCATTGACAATTCTAGCTGTATTTGGTTATTATTATGCGTGAAAATGTTATCATCATCCATATTGATCATAAATAATAAAACAGGATTCTCCAGAATCTAAGCTGTGTAGTTATTAGATGTCAAAGAGTCATTTTATGCGAAGACCAATCATATGCATGTTTCTAAAGTGATATCTGCCAAAACCATAACTAATCCTCCATCAAATGAAAGTCTCCCGTCAATAGATACTGAGGTATATCTTTCCCCGAGTCTTCTTCTTACTCACCGACGTCTATCTGATCCAGTGAGATGAAAACGTGACTCTTTTAAAACCGTACTATTGTATGATAGATGAATATCACCATGAATAGAAAGATGTAAAATATCTTCCTCTTTCCTTAGCTTTTTGGAGAAGATCCGAGTGTTAGACATCTGGTTGGAGAATCGATCTTGCATTTTTCTCTTCATGGCGATATTTGTCTATCATATAATAGTACTTTGCCCTAATCCTTGTTATTCCACACTTAAGTGATCTCGAGCAAGTGCTAATTTTGAAACTCTGGTTGGCGAAAACTGGTGTTGGCGTAGCAATGGTGTCTCTGTAACCATCGTTCATGACAAACACCAAAAAGTTTTCTTCTAACAGTCGATTAGCTAATATTAACACCCTCGTCTTCGTTTTTATTTCTTGAAACTGATGTCACAGCGAAACGGGAAGTCTCCCGTCATTAGATACTGGAATATATCTTTGAACAAGTCTTCTTCTTACTCGACGACGTCTTTATGATTCAGTGAGATGAAAACGTGACTCATCTGAAAACCGTACTTATCGTATGATAGCCAAATATCATTATGAAGAAAAAGATGCAAAATTCCTTCCTCTTTCCTTAACTTTTTAGAGAAGATCCGAGCGTTAAGCCGGGAATACACCTGGCGAATGTTACCATTCGTTCGCAATCGTTCGCATTCGTTCTCACGCGCACCATTGCTACCCGTTCGCAAAGATTCCTTCAGGGTGGCATGATACATTTGAACGAATAGCTAGCTTTCCCTCATTGCGAATAATTCCACTCGTTCGCATTTAGTTCGTTTGGTGTGCAATTCGTGAACATGGCCATTGCGAAGGTAAATAAATATGAATATAAACTCAAACAGAAGAGATAAGTAGTACCAAAATCTGAACTGTTGTTTGAATCTGTATTTTTTAATAGGTTTCATGGAGCGTCAGTGAATACAAAAAACTCATTGAGATGTACCGTACGCACCCGGTCCTGTGGGACACAACTAACGAGTTCTATTACTGTGATGTCAAAAAGAAGGATGCATGGGCAGAAATATCTACGGAAATGAAAATTTCTGTGCCTAAGGTTATGAAAGAAATGAAGAGTCTAATGGCATCATTTCATCATTTACTTATCACAAAACCAAAAATTACAACACAAGTTTTCGCGTCGAACGCTAGACAACTACTGCATCTGATTGAACACGTCCACATATGAACGTTTCCAGACATTCGTGGCTGGCATTTTCCTTTGATTTTTTTACTTTTACTGATAACCGATGGAACGCGTTCGTTCGTGCCTATTCCATTCGTCCTGCTATTAATTTCGCTGCAAATGCATGTCCACACGTGAGCAAGAAATCCTCGAGAATGCGAACGAATGGTAACATTCGCCAGGTGTATTCCCGGCTTTAGATATCTGGTAGGAGAATAGATCTTGTATTTTTTTGCCATGGTGATATTCGTCTATAGTACAATAGTACTTTGCTCTAATCCTCATTATTCCATTCTAAGTGATTTTGAACAAATGCCAATTTTGAAACTCAGTGTCGGCGAAGTAATAATATGGCAGCAAAACTGTAACAGCTATTCTATTCAACAATCTTGAAAGCACCATGAATCGATTATCTCTGATTGGTGACCTTTTTTCGCTCTGATCAGGGTCATCTAGTTATAAAGCTCGTCTCCAGATAGCTCTGGTATACATTTTGTACAAAGCTCAATCTGTATTATAATCCGAAATGGAGCTGCATCATGAAGAGAAAGATGAAATAGTAAGAACCATGTCCCAAACATTGCCGAGTACTCTTTCATCTTTCTCTCCATGGTGCAGCTCCATTTCGGGTTATAGTACAACGCACAGATATGAACCAAAAATTCTTACGATTTTACATTTTCCTCGACCAGCTTGAATCAGCACTATAATTCAATCTCATAATAAGAGGTTCGAGAGACATTGCATAATAACTAACTACCAACAACACGCGATATTGCCACTTGATGACATTTTACATAGAATTAAATCATGTATCTCACATTGGAGCAATTCGATATCACCTCTGTATTTGCGACTTGCTCTAATTTGAGACCTAGCTTTAATCCTAAAATGTCACTAACAAGCATTATCGCGTATTGCTAATTACTAGTTGCTTGTTATCTCAGTGTGCAATCCATCTAAGAATACTAAATCGCATAAACGTTAGATTTTAAAGAGAAACTAATTAACATAAATCTGAATTGATTGATAAAGGCTTGCATGAGAAATAAACGTATATTATATGTAATTGTATAAAATAAATTTGAATATTGGTAGTAAGTATTAAACACAAAGTTATTATTCCTCATAGAACTAGAAGCAGCGTATGAAGTGAACTCTAATCCCGTATTAATCTTGTAAAGTGGAATTACCTGCAAAGAGAATGGCCGAAGTTGCCGTACTTCGGAGCTTCTTGTAACTAGGGTTGTAATTATTGCTGTATTGCGTTGTTGAAGTGGCTTAAAATCTTCTCGAAAATACGATTTATACCAATTTCCTTTACCGATTTATTTATAACATTAAATATCGATTGAAATACAAAAGGGATAGATGATTAATTTAATTTAATTTATTAAAACAAACATACACGTTTTACCTCGGTAAATTTTAATTAATAAATTAATAATTATCCATTCTCCGTAAACGCTTACTTCATAATTGAAAGTGCAACGTTAATTTACATATCGTTAACCGATATTATTTCACGGTAACTGACAGGGAACGGTTTGCACTTGACTCGTGCTCCACTTACTAATGGTTAATAGTTCCATTCATAAAAACATTTTTCATTGACATACTCATTTAATTTTTTTTTTTTTTTGAAGTAGTTTATAAAAAATTTTCGTTGGATTCTTTCATAATTCTGTTGTGAACTCATTGCAAACCGTCACGCTTCGTAGCAATTCCGTTTTTGTCACAGTATTGACCTTGAAACCGAGTAAAATGAGCTACGCGGCCCTGTATCTGAGCAATAAGCCGGTTCGCGTTGACGAGGCGCTCATTAAAAGTTGTGCAACGGTTACAAATGATGTACTTCCACGAGACCGTGGGTGTACCAAGGCAGGAAGCACCGCGAACCAGATACCATCGCCCAGGAAGCCCGTCTTTTTATGCGTTTTACGTGCGCCGATTTGTAGCAACATCCTCGTCGTCGTCTTACAACCGTTTGACAACAAAAGAATCAAATTGCTACCGCATAATGGTAATGTTATGAAATGTCACGAATGTGGTGTACTTGAAAAGTCTTAACTCTTCTTCGCTTAAGTTGCTAGGTCTATTTATATACGAGTCTCATTGTCAGCTATAATAAAGATAATAAAACAATAATGGCATTACTTAACACCTAATGGCATCTTACGAAAGAACGTCTATAAGATTGATTAATGTCTAATGTTTTATTATCAACAGGTAGAAAATGTATAAAATTAAATTTGATAAAAAAAAAATCCGTCAAGTTTAAAAAATTGTTTGTCATATCGGATAAGAAGATAAATCTTTGGTTTTATCGAATAAATGTAAGATTATAAATTGAGATAACTTTCGGGGTATAGTATAGTATTCAACTTTACCTTTTCTCACTAAAATATGTTTTTTTTTTGTTTCAGGTAAGAATTTTATCTTTTATCTTCTATGATCGTCTATAAAAGAGTAAGTTTTTTTTATTATTTAAAATCTTTTAAAATTACCAAATACGTGCAACTGTATATCTGAAAACGCAAGCTCCACCCACTTACAATCGCTCAACTATTGCTAATGCATCTACTCGTAAGTTAAATGCTTGTTTACAATCTTTAATACAAAAATATATGAATAATTTTTAAAATGCATTCTAAAAATGAAAGAAAGAGATTACATATTTTAAACAAATAAAATTTTCGTTCGATAAAAAAATTTGATTAATCTTTGACACGATATCGGACGGCGATCATTTCGATTTAATGTATCGAGGACATGAATTCCAAAGAAACTTTATTTGATAATGTCTTTTGGACGTATGTCGGACGAACGAAGACTAATGGTTATTAGTATAATTGTTTCTGAATGGATTTTAACGGTAAAAATTACGGTACAATGTCATTACATAATATACAAAGGGGATTATCATTTATTTATTTAACAAACTGAATCGATATATGGAAATGGTAGCGCGTTTTATTAAATATCTCCATATTATTAAGTATTGTTTGATTTGAAATTATATGAGCAAATAAAACAGTTTTTGTTTTCGAGGACGACGCGTACATACGCGTTGTACGTTTCGCGCTTAATTAAATGCAAACGTTTTTAATGAATAATATTTATGGAATTTTATTTGTTAAATTTGAAAATATTTTTTACTTAAATTTTTTACTTAAATTAGATTAAAAGTTGTTATATTAAAAGAAATTTATTACTAGAAATTAACTAGAAATCAACTAAAAATCAACTAGAAATCAACTAGAAATCAACTAGAAATCAACTAGAAATCAACTAAAAATCAACTAGAAATCGACTCAGAAAGAAAAATCGACACATCTTGTTTAAATTAAGTGACAGTTAAGGTTATTTGAAGGTCACAATGTAATTTTTTGAATATTTTAATTTATCACTTAAAAATTTTAAGAATAATCTAAAGAATTTATTGATTTCTTGTTTAAATTGAGAAAAAATCGATTCAAAAAGAAAATAGAAATAAATTGTTGAGTGAGAGTTAAGGTCATTTGAAGGTTAGTGTGTAGTTTTTTTGTACAATTTACTTTGTTATTACAGATTTTAAAGAAGTTTTCTTCGATTTTAATCCTTTTACATTGAATACATGTAAAGAAAGTTACTTAAAAAAAATAAACAAATTTTTACAAAGTTGAAGGTCATTTAAGGTCATTTGAAGGTCACACTTTAGTTTTTTACACAATTTATTTTGCTAGTATACATTTCAAAGAAGTCTTCTTCGATTTGAATCCTTTTGCATTAAACATATGACGAAGAAACTACTCAGAAAGAAAATAGACAATTTTTTTTCTAAATTGAAGGACTTTTAAGGTCATTTTAAGGACATAATGAAAAGTTTTAATACTATTAAGGTTCTTATTCAAATTTTCAAAGAAGTATTTAAAGTCCTGATGGACAGATATTTGTCTAAATCGATTAGAAATCAATCCAGAAAGAAAATAGTCCGGTTGTTTAAGTTGAGTGACAGTTAAAGTCATTTGAAGGTCACAGTACAAATTTTTGATAGTATTAAGGTTCTTATTTAAAGTTTCAAAGAAGGATCTAAAGTTCTGATTGATAGATATCTGTCTAAATCGACTAGAAATCGATCCAGAAAGAAATTAGATCCGTTATTTAAGTTGAATAACAGTTAAGGTCATTTGAAGGTCACAATATAAAGTTTTTATGCTATTGAGTGTTTTATTTAAAATATCAAAGTAGGATCTAAAGTCCTGATTGACAGATATCTGTCTAAATCGATTAGAAATCGCCTCAGGAAGAAAATAGACCCATTGTTTAAGTTGAATAACAGTTAAGGTCATTTGAAGGTCATAATATAAAGTTTTTATGCTATTGAGTGTTTTATTTAAAATATCAAAGTAGGATCTAAAGTCCTGATTGTCAGATATCTGTCTAAATCGACTAGAAATCGATCCAGAAAGAAAATAGACTCGTTTTTTAAGTTGAGTGACAGTTAAGGTCATTTGAAGGTCACAGTATAAATTTTTGATACTTTTAAGTTTTTTTATTTAAAATATCAAAAAAGAATCTAAAGTCCTGATTAACAGATATGTGTCTAAGTCGACTAGAAATCGATCCAGAAAGAAAATAGTCCCATTGTTTAAGTTTAGTGACAGTTAAGGTCATTTGAAGGTCACATTATAAATTTTTGATACTTTTAAGTTTTTTATTTAAAATATCAAGAAAAAATTTAAAGTCCTGATTGATAGATATCTGTCTAAATCGACTAAAAATTGTTTCAGAAAGAAAATAGACCCGTTGTTTAAGTTGAGTGACAGTTAGGGTCATTTGAAGGTCACATTATAAATTTTTGATACTTTTAAGTTTTTTATTTAAAATATCAAGGAAAAATGTAAAGTCCTGATTGATAGATATCTGTCTAAATCGACTAAAAATTGTTTCAGAAAGAAAATAGACCCGTTGTTTAAGTTGAGTGACAGTTAAGGTCATTTGAAGGTCACATTATAAATTTTTGATACTTTTAAGTTTTTTATTTAAAATATCAAGGAAAAATTTAAAGTCCTGATTGATAGATATCTGTCTAAATCGACTAAAAATTGTTTCAGAAAGAAAATAGTCCCATTGTTTAAGTTTAGTGACAGTTAAGGTCATTTGAAGGTCACAGTACAAATTTTTGATAATATTGAGTGTCTTATTTAAAATATCAAAGAAGAATCTAAAGTCCAGATTGATAGATATCTGTCTAAATTGACTCGGAAGGAAAATAGACACTTTGTATATCGACAGTTAAGGTCATTTGAAAGTCACAGTGTAGATTTTTAATACTATTAAATTTCTCATTCAAAATATTATTTTTCCTTATTCGATGTTTTCGACTTTCGTACATTTTGATCTAAAAATCGTACATATTGCCCATAGATTCTCAATGGGGTTCATCTCAGGCGTCTGAGCTGGTGGTCGCATTAAGTGAGGACAATTCCAAATAAGCCAGGACTGTACACTCAATTCTGTTTTTACGCGACAGATACGTTCCCAATAAATTCGCGTAAAAGAAAATCGCGTAAAAAAAGATAAGGTACTTATGCAAAAATGTACCAGTAAAAGGGGTGCCAACATTTCAAAAATCGGTTAAAATATTAAGATTAAAGCAAACGAATTTATCTTTTTTTACGTGCTTTTATTTAAATTAAACTTATTTAAAGATAATTAAAAAGAAAATAAGAAGTAATTCATAACTTTAAAAAATGGAAAACTAAAAGTAAACAAAAGTTCATTATTTAGTGAAACCAAAATGAATTTCTAAGTATTAGCACTTTTCGGTGCGCTTTCCTTCTCAAGCTGTACTGTCACTTCAGTACTTCTAGTCACAAATCCTGTTATTGATCGTTGTGTTCTTGGTTTGATGAGGCTGTTATACAATTTACGATAATAGCCCATTGATAATTTAATTTCACATTGAAATTTGCTAGATCTTTTCTCGATATGACCATCCTTCTGAAAATGACCGCCTAATTTAGTAGCGAGTTGTAGACCTTCTTTGATTAAATGTGCAGTAAGGAAATGAACCTCTTCGTCATTATCATTACATTCTTTAACATCAGGAGTCTCAAGTGTGAAACTAATGAATCCATCACAGTTCTAGAAGTTAATCGATATCTGCAGATGATATATCATCTAATCTTCAGTTAATCGATATCTGCAGATGATATATCATCAAATCCTTCTCCGCCTATTTCATGAGCTAAAGCAATGATGTTAGGGTATTGATCTATATTAGAAGACACATGATCTTTATTTTTTACACATTCTGGCCACAGAGATTTCCAACATGTGTTTAAAGTTGATGGACTCAGTTCAGATAGTGTTAATCCAGGATGCTTCATTAATGCCAAAATTATTCTAGATTAAAATTTCTTACATCGCGTTAAATCAAATTAAATCGCGTAAAAAAGACTGAAATACAGTTTTTAAATCGCGTTAAATCAAATTCGCGTAAAAACAGAATTAGGTGTACTATAAGACGATCTCAAGCCACACCATGGAGAGAAGGATGCAAGAGCGCGGTTCCTCCCCGTAACTTTACCCAGTAAGCCCGAGTGGAGTACAGTGGAAGGTAGGACCGGAGTGTCAAGCGGTCATCCCTTCCACTGTATTCCACTCGGACCTACTCGGTAAAGTTACGGGGAGAAACCGCGCTCTTGCATCCTTCTCTGCATGATGTGGCTTGAGTTCGTCTTATAGTACGATTTCTGCCTTGTGTTTTGGATCATTGTCCTGATAATAATAAAAATTACGTCGTATGCCTGGGCGTTCAGGCCTTTGGATTAAATTTTGTTTGGAAGTACATGTTTTTGTCCATAATCCCGTCAATAAAAACTAAATTGCCTCCGGCAGCGGATATGCAGCCCCAAACGATTACGCTTCCGCCGTCATGTTTGACTGTAGCTTTTAAGTTCTCCTTTTTTAGTTCTGTATTTGGCTTGCGCCAGACATAGGAGAAACCGTCGGAGCCAAAAATGTTAAATTTTGATTTATCGGCAAAAATTACTTCATTCCAAAATTTTAAACTCTTTGATATGTATTCTTTTGCAAAATTGAGTGGACTTACTTGATTTTTTTGTTTATAAAGGGTTTTTTATGAGCCACTCGACCATCAAAGTTATGGAACAGTTTCTGCCGAACAGTTTCAGCATTGCAAGGTTTTCTTAGTTGGTTTTGGATCTCAACAGCCAATTTTGGATTAGCTTTGATTTTTCTAATAATCTCATCCATCGCGTTGAAAATTTTATTTGGCGCAGTTCTTCCCTTATTTGAAGAAAAACAAATCTTTCTATGATGTGCTGTACTGTAGATACACTTAAAAATACCATTTTAGCAATATTTCTAATGGAATGCCCATTTTGGAAATGTTTTATAACCAGTTCTCCCCTTTAAATTTTAAACTATGTAGTGTATGAAATAAGCTATGCGCCACTGTATCTGTCTAAATCGACTAGAAATCAATTCAGGAAGAAAATAAACCAATTATTTAAGTGGAGTGACAGTTAAGGTCATTTAGGGGTCAGAGTACAAATTTTCGACACTATTAAGTTTCTTACTCAAGATATCAAAGAAGGATTTAAAGCCCTTATTGACAGATATGTGTTTAAATCGACTAGAAATCAACTCAGGAAGAAAATAAACCAATTATTTAAGTTGAGTGACAGTTAAGGTCATTTAGGGGTCATAGTACAAATTTTCGACACTATTAAGTTTCTTACTCAAGATATCAAAGAAGGATTTAAAGCCCTTATTGACAGATATGTGTTTAAATCGACTAGAAATCAACTCAGGAAGAAAATAAACCAATTATTTAAGTTGAGTGACAGTTAAGGTCATTTAGGGGTCAGAGTACAAATTTTCGACACTATTAAGATTCTTACTTAAGATATTAAAGAAGGATTTAAAGCCCTTATTGACAGATATGTGTTTAAATCGACTAGAAATCAACTCAGGAAGAAAATAAACCAATTATTTAAGTTGAGTGACAGTTAAGGTCATTTAGGGGTCAGAGTACAAATTTTCGACACTATTAAGGTTCTTACTTAAGATATTAAAGAAGGATCTAAAGCCCTTATTGACAGATATGTGTTTAAATCGACTAGAAATCAACTCAGGAAGAAAATAAACCAATTATTTAAGTTGAGTGACAGTTAAGGTCATTTAGGGGTCATAGTACAAATTTTCGACACTATTAAGTTTCTTACTCAAGATATCAAAGAAGGATTTAAAGCCCTTATTGACAGATATGTGTTTAAATCGACTAGAAATCAACTCAGGAAGAAAATAAACCAATTATTTAAGTTGAGTGACAGTTAAGGTCATTTAGGGGTTGTAGTACAAATTTTCGATACTATTAAGTTTCTTACTCAAGATATCAAAAAAGGATTTAAAGCCCTTATTGACAGATATGTGCTTAAATTGACTAGAAATCAACCCAGAGAGAAAATAGCTACGTTGTTTAAGTTGAGTGACAGTTAAAGTCATTTGAAGGTCATATTGTAGCTTTATGTACAATTTGCTTTGTTATTATGAATCTCAAAGAAGTTCTCTTCGATATGAATTCACTTGAAATAAAGATGTAGTGAAGAAAGTGTTGCTTAAGAAAAAAAAAATGATAAAAGAATATTGTCTAGTCTAAGTTAAATGACAGTTAAGGTTATTTTAAGGTCACAATCAAAATTTGACAATTAGTTAATAAAACTAAAAAAAAAATGATTGATTTAAAGTATAGCTTTTTGATGTGCATACAATCTATTGGAAAGCCCAGACGATATTGACTCTCGGTTGTCGTAAGGCTTCGGTTCTCGTCTACTTATAGAGTGTACATATACACACAACAAGTTCAACGCACGGTGTCGGGGGACTTCCCCTCCGTACGCCACTGGCGTCCCTTCGCCCATCAGCGGGGTTATATCGGTTGACATAAACCTCTCTCCGGCATATACGATTGACAGTGAATGTCCGTTTGTTCTTCGCCGGCCGTGACGCGAGCTTTGAGCCGTCGCGACACGCGCCCGTCCCACGTCACGTGCAATTAGCGAAGATACGTGCGGAATTCACGATGCCTCCACTAATTTTAATTCCATCACAGATACAACCTCACATTTTCCCAGTAATTAATATTAAGTAAATCTACCATTCATTAAAATATCTTAAGTATTAAATTAGTATCTAAAATTTAACATACAGTTTAATAAGAATTAAATAAAAAATAAAAACATAGTTAAACTTTGAGTTTTAAAAAAGAAAAATATTGAATGGAAAATCATTTTTCAAGGTTTACCTAAACCCTCATAAACTCGTTCGTTTTCCAACTTTTACGAGAAGAATTGAGTGATTGTACTACTTTACTAGTAAACATTTTCCGGGAAAACTTACATAAATAAATTCCCAACTGTGAATGAAAAATATTTATTTTGGTTCTTTTTACGTTTTAAACCCTCCATATAAATAACATAAACACGATTTCCCCCATAAATTTTCTCTTAACATAACTTTTAATTCAATTTAATACGTTCGCGTCGATGTGTACCACCGGTGGTACACGACGGTTATTCTCTGGGGCCGGCGTGTACCACCGGTGGTACACGCCGTATCTTTTTTTAAATAGTTGGGAAAAATGGTTACGGTTGTAAAGAAAGACTTCTACAATACGGCGCGAACGTGTTAAGTAAAAAATAGTTTGGATATATCAATTAATGCTGTAGATATATCAATTAACACTTTAGATCCTTCTTTAAAATTTACTAAATAGTAAATTCATTTAAAAAAATTCGTTGTGACTTTAAAATGACTTTAACTGTCATTCTAGGTATAAAACATCGTTGTGTATTTTCATTCCGAGTGGTTTCCTCGCCACGTGGTCGATTTAAATAAAGCATCGTAGCGATGCAATGTGGGATTCCTGCCCGGAGGAACGTTCGTCATCAATCAAGCGTCGTGACGTATTCAAAGTTGGTCGTTCTTGCGTTCCCAGCCTCCCGCGACGACACTGTCTCGCGCAGTCGAAAAATCAAACTTCGCCGGGAGGAGCGCGTTCGCCGTATGAATTATTAAACTATAGTTCGACTTGGCATTTAATCGTTACCGAGGGAGCGCGACGTATACGTACGTACGGTTCGGGGGCTGTTGGTGGAATGACCTACATTTTTACCGGATCCGGTGTGTGCTCTCGAACCTCGAAGCTCGAACCGAACGCGTTTTAAAAGTTTTATTTTTACGACGCCGCGAAAAGGGGAGGAGTAGGTAGTAGCTCGGATTTGATTGTTTACGACTTGTTTCTGCGCTCGATGAGCGTGACTAATTGCTGTTAAGTACTTAAATATTAACCCCCCGAAGTCGGTGTTTAATTTAATAGGTGATAATTAAATTTTTATTGTTGGTAATAAATTTTACAAGCGACAACCATAAAATTACTTTTTTAGATTTTAAAATTTTTAATTTTTAGATTTTAAAATTTTTAATTTTTAGATTTTAAAATTTTTAATTTTTAAATTTAATTTTTTTTTAAATAATATGGAAATTTAAATGTTAGTTACAACACAACGGTAGTTAAATAAGACATCGAAAAACAAGTTTGTTTAATGTATACAGCCTCCGGTGTCGTTTTAAAGATAAGGTGTTTCGTTTATCTCCGGTCGTATATCATCTGAGAGGTGCGTACGCCAGGCGTCGTATTTCATCGAGATAGTCGAAACGAAAATAAATAACGCCGTCTTCGAAATTAATATTTTCTCATCCCACTTTCATGTTTGATACCCGGCAGATTATTTTACTTACTTAACACCTTGTTGTGGTTACTCTATTTGAAAATAATCGCTGGACCAAAAAAATAATAATCTAGAAACTTTGATATTTTATTTTTTTACTGTGGAAATTTGAAAATTTAAAATTTGAAATTTTCAAATTTAAAATTTGAAAATTAAAATTTGAAATTTTCAAATTTAAAATTTGAAAATTAAAATTTAAAATTTGAAATTTGAAAATTAAAATTTAAAAATTAAATTTGAAAATCCATCTATAAAAATTTAAAAGAAGGTGGAAGATTTATTTGTAAATATTGACGTTATTTACCTACTTGTATTTGATTTCTGATTATAAAGTGGACCGATAACGGGTTAAACAGATTTAGAAGTCCCTCCGTACTTTGTGGACTCTTTAATCTCGACGCGGATCACCGAATTAGGTCAGTGGATTAAATCTTTCGGCGCCGATGCACTCAATATCAACAATTGGGTTGCGTTATGATTTATTGAAATTAGAATATTTGATTTATTAGAATGTTTGTGCTCTTTTTAGTATGAAAAGAAACTGACAATAAGATAAGTTATTTTTTTTTATTTAATGAAAAAATTATGGTTTTTAAATTCATCCTTTCAAAGGTGGGTTTAAACCAAACGAGCAAAGAGGTAGAATCGGAATAAGAGGATTTTTTCTTGATTTTTTAGTATAAACGAAAGGTGGTTTTTTAGAGTTTAACCAAGAACTAGAATTCTTACACAATAGATGTTTATATCAGCTGAATGAATACTCATTGCTCATTTATGTGAATTCTGTGGTTATACGCCGTACCAGCTATAGTGAAAGTGACTCATCGATTTATGGTACAATATTGCGCATGCGGTACAAATAAGTTGATGTGTATTAGAAAGAGAGCGCATATTATTAGTACATCTGTTCATACGCTTTTAAGCGATGAATCACTTTCACTATAGCTGGTACGGCGTATAGTAGTGCTTCCTTATGTCTGACTCTGATAGCAATAATTGCGAGTGTTGTATTTATTATTTTGTCTCAAAAACTCAAAATGAAGAGAAAAAAAAAAGATGTTGATGCATACTTTTGAATGCAAACTATTTTGAGTTATAAGGGCAGTCGACATTATTACCTGATTTTACAGGCATTGCTTTTTGCCTTTCTCAGCATTATCAAATGCAAGAAGCGAGTCCATTTTTTTGCTTCTTCAACAATGCATTTTTGTAGATTTGTAATTTTCTGCTAAACATCTTGTTTGGATTTGTGTTTTTATAATGTTCAAAAGTCTGATCCCACAGACTTCTTCAATTTCGGTGAGCTTCTATCATTAACAAAAATTTTTCTTCTGGCCAATCCATAATTAACTCGATACGTGTGTATTTACGTCGCTAGAACACAAAACCGCTTTGAAATAACCACTCTAAGTAGCCGCATACTCTAAAGCAGCTCCTTCGACCCCTTGAATGAAAAATAACACTCTGTAGCAGCTGTTTTAAGTTAGCGGACCATTATGAATAAGGGGGTTGATCTTAAAAGTAGGTAATTTGGCCATGGGGGTCTGAGGTAATAGTTCATTTTGAAAAAGGGGTCATTTGTCCAAAATAGTTTGGGGATCCCTGCTCTAGAGCCTTAAATATCAAGCGAACGAGCATTTTTAGACTATTCCATAGAATCTTTGTGAACATAGAACAACAAAAGAACCCTCTACATCTGTTTATACTAAAATAATTTGATAGAGTGAAGCAAGAAGACTAGACTAACAGGAAAGCTCAATCTGCGATAATCGTTCGCCACCTTTAACGTCACTGCCAGGCTTAGCGTCTCTGTCTTATACTCGACTGTCTCACTTTAAACCAGAATTTGATTGTTGACTGTTGATTGTCGAATAGTTAGTGGAATAGTAACATTAACACAAGCACTAGCACTAACACAAAATATAAAGTTTCCTTGTTGAAACGTAAACACATCAGCATGCAATGAAACCACAACAAAACGGTCAGCAGTGACGTTAAACTGGCGGTTGCGCACTAAATTTTGGTGTATACAGGTGTCCCAGAATTCAGTTGCCAAACGCTAACCACGCATTCTAGAGCTGATTTCATGCCGATTCAACGAAAAAGTCTTTAGCCGAAATTAATTCCTAAGAGAACTTACCCTAGGTAGCGCTTAACATTTCTAGGATGGCAATAAAAAAATTGTTTTGTCAACAAACGATGAAGCATTTCGAAGTTTACAAACCCTCAAAATTTCATTGTAATAGTTAAATCGTTATTAAGATATTTCGAAAAAAACATGATTAGACACGTCATCTTCAGGATGCTCTAGTTCTCTTAGAAAGCAATTTCGGATAAGGACTTTTTCATTGAATCGGCATGAAATCAGCTTTGGAATGCGTGGTTTGCGTTTGGCAATTGAGTTTTGGGACACTCTGTATACATCTTAAGCCGGCTCCACACACTCCCACAACCCTAGTTCGTCGTCTCATCATCTTTTCGCCTCGCCTCACTACGTCTCTGTTCTATGTCGGTATTTTGGTCCGAGTCAAAGAGATTTCGCCAAGCTACGTCTCAGCGAAAAATAACCCTCCACACTCTCATTACCAACGAACAGTCTCGTAAAGACGTTCGACGAGCGTTCTCGCCAAGTGTGTGGAGTGGACTTTATGGGGTTGGGCAATTCTGTTAGTCCAATATCATTAAAGCCGGTTCTACACACTCGACGAGACATGGCGAGGGTTACCGAGACCGAGAGTGTGGACAACCCTAAGTAGTTCGTCGTTTTGTCTTCCTCTCGCCTCGCCTTGCTATGTCTCCGCTCTATGTTGGTATTTTGGTCCGAGTTAAAGGGCTTCACCAAGATTTGGCTTGGCGAAAAACAACTTATTCACACTCTCGTCGATAACGAACAGTCTCACTAAGAGGTTTCGATGAGCGCTCTCGCCGAGTGTGTGGAGCCGGCTTAAGAGTGAGGATATGTTTTTAATTTTAGGTTTTTCAACTCTAATTACTTACCTAGTAACTTATATTTTTATGGTTAGAAAAATTTTGTAATGTTAGATTATTAATAAATATCTAGGGTTATTTACATTTATTTTGTAGAATTAATATAAGAAAGGAAAAAGATATATTTGACTTTTTGAGGTTAGATTTTTTTGTTAAGCTTTTAAAGAATACTTCTTGTAGAGAAAAATTTTCAATATCACGAGGACAGGGACTTATCAGCAAACATATCGTTAGGATCTAGTGCAGTATGTGTGCACAGGTGGGTAAACAGAACCGCCCTCTGCCTGGGACTTGATGGCATTATACGTTGCAGGCGAAGTCGTGGAAATTTGTTTGCAAGGTAGACAGGCCGTCAAAATTTCGTCCCGCGACGACGACGACGACGACGACGCGAATTTATGAATGTCTTCGCAGGCGGATTACACGTCGTGTTTGCGTTTAAGCTCGCGTTCGCTGCGATATTTATTAAGGGGAGAGTCGTTTTCTTGTCGCGCGGATTAAATTTCGTCCGAGTCGGGTTTCCCGCGACGATTTTGTAAAGATTTTGATTGGTATCGCGAGCGGCCGAGACGGTTCTGCGCAAAGTACCGGTATCCTTTCATGTCTGCGGAGTCGCGATAAAAAGGGCTAGCACTCGTAGAACGCGGACAAAGGAGGCTCGAGACCCCATCTATAATCATCTCATTTCAAAAATCTTTTGTTCTAAATAATGATCCTATAGAAATACGACGACGACGGCGCCGAGCACGTCAAACAGTGTTTCAAGGGCCGGCTCAAGGCCACAATGGCCCCTCGCGGAGCTTACTCAGCTTCTTTCTCGACGGCTAACGGCGCGGCGGTCGGTGGCGCCTTTTGTCTCCGACACGTTTATATCTAAATTGTTCTTTATCATACGTGCGCGCTGAATTATATTGGTCAATTGAGGATGGGACACTTGCGTCATTGGAAATCAATGCGCGCCCATCCCCAATTGCGGAGGTCAATTGACGCGAGATGGAGGGGTCACAATGGCCGGTCATCGATCGATCCGGATTAAAATTCATTTTCCATTCGTCGACGTTAATTGAATTGGAGGCCGGACGCTATCGGAAGAGGCGAGCGCCGGCGAACCTCTTCAGACATTGTTCGCAGATAATCAATTACTATGGGGACCTTATCCCGTCCCCAATGTTGCCCGATCTGCGTCCACTGATTAAGACCAAATAGACTTATGGTTTCCCACCATACCGTGAAAAATTGATTCAAACTACCTAAATGTACTTTTACGATCAACGCTGAATGAAAGATCATTCTCATTTTGATTACAATAAGGGAAAATACTTAAGAACTTCCCAAACTGGGTTTTTCATAAAATTTAAACATCCAATCCGGCTTTCACAACGCAAAATTATATTGAACGTAGCCGGGGACAGAAAGAAATTCCCAACAAACCATTGTTACTCCCGACAGCGCGGCTATTTACGCTTATCGTAAATTGCACGTGCATCCCCCTACTTTAAAATTCACGCGACCGCTTCATTTGCCGCTCTATTGTCCGCCAGTTGCTGGCGGCATTGTATATGCAAAGAGCTTTCCACACAAACCGTTAACGTTACGCCACTGACTCCGAGATAAGGGCTGATAATATTTCGTCTACCGATAACTGTGACTAATCCTTACGCTCGCTTAAATCTCTACCGTTTTTTTCCTTATCTCTAGGTATGTTGACAAAACCTATTAAACATTTTATTACAACAGTAGATATCTAACGAATTATCATTAATGTTCACATCTTATCTGTTTATTACATATCTGCGATTGTTAATAAGTAGCAGAGTAAGTCATCAGAGTAACTCATCTTGTTAACGTATTTAACTATCTAATGGACTACATACGTATTAACCTAATTGGTTAGATGTTTTGATGCACATTTTGAAATTTACATTTTATAAATGTAAAGCATGGAGTAAACATAAACTCAACATGTAAAGTTATCGTTGTAAATATTAAACTGGAGAGCTTCTAGCTCTAGAGAGTTTGAAGTGAACGAAGCTCGGAGCGACCTCTGGACTAATTTTAGCGAGGAAAAACCTATTTCCCGGTCAGAACCAGGTGGCGACCGACGCATCGCTAAGAACAGACAGTAGGCCGTGTTCCCATAGTTACATGTAAAGTTTTGCCCACAGCCAACTCGAATGAGAGCGGCGCGTGGACGTTTCTTTGAAGTCATGCCGTTGTACTACTTTAGATGTCACTTGTGGACGTGTTACGGGGAAATGAAAATCAAATTTATCGCGTAGGAGAGAGAAACAGGTGCATTGTAACGAGAATTGTAGCGTTTCTTGATTAAAATGTTGATTCGATCGTTGAAGGTTAGATTAGCCGGCGTTCGGTAGCAAAAAGTGCTGTACAACTTGTTGAGTGCCGTAAATTTGGAATTTGGCCGAGTTCTCGGCATCTACGTTATTAGAGGATGGCTAAAAGCTTTATACGGGGCGAGCAGATGGTCGTGTTAAAGCTAGGTCAAGTTGGCTGTGTATAAAACTTGTTTGGGCGTGAAAATGGAAACGCTAGCAAAAATGGAAACGCTAGTAAAAATGAAAACACTAGTAAAAAAGGAAACGTTAGTAAAAATGGAAACACTAGCAAAAATGGAAACACTAGCAAAAATGGAAACACTAGCAAAAACCTTGTTTCTTTCATATAGCTACATTAAAAATAAAATAAAAGCCAAGGAAACGTTTGAAGATGTAATCGTAAAGCTTTCTTGAAAAATTCTCGTTTCTCAGCAGTACGTAATTCACTATATTCTATCAGCCACTTGGAAACGTTGTGCTTTTGGTGCATTGCGACGGTAAGCAAGTGTCGCGGCGGTCGTATCTGCCCGGAAAAGGTGTTTCGCCCCTCGCTAAAGGAACGACAACAGCCGCTTCCGCGAAGGTTCGTTATGTACTTGGCAACATTATGGACTATTTGGCAATGGCGGGCCATTTAGCTAAACCGCTGACTCCGGGATATCGGACGGTCTGGGCGTATTTTCCCCGAGATTTTCCCAGCCCTTAAGAACGAAACGGTCGCCCTCGTAAATTGCGCCCCCGAGAAATCCAGGTGATAGATAAATCTCGCGTATTATGTGACCCACGGACACCCAAAGTGCCTGATTTCGTCGTTTCCAAATGTGTTACTACCACGGTTCCATCAGTGATATATTACGCGTACTACTGCATTTAGAATATTACACATCGAAATGTTGGCGATTTATTACTTCGATTCAAAACGTACTTCAATTGAAAACGTAAAAATTGAAAATGTAAAAATTGAAAATGTAAAAATTTTAAATGTAATAATTTAAAATGTAATAGTTTCAAATGTAATGTCTCTATTTTAATACTAACAAAACCACATGCATATATCGATTCTATAGTATCGTGCACAACGGTAATAGCCGGTTAATTATTAACAATCCTATGATTAAAGCAGGTTCGTGCATGCACCTTTTCGACAACCGACCCATTAATTTTTAAACGTTTTAACATCCCACTCGGAAGTTTCTCATGATGAAAATAACTTGAGGATACATTTTTAATGCTTCCCCAAAGTAAAAGAAAACTAAGTTAAACTCATTAACCCCATATACCGTTTTATTGCGTACATTTTATCCGTTTAATAGCCGGAAATAAAACGTGGCGTTTTTTTATGGTTGTCGTATCAGGTCGCAGATGTCACAAAGTACTTATAAACGAGCAGGCGTGGTTTTGAACTTGAAGAGTGTCCACTGGACGAAACGTTAGCGAAACGAGAACGGCTAAATGTTTAATTGCATGTTTAACAAGTACGTGCTAAGTAACTGCGCTTTTTTTATGGAGTTATTCAAAGATTCAAAGTCATAAGATTGTGTAACGGTTGACGGTGTTAGAAGGTGTATAAATGTAAGCCACAATAATGTCTTGGGCCAACATAGTTGCCTTCTACGATCGCCGTAAGTGATCTACAATGGCGGTCTCATTTAACACCTACTATAAACGTTACGGCGAGTGTAAAGCTTGGCGTCGTCGTTGCCGTCGGGACGTTGGTTATTGGTGCAACGATCTTTTACGAACGGAACTATTACGAAGTAATAGTCATGATGTTAAGCTTTAAACTGATTTTTGGGAAGAGTTTTCCTTTCATTAAGATTCTAATTATCGAAAATACTTTATCTATGATGACCACATCAATGATTACTTTGGTTTTGTTCTAAGTACACAATTTGGTTGGATTCAAGGTGGGAATTTTAAATCAGATTAGTGTTTGTATATCTCTGTTCTTGTTTTTACAATGTCTTTATCTCTGTATAGTTATTTCTGTTCTTGTAGATTTGATGGATGGCATATATGATCATCGATTTAAATTATTTTTCCGTCGATCTTCATGATGCTTTGGTTATCTTCCCATATCTTTATTAAGTGTATGATTATGGAACATTCAGTAGTTATGATGACCAAATTAATGATTACTTGGATTTTGTCAGCTTAAGAACACATTCTGGTTGGATTTAGAGTTTGTTTATTAAATTAGATTTGTGTCTGTATATTTCTGTGGATGCTCTTCATAATGGCTTTATCTCTGTATAGTAGTCTTGGTCTCTGCAGACTTATCTGATGGATGACATGTATTCTGATGGAGTAGGACAGCTTTTCAGTCTATTTATAAGTCTAGATCTTTGGTTTTCTTCCCATCTCTTCCTTAAGTGCATGATTATTGAAAATACAGCAACTGTGATGATCAAACTGATGATGATTTAGATTTTGCCATTTTAAAAACACAACTTGGTTGGATTCTGAGTTTGGTTACTAAATTAGATTAGTGTCTGTGCATTTCTCTGTATGTCTCTCACAATGCCTTTATTTCTGCATGGTTATATTTGTCTCTGCAGAGTTTATCAGATTTATCTGATGAATGGCATGTATTCTGATGGGGTTGGACAGCTTTCCAATCTATTTATAAGTTTACATCTTTGGGTGTCTTCCCATCTCTTCATTAAATGTATGACTATCGAAAATTCAGTATCTGTGATGACCAAATTAATGATTACTTAGTTTTTGCCATTTTAAAAACACAACCTGCTTAGATTTTGAGTTTGCTTACTAAATTAGATTAGTGTCTGTATATTTCCCTGTATGTCTTTCACAATGCTTTTATCTTTGCATGGTTATGTTTGTCTCTGCAGATTTATCTGATCAATGGCATGTATTTTGATGGGGTTGGACAGCTTTCCAGTCTATTTATAAGTCTACATCTTTGGTTGTCTTCCCATCTCTTCTTTAAATGCATGATTATCGAAAATTCAGTAACTGTGATGACCAAATTAATGGTTACTTAGTTTTTGCTATTTTAAGAACACAACCTGGTTAGATTTTGAGCTTGGTTACTAAATTAGATTAGTGTCTGCATATTTCTTTGCATGTTTTTCATAATGACTTTATCCCTGCATATTTGTCTTTGTCTTTGCAGACTTATCTGATAGATGACATGTATTCTGATGGGGTTGGACAACTTTCCAGACTATTTATAAGTTTACATCTTTGGTTATCTTCCCATCTCTTCATTAAATGTATGATTATCGAAAATTCAGTAGTTGTGATGACCAAATTAATGATCATTTAGGTTTTGCCATCTTAAAAACACAACCTGGTTGAATTCTGAGTTTGGTTACTAAATCAGATTAGTGTATATATATTTCTTTGCATGTCTTTCATAATGCCTTTATCTATGCATAGTTATCTTTGTCTCTGCAGAGTTATATGATGGATGACATATATTCTGATGGGGTTGGATAGTTCTCCAATCTATCTATATAGATCTCTATAGAGATGGGAAGACAACATCTTTGGTTGTCTTCCCATCTCTCTACCTTTCTGTTTAAATTTTCATAAAATTACCTCTTTCCATGCTTGATGAATTGCATGTACATTTTCTGATGAATTTATTTGCCTACCTATTTGTTAAATCCCACATTGTTATTATATGATGTTGGTTATTGATCCAGTATTTCCATTTTCCATGAACCATACCATTGGAGCGTTGATGCAGTTAATCTCTATCCCAATTTTTGAGTGAACTTCCTCTCGCTCGTTAAGCTTAGAATTCTGAAAATCCAATAGCCGTAATGTAGCGCGATTATCAATGGCTGCGCGTTGTTGTTGTGCCGTTTGGAAAACAATCGATGTTTGTTCTATTAATTACTGTTTGCGTAACGGTAAATCAAATGGATAATGCCGCGGTGCCAGAACAAATCTGTTATGAAACGGGCGCGTATTGAGCCCGCGGAATAACACGGGTTTCATTTGCATAACATCTAATAGGTATTGTTCGGTTGTCATCCGGAAGGTACGGTATTAGTGCAACAGAAACGGGTCTGTTATGCTCGAATCGGCGGCGACCAAGAAAATTTAGGGCTGTATTTGTCATAGCTAATAGACGCGAGACGTTTTCAATGGCGGTACGGGGCCGGTCTTGGCGGAAAATTTATCGTCTCGTCCGTTTACGCTAACGAGGACATTGCAAGAAACCGTTATAAATTCAACCGAGACAGTCTCGTACGCGACCTGTCTCTATATGTTTAGGAGAAACTTACAAATTACAATTTTGATATTTATTAGATTACGATAGAATATTGTTTGTATAATTGACACTAAATATAATAGAATTTAGTGTCAATCTTGTCGCCATACAAATCGAAAATACTTTGAAACTACCGCCCCTATCAATTCCATCAGATACGTTTACATCTGTTTATTCCAATATCGGTAACGTTTATCGTACCGCGTTAACATCAAAGGTTTGTGTTGCCCCGCGGGTCGAATCCTTCTTCGACGGACTTTTATTGCCTTTCACCCTCGATTAGCCCATCTTCAAAGGTTAAGCGCAATATCTCGCGAAGGCAAGTTTTTCCTCTACCCGTCCCGGAAACGTTCCATTCGGAATCGTCCAATTACGCTAAACGCTCCCAGTCGCTTGCGTCACGTTTACGTGATTAAAACCGGCCTCTTCCGGCCGGCGCAACAACGCGCCATTATGTCCGACCGACAAAGTAGCTCATTACGACGTGATTACGCCGGCGTCGGCGAAGAAAGAAGCTCCCCGAAAGTGAAACTCCCCGACTCGTTTAGTCCGATCCACGGAGCGTCCATTGTGCGATACCTGGACGCGGTACTCGAACGATTTCGCTTAATTAGATTCGGTGGAAGCCGCCGTAACGGCCTCACAATGGATCCCGGCTCTCCCTTCCGCTTCCGGTGTTACTTGATCATCACTGGATTATCCCCAGTTACACTCCAACGGCTCTTCGATGTCATGTGTTACGTGTTATGTAACTGACATCTATAATACTGATTTTAGATAGATTCTAAAATATCTATCCATGTACCTACTTTATCTGCTAAGTTTTATAACGTTTACAATTCGTACAATTTGTCTATGGTTTTGTTTATTTTCATATGTATTTGTCTTTTTGTCTACATTTCATTCTAGCTAACTAACTAATCTGTATGTCTATCTTTCTGTCTACGTATTTGTTTGCTAGTTTGAATGTCATCTATGAATGACATCTTCAGACAAATAGAGGTAGATATTCTAGTTGGTGGTATATCTGCTTGTCTATATCTATATTTTTCTTAATGTGCATTTATTTGTTTGTCTGGTTTATTGCTTAATTTAATTTGGCATACTCATAAAAATAACTATTGGTACAGTTAGATAGTGCATCTATCGATCTATTTGCTTGTCTACATCTATGTTTTTCTTAATGTGGATCTGTCTGTTACTCTAGTTTGTTGTCTTCTGGCTTCAAGATACAAACACCTATTGGTACAGTGAGATAGTGCATCTATCGATCTATCTGCATGTCTATATCTATGTTTTTCTTAATATGCAGCTATCTGCTTCCCTAGTTTATTGACTTCTAGCTTCAACATACAAATAATTACTGGTACAGTTAGATAATGCATCTATCGATCTATTTGCTTGTCTATATCTTTGTTTTTCTTAATATGCATCTATCTGCTTCTCTAGTTTGCTGTCTTCTGACTTCAAGATACAAACATCTATTGGTACAGTTAGATAGTGCATCTATCGATCTATCTGCTTGCCTATATCTATGTTTTTCTTAATATGAATGTCTCTCTTTCTTTAGTTTATTGTCTTCTGGCTTCAAAATAGAAACACCTATTGGTACAGTTAGATAGTGCATCTATCGATTTATCTGTTTGTCTATATCTATGTTTTTCTTAATATGCATCTACCTGTTTTTCTACTTTATTGTTTTCTGGCTTCAAGATACAAACACCTATTGGTGCAGTTAGATAGTGCATCTATCGATCTATCTGCTTGTCTATATCTATGTTTTTGTTAGTATGCATCTATCTGCTTCTCTAGTTTATTGTCTTCTGGCTTCAACATACAAATAATTACTGATACAGGTAGATAGTGCATCTATCGATCTATCTGCTTGTCTATATCTATGTTTTTGTTAGTATGCATCTATCTGCTTCTCTAGTTTATTGTCTTCTGGCTTCAACATACAAATAATTACTAATACAGGTAGATAGTGCGTCTATCGATCTATCTATTTCTCTTTCTCTCTGTTTTTGTTAATATGCATCAATCTATTTGCTTAGTTTACTGTCTTCTAGGTTGTACATGCAAATGGCTACTGATAGAGTTGTGTAGTGCATATCTCGATCTATCTGCTTGTCTATATCCCAGGTTTTATTGATATCCATCTATGTATTTACCTGTTTTCCTGCCTTCTGGGTTTTACATGCAAACAGCTACTAATAGAGTTAGATAGTGGATCTGTCGATCTATCTGCTTGTCTTTATCTCTGTTTTTCTTAGCAATCATATATCTATTTGCTTACTTTACTGTCTTCTGGGTCATAAATGCAAATGGCTATTAATCTAGATCTTTTGTTGTATTTATTTGTCTATATTTCAGGTTTTCTTAATATGCATTTATGTGTTTGCCTACTTTATCTCTGTTTTTCTTAATAAGCACATATCTGCTTGCCTACCTTACTGTCCTTTGGGCCGTACATGCAAATCACTATTAATAGAGTTAGAGGATAGATCTTTCAATCTATCTGCTTGTCTATATCTCAGATTTTCTTAATATGCATCTAAGTATTTGCCTACTTTATTGTCTTCTGGATTGTACATGCAGGTAGCTACTAATAGAGTTGGATAGTGCATATATCGATTTATCTGCATGACTTTATCTCTGGTTCTCTTAACAAGCATCTATCTATTTGCAAATTTTACTGTCGTCTGGATTGTACATATAAATATCTACTAATAGAGTTAGACAGTGCATCTGTCAATCTATCTGCTTGCCTTTATCTCTGTTCTTCTTAACAGGCATCTATCTATTTCCTTACATTGTTATTTTCTGGGTCGTACATGCAAATAACTATTAATGAAGTTAATAATTGATCTTTCGGTCTATCTGCTTGTCTATATCTCTGGTTTTCTTAATATGCATCTATGTATTTGCCTACTTTACTGTCTTCTGGATTGTATGTACTATAACCCGAAATGAAGCTGCATCAAGAGAAAGATGAAAGAGTACTCTGCAATGTTATGTAGAGAGAGAGCTTACGTTTTCATTCTTCTCTTCATGGTGCAGCCCCATTTCGGGCTCTAGTACATGTAAATGACTGCTAATAGAGCTAGAGAGTGCATATGTTGATCTATCTGGTTGTCTGTATCTCTGTTTTTCTTAACTAGGATCTATCTGTTTGCCTACTTTATTCTCTTCTGAGTTGTACATGCAAATAGCTACTAATAGCGTTGGATAGTGTATTTGTCGATCTATCTACTTGCCTATATCTCAGGTTTTCTTAATATGCATCTATATATTTGCCTACTTTGCTGTCTTCTGGGTTGTAGATGTAAATAACTATCAATGGAGTTAGATAGTGCCTCTGTTACTTTATTTGCCTGCCAATATCCCTATTTATTAAATTGTCAATCTCTACATTTAACTTATCTAGTTGTATTTGATTATGTGTCTGTTTCCCAATGTATCTGTCTATATTTCTATGCATATAATCAGTTTAGTCATCTTCCTATTTTCATTCTTGTCTTCTGGGTTAAACATACGTCTGCTGACTGGCATAGGTTATCTATCTAAGAATCAATCCATCTGAAGATGACTTCCAATCTAGTTGTTTCTATTTCTATTTGATTTTTATTCTGTATTTACTTTCCTTAGCTATATTTCTGTTTAATTTTGTTTAAGTAGTTGCATATACATAAACTATGAGTTAGATTGTTTGCCTACAAATCTAACTGATGGGTTGCATATATAAATATCTGATGTGGTAGTAGACTCTGAGGTATGTAGGTAATAAATTGTTAAAAAGTGATAAATTTTGTGGAAAAACGTTTACATTTCCCCCGTTGGGTAAAAGGATGACGTTCTCGTTTGTCTTTTGTTTATCATGTTTAAAACATTTCGGTCCTTTTTCATCTGGTAATTCCGGTATCAGCGGCGCGACGTCTACTGCACGTTTTGCATACGTAACAAATGCCCCCGTTCCTTATTATATTCCGGGCGGTCGCGCCATCGCGCCCAGCTCGAGTTCCCGGTGATGACGCTTTCGCGTGTGCACGCCGTTGTGTTCTTACAACAACGAGGGCCGTACATTTTCTTCGCCGAACGCCTTGCTCTAATTAATTTTGTATTATACTCACGCGCTTCCCGGACGGCGGTTAATTTCGGCGTTATTCCGTCCGAACTTACTATATTTTACTTATTTCTACCTCGTTTTGAAAATTTCATCCGACCGATTATTTATAAAATACGAACACGCGACCGAGTTTAGAAAATTATGATTTATTCGTTAACAACGTAATGCGAAGGCATTACTTGTCAATGATAAGATCGATTCACGCGAACCCCTCAACGTCACGTCGGTTCATTGGTCAAACCGGCCGGCTAATTGATTTATCAGTTAGTTATGCATGCCATTACGTGCCGTAACATCATTATTGTTAATACAACTTAAATAATTAATTTGGTATTTAACGTACGCACTGTTTTTTTGTGTAACATTAGCACCTTGTTGAATACTCAATGTGGTTGGTTTTTAATCAATGAATTTTGCACGCAATAGTGTGCAACGCTCGAATGTAAGTGGAGTGACCAAGTTTTACGAAACGGTAGCATGCAGGTGTGCGAAGTTAGGTGTAATAAAATAGGTATTAAATGAATAATAAATGTGCAATGTTTTACTGGTTGTAAAACGACGTTTTACTATTACGCGTTGAAAGGTTAAAGCTATCCCCCCGACTAGTATCTGGTCCGGAACGCCAAGAGCACTTTCAATTATACGAAATATCGTCGTTTGCAAACTAATTTCTGTTATGATAGTTTTAACGGCTCGGTCACAACTTTAAGCCGTTTATATTAAGCGGAAACATTTACAACTTGATATTATTACCAAATACTATTATGGTATTAAATCTAAATACTATTTTATTAAAACTAAATACTATTTTATTAAATCTAGATATTTTATTAAATCTAAATATATTATTAAATCAAATAGAGGTACGTTGCATATATAACTTAGTAAAAAGTATTGCCTATACAAACGACATTTCAAAGGCAATTAGTGTCTTGTTTAGAGAGTTACATAACTGACTCTTCTATACATTAGGAATAAAAATAAAGAGATTGGGAAGAGATTCATCGATTACTTCGAGTTATCACGACGATTCTCTCGCTTGTCTACGGTTATTACTCAAGCGAAGCAGGTTGTTATTTCTCGTTTGGTGCGGCGAGGGCAACAAATCGCTTGGAAACCGCATAACTGGCGGTGGTGCGCTCGGTTGCGAGCCCCGGAGAAATAATCGGAGTTATATCAGGAAATTAAACCCACGGTTGCCGCCGCACCACCTTCGGCTTGTTCTCAACTCCAATCAAACCGCGTTAGGTACGCGTAACTGAAGACGAAAACGTCGAGATAAAACGAAATGATATATAAAACGAAACGATATAAAAGGAGATGATATAAAAGGAGAGGATAGAAAACGAAACGATATAAAAAGAGAGGATAGAAAAGGGGAGGATAGAAAACGAGATGATAGAAAACGAGACGTCTTGTCTGGTCGGTTTCCTAAGTGTCAGATTATATAACGATGCTTCGGGTATATGCATTTTATATTGAAATCGCATTTTTAAATTGTAACGTTGCGTAACGTTTCGTTGGAATCGATAGGACGTTTTGCGTTCCGTCGGGTTCTCATGCAATTAGCTCATTCGTGAGCACCGCGAATGTGTATTGTTGCGTGACTAGAACGATAGCGAAGACAATTACGTCTATCCGAATCCCCTTTGTGCGCGTTATAGATTGGAAAACCGCGCCGTGCACACCGCACGTGATCGCACAAACGCACAAAGAACGCCCGACCGATTTTTTTCTTGCTGCTCATTTTTTGAAACGCGCTCGTAAAATACGTTACGGATGAAACCCTTTCTTAATTAGGTTAAGTAAATGATGTAATCTCTTATGTACCTGGCCGAAGAAAACTATAAATTTCGCAACGTAACTACCTTCTCGTCTCGGAACGGTTTTATTGTATGCACGAGTGAAGTAAACGACAGCGGTCCGCGCTGCCAACTCCTTCTTTCCACTCTGGATCCAATATAAAAAATTACTCTGCAATGCAGAATACCCTCGACGACGGACCGTCGACGTAGTCTTCCTGCTGCATCTTTTTAAGTTGAGGCGATTCTTACCGTTGAGGTATACCGACATTTACGGATTTCCTTTGGGACGTTTGAGATATTTTTACAAGAATCAACAACAGATTTAATAAATGTTATTTTAGTGTTACCAGAAATTTATGTAGATGGAAATTTATCTTGTCTATAGGTGGATAAGTAGATAGATTGACGATATAATATCATTAGGAGATATTAATTCAAAAGTTGGAAGCGTATATTAGAGGATTAGATTAGGTTGAGAATGACAAAGAAAACTGATTTCATAAGCATATTTATTAGTATCTTGTGAAAGATTTAAGTTGAAGGTTAGATTGGTGAGAATGGCAGCTATCTTCATCAATCAAAATTCTTAGATGGAGATTTGGAGAAATGATTTTTCCTTCTTAAAGAAGAATTTGCCTTAGATAAAATAACCAAAGCGACAAGGAAATTTGACGTCAGCAACATATTGATTGTATTGTCGCGTGCAAGGATTTACTCGCTTGTTCCGGATTGGTTCGCGTCTAAATACATAACAGGACATTTACCCTTTCTCAGATTACTCCTGGTCACACTCACATTTTGGATAATGGAGGGAATATATACACAGTGCTCTTCCAAAATTGTCTTTATTGGGGATGAGAGAGTTAGAAGCTAGATCTTCTTGAACGAGCTGTGGACCAACAGAAAAGACCTAGCAAGCAACTTGACGATTAGAGACGTTCTAATTTCTTATCCTCTCATTGGTCGCTTGCTTATACTTGTTCAATTATGGTTTTGGGCTAACTTCACATTTACAGCTATGGACACAGAAATAGCACACTTGTAGGTTTCGTTTATAATACATAGTTTATTTAATCTATATAACATAAAATGAGCTAAATATAATAAATAAAACTTAGTAAAGTCACGATTTAGCACAGTTGCTACACATCTGCGTGGCAAGCTCTCCACTAGCTTTTGACATTTGCTCTGAAGGCCCATTTACACTTTGATTAGTGCGAGTGCAAGTGATTAGTGCAGGTGCTTAGTGATTAGGAGTAAACACGTGTGAACCACAATTGATGAGTGCGAGTGATTAGTAATTAAGTGCGAGTGATTAGTTATCAGTGAATAGAATCGGCTTCTATTTTTTTGCGAGTAGCTACGTCTCACACGCCTTGCACTTGCAGCTTGCCTTTTACTAAACACGTTTGGACATGCTACTAAATACGTTTGGACATACTTCTGATATAAATTTACAGGTGGTCGACTTTGGTATTCTGAATAGGTGTTGCAAACAGCGTAAACTAATTCCATTTGCCAACAAGTATAAAATAGCGTGCAATTTCACTTGTGCCAGTAAAGCAGATCTCATAAATGTGTCAAATTTCTGAATATCAGTTGCGACAAGATTGAGTGATGTATTAAATGACGCTTCAGTCATCCTGATGGCAAAGTAGTATTCCATGGTATCTTCAGAGGCCAATTCCTTAAGGAGTTGATAGCTTGCGCCATGAACGAGTCTTTTGCTTATCCACTTTCGTTCCCATAATCTGCTTGGTCGTGTAAGTTCCAATTCCAAGAGTTCTTCGGATTCAGACACCACCGCGTTTAATACTTCTTTCAGTATTTCTTACAATTGAAAGCGAACGTGAGCTTGTTCGACCATACTTGCTGTTTCGACGCCCGACCGTTGAGGTATAAGCGCAGTAGCTAAACAGTACAGTGGACAATACTCGCACTACACACTTGAACTAATCGCTCACAAAAACCAGTAATCGCTAATCACTTGTACTCGCTCTTATCAAAGTGTAAATGGGCCTTGAGAGATAGAGTACCACGCTTCCTTAATTCCATCCCAAAGCTCGTCTAATTTTTAAAATTTTTTTTTCCCCAATTTTAATTTTTACGTCGTTCCATAGATTTTAGGCTTAGATCGGGACTTTGTGCAGGCCAGGAAAGAACATCAATTTTCTCTTTGCAAAACCAATCCTTAACCACCTTAGCAGTTAGGTTTGGATCGTTGTCTTGCATAAAAATCCAGTTAACCGGTATAGAATCAAATGTGAATGGTTCTATAACGTTCTTAAGGACGTCTAAGTACGCAAACCTATCCATCTTTCCATCAATTCTAATCAACGACCCAACTCCATGTCAGGAAAATGCCCCCAGGCTATCATGCTTCCTCCACCGTGTTTAACGGTTTTTTGTGTATTTCCAATACGGTCCAGCACTCTTTTTCAAAATTTAGTGTCCATATTTGCATGGTCCTTAGCAAAAGTTAACCGAAAAAATTACATGTGTGCTATTTCTCTGTCCATAGCTGTATATGCACAGTGTTGCTCCGAAATTGCCTTTATTGGGGATGAGAGAGTTAGAAGCTAGATCTTCTTGAACGAGCTGTAGACTAATAGAATAGGGATGAAGACCTAGCAACCAACCTGACGATTAGAGTCTTCCTAATTTCCTATCCTCTGACTTCTTTTGGAATATTAGCTTGATCATGGTAGTATTTTGTAAAAGCGTTCCTTTGTAAGTCTCTAAAGATTTGGGTTAGGTTAAATTGATGAAGATAATGCAACTACCTTCATCATAAAACATTGTTAGATGAAGATAGCTGGTTAGTCATCGCTACAAAAGAAATGTATCTTAGGCAGACAAATATACAATCAAATAGGCAATCCAACTCTCATGGTAGATAGTAGTAAACCTATAGAAGCATTTTTTTGAAGATCTCAAGAATGTTGACTTAGATACAGTTGGTGATTTAGGTTAGAAGACTTATTTTCCTAGTTTTTGATTGTTAGATGAAGGTAACTTTATTGTTAAGTTGGGTTAAGTCAGATTAGTGACTCAAATCATAATGGAGAGTTGTAGAATGAAGTTATGGTAGAAGTAAAGTAATTATACTAAAATATTACACCAACCAAAGTTGTAAATGAATCCTAACTCATTTTCAGTAGGTCACCTTTGAATAAAATGTAGAAATGCAAGGTAGAAATCTTAAAAGTTTACCCAAACAGCCGGAGGTAGGAAACAGGGGTAAAAATCGGTGTCGGTTGGCGCAAAAGGTAGCAAACGGACGTATGAACAACGGCGAGTTTTAAAAGTACCGGCGGGTAATTGCTTTTACAAGTTCGCGGTACTTTTACGGCGGGAAATTTTATCTGCGCTTTGGCCGGAGCGGCGAAACTGTTCGTCTTTGCCGGTGCGCTTTTCATTGCGCTAAAGAAAACTGTACGGGGGTTCTTTGTAAGGGTTCATTAATAATTAGTCCCGCGTTTCGTTTATACCTCTTGAAACCGTCGCGTCGGTGATTTTTTTCCCGTTTCGAATTGTGTACTGTAAATACAAGAAATCCCGGGTTAAAAAGGGATATTTTATTTTTATTTAGTTGGTTTATAGAAGGTTGTTATGGAAGAGGTTAAATCACAGTTTTTACCTAAAATGGAAACGTGTTTTTATCACATCTTTAGAGTTGATGTACGTTTAATTATCGACTTCGCTACGTCGTTTTAACACCTTTTTATAGACCTTTTTATACTCGTTTTTACATTGCATGAAGCAAACACGTGTCTTTAATTAGTCGGCGAATTATTTTGTTTTAATGGTGAGCAGATGTTTGGGAGATTTTTCATCGTAGCTTAGCAAATTTTGGCAGGAAATTTTGGTAGATTTCCAAAAAAATAGATCAATGATTAAAAATTCCGATCGGATATACTAATGACATCAGTTGAATTGGAAAAATGGGTAATTTGGAAAGTTGTCCTGTTTTAATTAGCATAAAACACGATCGGGGATGTTACAAAAAAAAAATAAAAAAATGGTACAATTCCTGCTGCCGTAACTTTAGCAGAAACTTTTTTATTATGGTAGCGGCGTGACCTCATCGATTGCGCGCGGCGAAAAGCGGCCGATGTCATAGACACATTGTGAAATTGGAGTGAGCCGTAAATCTATTTTATGCTTCCGTTTAGCGCGGAATGAAACTCGTCCATTTATTTATCGATTCCTCCTTTTGTTCCTACCCGGCTTCCACCGCCGTTACGACCGTATCGGAATTAGTTACAATTTCGCCCTCTCTCCATTCCATTCCATTCTCCGCCGCGCGTCGAAAGTTCCAACACTATATTACTTCTGTCAAAAGTTTCCACGCCAGACCCCAAGTCGAAAATTGACAAACTAACCTAACGCCTATATTGACATCATTTTAAATCGCCTCGTATTTCCAAACCGGGCGATAATTAAGTTTTTCCACGTGTGCGCGAGCACGCGTTTTATTACCCGCCGTAACCAAATACGACCTTAAATTGTTAGCGCATCGTATTGTCTTCGCACTTTACGACGACCGTAAAACCGCCACAGCGTTGCGATTTGTTAGGGTTTCACGAGAAGAGATCCGTTAATTTGTTAACTCTCGGAGACTTAACGGATTTTCTTCTTGGAATTTAAACGGTGACGTTTTAGCAATACATAAAGTAATAAGATGGATTAACTATAAAATTTGCAATTTACAATCAACTTTTTTTCTTTAGTCTGGTTTCATTTTTTAATTTTCTATGCTGGTAAGAAGAATGCAAGGTCTTGGGTTTACAGATTTAGTTCAAATTTTGTAGGATGGTAGATTTAGTTTTCCTGTAGATGAAAATATATGGTTGTAGTGGTCACTCCTCGATAGTTTTTTTAGATATTTGAGAAGATTTAACTCACTAGTTAAATTCAATTCTGTAGCAAACGATTAAACACAATGGGTTTTGCGTAGCAGGAGCAGATCAGTGTTTCTTGTCATCAGGTGCTGAGTTCAAGTTCGAGAAGATGGAATAATTTTTTTTCAATGTTCTGTCTGTTTTTACATATAGTGATAATATAGTGAATATTTTTTTTTCAATGTTCTGTCTGTTTTTACATATAGTGATACCACCAGTGCTCATAAAATGTTGCAACGCCGAAACATTTTTTGAGTGTGTGCCTCACTTTGGATTTCTCAGTAAATTACCATTTGATAGCTTTGTTCGTTAGAGCTGCATTGCTTGCACTTAGCAGTTCAGTGTAGATATTAAGTGTTCGTTGGGCATAGTGGGCTTACTGCGTTATTCGGGGGAAGAATAGCCAAAAGGTATTTACTGCTCGTTTAGTATCTTCACTGGTACTGGTAAATGGGGGTTGAGGGATGTTATAAAAACCAGTTGGTTGACTTAGACAACACTTTACTTGTCTCAGGCGGAACTAGCATCTCGACCTACCTCTTTGAACCGCGCGTTGTTACCAAGTCCCGTCTTTTATTAACTTTTGTTCGATTAGGCTTCGGTGCTGATTCCGCATTTACAATGACTCCCTTTTAGAGTATCCACCTGCTTGTGGCAATACTGCACATTGCGCCACAGGTAGTACAACTTCCTGCAGCCAGTGCAAGTTAGTGCAACTTTTGCTGAACCTGCTCTGGAGTAAGTTCAAACGGTGTAGTGCAGGTGCAATGGCAGAAATTTTAGAAGCATGGTTTGTACTAAACGATGACGGAACAAAAATGATAGAAAATTGACAAATTTGATTTGACAAATATAATCTGTGACATTCTATGCGTTCGTTGGATCACAGTTCATACATGAAGTAGAGTGCACTAAATTACACTGAATTATAGTCATTTAAATGCTCCACGAAACTGCACCTCTGCATCATAGTGTAACTTAGTACAGTGCAAGTTTTAACCCAACGAACAAAGCTAATATGTCAAAACTTTAAAACTAATGCAGGAATATTAGCCAACAACCTTCCATCAAAAAGCTTGACTTAATCGCTATAAATTGAATATTGGCTCCTCTAAATCTTCATCAACAGGGAAACTAAATCTACCATTCTACAAAATTCTAATTAAATCCACAACCCCAAGACTGATTGCTGGTTGCTTGTTGCTGGTTGCCTCAATGTGAGACTGGACTTAGTTGAAAATCCTCTTACTTCAAAAATCTACACTTGGTTGTGGATGAATCAATCAGTAGATGAAACACTTCATGCTTGGAGGCAATTTCAAATCGTTCGGAATGCATTTAATCTATGGATCTATTCTCATGACATTATAAGATGTCAACTAGACGTTGAAGCCTTGAGGTTGCTTCCATATATTCTTATGAGAGCATTTAGACGTTGCCATACTATATCCATGCAACATTACTGACCATAGGTAGAATGACAGGCTTTTGAATGCCATGTTGAGATTCTGCAGTGTCACTCTTCTTGCCAATCATAGTAATTTGTAAATGAAATTGCCTATATGAACGGTATTTGATGCATTTTAATTATTGCTGGTTATACATTAAAATTACACTTTGGTATTTAATAGTAAGAATGATAATTTTCGAAGATGAGAAATTTCGAACGTAAATATCGTCGTAACTTAATTAGTTTTGTTAGCGGAAGAGCCCGGTAGGTTCGTAGACGGTAATAATTAAACGAGGCGCGCGGGCGGCCGTATAAATCAGCGAAAACAGAAACTCGCCGTCGCTAATGGCGCAATCGTCTAGCAATCAAATATTGATTACGAATTAGTTCCCCTAAATTGATTACCCGGTGCCGGAAATTATGCGAGACATTACAAAATCGACGCGGCAAATTGATTTTTAATTCGCGCGCCTGCGCCTCCCTCCTTCTTGGTCATCTTCGCGCCTTCGGGCGCATGCAATTAAGCGATTATGTGATCGGGGGACTAAGTTGTTTGTTATAAAGGTGAAGGTGAGAAAATTACTTTTAATTTGGTTTTAAATCATTTTAATATTTTGAATAATTTTAATAATTTGAATTATTTTAATATTTTGAGTCATTTTAATAATTTGAATTATTTTAATATTTTGAATCATTTTATTTTTTTTTAAGTTAAAAATCATCATAAAGGTAAAAAGCTCGTAATCGGTTTAATTACTAAAGCAAAGAGGACCCCGTGTTTTATTTGACCATTAGCCGCAGTAATTTCTCGTACGCCTTCTGCCACAGCCGGGCCGCTAATAACCGTAAATGTAAATTGCCGAGTGCGGTTACGTCGTTCTCATTATAGTATCGGTGTAAATTAAAGAAGATACATTGTAGCAGGGGGGGTTTGGCGCCGCCGCAGGGAAATTTTCTAATCGGATCTGTCCGGCGCCAAAAGGGAATTTTAAAACGAGGATTGCGTCCCGAACGGAACCCGTTCGGGACGATTATGCGGCTGCCGCATTAATATTTTACCGCGGTAATGCGTTTTCGACTAATACCATAAAGGGATGGTCTAAACTATTTATTTAATTTAGATATGAGTATGATTTTATAAAAAAAATCTTTTTGAATAATCTTCTTAGAGAGAATTCTACTTATAATTCGTTTTTATAAATTGCAACAAAACGCATTGAGTATGGTTTAGTGTTGTTTTGTAAAAAAAACTTTGTGATGTCTTTGAAAGAATGAAAACTGGAGATTATCAGTTTTCAAACTATATTTCACCCATTTATAGTGCTAGAAGTTGAGTCAGAATAACATCATGAGCATGCTTTTGGTAAAAAGTCCTCCTTCTAGTTTAAAAACCTTTCTCTTGGTTGTGGTTCATAAAATCTTCTTCTTTAAAAAGATACAATTGGTTGTGAATGAAGCAATTCGTGGGTGAAGTACTCTATGGTTAACCATCAGACAGTAATTGCTTTTATAGTAATGCAAAAGGTTGATTGGGGGAGTTTGAGGTCTTATGAAGGATACTGTGTCTTATGAACATGTTCCAACCTGGTATTTCCTCGTTGAACGTTGAAAGATAAACATCATAGGATTCAGGAAATTCTTTCTTTAAGAACCTCCTTCTAGATTAATAGCCTCCTCTTACTCTCAGGTCCTCCTCATCGTTTAAGAATCTTTTCTTCGTGCATTTGCCAGTTTGAGACTCTCCTCATCCAACGCAGGTAACAGGAGGAGGGTTACAAAATATTTGCCATATCATAACATAAGTTATGACATGACAATTCAAAAATCTCCTCCTGAAACGTCCATTTTGATTTGGCATATACTATAAGTTGACTCTAAGCCTCACCATGGAAAGAAGAATGCTAGGACGACATTCCTCCTCATAACTTTACCGAGTAGGCTCGACTAGAGTACAAGTAGAAGAGAGAAACGAAGTATTGTCCGACCCTCCTTAATGCGAAAGTCTTGCAGGCTAAAACACCATCGAAATCAAGGATTATAATGCAAAGTCGATTTTGTGATTTGAAAGTTGTGATTTGAGACCCTTCTCGCCTCTGTGTAAGACTTGAAAGAGGACCAAATCAGCAAAAATGATGTTTAACACCTTGTGTTAAAACGTCAAGGTGCGGTGAGGCTTTATTCGATGGTATTTTGGCTTTGCAAGGCCTTTGCATTAGGCCCTCCCCATACGAGTCAACTGTTTGACAACCTAAGTTTCAAATTAGTTGGATACTGATTGCATAGTGATCTTATCTTTATCGCTCGTGTGTGAATCCTCGTTCTTGTACATGGGTAAAGTCACCAAACGGTTGCATCTCCAAGTTCGCCAATCCGAGTTTCAAATTAATTAAGTCACGTGCGGATAGCCTTAGAGGTTGAGAGGTAGAGAAGCTCTCTTCCACTGTACTCCAGTCGGACATACTCGGTAAAGTTACGGGGAGGAACCTTATTCTTGCATCCTTCTTTCCATGATCAGACTTAGCATCAACTTATAGTACCTATAACTATCTCTGATAAATTGACAACTCTTATTAACACTTTAACGACCGCACTTCTACGCAGTCAAACCTCGCCAGGGGCCGGCAGTGTATTTATTGTTGTCATATTGTTACTTCAACAAAATAAGTGAAAACAGTGCTATTTCAACCTTTCAACCTTCGGCGGTGGCATCACACACGTGTTGTGTGAGCGGTTCTTAACGGTTGTTCTGGCTATCACACACATGTTGGTGAGCGGTCTTTAAAGTGTTAAATGCTAGGGGTTTAGATTGGTCATTCATACCTTCCACCTCGTCGCATTTTGGTGGTTTGTGGGAGGCTGGGGTTAAGTCTGTAAAACACCATTTACATACTGTGGCTGGCAATGCTTCGTTCACACTTGAAGAGTTTTACATTTTACTCGTTCAGATCGAGGTCATCCTCAATTCGAGGCCTCTCACTCCACTATCATCAAATCCTAATGACATCGTTCCCCTCACACCTTCTCATTTTTTGATTGGAAGGCCGCTAACATCTTTATCGGACCCGGATTTACAACACATACCTTTGAATATACTCTCGAACTATCAACACGTTCAGTTAGTTCAGAGGCATACTACCTTGCTTTCACTAAAGACAATTTGACGTCAGTCTCTGAACTAATACTTCCTCAACTTACATCATTTGAATCCGAGAAATCGATGTTTTGGGCTTAAAAAAACTTAACAAATTGGTTGGTGTGATGCTAAGTCGTAGTAATGGATTTTTTAATAAATTGTTCGCATTAACTCCTCATTTCCCAAAACAATTCATTTAGTAACCTCCCCTGATCGAATTATGCGCATGCGTTCAAGATTTCACGCATGAGCATTCACTGTTTTCACATGCAAACACATATATCAAAATTCTTAAACTACTTAACTACTGATACAGCTTAATATTTCACGTTGGTGTTAAAATAATCTTGTGTCAACATTGTGATCAGTGGTTTTGAAAATAATACGTCTGGACAAAAGACTTTTAGGGGTTAAAACACTAAAAATAAATTGGGGTAAGAAATCAAATTTAAATTGTGGTATTTTCAATTTTATTTTGATGAGTATCAAAAAGAAAAAATCTGTACAACTACGAGAAAGATTCTAACTGAAATACGAAACTTTTGTAAGGAGGGAAAATTTTCGGAATGTGATAAAACTTAGTAGATACCCTAAACTCGACTCTCGGCAAGTTGGGTTCGATTCTGTTTAGCTTCGACGCGAAGTAGAGAGTTCATTTAACTTTGGACTTCGGTGTAGAGTGAGCGAACGGAATGAAAAACTGTAGGAAAATTCATTTATCATAATTAGGTTTTAAGGGGAACTTAAAGATTGTCTTCAGCGCTAGAAATTGAATTTTAATCTAATTCCCGGAATTTGCAAATTCCCGTTCGCGGTACTCGGGCGCGTTTTTTTCCCGGTTTTTCGAAAAACCGCCCCCGGATATTGCGAATTAGCGCGCCGCGCACCGCCTATGCAAATTACTTCGGTTAATTCCTTTTTTGCGGCGCTCTCCCCACAGCCGTGTTGTTTCACGTTCGCTGCGCGTTTTAACGGTGTTTTAATGCCATAGAGGTAGAACTCGCCCTATCACCTCTCTTCACTACAAATATTTTCATTTAATCTACTTTAATAATGCGTTTTAAAGTAATTACGATTAAATTCGGTTTTATCTACAATTTACACAATTTATATTATTATATCAAAATTTTAAAAAAAGTGAATTCAATATTGAGTAATTTTATATGTTCTTGACATGGAAGAAGAAGAAGAAGAGTACACAAGCAGTCATAAGATGGGATTTTCATCGTATAGAATACGTCCTCAATGTAAATATTAATAGATGTCTGCGAAGTAGTTTCCTCTAAAAGGAGGAGAGCTTTACGACTGAGGGGCTCTTTTATCTTGACGTGTATTGCGACCTATACATACGCTAAGGGCTGTTCATTCATCCCTAGACGCGACTCTCGGCTTGAGGCAGTCGGGCGGGAGTAAGAAGAGAAAAAAAAACCAATTGCTCCTCGACGGTGGTATAAGGAAAACATTTTTATAAACGCCTGCCGAGTTTACACAGGTTCCGGGAGGATTTCGCGCAACCCACCACCACCACCACTACCACCAAGAATATATACTTTTCCTTCGTCGTTTAATTCAGTTTGGCCAACTAGTTAAGTTTATTCCCCGAGTATGCCCGGTTATCTCAAAGCTCGTATCCCTCGTGACCCTCCTTAACCTCCCCGCTAGGCGACAACACAAAAAGACGGCGAATTCTAACTTAATTAGCCGCTTCTCGGATTATCTTGGCTTCGTATTAAAGGTAAATATTTAATTCGAAAACAGGTCGCGTTTGATGTGCCCCCAAGAACCGAACCGTAGAGAGGGTAACTTCCTGACACGTAATTAAACAAAGATCTCTAAGTGGATTCGGAGCGATTTCAATATCTTTGTCTCTCGACGATTTACCTGGCGATCGTAGAACTTTCCCGACGAGGCGAGAGCGACGTCTCTCGCCGTTTGTTATTGCTTCCCCGACGATGGAAGCTTACGCTGTCGTGGAATCGAACAGTTAATTTCGTACCTAACATGTCACCGAATTCGCTTTGTCGCTTTCGCATTGTTCTCGGTTTTGTTTGTGCTTAAGACAAGTTAATATCAAAATGAGAATACATAGAATGCATTAATCGGTGTAAGGCATCTCACATTGAGGCAACAAGCAACTAGCAATCAACAACACGCGATATTGCCACTTGATAGCATTTTACATAGAATTAAAGCAAACGTCTCAGCGTGGAATTCGATATTAGCAGATGCAGAATATCGAATGGCTTCAATGCTCTTGGTTTAAAATCCTACTTCTAGTTTAAAAACTCTTCTCTTATGCTAGCTACACACGTAACGATTTATCACAGCGATAAAACTGTACAGTTCATTTGCGCAGTTTTATCGAACGTGTGTATTAAGAGTTGGTACAGATTTTTTGGTTTGTGCAATCCTTCGATAGCAGTTGCAATTTTTATTTGATAAATCGTTGTCATCGTGTTTGTGCAGTTTTATCGCAGCGTATGGATGGCAGTCGTACCAATCAGGACCAAACAAGTTCAGGTCAAGAGCTTGCTTGAACGTGCATTCGTCTTGCGTAGCATAATTCGATTGAGAGTTTGGAGTGATATCGTAGAAAACTTCATTCATGCATAGGAATGTCCTGTAGCTAAAAATCTCAGTGTTGAAGATAGTCTCTCATGGGGACTTACTGCTTCTCTCATCGCAGTGTTATTTTTCTTTATTAGCGGAGTGACTAAAGCCAAAAAGTTTAAGTACCTCTCTTTATTCATCCTTAAATAGTTATGCCAATCTTTTAAGGTGAATTTAAATTCATTTAATAAATTTATGTGGGAGTACAACTTCCTTTTTAGAAGCCAGTCCTTACACCACACACTATCTGGTTTTCTCTTCTTCTTGCACAAAATAAGTAAAGCCAATAGCGCGTCATCGTTTTCCATCGTGGATGACATGTTCTCGTTCAAAGATTCTGGGGAGAACTGACTGATCGAGTCAGATTTAGTTGGTGTGTAGCTGCACTACTGCTGTTTGATAAAACTGTGCAAACGAACTGTTATGTGTGTAGCTAGCTTAGTTGTGATTCATGAAATCCCCTTCTTACTTCAAAAATCTACACTTGGTTGTGATGAATCAATCCGTGGGTGAAACATTTATGGCTGTTTCATGTGTTCTGGAATACATTTAATCCACAAGGTTATCTAAAAAATTACAAAACATTCACATCTCGATGTTGCCTTCATATATTCTTCTGAGAGCATACAGACATTACCACACTACATTCATACAGCATTGTATGCTGAACATAGGGAGAATAACATGTTGACGTCCTGTATTATCGTGGAGAGAGATCCTACGTGTTGCAACTTGACATTTTATCATGAAACGTTGAAAGATAAAACATCACAGAATTCATGAAGTTTGTTGTTTAAGTACCTTCTGCTAGATTAATAAACTTAGGCTAGATCTTTTTGGCCTAAGATCTTCCTCAACATTTAAGAACCTTTTCTGCGTGATTTTGCCAGGTTCAGACTCTATCTCTCAACGTAGGTAAGAGGAGGAGGGTCAAAAAATATTTGCCTAATCAAGAACCTTCACTCAGAACCTTGGTTTCAGGAGGAAGTTCCTACCACTGTCTTTCATTAGTCTTTTGATGGAACTCTCCATCTAATTGCTGTAGACAAAGCTGGTATTCATCACTAAAAACGATGTAGTGTCATTCTTCGACCTAATTCTCTTTCAATCTACACTACTTGAGTCTGAAAAGTTGATGCTCTGGGATTGAAGAAGAGGCGGGTCAAAAAATATTTACCGAATCAAGAACCTTCACCCAGAACATTCGTTTCAGGAGGAAGTTCCTACTACTGTCTTTCATTAGTCCTTTGATGGAACTCTCCATCAAATTGCTGTAGACAAAGCTGATATTCATCACTAGAAACGATTTGATGTCATTCTTCGACCTAATTCTTTCTCAATCTACACTACTTGAGTCTGAAAAGTTAATGCTCTGGGATTGAAGAAGAGGAAGGTCAAAAAATATTTACCGAATCAAGAGCCTTCTCCCAGAATCTTGGTTTCAGTAGGAAGTTCCTGCTACTGTCTTTCATTAGTCTTTTGATGGAACTCTCCATTAAATTGTTATAGATAAAGCCAATATTCATCACTAGAAATGATTTGGTGTCATTCTTCAACCTAATTCTTTCTCAATCCACACCACTTGAGTCTGAAAAGTTGATGCTCTGGGATTGAAGAAGAGGAAGGTCAAAAAATATTTATCGAATCAAGAGCTTTCTCCCAGAATCTTGGTTTCAGGAGGAAGTTCCTACTACTGTCTTTCATTAGTCTTTTGATGCAACTCTCCTTTAAATTGCTCTAGACAAAGCTGATATTCATCACTAAAAACGATGTAGTGTCATTCTTCGACCTAATCCTCTTTCAATCTACACTACTTGAGTCTGAAAAGTTGATGCTCTGGGATTGAAGAAGTCTGACAAATTGTTCGGTGTGATGCTGAATCATAGCAATGGATTTTTTTATAAATAAAGACGATTGGTGTGATATTGCCAATGGTGGCATTAGTAGTATGTATTTGCCGATTCAAGAACCTACTCCTCAAACCTGCGTTCTAGGAGGAGGTTCTTGAATCGGCAAATATTTTGGGACCCCTCCTCAAACCTGTGTTGGAGGAGGAGGAGGAGGAGGTTCCGAAAGCAAGAAATATGTGGAGATAAATGTTTTGCATCCTCCTCCCACCTGCGTATGAGGAGGTTCTTCATCTCGAAGGCGTGAGGTTCTGGAATGAGGATCTATTTTAAGAGAATTTTATTACAACCAAGAAGATTTTAGACGATGAGAAGATTTTTGAAGAGAAATGTTTGCCGATTCAAGAATCTCCACAGGTTTGAGGAGGGGTCCCAAAATATTTGCCGATTCAAGAACCTCCTCCTGGAACGCAGGTTCGAGGAGGAGGTTCTTGAATCGGCAAATACATACTACTACTGGCATTTTACATAGAATTAAAGCAAACGTCTCAGCTTGAAATTCGATATTACTGAATATCGAATGGCTTCAATGTGAGAGATGATTTAATTCTATGTAAAATGTCATCATGTGGCAATATTGCGTGTTGCTGATTGCTTATTGCCTCACAATCAATGAGAAATGTGCCTAAAGCAAAGTTGATACTTTGTACTTTTATATTATGACCTTGGTATAACCTTGAATTCTAAAAGTCTTCATAAATCTTGTTTTTTAACCAAATTACTAAAAAAAATTACCTTTATGAGTGATATTAAACGAATTATTTTAATTTTAATACGTGTACATAAAAAAGTGTAAATTCGATTTATAATAGAATTAAATTGAGCATTTTTTTAAACTCATAGTACTTCACAACGAACAACACTGATGTTTTTTCTACTTTATTTTATCTGACACTCTTTGTAAAGCGTTAAATGCTACCGCGGTAGCGCAAACGATGTAAAATGGGAATTTTTATACAAACTTCGCGAGCATTGTGTTCGCTTTTATTCACTGAAAGTCGGATCGCGTGTTTTTCCAACGTTAAACAATATATTCCTCTCTATTAAATAACAGGTTCGGTTGCACGTCTGTAAACGTCAATTTTTCATCGTAATAAAAGCGATTTATTCCGTGACATGAATCGCGGTAGGAATAAAAGTGGTTCTAGCGAGAGAGAGGAAGCCACTCTTAATGGCATTTAATGAGCCAGAATGGGAATGCGCGTTATGCGGGCGAACTGGAAGTTTATCCGGGTGTAGTTCTGGGTTTGTAGATGGGGCTAATCTGGCGGAGGACCTCTGTAAATCATCGAGTGCCAGCAGCACGCGCGAATATGATCCCGGGGTGGTTCAACCCTCGCGGGGTTCTCCCCCTCTTGGCAGTCGTCTCGTAAAAACCGAAATATCCTTCCTTGGTTGTCGTCGACGGTTTCCATCGCATCTACATAATTTATTAGATAAGTTTTACTGCTTTCTCGATTAGTTAAATAGTTGGTTAAGTGGGTTATTTGACCTTAATTTAACCTTAAGTGTCAATTTGATTCATATTGGGGAAATAAAATCGTTGTGATGTAGTTTTCTTTTTGATGCAAATGTGATTTATCTAAAAGCATAAAACGTTAAAAATAAGCACGCGTAAAAAGAACAAAACGAGATAAGCTTATAAAGCACGCATAAATCGTTGTTCTTAGAAAATAAATTTTCGTTCGTGACGTAGAATCTAACGTTTAACGTTCATTAGCATATCGAAGAGATATAAAACGAAATGTACGCCTTAAAAGTAAACCGGGGTATAAATGCGACCATCTATTCGAGAGAGTGTATATTTTATCGATGAAATATCCGAATATCCAAAGAAAAATCATACCTTATAACTTTTTATTGCACCTTCGCGGACCTATTCCTTCGTTTTCCTCCCCCAAGGAGAAATTTTTTCTTTCGAAGGCACTTTCTTCCTTTTTCATAGGCCGGGTAATGAAAACTCTCGTCGCTTTCTTCCACTCGACCGGGAATTCGCCGGTCAAAAGAAAAACGTTTTAAAAGGGCATTATTGCGTTTCGCGCCATTAGTTCCCTTTCGCCTTCAGCTTCCAATCCCCGGGTGCGCCCCCGGGAACGATCTCGGCCCCTATCCCGGTTAACCCAATTGTTACACGATGCCGGGCGCGACGTAACGTCACCTCGCATTAACCGATTTTGACGGGGACGCGGGATCCCCCCTCAAACCGGAAATTGGAAGCGAAAATTGCAGTAAAATTTTGATTTAACGCCGATAGGTGCCGCGACGCCCCGACTAACTGCGTTATTTATACAATTTGACGTCTCAGATTGAATTATAATTGGGTTAGCCAGCCGGGAAATGGGAACGGACCGAATTTAAAATTTAAATTCGCCCATTAAACTCGTTATTTGCCTTCGGTCTCTCAACTTTAAATATCCGACGTTTTCCCTTTACTGTTTATATATACAAATTTAAGGATGTTATAAATACATATTTATTTTTTTTAAAGTCTTATAACCTCTTTAAATATTGAAGGGAATAGTTAAAGTTACATAGACTTAATATGTTAACTAAGTAAGGTATTTTTAACGATTTGTTTGAGGAGTTGTAACGTTGTAGGTTATCTTAGGGTAAGGTCGGTTCGTGCATCTGAAAATACCGCCAGTGCACCAGTTACTGGTGAAAAGGGGCCACCCGGCGGAACATCAAATGTCAGGCAACGACCTTTCGCGTTAGGTTAAGCCGATATTATATTTCGACCCGGGTTTATGAATTATTTACATCCAGGAACCGAGAAAATTACAATAGGCCATCTTTAAAGACGTTTACGTAAGCGTTTTGTATCTATTGGGAATATATTTTAACCCAAATTAAAGAGGAAGGACTCTAGGAAGAGAAAATGTAAAATTACTATTTAGTCTCTAACTAGGACTCTCTAATTTCTAACCAACCAATAATCTAATTTCTAAACTAACCAATCAAGTTCAATTACGAAGAATTACGATGGTTTACGTAACTATTTTGCATCTATGAGGAGTATATTTTAGTTTAAATGAAAGGAAAGTGGTTTTAAAAAGAGAAAATACTAGGAGTATGTATTTAGCCTCAATTTAGGATTCTTAGAATGTCATCAACCAAATCAATCAAGTTCGAGTACGACTTATCAATTATGCTTAAGTATAAAAAATTTAGAAGGTTGTTGTAATCATTTTGTATCTTTTGAAAACAGAATTTACCCAAAATTATGAAGCAAAGACCTTGAAAAGACAGAATATTAAAATATACTGTTTAGCCTCTATCTAGGACTCTCTTAAGATGTTATACAACCAAGCAATCAGGTTCGATTATTAACAGTTCGGTTTAGATAAACATTTTGTAGTTATCAGGAATAAATTTTAAGTCAAATTAAAAAAGAAGAATTTTAAGAACAAAATTTTAGAAGTTACTATCTGGCTTCTATCGAAGAGTCTGTAATGACGTCATCAGTCCTGTTTAGCCTCTATCTAGGACTCTCTTAAGATGTTATCCAACCAACCAATCAGGTTTGAGTACCAAGAATTTGGTTTACATAATCATATTGTATTTATTAGGAATACATGTTAAGTCAAATTAAAGAAGAATGATTTTAAGAACAAAATTTTAGAAGTTACTATCTAGCTTCTATCAAAAAGTCTTTAATGACGTCATCAATCCTGTTTAGTCTCTATCTAGGACTCTCTTAAGATGTTATCCAACCAACTAATCAGGTTTGAGTACCAAGAATTTGGTTTACATAATCATATTGTATTTATTAGGAATACATTTTAAGTCAAATTAAAGAAGAAGGATTTTAAGAACAAAATATTAGAAGTTACTATCTAGCCTCCATCAAAGAGTCTTTAATGTCATCAATCCTGTTTAGTCTCTATCTAGGACTCTCTTAAGATGTTATCCAACCAACTAATCAGGTTTGAGTACCAAGAATTTGGTTTACATAATCATATTGTATTTATTAGGAATACATTTTAAGTCAAACTAAAGAAGAAGGATTTTAAGAACAGAAAATGCCAGATGTTACTGTCTAGCCTCCCTCAAGGTGTCTTTAATGACATCATCAATCCGGTTTAGCCTCTATTTAGGACTCTCTTAAGACGTTGTCCAACCAACCAATCTCCAATGTACCTCCATTTTATATTTATCAAAAATTAATTTTAAGTTAAATTAAAAAGGAAGGATTTTAAGAACAGAAAATGCTAGAAGTTACTATCTAGCCTCCATTAGAGACTCTTTAATGACGTTATCCACAAAGTCATTCAAGTTCGACAATTCATCAATTAAATTCGACTACAAAGAATTTAAAGAGTTCAAATCGTCTTTAATTCATTGAGAATTTATTTTAACCTAACATTATAGAGGAAGAACCTTAAAAGAAGAGAATATTAAAAAATACTGCTTAGCCTCTATCTAGGACTCTTTTAAGACGTTATGCAACCAACCGTTTAAGTTTGATGATCAAGAGTTTGGTTTACATAATCATTTTCTATTTATCAGGAATAAATTTGAAGGAATAAATCGAAAATTAGAAAGGAAGAACCTTAAAAGAACAAAGTATTAAGAAATCACCATTTAATCTCTAACTAGGACTCTAATGAGTTCATCCATAAAGTCAATCAAATTCGACTACGATTTATCAATTAAGTTTGACTGCGAAGAATTTCAAGAGTTTATGTAATGGGTTTGAATGAATTGAGAATTTATTTTAATCCAACATTATGGAGGAGGAACCTTAAAAGGGGGGAATATTAAAAGATACTGCTTAGCCTCTATCTAGGACTCTTTTAAGGCGTTATGCAACCAACCATTTAAGTTTGATGTTCAAAAATTTGGTTTACATAACGATTTTATATTTATCAGGAATACATTTTAAGTCAAATTAAAGAAGAAAGATTTTAAGAACAAAAAATGCTAGAATTTACTATTAAAGAGTCTTTAAGGACATTATCAACCCTGTTTAGCCTCTATCTAGGACTCTTTTAAAACGTTATCCAACCAACCAAACAAGTTTGATTACCAACAATTTAAGAAGAAGGATTTTAAGAACAGAAAACGCAAGAAGTTATTATCTAACCCCAATCAAAGACACTTTGGTAACGTGTTCTACAAAATCAATCAAGTTCAACTACAATTCATTAATTAGGTTCGACTACGAAGAATTTTAAGGGCTTATGTAATCGTTTTGAATCCTTTGGAAATATGTTTTAATCGAAAATTGGAGAAGAAGAACCTTAAAAGAACTAAGTACCAAGAAATTACTATTTAGCCTCTAACTAGGACTCTAAAGAATTCATCCATAAAATCCATCAAATTCGACTATGGTTTATCAATTAAGTTCGACTTCAAAAAATTTTGAGGGTTTAGGTAGCTGTTTTGTCTTTTGAAAATACATTTTAATCGAAAATTGTATAGAAAGAAACCAAGGATACTGGACTAATAGGATAGCTCAATCCCAGAAGATGTGTATACGCCGAAATTTAATGCCAAGGGCCCAGTTTGTTGTGGTTGAGTTCAATCGAGTATAAGACAGTCGAATGTAAGACAGAGACGCTAAGCCTGGCAATGACGTTAAAGGGTGGCGGGCGATTATCACAAATTGAGCTATCCTGTTAGTCCAGTGTCCTTGGGAAGAACGTTAAGAATATAAAATATCAAGAAATTACTATTTAGCCTCTAACTAGGACTCTCTAATGAGTTCATCCATAAAATCCATCAAATTCGACTACGATTTATCAATTAAGTTCGACTTCAAAAAATTTTGAGGGTTTAGGTAGCTGTTTTGTTTCTAAAAAATACATTTTAATCGATAATTGTATAGAAAGAAACCAAGGGTACTGGACTAACAGGATAGCTCAATCCCATAAAGTGTGTATACGCCGAAATTTAATTAACAGCCGCCAGTTTGTTGTGGTCGAGTTTAGTCGAGTGTAAGACAGCGATTTGAGTGTAAAACAGTCGAATGTAAGACAGAGACGCTAAACCGGGCCGTGACGTTAAAAGGTGGCGGGCGATTATCGCAGATTGAGCTATGCAGTTACTCCAGTGTCCTTGGGAAGAACGTTAAGAATACAAAATATCAAGAAATTACTATTAAACCTGCACTTAAGACTCTCTAGTAACTTCATCCAAAAAGTCAATCAAATTCAACTACGATTTACCAATTAAGTCCGATTATGAAGAATTTGGAAGGTTGGTGTAATCGTTTTGTATCCACTAGAAATACATTTTAACCCAAAATTATAGAGGAAGGAAGAACAGAAAATTCCAAGAAATATTATTTAATCTCTACCTAGGATCCTCTAATCTCTTATGGATTTTAAGCTATAAATCAATCAAATTCCACTAAGGCGAATTTATTAATAAGAACCTTAAGAAAAAAAAATGTAAAACTAGTTAACTTTCATCTAGAATTCCATCTTTTATGACGTAATCTAACTACTAACCAACCAATCAAACTACTAAAAATTTATTTTTATTTAGACCTAAAGATCTAAATAGAGACTAAGTGGTGGTTTTAACTTCAGTATAGTTTCCCACCAAAAAAAAAATTATCATTGTTGGGTTCATCCTCGTTTAATTATGAATATAAATCCCCGTTCTAATCCCGTCAAAATAATTCACCGGGTGCAACAATAAAGCGGAAACGGGTCGTCGGGCAAAAAGACGCGCGCCCTCTATTTCACCGCGCGCGCGTAATGAAACGTGTAATAACAGTCGAGATTTGTCACAGTTTAAACAGTACACAGGTATATAAATTAGCGGCCGCGTCGTGTGGTGCAGCCGGCCGGGACGTGCAGCTGCAGTTCCAGGATCCCCCTTTGCGAGTCCCCCACGGAGGGGTCCCGGGGGGCGCTTAGCTGGAACTGACACCGTTATTATTGCGGAGATGGCGGAGATGTCTTTACGCGTGAACACCTTCCCACCTAAATCTAATTTACTGCGATTTTAAGAAGACTGGGAATAGGAAGAAGTTTCTATTCATCAAATTGACTATCTAAGTTTCGGCTTCTCCACCATCATCAGGTAGTCAGGAATATAATAAGCGCAAGCTCCGCCCACTTACAATCGCCCAACTGTTGCTAATGCGTTTATTCGCAGGTCGAACATTTGTTTTCAAAATTTTGTCTAAAAAAATTGTCTTATGATTACTATATCATTAGAAATTGATTGATGATTCATAGTGAAAATTCAATATTGTAATTTGTATCTATTCTTATGCTAAAATACAAGCTTCTCTGTGATGTGGTCAAACGTGATCAATAATGGTGATGATTGACGACGTAGATTTGACACTTGTGACCTCTGCCCCACAACCCTTGGCTCATTACCGACCCAATTACAATTAGAACTTGGTACACATTCGACCGCCGGTCGATACTTCTTATTTGACTTGTAGTTGTACAAATATTTAGTTGTACCATGAAGCGGCCTATACTAAGCGAAATCTGGATTATTCTAAATTGTAATTATTCCTAATTAAGCAATTGTCGTTAATTGGTGCGGTCGTAATTCAATATTACCACTCGGACGCATCAATTAACCGTGGGATTGTGCGGATTGTGTTTCTCCGGACGAGTAATTCGGAATGTTTCGTCTTCTCAATCCGCTCTCGGATGAATTTCGTTTATCTCCGAAAAACAGTCGTGATTATTACCGGTAGCATTAAAATTGAAAACAAAAGGGGTTTGGAAGGGGTTTGGCGACCTCATCTGCGACACTGGAAAATCGATGGAAAAGGTTGGTGCAATCGTAGTCGGAGGGGAAAGGGGAAAACTATCGCGGAAAACGACGTAGTTTGAAGTAAACGGTTCTGTTATTGCCCTTCGGTTGCAATTCGTCGGATGCGCGGGTTACAACGCCATGAATCATTCAGTGGGCTCGTCGATGCAGTTAAAAAGGAATAAAATGAAGCCTCGCCCTGCCTTTTATAAAAATTACCGTTTTTGTTTATTCGTTAAATGTACTTGATTTTATTATTTAACCCTTTCCTTACGGCAGTCCGAACCGCTAGAGTGACGCCACTAAACGCACCCGTACACACAGATTGTTGCGCGGCCGCCGCCTATAGTCGGCACCCGTACACACAGATCGTCGCTCGGCCGCCGCCTATAGACGGCACCCGTAATGAAAGGGTTAAATAAGTATGTATGGTTATTGCGTAAGAAATTTTATAAAGGTGGAAATTTACCTTGAAAACTGGACAATTTTACAACTGAATAATTTCACAACTGGACAATTTTATAACTAGACTATGTTAAATTACATTTTTTTATTTGATTTTTTTAACAAACAAGTAAAGGAAATTATGAAACAAATCTTCAAACATATTTTTTTTTTTTCGACGTAAGGTCCTTTTTTATTTGAAGCGTTCGTCCGATAATGAAAGCAATTGATAACATCCGGCTGCGACACGCAAACTCACTGAGGTACAAACAAATTACCGTTCACGGAAGAAGGACGTTCAATCTATCTGCGGCGTAACGATTTCCAGGAAACGAACGACGCCGAACGAAACGACACTAACGACATGTTTCAAAGGACTCTGGACGTCGACGACGTAGACGTAGACGTTGTTGTTACGCCGAGTGCGTTGATAGATTGCGAACGAAGCTAACGAAAATACGGATATGGGATTTTACAAGGTTTTCGCATGAAAATATTGGGAAATATCGGGTGAAACTGTCGGATGGATTTATTTTATTACGCAATGGGGAATTATCGTCGGGAAAAGTTGTAACGATAAAAAAAGTACAAGAAATGATGGTGCTTAATGCACTTCGCTTGTAACACTATATGATAGCCGATAGGAAAACATCCTGATTGGAACGTAGTAGGATAGAGGAAAATATTTGTGTAGGAAAGTGCGTTATGTGGTTTTAACCTAAAATAATCAAAATAAAAATTTGCTACTTATAAATATGATTTTTTAAAAATTAAGTTAAAATTTTTTAAATTTTTTAAAACTGTCAAAAATTTTTTACCAACTTTGAAATTTTTTTTAATTTTTTTCAAAACATTTAGAACAAATCGGTCTTTTTTGATTAAAACTAGAATATTTTAAGTTCCATTTAGAAAAAAAATCAAATCAAAATCTTTAAAAATGAATTTTTAAAGTTGATTTTTTTTAAATTAAAACTGTCAAAAATTTTTGTCAACTTTGAAAATTTTTTTAATTTTTTTCACAACATTTAGAAAAAATCGGTCTTTTTTGATTAAAACTAGAATGTTTTAAGTATCATTTAAAAAAAGAATCAAATCAAAATCTTTAAAAATGAATTTTTGGCGAATTTTTAAAGTTGATCGATTTTTTTAAAGTTAGGTTAGAACTGTCAAAAATTTTTTTACCAACTTTAAAATTTTTTTAAATTTTTTTGTCAGCACTTAGAACAAAACGGTCTTTTTTGATTAAAACTAGATTATTTTAAGTTTCATTTAGAAAAAGAATCAAATCAAAATCTTTAAAAATGAATTTTTGGCGAATTTTTAAAGTTCATCGATTTCTTTAAGTTAGGTTAGAACTGTCAAAAATTTTTTATCAACTTTAAAAATTTTTTTAATTTTTTTGATAACATTTGGAATAAAACCGTCTTTTTTATATTAAATTAGAATGTTTTAAGTTTCATTTAGAAAAAGAATCAAATCAAAATCTTTAGAAATGAATTTTTGGCGAATTTTTTTAAAATTAGGTTAGAACTGTCAAAAATTTTTTACGAACTTTGAATTTTTTTTAAATTTTTTGACAACACTTAGAACAAATCGATCTTTTTTAATTAAAATTAGAATATTTTAAGTTTCATTTAGAAAAAGAATCAAATCAAAATCTTTAAAAATGAATTTTTTATGAATTTTTAAAGTTGATTTTTTTTAAATTAAAACTGTCAAAAATTTTTGTCAACTTTGAAAATTTTTTTAAATTTTTTTGACAACGTTTAGAAAAAATCGGTCTTTTTTGATTAAAACTAGAATATTTTAAGTTTCATTTAGAAAAAGAATCAAATCAAAATCTTTAAAAATGAATTTTTTATGAATTTTTAAAGTTGATTTTTTTTAAATTAAAACTGTCAAAAATTTTTGTCAATTTTGAAATTTTTTTTAATTTTTTTCACAACACTTAGAACAAATCGGTCTTTTTCGATTAAAACTAGAATATTTTAAGTTTCATTTAGAAAAAGAATCAAATCAAAATCTTTAAAAATGAATTTTTTATGAATTTTTAAAGTTGATTTTTTTTTAAATTATAACTGTCAAAAATTTTTGCCAACTTTGAAAATTTTTTTAATTTTTTTAATAACACTTAGAACAAAACGGTCTTTTTTAATTAAAATTAGAATATTTTAAGTTTCATTTAGAAAAAGAATCAAATCAAAATGTTTAAAAATGAATTTTTTATGAATTTTTAAAGTTGATTTTTTTTTTAATTAAAACTGTCAAAAATTTTTGTCAACTTTGAAAATTTTTTTAATTTTTTTCAAAACATTTAGAACAAATCGGTCTTTTTTGATTAAAACTAGAATGTTTTAGGTTCCATTTAGAAAAAGAATCAAATCAAAATCTTTAAAAATGATTTTTTTATGAATTTTTAAAGTTGATTTTTTTTAATTAAAACTGTCAAAAATTCTTGTCAACTTTGAAAATTTTTTAAATTTTTTTGACAACACTTAGAACAAATCGGTCTTTTTTGATTAAAACTAGATTATTTTAAGTTTCATTTAGAAAAAGAATCAAATCAAAATCTTTAAAAATGAATTTTTAGCGAATTTTTGAAGTTCATCGATTTTTTTTAAGTTAGGTTAGAACTGTCAAAAATTTTTTTACCAACTTTAAAAATTTTTTTAATTTTTTTGACAACACTTAGAACAAATCGGTATTTTTTGATTAAAACAAGAATGTTTTAAGTTTCATTTAGAAAAAAAATCAAATCAAAATCTTTAAAAATGAATTTTTTATGAATTTTTAAAGTTGATTTTTTTTTAAAGTAAAACTGTCCAAAATGTTTGTCAACTTTGAAAATTTTTTTAATTTTTTTCACAACATTTAGAACAAATCGGTCTTTTTTGAGTAAAACTAGAATATTTTAAGTTTCATTTAGAAAAAGAATCAAATCAAAATCTTTAAAAATGAATTTTTGGCGAATTTTTGATCGATTTTTTAAAGTCTGTTTTTATACATTGCATATTTCGATTTTCATCCTATTTAAAAACTCCCCCATTGCAATTTCTGAATTATCGCAAACATAAATCTCCCTATTAACGCGGCGAAAGTTCACTCGGCTTTGAAATGGGTCACAAGAGTAACATTAAACAATCGCCGTTGCGTTAAAAATATACCTTTGTTATAGTAATGGAAATGAGGCATTTAACGTTCATAATTATAAGTACTTGGCAAATGTTGGTGTTTTATTGCATGTGATAACTTGACTAGAAAGGAAAAAATATAGTCTGTGTGCGTGCTCAACTTATTTAGGATTTACATTTGTATTAATAAAGTATTCATTATCAAATTATTACATATAAAGTTTGATTGTTAGTTATGTTGAATTAAAACATTGAATTAAAACGTAAAGTAGAATTTTTTTGTACTTTAAATTTTACCAGTTTATTTCTGGTATTTTCAGTAACGCTTTTAAATTTAGAATAGTTGAGCTGAAATTCATTAATTAAACACGACGACTAAAAACATGATGCGTTGCCAGCCGGTAAAGTGGTTGGCTCGGAATCGTTTCGATTCTATGTAAATAATTTACAATCGACGTAACCGGTAATAAATAATTAACAGGTTTGCAAATGGATTTTTATAAAACTCTCGTTTTAACCGTACCAATTGTTGTTGAAAAGGTCGTCGCGTTTGTTCGTATCCCATAAAAGCATTTGTATTTAGGTGAACACCATCGAGCGAAACCGGTCCGAACCGTAAAAAAAATAATGTTCCGCTTAACGCAACAATGCCGTCTGTGAATGAGTCGTTGCGGTCGATTTATTGGTTACATAACGCGGTAACCGCGACCGTATACTTTTTCCCATTCGGGTTTTTTTTTAAAAGTTGTCCGGCGTTTCGTTCGTTCGTCTTTGTAGGTTAATCCCGGTCGAGATGTGTTGTCCCGATATAGTCAGCCGCAAACACACCCCTATCGATTTCCCTTACTGTTTATACAACGCTACGTAACATCGCGCTTTATCGGGTTACAACGGCTCTCCGTGTCCATAACGTAGGTGCCACGGTTAATAACGATAATGCGCAGGGCGTGTAATTGTCGTTTACTAAACAATTCCATAAACAGGACACGTTCACCCTTCCGTCTAATTTCTAATTCCATACTAAACCAAATCTCACAATCTGAGTTTGTATATAATAGTTTAGTAATGAGAATTATTTTATCTTTATGCATTTATCTTTATAAGGTATTCAAAACATTAAAGGTATTTTCTTATATGGCTAAATTTGAAAGTTTCTATTTCTAATTGTAAGTCTAAATCGCGATTCAAAACCACGCCACTTATTTATCAATAATTACCCTCCTTGTGAACCCGCCCCTTGTTGACTCACCATGAATCGACTTTCACATGCGGAATAAAATGGTTGGAATCTTGGAAATTTAATTATTTTTATTGTTATATGTCTTGAAATCAAATAATTCAACATACTTTTTCATTTTTACTTTGATTTTGAATTTAAATTAATTAAAAAAGAACCAGGGGTGGTCTCAGAGGAAGTGGTTAACCATTGACGTAAAGCTGCGAGGTTTTGAATCGGAAGCCAAAGTCACGATTTGTTAGGTGTACTAATACCTATTGATTGGTACCACTTTAACCCTTTGAGTGCTACCCACTCCGTGCTAAAAAACTTACCATTGATTGCGTACCTTTTACGAAAGATGGCAACTTACTGACTGAATTAGCTAGCCCAAATTTCACTCACATATGCGTTTGTAACCTAAACTTAATGGTTATATCAAAATGCCTATATGGGTTCATAACCAAAATCGAATGGTTGTGCAAAATCGCATATTGTATGTTCATAGCACTCGAAGGGTTAATCAAAATCAATGAATATAAGGTTGTATGGTCTCCTTGTCAGTGCTTTACTTGAAACCGCCCCTCGTTGAATCACTACGAACCAGCTTACCAGGTGTGAAAGTATGAAACCGGAATTTTTGTACAGAAAAAAACACGTTTATTGCAATGATATGATACAAAACAACTTATTCAAAGTATTGTACGTCACTATCTATACATTTTTCTCATCTTTCTGATAATTTGTGGATTCCGCGTCAAAAAAACTGGTGCTCTTTTGAGACAAACCAGTTTTTTGAGGCAAACATCGAGCCATTTTCGTACATCTTCGTAAGGCCAGGCGCGCATATGCGATTTTGATGCGACTATCTGTCGCGGCGACAAAAAAAATCGCAATCGCCAAAAATTTGCATCATCGCGCATTTGCGTCTAATTATTCGCGACTGATGACTGTTTAGTATCAAGATGGATGTCGTGGAAACCGCTTGTATCGTTGCTTTAATGTTACGAAACCGTAAGGAACACCACAAACGAAAATTTGGGTGCATCCACTGTTAAGCCAAAGATTGTTAAAAGGCCAATTTTACAAAATTCACGATAATCTAAGAAAACATTCGCCCAAATTTTTTAGTTATTATATGTAGAATGACCGATATATTTTTTCCACCTCTGAAATAAGTTTTTCCGTCTCTAAGACACTAGAGATAATTTCATTCGTAGCTATTTTGATAACTAACAACATCCAAACGATCTGCGATTGCGACTTACAAGGAGAGTGCAAGGTCTTGGGGTCGTGGATTTAGTTCAAATTTCGTAGAATGGTAGATTTAGTTTCCCTGTTGATGAAAATATATGGTTATAGGGGCCACTATTCAATAATTTTTTTAATATTTGCAATTGAAGATGCAATTAATTCGTTAGGACAAGTCCGAATAATGTCAAAATTAACCGAATTTATGCCGATTAAGTCAGGCTTTTTGAAGAAAGGTTATAATGTCAAGTCATATTTCTGTAGTAATTTTGAAGTCTTGACAGATCAAATGACAATTAATTGATAAATCCAAAGTGCGGTGCACACTCAAAAAATGTTTTGATGTCGCAATATTTTATATCCACCCATGGTATCTTTATATGTAAAAATAGACACTCTCAGAACTCGAACCCAGCGCCTAATGACGAGAAACACCGATCTATTGCTGCTACGCAAAATCCATTATGTTTAATCGTTTGCTACAGACCTGAATTTAACTAGTGAATTGCATCTTCAATTGCAAATATCTAAAGAGTTATTGAGTAGTGGCCCCTACAACCATATATTTTCATCAACAGGAAAACTAAATCTACCATCTTACAAAATTTGAACTAAATCTATGACCCCAAGACCTTGCACTCTCCTTGTTAGTAGTCGTATGTGCGTGCAGATTAGTGCTTGCAGACACACTTGCTCATGTAACTCATTTAGAGACGCGACAATCGCGTCGTTACTAAAATAGGGCAGGTTGCATCTTTTTAAACGCTGCGATTATTTACCTGCATATGCGCGTATTACTGTTTACTGTAACGTGTTTCACTTTTGCGACCAAACAGTAGCACGACGGAAAATCGCATATGCGCGCCTGGCCTAAGAAGTAAAGCGCTGCTCAGCAAGCTCGTGTCTCATCGATGCAAACTGCAAACAATTAGTAATCGGATGGGGCAAGGTCCGGTGAGTAAGGCGCGTGCTGAAGAATCTCCAAACTGAACGACTCTATCGTTTCCTGGACCTGTTTGCTTTGTATGCTGGTGCATTGTCATGCAGCAAAATCACCTTGTGTTGTCTTTGGTGGTATTCTGGTCGTTTTTCACTTAAAACTCGATCCAAATCGATCATTTGTTGTCGGTAGCGTTGAGCATTGACAGTTTTCCTAGTTTTTTGACAGTTTTTTCGCTAATCTAGCTCGTAGTAGATTACACCCTTCTGATCTCACCAAATAGCATTGTTTTTCGTCCGTAGCGGTCTGGTCTTTGGGATGTTGATGGTTCAGCTAGAGTAATCCATGATTTTTTGCGCTTAGGATTTGCGAAATATATCCACTTTTCATCGCCAGTCACAATTCGATGGAGAAATGACTTTCTTTTAAACCTGGCGAGCAGCATTTCGCATAATGTTTTGTGGTTTTCGTCTCTCGTTGAGTTCATGTGGAACCTATTTCCCTTTTATATCTTTCCCATGGCTTTCAACCGAAGGGAGATGGCTTCTTAGGTCACCTGATCCACCAGTTGTTGTTGTGTTTGAACGTCGTCTTCGTCCAACAAATGCAGGTCAGCGTCTTCAAACTTTTTTGGTGGTCTTTCACGTCCTTTGTTCCTTACGTCAAAATTGCCACTTTTGAACCACTCGAAACACTGTGTTTCATCTCCTCGTGCCATCTCCTTGTTATTTTAGTTAATAGCAATCGTAAAAGCCTTCATATTTATATTTATATTTTATCTTTATTTTGCTTCTGGTGTATTATGAGTTGTTTGGGATTGGTTGTCGTAAACACTCGAACAAATTGCAATTACGGTTCATCTGCTCAAACTCACGTGGCCCGAAACGTACCCGGTAACGGTTCATTAGAGACATTATTCCCGGATTTGCGTCGATATTGCCACAATCAAACAAATTCACATCGCGATAATCGAGCGATCGAGGAGACTATTCGCCAGGCACGGTTTCAGGGGTTGGACCGAGGTAATTCTGAATGACCGTGCGCACACGGATATGTGTGTGAACAAACAGACATTAACGCTCTCCGGTAAACGTGTAACGTTCCGTAATAGGATGTTGATCTTACTAATCTGATTTAATCCAATTAAAAGTCACTTTTTAAAAGTTTCAATGCATTTTTTAAAGTTTCATGCTTTCTTTTAGGTATTGTACTTGAGTAAAAATTTTCCATGGTTTACATAAATTGCTTCTAATCCTCGTTCATGATAATAAAGGGTCCCTAATTCCTCGAGCAAAGTAATAACCGTGATAAAAATGTGGTGGTGCGTTGAGAAGCCTCGCCGCTGAAAAAAAGAAGAGGGAATCTGGCGAGGGAGATTAATTATTTGTGTTACATAAAGCGCGTATTAAATTTCCAAGGCTGAATTATAAAGAGCCTCTCCCTCCGCGGGCCTTGTTAATGGACGATTCGCCGTGAGATGATTGATCTACTTTGTTAAGGACCGTTTGAGAAAATTCCGCGAAAATCTAGGTTTTCCCTAAAGTGGGAAATTTAATATCGGACGTCGTCGTCAACGTTGCAGTCATTTCCTTCCCGATTATTAATTTCCGAACCTATTTTGAATGACGGCCGATGTCATAATTGAAACTTATTAGCTTATTATGTCGTAATGGTTTCTCTCTCAATACTCGATCGATACTTATTCCGTCTTCAATCACGAACAATATCCTACTTGGATTTAATTAGATGTACTAGCTTACTGTCTTAAGACTAAATCTCAAAAGCCAATTAATGTTGTTATATACAGAGTGCACGCTGATGAGCTGATATGTTTAATGTAAGTGGAAAAATGACGACAATAAGGTTTCTGTTAGTTAACTCAGACCGTTCGATATATCTGAAAGCGCAAGCCCCACCCACTTACAATCGCCCAACTTTTGCTAATGCGTCTATCCGCAGGTCGAATAGGTGCCATTGTATAGAATGTAGATGGTATTAATACATACATTCATATTGAAAAAAAAGTATGATTTTGTCTTAACTGGAATGTAGTTATTGCATTTGATCGATTTTATAGGTTCACAGTTTCCAAATTAAAAACTGTATAAAAGAATGTTTTACATCGATCATGAAATTTTCAATGTTATTTGTAGGTTCAAAAGGTGATGGTGTGAAAATCGTTTTATGTTTTTGTAGTTTTTGCGTTGGTGTGGGAGTGTAGTTTTTTTTTGTAATGGCCGGGGGCAAAAACTAGAAAGGCAATTTCGCGGAAGTCAATATCATACACTGTGGCGACGACGCGAATCGGGGCACTTCAATTATTTTTGTTGCTTTTTTGCCGGTTTGCGTTCGGAATGCGCGCGGACCCGGTTCAATTATTCAACGATCAAATGACGAGCGGACAATCGAAACGCTTAGGGAACGCCGACCGCCCAATTAGTTCCACAATAAAGTTTCAATCTGTATTAAAGGGTCGATATAAATTCAGTTGACTTTTCAAGTCTGCTTTTTTCTTCCCCGCTCCTCACTTTCTACGGGTTTCCTAGGATCCTTCCGGAATAACCTGTCAAATAAGTATGGGTAATCCCCCGACGGTGTTTGTCTTTCGTAATGAACGTTCGTGTCGGCCGATCGTGTTGATGTAACGTTAGAATTATTGCATGCGCCCGTCGGCCGGCATTGACTTGTAACTTGACGATGTTTACCTTTATAATAGATCATTAAGGGAGTTAGCTTAGCGCCAAGTTAGCTATCGATTGAGGAGAGAGTCATTTTAATTTGTTCCCCGACACGTCCGGACATCCACATCGCACTAAATTCCCCCGTAGTCGTTATTAACAAGTTATTTGCACTCGCGACTAATTTATGACGCCCTAAAACCGGCCCGACCCCGACATTATGCGCTCGTGAACTCTTAGACGAGATTAAATCTTACGTCCGCGTCCACCTGGACCCAGACGCGTTCCTTCTTTTAATGAAGACGACGACGACGGCTAAGCGTTACGATGACATGTGCCAACCGTCGACGTGTTGGCAAAGCGAGCTATTTACGTGGGAACCAACTTTTACGATCCTCGCGCGTGTTAAATCGATGTCGTGTTTCTATTTTGTTGTGTAACGTTGATTTTTTTGTTTGACATGTTTAGAAATTAAAGTTGAAAAATTAATTTCACTTAAATAAAAATACAGATAGAAGGGAAGATTTGTAGCTATCTTGTAGATGTATATGTAACCTAATTGGATGGATGAGATATATAGCTAGGTGTATAGTTGGATATATAAGCAAGGAGATACATAAGGAAATTTATATGTGTCTAATTGCTTGCCTATCTGCTTAGATATTAATTTATGTATTCTACATCGTTCATATTCTAGTCTACATCCATTAGACACATAGTTAGGTTGATAGATGGACATGTAGGCAAGGACACAAATAAAAGAGCTTCAATACAAGGAATTACTGGGTTATTTCGAATGAAATTCAGTTAATTCTTTCACTGTCTGCCTATATTTTGTATATATGTGTCTAATGGCTTCCCTATCTTTTTAGATGTTAGGCAATACAGTCTACATAGTTAACTGAATTGCATATGTGTGGTTAGAGAAGGAATTCAATGGATTGGATACATAATTTGGTGTATAGATAGATATATAGGCAAAGAAGCACATAAAAAAGCCATTAATATGAGAAATTATAGTGTTTCTTTAGATATTAGTCTATACATTGTCTATCATCTAAGGATACTGGACTAACAGGATGGCTTAATGCCATAAGATGTGTATACGCCGAAATTTAAACCCCAGCTGCCAGTTTGATGTTGATGCTAACCGTTTTCTTGTGCTTTTAGACGAGTGTAAGACAGAAAGTCAAATTTAAGATAGAGACGTTAAGCCTGGCAGTGACGTTAAAGGGTGGGGGGCGATTTTGGCAGATTGAGCTATCCTGTTAGTCCGGTATCCTTGTCTATCATTTATTAGGTTATATATGCATAGTTATAGAGTGTCTTGGGTGGATTAGACACATGGTTGGGTGAATATATGAACATATAAGCTGAGAGACAAATAAAAAAATTGTCAATTGTCTTTATCTAACTCATTAAAATCGTATGCAATTCGATGCCTTGTCTAACACATTGAAAAGCCTTATTCGCAGGTCGCAGTAACCACACGAACCTCGAAATGCGACAAAAACAGAGGTAATCAACCGTACTGTTCTAGACGTGTGTATCTGAGAGCGCAAACTCCACCCACTTACAATCGCTCAACTGTTGCTAATGTTCTACCGCAGGTCTATCCGTAAATCAAATGGGTGTACACTGTATAGGTGTCTAATTGCTCTCCTATTTCTTTATATGTTAGACTACACACTCTATATCATCTACTAGATTACATATCCAGAGTTATAGAATGAGTTGGATGGATTAGACACATAGCTAGGTGGATAGATGGACATGTAAGCAAAGAGACAAGTAAAGAAGTTGTCAATATGAGAAATTACTGTGTTACTTCAAAAGAAGTTGACTTAATTGCTTCATAGTTTGCCTACATTTGTATATAAGTGTCTAATTTCTCTCCTATTTCTTTAGATATTAGCCTATACACCCTACATCATCTATTAGATTACATATGCATAGTTATCCAATGAGTTGGATGGATTAAACAGATAGCTAGGTGGATAGATGGATATATGTGCAAAGAGACAAATAAAGAAGTTGTCATTTTGAGAAATTCCTGCATTATTTCAAATGAAACTTAGTTAATTGCTTCTTACTTTGCTTACATTTGTATATATGTGCCTAATTGCTCTCCTATCTTAATTTTCCTATCTCCTTAGATGTTAGTCTACACAATCTACATTTATTGGTTTACATATTTACAAGATCTAATCTGGGTGACAAGATCTAATCTGAAATTTTAATCTAACAATAAGAATAAATAAAAATTGTATAATTAATCAAGAAATAGTTGAAAGGGTGATGTCGTCGGTTGTTGTTTAAAAGAGACTTCCGAAAAGCTAAGCGTAAAGCGACGATGGAAGCAATTTAGCCGTCACCGTTAACGCGAAGAGCCGCAGCGGCCGCGGTTAAGAAACTTTATCGTTTACTAATTAGAATAAAGCGGCTTTTAACGACCGGGGCACTCGGAAAAACGGGCGGTAGCGTCGCGCTCGAATCCAGTTGCGGGGGTTTTTGTTCCGAACTCGGCGCCCCCCGTTTGGGGGACGCGCGCGATTAAGAGTAAAAAAAAAGCTCGCGCTCTGTAATTACTGTTGGGGAGAAAGTTTTTCGCAGGTGATTATAAAATAATAAACAAACTGGAAATTCGCGGCGGAAGTTCGAGGATGGAAGGAATATTTTGTTTGTTTTTATCGTTTGCGAGTTCGGGAATTATGCGCGAAATGGTTTTTTCAGTTTTAAATCACTTTTCAAATGACGAGGATTGAAAATAAAAAGTAAAAAAAAGTTTTTTTTTAATGAATTGATAAATTGAGTAATAGTAAATAAATAGTGATCACCAAAGTAGTTTTCTCTTAGAGTATAAAATTCAAATTAGCGACCGCTATTTACATCAATTAGTTCTAATGACTTTAAACGATTAATTTCGACATCGTTACGTGCCTTAATAACCAATTAAACTACCATGTAGAGTTAATATCTCTTTCACACTACTCTCGCGTGTTAATAATTAATGTACGATCGATAATTATTTTTTTTTTACTTAAAGGTAGAACTGTCAGCGGTTTTAAGAAACGCAAAGCTATTGCTTTCGAGACTATTATTTACCGGGATTGATTAATCGTTCGCAATTTATACCTGCCGTACAGCCTTCGGTATTTCCGATCACGACTGCGCTCTATGGGACGACAGTCCTATTGTTTTCGTCCTCTCATTCATACAATAATTCCGGCGCAACAATGGCAAGTTGTCGCAGCTATTTTGGCAGTCAACCTCTGATTAATAGTTTGCCATCGTTGGGTACAACTTCCCCCCGGTGGGGAATGTAGGAGGGAAAGCGATCGATAAATTGGGAAAACTGAGTTTGTAAACGAACTTTCGTTTATTACGATTGGGAGATATAAGGACGAGATATTTAAAGGGTGAGATTTAAAATATTAAATAACTCGGATTTGATAAATCCTTTATACGGTTGTGATTGAAAAAGTATGCTCGATGGAGCGACGAAAAGAAATTGAAATTGTACGTGCTTTTAAAGACCGTCCGTTGAAAAATACATCACCGCCGGCTAAAGTAAGCGGACGCGAGAGAATTGCTCGGGTATTAAGAGCCGCCTAGAAAGTAAGATTAAAGTGAAATTTCCTTTTGTGATTCTAGGTCTTAATTCTACTTATAAGGGGGTATAAATAAACGGATGGAAAAGATTTTTATGATACTCTTTATATTTATTAATAAATTTTTTTTACTAAGGTATGTTTTTTTTGTTTCAGGTAAGAATTTTATCTTCTATGATCTTCTAGAGTAAGTAAAAGAGTAAGTTTTTTTATTATTTTAAATCTTTTAAAACTGTGCGCAAGTCCGTACCGATATATTTTGATATATTTGATAGCGCAAGCTTCGTCCACTTACAATCGCCCAACTAATGTGTCTATCCTCTATTGAACTTGCATCTTTTGCATTAAGGTAACTATAAGACGATCTCAAGCCACACTATAGAGAGAAGGATGCAAGAGTATTCCTCCTCGTAACTGTACCGAATAAGCCCGAGTGGAATATAGTGGAAGGGAGGACAGGAGTATCAAGCGGTCTTGCATCCTTCTTTGCATGGTGTGGCTTGAGTTCATCTTAAAGTACGTATTTATCCACTATTAGTGTTAAATTCTAATGTGTATTACTTTAGTTAAAAGAAAAGGCTATTAGAAAGTGCAATAATGTCTAAATCTTGAAATCTGAAATTGCAAGGTAGAAACGAAATTCCCTCTCGTATTTCCTCTGTCGCCTAGGTACAGTTTAAATAACCATACGTAATGTGAATAGGAAAAGGGCGCGCGCTTTCGCGAATTCGTAGCCAGGTGGCGTCCCCGGGAGAAATTACGTTCGCCTTAAGGGCGTTTTCCCATAAATATCGTCGGCTCTTCCGCACTCTGCGTGGGTTCGTGAGACACGCACGTCGGTAGGTCAAAGTTCGACGGAGGCACGATCGCCTTCCTGCCTACCTCGAGGCGCCGCCCTCGGCCCTTCGATCCCCGTCCTCATAAAGTGCTCTTTAATTTACGATCGAGGAACCTCAGCCATCGACCCGAAGGCGGATCAGGAATCAACACTTTAGCTCGAAGCGTAGAGTTTTCTCCGGGTTGCCCCCTAGATTTAAAAGTTGTTTAACTCCGCCGCTGGCTACTTATCAGATCTAATAAGACCTTAATTACTTTTATAGTCTCGACTGGTCCGAGCTTCGAGCGTTTACAGTAAGCTTGGTAACATCGTAAGTAACATCGCTTTTACTCAATGTTTAGTGTTATTCCAAGCTGGAGGAATTCGATAAGAGATTCTTGAGAGTTAATATGTTTCGGGGTGTAATATGAATTTTCATTAAATTCTATAAAATAATTTCACCCCGTAAATACTTAATATCAACGTTCTTGTCCGAAACATCGTTGTCGTCGTCAACTCGTAAGCAAGGGATTCAATTCCGCAAACTTGGTGCATAAACGCAAACTTCCTCCGGCCTACGTGCAGCGAAGAATCTTTAATTTCTCGGCCGCATCAAAGCGGCGCACGACCAACAAAGAAGCAAGAAGGCCGACGAGCTCCGTCGTGTGTGTACCGGCTAGCGTGTGTATACGTACGGACGAGGAAACTTCTTGGGGCATTACACGCTGTAATTGCTTGCTCAGCTTTAGAAAGAGACTCGGGAGTTGCAAGTGGAACCGACCGAGAGTGCCGAAGCGCGGCACTATGTCTCTCCGGTAACTTTCGTCGCAGTACAGTTAACCAGCAGTACTCAAAATGGAATGGAGATATTACAACAAGATTTGTTGTTTGCAATCTTACAAAAGATCGTTTTATATTCTTGGTGGTTCTTCTTGTTAAGTTCCTTGTAAGAAAATAACTCATGATGTAACATAGTATGATGTGACTTCAATAGAAATCTTTTCATCCAATCATATAATGATATGGCATAATATCAAAGGTGATGACCATCAATTAGGGATCATTAGAATCATGTATATTAACTATTAGGTCTTTTAACACTATTTGCAACAATATAACAAAAGACTTTTCATGCTTGAACCAGATACCTACTTCCTTGTACAAAAAATGCATGTACACGATAGTTCATAACATGAAGCATCATGATGACATTGCTAAACTGATTTGAACATCCAATCGTTTTATGTTACATAATCCAAGGTGATTTGCATCAATTCCCATCCTTGTTCATAATCTTATTTGACATTGAAATCAAATGTAGGTATTAAATTGGATATCCTTTAAGATTACTTAGATGTTATATAAGTAGAGGAAGTGTTAGTAATAGGAAGTAGAGAACCTCTGTACCAACTGTGTTATGATGATCTTGACTGTGCGAACATGTACCCGCAGAAGGCGGTTATTGTTGTGCACGCTCAGTTAGATTTAACGGACCGATACTGGCAAGGCTCGGAGCGTAGACAATGGCGTTTACAGTTAAAGACGAGGTAATGGCGATTTAATGCGATCCTTCTCCATCCGGCACACGATTGTTCGCTCTCGTGGATGCGTGTGCGAAAAATCTCCCCGACGATTGACGTATTCCGGGTATATACGCACCTACCTCTTCCTTCCTCTCGTTTATCTCCTCTCTTCCTGCTTGTCTCCGGTAATGAACTTTCCTCGAAGAAATCCTCTTACCACCGTTCGATAAATTGAGTTTTATTATAGAGAATTGAAAGTAATCTGAAGATTGTTCGGCCTTTATCTGTTTTTAAAGTCTGATCCGCTCGAAAACTTGGTGAAGTGACGCTTTGGACCCGTCGATTGCAATTTCGAAACTAAAGCTATCAATCACGCGGCTTCTTCGATACACTATCTCTGCTTTGTTGGCGGCGAAATATCAAATAAATTAAAAGTCCGTCCGAAAGACCATTTATCACTGCACGGGCGGCGGCTCGATGAAAGGGTTGGTGCGTCATCTTCGGTGACAGTAACAGGTAAAGATCGGAAATGGATGTTTCGTGTGATATATGACTCTTTGGACTTTTGCAGAAGATAATAGTAAAGGAAAATCTTAATTATTATACTTTATAATGATTATAGTTTGTGTTTTAATACCATCTTTAAAAGCTACTAACGTGATATTTAATAACCGGTTATTATTATTTCTGAGACATGCCTACAGTTATAACCACATTATTACTTCAAAGGAAAAGTTGCAATAACTATTATTAATTTATATCCTTTATAAATGCAGTTATACCATTCTTATTATTTATGAAGAGTATAAATTTATAATATAGCGTTCAAAATATAAAAAAAAAATTAAAAAGGAATGTACTGTATCAATCGTAGTATGGATTGAATTGAAAAGACGATGCTGTAACGTGGAAAGGCTAAGCCGAAGAAATTCCAGCAGGAGATATTGAAGTACTGCAGAGGATTAAGACCGGAAGTAACGATGGTCGATAGAAATGGCTTGGCGCCGCTTTAATATGTCATCTTTCGAGCCGGGGAGAGATATTGCTGAATCGCCCGCCTCGATTCCTTGCGCTTTCGAGTTTATGATTGGCGCCGGTCTTTTTGCGGCCTCTTTTTAACCGGGCCCCTCGGAAAACGCTGCGCCATCAGACTGGAATAATGCGCGGATTACGTTCGGTTTTGCCTTCTTTGAATTAAGGCATTACACCGTTCGATAAGCGGGCGAAATAAAAATATCCATTACACAAAAACAACATTTTACGCCCCCGATATATTTGCACAATTACGGGATCGAATTTAATGATTTGTAAACGCGGACGAGTGGTACGTGTTTTGCATGCTTGTAGTGTTTGTTTTATTAAATTTCGAAAATATTTGCTTTTTAACTCTAGCATCGGTATTCGTACAATGTAACCTGAAATAACAAATTTTATTTTTTTGACAAACTATTAATGTCACGTTTTCAATATTGTACATCACTATTAATGCTGACACGTAGGTGGATACTTTACTTGTTTGCCAATTTGTTTGCCTAATTTGATTCATTATCCATTTATCGTCTCTTTCGCTTGATTTTTTTGCTTGATTTTCTAATTTCTTTTCTGCGTCGTTCTCTATGTTCATATATGTTTGTCTTTCCATCTTCATATCTAGCTGTCTTTCTGTCTTATTTGATTAATTCTTTATTTGCTTGATTTTCTTATCTATCTTTTGCTTGACTCTAGCTCGTTGATCTCCTATCTTCCTGTTTGCCTACCTTTCTGGCTTATTTGTCAAATTCTCTGACTTGCTATCTATTTGATTTCCTAGTTTCTTATCGGCTTGATTTGCTAGCCTTCTACCTGCTTCATTCTCTATCTATTGTGTTTGCTCGACTCTCTGTCTTCATATCTCCTTGACTTTTTATCATTTTATCTGATTGAGTGTTTGTCTGCTTGGTTTTTTGGTCTCCTATTTACTTGATTTTCTAGTTTCTTATCTGCTTTATTCTGTTCCTTCATATCTGCTTGACTTTCTAATTATCTAGCTCGTTGACTCTCTATCTTCCTGTTTACCTACCTTTCTGACTTATTTGTCCAATTCTCTAACTTGTTATCTACTAGACTTTCTAATTTCTTATCTTGTTTGATTTTCCAGCATTCTATCTGCTTTATTCTCTATCTTCATGTCTGCTCGACTCGCTGTCTTCATATCTGCTTGACTTTCTATCATTTTATCTGTTTGAGTGTTTGTCTGCTTGATTTTTTGGTCTTCTATTTACTTGATTTTCTAGTTTATTATCTGCTTTATTCTGCACCTTCATATCTGCTTGATTCTCTGATTATTTAGCTCGTTGACTCCCCGTCTTCTCCCCATCTTCATGTTTGCCTACCTTTTTGGCTTATTTGTCCAATTCTCTGACTTGCTATCTACTTGACTTTCTAGTTTCTTATCTGCTTGATTTTCTAGCTTTCTATCTGCTTCATTCTCTATCTATCCTGTTTGCTCCACTCTCTGTCTTCATATTTCCTACACTTTCTATCATCTTATCTGATTAAGTGTTTCTATGCTTGGCTTCCTGATCTCCTATTTGCCTGATTTTCCAGTTTCTCACCTGCTTCACTTTGTATCTTCATCTCTGCTTGATGCTCAATCTTTCTAGCTCGTTGTTTATCCTATTCTCTCAGGAGCTGTATGCTTGATTGCCTAGTTTACTAGTTGCTTTATTCTGTATCTTCAAATTTGCTTGATTCTCTGTCTTTCTAGTTCGTTGACTGCCTCTCTTCCTATCTGTTTCATTTTTTGTCCACCTTACCATCTTGTTCGTCCAATTCTCTGGGTTATTGTCTGCTTGACGTTCGAGCTACCTAGCTACTTCATTCTGTATCTTCATATTTGCTCGATTTTCTGTCTTTCTAGTTTGTTGACTGCCTATCTTTCTATCTGTTTCATTTTTTGTCCATCTTACCATCTTATTCGTCCAATTCTCTGGATTATTGTCTGCTTGATGTTCGAGTATCCTACCTGCTTTATTCTATATCTTCATATTTGCTGGATTCTCTGTCTTTCTAATTCGTTGACTGTCTATCTTCCTATCTGTTTCATTTTTTGTCCAATTTACTATTTTGTTTGACCAATTCTCTAGGTTATTGTCTGCTTGATGTTCAAGTTTCCTATCTGCTTTGTCCTATATCTTCATATTTGCTTGATTCTCCGTCTTTCTGATTCGTTGACTGCCTGTTTTCCTATGTTTCATTGTTTGTTCACCTTACCATCTTGTTTATCCAGTTCTTTGGGTTATTGTCTGCTAGATTTTCTAATTTCCTATCTGTTTTATTTTGTACTTTTATATCTGCTTGAATATCTGTTTTCATAGCTCGTTTACTGCTTATATTCCTATCTGTTTGACTTTTTAACTACCTTTCCATCCTATTTGCCTAATTCTCTGGCTTCCTGTCTATTCAACCTTTCCACTTGTGTATCCATCTTCATCTCCATCTGGTGTTCCATCTGTATTCACCTTTATATCTAACTCTGCTTATATGTGTTTAATTATCTGTCTTTCTATCACATTGATGTTCTTTAAGTGTTCTCAACTTGATTCTTCAATTTCCTGTTTGGTTAAGTCTTTATTTCCCTATGCTTCGTTTTCTTTCCTATGTAACGTATTTTAGATTGCATATTAGGTAGTGTAACCGTGGGAGGATAGAAGATTGAAAGATACTCACGATGTAGTAACCAATCATCATTATCCTTATACATATTTGTCCAATTAGGATTACTTACTCCGTTCTAGCCATCTAGGGAATTGCTGGGTAAAAGGTTAGTTCAAATTGGGTAACCGGAAGAGAGATTCTTAAACTAACAACTCGAGTAATTTGGTGAGTAAGGCACCGGGAAGGATGGAATATTTCCAAGTTCGGCCCTAGCCCCCCATTTTATCGCATTAGCGGAGAGTTCTCTTTGCGCGGCACACATTCGGAATGTGCGGAAGCGAAACTTTCGGTCGAAGTTCGGTCCCGCAGCTGGCTCCCGCATTAACTCCGATATCGTTAGCTAATTAAATTCCTTTTATATTAAACAATGCGGTCGTTTAGAGCGGTTGCCTACCCGGAAACGGGACCTTCGCGGTAAGTTTTCTTGGGCGGATGTTGTTTCTATACGCCCACGATACAGGACGGCATGTTAATTAACTTATTTACTTAGAGCAGATTGGCGTGAGAGATACGGAGATTAATGTAATCGACGCCGAGTCACGATTCCAACCTACTTTGAATAGTAATGAAAGGGTAAATTTAAATTTTATTTTAAAATGGTAATAGAAAGTAATTTATAATCTATCTGTTTGGGGATGGAAGAGATACTTTTGGAAATGTACTTTTTTTTCGGATGAATAATGTTTCTTGGTAGAGTTCGACAGTTCGGCAGTTCGGCACGTGTGTGCACACTTTCGCACGGTTATCCGGACGAAGACCGGTCGTCTAATATTTTATTTATAAGATCGACGTATTTAAATTTCACTCTAGCCAATTTTCCGATCAAGCGGAGAAGCGAAAAAGTCGTTCGGCGATCTGCGTGCGTACGTGAATCGAACGGTAGCGAATAAATAAAAATGCGGCGTTTGAGAGAAATTTTCAGGGCGAGGTTAATGCAATTTATCCGGGGCACGGACCTTTGTTTTCGTTTTCCCCGGGACTACAAATTTTCTACGAGTTCCATAAGGCAGCGGCCGCGGCTTCATCTAGTAATTAGTGAGCGAAAAGTAAAGGAGAGACGCTCGGCGTGGAAAAGGTTGTTTTTTTCCAGTTCGCCGCCACGCTCTAAAATCCCGAGCGCATTTTCTCTTTCAACCCACGTAATTCCGCAGCACTCACAGACGTAGAAAAATCCGCGTCGTTTCAGGGCTCACGGTCGACACAGGGCTCCGATGAATAGAGTGCCCCTGAATAAAATTAACGAAATCGCCTCGTCAACTATAAATTTTTCTCTCCGGCGGTAAACAAACGCGCGGGGGACATTAATTGCGTAGGCGGTCGGGTTGGGGGGCGTCGGGACGCCAGCCGCCGGAATCGAACGCGATATATTCGTCGGGGCGCCCGAATCAACTACGACACCTGATTGAAATTCGTCTCCGCCAGGACCGGCATTACGCATTTCCATTTGACTGGAGCGTTTTCCTCGTGCGGTAAATTGCGCCGTTGAGGGCTCCTCCAATCTCTCTCTCTCTCGCTTTCCATCTCAACCTGTCCTCGTTTTACTCCTTTTGTGTAAAAAAGTAAAATGGGAATGCACACACGATGCGACGAAATGTGTTGCAAGTACACGATTTACACCAAACTCCTATTGCGGTTGGAAAACTTTTTCAAAAGAGAAGTGACAAGTGGAAATGGAAATAAAGAAAAAGATTTTTATATTTTTACGTTATTAAAGTGAAAATGGTTAAAAAAATCTCATTCTGGATTTATGAATACAAACTCGATATAAACTAGATACTTCCTAGTTTTAAGTTTAAGGCAATATTTAAGATTTTCGATTTTGGCTGGTTGATATAGAACAATTTATTCAAAGTTATTGTTTGGCATTCGATCGGGGATCGTTGTCTCTTTTTAAAACCAAATACTAGACTTGTATTCGATATACAAGAAGCTCACCAAAAATAAGGGACTTTTCGACTTGGCCGAGGAAACTTCTTGATATGAATGCACTTCTTACTTAAAAGTTTAAGTGAGCCGACGGGTCGACTGCACCTCGGCAATGCGTATTCGATTTGTCAAATAAATTTATCGGCACCGTTCATCGGCCAACTTCCCCCGGAGTAAATAAAAACTTTTTTGAGCGCGCGCCCGACCGAGAGGTTGGGGTCGGAGGGGTCGGGGAGGGTATTCTTTACCTCGGCCCGATTGCCTCTTAAAGAAGAATTTAACGTTGAAACTTTCCGCCGGTCCCCTCCAAACTTTATATATAATGCCCTTGTACCGAGCCAGAAGCGGCGGCCTGTCGAGACACTAACTGCGAGGACCCATGCAAAACTCGATTATAAATGCCTCGACTAACGTTCCAAGAACCGCGGGCGATTGTTACTTTACTTTCGGTTCATTTTTACCCAAACGTTATTGTCTTAGAAAACCACACGATATTACACTTAGGGATTTTCATGAAAATGGTTATTTCTTTCAAAAACCGCCCCTTGTTAAGTCACCATGAATCAACATCCACTGATGTAAAGTGTTACGGTCTTAAATCGCGAAGTATAATAATAATAATTACTCCCAACTCGCTGAATAATCTTAATATTCATAATAATACATCTTAATATTTTACACATTTGTACTATATACATCTATCGACGATTATTTATCATTTTTATCAAAATTGGAGAATTTATAATCCTCTAGTCTACCTCTTATTGTTAGAGATTGATTCCAACTAACAGATATGTATATCTTTCCGAGTAAATGTTAATGTTTTGAAGAAGATGGTTATTTCAACCGAAACCGCCCCTAGTTGAGTCACCACGTATCAACTTTCACTAACGTAAAGTGATGTAGTCTTAAATCGTAAAGTATAATCACGATTTGCTCACCAAACACTGAATAATCCATCTTGATATTTTACACATTTGTACTATATACATCTATCGACCATCATTTATCATTTTCATCAAAATTGGAGAATCCATAATCTTCTGGTCTACCTCTTATTGTTAGAGATTCATTCCAACTAACCGATGTGTATATTTTTCCGAGTAAATGTTAATGTTTTGAAGAAGATGGTTATTTCAACAGAAGCCGCCCCTAGTTGAGTCACCACGAATCAACTTCCACTAACGTAAAATGATGTAGTCTTAAATCGCAAAGTATAGTCGCGATTTACTCACCAAATACTGAATAATCCATCTTAATATTTTACACATTTGTATTATATACATCTATAGACCATCATTTATCATTTTCATCAAAATTTGAGAATTTATGATCCTCTGGTCTACCTCTATTTGTTAGAGATTCATTCCAACTAACCAATGTTTATATCTTTCCGAGTAAATGTTAATGTTTTGAAGAAAATGGTTATTTCTACCAAAACCGCCCCTAGTTGAGTCACCACGAATCAACTTCCACTAACGTAAAATGATGTAGTCTTAAATCGCAAAGTATAGTCGCGATTTACTCACCAAATACTGAATAATCCATCTTAATATTTTACACATTTGTATTATATACATCTATAGACCATCATTTATCATTTTCATCAAAATTGGAGAATTTATGATCCTCTGATCTACCTCTTATTGTTAGAGATTCATTAAAACTAACGGATGTGTATATCTTTCCCAGTAAATGTTAATGTTTTGAAGAAGATGGTTATTTCAACCAAAACCGCCCCTAGTTGAGTCACCACGAATCAACTTCCACTAACGTAAATTGATGTAGTCTTAAATCGCGAAGTATAATCACGATTTTACTCACCAAACACATTTGTACTCTGTAAAATATAATATTTTATTAAAAATATAATATCAACTATCGACTGATACATCACTTTTATCAAATTTGGAGAATACAAGATCTTTTATTCTACTTGTTCGAGGTTGATTCCAACCAACCGATGTGTATGTCTTATCGAGTAAATGTACAAGTTTCTCACCTCTTCTCCGAAAAAGTTTCCCCGGATTAAAGTAGTAACGACCTTATGGTTCGAAGTCTATCGATCGGAAACGGGCACACACCACGATAGTGGCCCAATTTCTGAGAGTTTCCCCCCGTGAACGTAACAAATTGCCAGTTAAGAGCGCTTTCAATGGACAGGACCTGCAGGATTAGTAAATGATTAACTGCCTCGGTCATAAACACGTTTTCTCTTTGATTAATTACCAGACGCCATATTTGAACGGGTGTTGATCGACTAACGTCCATCTGATTTATTCAAATTTCAATCATTCTTACTACCACTACATACTATTAATTAATTTATTGGGTAATTGTGCCGGAAGGTACGTTTTTAATATTTAATTTAAATTATAGGTAGCAAGTACATAACGACCTGTTTGTAGAGTAATTTATCATGTAACCGTTGCCGCTTACCGATTAAACCGATAAATTGACCAGAAATGTAACTGTGCTGGAAAAAAAAAACCCGGTTGCGACAAAAAAGAAACTTGTAAACAAGTGAGGCGTACAATAAACGTCATAGGGAATTTATAGGCCTACAGTTGGTAATAAAACGGGATCCATATTTCACGGGATACCGCGCACGATCAAGTAAACGCGTAAAAACCCCGTTGTAATTCGTAAAATGAGAGAGGGAAATTTCTAAAATTCTAAAATTCTCCTACAAACAAAACTCTTTATTTTTACGGTTGTTATTACAAAATTCACTTTACAAAATCCCTATTCTATTTGTATATCTCATTAAAAGTAATGCGATTAGGGAAAAGCAATATAATAAAGGTTGGGGGAAGTATCGGGAAAATTGTATTTTTAACTTAATAAATAGAAAAGCTTATGCGGGAGAGAATCGGGGAAGTTTATGAATCGTTCGAAGACTAAAATACGCGCTTGCTCTTGTTGCAAATATTTGTGCGGCAAATACCGACGTGCAAGTGCTAGAAAAAGAGAGAGGGAAATAATTCGAGAAATAGAGGGAGCGAGGAAAACGACAAATATTTACTCAAAGCTTCGGCAAAATAGAAACACGTTGGCTTGTCGATATTTGCCATCTACAACCGGCCGAAATGCGTGTAGTGACATGAAATGTATGTAACTGTTTTTAGAATTTTATGGTGTTTACATTCCACTTTTACTTCTAGTTTTTTCACGATTGTATTTCATAGAAGAAATATTTTTTTATATCAACATGATTTTTTTATGTAGAGACATCTATTAATCATTTTATGTGTTTCGTTTCTAATATAAATTTGTAAAAAGAGTTGTCTATAACTGTCATCAAATGGCAATATCGTGTATTGCTGGTTGCTAGTTGCTATTTGCTGGTTGCCTCAGTGTGAGGTGTGTCTAATGAAGAATTTTAGAAAAGATACAAGAAATATCTTTCAGTTTTTTAATGGTAGCCTTAATCTTTGACCATTTCCATAATGTATGCATGTGATTACTTTTATAATTCATAAATGAAAGGAAATTACAACCCTTTATTAATTCTCCCCCGATCGTATTTATATAGGAAAACCATAAACGTCAGCTTTACGAAGCCGAATGGAGAATAACGACTGCTGGGGCAGTGCAGGTCGTATAGAACGGTGGCGTATTAAAAGTGGCATTTAGCGGTCCCGCGTTGGAATTTACTGTCGACCGAAATCTTCGCCACTCGAAAACATTAATAACAGCCTTCTGGTTGAGTTATTGTTTAAATCGACTGCCACCTTCTATTCGTGGTTTAATTCTAATTTTTATGTAGTTGTTTTTTGTTAAAAATTTCTTGTAATATTTCAATTTTGGTTGTAGTTTAAATCTATTATTAAACCCTATCCATTATAACCACTTTTCAAACCTTAGTTTGAAGGTTTGCAAAATTGATTCAGTCACATGATACCTCTCCCACTTTTCGAAACAGCCGGCCAACTTTCAGTTTGCTCGAGTTACACGTAAATGTCTTGTTAATAATTCACGTGAGAATCGTCGCCGGACGTATCCATATTTTAATAACGGCTCCGGCGGAATCCCCAGATCTGCAATTGTTGCCATCGATTGCCGCCCGTTTGAAACCTGAAATATTCACCACCTCCATTACACGTGATGTGTGCCACGTGCGTTGGCTCGTCGCTAACCGAAAACCGTTTTGCCGCGACCTTAGCCAACGGGGCTTTTATTGCGTGCACGGACGTTTTGAAATATTAACGCGAAACGTGGCCGAGAATATGCAAACGATGTCAACGGGAATATGGCTCTGCGACGAGACAGCCCTGTCATCGGCACGATAATAATGAATGAAGACGACAGACACACGGGTTTCAAGACTTGGTATTATTTCTTTCTACTTACCGTTCGTAGGAACTGGAAATCGTCAAACACATAAATAAAGCGTAATGAAAGATTCAAGGTAACGTTAGGAGACATACATTAATCTAATACGTTTGTGACCCGGTGGGGACGTTATGCAATCGAAAATGGCGTCGCTGTAAGTCAAGGATGCAACCAATTACGCTTTGTGAACTTGCAATTTGTCGAACTGGATGGAAAAGGCGTTTCCTACCGCCTACTTTTTAATTATCGGTACTGCCGTTGCTAAAGCCAATTGGACACGCGCCTTAACTGCGTATTTATTAAGCGTTTCGTAGAAATTCTATTTAAGGACGCAGCGTATGTGTTATGTAATACGGTTTTATTTGCGTTTGTATTCTACTTTTAATTGTAACTAACTGAAAAGATTTCATCATTTAAGATGGAATATTCCATTTTTTTACAGTTAAAAAAATAAAAGTGTAAAATATGTTGCCTATTGATAGGCAACATATTTATATAAGACTCAAAACTTACATTTATATCTTTGCTGCCTACAATATAATTAGAGGAAAAGGGTTAGAAGTACTATTATCAAATTATCGTAGGGTTAGGGAGTGGAGGTTCGTTCCCCTTTTCTCCTCCGTGCGATTTAATTAAGACTTGTGTCAACAATCGTTTTCGCAGTGCGTGATTTCGGTGCGCTAAGCTCGCGACTTACGTTTAGTCGCTCGCGATAAAGGGGAGAAACGAATACGCTTTGTTTATAAAACGTCCGATCGGGCGGCGTTAATTGACAACGGGTTCCCGTAAATTATGCCGCGTTTTAATTAAAATATAAGTCACGAGCTACAAACGCTCGTCGCTCGAGAGATCGCTTAGGATTCCGCGCGTCTCCTTTGTTGGCGTTTCCACCGCTTGACAGTCTAATAAAAGGGCTTCGTTGCGTAATAAATAAACCACTTAAGGAAATTACGTCCGCCCGATTCTTCAGTCTCACTCAATTAACTTCTAATTTAAATTAATTCCTTACATCTTGTGACGCAAGTAACCAACGAACGGTATTTTTAAGCGACTTTGTGTGCGACTTTTTATGCGACTTTTTGAGCGACATTTTTACAGTCATAACTTGTTTTCCAGTCGGGGTTTTTCCGAAAAACTCGGAGTAGATCCAACTGAATTATCGTTTTTAATAAAGAGCAATCGTAAATTGACGCGTTGCGGACCGGTCCGCGTCTATGAATTAACGTCGCGTCGCCGGTGACGCGTCCCGACGCCGGAATTTTGATTCACGGTCGCGGACGCCATAAACACGTGCATAAATCGAACTCGTCGTGACAGTCGGTAAATATCGCGCCGCGTCCGACGCGATCTCGCGGAAACGGCCGCAAAATATCGCGCGCCGTACTAGATTCGTCCACCTACCGTTTCGAACCGTCCCACTACATATATTGGTGACGGCGAGGGGTGTTAAATTATCGCCGACACTAATTCTGCGAGCCGTTTATTATGCAACACGTGCCGGCGACAGATAGACGTGGCGTTTTAACACTTAACCCCCGACCACCCTCATCGTCGTCCCTGTAGGCTCTCCACGCTCCACATTCGACTGTCAATACGATAACAGTTTCAAGATTTACTAGATTTAAACCGGTTAAACAACATTAACTTGTCAATCAAACGTTTTACAGAGTTGGGTTGGATTAGAATGGGTTAAATCTGTTATTCTAACATGGTTATGGGATTATTAGTAAATTGTCAAGAATTGACAGTTTGCTGATAGTTAATATCAAATGTGAATGTAGGGTAAAAGTTGTAAACTTAAAATACTGTTTGGTCTTTAGATAGGAATCATATATTGAGGCTATATGAGGCTTGTGGAATCTTGGAAATTAAAATTTTAGATATAAACCCAGGACTAACTTCCATCTTGGGTTTATATCCAAATATTTTGAAATATAAGCTGATTAGTCTCCATGTAGGACTTTTGAACGTCTAACATTATTCAAATATGATTGGTTGTTGTATAACATCACAAGAAATTTGAAAATCCTACATTGAGGCTAAGTAGTGCTTCAAAATGTACTCTCATTCTCGATTTACATCACTACGACTACTTCCAGAAGGGTTTTCTTGTAAGATTTCATCGGGATGTGTGAGATGTTATTAAACAATCATCAAAAAATCCTTTTCTGGCAGTCTTTTGACTTTCTTGGAAGCTTGGAATATAATATATCAGATATAAACACAAGACTAACTTCCATCCTGAGTTTATATCTGACCATTCTGAAATATAAGCTAAGTAGTCTCTATGTAAGACTCTTCAACTTCTAATATTAGTCAAACATGATTAGTTAATGTATAACTTCGCTGGAGATTAGAAAATCTTACATTGAGGCTTTAAAATGAACTTATTCTCGAATTATATCACTATTACTTCTTCCAAAAGGAAGAAGTAATAGTTTCTTTTGTAAGATTTTTTCAGGATGCATGACTTGTTATCAAATAATCATCAATGAATCCGTTTCTGATTATCTTTTGACTCTTTTGGAAGCTTGGAATATAATATATGAGATATAAACACAAGACTAATCTCCATTCTGGGTTTATATCTGACCGTTTTGAAATATAACCTAAGTAGTCTCTATGTAGGACTATTTAACTTCTAACATAAGTGAAATATGATTGGTTGATGTATAGCATCGTTAGAAGTTTGGAATTCCTACATTGAGGCTAAGTAGTGCTTCAAAATGAACTCTTATTCTTGATTTATATCACTATCTCTTCCTCCAGAAGGTTTTTTGGAAGATTTCATCGGGATGTGTGAGATGTTATCAAATAATCATCAAAAAATCCTTTTCTGGCAGTCTTTTGACTTTCTTGGAAGCTTGGATTATAATATATCAGATATAAACTCAAGACTAACTTCCATCCTGGGTTTATATCTGACCGTTTTTAAATATAACCTAAGTAGTCTCTATGTAGAACTTTTGAACATCTAAGATCATTCAAATATGATTGATTTTTACATAGCACCACAAGTGATTACAGAATCCTACATTGAGGCTAAGTAGTGCTTCAAAATGAATTCTTATTCTCGATTTACATCACTATGACTTCTTCCAGAAGATTTTTTTTGTAAGATTTCATCAGGATGTGTGAGTTGTTATCAAATAATCAGTCTTTTGATTCTCTAGCAGTCTTTTGACTCTCTTGAAAGATGGAAATATAAAATATTAGATATAAACCCAGAACTAATGTTATCCTGAATTTATATTTGACCATATAATCTAGGTAGTGTCTATGAAAAACTCTCTAATCCTTTAAATTAGTCAAATATGATTAGTTGATGCATCATGTCTCTAAAGATTAGCGAATTTTACATTGAGGCAAAGTAGTGCTTCAAAATGAACTTTTATTCTCGATTTATATCTCTATCATTTTTCCAGAAAGGTTTTGTTGTAAGTTATTAACAGGATGAGAGAACCGTTGTCAAATAATCATAAATTAATCACTTTCTGGCAGTTTTTTGATTCTCTTGGAAGCTTAGAATACAAAATATCAGATGTAAACCCAGAATTAATGTTGTCCTGGGTTTACATTTGGCCATATATCCTAAGTGGTGTCTATAAAAGACTCTCTAACCCTTTAAATTTGTCAAATATGATTAGTTGATGCATTATTTCTCTATAGGTTAAAGAATCTTACTTTGAGGTTTAGTAGTGCCTCAAAATGAACTCTTATTCTCGATTTATATTCCTGTGATTTCTTCTAGAAAGGTATTTTGGTAAGATTTCAACAGGATTAGAGAATTGTTATCAAGTAATCATCAACGAATCCTTTTCTAGCAGCTTCTTGACTCTCTTGCAAGCTTAGGATATAAAATATCGGATGTAAACCCAGAACGAATGTTGTCCTGGGTTTACATTTGGCCATATATCCTAAGTAGTGTCTATAAAAAGTGTCTAACCCTTCAAATTAGTTAAATATGATTAATTGATGTATTATTTCTTTAGAGGTTAGATAATCCTACTTTGAGGTTAAGTAGTGCTTCAAAATAAACTCTTATTCTCGATTTATATCACTATCACTTCTTCCAGAAGGTTTTTTTTTGTAAAATTTCATCAGGATGTATGAGTTGTTATCAAATAATCAGTCTTTTGATTCTCCAGCAGTCTTTTGACTCTCTTGAAAGATGGGAATATAAAATATCAGATGTAAACAGAGAACTAATTTTATCCTGAGTTTATATTTGGCCATAAAACCTAAGTAGTGTCTATGAAGGATTCTCCAACCCTTTAAATTAGTCAAATATGATTAGTTAATGCTTTATGTCTTTAGAGATTAGAGAATCTTACTTTGAGGCTAAGTAGTGCTTCAAAATGAACTTATTCTCGTTTTACATCATTATCTCTTCTTTCAAAGGGGTTTCTTTTGTAAGATTTTTTCAGGATGCGTGAGTTGTCATCAAATAATCATCAACGAATCCTTTTTAGCAGTCTTCTGGCTCTCTTGGAAGCTTGGAGAATAAAATATCAGATGTAAATCCAGAACTAATGTTATTCTGGGTTTATATTTGATCATATAACCTATGTAGGGTCTTTGAAGGACTTTCTAACCCTTTAAATTAATCAAATATTATTAATTGATGCACTATGTCTCTATAGATTAGAGAATTCTACATTGAAGCTAAGCAGTGGTTCAAAATGAACTCTTATTCTCGATTTTTATCAATATAACTTCTTCCAGAAAGGTTTTGTTGTAAGTTTTCAACATGATGAGAGAATTATTATTAAATAATCATCAATTAATCCATTTCTGGCAGTTTTTTGACTTTCTTGGAAGCTTAGAATACAAAATATCAAACATAAACCTAAGATTAACTTCCATTCTTGGTTTATATCTGTCCATACAACCTAAGTAGTCTCTATATAGAACTTTCTAACCTCTAAATCAATCAGTTTTGTTTGGTTGGTGGTCTATGTTACTAGAAATTAGAGAATCCTATATTGAGGCTAAGTAGTACTTCTATGGCAAACTCATTCTTGATTTATATCACTAATACTTCTTCCAGAAGGGTTATATTAAGATATTTCAACTGGACCAGAGAGTTATTATGAAATAATTATCGATTAAGGCTTTTGTGACAGTCATTTGAATGTCTTGGTAGCTTAGAATTTAAAGTATCAGATATAAATCCAGAAAGAATTCTATCCTGGGTTTATGTCTGACCACACAACTTAAATAGTCTCTATATGGAACTCTCTAACCTCTAAATCAATCAAATATGTTCAATTGACGCACTATATCACTATAAATGAAAGCATCCTACTATAGTGCTTCAAAAATTAATTCCCATTTTCGATTTATATAACTATCAGTTTTTCCAGAAGTGATATGATGACTTCTTATGTTGTAGGATTTCATCAAGATGAGAAAGTTATCATAAACTAACCCTTTTGTGTCTTTTGACTCTCTTGAAGACACATGACTAATTTTATCCTGGGTTTATATCTAATAATTTTGAAATAAAACCTAAGTACTCTTTAGAAAGTCCTCTCCAACACTTACATCTGTGAAATGTGGTTAATGCGTGACGTCGCGTGGTGACAAAGTTTTATCTTAAAAAGTAAAATTTTAATAGAGTTGGAAGTTTGTCACTAAACTATATTATTAAAGTAAAGTATTTCTCGGTTAGGTGCACACAGATGTTACGTATAAAATCCTAATAGAATTTTAACTCGCCGCCGCTGCCGGAGGCAAACATTTTATCTCCGTTTGCCCCATAAATCATCTTAACCGCGAAGGAAATATTAGTTGGTGACGCAAATTGTCGTGATAATATATTACACAGCAACACGGACTGGTGGTATCGTCGTCCGCTCGGAATTGAGCTCTTTTTTTACTCACGGAATGTTTAACGGAGAATTTGAGAAGGGAGTCGAGTCGCTTTTTTTCATCTCTCGCCGTAAGAAAGCGACTTATTCACGGCTAATTAGCCGGGCTGGCGATTTTTATCTTGCCTCTTCCGGTTTCATCCCGCTTCGAGTAAAGAAGATTACGCGGAGCCGTTTCCAGTATTATCAAATATTTAAAAAAGTGGATGTAAGCCGATCGCGGTCGCTTTTATTTATTCAATCCTCAGGTATATACTTCCATTTTCGATATATATTCATAGCTACGGCTATGGTGAAATTTTTAAAATCCCATCTACAGTTTGCGCGAATGTTTATCTACATTTTCCTATACGTGTAATTTACTACAATTGAAACTACCGTTTGTATAGTTTATATGGTTTATTTATACGAGACGCGATATTGAAATTTAATTTAAAATTAGGCAACGAACGATGCAATGGGATTTTATTTATCGTTGCTACTCAACTCTTAAACTAGCGTGGCGTTATGCCAAGACTTATTACTCTTTCGTACCGACTTTGTGTTATAACACGCTGTCAGGAACAATGGTATTGTAATTAATAAACGTCTAGTTTCATTTGTGTACGTTAGGAAAATTTGTAAACAAACTGTCGTGTGTCGATGTTGTTTCGAATGATTTTGTATCTCTCACTAGAAATGAGGATTTAAAAGATTTGAAATACTTGAATTTGAAGGATGAAATTTAATAATCTTTAATTTAATTGAAACTATGTAAAAATTAAATTTAAATAAGTTTTAATTAACTTTGAAATCTTGGCAGTGTTTATTTAATACGATTCATTTGAGTTAAAGGTAAAATGTTGGCACAGTGTATCGTTGTAATGAAGAAATTTCATTTCATTGTCAAATAGAGTAATTTCCGCCTACGTTTGGGAAGACGACTTTTTACATTTATTTTAAGTGATATGGGATTTTGTAATGTTTTGTAATATTTTGTAATAAAGTCTTGGTGAATTAGATTTGAGTTGGATTTGAATTAGATTTGAACTAATTACACTTCTGACTTTAAAATGTTGCCAACTCGGTCAAACCGGTAAACAACATCAAAAGGGCGTAACTTCTTGAGTTCTGTGAGACGTCCGAGGTAATAATTAGTGTTATAATGGGCACGTGGACCTGGAACAACAATTAGCATAATTCCGCGAGGGTCGAATTGCGCTGCAATTTCATAAATTACGCAAAACATCGCGAGGAGAGCTCTTCGCGCCGTGGCAATTGTTTGTTCTAAATGCACTTATGTTTTGTCGTTACTACCCCCCATTTGAATTGGAAATGAGAAAGCTCGGTGTCACTAAATTTACCGTCCGTCTAGCAGGAACTAGAGTCGTCCTTCAAGTACACCAGCCACTCGTCCTTTTAGCCTCTCCGTCTCATGACGAACGAGCGAATCCGTTGAAAGCGTTTACTTCCTTTAATTTCGAGTTACTTTCAAGCCGAACGGTTTAAACGTACCTACCTTCTTAATTATATCGACGAAATAATAGACCTCTCTCTTTCGACGACGAGGCACAATGCTCCGTATCTTCTGTACGCTACAAAACAAACTAATTACAATCGTCCCCGGTCCCCCATTCTGTCCGGCGAAGCCGCCATAATGAGACAATAATTATGTCGGCAATAAACACGTTTTAGTCGCGCTGCAGAGTTACAATGGCTTCTCGGTCCTGTTACGTTGTGCACTTTGTAAATTCACAATTACACGCGATTGTTTCGCGGGATAAGTTTTGTAATAGTCGTTCCTCAGACTTCTCTCCCAGTTCCTTTATTATTTTATGATCGTCAAAGCAAAACTCCATCTTCATTATTAAACTTTTTTTAAAAATATCTCCTTTGTGAGGATAAAATAGCACCCATTATGTTTGTATTCTTAAATATTCAGTTTAATAAAGATTTTTAATTACAGTACCGACGGTTTAACATCCCCTTTAAGTAAACGTTGGGTTAATTTGGTCTAATTCAATTGAGGAAAGTTGGTAGGTTATTCCATATTGAGTATTGAACTTAAAATGTCATATATACCATCTGTTCTTTCTTAATTGTAACTTTAAGTCATATTTTTAAAGGTTGAAAAATGTTAGTTTGTAGAATGGAAATGGTAGGTTTCCTTTTTCATCTTATAAGAGATTGCAGATAATAGGAAACTTATTAGATGGAGGTTTTAGTATCCTTCCTCCCATATTTCACTTTTCGTCTTTGCTATCTGGGTTAATTACAGTACCGACGGTTTAACATCCCCTTTAAACAAATGTTAGGTTAACTTGGTCTAATTCAATTGGGGACATTTTCTAGGTTATTCCATATTGAGTATTGAACGTAAAATATCATATATACCATTAGTACTTTCCTAATTCTAACTGTAAGTCATATTTTTAAGAGTTGAAAAATGTTAGTGGTGTGGAATGGAAATTTTAAGTTTCATTTTTCTTCTTATAAGAGATTACAGACAATAGGAAACTTATCAGAAGCAGGTTGTAGTAATATTCTTCCCATATTTCACTTTCGGCCTTTGCAATTTCGGTTAATTACAGTACCGACGGTTTAACATCCCCTTTAAACAAACGTTGACTTAACTTGGTCTAATTCAATTGTAGACATTTCCTAGGTTATGCCATATTGAGTATTAAACTTGAGATATCATATCCACCATTAGTACTTTCCTAATTCTAACTGTAAGTCATATTTTTAAAAGTTGAAAAGTGTTAGTGGTGTGGAATGGAAACTGTAAGTTTCCTTTTTCTTCTTATAAGAGACTGCAGACAATAGGAAACTTATCAGATGGAGGTTTTAGTATCCTTCTTCCCATATTTCACTTTCCGTCTTTACTATCTGAGTTAATTACAGTACCGACGGTTTAACATCCCCTTTAAGTTGGGTTAACTTAGTCTAATTCAATTGGGAACATTTCCTATGTTATTCCATATTGAGTATTGAACGTGAAATATCATATACACCATTAGTACTTTCCTAATTCTTACTGTAAGTCATATTTTTAAAAGTTGAAAAATTTTAGTGGTGTGGAATGGAAATTGTGGGTTTCCTTTTTCTTCTTATAAGAGTTTGCAGACAATAGGAAACTTAATAGATGGAGGTTTTAGTATCCTTCTTCCCATATTTCACTTTCCGTCTTTGCTATCTGTGTTAATTACAGTACCGACGGTTTAACATCCCCTTTAAGTTGGGTTAACTTGGTCTAATTCAATTGGGAACATTTCTTAGGTTATTCCATATTGAGTATTGAAAGTGAAATATCATATACACCATTAGTACTTTCCTAATTCTAACTGTAAGTCATATTTTTAAAAGTTGAAAAATTTTTGTGGTGTGGAATGGAAATTCTAAGTTTCCTTTTTTCTTCCTATAAGAGATTGCAGACAATAGAAAACTTATCAGATGGAGGTTTTAGTAACCTTCTTCCCATATTTCACTTTCCGTCTTTGCTATCTGGGTTAATTACAGTACCGACGGTTTAACATCCCCTTTAAGTTGGGTTAACTTGGTCTAATTCAATTGGGAACATTTCCTAGGTTATTCCATTTTGAGTATTGAACGTCAAATATTATATACACCATTAGTACTTTCCTAATTCTAACTGTAAGTCATATTTTTAAAAGTTGAAAAATGTTAGTGGCGTGGAATGGAAATTATGTGTTCCCCTTTTGTTCTTACAAGAGATTGCAGACAATAGGAAGCCCATCAGATGCCGGCTGTAGTATCCTTCTTCCCCTCTTCTTGCATATTTCACTTTATGGCTTTGCGGTCTCGGTAACACGCACGCGGCCATTAAAATTGAATTATTGTGATCCATTCTTCGGCGGCGGTCGTTTGTTACGCGCTAAGCGGAGGGTTTTTCTGTCAGCATCCGCCCTCTCCGGCTCGGTGTGGACCGCGAAAAAATATATTTTGCGAATATTAAATCGTGCGTATAACGGGTGGGGAATGGAATGGACCTTTTCGGCCCTTTGCTCGACGTTCTTTTCTGCCCTTTGCTTGACGTTCTTTTCGGCTTTCCCCGGTTTGAGTTATGATGGCCAATAGAAGAAAAACTTACACTGTATATCATGATGGGAAAAAAATAAAATCTTTTTAAACGTTCCTCTTAAGAGAGGAAAATTCTTTTGTGTTTAAACCAAAAGCAATTCTTAATGGATGCACGCACGTTTAGGAGTCGTAAAACGTTCGGTAAAAGGGGGGAAGAAGACGCCCGAAGCAATCCGGTTTAGTGTTCATATATTTTTTCGCTTTTCTTTTTATTGAAAGGCAATTTCCGGGGCAAATTGAAATCTTTGTATTCCCGAATGTCGGCGAGGACGCCACTCCAAGTGCCGTCGCCGATATGTGATCAGATTATGTCTCGCACGCCATAACCGCTCTTCCACTTCCGGCGACGACCGACCTCCAGGCAAATCGCATTCCGGCAGACGATTTTTGCCTCCTCTAGTTCCGATTCGCATCCCGACATTTTAATTCTCTCCTTTAAGGGTTTCAAAAATCGCTTGATACATTTACCTCTTACATTTTGAAAATCCTACATTTTTGAAAGTCCTACATTTAGGACTTTGTAAATCCCAGTTAATTTCAAATGTAATGTTCCGGGAGCTGTTCAAAGAACGTGTAAGCTATCGTTTAGAGTCATGTGAAATATGGCGTGTCATCAAACTCGGCACCCATTGGAAATTATTTATGGATACGTAGCGGTACCGGGAAATGTGTCAGCCAGGAACATAAACGAAGCAGCTGCACAGTTAGGTAAAGAGAGTGGTGCAATTAACCGGTAATGAATTTAGTGAGGGTACATAGTGATACTTTGAAAGTTTTTTTTGTACGGTGTGGTACGTGAAAGGATTTAATTGGATACATGTGAGAAACCGCTTAGGTATTCTTTTCAGGTCAATTAGTAGTTTAAGACCGAAAATTGTCCGGCTTCGTCAGCGCCAGGCCATAAATAAAATTACACTCGCAAGTTCATTCAGCGAATTTCCGCAGTTTCGCGGGCCACTCCGTGCGCCGTAAAAGCAAAAACAAACAGCGTCCAGCACCGACTGGAAATTTCGTACGGCGGGGAGTAAAGCAATTTAAACTCTCGAAAGTAGTTGAAGTATCCGGGGAGATAAATGAACGGCCCCGCGCGGAAAAGCGCTCGGCCACGTAAGAAAATCAATCCGGCGATGGGAAAACCGAAAGGAGCGAGAGAGAAGGAAAAAGGTACGGGGAAACAAAAGCGGATGGTGGAATAAACTACTCGGATCGAAAAAAACGTCGCGCTGATTAATCGCCCGGATTACGCGCTTCCCTTCACCTACGCGTCGCCGATTAGGTTGCATTAGTGCGATTGGTTCTTTCTCGCCCGAGAAACAGGTGCTGCAACCTGACGACGACGGATTGGCTACAAATGCGACTCGGATTTAATCCTGAGCGAACAATACGCGCAAATTACCAACACTTTTTCAAGCTTTACAAACGAGATACGATGAAAAACTTTTTTCTTTTTATTTGGATGATTATAGAAATTATCAAATTAACTTTTTATTTAAAACAGTTCTTAAATTTTTTTCAAAGTTAAGAAATTTACATGTTATACAATCAAAAAGCGAAATAGGATTGCAAGCTAACTGGACTTGTGGGAAGAAATATGGAGAGATAGTCTAAAACACGTTTCACATAGAGGCAATCAGAACCAAGCAACTAGCAATCAGCAAGGCGCGATATTGCCACTACATGACATCTTACATAGAATTAAAGCTAACGTCTCACTTTGGATCATTTTGATGTTGTCTCTGTATTTGCAAACTTGAATTGCTTCAATATGTCTGTCATATTGATGATTTAATTCAATTTAAGGTACGTCTCACACTGAGGCATCAAGCAACTATCAACCAACAAGTGATGTTACCACCTAATGACATTTTACATAGAATTAAAGCAGACATTTCACATTGCAGCAATCCAATATCGCCTCTCTCGCGATATGGAGTGGTTCCAATGTGAGAGACATCATTTGATTATATGTAAACTGTCATCAAGTAGCAATATCGCTTGTTGCTGGATGCTTCAGTGTTAGACGGAAGCTGAACTGAAACTTCAATGTGAGAATTTAAGTTAACGTCTCACTTTGGATCATTTCGATATCGCCTCTGTGTTTGCAAACTTGAATTGTTTCAATGTGTCTGTCACATTGATGATTTAATTCAATTTATGGTATGTTTCACACTGAGGAAACCAGCATCAAGCATCAAGCAACTAGCAACCAACAGCAAGCCATATTACCACCTAATGGCATTTCACATAGAATTAAAGCAGACATCTCACATTAGAGCAATCGAACATCACCTCTCTCGCGATGTCGAATTGCTCCAATGTAAGAGACATCATTTAGTATATGTAAAATGTCATCAAGTGGCAATATCGCTTGTTGCTGGTTGCTTCAGTGCGAGACTGAAGCTGAACTGAAGCTTCAGTGTCAGAACTAAAGCTAACGTTTCACTTTGGATCATTTCGATATCGCCTCTGCATTTGCAAACTTGAATTGCTTCAATGTGTCTGTCATATTGATGATTTAATTCAATTTAAGGTACTTTCACACTGAGGGGACCAGTAATAAGTAACTAGTAAGCAACTAGCAACCAACAGCAAACGATATTGCCACCTAATGGCATTTCACATAGAATTAAAGCAGACGTCTTACATTAAAGCAATCGAATATCACCTCTCTCGCAATATCAAGTTGCTATAGTGTCAGAAACATCATTTGAGTATATGTACAATGTCATCAAGTGGCAATATCGCTTATTGCTTCTTGCCTAAGTGTGAGATGTACCTAAAATGTCACCAAAAGGCAATATTGAGTGTTGTTGATTACTACCTACTTATTACCTCAGTGTGAGACGAGTCAAAATTTCTTGTTGCTTTATATTTTTTCCTAAAACACTTCTCCCTACTAAAAACATGCAGAAATTTACTTATATTACATTATTACAACTCAATTTATAGAAGCCATTATATAGAAACTCAATTTATTCTTAGAAGCCATTATGTAAGGTGTTCATTGGGTTGCGTGGATTGAGTTATATATGGATTTCAATAGGTTGGGTTGGGTCATCGTCTAAGTTTCTTATTACCTTATGTTCTCTTTAAAAACTCTCCACTCTTTTGTAAAACATGCAGAAATCTAACTACATGTAATCTAAAGGTATGACCGCACTTAAGCGACACTGCACTACGCGACGCTGCACATCACCTTATACGCCAATCAAAATATGCCACGTCACACCGGCAATACCGCTCTAATGCGACTTGTATCATACAAAATGCTTGAAACAATATTTTGTCGTGCCGCGCAGCGTAGCGCTGCGTCGCGCAGTGTCGCTTAAGTGCGTTCATACCTTAATGGATATTTTCCAGATTATATGAGGTGTCTTTGGGTTATATGTATACATCTCGATATATTGAAAATTTTATTCGAGAACTTTTTCTATACTAACGTACTGTTTCTTTCTTTTCAGAAAGTCTACGAGAGTATTTTAGTAAATACGGAGAAATAACGGAAGTGATGGTCATGAAAGATCCAGCAACGCGGCGATCGAGGTAAGCGAAAAAGAAACTCATCCATTTGCCGGTAGTAATCCCGACTTGAGGCGACCGCCGACTCTTCGGCTTCGAATTAACGGTCAAGTCTGCGTTACCCGGCGTCCCAACCCTTACTTAGAAATGTAGCCGTTTTGCCCCCCCGCGTACATCCATCACTCTTAATCCCTCCGACTTTTCGACATGCACTTACGCTTACCGATACGCCTTCGGCGACACAACAGCTCAAAGGGGTTATTTTGGTTAATTTACTACCAAATTTAAGTTAATTTACTACCAAATTTAAGTTAAGTTAATTTACTACCAAAACTTTCGATTTAACATTTTATTAAAAATTTGTAATACCAACGGTCGTGTACGTATTGGATTGTTGGGATTCCGGTCGAACCCATCGAATACCATTTCCGGTAACCGGTATGCCGAATGCAGATATTCAAAGCATGAACCAGGCCAAAATCGTTCTTTAAATTTAGGATTTGGATGCGGGCGTGCGGGATTCGCGCGACGGCGACGTTATTGTGCAATCGGGGCGTACAACGAGCTTCGGGGGCGTCATTATCCTGGGGCCGGACCGCGCACAATGCTAATTGATAATGGGGCCGTGTATCGATTTCCCGGATGATGCCTCTTTATTATTAACCCGTTCGGGCGCCGCCAGTCAATAGATTTGTTTTGTTCGAAATTAATCGGCATTCGACCCGATTGATCAAATTGATGGGAAAACGAGAGAGCACCAATCGTGAATAGCCTATTAAGAAAATTATGTCGGTTCAATGGTCTTTCTCATGGCGTGTGAATCTACACTGTAACTGTTACACATAGATAATCTATCAAATAATACGTTTGAAATTAGTCTTTTATAATGATATACTAATTTGATAAAGACCTATTTGGGAACATGAATAAAATATCAAGGTTATATTTTCAACAGACGTTGGGTAAAGTTCCGTATTAATTTTAATGTACACCAACCGTGCATTTCTCGTACATTTCCCGTCCATTCTCTTCCTTTATTTATGGCTATTTTATACGATCGCCTTAGACCATTTTCGTGGATATATCGAACCGAACCGGCTCACATACGTCTTCCGATGGTGCAGTTACAACCCGAAGATAAATTGCTACTTTTCGCTCGGTCTATTAGTAATATCATTGCGCGACCAATTAGGCTGGGCAATTTTCGGTAATGCACGATTACGGTTCTTAGCCATAAGGCCCCTCAAAAAAAAAAACACCAACCCGGGTCTTGTAATTAATACCGTTAATCCCTGCGGTAATTGCCGAGGATGTATTTCCCAGTTGAGCGAAATTGGTTTGGCGCCAATTAAGCCGCCGGGAAGAAATGGCGCTCGCCGCTACGTGGCGCTACCGGTCGTCAGTCTGCCCAACGACTAACGCTTATTAATATTAGCTTATAATATCGAGGGAGAAATTAGGGTAATTTGGAAGTTGAAATGATTTTTTTATTTTATGACCTGAATATCCAACAGAACTGAAACTGCGTTAGTTCCTGTCCTTGCATTAGAAAGTTTTGAACGTTAATGTATGTGTATATACATCAAGAGGTTATATTCGAACTACTTTACCTGCCAACTAATTCTAACAGCAATTACCTTCCTACTTCTCTAACTGATTTTAATAGTTTTGGATTCATATCAAAACCGTCATTTAAATAACGTTAGTATATGTTTTCTTTTTATAGTTAAATTCTTTTATGCCGCTTATATGGTATATCTGAGAGTGCAAGCTCCTCCCACTTACAATCGCCCAACTGTTGTTAATGCATATTAAGAGACGCATTTTAAATATTGATAGGTATACTATGATTTATATTTTGTATATCGATTAGAAGTCCCTAAGACAATCAATATTCGTTGGGTTTGGAGTATGTTAAAGCTTCGAGGGTTCTGTCCACGTTATTGAACGAGGGGTTCGCGGCCGAAGACAGAACACAAGATTGCAATAACAGCCTATTCCATATGTAACGCTCATGTATATTCACCGGCGGAACAAAGCGTCGGCGTCGACGTCGCGACGCCCGATACGGTTGTGCAGCGCGTACCAGCCCGTAGGTGGCGCTATCGGAGCGAGACAGGGACGGATTAGCATAATCGGATGAGGATGCCGCGATCGTCGCGGACGCGATTAAGTCGTCGCCTTCGGGGCGTATCATTCGTCTCGACACCTAATGAGAACCAACCGATCGAATGCAACACCTTAATTGCAAATCTTGTCCTTTTATATATACATATAAAAAAAATCTATTTATTTATTTCCTTGAAAGATTTATATCGTATTAAATAACTTAACAATGACCGTTTTATTTATTTACAAGTCTATAATAGAAACTTGTAAATCGTTGCCGCCCACTAAAGGAAAAATAATTTTTCCATGTTCGTTTAAGTTACGAGTGAGTGAGGCTAATAAGATATTTCCGTCGCAGGTTGCGGCAACGTGTGCGCAGTAAATCCGTCTCGGATTATATACGGATCTTTAACGGACCGAAGGACTTTCGACTTTGATTTCGACTGCAAAGTATCGTTCGGCTCCGCACGATCGATCGATGATTTATTTCCGGAGCTAAACGTTTCCCGCGACCATATGGTGCAACCCGCGTCGATAATGCGTATCGTGTAATTAAAGAAAAGGCCGTACCGCCTCGTCTGTCTATTCATAGAAGCTTGAACCCATGCCAGTTGGTAATTTACGTTCCTACAATTTTAGTAAATGCATCGACGGAATTATAGTCACGATAAACTCCCGGTTTTGTTAAAATTTTTGTTTTACTAGATTTATTACTCTTTAAGATGAATGTTCAATTAATCAAGTTGTATTTTTTAAATTTAAGATGGTGTTTAAGATTAGTTGTGATAATCGTTTTAAATTTCTTAGTCTACTTCGTTGCATTTACTCTTAAATAAGAAGCCAACGGTGCAGTAACTTGTTGATAAGGCTGTTCGGAAATAGCGTCTGGCGTTTTCCCAAGGAAAACTAGGACAGGCACAGACAGGTCGAAAAGCGATATCGGCACCGCGTGTCAAGCAAAGTGCGTTTTGAAGAAACTTGTTTTTAGGGTATATATAAAAAATCGAAGTATTTATAACATCTACACTAAAATTTTAAAATTGACGATGGTAAATATTGTATGGGACTATTAACCACTTCGGTACGGACGTCGACTATAGTCGGCACAGCATATGGGGCCACGGATGACCTCATTACAGCCGAGCGTCGACTATGGTCGACGGCTGTGCCAGCGTACGGTGGTTAAGAGGTTTAGTGTTAAAAAATAGGAAAAAAAATATTACGTCGTCCGTTTTCCAGGCTTTAATCACTCCAATTATGCCTCTAGCTTTTTGCCAAGCGTTCAGTCCGAGCAACTTTCCACTCGGTCGCCAAAAACTCCGCTCCATGAATTCACAATTTACCACCGTCGGTTCTGTTGGACTCACCTGGGATTTCACAGCGGTGGATCGCTTTGTAGCCAAATTTTAACCACTTAACGTCGTTTTTGATCGTTATTGCGAAAGCCTCTGTGATGTACCAAAAGTGGTTTATCTAACCGGTACAAAAGTCAAAAGAATACTAAATAGGAAATAATATAAATTGTTCACGTTTCAAATTATCTATTTATTAATTGTAATGGTTGGGAATTTTCTTTTATAATAAAATTTCTTTTTATTTAATGTATACTTGTAAAGGTTAAAACACCAACAAGACAGGGAACATTTTTCTTCGTCGGCGCAATCGCGTTACACGTAATATCGCGCGAGCTCCGAACAAATAGATCCCTCGGAGGAGCTGCCGGGTAATTCTTTTGATCGAGTTCGGGCCGTTCCCTTTCAGATTTTCTCGGGAAGGTGCCAGGGAGCCGTAACGTATCCTCGTGTGTATTAACTGGAAATAATATTTTGAAACGTGCCCGCCTCGGCGAAGGGCGCGAAATATCGATAGGATATCGACTCTTCGGTAAAGCTCCTCCCCGATAAAATAGAGCAACGAAAAACTTTATTTAGCGTCACTTTAATCGTACGAGTGGATCGCCGTTCCGCTTGATTTACGTCGAAAAAGTAATCGCGCGTTCGGATTGGCCGTTTGTTACGTTAATATGCATATATCATAAAGGTGTGCCGGTTTGTACAATACACCAGGGGCGCATTAAACGTGAAAAATTGTCGACGTTACCGATGTGCTTTTTGTGTATTATCCTCTCTTTGAAATTACTTTGAAATTACTTGTATTGGTAATATAAAATACAAGTATTACCACATCAAATAACTGCGTTACGGTGACGTGACGTTTAGTATCGAGATGTGTGGCAAACTAAACCACAATTCGTCCGCGAATCATCTATGCAAATGACGGTCATCTGTCCACAATCAAGGACCAGTTGTGCGACTGGCACTGACGTCGCAGGTCATTTGAACGCGTCAGGCGGTCGCTTTGAATATGCATTCGGTGCCGTCCGAATCCTCCGACCAAGCAAATTGCGCGCGCTCGATCAAAGTGGCAGGCGGGATTTGCAGATGGCCCTCGCGTTCGCGCGATAGCTTTAAAGGTGAACGGCATTTGATCCGCGCCCTAAATAGCTTCGTCAGAAGCGTTCTGTTTTCAAAATTAAGACTCATTGACCGTGAATTGAATGCGGCTCATTTAAAGCGCGCCGAAACTTCTCCCGCCCGACCGCTGATGGCACTAATTTCGTCCTTCCAAAAGCTAAGGGTTAACCCCACACGACCAATCTAGGGACTTCATATGTGTAAATGACCTTTACTGGCTCAATTATTAAATTGAAATGGCTTTCATGGAAAATCCTCCAGTCCATTCGGTGGTTACATTCACTAAATGGAAATATTTAATGTCTAAAAATAGTATTCACTTTAGAAATAACTTCAATTAGTTTAAAGTCTTTGTTTTTTATCTGCTTGCTTGGTTGTCTATTTCTATCTTCAGTTGCATCAACTTATACGCTTATTTAGCCTTGCCGATTTGTAACTTAATTGACAATCAAAAAATAAACCTCCTAACAGACAGATAAATAAATATTAGGAAGTAGAAATTATTTAAAAGTAATAGAGTTAAGTTCATTTCATGTAATAAAGTCGTTTTTACCTATTTGCTTGCTTGGTTGTTTACCAACCCACATATTTATAAGTATCTTGGGTTGCATCCACATTTTACTCATTTTTTCTTGTAGATCTATTGTTGGCAATCAACTAGATATATTTTTCAAAGATAAAAAGTTAACTATCAACATTACCTCCTTGGTTTAGTTGCATATTTGATTGTATCATCACTTATATTCACTCATTTGTCTTTGTAGACCTGTAACTTAATTCACAATCAAAAAATAAACTTCCTAACAGACACATAGATAAATATTAAGAAGTAGAAATCATTTAAAAGTAGTCGAGTTAAGTTCGTTTCATGTAATAAAGTCGTTTTTTACTATTTGCTTGCTTGGTTGTTTACCTACCCACATATTTATAAGTATCTTGGGTTGCATCCACATTTTACTCATTTTTTCTTGTAGATCTATCGTTGACAATCAACTAGATATATTTTTCAAAGATAAGAAGCTAAATATTAACATTACTTGTTTGGTTTAGTTGCTTACTTGACTTTATCGTGGATTACATTCACTTCTCCATTCATTTAACTTTGTGGCTTTGTAGCCTTATTGACAGTCAACCAGATATACTTCCCATAAGGTAAATAAATAGATATGAATAAGAAAAAATCGGTTAAAAATGCTCGAATTAGGTTCATTCAGGTTTTTTTTGTTTATTTGCTTGCTTGGTTATATATTTTTCCATATATATGTTTTTTGGGTGGCATCAACCCAAGGATACTGGACTAATAAGATTGCTCCATCCTATAAGTTGTGTATACGCCGAATTTTTAGTGTGCAGCCGTCGCTCCGTCCTGCGTTTGACGTCACTGCATCTGGCCATTAATATCCTAGTTTTAAGGTTCTTTCAAAGTACGCTGTTGCCATTCCATAAAATTTTCGACGCCTAGTTGAAGAGAGAATCGTGTATAAGACGATTTGTCGATGATGGACGATTTTCGCTGACTGAGCAATCCTGTTAGTCAAGTATCCTTGGTATTTACCTATCTATTCACCGTTTAAGAAGACATGTATCCTAATAGACAATTAGTTTAAAATCTTTGTTTTTTTTTTCTGCTTGGCTGTTTGTATGTTTCTATCTTGAGTTGCATTAACTTAAACTCTTACTTATGCTTGTAGATTTGGAGCTTAATTGACAATCAAAGAATAAACTTCCTAAGAGACAGATCTTTCCATATTTGCTTGTTTGGTTGTTTACCTACCCACATATTTATTTGTATCTTGGGTTGCATCCATATTTTACTCATTTTTTCTTGTAAATCTATAGTTCACAATCAACTAGATATATTTTTCAAAGTTAAAAAGCTAAATATTAGCATTATCTGCTTGGTTTAGTTGCATATTTGATTGTATCATCACTTACAGTTACTTATTCACTCATTTGTCATTATAGATCGGTTACTCAACTGACAATTAACTAGATATACTTTTCTACGAGCAGATTGATCAAATTTAGTGAATAGAAATTACTCTATCTGCTTACCTAATCGTTTACTTACTTATTCCACCTGTATTTTTGGTTGCATTCACTCATTTAACCTTGTAGATCTGTTACCCAATTGACAATCAACTAGATATACTTCCCAATAAGCATATCGATGGATATTAGCGAATAGAAATTCTTTAAAGGTACCTAAGGTGGGTTTATTCAGTTTAATGAAGTCTTTTTTTGTTTATTTGCTTGCTTGGTTGGGTTGTATGGGTTGTATGGCTTTGTATGGGTTGTATCTACCTATCTACTCACCGTTTAGGAAGATAGGTAACCTAATAGACACTTAACAAATAGACGTAAAGAAAAAATTAGTAGTTAGACGTCATTAAGGGTTGTTTGAGTTAAAAATAAACTGTGTAGACTAAGTAAGTTCATTTAGTTTAGTGAAAGGTCTTACAAGGGGACCACCAGACGTGTAACCTCCAGATTTTGTTCCTGATTTTTTTATAGGTAAAGACATGTATGTGAAGCTTCTTGGTAAAATATTTGGACCAGATGGCCAGGCATTTTTGAGTTATGAATTTTTGAAATCGTCAAGAAAACCCACGTAAGTGGTCATCCGGTGATTTAATACTTTAGTCGAAGAGGTGCGATAGCCGAGATGGTAAAGGCGCGAGTTACGAACCGTGGCGACCCGAGTTCGAATCTCGGTGCTGCCCATTTTTTTTCTTTTTCGTTATAAATTAATTATTAGATAAATTATTTATTATTTCTTATAAAAACACATTCTTTTTATTTAAATAATCGGAATACACTTATTGGAGTTAAAAAATATACAAATTAACATTAAAGAATAAAATTAGTTTACATTAATTACAATAATTAATTTTACGAAGTAGATGTAGCGGGAGAACAATAATTTGGATGATATCTGTCGTATAAACATTGAAAGCACAAGTTTTTATAATACACTGCACACCTCAAAAGTGAAGGGTTTTTAAATGAACACGGATCTTTTAAAACATTAGAAGGAAACCATACTTCATTTACATTTAAAAGAATCTCTCTGCTATCAGTTAATTGTGAAGCATACCAGGCGTACTTCAACATATTATTGAAAACAGGTGCTGATAACTGATGATGCACCAGAGAATGAATTTTGACACAATCTTCTCTTCCTGAAATTTCGCGATCACTTTCTATTAGAGCGGAACAATTTTGAAAACGATGTTTAATAAAATTTTTCACTTGCCTATAAAAGTAAACGTCGTAAGGTTGACAAAGGGAGTACATTTCGCGGGAATGTCGAACTTTCTTGCCTTCTAGAAAGGACTTCATATTTTTGTTTAGTTTAATTTACTGTATTTTGGCTATTTATAGGAAAAGGGTTCATATTTAATTGACCGTTTATGACTTTTCGTTGAATCAACCCTTTTTTCCTAGAAATAATCAGAGTAATTTTTTAACTTTTTAAAATCATTTTAAACTTCAATAAATGTATTCCGGTTTGTTTAAATAAAAAGAATGTGTTTTTATAAGAAATAATAAATAATTTATGTAATAATTAATTTATTACGAAAAGAAAAAAAAATGGGCAGCACCGAGATTCGAACTCGGGTCGCCACGGTTCGTAACTCGCGCCTTTACCATCTTGGCTATCGCACCTCTACGACAAAAATATTAAATCACCGGATGACCACTTACGTGGATTTTCTTGACGATTTCAAAAATTCATAACTCAAAAATGCCTGGCCATCTGGTCCAAATATTTTACCAAGAAGCTTCACATACATGTCTCTATCTATAAAAAAATCAGGAACAAAATCTGGAGGTTACACGTCTGGTGGTCCCCTTGTTAGATCTTAGGAAGTAGAGGAGATTACGTTCTCGGTAGAGGAGTTCGACGGTCGGTAGTGTAACGTCGTCGTCGGTAAATTATCGCATTTTAACCGACACCGCATGATGAATTGGAAGCGCGATGTTCAGGTGCTAATCCGGGCCGGATTGATCCGTGTCTAGGAGCGGGCACTCCTCGAGCCATTAGGGTTAATCCGATGCACTGCGGCATAATTCATCAAGTGCGCAATCAATCAATCAACGCTCGAACGTCCTGACGGCGTAAATCCGATTTCCTTGGAATCGGAAGCACACCTCGGCGGTCGCGGCGCCTAAGTCGGAGATTAAAGGGAAGATTTTTCCCGAGGACCGTTGTCGTCGGCGGGCTTAAAGTCGAATATACAAGCGGCACACGTTTCGTCCTACACGCGGCATTAAGCGAGACACGCGAATTCGGGACGAAACTGAATCGCGCCGCCCCAACGCCTAGTTAACAAAATAAATTGCGAGCGCTTTGTGAACTCGGGGAGTCTACGTGCATGCATTATTCATGCGAAAGGTCCGGGCCGCTGTAAAACGCGATCATTCTAAACTTTTCCTAGAAGAATTGTCTGCGCCCGGAATTTTGTGTATAAAATATTATCTCTCGTGTTCGTGCGCGGCCGTCCTCGCGCTCGGATTGCTGGAATAAACGTCGCGCCGAGTCGGTATTAATCACGCCAAAGTGAATTTTTATGTATTTCCAACAGAAATTTTTAACGCGTTCACACGAACCATATCGTGTCCTAGTCAATTTTTTAAAATTACATATACACAATATACGTATTTGTATTTGTGGTTGCTTAATTACCAATAGATATGTCTTTTAGGTTGCATATTTCATGCAACCTAAAAGACATATCTATAGAAAATAGAAATAAGTCGTTATTACATTACACATTATTCTAAAAAGTATAATTAATAAAAAAGGACGTTGGTATTAAATACGACTCGACCTAACTTTGAAAACTGGAATCCCAACTTATGTAAATTTCCGGTAGAATACCTTCATGGAACACCCGAATTTCCATTGCAGCCTCAAAAATTACTGCATTCTCGAAGTTGTTATAATTTCGCGGCGGGTTAAGCCGCCCCTACCGACCACAACAAAGTTCTTCGCGGCATTTCCATTCCGACCACCGGACGAATAATAATTCTGATTAAAACCTCGCTCTCCGTTTTAGCTTCTCCTTCGGTCAAAAATTCCCCGACCACTTTTCCTTCCGGCTACCAAATCTAATCCTTAATAACTGTATTCAGAACGATTAATTTTATCCGTATTTATCTTTTTATTTATACTTGACGAGTAGATTACAAGTCTTAATAAGATTATATTTTTAAATAATTGCATGTAATATCATGTCATGTCGAGGTAAGTGATTGATGATGATACACAACCCACCATGACTTAACTAAAATTAATAAACCTACAACCAGTTTTTTCATTCGTTAACCATCTGGAATTCTCTGATAGCAAGACGTTCAAATCCGAGTCGCGTGCTAAGGAATAAGAAGGAATGATGCAGACGGAGGCGTGGCTCTATTTTAATTAGTTTCAGAAGCTCCCGGGCGCTTTAAAAACTCCGAGGCGTCACTTTAAATTCTTCCGTGTAACGAACGCAGCGACGGCAACAGCCGAGGTGTCTTGCGAAACTTTTTAAAACGCCCAACTTTGCAATTTGCGTGTGTCGATAAGTCGTAGTAGGGAAAACCGGGAGCTTCTCGTTTTTTCCATCCCGTTAACAAAGACCCGGGCTTAATACGATGTTAATACGATGACAGCTAATTACACACTCGCACGAAAATAAGCTCCGGATATCAAAGACGGTTATTTTTAAGTGGACTTGACACGTTAATTAACGTGAAAGAGGTGGAAAACGTGTCGAAATGGGATTTAAAAGAAATCGAAACTTGGCCGGCGTCGTCGTTGGGGGCGAGAAGGAGCTGTCCGGCAGGACAATGGACTCGGCGAGGCCAATAGCGGAATATACACGTAGCTCGTCTCGACGGGGGTTTTCGGTGGAAATCCTACTGCGAAGGAGCGTCGCGACGCTTGTCAAGTCAGACAGTGATGTAATGACACGAGGCGCTTGCTTCTTCCTGCCGTGCGGGGCCGGATATCGATCAGAGGGGCCCCCGCGATGGCTGATCACCAGACGTAACAAATGCGACATCACTCGCTTCACCGAAGTCGTTGATGTACACGGCCTTTTCTTTCTATACGTTCACCCCGTACAACCGACGCGACGAGAAGGTATTTTTTTCTGTTTGGATAACTTTGATGGATGACGTCATGAGGGAAAATATATATGCATGAATAAATAGGGGAGGATTCATACCAATATCTAACCAAGAACGAAATTTTGGTTTTAAAATCTATAGAATGGAATACTCTTAATACACCGTCAAATTTTTAGAGTTTTATTTAGAGATTTTCATTTTAAAGCAGCTTTAAACTTCTTGGAAAGTCTCTCTAATCTCTACAATCACTCCATCAATCACATAAAATCAAAAAATCAATCCATCTATCCCACCAACATCTAATCAAAAACGAAATTTAGAAATTCAATCTAGGATGGATGTTGTAGTCTTGAAATATCATCTAATCTCTATTTGAGAGTCTCTAATTTTAAGAATTATCATGTATTAACTAATCAAGTTTGATGAAGTCATGATTTTTAGAGATCTATATAGAGATTTTCATTTTGAAGCTCTTTAAAGATCTTTAAACGTCTAGAGAAGTCTCTCTAACCTCTACAATCGCTATAAATCAACCCATCAATCACACCAACATCTGAACAAGAACGAAATTTAAAAATTCAATCTAGGATGGATGTTGTAGTCTTGAAATATCATCTAATCTCTATTTGGGAGTCTCTAATTTTAAGAATTATCATGTCTCAACTAATCAAGTTTGATGAAGTCATGATTTTTAGAGATTTATATAGAGATTTTCATTTTGAAGCTCTTTAAAGATCTTTAAACGTCTAGGAAAGTCTCTCTAACCTCTGCAATCACTATAAATCAACCCATCAATCACATCAACATCTAACCAAGAACGAAATTTAGAAATTCAATCTAGGATGGATGTTGTAGTCTTGAAATATCATCAAATCTCTATTTGGGAGACTCTAATCTTCAGAATCATCATGTATCAACCAATCAAGTTTGATGAAGTCATGATTTATAGAGATCTATATAGAGATTTTCATTTTGGAGCTCTTTGAAGATCTTTAAACGTCTAGGAAAGTCTCTCTAACCCCTACAATCACTATAAATCAACCCATCAATCACACCAATATCTCACCAAGAACGAAATTTAGAAATTCAATCTAGGATGGAAGCTGTAGTCTTGAAATATCATCTAATCTCTATTTGGGAGTCTCTAATTTTAAGAATTATCATGTATCAACCAATCAAGTTTGATGAAGTCATGATTTTTAGAGATCTATATAGAGATTTTCATTTTGAAGCTCTTTGAAGATCTTTAAACGTCTAGGAAAGTCTCTCTAACCTCTACAATCACTATAAATCAACCCATCAATCACACTAACATCTAACCAAGAACGAAATTTAGAAATTCAATCCAGGATGGAAGTTGTAGTCTTGAAATATCATCTAATCTCTATTTGGGAGTCTCTAATTTTAAGAATCATCATGTATCAACTAATCAAGTTTGATGAAGTCATGATTTTTAAAGATTTATATAGAGATTTTCATTTTGAAGCTCTTTAAAGATCTTTAAACGTCTAGAAAAGTCTCTCTAACCTCTACAATCACTATAAATCAACCCATCAATCACACCAACATCTAATCAAGAACGAAATTTAGAAATTCAATCTAGGATGGATGTTGTAGTTTTGAAATATCATCTAATCTCTATTTGGGAGTCTCTAATTTTAAGAATCATTATGTGTCAACTAACAAGTTTGATAAAGTCATGATTTTTAGAGATCTATATAGAGATTTTCATTTTGAAGCTCTTTAAACGTCTAGGAATGTCTCTCTAACCTACAGATCACTACAATCACTATAAATCAACCCATCAATCACACCAACATCTAATCAAGAACGAAATTTAGAAATTCAATCTAGGATGGAAGTTGTAGTCTTGAAATATCATCTAATCTCTATTTGGGAGTCTATAATTTTAAGAATTATCATGTATCAACCAATCAAGTTTGATGAAGTCATGATTTTTAGAGATCTATATAGAGATTTTCATTTTGAAGCTCTTTGAAGATTTTTAAACGTCTAGGAAAGTCTCTCTAACCTCTACAATCACTATAAATCAACCCATCAATCACACCAACATCCAACCAACAATGAAATTTAGAAATTCAATCTAGGATGGATGTTGTAGTCTTGAAATATCATCTAATCTCTATTTGGGAGTCTCTAATTTTAAGAATTATCATGTATCAACCGATCAAGTTTGATGAAGTCATGATTTTTCGAGATCTATATAGAGATTTTCATTTTGAAGCTCTTTGAAGATCTTTAAACGTCTAGGAAAGTCTCTCTAACCTCTACAATCACTATAAATCAACCCATCAATCACACCAACATCTAATCAAGAACGAAATTTAGAAATTCAATCTAGGATGGATGTTGTAGTCTTGAAATATCATCTAATCTCTATTTGGGAGTCTCTAATTTTAAGAATTATCATGTATTAACCAATCAAGTTTGATGAAGTCATGATTTTTAGGGATCTATATAGAGATTTTCATTTTGAAGCTCTTTGAAGATCTTTAAACGTCTAGAGAAGTTTTTCTAACCTCTACAATCACTATAAATCAACCCATCAATCACACCAACATCTAACCAAGAACGAAATTTGGATTTAAAGTTCTGGATGGAAGTCGTAGCTTTGAAACATCATCTAATCTCTATCTAGGACTCTAATTGTAATCATAATTCAATATGAAGTCATGATTTGAAGGTTCTATAGAAAGGTTTTTATTCTAAAACAACTTTTAACCTCGTGTAAGGTCTCTCTCTACAGTCCTACAATCACCATAAATCAACAAATCAATCACACCAACATCTAACCAAGAACTTTGGAATTTAAACCTAGGATTGAAGTTGTAGTTTTGAAAAACTATTTAGCCTTTATGTAGGATTCTAATTTTGAGAATCATCATGTACCAACTAATTAAGTTTGATTCAATCATCATTTGAAAGTCCTATATAAAAGATTTTCATTTTAAAGTACCTTTTAATCCTCAAAAAGGATTCACTAATCTCTACAACTGCCATAAATCAACTGCCATAAATCAACAAATCAAAATCGACTATGTTGCAATTGGAGAATCCTAAATGGAGATTAAGTTATGTTTCAAAATGACCCAACTTTAGTTTTTCTAACATGATTAGAAGAAATAAAGTGATTAACTAGGATTACATTGTGGTTAACATAGATCGTCAATCATAAAAGTATAAATCGTTATATTTTTTCCGTTTCGTTGGCGCAAACAAATCAAAAACCCATTTGGAGAAATCGTACGGGAGATCACGACCCGGTACTTTCGATCGTGTTATCCATCAAGTTGCACACACACGTGAATGGTAAAGCGAATCGTTTGCCACGTTCTAAAACGCGCATAAACATGAACTTTTCAATATTTACGACGGACGAAGTTTGGTACGCACCGTCGAACTTGGGCGACAATTTATCCGTAGCGAGCGAGAAATTCTGCAAAAATCATCGTTTCGAGCGCGATATTTTAATGAAAAAGCCCGATAACAAATTCGGCGCGTTTATACTTTCAGTTTTGGGATTAATTTCGAGGCATTAAATTATAATGCGGGCGTCCGCCGGCAGGGTTTAACGGTGATTTATAATTATTTGGCGCGAGCCCTCCAGTTGAAACCGCGCGCGCGAACTAACCGGACAAAAATAACGTAAAATATCATTAAAACGGACCGTATTGGACGCCGCTAACAATTCGCGAAAAACGTCCAATTATTGATTCGACCAAATTGAATTATACGTATCGCGTTTGGGTTAATTAACTAATTGATTTAATAAGCGGCACCCAGCAGGTAGTTATTATTATTCATTTATTTAAACACTAATTAATCTGCTCGTTGACTTATGAATAAAATCAATTCATCGTATTCGACTACCTACAAGACATCTAACTATAACCCAATATTGCAAATCTCTCTTTTATCGATTGCTATAAGCGGATTACGTGCCCATATTATGTGTAGAGTCGTGCGTTTATTAAAATTTATGGACCAGCTGACTTTTATGTTGCCATTAACCGTTGGGTTAGTAGCCATAGCCCGCAGCTTTTGCTATAAGGCCAAGTTGATCTACGGTTGCCATTATTCCTAACCGAAAAAAAACTATATGCACGAACAGAAGGGGATCGAGGTTTTACCCGCGTTTTTCACGCGACGATTCCTTATTTTTGGATCGAGGTAAATTAAAACACGCCCTAATGAAAAGTAATACAATACGAGTCGGGGCGCCTTAGAATAATCACCAATTTCAGACTCGGCGCGGCGGACGCGGAATATGCAAATTAGGAACGTAATACCCCGTGTTCTTTAACGATGCCCCCACCGAAAGTAGAGATGCCTAGCGGATGGTATAATGATGAACATCTGCCATGACAGAAAACGTAGCTATTATCTCGATGTAATGGATATATTTTTAAGAAAAACCGTACTTTTTAAAAATAGTAATTCGTTCGAGGTGGTAAATTTGACGTGGAGAGGTCAATGGGGCGACTTTAGACCGTTAATCAATAATAATCCGTACCACTTCGCAAATTCATGCGCTGCACCGAAATGGGCCACTTTGGAGCGCTTTCAACATAGCTGAAGTTACCGGGCACCGCACGCAAAACCGCTAATGACACTTTAATGTGTCTTGTATTAAATACAGGACGTACGGGTACCGAACACAGAGAATTTGATGCGGAAATCAACGGAAGCCAATTTATAAATTAAACTCTACTGGTTTTACTAACTTAATTTAAAAAACTTTATTTACAAGAAAAATTTGTATTTACTTCTATAAAGTTCTATCCATATATTATGTGTATGTTGGGTTGTAAATTTGCAAATTTATTCCTCCAGCTTGATCTATAAGTCTATATTTATGAAGACACATAAATCTTACGGTAATAAAACAGATGTATGGATATGCAAAGAAATATTGACGATTTTAAGATTGATTGTTTATTTGTATGTAAGTATTGACTTAATTATTAGTTGAGTTGCTTCTATCATTGACTATCTATTTGCCTATCTAGTTTATGATTCGTATATTGGGTTGCAAATTTGCAAATTGATCCTTCGAGCCAGATCTTCAACTTTATAAGCAGGGAGATATGTAACCCCAACGACTTTCTTCCTCCTTTTCAGGATATTGTAATTGTTTTCGGGGTAATTTTTATCCACGAACTCTACAACTTTCTCCCACATTCTCAACATCTTCTTTACATTTCTTGTTGAGATAACCTCCTCCATCTCTGGCTCCTCTTCAAAACTAATTTTTCGTTGAACCACGATATACTGTTACGAATGTAGATCGTCTAACTCCTCGGTTGTCAGCTCCTGAGGCTGTTCCTCGATTAGTTCATTCACATCTCTCCCATCTACCTCCAGATTCATGGATTTTCCCAGAGAAATCATCTCCTCTACCACTGACACTTCGGGTTCCAATCCTTCGAAGGCCCTTTAAGCTATAGCCTGAAGCTACAACTTCTTCCATGCAGAGGTTAAGGTCCTCGTTGTAACATCCAGCCAGGTCTGACCAATAATTCTTAGGCATATTACAATGTTAAAGTGGTCTTTCCAGAACTCTCGAAGCGTAAGGTTGTGTTCTCCGTCACCTCAAAACAGCGCCGAAAAATGTGCTTGGTGTACATCTTCTTGAAATTAGAAATCACCTGCTGATCCGTAGGCTGTAAGATAGGAGTGGTGTTGGGTGGTAGGTAGATAACCTTTATAAACTTGAACTCTTTGAGTAAATCATCTTTTAAATTTGGTGGGTGAACAAATTGTGTAGTGTGCGATTCCTCGTATCTCAAATCTTGCTCTCATCTCAAACCAAAATATCGCTCGCTTGGAGATATGTCAAAACACTCGTGTATTAGGGCACTCATGTATCGAGGTTCCACTGTACAAAGAAATAATTACTGTCTTAGGACTAGTTGTTCGTTTATTTGTCTCTAAGTCTATAATTAACTTGCATATCTGTTGGATTGCTTCTATCATTGCCTACCTATCTGTTTAAGAGGTGTATGTTGGGTTGCAAAGTTGCAAATTGATCCTTCCAGCCAAATCTTCAATTTTATAAGCAGGAAGATATGTAATCCCAACGACAATAAAATATATGGATGGATATACAAAGAAATAATAACAATCTTAAGACTAGCTGTTTGTTTATTTGTCTCTAAGTATTACTATAATTATAACTATAATTGACTTGCATATCTGTTGGGTTGCTTTTATCATTGCCTACCTATCTATTTGAGATGTGTATGTTGGGTTGCAAGGTTGCAAATTGATCCTTCCAGCCAGATCTTCATTTTATAAGCAGGACGATATGTAACCCCAATGACAATAAAATATATAGATGGATATACAAGGAAATAATGACTGTTTAAGGACTAGTTGTTCATTTATTTGTCTCTAAGTCTAAGACTTACACATCTATTACATTGCAGATCCATCTGGTCTTTATTTCTTTTCTCTTCTAGGCTTTTCTAGAATTTGACTTGACTTGAAATCCAAAAATCTGAGTTCTAAGTCTCTAAGATATTGATCTTTACCACTAACGAACATGTTTATGTAAAGGGTGATGTAGGAAAAGGTCGTTCATCATTTAGACGAGGGAGGTTTTCGATTGACGTGCAACAAATTAAGAGAAAGGACTGCTCCGGAAATAATCTCTTTTGCGGAGAGTTTTTGTACACATTCGTTTCCTTCAAGGTTCCCCAACGTCGAAGAAAAAAGAACCCAGCCCTCATCGGTTCAACTAATTGAATTATAATTGATTACCTTATCATAAAGGTTTAAATGTTCTTAATTTTTTCTCACGGTGATTTAATGAAATAAATTGTGAAAATGGCATTATGAAAATCTGTTCCGTTAACGTAATAATCGAGAAAAGGGGAAAAACGGGAAAGTAAGCTCGGCACTTTGTTCTCGTTTGCTTATTGACCCGTTCGCGTTCGTTTGGTCCCAAGGCGCTTGTTCGAAATAACGAATCCGCGACGTATCAGCGCGCTCCTTTTGCATGGAAACTACAACTAAGTATATTGACTGTGAAAACCTCGTTACGGACTCCTTTAACAAGGGCGTGATACGGGAAAAGGAGAACCGCAGAGCGACCGCCACTTTATCTTGCGCAATGCGCGCCTCCAGGGCGGGAAATTTGAATTTTAAAGCGGCCTGGATATTGCTCTCGATTTAAATAATAATCTTCCGGTTCCTCGCGGTTGCCTCGCCCGCGGCTCGATGTAAATAAGAAGCGAAGGAACAACAAGTTTACGGGATGGAATCGTGTTCGTTTTAGCCGGAAAATGGGAGGTTTTGTTCGGGATAATTCATTTAAATTTATGATATTAAAAAGGCAAATCTTTAAAAAATAAAACGAAAAACTTGACCGAAAAAAAAGGTATTGTATCACAAAACCCGTCAATGTCAAATGAACCTTTTACGTGACAAATCAATTTTCGTGTCGAACCGGATTGAAAATTCGGCGATCGGTGCGTCGAAAACTACTCCCACGTTGTTCAAACACGATATCCACACGATGCGCGAAATAAAAACGAGCCGCAAAACGTCAATGCGAACGGGAAAAATTTTTTTTCCACCGGCGAACCGGTCGCGAATCAAAAGCCCGACGTCTGCGGCCCAGAAAAGCGCAATATTATTTCGGAGCTGCATTCATTCACGGTATCGCGTAACCGGGGAATCCATCGGCTGATTGCTTCTACGCGAGCGAAGCGCGCCCCAAAGGGGGGCCCAAAACGGGGCGCGCCGCATTAATATCTGTGATATATATATCGATCGCTTTAATGCGCGTTTCCCGCCCGGTTTTACTCCGAATTCGAACCGAACTCCAACTTCAAACTCGACTCGGGCCGATATTAAAATTTCAACTTAATTTCCCCCCTGCTTACCTACCGAATTACGTCAAACCGTTCCGTTCCACGAGGAATGATATTTTGTCACGGAAGTGATATTCTCTGTTATGGTTGATTATAGGAGTCGAATCGGATTCGAGGAAATATATTTCTCTTGAGAATTGAAAATAGATTCTTTTTTTTAAGTGAACCAGGAAATTACTATTGCCTTTTCATTTGAGTTGAAAGTCGAATAATGTATTATTTAGTTGTCGCGTATTATTTAGTTGAAACTCTCATAATTGAAAATCAAATATGATTTGTTTAATATGTATATGTTTATACTTAAGAACTTTATCTAGGTTGTGATTTATTACTGCGTAAAATAATTTCCGTAAACAATGAAAGAACGCGATATTTTTTCACGGTTGTTGGAGAAGTTGTAGAATCGCCGTGAGGAGACAAAAAAGAACAATACGTCGTTTCCCGACGAGAAAGCACACGTAGCACCTGCATAACTCATCCCAGCATACCTTCGCGTCATCTCAGACGTACGTAGAGAGACGCAATTCCATTGTTTCAAATCCCGGCATCCTCCGAAACAAGATGCAGACAAGGGAAAACGCCGAGCACATATCGCGCGCTTAAATCGCGGCTTTTTCCTGTTCGTACCGTACGTGAACTGAATTGATGCGACCGGTCCTTTTTTCTGCTTTCTTCTAAGAAAAACCGGGTCGAGTTTACATAATTTTGGACTGTAACGTTCTAGTTTATGTAACTGGATGTTTATTATGTTGAATTTATGGATATTAATCGTTGACTGTCTTCTTTAAATAATATCATTGCCTATCTATCTATATATGATAGATCTATATATGTATTTAAGATGTGTATGTTGGGTTGCAAAGTTGCAAATTGATCCTTCGAGCCAGATCTTCAATTTTATAAGCAGGAAGATATGTAACCCTAACGACAATCATCAATTTATTTTAGATGGTTGCATATGCAAAGAAATATTCAGAATCTTAAATGTCCCTCGTGTTGTTTGTTTATTTTTTTCTTTATAAGTCCATAATTGACTTAGAAAAACGAATCGAGTTTACATTATTTTAGACAGTAATATTCTAGTTTATGTAATTGTTAGCTGTCTAATTTAAATAGTCATTTGAATAAAACTGTTGTGATTTGGATCAAAATTCGTAAAAAAATTTACGGCTTACCTTATATTTTGATGAATATAAGGTTAAAAGCATGGTTGAATCTAAGAAATTTCGAAGCGTCTTTTTTGAAATACTATATCTGGAAATGCATATATATCTCATGTGATTTAGTAAGGATTTCCGATCCATTTACTAGCCATCATCGAGCAAACCAACTCGGGTTTAATTAAAGACGGATAGACGTCGTCGTCGATCTTATTAAGGTGACGCGACCGTCCATATTTTAATTGGCACTTTTGCCGGAACCAATCAATGAGTAACGGGGCCAAATGGGTTTGCGATCGATGACGCGTTCCCGGTCCGCCTTTATTGCCCTTTGAAACTCTGCCCGATGTGTAACCGACCGCGTCAATCGGCTCCGAAACGGCACAAAGTAGTACTGCGGATTTCGGCAATTATCGTGCTTTACTCGAAAATTAGATTGGACGTTGATATTTTGAGCGGCGAATGCACAACGTGTTCTTTTACGAAATGTTTCAGTTTTAGACAACCAATTTAACTTTTTTTGCAAGGAGACCACAAGACTTTACATTCATCGAAGTCGTTAGTTTGACGTCACTGAAGTCAAACTTTGAGCAATGCTGTTAGTCCAGTATCCTTAGTATTCATTGATTTTTACGAAAGTGGTAGCAATCGATAGATATCAGTACCCAGTACAAATGTGTGAAATATTAGGATACACTATTTTAGATTCGCGAGTAAATTGCGATTCAAGGTCACGCCACTTATATATCAATGGTTGGCCTTCGTAATCGCCCCTTGTTGACTCGCCACGAATCGACTTCCACATACGAAACAAGATGGTTGGAATTTTAGATCTCCAACTCCTTATAAGAGTAAGGAGTTGGAACTCGCGGAGAGTAAGAACTCGCGAGTCGTAAAATAGTGCATCCTAATACTTCACACATTCATACTATGTACTAATACCTATGGATTGATACCACTTTAATCAAAATCGGTGAATACAAAGTCATATGATCTACTTATTTGTAATAAGATAGCTTTTTACTCAACAACTTAATGTATCTGGTTTGAAAGAAGAAAAAAATTGTTTATTGTAAAGTATATTACACATAAAGTGTGTATAGAAACCAGTTTCCTTTGTCTTGGGTTTGCAATTGTCGTCAGAGTATACGTGCATTATCCTTCTGTAATAGCATGTCAAATACTCGGAACACATGGGCAGCGATCACGTGCAAACAAACTCTACTACCACGAACAATTCTGTTTACTCTGGGTTGATTACAGTTTTGCGTTGACGCACAGTTTATCGCTCGGCGCACGAGAATTCTCCCTCAAAACGTGTTTCGTAATTATAAACATAAACGGGAATTTGCTCACATCAAATTTTGACGTTGCAATTTATTGGACACAACATTCGAACGTCATTTAGACAGGTCATGTACGATAAATTATATAATTCGTTCGCTCAACAGCAAAAGTACAGTTATACGAGCAAGGTACCTTACGGGTACTCGGAGTTTGGTAAAGTTAGCCATCCGGTTGAGAATGCCGTGTACGATTTTACTTCGTCTTACCGGAAACGACTCAGCACAGAATGGGCTCCGACTAATATAGCAAGACCGGATCCACCGCTTCTTATACAACCTTCGGAGATTTATCATAGGAACGTTGGTCATATTCCTAATTATTGTGGGCATATTCCTGGTGCTATTTTTCGATATGGGAAGACTTATGGTAATGATACTAGGGATGCTAAGAGGTGGTTAAGAGGAGATTTTAGATTATAAATACTTTAAAAATTTTTGTACTATCTAAAATAAAATTATTTTCGTACAATTATAATTGTAAGTTGCCTAAATTTAATTTTTTGTTATGAGAATGAAAACGTAAAAATATTTTCTCGATAACTAACCGGAACAGCCAATTTATCTGGGAGGGCAAAGTATTTCGCTTACTTAACTCGACGGGTAAAGTTATCCCGCTTAGTTATGCCGAACTTACGCCCTCGTAAAACGTACCGAGCGACGGCCGCGTCGTCGGCGGATATATCGAATGAGGAAGAATGCACATTATAAGTTTGGACGGTTTATACGTAATGAGTCCCAGTTGAAATAACGCCCCTAACTTTCGCGGTGCCCCCGTTAACTTATCGAGCCCGCGGGAGCTCGGAAGGCGTCGCGACGCCGACAAGAACCGACCGGATAACGTTAACGCGATTACCGCGCGTCGTGGCTTCGTTATCTTCTATGTTTATCACTGTCATACCCCCACAAACAACTTATTACTACTTACTTACTAAATAAAAAAGTTCTACTAAAGAATACATGGTGTTTCAGAATTGCACGGCACTTTAGTTTTACTATTTCTCCGCGTTTTCGTATGAGTTCATAAGAAGACTTCCATTTTGTATTATGATGGGAGATATCACTTTTTTCAAATTAACTTTTGAAGAATAAACCATGATTTTAATTTATGGAGAGGTACATAAAAATGATGCTGCTGTTCGAATATGAAACATTTCCAACTAGGAGGATATCAAATTGGAAAACGTTTGAAGCTATTGAAAGATGTCTTAGGGAAACTGTCTAAAACCACAAAGACAAAACGCTGGTCGATAAAGATTTGGACGAACTGCTAACTTTGAAGAAGGGATACTCAATGCTGTTTTATCTCCTACTAACACCAGAAAATTGTCACATTTCAATGTTTCATCTTCCAGATTTTGACTTTTTTGCAAAATAATCTGTATGAGCGTCTAGAAGATACTCCGATTGCCAACTTGGATGTGGTTTTTACATCACAGTGCCCGAGCTCACTTTTCTCATATTGTCACCGATTATTTAAATACAGCATATGATAAAGGTAACCAATGGGTTGTCCAAAACGAACCTATTAAGTGGCTAACACGATCTGCTGATCTAACGCCGTTAGATTATTTTGTGTGGGGCTGGATGAAGTCTGTGGTTTATTCTACATCTATTACCACGCAAGAAGAGATAAAAAATCGCATCGAAGAAGCAGCAGCTATTATGAGGGGTCATCCCTATGCTATAAGTCCTGCTCAATCATGGATTCGTCGTGCTGGATGCTGCATTCAACAAAACTTTTCAATATCTCGATAAAAAATTAATTTGAGACTTACGTTTATATAAACTTTCTTGTTTAATTCGTACTGGAGAACATATTCCTGAAATGGTGTAATTCTGAAACCCCCTATATAATAAATCTTAGAAAGAAAAAATTAAATTACATAAACTTTTTTGTATCATTTTTTTTTTCGATTAAATTCCACGTATTCTTCCTTGATAATAACTCTGGAACAATTCAATTTCAAAAGCGTACGCTCGGATTCGAAAGAGCGACCCGTATTCAATCCGGAGGCCGGATATAACGTAATTATGCCGTCCGGATCTAGTCGAAATGCGATTTTTACAAATCCGTCCCGCGCGACGGAAACTTTTCATTCGATAAAGCTCAAAACGTACGATTGATTAATGACTACCGCGAAGCTTTTACCTACGGATATCAAAGTAAAACGCTGATGGGCCGCGTTTGTTAGGTGTATGCATTAAGGTCGCGAAAAGTAACGATTCAAGTCGGTTCGCTTCGTTGATTTATTGGTATTGTTTTGAGTTTTAGTTTAAAACGTAGGGAATCTTTTGATATTTAAAATGGACGTTATTACTTCATAAAATACCCAGATACTATCATCCTCGGCAGTTAACGGGGGGATATTTACGTTTGTCAAATGTATTTTGGCAAATCAAACTTAAACATACGACGCGTATATTTGAGAATGAAGCGAGATCAAAACGTTTCGTTTTGATTTGTCAAAACAACCTATTACCATTATTTTTAATGGGTTTAAAATTTATTGCTATTTAATTTTTGTAAGTTTTTTTTAAGTGAGTAGTAAGTTTGGAAGTCTTTGAAAAACAATAAGAAGTTACTAATGCGCATGCGTAATAAGAAGTTACGCATGCGTAATAAGAAGTTACGCATGCGTAATAAGAAGTTACTCATGCGCATTTCTAGTTATCAAACTTTAAAAATAATTTAAATTAGTTGTTGAGAAAAGTAAATATTAATTAAAAAAAGAAAGAAAGAAAGAAGTAGAAAGACTCTTTAAAGGAGAATTTAGTTGGAAACTCACGTTGGGTAATTTATGTATCGGTCGGGTCGTTCCGCTTTTTGCTGAATGTTCATCTCCCCTAATTTGATTACTCTGCGCTCTCGTGAGGGGTCGAGGGGCGGCGTCGGAGGAAGAGGAGGCCACTTTATCCTCCTTTTATGCGGGCATCAATTCCGACACTGTGCCGCAGCGTATGTTAATCGTCCTGCGCACTTCAAAGGCCCCCGTCCGGGCAATCGTGGCCGCCGGAGAGCCTCCCAAGGACCGAGTTCCGCCAGAAGGCCCCCCCCGCATTAGCATGTGAAAGAATTCCAGTGAATGCCCTGTCTGTGCTCGGGATATACCGGGAAGTAAAAGCGGCGGACCGAAGAAATTGCAACCGTTAATGGAGAGGAGGTCGACCCGTAGATCGAACCATCTCGAAAGCGTCGATGTAAACGTCGACATCTGGTACTCGGTTAAGTTAGTAAAAGCTCGAAGCTCTCTCACAACTCGAGTAGAGAGCTTATTACGTATGCATTTCCCAGTTCGCACACATTTTACATTTTTAATAGAATATATGTCCGTTTTAATCCGTCCGTTTATTGTGTTTTTGCTTGGAGGCTTTTTAAACGCTTCCCGGGCGTACCGTTCTTTTATAAACGTGGTTGTACTCGAATTTGTTTTGCGAGCGCACCGAAGGTAGAACGTAATTTATGTAGAAGAGCCGAGTTAATGTCTTTGTGTCCGACAATAAAGTCGGAGGTACAATGCGTGTGTGATACTTCAACACGCCGTTAAATATGAGTAATTTTCCGACCTAATTGGCCGTGCTTAACCGCCTCATTTTTCCGCCTCCGTATATACCGAGGGTTAATGAAGCGACCGCCGCAAATAAAATCTTTGTTATCCAACTTTGTTAATTAACTTTAACGTCCGGCATAAACCTTAAATTATTCCAGGTAAAAACTACTAAGAGTCAGTTTATAAATCATCCGCGTATAGCGTACAATTTATTATGGGAAAATTAGTACCTATTTTTCTTATTTATTTACGGTTTACTCGCATCTCCGCGCGGTTGCAAAAAGGAATTTTATGGGGGATTCCCCGTTTCGAATGAACCGGGGCTTATGCAATTGCGTGCCGAGCTTATTTAAAGTGGAACAGCGCCGGGCGTTCGGCGGCTATCTGTGGCGGGCGAAATTGAAAACGAAAAAGGTATTACGGACGTGGCGACGTGCATAATTTATGGCCGGGCGAAATGGAAATTGTAATTCTTTATAAATATGAAACGAGTTGAAATTTATTCCGGGCGGAAATTTTTTTACACTTTTCCACGACTCTATTTAATAGGAACTACCAAGATAATCATTTCTTGTAAGTGGATCAATCAATGAGTGGATGTGGTATGGATATTTTCTAATGGGAACTTAACTGGAATGTTGTCAAATGTTGCTTTGAAAATCTGAGTTTAGAGGATAACCCAATTCTTTATAAATATGAAACTTTATTTAATTATCAGAAAAGATAATCATTTCTTGCAATTGAATCAATCAACGAATGGATGTAAGAGTGGATATTTTCTAACGAAAACTTATCCGAAACGTTGTCAGAAGTAGTTTTCTAAAATCCAAGTTTGGAGGAAGCCAAACAAACAGATCAAATATTAATCTACAATCCGACATAATTCGTGTAATTAGTTTAAGTCCGGGAAGTAAGTTACCGCCACCAATCTTTCGGGTAGGACGTGCGGGGGCTTCGCATCCGTTCTAAGCTGGGACTTCCCTTGAAATCGATTGCCTTAGAAACTTATAATTGCATTTTAAGTCCATGGGTCGCGCACGGATTCCCGAAAAGTGTTCCATAACTCTTGGCACATCCACTACCGTGCCAAGTACTGATGTATAACTAAAACCTTTTCAAATTTCTTATATTAGAATAAACTAAATTATTAAAATTTTCAACATAAAAGAATTTTTTTATTATTATTATTTATATCCTCAAAATACAAAAAAAAATAAATAAAACATATTATGAAGATTGAAAGAGGGAAAAACCATTCACTCTCCTCAAGGGAAAAGCGTTAGAACTTTTCGCGTGAGAAGTTTCCAATTCAATGCAAATTTAACAGTTTACCTAAAAGCTTAAACTTGCAATCACGGGATCGTTCAACTTCTCAACTCACCTTGGATACGGTATTTGTCGGTATTCTAAAACTTTTCAACCGCGATTTAAATAGACGAAGAGTAGCAACATAAAAAAAATCCAAAACCAATTTTAAAAGTAATTCTAAAAAAGCAATAAATTTAGTAGTGTATACAATATGCTAACTTAACCTAACTTAACAATTCAAATCAATTATATGTCGAGTGAGTGCGATAAGGGAAACTTTGCGATAACACAATATAACGAGTGTAAAGCAAACAAAGGCAATTAAACGCGGCTCTCCCTCTCCCTGTTAAATTGAAATATTAAACCGGGAACGCGGGTCAGCGCCATAATGAGCGCCGTTTAGGATCGGCCGGGCAATTAAAGTGAAATTTCGGCCTCGGCGGAAGGAACCGCGAGTATGCACGTTGGCGAAGCCGCCGTCTTCGTAACCCCCAACTACGAAAACCCCGCCACGTTATTTATTGCCGTGGGGCACGCAAAGTGCCTCCGCATAAGGGAATCCGGTCACGTGGAGTCTCGCGCTCGGCATTGTTTAGATAACGTTAAATTACCGATTATTGTCGACCGCAATCCACAAATTTTATTTCTTCTTTTTTACCTTAAAGTTTGATGTAGTAAATTATACTTCATTTAATAACTAGGAGGAGTATTTTGAATTTTGCGCGCTAAAATAGTGAACTATTATTGGTCGCTCCGCAGTCAAGTTTACAAAGACGAAAAAATTGGTTTTTGTCGTTTATTGTTTTTAACGTTTGAGGTTAGGTGCTTTACCTAATTTGTCAACTTGTTTCTCGCTTTTTCGTTGTGCTCAAATGGTTGCGATCAAAAAATATTAAGTTCGAAGAAGGTACGGTACGATGTCATCTGTTGGATATAATACATCAACACAAGGAACGTCTTTTGGATAAATTTTGAACAATGTACGTATAGATAAACGGCCATAGAGATATTTGGTATGTTCTGGAATACTACGCTCAAACGCTTGGTGTTTTGTTGGTTGCATAAATGTGACTGGTTTGAAGTTTAGAATTCAAATTTGCCGCTAAAAATGTTTAGTGTATTTTTTAGTTACTTTTTCCTATGTAAATGGGGTTTTGAGATTCACTCCTTCTAGTTATTAAATGAAGTATAGTGAATTATTAATAAATTATTGTAGGTAGGATAAAAATATTATTATAAAGGATGTGAATATCATATTCATGTCACGCTTCCAAAACCGAGATACCGGATGAACTTAATAAACAATGGGGCAATTTCTCGAGCGAGGATGCGACGCGAACGTAATCCGGTTTCCTTCATGGCGGTTATCTTTGGTAAAACGACACTTTACTCTTTGATAACCGCCGAAGAGGTTTAACGTAGTACCAACACGTGAATATAAGCGAATCTTTACTTTAAACAAATCTTTATTCATCATATGTTATAATACCAGATAAGTCTTATATGAATTTGTAAAGAAAATTGCCTATATGGACGATATTTAACAAATTTTCAATTGGGGTGGCAGTAATTAAGTAATGCGCAGACTATAAGTGAGTAGATTACATATGAGAAATGATGACATGATAATAAAGTAAAATAACAACCTCTAACGGTAAAGGGTGGAAGTATAAGTTTTTAAATTATGACATCTATCGGTGAATAACCTAAAAATTGTTTGATAGAATTGTTGCATACGTTATGTGTCATTTTTTGATGTTTCCCCCGTTTTATTTTTATTGATGGTATATAATATTAGCTTTAGGATTTTACAAGTGAAATAAAACCAACTCTTACCTTAACCAAGAATTATATTCGATTGCTTCCAGTTTTTCAATGTGGATTTCTATAGAAATCAGCTTTGAAAAAATAAAAGTCACCTTTAGGATGCATTTTTTAAGGGGCTAATATTTGGATAATTTGGCTAATATTTGGACAGACATTTGGACCCTATCTAAGCCTTAACGTGTGTTCGCGTGGAGCGTGTTGATTTATATTTAAATTCTCCGTCGTAATTGGATAAAGTCCATTAATTTGAGTTGCCCCGCATCCGCTCGGTTATCACTTCGACATTACCAAAGGGGGAAAACTGATAATACACCCCTACGGGGTAGTTGGGTAGCTGGTTAGAGTTTTGCGGTTTGGCGCGGTACCTGAATCAATTTGAATTACAATCGGTTGAATGGGGTGAGCGTTAAAATGGCAACGCTAATGATATCGGACAACCGACATCGTTTACACACTTTATGAGGGTTGATAAGTATCGTAAATTAATCTACTTGGATTACTTTTTTCATGTTGTTTTGACTTATCGTTGCTTTTGAATCAAACTTTCCAAGTTTTTTTAAAAACGAGTTTTAAACACTAACTTATGTTATGTTTCAAGCACTTTCTATCTTTGTGGATTTTGGTTTTCTATAAAACTTTAAGAAATGAACAAAGAATAGTTTGGTTCTTAGGTGAGACATCATGTTGTAAAAGAAATTGCCTATATAAACGATATTTGTGACATTTTAAATGTGAATAGGTGTATTATAATATATAGTTTAGACATGACGTTAGTATTTGGAACAGAGCTTGAGTGTCCCGTACAGCACTTCCGCTCGTGGAGGGTTGGAAGCTTTTAAAACAGTTCGGGATTAGAGGGCCCGCAGGATTAGACAATAAGGACACATTATGTCCAGTCGGGTCCCGGCATTTACACTGTCAAGTTGAACACGCGACGGCGAGTTCCGGGACAATCCGCGGCGTTCACGTAACCGTCGCCGGGATAACGTTAAACTTTAAGTATCACCGTCAAGCGCAGTAGGACGGCTGTTGCGGGTTTCTAATTCGGCTCGTTGGAGCAAAAACGCGTCCGTTTGTCTTGGACGGTGCGCGGCGAAAATTAACGTTGTCTTGTCCGCGCCCTAAATCTGGATTTATATAAGTTGAGGAGTAACGAGGGGAGATTTGCTACGACGTCGTTGTCGTGTCTCTTAAGCGAAACTACTTGACCCTTTAGTCCTACTTAATCTCAAACTACCAAAGACTTGTACCAAAGACTAATGAGCGGAAGACTTGAAAAAAAGTTAAATGGGTTAGGTTGGAGATGGTTTAATCTAACTTGTGCAATACAATCTTGCATATTAATGTGTTAAATTGGCAACTACAACCAATCAATTTGAATTCCCTCTGGAAGCCCTTAATCCGACTCTCACCGCGCGAACAGAAGAGGGGTCGGAACGAAATAGTTCCAGCGTAAGATCGCTGATGGGGTCCGAAGGCTTATTGCCCGGGGTCAACTTCCGACGGCCCGAATAGTTCGGATTCTAATTAATTATTTCGCAATTGCGGACCGTCACTTAAGAGGGGGCGCTCGATCGGCTCGAGTGCGTGGCATTCTCGTTTGCGTAATTAATCCGGTTAACTTGGCCCGGGACGGCGAGTTTTCCGCGACAATGGAGTTGTTGCGAAATCGACGCCAAGAAACTAATTCCGGCGGTTGCACAACTGCACGGGGAAATTGGGGATAAGGTCTCTCGGAGTCGCGTAATCCGAAGTCGCACGTTTTCAATTAACGGTAATCCCGAACGAATACGACCCAAATATTTCGGAATAAGTCCACTTAACGTCGGGACTTTGAGATTAATAGATCCGTTGAAAACTAATCTACGTACAATGCATCACTTCGCCGCATTACGCGTATTTACGCGATGACTGGAGGCAGATAATATCGAGTGGCGTCGGGTATAGTTCGTGGCAAGATTATCGGCGCTCGGCCATTAGTCCAGTGGCGGAGGGCCGCACGGCGAAATTGCCGCGTTTCCTATTAATTACTATAATCAGCGGTGCAGATCAATAGATGATTGTATTACGACATATTGGATACGATATCCGGCCCCAGGAGCTAACGCAATATCTGTCCGGTGCATTATGGCGCGTGCGGTAATTTATCGGCGACTTCTTGATAATTATGCGTTCACCGTCCGGATCGGTCGGTTCATTCTCGAATTGTTTAACGCCGTGAGAGTTTCTCATGAACCTCGCGGCGAGAAGAAAAAACCTTACAACGCACCGATGCAGTACAATTACGTTATCCCAGCGTATCGGGTTGCGGAGGAAGTTAATACGCGTGGAGCGAATACCGCCGTTCCCGGACAAGGTTATAAAGTACACTCAACGTAATCGCATTACCATTAAACTAAAATCGATCGCGAATTTTACAGGAACGACCGTGTTGCATGCAACATAATTGACACTTAAGACTCTTACGCCCCCGACTCCCCCCAATCCGACATATTCCGAATTCTGATAACATAATTACGTCTTCGTCGCGCCGAATTGACGCTAACGGCATTAGGGCTAATAACCGGGGGGACCGGGGACCCGCGGGGCGCGACTCCCCGATCGATAGAACGCGCCATCTCGCGGCTAACCCTCTCGGAAGGAGGAGCGCCCCGATTGCCAACGTTGCCGCTCAGACACGTCCGTTAGGTAAACATTTAATTCGACGATGCGTAACAATCGGCTCGAATCGCGGGCACCCTCTGACGAGGAATCGGCACTATACTACCGGGCTAATTCGTAACGGCACTAATTCGAGACTCTCGATTCCGTTGGGGGAACCCCCAAACGCCTACCGACCGAATCCGCCTCCGAACGTTGGTTGCGTTGAATTCATTAACGTCGATGCGAAATTACTAGGAACGGTTTAATTCAAACTACAGACAGGCATTATTGTCGATAACTACTATATATCTACTTTGTAATACAAATTTCTTGGGGTTTTCTAATGATTGAGTTAAAAATGCTTTAGATATCATTAAATAAATTGTTTATATGAACAACATAAAAATAATCATCAATTTCAAAGGGTTTATATACATCCCTAGATTATATCCGGCTCGAAGGACATACTGGGAATGATCAATCTTACTAGCTAGGAGTGTATACTCATAAGGATTGAAAAACTTTAAAATTTTTAGAGACTTTTAAGTGTATTTCATTACATATAAAATTTACTCGGGTAAAATGTATAATTCGTGTATGTATATAAATAAATATAGAATAAATATCTCGCCCGTAGCTGGCACATCCTGTAAATGAAATATAAATAAATTCCATTATCATATAATAGCAAATAATACTAAACTGGCACATGGCAGCGATTGCGTTACTATGTGTCGAAATGATTTTGATAAATATTTATGAATACGGAAGGGCGTTCGCCACTCGAGCTGTTATCGTAATTTATAATATTGAAATTCGAATTGACGTGTCCGCAAATTTTATTGAATCGGCGCCAAATTCGAAAAACAATTTACACCTGACGAGCGTATAAACCAATTTTAACTCTTCCCATATAGCGGATAATCAGACGTCCTTCGAGCCGGATACTAGATATACCGAAATACAATATTTTATGTATTAGTTGTTATTTACGTTCTAATTCTCTCTACAACATTTTGTTCCGATTAAGGAAATACATTATAATGGAACTAATAATCCCGGGCAATACAAGTCTGCCATTGACAAGTAATTAAACGTTTTATTGGCGCGGGACGGCAACGGGCGCCAATTCGAGCGGACGACAGCCGCACTATAAACAAAACTAATAACCGTTAACTAATCAGGAACGAACGACCTCCTGTCGTAATTATGTGGCTGAAACCGTTCGATTGCGTGCGTTTTACCGGTCGATATTGGCGTCGACGCGTTTTAACGTCGAAGATTGTTGGTGCGCACCAAACATCAACCTCCCAATTAAAATTTTCAAATAATTTGAATTGATGGTAATTTACATCTAGTTTTGCGATTTGATATATTGAGATTTGATATATGGGGATTTGATATATAGGGATTTGGTATATAGGGATTTGGTATATAGGGATTTACTATATAGGGATTTACTATATAGGTATTTACTATATAGGAATTTGTTATATAGGTATTTACTATATAGGGATTTACTATATAGGGATTTACTATATAGGGATGTGCTATATAGGGATTTGATATATATCCCTATGTAAAGATTTGATGTAAAGAGCTGTTGTGTCGTTATTTAATGGGAGGGAGGTATTTTATTTTTAATTAAATTGGAGAAGAAAGATTCTTTTCCATCAAACCCTATTCCCCAATCTATATAATCTTCTATAAAAAAAATTCTCTTCGATTTCTTTGCTTAATTCGCGGCACTGCACGTAGACTAGTGGCTTCTAGAGGTAGAAATGCACGACAATGATAAAAGATGGTTTGAAGAGTCGTTCTCTTTCAGCCATATTGAAGCGGTAGCTGCCCTCGGAGTGGACGGCGGCACGCGACTTCTTATTCCAAGGTAGGTGGAGCTCGGTGTTGTGCTGTTGTACATAAACACACACTTAGTCTCGCGTAGTGCCCCTCTTAGTATCTCCTTTAGGATAGCGCGCCCGAGAATCGCGCGTAGCTCTAATGCTCTCTTTTTTGTTGTGTCTTCTAGGGGTTTTGGATTTATCACCTTCGCAGACCCGGCTAGCGTAGATAAGGTTTTAGCGCAGGGCACTCACGAGCTTGACGGTAAAAAGGTAGGGCTCAACAAATATTTTTTTTTCTATCCACATATTTACATACATCATTACATTCAATCAATTTGTAAATTTAGATTGATCAAAAAAGTTTTTATCCAATTTTTTTGATCAAGCTTATAGTCATATCGCAGATTTAAGTAGCTTAATTCACAACACACATCATTTTTCGCAGTTTAGATTGTTCCCGGACGTTTTACGCTGATTACAAAAAAATCGGTGCACTAAAACTATAATACGACACACCCCGTTTTAATTTCGCAATTAAACCGTGACCGATTAAAAACGCTTCGCGATGAAAAAAATTTGTATTGTTTATTATTCCTGGTATTTTGCTTTACCGTAAATTAATACCCTGGCTATATTTTTTTTTCACATAGGGACAGTTTGAAAAGGTCTTTTTAGGATAAAGTTTTTGTCCTATAAATTTGGTTTTTATGATTAAGTCGCAGCAACTTAATTTTAGCGACTAGATTTTGTCGTCAGGAATTGTTATTACTTTATAAAAAAGTTCCGTTGGAAAATTTGATATTTATGATTAAGTCGCAGCGACTTAATTGTAGCGACTAAATCTTGTCGTCAAGAATTGATATTACTTTAGAAAAAAATTCCATTGGAAAGTTTGATGTTTATGATTTAGTCGTAGCGACTTAATTGTAACGACTAAATCTTATTTTCAAAAACTGATAGTGATTTAGACAAAAATTTATGTCTATAAGTATGGTATTTGTGATTTAGTCGCAGCGACTTAATTATAGCGACTAAATCCTGTCGTCAGGAATTGTTATTACTTTAGAAAAAAAAAAATTCCATTGGAAAATGTTATATTTATGATTAAGTGCAGCGACTTAATTGTAGCGACTAAATCTTGTCGTCAAGAATTGATATTACTTTAGAAAAAAAATTCCATTGGAAAATTTAATGTTTATAATTTAGTCGTAGCGACTTAATTGTAACGACTAAATCTTATTTTCAAAAATTGATAGTAATTTACACAAAAATTTATATCTATAAGTATGGTATTTGTGATTAAGTCGCAGCGACTTAATTGTAGCGACTAGATTCTATCGTCAGGAATTGTTTTCACTTTATAAGATAAAAATTCCATTGGAAAATTTTATATGTATGACTAAGTCGTAGCGACTTAATTGTAGCGACTAGGTTTTGTCGCAAAGAATTGATATTACTTTAGAAAAAATTCCATTGGAAAATCAGATGTTTATAATTAAGTCGCAGCGACTTTATTGTAGCGACTAAATCTTATTTTCAAAAATTGATATTAATTTAGCCAAAACTTCTATCTATAAATATGATGTTTGTGATTTAAGTCGCAGCGACTTAATTATAGCGACTAAATCCTGTCGTCAGGAATTGTTATTACTTTAGAAAAGAAAATCCATTGAAAAATTTGATATTTCTGATTAAGTCGTAGCGACTTAATTATAGCGACTAAATCTTATCGTAAGAATTGGTATTACTTTAGAAAAAGATTCCATTGGAACATCTGACGTTTGTAATTGAGTCGTAGCGACTTAATTGCAACGACTAAATCTTATTTTAAAAAATTGATATTAATTTAGCCAAAAATTCAGTGGAAAATCTGTTTGTGATTAAGTCGCAGCGACTAAAAATTAAGTCGCAGCCACTAAAAATTAAGTCGCAGCGACTAAAAATTAAGTCGCAGCGATCAACTCAACCTTAACTAGAAAAAAAAACTTATTTTATGATTGATTCATAATGAATGAATAACTAATACACCAAATTTACTAATCAAAGCGATTGAATCTTACCGTATTTAGAATTGAATAGATTAGATGAAGTATTAAACGTTAAAAGCTAATATAATAATTCATTCTCGTTTCCCGTCAAACTGTAATTAAACTTTGGGCGGCGTAAATAATTCAAGCGGCCCTCGCAATTCGAGATGAGCGTATGAATATTAATCGCGGGCCATTATTAATAACAATTTCTATTCGGGCGCGCCGGTGGACGAAGTTCCGATGGCGTTTAGTTTGTTGCGCAAACGTTCGTAAATTTCATCGCGCGGCCGTTAATAATGGATCTAACCGTGGCCGTATATTTTCATTAGGCCGGTTACGACCGATAATTATCCAGGTGAAATTACTATACGGAACGAAATCGAGAGAATACGAGTTTGTAAGTTTGGAAGCTTGGAAGCTTTATCGGGAGTGAAGGAAGTAAGCTCTTTATATTCGGTATATCTCATAATTTCCGTGGTATAAGGAGTAGGATGTGCGAGATACATCATCCGGATCCGTCATGACGCGATCAGCGGGTATATCCTCCTTGATACGGGCGATTTATTCCGGGTAATTGAACATAAAGGCTGATGCCTTTATTATTCTCTAAACGTCTCGGTTTTACGCGAGGAGCTGTCCGCGCGCTCCGTTTTTATTTCGGTCATCAATTTTTCACACACGTGCGATACCCGAGAGCTTGATTACACCTAAAATGTCTAACCATACCTCAACCGGCAGGTATACACAAGATACGAGTCGAAGGAAGAAATTTTTTTCCGGGCCATCAAAATTTCATTTTGAAATTAATCTTCAACCGTGTTCAGACGGCCGCAATTTTCGTTATAATTTACCAGTCAACAGTTTCATCACGTAGCCCTATCAGGCGAGCGTCGTCGCTCAGTCAACGTTAACGCTCGCATCAGACAACCTTTTGTTAAAATTTCTCCGGCTGCTCGAATCCGCTGAATAAGACTTTAGTTTCGAGCTTTTGGGAGGGTGGCGGAGGTTGCGGGGCGGCGTCACGGCTCTTTCTCGCAATTAGTAACCGCGACTGTCATTCTTTGGGGGCGGCATAGCGCACCGCTGGCACCGTCTCCCCGTCTCCGCGCTCAGCGGCCACCGCCGCCGATTCATTAAAACTTTTGCGTTTTTAGTGGCGCGGATTAATTTTTAAAAACGCAAAAGTGAAAAAGTCCGATTCCCCGATTCCCCGACAGCAGACGAAATTTCAAACGACTATGAAATTTTTTTGGCTTTCGATGATTTTTAAATCTAAAAGTGTATAAGTTGGATTTTAAATATTCCAAGGTATCTTTTCTTTACTTAATTGGTTCCGTGAGGGAAAATATCCCAGGAGATATTTGCTCACCGGGACAGCAGCAGCTGTCGTCTCTGTCCGTCGACAGAGGGCATAGTTAATCAGAGCTTCACAATGCCCGCTGATAAATCTCGCCGAGTTACTTGCATTCGAGGGTAAACGCGCCTCATCAGCGGGACCCAATTAACGCCCCTGTGTACCGAAGACAATGCGGGTTTTCAGGAGACGTTGATTATCCCCCGGCCAATTTAATCCGCTCGTCGTCTGCGAACCATTTTTCTCCTCGCACTCAACCCCGAACGGGCGACAGATATTTCTCGGCTCTCGAAATGTTTTATGTAAGCGCGATATTCCGGGTATTTCGATTTTCTAAATGTCAATTAAGGGTCCAGCCCTCGCGGGGGCATTGTGTCAGGTGGATCGGACTAAAAGGGGGGAAAAGTTCGAAGAAAAGCCCCTCTCCTCGCTGTCAATCCATTAGCCGGGCGAGAGGGCTTTTGTCTCGAACCGTGCGCCCTTACTTTAAACATGCATTCTACCCGTCGACTCTACCGCCCCCGTAAGCGAACACGTGTGCTCTCGAGTTTGATCGACTTTAATCACCAGGGGACGCTTTTCTTCTTACTAGAAATACATTCACATTACACTATACACTATACCTACCGAAATATTATTTATTACCATTACAAACTCCCAAAGGAATAGTATATAGTAGAGAGATGACAAATTGAGTAAAGCTTCAAAACGTTGCGGTCAAGTAACAAAATTGGGTCGGAAGCCAACACACACACACACAGAGAAAACCGATTCCATTTGGCCGATAACACTTGGGGAATTATTAACGCGATTAAATATCGCAAATTCCGGCGCAATTATCGGAACGAACGGGCTGGTGCGGGCGTCGCGACGCCGACGCGACCAACTTCTCTCATAGAGTATTCCAGTTAACCCGAAATCTAATATCGGCCGCCGCCCGTGTGTAATGCTAATGAATACCGGGGTACGCACCCGCAACACAAATATTACATTACCTTCGAGCGGATCGCCGTCTAGAGGGCGCTCGCGCCAACTGCAATTACCTTGCGCTGAGTGTAATATGCACCCTTCCGCTAATACCCACGCATCGAACACTTCGTTATCGTTCCGCTTTGTTCCATTAACGATGGGTGTCGAGACGAACAATCTACCTATTTTCTAGATTAAGTGTATACAGATCTGGAAATTTCATTTGAGGACATAGGAAAATAATGCGTGCAATAGAGAAGCATATAGGAAGTAGATTAGATAAACAAAGAGCGATATAACTGTTTAACTACGTCAGGCTGTCAAACTGTCAGTTCGACAATTCTTGGGAAGAAGGTGGTTGGTTGGGCGACTAGGGTCAGATCGGAAAAGGCGTGGTTAAACAGTTATATCGCTCTTTGTTTATCTAATCTACTTTCTATATGCGTCGCTGTTGCACGCATTATTTTCCTATGTCCTCAAATAAAATTTCCAGATCTGTATATGTATGTTGCAACTACTAGATTGGAAAATAATAATAATAAAAAAAAACATATTTAATTACCCAGAAAACTATATAAATTATATAAAGTATTTATTATGAAACTTTAACCATTAAAGCTTATATCAGCAGGTGATGTTGTGAGAGGTTCACAAAGTTAACTATAACTAGCCCACCCTCCTATGTGGGAAGCGAGTAGAACGTACCGTGAACGTACGATCATCCGCAATTATCGCAAACCGACGATGACAAAGCCCTAGTTATTAACTTAGTACGTGGACACGACAACGGGCGTCGTATTAGAACGACCTGGGTTATACGTCCCGTATCTAAAGCGGAATGCCGGCTCCTCCGCCAAAATTGAATTTTTATTATAGCCGGTCCGGAATGGCAGCTATTGTTCCAATAGGCCATTATACAAAGTTATAACATTTGCTATTGATTGGGGGAGGCGAAGGTTGGTGCAGCATGGCGTGACTGGCGCAGCCACTGCCCTCCCTTAGACTCCCTTAGGTCGACGTAAATGGAAAATTGATCGGGTGGACGCTCATTCAGGTATTCGTAAATGTTAAAGCGATGGAATTTTGTACGAGAACCGTCCGGGCTTATCGTTCCCGTTTCTTGCCAAGTTCTTGTTAACATTTCGAATGCCGATCGAAACGTTTTAAGCATTTAAAGGCGGGGATGGCGAACCGAACGGTTACTTCCCGTGTAATAAAAAACCGCAACGTTGGTCGTTGATCGCAATTTGCTTCTACCTCCTCGTTTATATCAATTAATACCGACCTTAAACTTTGAGTATGGTTCATAAAATACAATCTAAGTAGGACGTTTTGTTGGATTCCCACGAATCGTTCGGTATTAATGAATTAACTTGCGTGTCGGTCTGCCCTCCGAGGAATCGACCGCATTGACCTAATTATCGGGCCAATCGGCAGGTATGTTCCTTCGTCCGCCGAAGCACAATGAGGGCCTTAATAGATCGGTATCTGCATCGATAAATCTACCGCGCGGAGTCTCGAGAGGAATCTCGAAATACGCCACGAACAACCTCCCCCATCAAAATCACTTAGCTTAGCTAATCATTAAAAGGAAAATATTCCCGTCTAAACTTGTCTATTAAAGTTTCGATTATTAACTAAAGAGGAAATTATATTTTCCAAGAGGAAAGAGTCGTTGTTTAAAAATGTCAAGTATATTTGAGAAGTTCTTTCTTCTCAACGATATTATCTCATAAAAGTCAGTTCGGATTAGGGAGTAACAAGAAACCCGAGCTCCCGTCAATGTCAATACTCTTCAAAAGCGTTCGATGTTAAACCCGCGCCTCCGCCACGTGCCATTTATAAAATTTAAGCGCGCCGTGCTCGGATACAACGGCCTCTGTCACGTTTTCTGCCCTGTCAATTCGCCGATTCGCCCCCGGGGGATGATGACGCGCGCTTACCCAATAATTGGAACAATATCCTATTCAAATAGGAAGAGGAGGATTTAATTTCGGACGTTCGGAGCCTTTTACCTTTTTCTTTTTTCGGCGACGCCGACGTCCGAATTGACGAGAACCGCAATTATTCTATCCAATTATTCCAGGAAACGGTACGTGATGTCCGATAATTCCACCTCAAGAATTCCTACCGCATAGACCCCAATTCGCTAATGAGCCTCCTCCACCTACGCCACGGACTTTGAGGTCGGATTTCGAAAATCCCCCATAATTCTCGGAACGAATCGCATCCGTTTCCCGTCTTATTACTTTGTTTGTCGTTTCCGTATACCTTCCGGAGTCGAAACTGCAATAGTGTACGCCAATATGGGCCGTGTTTCCTTCCCGGGACGTCCTTATAAACCTGTACGCGCTCGTAAAGCCCGGATTGAACGCGGATAAATAACAGGTAGACCGACGCGCGACGAAGGTTGAGAAAACACGCCGCGAGCATAAACAAAGCCATCTTTTAGTAAATTTGACGGCTGCCACAAACAGGTTAATAAATCCCCGCAGAATAATCTCGACGAAACGTTACGATCCCGTAAACGATCGTTTTTATTTCGGCTTTTATCACTTTTGGAAGGGTGTCAGCGGGTTACAGGTAGTAAGATATAAGAAAATATTTTTTATCTACAAAAAATTCTTACATTCATAACACTCAACAAAAGTGTTTACTACAACAAGAATTATAACATGAAAAAATACGAATTTTGATGGGTTTACTAACAAATAGTACTGTGCGCATGCTCTGGTGCGCATTAGAATTTGACCTTGAATGCATAATGGGATGCATACATCACACTAGTTTTCTAGTGCAGTGTAAAAAAGATAAACCTTGTTTATATCCATCCATTTCAATCAATTACCTATCTCAATTTAGTTTAAATTAGATTAATAAAAAATTAAAAGTTATTTTATCGTTTTAAGAGAAGTAATGATAAAATTACATTGGATTCTCAATATTTTTTCGTTTAGATACTACGAAGTTCATTAATCTAAAGTTCTGTAGTGTTGAATTAACGTCGACGCGACGTAGATAATCAAATACATTCTCCGTGCAGAGACGTAATGAAATGTAAACAAACCAACACCTGTATTTAATTTGCGCCAATTTAATTTTGATATCCGTAAGCCGTGTATGTGTTAAAACGCAAACGTTGCCAGCCGGTGGCGGTAACCGTCGCCTCTTGTTTGCCGAATCAGTGGGCGCGGATCGACGAAACGAACCAAAAAAAAAAACCCTTCTCCCTCGATTTCCGCGGATAAATATTTAACCGGAGTGCGAATGAAAAAGGGGAAACATTCGTGGGCGGAGATGAAACAATAAAATGCCGCTCAGGCTGACCCCGAAATGCCGGATGGACTTCGCGTCGCGAGTTATAACACTAAAAAGGGGCGAAGGAGAAGAAACGCGGATGTTGGGAGGTGGACGGGGTACGTGGCTATATTTTACGGGTTTTGTGAATTAGTAATGAGAGAAGAGGGTGGACTTGCGAAATTACAGGTGTCCACTTGACTTGGAACGCTTTCAGGAAATTACATCAAGCGACCTTTACCCTTGTAAAGTTAAGAAGGGTTTCGCGAGGCGATGGGTGTACATAAATTCTTCGGTGAAATATTCGTTCATATTCAAGTAATTAGAGAGTTCCTCGGGTTCTTTAAAAAACCCTTCCAATTAAGTAAAACCTAACCAAATAAAAATAACTCAAGATTTTTTAATTAAGAAGTCGAGGTCCTTATCCGTTAAAGTCGTTTCGAGGCGTTCTTTCAAGACGAGACTTTACTGCGGTAGTAAACCACTCGGTACACACATCTGTATAGGTAGTGAATTATAATTAGACTGGGCGAGTAATAAAACCGATAACTGCCGCGAAGACGCTTCCATTTTTTTACGTTTATTATAACCGTAATACGATCGCCGCTCTTCGGCCGGTGTAATCCCGTTTATCTAGGACTTCCACTCGGCTAAACTTGAAAATTAAAATAATAATAAAATTTAGCGCCGGCACGTCCGGACGCCGAGCGACGACGCCGACGGCGGCCGCCCGCCCTCATTACCGTCGACACTTCTTAAGGGAAAAGATAAACTCTCTGTTAAATTTTTATGACTTAAAACGTCATTATGGCCGTAACGCGATTTCCCTTTGCCCGCGTCAATTTATCGCAAACTGAAGCGACTTCAAAAGGTTTTATGGCAGACGTCGAGAGCGCGCCGCGTAATTTAATAAAATTCAGACGACGACGTATTAAATTTACCTTTAGTATGTTTTCACCTTTAGTGCCCGCTACGTTTTACCCGGTTAGGTAAATTGGGACGTGTCGTCGCCGCGACGCCAACGCCCGCGTCTTTTTCCTTTCTTCGGGCGTAATGTTACGATGCTTTTTACTCAAAGGGCCTTCGAGGAGATCTTAATTTCATCCCTTTCAAAGATTTCAATATTTTTTATACTTTCATTTTATGTTCATTTTCTAGTATTTGTTTCTTGTAAGACTTTTAATTGTATATCATGAATTACTTTGAATATTATATGATGGATATGTATGCAACTTAATTCTCGATTTAGATGTGTAGATAGGCAATCAAATAGACACTCAAACTACCTTCTTAGGTATTTGGTCAGATTTTATAAACATACTACATATGAGCAAAGTCAGCCCTCAGATAGGTTTATATGTAACCCAATTTAATCTTTAAAGAGGTGGATTGGTAGAAAAACTAACTTTTAGACTATCTGCCAATCTAACTATCTTAAGAACCAGAGAGTTATGTAGTTGGAGAGGCTCACGAGAAATCTAGAAAATGTCTAAATCAAGATAACCTAAATTTTGGCATTTATCTATTTCTCTGCCATCTTGTCTATAAATATGACTTTTGAATTGCCTATTCTTCAATCTAATTGATTTGTATGCAACCTAATTTTGAACCTAGATAAATAAGTAGTCAAACAAATAGACGCTTAAACTACATTATCAGTTTTTTGTTCAGATTTTACAAAAATTCTAAATTCAGATAGATGTCTTCTTGTATATAGATGTGTCTTTCTTGTTGCCTATCCATAAAATCTTACTGATTAGTATGCAACCTAATTCTCGACGTAGATGTGTAGATAGGCAATCAAATAAGATATTTGGTCAGATATTACAAAGATTCTACATATAAGCAAATGATTAGATTTCAATTTTGTTGTGTGAAGAGATTTTTAAAAAGTCAGCCCTCAGGCAGGTTTATATGCAACCCAATTTATTCTTTAAAGAGGTGAATCGGTAGAAAAATTAACTTTTAGACTATCTGCCAATCTAACTATCTTAAGAAACAGAGAGTTATGTAGTTGGAGAGGCTCACGAGAAATCTAGGAAATGTCTAAATCAAGATAAACTAAATTTTGACATTTATCTATTTGTCTGCCTTCTTGTCTACAGATATGACTTTTGAATTGCCTATTCTTCAATCTAATTGATTTGTATGCAACCTAATTTTGAACCTAGATAAATAAGTAGTCAAACAAATAGACATTTAAACTACTTTACCTGTTTTTTGTCCAGATTTTACAAAAATTCTAAAGGCAGATAGATGCCTTCTTGTAGATATGTCTTTCTAGTTGCCTATCTGCCAATCTAATTGATTTGTATGCAACCTAATTCTCAACGTAGACACATAGGCAGGCAAACAGAGACTTAAACTGCCTAACTAGTTCTTTGTCTTGATTTTGCATAGATTCTACAATCAAACATAGACAGATGCTTTCTTATCTATAGATATGTCTTTCTAGTTGCATATCTATCTATGTAGAAATCTCCATTAGATTGTCTGTACATAGAATTGTCAGAAGTTGAATGATTATTTCTTATTTGAATTTACTATTCTGAGTAAATGTCAATCAATTTTAATTAAGTGATGATATCTAAATAAATGCAAGTACAATGCACTAAAAGTAAATTTAAATTGTCATTTCACTAATGGATGTTTTCCTTTATCAGTAAAACATTTTAATTAATACGAGATACTAAAATGAAATTAAACTGTCTTGTACAAAATTAAAATGTCTACGAAATAAAAATGTAACGCGATTCGTTATTTTCCCAATTTAATTAAATTATTCTTTTAAAAGTATTAAATTATTTTTTTAAAAGTATTAAATTATTTTTTAAAAGTTAGTACATTGTTTAACGATAAATTTTCAATTTTCAAATTTCAAGTCGGATTTAATTCATAAATTTCCGATTGGGTTAATCCACAAGTCCCTTAGGGGTAGGTAGGTGAAAACAAGTTATAAGTCACCCCGATTGTACGTTGATTTTGGGGTCTTTTGTGTGGGGAAAGCCGCGTGGCTTTCCGTTGTTTAGCCGCCCCCTTTTCCCCGAAAGGGTTAGACGGAAACAATACGCGGCATTCCGGGGAGTTGCGGTGCATTTTTAACGGTAACACACTAATGCGGTTTAGCTCCACCTCGATTTATTTCTCAGCCGAATCGGACCGCTTCCACGTTTCGGGGAAAACGGCGCGGGACGATTCAATTTCGCGGTTTCCCACCGCCGCAGCTGTTTTCGTTTCCGGTCCGTCCCTCTTTGTCTTGATCGCGTTCGGCCCCCCGTTTTAAACTCTTTTTTACCGATATTAAATTGCGATTCGGGCGCAATTAACTCGTACGGAGAGGGGACGCTCGCCGCGCGGTTTAATTTGGGATTGTACACATGTGCGCGTACGTCGGTCGTTAAAACGGACGCCTTGTCGGCATAAATGGGCCGTAATGGTCGAGGGTTCCGCGAATTCGGACCGCGATCCGTCGAATTTTTATTGCATACGCGAACGGTAACAATTAATTTAATTAATTGTGCGGCGTTTCCAAAATTATCTCGCAATTCTACGTTCTAATCGATTAGTTTTGTGAAACAATGAGTTTAATGATTCATCTTTCATGTTATAGTTGATAATAATTTATAAAATTAACTAAAAAAGAAATGTGAAAAAAGATAGACAAATGTTGAATGTAATATTTAGGTAACATAACCCGAAATGGAGCTGCACCATGAAGAAAAAGATGAAAAAGTAAGGCTGCTCTACGTAACATTGCCGAGTGTTTTCATCTTTCTTTTCAAGATGAGAAAGATGCTTCAGTGCAGCTCCACTTGGGGTATTGTACGTCCCACATTGAGGTAACCAGCAACAAGCAACTAGCAACCAGCAACAAGCAGCTAGCAACCAGCAACAAGCAACTAGCAATCAGTAGCAAGCAACCAGCAACAAGTAATTAGCAACCAGCAACACGCGATATTCTCATTTGATGACATTTTACATAGAATTAAAGCAGATATCTTACATATCGCCTCTCTATTTGCAATATGAGATTGCATCAATGTGAGAAACATCATTTAATTATATGCAAAATGTCTTTCAGTTGCAATATCGCTTGTTGCTAGTTTCTGATTGCTATTTGCTTGTAGCTGGTTGATGGTTGTTGGTTGCCTAAGTGTGAGTCCCGCCTTAGACGATTGGAATAAGTATTTATGTAGAAAGTTAGATAGATGTAGAGACAGGAAGAGTAATTGTTAGATTTGATAGGGATTTTGAGACATTATTATTTAGGCAAAGTCTTCCATAAGGATATATGCAACCCAATTTGTTGTTTTGATAGATAAGTAATCACACTGACGTATAGACTACTTACCTATTCATTTATCTAGACAATCAGGTAGATAAAGAGATAGCAAGGGTGATAGTTAATTGAATTTCATTCCCTTCACAGACATAACACGCAAACCAGATTATTTATTAACTTAAACAGATAGATACCCAAATAATCTAAAGTTTAGACAACCAAAATAGAATATGTCTAAATAGCTAGATAGACATAAAGGTAGGGAGACTGAAGATCATATTTTATAACGATTCTTACTGAACTAATCCTCCCACAAGCATATAAGCAACCCAATTTGTTCTTTAGACAGATAGGAAGGAAGTCACGCCGACACATGAGATAGAAAAGATGACAGTTAATTAGATAGTTAACTAGACATTCCCCTTACAGACATAACACATAAACCGGATTATTTACCAACTTAACCAGATAGATAGGCAAACAGATGAACTCTTAGATGGTTCGTCTTCCTAAAAAACCTTCTATTTATCTAACCATTGAAGTAGATATGGATATATGTCAGTCAAATAGTTGAACTAATCGTCAAAACTGTACCTGTATAGTAAGATTATTACTGATAAAATTCTCAAACAGATAGGCAACCCTTTTTATAGATTAGACAGATGAATAGGCAGACAAATTCACATATAGGTTGGTCAACTATTTATTTATGCAGACATTTAAAGTGGTTGATGATTAGTTATGGTATAAATGTATTTAATGAAAATCTTTGATGTGATACGTGTGAATAATGAAGTAAAATAAAAAAAGAAACGTTTAATCAAGTCTCGTGCTAATTAAACGTAATCGTCTGAGGGGGGCCTTTCGACACAAACGCTTAACTAATTGGTGATTACACGGGGTGTGGTGTTGGTGGTGCCGCGTGTGTTTGTACGTGTCGGATCCTTATCTGTAATTGACGTCAAGTCGGGTGGATAATTAAAGGTCGCGAAACGCGTACATATTTTAACTGGAAATCTTCATTATCGCGACCTCTAATCGAATGCGGATTTTGGAGTCGTTGAAGTTTTTTTGTGTCCGTCTCGATCGCACACACGTACCTTTGTAAGGGTCCATCCGGAGAGGGTGCAATTTTGCGGCTTTCGTGATTGGTTCGGCGCGTTCGCCGCAATTACGGTCTTCGCCTTTTCTTATAAAGAGAAAAGGCGCCGCCCCCCACGGGAAAAACAAAGGGCCCCGGGCTTACGGCTCGATTTTCCGATTGCCGCGGAGTTTTTCTCTCGATTACGAGTTGTGGCCGTTTCTTTTTCGGTTTCCCGGGCGTTAATCAAGCTTCTAACTTTAATAGAACGTGTCTATATCGGGAGAAACTTTATGGCCTGCCTTATATGCGATATTAAAACCGATCTCAACCGAGCTCTTTGTTTCAGATTGACCCGAAGGTTGCCTTTCCGAGAAGAGCACATCCAAAGGTAAGTGAGGTTAATACAATTAATTCACGTCGATAACGAAATGATAAATGAGTTGGAATTATCTACCGGTATAATCACAACCACGTTATGATTAATACTGAATAGGCTTTTGTGTGGAATAAAACCGAAACTGTTTGTTTCTATTCACGTCCGAGTTTGGTTCAGTATTTGAATTAATACCCAAAACATTCCGACATATCAAAGAGAACGCTGCGTGCATTTGAATAAAACGGGTCATTGCGGAATTTGTGTATGAATGGAATGTCGTGTCGTTATGTATACGGGGAATTTCTAAAGTGGTAGTATGAATTTTACAAATATCTTTGAAAATATCTTTGCGAATTTTTCCAAGTTTCTACTTAGAATTTTCGTTAGTCTTTAATTCCGGTAATGGTACCGCTGCAGATTTAGAAAAGTTGGATTTTAATTTAATTTAATACACGTCCGTCTGGGACGACTGAAACGAGAGAGAAAGACGGAGCAAGGTTCGCGGCACGCGATTTTAAGTATTAATTTTCAATTTGCCGGCCATTCTTCCACGCCGGTCGGATAATTGGCGAATTGAAAATAATTTATAATTGGAGTGGAAGATATACCAGAATTCAATTTCGTTAAAAGCGAGCCAACCCGACCGACCGGCCCTAATCCTAATTTCTAGGCTTAACTCCGCGGATTCTCTACCGACTTATCGATTCGTCCTCGTTTATAAACGATTTATCCCACGACTTTTCATTTAAACGTTTCTAACACCAAGTAACTTCTCGTCTAAAGTAACTACTTTGAATTTTGTAACCACCTATTGATGGCGGAACAACAAATGCATTGAATTAGTTGAGAATTTAGGTTTATAGTTCATGATTCAAGTTTAAAATTCTTATGTTGTCGGAAATGGAAACCTACTTTACCGACAATATACGGGAAACCACTGATATCCAAACTTAATAAATAATCATGATGAAAGGACATAAAAAGTAACATTTTTCATAAAGATTGGGAAATATCCAACCCAGTACAAATGGAAGTAGACGCACAAAGCGTTCAATATCTATGTAAATAAACCCGATAACTGCGTCAGAACAAAAATACCCTTCGGAACACGAAATTTTGATATACGTTCGTATTACGTGGCGATTCGTGGGGTGCCATTACCGGAGGCGTACTAGGACGGTCGTTATAGGGCGATCAATTTCCGGTCGAGAGGGACTCGCGTTTTTCCTTGAAAAGCGACCAACTCCACCCGTTACTTGTTCGCGTTTAATCTAAATACCGTCGACGAGGGCGGAGATGTTCCTTACGCTCTCGTTGACATGTCGATCCTATTCCGACGACGAGGAAGACGACGTCTTCCTCGTGACGCGAGGGATTCGGGACGTAGAGGGCGATAGACGTCGCTCCCCCGTGACCTTTTTGTCTACATTATGTACAGTCACAGTGGGGAAACAGGGGATAATGTAGTTGAAGGACTTGCCGAGAAGGGAGTTATTTATGAAGGTCAAAAACTTTAAATCGTTTCTATACATGATTTATTATACCCTTTTCCATCTCGAATATCTTGGTAATAAACATCCAGCTAGTCCGAGATTATTTGGTGTAATGTTTGTTGCATCCTCAAATCAAATTTCATGCTCGTTAGAGTGAAGGCAAGCGTTTGGAGGGTTTACAAGACGGTCTCGACCTTCGCCCTCTGCCCTCATTACGAGCATGCACGATCGGTAGGATGTTGGTTGGTTCGGCCCCGCCGGATAATTGATATTACGTAAATTATGCCGTAGCCTTCTAGGCATGTTGCTCGATCCGCGCTACGCATATCTGATGTCTAGTCTATGCGGAATGTACCTACATGTCAATGTAAGGAGGTAATCCGGTTATGTACGGCTCGCGGAACAACGTGAATATTGAATGGGTACCCCGCGAGACCGGGCGAATTATGTAGATAAACTCCCTCGTAAAAATCTTAATATTCACCCTCGGCATTACGCGACAAAACGCTACCCTTTGTTGGCTATTCGGGTCCCAAGGTGCGGAAGGAAGCCGAGTCCTTACCGCAATCATCCTCAATTTGAGACCGTGGAATATAAATGGTGACATTAAAATATTTCAATCTAAAGAAGAGTTTCCTTCTTGGAAATGCATAATTCTTTTAGAATATTCTTGAGATAACTAATTCAGAGTTGTAATCGTTCTTCTTTATAAAAAATCTTTCGGGTTACATTTTGAAATTGGATCTCTACGTTGGGTTGCATATATTTTTATATTAGATTTGAATATTGGGTTGTATATATTTTGGAATTAAGGTGCTTTGTCAATCACGCGACCGCAGCGGCGATCGTCGCGCGGCTCTGGCGATTTTGCGTCAGCCACTCTTTTGAATTGAATTATATGGATACGTGGATGGATATATGGATAATCCGAAAGAGAAGAAACCGAAGGCGACTATTGTCACACAATTGACAATTAATAAGGCGACTGTAGAAGCGCTAGAAAAGTCACGAATCTGCAGCCGCGCGACGATTGCGCGCTGCAATCGCGTGATTGACAACGCACCTTTAGACTTGAGTATTGGGTTGTATATATTTTGGAATTAGATTTGAATATTGGGTTGTATATATTTTGGAATTAGATTTGAGTATTGGGTTGTATATATTTTGAAATTAGATTTGAGTATTGGGTTGTATATATTTTTAAATTACATATATTGGGTTGCATATACGTTATGAATGAAGATGATGGTAAGACACGAAAAGATAATTAAGAGTGAAAATAAGATTTATGATTGTAATGATGTCCGAAACGAAAGATGAAAAACGAAGTAACCCCAATAGGCATTTATCAAACTTTCGATAAGAATCGAAACGGAAGAGATCCTCTCACGGAACGCCCGAATGTATAAGACATAAATAACCTGTCCGTGGTGATAGGGAAAGATATCGGTTGGTTCTCACGCGATTCCTTAAATTTTCAGTCGGTTTGTTACCGGGTTGTATGCGTTATGTATTTAATTACAACCGAGATGGATCTTATGCACATTCGGAAGTTGTTGATGGAAAGCAACGCTAATGAGCCTCTTCGGATGGATTGCGACGTCCCACGACCGTTTTTCATTTTTTGAAAAGGTATAATTTTGTTTACGCTTACTTTATGGTCGTAATTAGCGGGTTTCGGGGCAAAGGCGCGTGAAACGAGTACGTCGAATCTCGTTAGGGCTCCGTTTTATCGTATTCATACACGGAGGGAGGCTAAAGCAAGAGTATCGACCGGAATGGCGACGGTATCAATTCGAACCGCCCGTTGATATTTCGCGTTGGCGATCTTGAAAATCCGGCCGAGGAATTCCGAATATTAGTTCCGGCGGTGGAGTTTCGATTCTGGTCGGATCCGATGCCGGGGAAAGCGTCTTCCCGCCACGACGGAGGACTTTCGAGGCATTTCGAGTGAGCATCCACTCCTGAAAGGATCGTCGAAATGATCGCTCTATATCGACTTACGAGATCCACTTCGAAACGGAACCCGATTTTATTTTTATTCGAAAAGCTAAAATCGTAAATGTTAAAATTCTAGAAGAAAACTGTAGAAATTTTACAGAAAGTTAATAAAAAGTTAATGGCCGAGGGTGCGTATATAAAGTAGAAAATAAAGAATTCCCTCGCGTCCGAGTAAATTTTCGGGTTGTTCCCGCTCTACTCGGGGGAACATCCTAAATTACGGACGGGAAATCTTAATAACGGAAACGTTTCCGGCGAAATTAAAGAAATATCTCACGGACGGTCGGTTCGCGGCGGCTCGCAGTAAATAGAAACGCTCCGCCGGCGACGTCGTAATACGACGGACTAAATTAAGGGCCGAATTTAGGGCCCTCAAGTTATTAACCGGGCCTGCGGCCTGCGCTGTGTGTTATAGATTAAGACGCAAGCTGTTGGCTCGCGTAATACGATGGTAATTCGGCCGTGTCTGACCGTTGGACCGATGCCAAACGGAAGCGATTGTTCCCACCCACGATAAATATTCAATTGTGTTTCGAAGGTAAAATAAAGGTTTTGGCTTTCTGCCTAACTGATCTCATCTTTACTTACTTATAGCTTATCAATGTTATTAACATTTAACAAGGAAATAACACTTATATTCACCAATTTTGATAAAAAATACGATTTTATTTAAGTTTATGAAAGCCGATTCGTGGTGACTCAACTAAGGGTGATTTCTTTAATGTAATTTACTTAAAATGCGTTTAAGGATCTTGTTTCTTTATAAATCAAAGAGATATAAGAAACACAATTATTTTTTTCTTGTTAGATTTATTTTTTCCACCCTAGAAAAGTTTATTTGTGTTGTCCTAAAAAGAGAATGTCAGGGCGAAAATAAGGGTAAAGCACGGACTGCAATAAATCGCCTGGTGTTTTTCTACGTAGGTGGATTTTTCACGCGTAATTGATTTGCATGTCAAAGCCGGAGCCGGGTGAAAATAAGGAGATAAAGGGATCAGAGGCGTCCACCACCCTCTAAAAGGGTGATATAGCTTTTCAAAATAACAATCCACCCGATGGAGTATTATTTTATCATCATCTATTAATTACTAAAATAACTAATTAATGTTTAATAATACAAAAATATCATTTTACCTGACAGGGTAATAATATTTCATTATGCATTTCTATGAATCAAAATGTAAATTGCATTTGATTAGTTGGAGGTGTATTGTTTATTAATAACAATGGTAATTTTGGAGGATTGTATGGATTGGAATTTCTATTTTTGGAATATTTTTGAAATATTTTTGGAATATTTTTGAAATATTTTTGGAATATTTTTGGAAAATTTTTGAAATATTTTTGGAATATTTTTGGAAAATTTTTGGAATATTTTTGGAACATCTTTGAAAATGTTTTTAGAATATCTTTGAAAATAAATCAAACAATTGTGTAGATGGTAATAAATTAACTCGCTACTTAGTATAATTCTATGCGGGGGTTGTCGTCGCGTCGCAGCCTCTCAACACGGCCGGATAAGTTTCAATGCAATTTCCTCTATTTGTACCGTTAAATTCGCCCGAATTGTATTCGCTTTCCGACAATAGTTTTCGAAAGTAATAATCCCGCGGAAATTCTTCGCGGAAGTTGCATAATATCTGTCGCTTAGCGGTAGTTATAGCGCTGCAAATATCCGGCTGAAAGGCCTGCCTTCCAAATTAAACCGAACCTGAGTTTAATTTCGCTAAATTGCCACGTTTTCATACAACGCAACGGTGAAAAAGATGTCGAAAAGTCCTACGCCACGTTTCATTTCGGTAGAAACAAGTTTTTAAGGTAACACGTTAATCTAGTTTTAATTTGCCTGCTCTAGGTGCGAGAGGGCGAAAGCTCGCGTTTACGTTGCCTCGGTTTTCGATTCGCGTCGGAATCGGAATTTCCTTAATTGAATTTTGCCGTGCTACGTACGCAATTGCCTTCTCGTCGCTTCGCTTTTATATGACCGCCGCAATTTGCGGTCGACGCAGGGTTTTAATACGTGAATAAATGCCGCCGGCAGAAACGACTCGAATACGTCGTAAACGGAAAAATGTTGTTTAATTGAAACCGTGTCGACCATTAAAACTAACGTATTATTTTCTGACCTAACATGATATACCGTATGCACGCCGGTGAGCTGCGGATACTTTTAATGTAAGTGGAAAAAAGACGATAATAAGGCTTCTATTAGTTAACGCAGGATAGATATATTACGTTTACTTATCAGGCCGATTGGAATGAATACAACCCATCGACGATGCAACCGAATCAACATTTAAAGACAATGAGAATGTAGAATATTTTAGGTATGTAACTTAAGAGACAGTTATGTAACTCAATTCTATAAGTGATTCGATACAAAACTCTTAAAACGATGAATATAGATATATAGGCAATTGGGTTACATATCTAACAAAATTCTCATCATTTGAAGTGTTAATTGGGTTGCGTATAATCTAAATGATTAAATGGAGGAGTTACAAATGATTTTTTTGTGTATTTCGATAGATATGTAACCCAATAGATTGTTATGAATGGAACCCAACTTGTTAAAAGTCTAACAGTTATGTAACCGAACCTACATTTAAAAGAATGAGATTATAGAACATACAGGCAGTTGGGTTACATATCTAACAAGATTCTCATCATTTCAATTCGCAATTGAGTTCGGTATATACTCTAAATGAATGGATGGAGGAGTTAGAATGGAAGAGAATATGTGTCTCTTTATCTAACTCCTTAAAATCGTATGCAATTCGAAGCCTTATCTAACACATTGAAAATTTCGATGTATCTCAGAGCACAAGCTCCGCCCACTTACAAACGCCCAACTATAGCTAATGCGTGTATCCACAGGTCGAATGGGTGCACACTGTATATGAAAAATGATTTATCATTTAGGTATTTAGAAGTAATAATAAATGAGTTTTATTAGTATTCGTTTCTTGTAGTTTGAAAAATGATTTAAAACTGTAGATGTTTGCGTAATAAAATTTTAAAAGTTTCATTCGCGAATTTCCGTCGCGGTAAGTTGGACGAAGGCTTTGGGGGGACCCCCGAGGGGCGTTGGTTCTCTCGGTCTCGAAATTTATGTGCCGTCTTACGGGAAGTATTTCCTTTATGAAACGTCCAGGTCGCCGGAAGTATTTGTATTATTTTCCACGGTGAAGGAGGCGCGCGCCGCCTTTTGTGCAGTTTTTGGGCCGTGATGAATGCTCCTTTATTAGAGCCATCTGGGTGAAGGGGGGGCTCCTTCGTCTCCATACGAATTTCCGCGACAACTATGCGGACCTGAACTAACGAAGCCCCACTTTACATCGCGATATATAAGGAGGGGCAAACACCTAAGAACATGAAATTTATCTTCTTGGGGTTTAATTAAAATACGAAAGTATTTCATAAAGTTTAAGTTCGTGAATTTAAGGTTTATTTTTCGGTCGGTTAAGAATCGAATCCATCGGATTGTAGAGTGACCCGGAAAAAAAGCCGGAGGTGGTGGAATTAGCATTTCCGGCACGCAAAAGTATGTGAAAAGAGGGAGGAAGAAGGCTGAGTCACCAAAACGGGGGGAAGTGAAAATCTCAAGGTCGCGGCGACAGGACCGTGTACAAGCCGGAAGCGGATGCGGGTCACGTCTCAAATCTTTGGTTTCGCCCGAGAGTATAATGGAACGACGGGGGCCGTCGAGTAACGGGGGCGGATCGTTGTAAACTCGGGATCTTCGAGCTTTCGCACGACGTCAACCTTCCACACAACACCCCCCAGTAAAGATTCTTGGCTATTATCGTATAAACACTGCGTGTTTGTAGCAATTTGTCTTTATTATATTCCTTTTATTATATTCCCCATTTTTTAAATAACCTTTCTCATTCCAAACATTTTATCTGTCGAGTGTACATAGTAAATTGTGCACATGATGTCAACATTTTGCGTTGGGTCGAAAACAATTTTAATGTTCGTAAACAATAAAATCTAATTAGGGCCGTGATCGGTGGCATCCTGTACATGTATCGTCGGGACGCTCTAACGGTCGCGGTCGAGGCCGTCAGTTATCCGGAACTCGTCACATTCCGACTTTTTCGCTCGATTAAATTACGTCCGCGATCGCCGTGCATTATTGCCCACCGGCATACTAATACAGTAATACAATTTGGGGGCGAAATTGCGTCACGGCCGGTGAATTATTGACGTCACCGGAATTGGTCGGGTTCGCAGCTGGATTTGACCCGACCGACGCCGGGCGTCCCGACGCTCCCGATCCGCGCCGTAGATCATCTCTCCGCTCTTGTAATAGATCGCGCTATCAACTGCGACTATTAATACGTGTTGCCAAAATGTGCACGTCGAATTTATTATTAAACGCCGGGACTCTCGCCCATTAGCTAATACAATTAAATCCTTTTATTGATCGGGGCCCCGGCGAGCGACTGACCGTGAAATTGGGGGATTTGCCGTTACTACGTAAATTTATATTATTAATAATCCACTCGGTCAGAACTATTATTGTTGCGTCCCGATGCGTCCGCCTAAATCCGACTTAGCGGTCGGCAAAATTTCGGGCACAAATTGAATTAGGTCAAATGATGCTAATTCCGAACCTAATTGCTCGATTTGCTACTGTAATTTTATTAACTAATACCATTTGCGTTTACTCTATAGATTTTATTTCAACTCACATATGCGCATATTGCACGAAGCGAATTAAATTAAAAGAGAAATGGAAGTGTAATATTTTTTTATTAGATCCAATTGGTTCAAATCCGTATTCCTAAGAAGCACTTCCCCGTTCCAGGCGCGGCAATCGCCATCGAGAGGCTCTTTTATATCAGTGTAATCCACACGCACACCCAGTCTTTTCAATATTCCCCTCCGTCGCCTAATATCGTCCCTTTTTCTACTCCGCCCGACGGGGAAGAATCCAATATTCAAACGAAAATCCGTCAATACGGCACGCATTCAGCCTTTGTACTCGCGCGACAAAAGACTCCGCTGCATTAGAAAACCTAGACTTGAGTCGAAATGACGACAAGATGAAATTGTCATCAAATTCCCAACAATTATATTCGATTCAGAAAGATTTATCTTTGTCTAGTAAATCCGATTTGACAAAGATAACTACTAACTCCCACCAAACATCAAGAAAAAGATAGGAAATAGTTAATTTGTAGTAGGGGTGAAAACCATCTAACAATCTAATTTGATGAAGATAATCCCTACTACAATTGAAGAACAAAGAAGGAAAGAGTTTTATAGTGGGGATACAACAACTATTTTCTTCTAACAAATTGATCTCACTTCCCACCATAAATCAAGAAGAAGTAACATAAAGTTGATTTATAGATGGGAGGGAATAGATATCTTCGTCTAATAATCTGATTCGATAAGGATACCTGCTTTGTCCCCACTATAAATTAAGAACGGAGAAGTAAAAGGTTTTTTGGTGGGAGTACAACAACTATTTTCTTCTAACTGATTGGATGAAGATATCTACTCTCTCCCCAAAATAAATCGAGGAGAAGCAGCATAGAATTGATTTATAATGTAGAGGGGGTTAGATAACGTCTAACAATCTGATATGACGAAGATGGATGCTTTATTTCTAGTTTAAATGAAGAACAAAGAAAGAAAGAGTTTTATGGTGAGGATACAACAACTATTTTCTTCTAACAAATTGATTGGATGAAGATAGATGCTCTCTCCCCACCATAAATCAAGAAGAAGCAACATAGAGTTGATTTATGGTGGGGAGGGAATATGTATCTTCGTCTAATAGTATGATTCGATAAAGATAGCTGCTTTATCCCCACTACGAATTAAAGATAGAGAAGTAAAGGGTTTTATAGTGGAAAAAAACAAACTATTTTCTTCTATCTAACTAATGGGATAAAGATATCTGTTTTCTCCCCAGAATAAATTGAGGAGACGTAGCGCAGAGTTGATTTATAATGTGGAGGGGGTTAGATATCGTCTAATAATCTGATTTGACGAAGATCGATACTTTGTTCCCAGTAGAAATGAACACCAAAGAGGGAAACAACTTTATGGTAGGGATACAACAACTATTTTCTTCTAACAAATTGAATGGATGAAGATAGCTGCCCTCCCCCCACCATAAATCAAGAAGAAGTAGTATAGAGTTGATTTAAGGTGGGGAGGGAATAGCTATCATTGTCTAACAGTCCGATTTGATAAAGATAGTTGCTTTGTTTCTGTTGCAAATGAAGTAAAGGGTTTTATGGTGGGAATACAACAACTATTTTCTTTTAACAATTGATTGGATGAAGATAGTTGCTCTCTTCCCAGCATAAATCAAGAAGAATTAGCGTAGATTTGATTTAAAGTGGGGAGGGAATAGCTATCATTGTCTAACTGTCCGATTTGTTAAAGATAGTTGCTTTGTTCCTATTGCAAATGAAATGAAGGGTTTTATAGTGGAAATGCAACAACTATTTTCTTTTAACAATTGATTGGATGAAGATAGTAGCTCTCTCCCCACCATAAATCATGAAGAAGTGGTGTAGAGTTGATTTAAGGTGGGGAGGGAGTAGCTATCATTGTCTAACTGTCCGATTTGATAAAGATAGCTGCTTTGTTCCTTCTGTAAATGAAGTAAAAGGTTTTATGGTGGGAATGCAACTATTTTTTTCTAACTAAATGATTGTATGAAGATATCGTCTCTCTCCCCAAAATAAATCGAGAGGAAGAAGCGTAAAGTTGATTTATAGTGGAGAAGGGGTTACATATCTTCGTCTAACCATCTGATTTGACGAAAATATCTCCTTTATCTTTATTCCAAGTGAAACAGAATTAGTCAAATGTTTTATAGTATGGGTATAGTAACTATTTTCTTTTAACAATGTTATTCAATGAAGATAGATACTAGTAGTTCACTAATTCCATCTTTTAATAGGTCTTTAATAGACGTTTAATAGATCCTAGAAAATATTTACTAGAAAGGAAGATAAGTCACGTTTATTTGTAGAAAGGTAGACTTGCTTTTATTTTTCAATTGGAAGTTCTTGGTATTTGACTCTTAGCGAAAGATATCGAAGGTGTGTCCTCGAAGGCGTCACGCTAAGAGAAGAGAAATAAAGAAGGGGAGAGAGCTCGGGTAATTAATCCCGACGAAGCACGGAGATTTAGTGTAGCGAAGTGCGGGGCAGAAACGAAACGCGGAAAAAAGTGTATAGAACACGTTCGAACGGAAGTAACGGTCGGGCGGATTCTGAGCAAAATATATTGCGTTTAATTCGAGTCGAACTCCGGCGGCGATAAATTTCCGGCCGCGCTCGCCGTTGCATCTAATAGGTGGAGGCGGACGTCGCGACGCTTCGCCCGTCCTTTACCAATCGATGTTAATTAAATTGTTAATTTTATTTTACCCGACAACAATCGAAAAAGCAAAAAATGTTTTGAGATGGAAAAATTCCGGAAACGGAAATGACCGCGCTTCGATTGATTATATCCATCCCGGTTTCGGGTAATTATAGGTGGACGATGCGAAAATGTGACGGCCGCCGTTACTGGCGAAGTGATAAATCATCGCGCGATATCAAATTTTCAACGTTTTATTTGCCGGGCCGCGCATTGTTCGCGTCCCCATTGTTCCCGGAGCGCTACACGGAGCCCATTCACGCATTTTGTGCGAAATAAGCAGGGCCGGGTTATTAGGGAAATGCCGGTGTATGCATTTCGCAGCTCTAGCGGCCCATACAACTTGGCAACGATGTAGGACGAGCGCTCAAAGCCGCCTATCTGCCGTTATGAGCCCGTCGGAATCTGCATTAGAGGTTAAAAATGATCGGCACAAAAGAAGTTCGAGCGCATTGTGTTTCGGATTTTGCCTCGACGCTCGCGCTGACGCTGCCGTAGCCATCTTAACTTTGGAACAATTGATCCCCGCAACCCGTCATTAGTAACTACTTGGATTGTTGGATCGATATCCTAAAAACGAACCCAACCCAAAAAACATCACAAGTTTTCGATGGGGTTACAACTTGAAAACTCCTTTCGTGCTTTTACGTCGAATAGCTTCAAAACATGATAAGTACATAAAAGAAAAGTAAAATAAAAATTTGTTTTAAAAATTTGTTTTAAGAATTTGTTTTAAAAATTTGTTTTAACGTCTTATCTGTTACTTATTTATTCGAAATGGGTTTCGTCGTGCGTGTCACTGAGACCCACTTCGGAAGCAGTTCATATTTTGCAAGTTGGCGGCCCCTCCTTTGTCAGGGCGAAGACGGCCGGTCGATAGGACACAGATTTCCCGATAAGGGACGAAGCTTTTTTTCACAAAAGGCCCAATCAAGCGACCGCCTCGAAACGACAGAAAAAGCACGGCCCCGACACGAGATCCCATTTAGATTGGCTCTCGCTCTCTCGTACGTAGCGCGTAATTTGAATGATCCGCGTCGAAAATATCCACTTCCCGTCAACCAAACGACTATATTTTCAATAGTAATTCTGGACGCTTCGAGGCACCATAATATTTACTTTTGCTATTACGGTTTATGAAAACAACTTTTTTTAAACCAAAATATAAATACAAAATTAAACTAAATACTCATTTACTTTAATAATCCCAACTGAAAAAACTTAAGAATTTCAAAGTCAATTGCAATCGTTGAAATTAAACTGTTTTTCAACGTTATAAAAATGGAGGAGTACATCAAAGATTCAGATTACTAGTATTTTAAAAGAAAGGGTAAATTTACGTTTTAGTCATTCTTTTTGATTGGTTATTTAGATTGTTTGTTGAAAATTATTTGAACTGACATCGCTGTCACTTATAAATTATTTAGGTAAAAGACGGTTCATGTTGGTGTGGGATATCGATCACACTTGGAAATGAGAGGTCGGTTGTTTGTGGTTTTGTCGTTTTGGCAGTTGGAATACTAAATCACGAACTTCGATTTATCATCAAGTATTTACTGTTTGGGACATTATACAAATTATATGGGGGTGGTGGTATATTTTATGTGTTTATTATTATTATTATTCATCAAGGGATGGATTATAAAGGTGATTTTTTTTTACAATGAAATTTTTTGATGGGGAATAAAGGAAGACACGTGTATTCGAAAAATCGGTGACCGAGTAGGCTGTGGAGTACGACGGTGGCGCCATCGGTGGCGCCGTCGTCATGACGACCGAGCGACGAGCAGATTGCGCCGCGCGTCGTCGTCGGAGCGGCGCGACGCTCGCGCCCGTCAGTTCCCGCCATTCCGCGAACCGCCGCGCACTCTGCAGGTCACGTGCACAAAAGCCGCGCGCGTCCAGGACGACCACGTCGAATCCAGGACCCTAAGTTCTCCTCCAGACTTGTATCCGGGAGGGACTGTCGTGCTACCCTCCAAAACCGACGTCCCACCTACATCATCAAACGCATTAAGATCGTTTCTTCATCTTCCACACAACAGTAAGTCTTAAAATTTTTTTCGCCAAGTTTAAACCCCCTCTGATAGAAAAATTTCTTGATTTAATGTAAATGTAGATGGGGGGACAAAGAAGATCTATCCCACTATCCCCAATTCTTTTAATTCAATCCTCCGGTCTTCAAATCTCGGCTTTACTAGATCCCCTTCGTCGCGTCGGTTATCTTGATTGGCCGGTCCTTTAAGGGCGCGAAGTCTGAGGACCTTTACGGCACCTCCGGTAATTCCGCGGGGCTCAGTCCCGTCGGAGAGTCCCACTTTCAAATTATTACGCATAATCTCGCCCAACCCTCCGTACTTTTTTCCACTACCCCAATTTTCTTCCCTCTTCCTCTCGACACTTGCTCATTTTTACTCAATTTCTTTGTCCTTCACCTTCACGACTATTACATCCAAGTGTAATCTTTTTTAATTAAAAACTATGCTAAGTTTATACCCCCTAAATTACTTTCATTAAGATTTTTTTGACTTCTATCTTTGCGATTATTCCCTACTTCATGTTTTTTGAAATTAATCCTTAATTGGATGCATGAAGTCAAATCTCATTAGAATTACATGGAATTTGACCATCTATAGACGTGGATGGGCATATCCATGGTCGTGATATCCCTAACTAGACAGTTAGGGGTTAAAAACTATATCATATAAGTCATAAACAAGACATTTAGTTATAGTGTAGTTTTGCTTAATGTAGTAGAAAGTCGTTAGCCACACTAACTAAAAACTATGTCAAAATACATACCCCATCAATTATTTTCATTAATTTTATTTTGACTTTCACCTTCACAATTATTCTTTACATTATGTTTTTTAAGTTAACTCTTAACTGGGTGCATGAAGTTAGATCCCATTAGAATTATATGAAATTTGACCATCTACAGACGTGGATGGGCAAATCCATAGTCGTTAGGGATACTAGACAGTTAGGGATAATAAATTATATCATATAAGTGATAAACAAAACATTTAGTTGTAGTGTAGTGTTGTTTAATATACTAGGAAGTCGTTAGCAACACAATTTGATGTTCGGACGACGATATTTATTTACTAACCGGACCAAAAGCAATATTATTGCTTTACCCTACTCAGGGAGTAGTAGTGAAGGAGCAAAAGGGGAGGCGAGGTTAACTTTGCCGGAGCAAAACGGACCGTAGCTAATCTGTTACTGGGTAAGCAGCTTGACGGTTGTTTACTTATGTTCGACTCGGAGTAACTGGGAACAATTCCGCTCAAGATAAACCGAACCGCGCCGTCCGGACACTCCAATCTTGCTCGGTTCCCGAAGGCGTCGCGACGCCAACTTCTCACACAACGTCTCGACCTTACCGACGCGACGTCGTTCCGAAACTCCCCCGAGACGAAAACGCACTTTCATATTCGACATTAATATTAGTCTATCGCGGGGATGTTGTTTTAGTCAACAGGTTAGATTAGAGAAAGTGCGAATCAAGATTATAAAATTTGGATGGCATTAACCCTTTCCTTACGACAGTCCCATCCGCTGGAGTGACGCCACTGAACGCACCCGTACACACAGATCGTTGCACGGCTGCCGCCTATAGTCGGCACCCGTACACACAGATCGTCGCGCGGCTGCCGCCTATAGGCGGCATCCGTAATGAAAGGGTTAAAGTGTTGCTATAAATTCGAGCACTTCATATTCGGTATTAATATTAGTTTTAGTCAACAGGTTAGATCAGAGGAAGTGCAAAGATTATAAAATTTAGATGGCATTGAAGTGTTTCAAAATTCGAAGTTTGAAATTTTATTATCTCCTTCGGCGGGGCTGTAACTCGTTCCACCTAATACGCAAAACAACCGCTCGTAAATCTGACAAAATTCGGCGAGAATATAGTGCGGGATGATCATAAATTACGGCGCGGCCGGCGGACGGTTATCTGTTATATTAAAGGGACGGCGCGGTTTATTTAAATCGCTCGAAATCCGATTTTCTATTTCGAGACCGAAACGTATAAAACGCGGAAAAAGTTCACGTTTGAAATTATAGGTTTTCAATTTTTTTTTCTTTTTATTTTTTATTTTTCTTCTCCTCCAAGGCATGATTTATGATTCGCCTAAATGCCAAACATGAAACCATATCGCCTTCGACCACGGTTCACACCGGAACGCGATTTATAACCTTCCCTCAACTAAGTCAATAACTTAAGGTTATCGAACGGAACATTTGTTTAGAAAACCCGTCTAATAATCCCGCGAAGCGTTAATATTATATTAGTCACACCGAAATCCATTCAGTCACCTAATGCATATATCGTGTACGTTTAGAAATAGCTGATATCCTTTCGGTTTCAATCGATATGCAAATTACATCGGATTGTTACGGACGAACACGGCGATCGAAGCCGAAACGGACGAAAATAGCTGGAATTTATTTGTTCTACATTTCCGCATCGATATGATTTTGCCGGTGACGGACACCGCCTGGCGATTTATATATTTTAACGCGAACCGGTTATATTTAAAAAACAAAAATTGGTACTTCGATCGACACTAGCCTTTATTTAATATTTACCATTCGTTCGTGGAATTTGACACAAAAGCTCCACCATATTCGCGTTTAAAAGTACAAAATGGGAAATTGGCAGGTTATTATACGCTCGATTAGTTAGGGATTGTTTTCAAATTTATACTTTAACATTTATAATAGCAAATTGAGTCATTTTGTTTTTTTTTAATTTTGGTATTTTGAACGAATCGTTTTAGTTGACGTAAGAGCTTTTATCGGTCCACTTGATCGGACGCTAAGGCGCTTTTAAAAATACTTCAAACGAATTTATGTCTTTATGTCGGTTATCGAAACCTTTCCTAGGGTTTTTTTATTCTTATCGTAGAAATAAAATAAAAAGTAGAAATAAAAAAAAAACCTAGAAATAAAGCGGATCCATCCAAAAACAAACAATAAAGAGATCAAGGCAAGAAGGGGGTGTAACGTGGGTGCTAATGCGGAACAATTGGGAGAAGAGAAAGTTTCTGTTTGAAAATATGTGGAAACGCGAGCTCAAGTTTCCGACCTCCCCCCTGTTTACCGCAAGACGCTAAAATGGAAAACAGGAGAATTCCTCGGCGATAAATCAATTTTATTCGGCCGAGTTGCGCAAATTTTATACAATTTCCGAGCGCGGAGATCGCATAAATCGCGGATTTATAAATCACTCCAGGTTAAACACGAAAATATCGTCGACTTTTATGGGTTTCTAACAGATTCTCTCGCGGCATCGAAAAAAATAACTATCCATTTCCATACGGTCTTTCTAGAAATCGCGACGAAGCATTTTTGACCTCGTTTTCAAGCGACATAAACCCTCCAAATAAACCCTCCAAAAGGGAGAAATTGAGAATTACCTTTCTTCGGGAGAACAGTCGAAAGTTTACTCTCGAACCAATTTAAAAAGTATGTTTTCTCGCGTTCCGAAAACCTATTAAAACTTTTATAATTTATATAAAATAATATGAAAGTTTCTAATATGAATGGTTCTAACGTTTTGTGAAGTATACTTGGTTCAAAAAAAAAAAACTTTATTTTAATTAATAAAACGTAACCTTATTGTTGGATAATTGTAAATATTCTATGTGTTAGAATGTATTAAACTTTTAATGAATATTAACCCTAACCCTATATCACATTATAAATTCCCATGGGTCATTATCGAATCGAGCTAATTAATGTCAAAGTTATCCGGTAATATATTCAATATACGCCGAATATTACATAATTTATGATCGTTTTTAGACTTAATCAGCAAAATTATTAACAATTTACTAATTATTTTTTTTTCCTCTAACAAATCATTACGAATTTAGATCAATTTTACCGGCGCATCCACCATTTTTTAAAGTCATTTAAGATTAATTTTTTATTTAAATTGAATCGAAAAGTAAGTTTGATTTTTAGTATTTTATCGAAATAAACTTTTTATTCTTGATGGTTTTGTCATCCCTGATAAAAAAGTTATTTTATTGATGTCAAAACCTTATCTGGTTTTTAAACGGTTGGATGGATACTTTCAATGTGAATTATTTTATTCGTCATAGGTATTTTTGCATTGTTTTGATTATAAATTCCGAATAAATTATAAATCGTCGGTTTGGTTATTCAATTATGTTGTTAATTTACAACAAGAACGTTAATGCCTATCCCTCCGCCACTGGTAACGAACTCCATGAACATTTGTTTGCCGAAACACAACCGTTTCAATCAGTTCTCGATCGGGACTCGTTAACGATTGTACTGAAACGGTCAACAAAAAAGAGAAAATAAAATTTTTGAACGTGATTTTGGAAATTTTTAAAAACGCGATTTAAAAATACTTTTTTTTTAAATACTTTTTTTAAAATACCTTTTTTAAAATACGTTTTTTAAAATACCTTTTTTAAAATACCTTTTTTAAAATACTTATTTTATTTTATTTTTTTATTAGTTTTTATTTGTTAAATTTGTTAAAATGAAATCCTATTCACGTAAGTAATAAATTTGAGGTAATAAATCCGGTTATGGAATATAATCTAAACATTTAATGTAAATTTATCCAACAGCAGTAGTTAAGGGAAGTTATGAAGCGGAATGGGGAGAGGGATTCATGGGCGTTGGCGGTCGGGGTATTCCCCGGGGTACGACCGTTCGCGCGGATTATAAAATCGCAGATAATCGCGGCTCGGTATCTCACCTGGTTAAGTATCCGGCGTTCGTGCGGGACATATTCTTATCCGAGCTGGATCCGGAAGCGCGGTGCGAGAGAGAGGATCGGCGCGGATCCGCGAAACGGCGGTAACGACTGCGCCGCCCGCTTCCGTTCTAATGGAACACGAAAAGAGACCGAGCGTATCTGGGCTATCAAGTTCACAGTTCATTAGAGTGCTTTGGTTCTGCTGATCGGCTCCCGCAGGATCTCACAGTATTATCCTCCCGCAACCGTCGTCGTCGTCGTCGACGCCCTCCCTTTACCCCTTTATTATTCCCACCCATATTACATACAACGATGTTTTATCCAACCACCATACAGATAGATATGTTCACGATGTCCAAATATAAAAAATATATTACTTTTTACTATTTACAAAATTTCGTTTTTAAAACTTTTTGTCAAGAATCATATACAACCTAATAATCACTTTGTTTGGTTACATACTTATCTATTTACTTCACTAATAGTATACTATATGTGGATAATTCAAAGTTAAAGTGAATCAAGTCTCAGAAACTCATTTCTTACAAACTTGGTTCACCAGAGGAGACATTCTTTCATCAGATTCATATGTAACCTAACAAACACTATGTGTATTGGGTTACATATCCATCTGTTTACTTGACTGATGGATCACGTTATTCGGAGAATTCAGAGTTAGAATAAATCAAATCTGAGAGACTTATTTCTAAGAAGACAAATTTCAAAATTTGGTTTGTTCTAATTAACACTTTGCCGTCCGCACGATTCGTAAATATTTTTTCGCTTGGCGCCGGCAGCACTTATTCGGATCACTTGGCCGTTCTTCTGGGGACACCACTGTGGTGTCGCCAGCCGTTTACCGCTAATTTGTGCACATCACCACTGTGGTGACGCCGGCCGTTAACCGCTAGTTTGCGCACATCACCACTGTGGTGACGCCGGACGGCATAGTGTTAATAGACGATATGTAGGCTTGATTCACGAGAAAAGACATTCTTTCACCAGATTTATATCCAACCTAACAAATCACTTTGTGTATTGGATTACATATCAATCTGTCTACTTGCCTGATGGATCACGTTATGTGAAAAAATCAAAATTTGAGTGAATCAAGTCTTAGAGACCCATTTCTGAAAAGACAGATTTCAAAATTTGGTTTGTTCTAATTAATAGACAGTATATAGACTTGCTTCACGAGAGAAGACATTCTTTCACCAGATTCATATGCAACCTAACAAACAATGTACATATTGGATTACATATCCATCTGTCTACGTTCCTGATGGATCACGTTATGTGAAAAATTCAGAATTGGAGTGAATCAAGTCTTGAAGGCTCATTTCTGAGAAGACAGATTTCAAAATTTGGTTTGTTTTAATTAATAGACGATATGTAGACTCGATTCACGAGAAAAGACGTTCTTTCACCAGGTTTATATCCAACCTAAGGAAAACTTTGTGGATTGGGTTACATATCCATCTGTCTACTTGTCTCATGGATCACGTTATGTGAAAAATTCAGAATTGAAGTGAATCAAGTCTTGAAGACTCATTTCTGAAAAGAGAGATTTCAAAATTTGGTTTGTTCTAATTAATAGACGATATGTAGACTTGGTTCACGAAAAAAGACATTCTTTCACCAGATTCATATCCAACCTAAGAAATGCTTTGTGTATTGGATTACATATCCATCTGTTTACTTGCGTGGTGGATCACTTTATGCAGAAAATTCAGAGTTGGGGTGAATCAAGTCTTAGAAAGTCATTTCTGAAAAGACAGATTTCAAAATTTGGTTTGTTCTAATTAATAGACGATATGTAGACTTGATTCACGAGAAGAGACATTCTTTCATCAGATTTATATCCAACCTAACAAAATACTTTGTGTATTGGGTTACATATCCATCTGTCTACTTACCTGATGGATCACGTTATGCTAAAAATTCAGAATTGGAGTGAATCAAGTCTTAGAGACTCATTTATGAAAAGACAGATTTCAAAATTTGGGTTGTTCTAATTAATACACGATATTTAGATTTGGTTCACGAGAAAAGACATTCTTTCACCAGATTCATATCCAACCTAATAAAACATTTTATGTAGTGGATTACATATCCATCTGTCTACTTGGCTGATGGATCATTTTACGCAAAAAATTCAGATATGGAATAAATCAAGTCTTAAATACTCATTTCTGAGCGGATGGATTTCAAAATTTGATTTTCTCTAATTAATGGGCAATATATAGACTTGGTTCATGAGAGGAGACATTCTTTTAACCGGATTCATAAGCAACAACCTAACAGTGTATGTATTGGGTTACATATCCATCTGTCCACTTGATTCATGGATTATGTTATTCAGAGAATTCAGAGTTAGAGTGATTCAAATCTTAGAGACTCATTTCTGAGAAGACAGATTTCAAAATTTGTTCTAATTAATGGGCAATATACAGTCTTGCTCCACGAGAGGAGACATTCTTTCATCAGATTCATATGCAACCTAACAAACATTGTGTGTATTGGATTACATATCGATCTGTCTATTTGACTAATGGATCATGTTATTCGGAGAATTCAGAGTTAGAGTGAATCAAGTCTTAGACCCGTATGCAAAGTCCTTTCAGTGATGGAAAACCTTTTTGAGAAGTGGGTAACATTTTGTGGATTGTATTTTTTTAATGCTTCCTCGTGGGTCACTAATTTCATATCATTTGTAAAAGAGGAAGGTCGTTACTTCTAGGATTAAAAGAGCTTTGTGGGTCACTTAAAAGGTTTGTGTGTTATCGCTGGCATAGTCAATCGCCAACGATTCGCTGGAGTTCATTTCGGGGACTTTCCGGAGACTTGCCGGCGAACGGTCGGAATATAATTTATGATGCATAGTCAATCTCCGAGCGATCTCCGTTTTGACGAATCGCCGGTGATTTGTGATGTATACATTTATTCTTATCTAATTTAGCGCTACTTACCTACGTGGTGCATAAATGTCTAAATTAAAGATATCCCTATTGGCATTATAAATCATATTCAAATCGCGATCCATTTTATGTAAACAATAATAATATGATATAAATTATGATTTTATTGACGCTTTTGACATCGACCGATTTCCGGCAAATCTTCGGCACGTCGCCAGAAAAAACAGCATAACGCACGTGAATGATTCCATGGCGATTGACTATGCATCGGAATTTTCAACTGGCGAACGGAGAATCTTCGGCGAATCGCTGGCGATCGACTATGCATACGGGAGTTAGCATAGTTCATTTCTGAGAAAGGAGAACTCAAAATTTCATTTTCTTTCATTAATAAATAATATACATACTTGCTTCAGGAGAGATGTTCTCTCATCAGATTCATATGCAAACTAACACTGTGGATATTGGATTATATATCCATCTGTCTACTTAAATGATGGATTACATTATCCTGAGAATTCTGATTTAGAGTAAATCAAGTCTTGGAAACTCATTTCTCAAAAGAAAGATTTCAAAATTTGATTTGTTCTATTTAATTAACACCAGATTTTTTCCTCTATAATAAAAACGTCTTCAATGTGAATGCAAAATACGACTTGAATAGGAAGACTTGATTGAGGAAACATTTTTTCACAAGATTCACATACAACCTAACAAAGATTTTTTGTCTATTGGATTATATATCAATCTATTTTGTGAAGGATTCAAAATTAAAATGAATGTAGACTTTAAAACTTATTTCTAAGAGGATAGACAACAACATGAATGTTCACAGTGATACAAGACATCCTTTTACAAGGTTTATATGTAACCTAATAAACACATCTTGTTTATTGGGTTACATATCTATATCTATTCATTTGATGGATTGCATATACACGTATTTCCTTATTTAATAAGTTAGGTATATTACTAAAAAATATTTTTATGGAAGTTAAATAGTAACTTTAACAAATTGTTAAGAGAAACTCATTAATTTTCTACTACTAGGGGTATATTAAAAACTAGACGTGCAGTTTCATTATTACTAAAAAAAAAGAGTTGTAGAATACTTGGGTCTGGCCAGAACAAGGGGTTTGAAAATGAAAAACCACGCAATATAAGCGGCATATTAACTTTTTTTTGCGGGGCATTTCATTTTCGTAGTGCGCGCAACGTTTCGCGCTGTTATTTTAGGCAGATTAATTAAAAGCGAACGGTCGGACGGGGGCCACTCTTAATATTGAAGAACGGGGGAGATTTGAGCGGCGGTTCGGTTTTTCCGGCCGAGACGCGCACAACAAAGGTCCCAACCGGGCGCTTAAACAGCCGGAAATGCATTACCCTAAGCCGGCGGCACGTGAAAGCGTACATTGTACCGCGGTCCAATTTAGTGTATAAGTCCCGTAGATTACGTTTTGGCCGAAAGGTCTAAATGCGACGTTTGAATGTTCTACAAAGCTTGTGTCCGGTCTACGTACTATCCTTTTATATCTAGATATATGAGTTATAACTTGTATAAGTAATCAATAATATAATATAATCAATAAAATGTAATCAATAAAATATAGTCAATGAAATATAATCAATAAAATATAATATAATCAATAAAAATATGATATACAAAATGATTTATGTAGACGGTTCGAAAAGAAATAAATCTCCCCGCAAAGGAAAACACCGTTCCATCAGCGCGAAGATGTTGTTTGTTCGCTTTCGAAACGCTCGCCGTAAAAGCGGGGCGAAATTCGTTCGGAGAGCGACCCGAAGGAGGTAAAGCGGGCGAATGAAAACTTTAAAAGCCGCGCAATATAATCCTTACTGGTAAATTCAACCTTTTGCTACCGGCGGCGCAGCACCGAGAATACTAACTTTTATCGACTGGGACGTCGCCCGCGATCTGCGACGAGACGCGGCTGCGACTCGCCGAGAAGGCAATAAAGTCGCACACATATTTGTCCTTCCGCACAACCACCGAGTATATTGTCTGTATATAAAACCGCCCTCCGGTTGTGCCGAACTTGTTTTGTTTACGGTCGTCGTTCAACTTCCATCATTTCCCTCACAATTTTGATTTACCAACGTAAAAAAATCGCATAAACGTATATCGTACCAATATATCAAAACTATATTAAGCTGCATACAAATCTATCTATATTCCAAAGCCTTTGAGCGCTGGTCACTCCATACTAAAAAGCTTATAATGGATTGTGTACTTTTTACCAAAGCTTACACCTTGGAGACTGAATTAGGCAACCCAAATTAACTCACATATGGGTATGCAACCCAAGGATGTCGCCTTTAACGTCACTATTAGGCTTAGCATTTCTGTCTTAGACTCGACTGCCTCACTTTAACACATCAGCACGCAATGAAACAACAAAACGGTCCGCAGTGGCGTCAAACTGGTTGCTGTGCACTAAATTTTGGCGTATACACTTCTTATGAGATTGAGTCATCCTGCTAGTCCAACATCCTTATTTGTAACCTAAACCTAGATTGTCAGAACGCATCTCTATCTATATCCTAAGTTATAGGGTTGCATACAGCCTTTTTTAATAATCCTTTGAGTCCACTCCGTACAAAAAAGCTTATAATGGACTAATTGTAAGTTCTTTTTACCAAAGATCGCACCTTGGAGACTGCATTAGGCAACCCAAATCAACTCTCATGTGCGTTTATAACCCAAGGACACTGTACTAAGAGGATAGCTCAATCTGGAATAATCGCCCACCATCTTTAACGTCACTATCAGGTTTAGCGTTTGTCTTACACCCAACTTCTCACTTTAACACATCAGCACTCAATGAAACCACAAGAAAACGGTCAGCAGTGGTGTCAAACTGGTTGCTGCACCCAAATTTTGGCGTATACACTTCTTATGGGATTGAGTCATCCTCTTAGTCCAATATCCTTGTTTGTAACCTAAACCTAGATTGTCAGAACGCTTATATGGGTTCATAGCCAAAATCAAATGGTTGTATGAACGCATATATGAGTTCATAGCTCTCAAACAGTTAAAATTTTGGAATTTATACCACCATAGTATGTTACCGCGGTAATAAATTATCCCTTCACTGTGGGAGTTCGTGCGCGTGTGGTAATTTGTTTAAAATTAATTAATAAGTTCATACGCGCCGTTATACGTTAGCTGGTGAAGGTACGAGGGGAATGGCTGGCACCATCGCGCTTGATAAATGGAAAACGAAACGCGCGGCGTCAGTCATTTAATACGCTGGAGATTTATAATTCCGATATTAAGTCGGGCCCTTCGCGCCCGGAAATTGAATTAAAACGGCGCGAGCTGAGGCGTGACGTTTCTGGAAGCAGGTCGACAGCGACACCTGCGTCGACGAGAAATGGCGGAGGAGCCGGCTTGGAAATTGAGACCGTATTATTTCTCCCGGGGAGAAAATATGTTATGTCTTAAATTAACGTTATCGGGTTTCTTTATAGTAGATACCTTTAAAGGTTATTGAATTTATTTAAGTCATAAAATAAAAATTTTAAATTGAGGAAATTTATTAAAAATATGTTTGTCCGTTTTAGTTTTTGACCTTTCTCCGAGGTTCATAAATATACTGAATAAATAATAATAATCCCGTACATTATTCAACGTCGGTTATACGCGACGGATTTAAAGAGAAAAGGGCGGAATATAAGTGGGCGGAACTTTAAGGGAATAACGTAATTCCGTACAACAAATACCGGTCTTTAAGGTTGAGCGAGAGAGATACTTCCTTTTGCGGTTATTACGCTACTTCCGGAACCTTAACCGGATTGCGAGGAGTAGAATGCCGCTAACAACCTTAAGACCCGACTCGCAGGTAATTGCTGTTTGTTCAAGAAACATATTTTACTCGCGGGAGGTAGCGGGAAAATAATTTTGTTTGCTTAGCGTTATAACGGCGCGGTGCGGTTTTAAATTTCCGCTGACGGTCGATTTTCGGCCCCGACCATCGGGACGGCTGCTGCACTTTCCCAAATTGGCCGGATTATGGCAAAAAAGCCTAATTTATCTGCCCGGAATTGGATGCAGCGTCCGGGAACAAATCTCCGGAAGGAAGATTTGTTCCTGGATCTCGGCAATCAATCACCGTGTTTATTTTAATTTGTTCGAGTGAGATCGTCTTAATTCCATTAATACCAACGTACCCTCCGATCGTATTTGTTACTGTCCGATAAGAAATTGAGGTTTCGATCATTTTGACAGTGATAAATATTCATTTTATTTTTAATCATTTTTAACCATTTTTAACCAATTTTTTTTTTATTTTTGTCGTTACCAAACATTTTAACCAAAAACATTTTCACCCCCTAAATACATACTTAAACACATACCTAAATACATACCTACAAAGTAATTTAATTTACATAAAAATTCTCAAATTAGCTTACAGTTATAAACCAACTCCAATAATAGCGTTCGTTAAACCTAGCATAAATCCAGTGATATAACATCGATGCAAATCTTCGCGTGTTGCGGGAGAATTATAACGTTATTTATTGAGACTAAAGGTATCTAAACTATTCTTGAAAATAGACCGGGGCTTATTGCTCCCTTACATGATACCTGTTATACTTTACTTATTTCAACGCCTTGAATTGTATATCCTTTTAAACAATTCATATTTCGTAGAAGTTGGAGAGACAATAATCGAACAATACCCTTTTCAGTTTTAACGAAGCCCAAGCCCAAAATTTAATTGTAAATTCGAGTTTTCGAACACTTCTTTGTGCTTGAATTAAGATTATGAAGGGAAAAAGGGGGAGAAGCAAAGTTTTAAAGAATGGGAGTTGTTTTGGGGTATTTTTTTTTTTCGTGACGAACCCTAATAAAGTAATTCAGTTTTTATAATACTAAAAATGTGTTTGGGTCAATATTATTTCGTGATTGTTTGCGAAGATAAACAGTTTGAACTTGGAAACAACTTTAATAAAATACCGTTTGAGGATTTGGATTTATTGTTAGATTTGTAAGGTTTCTAGTAGACAAAGAGATGCAGTGAGTGTTGGAAAACGTATAAAGCGCCGGAGGCGGTTCGTAGGGCAACAGAGACGCAATGAGGCGCTCAAAGCTCGGGGTTAGAAGCCTCCGAAACCCCGTCGGTGGCGGTGGCTAAGCGAATGCATGACTGATCGCGTTTATTTGATTCGGTGGCCTGGCGCCTCCGTTTTTATTACTTCCCTTTCGTATTACTCTTCCCTTCGCCCCCGAAAGCAATATAACGGCGGCGGGCGAGATCATTTGCGTCGGCGATTAACCGACCCGATTCAATTTGGACGGCCTTTTGATAAAAAGGAACTTTTTTTACGAGCACAATGGGCCGGTCAAATAAATGTTAAAGCGGGAAATAAACGGGGAGCTTTTAAACTTGGTAACGTAACCGAATTAAGGTTCGCCTAAACTGGCGTTTGTTTCATTAACGTCAGAACCGGCCTAACCGCGCGCAAGCGATACCTGTATCGGCCGTTCAAATCGGATAATAGGATTTCCGCATCGATTTTGTACTAGTTGCACACCTCCGCCGGCGGACGGGATTTGGCTCCCTTTTGTCCACTCGAACAATAGCCCTAATTGCGGTCTATCTTCCTTTGCAGATGGTAACCAGGACGAAAAAGATATTCGTCGGCGGCCTTTCGGCTCCCACGACCCTAGAGGATGTGAAAAGCTACTTCGAGCAGTTCGGCCCGGTAAGTTACCACACCACGCACCGTCTAAATCTCCTTTTAAATTACAACTTGCTAAGATCACACGCCGTTGTTAAATTCCCTTTGACCGGGGCAACTTTCGTTCGGTACCCTTGCTAACGTTACCCTTGCAACGTTTGCATACAAAACCCCCAACGAGAGCGGAACTTCGTCCCTTAGGATCGATCTGCGGCCAACCGGCCGACTTAAACAGTACGATCCGGTCATTAGGTAGAGTGCTGCGGGGTATGATATTTGCTCTAAAGGCCGGAGTTTCCTTCCCGAACTTAAGGCCGAGGGATTGGCAAAGCTTCGGCCCCGCCAGATCCCCAATATGCACTAAATCTTCGGGGCCGTCTGGTTTGTGCTCTCGTAACGGTATACGACTGGCCCCCGATGGAGTGCATGTACGTGCTGTAAATGAAACAAGTGTTTTACGACATCGCTTCGAAACCGTTCGTCGATCTCGTTGAGAAGAAAAGGAGATCTTCTCAAGGAGATCGACAGGAAGAAAAAAAATGTTTGTTTAATTTTGAGAAATTAACTGTAGTTACAGTCGAAAGCACTAAATCTTTAATAAACCTCTCCGAGTTTCTGGCAGTATTTACCCAGAAACCGTATTCCCCGGTTTCCCTGGGGTATAATTACACCCACTTTCGTCCGTCCTATATATTCAAATATCGCGAGATTGGTGCTACGGTGCCGGTTCCAAGTCGGTATTGCCGGAAATCTCGCAACGACTCACTCGCTTCCGCTCGCAGATGACGCATAGTCCATGCAAATGGCCGCTGCGACGACGCCAGATGTTGGTAACGACACCTGATTTTAACCTGGGCCCCCTTCCGGTCCTCCCTTCGGGAGCAAAGGTCAATCTTAAATCCGTACGTGCTTCCTATCCCAGAAAGCTTCAATTCGATCGAGATGTGATCGGTTTGGAACGCCGCGGAAGTTCCGTTCAAAGATAAATCAATATTTTTAAGTCCGGTTCGAACTTAGATGCGTTTTAGGGCCCCACTTTGGCAATTCAATTTCTGCGGTAAGCCGGTCTCCCCGGGAGAGCGCCCCTCATAATAATTCTTTCGTTCCAAGTTTTTGGAAAACGATCGCCGAACTCCGAGAGTTCTCGTGCGATTTTCAGAGGTTCCGTCGGGAGTTGAACGCGGTTTGATGGAGGCGCCCCGGTCTCGACCCCGCGTTCATTGGAATTAAGCGAACTCTTGCCCCCGGTTATAATTTTCGGTGCGTTAGAGCCTAACTAGGAATCTGCTGGGAAAACAAGGACTCTCCCGGCCTTTCTCTCCTTCTCTCTCCGGCTACCCGGACCAACTTCTCCCTTCTGCTTCTTGCGGGCGAAGTCATTAAAAGTGATTTAGGGACGCGATTTCTCATCGTTATTGCCTCAATGTCTCGGCGCCAGAGCTCGCCACTTTATTGACAACGACATGGACGTCTTGCTCATTAGAGGGAAAACGGTTTTGAGTGGGTTAACGTTGTTCACTTCTACTAAGTTTAAATTTAAGGGTTAAAGCAAAAACTTAACTTTTTGGGGTAGATTTAAGATGTACATTTTCTAAAAAACATTGATATCCAACATTTTAAAAAATGACATTGCTAGAAATCTTAATATCGTGGATTTTATTCATTGTAAGAAAAAGAGTTTTAAATTTCATTCTTATTTCATTTTCAACTTAGGTTGTTTTTTATATTTCATCAAAAAATCTTCTTAGAATCAAGTTTTGTATTAGCTATAACAAGGAAACTGCATGATTGTGTACGAAATGATTTTTTACTAGTTGAGTCTGCATGTGGAAGAAGATTCGTGGTGACTCAACAAGGGGCGACTTTGACAGGTGGTTAATCACTGATATACAAACGTTATCCCTTAGAATTGCGAATTTTAATGAAACTTCATAAAAATTGATGAATGTAAGATCATAAGGTCTTTTTATAAGAAGTATATTTCAAACAAACAACCTCATTCATATTCAAAATTGCGGGAAATGTCGTTATATTATAAAATCTTTTGAATGAAACGATTTCAAAGAAAGAAAATCAATCAATCGTAACGTATATGAATGTTATTGAAACAACTCCCATAAATACACCTTTCGAATCCTATTTCCAATTAACTCTCTCTTTGTTTTGATTGAAACTTAATTTTATGGTAGTTTTAAGAAATACAGTTTCTAAAAAACATTGATATCTTAGATTTTTAAAAATGACATTGTTAGAAATCTTAATATCGTGGATCTCATTCATTATAAGAAAAAGAGTTTTAAATTTCATTCTTATTTCATTTTCCACTTAGTTCGTTTTTTATATTACATCAAAAAATCTTCTGAGAATCAGGTTTTGTATTAGCTATAACAAGGAAACTACACGATTGTGTACCAAATGATTTTTTACTAGTTGAGTCTGCATGTGGAAGAAGATTCGTGGTGACTCAACGAGGGGCGTCTTCGAGAATTGACCAATTACTAATATACAAACGTTCTCGCTTTAAATTCTGAACTTAGTCTTCCGAAGTCTTCCCAGAATCAAATTTTGTATTAGTTATAAGAAGGAAATTACACGATTGCGTACCAAATGATTTTTTACTAGTTGAGTCTGCATGTAGAAGAAGATTCGTGGTGACTCAACGAGGGGCGACTTCGAGAATTGACCAATTACTAATATACAAACGTTCTCTCTTTAAATTCCGAATTTAGTCTTCCGAAGTCTTCCCAGAATCAAATTTTGTATTACCTATAACAAGGAAATTACACGATTGTGTATCAACTGATTTTTTACTAGTTGAGTTTGCATATGGAAGAAGATTCGTGGTGATTCAACGAGGGGCGTCTTCGAGAATTGACCAATTACTAATATACAAACGTTCTCGCTTTAAATTCTGAACTTAGTCTTCCGAAGTCTTCCCAGAATCAAATTTTGTATTAGCTGTAACAAGGAAATTACACGATTGTGTACCAACTAATTTTTTACTAGTTGAGTTTGCATATGGAAGAAGATTCGTGGTGACTCAACGAGGGGCGACTTCGAGAATTGACCAATTACTAATATACAAACCTTCTTGCTTTAAATTCCGAACTTAGTCTTCCGAAGTCTTCCCAGAATCAAATTTTGTATTAGTTATAAGAAGGAAATTACACGATTGTGTACCAACTGATTTTTTGCTAGTTGAGTCTGCATATGGAAGAAGATTCGTGGTGACTCAACGAGGGGCGACTTCGAAAATTGACCAATCACTAATATACAAACGTTGTCGCTTTAAATTCCAAACTTTAATCAAAATTTCATAAAAATCCATGAATATAAAATCGTATGGTCTTCTTACAAGAAGTGTATTTCAAAAAACAGTTTCATTCATATTCAGAATTGTGGGAAATGTCGTAACATTATAAAATCTTTTGAATGAAACGATTTCAAAGAAAGAAAATCAATCAATCGTAACGTATATGAATGTTATTGAAACAACTCTCATAAATACACCTTTCGAATCCTATTTCCAATTAACTCTCTCTTTGTTTTGATTCCCGGAACGCATTCGAGCAGATGACGAAAGCCGTAAAATAGGTCGACCGACCGTCGAGGACCGTAAATCGCATTATCGAAGTGCCGCTTAATTACTGATAAATAGTTATCGTTTTCGTTTAGCGGGGCGTTTCCGAAACTTGTTTGTTTTGCAACGGCGGGCGAAATCTCGGCCCGGATTATCGATAAAGCGATTAAGCTTTAATTGGTATTAAGAATTCACCGTGGAATCTGTCTTAATGTGCGAGAAAAGTTGCCGGATGCGAACTCCGTTTCGTCCCGAGGGCGGAATTTCCGCGAATACACTAATTATAAGTTCGTTTGCGATAGTTTTCCTCAAACGCGAACGGGGGAAGAGGGAAAAGTTGCACAATTTCGGTAGTAACGCTAAGGGATTTAGTTAAAACTAATTTCTAAAACGGGGAAAAAGAAGGTCGGGAGTAATTTGCAGGCCATTAAATTATTATTAGAATGACGCTCGGAATGTTTACGTTCGGGAATTGGCAGTTAATTCCAACACCGGCGACCGTATTTGAATTGTAAATAACGTTAGATTAAAATTGTTTACAGACAATTAACGCCCGGTTAACTGACAATAGTTTATTTTCGGAAAGGAAATCGAAAGAGGGAGGAAAATCGACAACTTAAAAACTAGTTAGGGAAGTACTTTAAGAAAACTGCAATATATTTAACGTTAAGATCGAAGTCGAATAATTAAACGGTCAGTTTTAAAACTTTATTCGAATTACGATCGAAGGTAAAAAGTTTTTCTACTTATCTCGGACTAATTGTCATTGGAATTGGGAACAAAGTTTTACGTGATTGTTTAAATATTCGTTTTATCTCAAATTATTCAATTAAAATTTATACGCCGGACGTACACGCAACGTCCCATTTACCAAAACCGGGGAATAATTCATTCAAACATAATGCTCAACGTAACACCACTACCAACCACCAACATTTCCCGCTCACGGTATCAAATGTCCAAGTGCGAGAGAACCGTTCCTTGTAATCGAGTTTAAAATAATTATGTGTCAGTCACATTTTAGACTCGTGTTGGTTTGCTCTTTTCTCCTCGCGAAAATGTCACGAGAATTTCAGGAATCTAAATAATTCCTACCTCATTTTAAAATAACCATACCTAATTTAACTCTTTAAATTAAATTTTATTTTTTTTTATTTAATATTATTTTTTTATATAATCTAAATTATAAAATACTTATAAGCTCAGCGACAATCTATTATGGAAATTAGCGCGTGCGAATCTAAATTGAAATCTGCAGATAATTTACGGTCGCAACTTAACTCCCACTCTACTTTCGCACGTAATGTAGAGGTAAAAACCGGACAAAGTAAGCAATAAAACAAACGGAGTTACGCGTAAATGTACCCCTCGTGTACTACATTTGCACTCGTTAGCGTAGAAGTGAGCTTTTAAAGTAAGAGTAAAACTTTATAATAATCCGACCATTTAAATGCAGATGGAATCAGGTCGTAAAAAAACGAATAAAAAATGTTTACTTTGAGAAATCAATTATATGCTTGTTAATTTAACTTAATTGAATGATTTTTTTTAAGTTGATGTGAGGGAAAAAAGAAATTTTTTTGAAAGAAAGGGGGTGGTGATAAAGCTGGGGTAAAATCACTACTGGCGCGTCTCTCCCTTTGTGAAGACAATCCAGTAGGAAGCTTTTACAATTCAGACGCGAGTACAAGAGCGAAAGCTTTAGCCCCCGGCCACACTCTGTTACAGAATCGTTCAAACATACATCTCCATTAAATTTATGCTTGTCAACTGCAAAAGTTCTATTTTCTCGGTTCGTAAACGTAAGATGTCTTTTCAAATCTAAGCTAAAATGAAATCTAACTAAAATTTAAAAAAAAAGTAAGTTGTTTTATAAAATTGATCATTAAATAAAATGGTGACAGTTTTTAAAAAAGTGATTAAAATAACATAGTTAGATTAAAAAAATATTTTTTCAAAAACTACTTCGATTAATTTTGAAATTTTTATCAAATTTTATTTATAACTTAACGTAAATTATTTTCAAGAAAACCGATTTTAAAAATCTTTTTTAATTTTTGATAAAAAAGGATTCAAAGTTGACCATTTTTAAAAAATTGATTAAAATAACATAGTTGGGTTAAAAAATCATTTTTTAAAAAACTACTTCGATTAATTTTGAAATTTTTATCAAATTTTATTTATAACTTAATGGAAATTAATTGAAAGAAAACCGATTTTAAAAATCTTTTTTAATTTTTTATAGAAAAGGATTCAAAATTGACCGTTTTTAAAAAAATTGATTAAAATAACATAGATTAAAAAATTATTTTTTTTTAAACTACTTCGATTAATTTTGAAATTTTTATCAAATTTTATTTATAACTTAAGGTAAATTATTTTCAAGAAAACCGATTTTAAAAATCTTTTTTAATTTTTGATAGAAAAGGATTCAAAGTTGACCATTTTTAAAGAATTGGTGAAAATAACAGTTGGATTAAAAAATCATTTTTTTTTTAAACTATTTCGATTAATTTTGAAATTTTTATTAAATTTTATTTATAACTTAATGGAAATTAATTGAAAGAAGACCGATTTTAAAAATCTTTTTTAATTTTTGATAGAAAAGAATTCAAATTTGATCGTTTCTTTAAAAAATATTAAAATAACATAATTGGGTTAAAAAATTATTTTTTAAAAAACTACTTCGATTAATTTTGAAATTTTTATCAAATTTTATTTATAACTTAACGTAAATTATTTTCAAGAAAACCGATTTTAAAAATCTTTTTTTAATTTTTGATAGAAAAGGATTCAAAGTTGACCGTTTTAAAAAAATTGATTAAAATAACATAGTTGGGGTAAAAAATCATTTTCTTAGAAACTACTTCGATTAATTTTGAAATTTTTATCAAATTTTATTTATAACTTAACGTAAATTATTTTCAAGAAAACAGATTTTAAAAATCTTTTTTAATTTTTGATAGAAAAGGATTCAAAGTTGACCATTTTTAAAGAATTGGTTAAAATGACATAGTTGGGGTAAAAAATCATTTTCTTAAAAACTAATTCGATTAATTTTGAAATTTTTATCAAATTTTATTTATAACTTAACGTAAATTATTTTCAAGAAAACCGATTTTAAAAATCTTTTTTAATTTTTGATAGAAAAGGATTCAAAGTTGACCATTTTTAAAGAATTGTTTAAAATGACATAGTTGGGGTAAAAAATCATTTTCTTAAAAACTACTTCGATTAATTTTGAAATTTTTATCAAATTTTATTTATAACTTAATGGAAATTATTTTCAAGAAAACCGATTTTAAAAATCTTTTTTAATTTTTGATAGAAAAGGATTCAAAATTGACCGTTTTTAAAAAAATTGATTAAAATAACATAGATTAAAAAATTATTTTTTTTAAAACTACTTCGATTAATTTTGAAATTTTTATCAAATTTTATTTATAACTTAACGTAAAGTATTTTCAAGAAAACCGATTTTAAAAATCTTTTTTAATTTTTGATAGAAAAGGATTCAAAGTTAACAGTTTTTAAAAAATTGATTAAAATAACATAGTTGGATAAAAAAATTATTTTTTTAAAAACTACTTCGATTAATTTTGAAATTTTTATCAAATTTTATTTGTAACTTAACGTAAATTATTTTCAAGAAAACCGATTTTAAAAATCTTTTTTAATTTTTGATAGAAAAGAATTCAAATTTGATCGTTTTTTAAAAAATTATTAAAATAACATAATTGGGGTAAAAAATCATTTTTTTAAAAACTACTTCGATTAATTTTGAAATCTTTATCAAATTTTATTTATAACTTAATAGAGATTAATTGAAAGAAAACCAACCTTAAAAATCTTTTTTCATTTTTGAGAGAAAAGAGTTCAAAGTTGACAGTTTTTAAAAAATTGATTAAAATAACATAGTTGGGTTAAAAAATCATTTTTTAAAAAACTACTTCGATTAATTTTGAAATTTTTATCAAATTCTATTTATAACTTAATGTAAATTGTTTTCAAGAAAACCGATTTTAAAAATCTTTTTTAATTTTTGATAGAAAAGGATTCAAAGTTGACAGTTTTTAAAAAATTGATTAAAATAACATAGTTGGGTTAAAAAATCATTTTTTAGAAAACTACTTCGATTAATTTTGAAATTTTTATGAAATTTTATTTATAACTTAACGTAAATTATTTTCAAGAAAACCGATTTTAAAAATCTTTTTTAATTTTTGATAGAAGAGGATTCAAAGTTGACCGTTTTTAAAGAATTGGTGAAAATAACATAGTTGGGGTAAAAAATTATTTTTTTGAAAACTACTTCGATTAATTTTGAAATTTTTATCAAATTTTATTTATAACTTAATGTAAATTAATTGAAAGAAAACCGATTTTAAAAATCTTTTTTAATTCTTGATAGAAAAGGATTGAAAGTTGACCATTTTTAAAGAATTGGTAAAAATAACATAGTTGGGTTAAAAAATCATTTTTTAAAAAACTACTTCGATTAATTTTGAAATTTTGGTCAAATTTTATTTATAACTTAATGTAAATTATTTTCAAGAAAACCGATTTTAAAAATCTTTTTTAATTTTTGATAGAAAAGGATTCAAAGTTGACCATTTTTAAAGAATTGGTGAAAATAACATAGTTGGATTAAAAAATGATTTTTTTTAAAACTACTTCGATTAATTTTGAAATTTTTATCAAATTTTATTTATAACATAACGTAAATTATTTTCAAGAAAGCCGATTTTAAAAATCTTTTTTAATTTTTGATAGAAAAGAATTCAAATTTGATCGTTTTTTAAAAAATTATTAAAATAACATAATTGAGTTAAAAAATTATTTTTTTAAAAACTACTTCGATTAATTTTGAAATTTTTATCAAATTTTATTTATAACTTAACGTAAATTATTTTCAAGAAAACCGGTTTTAAAAATCTTTTTTAATTTTTGATAGAAAAGGATTCAAAGTTGACCATTTTTAAAGAATTGGTGAAAATAACATAGTTGGGGTAAAAAATCATTTTCTTAAAAACTACTTCGATTAATTTTGAAATTTTTATCAAATTATATTTATAACTTAACGTAAATTATTTTCAAAAAAACCGATTTTAAAAATCTTTTTTAATTTTTGATAGAAAAGAATTCAAAGTTGACATTTTTAAAAAAATGATTAAAATAACATAGTTGGGTTAAAAAATTATTTTTTTAAAAACTACTTCGATTAATTTTGAAATTCTTATCAAATTTTATTTATAACTTAATGGAAATTAATTGAAAGAAAACCGATTTTAAAAATCTTTTTTAATTTTTGATAGAAAAGAATTCAAAGTTGACATTTTTAAAAAAATGATTAAAATAACATAGTTGGGTTAAAAAATTATTTTTTTAAAAACTACTTCGATTAATTTTGAAATTCTTATCAAATTTTATTTATAACTTAATGGAAATTAATTGAAAGAAAACCGATTTTAAAAATCTTTTTTAATTTTTGATAGAAAAGGATTCAAAGTTAACCATCTTTAAAGAATTGGTGAAAATGACATAGTTGGGGTAAAAAATCATTTTCTTAAAAACTACTTCGATTAATTTTGAAATTTTTATCAAATTTTATTTATAACTTAACGTAAATTATTTTCAAGAAAACCGATTTTAAAAATCTTTTTTAATTTTTGATAGAAAAGAATTCAAATTTGATCGTTTTTTAAAAAATTATTAAAATAACATAATTGGGGTAAAAAATCATTTTTTTAAAAACTACTTCGATTAATTTTGAAATCTTTATCAAATTTTATTTATAACTTAACGTAAATTATTTTCAAGAAAACCGATTTTAAAAATCTTTTTTAATTTTTGATAGAAAAGGATTCAAAGTTGACCATTTTTAAAGAATTGGTGAAAATGACATAGTTGGGGTAAAAAATCATTTTCTTAAAAACTACTTCGATTAATTTTGAAATTTTTATCAAATTATATTTATAACTTAACGTAAATTATTTTCAAAAAAACCGATTTTAAAAATCTTTTTTAATTTTTGATAGAAAAGAATTCAAAGTTGACATTTTTAAAAAAATGATTAAAATAACATAGTTGGGTTAAAAAATTATTTTTTTAAAAACTACTTCGATTAATTTTGAAATTCTTATCAAATTTTATTTATAACTTAATGGAAATTAATTGAAAGAAAACCGATTTTAAAAATCTTTTTTAATTTTTGATAGAAAAGAATTCAAAGTTGACATTTTTAAAAAAATGATTAAAATAACATAGTTGGGTTAAAAAATTATTTTTTTAAAAACTACTTCGATTAATTTTGAAATTCTTATCAAATTTTATTTATAACTTAATGGAAATTAATTGAAAGAAAACCGATTTTAAAAATCTTTTTTAATTTTTGATAGAAAAGGATTCAAAGTTAACCATCTTTAAAGAATTGGTGAAAATGACATAGTTGGGGTAAAAAATCATTTTCTTAAAAACTACTTCGATTAATTTTGAAATTTTTATCAAATTTTATTTATAACTTAACGTAAATTATTTTCAAGAAAACCGATTTTAAAAATCTTTTTTAATTTTTGATAGAAAAGAATTCAAATTTGATCGTTTTTTAAAAAATTATTAAAATAACATAATTGGGGTAAAAAATCATTTTTTTAAAAACTACTTCGATTAATTTTGAAATCTTTATCAAATTTTATTTATAACTTAACGTAAATTATTTTCAAGAAAACCGATTTTAAAAATCTTTTTTAATTTTTGATAGAAAAGGATTCAAAGTTGACCATTTTTAAAGAATTGGTGAAAATGACATAGTTGGGGTAAAAAATCATTTTCTTAAAAACTACTTCGATTAATTTTGAAATTTTTATCAAATTTTATTTATAACTTAACGTAAATTATTTTCAAGAAAATCGATTTTAAAAATCTTTTTTAATTTTTGATAAAAAAGGATTCAAAGTTGACCATTTTTAAAGAATTGGTGAAAATAACATAGTTGGGGTAAAAAATTATTTTCTTAAAAACTACTTCGATTAATTTTGAAATTTTTATCAAATTTTATTTATAACTTAACGTAAATTATTTTCAAGAAAACCGGTTTTAAAAATCTTTTTTAATTTTTGATAGAAAAGGATTCAAAGTTGACCATTTTTAAAGAATTGGTGAAAATAACATAGTTGGATTAAAAAATTATTTTTTTAAAAACTACTTCGATTAATTTTGAAATTTTTATCAAATTTTATTTGTAACTTAATGGAAATTAATTGAGAGAAAACCGATTTTAAAAATCTTTTTTAATTTTTGATAGAAAAGGATTCAAAGTTGACCATTTTTAAAGAATTGGTGAAAATTACATATTTGGGGTAAAAAATTATTTTTTTAAAAACTACTTCGATTAATTTTGAATTTTTTATAAAATTTTATTTATAACTTAAAGTAAATTATTTTCAAGAAAACCGATTTTAAAAATCTTTTTTAATTTTTGATAGAAAAGGATTCAAAGTTGACCATTTTTAAAGAATTGGTGAAAATAACATAGTTGGGGTAAAAAATCATTTTTTTTTAAAACTACTTCGACTAATTTTGAAATTTTTATCAAATTTTATTTACAACTTAATGTGAATTATTTGAGAAAAACCCAACCTTAAAAATCTTTTTTCATTTTTGAGGAAGAAGCATTCAAAATTTACCATTTTCCAAAATAACATAGTTTCATCAAAAAACTATTTTTTCAAAAATTACTTGGATTAATTTTGAAGTTTTTATCAAGTTTTATTTATAACTTAATGTAAATTATTTGGAAAAAAACCAACCTTAAAAATCTTTTTTCATTTTTGATGGAAAAAGATTCAAAGTTGACTGTTTTTAAAGAATTGGTGAAAATGACATAGTTGGGGTAAAAAATGATTTTCTTAAAAACTACTTCGATTAATTTTGAAATTTTTATCAAATTTTATTTATAACTTAACGTAAATTATTTTCAAGAAAACCGATTTTAAAAATCTTTTTTAATTTTTGATAGAAAAGGATTCAAAGTTGACCGTTTTTAAAAAAATTGATTAAAATAACATAGATTAAAAAATTATTTTTTTTTAAACTACTTCGATTAATTTTGAAATTTTTATCAAATTTTATTTATAACTTAACGTAAATTATTTTCAAGAAAACCGATTTTAAAAATCTTTTTTAATTTTTGATAGAAAAGGATTCAAAGTTGACCGTTTTTAAAAAAATTGATTAAAATAACATAGATTAAAAAATTATTTTTTTTTAAACTACTTCGATTAATTTTGAAATTTTTATCAAATTTTATTTATAACTTAACGCAAATTATTTTCAAGAAAACCGATTTTAAAAATCTTTTTTCATTTTTGATAGAAAAGGTTTCAAACTTGACAGTTTTTAAAAAATTGTTTAAAAGAACATAGTTGGATTAAAAAATTATTTTTTTAAAAACTACTTCGATTAATTTTGAAATCTTTATCAAATTTTATTTATAACTTAATGGAAATTAATTGAAAGAAAACCAACCTTAAAAATCTTTTTTAATTTTTGATAAAAAAGGATTCAAAGTTGACCATTTTTAAAGAATTGGTGAAAGTGACATAGTTGGGGTAAAAAATCATTTTTTAAAAAACTACTTCGATTAATTTTGAAATTTTTATCAAATTTTATTTATAACTTAATGTAAATTAATTGAAAGAAAAGCAACCTTAAAAAGCTTTTTTCATTTTTGAGAGAAGAGAATTCAAAATTGACAGTTTTTGAAGAATTTTAGTTTTTGAGAAAAGAAATTAAAAAACGAACAAAATTTAAAACCTATCCACCAGATGTTTACTTTAGCTTGAATCATCATTAATCATTACACAATCCATTTAGTTTATCTAAATAGATGGAGAAACTTAAAAAAGAAAAATCACATTTCTTTCCATTTAGGTTTTTACTAAGAAATAATTAAACTTTCAACTTGTCTTTTTATTTGTCCTGAACGATGGTGATGGAACCATTAAAAAGACAAAGAAGACGAGTGAAAATGTAAAAGCTTTCGTCCAGATGGTTACTTTAAGGTCGGTGACCGAGCTTTTTGTCACGGTCCGCGTGCTTTCCCTCAATGTCGCATGTGATGTAACAATAATAATACCCAAACATGAATTACTTTGTCCAAGGTTTAATGAAAATGTCTTTACTTAGGATTTCCATTGAATTGAGTAATTATAAATATTTTATTTAATATAAATCAATTTATTATTGAAATCTAATCTTAGATTTTTATGGGAAAATCGATATTTAAAGTCTTTACAAACTTAATTTAGGAAGTGTGTGTTTATTTGGGATTTTAAATCCTTCGAGCCGGGTTGTTACGTTCTTCGAGCCGGGTTGTTACGTCCTTCGAGCCGGGTTGTTGCGTCCTTCGAGCCGGGTTGTTGCGTCCTTCGAGCCGGGTTGTTACGTCCTTCGAGCCGGATAGTTGCATCTTTCGAGCCTACTAACTAGCTTTATAGAGTAGTTACGTTGTAACTATCTTATTTAGTATATAAATCAATTGAAGATGACTCTCCTTATTAAAAAATCGATACTTTAGTATTTTTGGTGTGGAAAAAGTCTTTACAGATTTAATCCCGGAAGCGTGTATTTCCGGTGCGCCGAAAGAGGAACCGAAGTACTGGCGCAATAGCGGTAGCTAGTGAATTACGCTTTAACGTTATGCAACTCGGAGGGGGTCAGAGGGCGACGTCGAGGCGATGCATATGTAAACATCGTTTGGGGCTGCTCCCCCGCGTTTCGCCTCGGACCGAGTCATGCAACACTCTCCGAACGTGGGGGAGGGTTGGAGGAGGTGGAGGGAATTTGTTTGATGTCGTGCAGCACTTTCACCATGCAACGCGGCTACAAAGAACGCCGGTCCTGGCTTATATTAATTTCCGCGGCCCGGTTTGCCTCTAAAATCCTAGAGAAACCGACCGACCGACCGACGACGGCAGGAAAGGATTATTTTGTTCATGTGCCCCGGAAACCCTTTAATCCTTTAACGTTTATACTTTTACGAAAATCCCGTTTAGTAAAAAAAAGGACGATGATATAACTTATTAGTTGTTGCGACACGAAAATTGAAACGAAAACGCGCGACATAAATAACCGGGGGAAGGTCGTATATATATTTTTTTTTGGGATGACGGTCATTAATACACATCGCTCGCAGTCGCTGGCGATGGCAATTAAAAGGCAATTAATAAAAATAGCCGGGGCCAATTCGATTTCATTAAGCGGCCGCGGGCTCGGGGAAAAAAAATTTAGTAAATAAATAATCGGGAATTACGCGGCCGCGCACGCACACGTCCGTAACGACTGCATAATAATTCATCGGCGCATCGATTTTTCAATTCCGCTTTAACGCGATAAAATAAATTGTTGCACTATTACGGCAGAAGGGGGAAATTTATGCGGGTGAACGGGTGCGGCACCGGCAAATGGGAGATAAATCGACAGCAGATACGGAATTATGGCTCGCGCACAGTTCGGGACTTCCAGAATCCATTTTGCCCGCCCAAAATATAGAGGTATATATACCTCTATTTTATGCAATATCATTAATTAGCCACAAATTACATACTATTATTTTATAACTTTAATAATAAACCACTTTATAAATACTCGCATTTAAAACCTATTATGAGGACTTATTACAACAATAACATATTATCAAAAATTAAATAATTTAAGTCGGCGATTAATAAATTTCTTTTTAAAGTTAGAATGTTCTATTTTATTAAAGAGCTTTTACACCCTTCGGTGGTAATAGCGCAATTTAAATGATATAAACGTCCCGATAGTGTTACATAGAACGAGCGCAATATAGACCGACGAACATTTTACTTCGCGCCTCATAAATTTTAACGTTCCGGCGCGGAAGAAGAGAGGCCCAATCATATTCATAACACTTAAAAGAGCGGAACACCCGAGAACGATAAGAAGTGCCCGGCGAGCTCACGGTACGCTGGACGCCTGTATTATCCAATTATCCGAAGCGCCGATAAAGAGTAAGGTTAAGTGCGCACTCGAGCCGGCGATCTCGAAATGTCGAAGGAACGTCGTCGGCCATCGATTTCCGGCTTCGGCGGTAACGAAATTTTTAATTGACCCCGACGACCCGACGAAGGCGAATCCCTTAAGCTACCGGCTCTTTCGCGAAAGTTAGTTCCTTCCCCTCCTTAAGTTTAATTGCGGCAATCTTTGTAACGCACGGATTAAAGCGCCGTCGCGCCGAGTTTCCTTGTGTACCTAATTATCCTCGCGTTGCCGTTACCGCGTTTTACAAGAAACTCCGTAATGACAAAGACATCAACCGTTTCCGCTCTCGTACCTACCCGCTCGAGAACAAGCCGTTCGACCGCTTCTTATAACAATACCGCCGGGCACGACATAATGTTCCCCTTTTGTGTTATTTTGTCGGGTCTTTGTACTCTATTTTTTTAATGTTAGTACCGGATTTTCGTCTCATTTTTCATCGTTAGAAGAATCTTACTTGTAACAAGACTTCCTTTTAATCTTATTTTATTAATTTTTTTAGCATATTTACACATTAGTCGCTGCGATTTAAAATATTTTATAAATTAAGGAAAAAAGTAATTATTTTATTCCGGATTCGAACCATCCACGTTTGTATTTGAAAGCCGGCCGATTGCTCTTGGCGTATCTTAAGGGGAGTGGCCTAACGTTGACATGTAAGTCGCTCGAACTTTTTTGGCAATTCTAAGGGTGGATTTATTTGCGAACCGCTGTATAGTGCGCTCTAATATTTAACACATTTGTGCTACGTACAAATATCTATCGATTGGTACCACTTTCATTAAACTCGGCGATTCCAAAATTGTGAGGTCTCCTTATTAGTCGTAGCGACTTAATAACACCGACTAGTTTCATCATTCAAATAAAATTTTTTTTTACGTTTTTTGTATTCATTAATGTGACTTTTTCTCTTAGAAAAAAAGAAATGCAGGTTTGGCATAAAAAAGAAAAAAAGGGGGTACATATCCAATTAGAATGCGACAAAAACGTTGTGACGGTAAAAGGGTAGAAGTAAGTCGCATTGCGTATAATTAGTGGAATTCGATAAAGCTAGGCTCTCGGGGCGCCTTACTTTTCCGGCCGCTTTTCACGGGGTACGTTGAAACGATCGAGAATCATTAAGCGGGTGAAAAGTTCGCACGCAATTAGTTTTGCGGTTTTCTTAGTTCGGTTTCTTGACGTTAATGATCTGGTAAACGTCCCGAATTCTAACGGGAGTGTGGTTTATTATGCCGCGCGTGTATCTGCAAATTAGAGGTGTCCTGAGCAGGTACTACACCAAGACGAGATCAAAACTATTTCGAGAGAGCTACCCTACCAAGTGCTCCCCACAACGACGAGGGGATTGTTAGGAATTTCGATTAACTCTTGGAACTAAACTAAACTGGATAATTTATAATTTTATATTATAATCAAATAATCCATTTTTTTATAAGTATTTTTCTTTAAACTTTTTTTCACCTTAAAAATTTACGTTCTTTTATATTACACCCTCTTTTCGGCACGGATCTTTTTCTTTCTTCTTTTTTTCTTTCGTCTCAAATCGCGTCAATTCTCGAGATGCGAGTTTACATTTAAATATTAAAGTATTCACTCCGAAGGGAAATTACAAGGCGGAGCGGGCGCCGGAACTGCCCGCTCAGGATTCATTTTTACGCTCGGATCCCGGCCAAAATCAAATATTTATCCGACCGGTTACTTTACGAATTACTTCCAGACTCCGGCCGGTCGGTTCGCGGCGAAAAGAATGGTTAATTTCAATTAGCGGTAAATTGGCCCGTAAATTTCGACCGGGCCGCTCTGCCATAAAACGATAATTACAAGTTTCCGGCAGGCCGTAAACCAATATCGGGGCGAACCCCTCGTCCCTACTTTTGCGCCGTCCGTAAAATTAATAGGACCGGTATCGAGCCGCGGCGGAGCCCCGTCCATTACCGTTCCGACCGAGGACCGGTCCAAGATCCCTTATTTATGCCAACGGCTATTCTTAATTTAGCCATTACGGTGTCGCGTGCTCGCCTTGTGGGAAGCTACATCCTGTCCGCCCAAATTGCTTCCGTCCTTCGTCCCAAAACTGGTTCGTAGAACCAAACAAATTGCCATCAGGTGTACCTTTCAATTAACTCCACTCCTATTATACTCTATAACGTATCAATATCATAAATACTATAGTAGAATCAATTCTATCATTCTAATAATCCACCCAACAAACAAATCAATAGATATAAATGTAAGCAAAGAGAGAAATAGATTTACCTAATTGTCTCTTTAACCATCAGACTGTCATCTACACACCAAACATATAAATAGACCTAACTACAAGATAGGTTGCATACCTATTAGGGAATTGTATAGATTAACTCTCTATAGTATAGCATCAAACTTCTAATTATCCACACAACAAACGGATAAATAGACCTACTTACTATGTACTAACCTAACTTGCATACCTATTCTCTATAGATTAACTCTCTATGGCAGTAGACTTCTAATTATCCATACATCAAACAGATATACACACACTATAACTATGTGTTGGGTTGTATATATTTCTTAATGTGTTGGGTTGCATATTTTGAGAATTGGGTTGCATATTTTGAGAATTCGGTTGCATACTTTCAGAATTGTGTTGCATTTGAGAATTGTATGAAAGTATAGAAAAAATATAGTGATGGTTGTATCATACAATTATACGTAGGAGTTAAAACGTGTTCACCTTCGCTATTTACACACTATTATTAATTCCGTAGTGAAGGGGGAGGGTCGGAAACTTGTAATTTCGGGGCCACACATTTGCGGTCGCTTTGCATGCTGGCGCTGCGTCAGGACTTCTGAAACTAAGTTTATCGCGCCGGCTACGAAACGAGATCAGCAGACACTCATTGTTTTGCGGATTCTGGCTTCCTCCACCGGCGAATTAGAGAGAACGTTAGCCAGACGAAGACGGTCGATAGATAGAGTTCGATAGGCAAACCGGGAACGGGGTAGGATTCCGCTTACGAACGCGAATTCCGACGCGGCGTGCGCGAACACGTTCTATGCGAACCCTTGGACCTGTATTTGCACAGTTAATGCCGGGCAGCCGGGCGGTCGGCGGACAGTGGTCCCCGTATCAAAAGAGGGCCTCGAATCCGCGATACACACTCCTCCCGGCGGAAAACGGTGTTTACCCCGGCAATTTATCAGATATCCGCAGCGATAACGACGCCATCTATTGCGGAGATAGCGCCTCCCCGGGCGTGTATTAATGCGACCGGGAAATTGCGCCTAGAATCAATTCGGCGTCGTAAATTGGATCTAGATTTCCGGGTTTTATTTATCTTGGCCGTTAAGGTAAAGGTTTATGCATTCGGAAATCGAGATTTAGGGGAATTACCGACCGCCGCCGGGAAAAAGACTGTACGTGATGCGATTCGATTCAAACTTCGACGAAAACCCATTCGAACTTTTATTCTATTATTATACTCATTAATTTTTAAATCTCAACTATAATTAAATTACTTAATAAGTTACTTAAATGACTCATATGTGTCGTTAACATTAACATTACTTATTAACCCTATTATACATCAGTTTAACGTCCAACTATTAAAGGCATTAATTAATAAATGGCGCGATGGTATTTAATTACTCAAACTTTTCTAATTAAGGAACCCGAGAGCGGGCGCGAACGTCTCTTGTATTTTTCAGGTGTCCCCTAAGTGTCCCGGCCTCGAAACGGAGCTTCAACGCCCTTAATTGGCATTAATAGTAAATGGGGGGAGATCAGTCTCTCGATAAAATATGCAGCTTTGGAATTTCTCCTTATAGATTAAACGCATTTAACTTTAAAATCAATCCTACGATTAAAGAATGGTAATAAACGACGGATCAATATGATACAACCACGAAAACATCAAATATCGCTGATAACAAGCTAGGATTAATTAGCGGCATTGTTTAACTCAATCCACACGTCGAAATAACAGACAATCCCCTAGCTTTTATCCCATTTCAAAAATATTGAATTTCGCTTATAATTAGCCAGACATTTAGTTAATAATGACGATGAATTCTTTGAAAGATGTAGTTTCCTGGAATTATTACGTGATATGTGTTGCCTAACATATGCATAACATAAGTTAGGCAACATATTATTCATATGTACTTTTTAATCGTATTAAAATGAGATAAATATTTTTGTCCTTTAAAATTTTAATTGTTATGCTGGAGGAAAGAGGGATGTGAAAGCGACGGTAGCATTGAAAAGTAGATGAATAAGCGTCCGCGTCGGAAACAATGTCGTGAAGGGCGCATTGTGGCCGCGACCCCGCTCATCACGCGGCCCCTCGAGGGTCCTCGCGAAAGGGCGCAAAGGACGAGGATGAGGCGGAGAGCTCTTGGAACGACGTCGCGCGTGACTGTACATGTTCGCCGCGCGAAACTCGAAAAACACTCGACCGAAGCAAAGACGCCGGATTGTCACGGGCAGCCCAATTATTTCTCGAGAATGCGAATGAGCCGAGAGGCAACGAAGAAGCATCGGAAGCGGATTTGAATGCCTCGGGAAAGGAAATGACTCTCTTTCTATTCAAGATTTCTTACTCGTTTCTTGTTTAAGATAAACGAGGGGTGCGAACGGGGGAAAAATAGAAATCAAAGCTGTTCGATGCAGGACTTATGCTAATAAAACAACCTGTATTCATCATTCGGACTCGCGGTATTTGTACACGTCCACCGACCGGCAAACAATCCATAATTCAGGCCGCTAACGATGTAGCTGCCGCGTCCAGAGGGCTCTGCGAGAGACGGATCCGGAAGAGTGGGGGCAAAAATAAATGACACCGCGTTAGAGCAGCCCCCGATTTGCTGAATTACTGATGAGGACGAGCCGTCATTAACTGGCGATGAGACTCCGATTTATATTAAACTCTTTCAGAGGCGTGCCCTCGCAGAAGGAATGAGGGGGAAGTCGACAATTACTTTTTAAACTTTTATCGTCCTTCTCTGGTCGCTTATCGACCCGGAGAATTCAAATCGGGGATTCCCCCGACTCCCAACCGACCTGAAAGAAAGTAGTTTTCCAATGAGGTGGACCTCGAACGTACCACGCCTTCTTTCTTTAATATCACAGGATCAATCCGAATAAAAAAAACCAAGGAAGAGTTAATAAAAGAGTCATTTGGTCTCAACTAACAAAAAAAAAAAAAAATAAAAAAAGGAATTAAAATCGTGAAAATAATAGTATTTAGAAAAAAAGGCACTTAAATTTTGAAAATTCGGTTTTCCCCTCCTCCTTGGTAAAATGTTTTAATCAACGTCTTCATATTTTAGAATTTCGGACGCGCGTGATAAAGTCCTTTCCTCCTCCTGGTCCTCCGGTGTTCGTCGAGGCAGTCATTTTCAATTCCACTTATCTTTGGTCGTTTGTCACGGGGTCGTTCCCGTCCAGATAAAAGGGGGATGGAAGAGGCGGAAATCTCGTTTAATTCTATATTAATTCCGCGAGCGGTTTGTTCTTCGAATATCGCGATATAATGAGATCCGACGTCGGCTTGTAAATATTTGCTGACGTCGCGACGCTTATCTTTAGTCGTGAAGCTTCGTTTTCTTATTTAGGGTAAGTAGACTACAAAGATATAGTAATTTATTATCTACCCACCAACCCGAAAAAAAGTAACTTCGTCCGGTCTATATAATTGGAAGGTAAAACCACTAACGATCTTCTTTTACAACGTTAGAGATCAATCCACGTAATTTGAAGTGCAGCGGAAAAGATGAGAAAAACTTTCCTTATAGTGAAGAAGAAACTCAACGAGTTAATGTTAGCTTAGATTTGTGGATAATGACTTTGAGCTCTCGAGAGGATATAAAATCTTTTTTAAGATTAGGTAATTAGATGATGTAATCAAATTATATAAAATCAAATTTAGTTTTAGTTTAATTTTTTTTTGTGATTGCCTTGAGGAAATATTCCGAAACGAAATGAATAAACGAAGGTGCGGCCTCGAAAAAAGAAAAACGATCGTCTTCGAAGGCGCGGCGGCATCGTCGTAATGATATAGATAAATTAAAGGTGACACATAATGAATCAATGGCGTGCATTTATCATCCGGACCGGGGGCCCCATCAGGGCTGACGTACCGGAAGGGCGCCATTATCGAGCGCGCGTCTCCTCGGCCATTGTCGATGAGCCCCTGAGTGCTCGACGCGCGTCGGCGTTGGGTGCGGCCCTGATTCCGCCCGATTAGATCCGCCTTTATTCACGTCGACATCGATAATCTTCCGAACCTAAAGAATCTTTACGCGACACGTATTCGAAAATCGAGACAATCGTTCAAAGATTCTTAAAATACCCCATTCTTATTCTATGAAGTACCCACCGAGGGGTACTTTCGAGCGATCTACAAGTCAACGATATCGAAAGGAAGATGGTCATATTCCTCCAGAGACGGGGCCATCTGTTTTGACTCGCTACTTTCGTTCCAATACCGATATCTAAGTGGGGTTATATTTTATTTAAAGGGAAACTCTTTTCCATTTCTTATTTTTCATTTTATTTATTTATTTATTTATTTTTCGTACTCGAAATTATAACATATACACTTTTCGCGGAAAGATGTCTCATGCGTCATTACTTGTCACCGTTTTCTCGACATATGTCAAATAATTTTTTCTTTATTCAATCACATATGTCAGAAAGAGACGAAAACCGAAAGTAGTGGTTTAGGATAACATAATTAATTAATGACGCATGAGACATCTTTCCGCGAAAAGAGTATATTAAAGTAGTAAGCAAGCAGCGCCTCTTTAAAAGAGGGCGCCGCAGGCGCCTAGCTCTTTTTTTAATAGTTTTTTTGGAAATCGCTTTCCGGACGATTCAATGGTTTTGCGTCATTCTGCCGACTATTATCTTCACCTCCCCGACGATTTTGGGGGGTCCTGACCGATTTCAGAAAAACGGCCCTGAAAATCGAACAACGTTGCGGTAGCCCTAATTGAAATTAAAATTCTCGATCGTCCGCCTATCATTTTCGTTAATTTTCGAACGCACTTTTTGTCCAAAAAGCCACCGGCTCCGCGACTCTGCTTCCGGCTAACCTTCTGAACGGCTTTATAACGCAACGTTATATGCGAATCGGGGCTCCTTTGGACCCGAAACGGCCGATTTAAGCCCTAAACGAAGTCCCCGTTTTCCGTCATTTTCGATTTGGGCCAATAAAACAGTTGGTTCAATTTTCATAAACGTTATTTATTATTCTAACCACGCTAATGCCACATGAAATGTCAAAACGATCGGTTTATTAATAATTATTATTTAACTTATGCAGAGCAAAAATTTGAATAAATTTCACTAAAAACTAATTAAATTCTTGAAAATATCACCAAAAATTAAAATTTGTAAAAATTCCCCCAAAGTTACTAAATTTTTTTTAATAATTCCACCAAAAACTTATAAAATTTGTAAAAATTCCACCAAAGCTATCAAAGTTTTTAACAATTCCAGCAAAAACTTAATTTTTAAAAAAATATACTAAAATTAAAATTTCGTCAAGAATTAATTAGATTCTTAAAAATTTCACAAAAATAAAAAAGTAACAATAAAAATTCCATAAAAGTTAGTTAAATTGAATATAATTTCACCAAAAATTATTAAATTTGGAGACAATTCTACTAAAAACTTAGTGAGTTTTTTAAAAATTCCACCCAAAATCAATAAAATCGGTAAAAATTAAAAAAAAAACTTACTATATTAGTAAAAATTCCACCAAAGTTACCAACATTTTTAACAATTCCACCAAAAACGTACTAAATTTTTTCAATTTTCCACCAAAGCTACAAAAATGTTGAATAGTTCCACCAAAAACTGATTTTTAAAAAATACCACCAAAAACTTACCAAATTCATAAAAATTCTACTAAAATTACCAATATTTTTAACAATTCCACCAAAGATGGTTAAAGTTAATAAAAATTCCACTAAAGTTATCAACTTTTTTAACAATTCCATCAAAAACATACTGAATTTTATAAAAATTCCACCCAAAATTAATAAAATTGGAAAAATTTCACTAAAAACTTACTAAATTCGTAAAAATTCCATAAAAAAACACTGAATTTTTAAAAATTCCATCAAAAATGAATAAAATTCGCAAAAGTTCCACCAATGTTATCAAAATTTTTGATAATTCCACCAAAAATATATTGAATTTTTTAAAAATTCCACCAAAGATTAGTACAATTTGCAAAAATTCCACGAAAAACTTACTATATTCGTAAAAATTCCACCAAAGTTACCAACATTTTTAACAATTCCACCAAAAACGTACAAAATTTTTTCAATTTTTCACCAGAGCTACAAAAATGTTGAATAATTCCACCAAAAACTTACTAATTTTTAAAAAATACCACCAAGAACTTACCAAATTCATAAAAATTCTTTTAAAATTACCAATATTTTTAACAATTCCACCAAAAATGATTAAAGTTAATAAAAATTCCACCAAAGTTATCGACTTCTTTAACAATTCCATCAAAAACATACTGAATTTTGTAAAAGTTCCACCAAAAATTAATAAAATTGGAAAAATTTCACTAAAAACTTACTAAATTCGTAAGAATTCCATAAAACAACACTAAATTTTTTAAAATTCCATCAAAAATAAATAAAATTCGCAAAAATTCCACCAGTGTTATCAAAATTTTTGATAATTCCACCAATAATATACTGAATTTTTTAAAAATTCCTCCAAAAACTTATTAAATTCATAAGAATTTTACCAAAAACACTGATTTTTTTTATTCCACCAGAAATGAATAAAATTCGCAAAAACTCCATCAATGTTATCAAAATTTTTGATAATTCCACCAAAAATATACTGATTTTTTTAAAATTCCACCAAAAATTAATACAATTTGCAAAAATTTCACCAAAAACTTACTAAATTCATAAGAATTTTACCAAAAACACTGATTTCTTTTTTTATTCCACCAGAAATGAATAAAATTCGCAAAAATTCCATCAATGTTATCAAAATTTTTGATAATTCCACCAAAAACATACTGAATTTTTTAAAAATTCCACCAAAAAACTTACTAAATTTATAAGAATTTTACCGAAAATACTGATTTTTTTTATTCCACCAGAAATGAATAAAATTTGCAAAAATTTCATCAATGTTATCAAAATTTTTGATAATTCCACCAAAAATATACTGAATTTTTTAAAAATTCCTCCAAAAACTTATTAAATTCATAAGAATTTTACCAAAAACACTGATTTTTTTTATTCCACCAGAAATGAATAAAATTTGCAAAAATTCCACCAATGTTATCAAAATTTTTGATAATTCCACCAAAAACATACTGAATTTTTTAAAAATTCCACCAAAAAACTTACTAAATTCATAAGAATTTTTCCAAAAACACTGATTTTTTTTATTTCACCAGAAATGAATAAAATTCGCAAAAATTCCGTCAATGTTATCAAAATTTTTGATAACTCCACCAAAAACATACTGAATTTTTTAAAAATTCCACCAAAAACTTATTAAATTCATAAGAATCTTACCAAAAACACTGATTTTTTTTTATTCCACCAGAAATGAATAAAATTCGCAAAAATTCCATCAATGTTATCAAAATTTTTGATAATTCCACCAAAAACATACTGAATTTTTTAAAAATTCCACCAAAAACTTACTAAATTCTTAAGAATTTTACCGAAAACACTGATTTTTTTTTATTCCACCAGAAATGAATAAAATTCGCAAAAATTCCATCAATGTTATTAAAATTTTTGATAATTCCACCAAAAGCGTACGGAATTTTTTAAAAATTCCACCAAAAACTTATTAAATTCATAAGAATTTTACCAAAAACACTGATTTCTTTTTTTATTCCACCAGAAATGAATAAAATTTGAAAAAATTCCATCAATGTTATCAAAATTTTTGATAATTCCACCAAAAACATACTGAATTTTTTAAAAATTCCACCAAAAAACTTACTAAATTTATAAGAATTTTACCGAAAATACTGATTTTTTTTATTCCACCAGAAATGAATAAAATTTGCAAAAATTTCATCAATGTTATCAAAATTTTTGATAATTCCACCAAAAATATACTGAATTTTTTAAAAATTCCTCCAAAAACTTATTAAATTCATAAGAATTTTACCAAAAACACTGATTTTTTTTATTCCACCAGAAATGAATAAAATTTGCAAAAATTCCACCAATGTTATCAAAATTTTTGATAATTCCACCAAAAACATACTGAATTTTTTAAAAATTCCACCAAAAAACTTACTAAATTCATAAGAATTTTTCCAAAAACACTGATTTTTTTTATTTCACCAGAAATGAATAAAATTCGCAAAAATTCCGTCAATGTTATCAAAATTTTTGATAACTCCACCAAAAACATACTGAATTTTTTAAAAATTCCACCAAAAACTTATTAAATTCATAAGAATCTTACCAAAAACACTGATTTTTTTTTATTCCACCAGAAATGAATAAAATTCGCAAAAATTCCATCAATGTTATCAAAATTTTTGATAATTCCACCAAAAACATACTGAATTTTTTAAAAATTCCACCAAAAACTTACTAAATTCTTAAGAATTTTACCGAAAACACTGATTTTTTTTTATTCCACCAGAAATGAATAAAATTCGCAAAAATTCCATCAATGTTATTAAAATTTTTGATAATTCCACCAAAAGCGTACGGAATTTTTTAAAAATTCCACCAAAAACTTATTAAATTCATAAGAATTTTACCAAAAACACTGATTTTTTTTTTTAATTCCACCAGAAATGAATAAAATTTGCAAAAATTCCACCAATGTTATCAAAATTTTTGATAATTCCACCAAAAACATACTGAATTTTTTAAAAATTCCACCAAAAAACTTATTAAATTCATAAGAATTTTACCAAAAACACTGATTTTTTTTTTATTCCACCAGAAATGAATAAAATTCGCAAAAATTCCGTCAATGTTATCAAAATTTTTGATAACTCCACCAAAAACATACTGAATTTTTTAAAAATTCCACCAAAAACTTATTAAATTCATAGGAATTTTACCAAAAACACTGAATTTTTTTAAAATTCCACAAAAATGAATAAAATTCTCAAAAATTCCACCAAAACTATTAAAATATTTAACAACTACACCCAAAACTTACTGATTTTTTTTTATTCCACCAAAAACTTACAAAAATCCTAAAAATTACACCGAAATTGTCAACATTTTTAACAATTCTACCAAAAAACTTAACAAATTTTTTAAAAATTCCACCAAAATGTCCAAATTCTTTTAAAATTCCACCAAAAATCAATCAAATTAGAAACAATTTCATTAAAAATTAACTAAAGCCTTGAAAATTCCATCAAAAACTTAGTAGATTCATAAAAATTCCACCAAAGTTACTAAAATTTTTAATAATTTTACCAAAAATAATGAATTTTTTTAAAATTCCACCAAAAAAACTTACAAAATTTGTAAAAATTCCACCAAAAATTTACCAATTTTTTTTTTAAATTCCGCCAAAAACTTACTAAATTCGTAAAGCTTTCACCCAAGTTACCAAAATGTTGATCAATTCAACCAAAAACAATATTTTTTTTTTAGAAAAATACTAAAAATAAAACTAAACTAGTGAAAATCTAAAAGTACCGATTTCAATTAAGCAAATCGTTTTTAAGACTTTGTCAGGAAGCATTTCGTCACACAAAGGATTATACTCCTAATGCCGACATCATAGCTTTTTGCATTTTCGGTCTCCTTTGATTCGGAACGCGCTTGGAAATAACGGAAATGCCTAAATCTAAAGGTGCGGATTACGTGTCTGTCATTTCGGCTTTGGAACGTCCCCGCGTCACGTCGTTGCACGTGCAGGTGCATTACGCGTATTAAAAATCCTTACAAAGGACTTTCTGCTATTGTCGAGGCGCAGATGAGGCCGAGAGTTACGCAAGCGCGTCGTCGGCGTCGCGACGTCGCTCGAAAACAATCTCGACGTGGAACCCGGAAGTGCTTCATTGCCTTTAATTAGTATGAATGACGAAGGATTGCGACGCTTTGATACACGTTATTGAAGTGTTTTCTTTGAAAAATGAAAAACGGCGGAGAAACTGAAGTAGGTATTCAGAGACGTAGAGAAAATTAATTTTAATAGCAAAGAAGTAGTAAATTTGCCGGTTTTAATCGCATTTTTAGCAGTTTTATTGCAGGGCGGACAGCGGGTGTAATTGCGAGGACTGTATTTAATGCGAGCTTTAAAGCGGCAAGCTCGGGCTTCGCCCGGGGGACACCGGGGCCCGGTTCCACTCCGGATGCTAATGTGAATCCCGGGGGACCTTCATTAAACAACTGGCTGTCCACATTCGCAACACACAGCGCCCGGATTATACGAATTCCGGCACAACTTACACCTCCGCAGCCCAATTATCCTTATAATTTATCTTTAAAGCGTTGTTACGTTTAACTTTCAAGTGAACATCTACTCAAATAGCGACCGTCACGTCCCGAAGGAGTTTAAGTGGATTTGAAATGAACTCAAACGATTTTAATTTATTTCCTTTTCGAAAACTTATGATAAGATTTATAGATTTAAGAGTAGTTCGATAAGAGTCAAAGTGAGAAATTTCCGTCGGCATCTCGAAATCCGTCCACGTAAAGGGGAAACTCTCCAATGATCGCAAATCGGTGTTGTATTGACCGGCGCGGAGGGCAGGCGGCGTCCAATTTTCTATCTATTACTGCCATTATGTGCGAAGGGCGGCGATTCGCAGCCGAACGAACACTCGCGCCCGAGAAATAGAGTCGAAGCGGCCGACGAAAAGTGCTAAGAAGTAAGAATTTCTAAAGTTCCTTCTGCCCCCGAATTACCTGCCAGCGTCCCGGACTCGGGTAATTTATCAGCGACGAGGTGAGCAAGTGGAGATGAAGTCAACTGGAAAATAGCCTGCTACCCATGATGCATATAGAACCGAACTATATACCCAATGTGATCAATTGCTCGAATAGTTGGGAGAATATTCGAAATGATTTTTATAAAAGAGAATTGTTAAAAAGTTGTTAAAATTGTTAAAATTGTTAATCAGAAACAAACTAGAGAAAGAGACATTTAGCACAAATTTCAGTGTTACTCTATTGTTGTTTGAGATACAGTTTGGTTACACGGTTTTTTTGTCCTGCGCCGTCAGTGTTAAACCGCCCGCGGCATAATAAAGTTGCAAAACTACGTTATGTCCGACAAAAACACACCGACGCCGTGCGTCCACCCGACAGTACGTGTACGCGTCGCGGCTCGCGCGAATTAATTTCCGTTTTTGTCCTACCGAACCCACACCACGGTAAAATGGAACTCTAGTTTTGGTACGCTCACTATTTTAAACATTTCGGACAATCCAAAAAGTTTTCAAAATCAACTAGCTAACACTAGTTGGTCAACTAATTAACAATGTATCTAATTATGAGGACATGATTCATTGAAATATGAAAGTTTTCACAGTGGGTGTTGTCATATCGAAGTTGTTTCTGAAGAAGGTTGCAATAGGCATCCGAAACGCCAAACCCTTTTTCAAAAGAATTTTGAACTTGTTTCTGAAGAAAGTTGCAACATGGCATCTAAAACATCAAACCATTTTAAAAAGAATTTTGAATTTGTTTCTGAAGATGGTTGCAACATGACATCCGAAACGTTAAACTCTTTTTCAAAAGAACTTTGAACTTGTTTCTGAAGAAAGTTGCAACATGGCATCTAAAACGTCAAACCATTTTCAAAAGAATTTTGAACTTGTTTCTGAAGATGGTTGCAACATGACATCCGAAACGTTCATCTCTTTTTCAAAAGAACTTCGAACCTATTTTTGAAGAAGGTTGCAACATGTCATCTAAAATGACAAATCCCTTTTTCAAAAGACGCACGGTTAAACCTGAAAGCTCCTAGTTCTAGGTTTGGTGTTAGAATTAGTGCTAATGTTAGTTCTAGTCTTAGTTTCGGTGATTCATTGAACTTTTAAATTCGCTATCGCTGCGAAAATGTCGCTATAGCTAATTTTACTGTCGTTACGAAAATTTCATATTAGTCAACTTCATACCCAGTTAAAAGACTTTATATTTTTATAAAGAATCTTCCCGATCTTAAAAGTCAACATTTGTGTTAAAAAAAATAGAGAAATTTCGTTGTTACTGAACAATTTTTCTTATAATCGTAAAAATTTCATTGTCGCAGCGAAAATTTTAATCCTAATTCAAGAATCTGTTTTTATGAATAATCTTGATGACTTTAAAAGTCGATATTTCATACAAAAACGAAGTAATTTCGCTATTACTACACAAAGTTTTATGTAAAAATTTCATCGCGTGCGAAATTTCGTTGTCGTTGCGACAATTTCGCTTTGGTCAATTTTGCTTAAGTTAAAGAACTTGATATCCTCAATTCAAGAACTTGATGTTTTTATAAACAATCTTGATGACTTTAAAAGTCGATATTTCATACAAAAACGGAGTAATTTCGCTATTGCTACACTAACTTTTATGTTAAAATTTAGTCGCGTGCGATATTTCGTTGTCGTTGCGACATATTCGCGTTGGTCAATTTTACTTAAGTTAAAGAACTTGATATCCTCAACTCAAGAACTTGATGTTTTTATAAACAATCTTGATGACTTTAAAAGTCGATATTTCATACAAAAACGAAACAGTTCGCTATTGCTACACAAAGTTTTATGTAAAAATTTCGTCGCGTGTGAAATTTCGTTGTCGTTGCGACAGTTTCGCGTTGGTCAATTTTACTTAAGTTAAAGAACTTGATATCTTTAATTCAAGAAGTTGATGTTTTTATAAACAATCTTGATGAGTTTAAAAGTCGATATTTCATACAAAAACGGAGTAATTTCGCTATTGCTACACTAACTTTTATGTTAAAAATTAGTCGCGTGCGATATTTCGTTGTCGTTGCGACAATTTCGCGTTGGTCAATTTTACGACCAGTTAAAGAACTTAATATCCTTAATTCAAGAACTTGATGTTTTTATAAACAATCTTGATAAGTTTAAAAGTCGATAGTTCATACAAAAATGGAGTAATTTCGTTTGTTATACAAACTTTTATGTAAAAATTTAGTCGCGTGCGAAATTTCGTTGTCGTTGCGATAATTTTAATCTTAATTCAAGAACTTGTTTTTATGAACAATCTTAATGACTTTAAAAGTCGATATTTCATACAAAAACGAAGCAATTTCGCTATTGGTACATAAAGTTTTGTGTAAAAATTTCGTCGCGTGTGAAATTTCGTTGTCGTTGCGACAATTTCACGTTGGTCAATTTTACTTAAGTTAAAGAACTTAATATCCTTAATTCAAGAACTTGATGTTTCTATAAACAATCTTGATGACTTTAAAAGTCGATATTTCATACGAAAACGGAGTAATTTCGCTATTGCTTCACTAACTTTTATGTTAAAATTTAGTCGCGTGCGAAATTTCGTTGTCGTTGCGACAATTTCACGTTGGTCAATTTTACGACAAGTTAAAGAACTTGATATCCTCAATTCAAGAACTTGATGTTTTTATAGATAAACTGGATGAGTTTAAAAGTCGATATTTCATACAAAAACGGAGTAATTTCGTTTGTTACACAAACTTTCATATCAAACTTTAGTCTCGTGCGAAATTTCGTTGTCGTTGCGACAATTTTACATCAGTCAATTTTACCACCAGTTAAAGAACTTGATATCCTTAGGAACACAAATCAAATAATGTAGTGCTTTCAGTGTTGCTTTGGAAATGTTGATGTAACAGTGAAAATTGAATAGTCACTGGGAATATTTCACCTTTGGGAATTTCACGCCCAGTTAGTTGAATTTAGATGAATTTAGACTTGGTGTCATTATGAATAATGTACTGTAAGAAAATCCTAAATTTCTCCACGGTGAAAAGAATGCATGATTAAACCCCCTTTTTATAACTGGGGACTTGGTGTTGCATTCTTTTCTTCAAGGGACAATTTAGGATTTTCTTATAGTACTTGACTTTAACCCAGTGATTCTAAACCTGGGGGGCGTAATAAAACTAAAGGGGGGGCGCGAGCAAAGCGACAAAGCAAGAACAAATAAGAAAGACCATTAGTAAAAAGATCACAGAAAGTTAATGAAAGAAAAGGAAAATACTTTCTGATATAATAAAAAACAAATTGCACGTTTACACTGATATATTGCACTTATAAATAGAATTCAACGTATTTATTAATTAAATTAACAATATGAAATATAAAACAGAATTAATAATTATTAGTGACTACCTTGGGCCTGTCTCCCAGAGCAAAGTTTTTCAAACGAAGGTTTAATATTGAAAATTGACACTCTAAGCCCTTTTTCTATATTTAGCTGTGATCTATATTTTATCTTCAAAGCAGCCAACGCAAAAAATCCGGTTCCGCAAATTAAAAACTTTATCCAAGTAGGATGTGGAAAATGGTAATAGCACACACTCATCATCCAACCCTGCCCAAAATTCAAAGACTGATTTATCACTAAACTGTTTTTTTATTTCGCCACTTGCCGTGAGGTCTATAAAGATTTCCTCTTCGGCGGTTGAGAGACCTCCGGGAGTATTTTGAAATGAGTCCCTAACCCACTCGTAACTTGCTATCAAGTTAAGTTCAGCAAGGAAATACTTCTTAAAATTCTTTGTCAGCACGGTTAGATGATTTTCAATGGTTACCAAAATAACTGCTATATGTTGCTCTCCAGCCTGGGAAGTTTTGACACATTCATTTGCAAACATTTCTAGATTTTCTTGCTTTACATTTCTACTCCACAATTCTAGTTTTCTACAAAAAGCATTAACTTTGTCACTCGTATCCAACACATGAGTGTTTGTTCCTTGGAGTTGAAGATTCAAGGTATTTAATTTTTCAAATATGTCGACCAAATAGCTCAATTTCATCACAAATAAATCATCCCGAAAGTTCTCGGCTTCCGTTCGGTTTTCCTCTTCTAGAAAAATGGCGATTTCATCTCTTAATTCATAAACACGTTGTAAAAATTTTCCACGTGATAGCCAGATGGCTATCATAGCAAGATTGCCTCGCAATAAAACAGTAACGCTGAATGTACTGCACCCATGTCCTTACAAACTGCAGAAAAGGTTCTTGATTTTAGTGGTTTCATTTTTATATAATTTACTACGGTAATCACTGTTGTTAGCACAAAGTTCAGACCAGGACTCATTTCCTTGGAAATTTCCATGTGTAGTAGTTTTTAAGGTTTATCAAGATCGTTGAATAGCTTTAGTGTCAAAATATAATTAAATTAAATAAAAACTAAGATAACAATCACGATTTCAGTGAAATGAGTGGAAGGTGGGGGGGGGGCGCGATGAGAATTGCGATTGACAATTGAGGCTGTCAGAAGCCAATGTGACTAACTCCATATAATGATCATTTTCAGTACGAAAAGGAAAAGCTAAAAGTTCATAAAAAACAGGTGATGAAGTGTTCAGTTGCCAAAGCAGTTAGCGCATTCTGGTAGCAAACGAGTGAATTGTGGAGTCAATCAGGTTGTACACCGAAATAATATTGAAATTTGCAACCAATGTTATCTAAATTTTGAAAAAAATGGAGTTAGTCACATTGGCTTCTGACAGCCTCAATTGGGTCGCAAATGTAAAAAGGTTGAGAAACGCTGCTTTAACCCTTTGAGTGCTATAACCCCATATATGGGTTCGCGCACAATCATTCAGTTTTGGCTATGAACTCATACGTATTTTCGCACAACTATTCGATGTTTACTATATGTGTTCTAGCATAAGCATTTGATTTAGGTTAGGGATGCGTATGCGGGTGTAATTTGAGCTGCCTAATTCAGTCAGTTGGCAGGAAGTTGGGATCTTTCGTAAAAAGTACGCAATCTATTGCAGCCTTTTTTTGTACGAAGTGACCAGCGTTCAAAAGGTCAAAGATCAATCAACATTTCTATAAATAACGATTTCCCAATTGCTGCAAAAGTTGTGATGTGATATTAACTATAAAAATTTTACTTTTCTTTTTTAAATTCCACTCTAGGATTTTATAGTCTTTAATCTCAACAACATTGGTTATAACAATAAAAAACATATCATAAAGAAGAGAGTGTAGAAATATTCATAGAACTTTATATCCTCTTTAATGACTTTATATCGTTATGAATGGCAGTCTCGTAACTACCAAAAGTAATCTGGATGTTTCTGACGTGTAATCGCGCTTTGCTAATTACAACACGCGCGTTTACGTCCATTGTCCGGCGTCTGGTTGGTCTCGAACGAGAACGGTTGTTGGTGGCGAAGTCCGGCTCGCGAGTCGCGCATAGTTCGGCCTCATTATCGCATTCCGGTCCGGGTCCGCTAACAACGGCAATTCGCCCGCGTTCGCTCGACCGCACGTCGCCATTTCGGCGGCGCCGCCGTAAACAGAACGGACCAGACGCGCGTTATTTAGATTTAACGAGATCGCTTTGGCCCCGGTCGTATTTGTGCACGGCAAACCGCACACCGATGGCGCGGCAGGTTAAGCAGTCGGAAATTAATTGGGAGAGGACGGAGGCGTTTGATGAAATTGTTTGGTCGGATTTAGGAGAGTTCGAGATGTGTTATTTCAATTGGTGTGGTTTGGTTATTTCATTTCAGCCGTATATGTTTATGGTTTTTAAGATTAAGGTTGGTTTATATACTATATCAACGTATGTGTATGTGTCTATTCACTCCTGCACTGATGAACAGCTACATGCGCATAGGGTTGCGCACTAAAACCAGCTTGAGTAGATATACAACCCAAAAGACAGTTCTTCATCAGTAGATAGGTGAACACAAATATTGAAAGTGATTGAAGTATGATGTGAAAAAAATTGACTACCTTCTGGATTTTAGAGGGTTGCCTCCCGTACATAATTTAGTTTGGTACCTATTTTGGAAACAATTTCATAAATCGGTGCCCAATTCCGTTCCCGAATCAAACAGCTATATCGGGCGAAATGCCGTCCGAAATAGGATTTCGTTCGGAAATACGTATAACGCACAAAAAGGGGCTGCCGGAATAGATTTTCCCTCCCATTTCGGGGCGATAAATATCCCCCGACGACGCGTATTTTAAATTTTAACGTTTCACCCGGTCTCGTCGATCACGCATCGTTTAAACTTCATTTTTCAGAAGTAAAAACGATAACTTTTCGTTTGGATATGTTACTATTAAATATTCCATTACGGTTGCATCATCTTTCATTTCTTTTTGAAATTTGTACTACCTGGTAGCGCGGGTGTTTTATGGCTGCAACTTTTTGTAACACGAGGATTAGAGCTCGGGTAGGTATTTATATTGTACCAAGCGGTAACCACTTCGGATATTGCGCTGTCCGAACGAGTATTAATTATCCATGCGCGGGCAAAAATTTCCCTCGTAAAATATTCGCTTTCCGTGCAATTTCAAACAATTAGTTATTCCGTAAAGAATATTACATGAAGTTGATAGTCGCGTTGAGAGTCGCGCGAAGGGAAGTGGGTGAAGGAAATCTCGATCCGAGCTATCGGTAATTTCCTTTAAAGCCCCGGCACGGAATCGGTTAAATACTTGCGGAAGTATACCGCGCGAAATCGGCGAAACTGCCGGTGGATCCGCCTTAATCGCATTGTAGAAACCCTCGCGGAGCAGGTGTCAGGTTCCATTCCGAGTCCCATGAAGCCCCCGGCGCGGCCGGATTAAAACTTGATGAGATAATAGCGCAGTCCGCTGAAATATCCGGAAACCCTTTTCTTACTTCTGCCGGGGACCAAGAATTCCGTATTAGACAGGCGTCGCGGGCCCACCCGTTTTCGAAACCGGATTAGGAGAGACGCGCCACTGAATTATTTAATATCCCCGAACTAAATAATTTTAAAGCTACTTGAAATCGATTATTGTTAGATTGCTAGAAGCGGTTACACCGAAATTCGCCAAATCCTACGACGTGTGGTACAAACGCGACTGTATAAACTACTATAGTTAGCCGACCGTTTGTCATTAGGGTAATTGGTCAAGGTAGGAACCGTCTGCTGTGATTGCGGCCTCTACGGTGTGGTGACCATCTGTACCAACTATCCCCCAACAAATTTAAATCAATCCGACCCGAGCTCAATGCAAATCAACCTAGCAGGTTTGAAAACAAACTTTGATAACTCACTTATAACCCTTTAAATATTTTTTTAAACCTTTCGTTCGTTTTAAATGAAAAATTTCTTATATAAGTTCTCACCCGGTATATATATTTTCAATCCACCCGGCACTCGGTTACGACGCGATAAAATGCAAACGTCGAAAAGGGCGTTATCTGGCGTATCTGGGGTTCGCCCGATATTTACATTGTTAAACCGGCAAATTTGCATTGTTTCGGTGTCGGCCTCGAGAATTGGATTCAAATACGCCCGCATCAATAATTCACGTGCTCCGCTCGGGTTGCAGGCCAGTTTTCAGGATGGCACGTTGAGTGACGTTGCCCGTAGGGACCTCTCTACCGGAGAACGTTGCCTTCGTACCCGTTCACTTCCAGTGAAATGGGTCAGTCGTGTCAGTCTCGTGTGCCTTACGAACGTAATTGATCGACTATTGTGTGACCTTCTATGCGATTTTTCATACTGTATAATAAAATGAAAGTATAATAGGATGTACACAAAGTTGCCTAAATGAACGGTATTTGATGCATTTTTAATTTTGATAGGTGTACAATATATGTTATTTATTTAAAAATGGATTTTTAATGGTGGTGAAAAGAAAATTTGAATATCTTGGTAGAACATAAGTAGTTCCAATTAGTTCTTTCTCACCTGTTTTATTCGCCTCGGATTAGACGCCAACGAAAGTTTTAGAATTGTAAATTTGCAAATCGGTTTTCGGACTTTGCCCGCAAAAATGTAAACAGCCTCCATAAAGTTCTAAGAATATATTAGGCCTTTGTTGACGAGCGGAGTGCGAGAATTTACAAAACAAATCGCGTCTGTTGAATTTGCATAAAGTCCGAGGAGGCATTTCGAAGAATAAGAGGGGGGTTCGTTTGTTTTATCGAGTTGGTTAAATTTGATTTTGGGATAATATTCCGCGACGGATAAGTATACATTTTCCTCCCTTCCTCCCTTTTTTAACTCCGTCATAAATATTTCCTTCGAAAACGGTCGTCGTTGTCGTCGTTCTCGTCGCATACTCGGCTATTGTAACGTGGAATAAAGGGTCCGGGACTGTCATTACGCTTTAATTCATTGCCCCGGTGCCTTAAAGGCCGTTTACAACAAATAAATTATTACCGGAGCGACGCTTTTTGCTCGCGATGCTTTCCGCGGAACGAACGGCGGCAAGTGCGCGCCCTCTAGCGACGGACCGTTTGAATAGTTCAGAGAGGGCTCCGCTTCCACGTACATAAATTACCACCTCGCATATGAATACTTTTACCATAGGCGGACATTCGGCCCTCGAAGGTGGAGGCCGGAACGTGAATACGAAATGAATACCGGGGGGTTTTTAATAGCGTACGCGTCCTCTTTGTTTACATTGTTATAGAGAATATAGAGGATTTTAGAGTTGGTGCCACCAACTTTTTTTAACGTCAACATCCAACCGCCGATAATATTCGGCGAACAATGTTAATTAAATCGTGGAAATTTTCGCGGAGGAACCTGTCGCCGACCGGACTGCGGCAATTATATTGTTTCGGCGGACAAAACGCGTGGTCCCGGATTTCGGGATTCCATTCCCGTCCGATTCCATTCCGGTCTCTCTCCCCTTTATGCCAATAATGTAGGTGACACAGGAGATATAATACTTCGGGGCCGAACGACCCGCCCACGTAATTCCGGTTCGGGAGAATTTCCTCGCAATCGAAAGCAGACGGTTCCGCATTTACATTCCGCCGTGGCCGGCCTGTAATTCAATAGGCGGCCACTATCAAGCGGCGGCACTACGCTCACCCGGACCCTACGTGCTTCCATCGCCCTTCGCAGGAAAACTTCGTAAGCGGACCAGGTGCATTATTTATTTTTCGGAAAATCACTGATGGCTTCCAATAAAATTTTACCTTTACCATTCGATATCACAAACCCAAACACATCTTACATAAATTTACCTGTTTATTCTTATATGTGTGTCACTTCTAACACATATGTTATCATGGAAGGTTGATTCTTATCCTCATTATCTTCCTGGATAAGGTAACAGTTGGTTTTATGTCATTTGCGAAACCCTAAAGCTAACACATACAATGTACACCAATTCGACCTGAAGATAGACGCATTAGCAACAATTGGGCGATTGTAAGTGGGTGTAGCTTGCGCTCTTAAATATATCGAAATAGAACTGTGCTGTGTTAACTAGCAGAAACCTTATTGTTGTCCTTTTCCACTTAAATTAAACGTATCTGCAGCTCAACGGTTTGCATACAATATACGTTAAAAGATTTGCCTATCCAAAAGGATTTTTGAAACGTCTTGATTTTCTAACATGATTTTTTACCTTTTTTTAAGTTCTATTGTAAACACAATAATCAACGAGTATAAATATTTAAAAAGGGAATCTGGTTTGTAAGTCGATTTACAGCTCGGAACAACGGGTAAAGGAACGAAATGAGAATTAAATTGACGAGGTGTGTTTGTTGAAACGCGGAGGGTTACTGGGCAAACGCGAAATCAATACACATACGCATCACAATAGGGGCGGTTTTATACGTAATTTTCGACGATCTCAAAGTGTACGAAATTATACCTTTTTTACGTTTACCTACATTTACGTGATTTGTATTTTTCACAAAACAAGACAAGTTGACAATTTTATTAAATTCGACAACATAATTTTCACCTACAAACACAATTTACTTATATGAGGAAAACGTAAACTGAAGCTTAAAACTTTATTACGACCTTACAACCAAGGTTTCGTTAACTATGCCATCATCAGGTTTATCTGACAACTATTAACGAACAATATAAAGATTAGTTTTGCAATATTGGTAGAAATCTGCACCAGACAAGAAATTGTTATCAAATTCGTAATTAAATTTTAAACTTTAGTTCACATTTTTTCCTCAAATTTTAACATCAACTGAAAAATAGAGATACAAATTACTAAACCAATCATTTCAAGTATATGTTGGGTTGCATATTACATCTATTTTTATATTGAGTTGCATATCTACTTATATATTGAGTTGCATATCTACTTATATATCGGATTGCCTACCTATCCACTTATATATTGGGTTGCATATGATACGTGATTTTAAAAAATAATCTCCTTGTAATGTTGATTTGTTTGTTTTTCCAGATAGAGGACGCCATGCTCATGTTCGACAAACAAACGAACCGGCATAGAGGTAAGAAAACTTTTCCCGACTTATATCGCACGTGCGCGCGTGTTCTTGGGCCGATGCAGGCACGTACTCGGTTTGAATTCCCTCACGGACGACCCTCGGCAAAAACAAGCGTGATGGATGCCTCCAAATTGACCCGAGCGGAGCGTTTGCGAGAGTCGAAAACATCCCAACAAAGTTATTTACATAGAACTTTGCTTCCGCGCCCCCCGATGCGATCTTCTCGAATTCGCGAATTGTCAGCAACGTTTTGTTACTTTGGTTAAAGACGGTTTCCTTCTTTATTTCGTTTCGTTTCTATTTTCTGCAACATTTAACAAGTAGTACTATCTAACGTAAAAATTGTCTCGCTGCTATTATTTTTATCCTTCCTTCGAGAAGTTTCTTTTATCAAAACACGTCTCTTGATAAGAGACGTGTTTGTCGAGAACGTCAGAATACTTTTAAACATGCAACCGTCGCGTCGCCGAAACGCTTTTAACCTTTAAGTCCGGAGAAACTTTGAAGAATGCATTCGGATAATTGAAACGTTCTTCCGAGCGAGAGGATAAACGTTTTAAACAAAGTCAACCCGAGTCCGGTGAAACTTTCGGATTGGGCTTTGTTTTGGTATTCGGACGCGGTATTGACGAACGGAAACCGGCAAATGGATTTCCATTAAGCGGACAACGCGCGCGTTATTGGCGATAATTAAAATCCTATCACTCTTCCGTTGGAAGACGTGAACCGACGGAGTTATCGCAACAATGGGGACCGGTAATGGCAAAATAGTAAAAACGCCAACCGAGTCCGAGTAGTACAACGGTAATGGGACATCAGATGGATACAATACGTCCCAGCGATAAATAACCTACAAAACAACTAAAAAAACAGATCCCATTCTCATGTGAATTAAACGAATAATAATTTTTTAATTTTAATTTAATTCTACAAGAAGGGACAATTATTCATCGAAAATAAGTAAAACTATCAAAAATTAATAGGGAATTTATTATCTCCGGTGTTTGTTTGAGATGAACACCGAGAACACGTGGGAGGAAGTCGGATGGATTACGACCACGAAATTTGGCGTCGTTTTCTATATCTCGGCGAACTCCTCGTTCGCCTTCGAAGATCGTGACTTACAGGAAAACAGCCCCTCCCGCCGAATTATTTGTAATTCAAAACACGTCGTCGGTAACGTGCCGTTTATTTTGATAGATTACGCGCCCGACCTCTCGATATTTTATTAATTAAAACGATCCGATCGTCGAGTTCTTCGGTGCAGGGTTCATTTATCAAACGATGATAAACGTTTATTGATGACTACTTTAGAAAATGAAAAAATAAAAAAATGTTTTTGAAGGAAAAAAATTTCTAATTCGTTTATTTAATAATACAGAAGATATACAACCCAATTAGTTTTTGAAAGGATGAGTATTTTGATGGGTATGTAACCCAAAAATGTTCCACAATCTTGTGATTTTAAATACCGAGTTGAGTTACATAACTGTTATGGTGGGTTTAGGATGCCAAACTTAAAGGCTGTAATCATAACCGTAGCAGTCACTTTAGTATTTAAAAAAAGTTCATATATTTTGTTTCAATAGAAGTGTTTAGGCAACGTCTCGAAATTACGGCAAATAATATGGTTATTACAGCTAAGGTTACGGTTAAATTTGATATCCTAAACCCACCATTAGTATTCCAACTTGTTGAGTTTTGCTCAAAGCTCTTTCTTGGATTATATATTCGTCATCTTGTTTATAGGATATACAACCTAATTGACATAATATAAATACTGGTATTCGAACTCATTGAGTTCCGTTCAAAGGTATCTCTTGGATTATATATTTAATGTCCTGTCTATAGGATATACAACCTAATTAACACCTGGAAGGAAGGAGATTTAGGTAGATATGTAACCCAACTATCTATATTGTGGAACATCTAGATCAATGGTGGGCAACCTTTTGTATAGTTGGGGGCCAGATTACGGTTTACCTTTTATAGGTGTGCCGAAGTAGAAAATTGACAAATGTTCGATACCTTACAAGTTTTTCTTTTTAATATAAAAAACAAAGTTAAAGATTAGATCTCCCAGATCTTCTGCTTTCGATCGGTAGAACAACTGCCCAAAAAGCAGGAGATCTGGGTTCGTATCCTAGTTCAGTAATAAGACATTTTTTTCTATAACGCGTGAGTGATAAAAACCTTTCTTTAGTTATTCCTTTCTATTACAAATTTTTGATTTAAAACAAAAATCGTTTATTATTCTTTCTAAAGATCTCGGGGACCAAATTAGACCCTCGAGCGAGCCGGAGATTGCCTACCGTTGATCTAAATATACCATTCCACAATCTCATCGTTTCAAGTATCGAATCAAGTTACATAACTGCTGGTATTCCAACTTGTTATGTGAAAAAGCTATCTCTTGGGTTATAAGTCTGCTATCCGGATGATATACCGGGTGTGTAAGACACCCGTCCGTCCACCCCTTATAAAATCAAGAGAAATGGTTTTTTTGAAAAATCCCAAAAATTTTGATTGCCAAATGGGGTATGCTCTATCCGTTGATGATATTTTCAACTTCCAGTTCTGACCGGAAATAGGTTCGAACCCTACCCTACCCTAGCTACCCTATGTTAATTCGAAACGAACACTTTCACTTGTATTCTATGTAGCACGAGTACCTCAAGTAGAATTAAAATATGTAATAAAAAGTATCACGTTCCATTTAAAAAAATGAACTTCCTGTCTGAATAACCTATTTCCGGTTAGAACCGGAAGTTGAAAATATCATCAACAGATAGAGAACATTTGGTAATCAATTTTTTTTGGATTTTTCAAATAAACCATTTATCTTGATTTTGAAAGGGGTGGACGGGTGGTCTTGCACACCCGGTATAACCTATTTATCATTTGAAATTATCAGTGTTTTGATAGATATGTAACCCAACTATCTAGATATTACAAAATTCACTCTCACAAAGGTCTTTTTTGGAATTACATGTTTGTTATCCTTTCTATGGGATGTACAACCTAATTAACACTTGAAAAGAAGAAGATTTAGTTCAAGTTTTTGGATATGTAACCCAACTATCTAAATGTTCGACAATCTCATCGTTTTAAGCATCGAATTGAGTTACATAACTGTTAGTATTCCAACTTGTTTGAGTTTCAATCAGAACTATTTCTTGGGTTCTCTGTCTATTGTCCTGTCTATATGATATACAACCTAATTAGCATTTGAAAAGCACTAAATTTTGATAAATATGTAACCCAACGTTCTATATGTTCTATAATCTCATTGTTTTAAATGTTGGTTGAGTTACATAACTACTAGACTTTTAACAGATTGGGTTCCATTCCAAACTATTTGTTTAGCTAAGCATCTGTCTAAATACTCTACATTTTTATCGTCTCAAGTGTTGATTGGATTATATTTTCGCTGAAATGTTTTCCAAGTAACAAAAGTCAATTTTAGCTTTTTCAATCTGTTCATTCAGAGGCTATACAACACAATTAGCACTTGAAACGATGAACATTTTAATAGATATGTAACCCAACTATCTATATGTTCTATAATCTCAATGTTTTGAATGTTGATTGGGTTACATAAGTGCTAGTCTTTCAAGAAGTTGGTTTCTATTCATAACTATCTCTTTAGCTATATATCTGTCTAAATACTTTACATTTTCATCGTTTCAAGCGTTGATTGGGTTATATTTTCGCTGAAACGTTTTCTAAGTAAGAAAAGTCAAGTCTAGCTTTTTCAATCTATTCATATAGAGGGTATACAACACAATTAGCACTTGAAACGATGAACATTTTGATGGATATGTAACCCAATTATCTATATGTTCTATAATCTTATTGTTTTGAATGTTGGTTGGCTTACATAAGTGCTAGACGTTTAACAGATTGGGTTCCATTCCAAACTCTTTGTTTAGCTAAGTATCTGTCTAAATACTCTACATTTTCATCGTCTTAAGTGTTGATTGTGTTATATTTTCGCTGGAATGTTTTCTAAATAAGAAAACTCAATTCTAGCTTTTTCAATCTATTCATACAGAGGATATACAACACAATTAACACTTGAAACTTCCAACAAGTTTGGTATAAAAGGTATTATTTAGTGCGAGTGAGTTAGATTTAGGAATTAAAGTACCTCAGTTCTTCGAGATCTCACCTAGGTGTGAATCAATCTTGTGTACAGAAAATATTAATAAATTCGGATAAACCGAAGTTCAAAGTCTAATTTATAGAACTTGAAAACAGTAGACAATAGATGATGAATCCATTTAACGGGGCTTTTCTCAACACTTCCAAAGTTCAGATCGCAAAATTTCGCAGAAAAATTAAGCCAAGTCATCTATGTCTTAACATCACAAGAACTAGTCGTAAAGAGAGCGAAAACCCACTTAACTTGTCGTAATATCCGTTAAAAACCGGAAAATGATGAAATTTCATTTGAAAAACAACCCTAAATCTTGTAACAACTCAATGCCCTCTTTGAGAGGATAGAAATAAGTATATTTGAAGGATAGGGAACTGTAAAGACTAGGAATGTTCCAAAGTCAATCGCTGAAATAAGAAAATATTAAACGCAATAATCAAACAGTTGCATGCATATGGGGATAAGAAAAGAGGATAAAATTACAAAATTAAAAATTACACGTAACAAGTTGAGTTACATATCTATCGAAATACCTAAAAAAATTATTTGTAACTCCTCCATTTATTCGTTTAGATTATATACAACCCAATTAACACTTCAAATGATAAGAATTTTATTAGATATGTAACCCAATTGCCTAAATATTTTCCATATTCATCGTTTTAAGAGTTTTGTATCGAATCACTTTTAAAATTGGTTTACATAACTGTCTCTTGGGTTACATATCTAAATATTCTACATTCTTGTCTTGAAATGTTGATTGGGTTGCATCGTCGATGGATTGTGTCGTCGATGGGTTGTATTTATCGCTAAGTGAATGGATGATTGAGCCACAATTGGTTTTTGTTTACCTCATATAATGAAATAAATCCATAAATTTTAATAACATATACAGTGCGAGGTGATTTGCACGTGTATCGAAAATTGTACGTAGTCGTAGAGAGCTATTAATTTACAGTTTGGCTTTATTTGTTTATTTGATTCGAACACGTCAATTTATAACCGACGTACGTCGCTTTATTCACATTCGCGGTTTGGAGAGAGGTGACGGCTCGGTTCACCTCAAAAGCCAAACTCGCGTTATTAATTTTGGAACAGTAACGGATCCCATTAAAAGATAAACGGTGGAGGTAAATGAGAACGAGGAAGATTCTATAAATAAGTTAGATTAAATTTTCAGCTTTCTATTATGTTAATATTAATGTGTGTTTTTACTATTATTAACGTTCTATTTACTCTAATCGGTTTTATTTAAGTAAAGAAATTGGTAAGTAAGTGAAATCAAAAATGTTGAAATGATGAGTCTTTTAGTTAAGTTTTATGTCGAGGGTAATCTCTAAAGGGTCCAATTTTTTTTATACTCATGGGTGAAACCCCCCTTAAAAACAAGCTAAAGCGCTCTTATTATACCAATATTTCTCGCGTCCCAAGTCCTTAGTTTTGACAAATGACCCGCCCTCGTCGCACCTTATGTAAGTCCCCGCTGCGTAAGACAAACGAAAAAAAATTACCTACCCCGGCAGATTTTCAGGGTTTTATTCTCGCCCTCCGACCGAGATAGATCCTAAAAGAAGGATGACCGTACATTTTTATGGAAGCTCTTTTTAAAAAAAAAGTGACCGCGATCGTCTCTTTATCCCATCAATTTGTACGAAACTTTTGGTCGTGTTTATTGAATACAGTCCGAAAAAACCGTCAACAAGCATTGTTGCATTTTTTTTTCTTTTGTGTTTTAAAATTAGGTTTCACCATTGTTTTGTAATTAAAACCGATCGTCCGAATTTTGAAATGTTTATCATGTTATCGATTGATGGCTGGTTGGGAAAAAGCAAAAAACTCTCTCTCTATGAAATCCCGTTTTTCAGTAGGTTAATTCACAAGTCGGTACTGTAAATTATTTCATGCTAAAATTGAATGGGAATTTTATATTTTACCGATAAGATATTATATTCTATTTATTATTGTTAAATAATTGAGTGAAACCGTACGTGTTAAATAACGTTAAAAATGTGTGTTACAAAATATCAACGTCGACAAAAATTCCACTCAGGTGCCCAACGTAAATATTTTTAAACTCCGACCAAATATGAATAATACATGGACTTTAGCGCACACATCACATGCGATGCGAGAAAAACGTCTATCAATTTTACAAAAAACGAGCGCTGTACAAACCGGAAGTAAAGCCGATAGTATGCAGCGTCACAAAAAAAAACAAATAACCTCGTCGTTCGATGTTGAACGAATAAAAGCTGCTTTCAGGTAATTTAAGGGGCCTTTACCGCGATCTATAGATATAGCAAAATATGTACTTCTTACTTCACAAATTATGGCGTTAATAATAAATGGATTTAGTTGGTTCTTTCAGGAAACGTTGACTGAAAGTGCATAGATTCTCTGGACGGTCTTGCATTTTTGATTTCTCTTTTTATTAAAACAATAATTAGTAACAATCACACCCATAAATAGGGTATTTTCGAGCTGTGATTGATCAAAGCTGAACGTTTTAAACAAATTTTTTCGACCGTCCATAGGTAGCCACATGTTTTTTCTACAAGTATATACAAAAATGTGTGTTATTGATCATGTAATAAGTGATTTAAACCCTAAATACGAGTGAGCTGTAAGAAATAAAAATCGCCTTGTACGGTGGCGCTGCCTGGTGCTCATTATTTGTAGTACTTAAGCACCGCCCAGAGAAAAGGACCGAGACACCTTTTCTTTCTGGCTTTCGGAATGCATTCCGCTTATCCTAATATTTTCTGTTGGATAATTTGGACACATGAGTCGTTTTGTATTAAACTTTCAAGCAAAAGTGTATTTATTGTCAGCATGTAATTTGTGAAATAATCATTACCTTATTTTCGGACCAAAATTAACCATAAGTATTAATTTATTAATGTTTTGATAAAAGAACTGTCTTGTTTAGGATTAAAATATTTTTATTATTATAATGTATTAGTAATAAAATAATTGCTGATACTTTACATAAACATAATATGTGTTCGATTAATACACATCTGCGTAAATAAGAAAAATAAAAATAAGTATCTAGAATAGAAAACGTATTATTATTATTACTATTTTTAAATAAGTATCGGTTACTGCAAAAAAATGTAAATACTTAAAAGTTTACACTTTGTATGGTCATAAAGTAACTTTGAGTTATTTTTGTTTACACACTATATGTACCAAATTCAAGGACAGTTACATTTGACTGGCAGAGAAGACTGTTACTTCATTATATGGACGAAGAAAAATTTCGCGTATCAAAAGGTAATAATAATATGTACCTATCTTACAATCATTATCAACTTGAATGTATTCCACAGATAAAAAGGCAACCAATGTTCTGGGATGACATGGTACCAAAATTAAAAAAAAAATATTTTAAATGTGTTTTACCGGAATTAGTTGATCCGAGATTTTGTAGACCACCACCGCATAATGTCATTCGAAATCCCGATAGAGCATAAGCAACAAAATTGTTAAATTAGGAGAGCTAAAGGGCATAAAGAAATTGGAGTACTAGAGAAAAATTTTTAATTTCGATTTCAGATAATTTGGAAACAAATAACTGTTTTTTGCTATTAGTTATTAAAGTGTAAATGTAATTTTGTTGATATACCTTCAAAATATCCTTTTATTGTTTTCAGCAAATTGTTGAGGATCTTTAAAACATGCTCGTCGGTGTCGGGCAAACGTTTCTTTCGTATGTATACCCTGTTTATTTACACAAGACATAATAAAAAGAAGTCCGGTATTGCGATAAAATCTCAGCCAATAAAAATATTTCATTAAATAAACACACTAGTTTTAGACCATGCCCACCGAGTCCGCCTTTGAGCTTCCTCCCCCCACACAGCGAATCCCCTCAGAAACTTTAGGACCGTGATTGAGGCACCTTAAATAATAAAAAAATATCGTGTATCTGTAATTTTTTTTTCAAAAACCGCATTTTATTGAAATGGAAATAATTCTAAAAATGTATATAATAAATAAGTACCTGAAATTTTTTTTGAAACGTGTTAATTTTTAAAAATTCATATCTAAGAAAGTAGTTCTGAGATTTGAAATTTTATAAAGATTTAAATTGAAACTTAATCTTTATTTTTACCAAAAAGAAATTTTCTACGATTTTTAGTTTTTTCTAAAAGGCGGAAATTCTAACCTAACTTTTTCAACATGTTTAGTGAAATTTATCAGTTTTTAAAAATTCATATTTAAAAAACTAATTGTTTTGGAGACTTCAATTTTTATGACGATATACATTAATTATTAATCTTTATTTGTACCAAAGATGATTTTTCTACGACTTTTAGTTTTTTGCTCAGAGACGAAATTCTAACCTAACTTAATTTGCATGTCTAAAAATTTTTAAAAATTCATATCTAAAAAACTAATTGTTTTAGAAACTTGAAATTTTATAAGGATTTAAATTAATATTGAGTCTTTATTTTTACCAAAGTTACATTTTCTACAACTTTTAGTTTTTTCTAAAAGGCGGAAATTCTAACCTAACTTATTCAACATGTTTAGCAAAATTGGTCAATTTTAAAAAATTCATATCTAAAAAACTAATTGTATTAGAGACTTAAATTTTTATGACGATATACGTTAATTATTAATCTTTATTTGTACCAAAGATGAATTTTCTACGACTTTTAGTTTTTTCATCAGGCATGAAATTCTAACCTAACTTAATTTGCATGTCTAAAAAATTTTAAAAATTCATATCTAAAAAACTAATTGTTTTAGAGACTTGAAATGTTATGACGATTTAGATTAATATTTGATCTTTATTTTTACCAAAGAGAAATTTTCTACGACTTTTAGTTTCTCTCTCCGAAGTGAAAATGTAACTTAACGTCTTTAATTGACGTTTTTAAACATAAAAAATTAGGTTCCGTTTTTAAACTGAAATCTGTTTTATATAATTTTGTTAAAAATTAAATAGAAATTAGAAAACTTCTTAAAGACACCAAAGATTTTTGATCAAACATAACATAACTGAAAAAAACTAGTTCAAAAATTTCGGTCGGTTTAAAAAAATCGTAGGATCTTTGTTTACTAATATTTAGAAAAGATTTTTTAGACAAATACACACTAACATATCTACTTTTTATTAAAGTTAACGGATTTGTTCTAATTATAACCAAAAAAATTTTAAAAATTCTTAAAGACACCAAAGACGTTTGACCGAACATAACCTAACTGTCAAAAATTTGGACCAACTTTAAAAAATCCCACAAACTTTATTTATTGGAGTTGAAAAAAGATTTTTTAGAAAAATATGTTTTAGAATATCTATTTTTAATTGAAGTTAACGGATTTGTTCTAATTATTATCAACAAAATTTAAAAAATTCTCAAACATGTCTAAGATTTTTCATCAAATTGTCAAAAATTTTGGTCAACTTTAAAATTCCTAGGGACTTTATTTAGTGGAATTGAAAAAAGATTTTGTAGAAATATATGTTTTAGAATATCTATTTTTAACTAAACTTAACGGATTTGTTCTAATTATTACCAAAAAAATTAAAAAAATTCTTAAAATGTCTAAGATTTTTGATCAAATTGTCAAAAATTTAGGTCAGCTTTAAAAAATCCTAGGGACTTTATTTACTGGAATTGAAAAAAGATTTTTTGGAAAAATATGTTTTAGAATATCTATTTTTAATTAAACTTAATGGATTTGTTCTAATTATTACCAAAAAAATTTAAAAAATTCTCAAATACACTTAAGATTTTTGACCAAAATGTTAAATCTTTGGGCCAACTTTAGAAAATCCTAGGAACTATATTTATTGGAATCGAAAAAAGATTTTTTAAAAAAAATATGTTTTAGAATGTCTACTTTTAATTAAACTTAACGGATTTGTTCTAATTATTACCAAAAAATTAAAAAAATTCTCAAAGACGTCTAAGATTTTCGATCAAATTGTCAAAAATTTAGGTCAATTTCAAAAAATCCTAGGGACTTTATTTACTGGAATTGAAAAAAGATTTTTTAGGAAAATATGTTTTAGAATATCTATTTTTAATTAAACTTAACGGATTTGTTCTAATTAGTACCAAAAAAATTAAAAAAATTCTCATAGACACTTAATATTTTTGACCAAATTGTCAAAAATTGAGGTTAACTTTAAAAAATCCTTGGGACTTTATTTACTGGAATTGAAAAAAGATTTTTTGGAAAAATATGTTTTAGAATGTCTACTTTTAATTAAACTTAACGGATTTGTTCTAATTATTACCAAAAAAATTAAAAAAATTCTCAAAAATGTCTAAGATTTTCGATCAAATTGTCAAAAATTTAGGTCAACTTTAAAAAATCCTAGGGACTTTATTTACTGGAATTGAAAAAAGATTTTTTGGAAAAATATGTTTTAGAATATCTATTTTTAATTAAACTTAACAGATTTCTTCTAATTATTACCAAAAAAAAAATTAAAAAAATCCTCAAAGGCATTCAAGATTTCTGACCAAAATGTTAAATCTTTGGGCCAACTTTAGAAAATCCTAGGAACTATATTTACTGGAATCGAAAAAAGATTTTTTAGAAAAATATGTCTTAGAATATCTACTTTTAATTAAACTTAACGGATTTGTTCTAATTATTACCAAAAAAATTTAAAAAATTTTCAAAGACACTTAAAATCTTTGACAAAAATGTAAAAGTTTTGGGTCAACTTTAAAAAATCCAAGAAAGTTTATTTACTGGAATCGAAAAAAGTTTTGTTAGAAAAATATATTTTAGGGCCGGTTTATTCACCTACCTGTAAACTAACTTATAACTTATCATACACGTAAATACTACCTCTGTCCCATAATAAGTGACCGATATGGTGGAAATTTAAGTCCCAAAATAACTGTCCGTTTTAAAATAATTTTTTTTTCAAGATTTTTTTAATATCAAACTTCCAAAATTGTTAAGAAATATATTTATAACTTTACAAAACTGTGTAAGAATAATAATAATACTACTTAATTACTGCTACTAATCTTTGCCTGAATAATGGTACACACTTTGTAAATAATGGTACGCACTTTAACGCACTTCCTGGTTTAGGTTAGGCCTTTTTGGTTGAGGCACAACTTCAAAAACTCCTCGACGGTTCATTATATGATCACTCCGGTACTTTTAAAAGTAAAAAGATGGCGTATGTTTATAAATCACTACTCAAAAGTTAAGTAAACGCGTTTAAATTTTTTAACAACATTCATGTGTCAGTTTTAACTTAAGTCTCTTGATGGAATACAAGATTGCAACCGACATTTCGAAATAACGTTAAGATTCGGGAAATACCAAAATCGGACACTTATTATGGGACAGAGGGAGTATAAAAATAGGTTTATTCATTGCTGCATAACGCTATGTGTCACATAAATATGCCTATCTGTCGGATATATTTATGGGTTGGTTTAGGTAGTTGATAAGGTTTATGTGACGGATTAGGACATGCAAATCAGTCAAACAAAAAATCAAAAAGTAAATTTTAGTTGATACTTTTTTTAGACGATGATGTAACAATAACTAATTTTACTCGAGTTCCATATAATTCTGTGAATTGATTACGGGATTGAATTCACCCGCCTACGATAGTTGAAGAAAAATGAAAGAGGACATGTTATAGATGTTGTAAATGTGCAGCACTAGCTCAAAACTGGGATAAGTAGGATTGTTTATAATAATTTTTGATCGGAATTTTATAATAGCGATTGGAAAGAGGGCATAAAAGAGGATTTTTTTTCTGAACCTTTTTTGATATCATAAATTGTTTAGGAGAAACATTTTTTTTAACTGCTCAATTTTTATGGATCACTTTTACCTTCTTCAAAATGTTTTTAGGCCTTAAGATAGGATTTTGCTGAGGTTGGGACCCTCTACAATGTATCAATTTTGAAAAAAATGCGTGTATTGGGTTCGGTACGTTTCCTTGTAAGTTATCGGGAACTTTATGGATAGGTGAATAAACCGGATTTTGTTATTTGTGATATTAAGGCTGTGGTCTTACGGTCATCGAGTTTCTAAGGGGCCCAGGCGTGAGACGCGCGGAGGTAAGAAGGTGGACCTTATTTCTGGGCTACGCTCCGCCCTTTGTAGATAACAGACAAAGGATTTATATTCGAAACTCATGTGTTTATTTATCTTTTGTCGAGAAGTGAATACATGAATAGAGGTTCAGTTCGTTTTAGTAAAGTAGAAAAAGACGGAAACATTAGATGTATCTTTCTTACTAAATTCTAATAAGATCCTGACTTATTTTAGTATATGTAATAAATACTGTGTTAAAAAAATTAAATGTTTTAAAATTGTACAGCAGTTCGTAGTACAGATAGGATAATCGACTGTACTGTACTGGTGGGCCAAATTGGACACTTGTAAAGGGACACCCCTGTTTCTATAAGAGATAGGGTAAAATAATATTGGTGTCTTGCTCGATGTTTATAAGAAATCGAATGGCGAAAACCGCAAATTGATACTTCTTACGATTTCGGAAATACAGGTGTTTTTCGAAAAAGTGCATTTTTTAAAAATCTCCATAACTTCTTTTCTATTGGATTATGCTTGATCCTGTGAAAAGATTCCCGAAACAACTTTTTATCTAGAATTTGTTGGTGTAAATTTGATTTTTTGTAAGCAATATTCTAATAGATGCAGACAAATATTTCTTTTTCAAATGGAACACCTATACATTTTTGCATATTCGACGGAAGTTTAAATTGCCTTTCCAAAAGTGTGCCACACATGATACCTTGCTTGCGATATCACTTAGCCTTTTTGGTTCAGATTATGGCTTCAAACAGTCTACATTTTTTAGCATCGAGAAAAATGAGTTTAAACGTTATCTTCTCTCTGTATATCGTTTATGTAAATACAACCTCTGCATTTTCTCCAGATTCTCTGAAACAAATTATCGCATCTATCCCATTTTTCAAACTTTATAGGCATATTTTTGGAAAGGGAATTCTAGGCTCTCGTGTAATATGTAATAATATAGTGTTTCATTAAAAAAAAAACACTTTTATGTATATAGCTATTAAAATATTGCTTAGAGAGAAAACTAACCTACACCGTCAAAATCTACATAAAAAGTTGCCACGAGAATGTTTTCACAAAATTAAACATTTTCCAACAGGAAAAAAATTATGAAGACTTCAAAAATGCACTTTTTCGAAAAGCATCCCCAATACCTCTGAAACCGTAAAAGATATCAATATGAGGTTTTCAGCATTCGATTTCTTATAAAAATCGAGCATCAGTTAGTGTTCAAAATTACAATATCGAACTTTATTTTTATGAGGTCGAGGTATTTATATAACAAAAAGATTAGTAAAATTATGAAATGAACTTTTCATTCATTTTAGTTTACTAAAATTCTAAAATTTTTTACAAGCAATAAAATCTGTGAATTCCAAACTCGAATAATTCTCCAAAGTATTTTATCTCCAGAAATGCACAACGAAGCAGAATCGACTTACACAAAAAACCTGTTTGTTTACTTACGGCACCTACTCAACTCCGCCGGCCATACCACGTGGTCAATCAGGGCGGAGCTATCTAGCGAAATTGAAAAATATTCTCAAGTTTGTACCGTGGGAATTTCCAAAATTTCTCGTTTATCTTTTAAAATATCAAAAAACGGTAAATGGAAAAAATATATCTTGAATATTTATCTAGACATGTGAATAGCCCGTTTAAAAATGCTTCTTAATAATTTCAGTTATTAACAATAATTTATTAAATATCTTTATTCGCTTGCCTAGATTTTTCAGTTTTATCCAACTTTCGTTTGAAAGTTTTTTTGATTTATCAAACGGCTACCGCGAAATATTGGAACAACTTTTTCGGGCCCGAGACCACAGCCTTAACAGCTACCTTATAAACTTATTGCCTAGTAAGTTATCGGGAACTTATAGAAAGGTGAATAAACCGGGCCTTAGAGTATCTATTTTTAATTAAACTTATTGGTAGTCTAGAAAATCTTTTAAACTTTGATTATTTTTTCAAAATGTCGAGATTTACACAAGTTTTTTTTTTATTTTTTTGATAAGCTTTGTAAAAAATCTACCTGTATTATAATAAGCCAAAGACTTTAATCTAGCTATGTGAGAAAAATCTTTCCTCAAGTCCCATAAATAAAGTCTCGGGGATTTTTTTTAAACTTTGACCATTTTTTTTTCAATATGTTGGAATTTATATAAGAATTTTTTAAATTTTTTTTGTAAGATTTAGAAAAAATCTGTCTACTTTATAATAAACCAAATACTTTAATCTAATTGTGTGAGAAAAATCTTTCCTCAATTCCCATAAATAAAGTCCAGAGGATTTTTTTTAAACTTTGACCATTTTTTTCAAAATGTTGGATTTTATATAAGAATTTTTTTAATTTTTTTTAGTAAGATTTAGAAAAAATCTGTCTGCTTTATAATAAACCAAATACTTTAATCTAGCAATATGAGAAAAATCTTTCCTCAATTCCCATAAATAAAGTCCAGAGGATTTTTTTAAACTTTGACCATTTTTCAAAATGTCGGAATTTATATAAAAATTTTTTTAATTTTTTTGGTGAAACTTAAAAACGATCTGTCTGCTTTATAACAAACTAAATACTTTAATCTAGCAATATGAGAAAGATTTTTTCTCAATTCCCATAAATAAAGTCTGGAGGATTTTTTTAAACTTTGACCATTTTTTTTTTAATGTCGGGATTTATATAAGAATCTTTTTTAATTTTTTTGGTAAGATTTAGAAAAAATCTGTCTACTTTATAATAAACCAAATACTTTAATCTAGCAATATGAGAAAGATTTTTCCTCAATTCCCATAAATAAAGTCCAGAGGAATTTTTTAAACTTTGACAATTTTTTCAAAATGTCGGAATTTATATAAGAATTTTTTTAATTTTTTTGGTAAGATTTAGAAAAAATCTATCTACTTTATAATAATCCAAATACTTTAATCTAATAATGTGAAAAAAATCATTCATCCATTTCCATAAATAAAGTCTGGGGGATTTTTTTAAACTTTGACCATTTTTCAAAATGTCGGAATTTATATAAAAATTTTTTTAATTTTTTTGGTGAAACTTAAAAACGATCTGTCTGCTTTACAACAAACTAAATACTTTAATCTAGCTATGTGAGAAAAATCTTTTCTCAATTCCCATAAATAAAGTCCAGAGGATTTTTTTAAACTTCGACCATTTTTCCAAAATGTTGGAATTTATATAAGAATTGTTTTTATTTTTTTGGTACGATTTAGAAAAAATCTGTCTACTTTATAATAAACCAAATACTTTAATCTAACAATGTGAGAAAAATCTTTCATCAATTTCCATAAATAAATTCTGGGGGATTTTTTTAAACTTTGACCATTTTTCAAAATGTCGGAATTTATATAAAATTTTTTTTAATTTTTTTGGTGAAACTTAAAAACGATCTGTCTGCTTTATAACAAACTAAATACTTTAATCTAGCTATGTGAGAAAAATCTTTCCTCAATTCCCATAAATAAAGTCTAGGGGATTTTTTTAAACTTTGACCATTTTTTCAAAATGTCGGAATTTATATAAAATTTTTTTTAATTTTTTTGGTAAGATTTAGAAAAAATCTGTCTGTTTTATAATAAACCAAATACTTTAATCTAGCTATGTGTGAAAAATCTTTCTTCAATTCCCATAAATAAAGTCCAGAGGATTTTTTTAAACTTTGACAATTTTTTCAAAATGTTGGAATTTATATAAGAATTTTTTTAATTTTTTTGGTAAGATTTAGAAAAAATCTGTCTACTTTATAATAATCCAAATACTATAATCTAACAATGTGAGAAAAATCTTTCCTCAATTCCCATAAATAAAGCCTAGGGGATTTTTTTAAACTTCGACCATTTTTTCAAAATGTCGGAATTTATATAAAATTTTTTTTAATTTTTTTGGTATGATTTAGAAAAAATGTGTCAGTTTTATAATAAACCAAATACTTGAATCTAGCTATGAATGAAAAAGTTTTCCTCAATTCCCATAAATAAAGCCTAGGGGATTTTTTAACTTTGACCAATTTTTAAAATTTTTTAAAAATTCATATCTAAAAAACTAATTATTATAGAGACTTGAAATTTTATAAGAATTTAGATTAATACTTAATCTTTATTTTTACCAAAAATGAATTTCCTACGACTTTTAGTTTTTTCTATAGAGACGAAATCCTAACCTAACTTAATTTACATATCTAAAAGTTAATTTTTAAAAATTCACATTTAAAAAACTAATTGCTTTAGAGATTTGAAATTTTATAAGGATTTAGATTAATACTTAATCTTTATTTTTACCAAAGATAAATTTTCTAGTTTTTGTTTTTCCTTCCGAAGAGAAAATGTAACTTAATGTCCTTAATTAAAACATTCGAAACATAATTTTACATTCTAAAAGTGATTTTTTCTTTGAATTACATTAAAATTTTACATTATTTAAAAGTTATAATATTATTTTATATAAAATTTTATTATACCTATATACATATTTTTTCTGTTAAATTTTCACACCCGTTTCAAAATTTATATTGTTCACGTGTGTACTTGTCGAGCTTGCCATAAATTCCACTTAATAATAGCGCAACTGTTCATGATGCCGTTGTTTAATTATGTCGTTGTTATAATAAATTGTTAAATTAAAATTTCTCCAACCGGCTAAACCGTTTATTTATTGCCGTTTACGTCGTCGACGAATTTTTGGAATTTTTAAAGTCATCGTCGTCGCGATAAATAACGACGTGTTAGTTATAACACGTCGTTGTTGTTAAATAACCCTTTTTTTCAACAACCCGGAGATTTTTAAACGGCAGATTTTTAAACAGTAAAATCAACACGTTCCCGTATGCCTTCATTACAATTTCCAATTAAGCCCGCAATAAAGCATACGACCGTGCGGGGTCCGAAATGAACGCCGGCGCGTAATAATGGTGGAACCGTGGACGATGGGGGACTTTAAAAATTATAATCACACTGAGCGCGAACGTTCTGGATTATTTAAATGCAATTTTACGCGAAAAGCGAAACCATCCGCTAATTGCAATTATCGTAAGAATTATTTTATTCGAATTGCGTCGGTCTGCCGTATGTCGGTAATGGCGCGCCCTCGTGTTTGGACACCAGCTCGTTGTGGTTTGTAGAATTTATTCATGGATAATTTTACAAATGTAATTTGAATAATAAACGAACGTTCAACGATGTAGTCAGCTGTGGCAAACAGCTACAGTTAGTCTTTAGTAATTTTTTTTAATTTTTGCTTTTGATTATGATATAAATTTGTAAACATAACTAATTACAATCGATTTAGTCACTTTGCAAAGTGGAGATAAATCATCATGTCTAACGGAGAATGCATTAACCGTGTTTCACAACAATCGCCAAACTGAAGAAAAAGCACACACGCGAAATCCATTAGTCATCATTAGTCGCATAAAAAGTCTCTAGTAAAAGCAAAATGACTGTGGCATTTACTGGCTAAGTACGACACGTCAGCGATAGTTAACTGGAATAAATAGTCTTTGAGAACGTCGATTGTATGTTGTCAAGTACAGTTTTTAGTATTTAAAATTTCTTATAGTGATGGGTCGTTGTATATAGAAATAAATTTCTGGTGTTTGGTTTTTAACGAATAAAAAAAGGAGTATTTATAGAGCGATTAAACTAACGTGAAGTTTTATTACGACCGTTTCAATTTTTTAAACAATTCCACATCTATACAATATATGAAAATAAACAATAACGGCGCGGGTCAGGACGTGAAGCGAATAACTATGAACGGGGCGCAATAAAAGTGCAAAAACATTTCCAATCGACGTCGAGTTGAACGTAAAAACGACGCCACAGAAATTAAAAACAACGGACCAGCTGAAAAAGTTTCCATTTCAACAAAACCGAACAAAAAAAAAAGAGTGGAACTATCTGTATGTTTTGACGGGTTCTATCCGACAATAAATTTTGAACCCACGCGGACGTTTATTCCTCCTTTTTAACATACCGTGTGCGATACAAAAGTTTACCTATTATTTTTCTCGTTTCTCATTCCGTCGCGGGTTCGGTAAAGAAATCCAATTAAATATGCAAATTACCTTTCCATCAGGTAACACGGAAATTGCAACACACATCCTACTCTGACATATACACGCAATGCTAGGGTAGGTATAAATTTCTACTAAGGGTCTTAGTATTGGAGTTTTAAAAAGTAATGTAGGGGTGTTTGGTCTACAGTCTAGCTTTCTAGCTCTCTTTACACTTCCTCTTCCATCTAATATCGTTACACTTCTTTCGTCATTACTACTACTACTACTACTCGTCATTACTACTTACTTTTACTACTCTCGTCTTTCATCGTTACATTACTTGACTAATTCAAAATGCCTCCTCAATAATTAAAGATATATGCAACCCAACAAATACTTCTCCAGATAGGCAACAAACTAAACATTTTAATAAGTCAGGTGGTTAATTTACAACATGCAACCACATATGCACATTGAAAGTTTTGTTCCAATGATCAAAAAGGTAGGTGAAGAGAGAGATTTTGTTCATCTTTTCGCCCAGCGTTCCAAACTACTCAAATCTATTTTCAACCTAAAGGTGCAGTGTAATCACGCCACTGCAACGACTATAGCCGCGCGACTGCAAACGCGGGACTTTTCTAGCGCGTCTACAGCGGCCTTATTAAGTGTCAATTGTGCGACAATAGTCGCCTTCGGTTTTTTCTCTTTCGGATTATCCATATATCCATCCACGTATCCATATAATTCAATGCAAACGAGTGGTTGACGCAAAGTCGCCAGAGTCGCGCGGCTACAGTCGCTGCAGTCGCGTGATTGACACTGCACCCTTAAACCTTCTATATCTACACGCCAATAAAACTTAATATATGTAACATATAATAATAATAAAAAATAATCGATTCTTATTTAATTATCGATGTATTAATAAAACTGAAAGAGGATAAATATCTTGAGTAACCTTATTGGTATGGAGGTTGGATGGTTATAAAAGTTCCGGCGCCTCCGCCAAATTCCCAAGAGAGAACGAGAGCCGGTTGATCCGAATTTATTCGCGCCTCGAAGTACGTAACGTTTACGCGATACGCGGGGCGTTTTATCTTCCGTATCGACAGCAAGTCTCGCGAACACCGTGTTCCGGGGAAATTAATGAAGACAAACGGCTCGAGGAGAAGCGGCCCGACGTGCGGAGGCTAAATTGCGGCCGCCGTGCGGCCCTACGATCGATCCGAACTTGATGTAAAGAAAAACGAATCGTTCAACTATAGTGGACAGAGGGTAACCGAAGGTAAAATAAAATTCCCAATGTGATACTATACTAGTGCTTGTTTTGTATTGTAAAATGTAGGTATCTAGGTGAGAGAATCGTTAAAATCAAAACGTTAAAATCAAATCGTTAAAACCAAATCGTTAAAACCAAATCGTTAAAACCGAATCATTATTCTTGATCACCGCGGTGCCAGTGTGTAAATTGAGGATAGGGGTGATAGGGGTAATTTGGCCATTGCTTCGACCAAGATTTACCAGATCAATATTCATGTGTCTTTGGTCGGTAAATCAGCGGAATCCTTCTGAGCACTTAGTTCGACGGCGCGGCCGGCAATCGCAATTTACAACGAGTCCGAATCCACAATAGTCTTCCCGTCAGGGCAGGTCGAATTAATGCCGGGTCGCCAGTTTATCGAATACCTGGGCGCCGTAATGGATGTGTGCGATCCGGGACTGTTTCATTAGCCGGGGCCCTCCGAGTTTAACGCCAATATGCATTATTCAATAGCTCCAGTTAACTGTTATCGGCTGCCATTAATTATTTAATCCGGACGCGCGCAGAAGCGCCCGAAGTTTCGGCCGCCGCGGCCCGTCGCCGTCGAAGATTATCCCGTATTTATAAACTGCCCTCCGCAGCCGCACGGACAATTAATAAGCTGCCCGAACGGCATTTAGTGCCCGTTAGCGGTCCGGCCCTGATTTGTTCGTCCGAGCCGCGCCACCTACCGGACGTTGCCGCCGGCCTGCGCCAGATTGCGCGGACAATGTCATTATCACATGCGAGGTCGTGTAGCTGATACGCGCTGAATAGCTAATGTCGCGAATTAATTATATCCCCCGACGTAACAATGCGTTATTTATTGCGGTCTGACCAGGAAATGTTATCTGCAGACATCCTCACCCAAATCATTTCACGCACGTGTGGTTCTACGTCTATTATCTTAAAACTAAAGATTTTGCAAGTATATTCATCAATTAAACTCAAATACTTCAATAAATCAATTAAACTCAAAAACTAATTCAATATCCCTTCTCAATAAGTAGATATATGCAACCTTATATTCAGATAGACAACAAACTAAACATTTTAATAAGTCAGGTGGTCAATTTACAACCTGCAACCACATATGCACGTTGATAGTTTTGTTCCAATGATCAAAAAGCTAGGTGAAGAGAGAGATTTTGTTCATCTGACCTTCTATCAGTCTTGCTTTGCTAAAAAAACTTCTGGTTTTCATAACTACATACTTATTTCTGTAGGCTACCAGACTCTACATTCAAAAATAGGAATAGACATTCTTAGAATAAACATTGGTCGAAGAATGCTTTCTAAAGGAGCTACAGACTCTTGAAGGGGTCAGCAGAAAAATGATTTTTAAGGAATATCCTCGAAATGGCTTGGGTTCAGTCATCAAAAATTGGTATACTAGCTTAAAATTCCAAAAAAACTTTTATGATGGGATTCTGTAGGCTACCAGACTCTACATTCAAAAATAAGAATAGACATTCTTAGAATAAACATTGGTCGAAGAATGCTTCTTAAAGGAGTTACAGACCCTTGAAGTAGTCAGCAGAAAAGTGATTTTTAAGGAATATCCTCAAAATGGCTTGGGTTCACTCAACAAAAATTGGTATACTAGCTTAAAATTCCAAAAAAACTTAAAAGGTGGCATCGATTTTGCATGAAACTTATCAGTAACTTGCGTGTAAAGGGTTGACTTGGTTAATTGTTCATCTAACTTTTTTGCATATCAACCTTTTACTACCCTGACTTAAAGTTTCGATATTTAAGGGTGATTTGAAATAGATGACGCGGAACATACATTTTTCCATTGCAATCACTGGAGACTGGAAAGAGCACAATTGACTACCAAGATGGGGGCTTTGACTCCGGACAATGTCGTGGCCAAGATGCTGGATGACCAAGAGACGTGGAACGCGATACTTGGCTTTGTCACTGGAATACTCAAGGCGAAGAAACGGGCTATGGATGCACTGTTGCCATGAACCTCCATAAGTCTGACAGACGCATAGAGAAGAGAAACCCATATATGCTCAGGAGCCCTCCCTTCAACAGGGCAGATAGGCTGAAGCCGTGAAACACTGGAGAGAGATGATGAGAGACATGATGGCTCCCGACTTTGGTTCCTTGAAGTTATACCTATAAGTTATACCTTCTTGGTGGTCCCAAGGGAAGAAGACGGGGGAACTTATCATGTGTTATTATTGTGTATTTGAACACGACGGTTCATACTTTTAAAAAATAGTAATAGTAAGGGTGGTTTTAGTACTCAATTGACGGTTGGTACTAACTGTCAGTAACAAATTGTATGACACTTGGATATTTCATTGTTTTGTGTCAATGCTTCTGTTGTTTTTACGATGACTTTAACTGTTTTTACTGATGACTGTAACTCATGCACTAACGCATCTGTCAAACGCTGAACGCTATAATATAATCCAACAGTCTATCAGTTGACTGATGTACACTCATGGTCAATGGAAATGAACTTCAAAGCTCTGTGCGAGAGCAATATCTAGAACGATCTTGTATACAGTCGGTTTTCTAGAGAATGAAACCTAGCATGAGGCTAATGGCGTAGAAACATGTCAACAGGGCAGGAGCCCAACTCGATGTATCCATAAATACGAAGCAAGTAAACGAACATTGACTTGGTTGAATTATAGCCTCACCCCAGGTTTTATTATTTCAAAAGCCCACCAAACCTGAGATGGTTCTAGTTATCGCTCTCACACAGAACTTTGAAGTTCGTTTCTAGTGTCTATGAGTGTACGTCAGGCAGAGGCATTCGACCGACAGTTTTTACACGCGCAGGGTTCATCAGTGCAGCACTGAACAGCTACATACAGACCTGGAAATTTAAGTTACCGTTATAGGAAGATAATGCCTGCAACAGAGAAGCATATAGGAAGTATTAGATAAATAAAGAGCGATGTAACTGTTTAACCACGCCTTTTCCGACCCGACGCCCAACCTCCCACCTTCATCCCACGAACTGTCGAACTGTCAGTTTCCTATAACCGCAACTTAAATTTCCAGATCTGTATAAATACGCTGATAAGTTACGCGCGACCGACGTCAGCGCTGACCATCGGGTGAGCACTAAAACCAGCTTCAGATCTTTCTACGTAAGAATGGTCATCTTGTTGCAATTATGTAACTACAACCGTTTTCAAGAATATCATTTTTAAAAGCCCACTAATCTCGTCTTTGAACTAAGTAGGATTTTTTTCCTAAGAATCTAGGCTTTGATTTTATGACTAAATTTCATAACCATGTAAACTACAAAATTCTAAACGATCTATTTTGCCTTTCTCCCATCATGGAACTGTAGGTCCTTTAGGAAGCATTTTTTGACCAATTTGAGCTTTTTGAAGACATATTATGATTTATCTAATTATATTGGAAATTTAAAATATTTGAAAACTTGATATATTTGATGACATCTAAAATGGTAAAAGTGATAAATGTTGAACTTTACCATTAAGGGATAAATTTACGACGATCGTCGTTAAACGGTAATCATCGAGTGGTAATTCGCGACCACTTCGAAAGCTCTCCCGCCATCATCAACCGGTAATAAGCCGTAAATTTCCCTACATAATTCGCGGTCGGCTTTATGGTTTTTTCGCCGCCGGGTCTAAGAAGTTAATGGGTCCGGCCGACCGCGAACGCCGCATGCGTTTCAGCTTTATTACGATCCGAGCATTATTCCCTCCCCTTTACAACATTCAATTACCCTGTTGTAATTCACGCAGGGGACCCGACGGACGCGTAGCCGGCCTTTTTCCACTCCGCGATCCGTATAGTTATGGGCTTTATGCAAATTCCGAGGCAATAGCCGGTCGGCTAATCCCATTTCTCATGGAAATTCGGAGCGCCGCGGCCGAGAGAGAGGCTTCCGCCTTTTTCCGACCGCTCTTTATCGCGATATTAAGTAATTGAAGATGCTCGGGAACGGGGACGTGATTGCGGGGGAGTTTGCGAAGTTTGTTTTCGAATTTTAGAGGCAGCGAAATATGAATGCGATTAAATTGAGCGTTCCAAGTCAAATATTTACGCGAGAACACCTCTTTCGAGCGGAAATTTTGACGAGGCGACTGTAAACAATCTTTCGGCTGCCAAGCGGAAACTTTTACTAAATGCGAGAGGACGTCGAAAATAATTTATCGATGTGTCATGTATTTACTCTAATTTAAACTTGTTAGTCGATAAGCCTGTTTAGAGTCAATAATGCTCGCGTAACTCTCTTGTATTATTGAGTGAGTTTCTGTATTGTTCAGGGACGGCCTCGATCACTTTTGGCCGTTCGCATAGTGAATCATTGAACGCCCTGCCCGAATTAACTTTTAATGAAGTAAGGGGTTGCCGGATGATTTACCGTGATTTCAAGCCGAACCGCAGTTCAAACCGAAGTCAGTTCACATGACGAGGGAACGCCAAAATTTACGACCTTATATTTCGGTTAGAAAAGATCTTCTATAATTATAAGGCCTTCTTCTTCATAAATATCTCGTTTCATTCCGAATTCCGTCGCAGCTTTAAACCGGATTAGGCGCTCTCCCCAATCCTGAATGATTAAAGCGACGTCACGACTTTCTCATTTGGAGATGAAAAATTTCGCCGGTCACGAAGAAATCGCCGTCGCCGCGCTTCCCCAGAGCCGCCAGATAAGGCCTTAATGTATGCGGCGTCAGGTGAAGCTTTAAAGTGATTACCGAGGGCGTTAATGTAGTGAGCTTGGTAATTAAATCACGCCTTTGCCGTGGGCCGCGCCCCAGAACGTAGCCTCCAAACTCTCAAAACTTGTCGACGTTAGTTAAGTGTAACTATTTTCACATTATGTAGTTTATATCTATGTGGAACTTGTAATAGTCCCCAAAATGATCATTTAGGTCTTAATATGCAACCCAATCATCAATAATTTAGACTAGCAACTAAATAATTGCACATTTAAGAATATGTGGTTGCATATCAGACTCATATTTTGTTCTACGTTAGATAGTACGTAAATAGTGAGAAGATTTAACTGCACTAAATTCAAAATTTCTGCCTGTATATCTTACAAGTCTTACTCTATAGTCTGTCTAAGGCTGCGGCTTCACTGGTGTTGGTTCAGATCAGATGATACCAGATCAGATAAATGGCTGAAGTGTTTCCTTTAGACCGCAACAAACATATTTTCACAAGATATGGTCTGATCTGATCTAAACTCACTACAATTAAGCTTCTACCTAAAATGTCTAATGGGTTGTATATCCATCTGTTGATTAATTGGATTAAAGGATATTCGTCGAGTGTTGACTTTTTAGTAGTAGTAAGGGTAGTTGTTGTGAAAATTGTATAAGAATCGTTTATCATAGTTGCTTCCCGAAGAACGTCAAGCGATAAAGCCGGGCAATCAACACACGCCGCCCAGCCGGTATTTCATTACGGAAAAATTCCCGTAACAGGGACGTAATTTACAATTTACGCCGTGGCATGTGTGCATGTATCGCGCATTTTTCCCGCACGGAACAGTGGCAACGTCAAATGGCGCTCGGTCGGTTCTCAGTATAAAAAGGCCGGGCAGCATGTGCTCGTTTATACGTGAGCGCATTATTAAACCATAGCGCGAGCCTACGCAGGAGGCGTATTTTTTAATTAAAGATTGCCGGTATGCACGGAACGAAAATAAACGCAACGAACGTGACCGACGCGCGACCCTTCGTGTTTGCGCACCGAGGTTTACGCCGTTTCGCATCGGGAAAGAATTAATATCGCGAGAAGCGAACTTAATTACCGTTAGTTAATCCTTTTTCGATTTTAGGAGACGGCAATAACGTAAAGACGTTGGCGGTCTCGAACGTTGTCGTGAGACGAGTGTCATTATGGGTTTTATTGTCGGCTGAATAGATTAGCACACGCAGGTCGTGCCCGAATGTCTATTTTATGGCGGGGCCGTTAAATTTTCCCCGTATAACGGCCCGAATTAGAGGCGCGCCGGATTTTGACTTATTATTTTACAACTGTCGACGGAGGCTGGAGGTCGAGAACGTTTTATGGGTTGGAATTTACGTCCCGGATCATATAGGGTTTAGAAATCTCTTTATGATTGTTAAGGACGTTTGTTATAACTTGATTTTTTTGGTTTTCAAATAGATTCCATTACAAGACAATGTCTAAAGAAATGCGACATGGAAGAAACCTTTAGAAAATCGGTGTCAGCAAAACTTTTAGCTCGGTAACCGCCCAAGTTGGGTGTTGGGGGGTCGATTCTGTATGAATGTAAAATTGCATTTCCTATTTACCTAACAAAGCCAATTGTATAGAAAATGCGAGCGGCAGCAGGGTACTTGTAGCGCTGCCGGGCGCATTTGGGGGGCTTCCACCTGCCGCCCCCTGCGGCGTAATTTCCCCCCCTAAACGGAAGGGGGGCCGGAGTGCATCCGTTTAATGACGCGCAAAGTGCAAAACATAAAGCAATTCCGAAGTTGCATTTAAGTTAAATGGAATTTTAAACATTTCGCGTGCCTGACGCCAGCGCCACCTTTCCGTCTCGGCGCGAAATTAAACCGGCGACGACGACGGACGGCGTCTCGGCGCCTTACAACGAATCTTAGTTGTTTTAACTTTTATAATTATGGATTTAGCGGTTTTATTATTTTTTTAAACACAGTTATAACTTTAAATTAGAGGTAATAAAGCAAACGAACGAACAAATTGGTTAATTTCACCCCTCTTTGTCTCGCTTATAAATTAAATTTCGCTTCAATAACAATAATCTATCACCTATTATTCAAAAATCCTAATCTAACCCGTGATTAATTAACCCCGTCGTTCCGCGTTAAAGTGCGATACATCACTTTCGGGGGGAGTTACAACAAAAGTACGCTCGCGTAGGGGTCTCATACGGAACCCCATTCGCGCGGGGCCCTAATTTCGCCCTCACCGGTAATTACCGGGGTTGTTCGCCGAGTGCGTAGGCGCGGGATAGCGCCGGGAACGTGATAAGACAAGCCCCGTTCCGTGCCGTGTAACGCTCGGTTACACGGCTATACGGTTTAACAAGCGGCTCTTGTATTTCCAGACAACGTTGCGCGCACCTGGTGTTGTCATTAATCAGGACTTCGCTAATGAATCAATCTCAACCCGCCTGCGATGACGCCGAAACCGGGCTTCGGTGCCTCCGCTTGTGGCTACGCGACAACAACGTCGCGACGCCACCGGCGCTCGCTTCTCGTCCATCGATCTTCATTTATATTACTCCCACATGACGATTTCCCCCTTGTTTTAGGATTTACAAAACAAAAAGATTACACCCATCAATACTTAAAAGTGTTAAAGTTTTTAGAATGCAAATCAAAAGACTTGTAGATATGTAACCCAAAAAACGTGTAGATATGCAACCCAAAAGATGTGTAGATATGCAGCCTAAGAAACGTGTAGATATGCAAACCAAAAAACGTCTAAATATGCAACCCAAAAGATGTGTAGATATGCATCCCAAAAAACGTGTAGATATGCAAACCAAAAAACGTCTAAATATGCAACCCAAAAGATGTGTAGATATGCAAACCAAAAAACGTGTAGATATGCAAACCAAAAAACGTGTAAATATGCAACCCAAAAGATGTGTAGACATGCAACCCAAAAGACATCTTTATAGACTAGTATATCACAGTGTTATGGTTATAATTAGAAATGGTAAGCGAGGGATAAGTCTTTAACATCACGCTATATAGGGTAAATGTGTGCCTCTCCCTTAACGTCATTAATTCGACTGTATCTTCTGACAAACGAGTAAATCACGCACGCAACCAGGGGATGGCAAAAGAACCTTATAAATTACGACGCGGAAAGGCTTATCTTTTCGACTAACTCGAAATAAACCTCCGCAATTGCCGGCATAATTAGCGCCGCTAGTTCTTTTTTCGTGTTTCGCCACCATTATCATCGAGCGTGTCTCCCATTTTTTTTAACGGCTAATCTAATCGTACTAATTACGCTTTTTTATTCGTTTTCTACGATTTCAATTCATTAGTAAATATACTGCTCATAAGAATTAGGAGACATTTTTTTCTACTTCCATAACATAGATTGTAGAAATAGGGTTTACTGAATTTCACAATTAAAATCTGTGCAAAATTGAAATTGAGGTTTTGGTACGATCTGGTATAATCACCAGGATGAATAACTTCATAGCATCTCATTGGCATATTTCTTATGATTCTCTTAAGATCTAGCAGTACATTTTTCCATTCTGTGATTATGGCTTTTTCTAGCTGGAGGAAAATTTGAATAAACTTTGAATGTTGTAGTGTGTTTTACTGATGTAGATTTGAATCTAGATAAATTTTAGTAATCATATATTTTAATTTAGCCAATAATCAAACCTATGAGAGTAAAACAGAAATCTCAATTAAAATGGTTAGAAACTAGGGTGAAAAATGAGACTAAAATAAGACTCTTTAAAAATGGAAACTAGGATAGATTTTTTTGGGTCGTTGTGAATATAATTTTAAGCATACTTCAACGTAAAATGTCTATTAAAGATTTAAGGTCCGCGCGATATATTTTTACGCTCGTTATAAACCTATCCGGACGCGATTTCCTGGGAACAAGGCCGTAAACAAAACGAGTGAGTGGCTGACAGCCAGTCCATCAAGCGATGCGCGGAAAGGAAGCTCGTAACGTTCGTTGGAAATTTTTACCGTAAATTTACGGCGCTTTATTGAATTACCATAAACCGGTTGACCGTGAAAAATAAATCGACCGCCCGCTCGGCCCCGATTTCGGAAATAATATCCATCGCGGCCCGCGGACGTACATTATGGAATGATGTAGATTGTCAGTTCGGGGGGACAAAAAAGAGTAGGTTCTAGCAGTTTGTTATTCATGGAAACGTCCCGGCAATATTGAAAGCTCTCGGCGGCGCCATCTGGTAGCCGAGGATCGCGTCCAGGGATTTATAACGGGGGATGGCGAGAGTTTCGTTGATCTTTTTGGGGCCATCGTTTTCCCTACCGGAAACGCTGCGTACTTTATTTAATCAATTAATTTAAAAGGACCGCTAGTAATGAGGGTTGGAACAACCGATAAATTAAAGTGTAAATTAAAAATAAAGGAACCAAAACCAGTTATTGGAATTTTGATTGTAACTAATAGATTGTAAAATAACTTATTTGTTATTTAATATATGAAGTTATTTAGAATTGATGGATAAATCGAATAAACTACCTTGGCGGTTGTAAAAGGAAATAAACTAAAAGGGGTTGGGAGGTTCGAGTTGGGATGATCCGTAAGAAAACTTTGAAATTAATAAGAAAGTATAACGGAATAGAAGGAATCGCTATCCGTTGGGAAAAAGAAAACAGATGAATTTATGTCATTTGGGATCTGGGATTCTTCGACAGAAGTTTAAAGTTCGCGGTACGAGGGAACAAAACGCGTCCGGGGATCGTCCCGTTTTTGTCCAGGACTCGGTTCGCATGACCGTGCGGATCTCGGGAAATTGTATTATTTATTTTATCCCAACTTCCCGGACTCCTGACAACAACTTATATTTCACGCGCGACGTCTTATTTTCGAAAAGGTTTTCGCTTCGCACTTTATTATTTTGTAAGCTTAACTTTTAAAAAAATAAAAAATCCTAGTATCGGAGAAACTCGTTTATTTCGTTTATTACCGCAAGCGGCGTTTCATTTCGTTTATCTGTCAAAGCGAGAGCGCCTAATAACATTACGGGATCCGGTTGCTCTTTGCCTCGAGCTTGGGCTCGTGACTGGCGGCACAAAGTGAGTTATTTCCCGGTAAACGAAACGGGAGCAGTCGAAAATTTCATCCCGTTCAAAATCGAAATCGCCCTAAATACTATACTTTTCCCCCTTGAATGAAAAAAAAACAAAGAATTTTTTTTCGGAGGGTGAATCATCGTAAATTCAGATCTAATTCGACTTAACTACTTTAAATTTTCGAAAATTATGTTTGAGATGGTTTCCAGAAAAAATTAATTATAAAAATCAATAAAGATGAAATATCTCACTCAACAAATCCAACTTAAAAGATCAAGTCAAACTCAATGAAAATACATACAGCCGGCCCAATCCATCTTGGCCGATGAGCTCTCTAAGAACCCCCCACCTATTGTCACTGCGCAGATGACCTCGGAAGGCCAAGATGAAATGGGCCGGCTGTAGATAGGCAACATCTTATGTTCAGCAGATTTGAAACTGCTGCATACCCAAAAAACGCCTCTAATAAGAAAACATTACACTACTATAGAAGTTATATCGATTATAATTTTCAATTCACACCGACAGATGGTTCATTTTAATTCTCTAAAATCGACTCATTTTCATTGAACCAAAACATTACGCTTCCCGTGTCACCCGAGTAATTTTTTACAACCCCTCATTCTGTAATAAATCAATTTGGACGGTCGGTCGGTCAATTTACGTGCACGTACAGGTCGGAAACGGGGCGCGTGTTCAGGACCGTACTCAGGGCACGGGGTGTTTGGCCCCGTGGGGCGAAAAGGCCGTTCCCGCGGCCGCGTCGGGCTTCGGCAATTAAGTGGGTAGATATATCATGTTTAGATAGCGGGGCTTCACGCGTATCTGTCCGGAGAGCTGACAACAGGGGCGTACTTACATTCGCCATGCATACCCTCACGCAATATTTAGATACCGAGGCGTAATTTACGGCGCAGCAGGTGTTCCGCACGGCAATAAACCCGGTTACCGCAGAATGCCTCCGTTCGCAACGCGGTGCCCCGTGCGGGGGCCACTTGGAACACGACCCCGCGCGCGCTAAAGGAGAAATATTTTACGAGCGAACTGCATGTAGCGCTATGTCGAAACGCTTTTCACTCCGAATGAATATTTCATATTGCTAGTTAGGTCCACCAGAATTTCGCTAACGTTGAAATTCATAGCTTGTTTTATGACGTCCTGCTAATTTTCATTCCGTCGTTCTAAACTGTACCTACATGGTAAATTGCGTCGAAGAATATTCATTGATGTGGGTTAGACTCCAATTCACTTTCGGCGTATTTCAGAGCCAGATTTGTAGAAACAAAAGCGCGCACGGATATAGAAGGGATTACATTCGCAGAGTTCAAGCGCCGTCTCTTGACAGTGCACACAAACGGGTTCCGAGCGGAAGCCGAGCTTAGAGCTTTAAATAACACCCGGCGAAGTTAATGCCGATCCCGCGGGCGCGCCCGGGCGAAACAGGCCGGGATAGGAGGGACCGTAATCTGCCCGAGGCCATCTTCGGATTGTCGGTTAGAATTTATTCAGCGAAATCGGCGGTCACTCCCGGAATTGGGATCAACCGAGCCAATTAAGAATTGGCTAAAAGTCCCGCCCGCGCGCCAAATCCCCTCTTCCGGTGACCCGGTTACCGCTAAATAAAATAGCCCATATTTGCTATTCGCGTGCGTCATTTACCTACCCGCGAACCTCGGCAAATGCGGGAAACGGTTTCTGATAAATAATGCAGTTCTCGTGTCGTTTCGAAAATGTGACGGGGGACAGACAGGGGATGGAACCAACCTCGCCGTTTGCTAAAATGTTTTATACAGTATAACTTCCGAAATAGCTCGCAAGAAATAGTCCAAGCGATATTCGTGGTTTAGTCGATTAAATATTAATTTCTTTTATTTCCATATAGTGCCATCTACATTCCTCAAGCCTAATTATTTAAAAGAATAGTAAAGATAACCTCAATTTTGTTACATCTTGTGTACTTAAATTCCCAAGTTACAAACAGTTAATTCAATTAGTCGTAGCGTCAGTTGAAATTGGAAACGGTTCGTTGACAAATACCTCCGTAATAAACCGTATAATTCCCCGAAACGGTGACGTTCGTCCTGACCGCAATCCCCAATTGATACGATTTAGAGTCGGATCTGTCGCGCGCCCTTCCAAATTATGGAGCGAGACGACAACTCTGCGCCGGCGGCGTCGCTTCGTGTGTATGGCGTTAATGGTGACGATAAATAACGGGAAGCCTCATCTTCGAGTCGAGTTTACAACGATTCGGCGAGTGCCCGATAGGGGGAGCCGCGGGCGCATAAACAAGGCGTCGCGACGCCTGCAATTGAATTAAACTGATTTCGACGGCTCTTCTAAGCCGTTGCTTCGAGTTGTTTTTGTCAACAACGTCGGGAATTAAGATTTAGCCGGGTGTTTGCCATCGATTTCCCTGTATTGTGTCGCCGGCATTCGGCCACCACAAATCAAACGTTCGAAGCAGACCCCCGATCTTTTCGCGAGTTGCCATCGACGGCTGTTAAATTGAATTGTTGGATGACCGAGTCAAAACAATAAAATTCTTAATCTTTTCTATAAAGGGGATTTTAGTTATTTTATTTTATTTTTTTCTTGTAACTTTATCGACGGAGATGACTTTCGTTTCTGTGAATCAAGTGTAGGTTAAAAATCCCAGGACGATATTTTGCACGAGGGAACGCCCATAAATCACGCGAGCCGCCGGCGACGTTTGAAATAACACGCCCGGGAATACATTTTAGCGTCGGTCGCGGCACTTTTTCGTCCGCCTCGCCTCTCGTGATATCCTCGAGGCAAATCAGAACGGAATTAATAATAAATCACGTGACTCCGCTCGCTGGGGCAGGAGGACGAATCCCGGGCAGAGTTCACTGGATCATTTCGGAGCCTCCGAAATGTCAGTCCGGAATCGCATGATCCCTCGGGACCGTGCAAATGTCACCACCCGGCGTCGACTTGTACGGACAATAACGATATCCTGGGGGATACCGCTTCGGGCTCCTGTCACGCTAATTCCATTCAACAAACGCGAATCATCAAATTGATGATTAAATTTTCTATAATTGGAACTAATATTTTCATGTTAAAACGACATCTAACTATTAAAATTTTGCGTGAAATAATTTAAATTTACGAACCGGATAGTGAAATGTTTAATGAGGACTCGAACCGTTAGCCTTTACGGTCGCACGGAGTCGACTTTTACAGTCCGCGATAGTCCGGAATCCGAACGGGAAAGTGCAGCGCCAGTCGATAAAACGTAAAGGGGTCCTTCCTCTGTAACGCGGGGCCGTTTTTACGCTTAATTGCGCGCCCAATCTCTCTCTCTAAGACGTTTTTTGCCGACTCGGTCCGTTTTCCTCCCGCCGTCAACGGAGCGACGCCGAAACCGTTCCCGCACCGGCTTCAAATTGCCGATGTTCAAAGGAACCGAATGGTCGGAAGCGTGAGTGCCAGCTATAAAAGCTAGCTTCCAGTTAATCAAAGGACTATTTTAAAAACTACCATTTTAAACGATTATGTCAATGGACTTGAGTGCTTTTCAACTTTAACTTCTCAATATTCTTAACAAGACAATAATTTTTAAAGTACAATACGTCTATTGTGCCACAATATGTGCCACAATTGGCTTACGATCTTGTTATATGGTAACGACAGACACACCTGTAACCTACATATCTATGCATACCCAATGTAGTTAGGGTTCATTAGTACACGGTAATTAACGCTCACCTGAATAATTTAACCGCATATTTGAACAATTATTGGAACAAAATGCTTTAAAGCAAATAACGTGTTAACTAATTTCTTAATAAAATTAACTCATAAAATTAAAACATACGATTCAAGACGTATGTTGAAACCAACGTCAATTTTACGATGTCATTAAAACGCCGTCTTATATTTCATTTACGACGCATTCGAGAAAGTCTTATTGAGAGATGTCTGCTTAGAAAACCGGAGAACCGAAGAGCTTTTCCTCGGTTAATTTTTAATGGGAAATTTCGTAAATTGCGGTTATCGCCCAGCGCGCGTTTTATACGAAAAGTTAATAACGATCGTTATAAATAAAACGAGTATCATAAAAGTAGAAACAAAGTTCGGATCCGCTTTAAGGTTGAAAACTTTTATGTAAAGTTGCAGTATATCTTTATAGTCTTTTTAAGGGATATTAACGAAAATCAAATGCATCGGCCGAAATCGTTTTGCGTAGGATTCTAAATAAAGTTTCGTGCTTATTTTCGGGTTATGCTTCCCACACACGCGACGTATACATTCCGGCTGATTACTTTCCGATGAACGTACTTTCGCACGATAAGCTATCTTCCGGGGCAGACAAACGATTTTCACATTGTTTGCCGCGATAATCGTGACCGCAACTATTAACCGGCATTCCCCAGGGAAAAGCGTAATTCAAAACCACGTGTCTGCCGCATATATCAAACCACCATTTCAAATCGTTTGCTATTTCCTACCAGAGATAAAAACGAAATGTAAATGTTCGAAATTATCACGTTTTAGTCGTTTTAGTTTTGTTCGTTGCAAGGTTATTAGAGTAATGCTTATAAGGTTGTCCAACTCCCTATCCTTCCTATATTGCACACAAAATTTCCCCTCACATACCCAAGTTCTCGATTATGTGACGTCATTCTTGTCCTAGCCGTCCGCGCGATATACGCGTTGTTTGTAAATTTCACGTTATTATTTCACGTATTGCCTTTAAAGTACTGATTGGGAATTTGAAAGAGGAATTTAAAAAATATTTAGGGGAAAATGTTAACCACAGAAAAGAAAACAGTAAAAAAATTGTATACAAAAATTATTCCATATTTTCCTGTGAATTTTCATCATATAATTAAAGTTTATATTAAAGAAAGGCTATTTATTAGAATAAATTGTTTAAATACAAAAATTAGACTTTAAGAAAGTCAATATTTTAAAAGAAAAATTTTCGGTATAAAGGAAAAACAAAAAATTCACCCACCAAAAATCATTTTCTATCAGTAAATTATCATTATTTTCAAAATATGTAAAATTTCCTTTTTATTATATTTTATTGTAAGAATTATTGATAAAAATTTCATCTCGCCGGACAAGCGTGACGTCACGCCCGCCTCTCTCCCTTTAAACACGGCGCCATTCGAGTTGGACAACCTTATACCATTGCTCTATTGACCTTGGTTCGTTGTCACGTTTCTAACCGTTTGTTTTATAACGCATGCGTAAAAGTAAATGCGCATGTGTATCAATTCCTTCAAACCTTTAGATTGTAGATTCATATAAGCTCTTGATTTATGATCTGAAACAACCTAAATTATAAGATAGTAACAATCTAATAAATCTAATAACATTAATATTCCTAAGATTGAAGTATATATTTTTTTGGATATTGAAATACATGTCTTTAGAGTGTGTAATAAGATCTATTTCCAATATACATCGAATCTTATCGTTGGAAGTCGGTTGGAATCGTCCTTAATGGACCGGGAGGGTCTTGAATAGTTCCCGAATCAGTTTGTAACGATAACAAAAGGACGAGGAGAACATTTTCGCTGAATCGGCTTCGGTTCGGTCGTACACTTTGCTCGCGGTTTTCCCATCTGTCAGGTGCGCCTCGACCGGTATGAGTTATTGCGTTCTCGGGTGTCCCGAAAAAGCGAAGAAGGAAATGGAAGGGAAAAGCCGTGCACGTGTTCCATCGGGCGCTGTCGTCGTTTGATCACGTGTAATATTTCCGGGGAATCCCGTAAAGCCCCTCGAACGTACCTCGGGATAATTGGTCTTTGGTATTTTTACGACGCGGTGTATCTACATTATCTCGGTAAAAGGATTTTTGGTAGGAATCGGGTAGATTGTCCGAGAGTAACGGTTTTCTGTTTGTTTCAGGTTTCGGGTTCGTCACGTTTCAGAGCGAGGACGTCGTGGACAAAGTTTGCGAGATCCACTTTCACGAAATCAACAATAAAATGGTGAGTTCTTGCGGTCGTTTTTCGTCCCCGTTATCTCGCCGCCCCTCGGAATTGGAAATCCACCCTCTAATACCCAATTAATTTAATGGTCGCGGCGATATCGCTCCGGCGAATCGCGATAAAGTGATTTTTATTTTGATTGCCTGGAAATGTTTCCGGAGCCGTCGAGTCGGGAAAGATTATCGGTTTTTGTTCATAGATTTTTCGCTTCATATTAAACGTTCCGTCGGATATAAACAACGACGACCACCACGGAAAATCTAGATTACTCGGGGAATCATTAATTCCCCGTTATTAAATCGAGCTCGCAGATCTTCCCGCGTGACCATTGTGTCCCAATTTCCGCACAACTTGGCCCGAAAACTATATTTCAAGTCGCTAATCCCGACGGTTCCCTCTAATTAAACAGGATTTTAATATGGACGCGAGCGCGACCTAGGCTTTACTCGGCCGCCGAGCTGTTTGTGCGAGGCAAACTGTTTATTATCCTCCTAACGTTCCAACGAACGGTCGGAGCGAACAGTTTGTAAAAGTAATATACGTCGGAGTGAACCCGTGGTTTGCTTTAAATGCACGTGCTTCCCACCAGTAAATCCAACAATCATGAATACCATCCCCTTTATAAAAGGGATTTTCACCAATCTATTCCTCTTTACTATGTCGAAATAAGTTTCAAGGGTTTTTGATCTATATTTTCATAAAGACTAACTAATTAGATGAGTGAATCTTGTATATCAGATTATCAGGTTATTTTTCCGATATCTCCACAACTTTTATTGTTGACGATTAAAATCTAATAAAGAATGAGTAATCACTCGATGTAATTTTCAATTTAGTTCACCCCATATTTAAACTGGACGCCGTCACCCATCCCACGAAAGCTTTCCGAGCTTTGCAAGCTTTCCAAGCTTTCCACCGGAGGTTTCCCATATATCTTCCGCCCGTTCCCCTCGTCCAATTTCATGTCTTACAATCAAGAGTGATTTGCAGAGCTCCGTCGCCAATTACTAATGAGCGTCTTTAGAGCTCCAGCAGAGGCGTCGCCTTCCTTCCCGATACCGTCAGCTTAAGACGGCTGACGGAGAATTAAACGGCCGGTTAAATATGCATGGTTCGGGGTCGATCGGTCGATAAAACCCACTTTTGCTACGACGACGCCAATCGCGCCACCCGTAATAAATTTCGGAACGTGAAATTTTGACGTTCCCATTGAGTGCCTTCGGTTAGGTGGAGCCCCCGCCCCCCGCGCCGCGTTGCATGCATTAAACGCGGCCCCTACTGAATATTTACCGACTCTTTCACGCCCTCATCAACGATTTATCCGGGTCACGTGCCATCGAACGGAAAACCCTGTTACCTTTAAATCGTATTGAAACGTTTGCTTTTACTACCACCCCCATTTTTAAATGTCTATTGAAATCTTTCAACGAGGTTTATTTACTTTTAAAAACTTTTTTTATTAATTCCATTAAGATTAAATTTCATTTTTCTAATTTAATTTTTTTAATGTGATTATTTTTAATTTATTTTTAATTTTTGATTATTTGTTTTAGGTTGAATGTAAGAAGGCACAACCAAAAGAGGTGATGCTCCCAGCGAATTTAGCCAAGACAAGAGCCGCCGGTCGCAGCGCATACGGTGAGTTGCTGGTGCTGAACGCGTCCTCTTCGGGGGGTCCCGTGTCGGCATCGGGGGCAGCAGCAGCCGCCTCCTCGGCCGTACGTTACGCGCCGTACCCGCTTCCGGGGGCGGGCGCGGGGGCCGCCGTAGCCGCGGCGGCAGCGGCTGCGGCCGCCGCCACGCACGGCGTCCCCCTTTTCGCGGTCGCCCCCGCGCCCGCCTCCTTGCATTACGCGTCCGCGCTCTACGACGTGACGGGTTGTAAACGCGTGTTTGCCGCACCCGCCGCCGCCGCCGCACTCCGCCCTTTACCGCGCCCCACGCTCACATACACCATGAACGATTTGCTTGCGGTTCCCGGTCTCGATCTACCAACCGTTTATGCTAACGTACCGGGCGGACTTGGAATTTAAAATAGATGGTTATTGGTTGTATAGTGAATAATCGGTCACGACTCTTTAATATTTATACGATTTAGTTAGAAATTGAAAGAATCTGCAAAACAATAAGGAATGATAAAATATGAAAAGTTATGAATTCTGTTTGTACTTGTAAATACAGTGAAGGTTTTCTTTTGAGTACATCTGGCTGGAAGGTATACAACTCAACATACAAATAGATATATGCAACCCAACAGAGAGATAGGTGCTATAACCCGAAATGGAGCTACACCATGAAGAGAAAGATGAAAGTACTTGGCAATGTTATGAAGAGGGGGCTTACTTCTTCATCTTTCTCTTCATGGTGCAGCTTTATTTCGGGTTGGAGTATAATTAGGAGGGTCTCACACTGATGCAACAAGCGACTAGGAACCAGCAACAAACGATATTGGTAATGAAAGACATTCTGCATATAATTAAATGATATCTTTCACATACCGTCTCTTAATCTAATGATATGGCACTGCTCCAATGTGAGACTTGCTTTATTTCTATGTAAAATGTCATCAAGTAGCAATATCGAGTGTTGGTGGTTGCTGGTTGCTTATTGCTAGTTGCTTCAGTTTGAGAGGTACCTTAGAGAGATAAATAAATAGGCAGACATAAGCAGATCTGTCTATTTATCGCAAATCTAACAATTCATCTATGATTCTGTCTATTCCTTTCTATAAATCCATCAAGCAATGTAAAATATTAGTTTAGGAAGTGTCTAATCCCACATACATGTATGCAACCAAACTAACAGACAGATTATCAGAAAGGTAGGCAGACAAATAAACAAGAAACTACTTTAGCAAGAAAATCTGGTTACTTTTGATTTTTTTTCTTGGATAAGCTAACTTGAACAAGATTTTATAAATTACTAGTAAATGTATCAAAAACTCTAATATCTCTATATCTCTTTAAAGTCAGCTAATTAAAAGTAGAATAAACAGCTTGTACTATTCATTACATAATCTGTTTTTAAGAAAGATTAAAATCTATTTTCGAAAATTGTATTTTAAAATACTCCGCGTTCAGGAATTAACTGTGATGTATCCAATTAGATAGTTCACTTAGTTATTCGTAAATAGCAAGATTTATAGTACGATCATATCGGCCTAATACGTTTATTTAAATCAGTACAAAATTAAAAGACTGCAGGTAGGAGTAGAATTAGGCAGAAAAACCCCTTAGAAAAAAAAAATCTTCGAGACGAAAAAATTTCTTTTAAGTTTTTTTTACTTGAAATATATCGAAACCGATTTAGTCCGGTATCTATAGCAAGACGCGGTTCGGTTATAGATTGCGTCCTGAGACCGCTTACGGTATAAATAGCCTCCGTTTTATAACACCCCGTCACGTCAAAGTCACTGCCTGATACGCGCGTTCGTTCCTTCCTTTTATTATTATTTACCTACCCGAAGTCCCGATGGAGTTATTTATGGCGACGTAACGTAACGATGTAACTCGAAAGTAATCCGTCGTTGCCTCGTTTGTTCGGTCCCGATTTTTTTTCTATCTCTTTTTCTTCCGTTCATGAAATTTCATTCTGTCTATACTCGCCCGAGGCAATTAATGTACACCTGAAGTTCGGCCGGGTCCCTGCGCCTCGCGGATTTTTTAAATTGCTTCTCGAAAGTTGGCTGCAAAGTCTAATTACGGGGCGCTATCGTCCCGGCCCAGGAGCTCGGCCGTCCTCGCGCGTTGTGTATAAAAAGACGAGCGGATTGTACTGCCGGGCGCTTAGGGAGCGTCCTAGAACCTAGTTATGTAACTATTTAGAAGTTTCGTGTAATCCTCACGCAAGTCGGGCCAGTAGTACGTCGTTTACAGGTCCTGCGAGGCTACCTAGTTGGTCCTTTTTGAGAATTCGCCCTGGCCTCGTGTACGTTCATGCCCTGTAAAAGTCGAAAGGTGAAAACACTTTTGCATAGATTAGATACTCTTTAGCTTTCGTATCTATTTGTGTAATAATTATTATTTATACGACCGTTAAAAACGACTTATACTTTATGTAGTTAATAGCATATGATATTATCAAAAAAATATATAATAATATAGATTTTTATTACTCTTAGGTATTTAGTCTTTAAGCGATATAATCAAAAATGATTAAAAATTAACTTATAGATTATAACTTAGCTAGTGACATAGATAACTGGCGAGGAGCAGTGGATACCGAGGACAGAATAGAAGTCGTAAAAGTTTAAAATGGCCGTGCTGTTTCCGAAATAAGTATTCTACGAGTTAAATGTGTACACTTCGTTAGCGAGATGGACTAGCGACTTAGATTTGAGCGTAGCTTGCATACTACTTACGAGTGCCACTTTATAGACGAACTTGAGTAAATCTAAGCGTACTAGTTTTGAATACCGTAGGGTATCTGTGAAGGGTAGTGGAGAAATAGTCGGGTCGGAGTTTGGAACGACGCGTCGTCATTTTTTCAACCATATTTTTCTTTTAATTTTTTTTATTAGGACGTAGACACGCTTAGAATAGACATATCGAATGTTTAAAGATCTCGACACGATTCGCGATTACTTCTGATTGTTTTTAGATAATTGTAGTTTAGAAATTTAGTATGAAATTTCATGAATGCTCCATTTTTTTTTCGATGATAATTTCATTACCGATTTTTTTTTCTTAGTTTCGGTTAGCGTTTACTTTTCTAAGTGTTTTTTTTTTATTTTTATACGTTTTAACGGCGCACTTGCATTCCGACAATCGATCGTCGGGTTTTTTTCGTTTCGATATCCACTAATCGAACTGTTTTGTTTTGCTTTTATAGATTTTATGTGGTCACTAGGGGCTCTACCTGACGGTAAGTATTTATTTTATTTTGTATCGTAGTTTTTAGAGAGAGTTAAAAGTATTTCTTTACATTCAGTTTTAGATTATCAAAGAGATTAGGTGTTTTTAACTTTCATCGAATTAAGTTTGGGTGGAATCAGCTAAAATTTTGTTACTTTTGTTAAAAACGCGATTACTTTCAGTTAAGTTCGTTTAACCTCGATAACAATTCGATTATCTTCGGTTAGAGTTCACTTATTGTTAGCTTCGTTTTGAATTCGATTATTTTCGCTACAATTCGATTATCTTCGCTACAAATCGATTATCTTCGCTACAAATCGATTATCTTCGCTACAAATCGATCATTTTCGACCAAAGCTCGAATAGTCTGGGATGAGTTCGTTTACCATCGGTTAGAGTTCGATTACTTTCGGTAAGAACTCGATTACTTTCGGCTGAGTTCGCTTACCTTCAGTAACAGTTCGATGATCCTCGGCTAGAGTTCGATTACCTTCGCTTTGGGTTCGATTATTTTCGTAAAAAGTCGATTACCTTCGATTCAAGCCCGGATAGTTTCGGATAGAGTTCGTTTACCATCGGTTAAGGGTCGATTCCACGGAGCTAGTTTACTCGCCGCTAGCGCGCGAGTTTACTATCCGCTAGTAAACTAGCTCTGTGTAATCGACGCAGCGAGTAAACTAGCCGGATAGTTTACTCGCCGAAGTGCAGGCGAGCAGAGTTAAAATTGTTCAACTTTACTCGCCACTAGCTGGCTTTTTCACTATCCGGATAGTAAAAAAGCACCGTGTTATTACATTAGTGAGTAAACTATCCGCACAAACATCAAAAAGTTGGTTGATAGTATTAAATTTGTGACGGTGTACTCATATTTTCAATCCGAAAATGCCTAAAATATCTAAAGAAATATTTCGTGGATGTGTTTTGGTTCTCAGGGCTATATTACAGGAAGAACTCAAAAACCAGACTTCCCAAAAGAGAAAGAAGAAAATAGATACGAAAATGGATTTCTCGCAGGGATCAATTTAGTGTTTCGAGTACCCTTTTAAAAGAATCAGTCGAAGAAGATCCGGCAGCCTATAGGAATAACTTAAGAATAAATAGTGATAATTTTGATACTTTGTTGCAAATGGTGGAAGGGTCAATCCAGAAAAGCAATACTGTAATGAGAATGGCGATACTTCCAAGACTAAAACTTGAAATAACACTACGCTATTTAGCCACTGGCGACAGCTTTAAATCCTTGGAGTATTTGTTTCGAGTACCAAAATGTACAATTTCGAAATTTTTACCAGAAGTCCCTGGTAGGAGTCTCTGATGCTTTTTATTCTCGCTTTTAGCTTCTTGACTGTCATATCTCCAAGTAGATCTTCGGCTTCTAATTCGTCCCATAATTTTTGAAATGCAGAGTCTTTTAGCTTGGAATCTAAATAATCTTTCCGCTTTATATTCCATAATATGGGATAATTTTCATATATTTCCAAAAACTTCACAATATTACCTGCGTTCCACTTCATTTTGAACAACAAGACAACAAGTCGCTAGCGAGCTGGCTTGTTTACTGGCCACGTGTAATCATGGGCGCTTTTTTACTTGCACTCTCCGAGCTAGCGAGATAGTAAACTAGTGCGCTAGTGGCGAGTAAACTAGCTGCGTGTAATCGACCCTTAAGAGTTCCATTATCTTCGGTTGAGTTCGCTTATCTTCAGTAATGGTGGAATTAGGATGTCAAACGTAAAAGCTTTAATCGTAACCGTAGCTGTAACTTTAGAATTTAAAAAACGTTCTATTATTTTGTTTCAATAGAAGCGTTTAGGCAACGTCTAGAAATTACGGCAAATTTGTTGGTTATTACAGCTAAGGTTACGGTTAAGTTTGACATCGCAAACGCACCATAAGAGTTCGATGATCTTCGGCTCTCTAGCCGAAGCTAGAAAGGCTAGAGAGCCGAAGATCATCGGTTACCTTCGTTTTGGGTTCGATTATTTTCGTAAGAACTCGACTACTCTCGATCAAAGCTCGGATAGCTTGGGTTAGAGTTCGTTTACCATCGGTTGGAGTTCAATTGCTTTCGGCAAGAGCTCGATTATTTTCGGCTGAGTTCGCTTACGTTCAGTAACTGTTCGATGATCTTTGACTAGAGTTCGATTACCCTCGCTTTGGGTTCGATTATTTTCGTAAGAACTCGATTACTTTCGATTCAAGCCCAGATAGTTTCAGTTAGAGTTCGTCTATCATCGGTTAGAGTTCGATTACTTTCAGAAACAGCTCCATTATCTTCAGCTAGATCTTGAAAATCTTCGGCTAGAGCTCGAACATCTTTAGCTAGAGCTCGAACATCTTGGGCTACAGCTCGAACATCTTCAGTTACAGTGGGCTTATCTTTCAATGAGAGCTCGATTATTTTCGCCTAGAATTCGATTACCTTTGGCAGAATTTCGAATATTTTCATAAGAACTCGATTACTTTCAATCAAAGCTTGGATAATTTCAGTTAGAGTTCGTTTACTATTGATTTAAGTACCATTACCTTCATTTAAAGTTCAATTACCTTCGGTTAAAGCTCATAATATGTATCATCGGTGATTAAAAAATATGGGGACATTGAAATGTTAAGATTTATCAATTAATTATCATTTGTGTTATCCAACTTTGGATTTCTTCCAATATTTTTTGATCACCAATACATTCAACCCATAATAACACACCTAACCTCTTTGATTATTGTTTCTTTGATAAAATTAAAATTTTTAACATAATGTAAAGTATCAAATTAAAGGTTGTACAAGTTATGTTTTCCTTTAAAGTGATTATTTTTTACATGAACGTTTTATTACTATTTTAGTCTTAGTACTTCTCTAGTAATGGATTAACTTTGTTCATTTTGTGTGTATTTTTCTTGTTTTAGGTTTCCCCGCAGCAGCTTACGCTGCTTACGCGGCTGGAAGAGGTTACTCGGGCTACCCTAGTTTCGGACTCCCTTATCCCACAGGTAATGCATTGGCCAGTTTGCACCATCACCACCCGCTACCGTTGCTCCCTTACCCGCTCGAACACTTGGGGGTGTATGGGGGCTCGGGCCTACACGCCATGCCCCTGTGAACGCAAACCAAAGTTAAGCTTAAAGCTGGTCTGAAAGCTCGCGGCTCGGCTAAAAGTGCCGTTTTGTCCGCCTGGTCCGGCGAGGTCGGGAAGGTGGACAAAGTGGTGTCGAAATCGGCGTGTCGCGACGCGATCTCCACGAAATGCGCGCGTCCGTCTTCTTTCTCCGTCTATTCCCCCGTTTATTTAGCAGTAATTTCGGTAATAATTGTTGTTGTAATGCGATAACGAAACGACACCCGTAGCGAATACACAGCAGTATATCAAAAACGAATCGATGCGTTTCTATCTATCTCTCTTTCTCTTCTAACTAGATAGGGTGACTAAAACTAACTAAACTAACTGTGTAGGCCATGATTAATCGCTAGGAGTAGTTTTGCTAGAGCGTAGGGTTATTGTTAGGACATAGGGTAACTTTATGAGGAGTTTAGTGGATGCCCTCTCTCTTCCCCTTCCTGGACGTGTAAAGCCACTTAAGGTCTCCTACGGTGCAAGTTCTTGGTCCCCGAATTTGTTACACTTATACTAATGGGAAATAAAACAGATTCGGATTACCATAATCGCACCTTAACAATGGATTTCCATCCTCTTAATCACCGCGACATTTTTTCGGTTTTAATGCGCACGTCTCATCTCCTTAGTCTCGATCGCAAATAATCATAATAATAAACGAAAATGAATATTCCGAGTACAAAATGCATTATCCATCCAAAACAAAATTTCGAGTAACCAAAATAAGGAACGAATTTTTCGAGTTTCCTCAAAAAAAATAAAAGCAATTATCATCAATTATTATCGAGGACGTTTTTTCGTTCTCGGCGCTAAAGTAATTAATTAAATGAAGTAAAAAAAAAGGGAAAAAAAGATATTGTTATTGTTATAATTCGTTATTTTTCTATTGCCACAAAGGGATTGTACCTTATACGGTTTGTTAAGAATACGATACGCTTGTTCCAAATGTATAATTTTTCACATCAGCACCTCGATGCCTCTCAACGAAACGGGCGATGGCCGTCCCAGTTTCCATCCAGAACGCACCGACGCGATTGGACGCGAAAGAAAAGATCCGGTTTGAGCAGAATCCCGAAGGCCTACCGTTCACAGGCGCATGGTCGTGGGCTGATAGGTGATTTAGTGTGTCTTGACGTCCGAACTAGGAATAGACCCAAACGCGAGGTGTTTCCCTCTAATAACACACTGTTGTTGCGTCTTTCTCTAAACTCTTTACCCGTTACTATTTTGTATGGCAACAGTATATAAAACAAACGATTACAAAATTTAGTTATAATACCATAAACTGAAAAATTTATAATCGTTTGCTTAAAAAAATAAACATTCCACTGTTGCCAAACTCTGCATCAACGACTGTCACTCTAAGCATATGAATAAAGGATTCCTCTACTATCCTTCACACGTTTCCTTTATTGATTTGCTTATTTCAAACATGGTCTCAATTATTAATTACCTACTGTGTGAATGATATAAGCAAATCGACTAAACATTCACAAGAATAAAATAATTTAACAAAAATAACTATAAATGCTATTTCGTAAGTGTTTCTTTTTTGTATGTGATTGAGAGTGAATGATTGTAAGCATATCCGTCACTATAAGCATAAGTGCGCTCGATGTTATATATATATACATATAATTTAAAACTTGAGACTGTTGCTTGTTGCGAAACTACGCGATGACTCGTTGACTACGATATATAAATGCGACGATAAGCGAATAAGCAATGTGTAAAAAGAAAATAAACAAATGTACACAAAGAGAACGCTGATGGAGTTTTTTCTATTGAGAGTTAATTTTTTTTCTCTCAGATTTATTATTTGTATCTATATTAACAAACTTACGTCTGATTAGGCAACTTAGTTTGCATATACTTACATATAGTTGCATATACGTTTAAAAATTGCCTATATGTGAATCATTTCAAAGAGTGAAGATTTTACATAATTACAAAATCGATTATATGAGTTTAAAACCAAAAACCGTTCCCGGGAATGAATCGACGGCGTAATTAAAATAGCCAACGACACGAAATGAATCGTCTCAATTAGTACCGGGACAGAAAGGCCGAACGCTTCGGCCCGGAAACTAATAGGCGGGCGTACGTGTACGTTCCGGGAAATAATTACACCATTAATTGGACCCCGACGAAGAATTTCTAATAGAAACGTCATGTGCCGGTTGAAATCTGCCTCGATTAAAGAGGTTTCCGGTCCGGGCCATAACTCAAAGGGCTTTTGTCAGACGTAGGTTTGTTAAAACGGATTCTGGTAGTGTAAAAGTCTAGGAAAAACGTTATGTGTATCAAGTGTCGAAACTGTACCTGACAAGTGGATCCGCGCCTGGACCGTCTCTTCAATTTTTGAGGGGCGAGTAATTATTAGAATACAATAATATACCTATTATTTAATAGCAGTCATGTGGTCAGATGAAATAGGCTGTATTAACAGATTTGATGTTTAACATAGATCGTAGTAACGACTAACATAAATAGAGAAGAGGATTTTTTAATCTGTAGGGGTAGATTTAAATATTTTGTTTTACTCGTACGATTTACTCCATTTAACCATTTTCGAAAATCAAAATTATGTTATGCTTAAATGGCTATATCAAAGTGAAATAATCTCGGTATATTCGGAAATACTTCATTAGTTATGCAAATTATCCGCGACCATAAATTCTAATGCCGGATTAGATCAATATTATTAAATCGTAAACTGTAAATACCAATAATCCATGCATTACAACATCGTTGAGTTACATATCAGCCTATTTGCAATACACAAATTCTTCCCGTAATTCAATAGTTTTGGTATTGTTGGTTTATGCAAGTTCGCGATATCATTATTCAGTTGATTAGTTAAAATTTGGTTAATTGGGGTAATTCGTACGATTATACATTTATAAGGATAATATGTGTGTAAAAATTAGTTTACGTCATAGTCGAAATAAGGATTTGTAACAAAGCGAAATTATAGATTTATATTAGATTAGTTAAAGTGTAAGTTATCAAATTTTTTTTTTGATTTTTATTTTTTGAAAACTTACACTTATGTAGTTGCGAAAATCTTTTGACTAGTAGTAGTGATCTAGTTATGGGAATCGAAACGTTCAGATATAGCGCAAAAAATATTTTTTTTAATTTTACATAGAACTCGGAAATTCTTTTCGTCGATTTTAATTAATTTGTGTGCGTGTGTGAATTAGACTAGATAAGTCAGTGTGTAGTGTGGTTTTAGTTAGATCGACTAATGACGTTAGTCCCGCCTATAGTTAACCGTGTGTGTTTAGTGGAACTCAGACATACGTCACACATACAAATTCACACAATTCTACACGTGCCGAATCGTTCTTTTTCTACGAACCATTTCCCTATTGTTTGTAAGACACCGCGACAATCGATCGACTAATTTTTTTTTTTTTTCTAAAAATTTGATCTCTCCGTGATGGATGGACATCGCGTTCTATATTCATCCATCATGCGATGCGATCATCTTTTAACGCCTCATCGATCGATCGGATTCCCGAAGCGGAAAGAAACGGCACGCGCGACGTCTTGGAACGGTCGTCAAAATTACGATACACTCACACCCAGAACACGACCGTAGCATGTAGTAATATGTACCAATCCTCCCCAATTAATCTAGAATGTTCTGTGTTTCCAGTGGACCTAACCAACGGCCAGCTCACGCCTAACAATAACACACCCCTGTTGACTCAAGCCCTGTCAGGTAATTACATATATTGTTTTGCATGTACCGACGTAATTGCTCTCTGTAGTAGACCTTTGATGACTTGATACTAACCGTTAAGCCCCGACGGACCGTTTACCTTGTAATTTACACTTCAAAACGCGTCAGGAAAGGTATCCAGCTATTATTTTAAGAAAATGTTTATCTTTTATTGTGGTGAGAATGAATGAAATCCTATTTCAATTTTCTCAAATAATTACAAAAACATTTATTGTGAATGTTTAGCTGTTTATATCTTTTCAATCATGGAAATGATAAATGTTGGTATCTTCTATCATACATCTGGGAAATGACTTGACTATCTAGAATTTGGGAGATGACTTGACCATCTAGATTCTGGGAGATGACTTGGATTTAATGATGGAGTTTCTGGTCTTGCATTTCCATTAATATAGTACCTACTTCATACTTAATTGGACCAAACTAATATCATCTCAAAGCATTGTCCATGTTTTTGTTAATGAAGACGAAACTATAGTTAGGGCTCGTAACGTTGTTGTTGCCGAGTTCGTCATTGTTGGTGTAGTAACTCGTACAATGACGAGCTTCTCCGCGGCGCGGCGTGTTTAAACTAGTCTGGAGTTGTAGAGGGCGCGACGCGAATGGGGGAAGGATTCGTTAGGTTTTGGCGGACTTGAGGTAAATATTCAGGACGGGTATTGCATTAACTGAATACGTAAGTGCATTAAGCGGAATCAAGTTCGCGTCAGAACGCCGCCGCCGGCGTCGTTAAACCGTTTCCTCCCCATCTCGCCCTCGTCTTCGTCCCCCATCTCTTCCGCGTACGTGTACGTACACGTCGAACTCCTTACCTCTTACACTTATTGCCGGGCAATTCCGATTTCGCTTTCCCGACGCCGTCGTAAACACGGAAATGTTTACCCTCCGAAAGTAGGGAACTTTAAGGAATTTGTATCGCGGCGCCGTTTGCATGGTAATTCCGGGTTTTGAAGGGGCGACGGGGGATAATAAGGGGGTCGTGATTGCGATTTGCTTGGCCTCGGTCGGCTCCAGGATTGTTTGTTGTCGACAGGATCGTCGTCCACGACTTGGAGCCAACCGTCTGGGGCCGAACAATCGGCGCCCGCAGCACCTCAACACCACTTCTCCGTTTCCTTTGCAGTGATGAACAACTACCAGGCGGCGGCCGCAGCGGCGCAGGGTTTCGGTCCTCCCGCCTCTCCCCATGCGGCCAACACGAGAGCCGGCGGATTTCCCGCGGCCAATTCTCCCGGTCCGACCATGGACATGTACAACAGCAGCGCGGCGGATAGCGTTGGCTACGTGCAAGCTGCGAGTCCTCAACCCTCCAGCTTTCCGGCCATCGCGGTCAGTCGTGCACCACTCAACTATAGCCCGGTACGTATATTCACTTACCTCATCATATACATCAACCATCAATATCAATCTGTTCACTAGCTTAATAAGATAATCGGGTTGGAATCGATTTATCAACGTCTAGTCAAATCTACTAGCTGATGCACATCTAATAAATTCAAGATATGATCCTCAATAGAAATTTCTATTGGAATGCATATACTCTTGTCTCAAAGATGCTGAACCTACAAGAATTACTAAATTAAGAAAAATGACCGTCAGTGTAATGGCTTTACTGACAAATTATCCTATTTGTCTCAAAATAAAAAATAGTCCATAAAAAAAGTGATACAAATACGAAGGCTTTCATGGTCGGTGTTAACTACACTAAAACTGGAACCAACATTAGTATTAGTTTGGGATGCCATGTTGCAACCGTCTTTAGAAATAGGTTCCAAGTTTCTGACGCATGGCTAAATCCGAAAGCTTTTAGTTCTAGGTCTAATGTTACTGTTAATGTTAGCGTTAACCGGCTAAGAGCTATGAACTCATATGCGTTTTTGCACAACCATTCGATGTTGGCTATGAACCCATATATTATGCGTTCTGGCATAACCATTTGGTTTAGGTTACGAACACATATCGACGCTCTCAAGCCAAAACGGCCATTTTTTAGTTAGCTGCACCGTTGAGTAGCATTTTTAAATCTGCATGCAACAGTTAAAGCGGCATACCCGCAAACAAACTTCATTCGCTATAAAATTGGTTTAAAGTTTGCGGAAAAGCCATTTAAGATTCATTATCTCACAAGGGGAGGGCGCGAAGTGGTTTTTTAAAAAAATCTGTCCTTTAGGTGAATGGTAGAGTATCATATAAGGATTCAATTGACAAAGTACTAAAACGCACTATTCAGCCAAAACTGAATAAATCGCGTTTGAAGTTTAACGCTCCGTTTATACTTTGGATAAGTAAACTCGTTTACAGGTACTCGATAGCCGAACCGTAAGAGTGGTGAATAAGCAGTCCAAAAATAGCGGGCATCGCTGGTTCGAATCTTTTCGTGTCTTTTACTTTTTAATATTTGTTTAATACACTAATTTACAAATATTTATTTGTTTAATGAATTTTAAATATATTTTGTTTTCAATAAAAAAATCAAATCACATTTTGCTATTAAATGATGTATCCTTTTTGTTTTTTGTTTCTACAATGATTATTATTTTGGCTTCTATAAAACATATTCTCAATAAGCGTTTTCGTCGCCGAGTCTATCCGCTTGAATAATTCAATTTTCCATAATTGATGTTTGCTCCTAACATCATTGTATTTACCAGTAATTTCTTTTCTAATTATTATTTTTTGTTCAAAACTGTTGAAGTTTGTTTTATAATGAGATATTTTCATTAAAAATTAAAGTTTATTTTAAATTTATAAAAACATCAATAACAATCGATAAATATTTATGAATTAGTGTATTAAACCAAAATTAAAAAGTAAAAGACACGAAAAGATTCGAACCAGCGATGCCGCTCTTTATGGATTGCTGATTCACCACGTTCCCAATCAAGCAATCGGCCGCTTGTAAACGAGTTTACTTATCCAAAATATAATCGGAGCGTTAAACTTCAAACGCGATTTATTCAGTTTTGGCTGAATAGTGCGTTTTAGTACTTTGTCAATTGAATCCTTGTATGATATTCTACCACTCAGCTAAAGGACAGATTTTTTTAAAAAAACCACCTCGCGCCCTCCCCTTGTCAATCATTTTTGCGTTTTCTGAAAAATTAGGTAAATGTCGTTAATGCCGTTTTGGCTTGACAGCGTCGATGTGCGGATGTGATTTGGCCTAATCTGGGGTTAATGTTACTTTTAGTCTTACAAGGAGAGTGCACAGTGTTAGGGTCACAGATTTAGTCCCAATTTTGTAGAATGGTAGATTTAGTTTCCCTATTGATGAAAACATATGGTTGTAGAGGCCACTACTCAATAGCTTTTTAGATATTGTGCAGTTCTGTAGCACACGATCAAACGTAGTAAGTTTAGCGTAGCAGCAACAAATCGGTGTTTCTCACCGTTAGGCGCCAAGTTAGAGTTTGGAGAGTGTAATTAATTCTTTTTGAATGTTATGTCTGTTTTTAGACATAAAGATATCATCGGTGCCCATAAAATATAACGACATCGATACATTTTTTGAGTGTGCACTGCACTTTCGATTTGTCAGTTAATTGTCATTTAACGAGTCAAAATTTTAAAAATAATACAGGAATATAACCTGAGATTCTAACTTTCCTTCAAAAAGTCTAACTTAATCGATATAAATTCGGCTATTTTTGACATTATCCAACTTCGAACATCCTAACGAGTAAATTGCACCGTCAATTGCAAATATCTAAGAAGCTATTGAGTAGTGACCCCTATAGCCATATATTTTCATCAATAGGGAGGCAAAATATACCATTCTACAAAAATTGAAGCAAATCTGTGATCCCAAGACTTAGCACTCTCCTTGTTAGTACAAAAAAAAGGATGTCAGAAATGATCAATTGTAAAGTTGAAAGGTACAGGTTTTATGGGATTTAACTATCCATGCAGTTCAAAGTCGTTGGGTTTGTCTTAGGCAGACGACGTTGGTTATTATCAATACCCTTTTATGCGAATTTATTGAATTCGCAAATTCCGTTCAACCCTATCCACCATATCTATAGTTATGTTGGATGGGGTTGAATGAAGAATGTTGTCCTTCAAGTAATCCAGGATGCAAGGATGATCGTTGTGAACAACAAGATCTCATGAATCAACTTCTTGTCCCAGTTCTTGTACCATAATTAATTCGCAAGGATAAAATTTTGACTTTTTATGAAGAAGTCACCTTACAGAATAAGTAGATCATCCAACAGTAGTTGTATGCGTACAGATAGACAGTTGAGGCAATCTCAAAACAGAAAGTCTTGTCATATTAGTGTTTTAGAGTGAGCTTACTGTTCTGAGTCTAGGTTTTTATCTCATGAATCAACTTGTTGTCGCAGTTCTTGCATTGTAGTTAATTCACAAGTGTGTTCGATATTCGCACTTGACGGTGGAACGTAAATAAACTATTGTTTAGCTTTTACCGGTTTCGAAATTTATTTCATCATCAGAAAGCTTCCTGAATACAAAAACGCAAAAATAACAAGTGAACTTAAAATGTGACTTAAAAATTAATTATACAAATTTTTTTATAATTATCAAAAACATGTTAAAGAATTGTTAAAAGTGTACTTACATCATATCTATTTACAGAGAAATCAATAACAAACATTTGTAAAATTAATTAAAATTGGAAAATTGAAATGAATGAACATCTCTCGACACAACGTTTTACCTACGATTATTGCGCGGGATTTATAGGGGTTATGTCAAACAGGAATAAGTATATTGTCATGTATCGCCATCTGTCGCGTATTATAATAGTTAAAAAACGGAGGGAAGAGGAATTTTTTGAATTATGGAATAATTTGACTGGAGGAAAAATACGGAGTGGTAGAGACAGGATGGGAATGTAGCCAAAGGAAGCCAGGAAGTTGCGATATACAAGTTGCTACTACACTTGTAATCCTCGTTCTTCTGGCTGAGGGGGTGGTGTAAATGGTGTTTTTAGATTCACGTATAACGGTTTCTTCGTAGTTTGGATTTGCTCATTGAGACATATGTGGTCGGGGAAGTTCTTTAAAAATTTGTTAATTTCGTAGTTTTCTAGTATTTCCACGAGATGTCCTTTATTGGTTTTGTGCAATATAACAGCATTGGTGTTATCGTCAAATTCATGTTCTGTGTTAAATATGAGAAGTTTTCCAAAATTCGAGTTGTTTCTGGTTTTATGTTCTAGTAGTCTTTGTTTTAACTTTCTCCCGGTTTTATTCACGTTCCACCGTCAAGTACGAATATCGAATACATTTAAACACGATGGAAAAAAGAAATAATCACACAAATATTAATTCACAAGGATGAGATTTTGACTCTTTATGAAGAAATCACGTTACAGAATAAGCAGACCATCCAATAGTAGTTGTATGCTTGCGGATAAATTGTTGAGGCAATCTCAAAATAGAAAATCTTGTCATATCAGTGTTTTAGAGTTAGCTTGCTGTTCTGAGTCTAGGTTTTGATTTCATGAATCAACTTCTTGTCCCAGTTCTTGCACTATAGTTAATTCGAAAGGACGAGATTTTGACTCTTTATGAAGAAGTCACCTTACAGAATAAGCAGATCATCCAATAGTAGTTGTATGCTTGCAGATAGACAGTTGAGGCAATCTCAAAACAGAAAGTCTTGTCATATTAGTGTTTTAGAGTGAGCTTGCTGTTCTGAGTCTAGGTTTTGATCTCATTGAACTTCTTGTACCAGTTCTTGCATCATAGTTAATTCGCAAGGATGAAATTTTGACTCTTTATGAAGTAGTCATTTTACAGAATAAGCAGATCATTCAATAGTAGTTGATGCTTGCGGATTGACTGTTGAGGCAATCTCAAAATAGAAAATCTTGTCATATCAATGTTTTAGAGTGAGGTTGCTGTTCTGAGTCGAGGTTTTGATCTCATGAATCAACTTCTTGTCCTAGTTTTTGCACCCTAGTTAATTCGCAAGGATGAAATTTTGACTCTTTATAAAGAAGTCATCTTATAGAATAAGCAGATTGTCCAATAGTAGTTGTATGCTTGCGGATAGACTGTTGAGAAAATCTTAAAACAGAAAGTCTTGTCATATTAGTGTTTTAGAGTGAGGTTGTTGTTCTGAGTCTAAGTTTTGAACTCATGAATCAACTTCTTGTCCCAGTTCTTGCACTATAGTTAATTCGCAACTATAGAGAGATGGCATTTTGACTCTTTATGAAGATGTCATCGTGCAGAATAAGCAGATCATCCAATAGTAGTTGTATGCTTGCGGATAGACTGTTGAGGCAATCTCAAAACAGAAAGTCTTGTCATATTAGTGTTTTAGAGTGAGGTTGTTGTTTTGGTTGTGAGTTTAGGTCTTGTTCAATGTGTAAGTATAAAATTGAAATGTTGCTTTTGATATTGTTCAAAAAATTAGATACATGTACTAAGAGTAGTACTAACATTAGCACTAATAGTAGACTTAGAACTAGGAGCTTTTCGGTTTAGGCATGCGTCTTTTGAAAAATTGCTTGACGTTTCGGATACCATGTTGCAACCTTCTTCAGACACATAATCGAAGTGATCCCGAACTGAATGCAAAAGCTCCTAGTTTTAGTTCTAGTCTTAGTTCAATGAACACCAGCCATAAATGCCTTCATATTTTAAAATAAGCAAATTCCTCAGCCCCCAACCTGCATTTTAGATGTTGATAAATCGAATAAAACCGTAATATTGAAAAAGAGGTATTTGTCGTTGGAGATTAACGTTTCGAATCGGCTTGATTACGACCGTTGACCTAGTAAATCCATTACGGTCCGGTTAAAATCGATACAATATCCGTTTTAATGCCGTATTTATACACTTTGCCGGGCGTGATTTATTGCGCCTATTGATTTCGGCGCGCATTTGTCGAATGTGACGGCCGCGCTGGTTGACGTATAATCGAAGATCCTGCCTCGGCGCGGTCGTCGGTGATCTGTTTGCCGTTTCGCCGAACTACCGTATATCCAGACATTTTGTTCCTGACAGGACCAATTCGCCGTGTTCAATTTCCGCTAGCTCTAACTATGTCGACCCGGCATCGGCACGAAACAATGAAAATTGAAAAAGATTAATCGACAAACGCATATGTACTTTCTAATTTTTTTTGTAAATTGTTTCAGGGTCCTTTGATTCCGGCAGCGTTCACCAACGGCTATCACTGAGCTCTTGGACTTGTTTCTAGTGTTGTGTGACTCGATTAGGCAGCTAATGTGACGTCATCACCTGCACTGTACATTCACTTGTATGTGTATAATAATTATTAAGTATATATGATAAAGATAAAAAATAGCCGCCGATTAGGTGCGGCCCCCCACTTGTTGTTGTAATGTTTGGTGTTACCGTGGGAGGTCGGTCCATTTCAGGCGATCGCCGATCGTCGACACGTTTAAAAAACGGTTAATAGAAAAGCTTGGCGTGAAAACTTGGATTTCGATTAGAGATTATTCGCGTTCGACGGTCATCTTTATGGGCCACCCCATCAAACACAGGCACTCATTGGTTAATAAGTCTTGCGTTTTATTACATATGATATATTACAGGGTATCTGATGGGATACATTATCCTCACATATTATTATTATAAGGACCAAGAAGGCAATGAGGAAATTCGCGAAAAGAATGAAAGAAAAAAAAATTAAAAAAGACGTTAAAACGGTGCATTGCCGGTGGTGTGTAAATTAATTTTTAAACTTTTTAAAAAAAAGTTTTTAACTATATTATCCCATATTTTATTTTATTCGATTAATTATTATTTTTTTGGTTACGTTTAGATAGTTTTTCGTTCGTTTTTTCGATAGTTAACTTAATATAGAATTTTTTCGTAAACGCGAAGAACAAAATACCATTGATTCATGTTGTCCAGTGTGTTATTAAAATACCGTATAAATATATATAAATTAATGTATACAACAATTTACTGGATATTTTAAGAGATTTGTATATAATTGTTGTTTGAACGGAGGTAGGATGGAAAAAATGATTAATCTTCGGGAAGGACGCGGATTTATTTTCTTTTTATTCGACCTCCACTTTGTGTAGCTTATAGTAAAACATCCTGAACGTATATTCCTGACGTATTATCCCCCTATTTAGATCTGTCTGTTAGCACGAAACGGATCTATTATAAGAAAAAAAAAGTATATATATTATATAAATGTTTCCTGTTAATGATTAAAAAAAAAATATTTCTATATACGTGATTATAAATTTTTTTTTTTATTTCTTTGCTACTGGAATATAAAAAAAAAATATTGAAAAAGATAATTATTTTAAATTTTAATTACTTCAAATTAGGCTTTTTTAGAAATTAATACCAAAAAAAATACCTAATAAAAAATAAAGATGTATATTATTTATCTCTTTTAGTACAAAGTAACACCACGATATAATTAATAATAATAAAAAAATAAACATCAAATCTCGTCGATAAAACTGAAACTGATGGAAAAAAAAATTTTTTTTATAACACAATTAATTTTTAAATTTCAACAGTTTCAGTGTAAAATACTTATGCAACGATCGATGATAAATAGTTAAAAAAAAAGTAAAAAATTAGTTAGGCCTGGTTTCTGTGAAATCCAGAGCGAATATTTATTGCGTTTTATTTTTTTCGGTGATTTCCGAAAAAAAGATATAAAAAGAAAAATGTCAATATCGATGTCAATACACCAAATGACTGTGTTTTTATGTTTTTTCGGGTTTTCCGTGGGTACTGTTCGAAATAAAAAAAGGGTATTTTAAAAATGTCAATCCAGAGCAATACGGTAAGATGTAGGTAGTTTAAATGAGAAAACTTTTTAAAAAATGAACAAAAGATTTATTAAAAAAATTTTTTTGATTTATAAGCTCGTCAAAAAAAATCCGTAACAGTCAAAAAGGATGGTCGTATAAATTTGAAATTTTGATTTTATGTATAGCTCATAAGAGATAGTAAATGATTAAAATTTGGTGAATCAATAAACTTTTTTGTGGTTGTTTGTCTGGTATTTTATGTTTTAATACATTTTTTTAGAATGTATAGCTATATTAATGATTATTGGCAATTTAGACTTTGTCAAATCCTTGTATATGTGTTATAATCTAGCAAAACCAGTCTTACATTCAATTAACCCCTTTCAAGAAGGGTGAAAGTATGGAGATGCGTAGAGTTTCGAATATCATTTCGCGAAATTGACAGAAAATTGAGTCGAAATGGCTTTCCTATAATTTAACTATTCAATCAAGTCTGGAAAACGTCTGGAAAACAATAAAAGAGAAATCTTCCACGAATGCCTTAATTAACCCGTTTGTGACAAGTTGGTCAGTAAAGGTTATTTGGAATGCTATTTGGGGAACTTTGACATCGATACAAACAGCCATCCAAGCAATTTAGTTTCTTCAACCGATAATTCAAAGCTTATTTATGTTTAATCATGTCTAGGTTCACTTCTTTATTAAGTTCCAAGATGACAAGACTCTTAATTCAGCAAAATTGAATTACCTAACCTATTTATATTACACGGCTAATATTTTCCAAGATATTCAAAACAAAATAGAAGAAAAATGTATGTAACAGTTTTTTGAAATAACAATTTTCAAAGTAGAAGTGATGTGCGAGCTTTAATGATAGATAATATGAGTTTTGAAAAAGGTGAATATAGAAAAACCACCCAAACTGCTTAATTAAGGCAGTGGAGGATAGCTCAGTGAAGGTTACTTGAAGGGTTGCTTGGGGAAGTCAGACATCGATGCAAACAATTTGTCGAAAAATCCATTGTAATGGTTTAGGTTCTAGCGTAACATCAAGTTTTCAGACTCAACTGTCTCTTACCAACCCAACCCGTATGGATAGTCGATCGCCAACGACTCACTGAAGTTAATTTCAGCGACTCTCCGGCGAAGTCGCCGGCTAATGATCGGAACATAATTTGTGATTAAATCTTCAATCTTTCAATGCTCTCCATTTTGGAAAATCGCTGGTGTTTTTTAGCATGGTTTCTGACACGCAGCTTAGCAACCTTATTAACAGCAACAAATCAAAGCAAATGAGGAACCAAGGAAAGACGACTGTTTGGCTAATAATGCCGGAAAAGGAAGCAAAGTTGATAATTATGTAAATTGATAACCATATTTTGTAAAAGTATCAATACTATCATTGATTATTACTATTTTTTAAAGTTGATTCTGGTAAATAGTTATTGTTACTCTTCAAGTGGGCTGTTTTTATGGAGACTTTTACGTTCTCGTTGAGGTACAAAGGGCATGAATTTCCAATATGTTCATTAAATTGCATTTTCACATTCATTTCCAGAGATGTAATATAAATTCCTTTTACTCAGTTTTGCAATTCGTTTTACCTCTTTTGAGTTGTTAAAAAACGTAGGTTTGAGTGCCCTGTCATACATTTTGATTTTATTAACGTTTCTGTCATTGATCAATTTCCGGCAAGTCTTCGGAGGTAGTATTAGTCGTTTTCGGCGCGTCACCAGAAAGAATAGCATAACTCCCATGAATGATTCCATAGCGATTGATTATGCATTGTAATTTTCAGTTAGTGAATGGAGAAACTTCGGCGAGTCGCTGGCGATCGACTATGCATACGGGTGGGGTTGGATTTAGTGTCTCACAAGATCTAGAGCAGAAAGACAAAATTTAGAATTCGTTTCTAGATGTTATTTTGACTTAACATCTGGTTTTGTCATGGGATACAATTTGAAAGCCGGTAATTTTAAGTCATTATTTAAAAAATCTAACTGTGATCTGATACATCAATTAAATTCGAGAGGTAATTTTGTTTCCATACTTTTAAAGAGTTTGTAGAAATGTTTTTCAATCGGACCACACTTACAAAAGTGTCAGTTTTCTCATCCCAGAAGATCAAGTTTTCAGACTCAAGTGGTATAAGTTGAGGAGACATCAGCTCGAAAAATGACGCCAATTCATCTTTAGCGATGAAAATCTGTTTTATCAATTTAATGATCAAATTTCAGAAGATCTAAAGCAGAAAGACTAAATTTGAAATTCGCTTGTGGACGTTATTTTGACTTGACATCTGATTTTATAACGGGATATAATTTGAAAGGCGGTAATTTTAAGTCATCATTCAAAAAAAGTCAAACTGGGATTTGGTACATTAACGAAATTCTAAAATCAATTTTATTTCCATACTTTTAAAGGCCTTGCAGAAATGTTTTTCAACCAGACTACACTTACAAAATTGTCAGAGTTTTTTAATCCTAGAAGATCAAGTTTTCAGACTCAAGTGGTATAAGTTGAAGAGACATCAGCTCGAAAAATGACGCCAAATCATCTTTAGCGATGAAAATCTGTTTTATCAATTTAATGATCAGATTTCAGAAGATCTAAAGCAGAAAGACTAAATTTGAAATTCGCTTGTGGACGTTATTTTGACTTAACATCTGATTTTATGATGGGATACAATTTGAAAGGCGGTAATTTTAAGTCATCATTCAAAAAAAGTCAAACTGGGATTTGGTACATTAACGAAATTCTAAAATCAATTTTATTTCCATACTTTTAAAGGCCTTGCAGAAATGTTTTTCAACCAGACTACACTTACAAAATTGTCAGAGTTTTCTAATCCCAGAAGATCAAGTTTTCAGACTCAAGTGGTATAAGTTGAGGAGACATCAGCTCGAAAAATGACGCCAAATCATCTTTAGCGATGAAAATCTGTTTTATCAATTTAATGACCAGATTTCAGAAAATCTAAAGCAGAAAGACTAAATTTGAAATTCGCTTGTGGACGTTATTTTGACTTAACATCTGATTTTATGATGGGATACAATTTGAAAGGCGGTAATTTTAAGTCATCATTCAAAAAAAGTCAAACTGGGATTTGGTACATTAACGAAATTCTAAAATCAATTTTATTTCCATACTTTTAAAGGCCTTGCAGAAATGTTTTTCAACCAGACCAGACTTTCAAACTTGTCAGAGTTTTTTAATCCCAGGAGATCAAGTTTTCAGACTCAAGTAACATAAATTGAGGAGACACCAAGTTGACGAATGACACCAAATTATCTTTAGTAATGAATATCGGTTTTGCCTATAGCAATTGAATGGTCAGATCTTAGAAGATCGAGAGCAGAAAGACTAAATTTGGAATTCGCTTATGGACGTTATTTTAACTTAACATCTGTTATCTTTCAAAGTTTTTGCATAAATGTTTTTCACCTAGACCAGACTTACAAAATTGTCAGAGTTTTTTTAATCCCAGAAGATCAAGATTAGGTGATATAAAATGAGGAGACATCAGGTCGAAAATGACATTAAATCATCTTTAGTAATGAATATCAATTTTGTCTACAGCAATTTGATGGTCAGATTTTTGAAGATCTAGAGCAGAAAGACTAAATTTGGAAATCGCTTCTGGACGCTATGTTAACTTAACATCTGGTTTTGTGATGGGATACAATTTGAAAGCCGGTAATCTTAAGTCATCATTCAAAAAAAGTCAAATTGTGATCTGGTGCATCAACGAAATTCTAAAGTCAATTTTGTTACCATACTTTCAAAGACCTTGCAGAAATGTTTTTCAACCAGACCACACTCAACCGCACTCGGTACGACTCAGTAGGTTGTAGTTCGCTCTAGCACTGACAACATGGAAGATAGAGAGAAAAAAACTAACACAAACACGAACAAAAAACATAAAGCATTTCCGTCGTCTCCAGCTCCCTTATTAGCTGTTATATTGCGATGGCTCCTTCTTTATCTTATAACCCATGAATCTAGTTTCCAACAGTAGGCTATATAACGGTAGGCATACTTCGCTGTAACGTTGACAACTTGAAAGATACATTTACTACCAAAGCTCACACAGCCTTCAGATTTATTTTGTGGTAAACACCTATCACCAACAAAACCGAAAATTTCCCCACAATTTGACACCTTTCAACAGAGATGTTAATTGAACGTGAAGCTGATTTTGAATGTGGAGCTTAAAAACAACACAAGTAAAAAATTTGACAAGGTTTAAGTTGTCGAAGATCATCAAGCTAGTTAAACAATGTAAAAGAAGTATATCTAAAAAATATTAAAAACCAAACAGAAAACAACCAAATTTCAATCATTTACTATTTCGCTTGGATTACACGTACCACCAAAATTTCAAGCTCATACGACTATCCTTTTTGATTGTTGTGATTTTTTTTGACGAGCAGTTTATTTTGATATATTATCGAACTGTGTTATTGCATTATTTAAAGTAAAATAAAATAAAATAAACGGTTTTTAAGGATTAGCTTAGCTAATGATCATTTAAGATACAACGTTTTTTTTTTTCTAAAAAAAAAAATAAATAAATAAAATAAAATAAAACGTTGTGTCTTTTAAGATCGAGAATAGTAAAAAAATCGCGTCAAATATTAGATATTTTATTCGTTTTCATATCATTAAGTGGTTAATATTTGGGTTAATTTTAAATCCCGTTCCTCCACATTTTTCCCAACCTCAGATCTGTCTCGTCTTTAGATTCGCGATGGTACCTGCTAAATAACTACAAAATAAGTACGAGGAAAAGATTTTTAAGAAAAACTAAAAATAAAAAATGTTTCAATTAACATTCCATCTTTAGTACCAGCTAATAACATATCAATAAATGATGTTAAGCTCGTCAAAAGCAGGATCATCAGTTGGCCAAAAAAAAAAATAAAATAATAAATTCCTGTATATTAGTACCTAAAATACACCAGAACGATCCGTTTCGAAAAGGATTCAAAGCTTTTTTTAGATTCGTTTATGTGCCTTATTACATTTTTATATCTTCTTTTAAAGTTTCCAATTTTTAACTTTTTTTTATTATTGATTAGATATAAATAAGTATTAAAATACGATCAAATTTATTACCAATTATTTTAATATTCACATCATAAAATAATATAAAATTAAAATAAAATAAAAATAAAATCTTAAAAAAAAACTCTTAAAAAAAATCTTAAAAAAATCTTGAAAAAATAATCTTATTTTTAAATCAAAATTCTTTATTAAATCTCTTAATGAACAAAAATCAAAGTATATTTCTAAATTGGGATGAAAATACAATACAATACGTAAAAATCATATCAAATTATTAAAGTATGAACAACGTATAAACGTATCAAATGATTTTTTTAAGGTTGCGAGTAAAAGAATAAAATCGGTGTGAATATTAAAATAAATATCATTTGATAACTTGCTATCATCAAAAATAAATTAATGATAAATAGGTAAATTCGTCCGGATTGTAACGGTCTGTTTTAAAAGTGCTCATAAAACGGTCAATTATAATAAAATATTCAAAAATTTTCTCAGGAAATGAAAATCTTTTTTTGGTTTTTGATTTTACAAGGAGAGGATTTTTTTGTTAGTTATTGATTTTTATGATATTAATTGATAGGTGGTAGTATATAGTATAAATGTTTAAAATATTCGGAAGGAATTTTAAATGATTTGTGAATAAATTGTGTTTTGCTTTAACAATCAAAAATTTTGAACATAAAAAAATTTTTTATCAACTTTGAAAATTTTTTAAATTTTTTTTGGTAAAATTTAGAACAAAACGGTCTTTTTAAATTAAAACTAGAATTATTTTAGTTTCATTTAAAAAAAAAGTCAGATCAAAATCTTTAAAATTCAATTTTCTATAAATTTTTTAAAAATGGTTTTTTAACAATCAAAAAATTTTTAACCTAAAAAAATTTTTTACCAACTTTGAAATTTTTTTTAATTTTTTTGGTAAAATTTAGAACAAAACGATCTTTTTAAATTAAAACTAGAATGTTTTTAGTTTCATTTAGAAAAAAATCAGATCAAAATGTTTAAAATTCAATTTTTTATGAATTTTTAAACAATGATTGATTTTTAAAAAAAATTTTTAACCTAAAAAAATTTTTACCAACTTTGAAATTTCTTTTTAATTTTTTTGGTAAAATTTAGAACAAAACGGTCTTTTTAAATTAAAACTAGAATATTTTTAGTTTCATTTAGAAAAAAAATCAAATCAAAATCTTTAAATTTCAATTTTTTATGAATTTTTAAAAAATGATTGATTTTTTAAAAAAATTTTAACCTAAAAAATTTTTTACCAACTTTGAAAATTTTTTTCATTTTTTTGGTAAAATTTAGAACAAATCGGTCTTTTTAAATTAAAACTAGAATGTTTTTAGTTTCATTTAGAAAAAAAAATCAGATTAAAATCTTTAAAATTAAATTTTTTATGATTTTTTAAAAATAATTGATTTTTTAACAATTAAAAAATTTTTAACCTAAAAAATTATTTACCAAGTTTGAAATTTTTTTTAATTGTTTTGGTAAGATTTAGAACAAATCGGTCTTTTTAGATTAAAACTAGAATTATTTTAGTTTCATTTAGAAAAAAAATTAGATCAAAATCTTTAAAATTCAATTTTTTATGAATTTTTAAAAAATGATTGATTTTTTAAAAAAAATTTTAACCTAAAAAATTTTTTACCAACTTTGAAAATTTTTTTAATTTTTTTGGTAAAATTTAGAACAAATCGGCCTTTTTAAATTAAAACTAGAATGTCTTTTGTTTCATTTAGAAAAAAAATCAGATCAAAATCTTAAAAATTCAATTTTTAATGAATTTTTAAAAAAAAATTGTTTTTTTTAATGATCAAAAATTTTTAACCTAAAAAATTTTTTACCTACTTTGAAATTTTTTTAAATTTTTTTGGTAAAATTTAGAACAAAAAGGTCTTTTTAAATTAAAACTAGAATGTTTTTAGTTTCATTTAGAAAAAAATCAGATCAAAATCTTTAAAATTCAATTTTTAATGAATTTTTAAAGAAATATTGATTTTTTTAATGGTCAAAAATTTTTAACCTAAAAAAATTTTTTACCAACTTCGAAAATTTTTTTAATTTTTTTGGTAAAATTTAGAATAAATCGGTCTTTTTAGATAAAAATTAGAATGTTTTTAGTTTCATTTAGAAAAAGATCAGATCAAAATCTTTAAAATTTAATTTTTTATGAATTTTTAAAAAATGGTTTTTTAACAATCAAAAAATTTTTAACCTAAAAAAATTTTTTACCAACTTTGAAAAATTTTTTTAATTTTTTTGGTAAAATTTAGAACAAAACGGTCTTTTTAGATTAAAACGAGAATGTTTTTAGTTTCATTTAGAAGAAAAATCAGATCAAAATCTTTAAAATTCAATTTTTTATGAATTTTTAAAAAATAATTGATTTTTAAAAAATTTCTTAACAATTAAAAAATTTTTAACCTAAAAAATTTTTTACCAACTTTGAAAATTTTTTTAATTTTTTTGGTAAAATTTAAAACAAAACGATCTTTTTAAATTAAAACTAGAACTATTTTAGTTTCATTTAGAAAAAAAATCAGATCAAAATCTTTAAATTTCAATTTTTTATGAATTTAAAAAAAATGATTGATTTTTAACGGTCAAAAAATTTTTAACCTAAAAAAAATTTTTACCAACTTTGAAAATTTTTTAATTTTTTTGGTAAAATTTAGAACAAAACGGTCTTTTTAAATTAAAACTAGAATTATTTTAGTTTCAATTAGAAAAAAAATCAGATCAAAATCTTTAAAATTCAATTTTTTACGAATTTTTAAAAAAATATTTTACAGATTTATACTGTATTCCATTTTTCGATTGATAAAACTTAAAAATCAATAACCAACTCATAAAATCTCCTTGTTAATCATTGTTGGTACCTGAAAATTTTAGAATTTAGATCAAATAGCATTAAATTTATTTACAGCTTCTCATAATTTAAACTTTAATATCCATAATAATAAAAAAAACAGATTTTTACAATCTCGGATGAAATCCCCCAAAAAAAACTTTTTATTTTTCGCGTTCAGATTGAAACGATTGTAAAGAAGTTAAAGAACGATGCTTCCGTAGGATGTAAAGAGAAAAAAATTACATGGCCAGATATATAGAGTTAGTTATCGGTCGGATATTTTTATCGGTCGGATATTTTTATCGGTCGGATATTCTTATCGATCGGATATTTTGATCCGATCGGATATTTTTTTATGGACAAAATAGGAAAGTGAGATGAGACGATTTAAAAGTAGCTTTTTAAACGTAGCTTTAATTTCGTTTTAGTAACCGCGCGCACGTGTATTTTAGGTAATAATTTAGCCGCAAAACGAAAAAATTAAAAAAAAAAAAATAAAATAATAATAATAATAAACGTATAAATTATTATTGATGACAAAAAAAAATCTCTCGACAATATAAAAATTTACTCGCGATATAACGAATTTTATTTTGATAAAAATCTAAAATCTAAAACAATTTTTAGATTTTCCATTAGAATTTTTTTCGTTATATTGTAAGTTTTGTGTATAATTCAAATGAAAAAAAAACTATATCGTGGGCCTTATATACACTTAAAAAAAATTAAATACGTGCTGTCCAAAAAAAAATTTTATATTTTCGTCTTATACCTAGATTTCTTTCTTCATCTCCTTCTTCTTAAAAAAAAAAACGTAATTTTTACCAAAACCAATTTATATACCGTTGTTTTTTTTTTATTATTATTATGTTGTTTAAGTTTATAATTTGATATTTTTTAATTATAGATTGTACATTGTACATATAAAAACCCCATCCGCGAAAAAAAAACACCTTAAAACCGAATTGTTAGGGGTTTTATTAGTTAATTTCTATACTTAAAAAAAACTTGTCCATAATTGTTTTTGTTTATCTATATTAATTAATTATTTTTGTTTCTTCGTACGTTAAATAATTTTACTTTAATTAATTAATTAATTAATTATAAAAAAAAACGATAACTGAGTGTTGTATACAAGCTGTATATATTATATGGATATAATATACATACTCTGCGTTAGTAAAGTGGTCCCGTTCCACTCAATATACATATATAAATATTAAAAAAAAAATATATATATATAAGGCATCCGCCCTTATACCAATGTTTTCAAGAAACCCTTTTACCCATTAATCGTTCTCGCGGTTTCCGTTGAAATCTCGGACGCCTTAATTTTAGCTAGCACAGATTTGTAGGGAATTTTCGAGAAACGCGTTTTTCGTAAGAAACGGGCGTCCGACGACGTCGCGGCGCCGCGAGCAACCCAAAATATTGTAATTCATTGTATTTAACGGCCAAAAAAAGGCTTCTTGCAATAAAAGAGCAATAACCGTATTCCTTCTGTGGACGCTTGACTTTTACATTATGAATAATATGATAATATTATTACTATTATAAATATAATAAACAATTGTAACTGTAAGTACGTACTTTAACGATCAAGATTTTACACTATATAATAAACGATAATAATTATTATTGAGGGCGATCGGCGTATTGCTAAAAAAAAAATAAATATGAGAAAAAAAAACTTTAGGACGACTGTACAGATAGAGTTTGTAACATAATTTAAACGAGTTATGTTGTTCGAGCACGGTGGCTGTGGCCGCTCTAAAAAAATAATAAGATAAAATAAAGTAAAAAAAATAAAAACGCTACTCTGGGCGCCCCCCGTTTTTGGTCCGTCGATCCGTGGGGGGCCCTTCATGTATATCTACACGACGTTCTATACAATGTACATATATTAAATTACAATGATAAGACAAGGTTCACAACGTGCCGTGTGTATGTGGGAAAAATATAATAATATGGACATTGTTCAAATAATTTTTTGTGTGTTTTATTTTTATCTAACCCAATTTATTAATAAAAAAAATTAAAAGAAAAAAGTATATATATTGCAAAAAGAAAATATATTTTACTCTATGGAGGTTTGTTTTTATTAAACATATTGACTTTAAAGGTAAGTAAAAAAATCTTTTATATTTTGTTTGTTGTTAGTTTAGAAATCAAGCTAAAAGTTGTTTAGTGTTGTTAAAATCCGCGATTAATGAAATTAGCTTTATATTTAATTTACTTCTGTTACAAACTAAACTATATCGTTGTAAACTAAGTTTCACAAGTGATAAGGGAGCTATGGATGCTGGAACTGTTAGAAGTTCTGTTTAGGCACTTGCGACAGTTTTTTGGCTGTACCTTCCAAATCCTTAACGCTAGAGCGAACTGTAGCATATCATTGGAAGTTGACAGTAAACCCAGACAGTGCCAGAACTGGTTCGTTAAATTTCGATCCAGCAATTTTGACGTCGAAGATGCACCACTTTCGGGAAGGCCGGTTGAAGTTGATAAAGACGCGATAAAGTTGATGCAAACTGGGGAATAAAGTGAGATCAGATTGAGGTTAAATTTATCAAATTCAACAGTTTTTGACCACTTGAAAGGTCTGGGATTATCCTCGAAGCTCTATGTATGGGTTCCCCAAGTTTTCTACTGTCATCAGCTGGACAAACTGAATGATATACTTGAACAGAAAAGGTCAGAACTAATCAACAGGAAAGGCGTAGTTTTCACCAAGACAACGCGAGACTTTACACTAGTTTGTTCACTCGCCAAAAGCTTTTAAGGTGGGTTTACACTGCGCCCAACATACTAGCGCAACTGTTTCGCGAAACAAGACTCGCATAGTGTACACGTGTGCTCCAACTCGAAACACGTTACGCGAAACAGCTTCATAGCGAGCCGGGGGTCTGTCGGTTTTTGGACGCAAGTCAAAGTGTTCCGCTTTACCTGATTCGCATAGTGTAAATGTTGTCGTTTGTCCTGGGATGAGTACTACTATAGAATTAGAAGTAGAAACGGAGGCTAATGCAACACAAGTTGGGAAAGACAAGATTGACAACGAGTCACACTTGGAGACTGAAAGAAAGATTACTGAAGGTCGCAAACGAAAGAAAAGAGAGATTTTAGACTCCGATAAAATGATGGGTGAAGCATTACAAATTTTGACATCATCCCCACTGTGTCAAATGACCCATACTTCACATATGCATTAAATTTAGCCAATGAACTCAAAAAATATGATGCTCAAATACTTGCACATGTCAAAAGAGCCATTGCAAACACTTTGTTTGAGGCAGACATGGGAAGGATGTTATCTTATGATAGCAAGCTACACAGTGACATCCAACCTTTTCCTAACAGTAATTGCATTTCTTAGCTGTGTGTCCATTCTTTCAATTTTTGGTCCAACAAGTGCTACAAGATATTCAAAATCTTCTATGGTCATGCGGATGAAATTTCTAACAGTATCTTCTATGGTTTTTACTGCCATTTCTCTCATTAGTTCATTACCATATTGGCATCGCCAACGAAACAATTCCTTCGTCCACCAGCAGCGACGTCGTCTTTTTTTTATTTTTCTGATTTAAATATAATATCGCTATGATCTTGAACGCAGAAGCAGCACCCGATTGTACGACAGGTATGTTTGTCTCGTCCAAACTGACGGCTCACCATGTTTCGCGAAACGTTTCGCTCTGTGTGAATGCATCAGATGAGACGACCATCAAGTGAAACAGCGTCGCGAAACAGTTGCGCGAGTATGTTGCGCATAGTCTAAACCCAGCTTTACAGCTTGAATCGGATACAATGCCACACTCACCATATTTTCCAGACCTGATACCATTGGACTATTATCTATTCCAGTCACTCCAAAATTTTTTAGACGGTAAAACTTTCACCTCAAACGAGGAGGTCAAAAATCACCGCGATCAGTTTTTTTGCCAGCAAAGATCAAAAGTTTTATGGGCGTGGAATTATACTACTATCAAAAAAATGGCAAAAGGTGTTGGACCAGAACGGCCAATATATAATTTAATAAAGTATTTGTTTTTATTATACGAAAACTGTCTTTCAGTTCCACAAAAAAAACGAAATTACACTCTGAACAACCTAATAGTAAGAGAGGTATAGATGATGGAACTGTTAGAAGTTCTGTTTGGGCACTTGCGTCAGTTTTTTTGGCTGTACCTTCAAAGTTCTTAGTGTTAGAGCGATCTATGGCATATTATTTGAAACCAGATTTCTAGGGTTATAACACGCCGAAGGAACTGTCTCGATAGTATAACTAGTAAGGGAGCTATAGACGATGGAAATGCAGTCTAATAACGGAAGTTCTGTTTGGGTACTTGTATCAGTATTTTGGCTGTGACTTCCAAGTTCTTAACGCTAAAGAGAATTATAGCATATCGATGGAAACTAGATTTTCAGGGCTATAACGTGCTAAAGGAATCGTCTCAATAATTCAACTAGTAAGGAAGCTATGGACGATGGAAGTGCTGGAAATTCTATTTGGTTAAACCTGACAAAATTGAAAGACTTAAATTTGGAATTCGTTTATCAACGGGAAAGTCTGAGAACTTGAATCAACGGATTAAGTCTTTTGAATCGTAATTGTCCAATAAACTGCTACACCCAAAACCAACATTTGGTTTTAAAGACGATTTGGTGATTTTTTTCGACTTGATGCTCTCTCAACTTACACTACCCTAGTCTAAAAACTGAATCCTCTCGGATTAAAGATACCTAAAAGTGAATTATATGGATACGTGGATGGATATATGGATAATCCGAAAGAGAAAAAACCGAAGGCTACTATTGTCGCACAATTGACACTTAATAAGGCCGCTGCAGACGCGCTAGAAAAATCACGAGTCTGCAGCCGCGCGACGATCGCTGCTGCAGTCGCGTGATTGACAATGCACCTTAAGGCTGATTGTACACTGGAACTGAATTCGGGCGACTTCAAGGATCGTCCGTTTAACGACCAACTAAGTCGCCCGAGCAAACCTCAAACATTGCAACCGACTTAAAACAGCCAACAATAATAGTAGTATTTTCATTAGGCTTGCGTTTGTCAGGATGAATAATAAATTATTTTATTTAATGGAAAACTCCTATCTCATAAAACGAAGGTGCAAAGAAGAAGAAAGTGTTGAGGTTATCCCTATCTTACAAGAGAGGAACAGAAATGGAGAGTTTCATCATTTTCATAAGTAAGTGAAGGAGATGAAGGAAGCTGTCTAATGCCTATATGACCATAGTTTCTTTCATAAACTAAATTTTAAGTAACAAAATTACAAAAGAATATATAAGTCTATAGTCGGACGTACTCGGACGTGTTGGTCGGATGCAGTGTACATGAGCAGATGCTTGTTCACAATTTTGGATTGGTCGGACGTTGGTCGGATACATTCGGCCGATATACGGACGACCACTATTCAGCCGAGTTGGTTCCAGCATACGGTCAGCCTGACAAAATGGTCGATGTGAAGTTAAGCTATAGCAATGGATTCTTCAAAAAAAAATTCCGTATCGATACCTAACTTTCCAACCTACCCTTCTATGTTATTTCCACGAATCAAACTGTCTTTAATAGATTATCTAAGGCATTCGTCAAAGATGTCTCTTTTGCACTTTATGATTTATGATCTACCACTGCCTGTAAAGCGGGTTTTCAAGATTTCGATTGACTAGGCTCAAAATCTATGCTAGAAAAATTCTAAAATAACTTCGACACAATTTTCTAACAATTTGGCAAAATGATATTCACCACCTCATACACTTGCATAATTAGATTCTTTTCTAAAAAGGGTTAATTGAATATAAAACTGATTTTAGTGAATGCTGATCGTAACACGTACCATAGTAAAAGATTTGACAAAGTCTAAATTGCCTGTATTTATTCATACAGTTATACACTCCAAAAAGAATGTGGATGTTAAGACATTAAATTCTAGATAAAAACCAAAGACTTCACTGATGACAGCAAAATTTTTCATTTACTATTTCACATGAGGTGTAAATATCAAAAAAAAATTTAAGTTCTTACCACTATCCGTTTTGATTATTGCGTTTTTCTTCGCGAGCAGTGTATTAGCTTTGTTCGTTTTTTTAGTCTTTACCTTTGATCGTAACCTTTTCTAAATGCGCATGAGTAACATCTATTGGAAGCATGCGTACTTAGAAATTTAGTTTAATTTTTGGTTTAGAGCAAATGCATAATAATACAATTATACTCTAACTAACAATAAGAACAAAAATATTTTTTAATTCAAAAATTATTTCAAGTTAAAAATTACCACAATTAAATTTTTATAACCGCCCAATTTAAAAAGAAAAAAAACATCTTTACATTTTGTACCCTCAAGAACAATTCTGTTAACCAGTCAACTTACGCCAACTACCACATCTCAGCAAAGCACTCATACGTGTAAATCCGCCTCCGGTGGCCCCACATCCCATACTGCCATCTCCATACGGAGAGATTCATTGGCAAGAAGGAGACGGGGCAAACTAGGGGTGGAAAGTAGGAGTGGGACGGAAGGGGTTGCGTCCGACCCCGACCGTTCCTGCCGCCTGTCTAGAACGTCCCGGCGGCGGGAATGGGGGTGAAGTCAACCGGAAGTGCAGATTACCACACTAACGCGAATAAATTGCTTAGACCGGCTGTATTTATCAGGCCGGCCGAGTCCTGTCCGACGTTTGAAGTGGGTAAAGCTCATTCCACTTACTACTAGAAATAAGGATAAAATAACGAGAAACGTCAATATATTGTCCGAAATGGGATTTTGCCGGATAAAGCGAGTGTCGGTCGGTAAATAGAGGTAATTTAAGGTAATTCGGATATCTACCGTTTTATTATCTCGAAAGCTCCCGATTAAACGCGGTAAAACCGCCTAAACACACACAAACTAGCGTGCGCGTTCGCGGCCGGCGCGAAAAACAAATTGCCCCACCGAAAAAGGCCAAAAAACCTCGTTGCGCAAACGGACCACTTCATTTTATCCCTTTGCGGAAACGTAAAAAGATAAAAAATAATGTTCCGTCGGTTCCCGACATTATTAAACATTCGCCACTTCGTTTCGGCGCGATTAGAACACCCGGAATAATCGCTTGCGAAAATATCGAGGGCGTTATTGCGACACCATCCGACTAATATTGTTGATTTTTCCAGCGGGTCTTTGTGTCGTAACTTTTCAACTTTTTTCGGTTTAATATACCAGATGAAATGTTGTAATTTACATAATACAGGATCAAATTATATCCGAAAGAATCTACAATGATAATAAGCTTTCTGGCATATATACGAGGCTTTTCGAAAAATGTCCGATAAATGAATGCTTCTTAGTAACTTTATGAAGCATAATTTGAACACTAATTCACTCTCTTATTGAAAAGTGAACGTTTCAATGAGAGTATCCACCACCTTCTTCTACCTCCCTCTTTTGCACTCTTTTTTCTACAACTACTAAAAGAGCTATGGACGAGGAAAGTACTGGAAGTTTTGCTTGAGTACTTGCGTCAGCTTTTTGGCTGTACCTTCCAAGTTCTTAGTGCTAGAGCGAACTATAACATATCGTTGAAAACTAGATTTCCATGGCTATAACACGCCGTAGAAATCATCTTCATAGCATAACTAGTAAGAGAGCTATGGAGGATGGAATTGCTGGAAGTTCTGTTTGGGTATTTGCGTCAGTTTTTTGGCTGTGCCTTCCAAATTCTTACAAGGAGACCTTACGACTTTCCCCTCACCGATTTTAACGAAAGTGGTACCAATCGATAGATATTGGTACATAGCACAAATGTATAAAATATTAGGGCGCAATACTCAACGGTTCGCAAGAAAATTGGTGTTAAAGTATGCAATCGGCTTATATGTCAATGATTTCCCCTACAACCCCCCAATAGCCATAGTGGAAATATATCGGTTTCCAGATCCATAGTACGGTGGTTCGAACCTCGAATAATACATTTTAATTTTCTTTTTTTATACAATATTCTAAGTTATTTTTATAACATGTTGATGTAATATTAAAATATTTTTAAAATAACATGAAATATTGTACTCAAAATAAAGATAAAAAAAATATTGTTCAAGATTCGGACCACCGTACTATGGATCTGGAAACCGATATATTTCCACTATAGCTATTGGGGGGTTGTAGGGGAAATGACAAATCATTGACATATAAGCCGATTGCAAACTTTAGCACCAATTTTCTTGCGAACCGCTGAGTATTGCGCCCTAATATTTTATGCATTTGTACTATGTACTAATATCTATCGATTGGTACCACTTTCGTTAAAATCGGTGAGGGGCAAGTCGTAAGGTCTCCTTGTTAGTGTTAGAGCGAACTATAACATGTCGTTGGAAACTAGATTTCCAGGGCTATAATATACCAATGGAATCGTTTCGATAGCCCAACTAATAAGGGAAGTATAGACGATGGAAGTTCTGTTTGGCTAAATCTGGCAAAACTGAATGACTTAAATTTGGAATTCATTCATCAACGATAGTGTCTGAGAATTTGAATCAACGAACTAAGTCTTCTGAATCGCAACTTTCCATCAAATTGCTATGGATAAAGCCAATATTAACCTCTGAAGACAATTTGGTGCCATTCTTCAACCTGATGATCTCTCAACTTACACCACCAGAGTCTAAAAAGACTGACTTCCCAACCCAACCCCCCAAACTGCTTCCACTAATCATATTGCCTCTAACAAACTATCTAAGGCATTCGACAAAGATGTCTCTTCTGCCGTTTATGATTTATGATCTACCACTACCTCTATTACGTGTTTTTAAGATTTCCATTGACTAGGCTCGATACCCATGCTCAAAAAATTGTAAAAACATGATAAATGAATGTTTCTTAGTAACCCTACGAAGCATAACTCAAATACTAATTCACCCTCTCATTGAAGAGGGAACGTTTCAATGAGAGCATTCACCACCCTTTTCCGTCTCCATCTTTTGCACTCTTTTCTTCATCTGGAAATACTTGCATACTCAGAAATACGTCATAGATGGGATTAGAACAACCAAAATAATCCCTTGAGAAAATACGGAAAGTGTTATTGCAACATCACCTGGCCAATTTTTTTCGGTTGAATATACCAGCTGTGGGAATGTTCTTATTTACATAATACAAGATCAAATTATATCTGAACAAATCTATAATGATAAGTTCTCTAACATATCGACGAGTCTTTTCGGAAAATGTCCAGTAAATGAACATTTCTTACTAACCCTACGAAGCATAACTCGAGCACTAATTCACTCTCTCATTGAAACGTTCCCTCTCCGCATTCACCACCCCCCTCCGTCTCCATCTTTTCCACCCTTTTCTCCACCTGGAAACACTTGCATACTCGGCAATACGTCATCCGGCGAATTCCTCTCCAAAGCCGGTCTCGTAAGTGGTCCTCGGAATCCGTTCGCGATAACGCTAAATGCAAATCGCGAAGCGAACGTTTTTAACGGTCCCACTCCGTCTATTTAATATGCAAATGCTCGGCGTTAATAATTTAAGATCGGACAAATAAAAGCGGGGCGTGTTCAGACAAAGGGGCCCCCGCAATCCGCTTTACAAGTGCCGTTGAAGAGGCCGGCTCAGCATCTCCTGGCCTTGCACTTGTCGAGTGCGCGGACGTGAAGAAGTCGCCCCCGACGGCGGTATTACCGCCTCGCATTGTGCCGTCGCGACGAAGAAGGGGTTTTTAGGTGGAGATCTTTTGCACGTCCGCCCCGAGGGGAGCTTTTTAGCCGGAGGGACACTTTTCTTGTTCTACCCTTCGTTTTTGATGTTTCTAGCCAAAGACGACGACAACGGTTGACTTTTATTTCTGTACTTACGATTATAATTAGACAGGACAGAATTATTTTTTTCATTTTTTCTCTTTAATTTTAATCAACTTAACATCAATTTTTATTTTTAATTTTTTGTTTTTAATCTTTTTGTTTTTAATTTTTTGTTTTTACTTTTTTGTTTTTAATTTTTCTTGTTTTTTCTCCTTTTGTTTTTTGCATTGTCATCGGTTGACTTTTGTTTTCCGTCCGGCGACAAATGAAAATCGTTGCAGCGGCGATAATTACGGGCACGCGAAAGCGGATTAAAGTGTGACACGCAGACGGGAGCGGGACGCAATTAAAAGCGGAGGCGTCGGAGTAACGAGCTAGCAGCGCCGCAGCCGCTCGGTATCGGAATAATAGAATTTTATCGTCGAAAATTAATCAACCACTCGAACAAAACGTGACCGGCAAGGAGTTTCGCGCTGCCGCAAAAATTAAAGCGAAAATGTCCAATTAAATATGCGCGCCTGACTGCGCCTAATTGACGCGTTTCCCATTGTTTTGCTTACCGATTTCCACCCTGAGAGAACATTTTTTTTTTGGGGTTTTTATTCAAGAATAAAAAAGACAACAATGAAAAATAAATAAATGATTTTTTTAATTATACTCGATTTTTATTATTCCTTCTTTTTCCGAATTGCATAATCGCAAAGTTTTTGTATTTTGATTTGTTATTACCAAAATATAAGTTTGGCTCAAAATTGATTATTTATTCTTCATTGTTAGCTTTGAAGCTTTGCAAGATTCACCTGATGGTTACAATAAAAGTGAAATTTCAAAAAGCTCTAGAATCAGAGAAAGAATTAGATCTTAAATTAGAGAATTTAGAAAGAATCAGATCTTAAACGAGTTTTGAAGCATTATTCGTTATACCATGACTGAGAAACCACTCACACAAGTTAGTTAATTAAGCAATGATGAAAATTTTTAAACACAAAATTCCCGAACCCAACCTATCTTGTAATCTCTCGTTTTGGCAATTTAAACTAATCATATGAAGTCTGAGAAACGACAAACTTTGCAAATCTTGAAAGGCAACATAGAAATTTCCACTTTGAAGTCAGATGATTAGAAGCAACAAATCAAAATATCCTAAAATTAGTGTAAATGACGATTTGAACTAACCAATTAAATTTGCCAGATCTATTGATGGCAGACTTCCTTATCTGAAGTCTGAGAAAATATAAACCTTGCAAGTTTTGAAAGCCAACATTGAAATTCCCACTTTGAAGTCAGATGATTAGAAGCAACAAATCAAAATATCCTAAAATTAGTATAAATGACGATTTGAACTAAGCAATTAAATTTGCTAGGTCTAACGACGCCAGACTTCTTTATCTGAAGTCTGAGAAACCACAAATCTTAAAAGTCTTGAAAGTAAACGTCAAAATTGCTACTTTGGGTTCAGATGATTGGAAACAACAATTCAAAATATCCTAAAATTAGTACAAGTGATGATTTGAACTAATCGATTAAATTTGCAAGATGTAACGACGCCAGACTTCATTATCCGAAGTCTGAGAAACCTCAAACCTTGCTAGACTTGAAAGCCAACGTTGAAGTTGCCACTTTGAAGTCCGATGAGTGGAAGCAGCAACTCAAAATTTCATAAAATGAGTACAAATGACGATATGAACTAATGGATTAAATTTGTCAAATTTACAAACGCCAGGCTTCGTTATCTGAAGTTTCAGAAACCACAAATTTTATAAATCTTGAAAGCCAACACTGAAATTTCCACTTTGAAGTTAGATGAGTGGAAGCAACAATTCAAAATATCATAAGATTAATATAAATAGCGATTTGAACTAATCAATTAAATTTTCTAGATCTAACAACTCCAGATGTTATTATTTAAAGTCTAAGAAAGAACAAACTTTGTAAATCTTGAAAGTCAACATTAAAATTGTTACTTTGAAGTCAGATGATTGGAAGCAACATTTCAAAATATCATATAAGCAGTACTGTGACACCTTATAAACACACAAAAGACAAAATTTTGTATAAGACACGACCATTCAATTTTGAAGAGTCCAACGCAGGTCGTCATCCAGCTCAGTGAAGACGAACTGGGTTAATTTATAAGACGCCACACAGTTTTCCCCGCGTTGTATACAAACTGTGAGGTGAGGTGGGAAGTAAAGGTATGATCCAAACAGACAAAACACCACAAAAGAAAATTGGAAGTATTTTAAAGTAATGAAATGAAAGATGAGTGCGTGATGATGTATGAAAGAAAGCATGGGGAGGTACTTACCCTAGTTCTTCGATGTTTAGTCCGCAAATTAGATGAGCAGATGAAAAATACAAATATATCCGGAGTAATCCGACAATCTGGATAACGATAACGTTTCTTAAAATAGGTATGACACCAAAATGAATCCTGAAAATTCGGAAATAGGGTAATTCACCAAAATCCAAAATGGCTCAAGATTAAAATTATATGTATATCCTGTACGAGCGCTGTTTGTGTTGTTTACAGTAACTTAAAAGATTCATCTCGGCCAAATATTGGAATTAAATCGTGAACATTTTCGTGCGATTATTTTTACAACTTTCAACGTGGATTAACTCAGCAACAGTGCACGGATGAACTGAATTCAATTTTTGGCAATCAAGCTCCATCAAGGACCAGTGTTTATTCATGGTATGGTGAATTCAATCAAGGTCGCAATTCACTCAAAGACGAATTTCGTGAAGATTCAAAATCAGTTGTTCTGGAAACCATTGATACACTGTGTGAACCAATATTGCAAGATCGTCATGTGACCTATCGTGAGATTGAGACAACCTTAGGCATTAGTGGGACCAGCATACATTCAATGTTGCATAAACGTTTGACTGTTAAAAAAAATTGTTTGTGTTGGATCCCACACAATTTGTCAATTGCTCAAAAAAAGGCTCGATTCGACGAAAGAAAGCCTCAAAAAATCTAACCAAATCTAACAAAAGTTGTTCGCGCACGAAGCACTTCCAAGCAAATGGTTGCCTGTTTCTTTGGAAAAACTGGACATGTTTTCAACAACGCAAAACAATCAATTCTTGATGACACACAACTATTTGTTTGCCAGTTGTCTTCGAAGAAATCAGGAAAACCAACCGTCGAAGGTGGGTCACTGTTCACCACGATAATGCGAGCTCTCACACATCGATTCAAACAACTGCATTTTTGAGTACTCAAAACATCGATTTGGTGAGTCATCCACCGTATAGTCCTGACTTGGCACCGAATGACTTCTTTTTATTCCCGTACGTAAAAAGCAAACTGACAACTTGTGAGAGGTCAACGTTTTTCGACACCTGAAAAAGCGGTTGCTGGATTTAGAATGCATGTTTTGGAGATACCTCAATCAAAGTGGCAAAAGTGCTTCGACAATTGATTCAAACGCATCGAAAAATGTATACATCTTCTAATCCCGAAATACAAAAGGGAACCCTCGTATTTATTGAAAATAATTCCATTTTGAAATTCACTTCGATAACCTATTCACGTATATGCACCTAAACATTTCTGCACTTGCGCAGAAATATCCGGACACGCGCAGTTACCACACACGCAGACTCACTTTTATAAGCGGTCGCGTTATCGTCCGGCTTTATACGACGGGACGGCAAGCTTTTAATGCTCTCGCAGTAACGTTAACGACCGGATAGTTTAACGCGGTTGATAAGCGACTACGACCTGCGGCGCCGCCCCCGGACCAACATCCTATTGCCCCCGCTTCGTTAGGCCGTCCGTCGCCCCGTTGTGTTACTATACTATTCCAAAACCAGGGGCGGAGCGCCGATAGCCAAAAATAACGCGACCGGCCACTATTACTAACTATCGGTCGTTACTGCCAAAACGGTAGTTAACCTAAACGCGTGTACGTACACGAATGCGAGGTTTAACATTAAAAGCTTTTGGCTTATCTTCCGATACAACTAATCCTACAGTTACAAAGATAGTTAATTTATTATTTATTGAGGTAATCTAATAAATACTTAGCAAGGAATAACATCTTTTATAACAAAGTGAAGATGGGTTTTTTGCCATACTTAGTAAAAGTGAGGTTTTGAGGATTTTATACCTCACTATCATTCTAAAGAATGTCAAAATAGAAATGAATAGAAAGTCATAGAAAGACTTTAAATCAATAATTCGTCTTATGTTGGATTTTATTAATTCTAATTAAACTATGCCTTGTAAAAGATTTGAAAGATGGTTGGTAAAAGTAACTTTTCTTGTCGATGAGAATTTATAAAAACATATTCGCAATAAAAGTTGAGTGTGGTTCGGACCACGAACTCTGCCGGTTAATTATCTTATCACTACATAAGATAATTGAGTTTCTTTCAAACTTAAATTGGTTTATTCGCATTTGGTAACTTCTGCGGCGAACCCTATTTAATTTCAACTAAAGTGCCATTGAGAGGGCGGACTATCTCGAAACAAAGGGCCGCTTCAGTCGAACTCTCCCGCACAACGTTTATACTCCAATTTCGGGGGCCGAAAGTCGATAGAAGTCGGTGTATAGATGCGGGTTAAATCCCAGAATTAAACTATTATATCTTATTTAGAGATTTCCTATTTTTTCTTTCTTTTAATTTTAAGTATTAAGTAATTTTAAGTCTAGTTTTATAAAGTATTTAGTTTTATTTTATTTAGTTTAAGTATTTAGACTTTTCATTAAAAAAAAAGAAAGAATAAGATTCTAATAATTAACGAAGTTAAAGTTAAATTGTAAACGACTTTTTATACACAAAAAAAGAGGAAGTAAAAAGGGGGAGGAAATTGAAATTTTTCGCTTCACGAATTGTGTTCGAGAAGACGAAAATGCTTGTAACAGAAAACAATTATTTAATTCTTCGTGCCGGCCGTAACTTTCATAATTACTTCGGAACGTTAAAAATCATAAAAGTGATTTATGTTTAATTAAGAAAATAAGCTCAACGGAGATTTAATTTCACGGGATGAAAAGCTGTTTAAAAAGTTGAGTTGACGAGGTATTTTAAGTATTTTTCAATTAACAAACGAATAAATTAACGTTATTATTACATTTTAAGTTTTTCCTCAATTTTTTTTTTAAAGAGTTTAAAAATTTCAAAAAAAAATTTTAGAAATTAAAAAAATTTATCTCAATTAAGAAAAATTTTTTTAACTTTTTGGTGATAATTAGAGTAAATCTGACTCTTAGAATTAAAAATAGAATCTTTAAGTTTTAATGTAACCCAAAATTCACATCTCTATCTTTATAAATAAACCCTATACGATTTTTTAAAGTTAGTCAAAAAAGTTAGGTTAGGTAAAAATTTTTCGATTTAAAAAAAAAATTTTTTTAATTTTTTTGGTAATAATTAGAATAAATCTGACTGTTAGAATCAAAAATAGAATCTTTAAGTTTTAATTTAACTCAAGAATCACTTCTCTATCTCCATAAATAAACTCTGTGCGATTTTTTGAATTTAGTCAAAAAAGCTAGGTTAGATAAAAATTTTTCGATTTAAAAAAAATTTTTTTTTAATTTTTTTGGTAATAATTAGAATAAATCTGACTGTTAGGATCAAAAATAGAATCTTTAGGTTTTAATTTAACTCTAGAATTACTTCTCTATCTCCATAAACAAACTCTGTACGATTTTTTAAAGTTAGTCAAAAAAGTTAGGTTAGATAAAAATTTTTCGATTTTTTAAAAATTTTTTTTAATTTCTTTGGTAATAATTAGAATAAATCTGACTGTTAGGATCAAAAATAGAATTTTTAGGTTTTAATTTAACTCAAGAATCACTTCTCTATCTCCATAAATAAACTCTGTACGATTTTTTGAATTTAGTCAAAAAGATAGGTTAGATAAAAATTTTTCGATCTTTTTTATATTTTTTTAAATTTTTTTGGTAATAATTAGAATAAATCTGTCTGTTAGAATCAAAAATAAAATCTATAGGTTTTAATTTAACCCAAAAATCACATCTTTATCTTCAAAAATAAATTCTGTGCGATTTTTTAAAGTTAGTCAAAAAAGTTAGGTTAAATAAAAATTTCTCGATTAAAAAAAAATTAATTTTTTTAGTAATAACTAATCTAACTTTTATAATCAAAAATAGAATATTTAAGTTTTAATTTAACCCAAAAGCCACATCTTTATCTTCATAAATAAACTCTGTGTGATTTCTTAAAATTAGTTAAAAATGTTAGGTTAGGTAAAAATCACTCAATTTTTAAAAATTTCTTTTAAGCTTTTTAGTGATAATTAGAGTAAATCCGACTTTTAGAATCAAAAATAGAATCTTTCGATTTTAATTTAACCCAAAAATTACGACTTTATCTTCATAAATAAACTCTGTGCGATTTTTTAAAATTTACATTTTTTGAAAAGTTGGGTTATGTCAAAAAAAATTTTTTTTGACATCGTTTTTAAGAATTTTTTTAATTTTTTTGATAACAAATAGAGAAAATCCATCTGGTTTAGATTAAAATAGAACGTTTCAAGTTTAATTTAACTCAAAAATCACTTCTCTATCCCCAAAAATAAAGTCTGTACAACTGTTTAAAGTTTACCAAATTTTTGAAAGGTTAGGTTATGTCAAAAAAACGTTCCCATCTTTAAGAATTCTTTTAATTTTTTTGATAATAATTAGAAAAAATCCATCCTTTCTAGGTTAAAATAGAATGTTTTAGGTTTAATTAAAAAAAGGAATCATGTCTTTATTCCCATAAATAAAATCTGTACGATTTTTTAAAATTTACAAAATTTTTCGAAAAGTTGGGTTATGTCAAAAAAACGTTCCCATCTTTAAGAATTTTTTTTAATTTTTTTGATAATAATTAGAGAAAATCCACCTTTTTTTGATTAAAATAAAATGTTTTAGGTTTAATTTAAAAAAGGAAACATATCTTTATTCCCATAAATGAAATCTGTGCGATTTTTTAAAGTTTACAAAATTTTTCGAAAAGTTGGGTTATGTCAAAAAAATTTTTCCCAACCTTAAAAATTTTTTTAATTTTTTTGATAATAATTAGAGAAAATCCACCTTTTTAAAATTAAAATAGAATGTTTTAGGTTTAATTCAAAAAAGGAATCATATCTTTATTTCCATAAATAAAATCTGTACGATTTTTTAAAATTTACAAAATTTTTCAAAAAGTTGGATTATGTTAAAAAATTTTTCCCAACCTTAAAAGTTTTTTTAATTTTTTTGATAATAATTAGAAAAAATCCATCGTTTTTAGATTAAAATAGAATGTTTTAGATTTAATTTAAAAAAGGAATCAAGTCTTTATTCCTATAAATAAAATCTGTGCGATGTTTTAAAATTTACAAAATTTTTTGAAAAGTTGAGTTATGTCAAAAAAACTTTCCCATCTTTAAGAATTTTTTAAATTTTTTTGATAATAATTAGAGAAAATCCACCTTTTTAAAATTAAAATAGAATGTTTTAGGTTTAATTTAAAAAAGGAATCAAGTCTTTATTCCTATAAATAAAATCTGTGCGATTTTTTAAAATTTACAAAATTTTTTGAAAAGTTGAGTTATGTCAAAAAAACTTTCCCATCTTTAAGAATTTTTTTAATTTTTTTGATAATAATTAGAGAAAATCCACCTTCTTAAAATTAAAATAGAATGTTTTAGGTTTAATTCAAAAAAGGAATCATATCTTTACTCCCATAAATAAAATCTGTACGATTTTTTAAAATTTACAAAATTTTTCGAAAAGTTGGGTTATGTCAAAAAACGTTCCCATTTTTAAGAATTTGTTTAATTTTTTTGATAATAAATAGAGAAAATCCATCTTTTCCAGGTTAAAATAGAATGTTTTAGGTTTAATTTAAAAAAGGGATCATGTCTTTATTCCCATAAATAAAATCTGTACGATTTTTTAAAATTTACAAAATTTTTCGAAAAGTTGGGTTATGTCAAAAAAACGTTCCCACCTTTAAATTTTTTTTTAATTTTTTTATAACAATTAGAGAAAATGCACCTTTTTTAGATTAAAATAGAATGTTTTAGGTTTAATTTAAAAAAAGAATCATGTCTTTATTCCCATAAATAAAATCTGTACGATTTTTTAAAGTTTACAAAATTTTTCGAAAAGTTGGGTTATGTCAAAAAAACTTTCCCAACCTTAAAAATTTTTTTAATTTTTTTGATAATAATTAGAAAAAATCCATTTTTCTAGGTTAAAATAGAATGTTTTAGGTTTAATTCAAAAAAGGAATCATATCTTTATTTCCATAAATAAAATCTGTACGATTTTTTAAAATTTACAAAATTTTTCAAAAAGTTGGATTATGTTAAAAAATTTTTCCCATCTTTAAGAATTTTTTAAATTTTTTTGATAATAATTAGAAAAAATCCATCTTTTCTAGATTAAAATAGAATGTTTTAGGTTTAATTTAAAAAATGAATCATGTCTTTATTCCCATAAATAAAATCTATACGATTTTTTAAAGTTTACAAAATTTTTCGAAAAGTTGGGTTATGCCAAAAAAACGTTCCCATCTTTAAGAATTTTTTTATTTTTTTTGATAATAATTAGAGTAAGTCCATCTTTTCTAGATTAAAATACAATGTTTTAGGTTTAATTTAAAAAAGGAATCATATCTTTATTCCCACAAATAAAATCTGTACGATTTTTTAAAATTGACAAAATTTTTCGAAAAGTTGGGTTATGTCAAAAAAACTTTTCCATCTTTAAGAATTTTTTTAATTTTTTTGATAATAATTAGAAAAAATCCATCTTTTTTAGATTAAAATAGAATGTTTTGGGTTTAATTTAAAAAAAGAATCATATCTTTATTCCCATAAATAAAATCTGTACGATTTTTTAAAATTTACAAAATTTTTCGAAAAGTTGGGTTATGTTAAAAAAACTTTCCCATCTTTGAGAATTTTTTTAAATTTTTTGATAACAATTAGAGAAAATTCATATTTTTTAGATTAAAATAGAATGTTTTAGGTTTAATTTAAAAAAGGAATCATGTCTTTATTCCCATAAATAAAATCTGTACGATTTTTTTAAAGTTTACAAAATTTTTCGAAAAGTTGGGTTATGTCAAAAAAACTTTCCCAACCGTAAAATTTTTTTTAATTTTTTTGATAATAATTAGAAAAAATCCATCTTTTCCAGGTTAAAATAGAATGTTTTAGGTTTAATTTAAAAAAGGAATCATATCTTTATTCCCATAAATAAAATCTGTACGATTTCTTAAAGTTTACAAAATTTTTCGAAAAGTTGGGTTATGTCAAAAAAATTTTTCCCAACCTTAAAAATTTCTTTTAATTTTTTTGATAATAATTAGAGAAAATCCATCTTTTCTAAGTTAAAATAGAATGTTTTAGGTTTAATTTAAGAAAGGAATCATGTCTTTATTCCCATAAATAAAATCTGTGCGATTTTTTAAAGTTTACAAAATTTTTCGAAAAGTTAGGTTATGTCAAAAAAACTTTCCCATCTTTAAGAATTTTTTTAATTTTTTTGATAATAATTAGAGAAAATCCATCTTTTCTAGATTAAAATAGAATGTTTTAGGTTTAATTTAAAAAAGGAATCATATCTTTATTCCCATAAATAAAATCTGTACGATTTTTTAAAGTTAACAAAATTTTTCGAAAAGTTGGGTTATGTCAAAAAAATTCTTCCCAACCTTAAAAATTTTTTTAATTTTTTTGATAATAATTAGAAAAAATCCATCTTTTCTAGATTAAAATAGAATGTTTTAGGTTTAATTTAAAAAAGGAATCACGTCTTTACTCCCATAAATAAAATCTATACGATTTTTTAAAGTTTACAAAATTTTTCGAAAAGTTGGGTTATGTCAAAAAAACTTTCCCAACCTTAAAATTTTTTTTAATTTTTTGATAATAATTAGAAAAAATCCATCTTTTCCAAGTTAAAATAGAATGTTTTAGGTTTAATTTAAAAAAGGAATCACGTCTTTATTCCCATAAATAAAATCTGTACGATTTTTTAAAGTTTACAAAATTTTTCGAAAAGTTGGGTTATGTCAAAAAACTTTCCCATCTTTAAAATTTTTTTTTAATTTTTTGATAATGATTAAAAAATTTAACTTTTATAATCAAAGTAAGTTAGAATCATAAATGAGCTTTTATTAAAATAACATTTCAACGTCATTTTGTCGTTTGAAAAAATGGTATTAAAGCAAAATCAATACGTGGCGTGCGCCAGCAAGTTAAATATAGAACTTTCGAGACACATTTCCAACTTTATATTTGTCCCAAGTACGATTTGCATATAAACCTTTTAAATTAATTTACAAAATTAATGTTTTATAACAAGTTAAATGAGACAAACAACGTGTTAATAACAAATTCACAAACAGCATAATATCCGAAACTTTAAAGCTTAACTGTACGCGTGTGTACGCGTTTAAATTAACACACAGAGTTAGAGTTAGAGTTGTTAAAGTGTTTCCGCAGTAATGTGATGCCGCATCTCTTCATCACGAACCGTAGCAATAAATTAATTTGGGGGGTCGGGGGCGAAGACGAAGCCCGTAGCGAAGAATTACAATGAATGCAAGTTGGCGTTAATTCACGCAATTAGTGGGGCTTAACTCTTTCGAACAAACTCCGGGAAGTTTTAATGCCGGTTATTAAAGGAAATTTACGCGCGCGCGAGAGAACTGAAGAATTATTCCGTTTTCAATTTCGTTAATGTTCGCCGGACGACCGTCCCATACTAATTACGTTTCTACGATTTCCTCAAGATCATCACGACCACTATATTACACTTTTTAAGATTGCTAAAGTTTTCTTCCTACTTTTAAATCCACTCAAATCCAAATAGCAAAAGAAATTCTAACCTGCTAAAATAACCTTTTTTGTAATAAATCAGTTTTGTTATAATTATTACCCAAAAAATTAAAAAAAAAAAATCATAAAGGTGACTAAAATTTAATGTATCTATAGTGAAATACTTTGAAAATCTCCGATATAAAATCGTTATTTGAAAAACCGTCATCCTTCATCACCGTCACTTAAAAATAACCAACATCACGACCCCAAACACACTTATATATAATGCACAATGTTCTGCGACGTCGGAATACCGAAAATATCGACAACAGTCTACCACCGGGTCGTTCGTCGTTATTTTATCTTTTTTTTTCGTTTTCGGGGGGCGTCGTTTTGCGGCGACCCCGTTATACGTTTGTCGATGTTCGACCCCCGCCTTGTCTTATAGTTTACGTGACGTTATTACCGGCGCCGGCCGTACATCATCCACGTCACAAGACCTTAATGCCAAGTTGATCTTAACATATAACCACCACCGGCCCAGTTCGATAGTTACAACCTAACCCCTTCGTCTCAACCTCTATTTCTGCAAAAGGGGGTTACGAGACACCCCATACCTGACCGACATCGACACGCCTCATGATTTTATAATTTATAACCCTTTTATGGCATTATTGTTTGTCCATGAGAGGTTATATATTGTTCCTTTAGATGACAACATTTAATTAAGTTAAGAATCTAGAAAGTTTTAATCTTTGAATCTGATAAGAACAATCACAGGTTAGGTTGGTAATACTATGTAATATATAGTAGAACCTCTCATAATGAAGAATAGCCTCGTACATCAATTGGCATGCAAAGGAGAATTTCCTTCTTCTCATCACTCGGTTGTGAGCTTCAACTTTAGTTGTGTGTGTTCTATCAACCTGTTTACCACAATGATCTTATCGTGTTAGTGCAGTTTTTGTGAAGAACACTTCATTAAAAAAGTGTTTGGTTCTTATGTGAAAAATTATTTGTTAGAAATGAGCTACTACAAGTCTTACTTGAATCGATTATTTGAGAAAGCCCACAAGTCGCAATTTTAGTAAAATTGAGTTTTGTGGGGCAAACTGTGCTCAAGGGGTAATTATGCAAGTCAGGGAGAGATCACACCTGTCCAGCTTCATACATATAGGGTCAATGCATTGGTTCTCGACCAGTTAACAAAAAAATTGACTTTGAATGTATTTTACATGTCGAAAAATGATTCAAATTTTAGTACACCCAGACTTCAACGATTCCTCAATGAGTTCTTATTAGTCTGCAAGTATGCTTTTTCCTTTCTTTCAACAATATTTATTAAAATTTCAATAAAAATAAAAAAAAGTACGATATCACTACTTCTCGACCACTCCGCGGAGTTCTCGACCATTTTATATTAGTTCTCGACCACCACAAATTGGACTAATTTCTAAGAAAATATATTTAGAACAATGGATTTCATTAGAGAAAAACATAAATTCAAACAATTTTAATATAAGTATACACATATTTTTCACAAAGCAAACGTAAATAGGAACTTACAAAAAATAGATTATTATTTTTTACTAATAAAGAAAGTGACATTAATCAATTTCCTTGTTGATGTGGTCGAGAACTAATTGATTTTCGACCACCTATAACAAGAGTGTAGAAAAAGAATACTTTGGTCTAATTTTATGGTCGCAAACTAAAACTTAAAAAGTAGATATGTAAATTAATTGAAGTATACACAAAAATACCAACAATTCTTAAATAGATGATATTACCAAAACAATTAATTTTTTTTAAAGCTTACTGATTCTCGACCATTTTGGTCGAGAACTGAAAAAGGCTATTATTTTAATATTGGTTGGCGACCATCAAATATTAAGCAAAAAACTTACTGTGAGCCTATTTTTTCTTAAAATATATAAGTAACTATAACTAATAATAGATATAAACTATAATATGATCACCTAACGTGTTTAAAATCAAAATTATTTACTATTTTCTGGTCGAGTTTGGTTGACACTTTTCTACACTATACATGAAACTATACTGTCATCGCGATAGACATGTATTTACTGATTTTTCACGGAATAATGTAGATTTTTGGCTCCATTTTGAGAACAATTTTAAAAGTGCTATAGATGTATAAAACCAAATATGCACACCTTTCTGAAGTATAGCGAATATATTTCTTATTATTTGAATTTAAATGATAAAATGGTCGAGATCCAGTGCCGGTCGGCTAACCAGTGAATTTACCCTATTTTTTAGCCGGTCAATTTTTTCATTTACTTGAGAAACCCTATAAGTCCAGGACATGTGCGCTTTCTCAAATACATGCATGCAATAAATGTATGTTTTCAGTGATGGTTGTGGTGGACAAAATAAAAACCACACAGTAATCAGACTTATGTCTTGTCTAGTCTCCATGAAAATTTTTAAGGATGTCAAACAGTATTTTCCAATAAGAGACCAATCATTTTTACCTTGTCACAGAGTCTTTCCGATTTTGAAGAGAAAAATTCGTAAGAGCGACCGGTTTTACACTGTACAAGAAGTGGCAGAATTGATTTTGTCTGCTGGAGTGACAAAGGATTTTTTTGTGATTTTGCCATCCTATAAAGACAAACGATAAGAAAGTTTCATTTAGCATCAGCCAGTACAACTTTTTCCACCGTAATGAAAATTATAATGGAATTGTTGAAGCCCGAATGTATATTAGAGGTCTGTGTTACGACACATTTTCGTTGAGGAACTCATCAAAGGCAGGTTTAGAGCTTTCCACAGAACCTGCAAATACTACTAAAAGACCCATAAACAAAAAGAACATGATTGACCTCAAAAAACTGAAGCCCTACCTTCCACAAACTGAAGAAATTCAAAATCTCAATACAGTCATATATAAATGGCCGGTTACTGATAAAGAATGTGAGGAAAATGGTGAAACTTGAATAGTATTAAATAACATTTATCATTATCTTAGTATATTATGTTCATTATATCTTTCATTTGTAGTTTTAGTATATAAAATAAAAAAACTATAACGAAAACAATAGTTTTATTTATGTATTTGAGAAACCCTACATGTCCATTGATTTAGTTTAGCTTTGTTTATTAGAATACATAATATTTTTAACTATTGTTAGTTGTTAAGTAATGTAACATATTTCTATTAATAATTCACTATAATAAAATTATGTAGATTAGTACAATATGTTGAAACTATAATGTTTTTTGTGCCTCCTGTAAAATAGGGTGTCGTGGACAAGTGGGCTTTCTCAAATAATCGATTCACTTGTAATCGATAATGCTCCTATTCATCTTCCAAGTTTACAAGATGATCTGCTTGCAGAATTTACTTTCATCAAAATCCTGTTTCTACCTCCACAACACCATTTCGTTGCTTCATCCTTTCCATAAGGAAGTTATTTCTAAAATTAAGGAGCTTTACACTAAAATAGTTTTTGAGCGTCGTTTTGAAGTGACTGAAAGGACAAATCTCGTTCTGAGAGAATTTCACAAACATCATTTCACAATCTCGTGTATTTTAAAGTGACTGAAAGAACAAACCTCGCTCTGAGAGAATTTGAGAAGCATCATTTCACAATCTCTTATGTTTTGAAGTAACCGAAAGAACAAATCTTGTTCTGAGAGAATTTCGCAGACATCCATTCACAATCTCGTGTGTTTTGAAGTGACAGAAAGGATAAATTCCATTCTGAAAGAATTTCGAAGACATTACTTCCGTATTCTTGCTTATATCAAAATGAATAACAAGGTGTGGGAAGGAGTTACGAAGAGAATCATCACTTCAACGTGGAAAAAGTTTTCGCCAGACAATATTCTTAACACTTTGTTGACCGGCAATTTTACGTAGAAACTATGTCATGTCACCGCAATGTGACACAACAAGTGCTATTACGACGAGTTAACTCGTCACCGGTCAGCAACGTTTGGATATGAAATGACGAGTTATCTCATCATCGGTCAACAAGGTGTTAAGTGTAACTGTGAAGGGGTTGAGACACTAGACGTGCAGCTTCTAGTTAACGAAATCTGATCTTTGGAGAATATCATGAAACTAGAAGTAAATAACAATCATGTTGATAAGTTTGTAGAAGAGCACAGTGTAGAGTCGACCATCGAAGAGCTCACAAAATTGATTCGTCTTTCATAGCAAGAAGTTGGAGATGAGAGTGTTTCTGAGAAGGGAGCAGTAAAGAAACCCTCGTCTTATGTAATTAAAAAAATGTTAAAATTTATTGAACGTCAACTCAGAGTTATATAAAATTTTGAGACGACAACGAAAGTAAATGTCACTGAAAATTTCAGTTTCTTTTTATAGTGATATTAAATTATTTTCGTTATGCGAGGTTCCACTGTTGCAAATTTTAATCTTTTTATACGATACAAAGATAGAAGGTAACTTATTTAATTTCTTACCAAACATAAAAAATAAAATGATTTCAATTTCGTTTAAAAAGTAAATAATCGACAAATATAAAAGGGATCGGTTGAAAGCGACCGAAAAAGTCATACATCAAACATTTTTATTTGCTTTGCTCGTCCTGTTTGCGGGCGAATAAAAAGTTTCGGGGCGCCAAGCCATCCGAAGGCGAAGTTTCAGCTAAAAAGGTTCCCGTAAGCTCATTTGTCGCAGTCAGAAGTTTCTAATCTGCTTTTGAGCCGCTCGCGGTCCGTTCCGGGCCGTATAAGCCTCGGCAATAAGCATTCGCAATTATATCGGAATCGTTTCGGCGTCTACCGAACTTTGTTTACCGTTTCTACCGGCGGATTAACGGGTTTCCCCTCTTCTCTTCTCTTCGTCTTCTCTTTCCTCCCAACCCGGTTGTTTATCTTTGAGTTTTTAAATTTATCGACGACCTCGAAACGAAGGAACTTTTTCGACCTTCGAAGGCACTTGTAATAAAGTACTTTAGATGCAGTAAATGTTTTCAAATTGATCTACCAGAACGAATGGAGCAAGAACAACTAATGCGAATTCTTACAATTGATTTAAGAGGTTTTTGTTTTTCTTTAGAATATATTTGGATTTAAACATGTCTCATACTTACTCAGTAAATAGAAAAAAAATACTGGCCTTAAAAAAAGTTGTAATTTAAACCGTAAAATATTAAGGACTAACACCTTTCTTATTTTCAGCGAAAATATTTATGCGGCACGATGAATAATTTTTCCGAGAAAAGCCGGGATTTTTATTTTCCCCCGTTTTTTTTTTTTTCTCTCTCGACAAACCGGCGCGAACACGACCGCCTAATTCGTTATCCACAGTCGAATTCGTCGCCATTAAAATATTCCGCCCGCATAATTCGTTTTGCGCCCGTCGAGCTTCGGTCGCGCCGTCATTATTAAATGCATAAATTTCCGGCGAATTAACAAATAAACTCGGTTAGTATTTTAATTGGTGTTTAATTGTATAAATCCGGCGTCGACAAAGCGACGCCGTCGTCGTCGCGGCGCCTCCATTTCCATACCCGGCCGAATTTAAATTTTAAAAACACGCCCAATTGAAAAGTAACTCAAGAGGAGACGAGCGCTCCGTCGACATTCATATTTAATTGGATAATTTCGTTTCGGAATTTTTATCTCCGAACCAACCCTTCTCTCGAAACGGGTTTTTTTCAAATATTTATAAAATGTAAATATCGTCTCGAATGGAGAATATCTTTTAAATAGTAAAAGAAAAATGTATACGATTACATCATATTTTATTTTTAAATTTAGGCCGGTTTAAATTAGATGGTGAAACAATTACACAATAAAAAATTATTTAACCTAGACCCCTCGGGTGAAAGAAAAAGAAAAAGTGAAATTAGAGCGTGTCTATCTTAAAAAATCGATCTTGAATCATATAAAGGTGTGTACAGAAATTTGAATATATAAACTCGCAACTTTAGTATTAAAATCATACCCAATCCAACAATCACTACAACAACAACTACCACAACCACCATAAATAAAACTAAAAATGGCCTTCCAGGTAGGTAATTTAATAAATTAATAAATTCTTAATTATATGTTTTTTTTTTAATATTTCAGTTTGTCATCCTTGCTGCTTTAATCGCCGTATCATCAGCTGGAGTCCTCCCAGCAACTTACCCAGCTTCATATTCCACCCCAATTTATTCAGCTCCAATTGCTAAAATCGCCTCTCCAGTTTACGCCAAATCCTTAGCTCCTGAACCATACGATGCTCATCCACAATACAATTTCAACTACGACGTTAACGATGCTCACACTGGAGATGTAAAAAGCCAACAAGAAGTTCGTGATGGAGACGTAGTCAAAGGAGCTTATTCTTTCATCGAATCTGATGGAGCTAGACGTGTTGTTGAGTACACTTCCGACCCAGAACATGGATTCAACGCTGTCGTTCATAGGGAAGAAGGAGCTGCTCATCCAACCGGTCCAGCTGTTGCTGCTCCAGCTTATGCTAAAGTAGCAGCTCCGGTTTATGCCGCTCCTGTTGCTAAAATAGCTGCTCCTGTTTACGCCGCACCAGTGGCTAAAGTTGCCGCTTATCCTGGTTACGCTTCCCATGGATATTATCATTAAATGGGTTGATGTAATTTTGAATGTTTGAAATTGTGTTATTTATTTATTTTAGTTAGAGAATTAAATATCTAATAAATTAATTGCATTATATTTTTGGTTGTATTTATTTAAATTATCTTATTATGAGGATAAGAAGGTTTCTTTGAATTGATGTATGAGGAGAATTGTTAAATTTCTTCTAAAAAGTTTAATGAAACTGAAAAATGTTATATGAATTCTCTATGATTTTAAAAGTTAGTTGAAACTTAGAAATTCACTTATATTCTTTTACCCATATAGAAAATTCATTTTATGCGTTTGCATTTCAAAAGAATTTAAATCAAATAGACACTGCACGTTGAAGAGAAAACGAAAATTTACATTAAATCAAAATGCAAGAAACAGCAAAACTCAATTGAGAGGTTTATTCCAAAAACCAAACAAGTCCAAAATAACACATTTTTATTTTATACCTTTATAATATAGTTTCCGACAAGCTGAATCATATGCACATATTTACTTCTTCAAATAATAGACAAGTCCCCAGATATAACTGACTGAAATAAGGCAATTTCTGCAAAAACAGGATAAGTCCAGTTCGTTTCCTGTAAGAACCAGACAAGTCCACGGGCTTGTCTGGAATTTGGCCGCGTACGTGACGTACTCGTCACTGATAAATAAATGTTTACAGTGTAAGGATCGTCTGTTCGTTCTGAATCTTTCGGTAGTACTTTTTGCAACATGCAGGCTAATGAATGGCCAAAAAAACTTCCCAAAAAGCCAAAAAAGGAAAGTGTCGTAAGAGATGCCAAAGTACAGGGCAGAGAGCATATAAATCACGTTGGTAAATTTCGTGGTCACAGTTATCTTCCGAAAAATCAGGATCTTGCATTAATTGGGACTAAAAAGAAGAACACGAAAATGGTAGGAATTCCCGAAAAATGGGACAAATTAATACTGAGTGCGAGGAAATACCCATCGCCATTTAATTTGAAGGAACTTACTCACCAAGATTTTTTTGATATAAGAAGAGCCGTGGAACCTATATTCCTTAACCAGTTAACTGTCCGTTTTGAAAGCGCGCACCTATACGAGTTCAATTGATACTTTTCATATTTTTTGCTTATTTGTTTTATTTCGAGCTGGCCTAAAAATATTCTAAACACCTTGAAATTTCAGAATATGTTTTGATTTTCACAAAAATTACAATTTAAATAGGCAATATCACTACTTTTTACGAGTTACACAATTTTTCGTCATGACGAGTATACTCGTCAATCACAGTTAACTGGTTAAGTCTCCTAAGCCTGGTCTCAAACTTCAGGAAGTACGAATGATAATGTTTGACAAAAATGATCGCCATGTTAACACAAGAACATCATATTATGGATCGTGGGGGCGACACGTAGTGGTTAACAAAAATTTCAAGGAAAACATCTCCACTCTTAATATACCAAAGCTTTACCAGTCACCCCCAGGAATTCAGCCTGCTAAGAAAAAGGACGTTTTGCAACTTGTCCAATATTTGGAAAATCCCGAACATAGTCAATATTATCAAACTTTATTGGCTGATGTCCCACGTTCACAAGATGTTGAGACGGAGGAACGAAATATTGAAATTGTAAGTGACGATAATTCGGATGGTTGTGAAGATTAGCTAGTGTTCATGTGTTTTGAGTTTTTGTTACGTTTACCTTTTTTGTAAATAAAAATTGAATAAAAATAATATTATATCATAACTTTCATAGGTAGTTTTCCTGCAAAAACCAGATAAGTCCAGTTGTTTTTATTTATGTTTTAATTAATAATAATATTTTTTCAAATTATATTATTGTACAACTAAAGCTAATAGCTTAGCACTTAATACTTCTTATTACGAACTACGAAACGAGATATACCGTTTTATTTGATTCCTGAAAAAACTTATTTTTGGACTTGTCTGATTTTTGGAATAAACCCTTCAATTGTTAATACGGTGTGTTGCTACCTTTGTTTTGGATGACACTCCTCATTCCATTTGATATAGTAATCATCACATCTTGTATGTTTGCTTAGGGAAAATTGTTCTATTCCTCAATGAAAGCCAAACGAAGTTCTATGTTAGCATTGTATGCTGTTGTAGTAGGAATACAACGACTTACAAGCCTGGCCTCTTACTGTGATGGTCTCAAATGTACTCATTAGAATTAAGATCTAGGTTTTGAACAAGCTCCTCTATTTTTGGAATACCCATTTCATCAAGGTACTGCGTTACCATCATTCCAATAGGTGGTAGTGCATTATTCTGCATTAACAGAAAACCATTCCTAAAAAATCCAGCATTAAGCACCACTCTTAGCCACTCTTCTAGAATCTTTGTAAGGTATCATCGTGCAAACAATCAAAATGAGATCTGTATGTGCCTCAAAAAAAATCCTGTCCAAAACATTGATCAGCCACCAAAAGTAATCCAAAGTAACTGAGTAGAGCATAGTATTTAACAGCTCTTCTGTACACCTTCTTACGACCATCTTTGTCATAAAGATACATTCTGCAATCATTCGTAAACAATACATTATTTCAGTTGTATAATGTCTAATGTCCAACTAATGTCTTCTCATGTAAAAGCAGTCTTTTGAGAGCTGCAGTGATACTTTGCTAGTAAATTCGTGAGCGAGTAAAGTTGGAGACCGGTCAACTTTACTAGCCACTAGCTGGCTTTTTTTACCATCTAGACATTAAAAAAGGATCGTGTAATTATATCGGCTAGTAAATTAGCTACAGAGGAGAAGATTTTACAACGTTGCCGGTTGTACTTGTTAGTTCAGTTGCCATATTATAGTCAAAATGGCACCTAATAAAATATCCAAACAAGTGTTACGTGGATGTACCTTGGTTCTTGGAGCTATTTTACAGCAAGAATTAAAAAAGACGATTTGCGAGAAACGGAAAAGGAAATGGGTGAGGGAATGAATTTCCCGCAGGGATAAGTTGGCTACTTCTTGCACCATTTTAAAAGAATTAGCCGAAGTAGATCCAAACTTCACTTCAAAAGCAAATCTTCACTTTTCAATTCTTCAGTTAATTTCTCGAAAGCCGAGTCCCTTAATTTTGTATCATGATAGTTTTTTATGTTCCATAATATTGGAAAATTTTCATAAATTTCAAAAAATTTGACGATGTATTCGAATTTCACTTCATGTTGTAGGTACCAATAAATACAAGTAACACAATAATCAGGTGGTTGCGAGTGTGCGAGTTCAAACTTGCTTACTAACTACGTATAGTCATGCGTGCTTTTCTCTCGCCAACTATCTAACTAGCCGGATAGTAAAAAAGTGGACCTGTGGTGTGTAAACTAGCTCCGTGTAATCCACCCTTTTGGATAGTTTACACGCTACCATAATTACACAGAGCTAATTTATTAGCAGCTAGTAAAAAAACGCGCAAGCGGCGTGTAAACTAGCACCGTGTAATCCACTCTTAAGGAAAGGTGTTGTAGCTGAACTGCAAGTTCTTAAACCACTTTTCCCTAACCTTCATCGAATAGTAGATACGTTGACTGTTATTCCCACAACTTGCTAAATAGTGCTTTGGAGCATTCTAGCAGTTTGCTTACGATCTCTCAATGCAGAAATTACCACAAAGAATAACACAAGTTTGTGTTATATTAAAGAAGATATATTAATTTATAATTATCTCGAAAATTTTTCTATTCGAAAAATCTATTTCCAAAAATAAAGTCTAGCCGATTTTTTAAACTTCATTTTTGGTGTTTATAGATTACATAAAAATGTAGATGGTTAGAAAAAAAATTTTAATCTTATTATAAGCCAATTTTACGAAAGAAATATAAATCTATTAAAATATAAAGTCATTTTATAACTTCCCAGATTTTATATTTTGATAACTCTATAAAAATTAAATTGAAACAACAGGACCTAATAAATGATATATTCGATGATTGGTATGTGATTGTATGATCATTATTTACGGTTATTTTTTTGGGTGTGAATGACACCGTAATAAAAGAAATGTATTTTAATTGCGTAACTTCATCGAGAGTATTTAGGGCAACGTGTAGAGTAACGCACTTACACAATACTTCATGTAAGAGCCTAACCTAGACCCTTAGGTGAAAAAGAAAGGTATTACGCAAAATATACGACCATTGTCCACCGTTATAATTAACAGGGTTGAACCGCAGTATATAAACCCGAGCATTGCGATATCAAATCATAGTCAGATCGACAACTCCTAAGTATCAACATCCCAAATATCAACACCAACCAAACAGTTATTACAAAAAAAATGGCTCTTAAGGTAATAATTTTGTATTTACATAATTTTAATTTAAATAACTTGTAATTTTTAGATTGTATTTTTGGCTTCTTTAATCGCGGTTTGTTCCGCTGTTGGTCCAACTTCATATCCTGTTCCTTACCCAGCTCCGGTATATTCAGCTCCAATTGCTAAAGTAGCACCAGCACCGGTTTACTCAGCTCCAGCTTATCCAGCTTCATATTCAGCACCAGTTTATTCAGCTCCAGTTGCTAAAATCGCAGCTCCAGTTTACGCAAAAGCCGTAGCTCCTGAACCATACGACGCTCATCCTCATTACAGTTTCAACTATGATGTTCATGATGAACACACTGGTGATGTAAAAAGCCAACAAGAAGTTCGTGATGGAGACGTAGTCAAAGGATATTATTCTTTCATCGAATCTGATGGAGCTAGACGTGTTGTTGAGTACACTTCCGATGCTGAACATGGTTTCAACGCTGTCGTTCGTAGGGAAGAAGGAGCTGCTCATCCAACTGGTCCAGCTGCAGCCCCAGCTTATGCTAAAGTGGCAGCTCCGGTTTACGCAGCTCCAATTGCTAAAGTAGCAGCTCCGGTTTATGCCGCTCCAATTGCTAAAGTAGCAGCTCCGGTTTATGCCGCTCCAGTTGCTAAAGTAGCTGCTGTTCCAGTCGCTAAAGTGGTTGCTCCAGTAGCTAAAGTAGCTGCTTATCCAACTTATGCTTCCAGAGGATATTACCATTAAGAAGAAGAATGTTTTTTTGAGCGTTATGTAGTCAGTCTTTTTAGTGTATTTATTTAAAAGTTATTTATGAATAAATTAATTGCATTATATTTGATGAGTTTTACTTTAATTCTCAGTTTTTTTAATTTAAAAAAATTTTTTATGGACAAACAGTTTGAATTTGAATTGTAATTTTTTGGATCCATTTCTGGTTTTACGTTCAGGTAAAAATAACGGTTTTCTTCGGATTTCTTTTTAACTTTAGTTCAAATCCATGAGATTTTTTTCTAATTACATAATTCTCGGGTCAAGAGACTAAAGCATACAAGATTTAAAATACTGAACTTATGATTTTTAATGCCACATTAGATTATTTTGACGTTCTATTAAATTTTCTGTTTCTTCTATAATGTTACTATTTTTTCTTTTTAGATTTATGTACTTTAGTTAGTCAACCCAAGAATTCTCAATAGATTCGACTAAATATTCCATCATTTAATGACCATCAGTTATCATTATTCTGATCCACTTCAAACCCAAAGAACTATAGCATTTCCATTCAGTATTTTCTAATCACATTGCTTCTAACTGTAAGCAAGAATATGTAACGCTTAATAAAAACATGTTATGGGTTTAGGATGTCAAACTTAACCGTGACTGCAGCATTAATTTTAGTCTTAACTCTAAAGAATGTACTACTTACAAATGTCCAGTTTAGGGAGAGACTCTTTAGAATTTAAATTTTTAATTTTCGAATTAGGTTGGAATAAATGAGAAAATAAATAGATCTTAGAAGAAATTTAATATTTCTCGCCTCATCATCTCATTTAAAAAATCGCCGAGACTTTATGTTTGGAAATAGAAAAAAACTTTTCAGGAAAATTATAAATTAGTATAACTTCTTTAATGTAACATAAGAATTTCCAGGTTAGATTATAAAAATTTTGATCAAAAATTTTTTTTCGAAACCTCTACATTTTCAGTTAACCAATAAACGTCAAAAATAAAATTTGAAAAATCGCCCAGATTTTATTTTTGGAAATAGACAAAAAATTTCTTGGATAATTATAAATTAATATATCTTCTTTAATAGAACATAAGAATTTTCAGGTTAGATTAATTTTGAGAAAAAAAAAATTTCTTTAAACCTCGACATTTTCACTTAACCTATAAACATAAAAAATGAAGTTTAAAAAATCGCCTAGACCATGCCCTGTTCTCTCTTATTAAATATTATCTACTCTTTTCTGTTAATTAGAGTGATAGTCACCTGTGTCGCTGTCGACCGTCAAACCAGAATTTTCAAATCAAATTTTATGACATTTTATGAGTTGTTTGACATTTTGCTATATTTGTTTGCGTGCGTTTGCGGTGTTTCGTTTGCTTACAGTGAGGTTTTGTTATTATTCAAAGTGTATTCGAAGTCAGGGTGTCAGGAACATCAATCCAACTACTGTGGCTTTTACGAACGTATTTACGAAGTTGGTAGTGAATAACTTCACATCAGCACATCCTCTAGGCGCTAATTGTGAATTGGATGAGAGTGAAGGTGTTATAAGTTCCCTAAGGGAATTTATTACCTCAAATTCTACTTCACAAGGAATTGAAGAGCAACAAAAAGAAGAGGAAGAAAAGTGTCCAGAAATCATTCCTGAGTCCGGCGAATAGTCAAATGTAAGGCAACACCAACCATACATGGCTGGATATTTTTCAAAAAAATATATAAAAAGTGTAAGGGGATGCAAAATTTGCACATTCCGATTGCTTAGTGACCAAGAGGATGAAGACCATCAATTAATTTCAATTAAGAATTATAGAGCAAAAAAACTGCTGCAACCCAACACTATATTTACCGCATTTCATGAAAAATGTAATGCAATTGTTCATTTTTATTTGCCAAAATTATCTTTACAAAATAATATTAGTACTAAGATTATAGAATTAGTAAAAAAAATATCAGTAACAATTTTAGTTGTAAAAAACATAATTTGAAAGAAATATTTATTAAAAAATTTGTAACATTGGAAAATGGAAAAAGAAAAAGATATTATAAAAAATTTAAACAAAAACAGTGTTTTATTGTTTTTTATTAAACATACAAATAATATTAATTTTATTAATTATTTTAATGTTATACTTGGTGTAAATACTGTATTGTTATCTTGTATTTTTTATTGTTATTTCTGTGGGAAATAGTGCATTTTAACAATAAAAAAACCTCAGGTTTCAATACAATATTAAAGAAAAAAATTTAAATTTTCCATATCCCTCACACTACGCGCCAAACAGCACTACAGGCGACTGCCACCTTAACTAAATACTTACAACGGGTATTTTGTAAAGAAATACTTATCTATATTATATCTCATTTATGGCCTAGACTTTATTTTTGGAAATAGAGAAAAAATTGTCAGGATAGTTATAAATTAATATATCTTTTTTAATATAACATAAGAATTTCCAGGAAAATTTTAAAAAATTTTGACAAAAAAAAATTTTTTTTTAACCTCTACATTTTCACGCAACTTATAAACATAAAAAATGAAGTTTAAAAAATCGCCTAGACTTTATTTTTGGAAATAGAGAAAAATTTTTTTGGATAATTATAAATTAAAATATCTTCTTTAATATAACATAAGAATTTCTTAGTAAATTTTAAAAAATTTTGAGGAAAAAAAATTTTTTTAAATCTCTACATTTTCACTTAACCTATAAACATAAAAAATGAAATTTAAAAAATCGCCTAGACTTTATTTTTGGAAATAGAGAAAAAATTTGTTGGATAATTATAAATTAAAATATCTTCTTTGATATAACATAAGAATTTCCAGGTTAGATTATAAGAATTTTGAGAAAAAAAATTTTTTTTAAACCTCGACATTCTCACTTAACCTATAAACATAAAAGATGAAGTTTAAAAAATCCCCTAGACTTTATTTTTAGAAATAGAAAAAAAAAGTTCCAGGCTAATTATAAATTAATATATCTTCTTTAATATAACATAAGAATTTCTTGGTAAATTTTAAAAAATTTCGAGAAAAAAAATTTTTTTTTAATCTCTACATTTTCACTTAACCTATAAACATCAAAAATTAAATTTAAAAAATCCCCCAGATTTTATTTTTGGAAATAAAGAAAAAATTTTCAAGACAATTATAAATTAATATTTCTTCTTTAAGATAACATAAGAATTTCTATGTAAATTTAAAAAAAAATTGGGAAAAAAATTTTTTTCTAACCCTCTATATTTTCACTTAACCTTTAAACATCAAAAATGATTTTCATTAGTAAATACTAATTCCATATAAAATTTTTCAGTTTCATTAAACTTTTTAGAAGAAATTTAATAATTCTCACCTCATACATCAATTCACAAAGATTTAATCGTCGACGATAAAGATTTTTATCGTCATAATAAGATAATTTAAACAAATACAACCAAAAATACAATGCAATTAATTTATTAGATATTTCATTCTCTAACTAAAATAAATAAATAACACAATTTCAAACATTCAAAATTACATCAACCCATTTAATGATAATATCCATGGGAAGCGTAACCAGGATAAGCAGCAACTTTAGCCACTGGTGCGGCGTAAACAGGAGCGGCTACTTTCGCAACAGGAGCGGCATAAACCGGAGCTGCTATTTTAGCATAAGCTGGAGCAGCAACAGCTGGACCGGTTGGATGAGCAGCTCCTTCTTCCCTATGAACGACAGCGTTGAATCCATGTTCTGGGTCGGAAGTGTACTCAACAACACGTCTAGCTCCATCAGATTCGATGAAAGAATAAGCTCCTTTGACTACGTCTCCATCACGAACTTCTTGTTGACTCTTTACATCTCCAGTGTGAGCATCGTTAACGTCGTAGTTGAAATTGTATTGTGGATGAGCGTCGTATGGTTCAGGAGCTAAGGTTTTGGCGTAAACTGGGGAGGCGATTTTAGCAACTGGAGCTGAATAAACTGGTGCGGAATATGGTGCTGGATAAGCTGCTGGAAGGACTCCAGCAGATGATACGGCGATTAAAGCAGCGAGGATAACAAACTGAAAAGAATTATTAGTGTGGATGAAGGTTTTTCTTAAGTAAAAAATTACCTTGAAAGCCATTTTTTAGAATTTTTTTTTATGGAAAGTTGTTGTGATTTGTTCTTAGTTTATGTGTTGTTGGTTTGAGTATGATTTTTCTCGAAGTGGTTTCAATTTATATATGGTAGATTTTTGGGTTGGTTCATTCCTAACTTTCTTTTTTACCTACGGGTCTAGGTTATTCACAATCTCATTGTGTAATTGCATTACTGTCTTATTCACGATGCCCTAAATAATTTTAACCACTTATGCAATAACTAATTTCATTTGTATTGCCTTGTCATTATATTACATATTACAAAATGTTAGATATTAGATAAAATAATGAAGGTAACTTTAGCTTATTTTAATGGAGATGTTGACGCAAAGTTGATTTATTAAAAATCGTTTTATTTTCGGATCTGACCTCATTTTCAACAGCCGACACCGGTTCAAGAGATCGGTTTCGTTCCGCTGACACAGTTTTATCTCCGTTTTGATTTACGGCGTCGCGACGCCCAACGCCGGACGTCGGGGAAAAAATAACGAAAGCGCCGGGCAATTAATAAAACGAGGAACCGGTGGCTCGGCCGACATTATTTATACGCAACATTAACCGCCAGAGTTAAAAAAAAATAACGCCATCGTTCGTAGTGTGCAGATTGTCCGGAGTGCGACTAAAAAAATGAGAAAAAATTGGGCAAAAAACGCCGACAACGAGGCTGTAATTTATGGAAGTATTTTCGTCGCTGTATCAGTTTATTTCCGCAAGAAGACGGTATACTGAAGTAATTTCCAATTTTCATAAAATATGTCATATTGGCAACACACAAAACAAAAATTTTTAGGTTAAAAAATTAATCATTTTTTAAAAAATTCATCAAAAATTCATTTTTAAAGATTTTGATTTGATTTTTTTTTCTAAATGAAACTTAAATCATTCTAGTTTTAATTAAAAAAGACCGTTTTATTCCAAGTGTTGTCAAAAAAATTAAAAAAATTTTCAAAGTTGGTAAAAATTTTTTTAGGTTAGAAAATTAACATTTAAAAAAAAATTCATAAAAAATTGAATTTTAAATATTTTGGTCTGATTCTTTTTCTAAATGAAACCTAAAACATTCTAGTTTTATATAAAAAAGACCGTTTTGTTCTAAGTGTTGTCAAAAAAATTAAAAAAATTTTCAAAGTTGGCAAAAAATTTTTGACACTTTTTAACCTAATTTAAAAAAATCGATCAATTTTAAAAATTCATCAAAAATTCATTTTTAAAGATTTTGATTTGATTTTTTTTCTAAATGAAACTTAAAATATTCTAATTTTAATTAAAAAAGACCGTTTTATTCCAAGTGTTGTCAAAAAAATTTAAAAAAATTTCAAAGTTGGTAAAAATTTTTTAGGTTAGAAAATTAACATTTTTTTAAAAAAATTCATAAAAAATTGAATTTTAAATATTTTAATCTGATTTTTTTTCTAAATGAAACTTAAATCATTCTAGTTTTATATGAGAAAAGACCGTTTTATTCCAAGTGTTGTCAAAAAAATTAAAAAAATTTTCAAAGTTGGTAAAAATTTTTTTAGGTTAGAAAATTAACATTTTTTTTTAAAAATTCATAAAAAATTGAATTTTTAATATTTTGAACTGATTTTTTTTCTAAATGAATCTAAAAATATTCTAGTTTTATATAAAAAAGGCCGTTTTATCCTAAGTGTTGTTAAAAAAATTAAAAAAATTTTCAAACTTAGCAAAAAATTTTTGACACTTTTTAACCTAATTTAAAAAAATCGATCAATTTTAAAAATTCATCAAAAATTCATTTTTAAAGATTTTGATTTGATTTTTTTTCTAAATGAAACTTAAATCATTCTAGTTTTATATAAAAAAGACCGTTTTATTCCAAGTGTTGTCAAAAAAATTAAAAAAATTTTCAAAGTTAGTAAAAATTTTTTTAGGTTAGAAAGTTACTCCTTTTTTAAAAAAATCATAAAAAATTGAATTTTAAATATTTTAATCTGATTTCTGAATGAAACCTAATACATTCTAGTTTTATATAAAAAAGACCGTTTTATTCTAAGTGTTGCCAAAAAAATTAAAAAAATTTTCAAAGTTGATAAAAATATTTTTAGGTTAGAAAATTAACATTTTTTAAAAAAATTCATAAAAAATTGAATTTTAAATATTTTGATTTGATTTCTTTTCTAGATGAAACTTAAATCATTCTAGTTTTATACAAAAAAGACTGTTTTATTCTAAATGTTGTCAAAAAAATTTAAAAAATTTTCAAAGTTGGCAAAAAATTTTTGACACTTTTAACCTAATTTAAAAAAATCGATCAATTTTAAAAATTCATAAAAAATTCATTTTTAAAGATTTTGATTTGATTTTTTTTTCTAAATGAAACTTAAATCATTCTAGTTTTATATAAGAAAGACTGTTTTATTCTAAATGTTGTTAAAAAAATTAAAAAAATTTTCAAAGTTGATAACAAATTTTTAGGTTAGAAAATTAATATCTTTTTTAAAAAATCATAAAAAATTGAATTTTAAATATTTTGGTCTGATTTTTTTTTAAATGAAAACTAAAACATTCTAGTTTTATACAAAAAAGACCGTTTTATTCCAAGTGTTGTCAAAAAATTAAAAAAATTTTCAAAGTTGGTAAAAAAATTTTTTAGGTTAGAAAATTAACATTTTTTAAAAAAAATCATAAAAAATTGAATTTTAAATATTTTGATTTGATTTTTTTTCTAAATGAAACCTAAATCATTCTAGTTTTCATTAAAAAAGACCGTTTTATTCCAAGTGTTGTCAAAAAAATTAAAAAAATTTTCAAAGTTGGTAAAAATTTTTTAGGTTAGGAAATTAACATTTTTTAAAAAATTCATAAAAAATTAAATTTTAAAGATTTTGATCTGATTTTTTTTCTGAATGAAACTTAAATCATTCTAGTTTTATATAAAAAAGACTGTTTTATTCTAAATGTTGTCAAAAAAATTTAAAAAATTTTCAAAGTTGGTAAAAAATTTTTAACACTTTTAACCTAATTTAAAAAAATCGATCAATTTTAAAAATTCATCAAAAATTCATTTTTAAAGATTTTGATTTGATTCTTTTTCTAAATGAAACTTAAAACATTCTAGTTTTATATAAAAAAGACTGTTTTATTCTAAGTGTTGTCAAAAAAATTTAAAAAATTTTCAAAGCTGGTAAAAAATTTTTTAGGTTAGAAAATTAACATTTTTTAAAAAATTCATAAAAAATTGAATTTTAAATATTTTGATCTGATTTTTTTTCTAAATGAAACATAAAACATTCTAGTTTTATATAAAAAAGATGGTTTTATTGTAAGTGTTGTCAAAAAAATTAAAAAAAAAATTCAAAGTTAGTAAAAAAATTTTTTGGTTAATTCGACTTTCTTAAATGATGAAGAACACCCAAAAACTAGTTTATTTTATAAATTGCGAGAACACTAAACTCTTATATACTTTAAAAAAGTAAGGAAAATCGTTGTATTACTGTGTAGACTGTAGACACAATTCGAACATAATTTCCAATTTTCCCTAAAACGTGAAATGCGACGGTACTCGAAATTGTTATCTAAGGAGGTCGCGTCAGCGAAAAAGGGGCCCAGAAGGTGGTAAAAGAAGAGGGTCGAAACGAGGCGGGGATGAGGAGGAAGGCCCGCATGATGAAATGTTATTAAATATACCCGCGAGCGACTGAACTGTCTGGAAAGTAGGTGGCAACATCTGTTTATAAAGGGAAATGTTCGATAAAGAGTGCCGCGCGACAAATACTTGTCAAAAGGAGCCGTTATTCGGTTCGCGTTTCGAGAAATTCAAAGAAATATCGAGGACACGTCCGACGACGTTGACGCCGTCGTCGTCGCGGCGGCGTTTCCATTTAAAGTTTCCCTCCGACGCCTCCTTCTTTCTACCGAGGAAGACGTCGTTCCGGTCGACAATTTTATCTGCGTCGCTGCATGGATATTCTTTTTAATTAAACGAGCTGGGGAATGTCTCCGAAAAGTGAAGTTTTATCAAATCATTTTAGATCTTGTTACTAAAGTATTTTTTTTGAGTATAAAAGGTGCTGCAATGAATTAACTTATACAGAGGGTGGGACAGAAACATAACTCAAAATTATTAAGAAGTAGTTGCCAAGTGTTACATTAAACGGTAAGTCGACCCCCATTCTCCAAAACAACCCTAAGATCTTCATTTGATATAAACATTACAACGGAAGGAGTATTTCTGAATTTGTGCCTCGACGTCCACCATAAAACTGGGAAAGTTCCGTGCCAGCTTATATACTTTCCGGACGTTGGAAAAGAAGATAGCCAAAAGGATAGCAGTTGAATTTTCATGAATGCATTTTTATGTTTGTACAAAACGTTTTTTATCGATCGTATTAGCGGCAACAATGGTGACCGTTGTCGGTTCGTTTAGGTGGACGGCATGTTTAAATAAATCCGCGAAATTGCCCCATTACTAATTCACGCGTTCATTTAAAATAACCGGGCGCGGACGCTGCGAACCGGAAACGTGAAAATTTGAATAGGTGCGCGACTCGGCGCGCGCGCGCAAAAAAAGATTACCCCGAATCATTTAGCCGTTTTTTGCTGCGCCCCCAAAACGATTTTAAGTGCACCGAATTTACATGAATTTTTGATGGGGAAATTGGATTTCGGAAGCGCACCCGATTTCGGATTTCAACCATTGTAGTCAAGTCGGTCGAACCGAACCGGATTTATAACAAATGCGATTTTTTTTTATTATTTGCAATCGAGTGATTAATCGCTAATTTTGTTTTATTAAATGTCGATACAATTTATTATTTTGATATTTCGAGTTTTCTGGATTTAATATTTTAATTTATTGAACTCGATAAAATATTTGTATTTTGATAATTTGATTTGAGATTTGAGATTTCAGACTTCAGAGTTCAGAGATCAGATTTCAGAGTTCAGACTTCAGACTTCAGACTTCAGAGTTCAGATTTCAGACTTCAGATTTCAGATTTCAGAGTTCAGATTTCAAACTTCAGACTTCAGATTTCAGACTTTCCAGATTTTTCAGATTTCAGATTTTTCAGTTTTTCCAGATTTCAAATTTTTCAGATTTCATATTTCAGATTTTTCAGTTTTTCCAGATTTCAAATTTTTCAGATTTCAGACTTCAGATTTCAGATTTTTCAGATTTCAGACTTCAGATTTCAGAGTTCAGATTTTAGACTTCAGATTTCAGAGTTCAGATTTCAGAGTTCAGATTTCAAACTTCAGCCTTCAGACTTTCCAGATTTTTCAGATTTCAGATTTTTCAGTTTTTCCAGATTTCAAATTTTTCAGATTTCATATTTCAGATTTTTCAGTTTTTCCAGATTTTAAATTTTTCAGATTTTTCAGCTTTTTCATTTTTTTCCAGATTTCAGATTTTTCAGATTTCAGACTTCAGATTTCAGAGTTCAGATTTTTCAGATTTAGGATTTTTCAGATTTAGGATTTTTCAGTTTTTCCAGATTTCAAAATATTCAGATTTTTCAGATTTCATATTTCAGTTTTTCCAGATTTCAGATTTTTCAGTTTTTCCAGATTTCAGATTTTTCAGATTTCAGAGTTCAGATTTCAGAGTTCAGAGTTCAGACTTCAGATTTCAGACTTCAGAGCTCAGATTTCAGTTTTTTCCAGATTTCAAATTTTTCAGATTTTTCAGTTTTTCCAGATTTCAGATTTTAGAGTTCAGAGTTCAGACTTCAGAGTTCAGACTTCAAACTTCAAACTTCAGACTTCAGATTTCTGATTTCAGATTTCACACTTCAGATTTCAGAGTTCAGATTTCAGACTTCAGACTTCAGACTTCAGAGTTCAGACTTCAAACTTCAAACTTCAGACTTCAGATTTCTGATTTCAGATTTCAGACTTCAGAGTTCAGATTTCAGACTTCATATTTCAGATTTTTCAGTTTTTCCAGATTTCAAATTTTTCAGATTTTTCAGTTTTTCCAGATTTCAGATTTTAGAGTTCAGATTTCAGACTTTAGACTTCAAACTTCAGACTTCAGATTTCAGACTTCAGAGCTCAGATTTCAGATTTTTCAGATTTCAAAATTTTCAGATTTCATATTTCAGATTTTTCAGTTTTTCCAGATTTCAAATTTTTCAGATTTTTCAGTTTTTTCAGATTTCAAAATTTTCAGATTTCAGATTTTTCAGATTTCAGATTTTTCAGATTTCAGATTTCAGAGTTCAGACTTCAGATTTCAGATTTCAGATTTCAGACTTCAGACTTCAAACTTCAGACTTCAGATTTCAGACTTCAGATTTCAGACTTCAGAGCTCAGATTTCAGATTTTTCAGATTTCAAAATTTTCAGATTTCATATTTCAGATTTTTCAGTTTTTCCAGATTTCAAATTTTTCAGATTTTTCAGTTTTTTCAGATTTCAAAATTTTCAGATTTCAGATTTTTCAGATTTCAGATTTTTCAGATTTCAGATTTTTCAGATTTTTCAGATTTTTCAGATTTTTCAGATTTTTCAGATTTTTCAGATTTTTCAGATTTTAGAGTTTAGAGTTCAGACTTCAGATTTCAGACTTCAGACTTCAGACTTCAGACTTCAGACTTCAGAGTTCAGACTTCAAACTTCAGACTTCAGATATCTGATTTCAGATTTCAGACTTCAGAGTTCAGATTTCAGACTTCATATTTCAGATTTTTCAGTTTTTCCAGATTTCAAATTTTTCAGATTTTTCAGATTTCAGATTTTTCAGTTTTTCCAGATTTCAGATTTTTCAGATTTCAGAGTTCAGACTTCAGATTTCAGAGTTCAGAGTTCAGAGTTCAGATTTCAGATTTCAGATTTTTCAGATTTCAGAGTTCAGACTTCAGAGTTCAGATTTCAGACTTCAGAGTTCAGACTTCAAACTTCAAACTTCAGACTTCAGATTTCTGATTTCAGATTTCAGACTTCAGAGTTCAGACTTCATATTTCAGATTTTTCAGTTTTTCCAGATTTCAAATTTTTCAGTTTTTCCAGATTTCAAAATTTTCAGATTTTTCAATTTTTCCAGATTTCAAACTTTTCAAATTTTTCATTTTTTTTCAGATTTCAGATTTTTCAGTTTTTCCAGATTTCAAGTTTTTCAGATTTCAGATTTTTCAGATTTTTCAGATTTCAGATTTCTACTCTGAATGTTACATTTTCTCATCTGAGGGAAAAACTAGAAATCGTAGAAAATTAATTTTTGGTAAAAATAAAGGTCAGATTTCATTCTAAATCCTGATAAAATTTCAAGTCTCAACAACAATTATTTCCTTAGATATGATTATTTTTAATTAACTAACTCTCCATCAACTTTTATACAGACTATTAGACCCTAAAATCAAGATAGAACCCAGAATTATTCTAAAACTAGTTTTAGTTTAGATAAACTTTTCAAATCTTAAGATTAATCCTTACGTTCGCAATATATAATATTACGCCCGATGGCTGTAGGTGGCGCAATAAGCCCTCCCGCTAAAACATCCGTCTGCAAACAGAAATATCGAAGCGTCGTCGTTTCGAACGTGTCCATTAGTGGCAAGTGGCGTCGCAGAGGTGAGAGGACGCCACCGTCGCGAAATTAGTTCCCTTCAGCGCCGCACAATGGCGACGATGTTTGCCGAACGGATCACCTCTCCGGACGGAGACCTGGAGGACTTCGGCGCCCCATTCACCCGAACAATGCTCGGCTTCTACTCCCTGTCGCTTTTCGAATATTGATAACCTGTTTTGGGGATGCCTTTTCCCTTTACTTGTTTATTATGCCGCGAGGGCGCTCACACTTGGACATGGCAATTTGTATCGGTGTATAGTTAGAGTTAAACAAAATCTTTTATGTACATGAATTGAATCGAAAAGAGAATTAGGTGTAAATCGAAATCTAAAAAAAACTAGGTGTAAATCCGGAATAAAAAAGTTACACCTGAAAATGGGTTGGGTATCATCGAGTACTCAGATGGAGCGGGTTACCCGGATTTAACGGCAACGGTACAGTTAATCAATCAATTAAGGTTTTAAAATTAAGGGCCCGATAATGGAGTTTCGAGCCGTGGGATAGAGGACGCCCAGCCGGTCAAGTCCTGAGGCTCCTCCGTTAGAATGGAAGCGCTCAATCTTAATCTATCTAAATCTACCTATAGTGAGGACTTATCGGCGCCGCGCAGGATCCGGAACAAAAGTACCTGAGGGCCTCCGTATCAATTCGCGACGGTAAATCCCCGCCCGAAATTATCCCCAGCTCGTTACATATATTTCTAAAGGTGTATTAGTTCCCCCGGCTATGAAAGCCATTGTTGTTAGCCGGAGTTCAATTTCCCATCCGCTTGACGGGAAAATTGAGATTTCTCCGCGCCTTTTCAACGCAATCATGCGATTCTTGTTTCCCCCGGTTCAAACCGTACGTTAAAAACTACTACAATAACCGCCGCAATAATGCGAAACGCCCGGCCACATGCACAATCAACGTAAAATATCGTTCTAATAAACACCGAACCTCCCCAATTTTAAGATAGCTTAATTATACCCGAGGATTATTACCCAGTTTATCATCTAGTGGACTATTATGGCCAGGACTATTTCACTAATACCTATAACGACCTATTTTCTAACTATGTCCAGTGTAGATTTTAATCATTAATCAATTCGATTTATTATGCTGCATATCTATTTATTTACATATTTGATTGAACATCTATTTGTTTATTTGGTTACATATTTGAGTATTTATTAGGTTAGATTGATGATTACAATTAACTACATACAAATTTAGTTTTACACGAAGGATTCAGAATTAAAATCAACCCAGTTCTATTAAACTATTTGTGAATTTACAAGGATGTTGGACTAATAGGATGGCTCAATTCCATAAGATGTATATACGCCGAAATTTAGTGCGCAGCCAGTTTGACATTTTTTGCAGTTTCAGTCGAGTGTAAGACGCTAAGCTTAGCAGTGACGTCAAAAGTTGGCGGACGATTATCGCAGATTGCGCTATCCTGTTAGTTCAGCCTCCTTGGAATTACTATAAGACGATTCTAAGCCTCACTATGGAGAGGAGGATGCAAGAGCGCGGTTCCTCCCCGTAACCTTACTGAATAGGCTCGAGTGAAGTACAGTGGAAGGAAAACAGGAGTATCAACCGGTCCTGGCTAACGCAAAGGTCTTCAGGCAAAAAACGCTTTCGAAAACAGTCCCAACGCACCTCGTTATTTTTACTTTTCCGGTCGGACTTTTGGCCCTTTCTCAGGTTAGTTGTAGTTTTAATCAAATTTTATACATATTAGGAAGTGGCGTCACAAACTCGTCTTCATTGTTATTTATTATTTTAAATTTATTATTTTAAAAGCAATTTTTGATAAATATTCATCGTTTATTTTTATCAAAAATGAACAACTATAAAAAATTTGATGAAAACTATAACCAATAATAATTCGGTTGGAGAGTTAACACTTTTCACTTTTGCTGTAAGATTCGAAAAACGGCCAAAAGTCTGAACGAAAACGTTAAAATAGCGAGGTAAGGTGGACCTGTCCTCGACAGCTTTTTTGCCTAAAGACCTTTGCGTTAGAACCGGTTACTCCAGTTCTCCCTTCCACTATACTTTACTCGAGCCTACTCGGTAAATTTACGGGGAAGAATCGCGCTCTTGCATCCTTATCTCCATGGTGAGGTTTATGATCGTTTTATAGTACATGTGAATGTGTTTTTCAAGCTGTATATCCATCTTATGTTAGACTGTATACGTCTATTGGGTAGTATACTTATTTGTTCATTGGGTTACATATTTATCTTTCTGTTGGGTTGGATATTTGTCTGTTTATTAAGTTAGATTGATGATTATCTTAACTACATACGAATTTAGTTGTTAATTAAACTCCAAATGGAGGATTCAAAGTTAAAGTGAATCAAGTCTAAGAAAATTATTCTTCTAACTCCAAGTAATTTGTGGTGTCAAACGTCAAAGTGTTTATGAAGCTGCACAACCACGTTTTCTTAAGTTGTATCTGTCTATTGGGTTGCATATTTAATTATTTATTTGGTTGCATACTTATCTGTCTATTCCATAGACGAACAAATACATAAACGAAGTTGTTTGAAACGAGGAACTCATTTTATAGGTAAGAAGAGAGTAGTTGCACTTTGATGAGTTTCGTCACGACTTGTCTTATCTTCGGCATTGTGTTATATATACCAGGTATATCACTGAAAATTAGCCATAATGTAGTAATTCGGGAATTACTGTGGGTTTAGGAAAACTACCATTCCCATTAGAAATTCGTGATAGGTAACGTATTTGGTAGAAAAGTTGCAAATCAAGTCTGTCGTTTACGACGTCCGGTAAGAACATCTAAACTTCGAGAATTTTAGGTGGAGTTATGTATCCTAATTTTATGGGTTTTCGCGAGGGTTACGTGAGGGTTTTCGCGATTAGCTAGTTTGGCAGGGGGTTTTTAGTTTCATTGGTTAATTATTATTGTAAAAACGCTCACCCAAATCTTTTGGATTGGCCCCCTGCGAGGGGTTGTCCAGACGTTAGGTGCGCCTAAATAACTCAGAATTGCCACCTCTCTTGAACCGAGGTTACTTGCGAGAGAATCTTTTTATTTTGGTCAATCTCAATCGGAACCTCAACCCAAATCTCAATCGAATTCTCATACGAGAATCTCAATCTAATCTCAATCGAAGTCTTAGCTACGACTTTGTCACGAGATTTGAATCTTACAATTAGTATTCATCGTCAAATCTTAGAATTCGGCTACTTCGGTGCATTCAGACTTTAGGACTTTGGAAATAAACCGCGACGTGTGTTATTTCGGTGGGGTGTGTTCGTTGCAAGGTCGTCGAGCGGCCCAGTTTGAGAAGACACCAGGGGAATCCAGATGGACAATCAGGATAATTGCAACAATCATCCACAAGTCCAGAGCAAGTCTGTTTTCCAAATTCACATCCATATTTATAAGTTTATGTATAGAGATCTTGCAGCAGAATTTTATCGAGTATACCTGAATATAACCTAAATACAACTAGTCTCCCTTCTGACGTGAACATCAGTTTCTTCCCGACAATGGATTATAGTTAAAACTCCGTCTATGTATTTATTAATCTATGGTTTATTGGATCACATATTTGTCAGTTTATTAAATTAGATTGATGAATATCTTGATTACATATAAATGTATTAGTTGTTGAGCATATAGAAGATTTAAAGTTAGAGTAAACCAAGTTTCTTAGACTTGGTTAAATTACCATTGTGGAGTTACATATTAATGTGTTTATTAAGCTACATATCCATCATTTTTTAGATTGTAACTATTGGGTTGCCTATCTATTTGTTTATTTGGTTACATATTTACGTATCTGTTGAATCATATATTTGTCTATGTACTGGATTAGATGAATGATTAGGGACTATATGCTAATTAATAAATACAAAATTTTAGTATGATGTAAAAGCTTGTCAATGAAAAACTGAAACAAGATACTTTTCATGTAGTATTTAGTTTCGTGACACCGTGACGACACGGTTCTTGAGTTGGGTTGGTTGTATTATTTTTTTTCAAAGGGGGTAGCGTTGTCAGCAGCGCGAGTGAAGAGGCCGGTGAAATTTGTAACGTTGCAAAAGCTTTTGTTGCGCTCATAATTAAAAGTATACAAAGAATTGCGGGGCCGGGAGATATTATTCATGAGGCTATGTATGTCAAGAGGTACCGCGAGCGTTCCGCGAAAGTCGGTTCCGCAGATAAATTGGAGCGCGAGTTCCCTCTGGTTAGTACGAGGAGGGAAAAGGACTCCGTACGGATTTTTTCTTCTATTATTAACTAGCCGGGTGGACGGGCTTCTTTGTTCGATTTTCGCGCAAAGCTCCCTTTTAGGCGAATAAACCTAAAACAACAGGGACGGCTTCGCACCGTCGCATACCTAAGTAAAGTGCCGCACGCGTTCGAATAAAAACCGGAAGAGGGATAAAAACCGTCGTCGCAGAACGATGATTCTCCCCCGAGTCGAAAACAATCAATTTGAACGTTTTATAGCTCGGCTCGCTTCCGACTTAACGATTGACGAATTTTACAGATGTAATTTCGTACGGTTACGACCGAAAACGGTTACGAAAAGAGCGGAAGGAAAAAGTAAGTTTTCGGCAGAAGGTAAACAACGAGGAAATGTAGGTAATAAATACGCGATGTGATTCGGTAAATTCTATTGCTGGTAAAGTTAGTAAAGCAGATAGTCGTTAGCCGGAGCCCCCTCGCGTTACAAATCATCCGGTATCAGAACGGACATTTTTTACCGGGGATCGAACATAAATAAATGCGGTTTATCGCTTCTCGTGGCGTGGAGGCACGGTTTCGATAATTAGATCGCGCAATTTATCCGGCGAGTCTGTTTTTTGTCCTAGCGGATCGGATAAAACGCGTATAAGTTTTAAAATAATTCCCCGGCGGGGCATAACGGCGCCGCCAATAACAATATATATTCGAGAAAATGGCAGGGGCTAAATATTTCGGGGCGAATTTACGGGTTTCGCCCGCGATACGGTCAAAATTTTTGCGATGAACACGCCGGTGACGTTATTTATTGGATAGTTGCGCATTATCGTGATTGGCCGGTAAATGTTCAGAACGCGCGGCTTAAACGCAACTATTTACTGCCCAATTTATCATATCGCCCGACCAAACGATCCCATTGTATATAACCGGACTTTTTTTTATTACCGAATCGACTCGAATTCGAATTAATTTGTTGTCACTCACGAACGACCGATTATTTGCGAATTTGATAAATTCCCTTTATTAGTATTATTGTTGATGTTTTCAATGAAATATTCTCTTTTAACACTGTTAAAATGATTTAGTAGCAATATATTTTATTTTATTATTTTTAATTTATTTATTTTGTTTTCTTTATTTTATTACTATTTTTTTATTTTTTATTTTATTTTATTTTTTCCTTTATTTTATTATTATTTTTTTCTTTATTTTATTTTATTTTATTTTTTTCTTCAATGAATTGTAAGTGGCGTGAAAGCCACAAGACACCGCTGAAGAGAGCTGAAACGGCACCGCGTCAGCCGTTCACGAAGATAAATCTGGCGGAAATTTCGTTCTAAATTTGTCATGGGAATTATCCGGAGCTTCCGCGGGCCCGAAGGAAAAAGCGCCGCGCCCGGCGAATCCTATAGGCCCATAAATTCCAACTAACCAAAATGATGTATTATAAAACGTTCTGCAGTAAATAATTTATGTAACGCAGGTGGATTAACCTCTGATTTACTGGAGCGACAGGATTATTCCCCGGAACGAAAGTGGCCCGGAATCATTAAAGCCGATTTTAATAGTCGCCGTAAATAACGATAATCGCGTTGACATGTGCGTATCATTTCACCCTACACCCCCCTCGTTCACGCTAATCTACCCCCTATATACGCGCTCGATCGTTTCCAAAACCTCGTTTTTTTATTCCCTCCGATAAAACGGGATACAATGAAATTATTTTTTTTATTCTCTACCAATTTACAAACAATGTAGACTTTTTTTATAGATACAACACTTCGAATAAGTGTACGTATAACATATAGACGATTTTTAATTGAAAATACTTTGTGTCATGAAACGACAATCAATTTCAAATTAAAACGAAAGTTTTTTTCTGAAATCTTTGGTTTACAATTTACGTGTATGTTAACGTTTTAATTGATTAAATCTCTTAATGATAGTCTCTACCATGCTGGGGATGTTTTTTGCTGCCTTAGCAGTTTTTCTATCACTTATAAGGAGATTACAAGACCTTGTATTCTCTGATTTTGACGAAAGTGGAGAACGGCGGAGCTTAGTGGGAGTGCTCAAACACTGCCATATAAGCCTCTCGAATTTTATACGTCATTTAACGTTTAACACATTACAGGATCATATTGGGGTTAGGGATTAGACCATTCCGCTTAGTTATTTCTTTGAGTCGAAAAACTCGATGTATTAAGAACAAAAAGATTCACCATAACGAATAAGCATATCACATGCTGACGTACTATAACCGGAAATGGAGCTCCGCCATGAAGAGAAGGATGAAAAGGTACACTTACTTCAATAGTCTTTCATCTTTCTCTTCATGGTGCAGCTCCATTTCAGGTTTTAGCAGATTGCTTTATGATCCACACTTCCATTGTAAAGATATCTCAAGTCTTCACACTTTATCTTTATCTTTCATCTTACTCTTCATGGTGTAACTTCATTTCAGGTTTTGTCAGATTGTTCCATGATCCACACTTCAATTGTAAAGAGATTATAACCAAAAACTTCTTCCCAAATAGTCAGAAGATCTTCAGGAAAAGATTTTTTTAGAAAAAATCTTAAGTAAAATAAAACGATAAACCACCTTGAAACAAATATCCCTATCTACATCTTTCTACTACCACACTCAGATCTGTACTATCATTATATCACCCTGTATATGTCACTTAACAAATAAATAAGAGTATATGTAACCCAACAAACAAGTAAGCAAGAATATACAGTGAAATTCCCCTTCGCGGACACCCCTCTTTAACGGTCACCCGCCTTAGAGAGACAGTTTCTCATGAAATTGTTCGACTCTCATATAATTACTTCGCATTTCTCTTAAGTGGACACCACTCTTGAGTGGACACCCCTCTTGATCGCACACTTTTGATGGATCCCGTTGGTGTCCGCGTAAGGGAGATTTCACTTCGCGTCTTTAATAGCTAAACATTCTAAATAAATAGCTTTTTTTCTCTTTTGTGTTTCGTTCAGTTTCTTTGAAAAATAAGCCACTGGTTTTTCTTTTCCATTTCGTTGCACTTGTTTCAATCTTGCACCCATGCCTTCTAATGAAGCATCTGTATATATTTTGATGGGCAAATCTTTATTGAATATCTCTAGCACCGGTTGAGAGCATAATAATTTTTTTATCTTCGTAAACGATTTTTCACATTCTTCAGACCAATCAAATTTCACATTTTTTCTTAGCAATCTAAGTAACGGATCTAGTATTATTTAACTCTTTGGTATATATTCATGGTAAAAATTAATTTTTCCTAAGAACTGTCTAATATTTTTATGAGTTTTCGGGGTTGGAAAGTTTTGAATTGAAATTAAGTTATCTTTAATAGGTCGCACTGTGTTATTTTCGATAATGTGTCCAAGATATTTGACTGATTTCAATGCAAACGTACATTTTTTTTAATTTCAATCTAAATCCTTCTTTTATAATCGCGTTTAAAACTCGTTCTATGTGTATTATATGGTCTTCAAAGGTTTCTGAGAATATTAATATGTCATCTATATAGTTTTCTGTAAAATCTTTGAGATTATGTTTTCGTAGTATATTAGATAAGATTCTTTGAAATGTTGCTGGCGATGTTTTTAAACCAAATCGTAAACAAGTCCATTGGTAGTGTCCTTCCTGTGTTATGAAACCGGTTTTTTTCTATCTTCTATTCTTAGTGGAATTGACCAAAATGCAGAATTTATGTCTAGCGTTGTAAAGTATTTACAGTTTTTGGCTTTTACTATTAAATCTTCAATGAGTGGAAAAGGTTGAGCCTGCGGTATAACTATCTTGTTCAGATCTCTAAAGTCAATGCATAATCGAGATTTTCTTTCTTCATCTTGAATCTGCCGCGCTTCACACAATACGTGCGCCTCTTTCAACTAACCTAAGAATAGCTGACAGGTTTGAAGAGGTTAGAAAAATTAATAGATTTCGTTAAGTGTTAATAATTCTGTGATAATAATTGTAAATAGCCCCTTTATTTTACAGTAATGAATTAAACTTTATTTTACAGAGAAACTAATTGGTTTATTATTTTTATAAAAGATTGAAGCACACTCTTATAAAACGACAATTAAAGTTTAATATTATGATATTTTTACTTCACTCACTAACACTTAAAGAAATCTATTAATTTTTCTAACCTCTTCAAACCTGTCAGCTATTCTTAGGTTAGTTGAAAGAGGCGCACGTATTGTGTGAAGTGCGGCAGATTCAAGATGAAGAAAGTCTACTTTCTTTACATGCTTACCAACAAGCAAATTAGGTATGTATGTGGAATGTCCGTCGAAGGAGAAGACCGTTTCAGAGGAGAAGAGAAAGAGGAGCCACAATAGGGAAGGGTCTGAAAGGAACGAAGCAGTTGACGACGAACCCGCAGAGTTGAAGACGAACCACAGAGAGTTGAACACGACTCGCAGAAAGCAGAAGACAAATCAAAGGGAGTTGACGACGAACCGCGGAGAATTGACGATGATGAACCGCGGAGAGTTGACGACGATCCGCCGAGAGTTGAAAACGAACCACAGAGAGTTGAACACAAGTCGCAGAAAGCAGAAGATGAATCAAAGGGAGTTGAAGACAAACCGTAGAGGGTGGAAAACGACTTGCAGAGAACAGAAGACGAAGCAAAATTAGTTGAAAACGAACCGCTGTGGAACGAAGGGCGAAAAACGCGTTTCCGCGGAGTGAAGCGAATCAAAGTTAGATTTTAGGTAACAAGGCGTGTCTTTGTATTTGATATTTTTATTATTAAACATCATCAAAAGAAAAACCTCATTGCGATTTATTCACAATATCACATGTATATGCAACCCAAATTTCTAACTATACAAGAAGCAAACTATATATTCTAATTCAAGGATTAATTCAAAAGTGGATTTCACTTAAATTTTTGAAAAGAAAAAATGGGTAGAACTTTTAGTAATCTTGTGAAATATCTATCACGACAGTGAAAACTAATTAGGTTACGGGTTGGTCGACTTCCCGTCATTCTAGGGGTGCGGGGGTGATTTTTCAGGTTTCCCCCTGTGGAAGCCGTCGCGTCGTCGACGTGCCGTTTCATTTCCGAAAGGGGCGCGCGTGCAGGTGGCGCCGGCGTCGTATTTTCCGGGGTTCGGGAACGTTTTCGTGGACCTCCCCAATTTCGCAGATTATATTTTACATGCCGATGGCCGGCTTCGGGTCGGGTTTCTATCGGGCGGCCCCATCGTTATTGTACTGCGAACGATGTACCGATATTGGCCTACGTGTTTTCACGCTTAGGTACCGCTGTCCCCGTTTCGAGCCGATGGAGCGGACACAAATTCCAATTATTGCATTCTGGACGTTCGATTTATACCGTCAGGTCGTTGTATGTAGTTTGGAAAACTTTATAAATGACCCGGTAGCCGGGAAAAAATATATAAATTTTTGAATTTATAAATTCTCGGACGACGCATTTACGTCAGGATCAGGATAATATAATATTATGGCGCGAGCAGCTGGTCCGGCTCGGACATCTACGAGGACGTCATACACACATGCCGATATCCTGAATTTGATATGAAGCCGGGCGCGCCCTCTCCCGTTTAACTTTGTCACAAACACGGTTCCTGCCGAAATGAAATTTTACGCGGAGAGAGAAAAGCGGCGCCACCGGAAGAGAAGGAGAGCGGAAACACAATGAGAGTTCGCCTTTTTTTCAACCCGCCCGCGGTCCCAGAGATTGCGTTTTATACGCGACGGCCTTCCGCCGAGTGACACGTTCGTTTTCCCTCCTTTTTTCCCAACGAGCCTACTGCGTACTTTGCGATTTTTAGGTCATAAACGTTATATTGCGGAACGTTGAAATAAAACGAACGACAAACGTTTTCAAAAATTGAAAAAGCTACATTAAGAGATGTATACTCATCGTAAACGAAAATGCAACATATACTATTCCTATAGGCAACTTCAATTTCATGTAGCAACATAGCCTAGAACTAAGTTTTTTATAATCAACCTTATTATTGAACTTCTAAGATGGATCTCACACTGAAGCAACCAGCAATATCCATAATAAGCAACTAGCAACCAGCAACAAGCAATATTGTTACTTGACGTGCTTTAATTAGTTGTAAAATATCATCAAGTGGCAATATCGCTTATTGCTGATTGCTAATTGCTTATTGCTGGCTGCCTCCTTGCTAGAGACTCTTTAACTTCGTCTTACGACAACTTTAATCTTTATTAGAGCTAAGGTAACAGTTAACTTTGACTTCCTAAACAAGGCCTAAGTTGAAATCAAACCTTTTAAGATCATTTTTAGTTTTGATGAGTATACATATACTTTAGATTAGTTTAAATAGTGACCTTAATATAAAGAATTTAAGGAATTTTTCAACATACACACAAGCCGAAAATGTCAACGCGAGGAAATGTCAAGTGCCTCGATAGACGGTACGACGCAATTTCGACCTGCTGCTATCTTTACCGCATCAAATACCGCGCGGTTCGCCGAGCGACGACGTAAAAAAGGAAAACTTCTTCGCCCACCGAACGGTATAGATTTAATATTGTATCTCCATAAATCAAGCGAGCCGCTGTCTGCCATCGTATTGTACGGCATCTTATCTTATAAGGTATAGACGTCCCAGAAATACCGTGATTGAACACTCGGCGAAAGGGCGTAAATCATATCTCAACGTTTCCATAAGAAAAATTACACTTTTAAAAAAATTACCATAAATATGTATAAATATGTATAAAAAGAATTAAATATGTATACCCATCTTAAAAAGTAATGCGTTCAAAATATTTCTATATACTATAAATATAGTGAGTGAAAGATAATGGTATAATAACGTTAAATATTTTACGTGGCTATTAAACCGAAGTGGACTTTTCGTTTAAATTATGCAGGGGCAGTTTTGGTGGCAGCGGACACGAGAACGCGTAGTTCCACGAGCGGCGTGGGACTTAACCTAAGTCGCCGGCTCCTCCAGAACGAAATAATAAATAACGGTGCATTATTTACGGCCCCGAACGCGACCATAAGCTTACATATGTAGCGGCGCCAGGCGCTACCGGCTGATACGGCCCTCGGTATATCATGTCGGCAAATCACGATGGCAATATTATCTTTAACAATGCACAAGAAGGGGGCGGCGCGCGCACTCCGCAATAAATAACGGGTTTATCGTCCGCCCCCTTAACGTACGTAGCGGTCGCGCAAATAGCAACATTGTTCCGCCGAATGCACTTGTAATGGGAAACAGGTCTGCGGTCGGACGGTTCCGTCATGTCAGCGCACGATGCGGCTTGTCTTTTCCAAAACTCCACCACATTTCGCTATATAATCCGATAGAAATTCTAATGAGACTCGCTATCGAGCAATTTGCCGCATCGCCAAACCAACCCGCGTCAATTTATCGCGAGGATTAAAAAGTTATAGTGGAATTGTTTGCGCTTTCATTAGCATTTAATAATTGACTTTTCTACCAAAACGAGTAACAATTAATGAATAACGGTTTTAACTAATTATCTATTAATCATTTATTAGTAGATTTAAACAACCGATTAAACACATTTTGAACCCATTTTAAACCAAATAACTATTTACTTCAACGATAGAAATATAAAAAAGTTTCCTATAAATAAATCGTAAGGGTGAAAGTAGTGATAACGAAATCGTTCAATAAAAGTCTTAATATATCTTCTATTCTTTCTCTGTTGAGATTTAATTAAGAGTACATTTTCCGGGAAACCATCTTCCCCTCTTAACCACTGATGAAATTGACCTTAGGGGTGACAACGAATCGTATTTTAGGGTGGTTTCGATCGAGAATGTCCCCTTTCGTTTCCTTATATAAGAAAATAAATTCTAGGTAAATTCTTCGATGGGTTTGTTTCTTATTTTAAGAATAAATCACGTTGAGAGTCGGTATATTCGTCCAATCGCCACGTAAGTTCGCTTGTATCGAGCACAAACTCGTATAAATACGGACAAGAGACGAATTGTGCTCGACGATAGGAGTTGGCGAATAAAATATTTATCTCGCGCGTTCTTCCGGTTATGATTTACGGTCGTCGGTTTGCGGCTGCCGCGCGGAATAGTTTGGCGACAAATAGAAATAGAGGCTTTATCGCGGCGGGAACCGGCGCGGCATTAAAAGGCCGCCATATTTTAAGCTTAGCGCGAATTTATCCCCTAATAGTTCGCGAGCGCCCGCTGTTCTTTTTCCGTTATCCGCGAACGTCCGCGATACAAATTGAAATATACTACCGGTTGGCGACGAGACTTATTCCCCCGGATAAAAAATTTTCTTTAATCCCAAAAGATGTTATAGTGCGCGAGATCTCAATTGAAGGTTTTCGTGCATGCCACGTCGCCATCCGTCGACGACGAAGAGACGTCTCTTTGGCGACGATAGCGCAGATATAACCAGTACGGAGTGGCACCAGTCAGGCGTGATGAAGATAAATGAAACGTGCCACGGCCGTGGAAGATAAGGCCGAGGAAACGGGCGGAGTGGGAAGCCTTCGTCACCCGTAAAAACCGCGCCCGAACAAGGCACGCACCCTCGCTTGCCCGTCTTTTTTTTACAGCCGAATAAAAAGGATGACGACGAAACCTTGACAGATAAGGATCTGTTCTGTACGCACGATAACGCAAAAACCATCGGCGTGGCTAAGTAGCCTTCCTAATAATTGAAGTCGAAAGTTTCGACGAGGACGTAGAATGGCGGGGAATCCGCAAACAGTTGCTGCAAAATTGAATTGATAATTGAAAGAGATAAGGGGGTATCGAGCCGCGGCCGGCGAGTGTTGCACTTTTCTGGAATGGAATTAAAGTGCCGCTTAGCGGGCGGAGCCGAGCCCCCCAGAACGTTCAAACATCGACCGACGGTTACCTGCGGCCCCGTAATTTAGCTATATCCCGCTTGGAACCGGCTAGATTGCTCTTCTCGCGCATCTTCACTTACTTTGCACTTATTTAATACCGGGAAAAATGTGCTATAGGTAGATAAGCTAAGATACTTGAACGTATATACACAGTAAAAATGAAAATGAGTCAAAGCTCTTTTGTATACACAACTCTAACGAATTAAGACTTTTGGCAGTTGAAGAAGCATTTTTAATCTTGATGAGTAAAAATGTCAAATGAAGAATATAAGTGTAAACCCCATCAGTACAGAAGACAGATCCAGAACTAAACTCATATTTCAAAATATCAAATGTAAAATCAAGAACATATAAAAGACCAATTGTATGGAAATTAAGATTGGAATATCTACACTCACAACTATTTTGAACATCTATACACTATCTAGCGAAAGATGTCTCATGCATCATTAGTTAATTGTGAAATTCTAGACGAACATTTTCAGTTTTTGTCTCTTTCTGTCATTTACAATTAGCTTCACCATGAGCCTTACCATGTTCCTCACCATGAGTCTCACCATGTTCCTCACCATGAGCCTCACCATGTTTCTCACCATGGTGAGGAACTTAGTTAGCTTTTTGACTAAGAAAATTAGATTTCCAGGGCTGTAGCACACCGAAGAAAGCATCTCGATATCAGAACTTGTGAGGGAGGTATGGACGATGGAAGTGCAATCTGCTGACGGAAGTTCTGTTTGGGTACTTGCGTCAGTTTTTTGGTATTGATTTCCAAGTTCATAGTGCTAGAGCGAACTATAGCATACCGCTGGAAACTAGATTTCCAGGCCTGTAACACGCCGAAGGAAGCATCTCGATAGCACAATTAGTAAGAAAGCTATGGACGATAAGTGCAACTTGCTGATGGAAGTTCTGCTTGAATACTTGTGCCAGTTTTTTGATTGTGACTTCCAAGTTCTTAATTCTAGAGTAAATTATAGCATGTTGTTGGAAACTAGATATCCAGGATTATAGTATGACGAAGGAAACATCTCGATAGCACAATTAGTAAGGGAGCTATGGACGATGGAAGTGCAGCTTGCTGATGGAAGTTCTGTTTGGATACTTGTGCCAGTTTTTTAGTTGTAACTTCTAAGTTACAACCTATCAGATAAATATCAGAGAAAAACCTCACCTATAATACATTATTCCAACCCAAACCAGCAATTTCTGGTTGTAATGGCATCGTATTGCACTCTTTGAAGTAAATGAACTCTTTTGTCAGCAATTATTAAAAAGACATTATAAAAAGCAACAAGTGCAATACGGAAGGAATGACATTACTTAATTACCTTCGCAACGGCAAGGTCGAAACGCATATATTGTAACGTAAGACATGGGTGAATAAACTAGACTTAGTTAAGTGGGATTATGCTGTTTTCTTCAACAAACCCTAACACACCGATATAAGAATAATACATGGCGATCCTGCCAGGGTCCGAAGATTTTAAGATCAGAAGATTCTAAGATCTGAAGCGGCGAAGAACAGAAGATGCTGGTATCAGGAAGGTTTTAATATATTGGATGAGTTTACGCAATCGAGAAAAAAGTACAACCATACAGATAGGTGTTAAAGGTTAGAAAGGAGCAGAGAAAAATAACAAGTTAAGATGGGTTACAATCAGTCTAAAGAAAAAGAAGAGGTGATCATCGCCCAAGCCGGAAACAGTGGTGGCGCATTTGGAGGTGTTAGCTTCAGCATTACCGAACTGTCGATCATCGTGGTGGTCTTATGCATCACTGGTATCGCCATCTACTTCATCAACAAGAAATGCAACAAGAAAATGGACAAGAGGATCCAGCGTGAGGTATTTCGAAGCCAAGAACTCTTAAGCGTGAGAGCAGGAGATCACCAATAAATTGTAAGTGCTAGTTTATTATTATTATGGAACAATTGAATGAGTTGTTAAGAGAAATAACTGCATTTAAAGTAAAAAGAAACAAAGACAATCAGGATAGGCGTTCAAATAGGGAAAGTTCAAATAGGTATTTAGAACAAGTACAGGCATCTGGTTTAAGATTAGAACAGTTACGTCAGGTTATTAGTCGGGACGTCGCAAATGTTAAAGTAGTTGAGGAAGTAAAATTTACTGTTAGGAAAATAGAAGAATTATTAGATGATATACGCACTATTTTGGAAAATAGGTTAGCTGATGTTAATGTAAAAATGTCGGAATCGTTTGATTTGAAGGTCGCGGGTAGCTTGTTACCATCGATGGATGGAAACGAGGATACCACCAAAAAGTTAATAGATGCCATTACATGGTATTGAGGATATTTAGAAATTTCCTCACCATGGAAAGAAGGATGCAAAAGCTAGGTTCTTCTCCGTAAGTTTACCGAGTAGGCCCGACTGAAATACAGTAGAAGGAAGAACCGAAGTATTGTCCGGTCCTCCTTAATGCAAAGTCTTGCAGGTCAAAATATCGTCGAAAAGAGGTCCATTGCTCCACGTTTTACGCCTCTGCTGTAAGACTCGAAAAGAGCCAAAAGTCCAGGTGAAAGAGTTGGATTGGATGCGATGGCCCTTTTTTGACTGTGTGTTGGTCTGCAAGACCTTTGCATTAAGGAGGATTGGACAATATTTCGGTTCTTCCTACTACTGTATTCCAGTCAGGCATTATCGTTAAAGTTATGGGAAGGAAGCTCGATCTTGCATCCTTCTTACCATGGTGAGGCTCGAAGTATTGTCCAGTCCTCCTTAATGCAAAGTCTTGCAAGCCAAAACATCGTCGAAAAGAAACCCATTGCTCCTCGCTTTATACCTCTGCTGTAAGAATCGAAAAAAGCCAAAAGTCAGGGTGAAAGAGTTGAAGTGGGTGTGGTGGAACACATTTCGACGGTGTTTTGGTCTTCAAGGCCTTTGCATTAAGGAGGATTGGACAATATTCCAGTTTTTCCTTCTACTGTATTCAAGTCAGGCCAAATCGTTAAAGTTACGGGAAGAAATGTCGATCTTGCATCCTTCTTTCTATAGTGAGGCTCAGAATCAACTTATAATACGTCGAGAAAATGACAAGTAATGATACTTGAGACATCTTTCACCGAATACTCTATAGATACATTTCATACTTTTTGCGTTTGAAAATATGGTTGTAAGTTTTAGGTTTGGTTTCATGCATCTGAATCGTTTTAGATCGTTAACTCCGTGTCGTTTCTGCGTCGAGTGTCGATCGTCGGCGCAGCGGTAGTTACTCAGCGGGCCGTATGCAAATTAGGTAGAATAGCGTTGGATGTAAAACTGTAAAGAGCGAGTGAAAGAGAGAGGGAGAGAGAGGACGAACGGAAGAGGGCGGAGGGCAAACACGGAGCGTCACACTTCGCCGGCCCGGAACAAAGAATTAATTGGCTGCATCGGCGGAACGCTAACGAATTCGGTCCGGGACGACCCGCCCCCGCCCCCTCCCGGACATATTGAGTTACTAGCCATTTTTGCAATCGGATTTGATTGATTGGCCCGCCGGGGCCGGATGACGGCCGTCACAACAAGGCCCTAATTAAAATTGGCGCGTTCCGTACGGCGACGCGCGCCGCCGCGACGCCTATGAGGTAGTTATTCGACGCGCGGTCCAATTGCGCTTATGATTTATCGACGCTTCCGTTACGTCACCGAAACCGGTCGTTATCCATTACCGAAATTCCCCATCAGAATTATCGCTCGCCGAACGAATTTCAAAGTTTCATATTTGTTTCGGCCGGATTCCGCGCGCACTTTCGTTATCTATTGCATTCTTCGCGGGGCGGTCGTCTTCCAGGGCCGGGCTGGCACTAATGCGCGCCGCGAAGATGAACGGCGACAGGCCCATTCTAAATTCTAGAGCGAGGGACGTGAGTTATTCCCGGGGCCCCCGCCGACACCTGAACGCTTCCCGCTTCCGGCGATTGTGTTTGCCCGCTCTCTGCAAATATGACGCGCGAGGGCGTTACCTTCAGAAAATTGTGATTACGTCCTCGGGGATGCTTCTTCCAACCATGAACACATATTATACCTAAATAACAAGTATGTGATGGAGGAAGTTATACCAGAAAGTAATCATACAACCATCTATAGATTAAAAAGAATAATTTACTTGATGGATATAGCATATTAGAAAGATTGTGAACTATATACTTATTCAACCAGACTAACTCCATACGAAAAAGTCCACCATGGACTGCACACTTTAAGCCCGGTTCACATTATTCCAGTAGTATTCCAGTACAGTGATCGAAACCAGTTAGCTGTCTACACTATTCCAGTGGTCCTGGAATGGGCGAGGTGGATTGAAAAAGTAGACCGTCAGTCCAGTCACTGGACTGGATTGCTCACTGGAATGAGTGCATTCCAGTTTATTCCAGTGAGGGTTCACATTATTCCAGTAGCATTCCAGCACTGGTTTCGATCACTGTACTGGAATACTACTGGAATAATGTGAACCCTCACTGGAATAAACTGGAATGCACTCATTCCAGTGAGCAATCCAGTCCAGTGACTGGACTAACGGTCTACTTTTTCAATCCACCTCGCCCATTCCAGGACCACTGGAATAGTGTAGACAGCTAATCCAGTGCTGGATACATGCGTGAACATGTATACGATCCAGTCTAGCACTGGACTGGATTGACGAACTGGATCACTAGACTGGAATAATGTGAACGATATGATCCAGTCTAGCACTGGACTGGATTGACTAGCTGGATTACTGGACTGGAATAATGTAAACCGGGCTTTATACGAAAGACCGCAATTTACAGACTAAATTAGATAACCAAAATTACACCCAACTCAACATTTTGATCTGCAACCTTAAAAGCATTCTGCTTGACTATCCAAATACACATCTTGCTTTCATTGTAATTGATTGCATTGATTTCCTATGTACCACAGAAATGTTTCTTAATTATCTAAAAGAAGAGAATCACTACTTTAAGATTCATTGTAGATCAAAGTTTTGTAACAAAACGATAAAAATATAGTATTGTTGGTTAACTCGTTTAAAGAAAAATAAAATGTGTGATACTAACGACGATTTCTCTTCGTCGTCGGTTTCACGTTGGAGTGCGGAGTACGAATGATAAATAGCTATAATCGACGACGGCAGAAGGGAATCCCGTCGGGGCAAATAGAAATAAATGTGAAAAATTATCCAAACAAACGATGACAAATGGCGTATTAATGTAAACGAAAGAAGCGGCATAAGTGGGAGCGGGTTTTGGCTGCCGGTGACAGCCTCCTCCTACTCTTCCTCATCCCGGAGGTCACTAATTCGACCGGGATAGATTACTCAATGCCCGCCGCACGGATTCAACTATCCTTCAACTTTATTAACAAGTCTTTCGTGACCTTAAACCACGTTTACGTAGCGTTTACGTCGCCAAAGAGGAGTCTTTTTTCGACCCGAATATCCTAATTTATTTTGACGGAAACAACTTTTCAAGTTTTCGTATATCTTCGGTGATTTACGGTTGGGTATTGTACCAAGTTGCTATATTAACATGAACGCGGAAGCGTGCACGACGACGTATTGTTACGGCGGCGTGGACCGAACAAAGAGCGGATGATTACAAAACTATTCCCGAAGTTAAGTTTACGAGCGACGGGATTTTCTTCGGCCGGGATTTACGGCCGAAAAACAATAGGCGGGACCGAGAAAATTATGAAACGGGGAAGAGATAGCGAGGAAGGGCGAGCGTACGTTTTCCGCACGCATGAATAAGCAAAATGCAATCTTGGACTATAGTAGAAATGAATTTTTTTTCTTTGTAGCGTATACTTCTTTAACTTTTAATATATTGAATAAGGTTTGTTTACTGACAAGGAGATCAGACGATCTTATATTCACCAATTTTTATTAAAGTACCAATCTTATCACTTATATGTCAATGACCTCCTCTTAAAGTCGCTCATTGTTGACTCACCATGAATCACCTTCTATATGCGGAACAACATCTTCAATTTTGGCTCCATTTAATTCAAAAACTGAGTTAGCAAATAATGTTTAATCAAAATCAGTAAATACAAGATCGTGTAATCTCCTTCTGAGTGGTAAACAAACCCGTAAAACGTAAAACAAACCGAGTTGGATAAAAAAAATGTTGCCACTTTTGATTGCTGCGTTTCAACAAAAGCCGGACTCTCAACTGTTGAACCGCACAAAGTTCGTCCGAGCCGAGCTCATCCGCATTACCCGCTCTTGGAATAAACGAGTTAATACATTTGTTTTATCTCCAGTGCAGTTCGTTAGCGCCAACAATGATTAAAAGGCCTCCCACCTGACTACTACCGAGTTTAAACAATTTCAATTGCCCCAACCCGATGAATATTACTTTTTTTTATTCCCCCCTTTTGTACCATGTTTGGATATTCAAAGAATTTCATAATTAATTTTACAATAAGCAATGTTTCCCATTAAAAATACCCGTCAAAGAGTGGAAGAGAACGTTAAATAAATTGTTGGTCGAAATTTAGTAAAAATGCAATTTACCACGCGTTAAAAATTCAAAGGTGTACACACACGTTCAAAATTAATTGAATACAAAAATTGTGTAAAATGAGCGGAGCAGCGCGGATGAAATGATGTTTTAATATGACAGCGGCACGGCGCTCGGCGATGCGTGAAATTGTTTGCCGACGAATGAAGCCGAGTAAAAAATACGCTGAACACGAAACGTTTGTCGGAACGACAAAATACGATGTCCTCTGGTGGCAGCTAGTTATAAATTTTTCACATTTATGCTTTATGTACAACTTCTCGACGTTACAATCCCTTTTTTAAATTATCTTTTTTTGATAATTTTTTATTCAATCATAAGAACATAACCTAACTTTTATAAAATACGTCATCCTAATACTCATATAATACTCAACCTAATTTTAATATGTATCTGAAAGGAATATGCATACTCAATCAAAAACAGACACGTTCACTCCCAACACATACATACTAAGTAAAGTGTAGTGTACCTAACGAAGTGTCTGGTTGATGGGAACGAGGTGCAGGTTGGAACCGGTTCGGACGAAATCGGGGCGCGCAAGTAATCAGGTTATTTTCCGGTCGTGGGGACGCTTTCGGGGTTGGCGCCGTCAATGGCGCGAAGTGCATCGCAATGAACAACAATCGGGCGAGAATGTGCAACGGCGGACGCGCTCGACCGTGCACGGATGCGACGACGCCCGCGACCGACGCCCGCGACGCCGACGCCCGCCGCCGCATGCAAACGAGAGACGCAAAAAGTTTTTGCCGGACCCGACCGCCTCTTTGACACCTCGAGCGTGGTCGTTATTTCGATATCAGATGTTCCACTCAACCTCGTTAGCGACGCTTCCATTATACTGAATGTCAAAGTGTATTTTTGAGTTTTTTAAGTTTAAATAGATGTTGTTAATTATGCAATTCTATAAATACTTGTAGTTGTTTAGATAATATCTTATTGTTAGTCAAAATTGTAATTTTATGCACTTCCATTTAGTGAATGTCAAATCTAGAATTTTGATGACGACTAATTGTGAGCTGAGTTGTTATTGAAATAAGATTAAAGATTATGCAACCTAACAAATACTTCTATTGATGAGTGTTGGACAATATTTTGGTCAAAATTGTATTTTTGTTTAGATTGTTTTATAATCATATGAGTTTCAATAATGTTACTGTTTAGTGACTACCAAAGCTGCAGTTTTGATGATCACTAACTAAGGTTGTTATTGAAATAGGATAAAAGAAGGTTATATATGCAACCTAGCAGACATTTTTTTAAATTTATGCTACCACCAAGATTGCCTACGAATAGATATTTGAGCAAGCTGCAATACTGCTTCCATACAATGAGCATCTAAGCCAGTGTTTCCCAACCTTTTTTGTACCATGCCCCACCTTAGCTTTTCTAATACTGTTATGGCCCCCTGTGTAACCAAGGACGGCGCAAGGTTCCGAGGCCTAGTGCAAACATAACAATGTGTTAATTTGGCTGTTTGCATACAAAACAAATAATATAACAACAGATACATTCAATGTTTTTAGGGGCACAATCGATGCCTAAAAGAAAAAAAAAGGTCGTAAGGTTATAATTATTCACATAAAAATACGTTTTTAGAAGAAATGACTAAGAAGTTGTTAACACAGTACGCTTTGGAAACATATTATGACAAACCGAGATTGCCCCCTTTAACAATCAAATTGCCCCCCTGTGGGACGTGCGCCCTACGTTGGGAAACACAGATCTAAGCGATAGTTTTGATGACCACTAACCAGAGTTGCTTTGAAGCGAAATTCAATGAGGTTATATATGCAACCTCAGAAACACCTCTATTAATGAGTGTTTGGACAATATTTTGTTCAAAATTGTATTGTCTTTTAACTTGCTTATAATCACGTGTTTGAGTGAGCTTCAATAGTGCTTCCTTTTTGTGATCGTCAAAGCTATAATCTTGATGACTACTAACCAGAGTTGTTATTGCGACAAGATTCGAAGATATTATGTATGCAATCCAAGAGTCGCCTATTATATCACACTATTAATGAATTTCTGGACAATATTTTCCCCAAAAATGTATTATTCTCTAAACTGTTTGTAATCAGAAGCTTGAGTGAGCTTTAATAATGCTTCCATTGAACGTCAAAGCTACAGTCCTGATGACCACTAACCAGAGTTGCTTTTGAGATAAAATTTAAGGGTGTTATGTATGCAACCCAAAATCCGCCTATTATACCATACCATTGATGAGTTTCTGGACAATATTTCCAGAAAATTGTATTATTCTCTAAACTGTTTATAATCAGAAGTGTCAGTGAGTTTAAATAATGCTTCCATTTAGTGAATGTCAAAGCCACATTCTTGATTACTATTAACCAGAGTTGTTTTTGAGATAAAATTTAAGGATGTTATGTATGCAACCCAAAAGCCGCCTATTATACCATACCATCGATGAGTTTCTGGACAATATTTCCCCAAAATTGTATTATTCTCTAAACTGTTTATAATCAGAAGTTTGAGTGAGCTTTAATAATGCTTCCATTGAACGTCAAAGCTACAGTCTTAATGACTACTAGCCAGAGTTGTTTTTGAGACAAAATTTAAAGATATTATGTATGCAACCTAAAATCCGCCTATTATACCATACCATTGATGAGTTTCTGGACAATATTTTCCCCAAAATTATATTATTGTCTAAACTGTTTATACTTAGAAGTTTGGGTAAGCTTCCAATAATGCTTCCATTCAATAAACGTCAAAACTAGTTTCGATGACCATTAACTAAAGTGGTTTTTGAGACAAAATTCAGGGGTGTTATCTATGCAACCTCAGAAACACCTCTATTAATGAGTCTTTAAATCTGAACAATATTTTTCCTAAAATTGTATTATTCTCTAAATCGTTTATAATCAGAGTTTTGAGTGAGTTTCAATAATGCTTCCATTCATTGAACGTTAAGGCTACAGTCTTGATGACCACTAACCAAATTTGTATTATTTTCTAAACTGTTTATACTCCGAAGTTTGGATGAGTTTCAATAATGATTTCATTAAGTGAACATCAAAACCACAGCTTTGATTACCGTTTACCAGAAATGTTATTGAAATAAGACTCAAAAAGATTACATATGTAACCTAAGAGATTTCTCTATTGATGAGTATCTAGATTTTAATTCAGGGCCGTACTTACAAGGAGACCTCATGACTTTGAAATCGCCGATTTTAATGAAAGTGGTACTTATCGGTAGATATTGATAAATAGCACTAATCTGTAAAATATTAGAGTGCACTATTCAGCGGTTCGCGAATACATCTACCGTTACGATCGCTAAAAAAGTACGAGCGACTTACATGTCAACGTTAGGCCACTCCCCTTGCGATCCGCCCGTAGTCAAATGGCAGTCAAAATGATTATTATGATCAAAAAATGATTATTTTTCTCTTAATTTATAAAATATAAAAATAAAATGATATATTGCTTAAAAAATAGAAATCAAGGAAAAAATACTTTTATTCGGGATTCGGAACCATCGACGTTTACATCTGAAAGCCGGCCGATTGTCCTTTAGCTATGGGCGGATTTCAAGGGGTGTGATCTAAAATTGACATGCAAGTCGCTCGAACTGTTTTTGGCAATCGTGAGGGTGGATTTATTCGCGAATCGGTGAATAATATTTTAATTAATGTCAGCGTTAATATTTTACACATTATTTTTACACAAATTGGTACCACTTTCATTAAAATCGGCGATTCCAAAGTCGTAAGATCTCTTTGTTAGTCTTAATTCTTGAAAAATCCGAATTGATTTAGCTAAAATAGATTTCTTCGGACGCACATCATTCCACATTCGGCTAGCTATTGCAAGTGGCATCAGATGAAAGAGTGGAAGATGAATCGATCGGGTTCGATTCAATTGAAACCAGGGGATGGACCCTATTTGACTCCGTCAGCAAAATCGACTGCCCTAACCACAAATCTCTCTCTTTCTCTCATTCCCTCATTCTATCTTCTTCCCTTTTTAGTCTCTCCCTCTTTCTATTCTTCTCTTTAAGCAAATTAATCCTAACTACACCAAAAAAAAAATACAAAAAATACATCACTTATTTGTATAGAATAAACTATCTAATACCACCACCATCTAATAATACTTTAAATATATATTTTTTTAATCCAAACATAATACATCTTTTAACATAATGTACCAGAAGCTCAAATAACCCTATTTGTATTTTAGAAAACGTAGATAGAGTGCGAGATAATGCGATATGGGGTAAAGAGGTTATCAAACATGAAATTTTATCCCAAGTCAATATAACCTTCATGGAAGAAATTATTCTCACAAAAATGTACAAAATTTTACCTAAAGTTATTTGAAGTTAAACGTTATATAATACAAAACATAAAATTTTAAAATTAAACGTGACAAATATTCATCATTAATAATTGAAAATATTATTTATCGTCACAATAACCACCGATAATATACAATAATTCGTTCCATGTAATATTTAATTGATAATGAGAACCTTTCCAAATAATCAATTTTTTAAAATTTAATAACTAACTAAATAATTAAATACTTATCAACACTTCATTTAATTTAATATTTGGAAATACGAAATAATTGCAAATGTTTTCGCTTTATAACCCAAAAATAATCGAGTGAATCGTCCTTCGAAGGATTACTACGACCTCGGTCAGAGGCATCTGTCGGCCGCAATCGAACGTGACGGCCGTAAAATTAAAACTGGGACGCCTTACGTTTTCCACCGCGCTCGCGTTTTCTTCTTGTTAGCGTCTCGAACGCCACGTACGATATCTGGTGGACGTTTATTCGTCCGGAGAGCGACTCCGACTCCCGGAAAGACAAAAGAGACGAGGAACAATCGAATATCGCCGTCGCGGCCGCCTTTGTTACCTCTTCGGACGATCGAGGGCGAATTATGTTTTGATCCCGTTTTATTTATATAAGAGGTGGACGTCGCTAGGAATCGAGTTTTATTCAATTCGATTTCGCCTCCTACCGAAAACTTTTGAGAAACGACCAAACGTTGTTGATGATGTTACCGAAATTGTGCTGAAATTGACCGTGGAATCTTCTCCGAGTAAGGATATTGATGGTATAGATAGGTAAAGATAGGAATTTGTAAATTTGGTTCTAAAAGGGAAATTGTTTTTTTACCCTATTCATTGAATGGAAATGAAAATTTTAAGAAAAGATGATTTTTCGAAACCTCTGCATTTTCATCTAACCTAGAATCGTTAAAATTCAACTTTAAAAAATCACCCAAATTTTATTTTTAGAAATTATGAAGAAATTTTTATGGAAAATTGTTGTCTTGAATGTCTTCTTTAAAATAACTTATAAGGATTTTTAAAAAAATATATAAATTTTGAAAAAAGATGATTTTTCAAAACTTCTGCATTTCACCTAACCTAGAATCGTTAAATTTCAACTTTAAAAAATCACCCAAATTTTATTTTTAGAAATTATGAAAAAACTTTTATGGAAAATTGTAGTCTTGAATGTCTTCTTTAAAATAACTTATAAGGATTTTTAAAAAATTATATAAATTTTGAAAAAAGATAATTTTTCAAAACTTCTGCATTTTCACCTAACCTAAAATCGTTAAAATTCAACTTTAAAAAATCGCCCAGATTTTATTTTTAGGAATTATGAAAAATTTTTTTGGGAAATTGTAGTCTTGAATGTCTTCTTTAAAATAACTTTTAAGGATTTTTAAAAAATTATATAAATTTTGAAGAAAGATGATTTTTCAAAACTTCTGCATTTTCACCTAACCTAAAATCGTTAAAATTCAACTTTAAGAAATCACCCAGATTTTATTTTTAGGAATTATGAAAAAATCTTTTGGGAAATTGTAGTCTTGAATGTCTTCTTTAAAATAACTTTTAAGGATTTTTAAAAAATTATATAAATTTTGAAAAAAGATTATTTTTCGAAACCTCTGCATTTTCACCTAACCTAAAATCGTTAAAATTCAACTTTAAAAAATCGCCCAGATTTTATTTTTAGGAATTATGAAAAATTCTTTTGGGAAATTGTAGTTTTGAATGTCTCCTTTAAAATAACTTTTAAGGGATTTTTAAAAGATTCTATAAATTTTGAGAAAAGATGATTTTTCAAAACTTCTGCATTTTCACCTAACCTAAAATCGTTAAAATTCAACTTTAAAAAATCGCCCAGATTTTACTTTTAGGAATTATGAAAAATTTTTTTGGGAAATTGTAGTCTTGAATGTCTTCTTTAAAATAACTTATAAGGATTTTTAAAAAATTATATAAATTTTGAAAAAAGATGATTTTTCAAAACTTCTGCATTTTCACCTAACCTAGAATCGTTAAAATTCAACTTTAAAAAATCGCTCAGATTTTATTTTTAGGAATTATGAAAGGATTTTTTGGGAAATTGTAGTCTTGAATGTTTTCTTTAAAATAACTTTTAAGGATTTTTAAAAGATTGTATAAATTTTGAGAAAAGATGATTTTTCAAAACTTCTGCATTTTCACCTAACCTAAAATCGTTAAAATTCAACTTTAAAAAATCGCCTAGATTTTATTTTTAAGAATTAAGAAAAGATTTTTTATCCAGTATTAAATCAAAATGTCTACTTTCAAAATATACATTAGTTATTATAAATTTATCTACAGGTCGGTTATAAAGTACGTATTTAAAAATGTGCTCCTACGTTTTTTTTTTTTTTTTTTCCTTTTTTATTTGAACGAACTACCGTCGTTTATTCGTGGGTAATCCGCTTCAGTTTTCAATTAAAAGCTGTTTTAAAAAAGAACGCACCGCCGTTTTAATTCAATCGAATTTCAATCGCATTATACAGGGCCGGTTGTCGGTATTATTCAATCGCGAGGGCCGCAGCTGTCGCTTTTCGGGGGCCGAGCGTTCGAGGCGCCGCGCGGCACTCGTGACGCCATCTATGGCCGTTCGATTTAATTGTTAACAAAAGCTCTGTTGCGCCGGTAAACTTTTTAAGTGCTAATTCGTGTTCGGAATTTAAATTGACAAAATAATTTATTATGTGGCGCGGCCTACATTGATTTCCGCGCGCCGACTGCGAAATTTATTATTGATTTTCTACGATTTGAGCTTCCAATTTTCAACCGGAATTTATTAACTAGAAATCTACCCAAAAATACCTCACTGAAATTCTCACAAAAAAAATTTCAACAACTCATCACAAAACTATACTATACTTAGAAAAATAAATATTCCATTGAAGGATTATCAATCATCAATTTAAGATATGTCATGATTACAGACACATTTCTGATATTTATCAATCAATAAATAAATACCAATAAAAAAATAAAACTATCCAGATATATAGATAACTTTATGATACAAGTCAAATGAGAAAATTTCATTTTTAGAACGTAGCCTAAGGACATTAAGTTACATTTTTCTCTTCTGAGGGAAAAACTAAAAATCATAGAAAATTCATCTTTGGTAAAAATAAAGATTAAGTTTTAAACTAAATCGTCATAAAATTTCAAATCTCTATAACAATTAGTTTATCAGATATGAATTTTTAAAAATTGACTAATTTTAATGGACATGTTAAATAAGTAAGGTTAGGTTTTTCGTTCTGGGGGAAAAACTAAAAGTGGCAGAAAATTGATCTTTGGTAAAAATAAAGATTAAGTTTCAATCTAAAACCTGATCAATGTTCAAATCTCTACAACAATTAGTTTTTGAGATATGAATTTTTAAAAATTGACAAATTTTAACCGACATTTTAATTAAGTTAAATTAGAATTTTTTTTATAGATACAAAAAATCAAAAGTCTTAGAAAATCCAAATACATAAATAACTTCAAGTTATGATTCAAACATTTATTTTTTTATATTAGTAATACATCAATATTTTTAATACTTTAAACATTTCTAACACAACTAACTAACTACTCTTAGCTTATTTTTAAAGTAACAAATTCATGGAATTTGTTTATAATAATTACAACACCTCATTATTAATTTATAAGTTAATCTAATAAAGCAATATTTAGATTTTACAACAATGCAATACGTTGTTATAAAAATTTCGACGGTTTTTAGATGATTTCAAATGATTTTCTGATGACTTTAGTAGTTTCATTGATGATTTTAGATGATTTTTGATAATTTTAGATGATTTTATGACAATTTACATGATTTTTTTGACGATTTTAGATTATTTCGTAAACATTTTTTAAATATTTTAGGCAATTTCATGACAACTTAATCGATTTTTGATTATATCAAAAGATTTTATAGCAATCAAGACAATTTAATTGAGTTTTTAATAATTTCAGATGATTTTTTGATGATTTTAGAAGTTTCATTGATGATTTTAGGCAATTTTATGATAATTTCCGCAATTTTATAAGAATTAAAACAATTTCATAACATTTTAGTCAATTTTTTAACGATTTCAAATGATTTTTTAAAGATTTCGAAAGATTTTTTAATGATTTTAGAAGTTTATTTCATGATTCTAAAAGGTTTTTGATGATTTTAGACGATTTTATGACAATTTCCACAATTTTATAAAAATTAAGACAATTTCATGACATTATAGTAAATTTTTTAATGATTTACTGATGATTTTAGAAATTTCTTTGATGATTTTAAAAGATTTTTGATGATTTCAGATGATTTTTTGATGATCTTAGACAATTTGATGACAATTTCTACGATCTTATAAAAATTAAGAGAATTTTATAACATTTCAGTTGATTTTTCTAAATTCCAGATGATTTTTTGATAATTTTAGAAATTTCTTTGATGATTTTAAAAGATTTTAGATGATTTTTTGATGATCTTAGGCAATTTTATGACAACTTCCACGATCTTATAAAAATTAAGAAAACTTTATAACATTTCAGTTGATTTTTTTAAATTTCAGATGATTTTTTGATGATTTGAGACATTTCTTTGGTGATTTTAAAAAGTTTTTGACGATTTTAGACGATTTGATGACAATTTCCACAATCTTATAAAAATTAAGAAAATTTTATAACATTTTAGTTAATTTTCTTAAGATTTCAGATGATTTTTTGATGATTTTAAATGATTTTTTGGCGATCTTAGACAATTTTATGACAATTTCCACGATCTTATAAAAATCAAGAGAATTTTATAACATTTCAGTTGATTTTTCTAAATTCCAGACGATTTTTTGATGATTTTAGAAATTTCTTTGATGATTTTAAAAGATTTTTGATGACTTTAGATGATTTCTTAACCATTTTAGACGATTTAATGACAATTTCCACGATGTTATAGAAATTAAGAGAATTTTATAACATTTCAGTTGATTTTTTTTTTAATTCCAGATAATTTTTTATGATTTTAGACATTTCTTTGATGACCCTAAAAGGTTTTTGATGTTTTTTGTGATGATTTTAGACGATTTTATGACAATTTCCACAATTTTATAAGAATTAAGACAGTTTCATAACATTTTCGTTCATTTTTAAGGATTTCAGATGATTTTTGGCTGATTTTAGAAGTTTCTTTGATGACTTTAAAAGATTTTTAATGACTTTTTTGATGATCTTAGATGATTTTTTGATGATCTTAGACAATTTTATGAAAATTTTCACTATTTTATAAAAATTAAGAGAATTTTACAACATTTCAGTTGATTTTTTTAAATTCCAGATGATTTTTTGATGAGTTTAGAAATTTCTTTGATGATTCTAAAAGGTTTTTGATGATTTTAGACGATTTTATGACAATTTCCACAATTTTATAAGAATTAAGACAATTTCATAACATTTTAGTTGATTTTTTAAGGATTTCAGATGATTTTTTAATGATTTTAGAATTTTTTTTTTGATGATTTTAAAAGATTTTTGATGATTTTTTGATAATCTTAGATGATTTTTTGATGATCTTAAACAATTTTATGACAATTTCCACGATCTTATAAACATTAAGAGAATTTTATAACATTTCAGTTGATTTTTTTAAATTCCAGATGATTTTTTGATGATTTGAGAAATTTCTTTGATGATTCTAAAAGGTTTTTGACAATTTTGGACGATTTTATGACAATCTCCACAATTTTATTATAAGAATTAAGAAAGTTTCATAACATTTTAGTTGATTTTTTAAAGATTTCAGATGATATTTTTAATTCCAGATAATTTCTTGATGATTTTAGAAATTTCTTTAATGATTTTAAAAGATTTTTGATAATTTTAGACGATTTAATGACAATTTACACGATTTTATAAAAATTGAGACGGTTTTATAAAAGCTTAGATGATTTTTTAATGATTTCAGATGATTTTTTGTTGATTTTTTGAAATCTTTTTGATGATTTTAGATTTTTTAATGATTTTAAGACAATTTAGATAAGTTTTTAGCTTAGTTGTTAAAAACCTAACAACTCACATGATCTTATAAGAATTAAAATGATTTCATGACAGCTTACAATTACTCAATTTCTTAACAATATTACACAACTTTAAAACAGCTAATTTTATATATATATTTTTTGTAAATCAAAAATAATTTGGTTTAATTTCTATTATAAATAAAAACCATCCATTTCTTTCTATCTAAAGAGATAAAGCTGCAATAATGAGATTACAAATTACACTTGAAGAGGAGAACTTGGTCTTGATCCGACCGTAAAATCTTTATATTGAGAAAACACACAAATCTAAAAATAATAAAAATTAGACTTTAAATATTCCTCTTTTTATATATAAACATATTTTTTATAATATTTTAACATTACCTTATCTTTTAATTGCTGACAAAGTTGTAAACCCACCGTAAAAAGAACCAAAACCTCGTTTAACCAAGCGACCGTACACTCGGCATGACTACAATCGTACTTCATGACTCCTTGAGCCGAATAAATTTGATACGCAGCCAAAATTAATTTGTGACTTTGTATATAAAAGCTTATCGCTAAATCTTCCGGTAAATTTGGTGCTAAAGATTTCTAAAATTTTATTTTAATTAAAAAAATAAATAAATTTTAGGTTCGGTTAGGTTAAAAATTAAGTATTATTAAATGTTATTAATTATTATTAAATATAACAAACCATATTTCGACTTTTTATCAAATCATCGATAGTTTTCTTTCTCGGAACGATAAGACTCGTTCTTCCTCTTTGTAAACTCCCCAAAATATTACCCAAGATGTGTAAAACTTCATCTGACGATCTTTAAAAAAATATCTCAATTAAATATATATACATATAGGGTGTTCAAAAATAATGTTTGTATATTTCAGTGGGTAATTTTATAAAATATGAAGAAAGATTTAAGAAAATTCATATTAACATGTTCGGAAAAACTTCTTAAAAGAATTATGACTCTTCGATAATAATCATAGTAATAATCAGTAATTTCCGAATGTTATTTTTTGATTATTTACTAAAAATCGGATCTAAAAATCTAAATACAATGAAATTTTCCTTCGCGGACACCCCTCTTGCACGGACAACCCCCTTGGATGGACAGTTTCTCGCGGAACCGTCCGACTCTCATATAATTACTTCGCATTTCTCTTAAGCGGACACCCCTCTTGAACGGACACTTTTGGTGGGTCCCATTGGTGTCCGCACAAGGGAGATTTCACTGTATTTAAAATTAAGTATACAAACATTATTGCCGAACACCCTATATATAAACATTTTTAATTTACTTAAACTTATAATTTTTTCCAACGTCGTCAATATGATAAATAGCTTGTTGAAGATGATTAGCGGCATCTTGTACTTGTTGTAACTTCCACGGATGTTCCCCCTGTATCGTTGTTTTAACAACGGTTCCCAATCGTAAAGCTTTTATATGAATTTCCTATTTTTATTTTTATTTATTTATTTATTTTTAATTAAATTAAAAAAAAATTATACATTAATCAGTATATAAATTTTAATTTTGAGTTAACTAACTCACAGCGTGTGTTATACTATCTCCGGTTAAAACAGCCGAACATTTAAGAAGATCCGGAGCTACGTTAAAAGTAAACCTATCCTGTTTATTAGAATTATCTTTTCCGTACAATTGAACGGGAAATCTTTGAGCGCACTCAACTAAAACCTGGTGGATTTGTTCTAATGCCGCATGGACTTCTTTATGAAGAACCCATTCGAATTCTTTTTGCTGACAATAATAAAATCTCATTAACATAAAAGTCTACTTATTAATTATTTATACGAACCAAGTTGAGAGCTTCTTCTTTTTCAAAGTCGTTCATTTTTAATTGTATTATTTAGTTTATTATTCAGATTGAAATTAAATAATTGTATCTATAGTGTAAGATGGATTAAATTGAATATAAACACATGTTAAAATGTGAATTGATTATTATCATGTGGAATGTGTCAAAATTTTAACGCATGCGTTGTAAAATGTTTAAAAATAGGATTCTGTATTTTAAAGATAAGAGACATCTAACATTTGGAGGTTATAATAAAGAAAGTTAATTGAAAAAGATGTGAAAATTCCTTTTACAAATTACTTGTTATTCCTTTTCAAATTACTTTATATACAAAAAGTTGTTAATAAATTTACTTAATAAAAAGAAAATTAATCATTTTAAAAAAATAGAAAAGAAATTCTAACCTAAGTTAATTAACATGTCCATTAAAATTTGTTAATCTTTAAAAATTCATATCTCAAAAACTAATTATTCTAGAGACTTAAAATTTTATCAAGATTTAGATTAATACTTAGTCTTTATTTTTGCCAAATATTAATTTTCTACGACTTTTAGTTTTTTCTATAGAAGAGAAATTCGAACCCAACTTAATTAACATGTTGATTAAAATTTGTCCATTTTTTAAAATTCATCTTAAAAAAAGTAATTGTTCTACAGACTTGAAATTTTATTAGGATTTAGATTGAAACTTAATCTTTATTTTTACCAACGATGAATTTTCTAGCACTTTTAGTTTTTCCCTTAGAAGAGAAAATCTAACTTAATGTCTTTAATTGTCGTTTTTAAACGTTAAAATTAGGCTACAGTGACAGACAAAATTATTCACACCAGTTGCAGTTTTATGTAAAACTCTATATATGTAAAAACCTATATCTTCTTTAAAAGCAATACAAATAGGATATTTTTTTTAATAAACACTTATTTAGTTTTATAGGATTTAAAATAGTACAAATATTACAAAAGATTCATTCAGTTATAAAAAATTAATAAAAATTATACACAAATTCACATTTCATAGGGACAAAATTATTCACACAGCACCAGTTTTATTTATTTAAACCTAAAAATTTTACCCTAATATAAAAACACAAACACTTAAACACATTGATCCAAGTCGCCTTGGATTGGGTAAATGGTATGGATGCTGGAATGGATGGCACGGAAGCTGAAAGAAAAATCATTTTAAACTTGCATAAACAAAATAAATCATGTGTAGAAATAGGCAAAATAGTTAAAAGAAGTCGATTTACGATTTACAGTATCGTTAGGCGCTTTAAAAATAAAGAAAATTTTCAAAGCAGGTTTCATACCGGTAGACCGCGTAAATTAATACCACACGAAAAACGCCAAATTATAAGAAAAGTCAAAAAAAATTCAAAAATTACGTCAACTCAGGTAGCAGCAGAGGTTTTAGAAGAGATCGGTAAAAACATCCATCCGAAAACAGTGCGTAGAACTTTGAATCGTGCTGGGTATAACTCCCGAATAGCACGAAAGAAACCTCTGATCAGCAAAGTTAATAAAAACAAGAGGAAAGAGTTTGCAAAAGAATACAAAAACAAAACAACAGATTTTTGGGACAATGTACTCTTTATTGATGAAAGTAAATTTAATATTTTCCAATCAGATAGAAGAATACTGGTTTGGAGAAAACCCAATACTGCCTTGGACGCGAACAATATAGTGGGTATGGTCAAACATGGGGGTGGCGGAGTCATGGTATGGGGCTGCATGTCAGCGGCAAGGGTCGGAAAGTTAAGCTAGGCACACACCACAGACCAATACTATAGGCACACACAGTCGATTTTCAGTCGGCCGATAGTTTAGTCGATGGGCATAAATATATGAAGCTTAATGTAGGCGCATACACAGCACAACTGCAGATCAACTCGACTGTTTAGTCAAAAGGAGTCGATGAGCACTTATGATAAAAAAATCGAGCTAGTATCGTCCAACTGTTATAATACCACAGTTCCGTATTGAAGCGCACACACAATCGATAGTTTAGTCGATCATTACCAGCGAAATTTTGAATTACTTCAAATTTTTTTTAGTTTGAGCAGTCGCTATGGAATCGGTAGTAATTAGTGATGTGGAGAGATTTATTGAATTGGTGGAAGCACGCCCGGCGTTATACGTGAAAACATTAAAAGAATATGCAGATATTAATGTTAAGAGGAAATTGTGGCAGGAAGTTTGCATGGAATTAGTTCCTAATTGGGGAGAACTATCCGCCGAAAATAAAATAAAGTACGGTAAGTAAACATTTATTTTATATTTTATTCTTAAGTTTTATATTTAATTTGATAAATGACATAACTTAAAAATTACAGAATTTTCATTTGTTCGTCGTTTTCACTAAACTTTGTTATATTGCCAAGGAATTGAGCCTTGTGGGGAAATAAAATAGGATGTTAAATACTGTCTTACGTTTGTTCCATTTGTCAAGTGTCTTCCCCGTGTTTCGTCATTTGTTGCGTAGTCTTCAAGTGTATGTTCATAAAGTGTATTTGTGAAACGAACTCCGTCTTTAATGCGGACATAGTTATGCAAAATGCAGCACGTTTTGATGATACAGACATTAAAGTCAATATTTAGGTCTAGAGGACGATGAAATATACGCCATTTATTTGTTAATATTCCAAACGTACATTCGACTAACCGCCGAGCTCTTGAATGCCTGTAGTTGAAAATCCTTTTATTATACGTCAAATTTCTTTTTGCATAAGGGCGTAAAATATGTTCTGATAAACCAAACGCCTCATCTCCTAAAACGTAAAATGGCAAAATTCTACCGGAGTCATCATTGGGTAATTATCTTCCCCTTGGTATATTCAGCTGATTTCTTTGAAGTCGTTTGCCAATCATGGAATCTTTAAAAATTTGTGAATCACTGGAGCTTCCATAAGCTCCAACATCAATAAATATAAATTTATAATCTGCATCAGTCCAAGCCATGAGGACACATGAAAAAAACTTTTTATAATTATAGAATGCAGATCCAGAAGAATTTGGGCAAATAATTCGTACGTGTTTGCCATCTACAGCACCGATTACGTTCGGAAATTGTGTACGGCAATAAAATTAATCACCAACACTTATCCAGTCGTCAGCTGTCTTTTGAGGCATAAACAGTGGTTGTAACTTGTTCCATATTTCTTCACATGTATTGCGTACAATAGTACTAATAGTAGAAGGGGCTATCAAGTATTGAAATGAAAGTGCCTTAAAACTGGATCCTGTTGCTAAGTACCTGAAAGAAGACATCTTAGTTATACAACATACATGATGTTTAATTCTCAAAACACTGTAAATTTCAGAAACATACATAATTACAAAATTTGTGAAATTTGCAATAATAAAGTTTAATTTCGAATTTGCAATGTTTTAGGTCAGAATATTCAACAGAAATGGCTGAACCTACGAACTTGGTTCAGCAGAGAGTTGAAAGCTCAAAAAGATGTTAAATCCGGACAAGCAACACCTAAACGAAGGAGATATATATATTTCGAAAAACTACTATTTCTACTGCCCACTCTAGAACAAAGGACCACTGAGGGTAATCTGCCAGAAGAGGAAACGGCTGAGTTGGGAAATGCTGATTTGGAAGAAGTTACCACCGATACTCCTACTAGGCCATCATGCTCTACAAAGAGAAAGCGAAAAATCCAACATGAAGACACCACGACCATCGAAGCAGAAATACTAAAAGCCCTCCAGCAAGAAACAGATGAGGACACTCATTTTGCTTTGTCTTTAGTTCCTCAATTACGTTCTTTGTCGGAGGACGAAAAATTTGAGGCAAAAATTGAAATATTAAGAATCTTACAACAAATTAAACGAACAAGATCACTAAACTTTCGGTCCACAATTCTGTCACAACAATTCAACTACAGTTCAGCTGCTGTTGTTACAACATACTCTTCATCCACATCTTATATTCATCCGCACATTTCAACTTCCGCAACACATCAGTATAGCCGTTCGAATCCAGAACCACAGCAGTCTACATATTCGATTGCTCCGTCGCCGGCAAACACGGGCGATACGATATATTCGTATATTTCGCAATTCACCCCTGGTTCCTCCGCGTCCGAAGAAATATTAGAATTATAAATATAAAATCTAGTAAAATAAATATACATACCTATTTATATTACTTACCTTAATGTAACACTCGACCTTTCTTCCGGGCATATGGCCAGACGTTTGTTAGTGTCTTCCTTATAAATAGAAGAACCAATCAACTTCAACAAATCCTTAAAACTGGTTACGCTCATTCTATAGTAGATGAAAAACTTATCGGGATGTTGTAAAAGTTTTGCATGGAGCGTGTGGAAAATTCCTTTTCTAAGCCGATCACTATATATAGGATGGACCCAGTACCGCCTCTTAGTTTTTTGCAATTTCTTTTTTTTTTAATATACATATAATAAGGCAAGCAATAATGCCTTTCTATTTAACATTTCTAGAAGGTTATTAACTACACCAATTTCGAGATTATTCTCTTTGATCGTTCTGTACGCTCAAATACAAAAGAAAGGAATTCAACATAAATATAAGTTGTGTCGATGTCGAGCTGTATGTGCATACAACGCGATTCATCAACAATTAAACAGTTGAGTCACTTAAAAATCGATTATGCACCGCGATTTCAAGCCAACTCGACTAAACTGTTTCGTCGATGAACAATCGACTGTGTGTGCCTAGCCTTAGGCTAGGCACACACAGTCGATTGTTAGTCTTAATAATTAAATAAGATCTTGATAATTAGTCTTCATAGAAGGAACAATAGACAAAGTTGTATATCTCAGCATTTTAAAAGAACATCTGCAAGAGAGTGTCAATAAGCTTGGTCTTACAGATAACTTCTATTTTCAACAAGACAACGACCTCAAGCACACTGCTCCTATTGTGCATATGTTGTTCATACACCATGTTCCCCACATTCTGCCAACTCCTCCACAATCTCCAGACCTAAATCGCATTAAACACTTGTGGGATGAACTGGGCAGAAGAGTGGGAAAAAGAAATGTATCCAGCAAAGCAAGTTTAAAAGATATTCTACAAGAAGAATAGCAAAGTATAAGTGCCAAACAGACTAAGTGAAGTTCCAAAACACAAAGGCTTGCCTACTAGGTATTAACTTCTTATTTTGTGTAGATTATAAGTTAATGTGTGAATAATTCTGTCCCTGTGAAATAGGATGGTGTACACATTTTTTGTTAATTTTTTACAAATGAATTAAATTCTTGTTAAGTTTTTACTATATTTAAATACTATAAAAATAATTAAATATATACATAAAAAAAAGATTTGTTATTCGCATTACTTTTAAAGATATAAATAATTTAATGTATCGACCTATCCAACGAAAACTGTCGTAAGTCAAAAATGATGATTTTGAAAAATTTGAAAAGAAAACAGAATTAACTACTATTCTTCTATGGTGAATCCTTTCGGATCCTCTATATAAGATATCTATAGCAACCAAGTAGGAAATTTTTATATAGAAAATTGTATTTCTTAACATGCAATCTGTTCAAAACCTTTAAACGCTTATATCTCACTCAGTTCTATCAAAAATGACTTACAATACTTTTCGTTGCATAGGTCCGTATAACTTCATCTGGTGTGAATAATTTTGTACGCCACTGTACGTTCTTAAACAGGTTTTTCTTGGTTTCCATTAAGGCTCCTGAACCGGGCTCAAAAATTTTGTTCCATTTTTTCGCGATTGTTATTTATTTTATCAAAAAACTTTTCAAACAAGAAGTGATTAGAAAGGCAAAGTCTAGGGCATTCCGATGCGATATTTGGTTAAAAGTTGATAATAACGGAGGTTATTAAGAACTGTTTTTAAACCGACAACGCATTGCCCTAGATAATTAATTTACGGTCGCTTTTTGTAAATAAATGTTTTTGATATTTTTTTAAATAATCAAGAAAAATTGGAAATTCTCACGGTAGTTGTAAATTGAATTTCTTCGTTAATCTGAATTTGACCCCGCCCCCAAAGAACACATGGCGTGGTCTACGAGCTCATCGAGCATTCATTGTTTACGTTTCGTTTTTATGACTGGCGAAACCAGATAGCAGTATATTAACAGCGGTGATGTGAATTGAATAGGAAAGAGAAAGAGGTAGGAATGAACAAATAAATATGACTGTAATAGGCAAGTGATATAAAATGTGCTCAATTTAATTACAGCAGAATTATATATAATAAAGTTGTAACTACCAAACGTTAAATTTTAATGTAATCTAAAGAAAATTTCAGTTTGAGGACATAGTCTAACTTTTAATGTTTAAAAATATCAATTAAAGACGTTAAGTCACGTTTTTTTCTGATAAAAAACTAAAAGCCGTAGAAAATTCCTGTTTAACAAAAATAAAGATTAATTTTCAAGCAATATTCTAATAAAATTTGAAGTTTCAACAACAATTTTTCTTTTAGATATGAATTTTTAAAAATTGACAAGTTTTTGAGATGTTAATTAAGTTAGGTTAGAATTTATTTTTTGTAGAAAGAACTGAAGGTCGTAGAAAATACATTTTTGGTACAAATAAAGATTCAATCTCAAGCTAAATCCTCATGAAATATCAAGTCTCAACAACAATTAGTTTCTTAGATATGATTTTTTAATAATTGACAAGTTTTACTAAACATGTTCATTAACCCATTTGCATCACACAGAAAAATGAAAAATTTGTTCTTCTTTGTTCGACCATTTTTTTTATATGCAATTTTATATGGAGTGAGCGCATATATGCGCGCTCTGGTGATAGTGGCCAGACAAAATGCGCGCATATATGCGCTTATGATGCAAATGGGTTAAGTTAGATTAGAATTTCGTTTTCGCAGTAAGAACTAAAAGTCGTAGAAAATTTATTTTCGATAAAAATAAAGATTAAGTATCCTAATCCTAATAAATATCCTAAATACTAATAAAATTTCAAGTTACAACAGTAATTAGTTTCTTACTTATGAAAATTTAAAAATTGACTAGTTTGTAAATGAAGCAATATCAAATAGGTTGTTTTAAAATTTCTGGTAATAAATGAGTTTGGAAAAATTCGTTCAATTTCGGTTTCATTTTAGCACTCCAAAAATTATCGTCCTTTTCAATTATTTCAATATGGGGTGATCCTACTGGACTCCATATCATGAAAAAACATTTTGCTTTTTGTCTGAATTTTTAACTGTTTCCATGGTTACTTGGGCCTAAGCGTTTATTGCAAAGTACAATACATCCGCATATCTTTTTCTGCATAGACGTGAAACTAGTATTGAACCCCGTATGTACCGAAAAAATGAGAACGTTTAAATTTCGGTTAATCGGGGAAGTCCCTCATTCAAGCTAAGCAGAAAGGTACGACATAGGCTGCGCTTGTACCTTGCAAATATTGAAGTCGGTAAAACACCGGTTAAAGAGAAAATCTTTTATTAAAGAGAGAGCTAAGTCTGCGCGCGGCGCGATTCTCCGTTTAAGAGGACACTTGGCAGTGTCCGCGTCCCTTGAAGAGAATGACCGTTCAAGAGAGAGTTAACGTAATGCAAATTAAATGAGAGCCAGTCCGTTCCACGAGAAACTGTCCGTCCAAGGGGGGTGTCCGCTCAAGGGGGATGCCCGCGAGGGGGAATTTCACTGTATATTAAAATACATCATTTCGTTCTATCGAACATTTTATACGTAGGTGCTTTGATATTTTGAGCATTGCTTTTCTTTATTTAAAATGTAAAGAACCGGTATTTATCTTTGCCGATATTTGAACCTCTCATATCCTATAAACAGAAACGATCACGTGATAGTTTTAGACCATACCCACCGACCCGCCTTTGAGCTTCTTCCCCCCACACAGCGAATCCCCTCAGAAACTTTAGGACCGTGGTCCAGGAGCCTTAATATTTATCTTTATAAATTACAACTTTATTATATTTAACCACATGGACATAAACGTAAAAAACTATTTTAAAAAGTAAAAAAATCAGATTTATTCTAATTAAGTATTGTATATGAATATCCACATATAATCTCTTTATCTATTTAGATTTTGTTAAATTTCTCTTGATTGATATAATAAATCTTCATCGTACTGACATACATATGTCAGAGATAAAATCCCTTCATATAATTCTGTACTGCAAGTAATTTAAGCTTTCACTAGTGAAAGTTAAGCTAAAATGCTTTCATTCGCTTTTGTGTGGTTGATTATAAGAATTGTATTGGTAAGTTTAAGTAAAAAAAATAACACAAGGGAACAAAATTAAACCTATTTTTTTGTTGCATCTACTTTTATGCCTCTTTTTTACTAATCGGAGGTCGTTGATTTCAAATCTACCTACATTTTTTCTTTGGCAGCTCTAGTTTTTGCGATACAGCTAATCACGTTTAAATTTCAAATCAACCGAGCTTTTGTTTAAAACAGTGCTTTGTCTAATAATGTCTTCTGGTGCGCACCAGTGCAACCAAACGAATACGCCATAAGTGTGTCGGCATTCATAAAACAGGTGTATTTTGATTATTTTGATTCCCGTTGGACACCCGTGGCAAGTACTGGATCCCTCATATGGTGTGTAAAATATGTGTGGAGTCTTTGAGGTTATGGGCGAATAAGAAAAGACCTCATTTTAAGTATCAAACACCAATGATGTGGCGAGCCTTCAAACCATCAAGATGATTGTTATTTTGTGTGGTTAATATAAACGGAATTAATAGAAGAAACCGGTCGAAATGGTTTTACTTCTTCACCTACACAAAATGATCACGACTTTGAGGAAACAAGGTCTTCTTTAAGTGATCAAAGTGGGACAAGTGATTTTAACCCAATTTATTCTGAGCCCCAGCTCTTTAATCAGGAAGACTTCAGTGCATTAGTCAGAGACCTTGGTCTTTCTAAAAAATCATCGAAGATTCTAGCTTCTCGATTAAAGCAAAGAAATCTTGTAACCCCGGAAACAAGAATTTCATACTATTGTAACCGAGAGACAGAATTGCTTTCATTCTTTGCTAAAGATGACGACTTTGCTTTTTGTTCAGATGTTCCTGGTTTATTGAAAGCAATGGGAGTAGAGAAGTATGATTCAAATGAATGGCGTTTATTTATTGATTCTTCAAAACGTAGCCTAAAATGTGTACTTATGCATAACGGTAATAAACTGGGTTCGATACCGATTGCACATTCAGATACAGTCAAAGAAAAATATGCTAGTGTAGCTTCTGTTAGGGATAAAATCAAATACAACGAACACAAGTGGCTGATATGTGTAAAGATGGTGAATTTTCTTCTTGGATAACAAGGGAACTATAAAAAATATCCATGTTTCTTTTTGTTTGAGGGACAGCAGAGCTAAGTCTGAGCACTGGGTTAGAAAAGATTGGCCTTCCAAAGTATGATTCCGCTGAAAGCTGAATGTGATAAATCCCTTGTGTTCAGGGATCGTATAATACTGCCACCTTTACATATCAAACTAGGGCTTATGAAACAATTTATCAAAACTCTAAACAAGGATGGTGAGCGTTTTAAATACATCGCTAAAAAGTTCCATAACTTGAGCACAGAGAAACTTAAAGCCGGAATTTTTTATGATCCTCAAATAAAAAGGTTGATAAAGGATGAAAACTTTAATAGTTACATGAATGATATTGAAAAAAATGCCTGGAATTAATTCGTTTGGACTGCACAAAATTTTCTGGGAAACAAAAAGGACGAAAGCTTGGATGTAATATGAGCATCAAGGTATTCTTCCTCCACAGGCATTTGGACCGTTTCCCTGTAAATCTTGGTGATCTGAGTGAAGAACAAGGGGAACGGTTCCATCAAAACATTCGAACTATGGAGGAACGTTAATGCCATCACTCACATGATGGCAGACTATTGTTGAAGCATTAAAAACAGCCCTCGTGAACCAAGTCAAGCAAGAAAATCTTATAAAAGAAAATTTTTTGATAAAATATAGATTTTTCTTTAAAAACGCGTTTTAATTATATCTCAAAAATTAAAGCTGATACGAACAATCTGCCTTCAGATCTCAAATCAGCACTCAGAGAAAGTATAATATAAGTCACAATATTTCATGCAACAAAAATGCTGTTTCCTTGTGTAATATAACTTTTTGTTTATTAAATAAGATAAAATTTTCAGGCTTCCTGTCCTTCTGGTTTAATAGAAGATGGAAATATATGTTACACATTTAAAAAAACCCAATTCCCTTATGATTGTCCTTATGATGATGTTCCACTTTCACCCGAAGATTATCCAGAAATAGCAAATGACATGCCACATTGGTGGGCGAAAAAGGACGAAAAATACGGTTATTTTTTAAAATTTGGTTACGAGCTTTATAATTTTAATGCAATCGTAGAAGAAAATTCCGACGGTGGATGCTTCTATAAATCGAACGGAAAGTACATTATATCGAATTGTAACAAAAAAGACGTGTATGGTTTTTGCGTTTATAATAAAACCGATGAAAGTTTTTGTGAGACTTATCACAACATATGTGACCAAACCTGCAACGGAAAATCTAAGTTTAAAAGTCGATTTTTGTGCGGAGCAAATTTCGACGTTAACGATAATTGCGATTATTGCGATCAAAAATACGAAAATTACCCAAAACTTGAAATTACATTGTATAAACATACTGTAACGGTATTAAATGTTGTTATGAAAAATTATAAAAACATTATAACACCAAGATACAAATCGTTATATTGTTATTCATCTTTGGAAGCTGGTGATACGTTCATTAGACACGAGATAAGCGACTTTAACATTTTATCTGGGTTCGAAACTAATGAAATATTAATTGAGCAAATTGCCAGTACGTATGATAGAATTTTTTTTTGTGAGGCATATATTTATCCCGATCAAGAAATCATAAAAAGTAATAAGTTAAGTTATTTCTACAAAACTATAAATTCTTTCTACGAAGATTACAGTTTTGTAGCAAATATCACAGTAGATATTCCATTTCAAGCGATGCCATATTCTCTTCTTAGTGATCAGATAACAGCTATTAGAGATGCTTTGGAGAAAAAAACTTACGATTTTGAAGCAAATACTACAGCAGACATACTACTTGAAAATATACCATATTATTTCACAACTATTGATATCCGATTAATGATCGATATACTGGATGTATACCCTCAAGTCAATAATAAAATTACAATTGGGTTTCATATAATTGTATCTGAAAAATCCCTATCTTCGTTTAGCCTTGAAGAAATGTATGAAGAATTAAAGAACCGATTACCATCTCAATATTCTTTCTCAAGTTGCGAATATTGCATAGAAGAACAATTATTAATAAACGGTAAAATTTTAACATTTCCGTCATCAAAATTAGGCACAATAGTACCTTCAAAAGAATTTCTAGTCACCACAAACGGTCTTCCAATCACGCGAACGTGTCTTGGAAGTTTTAAACAAGGCGCTTATTGGAGTGATCCTTCATTCGTGGAAAATTCCTTCATCACACCATCTGACATCACTTACGAACTTAATTCTATTGTTACGAATACAAATTTAACCGCTCAAGAGACAAATATTTTATTATCGGAGGTTATTACAAATAAAAACGAATTAAATGTAATTCCATACGATGTGTATCTAATTTCGAAATGTTTAGAAAGGATAACTAACTCGAATGAAACTTACGATGTAAAAATTGCTGTTGAGAATATTGAAAGTACGATGAAATTTAATCCTAAAACTTTGCATTCATCCCAAGTTTATTTAAACGCAACCGATAATATTTTATACGCTTACGATGGAATGTTGGAAAACCAAATTAACGATAGTTCATTGGTTACCGTTCAAGGAAACCAAACTATTGGAAAAATTATGAAAATAGATGTTTATAATGGTTTAGCGATATACGAAAGGAATAAAACCATTCTTGTGGAATATTTAAATGTTCAGGATGAAACTAAAATAGATAAAAGTGATTTGATTATTGCTTCGTTTTTACCATATTGTGTGATTGAGGAAATTGAACTATTTTCTTTTACAAAAAAATTAAGAAATACGTTTGATTTTTATTTAATATTTGGTGTGTTTTTAAATAATAGATTATTTAATGATGATGAGGAGAGACTTGATTGGCAGGTAAGTGATTTTTATTAAAATACAAAGTGTTGTAAGGTTAAAGCCAATAAAATTCATTCAGGTCTTTGGGAATTTTTATGTCATGTAGAAAATCCTAGTATTTACATCAATCATAGGCGTGTGAATATAAGAGACATGAAATTTTCTTACGTAATTTGAGCTGCCTGTCAGTAAATGTCCATTAATTTTAATTTTACTGCTCGTGGATAGTTTGAAATATTCTTATAGTTAAATTACAGTCCGACACGCGAAAACTTGCGGTTGAGATTTTACAAACATAATCGACAGCGAAAGTGAGAAAGTATTCGGGTAGATAGAGATAAAATTACGCCTACTTCTTCAGCTGCAGTGTACTATCCAGGGCCAGTTTCAGACAATTTGAACACTTGCAAACGCGAAGACTTTGCGAAGTTACTTCTCCCCGAAGTAACTTCGCCCTTGGAGAGGAGGTGAATGAACCATTTGGGCATTCCTAACGATTGATTGTTTCTTTCAGATGGTACTTTTCTAAACAATTCCAAACCCTTTGGGAACGTGACATCGTCGACATGTTTATTACACAAATTTATTACTTTAGGTCTGGGTCTCTACCTGAACTTAACAAATGCGTAAAAACAAAGCTAAAAAAATGTTATGAATTATTACAAATCTATAAAATACTTAAGATGACTCTGGTATATTCAGATCTCTGCACTGTGAACGACTGCGTTGAAATGAATCGTGCTAGTCTGAAGTTACTGTTGTCCACTGCGCAACTGTAGACGTGGCTTACTCAGACGCAAGTTCTCGTGTGTTAAACTGTAATTCTCTTAAGCCGGGTACACACTTGTTGCGTATCCGCGTATCGTGTCACCGTTGCGTATCAGTGGGTACAGGGTAACGTTGCATAGTTGCGTATGAAAACATGATACAAAGATACGCAACGAGCCCGATCGCCTATTTGGCAGTTTTTCGCCGTCACATCAAAGAAATGATACGATACGGAGATCAGTCGTATTTGGACGAGATATGATACGCGTTCAATCCTGTTCAGCACGTAGGATAGATACGACGATTACATTTTTGTCTTGCATCTCGATTTTATGTGTAAAATGGAGTGGAGCCAAGAAGAAGTAGTAAACTTAATCGATATTTACCGACGGTATGAGATTATTTGGGATTCGAAACATTCAGACTATTACAACAAAATTAACACCTTGTTGACCGGTGACGAGATAACTCGTCATTTCATATCCAAACGTTGCTGACCGGTGACGAGTTAACTCGTCGTCATAGCACTTGTTATGTCACATTGCGGTGACATGGGATAGTTTCTACATAAAGTTGCCGGTCAACAAAGTGTCAAAAAACAAGATGCGTGGGAGGAAGTTGCAAAACAGGTAGACAGATCGTTAGCGAATCTAAAAATTAAATGGACTACCTCTTGGCAACCCTCAGAAGGGAGAAAATGAAAAACAGCACCGGTACCTGGGCACTGGCCTGGTACAGGCACTGATTGCCTGTTTTGATATTTTAAACAAATATTGAAGACTGGAATATGAATCACCAGTAGCCAAAAATCGTAAGGTTGCAGCAAGCCTTTCTTGAACAGGAATTGCTTGTCTAAATGTGGTATTTTGTTTAGCTATTTTGTGCTCAATGGATGACAACAAAAATTCAAAATCAGTGGGGTGCACCCAAACAAAATTTTTATACAATCCACTTACAAATTGAAAACTCAAATCGGCGAGTAAATTTGATGCCTGATACTGCTCCCTGCTTGAGTATAATTTAGTCATCCACCAACGTCGTACATTGCGCTTCTTTTTTAAAGTTAGATGAATAAAAATGTAATCGGTTGCTGCTCTTTGCTGCGGCGTACTCATTATGCTATGTACGGATAGACACTGAAACATTTGCAATGCTCTTGGGTCGTACCTCGTATCGCATACCCGTTGCACATTTGGTTGAGATACGCGGTGGCGATACGGAAGAATACATTGACACTGCGTTGCATCGTTGCGTATCAATAAATGATACGCAACGGTGACACGATACGCGGATACGTAACAAGTGTGTACCCGGCTTTAAGGTACGTCCAGACTTATGACAAAACCCCGTGGCATGACGGCGTCGCGTGCCTTTTCTTTTGTGCAATTTCTAATAATTTTTGATTTTTTTTAACCAATCAAGAATTAAAATTTTTGCATATGATCAAAATCAAATAATTTGATTGGTTGATAAAATTAGAAACTGTTGGAAATCGCTTCTATGAACAAAGTTATTGTCAGTACATAAACTATCATCATGGATATTGGAGTCTTGATGGCCTCGATAAGGAGAATCAATTATGAAACCATGATAACTAGAGATAAAGTGACGGATAAGGGGGAAGCACGTGAGCAGACCTATCGCACCTGGCAAACCAGATAGGATGCTGAAACTAGAGGAAGGTATATGGCTAGGTTAATACTAGATGTTAGAATTTGAAGCGATCGACGTCACCGAGAGATGGGTTACTACCTGATTCAGTTTGTCATCGGCCACGGGAATTTCATGAAGTATTTACACAGAGCCAGAAAAACAGAAACTTCAGCCTGCATTTTTGCAAAAATACAACTAACTTCTAAGGTGGGGGCTTTAACTCCGGACACTATCGTGGTCAAGATGTAGGGCGACCAAGAAGCATGGGACGCGATAGCTGACTTTGCCACTAAAATACTCAAGGAGAAGAAGTGGGCTATAGACGCACTGTTGCCATAAACCTCCATAGATCTAGAAGACATATAAGGAGCGGGGACCCATACGGGCAAAAAGCCTCCCATCCAGCAGTTTTCACGACATATCTGACGATGACCTGGCGGCGGCGACGAACCGACTCCCTCTGCGGGACAGAAAAGCTGAGACCATGGAAAACTAGAAGAGGGTGCTTCTTAAGGTACCAAGACCCCTCCTCCTTCCGCACCTGGGATACCCTGGACATGGCGGATCAAGACAGGACGTACCATAACCCGAAATAGAGCTGCACCATGAAAAAAAGGATGAAAAATTAAGTCCTCTCTTCGTAACATTGCCAAGAACTCTATCATCTTTCTCTTCATGGTGCAGCTCCATGTCGGGTTATACTAAGGTGACCAGATTTTGAGATAGGCAAAGCGGGACAACTAAGAAGGGGGGGAGGGGTATCAACAAAAAAATTTCTACAGAATAAAATGTGGCACATAAAATGGTTTTCAAAGATTCAACACTTAATTTTGATTTTTCTGATGTCCACACTTGATTTACTGTAGAAAAAACACGTTCAGTCGCAGCGTTTGTACCAAGTAAAGATAGTGCATATTCCACAATTTTTAATATGTACATTATTGTACGGAACATAGTTTGTTTCCAAATGATGATATATTTCTGATGAAAAATCGATTTTTTTAACCTAAAAAATTTTTTAACATAAAAAAAATTTTTGCCAACTTTGAAAATTTTTTTAATTTTCTTGGTAATATTTAGAACAAGACGGTCTTTTTTAATTAAAACTATAATGTTTTAAGTTTCATTTAGAAAAAAAATCAGATCAAAATCTTTAAAATCCAATTTTTTACGAATTTTTAAATATGATTGATTTTTTTTAATAATCAAAAATTTTTAACCTAAAAAATTTTTAAAATAAAAAAAAATTTTGCCAACTTTAAAAATTTTTTTCATTTTTTTGGTAATATTTAGAACAAAACGGTCTTTTTTAATTAAAACTATAATGTTTTAAGTTTCATTTAGAAAAGAAATCAGATCAAAATCTTTAAAATCCAATTTTTTCCGAATTTTTTAAATATGATTGATTTTTTTAATAATCAAAAATTTTTAACCTAAAAAATTTTTTAACATAAAAAAAAATTTTGCCAACTTTGAAATTTTTTTTAATTTTTTTGGTAATATTTAGAACAAAACGGTCTTTTTTAATCAAAACTAGAATGTTTTAAGTTTCATTTAGAAAAAAAATCAGATCGAAATCTTTAAAATCCAATTTTGCATGAATTTTTAAAAAATCGATTTTTTTAACCTAAAAAATTTTTTAACATAAAAAAAATTTTTGCCAACTTTGAAAATTTTTTTAATTTTTTTGGTAATATTTAGAACAAAACGGTCTTTTTTAATCAAAACTAGAATGTTTTAAGTTTCATTTAGAAAAAAGATCAAATCAAAATCTTTAAAATTCAATTTTTTACGAATTTTTTAAAAATGATTTTTTTTAATAATCAAAAATTTTTAACCTAAAAATTTTTTTTGCCAACTTTGAAAATTTTTTTAATTTTTTTGGTAAAATTTAGAACAAAACGGTCTTTTTTAATCAAAACTAGAATGTTTTAAGTTTCATTTAGAAAAGAATCAGATCGAAATGTTTAAAATTCAATTTTTTATGAATTTTTAAAAAATGATTGATTTTTTTAATTATCAAAAATTTTTAACCTAAAAAAATTTTTATCAATTTTGAATTTTTTTTTAATTTTTTTGAAAACATTTAGAATAAAACGATCTTTTTTAATTAAAATTATGAAGTTTTAAGTTTTATTTAGAAGAAAAATCAGATCAAAATCTTTAAAATCCAATTTTTTATGAATTTTTAAAAAATCAATTTTTTTAACCTAAAAAATTTTTTAACATAAAAAAATTTTTTGCCAACTTTGAAAATTTTTTAAATTTTTTTGAAAACATTTAGAATAAAACGGTCTTTTTTAATCAAAACTAGAATGTTTTAAGTTTCATTTAGAAAAAAAATCAGATCGAAATCTTTAAAATCCAATTTTTTATGAATTTTTAAAAAATCGATTTTTTAACCTAAAAAATTTTTTAACCTAAAAAAAATTTTTGCCAACTTTGAAAATTTTTTTAATTTTTTTGAAAACATTTAGACTAAAACGGTCTTTTTTAATCAAAACTAGAATGTTTTAAGTTTCATTTAGAAAAAAAATCAAATCAAAATCTTTAAAATCCAATTTTTTATGAATTTTTAAATTTTATGAATTTTTTCTTATTTTATGAAATAAAACTTTTTAATTTGCTCTTCCAGCTGGTTTATACCATTGAGGATAGCTAACGGTATAAAATTATTTTCTAACATCTCTTGACATTGATATTTTAAATCATGAACTTCATTTGCTACTTTGATTGCTGATATTTTGACACATTCAATTAGTTTTATAACGTTTTGAAAAAGAGCAGCTTGATTTTGTAGAAACTCTAGCCAAATTTTTGAAGATTCTCTTTCAAAAAACTCATCTAAAATTCTAAGACATTTGTCCTGTGATAGAAAGTAGGATTTTAAAGGATGATACAATTTCAAAATTCTTTCGATAGCTGGCAGAAGAGCTAACCAATGCGTTTTACTGTATCCAAGTATCTTCTGATATTCAACTTCCACAGCAAAAGCAATATATTAGTCGTCGTAACCCGTAGGATTCTTAGAACGCAAAACAATGATTTTCATAAATATAAAATTTCACTTAATTCTAAAAGTCGGGACATGTGAAAAACGTCGCGGGACGCGGGACAAATTGTAAAAAATCGGGACTGTCCCGCCAAAAGCGGGACGTCTGGTCACCTTAGGTTATACAGGGTGGAGCGTGGTAACTTCCTTTTTTGAAAATGTAATAAAACACTGTACATGTTTCATACAACGTTATTCTTATTTTCAACCTGTCACACAACATTGGAGATTTGAATTTACACAGTTTTAAAAAGAATTTGTGGAAAATGTCGCCTTCCATTGTCCATACACTGATTCAATCGAATTTTAAAGTTTTGGTGCACTCTTTCAAGTATATCGTCTGGGATATTGACAATTTCGGCTTGAATGTTGTTCTGTAAGTGTTCCAGGGTACGATCATTGTAAACTAGGGACTTGAGATAATCCCAGAGGGAGCTAAATCGGGCGATCGCGCAGGCCAGTTTATGTCCCCTCGCAGGGAGATCAGTCGTTCGGGGAAAGCTGCTCTCAAAACATCCATGGACACCCTGGAGGTGTGGGCCGTATCCCCATCTTGTTGGAATCAGACGTTCTCAAGATTCATTTCTTCGAGAGACGGTAAGAAGAATTGCTGGATCATTGCCACATATCGGTCTGAATTGACGGTAACAGCACGACCGTTTTCTTGAAAAAAGTAAGGGCCAATGATCCCTACCCTTCATATGGCACACCATACCGTAACACGATCCGAATGAAGGGGCCTTTCGTACAATTCTCTGAGATTTGTGTCACTCCAGTACCGTATGTTCTGTTTATTTACGCAGCCACTAAGGTGAAAATGTGCCTCATCAGAATATCGAAGTAACGACGAAAGGCACGTTGAACCACAATTATTGAGAAACCATTAGAAAAATACGCCTCTACAGCAAAACCGCGCTGTTGATTAGACCAAAGCATGCTTGCAACTGAGGAGGGTAAAAACACGAATCTCCCACTCTACCTCTTCCATTGAACACTTCCTCGCCCCTCTGTTATCATCGTTAACTGCACTGCAGTATATTCAAAAAAGGAAGATTCCACGCCCCACCCTGTAGTTCATGATGGTTTCCAACTTTGAACCCCAGAAGTTATACCAACCTGGTGGTCCCAGGGGAAGAGAGCGAGGAAGTTATCATGCTTTTTTATTGTTATTATTACTATATTATTATGTAATGTAATGTCAGAAAAATAATGGATACTGGAGCAGCTGCGTATATTATTATTGATCATTTTGTACGTAATAAAAAGAAAAAAGAAGACTTTGGTAACAACATTCACATACGCAAAGACTAGAAAATTGAGGAAATAATTTATTGAAAGATTTAAAATTTCAACAAATTAGCGGTCTTTATAAGAATTTGCTAAATCAAAAATTGCTAAAAAGGTACATTTTTAAGGAATGCTATAACTATCCAAGAAAGACTGGTCGTGTGACTCTTTGATTTAGGTAGACGCATCTTCATTTCTTCACTTCTTTGATGTGAGGCAGAAAAACCGACAAAACATGGAACGAGTTGACGACACACAGCGAACACAACATGCCATGAGATTTTGTCACAAGTCTGGACGCACCTTTAAGATAACTACCCATATTATGAACGCGGCGCTGCGATGTTTTGCCAGGGATATCTACACATTTTAACTTATTTATATTAGAGTCAAGACGATAATAGATTAGAGTCACCAGATAAACATAAAATTCCTAAAGACCCAAACTAATCACCGACTTTAGCTCTACAATACTCTATAAAAAATTTTATTTATTTCAGGTTATAAGTTTATTCATCCCAGAATTAAAATACAACAACTTCACAAAGTCATTCCCAGTAATTTTCGGTGAACGTTACTCAAATTTTCATGGTACAATTTGTAACTATTGGAATTACGGAATCGATGATCAACAAGTAAGCATTTTTGGAAAATGGAAATCCGATGGAAACACAATCGAGGGAGAAAATTACAGAATATGTTACTACAATCACATGACTCATTTTTCATTAATGTTTGGCGCTCCGGAAGATAAAGGAGTTAACATCATCACAGCAATTGTAACATCCCTTTCTTTAATTTGCATAATCAGTATATTTATCACAGCGATAATTTTTGAAAAATGGAGACGAGAAGAAAGCGTAAAAGTTCTTTTACATTATTCCGGTGCGATTATGCTTCAAGATATTTTAATTTTAATATTTGATCTTATTAATATTAATAGTATTTTATGTTCGATTTATGGAATTTTATTACATTTTAGTATCTTAGCACAATTTGTATGGATGTTGATTATTAATTACGTCCAATATAGAAAATTAATTAAAGTATTTAATTCAAATTTAAGTAAACATACGCTTAAATTTATAATCTCAGCTTGGTTACTTCCATTAATACCGATTTTAATAGTTTTATCCATTAATCTAAACGCGTATCAAAATGATACATATTGTTTTATAAGTAATTTAAATTTATATCTAAGTCTTTTTCTTCCCATGTCTTTAATTATATTTGTCAACATTTTAATTTTTATCATTATTTTAAAATCACTTTTTAAGGGAAGTAACGCTGTGGGAAAATCTTTATTAAAAAAGAGAATTAGCATAGCTATTTTACTTTTTTTCTTATCTGGATTTACCTGGGCGTTTGGTTTATTAGCTAATGTTTTTCAAAATATCTTTTTATCGTATATTTTTTGTACGCTATCGGTAATTCAAGGTGTGATTTTATGGATTTTCTTTATTTTAATGCGAAAAGACGTTGTTAAACCCTGGCTTAAGGTTTTTAAACACGAATTTGATATAACCAAAGAAAATAGATTTAAAATTCGACGACCTACACTCGATACTAAATCCGTTAGTAATATTGCAACTATTTTAAGCGATTATTAAAATTGTTTAATTACAAAAAAGTGTTTTATTTATTTATTTATTGTTCTTAATTTAAAAATTTTTATTAAATCAAAACTATTCAAATCTATAATATATTAAAATAGTAAGCAAGCAGCGCCTCTTTAAAAGAGGGTGCCGCAGGCGCCTAGCTCTTTTTTTAATAGATTTTTTGGAAATCGCTTTCCGGACGATTAAATGGTTTTACTTCATTCTGCCGACCATTATCTTGACCTCCCCGACGATTTTGGGGGGTCCGTGACCGATTTCGGAAAAACGGCCCTGAAAATCGAACGACGTTGCGGTAGCCCTAATTGAAATTAAAATTCTCGATTGTCCGCCTGTCATTTTCGTTAATTTTCGAATAGACTTTTTGTCCAAAAAGCCACCGGCTCCGCGACTCTGCTTCCGGCTAACCTTCTGAACGGCTTTATAACGCAACGTTATATACGAATCGGGGCTCCTTTGGACCCGAAACGGCCGATTTAAGCCCTAAACGAAGTCCCCGTTTTCCGTCATTTTCGATTTGGGCCGATAAAACAGTTGGTTCAATTTTCATAAAAGTTATTTATTATTCTAACCACGCTAATGCCACATGAAGTGTCAAAACGATCGGTTTATTAATAATTATCAAATATTTAATTTATGCAAAGCAAAAATTCGAATAAATTTCACTAAAAACTAATTAAATTCTTGAAAATATCACCAAAAATTTAAGTAAATTTGTAAAAATTCCACCAAAGCTACTAAAATTTTTAATAATTCCACCAAAAACTTATAAAATTTATAAAAATTCCACCAAAGCTAACAAAATTTTTAACAATTCAACCAAAAACTTGCTGAATTTTTAAAAAATATACTAAAATTAAAATTAATTTCGTCAAGAATTGATTAAATTCTTAAAAAATTCACAAAAATAAAGAAGTAATAATAAAAATTCCACAAAAGTTAGTTAAATTGAATATAATTTCACCAAAAATTATTAAATTTGGAGACAATTCTACTAAAGACTTAGTGAATTTTTTAAAGATTCCACCCAAAATCAATAAAATTGGTAAAAATTCCACGAAAAACTTACTATATTCGTAAAAATTCCACCAAAGTTACCAACATTTTTAACAATTCCACCAAAAACGTACTAAATTTTTTCAATTTTCCACCAAAGCTACAAAAATGTTGAATAATTCCACCAAAAACTTTCTGATTTTTTTAAAATACCACCAAAAACTTACCAAATTCATAAAAATTCTACTAAAATTACCAATATTTTTAACAATTCCACCAAAAATGATTAAAGTTAATAAAAATTCCACCAAAGTTATCAACTTTTTTAACAATTCCATCAAAAACATACTGAATTTTATAAAAATTCCACCAAAAGTTAATAAAATTGGAAAAAATTCACTAAAAACTTACTAAATTCGTAAAAATTCCATAAAAAACACTGAATTTTTAAAAAATTCCAATAAAAATGAATAAAATTCGCAAAAATTCCACCAGTGTTATCAAAATGTTTGATAATTCCACCAAAAATACACTGAATTTTTTAAAAATTCCACTAAAATTAATACAATTTGCAAAAATTCCACTAAAAACTTACTAAATTCATAAGAATTTTACCAAAAACACTGATTTTTTTAATTCCACCAGAAATGAATAAAATTCGCAAAAATTCCACCAATGTTATCAAAATTTTTGATAATTCCACCAAAAACATACTGAATTTTTTAAAAATTCCTCCAGAAACTTACTAAATTCATAAGAATTTTACCAAAAACACTGAATTTTTTTAAAATTCCACCAGAAATGAATAAAATTCGCAAAAATTCCACCAATGTTATCAAAATTTTTGATAATTCCACCAAAAACATACTGAATTTTTTAAAAATTCCTCCAGAAACTTACTAAATTCATAAGAATTTTACCAAAAACACTGAATTTTTTTAAAATTCCACCAGAAATGAATAAAATTCGCAAAAATTCCACCAAAGCTATTAAAATATTGAACAACTACACCCAAAACTTACTGAATTTTTTTTATTCCACCAAAAACTTACAAAAATCCTAAAAATTACACCGAAATTGTCAACATTTTTAACAATTCTACCAAAAACTTACAAATTTTTTTAAAAATTCCACCAAAATGTCCAAATTCTTTTAAAATTCCACCAAAAATCAATCAAATTAGAAACAACTTCATTAAAAATTAACTAAAACCTTGAAAATTCCATCAAAAACTTAGTAGATTCATAAAAATTCCACCAAAGTTAGTAAAATTTTTAATAATTCTACCAAAAATAATGAATTTTTTAAAAATTCCATCAAAAAACTTACAAAATTTGTAAAAATTCCACCAAAAATTTACCAATTTTTTTTTAATTCCACCGAAAACTTACTAAATTCGTAAAGCTTCCACCAAAGTTACCAAAATGTTGATCAATTCAACCAAAAACAATAATTTTTTTTTTAGAAAAATACCAAAAATAAAACTAAACTAGTCTATTGTTATAAATCTATAGTTGTGATTACATATTTCCCCCACAAACACTATGCAATACAACAGTAAAAAGATCTATCACTTCAATAAACAATAATATTGTGCACAAATATCTACATATTATGTTTTTATCTATTTAGATTTTTTTTAATTTCTCTTCATTGATATCATAAATTCCTTCATCATACTATATACATATATTTGAGATAAACACACGATATTATTCTGTACTGCAGGTATTACCTGCTATTACAAGTGAAAGTTAACACAAAATGTTTTCATTAGTTATTATGTCATTGATTATAAGAATTGTATTGGTAAGTCTAACTCAAAAATAATATAACAGTTTTATTTATTGAATAAGGTAATTTTTCAGGCTTCATGTCCTTCTGATTTGATAGAAGATGGAACTAAATGTTATACATTTAAAACAACCGAGTTTCCTTACGATTGTCCTTACGCTCTTCCACTTTTACCAGAAGATTATCCAAAAGTAGCAAATGACATGCCACATTGGTGGGCGAAAAAAGACGAAAATTATGGTTATTTTTTAAAATTTGGTTATGAACTTTATAATTTTAACGCAATCGTGGAAAAGAATTTCAACGGAGAATGTTTTTATAAATTAAATGGAAAGTACATCATTTCAAATTGCAACAAAAAAGACGTGTATGGTTTTTGTGTTTACGATAAAACCGATGAAAGTTTTTGTGAGATTTATCACCAGATATGTAAGCAAACTTGCAAAGGAAAATCCAAGTTTAAAAGTCGATTTTTATGCGGAGCAAATTTCGATGTTACCGATAATTGTGAATATTGTGATTACGAATACGAAAATTATCCAAAACTTGAAATTACAATATACAGACATGAAAATTCCATGAGAGTCGTGATGAAAAATTATAAAAATGTTATCACACCAAGATATAAATCGTTATATTGCTTTTCATATATGAAAGCTGATTATACGTTCATAAGAGAAGAGATAAGCGAGAGTGAAATTGTTACGATATCAGAAACTAATGAGATATTAATTAATGAGTTTCCGATTTCATCCGATGGAATTTATTTTTGTGAAGCATTTATTTATCCCGATCAGGAAATTATAAAAAGTAACGAAGTAATAATTACTTCGTTAGGTGAAGAAGTACACAATTTTGTAGTGAATATTACAGCAGATATGTCATTTCAAAGTATGCCATATTCTCTTCTTCATGATCAGCTAATAGCTATTGAAAATGTTATTATAACAGAAAATAATACGTCTACAGACACGACTACAGAGACGAGTACAGAGACGAGTACAGAGACGATTACAGAGACGAGTACAGAGACGACTACAGAGTCTATTGCAGAAACGACTACAGCTTCGACTTCAGAGACGATTGTAGAGTCGACAATAGAGACGACTACAGAGGTATTTACAACATCTACAATCACAACTAGAGACACGACTACAGAACTATTTACAACATCTACAATCATAAGTACAGACACGACTACAGAACTATTTGCACCTACAAACATGATTACAGAACTATTTACAACATCTACAATCACAAGTACAGACACGACTACGGAACTATTTACAACACCTACAATCACAAGTACAGACACTATTCCAGACCTATTTACAACACCTACAAACACGATCACAGAACTATTTACAACATCTACAATCACAAGTACAGACACGACTACGGAACTATTTACAACACCTACAATCACAAGTACAGACACTATTACAGACCTATTTACAACACCTACAAACACGATCACAGAACTATTTACAACATCTACAATCACAAGTACAGACACGACTACGGAACTATTTACAACACCTACAATCACAAGTACAGACACTATTACAGACCTATTTACAACACCTACAAACACGATCACAGAACTATTTACAACATCTACAATCACAAGTACAGACACGACTACGGAACTATTTACAACACCTACAATCACAAGTACAGACACTATTACAGACCTATTTACAACACCTACAAACACGATCACAGAACTATTTACAACATCTACAATCACAAGTACAGACACGACTACGGAACTATTTACAACACCTACAATCACAAGTACAGACACTATTACAGACCTATTTACAACACCTACAAACACGATCACAGAACTATTTACAACATCTACAATCACAAGTACAGACACGACTACGGAACTATTTACAACACCTACAATCACAAGTACAGACACTATTACAGACCTATTTACAACACCTACAAACACGATCACAGAACTATTTACAACATCTACAATCACAAGTACAGACACGACTACGGAACTATTTACAACACCTACAATCATAAGTACAAACACTATTACAGACCTATTTACAACACCTACAAACACGATCACAGAACTATTTACAACATCTACAATCACAAGTACAGACACGACTACGGAACTATTTACAACACCTACAATCACAAGTACAAACACTATTACAGACCTATTTACAACACCTACAAACACGATCACAGAACTATTTACAACATCTACAATCACAAGTAGAGACACGACTACAGAACTATTTACACCACCTATCATCACAGCTAGAGAAACGACTAATAACATCGCATTACGTTTAAATCTGCTGAATTTATACCCTCAAATAAGTAATAAAATTACAATTGGGTTTCTTGTCACTGCACAACAATCCTTAACCCTTGAAGAAACGTATGAAGACCTAAAGGAACGGTTACCACCTCAATATTCTTTCTCAAGCTGCGACTACTGCATAGAAGAAAAATTATTTATAAACGAGGTAAATCTAACGTGGCCATCATCAAAATTAGGCACAACAATCCCTTCAAAAGAATTTTTAGTCACCACAAACGGTCTTCCAATCACGCGAACGTGTTTTGGAAATTTTAAACAAGGCGCTTATTGGAGTGATCCTTCATCCGTGGAAGATTCTTTCGTCACACCATCTGACATCACTCACGAACTTAATTCTATTGTTACGAATACAAATTTAACCGCTGAGGAAACCAATATTTTATTATCAGAGATTATTACAAATAAGAATGAATTAAACGTAATTCCGTACGATGTCTATCTGATTTCGGAATGTTTAAACAGGATAATTAACTCGAATGACACGTACGATGTAAAAATCGCTCTTGATAATATCGAAAGTACGATGAAATTTAATTCTAAGACGTTATATTCATCCCAAATTTATTTAAACGCAACCGATAATATTTTATATGCTTACGATCGAATGTTGCAAAATCAAATTAACGATAGTCCATTGGTTATCGTTGAGGGAAACCAAACGATGGGACAAATTATAAAAATGGATGTTTATAATGGTTTAGCGATTTACGAAAGGAACAAAAAGATTTCTGTGGAATATTTAAACGTTCAGGATCAAAATGAAATAAATAAAAGTAATTTGATTGTTGGTTCGTTTTTACCATCGAATCTGATTGAAGAAATTCAAGAAATTTTTCTTAGAAGAAAATTAAAAAATACACATATTCATTTAATAGCTAGTATATTTTTAAATAATAGATTATTTAATGACGATGAGAATAGACATGATTGGCAGGTAAGTGACTTTTATTAAAATACAGGACTGGGTCTTTAGGAATTATTAAACTCATGCCTTTATACCATACAGAAAAACCAAATATTTTTTCATCAGGTAATCATAGGTGATACTCACGAAAATTTCTAAAGATTCTAATAAAGCACCGGCTTTTTCTTTGAAATACTCTCTAAAAGATTTTTAATTATTTCAGGTTATAGGTTTATCTATACCCAAATTAAAGTACAATTATTTCATAAATTCATTCCCAGTAATTTTCGGCGAACGTTACTCAAATTTTCATGGTACAATTTGTAACTATTGGAATTACGGAATTGATGATCAACAAGTAAGCATTTTTGGAAAATGGAAACCCGATGGAAATATAACCGAAGGAAAAAATTACAAAATATGTTATTACAATCACATGACTCATTTTTCATTAATGTTTGGCGCTCCGGAAGATAAAGGAGTTAACGTCATCACAGCTATTGTAACATCCCTGTCTTTAATTTGCATAATCAGTATATTTATCACAGCGATAATTTTTGAAAAATGGAGACGGGAAGAAAGCGTAAAAGTTCTTTTACATTATTCCGGTGCGATTATGCTTCAAGATGTTTTAATTTTAATATTTGATCTTATTAATATTAATAGTATTTTATGTTCGATTTATGGAATTTTATTACATTTTAGTATCTTAGCACAATTTATATGGATGTTGATTATTAATTACGTTCAATATAGAAAATTAATTAAAGTATTTAATTCAAGTTTAAGTAAACATACGCTTAAATTTATAATCTCAGCTTGGTTACTTCCATTAATACCGATTTTAATAGTTTTATCAATTAATCTAAACGCGTATCAAAACGATACATATTGTTTTATAAGTAGTTTAAATTTATATCTAGGTCTTTTTCTTCCCATGTCTTTAATTATATTTTTCAATATTTTAATTTTTATTATTATTTTAAAATCACTTTTTACGAGAAGTAACGCAGTGGGGAAGTCTTTATTAAAAAAGAGAATTAGCATAGCTATTTTACTTTTTTTCTTATCTGGATTTACCTGGACGTTTGGTTTATTAGCCAATGTTTTTCAAAATATCATCTTATCATATATTTTTTGTACACTCTCAATAATTCAAGGTGTAATTTTATGGATTTTCTTTATTTTAATGCGAAAAGACGTTGTTAAACACTGGCTTAAGGCTTTTAAACGCGAATTTGATATAACCAAACAAAATAGATTTAAAATTCGACGACCTACACTCGATACTAAATCTGTTAGTAATATTGCAACTATTTTAAGCGATTATTAAAACCGTTTAATTACAAAGAAGTGTTTTATTTATTTATTTATTGTTCTTAATTTAAAAATTTTTTGAATATATAGTTTTCTTTCGTCTAAACTAGTACTTTAAATAGCAATAAACAATTACAATGGTACCTCGATATACGAGTGTCCTAATATACGAATGTTTTGAAAAACGAGCCTCTAAGCGAGCGATATTTTGCTTTGAGATTAGAGCAAGATTTGAGATACGAGAAATCGCACACTACACAATGCTCCTGCTCATCCACCAAATTTAGAAGATGATTTACTTGAACAATTCAAGTTTATAAAGGTTATCTACCTACCACCTAACACCATTCCTATCTTACAACCCATGGATCAGCAGGTGATTTCTAATTTTAAGAAGATGTACACCAAGCACATTTTTCGGTGCTATTTTGAGGTGACGGAGAACACAAACCTTACGCTTCGAGAATTCTGAAAGGATCACTTTAACATTGTGATATACCTAAGAATTATTGATCAAGCTTGGATGTTACAACGAGTACTTTAACCTCTGCATGGAAGAAGTTGTGGTCTATATAGCTAAAAGGGCCTTCGAAGGATTGGATCCCGAAGTGTCAATGGCAGACGAGATTGTTTCTCTGGGAAAATCCATGGGTCTGGAGGTAGATGAGAAAAATGTGAATGAACTCATCGAGGAACAGTCTCAGGAGCTGACAACCGAGGAGTTACACGATTTACATTCAAAGCAGTATACCGTGGTTCAACGAAAAATTAGTTTTGAAGAGGAGCCAGAGATGGAGAAGGTTGTCTCTACAAGAGATATAAAGGAGATGTTGAGAATGTGGGAGAAAGTTGTAGAATTCGTGGATAAAAATCACCCTGAGAAAGTTGCAATTGTATATCGGAGCTGTTCAACAAACCTTGCCTAACTCATTTCCGCAATATCCTGAAAAGGAGGAAGAAACAAATCTCCTTGAAGAGTTTTTTTTTAACGATCTAGAGGTGAAAATGAGCAAAGCGTGACAAAAAAAGCGAAGACTAATGACGAAAATTAAACGCTTTTGCACTTTATTTTTTGTTTTATTATGTTTTTATAGAATATGTATTTGTTATTTATAAATAAATGTTTCTTTTTAAATACATTTTTCTTATTCAAAAACACTTAACAAAAACAACTCAGGTGGTAGGTGGTGTTTTGGGAGCTGGAAAGGATTAATGGCATTTCAAGTAATTTCAATGAGGAAAGTTGCTTTGAGATACGAGTAATTTAACATATGAGCAAGATTATAGAAGGAATTAAACTCGTATGTCGAGGTGCCACTGTATTATTTTGGATTGAAATCTCTAGAAATGGAATAGATGACTCAACAGCTAATTGTCAAGTTAACACAGATATAGATACAGCATGATATTTCAGGTTTGAGACCAGCTAGGTTTTCTAATACCGAGAACCACTAATCTTCGAAGGGTTCTTAAACCGTCGGTCCCGCAACCAGTCGAACACTTCTGGTGTTCGAAAATTTTCAATATTGTTAAGAATTTACGGTTGAAAAGCAAGTCAGGCGGCTAAAATTATGAATGGAGTTTATGGTCCTGATACTGTAACAGCGAATTATGTGTAATTTTGGTTTCGTAGATTCCGTTCAAGAATTTTTGATGTTAAAGATGCACCTCGTACAAGTTGACCGGTCGTCGAAAATGTCGATAAAATCAGAGAAATCGTAATATCGCCCAGAACCTAAAAATCGACCATAAAGTAGTTTTAAACCATTCACTCGGAGCTGGATTCAAAAAGAAGCTCGATGTTTGGGTATCACACCAATTAACAGAAAAAAATATGATGGATCGAACTTCCATTTGCGAAACCTTCGCCAAACGGAATGAGATAGACTCATTTCTTAAACGAATAGTGACTGGAGATGAGAAATCACATACGATAATCCTGTGTGAAAACGATCGTGGCCAAAAATAAGTGAAACACCTCAAATGGTGGCCAAATCAGGAAACGAGGAAGGTTCTGCTATGCATTTGGTGGGACTGGAAGGGGATTATTTATTATGAGTTGCTTTCATATGGCCAAACATTAAATTCTGATTTCTACTGTTAACAAATGGACCATTTGAAGATAGCGATTGACCAGAAACAAAAATTAACCAACAGGAATAGGTGTATTCCACCAGGACAACGCTATTCCACACACGTCTACTCTCGTCAAAAACTTTGGAAGCTTGGTTGGGAAGTTTTGATTCATCCGCCGTACACTCCCGATTTGGCACCAAGCAATAGGGTCACATTTAGGTAGTTTGAATTTAATTTCTATTTCTATTTCTAAAAAATTTAAGGTATGATGGTATCGCCGAAGTATCCGATTCTTGCTGCTTCGCCCGATGCAATTTCTAACGATTTTATTGTTGAAATTAAATGTCCATCTAGTGAAAGGATTGTGACAAGTTTTATAACAGCAGACTGTCAAGTTCCCAATAAACATAAAGCTCAAATTATGTTGCAAATGTTGCTTTTAGAGAAGTACAAAGGTATTTTCTGCGTCGTCGATCCATCTTTTGAGGAAAATTTAGAAATCAAATATGTGATTATAGATTTTGATAAAAATTACACAAACGTACAAACCAGACGTACTAGAAAATTTCTTGGGATCGCGTCGTACGGCCCTTATCCAAAAATTTCGTATTTTTTTTTCTAGTGGTACGCCGATGAACGTTTTTGATGGAGTTGCGATGGAAGTATTTTTACAAAGGGGCACTATACACCATCAATACACCATGTTTATTCCGAATTTGCTGCTTAACAACTTCCCTGTCCAATGAGTCATATATGACTCATTTATCATCACTATATCAATATGAGTTGGATGGGGATAGGGAAGTTGTTAAATTTCAAACACGACTCACCAAACCCAGAATACAACGAAAGATAGATGAATAAAGCTGTGCGCACTTAAGTTACTTAAATGTGACGTCATTGACAGGATCGAGGCGTTTTGGCGCGAAAAATTTCTTTTCGAATTTTAAACCGATATATCTTCTTTATTATTTATTCGTCGGAAAAACGGCTTCTTATTGTACTACATTTAATCACAGTGAACCGGTTACACAAAACAGGAAAAAATGTGCTAGGACCCCATTAACATCTTTTTCCTGCATTGCAAAATTTCCTTAGTGATAAAAAATTAGCATCTAGGGAAGATTATGAAAATCAACTACTAGAGTTTTTTGCATATAGAGACCAAGACTTCTATGAAAGAGGCATTATGAAATAACTATTACAATGGCAAAAAATCATACAACAAAATGGTTGTATGGTGTATATTTAATCCAAATCGGACAATCCAACGCATATTAAATAAAATTCCAAAGTTTATATAAAAATAATGAATTTCTTTTCCCCAACCTAATATTAGATTAGTTAAAACTCCAAAATTCTGCCAAGATAGATAAATATAAACGTAACTAACAAATATAATCTCTTTTTAATAAAAGCCTAAATTAATTTAAACTATTTTTTTTTAGTAAAAAGAACCATCACTTTAATAAATTATAATATTGTATATGAATATCCTAATGATTTTATTCTAAAGCTTTATTAAATTAATCTCCACATATAATCCCTTTATCTATTTAGATTTTTTTATAATTTCTCTTGATTAATAGAACAAATCTTTCCATTACACTCATATGCATACATTAGAGATAAAAGCTCTTTATATAATTCTGTACTGTAAATATTACAAGCTTTTACAAGTGAAATTTAAGCTAAAATGTTTTCGTATGCCTTTGTGTTATTGATTATAAAAATTGCATTGGTAAGTTAAAGCAAAAAAAAAATAATATAACATTTTTATTTATTAAATTAAATTAAATAAGATAAATTTTTCAGGCATCCTGTCCTTCTGGTTTAATAGAAGATGGAGATATATGTTACACATTTAAAAAAACCGAGTTTCCTTATGATTGTCCTTATGATGATGTTCCACTTTTACCCGAAGATTATCCAGAAATAGTAAATGATATGCCACATTGGTGGGCGAAAAAGGACGAAAAATACGGTTATTTTTTAAAATTTGGTTACGAGCTTTATAATTTTAATGCAATCGTAGAGGAAAATTCCGACGGTGGATGTTTCTATAAATCGAACGGAAAGTACTTTATATCGAATTGTGACAAAAAAGACGTGTATGGTTTTTGCGTTTATAATCAAACCGATGAAAGTTTTTGTGAAGTCTATCACAACATATGTGAGCAAACATGCAACGGAAGATCTAAGTTTAAAAGTCGATTTTTGTGCGGAGCAAATTTCGACGTTAAGGATAATTGCGATTATTGCGATCAAAAATATGAAAATTATCCAAAACTCGAAATTACATCGTTCAGACATATTTTATCTTATTTTATAGTTGTTATGAAAAATTATAAAAACATTATAACACCAAAACACAAATCGCTACATTGTTATTCATCTTTGCAAGCTGATGATACGTTCATTAGAGACGAGTTAGCAGTCGTCCATACTATGTTAGAAACTAATGAAATATTAGTTCTGCTAATTGTGCTTGGTCAATACAAAATTGGTTTTTGTGAGGCATATATTTATCCCGATCAAGAAATCATAAAAAGTAATAAATTCATAAGTCCTCCATTCGATAGAAAATACTACAGTTTTGTAGCAAATATCACAGTAGATATTCCATTTCAAGCTATGCCATATTCACTTCTTAATGATCAGATAACAGCTATTAGAAGTGCTTTGGAGACAAAAACTTACGATTTTGCAGCAAATACTACAGCAGATATGCTACTTGAAAATATACCATATTATTTCACAACTTTTGATTTCCGATTAACTATCGATATACTGGATGTATACCCTCAAGTAAATAATAAAATCACAATTGGGTTTCATTTAATTACATTTGACAGATCCCAATCTTTATTTAGTCTTGAAGAAATATATGCAGAATTAAAGAACCGATTACCATCTCAATATTCTTTCTCAAGTTGCGAATATTGCATAGAAGAACAATTATTAATAAACGGTAAAACTCTAACATGGCCGTCATCAAAATTAGGCACAATAGTACCTTCAAAAGAATTTTTAGTCACCACAAACGGTCTTCCAATCACCCTTACGTGTCTTGGAAGTTTTAAACAAGGCGCTTATTGGAGTGATCCTTCATTCCTTGAAGATTCCTTCATCACACCATCTGACATCACTTACGAACTTAATTCTATTGTTACGAATACAAATTTAACCGCTCAAGAGACCAATATTTTATTATCGGAGGTTATTACAAATAAAAACGAATTAAATGTAATTCCATACGATGTGTATCTAATTTCGAAATGTTTAGAAAGGATAATTAACTCGGATGAAACGTACGACGTAAAAATCGCTGTTGATAATATCGAAAGTACGATGAAATTTAATTCTAAGACGTTATATTCATCCCAAGTTTATTTAAACGCAACCGATAATATTTTATACGCTTACGATCGGATATTGCAAAACCAAATTAACGATAGTTCATTAGTTACCGTTCAAGGAAACCAAACGATTGGACAAATTATAAAAATAGATGCTTATAATGGTTTAGCGATATACGAAAGGAATAAAACGATTTTTGTGGAATATTTAAATGTTCAGGATCAAACTAAAATAGACAAAAGTGATTTGATTATTGCTTCGTTTTTACCATCTTGTGTGATTGAGGAAATTGAACTATTTTCTTTTACAAAAAAATTAAGAAATACGTTTGATTTTTATTTAATATTTGGTGTGTTTTTAAATAATAGATTATTTAATGATGATGAGGAGAGACTTGATTGGCAAGTAAGTGATTTTTATTAGAATACAAAGTGTTGTAAAAAAGCCAGTTAAAGACCCCAACGATTCACCGACTTTAGCTTTACAATACTCTATAAAAAATTTTATTTATTTCAGGTTATAAGTTTATTCGTCCCAGAATCAAATTACAATAATTTCACAAAGTCATTCCCAGTAATTTTCGGTGAACGTTACTCAAATTTTCATGGTACAACTTGTAACTATTGGAATTACGGAATTGATGATCAACAAGTAAGCATTTTTGGAAAATGGAAATCCGATGGAAACACAATCGAAGGAGAAAATTACAAAATATGTTACTACAATCACATGACTCATTTTTCATTAATGTTCGGTGCTCCGGAAGATAAAGGAGTTAACATCATCACAGCTATTGTAACATCCCTTTCTTTAATTTGCATAATCAGCATATTTATCACAGCGATAATTTTTGAAAAATGGAGACGGGAAGAAAGTGTAAAAGTTCTTTTACATTATTCCGGCGCGATTATGCTTCAAGATATTTTAATTTTAATATTTGATCTTATTTATACTGATAGTATTTTATGTACGATTTATGGAATTTTATTACATTTTAGTATCCTGGCACAATTTGTATGGATGTTGATTATTAATTACGTCCAATATAGAAAATTAATTAAAGTATTTAATTCAAGTTTAAGAAACCACACGCTTAAATTTATAATATCAGCTTGGTTACTTCCATTAATACCGATTATAATAGTTTTATCAATTAATCTAAACGCGTATCAAAATGATACATATTGTTTTGTAAGTAATTTAAATTTATATCTAAGTCTTTTTCTTCCCATGTCTTTAATTATATTTTTCAACATTTTAATTTTTATCATTATTTTAAAATCACTTTTTATGGGAAGCAACGCTGTGGGAAAATCTTTATTAAAAAAGAGAGTTAGCATAGCTATTTTACTCTTTTTCTTATCTGGATTTACCTGGACGTTCGGTTTATTAGCCAATGTTTTTCAAAATATCATCTTGTCGTATATTTTTTGTACACTCTCAATAATTCAAGGGGTGATTTTATGGATTTTCTTTATTTTAATGCGGAAAGACGTTGTTAAACACTGGCTTAAGACTTTTAAATACCAGTTTGATATAACCGGACAAAGTAGATTTAAAATTCGAAGACCAACACTCGATACTAAATCCGGTAGTAATATTGCAACTGTTTTGAGTGATTATTAAAACCGTTTAATTGCAAAAATGTGGTTTTTTATTTATTCTTCTTAATTCAGAAAAAATTAAGAAGTCACAAGAATCCAAGACTCCTGTTAAGTTTGCAGAAATCCTGTAGCTAGACTGTAGTGTAAACTAATCGTTCGAACTTCAAAACCAATTTCAATTTCAGATTTATGCTCGTTGGAAAAGTGATATTTCGCAGTAAAAATTTTTTCTTTTTGCTGTTTTTTGTTTGGTGCATTCAGTTTTAAGTTACAGACTGTTAAAAACGGAATTAAACAAAGGAAAAATCAGTACATTTTACAGTTTTTCTTTGACGAAGGCGGAAATGCAAGCCAGTGGGTTAAAATTGTAAATGGTGTTTATGGTCTCGATATAGTAACAGCCAATTATGTGCAATTTTGGTTTCGTAGGTTCTATTCAAGAATTTTTAATGTTGAAGATGCACCTCGCACAGGTCGTCGAAAACGTGGATAAGATATAAGAAGCTAGAAATCGACCATAAAACAGTTTTAAACCATTTACTCGAAGCTGGATTCAAAAAGAAGCTCGATGTTTGGGTACCACACCAATTAACAAAAAAAAAATATGATGGATCGAATTTCCATTTGCGAAGCCTTATCTAAACGGAATGAAATTGACCCATTTCTTAAATGAATGGTGACTAAAGATGAGAAATCACATACTGCCACGAATTTCCATGATAAAAAGTAGAGTTCACGAACATCGGTCGTACAAAAATGTTAAATAAGGTAAAAAGGATACCACGACCGACGATCGGGAACGATACAAAGGAACTCGCGATTCGACCGCCTTAGGCTACGGTTAAGGTGCTTTGTCAATCACGTGACTGCAGCGGCGATCGTCGCGCGGCTCTGGCGATTTTGCGTCAGTCACTCTTTTAAATTGAATTATATGGATACGTGGATGGATAATCCGAAAGAGAAAAAACCGAAGGAGACTATTGTCACACAATTGACACTTAATTAGGCGACTGTAGAAGCGCTAGAAAAGTCACGAATCTGCAGCCGCGCGACGATTGCGCGCTGCAATCGCGTGATTGACAACGCACCTTTACAGTGCAAGCGAATTCGCGCGAACCATAGTTCAGGCGTGTACATCCGAATTCAGGCGAACAAGAAGTGGTTTCTGGTTCAGATATTTTAAGCGAAATTCAGAGCGATTTTAGTTTGCTGTAACAGAACGAACGCGAGCGACCTATAAAAGTGTCATGGATGTTGAAGAAGAATTGTATTTAGCAGAAAGTACATTCCCGAAACTGCTATTATTTGGACCAAGAAAGAGACAATTCTGGGTAAATGAAATTTATTTAAATCACCACTTGAGTGAATATTATAAAATTTTTGAAGAATTAAAAAATCAGCCATCAAAGTTTTATGAATATTATCGTATGACTTATGACACATACTTTTATATATTGAATGCGATAGAGGAAGATATAAGAAAACAATGTAATTTTAGAGAATGTATTTCTCCATCTGAAAAGTTAACAGTAACTTTAAGGTAAGTAAATAAAATAAATCTAACTTTAATTGAATCGCTCATTTCAAAAACCACATAAGTCAAAAAAGTAAAATTTTCAGTAGCACTAAAAAACCGTTTAACATAAAAGGTATGCTTTGCATAAACAAAACCGTGAATGCAAATTGAACTATTTATGAAACTACAACAAATGTAATGAAACACGGTATAATGAATTGTTAGATTTTTGCAAAAACGGTATTTTTCTTTGTATGACTTACGTGGTTTTTGCACGGACTGTTTTTCCCATGTCTAAATGCTGGCATTAGAGGGAAATAAATACAAGAGAGTCAACACAAAAGTTTTATTGCAGTTTGAAAAAAGTATTATATGACTAACGAGGCAAATTTAAGGTACATAATCGTATTCATTGTCACTTTCGATGGCATTTTTTTCCTCTTCTGTAGTTGGCCATTGAAAAATTCTTTTATAGAAAGACATATGTTTGGAAATAATACTACTTTGTACCTGTTTGATATTTTCTATCTTTCTGAGGTTTATGGGAACAGAACCAGCTGGATACGTACATTCTGTTGGTAGTTTAATGGTAATAGATTTGTTTCTTGTCAAGTTAAATGTATAGTTACCTAAACCTTCGATAAAGTCTTGAACAATCACAGTTCCTTTCTTATCCTTTTCATATTGAAATGACAAATAACGAGAAGGATAGAATGATTCTTTATGTTCCTTTTTAACACGTTTGCCAAAACTCTCATTTGACAAAGACGTTCTTTTATAACATGTTGGCCACCACTGAGAGAAATTTAGAATTTGGTGAGTTGCAGAAACTCACCAAAACGCAAATCGCTCACTTATGTGGTTTCAGCTGCGAACACAGATACTTGTACTGACATATCTTGGTAACGCTTCACAAGACTTGTGTGATTTTTGCACAGACGGTGCGAATACCCCCAAAGAAACGATTCGTGGCAAAAACTCCATTTTGTAAAATTTTGACTTATGTGGTTTTTGAAATGAGCGATTCAATTGTAAGTTTATTTACATCTGGAAATTTGTGACATACGATGCGAGACTGTAACTTTGTTCTTCTGCTGCGATATCCAACTGGGAGTCTTGAACGTTGCTTCCTGCTGAATTCAAATGCTTGGTTATGTTATTAGATTGAGAGACAGGTGATGGGAGTGACGTAAACTGGGTTCTGATAACGAAGGAGAAGGTGTAGGTTGAGGAGTATAGGAAGTTTGAGTTGAGGGAGGTGCGGAAAACGTATGTGAAGAAAGTGTGTGCTGTACTTTTGGCCCCACAGCCTTGACCGCCTTGAAAACAAGTACGAGTAATTTCTCACTATCCATGACATCCAAATATTATTTGAGATCATACCACCTTGAATTTTAATATTAAAATGTGCAGTTCGCGCGAAAAAAACAACCCCGTTTGAACTTCTAGCGACAAGTAGCGATTCACGCGATTAAATCGTTTGTACTGTAACCATACACATTTCACTATATCGGTTTGTTTGTTCGCGTGAATTCGGACGTACACGCCCGAACTATGGTTCGCGCGAATTCGCTTGCACTGTAACCGTAGCCTTAAAGTTAACCACTTCGGTACGGCGCCTATCGGCCGCGAAAGGTCGTTAAAAACCGGTTTTCATCGTTCGTACGCTGGCACAGCCGTCGACTATAATCGATGCTCGGCTGTGTGGGGGGCATCTGTGGCCCCATATGCGGTGTCGACTATAGTCGACGTCCGTACCGAAGTGGTTAAGTTCGGTATTGTTAGAAATTAAGGAATAATAAAGAAGTTGAGAAAAATATTGGCTGGTCACCCTTGAAATCGGACTACCGGAACAGTGATTCGAAGGTTAAAAGGTAAGTGAAATTTTTATTAATAAAATATATGAGCCACGCGATACCCCTCGAGTTAGCTAGCGAGTTAGCCTGTCCATAACGAGCAACATCCCCCGAACGTAACATTTGGATACTTATCCCAAATAGTTTTCTACTCTACCAAAAACGATCAACGAAAGACGACCAGCTGTAACTGATATTGACTTACAATTAGATTTAGAAGAAAGTGCGTTAAGAAAAAGAGATCGAACGTTAAGATCTCATATTACAGTTAGTATCCCATATTCAGAAAATGAACCATTTTTTGCCGCAACCACTAAAACATGTGATAAGTAACCAATGTTCATAAAACCAAAAACTCCGTTGAAATATCGTTTAATAATGCAGATACGTCCAGGGCTTTTAATAAAACATTATCACAAAATTCCCCAGAACATCCGCCTAATATAAAGCCATATCTCCTATTAGTCGATTACAAAATTCGGGAAAGAGAGTCACAATAATTTCTCCCCCTAAAGATACAGTAATTACTCAAAATAGTACCGTTGCGCAAATGTTATAAAATTCAATACCAATAACACCAAAATTTGCACAACCACCATATTTCGATCTAAATCAAGATGACCCCATAAAGTTTTTAAAACAATATCACGCGACGGCTCAAGCTAAACGCTTGGAACCATGACTTAAAATTACTACTTTAATAATTCCTTGTTAGGAATTGCTGCAATTTGGTTTCGAAACTTTGTTAAATACAACCCAAATGCCGTTTGGGCAGATACGTTAAAAACCTTTAAATGCAAATTTATAGGACCTAACTATGAGGATAATTTAAATTACAGATTGCTGACTATACGTCAAAGACCTGACAAACCCCTTTTAGAATATTATTATACAGTAATAGATTTATGTGACGAACTGAATCTAGAAATGTTAGAATGTGATGTAATGCACAGAATAATTGTAGGTTTATTGCCATATTACAAACATATGTTTCATATTAATCGTTCAAAAAATTTAGCCGAAATGGAACAAATTATAGATACTATAGCGGAAACAGAACGAGAATCTAACGCTCTTTATAATTATAACTAGTTCAGTTTTATTTTTAGTATTTTTCTAAAAAAAAATTTATTGTTTTTGGTTAAATTGATCAACATTTTGGTAACTTTGGTGGAAGCTTTACGAATTTAGTAAGTTTTTGGTAGAATTAAAAAAAAAAAATGGTAAATTTTTGGTGGAATTTTTACAAATTTTGTAAGTTTTTTGATGGAATTTTAAAAAAATTCATTATCTTTGGTAGAATTATTAAAAATTTCAGTAACTTTGGTGGAATTTTTATGAATCTACTAAATTTTTGATGGAATTTTCAAGGTTTTAGTTAATTTTTAATGAAATTGTTTCTAATTTGATTGATTTTTGGTGGAATTTTAAAAGAATTTGGACATTTTGGTGGAATTTTTAAAAAATTTGGTAAGTTTTTGGTAGAATTGTTAAAAATGTTGACAATTTCGGTGTAATTTTTAGGATTTTTGCAAGTTTTTGGTGGAATAAAAAAAATTCAGTAAGTTTTGGGTGTAGTTGTTAAATATTTTCATAGCTTTGGTGGAATTTTTGCGAATTTTATTCATTTGTGGTGGAATTTAAAAAAAATCAGTGTTTTTGGTAAAATTCTTATGAATTTAGTAAGTTTTTGGTAGAATTTTTAAAGAATTCAGTATGTTTTTGGTGGAATTATCAAAAATTTTGATAACACTGGTGGAATTTTTGCGAATTTTATTCATTTTTGATGGAATTTTTAAAAAATTCAGTGTTTTTTTATGGAATTTTTACGAATTTAGTAAGTTTTTAGTGAAATTCTTCCAATTTTATTAATTTTTGGTGGAATTTTTATAAAATGGAGTATGTTTTTGATGGAATTGTTAAAAAAGTTGATAACATTGGTGGAATTTTTGCGAATTTTATTCATTTCGGGTGGAATAAAAAAAATCAGTGTTTTTGGTAAAATTCTTATGAATTTAGTAAGTTTTTGGTGGAATTTTGGCAAATTGTGTTAATTTTTGGTGGAATTTTTAAAAAATTCAGTATATTTTTGGTGGAATTATCAAAAATTTTGATAACACTGGTGGAATTTTTGCGAATTTTATTCATTTTTGATGGAATTTTTAAAAAATTCAGTGTTTTTTATGGAATTTTTACGAATTTAGTAAGTTTTTAGTGAAATTTTTCCAATTTTATTAATTTTTGGTGGAGTTTTTATAAAATTCAGTATGTTTTTGATGGAATTGTTAAAAAAGTGATAACTTTGGTGGAATTCTTATTAACTTTAATCATTTTTGGTGGAATTGTTAAAAATATTAGTAATTCTAGTAGAATTTTTATGAATTTGGTAAGTTTTTGGTGGTATTTTTTAAAAATCGGTAAGTTTTTGATAGAATTATTCAACATTTTTGTAGCTTTGGTGGAAAATTGAAAAAATTAGGTTTTAAGTGGAATTGTTAAAAATGTTGGTAGCTTTGGTGGAATTTTTACGAATATAGTAAGTTTTTCGTGGAATTTTTACCAATTTTATTGATTTTGGGTGGAATTTTTAAAAAATTCACTAAGTTTTTATTAGAATTGTCTCCAAATTTAATAATTTTTGGTGAAATTATATTCAATTTAACTAACTTTTGTGGAACTTTTATTGTTACTTTTTTATTTTTGTGAAATTTTTAAGAATCTAATCAATTCTTGACGAAATTAATCTTAATTTTAGCATATTTTTTTTAAAAATTCAGCAAGTTTTTGGTGGAATTGTTAAAAATTTTGAAAGCTTTGGTGGAATTTTTACAAATTTTATAAGTTCTTGGTCGAATTATTAAAAATTTTAGTAGCTTTGGTGGAATTTTTACAAATTTACTTAAATTTTTGGTGGTATTTTCCAGAATTTAATTAGTTTTTAGTGAAATTTATTCGAATTTCTGCTCTGCATAAATTAAATATTTGATAATTATTAATAAACCGATCGTTTTGACATTTCATCTGGCATTAGCGTGGTTAGAATAATAAATAACGTTTATGAAAATTGAACCAACTGTTTTATCGGCCCAAATCGAAAATGACGGAAAACGGGGACTTCGTTTAGGGCTTAAATCGGCCGTTTCGGGTCCAAAGGAGCCCCGATTCGCATATAACGTTGCGTTATAAAGCCGTTCAGAAGGTTAGCCGGAAGCAGAGTCGCGGAGCCGGTGGCTTTTTGGACAAAAAGTGCGTTCGAAAATTAGTTACCTTCAAAATGGCAACAAATCATACGACAAAACGGTGCATATTTGACCCAAAGCAGACAATACGAAGCATGTTAAATAAAATCCCAAAGTTCACACAAAAATAATGGATTTCTTTCCAACTTAATATTATATTAGTTGAAACTTCAAAACTCTGCCAAGATAGAGAAATATAAACGTAATTAACAAATACAGTGAAAGCTCTAGTACGCGGACGCTCTAATAAGCGAACATCTCTCATAACCGAACAAAAGCCTTGACACGAACCTCAAAGATATGTCTTTCCATACAAACTGCTCTCCCTTAAGCGGCCGCTCCCATAAGCGGACGCGGACACCATTTTTCCTCAATAATGGACAAAAATCTCTAATAAGCAGACGCACGGCTCTAATAAGTTAGACGAACACGTCACTAAACAGTAGTAGGTATACATATTTACTGACAAGTTTTCGGGGATTGGTACTGCGAGTTACTATTGGATAGCGCTTATCTAAAAGGTACCAACCGCCAAATCACGTTTTTTCATATAAATGCACTAAACACCTTTTATAACAAAGACTTAGTTACTCTAAAAAGATCAAAACTCTAAACTGCTCGTAGGAACCTCTGTTAAGGCTGATCCGTTTCATCTACACACTTATTTCTCAGCATTATAAAACTTTAGTCGCCATTTGCTCAAAACTATAATTTGGCGCTTGGTACCTTTTAGATAAGCGTTATCCTATTATTAGTTTGTTCGCTTTGGTGTAGCATGCGTCAAAATGGCAACCAAGAAAAAAATACTTACCTTAAAGGAGAAAATGGAAATAGTTTGTTTATTAGACAAAGAGAAGCTGTCAGTTCGTGATATAGCTAAAATATTTAACATTGGCAAACCGCAAACGGCGAAAATACTTAAAAATTAAGAAGATATTCGAAAGAAATGGCAGTCTGGGCCAACATAAAAACGAAGAAAAACTTCATAAGTAGTGAAGGGTTAAAAATTAACAAAGCGTGTTTCGATTAGTTTGTGAAAGCAAGAAATAAAAACATTCCCTTATCAGGACCATTAGTAAAGAGAAAACCAAGGGAAATTGCAGAAAAATGAGGAGTGAGTACATTTCGAGCTTCTGACGGGTGGTTACAAAAGTGGCGTTTGAGAAACAACATTACATTTAAATGTATCTCCGGGAAAGCAGCTGATGTGAATGACGCAGATGTCGATCAATTTATGAAAAAACTGCCGGTTTTGCTACAAGGTTACCGAGAAGATGATATATTCAACGCCGATGAAAGTGGGACTCTTTTTTCAGGTCACTCCAGAAACAATTAGAAATTGCTTTAAAAAGGCTGGATTTCATATGGATCAAGATAATTCAACTGACAATGACTACGATGTTGAAGATGATTTACCACTCGCAAGACTGGCTAATTTCTTCAAAAGTAGTGAAGAACTGGGAGCAGAAAGTGTAAAGGTAGTGGAATAATATTTAAATGTGGACGAAGATGTCAAAACAGAAAATTTGGAATTTTCGGAAGAAACAGAAAAAATAGAAGACATTGAAAGTGAAAATGAGTCGGAAGCAGGTGGTGCGGAGGAGAACTGCAATCCAATCAGGTCTTATAAAGAAGCATTGGATGTAGTTTCCAAACTTAAATCGTTCATGAAGAATGATTTTACTGGTTTCCAACATGTAAAAAATATAGAAACACATACAGAACGTTGTTTCCTATCACAAAGAGAAGCTTCACTTCGTCAATTAAGTATTTTAGATTTTATTCAACAAAAAAATAAGTAGTTTAAGTTTAAATAGTCAATGTACAAGGTAGAATATTTTGTTTTAAATAAAAATATTTTAAGATAAAAAGTTGTTTATGTTTTAACCCTTTCATTACAGGTGCCGCCTATAGGCGGCGGCCGCGCGACTATCTGTGTGTACGGGTGCCGACTATAGGCGGCGGCCGCGCGATAACCTGTGTGTACGGGTGCGTTCAGTGGCGTCACTCCAGTGGAGCGGACTGCCATAAGGAAAGGGTTAATAACGTTAAAAAATCAAAAATTGTTAGAAATAGTGCAATATTTTCCATTTTAATAGCTCTTTCTTATAAGCGGACATCTCCAATAACCGGACAAAAATGTTGGCACCGTCAGTGTCCGCTTATTAGAGCTTTCACTGTATAATCTCATTTTAATAAAAGCCTAAATTAATTTAAACTAACTTTTTTTTTTGTAAAAAGAACCATCACTTTAATAACTTATAATATTGTATATGAATATCCTAATGATTTTATTCTAAAGCTTTATTAAATTAATCTCTGCATATAATCCCTTTCTCTATTTAGATTTTTTTATAATTTCTCTTGATTAATAGAACAAATCTTTTCATTACACTCATATGCATACATTAGAGATAAAAGCTCTTTATATAATTCTTTACTGTAAATATTACAAGCTTTTACAAGTGAAATTTAAGCTAAAATGTTTTCATATGCTTTTGTGTTATTGATTATAAAAATTGCATTGGTAAGTTAAAGCAGAAAAAAAAATAATGTAACATTTTTGTTTATTAAACAAGATAATTTTTTCAGGCTTTGTGTCCTTCTGGTTTAATAGAAGATGGAAATATATGTTACACATTTAAAAAAACCGAGTTTCCTTATGATTGTCCTTATGATGATGTTCCACTTTTACCCGAAGATTATCCAGAAATAGCAAACGACATGCCACATTGGTGGGCGAAAAAGGACGAAAAATACGGTTATTTTTTAAAATTTGGTTATGAACTTTATAATTTTAATGCAACCGTAGAGGAAAATTCCGACGGTCGATGTTTTTATAAATCGAACGGAAAGTGCTTTATATCGAATTGTGACAAAAAAGACGTGTATGGTTTTTGCGCTTATAATCAAACCGATGAAAGTTTTTGTGAGGCTTATCACAACATATGTGAGCAAACATGCAACGGAAGATCTAAGTTTAAAAGTCGATTTTTGTGCGGAGCAAATTTCGACGTTACCGATAATTGCGATTATTGCGATCAAAAATACGAAAATTATCCAAAACTCGAAATTACATTGTTCCGATATTCTAACGCTTATTTAAGAGTTGTTATGAAAAATTATAAAAACATTATAACACCAAGATACAAATCGTTATATTGTTATTATTTTTTAAATGCTGATAATACGATCATTAGACACGAGATATACTTCATGAACACGATGTTAGAAACTAATGAAATATTAATTAAGGACGCTATAGCTTGGAGGGACACAATTTCTTTTTGTGAGGCATATATTTATCCCGATCAAGAAATTATAAAAAGTAAGAAATTCATAAGTCTTCGATCCAGCACAAAATACTACAGTTTTGTAGCAAATATCACAGTAGATATTCCATTTCAAGCTATGCCATATTCTCTTCTTAGTGATCACATAACAGCTATTAAAAGTGCTTTGAAGAAAAAAACTTACCATTTTGCAGTAAATACTACAGCAGACATACTATTTAAACATATAAATATCGATATACTAGATGTATACCCTCAAGTAAATAATAAAATCACAATTGGGTTTCATTTAAATACATTTGGAAGCTCCCAATCTTTATTTAGTCTCGAAGAAATATATGCAGAAGTAAAGAACCAATTACCATCTCAATATTCTCTCTCGAGTTGCGAATATTGCACAGAAGAACAATTATTAATAAACGGTAAAATTTTAACATGGCCGACATCAAAATTAGGTACAATAATACCTTCAAAAGAATTTTTAGTCACCACAAACGGTCTTCCAATCACGCGAACGTGTCTTGGAAGTTTTAACCAAGGCGCTTATTGGAGTGATACTTCATTCGTTGAAGATTCCTTCATCACACCATCTGACATTACTTACGAACTTAATTCTATTGTTACGAATACAAATTTAACCGCTCAAGAGACCAATATTTTATTATCGGAGATTATTACAAATAAGAACGAATTAAATGTAATTCCGTACGATGTCTATCTGATTTCGAAATGTTTAGAGAGGGTAATTAACTCGGATGAAACGTACGATGTAAAACTCGCTGTTGATAATATTGAAAGCACGATGAAATTTAATCCTAAAGCTTTATATTCATCCCAAGTTTATTTAAACGCCACCGATAATATTTTATATGCTTACGATCGAATGTTACAAAAGCAAATTAACGATAGTCGATTGGTGATGGTTCGAGGAAATCAAACGATAGGACAAGTTATGAAAATCGATGGTTTTTATAATGGTTTAGCAATATACGAGAGGAACAAAACGATTTCCGTGGAATATTTAAACGTTCAAGATGAAAATGAAATAAATAAAAGTAATTTGGTTATTGCTTCGTTTTTACCATTGGATTTAATTAAAGAAATTCGACTATATTTTAATACGAGAAGATTTGAAAATACTCATCTGATATCTAGTGTATTTTTAAATAACAGATTATTTAATGATGATGAAAATAGACTTGATTGGCAGGTAAGTGATTTTTATAAAAGTACAAAGTATTTCAAGGCCAAAACTAAAGGACACAGTTAAAAGGAAGTTTCATATTTACCTGTTGACATGTTGTCATTCCTCTTTCAACTTTTAAAATAACTAAATGTCATAAATACGAAGGCTTTTATGGCAGGTGTTAACTGAATTAAGACTAGAACTAACATTAACGCTAACTCTAATACTGGACATAGAACTAGCTTTTGGGTTTAGCCACGCGTCTTTTGAAAAAGCGTAAGACGTTTCGGATGTCATGTTGCAACCTTCTTCAGAAACTAGTACGAAGTGACTTCGCTTCGAAACGGTTTTCAAAAGACGCAAAGCTGAACTCAAGAGCTTCTAGTTCTAGATCTAGTGTTATAGTCAGCGCTAATCTTTTGTTAGTTCTAGTGTTAGTTCAACCAAATGTTAACTTTATTTCAAATAAGTTAAAATATACATATGTATAAATATGCGCGTCGAAAGATTGCAGCAATGCGTTCATAAGAAATACCGTTTTAATAAAAAAAATTTTAGTTAAAAAAATTTTTCACTGTCCAAAAAGAATATAATTAAAACTAATAAATATTTACTGATAGACAGCCCAAATTACGTGGGAAATTTTCTTGTTCTTTGTATTTCCAAGCCTATGTTTAGCTGGTGAAGGAATATTTGGACTTTCTGTAGTACCAATTTTTGGAACACACTACAGAAATAATTCAGAGTTTGGTTGAAATAAACAATCTGGCAACGTCGCTCGTTACCCTCTCTCTGGATAGAGTACTGGTTGATTTGGTTTATCACAAACATAAGAAATAAAAACAGCGCACCCTCATAACCTTATGTTTATGGTTTCCGTTTTCAGAAAAAGCCTATTAATACAAAAAAAATAAACAAAATACAATGGCAATGCTTTATTTAGAGAAATCGTAGCGAGCAACGTTGCCAAATTGTTAGATTAGAATACTCAGTAACTTACTTTTTGTATATGTTAGACGCAAAGAACAAAAACGCTCAATGTGCGAAAAAATCATCCACAACGCGTTATGATCTCTTTAAATCGTCCAAACGCAGTATTCGCGTTATGGCACTAGTAAAGATAGCCACAACATGTTGTGACTTACCCAAAAACGCCACAAAGTGAAATTCGCTTTGTGGCGTTGAAACCATAACGCGTCGTGGAGTTATTAAGCCTTTTCGTTCTTTGGATTCAATGATATTTGACCACTACGCGTTGTGGAAATTATGAAAACCTATAATACATTCTGACCGGTTAGAAAATATCTAAACTGTAACGTATCAACTGCAGCATTCTAAAAAAACCGTCAAGATTGTTCTATTTTAGCTATTTTTGCAAGAATTATTATCCTGACATTTCGGTTACATTTTATGTTTTCTGAGAAACAACAGTCAAATGTGAATAAAATTTTTTAGGATTTTTAAAATGCTACCGTTGGCATGTTACAATTTAGACTTTTCCTAACCTTCAGAATGCGTAATGGATTTTAGCAATTGCCACAACGCGTAGTGGTGAAATACCATCGAATCACGACGCAAATTTCGTTTTGTGACGTTTTTGGGTAAATCACAAGATGTTATATCTATTTTTACTAGTGCCATAACATGAACATTGCGTTGTGGATGAGTTAAAAAAACCATAATGCGTTGTGGATGATTTTTTTCAGTTTTAGAAGGTACTATAAGACGATCCTAAGCCTCACCATGGAGAGAAGGATGCAAGAACGCGGTTCCTCCCCGTAATTTTACCGAGTAGGCTCGAGTGAAGTACAGTGGAAGGAAGACAGGAGTATCAACCGGTCCTGGATAATGCAAAGGTCTTCAGGCAAAAACGTTTTCGAAAACAGTTCCAACGCACCTCGCTATTTTAACTTTTCCGATCAAACTTTTTCCCCTTTTTCAGGTCTTACAGGAAAAGCGAAAAGTGTCAACTCATCAAACCATAATCATTGGTTGTAGTTTTAATCAAATTTTATACATACTAGAATGTGGCGTCACTAACTCGGTTTAATTGGTACGAATTTATTATTTTAAAATCAATTTTTGATAAACATTCACGGCCGTATGCATAGCTTTTTTAGTGGCTACTAACGTCATTTTTACACGTTACTAAGCAAAACCCGTATGCATAACCGTATTTAGTAGCCTTTTAACGCTAGTTGGCTACTAAGATTTTAGTGGCCAAAATAGGCTTGTTTAACTGGATTTTAACGTCATTTTCTAGAATGTCACCCGCGTTACAACAGAAATATCATCATCACTACTTAAAAAATTTTGATACATCGAATGGATTTGGTGTAAATATTTTCGCCCTAAACAGAACGTTTTTCAAAAAAAATTTTTCGTCGTATACTCCATCACAAGACTTACTATAGGGGATAGTAATACAATTTTCGAAAATGCACAATTTTTTTAAATTGATCCAACGTTTTTAAGATTATGTTATCCATTCCGCTTTTTTAATTTTTTTGGTAATAGAAAAAATTTGATAATTTTAATAAAAAATAGTCATTTCGAACTACCCTTCTTCCTCTATTTTCTTATAATTTCTAAGTTGGTGATTAACATTCCAATTCTTTACCATATATTTCTTTAAAATAAACTAAACAATTTAGTAAACGATTTAATGGTCAAAAATATACAAAGTTATATAATATGGTTATTGCCGTTAAGTATGTCATAATTGGGACTAAAAGGTCGACATCATTTTTTAGATCTTTTAGAAGGGTCCTCTTATTTTATTACTACTTCTTCCCTGCATTATAAGTTTTTCCACCTTTGCAGCATACCTATACATTATAAATGATGAACTGTCGTTGCGTTAACGTAGGACACTTATAGATCACTTTTGGGGCACTTTTTCAATGTAGTGGTGTTTAATTGCTTCTAATTCTTCTTTAATATTAAATAAACCCACCGTGCTGTATAATTTTTTCCACATGTCATTCATTTCACTTGTCAATATTCCAAAAATATACAAATTTTGCGATGTTGCCGCCTTAAAAGATAGTTTAGTTTTCTATTAACTAGTGACAAGGTAAAATGAAACTATGCATACCAATTTTTAAAATGCTTTTAAATACAACTAGTGGTTACTAGTTAAAAGCATCTTAAAATCATACTAAACGTGTAGCTATGCATACGGCCGTCATTGTTTATTCTTATCAGAAATAAACAACTGTATAAAATTTGATGAAAACCAATAATTTCAGTTGGAGAGTTAACACTTTTTACTTTTGCTGTAAGATCCGAAAAAGGGCCAAAAGCCTGACCGAAAACGTTAAAATAGCGAGATGCGCTGAGCCAATCCTCGACAGCGTTTTTCCCTAAAGATCTTTGCGTTAGCGAAGACTGGTTGATACTCCAGTTCTCCCTTCCACTATACCCGAGCCTACTCGGTAAATTTACAGGGAGACACCGCGCTCATACATCCTTATCTTCACGGTGAGGCTTAGAATCGTCTTATAGTATACCATTTTCCCCATATTAACATATTCCATAAAAAATAATCAAACTTAAAGTGACTATTTTCCATCAAAACCAACATAAATCCACCATAAAGGTCTTATTTATTTCAGGTTATAAGTTTATTCATACCGGAATTACAATATAATTTCTTCGTAAACCCATTCCCAGTAATTTTCGGCGAACGTTACTCAAATCTTCACGGTACAACTTGTAACTATTGGAATTACGGAATTAATGATCAACAAGTAAGCATCTTTGGAAAATGGAAACCCGATGGAAACATAATCGAAGGAGAAAACTACAAAATATGTTACTACAATCACATGACTCATTTTTCATTAATGCTTGGCGCTCCGGAAAATAAAGGACTTAACATCATCACGGCGATTGTAACATCCCTTTCATTAATTTCCATCATCAGTATATTTCTAACAGCGATGATTTTTGAAAACTGGAGAAGAGAAGAAAGCGTAAAAATTCTTTTACACTATTCCGGCGCGATTATCCTTCAGGATATTTTAATTTTAATATTTGATCTTATTAATATTGATAGTATTTGGTGTACGATTTATGGAATTTTATTACATTTTAGTATCCTGGCACAATTTATATGGATGTTGATTATAAGTTACGTTCAATACCAAAAATTCGTTAAAGTATTTAATTCAAATTTAAGTGAAAATACACTTAAATTTATAATATCAGCTTGGTTACTTCCATTAATACCGATTTTAATAGTTTTATCAATTAATCTAAACGCATATCAAAATAATACATATTGTTTTATAAACAAATTAAATTTACATTTAAGCCTTTTTCTTCCTATATCTTTAATTATATTTTTCAACGTTTTAATTTTTATTAATATTTTAAAATCATTATTTCGTGAAAGTAGCGCAGTAGGAGATACTTTATTAAAAAAGAGAATTAGCGTTTCTGTTCTTCTTTTCTTCTTATCAGGATTTACCTGGACGTTTGGTTTATTAGCCAATATTTTGCAAAGTATCATCATGTCGTATATTTTTTGTGTACTGTCGATAATTCAAGGAATGATTTTATGGATTTTTTTTATTTTAATGCGGAAAGATGTTCTTAGATTATGGTTTATGACTTTTAAATATAAATTTGATTTAGTCGCACAAGATTAATACCAATGTTAATAGGTTTATCTATATGTTACCGGCAAACTCCATAACGTCGGCACACCTAAGATTAACTAGGCAATTCGCACATTGCCCGAGCATTTTTGACCAAGTCTGCAACTAGGTAAACTTAGGTGCGCCAAACGAGGCTCAGGCAAAGTCCAAAAAATGTAAATTAACTTCGAACTTTGCCTAAATGGGTTAGGCAAACTGAGGTTTCACGTACTTTCTTTGTCAGAAAATACTATAGGATCAACTCCGTTTCCTGATATAGAAAATACTGTGAGATCAACTCCGTTTCCTGATGCAGAAAATCTTCAAACAACAACTCCTGCCCTTAATGTTGATATGGCAAAATTGGAACCTGTTTGTTGCATATGCGAAAAGGAAACCTCAGGAATCCACAAGTTTTATAGCTGTGGATGTTCATGTCATCTGTGCCCAGAGCACAAGTAATATCAACGTGGAGTACGGAACATCAGTTTTATGTCTTTGATGTGCAAATAGAAAAACGATGATTTCAAATCAAGAGAAAGCTTTCGAAGGATTGAAAAAATAGGCAGAGAAAATTAAATTTACATCTAATAAAAAATTTTCCCCGATTGAGGTTGGAACATCAGTTGCTGTGCCTGTTCCAAGCCTTGACAGGTGCAAAGGAGATGCGCGAAACTTAAGAGGCATAGTTTTGGAGATAATAAATGATGAACTTTGTAAAATTGGAACCAACAAAGGAATTGTTAGCTCGCTGTATTCAAGAAATCATATCCAAGCGTGTAAAGACACATTTTTGAAAATTCAGGACGTCAAAGAGACTGAATTCTTGCTGCGTCAGATTAATACCCAAAATTCTGTCTTCGGGGGCCAAAAGTTTTTGAAGTATAACTGCAATAAGAAATGTCAAACAAATTTATGCAAATGTAATAGAGCTAAAGTGCTTTGCAACTCGAATGTCATCATTCAAGTTCGTGTTCAAACAAGTAATGGTTTACACAGTTCCCATATAATCTTACGAGTTGTTATTTTTTGTTTGTTTGTTTTTTTTTATTTACAAAAATAAAGTTGTATTAGGAAAATTCCAATTTGGTTATTTTTATTGTTAGTTAAGAAACCAAAGGATGCGCACACACAGACAGCTTGTTGATAACGCTGATAGCAGTAAAAAGTTAATAGTAGTAAATAAATTGCCTAAACCCATTTAGGCAATGTCCAAAGTTAATTTACATTTTTTGGGCATTGCCTGAGCATCGTTTGGCGCACCTAAGTTTACCTAGTTGCATACTAGGTAAACCCCAAAACGAAAAGTTATTTCAGACTTGGTCAAAAATGCTCGGACAATTGGGAGTTACCTATACTTCATTTAATAACTAGGAGGAATGAATCTCAAAACCCCATTTACATAGAAAAAAGTAACTAAAAAATACACTAAACATTTTTAGCGGCAAATTTGAATTCTAAACTTAAAACCAGTCACATTTATGCAACCAACAAAACACCAAACGTTTGAGCGTAGTATTCTAGAACATACCAAATATCTCTATGGCCGTTTATCTATAGGTATGTTGTTCAAAATTTATCCAAAAGACGTTCCTTGTGTTGACGTATTATATCCAACAGATGACATCGTACCATACCTTCTTCGAACTTAATATTTTTTGATCGCAACCATTTGAGCACAACGAAAAAGCGAGAAACTAGTTGACAAATTAGGTAAAGCACCTAACCTCAAACGTAAAAAACAATAAACGACAAAAACCAAATTATTAAATGAAGTATAGTCAATCTTAGGTGTGCTGACGTAATGGAGTTTGCCGGTAACATATAAATTAAACCTTTTTTCTTTATGTATACTTCTTCGTACGGTTATGTAATTGAATCGGTCATTTAAAAAACCGCACAAGTCACACAATTAGAATTTTTCAGGAATCAATAAAAACTGTGTCATTCACAAGTAAACGAGTTTTGAAGGACTTTTTTGGGCTGATTATAGTGTTTGAACTTTAAAAGATTGAAATATCGAATAATCTTTATAATTTATGAACAATATTAATAAAAAAAACCTGAAAAACTGTTCTTGACTTATGTTGTTTTAGCAAGGAACAGGGTTAGATGGTATATAATTTGGACAAAACAGTCATATAAATCATATTTTTAATCAATATTATTGAAAATTATACTTAAACATTATCTTATTAACATGTTACATGTTTACATTTTCATGTTTTACTATCATTATGATACGAAATCATATTATCTAGCATTCTCATTTGAATTAACTTCAACATTTGCAGTTGGCCAGCTAAATATGTTTTGATAAAATGGCATAATATGCTCTTACAGAATGCTACCCTGAACTCGCTTTAAGGCTGTGGTCTTACGGTCATCGAGTTTCTCAGGGGCGCAGGAGACGGACGTTCGGAAGCAGGAAGGTGGACCTTAATTCTGGGCTACGCTCCGCCCTCTGTAGATAAGAGACAAAGGATTTATATTCGAAACTCATGTGTTTATTTATCTTTTGTCGAGAAGTGAATACATGAATCGAGGTTCAGTTCGTTTTAGTAAAGTAGAAAAAGACGGAAACATTAGATGTATCTTTCTTACTAAATTCTAATAAGATCCTGACTTATTTTAGTATATGTAATAAATACTGTGCAAAAAAATTAAATGTTTTAAAATGGTACAGCAATTCGTAGTACAGATGGGATAATCGACTGTACTGTACTGGTGGGCCAAATTGGATACTTGTAAAGGGACACCCCTGTTTCTATAAGAGATAGGGTAAAATAATATTGGTCTCTTGCTCGATGTTTATAAGAAATCGAATGGTGAAAACCGCAAATTGATACCTCTTACAGTTTGGGAAATACAGGTTTTTCGAAAAAGTGCATTATTTAAAAATCTCCATAACCTTTTTCTATTGGATAATGTTTGATTCTGTGAAAAGATTCCCGAAACAACTTTTTATGTAGAATTTGTTGGTGTAAATTAGATTTTTTGTAAGCAATATTCTAATAGAATCAGACAAATATTGCTTTTTCAAATGGTACACCTATACATTTTTGCATATTCGACGGGAGTTTAAATTGCCTTTCCAAAAGTGTGCCACACATGATACCTTGCTTGCGATATCAGTTAGCCTTTTTGGTTCAGATTATGGATTCAAACAATCTAAATTTTTTTAACATCGAGAAAAATGAGTTTAAACGTTATCTTCTCTCTGTATATCGTTTATGTAAATACAACCTCTGCATTTTCTCCAGATTCTCTGAAACAAATTATCGCATCTATCCCATTTTTCAAACTTTATAGGCATATTTTTGGAAAGGGAATTCTAGGCTCTCGAGTAATATACTCTTTTCGCGGAAAGATGTCTCATGCGTCATTAATTAATTATATTATCCTAGACTACTATTTTCGGTTTTCGTCTCTATCTGACATATATGATTAAATAAAGAAAAAAATATTTGACATATGTCGAGAAAACGACGACAACTAATGACGCATGAGACATCTTTCCGCAAAAAGAGAGTATGTAATAATATAGTGTTCCATTAAAAAAAAAACACTTTTATGTATGTAGCTATTAAAATATTGCTTACAGAGAAAACTAACCTACACCGTCAAAATCTACATAAAAAGTTGCCACGAGAATGTTTTCGCAAAATTAAATATTTTCCAATAGGAAAAAAATTATGAAGACTTCAAAAATGCACTTTCTCGAAAAGCATCCCCAATATCTCTGAAACCGTAAAAAATATCAATATGAGGTTTTCAGCATTCGATTTCTTATAAAAATCGAGCATCAGTTACCGATATTTTTTTCTCTCTATTTCTTATAGAAAATGTTCCTTGAAAAGTGACCAATTTGGCTCAGTTGTACATACTTTCTCTGCTACATGTAGTGTATGTAAAGAAAAAGTTAGCGTTCAAAATTACAACATCGAAGTTCATTTTCATGAGGTCGAGGTATTTATATAACAAAAAGATTAGTAAAATTATGAAATGAACTTTTCATTCATTTTAGTTTAGTAAAATTCTAAAATTTTTTACTAGCCATAAAATCTGTGAAGTCCAAACTCGAATAATTCTCCAAAGTATTTATCTCCAGAAATGCACAACGAAGCAGAATCGACTTACACAAAAAACTTGTTTGTTTACTTACTGCACCTACTCAACTCCGCCGGCCATACCACGTGGTCAATCAGGGCGGAGCTATCTAGCGAAATTGTAAAATATTCCCAAGTTTGTACCGTGGGAATTTCCAAAATTTCTCGCTTATGTTTTAAAATATCAAAAAACGGTAAATGGAAAAAATATATCTTGAATATTTATCTATTCATGCAAATAGCCCTTTTCAAAATCTTTCTTAATAATCTCAGTTATTAACAATAATTTATAAAATATCTCTATTTGCATGTCTAGATTTTTCATTTTTATCCAACTTTCGTTTGAAAGTTTTTTTGATTTATCAAACGGTTAACGCGAAATATTGGAAAATTCAAATTTTCGCCCCATTATTGCGCGGCAAGTACGGCGCGTAGCGCCCCGCGGTTTTTTTTAACCGGCTTCGTATCGAAAAATTGATTTACGCGTACCGCGCGCGTGATTTCGTCGGGTCCCCAAATACCTCAACCGAATTTCCACTTTTTCGTTCCGAAAATTATCGTTTCCCGCCATTTTCGAGACTTTTCCCGCCAATTTTCATCAATTTAAAAAATTTCTAATAATTTTTCTTACTTTTTCAACCGAGTTTTGGTACCGCATCGGTCGGAAAAGTTGTAAAACCGGTTTTTACACCTAAACTAATCCTTCCGCGGGCTCCAAATACGTTTTTTTAACCATTTTTAACGAAAATCGTAAGTAAAATACGGCGACGCCATATTGGTTTTTGGTTGACATTTTCGAGAGGTTATCCGCGCAAATTTAATTAAAACGAGACGTTGGAGCCCCAATAAGACTACCGGAACAACCTAAAGCGTGCCCCCGAACGATTACGTACGTTTAACGGAGTAAGTAGGGTGCAATTATTTTAAAAAGTTTCGATAAACGTCACCGGCCGAATGGCTGCCCCGTTTGCTCTCGAAAATTGAAGAAAAAGGGGCCAAAACGCACATTGTCCGCTTCAGAGGGGCTCAAAACACGTCAGGGAACCTCTACTTTGTCTATTTCGCGCGTTTAATAAAGGCAAGTAACGTCAAATTATTTAAAAAAAATGTTAATAAACATCGATTTGTAGGTTATGTATTTCGCGTCAATATTTTACGTTTAAAAAAGACCTAAAACCCGCTTGGATGATTGAAAATGGACTCTATTTGGATGATTGAAGGGCGAACATAACGTTTTACAAATCTAAACCCAACGAGTGCACTAAAAACTTGAATAAAACTGCTACATAATTTCAACGTTTACTGGAAGATAATTTTTTGCTTCAAAAAGCATTTGGACGTTCAAATCTGGACCCTAATGACGTGTTTGAATGAAAGGCTGCTTTGTTGTACAAGTCGTTGGAAAATTCGCCTGAACATCTATTGGGGACAGTTTAAGCCTTGATAATAATGCAGAAAGTATTTTAGAACCTCATGAGTAATTATAGAAATCTCATTTTACGTGAACGTTTTGATGCCGAAAAGAGCTTGCCAAAGAAACGGTCTACAAGGTGGTAGAAGGTTGATTTAAAGTAAATTAATCAATTTAAACAAACGTGTAAGCTTTAATACTCTTAAAAATGTATCTGGTTGCTTCAAAATTCATCGATTGAAGTAAATTGAAAAACGGAAAGGTTTGTGCTATAGAAAAATCGACTTTTAAGACCACAACATCATTTCTTAATCGTTCATCACTGCAAGAGTGTGATTATTAAAACAAGTGAGTGTGTTATTTATCAAATTGGTGAAGAAACCGACGTTTGGATTTGTAACTTCAATTTTTACATCTATATCTCTCCGAAAATGTAATTATTGCAGTAAATGAACGTTTTAATTACCAAAGAAGTCGTTACAATACTCTAGTGAAGGTACTTGGAGGACAAAAAGAGATACAAGACAAATATAAAATTTAAAATTGCATATTTTACCATATTGATATTTGAACATTCACTATTTGAGAATTAATTTTCATTTTATTAGTTTAGAACGAAGAATAAATCACGTCGTGGAGAGATTAAGTGAAGAAATCGAAATTTGGGTAATGTAATTTTTCATTTAAGGTTATTAAATCACCACCATGAAGATGTTAGAAAAAACTATTGACAAAAAATTAAACCAACGATAGAACCAACACTGGATGAGCCACAGAGTGGGTTTATAAAGGGTAGAAGTATCCAAGGCCACACACAATTCAGCAAATAATAGAAAAGAAGCTACCACAGAATAAAGATATACGTAGGATTTATCGACTTGGAGAAAAACTTCGACAGCATTCTATGTAGCAAATTATGGAAAATTCTAGGGAGTAGAAGAATCGAGAATAAAACTATTCGATTCATACAAGATATATATGAAAGTAATTTAAATGTAATAATTACTAAGAATATAGAAATTAAAGAAACATATAGAAATTACAGAAGGAACGTTTGCTGATGAATGGCAAGATCGTCCGGTGAAACAGAATTCGACATTGAAAAAATATGGAATGAAGATGAATAACACAAAGGTTATGGTGATGGGGGAAGAGGAAGAGATGAAAATACGGATGGAAATGACGACCATAGAAGAAGGAAAGCATTATAAGTACCTAGGGGCAGAAATAGAAAATCATGACATACACAAAAAAGAAACAAATACAGAAGACATTGAAACTTACTTACGACATGAAGAATCTATTCATTGACAAGAGGGAGATAATAAAGAAAACGAAAATAAATACATACAAACTAATGTATAGATCAATATTTACCCTTAGATATCAGCCTTGGGTACTCTCAAACAGAAAAAGGAAAAAATCACAAGCAGTTGAAATAAAATAACTTAGAAAGGTAAAGGGAGTGGCTAAGAAAGATAATTTTAGAAACATTGAAATAAGGAAAGATCCTCATATCGAATCACTAAATAATTTTATTAAAAAACGACAACTAAGTTGGTACGGTCATCTTCATAGGATGCAAGATTCAAGGCTGGTGAAGCAAATCTGGCAGGTAGCAATGCAGAGAAAGAGAAAAAGAGAAGGACCGTAACAATCATGGGGCGAGGTAATACCAAAGATACTAGAAAAGAAAATGAACAACTTTACAAAAAGCTAAAAGGTTGGCCTTAAACAGGAAATTATAGAAAAAGTCTGTACAAGGATGAGAAACACCAGATATCAAGCTGAAGAATATGAAAAGCATAGTACGCCTACATAAATTATGATAGACGAATCGTCTACAGTTTGGTCTTATTCATTTAAGAACTTTAACCGAAAATTTTAAAAAATTTTGAATGTTTGAATTTGAATTGAGTTGGATTCGCGCGCGCATTTTTAAGTCAACGGATCGCGTTTCGTTACCATGGTTACGTCAAGAAGTACTTGCCGCTCATTGGTCCGTTTGGTATTTGCGAAAGGGCGGCCGCAGGCCGCCCGTCACGCACTACAAACGATTTTCCTTAACTGTTTGCCACCTTTCTCGGATTCACATCTTTACGAGGATCCCCCGTTTAAGCGATCCACTGTTTGCTAGTTTTTTTTATAACTCCAAAATCACGGTCTGCCCTCTGGTACTACATGCAAAAACCACTTAAGTCACTGATTTATGTTATTTAAGCAATAAACGTCAATTACGTGCTCTTGTTTGAAGAGGAAGGAGTGTACTGACTTACGTGGTTTTTACACAGAATATGCGTCTACCTTTGAGGAAGCGTTCGCAACAAAAAAAGCATTTTTGAGAAAAACGTGACTAATGCGGTTTTTGAAATAACCGATTCAATTGAATTAATATAACTTAATCAATTTTTATTATGTTTTGTATTGATTTGTGTATATTATACATTATCTCTTTTATCTAATTAGATTTTTTTAAATTGTTTTGACTAATATAATAAATCTCATTATATTACATATGAGATAAAATCCCTTTATTTGGAACTATAACAACTTTTGTTGTAATTTCATTTTACAAATGAAACCAACTCATCAACATGTTTTCAACCATCTTTATAGGAACAACATTCCTTATAAATATAGTAACAGTAAGTTAAAAAAAATAAATAACCATTACATTTTACATTTTTTAATTTTACTCGTTTATTATTTTTAGACTTCATGTCCTTCGGGTTTAATAGAAAAAGGAAATAAATGTTACAATTTCAAATTAACCGAATTTCCTTACGATTGTCCTTACGACCTTCCACTTCGCCCAGAAGACTATGATATCGAATTCGCAAATGGTAAAAAGCTCTGGTGGGCAGGCCGAGATAAAGACTATGGTTATTTCTCAAATTTTCGCTATGAAATATTCTTTGTTGAATCACACGAAGACATAAATTCTGATCAAGTATGTTTGTATTACGATGATGAAGTATTTTTCGATTTAACAAATTGCAACGCTAAAGACGTCTATGGTTTTTGTGTTTATGATAAAACCGATCAAAGTTTTTGTGAAATTTATCACAAGATATGTGAGCAAACTTGCAATGGAAAATCCAAGTTTAAAAGTCGATTTTTATGCGGAGCAAATTTCAACTTAAACGAAAATTGCGATTATTGCGATCAAAAATACGAAAATTATCCAAAACTTGAAATTACACTCTACAAACATTCTGAATATTCAATGAGAGTTATCTTAAAAAATTATATGAATATTATAACACCAAGATATCAATCACCGTATTGTTTTTCATCTATGAAAGCAGATACTCGATTTATTAGAGAAGAAATAGACGAAAATCTAATAATTACAGTATCAAAAACTGACGAGATTTTAATTAAGGAGTTTCCCATTTCATCCGATGGAATTTACTTTTGTGAAGCATTTATTTACCCCGATCAGGAAGTTATAACAAGTAATGAAGTGATAATTACTTCGTTGTTTACAAAAAATTACAATTTTGTGGCAAATATTACAGTTGATATAATTGACCATCTGCCGTATGATGTTTTAGAAAATGAATATGAAAATATTATTGTATTCATAGATGGTGATAGTGATATAACCTCAAAATTAATGATTTTATACCCTCAAGGATATAATAGAATTACAATTGGGTTTCTTATAACTGTATTAGAATCGTTAAGTTTTGAAGAAACATACACAAATATAAAAAACCGCCTTTCATCTGATTATTCTTTATCAAGCTGCGAATATTGCATAGAAGAACAATTATTTATAAACGGGGTAAATCTAACTTGGTCTTCGTCAAAACTAGGTACAACAACTCCAACAAAAGAACTTTTTATTACAAAAAACGGTCTTCCAATAACCCGTTCTTGTTTTGGCAATTTTAAACAATCTACTTTTTGGTCAAAACCTTCTCTAATCGAGTCATTTGTAATACCATCTGATATAACTTATCAACTTTATTGGATTTATACAAATAAAAATTTAACCGCCGAAGAAATCAATATTTTCTTATCGGAGGTTATTACAAATAACGAATTAAATATAATTCCGTACGATGTTTATCTAATTTCGAAATGTTTAGAAAGGATAATTAATTCGGATGAAATTTACGATGTAAAAATCGCTGTTGGTAATATTGAAAGTACGATGAAAGTTAATTCTGAGGTTTTGTATTCATCCCAAGTTTATTTAAACGCAACTGATACTATTTTATATGCTTACGATCGGATTTTACAAAAGCAAATTAACGATAGTTCATTTGTGATCGTTGAAGGAAATCAAACGATTGGACAAATTATGAAAATTGGTGGTTTTTATAATGGTTTAACGATATACGAAAGGAATAAAACGATTTCTGTGGAGTATTTAAATGTCCGAGATGATAATGAAATAGATAAAAGTGATTTGGTTATTGCTTCGTTTTTACCATTGGATTTAATTAAAGAAATACAACAAAGTTTTATTACTGAAGATAGAAATACATCTGATATTCATTTAATATCGAGTGTATTTTTAAATAATAGATTATTTAATGATGATGAGAATAGACTTGATTGGCAGGTAAGTGATACCGATTTTTTTTTGTAGATGTCGATATTTGCTTTTTATCAAATATCTACCACTAGAAGCAAGATAGCAAACTCGGTTTTTCAGCGTCATATTAAGCTCTTAATTCTTTATTTTATCGTGTAAAAATGAACATACCGTTCCATTTAAATTTTTTGAGAAAAAAAATTTATCACAATTCTAGATATCGCCCTCTGGCGGCGAAACGAATATTCATATCAAAACAGTGTAAAGAGACGTTAGTAGACCACGAAAAACCATTTCCAACGAGATTAAGTTTGTTAAATTCTATTCAGTATAACCGGAGTAATCGCCTATCGAAAATAAATATTTTCAACTCATCCCCAAAACTTTATTTTTGGAGATACGACAAAAAGTTTTTCATACATTTTAATCAAAATTCATTTATCTTCCAAATTAATTTATTTTCAATACCCCTTAATTTTAAAGAAAATGAAAAATTCGTGATTTTCTGTTCAGTCATTTAGGTTACGCCCCCTAGCGGCCATTTAAGAAACTTGAAAATATTTTCCAGCGATTTTTTATGGTCACTTTCCTTATAAAATTTTTTGTTTCATTAAAATAGGATGATCCGTTATTGAGATATGGCCGGTGATCATTTTTAGTTGGCCACCCGGTATATTACATTGAATGTTAAAATTAAAATTTTATTTTTTTTTGCAAAATTTTAAAAAATTAATGAGACTAGTAAAAACATGCATAAAGACTTACCGAGCGATTGCCGTTTCCCCAAGAACTCAACAGCTAACTAAAGAAATAGAAAAAAAGAAAAATTTTATAAATATCATCTTTATTTATGTTAAATTACAATCATTTTATACCTCCTGGCAATCGCAAAATAGCAATCCGACGACAGCTACCAGCTAAATTTTTTGCTACACCTTCCAAAAACACAAACACACTGAAATTAAAGAAAATTAAAATGACAGAGAGAAAAAAACTATTTTTTTAAATATTTATTAACCTTAATATTGCTAATACTGCTTTTTTACAGAATATTTAGCGCATGCGCAACAAGCCGCTTGTGATAATGTGATAACGCTATATGAAAAATACTAATTTTCTTCAAATTGTATCACTTACCGTAAATTAAAAGCATAAGACACTTAGACTGACTTATTAACTAACTAACACGAGTAAAAGTGGCACGTTTAAAACGATTTTTACCCGGTAAAATTCTTAAAGAAGTTCGGACATGAAAACGACGCGCGAGGCTTCTTAAAATTGACAGTTCTAAACTGTTTAAAAAAGGAAACCTTCTTTACCGGCAACCGGCAACACATTTCTTGGCTTTAATGTACAGGGTGGTCAAATAAGAATGCAGAGTGCTATCTCGGGAACTATTCATCGTAGAGACTTGCGGTAAAAAATTTAATAACTAAAGTGGCCAAGGGAAAATGCTCGAAATTATTTTCAAGTTCCTACGATGGCCGCCAGGGGGTGCAATTGCCATCTTTAATTACAAAATGTGACTTTTTTCGCGCATTTTATAGTGGAGATGAATATCAATTTCTTTTATTAAAAACTTTTTTGCGTATCTTTAAAAATGAAGTGGTGGGGAGCGTTCGAAAGTGCTTGTAAATAAACATTAATAATTTCAAAATGGCTGTAGGTAATTTAATAAACTTTGTGTTGTTTAAAAGAGCTTTTCTTGGACAATAAATCCTACCATTTTGATGGTGATTGTTGTTTCACATGTAGCCGCCAGATGGCGTGTTTTAATTTTTTTTAGAAATTGCGAATTTTCTTCGAAAAGTTAAATGGAAACGAACAAAGCTAATATCCCATTTTTTATTTTAGTCATTGCGAAGAAAAGGAACCATCTGTACTGATAACAATATCCGTAATTTGAAGCTTTTTCAGTACTTGATTATACTTGGGTACTTTATTCAAAGACAAATTTGAAATAATAATGGTGGACGTTATCATGTCCACCTAATTAAAGAACAAATTCTATAAACAAAGAGAATTTACAACTTTATGTTTAAAATTACGAGATTACAACGATAACTTTTTCGATTACTTAACACTTAGCTGATCGGTGACGAGTTGACTCATCTTTTCATACCTTAGGCTGGTTTTAGTGCTCAACCGACGGTCGGTACTGACCGTCAGTACTGACGGTCAGTACCGACCGTCGGTTTGTGTTGTTCAGTGCTTAGCTGATTGACAGATCTGTCAAAACGCGCTGACCGTCAGTTTGTACAGTCTCACGAAAAATGGACGCATTAACAAATTGTACGATACTTCGGTATTTCATAGTTCTGTAATTCTTTAACCGTGCATCACGGTCTTTATATAAATTATGAGACAAAATCCCATAATTCCGGATGCAACCGGACTTCGGTTATTAATCGTTCTGTGTCTATGCTCATTATTTCACGATGACTGTACACCTACTGACAGCAGTCTGTCAGTTGGCTGACGTACATACGGACGTGTTCGACCGACAGTTGTCATACGCGCCGCGTACTGTACGCGCGTAGGGTTCATCAGTGCAGCACTGAACAGCTACATATAAATACGTTGCGAAGCTACGCGCGACCGACGTCGGTACCGACCGTCGGTTGAGCACTAAAACCGGCCTTAACATTGTTGACCGATGACGAGTCAAGTCGTCATTACACTCGTCATAGAAGATGATATGACATAACTTCTATGTAAAATTCCTGGTCAACAAAAAGTTCTTTTTCGCGAGTGACCGTTTTAAACAATTCGGTCAGTAACCTGTCTTTATTTGGTCTATTATCCTCTTTTAATACTCGCTAAAATGACACTGGTCAAATTGACATTTCTTTTGATATTTGTCTGCGTTGTTTTCTAACAAATAACAACATCAAGACGTCATCTATGGCGAATTTCATGTTGTGTGCACAAATATATTCCCTAATAAGTATCTCTAACCATCAAATTACAATTTGATAGTCTTGACAGTTCAACCAATTTGCTACTCTACTCTTAACCATGTTTACAAATGGTTAGACTTGGTCGGTACACTCCACGCAATAAATTTTGTGGGCATAGTTCGGGAAAACAAAGCGATCTGAACAACTGACCGTTCAAACCAGTGTTGAAGGTTGGTTAGTTTAGTCTCTTTAGAAACCAAATTAAACTCCAAATCAACTTTTAACCCTAATTTTATTGGAACTTTATCAGCGGTGTTTTCAGAACGGCTTCTTTCAGCAACGGTTAAGAATGACAATTCAATGAACAAGATTATTTATGAGTATAAAAGAATAAAGAACAAAGAGTAAAGAGTCAAAGAGTCCAATTTTAAGGGACAATTTCCTTTTTATACTAAAACCCCTTCTTTCGTTTTGCAACTAGGTGGCCTGATCGCACTGACCAATCAGGGCTTTTTTGACTGCGTACTAAGAAGTGCATTTAAGCTGACAATTACAATTTGGAAAACAATATCGCGTTGCAAAACTCAATACGCAATTACAAATACTGATACAATGTTGCAATTTTACTGGGTGGATTACAACACCAGGTTTGAAACATTCAGTCGCGAAAAAAAGCTTAAAGTATTAAAATGTCTGTCAAGTGCTTTAACGCGTTCACGGCGGCGCGTACCACCGGTGGCCCGCACTAAACTGTTTCATCGGACGGCGCGTACCACCGGTGGTACGCATAATATAGGACTATATTTTTTGCCGCCAGATGAAGCGCAGTATGAAAATCGGTTCCAGCGTGAACGTGTTAATGAGCTATTAGCAAGACTTCAAGACAATCAAAGACAATATGAAACGTCAAAATATGTTTAAAGTTCCAGTATACACAATAATATTTATATCAAGCATGGGATAAATCCCATAATTACGGTTACAACCGGACTTCGGTTATCAATCGATCTGTATCAATGTTCATTTTATTATTAAACAAGATTATACGCGTACTAACGAATCTGTCAAATACAGAACGCTATAATACAAATCGTCGCGTTAGAATCAGACTATTTTATGAGAAATTTTTTCTAAAACTGAATTTTTAACTCCAATCTAAGGTATATTTCAAACTTTTTTGAAAAATTTTATGCAAATCTAATGGCGTTTTCGTTTGGTTAAATTGGTGCGCACCAGTGCAATACAGCGTGTTCTGTTGGTTGTTTCGTTGTGTTCTATTACATTTTATTATTGTAGTTTATGAAACATTTTGAACAATATCAAGCCTTGAACACACTTACAAGTAATGTTATGATCAGATTAGCAGTTATGATTATGTTTGATTTTATCGCGTTCTGTTGAATTTGCCCTTTCTTGCACTAAGCTAGTGTGACATATGCACTCAACGTCAAATTCTGGTGCGCACCAGTGCGCACTAGTTCCGCCAATAGAAAACGCCATGAGTTTTTAACACCAATCTATGATATATTTCAAGTTTTTTTTGAAGATTTAATACAAATCTATGTCTATTTGTATCGCTATATTATCGACTTTTTTGTAAATGATTTTGATTTGTGTATGCACAATAGACTGAATGTCAAAACTAACATCTCATTTTCTGTAAAATTTTAACAAATTATGCGTACGGCGTTCTGCGCGTTCAAAACGCCCTCAAGGCCCGCACATTTTCGATTCCAATGTTGTCGATTGAATAAAACATAACATGAAAACCAGATATTTCGTGACCCGGTCGTAACGTTCGATTTGCTAAAAACGAGATATCTCGTGATTCGGGCAGGGTGTGCTGAACATACAATAGTTCGGTTTAAAGGCGATGAAATGTCATACTGTATGCAAAACTCGTATTCGTACACCTACCGAAAAATTAGAAAATCACGAATTACTCAAGAAAGGTGCTACAAATTTCAAATATTTTTGATGATTTATTTTACTTAGATAAATACAAACAAAAGTAGATCTGTTGGTCACCTATGTAGCTCGACTACTAACCGCTAAAAAGCATTTTATTTACAATTGGCAGCAAAAACCGTATTCGTACAGGTGGCAGGATTGTATTTTTGACTACATAGCTAACGCTATAGAAGATTTGTAATCGTGTTATTTCCCGTTTTGTCTATTAAGCACTGCTTGTTCAAAAAATTTCAAAGTTAGGTGAATTATTATATAAATTTTGGCTAATTCGAAATGGGTAGAAAGTCAGCTGAACTTTCTGAAGAACAAAGAAAAATAACAATAAATTTGTATATAGAAGGAAAATCATTGCGCGAAATTGCAAAATTAATTAAGCGCAGCACTTCTACTATACAATACGTGGTACAAAATTATAAAAAGACTGGTCAAGTTAACAAAGCACGACAAAATGTAAATCGATCGAAGCTAACAAGAAGACATTGTTCATTCATACGTCTTCAAATCCGTAAGGATCCTACTGTAAGTGGTGTGGTGTGGCACTGGTTGCTGGTCTTGAACAGGATTTTAGAATTCGGGTTATCCCTCAAACCGTGCCAAATTACATTAAAAAAATGGGATTTAAAAGTCGGTATGCTGCTAGAAAACCATTCATAATTAGAATTAATAAACAAAAACGGATTGCATTTGCAACGAATTGCCAAAGTAAGGACTTTAACTTCTGGAAAAGGGTAATTTTCACTGATGAGTCTAAATTCAATATAAAAATATCAGATGAACGAGTAAGAATTTGGTGAGAGAAACACACGAGTCTATATCCACATAACCTAGTATCTACGTTCAAACATGATGGGGGTTATCGTATGGGGGTGTTTTTCAGCGGCAAGAGTTGAAAATCTTCATTTCATCGATGGAATATTGACTGCGGAAGGATATATAAACGTTTTGAAAAAGAATTTGAAGCAAAGTGGAGAAAAATCGGGATGTTTGTGAGCTTTTATCTTTCAACAGGATAATGATCCGAAGCATACCGCGTTAGATACTAGACTTTGGATCTTGTATAACTGTCCAAAATACCTCAACACCCCACCCCAAAGTCCAGATCTCAATTTTATTGAGAACTTATGGTTAATATTCAAGAAGAAATTGAAACATTACGATATTAGAAACGTAATCGACTTAAAAAAGCCTTGAAGACTGAATGGGTTAAAATACCACCTGAATTAACAACTAAACTAGTAGAATCGATGCCAAAGCATCTAACTGCTATTCTTAAACAAAAAGGCTACCCAACAAAATATTAATATTATTCCAAATGTATAAGTTTCTTAGTTAAAACTTAAATTTGTACCGTACGAATACGGTTTTTGCTACCAACTGTGAACAAAATGCCCTTTTGCGGTTAGTAGTCGAGCTACATAGGTGACTAACAGAGCTAATTTTATTTTTATTTTTCTAAGTGAAAAAAATTACACTAGTCATTATGGTTTTTTCCATTTTTGTCTATATTCCAGCGCATGGATATCGCATTTCAAAATACTGCAATTTTTAAAAGCCATTTTCTCCTTTATTACAATTTTTGAGACGTGCCACTATTGCCGCCATTGAACGATATATCAGGAGAACGCGTTGGATTGACGGATATTTTACACGCCGCGAAACCCCACATGCGTAGCTATTTATCAGGGCAGTATTTAATTGATTCATGCGCATACGTTAATACACCTAAGCAAGACCGATGTCAACGCAAGTCATCAGTTAAATATTAAATCTAGCCTAATTGTAAGACTAACCTGGATATCGTTGACTTTGGTAACCGGTTTTTGACCAAACCCCAGCAGGACTCCTAAAATTTATCTAATTACATCATCAAATCATTAAATGCGAATTTGGTTTAAAACTCACCTGGACATCGTTGGGTTTGGTATCTGTTTTTTGATCCAACCCCAATAGCACTCGCAAAATGTATCTGTTTATATCGCCAAATCACTAAATTTTTACCGATAATACACACGCGTCGGTTCGTTCGTCTTTTCATTCGCGAAAAGACAAACTATTAATCTCACCCTTCACCCCCGCTTCTATCTTCAAATCGGGTTTTAAGAATACAAAGTGGGAAAGGGAACAAACCGATCTAAAAATAAAAATTTTTAACAACCATTGTAAACAAGACGCGACGCGACGTGGTTAAAAAACTGGTTACAAAATTCGCCCCATCTACCCCCACTTTATTGTTCAAGTTACGGCTAGCGTCGTATTTTTATCCAAAACGAGTCAACCAGTTTGCGAAATATGTTGTCTATTTTTAATCTTACCTGCTCCTACCCTTACAAATAATTTCAATTGATTCCGTATTTAATTTTACTTTCTATAATTTAACTTGAATTTAGTCTATCTTTATGGTTTGAAATTTATTTTTCAAAAAAAATTTTTAATTCTAGTCATTTGACCTTAATCTCAAAGAACATTATAACTAATTGATCATTAAAAATTTTATATATTTTTAGCTTTGCAATACTCTATAAAAAATTTTATTTATTTCAGGTTATAAGTTTATTTATCCCAGAATTAAAATACAGTTATTTCATAAACCCATTCCCAGTAATTTTCGGCGAACGTTACTCAAATCCTCATGGTACAACTTGTAACTATTGGAATTACGGAATTGATGATCAACAAGTAAGCATCTTTGGAAAATGGAAACCCGATGGAAACACAATCAAAGAAAAAAACTACAAAATATGTTACTACAATCACATGACCCATTTTTCATTAATGTTTGGCGCTCCCGAAGATAAAGGAGTTAACATCATCACAGCTATTGTAACATCCCTTTCATTAATTTGCATAATCAGCATATTTATAACAGCGATAATTTTTGAAAAATGGAGACGGGAAGAAAGCGTAAAAGTTCTTCTACATTATTCCGGGGCGATTATGCTTCAAGATATTTTAATTTTAATATTTGATCTTATTAATATTGATAGTATTTTATGTACGATTTATGGAATTTTATTACATTTTAGTATCCTGGCACAATTTATATGGATGTTGATTATTAATTACGTCCAATATAGAAAATTAATTCAAGTATTTAATTCAAGTTTAAGTAACCATACGATTAAATTTATAATCTCAGCTTGGTTACTTCCGTTAATACCGATTTTAATAGTTATATCGATTAATCTAAACGCGTATCAAAATGATTCATATTGTTTTATAAGTAATTTAAATTTATATTTAAGTCTTTTTCTTCCCATGTCTTTAATTATATTTTTTAATATTTTAATTTTTATTATTATTTTAAAATCACTTTTTACGGGAAGTAACGCTGTGGGGAAATCTTTATTAAAAAAGAGAATTAGCATAGCTATTTTACTTTTTTTCTTGTCGGGATTTACGTGGACGTTTGGTTTATTAGCCAATGTTTTCCAAAATATCATTATGTCGTATATTTTTTGTACATTCTCAATAATTCAAGGTGTGATTTTATGGATTTTCTTTATTTTAATGAGAAAGGATGTTGTTAAACACTGGTTTAAGACTTTTAATTTTGATAATATTGGTTTGGGACAGTTTAAAATACGAAGACCTACACTTAATACTAAATCTAATAGTAATACTAAATCTAATAGTAATACTAAATCTAATAGTAATACTACACAATCGCAAAAATAATTTTAAAATAAATCCCAAAAATAAAATGCATCTTAAAAATCTTAAAAACTTGTTTTTAAATGTATTTAATGGAAAGAAAGAGAGAGAACAAACCGAGTTGTTTATCCACACAATTTTCTGTTCGGTTTTCGGTGCCAACAACGTTAAAGTTTTTAAACGATTGTTTCCTAGCTTTCTTGGAATCGGTCCACGTGCTTTATTGTTTCGTAAATTAGACACACACATTACGACATTTATAAACAAGGTTTTATACTAAATAAATTAACAGTAAATGAAAATCATAGACTGTAGTTTTATTTTTAATGATTTAAAAAAAAAATTGTTACATTTTCTCTTCTGAGGGAAAAACTAAAAATCGTAGAAAATTCATCTTTTGTAAAAATAAAGATTAAATATTAATCTAAATTGTGGTAAAATTTCAAATTTCTAGAACAATTAGTTTTTAAAATTTTTAAAATTTAAGTTAACTTATTTTTTTAAGGTTATGTCAAAAAACATTGTCATCTTTGGGAATTTTTTTAATTTTTTTGGTAATAATTAGAAAAAATCTATCTTTTTTAGATTAAAATAGAATCTTTTAGTTTTCATTTAAATCATAAATCGTTTCTTAATTCCTATAAATAAACTCGTAATGGTTTTTTAAAGTTGACCTATTTATTTAAGGTTATGTCAAAAAACATTATCATTTTTGGGAATTTTTTTAATTTTTTTGATAATAATTTGAAAGAATCTATCTTTTTTAGATTAAAATAGAATGTTTTAGTTTTCATATAAACCATAAATCTTTTCTTTATTCCTATAAATAAATTCGTAGTGATTTTTTAAAGTTGACCTATTTATTTAAGGTTATGTCAAAAAACATTATCATTTTTGGGAATTTTTTTAATTTTTTTGATAATAATTAGAAAAAATCCATCTTTTTTAGATTAAAATTGAATGTTTTAGTTTTCATATAAATCATAAATCGCTTCTTAATTCCTATAAATAAACTCGTAATGATTTTTTAAAGTTGACCTATTTATTTAAGGTTATGTCAAAAAACAATGCCATCTTTAGGAATTTTTTTAATTTTTTTGGTAATAATTAGAAAAAATCTATCTTTTTTAGATCAAAATAGAATGTTTTAGTTTTCATTTAAATCATAAATCGTTTCTTAATTCCTATAAATAAACTCGTAATGATTTTTTAAAGTTGACCTATTTATTTAAGGTTATGTCAAAAAACACTATCACCTTTGGGAATTTTTTTAATTTTTTTGGTAATAATTAGAAAAAATCTATCTTTTTTAGATTAAAATAGGATGTTTTAGTTTTCATATAAACCATAAATCGTTTCTTAATTCCTATAAATAAACTCGTAGTGATTTTTTAAAGTTGACCTATTTATTTAAGGTTATGTCAAAAAACATTGCCATCTTTGGGAATTTTTTTAATTTTTTTGGTAATAATTAGGAAGAATCTATCTTTTTTAGATCAAAATAGAATGTTTTAGTTTTCATATAAATCATAAATCGTTTCTTAATTTCTATAACTAAACTCGTAGTGATTTTTTAAAGTTGACCTATTTATTTAAGATTATGTCAAAAAACATTGCCATCTTTGGGATTTTTTTTAATTTTTTTGATAATAATTAGAAAAAAATCCATCTTTTTTAGATTCAAATAGAATATTTTAGTTTTTATTTAAGCCATAAATCGTTTCTTAATTCCTATAAATAAACTCGTAGTGATTTTTTAAAGTTGACCTATTTATTTAAGGTTATGTCAAAAAACATTGCCATCTTTGGGAATTTTTTAAATTTTTTTGATAATAATTACAAAAAATCTATCTTTTTTAGATTAAAATAGAATGTTTTAGTTTTCATATAAACCATAAATCGTTTCTTAATTCTTATAAATAAACTCGTAGTGATTTTTTAAAGTTGACCTATTTATTTAAGGTTATGTCAAAAAACATTGCCATCTTTGGAAATTTTTTTAATTTTTTTGGTAATAATTAGAAAAAATCTATCTTTTTTAGATTAAAATAGAATGTTTTAGTTTTTATTTAAATCATAAATCGTTTCTTAATTCCTATAAATAAACTCGTAGTGATTTTTTAAAGTTGACCTATTTATTTAAGGTTATGTCAAAAAACATTGCCATATTTGGAAATTTTTTTAATTTTTTTGATAATAATTAGAAAAAATCCATCCTTTTTAGATTAAAATAGAATATTTTAGGTTTTATTTAAGCTATAAATCATTTCTTAATTCCTATAAATAAACTCGCAGTGATTTTTTAAAATTGATCAATTTATTTAAGGTTATGTCAAAAAACATTACCATCTTTGGAAATTTTTTTAATTTTTTTGGTAATAATTAGAAAGAATCTATCTTTTTGAGATTAAAATAAAATATTTTAGTTTTTAATTAAATCATAAATGGTTTCTTAATTCTTATAAATAAACTCGTAGTGATTTTTTAAAATTGACCTATTTATTTAAGGTTATGTCAAAAAACATTGTCATCTTTGGGATTTTTTTTAATTTTTTTGGTAATAATTAGAAAAAATCTATCTTTTTTAGATCAAAATAGAATGTTTTAGTTTTCATTTAAATCATAAATCGTTTCTTAATTCCTATAAATAAACTCATAGTGATTTTTTAAAGTTGACCTATTTATTTAAGGTTATGTCAAAAAACATTGTCATTTTTGGGATTTTTTTTAATTTTTTTGATAATAATTAGAAAAAATCTATCTTTTTTAGATCAAAATAGAATGTTTTAGTTTTCATATAAACCATAAATCGTTTCTTAATTCCTATAAATAAACTCGTAATGATTTTTTAAAGTTGACCTATTTATTTAAGGTTATGTCAAAAAACATTGTCATCTTTGGGATTTTTTTACATTGTTTTGGTAATAATTAGAAAAAGTCTATCTTTTTTAGATTAAAATAGATTGTTTTAGTTTTCATATAAACCATAAATCGTTTCTTAATTCCTATAAATAAACTCATAGTGATTTTTTAAAGTTGACCTATTTATTTAAGGTTATGTTAAAAGACATTGTCATCTTTGGGAATTTTTTTAATTTTTTTGATAATAATTAGAAAAAATCTATCTTTTTTAGATCAAAATAGAATGTTTTAGTTTTCATATAAACCATAAATCGTTTCTTAAATCCTATAAATAAACTCATAGTGATTTTTTAAAGTTGACCTATTTATTTAAGGTTATGTCAAAAAACATTGCCATTTTTGGGAATTTTTTTAATTTTTTTGATAATAATTAGAAAAAATCTATCTTTTTTAAATTAAAATAGAATATTTTAGTTTTCATTTAAACCATAAATCGTTTCTGAATTCCTATAAATAAACTCGTAGTGATTTTTTAAAGTTGACCTATTTATTTAAGGTTATGTCAAAAAACATTGTCATCTTTGGGAATTTTTTTAATTTTTTTGGTAATATTTAGAAGAAATCTATCTTTTTTAGATCAAAATAGAATGTTTTAGTTTTCATATAAACCATAAATCGTTTCTTAATTCCTAGAAATAAACTCATAGTGATTTTTTAAAGTTGACCTATTTATTTAAGGTTATGTCAAAAAATATTATCATCTTTGGGAATTTTTCTAATTTTCTTGATAACATTTAGAAGAAATCTATCTTTTTTAGATTAAAATAGATTATTTTAGTTTTCATTTAAACCATAAATCGTTTCTTAATTCTTATAAATAAACTCGTAGGGATTTTTTAAATTTGACCTATTTATTTAAGGTTATGTCAAAAAACATTGTCATCTTTGGGAATTTTTTTAATTTTTTTGGTAATAATTAGAAAAAATCCATCTTTTTTAGATTAAAATAGAATGTTTTAGTTTTTATTTAAATCATAAATCGTTTCTTAATTCATATAAATAAACTCGTAATGATTTTTTAAAGTTGACCTATTTATTTAAGGTTATGTCAAGAAACATTATCATCTTTGGGAATTTTTTTAATTTTTTTGGTAATAATTAGAAAAAATCTATCTTTTTTAGATTAAAATAGAATGTTTTAGTTTTCATATAAACCATAAATCGTTTTTTAATTCCCATAAATAAACTCGTAGTGATTTTTTAAAGTTAACCTATTTATTTAAGGTTATGTCAAAAAACATTGCCATATTTGGGAATTTTTTTAATTTTTTTGATAATAATTAGAAAAAATCTATCTTTTTTAGATCAAAATAGAATGTTTTAGTTTTCATATAAACCATATATCGTTTCTTAATTCCTATAAATAAATTCGTAGTGATTTTTTAAAGTTGACCTATTTATTTAAGGTTATGTGAAAAAACATTGCCATCTTTGGGAATTTTTTTAATTTTTTTGATAATAATTAGAAAAAATCTATCTTTTTTAGATTAAAATAGATTGTTTTAGTTTTCATATAAATCATAAATCGTTTCTTAATTCCTATAAATAAACTCGTAGTGATTTTTTAAAGTTGACTTATTGATTAGAGGTTATGTCAAAAAACATTGCCATCTTTGGGAATTTTTTTAATTTTTTTGATAATAATTAGAAAAAATCTATCTTTTTTAGATTAAAATAGAATGTTTTATACTTTATTTAAACCATAAATCGTTTCTTAATTCCTAGAAATAAACTCGTAGTGATTTTTTAAAGTTGACCTATTTATTTAAGGTTATGTCAAAAAACATTGCCATTTTTGGGAATTTTTTTAATTTTTTTGGTAATAATTAGAAAAAATCTATCTTTTTTAGATCAAAATAGAATGTTTTAGTTTTCATATAAACCATAAATCGTTTCTTAATTGCTATAAATAAATTCGTAGTGATTTTTTAAAGTTGACCTATTTATTTAAGGTTATGTCAAAAAACATTGCCATCTTTGGGAATTTTTTTAATTTTTTTGATAATAATTAGGAAGAATCTATCTTTTTTAGATTAAATTAGATTGTTTTAGTTTTCATATAAATCATAAATCGTTTCTTAATTCCTATAAATAAACTCGTAGTGATTTTTTAAAGTTGACCTATTTATTTGAGGTTATGTCAAAAAACATTGCCATCTTTGGGATTTTTTTTAATTTTTTTGATAATAATTAGAAAAAATCTATCTTTCTTAGATTAAAATAGAATGTTTTAGTTTTCATATAAACCAAAAATCGTTTCTTAATTCCTATAAATAAACTCATAGTGATTTTTTAAAGTTGACCTATTTATTTAAGGTTATGTCAAAAAACATTATCATCTTTGGGAATTTCTTTAATTTTTTTGATAATAACTAGGGAGAATCTATCTTTTTTAGATCAAAATAGAATGTTTTAGTTTTCATATAAACCACAAATCGTTTCTTAATTCCTATAAATAAACTCATAGTGATTTTTTAAAGTTGACCTATTTATTTAAGGTTATGTCAAAAAACATTGCCATCTTTGGGAATTTTTTTAATTTTTTTGATAATAATTACAAAAAACCCATCTTTTTTAGATTAAAATAGAATGTTTTAGTTTTCATATAAACCATAAATCGTTTCTTAATTCCTATAAATAAACTCATAATGATTTTTTAAAGTTGACCTATTTATTTAAGGTTATGTTAAAAAACATTGCCATCTTTGGGAATTTTTTAAATTTTTTTGGTAATAATTAGAAAAAATCTATCTTTTCTAGATTAAAATAGAATGTTTTAGTTTTCATATAAACCATAAATCGTTTCTTAATTCCTATAAATAAACTCATAATGATTTTTTAAAGTTGACCTATTTATTTAAGGTTATGTTAAAAAACATTGCCATCTTTGGGAATTTTTTAAATTTTTTTGGTAATAATTAGAAAAAATCTATCTTTTCTAGATTAAAATAGAATGTTTTAGTTTTCATATAAACCATAAATCGTTTCTTAATTCCTATAAATAAACTCATAATGATTTTTTAAAGTTGACCTATTTATTTAAGGTTATGTTAAAAAACATTGCCATCTTTGGGAATTTTTTAAATTTTTTTGGTAATAATTAGAAAGAATCTATCTTTTCTAGATTAAAATAGAATGTTTTAATTTTCATATAAACCATAAATCGTTTCTTAATTCCTATAAATAAACTCATAGTGATTTTTTAAAGTTGACCTATTATTTAAGGTTATATCAAAAAACATTGCCATCTTTGGGAATTTTTTTATTTTTTTTGATAATAATTAGAAAAAATCTATCTTTTTTAGATTAAAATAGAATGCTTTAGTTTTCATATAAACCATAAATCGTTTCTTTATTCCTATAAATAAACTCGTAGTGATTTTGTTAAAGTTGACCTATTTATTTAAGGTTATGTCAAAAAACATTGCCATCTTTGGGAATTTTTTAAATTTTTTTGACAATAATTAGAAAAAAATCTATCTTTTTTAGATTAAAATAGAATGTTTTAGTTTTCATATAAATCATAAATCGTTTCTTAATTCCTATAAATAAACTCATAGTGATTTTTTAAAATTGATCTATTTATTTAAGGTTATGTCAAAAAACATTGCCATTTTTGGGAATTTTTTTAATTTTTTTGGTAATAATTAGAAAAAATCTATCTGTTTTAGATTAAAATAAAATATTTTAGTTTTCATATAAACCATAAATCGTTTCTTAATTCCTATAAATAAACTCCTAGTGATTTTTTAAAGTTGACCTATTTATTTAAGGTTATGTCAAAAAACATTGCCATTTTTGGAAATTTTTTAAATTTTTTTGATAACAATTAGAAAAAAACCATCTTTTTTAGATTAAAATAGAATGTTTTAGTTTTTATTTAAATCATAAATCGTTTCTTAATTCCTATAAATAAACTCGTAGTGATTTTTTAAACTTCACCTATTTATTTAAGGTTATGTCAAAATACATTGCCATCTTTGGGAATTTTTTTAATTTTTTTGGTAATAATTAGAAAAAATCTATCTTTTTTAGATTAAAATAGAATGTTTTAGTTTTCACATAAATCATAAATCGTTTCTTAATTCCTAGAAATAAACTCATAGTGATTTTTTAAAATTGATCTATTTATTTAAGGTTACGTCAAAAAACATTGCCATCTTTGGGAATTTTTTTAATTTTTTTGATAATAATTAGAAAAAATCTATCTTTTTTAGATTAAAATAGAATGTTTTAGTTTTCATATAAACCATAAATCGTTTCTTAATTCCTATAAATAAACTCATAGTAATTTTTTAAAGTTGACTTATTTATTTAAGGTTATGTCAAAAAACATTGCCATCTTTGGGAATTTTTTTAATTTTTTTGATAATAATTAGGAAGAATCTATCTTTTTTAGATTAAAATAGGATATTTTAGGTTTTATTTAAGCTATAAATCATTTCTTAATTCCTATAAATAAACTCGTAGTGATTTTTTAAAATTGAATTTTCAGTTTTTTAACATTTCTTACATCTTGGCATTTACACAAAAATTACACTAGTTGGACAAATTCCACAGACAATTTGTTAGCAATTGTAGTTAAAATTTAAGACCGTCCGCTTAAAGTAATCCAAACTTTTAGTCATCCGCATTACGTTATTTATAAAAACGTACTCTCGACGTACACCTGACATAAATTCACGTCCGTACCTCAACCGGTACGCATAAATAAGCCAATCCAAACAAATCCAAAACGGACGCTACAAACCGCTGAGATCGGGTGAGTTCTCTCTCTCCGGTTAAACCGAAATTTTAAATATACGTTTAGCCAAATAAACGCGAGGCGTTCGAGTAATTTATGCGCTTGTTTACGATTTTAAATGCAAGGAGAACGAAAACCAAGATGAGGGGAAATCGTATAAAGAAATGAAGGAATTGCAAAGGTGAATGGAGGAGTGAAGGAGGAGTTTTTTAGTTGGAAGTGACTGAATAAGGATAATAAAACGGGTCGTATGGGTGTAGCTGGCGTGAATTAATTTTATCAAGGCTTTTTGGCAGCGGGAGGCGTTTATAAATTATCCTGAACTTAACTGCACCGGTTTAACCGATTCGTGAAAGACGTAACTACGGTGACGTCCGTGCGTGTCCTCGAGAAGATCTGATTCCGTTATTTAATAATAGATTAAGTTTTGAATTTAGTTTTATATGTTGGTAAATTGTGGATAAGTTGGTCTTTTTCTTAGTTTTTCTTCGTCGTTTTTTAATCTTGATTAAAAATTAATTTTTATGTTGATTTTTTTCTTTGTGGTTGTTATCTTAAAATCTTTGGGTTTTTTTTGCCAATCAGTCTTCTAAGGTTGGATTGAAATGAAGCCATTTTCTTTTGGACAAACACCATTCCATCCACCTATACTCCCTTCATTTCCACCGGGGGTCGTAATTTCTTGTCCACCACTTCCTAGTGTTGTGGTTTCTTCTCCACCGCTTCCAATTGTTGTAATTTCACCTCCATTATATTTACATCCTTCATCTTCTGATCAATAACAGACTTCTAAGGTTGGATTGAAATGAAGTTCGTTGGGACACTGTTGTAAAATTGGTTTACCCCAATCGCATTTGTAAAACTCGGTGCGGTCGATTTCGTGTGGAAGATGAACCACATATTTGCCATTTTCTTCTGGAAAAACATCATTTCATCGACCTGTACTCTCTCCATTTCCACCGGGCGTCGTGATTTCTTGTCCATCACTTTCTGGGGTTGTGATTTCTGGTCCACCACTTTTTGGTGTTATGGTTTCTTCTCCGCCGCTTTCAGGTGTTGTAATTTCACCTCCGTTATCTCTACATCCTTCATCTGCTGGCCAATCACAGACTTCTAAGTTTGGATTGAAATGAAATCCGTTGGGACATTGTTGTAAAATTGGTTTACCTCAATCGCATTTGTAAAACTTGGTGCAGTCGATTTCGTGTGGAAAGTAAACCACATATTTGCCATTTTCTTCTGGATAAACACCATTCCATCCATCTGTACTTCCTCCATTTGTTCTTATAAAGTCTTCGTCATCATCTTGAGATTTTTCATCTTTCTTTCGATTCTGTTTGTTGTGTTTATGACTTTGGCCTTCTTTTCTTCTTCGTTTATCTTCATTTTTCATTTCTTAATCCTGGTCATCAACAGTTATTTCGTTTTCATCTCTATCTTCGCTCAAATTCTTATCATCATCAGAAATTTTGTCTTGGTTTCGTCTTCTATATCCATTATTTTTTTATTTTGCATCTTTTTCTGGTTTTTAGTGTCTTTACGTTTTTTGTCTTTGATCCTCTTAGTTCCTCTTAGGTTTTCTTCTTTCTTCGCAGTGTAGTATAGGAAAGTAAGACACTGACGTAGAAATAAGTATAATAAATAGTAAGCCATCGCTCAATGGGTAAGCAGTTGAATTCCTAAAACCAGGTCGATAATTGTAATTTGACGCTGCAAATATAACATGTAAAACCATCTAATGTTTGATTACCTGCAACCTGAACTTAAGTTATCACATGGCTACCCTGCCAGCGAGGCCAGAATAGAGTGAAGGAAATAACAAGAAAACCATACAACCCCACCCGTGTAGAGAAGAAGATATATTAGGCAAGTTCACTGAAGGTTGAAAAAAAAGAGATCAGAGAAAAACATGGGAAAGCAAATATCAAAAGAAAGTAAAGAGGGAATAATCATCGCTCAGGCTGGGAACAGTGGTGGACAAACTTCAAATGTAAATACTGCTGCTATCCTAGGAATGATCGCTTTTGTGGGAGTTGTCATCTTTTTGGTTTGCCTTTGTTGTGTGGCTTTGGTCTACTTCGTTAAGAGGCACGAAAAGGCAATGGAAAGAAGATTGAGACGTCACCTCAGCCAGGAACAGGTGTGATAAGGATATCAGTGCAGAAACGCTAGTGAATTTGAGTGTAATAGCAGAGTAGTGTGCGCAAAGTAAGTGTAGAAGATATAGTTTAAAATGTAATGCCCGTGGCGGAAGAACTGGATTCTCTACTAGATAAAGTTAGACAATTTCACAAAAATTTGATTAAGGACAGTAGTGACAGAAGAGATAGATAACTTAAGTTATCACAGCAGTCAAAATCCACATTTACTTCGTTTTTATAAAGTCATCATCATCATCTTGACAATTTTCATCTTTCTTTCGACTCTGTTTGTTGTGTTTATGACTTTGGACCCCTTTTTTTCTTCGCTCAGCCTCATTTTTCATCTCTTAATCCTGGTCACCAACAATTATTTCATTTTCATCTGTATTTTCGTCTACATTCATCATTAAATTAACTAGTTTTCATAAAATCTTGATCATCATCTTTACATTTCTGATCTTCTTATTTTACTTCTCATCATCAGAAGTTTTATCCTAGTTTCGTCTTCTATGATCATCATTTTTGCATTTCACATTTTTTTTAGTTTTTTAGTATCTTTACGTTTTTTTGACTTTGATCTTCTTGTTTCCTTCTGTCTTCAAAGTCAAAACCAACATTTACTTCGTTTTCATAAGGATTTCATCATCACCTTGACATTTTTCATCTTTCTTTCGACTCTGTTTGTTGTATTCATGAATTTGGTCCTCCTTTTTTCTTCGCTTATCTTCATTTTTAATCTCTTAATCCTGGTCATCAACAGTTATTTCGTTTTCATCTTTATCTTCGTCTAAATTCTCATCGTCATCCGAAATTTTATCTTAGTTTCGTCTTCTATGATTATCATTTTTGCATTTCACATCTTTTTCTAATTTTTTAGTGTCTTTACGTTTTTTGTCTTTGATCTTACTTAATCTTCGTAGTTTTTCTTAAGTTTTCTTCTTTCTTCACAGTCAAAATCAACATTAATTTAGTTTCCATAAAGTCTTCATCGTCATCTTGACATTTTTCATCTTTCTTTCGACTCTGTTTGATGTGTTTATGACTTTGGTCTTCTTTGTTTCTTCGCTCATCTTCATTTTTCATCTCTTGATCCTGATCATCAACAGTTATTTCGTTTTCATCTCTATCTTCGTCTATCTTCGTCTATCTTCGTCTAAATTCTCATCATTATCAGAAATTTTGTCCTGGTTTTGTCTTCTACGTCCATCATCTTTACATTTCACATCTTTTTATTGTGTTTTAGTGTCTTTACGTTTCTCGTCTTTGATCTTCTTAGTTCTTCTGAGGTTTTCTTCTTTTTTCACAGTCAAAATCAACATTAACCTCGTTTTCATAAAGTCTTCATCATCATTTTGACATTTCTCATCTTTCTTTCGACTCTATTTGTTGTGTTTATGACTTTGGTCTTCTTTGTTTCTTCGCTCATCTTCATTTTTGATCTCTTAATCGTGGTCATCAATAGTGATTTCGTTTTTACCTCTATCTTCGTGTAAATTCTCATCGTCATCCGAAATTTTGTCCTAATTTTGGCTTCTATGATCATCATTTTTGCATTTCACACTTTTTTCTGGTTTTTTAGTATCTTTGCCTTTTTTGTCTTTGATCTTCTTAGTTCTTCGTAGGTTTCCTTCTTTCTTCATAGTCAAAATCCACATTTACCTCGTTTTCATAAGGTCCTCATCATCATCTTGACATTTTTCATCTTTCTATCGACTCTGTTTGTTGTGTTTATGATTTGATTTTCTTTGTTTCTTCGCTCATCTTCATTTTTCATCTCTTGATCCTGATCATCAACAGTTATTTCGTTTTCATCTCTATCTTCGTCTAAATTCTCATCATTATCAGAAATTTTGTCGTGGTTTCGTCTTCTATGTCCATCATTTTTGCATTTCACGTCTTTTTCTGGCTTTTTAGTGTCTTCACGTTTTTTGTCTTTGATCTTCTAAGTTCTTCTAGAATTTTCTTCTTTTTTCACAGTCAAAATCAACATTAACTTAGTTTTCATAAGGTCTTCATCATCATCTTGACATTTTTCATGCTTCTGTCAATCCTGGTTGTTATGTTCGTGACTTTGGTCTTCTTTTTCTTCGTTCATCTTCATTTTTCATCTCTTAATCCTAGTCATCAACAGATATTTTTTACTCTACTAAGAAGATATTTTCAACTCTACCTTCATTTAAATCAGGGATCCCCAAACTATTTTGGACAAGTGACCAATAGTTTGGGGATCCCTCCAAAATGAACTATTACTTCAGACCCCCATGGCTAAATAACCTACTTTTGAGATCAACCTCGTCGACACCCAAAATTAGTTTTTGTTTATGTCGACCCCTAGGAAACCGATATCTATCCCAAGGGGTCGATATCGACCACTTTGGAAATCCTTGATCTAAATTCTCATCATTATCAGAAATGTTATCCTGGTTTTGTTTTCTATGCCAATCATTTGTACATTTCACCCATTTTTCGAGTTCTCTTAGTGTCTTTACGTTTTATGTCTTTGATCTTATTTAATCTTTTTAGTTCTTCTTAGGTTTTCTTCTTTCTTCACAGTCAAAATCAACATTAACCTAGTTTTCATAATGTCTTCATTATCATTTTTAGATTTTCATCTTCTTTTCGACTTTACTTATTATGTTTATATCCTTGGTCCTCTTTGTTCTTTTGATCATGCTTATTTTTTGCTTCTTAATCCTCATCTGCTTCTTAATGTTAACCCTCATTAACACATACCTCAATTTCATCGTTATTTTGGTTTTAATTTTCACCAACATCTGGAGTTTTGTCCTAATTTTGTCCTGATTTCGTCTTTTTTGTGTTTTATTTTTACATTTAACATCTTTTTGTTGCTTTTTACTACCTTTATGTTTTTCGTCTATGATTTTCTTAGGTTTTCTTCTGTCTTCACAGTGAAAATCAACATTAACCTCGTTTTCATAAAATTTTCATCATCTTCTTTACATTTTTCGTCTTCTTTTAGACTTCCTCTTTTCGATTTATTGTATTTATGTCTTTGATCCTTTTTTTCTTTACTCATCTTCATTTTTTACATTTTAATCTTAGTCATCAACATATTCCTCAATTTCATCTTTGTCTTGGTTTCCATTGTCATCATTCCATCAAAAATGTTGTCTCAACTTCCTCTTTTTTATCTATCGTTTTTACATTTCACGCAATTTGTCATTTTTTATTGTCTTTTACGTTTTTCGTCTTTGATTTTCATCAACATGTTTGATTCATCAACATATTCCTCAATTTCATCATTATTTTTGTTTCCATTCTCATAATTTCATCAAAAATGTTGTCTCGACTTCCTCTTTTTTATCTATAGTTTTTACATTTCACGGATTTTTGTCATTTTTTATTGTCTTTATATTTTTTTCTTTGATCTTCTCTATTCTTCATAACTTTTCTTCCTTTTTCATAGTTAGAATCAACATTTACCTAATTTTAATGAAATCTTCATCATCATTTTTTATATTACTTATCTTTTTTTTAACCTCTATTTGTTGGGTTTATGCCTTTGATTCTTTCTTTTATCTTGACTCATATTTATTATTGGCTTCGTCGTTTTGGCCATCAACACTTAATTCTTCTTCATTCATTTCGTCTTTATTTTTATTGTCATCATCTTCATTTTTTTTAAATTTAGTTTTTATTTCATTTATATTATCAGAAATTTCAATCTTTTAAAATTTGTCATTTTATTTTTTTTTATGAATCGTTTGTGTATCTCACATCTTGTTTTAGGTTCTTTTTCTATGTCTTTTTTGGTCTTTTTTGCTTTTTTTATCTTATTCTTATCTCCTTTTCTCATTTCTTAGTTGGCATCAATTAAGGAATGTTTTAGTCTTCATCGTCATTTAGAGTTTTTGCCAGAAAAACTACTTTTATGAATTTTCTTTTTTTTTTAAATCAAATATTAAATCTCCGAATTCTTTTTAAAAAGAATTAAAAGGAAGGAAGGTTTTCTAAACTTTATATGAGTTCAGAAAACAATTCCAATTTATTTTCTAAAAGTAACCACTCTCCAAAGAAAATTACTAATCCGAAAACATTCTTTAAATCTTAAGCGAAAATTGTATCTGATTATATCCGAGTAATTCCGATATAGTTTGCGCTTTTTGGTTTTTCAATCCTGTTTAGAAATCTCCAAAGAAAAAATTTACAGACAGATAAACCTAAGTCCATACCATGAGTAAGAAATGAAAATTGGACTCTCATTTGGACTCTCAAAATTGGAAATACAAAACTGGACTTTTGAAATTTCCCATTTATCAAAAAAGCACATTCATATTTCGTGGTCTTTTGTCCAAATTTTTCCTCCTATAACTTTTTCTTTGGAGATTTCTGAAAACATCGGATGGATTCAACGAAACATAGTTAATGGCTTTTAAGGCTTTTTAAAGAGTTGTTATTTTTAAAAAGTAAAATGATAAATTTATAAAAACCAATTTGAAGAACTAATATTTGATGAAAATTGCTTCTCTTCACACATTTTCTCCCAGTGTCTACTTATTGTATCTTCTTTAGCTTTCTCTACTCATCTTCATTTTTATTCCTTCATCGCTATCCAATAACTTGGTCATCAATAACATAATTTTTTCTACTTTCTTTTGATCATCATTGTATACAAAGTCATAAATTGAGTTGATTCAAAAATTTCACTAAAATGAAACTTGATATTCCTCTAAAATGAATGCATAAAATTTAAAACACAAATTTCTAATTTCTCAATTTTAACGAAACTTGAAAAAATATTCTTTTTTAGCAACCTCAAGTTTGTTTTATTCATTTTATATTTTCTGATATGAAACCGTTTTGACTAAAAATAAGAGTAAACCGTAGAGAATGCTGCCGCTTTCAACTCATTGGTTTAGATACTGCCGGTTAACCAATTGCAAAGCCAGATCTATATAAATTTCACGATTCCATTGTATATCGGGCCGAAGCTGGCGCGCTTCTAGAAATCCACTATAACCCAGAAATAATAACGTTTCGCTCCCGCACGATCCAGAATCAGTCTTGCTCACGACTCCTTCATCGCTGAACCATCCCCCGTTTTTAGTGTTTCACATTCTTCTTCATTCAACACCTTAAAAAAACCCAAAAATGGTATGTTTCAATTTTCTACAATAACTAATCAAATTTATTTTTAATATAAATATTTTTAATATGATATTGTATTTAATATGTTATATATATGTATCATTTATCAAAGTTTCAGTTTATTTGAGTTAATTAAGTTTATTATAATAAGATATAAACACACATTATCTCTTTTTAAGTGCTTATATTAATAAATTTTTCTTTCACTAACCCAATTTATTAATAAAAACGTAAACAAACGTTTAGATCTTTTAAACGATTTACAAATTTCGAACGATTTAGATTAATAAATCTTAAAACGTAGGATGATTTACGTCATTTGAAAACTCTTCCTGTTAAAAAAAAATTTTTTTTTCGGTTTTTTTTTAAAAATACATCGAAGCTAAAAAGCTCTAACGTTCCCGTTTCGAATGTTTACTTGGGGGATATTCTCAAACAGGCCGTTTTAAACCGTCCGAGACAGATTTACGAGGCATTTATCGCGAAACGAGGCCCCATTTTTGCTTTAATGTTACCGTGACAAACGTCCGACACCTGTTTAATTTGGAAACGCCCTCGATTTTACTTGGCGTTTATACAATTACATGGCGCTTATAATCAAGTAAATGTTTTTACATAAGATTAAATTAATTTCTTTTCTTAATTTTTTGTATTTTGTTTATAGGATGAGTTACCACCGGAACAACTCGCAGGTAAGTAATAAAGAAATTTTAGTATTTAGACAGTCAAAATAAATAGAAGCTATAAATAAGTTATTTGGAAAGAAAAAAAAATTTTTGAAAAGGGAAATAAACATTTATAATTTTATGAAAGGTGTTTATTTATCTTATAAGTTGATTTTCTTTAGTTTAAGGTAGGTTTCATATTGAGGTAACTATTAATAAGTAAAGAGCAATTAGTAATAAGCGACTAGTAATCAGAAATAAGCAACTCACAATCAGTAAGTTGCGATATTATCAAATTTAGAGGCGATATCAAATTGCTCCAATGTGAGAGTTTAACTGTAAAAAGTTGTCTTACAATGAGATTTCACAACTAAGCTCTCACTTATTTTAATGAAACTTATACTAATCGATAGATACTAGTATATACTACAAATGAATAAAATATTAGTGGGCATTATTTAGCGATTCGCAAGTAAAGAGTAAATTAATTCGAAAATGGTACACCGCTTAAATGTGGTTGGTTTGTTTTCCCAAAACCGCCCCTTGTTGAGTCACCACGAATCCGCTTACACATACCGTCCCAGATGCTTTAAGCTCCATAACGTAACTTTTTATTTTTAATATAAATAAAATGTTAAATATTTCACTTTATTTTCTATAAGATTTTATTGAATATAAAATAAGTCACGCCTCTTCACTACAACCAGTGTTGGGTAAACGTTAATCATGGTAGCGATTGGCGAATAATTAATCGTCAATCGACTTCTGACATTAGAATTAATAATAATCGTCAATTGCCTTTACCGAAAGTTTCGATTAATCAATCGTGATTTCGAGTGAAGATGATTTAATTAATCAATCGCTACCACTATTAACGTTTGCCCAACAATGGTTGTGGTGAAGAGACGTGACTTGTGTTATGTATTCGTGTCACTAAAATGTGACAATTTCGTTAACATCGTCGTCGGAAAACAAGGGGACTTTTGGTGTATGAGCTAGAGATAGCCCTTATCTAACCAGCTCTTAGCTCACGATGCTCCTGATAAAACCCCATCAATACCCCAAGTAGCCTTGTGGAAGATCCAGCAGAAACCTTCAATAAGAAACTTTATTCTTATTGAAGGTTTCCAGCACCAAAATGAGAGAACAAGTAGTATGGAAGGGGAGAAATGAACACTTCGTTATGCGACATGTGACAAGCGAACGTTATCAAGTTAAAAACGAACAAGAAGCGGTTTGTGACGGAGTGACTATCCACTGACGTAAAGCAATGTAGCCTTAAATCGCAAAATTTAGGAATGATTTACTCGCCTTAATAATTTACACATTTGTATTGGGTGTTCATTAAAATTCGTGCTCAAACATGCCTCGAATTTTTGTTAGACATTGATAAAGAGATACGTAGGAAACGAACGCGATAAAGATGCTAGTAGAGCTTATAAGGTGCAGTGTCAATCACGCGACTACAACGGTTATAGCCGCGCGACTTTTGTAATGCGTCTACAGCAGTCTTATTAAGTGTCAGTTGTGCGACAATAGTCGCCTTCGGCTTTTTCTCTTTCGGATTTTACATTCAAAATTAGTTTTTGTTATACCATCATGGAGGTAACTTAAGCCTAGTATAAATTCATGTATGTTTTATTCATTACCTGATTGTTTTAAAATGTTCACTATTTCTTTTTTATTTTGATCCTTATAATCCTTACTTTTCGGATTGGACAGGCAATTCTAATTTTCGGATTCGCCCATTTTATTATTAAAGTTTTAGAAAAAACCTGCTTTTCATTAGTTGTAGCGGCTCTGGCGGCTAGACTGCTATTGTGGTAGCCGCATCGCCACGGTGGCCGTGGCCGCTTCTGTCGCCAACGCCGCAGTCGCATATACAGTATAACGTCGATTATCCAAACGTCAATTATCCGAACTCTCAATTATCCGACCCGAGTAAAATTGGACATGGGAAGGTCAGTTGTCCGAAGTTGGGTCTGTTTTACCAAAAATATTTGATGTCGGAAAGGCTACAATTACAGACATAAAAAATAAAAAAGAATTGATTTTGAATTTTGTGTCAAAGTGCGAAAGTCAAGACGGCAGCAAAAAGAAAAGGTGATGAAAAAACCTGAAAATGAAAAATTGGAAGAAGCTTACTTACCTCCGAACGTAACCTCCCTGATACAACCAATGGATCAGGGTGTTATAGAAAAATTAAAGAGGCTTTATAAAAAGCAAGTTTTACGTCATCTACTTTTAGCAGAGGACGAAGAAACGGCTGAAAGTGTTTCAAAAAAGCTCAATCTTAAAGATTGCTGTTACATGATAGCTGATTCGTGGATTACACTGACACAAGATAATACAAAATGAACTCAAAATGAAAAAGCTGAAACAGACTCTGATAAAGACTTAAATGAAATTGAAAATCTCTTTCAAAAAATTCCTGGTTTTTGGCAACAACAATGGACCAACACATGAAGCAGCGTTTGTAGCACTTGAAACGGCTTTGGTTTGGTATAAGAATAATAATAAAAAGAATAAGAGATTTAGCTGCCAAAAAAAGGCTAACAAATTTTGTTCAAAAAAAATTAGTGATTATTTTTCCTCTACGTTTTTAATATATTTGTTTTTGCATTTTGTGCATTTATATATCTTTGTTCGATTATCCAAACATTTCGGTATCCGAACACCCCTCGGTCCCAATTAGTTCGGATAATCGACGCTCTACTGTAATTCAATATCAATATCCATATAATTCAATGCAAACGAGTGGCTGACGCATAGTCGCCAGAGTCGCACGACTAAAGCCGTTGTAGTCGCGTGATTGGCACTGCACCTATAGGTTATTTGAGCACGAATTTAAATGAACACCTTATGCTACGTACTAATATCTATCGATTAGTATTACTTTCATCAAAATTGGTTGTTAGACACGTCTCACACTGAGGCAACCAGCAACGAGAAACTAGCAACCAGTAACGTGAGATATAGCTACTTGAAGATATTTTACATAAAATTAAAGCAAACGTCTCACATTGGCGCATTATATCGCCTCTATATTTGTGATATCGAATTGCTCCAATGTGAGATGTATATCAATTCTTAAATGTCATCAATTAGTATAATCACGCATTGCTGATTGTCATTTTCTTGTTGCTAGTTATCTCAGATACATCTCACATTTTAAAATTAAGAGAAACGTCTCACATTTGAGCAATATGATACCACCTTTGTAGGGTAAACTGCCCAAATGTCAGCCCCTCAAAAAATGTTTCCTAAAATCTTTGTATAAAAATCCATATAGAAAAATTCGAAAGACGACTTTAGGCGCATGGTCGAGATTTGGTGAGTTTACTCTATCTGCAATATTGAATTGTTCCATTTGAAAATTTAATTTCATTTTATGTAAAATATCATTAAAAAATACAACGTGTTGATGATTATTAGTTGTTAGTTACTTAATTATAAAACCTAAAATTTGAAATTTCTAAAAATTATCTTAAAATTTTTTAAGTGAATTTAATGTTTGAGTTTTGGAGTATTTTTTGGTATTGTGGTTAAATCGCGGTATGTTGTATTAAACTCGTTGGGGAAAAAGGAAACAATCCAGATGGCACAGTTGGCAACGACCGCACGAAATTGGGGCAGTAAACATTCGGTGGGATTAGATTTGTGGTATCCGAAATGTTTTGATCGCCCGCGCAGCTGTTCCATTAGAACCAAGAAACGCGTCCAAGTTATTCTTGTCCCGCAATCGGATATCGCGCGAGCGGATCCGCTGGTTCCCTTTGACGAGCCATCGGGTAACCATTAAACGGTTCTAAATTTAACCGTACTAGAGATTTTCCATCCGCCTTCGTCAACTGATTTTATCCTCTCAGATACCATTAAATACTAAAAATAGAGACATCATTTTATTTCTAATTAAAATAAAAAATCTTAATTTGATAAAAAATACATACCTATTTTTCAATTTTACTTCAATAGGATTTTAACACTTTCAACATTCAAAAAGAAAATATAACCTGATTTTTTAAAATCAAATTTTGGTTTGTTAAGAATACAAGATACCAAAAATGAAAAGTAATTTTTCATATTACTATATACCAAGATTTAATATTTAACGTGCAGTTTATGTTAGATTTATAGATGGACCGGTTCCAAAAATTTCTTGTTAACTTTTTAAATCTAACAATACAACAGTCTTATGAGGTCGTATATTTATTATTTATAAATCCCATCCACGTTTTATTACTTTTGGGAATTTATATTTTTAGGATTCATAAAATGATATTTCAGTCTCATGTGTTTTATATTAGATGTTGCATTTTTTTTCGAAAAACGATTAAAATGATCATTCAGAAAAACATTTCTTATAAAAATTAATTTAAATTTTTTTTAATTAGTCTTGAAGAAAGCTTTCGAAGCCTTCGACAGTCAAAAATCAGGAAGTATACCATGCGATATGGTCTCAGATATCCTCCGTCTTATGGGTCAACCATTCGACAAAAAAATCTTAGAAGAACTCATCGATGAAGTCGACGCAGATAGTAAGTATTTATCTTCATTTTTAATTAAAAAAATTTTAACTGTATAAATTAAAATCCCCATCTAGAATCCGGAAGATTAGAATTTGAAGAATTCGTAACGTTAGCTGCTAAATTCATCGTAGAAGAAGATGATGAAGCGATGCAAAAAGAATTAAAAGAAGCTTTCCGTCTCTACGATAAAGAAGGTTAGTCTATAACAAAAAAAGATTACTTAAACCTCTTATTAACTAACTTACAAGAAGAATTAATTAATTAAAATATATTCAAAAACATACAACATTGTTGTTTGTATCGATATCATCTTTGGTTAACTTCCAAGAAACTTTTCGCACGAAATGATAGATAACGAACAACGTTGACATGCCAGGACGTAAATTTACATATCTCCATCACATTACTTAAGCTAATAATATCACTCCTAAATGCTTAGGAGACGAAATCTAGACGGAAATACATTCACATCAGTTAAGTTCATTTTACATATAAATGCAACGTATAAATAACCCCTTAATAAAATAAAATTTATTAAAGATTTTATTTATATAAATATTTAAAGTTGATTTTGTGCCAAAATGCCAAAAATTTATTAAATTTGGATCTTATTTTCTAAAATATTTTCTAAGATTAAAAGAAAATTCAACAAATTTAAACTCTAATGTCATAAAAAAACAAGATTAAAAGATAGCGAAAATTTTTCACCTAACCTAAAATTTTGACCATTTTTTAAAAATCCCCAAGAGTTTATTTATAGGAATTAAGGAAAGATTTTTAAACTGAATGTAAATTAAAATGTCTAGTTTTTATTAAAATAGAGGGATTTTTCCTAAATAGTATGAAAAAAATTAAAAAAATTCTTAAAGACAACAAAGATTTTCTAACCTAAAATTTTGAACCATTTTTAAAAAATCCCCAAGAGTTTATTTATAGGAATTAATGAAAGATTCTTTAACTGAATGTAAATTAAAATGTCTAGTTTTAATTAAAATAGACGATTTTTCCCTAAGTAGTATGAAAAAAATTAAAAAAATTTCTAAAGACAACAAAGATTTTCTAACCTAAAATTTTGAACCATCTTTAAAAAATCCCCAAGAGTTTATTTATAGGAATTAAGGAAAGATTTTTAAACTGAATGTAAATTAAAATGTCTAGTTTTAATTAAAATAGACGGATTTTTCCTAAGTAGTATGAAAAAAATTAAAAAAATTTCTAAAAACAACAAAGATTTTCTAACCTAAAATTTTGAACCATTTTTAAAAAAATCCCCAAGGGTTTATTTATAAGAATTAAGGAAAGATTTTTGAACTAAATGTAAATTAAAATGTCTAGTTTTAATTAAAATAGACGAATTTTTCCTAAGTAATATGAAAAAAATTAAAAAAATTCCTAAAAACAACAAAGATTTTTTAACCTAAAATTTTGAACCATTTTAAAAAAATCCCCAAGAGTTTATTTATAGGAATTAAGGAAAGATTTTTAAACTAAATGTAAATTAAAATGTCTAGTTTTAATTAAAATAGACGGATTTTCCCTAAGTAGTATGAAAAAAATTAAAAAAATTTCTAAAAACAACAAAGATTTTCTAACCTAAAATTTTGAACCATCTTTAAAAAATCCCCAAGAGTTTATTTATAGGAATTAAGGAAAGATTTTTAAACTGAATGTAAATTAAAATGTCTAGTTTTAATTAAAATATACGAATTTTCCCTAAGTAGTATGAAAAAAATTAAAAAAATTTCTAAAAACAACAAAGATTTTCTAACCTAAAATTTTGAACCATTTTTAAAAAATCCCCAAGAGTTTATTTATAGAAATTAAGGAAAGATTTTTGAACTGAATGTAAATTAAAATGTCTAGTTTTAATTAAAATAGACGGATTTTTCCTAAGTAGTATGAAAAAAATTAAAAAAATTTCTAAAAACAACCAAAAATTTTCACCTAACCTAAAATTTTAAATTTTGACCATCTTTAAAAAATCCCCAAGAGTTTATTTATAGGAATTAATGAACGATTTTTAAACTGAATGTAAATTAAAATGTCTAGTTTTAATTAAAATAGACGAATTTTCCCTAAGTAGTATGAAAAAATTTTAAAAAATTCCTAAAAACAAGGAAGATTTATTTAAGTGATACAAATGAAATACAAAATAGGTTTTGGAAGGTTACCAAAACGAATCTTCAGGTGTTAATGTTGCGTTCATCAAGAAACAACGTCTTTATACAAATTGCTCTTACAAAAATAATGTTTTATTTTTAGGTAACGGTTACATTAAGACGTCGAGTTTGAAGGAAATCTTAAGGGAATTGGACGATCAATTGACGGAGAAAGAATTGGACATGATGATCGATGAAATTGATACTGACGGTTCGGGGACCGTGGACTTTGATGGTAATGTGTATACAACTTTTTTCTTACTCTCTTCTTCTCTAAATATACCGAGACCCTTCTCTCTATTTATAAATTTACGATTTCTAAATGCATAAACATTGAGAACGGGTTTTCGCAGTCGCCAGATGACGACAACCAACAACCAATTTGTTTTATACATTTTTACCATTAATTATTAAAAGTATTAAAAGAAAAAAATCAATTTTGATTAAAAAAAATCATTAAATTTAAACAAATACTTTAAATAATAATACTTACAAATTATTTTAACCTAAATTTAAGACATCTTGATATTACCGCCATCTATTGGTTTGAGATGTTATAAAAAAATTTGTAAACTAATTAATACTTTTTTAAATTTTACAAAAGTACTTATTTTTATAAAAATAATCTTTAATTTTCCATCATTCAACTAAATTTAACCTTTTACAAGCTTCAATCAACGATAAAAACTTAAAATTATATTTACGTTGACAATTTTTAATATTAATTTAAACTGTCAACATGAAATCATAGATATTTTAAATGAATATGGACAAATTTATTAGTCAAAAAATTGATCTTAATATGTTTAAAAACTAATTTTAAAAACTTTTTTTTTTTTTTTGTTAAAAAATCAAAAAGAAAATTAAATAAATTCAAAAATTTAAAAAAATTAAAAGATTTAAAAAAAATTTGTAAGTAATTTCAAGGAAGTAAAAGACTATTTAATGTCCATATTTTTCAAAGTCAATTAGAAGACTTTAGAATCAGATTTTAATAAAAATTTAGTTAATAAAATCAAGAATAAAATGATCATTAAAATGAATTTCTTAAAGAAAGTTTTTTAAAACATCATATTTAAATTATAAAGTTTGTATAAATATAAAATATAAATATAAAACGTCAAATTAAAATTGACAAATTACTATTAACAATTCAAACCGTTAGATGGCGCCACTTGAAGTCTTATTATGTGAGAGGAAAGTTGTATAAAATATTATTTATTTTATAGTGTGTGGTTTTAATAAAATATTTTACTAATATTCATTGTATTTTAAAAAAACGATTTTATTCTAAATAAAATTTAAATCATGGCAATAACTTAAATAATTTTTCAGAAATTTAAAATTTCCTAACTCGATGGTTTTTAAGGTTAGGTTTGTGTAAACAACAAGTTTAATAAGATTATAAGGTTTTTAAGTCATGAATTTAGTTTAAATTTTGTAAAATGGTAGATTTAGTTTCCCTGTTAATGAAAATATACTGTTCTGGGGGTTACTATTCGATATTTTTTTAGTATTTGGAATTAAAAATGAGATTTAGTTACGATAAGTTTCCGAAGTTTGAAAATGTCAAAAATAAGGGAATTTATACCGATTAAGTTAGGATTTTTTTAAAAAAGGTTATAAATTAAGGTTGTATTTCTGTATTAAGTTTGAAATTTTAACACATCAAATGATAATTAACCAATAAATCCAAAGTACGATACACACTAAAAAAAATTTCAGTGTTCGGATATTTTTTGGTCACCGTATGTTTGTAAATTTTGTAAAATGGTAGGTTTAGTTTCCTTGTTAATGAAAAAATATGATTATAGATGCCACTATTCAGTATTTTTTTAGGTATTTGCGATTGAAGATGAAATTCAGTTACGATAAGTTTCCGAAGTTTGAAAATGTCAAAAATAAGGGAACTTATACCGATTAAGTTAGGATTTTTTTAAAAAAGGTTATAAATTAAGGTTGTATTTCTGTATTAAGTTTGAAATTTGAACACATCAAATGATAATTAACCAATAAATCCAAAGTGCGATACACACTAAAAAAATTTTCAGTGTTCGGATATTTTTTGGTCACCGATGGTATGTTTATATGTAAAAATATACATAGCGTTAAAGAAAAACAAATCATTTATACTCCACAAACCCAAATTTTACTCCTAATGACGAAAAGAACCGATCTATTGTTTCTACGTTAAACCCATAAAGTTTAATCGTCAGCTACAGAAGTGAATTTAACGAGTGAATTGTGTCTTCTCAAATATCTAAAAAAAACTATCAAATAATGCTCCCTATTATCTTAAATTGTCATTAATATAAAATCTAAACCTACCATCCGACAAAATTTGAACTTAGTCTGCGACTCTTCTCTGAGAAGTTCTTCGAAACTTCTTATAAGACATATTTTAAATAAAATCGACTTTAAATAATTGTAATAACACAAAACCACCCCTTTTTTTTAAATTTTAGAATTTATGGAAATGATGACAGGAGAATGAAACCACCATCGAAACTCCAATCCGTGCATTTTTATTTTCTTACTTCAAAAAACGACACACGTGAAACAGGATCTTAAAAATCGATCGTTTAGAAGAAATACCTTATTACAATACACTTTTTTTCTCTTAATCAAATTGATTCCTGCGAAAAATTTGTACCGTCAATGATAACAATTTATATTTTATGTATATTTTTATAAATTACACTTAATACGAAGATGTTCATTCAAAGAAATAAGTTGTGTAACTTTAAATATTGTTAAATATCGTTGGCACACTATTTATGTATCTATATTTAATTAATTACTTAATTAATTAATAATAAAATTTACGTTTTAAGTATGGCCTCTTTTTTTATTACCTTATTTATTAAAATTAATGAATATCTTTGGTACTTTTAATTTAAAAAGATAAAAATATCACAAAATAAATACGATAACTTCTTAAGCATGCAAAATTTTATAAAAGATAAATAATGGGTTTTATTTACACACCCGTTATTTTAAATTCACACCTAATATACTTTTTAAATCTTAATATTTTAATAATAATCACTTATTTCTTAATTTTTTAAGAAAAACACTCTTTATAAACATAAGTTGTATATAAATATACTAATAAAATGCATTTAAAACGTTTTTATAAATAATCACTCTCGAAATACAAATTTCCAAACAACTCTTAAGTTTGAAGCTTAAAAAAGGAAAATAAAAATGAGTATTATTCGTAATATTGAAAAAATCGTACAAAAATAACTCCAAATTTAAAAAAATAAGAAACACATACCTTTTATAACCTTATTATTTAAAATAATGAGGAAATTCGTTCATGATTTCTCTTACCAACTTCTGGTCAACTTTACTTTGTTCGTTTTCCTCGCAGAAAATCCTTGTGAAGCATTTTAAAATGTCTTCGCGACGATGTTGATGTTCGCCATAGTTTGTATTTCTCATGACTCGTTTGCAAAGTTCTAAATATTGTTGTCTTCTCTATAAAATGATACACATTAATAAAAAAACACATAATAAATAATAAGACAGAAGTAATAAAAATTAAAATTGAGAAAAATAATCTTTTTTAATTACCTTATCTCCAGGAGATAAATCCAAAATGTTCCTTACGATGATATCAATAAGTACTCGAACGTCGTTTGTGTAAAATAAACCTCCGGTTCGTTTATTATCGAATAAATCGATTAATAGTTTTAATACTGAGTGAGGAGGTTGTGGTTCATGGTCGAAAATATTTACTGGATCCTCTACAATAAATAAACATAAAAAAATATAGTTAAAAACTCATTTTCATTTTAAATTTAACCACTTCGGTACGGCGCCTATCGGCCGCGAAACGTCGCCAATAACTGGTTTTCATCGTCCGTACGCTGGCACAGCCGTCGACTATAGTCGACGCTCGGCTTTGTGGGGTCAGCTGTTTTTGTCGACTATAGTCGACGTCCGTACGGAAGTGGTTAAGAGTTATAAATAATTTTAGAAATTTTTTTTATTATAGGTCGTTAGGAAATTAAATTTTCTTTAATTTAAGTACAAACACGACCCATCTAACTTAACCCTTGAATAGACGCGCATGGGACTGGCAGTCCCCATGCCTTATCATGATCGTATTATTATTATTTTTTAACCCTTTGGCCTATAACCACGAGTCTGACTCGTGGTAAAAAAATTTGTGCCATAAGCGAAAACCATGAATCTGACTCGTGGTAAGAAATTTGTGCCATAAACGAAAATAACGAATCTGACTCGTGGTCAAGATTTGTGGCAAAAGCAAAAACCACAAGTCCGACTCGTGGCAAATCTTTTGTGTTCTATTGCCCCTAGTTTTTTTTTTCGCCAGTTCTGGTACACGGTTAAACGCAGCTAAACGGTTGAACGTCACGGCGCGCGATCAATTTTCTCGTATACTGGCTCGCGCAATTGGCAGATGTTGTGTAGGCCAAGGGGTTAAAAGTATGAACCGTCGTGTTCAAATCAACAATATTAACACTTGGTATGCGGGTAACGTATTTTTATGTTTTTTGCAATCTGTCACTGGAGCGCGGGTCACGTAAAAATACGTTTTCGTAGGTTTGTAGTTTCAACGGTTTACAGAGAAACGCCCGCTGCACGCCTAAGTTGGCGGCGAATTATACCCGCATGCCAAGTGTTAACATCGCATGATAAGTTCCCCCGTCTTTTTCCCTTGGGACCACCAAGAAGGTATAACTTCAAGGAATTAAAGTCAGGAGCCATCAGGTCCATCCTCGCTTTACCCGTCATGTCTAGGGCATCATAGGTGCAGAAGGAGGGGGTGTCTTAATACTTCAAGAGGCACCTCTCTCTAGTGTTCCATGGTTTCAGCTTATCTGCCCCGCAGAGGGAATCGGTTCGTTATTGTCGTCAGGTCATCGTCAGTAATATTGTGAAAACTGTTGAAGGTAGAGCCTGTATGGGTTTCTCTTCTCTATGTGTCTATCGGATTTATGGAGGTTTATGGCAACAGTGCATCCATAGCCCGTTTCTTCGCTTTAAGTATTTTAGTGACAGAGTCAACTATCGCGTTCCACGTTTCTTGATCATCCAGTATCTTAGCCACGACATTGTCCGGAGTCAAAGCCCCCACCTTGGTAGTTAATTGTGTTCTTTCCAGTTTCCAGTGATTGCAATGGAAAAATGTATGTTCGGCGTTGTCGATTTCTGAGTCCGCAAAAATACAGGCTGAAGTTACTGTTTTTCTTATTGTGTGTAAATATTTCATGAAATATCCGTGGCCAGTGAGAAACTGGGTCAGGTAGTAACCCACCTCTCCGTGACGCCGATCGCTCCAAATCTTAACATCCGGTATTAATCTCACCGTCCACCTTCCTCTAATTTCAGCGTCCCATTTGGTTTGCCAGGTGGGATAGGTTTATTCACGTGCTTCCCGTTTAGCAGTTGCTTTGTCTTTAGTTGTTCTGCTTTCGTAGATGGTTCTCCTTATCGAAGCCATTATGTCAAACGGGAATGTGCCCGTTACTACCTGTACTACCGGTCCCGAAACTGTTCTGTAGGCACTAGCGATTCGTAGCATCCCCCTCCGCTGGATATCGCATAGATTTTTCCATTTAATGGCAGTCAGATCTGGCGACCACACCTCACATCCATATAAGAGGATTGTATGTGCCACCTCCATCAGCAATCGTCGTATTTTCGCGCTTGAGCCCCCGGCGTTCGCCATCATCCTTGACAGGTTCGAAACAACTCTAGCCGCTTTATCGCATGTTGTCCTAATGTGTTCCGTAAAAGAGACTTTGTTAAGGTGACCAGACTTTTAGATGGACAAAACGGGACAACTAAGATTTTATTTCCTACTTTGTTTCCTACTGTGATTTTTTGTGATGTCTAATATTTAAGCTTTTCCTTATCAATATATTTTTTACTAATGACACTTCCTTAAAAAGATCATTTTCGGAAATATTATTATTTGGGAATTTTTGAGAAACACAATCAAATGATTTTTGCACATCGCTCCAATTAAGTTCTGGTTGTAATGTAAATCATTGAAAATGCGGTTCGGTCCTCCAAATAATCTTTGCAGTTGCTATAAAACTTTTTGACATGGTTCATATCTTAACGATTTATTGTACCCTGCTCTTCGAGTTGGTTGCGGATAGTTAACGGTAGAAAATTATTTTCTAAACTTGCTTCATACTGATATATTAAATTATTAACTTCATTTGTTACTTTGATTGCCGATATTTCATCATCTTCAGTAAGCTTTATAACGTGCTGAAAAAGAGCAGCTTGATTTTGTACAAACTCTAGCCAAATTTTTGAATATTCTCTTTCAAAAAACTTTTCTAAAATTGTAGGACATTTGTCCTGTGATAGAAAGTAGGATTTTAAATGATCGTACATCTTCAAAATTCTTTCGATAGCTGGCAGTAAAACTAACCAACGCGTTTCACTGTATCCAAGTATTTTCTGATATTCAACTTCCTTAGTAAAAGCAATACGTTAATCGTCGTAACTCGTACAATTCTTAGAACGCAAAGCAATGATTTTCATAAATATAAAATTCCACTTAATTTTAAAACTCGGAACTTTTGAAAAACGTCGCGGGACGCGGGACAAATTGTGAAAAATCGGGACTGTCCCGCCAAAAGCGGGACGTCTGGTCACCTTAGACTTTGTTGTCAATGGTCAGACCCAGGTATTTCGTGTTTCTTCTAGATGTTACTTCCACATCATGAATGCGAAATGGGATCTCAAGCGGTATTCTTTTTCGGGTTAAGAGTACTATTTCAGTCTTTTCCGTGGCAAGAATTAACCCCCGATCATGCATCCAGGTAAGTATGCGTCGCATTACTCCATTTAATTTCCTCTGTGTTTCAGGTATGTCCTTAGCTAGGATAACAGCCGCCAGGTCGTCTACGTTTTATTATTTTATAATAATAAAATAATAAAACGTAGAATACAGTATGACAGCATTTTTGGTTACACAAGAAACGAAACCCTTGTCTCCTACGTGCCAAAGAAGGGTAAGACTGTTGTATTGCTATCCAGCTTGCATACATCAAGCAATGAAGTTGCAGATAATAGAGAACGTAAACCAGAAATTATTGAACACTATAATAGTACCAAATCTGGAGTAGATGTAGTTGATAAATTATGCGCTATGTACAGCGTTGCCAGAGCAACAAGGCGATGGTCAATGGTCATCTTTTATCATTTATTGAATGTAGCAGCGATAAATGTTAGAATTATTTTTTTGAGCAATGGTACCGAATATATCTCAAGACGAGACTATCTAAAAAAATTATCTCTAAGTTTAGTTGCCAATCAATTGAAGAAGAAATCGCTTATTCAGTCATTGCTTAAAGAACTAAAAACTATACTAACAAAGCATAAGCCAACAACACCAGATGACAACAACAAACCTGGAACAAGTCGAAGATCTATCAAAAAGAAACTATATGAAGCTTGTTACATAGAAACGAAGAAGGACGCCAGAACAACCTTTACATGCGAGAAGTATAATACATATGTTTGAAAAAACACGTCAAATCAATTTGTCAAAATTGCCTTGAAGGTAGTAGTGAACGAGAAGTGGTTAGTGATTCCAAATAAAATAAACATATACAATAAATGTGTTTCTATCTATACATTTTTCAAGTTATTAAATGTTAACTTTGATTAAAGTTAAAATTACTTGCATTTTTATACCCTCATATTTTCAGGCTTTAGATACTTTAATAAACCAACTTGCTGTAAAATAATTTAAGTCATAATTCAAAATATAATATAAAAAATTGAGCCGTTTTCTGCTATAAGACTGGTAATCCTAGCGCTTGTACTGGTGTTACTTATAAAGGCCCGTCTACCCAAGGGTTAAATACTTTTTAAATTATTGATTTTTTTAATTAGAAAAACAATTGATTATCGGTCATCTTGGAAATTAAAAAAATAACCTAACTTTTTTACTTTTTATCCTAATATAGTCATGTTTGTACTCAAATAAAAGTATTTTCAATAAACTTTAAGAATATTTAATTTTTCGAATTTTTAACCCTTTATAACTCGTTTAAGAGACATTTATTTTACCTTCTCTGTTAATGAGTAAAAGTAACTTCTCGGTAAACGTTTTCGCAAGTGTTTTCTCACACAAAACGCTTATAACAACATTCTCATGTTGCAACTGAAACTGAAGGTTGTACGCAAGTATAAAGTTTAAAAATAAATCCGGAATTTCTTCTTCCACATCTTCAGCAGGCGGATTTTCGATGTAATTTAGGATAAATTTTACAAACCGATTCCCCAAATATTCAAAATGAGTAATCGGCATTCTCTCTCCCATTGAAAATATCATGGTTAGAAGTGTCGTTGAGAAATTTATTTTTGAAATATTCGTTGGATTTTCTTCAATATCTCTAAAATTAATTAATTATTTTAAATTTTAACATTTATTTTTTAAAAAAACAAACCTTGCAATTTCACATGGTAAAATAGAATTCAACATAATATTCACCACCGTCTTATCGAGATTACACAAAATCCCAAACGATTGCAACAACAACTGTCGAATGGGCCATCTCGTTTCCATTTGATAATACAAAATCAAATTGTTAATAACGTGATAATTAGACGCAATTACATGTCTTGTTATATTTAAATCAGCATTCGACTTGTTCGAAAAAAAAAATCAATTATTCCTCATTTTACCAAAACCTAACCTTAAAAATCTCACCAAAATCGAAATTAATTCCTTAATATAATCTTTAATAACAATTTCATCTTCGTGTAACATCCAACTTCTTTGTTGGGAATCCTCCTTACAACTTGTCAACTCGTTAAAAATAACTTTCAATCGACTAGCATCTCTCGTTTGTTCAATTTGAACGTTATCGACTTTAAATGATTCTTCGGCCAGGCTAACGATAGTACTAAGATAGGGAAAAGCTGAAGCGGGAAGGATATCGTGAAGACCTTGGATAACGGTGACCAAAGCGACTTTAGACATTTCGTGTGAAAGCTCTGTGTTGATCCGAACATTTTCGATCAAATCGTAAACGTTTTGGTGGGTTATAACCGGGGATGGTTTATGGGTGCTGTTTGAAACTATCGATTGTGAGTTTCGTGTTGTTGTGTCCGATTTTCTTCGTTCGGCTTCTGGGGCGATGTAAATTTCTTGTACTTGGGGTTCTTCGTCGAAGGATTTTCTTAGTGATTCTCTGCTTGAGTTTAAAGAATGAGCTAAAATATAAAAAAAACATTAAAAAAATAAAAAGAAAAATAAAAATATTTAAAAAAAATAAAAAGAAAAATAAAAATATAAAAAAAAATAAAAAGGAAAATAAAAATATAAAAAAAAAAAATTAATTTAAACCTAAAAAAGGATATTTTTATAGCAAAAATAAAAATCTAACCTCTAAAATTTACATCTGTCATTTCTGACATAAATATTTACTTTAGCAACCACTGTATAGAGTTGCCAACATTCAGTAAAGAAATTACCCTAAATTTAAGAATATTATCTTTCCCCCTCCATCAAATCTAAAACCAAGTTAATTTTTCAAATATAAAAATTAAAAAAAATAATTTTAGAAAGAAATTTTTATTAAAAATCGATAGGAAATTAAATTTCCTTTAATTTGAGTACAAACACGACCTATCTAATTTTAATAGATCGAAAATTATCGAAATTTTTAATTTTAACCAAAAACCGAAAGTCGGCCATCTTGGAATTTTTTAAATTAACCTAACTTGTTTATTTTTTATTCGAATATAGTCGTGTTTGGTATCAAATCAAAGGATTTTTGATAAGCTTTAAGGATTTTTAATAAATTTTACGAATTTTTAATAAAAATTTCAAATTTTCCAAAAAAATTAAAAAAAAATTTAATTTTTCAAAAATAATGTCAAAATTTTCAAAAAAAAAATCAAAATTATCAGTGAAATATCAAAACCTTCAACAAATTTCTAAAAAATCTAAAAAAAAATCAAAAAATATTCAAAATTTTAAAAAAGAAATGTCAAAAATAATTCTAAAATAAAATTTTTATTAAGATTCGATAGGAAACTAAATTTCCTTTAATTTGAGTATAAACACGACGTATCTAACTTTAATAGATGGAAAGTTATCGAAATTTTTAGTTTTAATGACAACCGGAAGTCGGCCATCTTGGAATTTTTTAAACTAACCTAACTTTTTTGTCTTTTAGCCGAATATAGTCGTGTTTGATATCAAATTAAAGGATTTTTAATAAACTTTAAGAATTTATAATCAAAATTTAAAATTTTTCCAAAGAAGTGTTTAATAAAAAAAATTAATTTTATAAAAAGTCAAAATTTTTTAAGAAATGTCAAAATTTCTTAAGAAATACCAAAAACTTCAAAAAAATTCTAAAAAAAGACAAAAAATGGTAAAAAATACAAAAAAGTTAAAGGTTTGAAAAAAAAAGAAATGTCAAAAGTAATCTTAGAACGAAATTTTTATTAAAAATCGATAGGAAATGAAATTTCCTTTAATTTGAATACAAACACGACATATCTAACTTTAATAGATCAAAAGTTATCGAAATTTTTAATTTTACTGACAACCGGAAGTCGGCCATCTTGGAATTTTTTAAATCAACATAACCTCTCTGTTTTTTATCCGAATATAGTCGTGTTTGATATCAAATTAAAGGATTTTTAATAAACTTTAAGAATTTTTAATAAAAATGTCAATTTATTCCATAAAAATGTTTAATATAAAAAAATTAATTTTATAAAAACATCGAAATTTTTCAAAAAAATCTCAAAATTCTTTAAGAAACATCAAAAACTTCAAGATATTTCTAAAAAGAAACAAAAATGCTAAAAATTAAAAAAAAAAATGTTAAAGTTTCAAAGAAAGAAATATCAAAAGTAATTTTGGAACGAAATCTTTATTAAAAACCGACAGGAAATTAAATTTCCTTTATTTTGAGTACAAACACGACCTATCTAACTTTAATAGATCGAAAGTTATCAAAATTTTTAATTTATTAAACAATTGAAAGTCGGCCATCTTTAAAATTTTATAAGAAATTGATAGAAAATGCAATTTCCTTTAATTCAAGTACAAACACGATATATTTACCATCAAAAATAAATAAGCTATCGAAATAGTTAATTTTAATGACAACCGGAAGTCGGCCATCTTGGAATTTTTTAAATTAACCTAACTTGTTAATTTTTTATCCGAATATAGTCATGTTTGGTATCAAATTAACGGATTTTTAATAAACTTTAAGAATTTTTAAGAAAAATTTCAAATTTTCCAAAAAAATTGAAAAAAAATCAAATTTTTTAAAAATAATATCAAAATTTTCAAAAAAAATATCAAAACTTTCAAGGAATTTCTAAAAAAAATTAAAAAAAAAAATCAAAAAAATATTAAAAATTTAAAAAAAGAAAAGTCAAAAATAGTTTTGAAAGAAAATTTTTATTTAAATTCGATAGGAAATTAAAATTCCTTTAATTTGAGTACAAACACAACGTATCTACGATCAAAAATAAAGAAGTTATCGAAATTTTTAATTTTAATGACAACCGGAAGTCGGCCATCTTGGAATTTTTAAAATTAACCTAACTTATTTATTTTTTATCCGAATATAGTCGTGTTTGGTATCAAATTAAAGGATTTTTAATAATCTTTAAGAATTTTTAATAAAAATATCAAATTTTCCAAAAAAAATTGAAAAAAAAATTTTAATTTTTCAAAAATAACATCAAAATTTTCAAAAAAATATATCAAAATTGTTAGTGAAACTTTCAAGAAATTTCTAAACAAAAAATTCAAAAAAAATATTAAAAATTAAAAAAAAGAAAAGTCAAAAATAATCTTAAAACAAAATTTTTATTTAAATTCGATAGGAAATTAAATTTCCTTTAATTTGAGTACAAACACGATATATCTACGATCAAAAATAAGGAAGTTATCAAAATTTTTAATTTTAATGACAACCGGAAGTCGGCCATCTTGAAAATTAAAAAATTAACCTAACTTTTTTATTTTTTAACCGAATATAGTCGTGTTTGGTATCAAATTAAAGGATTTTTAATAAACTTTAAGAATTTTCCATAAAATCTTTAATTTTTTTAAACCGCCATCTTAAAAATTTAAAAACTAACCTAACTTTTTTATTTTTAATCGAAATATAGTCGTGTTTGGTATCAAATTAAAGGATTTTTAATAAATTTTAAGAATATTTAAGAATTTTAAAGAAATTTTTTTATTAGAAGTCATTAAAAACCAAAATTGTATCTTAAAATTAATTACCATACTGTTGGCAACTCTGCTATCATTACCTAAGGAAAAAATCTCAATAAAAACTAATTTTTTTCACTAAATAAACTGAAAAAATAATAATAAATATTAATTTTAATAAATTTCCAACCCAACATAACCTCAAAATTTATTTAAATAACAAAAAATATTTTTTACAATTTAAATACCTGCATTTTTTTCTAAATACTTCTTTTCATTCATTGAATTCCGACTAAAACCCCTTGAATTCCCACTATTAGTCATATTTAATGGTCCTGTATGTTTCGACGGAGCTCCTTTAACACATTCCATCTCTCCGATTGAGTTTTTAAATAATAACGGTGGACCGTCTTCTCCGCTAATAGAATGTTCCACGACTTCGGGCATTTGTTCAACTTGTCGCCTCATTTCTTTTAACCGTTGTATTAAATCCGATTTGGTGCTAAGTAAGTATTCGGATTTGATTTCGTGTCTTTGAACGTAATCGATAGCGTGGTCTAAATACTGGAGGTAAAAAGCCGGACTGACGGTAACTTTTTCTATGTAGTTCGAAGGGATGAATCCGATTTCGCCCCTTTGGGACATCACTTCCCACCAGTTTTTATGCTTTGTGTTTGTTTGGTTTAAGATGAAGTAATCGTTGGCTTTGAAACTGAGGGTTTTGGGGTATAAGGCGTCGAAATCGTATTTGCTGCGTAACATATCCAAGTTTACTAAAAGGTTTTTTAAATTATTAAATTGGGAAAAGTGGGAAATTAGGTTTTCACGGTCAATTTAATTGTCAATTTCGCCGGGATGTTGTCATGCGAAAAGATGTGTTTACTTACCGGTGTTAATTGATTTTTTCGACATGTCTTAACGTTTGGTAACGTTACGAGGCTTGTTTTTTAGTTTGGTTTTAGTGTTTTATGAAAAAAATCCAACATAACTAACTACAAATTCAAAATAATGACATTTGTGCTGTCAACGCCTCTTTATATCTGTCATTATTAATTGATCTTTTATTATTTACGTATAAATAATTAGATTTAAAATTTTGATCTCATCATGAATTAAGATTAAGTTTTTGTATTATTTTACTTTTAATTTTGAATAATTCTATATAAAGTCTTAAATAGATGTTAGAAATAACTAAGTTTTATAAAAATTATTAATAAATAAAAAGAAATCAGTAATTTTTAATTATTCATATAAATTTTAAGGCATGAAGTTGTCAAATAAAAATTTTAATATTTCACATTATTTTACTATTAATTATGAATAGTTTTAAATAAATTCTTAATTAGATGTTAAAAATAAATTAATTTCGTTAAAATTATTAATAAATAAAAAGAAATCAGTATTTTTAAATTATTCATATAAACTCTAATAGACATGAAGTTGTCAAATGAAATTTTTAATTTTAACATTATTTTACTTTTAATTATGGATAATTCTAAATAAATTCTCAATTAGATGTTAAAAATAATTGAATTTTATCAAAATTATTAATAAATAAAAAGAAATAAGTGTTTTTAAATTATTCATATAAACTCCAATAAACATGAAGTTGTTAAATAAAATTTTTAATTTTAACATTATTTTAGTTTTAATTATGAATAATTCTAAATAAATTCTTAATTAGACTTTAAAAATAATTGAATTTTATCAAAATTATTAATAAATAGAAAGAAATTAGTATTTTTAAATTATTCATATAAATTTTAATAGACATGAAGTTGTCAAATAAAAATTTTAAAATATCACATTGTTTTATTTTTAATTATGAATAATTCTAAATAAATTCTTAATTAGATGTTAAAAATAACTAAGTTTTATGGAAATAATTAATAAATAAAAAGAAATTAGTATTTTTTAATTATTCATATAAAATCTTATAAACATGAAGTTAATCTCAAAAAGATTTTAAAATTCCTATATTATATTACTTTTAATTACGAATAATTCTAAATAAATTCTTAATGAGATGTTGAAAATAATTAGTTTTTATGAAAATAATTAATAAATAAAGAGAAATTAGTATTTTTTAATTATTCATATCAACTCTGATAGACATGAAGTTGTCAAATGAAATTTTTGATTTTATCATTATTTTACTTTTAATTATAAATAATTCTAAATAAATTCTCAATTAGATGTTAAAAGTAATTGAATTTCATTAAAATTGTTAATAAATAAAAAGAAATTTGTATTTTTAGATTATTCATATGTACTAATAGACATAAAATCGATATCTACATAAAGTCAATAAATATCTCTCTGATATAAAACCTTTATTAAATCTTAATTCTTTTTTAATTTTTTAATGTAATTTTCTTTATTTGAATATTTTATTCTTGATTTTTTAACAAAAAGTTTTTAAAATCTGGGTTTTAATTTTAATGAAACAACTTTTTTGATGAATAAACTTTTGTCCATATCGTTTAAAAAATCTATTATGACACTTTGACAGTTTTAGGTTATTTATTTATTTTAGGTTATTTTTATTAATTTTGGATTTTTACTATATTTTTATCGTTGATTGAAGCTTGTAAAAGACTAAATTTGGTTCAATTATTAATTATAAATCTTTATTAAACCATCACTAATAATTTTAAGATATCAAATGACAAAAATGTTTTCGAAACCCAACATTTTTTAGGTTATTGCCTTCCTCAGCATAAAAAGAATTAACACACTTCAGCAAATTTTACTTTATCAACACATCTAACACATTCTACAATCATGTCGATTACTCGGTTTGTATTTTTACTATTTCTCGTTAATATTTCCGATTGTCTTTTTGATAACGGTAAAGTAAATACTGTTTTAAACGGTAAAGTAAATTCGTTTAATAAGATTTTAATAAACTTAATTTTACAGAAGTAAATTTAAAATGTTTTGGGAAACGTTACGATAACGTTACATTAACGACTTATTTTCCAAATTATAACAGCGAAGAACACGACGATGGGTTTAAAGATGTTAAAGGAAATCCTTTGTGTACTTTACAAGTATTTTTTCAGTTTGTTTTAAAATATATTAATTAAATAAAACATTTTTTTTAGGATTACATGGACGATAGAACCGATTATGTAACTTTATCCATGGATGAGAGTTTAAAAATTCCATATGGAACTTCCGTTTGTATTCCGGAATTAAATAATCATTTGGGACATCGGATAAAGTTTGAAATTCGCGATAGTAGTAGTGATATTTTAGGTTATGGTTATAAAAGGGCTGAAATTTGTGTGAGAACGGAAGCCGATAGTTACGATATTAATTATAATAGACAAGTTACGCTTATATTTCTTTAAAAATGGATAAATATTTATAAAGTAGTTAAAAAAATATTTTGACAATGACATTTAATCTGTCAAATTTTGACAGTGACAATCTGTCTCATTTAACCTGTCAAAATTTGACAGATTGTCACTGTCAAAGTTTGACAGATTAAATGTCACTATTTTCAAACCTTAAAAATTAGTTTACGTTCTAAAAATGAATTAAAATTAAATCTAAATAAAAAATCAATTTCGATTTTAATGATTTTTCTTTACAATTTTATTTACATAAAGACATACTTTATCAAGAACATATTTTTCAAATATTACAAAACATTTTAAGGTTCGATAAACTCATACAACCAATCTTTTTCACCTTTACGAGTTAAATCATCCGATTTTTCATTTGGTTTTTCTTTTCTAAACCGAACCCTTTCCTTTTTCTGTCTTAATTGCCAAAAATCGTAAATAACCGGGCTCATATTATACCAGCAACTATTCAAAAAGGAAAATACATTTGTTAAATGGAATTTAAAAGGAAATAAAATAAATTTTAATACAAATTTTCCGGTCTTGGTACTTTAGCTGGATCAAACTTGTTTCTAACTAAAGATTCTCGTTCTTTTAACACTTGAAACGACTTTATTCTTTGAGTTTGAGTCGAACAATGGATATTTACTTGCATGTCGTAATCTCTCCGGTTAAATAATTCATCTGACTCGGTTGGTGAGAGTTTATTAACCGGTCCTTCAATTCGAACCTAAATTAATTAAAAAAATGTATATAGGGTGTCAAATAAAAAATGTTTAAAGCTATATCTTTATTATTTTTATTAAAAATTTCTTATTTCAAACAATTTTTTTCTTTTTCAACCCAACGAAAGAGTTCAAACTCAATTTAACAATAATATAATCTAATTTAAAAAAATAAAAATATCAAAAATAATTTTAAAACGAAAATTTTATTAAAAATCGATAGGAAATTAAATTTCCTTTAATTTGAGTACAAATATGACCTATCTAACTTTAATAGATCGAAATTTATCGATTTTTTTAACAACCAGAAGTCGGCCATCTTTATAATTTTATCATAAATCGTTAGAAAATTAAATTTAATTTAATTTGAGTACAAACACGACCTATCTAACTTTAATAGATCGAAAGTTATCGAAATTTTTCATTTTAACAAAAACCGGAAGTCGGCCATCTTGGAATTTTTTAAATTAACCTAATTTTTTTTATTTTTATCCGAATATAGTCGTGTTTGGTATCAAATTAAAGGATTTTTAATAAACTTTAAGAATTTTTAATTAAAACTTAATTTTTTTTAAATCGCCATCTTGAAAATTAAAAAATAAACCTAACTTTTTTATTTTTAATCGTAGATAGGTCGTATTTGGTATCAAATTAAAGGATTTTTAATATATTTTAAGAAAATTTAAGAATTTTTTAAATTAGAAATAGTTGAAAACAGATTTTATAATAAAATAAACAAAAACAATCGAGATATAGCTTTGAAAGTTTTTCGTTTGACACCCTGTATATTATTAAAAAATTTTATAATACTTTTTCAAAAAAGAAAACATTTTTTTATTTACCGTTCGAAGTAACGGAGCCCAATAAAAACAAATCGAAGCAAATGGATTATTTTTCTAAAATAAATGAAAAAGAAAATTAATTTTAAAATAAAATTTTTATATTATATTAACCAAATCTTCTCCTTTTCTTGTAGTGTTGTAAGTAAAAAATTTAAACCCTTTTGAGTCGAAAGATTCGCAAAACATGTATCTTAAAGATGGGATTCCTTTTCTGAAAATTAAATTTTAAAACAGAAATAAAATAAAAAAGTGAATGTTAATTGTTAATCTTACAATGAACTTGTAGCTAAACACATTACTGATGGATTTAAAACTCCCGCGCAATCGGAAGCGTCTCTAAACCAAGATTGAAATATGAAAAGTGGGTCTTTAATCGGAGCGTCTTCTAACGAGTAGATTTTTTGTACTTCGAACATTTCTTTTAAATCTATTTTGAGAAAAATGATAATTTAATTAGTTAATTTTTTAATTTTTATTTCTATCTTTTTTAGTTTTTAATTTATATAGACCCAAAGTTGAAAGAATGACATTTTATAGTTATTGTAGTTTTTAGTTTATAACTCCCTTAATATTAAAAATTCAAAAAATGTTTAGAATAAAAAATATTTATAATTAAAATAGGAATAAATTTTATTTGAAACATTTTTTTCTATTTCTTTTAGTTTTTGATTTAGATGGAACCAAAGTTGAAAAAATGACATTTTGAGGTTATTTTAGTTTTTGAGTTATAACCCCCTTAATATTGAAAATTGAAAAAAATGTTTAAAATAAAAAATATTTATAATAAAAAAAGAAATAAATTTTATTTGGAACATTTTGTTCTATGTTTTTTAGTTTTTGAATTAGATGGAATTAAAGTTGAAAAAAATGACATTTTGAGGTTATTCTAGTTTTTGGGTTATAACTCCTTTAATATTAAAAATTGAAAAAAATGTTTATAATAAAAAATATTCGTAACTAAAAAAGAAATAAATTTTATTTGAAAGATTTTTTTCTATTTCTTTTAGTTTTTGATTTAGATGGAATCAAAGATGCAAAATGACATTTTGAGGTTATTTTAATTTTTGGATTATAACTCCCTTATTATTGAAAATCGAAAAAAATGTTTTAAATAAAAAATATTCATAATTAAAAAAGGAATAAATTTTATTTGAAACATTTTTTTGTATTTCTTTTAGTTTTTGATTTAGAAAGAACCAAAGTTGAAAAAATGACATTTTGAGGTTATTCTAATTTTTAGGTTATAACTCCCTTAATATTAAGAATTGAAAAAAAATATTTAGAATAAAAAATGTTTGAAATTAAAAAAGAAATAAATTTTATTTAAAACATTTTTTTCGATCTCTTTTAGTTTTTGAATTAGATGGAACCGAAGTTGAGAAATGACATTTTGAGGTTATTTTAGTTTTTAGATTATAACTCCCTTAATATTGAAAAAGGGAAAAAATGTTTAGAATAAAAAACATTTATCATTAAAATAGGAATAAATTTTATTTGAAATATTTTTTTCAATTTCTTTTTGTTTTTGATTTAGATGGAAACAAAGTTGAAAAAGTGACATTTTGAGGTTATTTTAGTTTTTGGGTTATAACTCCCTTAATATTAAAAATTGAAAAAAAATGTTTATAATAAAAAATATTCATAATTAAAAACGGAATAAATTTTATTTGAAACATTTTTTTGTATTTCTTTTAGTTTTTGAATTAAATGGAACCAAAGTTGAAAAAATGACATTTTGAGGTTATTCTAATTTTTAGGTTATAACTCCCCTAATATAAAGAATTGAAAAAAATATTTAGAATAAAAAATGTTTGAAATTAAAAAAGAAATAAATTTTATTTAAAACATTTTTTTCGATCTCTTTTAGTTTTTGAATTAGATGGAACCAAAGTTGAAAAATGACATTTTGAGGTTATTTTAGTTTTTAGATTATAACTCCCTTAATATTGAAAATTGAGAAAAATGTTTAGAATAGAAAATATTCGTAGTTAAAATAGGAATAAATTTTATTTGAAACATTTTTTTCTGTCTCTTTTAGTTTTTGAACTAGATGGAATTAAATTTGCAAAATGACATTTTGAGGTTATCCTAGTTTTTGGATTATGACTCCCTTGATATCGAGAATTGAAAGAAATGTTTAGAATAAAAAATATTCACAATTAAAAACGGAATAAATTTTATTTGAAAAATTTTTTTATATCTTTTTTAGTTTTTGATTTAGATGGAATCAAAGTTGAAAAAATGACATTTTGAGGTTATTTTACTTTTTGGGCTATAACTTCCTTAATATTAAAAATTAAAAAAAATGTTTATAACAAAAAATATTCATAGTTAAAAAGGGAACAAATTTTATTTGAAACATTTTTTTCGATTTCTTTTAGTTTTTGAATTAGATGGAACCAAAATTGAAAGAGTCACATTTTGAAGTTATTTTACTTTTTGGGCTATAACTCCCTTAATATTAAAAATTGATAAAATTGTTTTGAATAAAAAATATTCACAATTAAAAAGGGAATAAATTTTATTTGAAACATTTTTTCCTATTTTTTTTAATTTTTGATTTACATAGAACTAAAGTTGGAAAAATGACATTTTGAGGTTATTCTAATTTTTGGGTTATAACTCCCTTAATATTAAAAATTGAAAAAAATGCTTAGAATAAAAAATATTCGTAGTTAAAATAGGAATAAATTTTATTTGAAACATTTTTTGCTATTTCTTTTAGTTTTTGAATTAGATGAAACCAAAATTGCAAAATGACATTTTGAGGTTATTTTAGTTTTTGGATTATAACTCCCTTAATATCGAAAATTCAAAAAAATATTTATAACAAAAAATATTCACAATTAAAAACGGAATAAATTTTATTTGAAAAATTTTTTTATATCTTTTTTAGTTTTTGATTTAGATGAAATCAAAGTTGAAAAAATTACATTTTGAGGTTATTTTAGTTCTTGAGTTATTTAACTTGGGTTATTTATTCTCTTAATATCGAAAATTGAAAAAAATGTTTATAATAAATCTAATTAATTGATTTTTTAATACAAACCAGAAAGAGTAAACTTGGATTCATCTTTATCGCATCTTCTAACAGCTATCATAAAACTCCTAAAAGATATCTTTGAAAAAATCGGTTTGGTTGAATTTCCAAAGTTTAAACAAATCATTATTTTTAATTTTTTGGGATTTTTAACTTTTAATCATTTTTGATTTTGACAGTCACTTTTAAAAAGTCAATTTTTGAATTTTTTAAAAAGTTTATAAACAAAAAAACGAACAGATTTTTAAAAAAATTATTTGGTTTTATTTTATAACATTTTTATATAAATTTCTAACTTAATTTTCAGTTTTAAAACATTTTTAAATTTGGGTAATTAACATTTTTAAAATTGAATCTTGAACAAATTTGGGATTTTCTTTTTCAAATGTCTCCTTTTACTTAACAATCCATATCTTCTTTTATAAAGAATCTTACTATATTTTTTAAGATATTTGCTTTTACTATATTTTTTCATCGCGTTTAAAATTGGATATTTTTTCCCACAAATTCCTCGGAAATCATCCGTATCGATACTCCAAACCATTACTCCGCTTAATTGATGTGCATTTGCAAATTTCATCTAAAAATAAATGATTTACTTATTTTAGTTATTAATTATTTGATAAAAACGTTCAAATACTTTTTCTTTAACTGAAGATGGATCATCGTAACCAACCCATTGACCATCACCGTAAACGTATGGAACTTTTTGGACTTTATTACGATATACTTTCCATTCGTGATGTTTAGTTTTATTACATATCTACAAAAAAATTAATTAAATAGTAATAATTATAGGAAAATGTAATAAAAAAAGGAAATTTTCTGCTTTGGTATTTTTAAATATTAACACTAATGAAGGTTATGATACTAAATGACGTTTTGGAAATGTTTAAGGTGCATTTAAATTAAACCGAAAATATATGGACGAATAAAGAATAAACAAAACGATTTTGGGGTATTTATAAAAATTAATTCTATAATAATAATACAATAATAATATAAATTTATATGTTCTCGATTGGTTTTTTTTAAGTAAATTATATTAATTTTAACTAAAATATACGAATTTATTAATTCGTTTCTATCAGTTTAATTTAAATACACTGTATTTAAAAGTGACAACTTAGTGTTTGTTGACATAAATTTATCAATAAATCTCAATTTATTTAAAAAATTAACCAAATTTTCATTTAGTTTTTATGTTAAAGTAAGTAATAATAATAATTTTATTTTTATAATCATCAATTATAAGAATAAATGGTAAATAAATAGTATAACAGATAAAAATTTTAACATAACCTAAAATTCATCTGTCAAAATTGATTTTTAACCTCAATTAATTTTACTATTGGGTTGGGTTGGGTTTAAAATAAAATTCTTACTTCATAATAAGCTAACATTCCACTTTGATTTGTATATTCTCCAGGATATCCCGGACCTAAAGTTGGGGTGACAACACCGAAAGATTTCAAACCTTCCGGAACGGTATAAGAAATCCCGTAGGATGGAATACCCATAACGATTTTGTTTGGAGGTGCTCCGCTTTCAATCCAAAATTTAATTGAAGCGTTCTACAAGTTTATATGTTTATATGATTGGAGATTTTAAAATTTAGACACTTACGACGTTCCTGGTTTTATCGACATCTTTCGTTGAAGCGTATAAAGGTGAATTTTCACCTGTAACGTTATTAAAAGCACTGTGGAGATCGTAAGTCATAATGTGAATAGCATCTAAGTGTTTTGATATTTCTCGTACGTTATAGGATTCGTGAACTTGTTTCGGAACGGCTGCAACGGCTGCGGTAAGAATAAATTGGTATTTTTTAAATTCTTCCTTTAATTCTTTTAAAAGTAAAGAGAAATTATCTTTGTCTTCTTTTATACCACCCCTGGCTGTTGGATATTCCCAATCGAAATCTAAACCATCAAATCCATACTTTTTTAAGAATTCAATTACATCGGAAACTAAATTTTCTCTTAATTTTGGATCGGAAGCAACTTTAGAAAAACGTATTGGTGATTCATTCCATCCACCGATCGCAACTAAAGTTTTTAACTTTGGATTTATTGTTTTTAAGTTATTAAATCTATAAAAAGCTTGTTTATCAACGTCTAATTCAGGATCTTGGATTCTAATCGTTCCATTTGAATTTATTCCGATAAAACTATAAATTAAATGAGTACAAATAAACGGATCTAAGTCTTCGATATCATATTTTCCATCTCCGGGTCTATAAACAGCCCAACTAGAGTAATAACAAGTTACCGTCATAGCTAAAAGATTAAAAATTAAAAATTACATTTAATTTTTGTAATAAATACCTTTAGATGTTGATATAAAAAGTTGTAAAGTGGTTATTAAAAGTATATATTTCCACATTTTAACGGTTTTGTGTTGCAAAGTGGATGTTTATTTGAGGGGAAAATATATTCAACCGTGAAAGAATTTAAAACGTTTATGTGCGTATTACGCGAACATTTTTCATGTAACAAGTGCTTTTGAGAATTTAACACTGGTTAAGTAAGAGAAATATCTTGGGAAAAAATGTTAACCTTTGGCGTTTGATGATAAGGTTTATTTATCGTTAGTACGTAGTAAATAAAGTTTGGAAATCCTAAAAGTTATCAATGTTATGAAAGGAAAACAATTCTAGGTAGTTTATAATGATGTAAAGTCGTTTTTAGAAAATTTCGAGAATTAAAATTGAATTTTAATCGAATTTAATATAAAAATTTTTTGATCAACTTTAAAAATTCATTAAAAATTCAATTTTAAAGATTTTGATCAGATTTTTTTTCTAAATGAAACTAAAAACATTCTAGTTTTTATTAAAAAAGACCGTTTTGTTCTAAATTTTACAAAAAAAATTAAAAAAATTTTCAAAGTTGGGAAAAAATTTTTTTAGGTTAAAATGTTTCGATTCTTAAAAAATCAATCATTTTTTAAAAATTCGTAAAAAATTGAATTTTAAAGATTTTGATCTGATTTTTTTTTCTAAATGAAACTAAAAACATTTTAGTTTTTATTTAAAAAGACCGTTTTGTTTTAAATTTTACCAAAAAAATTAAAAAAATTTTCAAAGTTGGTAAAAAAATTTTTTAGGTTAAAAATTTTTTTATATTCAAAAATCAATCATTTTTAAAAAATTCATAAAAAATTGAATTTTAAAGATTTTGATCCGATTTTTTTTCTAAATGAAACTAAAAACATTCTAGTTTTAATTAAAAAAGACCGTTTTGTTCTAAATTTTACCAAAAAAATTAAAAAAATTTTCAAAGTTCTTGAAAAATTTTTTTAGGTTAAAAATTTTTTTAAGTTAGAAAATTTATAATTTAAAAAAAAATCATAAAAAATTGACTTTTAAAGATTTTGATCTGATTTTTTTCTAAATGAAACTAAAAACATTCTAGTTTTAATTTAAAAAGTCCGTTTTGTTCTAAATTTTACCAAAAAAATTGAAAAAATTTTCAAAGTTGGTAAAAAAATTTTTAGGTTAAAAATTTTTTGATTGTTAAAAAATCAATCATTTTTTAAAAATTCATAAAAAATCGAATTTTAAAGATTTTATTCCAATTTTTTTCTAAGAGAAACTAAAAACATTCTAGTTTTAATTAAAAAAGACCGTTTTGCTCTAAATTTTACCAAAAAAATTAAAAAAATTTTCAAAGTTGATGAAAAATTTTTTTAGGTTAAAAATTTTTTTAAGTTAGAAAATTTATAATTTTTAAAAAAATCATAAAAAATCGAATTTTAAAGATTTTGATCTGATTTTTTTTCTAAATGAAACTTAAAACATTCTAGTTTTAATTAAAAAAGACCGTTTTGTTCTAAATTTTACCAAAAAAATTAAAAAAATTTTCAAAGTTGGTGAAAAATTTTTTTAGGTTAAAAGGTTTCGATTTTTAAAAAATCAATTATTTTTTAAAAATTCGTAAAAAATTGAATTTTAAAGATTTTGATCTGATTTTTTTTCTAAATGAAACTGAAAACATTCTAGTTTTAATTTAAAAAGATCGTTTTGTTCTAAATTTTACCAAAAAAATTAAAAAAATTTTCAATTCTGGTGAAAAATTTTTTAGGTTCAAAATTTTTTTTAAGTTAGAAAATTTATAACTTTTAAATAAATCATAAAAAATTGGATTTTAAAGATTTTGATCTGATTTTTTTTATAAATGAAACTAAAAACATTCTAGTTTTAATTAAAAAAGACCGTTTTGTTCTAAATTTTACCAAAAAAATTAAAAAAATTTTCAAAGTTGGTGAAATATTTTTTTAGGTTAAAAATTTTTTTAAGTTAGAAAATTTCCAATTTTTAAAAAAGTCATAAAAAATTGAATTTTAAAGATTTTGATCTGATTTTTTTTCTAAATGGAACTTAAAACATTCTAGTTTTAATTAAAAAAGACCGTTTTGTTCTAAATTTTACCAAAAAAATTAAAAAAATTTTCAAAGTTGGTGAAAAATTTTTTTAGGTTAAAATGTTTCGGTTCTTAAAAAATCAATCATTTTTTAAAAATTCATTAAAAATTGAATTTTAAAGATTTTGATCCGATTTTTTTTCGAAATGAAACTAAAAACTTTCTAGTTTTTATTTAAAAAGACCGTTTTGTTCTAAATTTTACCAAAAAAATTATTAAAATTTTCAAAGTTGGTAAAAAAATTTTTTAGGTTAAAAATTTTTTTATGTTCAAAAATCAATCATTTTTAAAAAATTCATAAAAAATTGAATTTTAAAGATTTTGATCCGATTTTTTTTTTCTAAATGAAAATAAAAACACTCTAGTTTTTGTTTAAAAAGACTGTTTTGTTCTAAATTTTACCAAAAAAATTAAAAAAATTTTCAAAGTTGGTGAAAAATTTTTTTAGGTTAAAAATTTTTTTAAGTTAGAAAATTTATAATTTTTAAAAAATTCATAAAAAAATGAATTTTAAAGATTTTGATCTGATTTTTCTTCTAAATGAAACTAAAAACATTCTAGTTTTAATTAAAAAAACCGTTTTGTTCTAAATTTTACCAAAAAAATTAAAAAAATTTCAAAGTTGGTAAAAAATTTTTTTGGGTTAAAAATTTTTTTAAGTTAGAAAATCAATCATTTTTTAAAAATTCATAAAAAGTCGAATTTTAAAGATTTTATTCCAATTTTTTTTCTAAAAGAAACTAAAGACATTCTAGTTTTAATTAAAAAAGACCGTTTTGTTCTAAATTTTACCAAAAAAATTAAAAAAAAATTCAAAGTTGGGAAAAAATTTTTTAGGTTAAAAATGTATCGATTCTTAAAAAATCAATCATTTTTTAAAAATTCATTAAAAATCGAATTTTAAAGATTTTGATCCGATTTTTTTTCTAAATGAAACTAAAAATATTCTAGTTTTAATTAAAAAAGACCGTTTTGTTCTAAATTTTACCAAAAAAATTAAAACAATTTTCAAAGTTGGTGAAAAATCTTTTTATGTTAAAAATTTTTTTCGGTTAGAAAATCAATAATTTTTTAAAAATTCATTAAAAATTGAATTTTAAACATTTTGATCTAATTTTTTTTCCAAATAAAACTAAAAACATTCTAGTTTTTATTAAAAAGGACCGTTTTGTTCTAAATTTTACCAAGGAAATTAAAGAAAAAATTAAAGTTGGTAAAAAATTTTTTAGGTTAAAATTTTTTTTAAGTTAGAAAATTTATAATTTTTTAAAAATTCATAAAAAATCGAATTTTAAAGATTTTGATCTGATTTTTTTTCTAAATGAAACTAAAAGCAATCTAGTTTTTATTTAAAAAGACCGTTTTGTTCTAAATTTTACCAAAAAAATTTAAAAAATTTTCAAAGTTGGTAAAAAATTTTTTTAGGTTTGAAAATTTTTTTAGGTTAAAATTTTTCGATTGTTAGAAAATCAATCATTTTTTAAAAATTCATTAAAAATCGAATTTTAAAGATTTTGATCCGATTTTTTTTCTAAATAAAACTAAGAACATTTTAGTTTTTATTTAAAAAGGCCGTTTTGTTCTAAATTTTACCAAAAAAATTAAAAAAATTTTCAAAGTTGGTGAAAAATTTTTTTAGGTTAAAAATTTTTTTAAGTTAGAAAATTTATAATTTTTAAAAAATTCATAAGAAATTGAATTTTAAAGATTTTGATCTGATTTTTTTTCTAAATGAAACTTAAGACATTCTAGTTTTAATTTATAAAGACCGTTTTATTCTAAAGTTTACCAAAAAAATTAAAAAAATTTTCAAGTTTGGAAAAGAATTTTTTAGGTAAAAAAGTTTATTTATGAAAATTAAGAAATGTTTTTACATTAAATCAAAATTTCAAGAAGCTTTAACTCTCTTAGGAAGGAATTTAATGTTTGGTAAGTGAATTCTAGGACAGATGTATATTACTTTTGACAGTTGTGAGATGTCATTAAACGTTGCTAACCTCACTTTATTTATGTTTACATTTTTATGTCGCCTTCCATCAAAGAATAAGAAAGATTAAAAACAATTAGGAACAAAGAAGACATTAAAAAAAGACTAAAACTTTAACATATTGATAAAATTTATTTCTTGTCATAAAATCATAACTACACAATCAAAAAATTAAGGACTATTTTGTTTGATGGCAGTTAATAAGGGATATTTAGGTCCGCAAGAACCTCTAAAATCATCAGTTTCAATCGACCATATCATCGTACCCACCAATCGCATCTGTTTGGCATATTTAGCTTTACGAGTAACCGATGCAACGTCATCGTATCCAATCCATTGATCTCCTTTGTAAGCATACGGAACCGCTTGACCGGGAATTTGCTTCCTCGTCCATCCACCTTCTCTAAATTTCAAACAAATCTCATTGTAACCCAACATTCCATCTTGTTGTGTAAATGGTCCTTTCAATCCCGGACCTTTTGTAGGAGCACCTACTCCGTTATTAGATGATGATTGTAAGGTATAAGTGACTCCGTAAGTTGGAATTCCAAGGACTAGTTTTTTACGATCAGCTTTACTTTTAATCCAAGCGTTAATACTAGCATTCTAAGTATAAAAAAGGAGTTTAAAAGGTTGTTTTTCAGAAGAATTAGTTTACTTACGACGTTGTTATCTGGATCTGATGAACCACCGTAAAGAGGTGCGTTATGACCGGTTTTTCCATCGTGTCCACCATGGTAATCGTAAGTCATTACATGGATGAAGTGGAGAGATCTAATGGGATATAAAATAATATGTAGAAAAAAAATAAATAGATGGAAAACTAAAATAAAGATTGATTTTTTAATAATTAAAGAATTTTTACAATCAAAAAATTTTTAACCTAAAAGAATTTTTTAACAAGTTTGAAAATTTTTTAAATTTTTTTGGTAGAATTTGGAACAATACGGTCTTTTTAAATAAAAATTAGAATATTTTTAGTTTCATTTAGAAAAAAAAATTGGATTAAAATCTTTAAAATTCGATTTTTTATGAATTTTTAAAGTTGATCGATTTTCTTAAGTTAGGTTAAGAATGGCCAAAAATTTTTGTCAACTTTGAAAATTTTTTTAATTTTTTTGACAACACTTGGAATAAAACGGTCTTTTTTAATTAAAATTAGAATGATTTAAGTTTCATTTAGAAAAAGAATCAAATCAAAATCTTTAAAAATGAATTTTTGATGAATTTTTAAAGTTAATTTTAAGTTAGAAAAATGTCAAAAAATTTTTCCAACTTTGAAATTTTTTTTAATTTTTTTGACAATACTTGGAATAAAACGGTCTCTTTTAATTAAAACTAGAATGTTTTTAGTTTCATTTAGAAAAAAAATCAGATCAAAATCTTTAAAATTCATTTTTTTATGATTTTTTTTTAATTGTAAATTTTCTAACTTAAAAAAACTTTTAACCTAAAAAATCTTTCACCAACTTTGAAAATTTTTTAAATTTTTTTGGTGAAATTTAGAACTAAACGGTCTTTTTTAATTAAAACTGGAATGTTTTAAGTTTCATTTAGAAAAAAAATGAGATCAAAACCTTTAAAATTCAATTTTTTATGAATTTTTAAAAAAATATAAATTTCCTAACTTAAAAAAATTTTTAACCTAAAAAAATTTTTCACCAACTTTGAAAATTTTTTTTAATTTTTTTGACAATACTTGGAATAAAACGGTCTCTTTTAATTAAAACTAGAATGTTTTTAGTTTCATTTAGAAAAAAAAATCAGATCAAAATCTTTAAAATTCATTTTTTTATGATTTTTTTTAAATTGTAAATTTTCTAACTTAAAAAAATTTTTAACCTAAAAAATTTTTTACCAACTTTGAAATTTTTTAAAATTTTTTTGGTAAAATTTAGAACAAAACGGCCTATTTTAATTAAAACTAGAATGTTTTTAGTTTCATTTAGAAAAAAAATCAGATCAAAATCTTTAAAATTCGATTTTTTAAGAATTTTTAAAAAATAGTTTTTTAACATAAAAAAAAATTTTAATCTAAAAAAATTTTCTACCAACTTTGAAAATTCTTTTAATTTTCTTGATAAAATTTAGAACAAAACGGTCTTTTTTAATTAAAACTAGAATGTTTTTAGTTTCATTTAGAAAAAAAATCAGATCAAAATCTTTAAAATTCAATTTTTTATGATTTTTTTAAAAATTATAAGTTTTGTAACTTAGAAAAAATTTTAAAATAAAAGATTTTTCACCAACTTTGAAAATTTTTTGAATTTTTTTGGTAAAATTTAGAACAAAACGCTCTTTATAAATTAAAACTAGAATGTTTTTAGTTTCATTTAGAAAAAAAATCGAATCAAAATCTTTAAAATTCAATTTTTTATGAATTTTTAAAAAATGATTGATTTTTTAACAATTAAAAAATTTTTAACCTAAAAAAATTTTTTACCAACTTTGAAATTTTTTTAAATTTTTTTGGTAAAATTTAGAACAAAACGGTTTTTTTAAATTAAAACTATAATGTTTTTAGTTTCATTTGGAAAAAAATCAGATCAAAATTTTTAAAATTCGATTTTTTATAATTTTTTTAAAAATGGTTTTTTAACAAGTAAAAAATTTTTGATTTAAAAAATTTTTTTACCAACTTCGAAAATTCTTTTAGTTTTTTTGGTAAAATTTAGAACAAAACGGTCTATTTTAATTAAAACTAGAATGTTTTTAGTTTCATTTAGAAAAAAAATCGGATCAAAATCTTTAAAAATGAATTTTTGATGATTTTTTAAAGTTGATGGATCTTCCTAAGTTAGGTTAAGAATAGTCAAAAATTTTTTGCCAACTTTGAATTTTTTTTAATTTTTTTTTAGTAAAATTTAGAACAAAACGGTCTTTTTTAATTAAAACTAGAATGTTTTTAGTTTCATTTAGAAAAAAAATCGGATTAAAATCTTTAAAATTCAATTTTTTACGAATTTTTAAAAAATGATTGATTTTTTAACAATTAAAAAATTTTTAACCTAAAAAAATTTTTTACCAACTTTGAAAATTTTTTAATTTTTTTTTGGTAAAATTTAGAACAAACGGTCTTTTTAAATTAAAACTAGAATGTTTTTAGTTTCATTTAGAAAAAAAATCAGATCAAAATCTTTAAAAATGAATTTTTGATGAATTTTTTTAAAAAATTGTTAATTTTCTAACCTAAAAAATTTTTTACCAACTTTGAAAATTTTTTAAATTTTTTTAACAACATTTGGAATAAAGCAGTCTTTTTTATTTAAAATTAGAATAATTTAAGTTTCATTTAGAAAAAGAATCAAATCAAAATCTTTAAAAATGAATTTTTGATGAATTTTTAAAGTTGATCGATTTTTTTAAGTTAGGTTAAGAAGCGTCAAAAATTTTTTCCAACTTTGAATTTTTTTTTAATTTTTTTGGTAAAATTTAGAACTAAACGGTCTTTTTAAATTAAAACTAGAATGTTTTTGGTTTGATTTAGAAAAAAAAAATCATATTAAAATTTCTAAAATTCTGTTTGTAAAACAAAAATTATTAAAAGACTTACTTAGATATAGCAGGGACATCATAACTTTCAGGTGCGGGATTTGCTGAAACTGCAGCTGTTAAAAGGAACTTATTTTTGTTAAATTCAGCTCGCATTTCTTTACATAAATCGGCAAAATTTTTCTAAATTAAAAAAATAAATTTGAAACATCATTATTTACCCTTAAAATTAAATTATTTTATTTTACTTTGTCATTAGGTGATCCCCCTCTTTTAGCAGGATATTCCCAATCAAGATCAAGTCCATCAAATTTATACTTTTTGATAAATGCAATAGCATTTTGAATAAACTTCTTTCTTGAAGCTTGAGTGGAAAATGCGCTTGAAAACGTGGTTGAACCTTGATTCCAACCACCGATAGCAACTAAAGCTTTCAAACCTCTTTTTTTATTCTTCAATCCGGTAAATCTTAAAAATCCTTCTACAATTTCAAAAAGATTTATCAGTTTTACCTCTTTTAAACATTAAAACCACTTCTATTTTTTGTGTAAAATACTAAAATACTTTCTTTTATTGACGTCTAATTCTGGATCTAAAATTTTAATAGTCGCATCTTGATTTATACCAATAAAACTATAAATGATGTGAGTGCAAAGATTAACATTGATGTTTTCAACTTCGAATTTACCAGATCCTGGTCTGTAAGTTGCCCAACTTCCAAAGTAACATGTTGTTACAGCTAGAAGAACAAATTACAAGTTAAAAAAAAGACAAAAATTAAAAAAAAAATCTTATTTGAGTGAAAATAAAAATACCAACCTTCTATATAAGGTGTTATTTGTAAAGCTACAAGAGTAACAAATACCAGAACGTTTAACAACGCCATTTCGACGAGTGTTTGGTGTCTTTTTCGTTTGCTCATTTATACTTTGTTCGGGACGAATAAAATTATGATTTTAAGTGGAAAGGAAATGCGTTAATCAGCGATTAATGCAAATTACTTTTTAAAAATTTAAGTACTTTTTAAAAGTTTTAAATAGTCTGCATTTATATTAATATTTAAATTTAAGAAATATTTTTTTGTACGTCATAAGATTTTTTTTAACTTATTCGTTACACGTTGTAAGAATTTTTTTTGTCTTAATTCCTTTAAAAGTAAAAAAAATGTGTTCTTTTAAACCAACATTGAGTTTTTAATAAAATCACATTTAAAACGAAATTTCTGTTTCCTGTTAGTTTTAGATTTTAGAGTTAACAAGTTTTTACCTTTAGATTAATTTATTTCAACTTCTTAAATATGTAAAAAGCTTATTTGTTGATGTATAAAAATCTTGAAAACAAATTGTTCCGTTTGGATGTTAATGTTTTATCAAATCATTGTTAAGGTTGAAGAGAAAATAAAGAATTTAACGTTGATTAGGTATGTATGTGGGAAACGGGAGGGAACGCCAGATGGCATACCGCACTTAGGCTCTATTGCGCCCTTTGTACAACCTCCCTGTCACTCACTCTGTCTACATCGACCAGCCTAGAGATCTACCAAAGGTTAGGATGTAGTTCAGAGGTGTATCCCTGATTCCATCCACGGTTGGTCAGTCGTTATCCAAGTCCCTTAATCTAAGGTCCTTGAGATTCGGGCAATCACATAGGATGTGCTTAACAGTCTCAACGTCTTGCTCGCAAGCACGATATAGAGGAGAAGCGGCAAACCCTAAATTGTAAAAGTGCTTATTAATGTTACAGTGTCCCGTCAGGAGCCCTATGATTAGGCGTAGATCCTTCCTGTTGAGACCTGTAAAGAACCGGGTTGCCTCACACGAAGGGTATCTTACAAGGAGAGTGCAAAGTCTTGGGGTCATAGATTTAGTTCAAATTTTGAAGGATGGTAGGCTTAGTTTCCCTGTTGAAGAAAATATATGGTTGTAGGGGCCACTACTCAATAGCTCTTTAGATATTTGCAAGTGAAGATGCAATTCACTAGTTAAATTCAGGTCTGCAGCAAACGATTAAACATAATGGGTGTAGCGTAGCAGCAATAGATTGGTGTTTCTCGTCATTAGACGCCGGGTTCGAGTTCTGAGAGTGTCCATTTCTACATATAAAGATACCATGGATGGATATAAAATTTTGCGACATCGAAGCATTTTTTGAGTGTGCACCGCACTTTGGATTTGTCAGTTAATTGTCATTTGATCTGTCAAGACTTCAAAATTAATACAGGAATATGACTTGGCATTATAACCTTTCTTCAATAAGCCTGACTTAATCGGTATAAATTCGGTTAATTTTGACATTATCCGGACTTGTCCTAACGAATTAATTGCATCTTTAATTGCAAATATTTAAAAAAATATTGAATAGTGGCCCCTATAACCATATATTTTCATCAACAGGGAAATTAAATCTACCATTCTAAGAAATTTGAACTAAATCCACGACCCCAAGACCTTGCACTCTCCTTGTTAGTAATGATTTAGATACTTGGCAGCCCTTAATCATTTCCCAGTAGTCTGAAAATTTAGAATGGGTAATGTGCTTAATGCAGTTGATGCGAAGTTAAAGAGGGGATGGTGACTGGTTCGGGTGAGCAGGATCGCCTATTAGCGGCCATTTTGACCAACCAGTCGGCCCTTCTATTTCCCGAGCAGTTCCCGTGTCCCTTTACCCACTGGAGAGTTACCTTATTATGCTTGGCTGCTATTTCCAGTGCATTGTGACGGTCCAATATAAGCCGGGAAGTAATCCTCTCCCGGCTTAGAGCTAAAACAGACTGTCTACTATCTGTGAGGATAGTAAAACACTTATCACATATGTTACTGCTGGAAATGCAGTTGGCAGCAAGCTTGATGGCAGTAAGTTGTGCTTGAATGACAGAGGTACCCGCCCCAAAGGGTTCCAAGAGGCGAGTCCGGGGGTGATGGGAGAAGACGCCTGCACCTATACCTGACTGTTTTTTAGAGCCATCAGTGTAGATTTTGAGGGTGTTGGTGTAATCAATCTCTGACATCAATAAACTGACGGGTTTACAAGGACGAGGTAACTTCTCGAAAACACGAACATGGCAGGCATAAAATCCTTTCTACAGAGTAGTAGAACAGATGCAGTTGAATGGGAGCTCTTTTGAGCGCCTCACTTCACAGCTGAGAGTTGCTGCCGATATATTCGTCCCATTCCCAACGCCATCTCTTGTATGAATAAGTGCAGGGACGGCAGGTTAAGCATGTTCTCCATAGCTTTAGTAAGGGTGGTCCGCCTCTCACCTGTAACAGAAAAATACGCTAAGCGCTGTACTCTATTCAAGGCAGTGACGGTGGAGAATTTTGAAGTTATGCTTCACCAAATTATTGCCCCGTATGTAAGCATTGGTCGAATTACGGCAGTGTATAACCAGAGAGTCAGCTTGGGGGACAACCCCCACGTCTACCTATGACCCTTCTGCACTGACCGAATGCGACAACTGCCTTTTTGACCCTGTTATCAAGGTGAGATCTCCATGAAAGTTTGCTGTCCAAGGTAATACCAAGATACTGGGTATTAGCAAGAGTAGGGAGTGTAACATTACCAAACCCCCTTTTTCTAGTGAAAAGGACCACTTCTGTTTCGTTGGGGTTTACAGAGAGGTCTTGCTTCCCACACCAATTCTCAATTTCCTTGAGTGCCACCTGAATCCTGTCGCATAGTACATTAATGTATTTACCTCGGACAAGTACAGTTAGATCATCCGCGTATTGAACGATAGAGAAATTGTTTGCCACCAGCCATCTGATGAGGCTATCCAGTGCGAGATTCCACAATAGGGGCGATAGAACACCACCTTGTGGACAGCCTCAGCTGACAGATCTTAGCAGGGAGGCTTCGCGACGCCTGCCCTTAACTTCACGATTCTTTGTTTTAAACAGTTCTCAATCTAGCCACTAAGGGTAGGAGGAACTTTATGTATTAACAAAGCCTCGTTTATCCCGCGAAAGGTTGTCTTATCGAATGCTCCTTCCACATCAATAAACACCCTCCCAGAGCGAACTCCTTATCGTCCAGGGCTTTCTCGACAAAGTTCTTCACAGAGTGAAGAGTGAAGTGCTGTGCTGATTAGGTATGTAATGTAAAGAAGAAGAGGAAAAATATATATAAACTGTTGACGGATGTTGTAAAAAAATTAGGTTGGTAACATAGTGGATTTAATAAATAGTGCACTCGTTTGTAATCCAATATTACACATATCGACGCTGCCAAGCCAAAACGGCATAAACGCCATTAACCTAATTTTTTTCAGAAAACGCGAAAAATGATTGACATAATGAATCTTAAATGGCTTTTACGCAAACTTTAAACCAATTTTATAGTGAATGAAGTTTGTTTGCGGGTATACCGCTTTAACTGTTGCATTCAGATTTAACCACTTCGGTACGGACGTCGACTATAGTCGACGGCCACAGATGACCCCACACAGCCGAGCGTCGACTATAGTCGACGGCTGTGCCAGCGTACGGACGATGAAAACCGGTTGTTGGCAACGTTTCGCGGCCGATAGGCGCCGTACCGAAGTGGTTAAAAATCTTACTCAACGGTGCAGCTAACTAAAAAATGGCCATTTTGGCTTGAGAGCGTCGATATAAAGAATGAAGAAGTATGCATTTTTTAATAACGTATAATTGTTCATACAAAGATTGGAAATACTTAAGTTCTATCTGAAATAGAACCGATCTAACAAATTTCTTTGTAGAATATTACCTTTTTGAGTTATTAAAGGGTAGTTTTGTCATCTCTACAGATATCTGTTTATGGCTTCTTTACCTATATAATCATAAAACTTCTTAAAGATGGTATATTGCCACGATTAGGGCAAAGCCCCAGAAGGAGGTTATTATATATTGTGGAGTTAGCACAAACACCTAAACGAATGAATATAAGAGCGGAGGGAACTCAAAGTAATTTTTGGTCCTTGGTCATCAGTTGTGTGATCAGTTTATTCGAAGAGATTTCAGATGCTAGCTCCGTCTGTGAGTTAAATACAGTGAAATCTCCCTTGGACGGTCACCAACGGGACGCACTAAAGTGTCCGTTCAAGAGGAGTATCCGCTTAAGAGAAATGCAAAGTAATTGCATGAGTCGGACGATTCCACGAAAACTGTCCGTCCAAGGGGGGTGTCCGTTCAAGAGGGGTGTCCGCGAAGGGGAATTTCACTGTACAGGTAATTAACAAAATGTCTGCTGGTGTATTACTTATACTATAACGCGAAATGAAGCTGTACTATGAAAAGAAAGATGAAAAAGTAAACCCCCCTCTTCGTAACATTGCCAAGTACATACTCTTTCATCTTCCTTTTCATCGTGTAGCTCTATTTTGGGTTATAGTACCTCGCTCTTCTTTACAAGTGTCATTGTAGCTTAGAAGGAAGTCCCAAGCAAAAAGTAAGTATACTTCTTGTTTATTTAACCCGGTGATCAGAAACAAGCAAGTGACTCATGATAATATTACAGTATTGTAATTCTGAATATTGATGTGGACGACTATACATAATCAATTTATTAGTATGTATCACTAAATGAATCTTAGATTACTCATAAAATTCCTTTCTGGATGAAACAAAACAATGACAAACAATTCTTCACTAATCCGTTATTGTATTTTTAACAAAAAAAGACGTCTAAAAGGTTTAAAAGTACTGTTTCAATATGTTATTAATAAATCATTTTCTATGCAAAGTTGTAATATGGAATCCGAAACGTCAAACACATTTTTTCAAAGAAGCACGAAGGTTAAAGTTTCATCTTAAAGATTTAGTGTTAGAATTAGTGTTAAGTTAATTTTAGTGTAAGAATTTAGTTTTTTTAATAAAAAAAAACATTTAGCATAATAATAAAGTTTATTTTAGTAGTTATACAATCAATAATACATAATCAAACACCCATGTTACTTCTTATAGCAGACAATAAGGGATATTCAGGTCCACAAGAACCTCTAAAATCATCAGTATCCAACGACCATATCATCGCTCCTCCCAATCTCTTATCTTTAATGTAATTAGTTTTCGTAATAACGGATTGAATGTCATCATATCCAATCCATTGATCATCTTTATACGCATATCGAACCGCTTGACCAGGACTTTCTTGAATCGTCCATCCACCTTGTCTAAATTTCAAACAAATCTCGTTGTAACCCAACATTCCATCTTGGCGTGTATATGGTCCTTGTTTTCCCGGTCCTTTTGCATTAGCATTTAATCCGTTATCATCCGGTAATTCTAAAGTGTAACTAATTCCATAAGTGGGAATTCCAAGAACTAGTTTTTTACGATCAGCTCTACTATTAATCCAAGCTGTTATACTAGCATCCTAAAAAATGAAGAATTTGGCATTAATTTTTAATTTTATTTTGAATTTTTTAAATTAATATTAAAAATAAAGTGTTGTAAGTATTATTTTATACTATTAATTTTACTTACAACATTGAGTCTCTTTTGAGCATCTGTTATATCATATGGAGAAGCGTACATAGGTGAATTATGACCAGTTTGGTGATCATATGGACTGTGAAAGTCGTAAGTCATCACATGAATGTAATGAAGAGATCTGAAAATAAAGATGTAATATAAAAGATCTTTGTTAAAAAAAAATTTTTTTACCAATTTTGAAAATGTTTTCAATTTTTTTGGTAAAATTTAGAACAAAACGGCCTTTTTAAATTAAAACTAGAATGTTTTTAGTTCCATTTAGAAAAAAAATCGGATCGAAATCTTTAAAATTCAATTTTTTATGAATTTTTAAAAAATGATTTTTTAACAATTAAAAAATTTTTAACCTAAAAAAAATTTTTACCAACTTTGAAAATGTTTTCAATTTTTTTGGTAAAATTTAGAACAAAACGGCCTTTTTAAATTAAAACTAGAATGTTTTTAGTTCCATTTAGAAAAAAAATCGGATCGAAATCTTTAAAATTCGATTTTTTATGAATTTTTAAAGTTGATCAATCTTCTTAAGTTAGGTTAAGAATGGTCAAAAATTTTTTGTTAACTTTGAAAATTTTTTTAATTTTTTTGACAACTCTTGGAATAAAACGGTATTTTTTAAATAAAACTAGAATGATTTAAGTTTCATTTAGAACAAAAATCAAATCAAAATCTTTAAAAATGAATTTTTGATGAATTTTTTTAAAAAATTGTTAATTTTCTAACCTAAAAAAATTTTTACGAACTTTGAAAATTTTTTCAATTTTTTTGGTAAAATTTAGAACAAAACGGTCTTTTTAAATTAAAACTAGGATGTTTTTAGTTTCATTTGGAAAAAAAATTAGATTAAAATCTTTAAAATTCAATTTTTTTTGAATTTTTAAAGTTGATCAATCTTCTTAAGTTAGGTTAAGAATGTTAAAAAATTTTTTGTTAACTTTGAAAATTTTTTTAATTTTTTTGACAACACTTGGAATAAAACGGTCTTTTTTAATTAAAATTAGAATGATTTAAGTTTCATTTAGAAAAAAAATCAAATCAAAATCTTTAAAAATGAATTTTTGATGAATTTTTTTAAAAGGTTGTTAATTTTCTAACCTAAAAAAATTTTTACCAATTTTGAAAAATTTTTTAATTTTTTTGACAACACTTGGAATAAAACGGTCTTTTTTAATTAAAACTAGAATGTTTTTAGTTTCATTTAGAAAAAAAATCAGATCGAAATCTTTAAAATTCAATTTTTTATGAATTTTTTTTTAAATGGTTTTTTCACAATTAAAAAATTTTTAATCTAAAAAATTTTTTACCAACTTTGAAAACTTTCTTAATTTTTTTGGTAAAATTTTGAACAAAACGGTCTTTTTAAATTAAAACTAGAATGTTTTTAGTTTCATTTAGAAAAAAAATTTTGGATGGATCAAAATCTTTAAAATTCAATTTTTTATGATTTTTTTTAAATTATAAATTTTCTAACTTAAAAAAAATTTTATCCTAAAAAAATTTTTACCAACTTTGAAAATTTTCTCAATTTTTTTGGTAAAATTTTGAACAAAACGATCTTTTTAAATTAAAACTAGAATGTTTTTAGTTTCATTTGGAAAAAAAATCGGATCAAAATCTTTAAGATTCGATTTTTTATGAATTTTTAAAAAATGATTGATTTTTTAAGAATCGAAACATTTTAACCTAAAAAAATTTTTAACCAACTTTGAAAATTTTTTTAAATTTTTCGGTAAAATTTAGAACAAAACGGTCTTTTGTAATTAAAACTAGAATGTTTTTAGTTTCATTTAGAAAAAAATCGGATCAAAATCTTTAAAATTCAATTTTTTATGAATTTTTTAAAAAATGGTTTTTTAACAATTAAAAAATTTTTAACCTAAAAAAATTTTTTACTAACTTTGAAAATTTTTTTAATTTTATTGGTAAAATTTAGAACAAAACGGTCCTTTTAAATTAAAACTAGAATGTTTTTAGTTTCATTTGGAAAAAAAATTAGATTAAAATCTTTAAAATTCAATTTTTTATGAATTTTTTAAAAAATGTTTTTTTAACAATTAAAAAATTTTTAATTTAAAAAAATTTCTCATCAACTTTGAAAATTTTTTTAATTTTTTTGGTAAAATTTAGAACAAAACGGTCTTTTTAAATAAAAACTAGAATGTTTTTAGTTTCATTTGGAAAAGAGAATAGATTAAAATCTTTAAAATTCAATTTTTTATGAATTTTTAAAGTTGATCAATCTTCTTAAGTTAGGTTAAGAATGGTCAAAAAATTTTTGTTAACTTTGAAAATTTTTTTAATTTTTTTGACAACTCTTGGAATAAAACGGTCTTTTTTAAATAAAACTAGAATTATTTTAGTTTCATTTAGAAAAGAAATCAGATCGAAATCTTTAAAATTCAATTTTTTATGATTTTCTAAAAAACTAAATTTTCTAACTTAAAAAAAATTTTAACCTAAAGAAATTTTTCACCAACTTTGAAATTTTTTTAATTTTTTTAGTAAAATTTAGAACAAAACGGTCTTTTTAAATTAAAAGTAGAATGTTTCTGGTTTCATTTAGAAAAAAAATTAGATTAAAATCTTTAAAATTCGATTTTTTATGAATTTTTAAAGTTGATCAATCTTCTTAAGTTAGGTTAAGAATGGTCAAAAAATTGTTTGTTAACTTTGAAAATTTTTTTAATTTTTTTGACAACTCTTGGAATAAAACGGTATTTTTTAAATAAAACTAGAATGATTTAAGTTTCATTTAGAAAAAAGATCAAATCAAAATTTTAAAAAATGAATTTTTGATGAATTTTTTTAAAAAATTGTTAATTTTCTAATCTAAAAAAATGTTTATCAACTTTGAAAATTTTTTTAATTTTTTTGACAACTCTTAGAATAAAACGGTCTTTTTTAATTAAAATTAGAATGATTTAAGTTTCATTTAGAAAAAGAATCAAATCAAAATCTTTAAAAATGAATTTTTGATGAATTTTTTAAAAAATTACCTGGATATAGAAGGAACATCATAACTATCAGGTGAAGGATATGCTGAAACTGCAGCTGTTAAAAGAAGCTTGTGTTTGTTAAATTCACGTCTCATTTCTCTACATAGTGAAGCAAAATTTTGCTGAAATAAAAATTATTATTTCTTTTTTTTTAGTATTTTTAATTAGGATTTTTTTAAATTTACTTTATCATCGGGTATTCCCCCTCGTTTAGCAGGATATTCCCAATCGAGATCAAGTCCATCAAAATTATATTGTTTTAGAAAAGCGATAGCATTTTGAATAAACATACTTCTTGAAAATTGATTGGAAAAAACGTTAGAAAACGTAGTCGAACCTTGATTCCAACCACCAATCGCAACTAAAGTTTTCAAACTCCTATTTCTAGTTTTCAACCCGGTAAATCTTAAAAATCCTCCTACAATTAAAAAAATAATAACAAAAAAAGTTTCTATTTATTGCACTAAAGTACTTTTATTGATATCCAATTCTGGATCTAAGATTTTAATCGAAGCATCTTCATTCAAACCAATAAAACTATAAATGAGGTGAGTGCAAAGATTAACGTTGATGTTTTCAACTTCGAATCTTCCAAGTTCAGGTCTGTAAGTTGCCCAACTAGCAAAATAACATGTTGTTACAGCTACAAGAAAAAAAGATAAATTTAAAAAAAGATAAATTAAAAGAAAAAGATAAAATTAAAAAAGAAATCCTATTTAAATTGAAATAAAAATACCAACCTTCTATAAAAGGTGTTATTTGTAAAGTAACAACAGTTATAACCACTAGAAAATTTAAAAAAGCCATTTCAACGAATGGTTCGTTTAATTTATTTTATATTTTTTTTTCGTTTTCTTATTTATACTTTTTAGACGAATATAATTATGATTTAAAAGCAATTATTTTGGAAATTACGGTTAATGGAAATGAATTTTTTATGAACTTGAAAAAGGTACTTGTTTATTTAAAATTTAAACAGTTTAAAAGTAGTTTACTGTATTAATATTTAAATTTAAGACATATTTTTATTAATATTTGGAAAATTTAATCGAAGTTTTAATCCTACCTTTTGAGTAAATTGAAAAAATCTCATAGAATTTGTTATCTAATAAAATCAAGATCAAGGTTATTAATTTTTATTAATCTAACTGAAAAGGCTTAAAAGGATTAAGATTTCATTTTATCATTGGACAAATAAAATTTTTCTTTTCATTTTATTTTATTTTATTTTATTTTTTTAAAACTTCATTACATTGATTTATTGAGTTATTTTATTGTTTAGAAAATGCGTAGATACACGATAATCTACTTACAATTAAATAAATTAATTGTTACTAAAGTTAATAAATAAAAATAAAAAGAAAACGTAATTAAAAGTAATAAAAAATATCTAATTTTTTATAAACATCATAAATTTTAAATTATCGATTTTTTTTATGAATCAAGTTATAAATTCATAAATCAGTTTAGATTATCCTTATAAATACCAACATTTTTTTTCTTCCTGATCAGTACAAATCAACATGTTCAAGTCTATATTTGTTATATTATCTTTTATAACCATCTCTTTAGGAGATGAAAACGTTAAGTTTTTTTATTATTCTCGATCCGGATCTGCATCAGTTCAACTTCAAACTATCGATTTAAATACTGCTGATATTGATGCTGGGAGGAATTTAAAAGTTATTTGTCACGGTGCTTTTACTGATAGTAATGATGCAGAATGGTATAATCCGATGATAAATGCTTATTTGGAGAAAGGATATCAAGTTATAGCCGTTGATTGGGGAAAATACGCTAAGAATTTGTTGCAGTTTGTTAGTAAATCTGATCATGTTGGGAATTTGGTTGGTCAGATGATTGTTAATATTCATAATAGTAAAGGTATTGATTTTGGGAATGTTCATTTTATTGGGCATTCTATGGGAGCTCACGTTGGAGGATATGCAGGTACACTATAATAAAACGGTCTTTTTTAATTAAAACTAGAATGATTTAAGTTTCATTTAGAAGAAAAATCAGATCAAAATATTTAAAAATGAATTTTTGATGAATTTTTTAAAAAATTGTTATTTTTCTAACCTAAAAAAATTTTTTCCAATTTTGAAAATTTTTCTAATTTTTTAGACAACACTTGGAATAAAACGATCTTTTTTAATTAAAACTAGAATGATTTAAGTTTCATTTAGAAAAAAAATCAAATCAAAATCTTTAAAAATGAATTTTTGATGAATTTTTTTAAAAAATTGTTAATTTTCTAACCTAAAAAAATTTTTACCAACTTTGAAAATTTTTTTAATTTTTTAGACAACACTTGGAATAAAACTGTCTGTTTTAATTAAAACTAGAATGATTTAGGTTTCATTTAGAAAAAAAATCAAATCAAAATCTTTAAAAATGAATTTTTGATGAATTTTTTAAAAAATTGTTAATTTTCTAACCTAAAAAATTTTTTACCAACTTTGAAAATTTTTTTAATTTTTTTGACAACACTTAAAATAAAACGGTCTTTTTTAATTAAAATTAGAATGATTTAAGTTTCATTTAGAAAAAAAATTAAATCAAAATCTTTAAAAATGAATTTTTGATGAATTTTTTAAAAAATTGTTAATTTTCAAACCTAAAAAAATTTTTACCAACTATGAAAATTTTTTTAATTTTTTTGACAACACTTGGAATAAAACGATCTTTTTTAGTAAAAACTAGAATGATTTAAGTTTCATTTAGAAAAAAAATCAAATCAAAATCTTTAGAAATGAATTTTTGATGAATTTTTTAAAAAATTGTTAATTTTTTAACCTAAAAAAATTTTTACCAACTATGAAAAATTTTTTAATTTTTTTGACAACACTTGGAATAAAACGTCCTTTTTTAATTAAAACTAGAATGATTTAAGTTTCATTTAGAAAAAAAATCGGATCAAAATCTTTAAAATTCAATTTTTTATGAATTTTTTAAAAAATGGTTTTTTAACAATTAAAAAATTTTTAATCTAAAAAATTTTTTACCAACTTTGAAAATTTTTTTAATTTTTTTGGTAAAATTTAGAACAAAACGGTCTTTTTAAATTAAAACTAGAATGTTTTTAGTTTGATTTGGAAAAAAAAATTAGATTAAAATCTTTAAAATTCGATTTTTTATGAATTTTTAAAGTTGATCAGTCTTCTTAAGTTAGGTTAAGAATGATCAAAAATTTTTTGTTAACTTTGAAAATTTTTTTAATTCTTTTGACAACTTTTGGAATAAAACGGTATCTTTTAAATAAAACTAGAATGATTTAAGTTTCATTTAGAAAAAAAATCAAATCAAAATCTTTAAAAATGAATTTTTGATGAATTTTTTTTAAATTATTAATTTTTTAACCTTAAAAAATTTTTTACCAACTTTAAAATTTTTTTTAATTTTTTTGACAACACTTGGAATCAAACGGTCTTTTTTGATTTAAACTAGAATGATTTAAGTTTCATTTAGAAAAACAATCAAATCAAAATCTTTAAAAATGAATTTTTGATGAATTTTTTAAAAAATTGTTAATTTTCCAACATAAAAAATTTTTTACCAACTTTGAAATTTTTTTTAATTTTTTTAAAAACACTTGGAATAAAACGGTCTCTTTTAATTAAAACTAGAATGATTTAAGTTTCATTTAGAGAAAAAATCAAATCAAAATCTTTAAAAATGAATTTTTGATGAATTTTTAAAATTAATTTTCTTAAGTTAGAAAAGTGTCAAAGATTTTTTGCCAACTTATTAAAACTTTGCCAATACTTATTAAAAAAATTTTTTGCTATTTAATTTTAATAATAATTTTAATTTGAATTTTAGCCCGGTTTGTTACATCAACTACTTCTTTAAAAATCGGACGTGTAACTTCTTTAGATGGTGCTTCTAAGTCGGTTTTATTAGGGAAGAAAACTTTATCTTCGTCAGACGCTGATTTTGTCGATTCAATCCACACCAGTTTTACTGATAAATATGGAAGTGTTGCATTTTTTGTAAATGGAGCTCAAGATCAACCCGGATGTAGTAGTCTTCAAGGTAGGTGAAAAAATTAAAATATTTAAAGTAACTTTGTGGCTCTAGCTCTAAAAAGATTATGTAAAGATGTGATTGGTTAATATTTTAAAAAGAGAGTTTATTTCTTTTATCGTTTTGTGTTAGATTTGAATTAAATTGGATTGAAATTAGAAACCAACCGAGAGTTTCAATCAATTTGAACATTTCTAAAAATCAAACCACTCCCGGATCTGTAGATTTGTTGCTTGAACCTGAATTACAGTCCGACAAGCGAGAACTTGCGGCTGAGTAAGTCACGCCTACTGTTGCGCAGTGAACAACAGTAACTTCAGACTATACTAGATTTTTTTATTTTGAACCCTTCGTCATCAATGTTAAAGACAATGTCATCACTTTATAGTGACGTCACAGCCTACGTTGCCAAGCGTTTATCGTTTTGGTATGGAAAGACAAACGTAAACATAACCTCGAAATATATTAACACTTGAAAACAGCGCTTTAGCGAACACAAACAAGTTGTATCACGTGAAGTTAGGCAGTAACGTTTATTGCATTTTGGACTTGGATTTATATATATATATATCTCTTTCTCACTCTCGCTGTCACGCATTTTTGCGAAATCTCAATCACAAGTTCTCGCGTGTCGGACTGTACTCACCGATAGATGTCGAATTGGTAATTTGAATGAGCCTTCTGACGTGGAATCCATTTTGGCTGGCTTCTAATGGACTAACCTAATGGTTAACTAAGTTCTAGCTCCAAAACATCATTATTTGTCGAACTCTCAATCGATTTTTGTCTACAAAAGTTTTGGGAATTGAATCAAGTGAAGCTTCAAAATCAAGAAAATCGTATACGAAAGCTCTTCAGCGATTCTCTTTCCTAGAAAAAAGGTTATCGAATAATCCTGCGATGTACGACACTTATCGAAAATTTATGACGCCTTCACATATCACTCCTGTACCAACAGAACATCATCAAAACTACAATGCTTACTATATTCCCCATCGTTGTGTTCAACCCTTTGACTCCGATAAAATTCGTGTCGTTTTCGACACCTCTGGTATATCTTTAAACGATGTCTTTTTCACTGATCCTAAATTACAAAACGATTTGAATTCCATTTTACTCACTTTTCGCTGCTATCCCATCGGCTTTATTTTTAATATCAAACACTTTTCAATTAGGTTCGTAAAAGACAATCTTTAACTGTAATTGGTGAATATTTAATGAAAGGATTTTTATTTCCTTCACTATCTTCATTGTCCATTTGAAGAAGGGATTTTATTCTTTTCATAGTAGGTTGAGTTTGGAATTATATTAAATTGGATTGATAAGAAATAAAGTAACAATCTTTGTGATTGTGATTGTGGTTTTGAATTGATGACCGAGCATGTAACAATTTTGTACTGTGATTGATCAATCATTAAAGAAAAAAATTTGCCGCTACTACTAATTTCATTTGAAGAAGGGGATTTATCCCCATCAAAACTTTTATTCTTTACTTTTTTTTAAGGATAGATTTAGGAAATCTCTTGAGAGACGAGTGGAATAGATCATTATCTAAGTGACATCATAGTCCACTTATTGTCAGTGTTGGGTTGAGGTACTCATTTTGACCAACTAAATCCTTTCCTCCCTGCCTTTACAACCGCCTATCAAGATATAACTACAAAACCAAAGAAAATTTCTTCGGGGATCTATTTTATATCTATTGTTGTATTTTTCAAACTTTCAATTTCATATTTTTCTTTCTTTTTCATAATAACTGTAATCATTTCATCAGTAGTTCTCCAATATTCTTGCTTTTCTAGCATTGACTTGTTTATCTACAATGTTTCCTTTTCTACAACTCTTCTGATCTTATTAAAACGAACATTTTTATCGTTAACAAAATATTATACACTTTCTTTAAATTTCTAATCAATTCGTTAATTCTTTATTCACATCTGCTGTTTCATTTTTCATCAATTGATCTCTTAATTGCTTGCTGTGTTCTTAACCTCTACTGTATAAATTAAATCCTTCTTTAATTAATAGGTCAAGGTGCTATAGACTGTTAAAACCATCGTATATCCAGAGGATATTCTGAGTCTTCTACTAATTGAGAAAAGCGTATTAAAGTGAAGAACAGTAGAACATATTTGGAATAATTCTACTTAATCTCTTAAATACAAGAATCGATTTTTTACATATTTCTTTTACGTGTTTCATTATTTTCATCTTTATCTAGACTCTTAGATATTTCACCTTCTTTTATTCTTCATTTGGAGAAGGGATTTTCTTCCCTCTACATTGTGAGGTTCGCTTTAAATTTCATTAGATTAGATTGCAAAGAGATACAAGCAACAATCTTTGTATTTGGTAAATATTTCTAGAGTATTTTATCACCTCTCCTACTTTGCCATAGATTTTTAATTGAATTAGGTTTGATTTGACTTAATTTAAATAACTTTTTATTAATAACTTACTTTAATAATTTTATTTTAATAAATCAAAACTGCTCTTTTTTTTTAGTTGATTGTGGTCACAACAGAGCACCACTTTATTACGTTGAAAGCATCCGAAGTAATGGATTTGTAGCGACGAAATGTGGAAGTTGGTCGAGTTTTACTTCCGGATCTTGCGACGAAAACGAAAAAGTTATTATGGGAGCTTACACACCTTCCTCTTGTTCAGGAGATTATTATTTACGAACTAACAGTAACTCACCTTTTGCTTTGGGTTGACGATTGATGACGACTTTTATGACTTATTTTTAATTAATTAATTTTTCTTAACTAATTGTAAAAAAGAGATATTAAAAAAAATAAAGTAGTTAGATAATCATTCATCTAATTAAAGTTGTTATTTATTTTCTTTTTAAATTTAAGAAGAACAAGTGACGTAAAACTTTTAACTAAATCGATTCAATTGAGCAATTTTATTCTCATCGTGAATGGACACACGCAAATTCTCTCATGAGAAAAATAATAATTTAGTTCGCTTCATGTATATTAGATTATGTAAATTTAATCAAGCATAAAGGTTTTTTTCAATAAAATTTTTTTGTGCAATAAGTTATAAGTTGTTAATTTTATTTTATACACTTATCTAAAAACTAGACAATTTTTAAAAATTCATATCTGATAAACTAATTGTTATTGAGATTTTAAATTTTATCTGGATTTAGATTGATATTTAATCTTTATTTTTACCAAAGATAAATTTTCTACGATTTCTAGTTTTTTCCACAGAAGAGAAATTCTAACCTAACTTAATTAACAAGTTGATTAAAATTTCTCAATTTTTAAAAATTCATATCTAAAAAATTAATTGTTGTTGAGACTTGAAGTTTTATCACGATTTAGATTAATACTTAATCTTTATTTTTACCAAAGATGAATTTTCTACGATTTTTAGTTTTTCTCTCAGGAGAGAAAATGTAATGTAATGTCAATTAAAATTTGTTAATTTTTAAAAATTCATATCTAAAAAACTGATTGTTATAGAGATTTTAAATTTTATGAGGATTAAGATTGATATTTAATCTTTATTTTTACCAAAGATGAATTTTCTACGATTTCTAGTTTTTTCCACAGAAAAGAAATTCTAACCTAACTTAATTGACATGTTGATTAAAATTTTTCAATTTTTAAAAATTCATATCTAAAAAACTAATTGTTATTGTGATTTGAAATTTTATGAGGATTAAGACTGATATTTAATCTTTATTTTTACCAAAGATGAATTTTCTACGATTTTTAGTTTTTCTCTCAGGAGAGAAAATGTAATGTAATGTCAATAAAATTTGTTAATTTTTAAAAATTCATATCTAAAAAACTGATTGTTATAGAGATTTTAAATTTTATGAGGATTAAGATTGATATTTAATCTTTATTTTTACTAAAGAGAAATTTTCTACGATTTCTAGTTTTTTCCATAGAAGAGAAATTCTAACCTAACTTAATTGACATGTTCATTAAAATTTTTCAATTTTTAAAAATTCATATCTAAAAAACTAATTGTTATTGAGATTTAAAATTTTATGAGGATTAAGATTGATATTTAATCTTCATTTTTACCAAAGATGAATTTTCTACGACTTTTAGTTTTTTCCTGAGGAGAGAAAATGTAATATAATGTCAATTAAAACTTTTCAATTTTTAATAATTCATATCTAAAAAAGTAATTGTTATAGAAATTTAAAATTTTATGAGGGTTAAGATTGATACTTAATCTTTATTTTTACCAAAGATGAATTTTCTACGATTTCTAGTTTTTTCCACAGAAGAGAAATTCTAACCTAACTTAATTTACATGTCGATTAAAACTTATCAATTTTTAAAAATTCATATCTAAAAAACTAATTGTTATAGAGATTTTAAATTTTATGAGGATTAAGGTTCACATTTAGTCTTTATTTCTACCAAAGATAAATTTTCTACGACTTTTAGTTTTTCTCTCAGGAAAGAAAATGTAACATAATATGAATTAAAATTTGTCAATTTTAAAAAATTCATCTTAAAAAAACTAATTGTGATAGAGATTTTAAATTTTATGAGGATTAAGATTAATATTTACTCTTTATTTTTACCAAAGTTAAATTTTCTACGATTTCTAGTTTTTTCCACAGAAGAGAAAATCTAACCTAACTTAATTTACATGTCAATTAAAACTTATCAATTTTTAAAAATTCATATCTAAAAAATTAATTGTTATAGAGACTTGAAATTTTATGAGGATTAAGATTGATATTTAATCTTTATTTTTACCAAAGATAAATTGTCTACGATTTCTAGTTTTTTCCACACAAAAGAAATTCTAACCTAACTTAATTCACATGTTGATTAAAACTTGTCAATTTTTAAAAATTCATATCTAAAAAACTAATTGTTATTGAGACTTGAAATTTTATGAGGATTAAGATTGATATTTAATCTTTATTTTTACCAAAGATGAATTTTCTACGATTTCTAGTTTTTTCCACAGAAGAGAAATTCTAACCTAACTTAATTGACATGTTGATTAAAATTTTTCAATTTTTAAAAATTCATATCTAAAAAACTAATTGCTTTTGAGACTTGAAATTTTATAAGGATTAAGGTCGATATTTAATCTTTATTTTTACCAAAGATGAATTTTCTACGATTTTTAGTTTTTCTCTCAGGAGAGAAAATGTAACATAATGTCAATTGAAACTTGTCAATTTTTAAAAATTCATCTTAGAAAAACTAATTGTGATAGAGATTTTAAATTTTATGAGGATTAAGATTAATATTTAATCTTTATTTTTACCAAAGAGAAATTTTCTACGATTTCTAGTTTTTTCCACAGAAGAGATATTCTAACCTAACTAAATTGACATGTCGATTAAAACTTGTCAATTTTTAAAAATTCATATCTAAAAAACTAATTGATATTAAGATTTCAAATTTTAGGAGAATTTAGATTGATATTTAATCTTTATTTTTACCAAAGATGAATTTTCTAAGACTTTTAGTTTTTCTCCCAGAAGAGAAAATGTAACATAATGTCAATTATAACTTGTCAATTTTAAAAATTCATATCTAAAAAACTGATTGTTATAGAGATTTTAAATTTTATGAGGATTAAGATTGATACTTAATCTTTATTTTTACCAAAGATAAATTTTCTACGATTTCTAGTTTTTTCCACAGAAGAGAAATTCTAACCTAACTTAATTGACATATTGATTAAAATTTTTCAATCTTTAAAAATTCATATCTAAAAAACTAATTGTTATTGAGATCTTAAATTTTATGAGGATTTAGATTTATATTTAATCTTCATTTTTACCAAAGATGAATTTTACACGACTTTTAATTTTTCTCCCAGAAGAGAAAATGTAACATTATGTCAATTGAAACTTGTCAATTTTTAAAAATTCATATCTAAAAAACTAATTGTGATAGAGATTTTAAATTTTATCAGGATTAAGATTAATACTTAATCTTTATTTTTACCAAAGAGAAATTTTCTACGATTTCTAGTTTTTTCCACAGAACAGAAATTCTAACCTAACTTAATTGACATGTTCATTAAAATTTTTCAATTTTTAAAAATTCATATCTAAAAAACTAATTGTTATAGAGATTTTAAATTTTAGGAGGATTTAAATTAATATTTAATCTTTATTTTTACCAAAGATGAATTTTCTACGATTTTTAGTTTTTCCCTCAGAAGAGAAAATGTAAGTAAATGTCTTTAATTTAACGTTTTTAAACATTAACAACTATGTTACCTTCTTAAATTGAAAATTTTTTTTGGATTACATTAAAATTTCACATTTAAAAGTTACAATTTTATTACATGTATAAAATATTTTGAATAAAAATTCCTCAATTAACGTTAGAACGAAAGAAACACTTAAAAAACTTTATTTACTGCGATTTTAATGATCTAAAAAAAAATTTTTAACTCATTATTTTCCTTTTCAAATAGTTAAAAGTTAGTTTTAAAGTTTAAATCATATCGTATTCTTGTACGGATTAAAAACTTAAGTTGGAAACGATTACTCGTTGCTCGGGTAACCTTTTTCCTCGAGCCAAGTCTCTCCTGAATATTCACTCAAAATAATTACGTTGAAACGACAGCATGCGCCGTTCCTTCCGATATATTCAAAAATTCTTCTATGGTCGGTGCATTCAGTTTCGGTGCAGTGTTCCAACATGAATAATCAACTCTAACAAACTAAAATTCTTTCAAAATATATTCGATGATATTAAGTGATTAGTTTTTTTTGGATTGAATCCAAAAAATGATATTATTATCGAACTCAAGTATAAATACAACTTACGAAAACGCGTTAGAACGTTTCAATTTAACTTATCCGGTTGATGATTGGTTAAAATGTTGTTTTCTCACCGTGGATTATATCAAAGAGATGAATCCTCACTGGATGCAATTTGATCCACCTCCGAAAGTTGTTTATTACGTTTTAGCGGGGGTTTATATGATTGTTATGGTGGTTGGATTTTTTGGAAATATTACGGTTATTAATATATTTTTCAGGTTGGAAAAAAATTTAAAAATTTATCATTTAATTAATGCTAAATCGTGTAATTGATGGATTATCTTTTATTATGTTTTAGATGTGCATCTTTAAGAACACCAGCAAACGTTCTTATTATGAATTTAGCTTTTAGTGACTTATTAATGATGGCTATGATACCTTTATTGCTGTATAATTGTTTTCATTTTGGACCAGCAATCGGAAGAATAGGTAATATTTTACCCAACTTAAGAAAATTGATCAACTTTAAAAATTCATCAAAAATTCATTTTTAAAGATTTTGATTTGATTTTTTTTTCTAAATGAAACTTAAATTATTCTAGTTTTAATTAAAAAAGACCGTTTTATTCCAAGTGTTGTCAAAAAAATTAAAAAAAATTTTCAAAGTTGGTAAAAAATTTTTTAGGTTAAAAAATTAATCATTTTTTAAAAAATTAATCAAAAATTCATTTTTAAAGATTTTGATTTGATTCTTTTTCTAAATGAAACTTAAATTATTCTAATTTTAAATAAAAAAAACCGTTTTATTCCAAGTTTTATCAAAAAAATTAAAAAACTTTTCTAGGTTGGTAAAAAATTTTTTTAGGTTAAAAAATTAATCATTTTTTAAAAAATTCATCAAAAATTCATTTTTAAAGATTTTGATTTGATTTTTTTTCTAAATGAAACTTAAATCATTCTATTTTTACTAAAAAAGACCGTTTTATTCCAAGTGTTGTCAAAAAAATTAAAAAAATTTTCAAAGTTGGTAAAAAATTTTTTTAGGTTAAAAAATTAATCATTTTTTAAAAAATTCATCAAAAATTCATTTTTAAAGATTCTGATTTGATTTTTTTTCTAAATGAAACTTAAATCATTCTAGTTTGAATTTAAAAAGACCGTTTTAATCCAAGTGTTGTCAAAAAAATTAAAAAAATTTTCAATGTTGATAAACATTTTTGATACTTTTTAACTTAATTTAAGAAAATCGATCAATTTTAAAAATTCATCAAAAATTCTTTTTTAAAGATTTTGATTTGATTCTTTTTCTAAATGAAACTTAAATTATTCTAATTTTAATTAAAAAAGATCGTTTTATTACAAGTGTTGTCAAAAAAATTAAAAAAAATTTCAAAGTTGGTAAAAAAATTTTTTAGGTTAAAAAATTAATCATTTTTTAAAAAATTCATCAAAAATTCATTTTTAAAGATTCTGATTTGATTTTTTTTCTAAATGAAACTTAAATCATTCTAGTTTGAATTTAAAAAGACCGTTTTATTCCAAGTGTTGTCAAGAAAATTAAAAAAATTTTCAAAGTTGATAAACATTTTTGATACTTTTTAACCTAATTTAAGAAAATCGATCAATTTTAAAAAATCATCAAAAATTCATTTTTAAAGATTTTGATTTGATTTTTTTTCTAAATGAAACTTAAATTATTCTAATTTTAAATAAAAAAGACCGTTCTATTCCAAGTTTTATCAAAAAAATTTAAAAAATTTTCAAAGTTGGTAAAAATTCTTTTAGATTAAAAAATTAATCATTTTTCAAAAAAATCATCAAAAATTCATTTTTAAAGATTTTGATTTGATTTTTTTTCTAAATGAAACTTAAATCATTCTAGTTTTTAATAAAAAAGACCGTTTTATTCCAAGTATTGTCAAAAAAATTAAAAAAAATTTCAAAGTTGGTAAAAATTCTTTTAGGTTAAAAAATTAACAATTTAAGAAAAAATCATCAAAAATTTATTTTTAAAGATTTTAATTTGATTTTTTTCCAAACGAAATTTAAATCATTGTAGTTTTAATTAAAAAAGGCCGTTTTATTCCATGTATTGTTAAAAAAATTAAAAAAATTTTCAAAGTTGGTAAAAATTTTTTTAGGTTAAAAAATTAGTCATTTTTTAAAAAATTCATCAAAAATTCATTTTTAAAGATTTTGATTTGATTTTTTTTCCAAACGAAACTTAAATCATTCTAGTTTTAATTAAAAAAGACCGTTTTATTCCAAGTGTTGTCAAAAAAATTAAAAAAAATTTTAAAGTTGAAACAAAATTTTTTTTCGTTTAAAAACCAATCATTTTTAAAAATTTATATCTCAATAGCTAAATAATAATTTCATTAAGAAAGGATATCAAAATTGATGTAATTATTTGTATGATTTCATTTCCTTTTTTCTTCAAAATGATTGATAAAGTTTTAATTAATTTTTATCTAAAGAAATATGATTTCCCATCCTCAATCTTATAGGATTTCCTGGGATTAAACCAAACACCTAATGAATTTTCAAAGTGATTGATAGACTATAATTTATTGAGCTTTAATTTATTATAATATTTCATCTAAATTTAATTTGTTATCCAAACATCCTTTAAAATTTATTAGAAGTACGTATTTTTGGAATTACTCCAAATGAATAAATTTTGTTTATTAAAAGATATATAAAAAGGTAAAATGTTTACGCTTTTATGGAAGATTAATTGTTAAAATGTATTACTTCAGAGGTTCCATTTTATTTCACTACTCGTCCTTCTTTTTTTCACTTCTTTCCATTTTTAGCATGAAAAAATCTTCTCTTATTTAATGTTTATACTCTAATTTTCATCTGGAATTGTCGCAAAGTATTATTTCAAAGATGTCATCTTTTCTGACTATTTCTTCTTCTAGTTTCTCCTCTTCCCATTTCTCCCATAGAAAAATCTCTTTCCCTTATTCAATCTCCAGACTCTCATCTTCCTCTAGAACTATCGCGAAGTATTATTTGAAAGGTTCCATCTTATCTTACTACTCCTCCTCCTTTTTCTTCACTTTTTTCCATTTCTGGCATGGAAAAATCTTCCCTTATTCAATCCTCAGAATCTCATCTTTCTCTGGAACTGTCGTGAAGTATTATTTTAATGGTTCCACCTTTCCTGACTACTCCTTTTAATTTCTCTTCTTTCCATTTCTCTCATAGAAAAATCTCTTTCCTTTATTCAATCTCCAGGCTTCCATCTTCCTCTAGAACCATCGCGAAGTATTATTTCAAAGGTTCCATCTTATCTTACTACTCGTTCTTCCTTTTCTTCACTTTTTTCCATTTCTGGCATGGAAAAATCTTCCCTTATTTAATCCTCACAGTCTCATCTTTCTCTGGAACTATCGTGAAGTATTATTTTAAAGGTTCCACCTTTTCTGACTACTACTCCTTTTAATTTCTCTTCTTTCCATTTCTCTCATAGAAAAATCTCTTTCCTTTATTCAATCTCCAGGCTTCCATCTTCCTCTAGAACCATCGCGAAGTATTATTTCAAAGGTTCCATCTTATCTTACTACTCGTCCTTCCTTTTCTTCACTTTTTTCCACTTCTGATATTGAAGAATCTTCCCTTATTCAATCCTCAGACTTTCATCTTCCTCGGGAACTATCGCAAAGTATTATTTCAAAGGTTTCATCTTTTCTGACTATTCCTCCGTCTAGTTTATCTTCTTTCCATTTTACTCATAGAAAAATCTGTTTCCATTATTCAATCTCCAGCCTTCCATCTTCCTCTGGAATCATTGCGAAGCATTAGTTCAGAGGTTTCACCTTATTTTGCTACTCTTTCTTCTCTTTTTCACTTCTTTCCACTTCTGATATTGAAAAATCTTCCCTTATTCAATCCTCAGACTCTCATCTTTCTCTGGAACTGTCGTGAAGTATTATTTCAAAGGTTCCACCTTTTCTGACTACTCCTCCTTTTAATTTCTCTTCTTTCCATTTCTCTCATAGAAAAATCTCTTTCCCTTATTCAATCTCCAGGCTTCCATCTTCTTCTAGAATCATTGCGAAGCATTAGTTCAGAGGTTTCATCTTATCTTACTACTCCTCCTTCTTTTTCTTCACTTGTTTCCATTTCTGGCATGGAAAAATCTTCCCTTATTCAATACTCAAACTCTTATCTTCCTCTGGAACTGCCGCAAAGTATTATTTCAGAGGTCTCACTTTGCTTGACTATTCCTCCTTCTAGTTTCTCTTCTTTCCATTTCTCTCATGGATAAATCTCTTTCTCTTATTCAATCTCCAGACTCTGATCTTCCTCTAGGATCATCGCGAAGCATTAGTTCAGAGGTTCTACCTTATCTTACTACTCCTCCTTCTTTTTTCACTTCTTTCCATTTTTGGCATGGAAAAATCTTCCCTTATTCAATCCTCAGACTCTCATCTTTCTCTGGAACTGCCGTGAAGTATTATTTCAAAGCTTCCACCTTATCTTACTAGTCCTCCTTCTTTTTTTCACTTCTTTCCATTTTTGGCATGGAAAAATCTTCCCTTATTCAATCTTCAGAGTCTCATCTTCCTTTGAAACTGTCGCAAAGTATTATTCCAAAGGTTTCATCTTTTTTGACTATTTCTCCTTCTAGCTTCTCCTCTTCCCATTGCTCCCATAGAAAAATCTCTTTCCCTTATTCAATCTCCAGACTCTCATCTTCCTCTAGAACCACCGCGAAGTATTATTTCAAAGGTTCCATCTTATCTTAGTACTCCTCCTTGTTTTTCCCTTCTTTCCACTTTTGGCATGGAAAAATCTTCCCTTATTCAATCCTCAGAGTCTCATCTTCCTCTGGAAGTGTTGCGAAGTATTATTTTAAAGGTTCCACCTTTTCTTACTACTCCTCCTTCTTTTTTTCTTCTTTCCATTTCCAGCATGGAAAAATTTCCTTGTCTTATTAAATTTCCTCAATCTCCAAGACTGTTGATACAGGAAATAGGATATCAAAACAAAACCCGAGTTAATTTCGATGAGCTTAATCCTCTCCTCCATCCCACACTAAGAATGATGTCAACTTAAACACATTTCAAGTGTTCAAGCCTTTTCTTCTCCCTCTTCCTAAGGTGTTCGACGTTCCAAACTGCGCTTATACTCCTCTTTAGCTTCCACTACGTTCTTTACCAAACTTTGCATCGTTACTCAATCTTTTTAATTTTCAAGCATTTGATAAATGATATTCTCATTACTCACTATTGTTTTGTATACTTCTTCCTCTCCAAAGCTAATCTGAGACATCCAAACAATATGTATTTCGTAGAGTTATCATCACAGAAATAATATCTTTCTGTGTTTTGGCCTTTTTAATTCTATACAAATCCTCGATGATCTCCATAACATATCTCGTTATTCTCATTTCCTTTTTATCTAATTTACAACCAAAATGATGGTGGAATTTAAAATCAAATAAATTACACAACATAATTTTGGAGTATAGTGCGATTTTTTCGACTCACTTTGTATATAAAATGATTTAGTGCTTTAGGATTGGAATTATATTGTGTTGGGTTCGATAGAATTGGTTTATAGTTAGGTTGAATCGAGTTTTTTGCCGTAATTGGTTAATTTTAATCGATTAATAGACTTGTAATCAGTTAGTGAAACGTTTTTATCCCCACTTATCTCCCACTACTTTCCATTTATCCCCATTACACCATATTTAATCCCACTACTTTTTATTTATCCCCACTACACTTCATTTACTCGCACTATTTCCCACTTATTCCAACTATAACTCAATTACCCCCACTACAACTGAATTACCCCCACTACATCTGGTTTACTCCCACTATTTCCCATTTATCCCCACTAAAATTCAGTTATCCCCACTAAAATTCAATTATCCCCACTATATTTAATGTACTCGCACTACTTTCCATTTATCCCCACTACAATTCACTTACTCTCACTAGAATTCACTTACCCTCACTACAACTCACTTATCCCTACTATTCTCCCATACTAACATTTCTTCCCACTCTTACTCTTCATATAAATGAAGTTAATGATTAAAAAAATTAATTTTGAAATTCAAATTTGATTAAATTTATAATATTTAAATAATTTTTTTTATTTTAGGTTGTAAATTATATGGTTTTATGGGTGGTTTAAGTGGAACGGTATCAATATGTCTCTTAGCAGCGATATCCTACGATAGATTCTACGTAATAAAATTCCCTTTGAGAAAATTAATAAACAAAGCGCACGTTTACCCCTTAGTAGGATTATCGTGGTTTTATGGAATCGTTTTTAGTATAATTCCGGTTCTCGATCTCGGTGTTGGAACGTACGTTCCCGAAGGTTACTTTATAAGTTGCAATTTTGATTACATCACTCCTAGATCGGACGTGAAGATTTTTATCTTTTCGTATTTCGTAGCAGCTTGGGTTATTCCTTTCCTTATAATCTCATTTTCATACATCAACATAATTTGGGTAGTTGTAAGATCAAGAAAAGTAATCACCAAACAATTATCAAAGAAAGAAACTTATGTTCATATGAAGAAAGAAGTGAAGATGAGGCAAGAAATGAAACTTGCTGTAACGGTTTTATTGGTGGTTTTATTATGGTTTATCGCTTGGACACCTTTTGCTACTGTTGCATTGATTGGAATATTCGGTGAAATTGAATTACTAACTCCTGGTGTTTCTCTAGCTCCAGCGCTTTTTTGCAAATTGGCTAGTTGTTTAGATCCGTATGTTTATGCTTTTTCCCATCCGAAAATTCGAAAGGAAATTGATTTTATGTTATCGCAAAAATCGATTATAAGATTTTTTTGGCCGAGGAGAGTTTTAGAAAGAAGATTTACCAGGAGGATTAGTGAAAGGATCACTCAAAGTGTTGGAGCTGTTGAAGAAGTTATTATGGTTACTTTTCCTACTGAAGAAGGGTCTTTAAAAGTTCAACAACAAAAACAACAACAAGAAGTTACACAATATATTTAATTTATTTTTTTTTATTGAAATTTTATTAAAATTTTGATTTTCAAAGTTAAAAAAAAAATAAAAGTATTATGTAAAATGTATTTTTAACTAGATGTAGTATAATATTGTGATTTTGACTTAATAATAAAATAATCGGTGTTTTAATATAAATTAAATGATTACCTGAGTAATTCCAAACCATACAAAAATTTTCAAAGTTGAAAAAATTTTTGACACTTTTCTAACTTAAAAAAATTAACTTTAAAAATTCATCAAAAATTCATTTTTAAAGATTTTGATTTGATTTTTTTTCTAAATGAAACCTAAATTATTCTACTTTTAATTAAAAAAGACCGTTTTATTCCAAGTGTTATCAAAAAAATTAAAAAAAATTTCAAAGTTGGTAAAAAAATTTTTAAGGTTAAAAAATTAATAATTTTAAAAAAATTCATCAAAAATTCATTTTTAAAGATTTTGGTTTGATTATTTTTCTAAATGAAACTTAAATCATTCTAGTTTTAATTAAAAAAGACCGTTTTATTCGAAGTGTTGTCAAAAAAATTAAAAAAAATTTTCAATATTGGTAAAAAATATTTTAGGTTAAAAAATTAACCATTTTTTAAAAAAATCATTAAAAATTCATTTTTAAAGATTTTGATTTGATTTTTTTTCTAAATGAAACTTAAAACATTCTAGTTTTAATTAAAAAAGATCGTTTTATTCTAAGTATTGTCGAAAAAATTAAAAAAATTTTCAAGGTTGGTAAAAAAATTTTTAAGGTTAGAAAATTAAAATTTTTTTAAAAAATTCATAAAAAATTCATTTTTAAAGATTTTGGTTTGATTATTTTTCTACATGAAACTTAAATCATTCTAGTTTTAATTAAAAAAGATCGTTTTATTCTAAGTGTTGTCAAAAAAATTAAAAAAATTTTCAAAGTTAGTAAAAAATTTTTTAGGTTAGAAAATTAACCATTTTTTTAAAAATTCATCAAAAATTCATTTTTAAAGATTTTGATTTGATTTTTTCTCTAAATGAAACTTAAAACATTCTAGTTTTAATTAAAAAAGATCGTTTTATTCTAAGTGTTGTCAAAAAAATTAAAAAAATTTTCAAAGTTGGTAAAAATTTTTTTAAGGTTAGAAAATTAACCATTTTTTAAAAAAATTCATCAAAAATTCATTTTTAAAGATTTTGATTTGATTTTTTTTCTAAATGAAACTTAAATCATTCTAGTTTTAATTAAAAAAGACCGTTTTATTCTAAGTGTTGTCAAAAATATTAAAAAAATTATCAAAGTTGGTAAAAAATTTTTTTAGGTTAAAAAATTAATCATTTTTTAAAAAATTCATCAAAAATTCATTTTTTAAGATTTTGATTTGCTCCTTTTTCTAAATGAAACATAAATCATTCTAATTTTAATTAAAAAAGACCGTTTTATTTCAAGTGTTGTCAAAAAAATTAAAAAAATTTTCAAAGTTGGTAAAAAATCTTTTAGGTTAAAAAATTAACCATTTTTTTAAAAATTCATTAAAAATTCATTTTTAAAGATTTTGATTTGATTTTTTTTCTAAATTAAATTTAAAACATTCTAATTTTAATTAAAAAAGACCGTTTTATTCCAAGTGTTGTCAAAAAAATTAAAAAAATTTTCGAAGTTGGTAAAAAATTTTTTAAGGTTAGAAAATTAATAATTTTGAAGAAATTCATCAAAAATTCATCTTTAAAGATTTTTATTTGATTTTTTCTCTAAATGAAACTTAAAATATTCTAGTTTTAATTAAAAAAGATCGATTTATTCTACGTGTTGTCAAAAAAATTAAAAAAATTTTCAAAGTTGGTAAAAAATTTTTTAAGGTTAGAAAATTAATAATTTTTTAAAAAATTCATCAAAAATTCATTTTTAAAGATTTTGGTTTGATTTTTTTTCTACATGAAACTTAAATCATTCTAGTTTTAATTAAAAAAGAGTGTTTTATTCCAGCTGTTGTCAAAAAAATTAAAAAAATTTTCAAAGCTGTTAAAGAATTTTTTAAGGTTAGAAAATTAATAATTTTTAAAAAATTCATCAAAAATTCATTTTTAAAGGTTTTGATTTGATTTTTTTTCTAAATGAAACTTAAAACATTCTAGTTTTAATTAACAAAGATCGTTTTATTCTAAGTGTTGTCAAAAAAATTAAAAAAATTTTCAAAGTTGATAAACATTTTTTTAGGTTAGAAAATTAATCATTTTTTAAAAATTCATTAAAAATTCATTTTTAAAGATTTTGGTTTGATTCCTTTTCTAAATAAAACTTAAATCATTCTAGTTTTAATTAAAAAAGATCGTTTTATTCTAAGTATTGTCAAAAAAATTAAAATAAATTTCAAATTTGGTAAAAAATTTTTTAAGGTTAGAAAATTAATAATTTTAAAAAAATTCATCAAAAATTCATTTTTAAAGATTTTGATTTGATTTTTTTCTAAATGAAACTTAAAACACTCTAGTTTTAATTAAAAAAGGACGTTTTATTCCAAGTGTTGTCAAAAAAATTAAAAAAATTTTCAAAGTTGGTAAAAAATTTTTAGGTTAAAAAAATTAACCATTTTTTAAAAAATTCATTAAAAATTAATTTTTAAAGATTTTGAATTGCTTTTTTTTTCTAAATGAAACTTAAAACATTCTAGTTTTAATTAAAAAAGATCGTTTTATTCCAAGTGTTGTCAAAAAAATTTAAAAAAATTTTAAAGTTGGTAAAATATTTTTTAAGGTTAGAAAATGAATAATTTTAGTAAAATTCATCAAAAATTCATTTTTAAAGATTTTGATTTGATTTTTTTCTAAATGAAACTTAAAACACTCTAGTTTTAATTAGAAAAGGACGTTTTATTCCAAGTGTTGTAAAAAAAATTAAAAAAATTTTCAAAGTTGGTAAAAATTTTTTAAGGTTAGAAAATTAATAATTTTTAAAAAATTCATCAAAAATGCATTTTTAAAGATTTTGAGCTGATTTTTTTTCTAAATGAAACTTAAAACATTCTAGTTTTAATTAAAAAAGGACGTTTTATTCGAAGTGTTGTCAAAAAAATTAAAAAAATTTTCAAAGTTGGCAAAAAATTTTTGTTCACTCACTTTTTAAAAATTCGACCATCTTTAAAAAATCATACAGGGTTTATTTTTAACCCATAGACATTATATATAATAAAGTAGTAAACAAGCAGAGTCCTCTTTTTTTGCACTCAGTTTGCACCAAACTACCGAAAATCGACCAATCACAGGGCAGAATTGCCGACAAGCCAATTTTCGACGTTTCCAAACGTCAAACTAACCGTTTTTTGCTCGCTTTTTTGCGACATTTACACCTTGGCTGCCGTTCATGTTGACAAACGAGACGTTCAAACGCACCTTACTTTATAGGTTTCGGGCCGTTTTCGGGCCTAAATCGGTTAAGTAGCGCCGTTTTCAACGTTTTTTTCCGGGTCCGATTTCGGGCCCTCGGCGCGGGTACGAGTTCGATTGACCGCGTTTCAAACGACAGAGTTAACAGCGAAAACGGGTAAAATCCAGTTTGATTAATGTAGAAAATGGTTCATAATCGCTAAAATTGAGTAAAACGAACGCGTTTTTGTATCAATTTCTTGAAAAAATGCCTTGAATTTCCGATTTTTTACGCGGTTCGTTTCTCGGCTATTTCAACCAAACTTCCCTGATTCATTTCTCGGCTATTCTAATTAAACGTCAAAATGAAAGTCAAAACGTCGTTAAATGTGTACTTAAAACGGAGAATTTGCGCAAATCCGGACCTAATTATATCTGAAATCGACAAGTTTACAATCCGTTTATCGAAATTTTCCCCAAGAACGTAAGCTTCGGCGACGAAAACGACGATACGTTAATTTGCGTTTGGTTTTACACGGTCGGCGTCGTATACAGTTGCCGTAAATTCAAGAAAAAGTGACTTAAAAACATTGCAGGGACCGAATTTCGATTGCATCGACGTAAATTAATAGATTTTTTACCGATATTTTTCGTTTAAGGTGGTAAGCAACTTAATGTTACTTGAAAAATTATAAAAATTGTCTCTAAACGTCAAATTTTAGGAAAACGACTGTCTTTATATTTAAAAAAAAGAGCAAAAACGCGTTTCCGCAATGAAATTCGGGCTTTATTTAGATGATCAGACGACGAACGAAGCTATTTCAACCCTCAAATGTGTTACTATAATAAAAATATTTACAAAATCATAATCTAACCTCAATTTGCGGTTGGTTTGACAGCCGGCGTCGATTGCGCTTGGCGTAAATTCAAAAAAGGTGATTTGAAAGCGTTGCGGGGACCGAATTTCGTCAGCATCGACGTAATTTAATAGATCTTCTACCGAAGTCGTGGGTTTAACGAGGTACACAACTTAACGTTACTTAAAAAATTATAAAAATCGTGGCTAAAGGTCAAATTTTAGGTAAACGACTACTTTTGTACTTAAAAAGGGCCAAAACGCGCTTCCGTGGTGAAAAGGTATCCATAAGAGTTATTGATATCAAGAACAATGTATTATAATAACAATCAATGAGAGGAAATCGCTAAAAACGATATTTTTGTAAAAAAAAACTAATAAATTGTAACATCGTTAGATCAAGCAGGGCAAAAATACGATATTGTTGAAAGAAAAACGACAGGATACTAAAGATATTTTCACTTTACACATGTTAACAAGTAAAAGGTCGCAGAAAACTTCAAAAAAGTATTTGGAAAACAATAATTAATGTAAATTTTAATGAAAGGAAAGAAAGAAGTGAAAACAAAAAATTTATAAGATAAATTTTAGGTAATAACATTGGTAAATTAATGTATTCGTAAGGAAAATGTAAAAAACTCAAATTTATTGAAATAATTAACCGTTACCACCGAAAATCATCGGAAAATAGGTTAAAATCGCGGAATACCATTTGCTTTAATGTCACTATCGAATTCTATATGTCCTTCTAATTTTCTACCTTTGGGAACTAAAAAGCGACCAAAGCAATATTTCAAATCCCTCTATGGGGCGAATTTTTGTTTAAATCAAAAAAAAAGTTAGTTTGCACAGCATTTACTTTGCTATATCAGGTCGATGAGTCTGGCAACGTTATAGAATTAAGACTTATGCGCAATTACATGAAAACCTATAATTATTTAGTAAAATGTCAATAAATACAAATGTGACCTGAAGGTTACACGGTCCAATAGAGGGTTAAAACATGGACAAAGCACTGAATTAAAATTAACCAATTACGCTGATTCAAATTTTATAGATCGTATCTACAAGTCGTTTAGTAAACTCGGGAGTCGTAACATCAATCACTTCAAAACTCTTTTTGTGAATCCGAACTCAATTCGTATTAGCATTAAAATTAAAGAGTGGGTACGATTTGCATAGAATTAAAAAACAGACAAACAATGATTTCAAATTATAAATATTGATAAGGCTCAGAAAATGCTTGGACTTTTTGACGGATTTGAGGTTCTCAAAAGGGCCGCCGATTTACAAAGCGAATTGTCCATGGCAATAACTTTTACTTATTCATAGTATCCGTACACTCAAGTGATGCTCCACACTAGTAAATTACATAAATTACGATAAAAACATTACAATTTTACATAAATCACTGTTTTTTTTATGAATGCATGATTAATTAACAAATTCCAAACCACAAAACCGGGGATTCCTCGTTTTATTGATTAATCACGATCCATCATGAACTCATCATCATCTCAATCGAGTCTATATTTAAAAGTACACCTAAAAAGACAACTTTAGTTCGTTTAATAGAAGTGTTAGAAGTGATAGAAACAGTGTAGTAATAAAATTAATACTTTGTTATAAAATAATCGTTGTAAAATACAAAGTAGGTATATTTTTTATCTATTATCTTCGTTATATTTATTATAGCTATTTATTTAACAAATTTTAATTTCATTGTCTTAAATGTTGTTTAAATCCCGGCTAAATATTTACCAAGTTAATAAACATAAAAATAAAATTGTAATATCTTGTTTTGTATAAATACCTTTAAAAATCTTCTTTTAATTTAATTTAGAAAAAGATGTTGGTGTTTTCGTCGTTTATTTTAACACTTTTTGGTAAGTAAAAATTTAAAATATAAGTTAATGTTAATAATAATTATTAATGTATTAATGTAGGAAGTGTTTTGGCCCAAAGTCAAGTTAAATTTTATTACTACTCCTCTCCAAATGCTCCTGTTGTTCAATTAGAAGAGATTGATATAGGAAATGCTAATATTGATAACACAAAAGCATTGAAAATTATTTGCCATGGAGCTTCTGCTGATATTAATGTTGATTGGTACAATCCGATGATAAGTGCTTATTCGAATAAAGGATATCAAGTGATTGCCGTTGATTGGGGAGTTTTAGCTTCTTCGCCGGAAGTTGTTAGTTCGATAAATTTAGTTGGGAATCTTATTGGGACTTATATCGTTGCCATTCAAGGAGCTTTTAATTTTCCTTTGAGTGAGATTCATTTTATAGGGCATTCGTTAGGTGCTCATATTGGAGGATATGCAGGTAAAGTTATAACCTATCTTGAGAAAATCGATCAATTTTAAAAATTCATCAAAAATTCATTTTTAAAGATTTTGATTTGATTTTTTTTCTAAATGAAACTTAAAACATTGTAATTTTAATTAAAAAAAGCCGTTTTATTCCAAGTGTTGTCAAAAAAATTAAAAAAATTTCAAAGTTGGTAAAAAATTTTTTAAGGTTAGAAAATTAATAATTTTTAAGAAATTCATCAAAAATTCATTTTTAAAGATTTTGATTTGATTTTTTTTCTAAATGAAACTCAAAACATTCTAGTTTTAATTAAAAAAGACCGTTTTATTCCAAGTGTTGTCAAAAAAATTAAAAAAATTTTCATAGTTGGTAAAAATTTTTTTAAGTTAGTAAATTAATTATTTTTTAAAAAATTTATAAAAAATTAAACTTTAAAGATTTTGATTTGATTTTTTTTCTAAATGAAACTTAAATCATTCTAATTTTAATTAAAAAAGATCGTTTTATTTCAAGTGTTGTCAAAAAAATTAAAAAAATTTTCAAAGTTGGTAAACATTTTTGACACTTTTCTAACTTAAGAAAAGTAACTTTAAAAATTCATAAAAAATTCATTTTTAAAGATTTTGGTTTGATTTTTTTGCTAAATGAAACTTAAATCATTTTAGTTTTAATTAAAAAAGGACGTTTTATTCCAAATGTTGCCAAAAAAAATTAAAAAAATTTTCAAAGTTGGTAAAAATTCTTTTAGGTTAGAAAGTTAATCATTTTTTAAAAAATTCATAAAAAATTGAACTTTAAAGATTTTAATTTGATTTTTTTTCTAAATGAAATTTAAATAATTCTAATTTTAATTAAAAAAGACCGTTTTGTTCCAAGTGTTGTCAAAAAAATTTAAAAAAATTTCAAAGTTGGTAAACATTTTTGGCACTTCTAAATTAAGAAAATTAACTTTAAAAATTCATCAAAAATTCATTTTTAAAGATTTTGATTTGATTTTTTTTCTAAATGAAACTTAAATCATTCTAGTTTTAATTAAAAAAGGACGTTTTATTCCAAATGTTGCCAAAAAAATTAAAAGAATTTTCAAAGTTGGTAAAAATTTTTTTAGGTTAGAAAATTAATCATTTTTTAAAAAATTCATAAAAAATTGAACTTTAAAGATTTTAATTTGATTTTTTTTCTAAATTTAAATAATTCTAGTTTTAATTAAAAAAGACCGTTTTATTCCAAGTGTTGTCAAAAAAAAATAAAAAAATTCTTAAAGTTAGTAAAATTTTTTGACTGTTTACTAACCTAATTTTTTTTTAATTCGACCAACTTTAAAAAGTCGTAACATGTTTATTTATGATTTTTTTAGGAAGACTTGTAAATCAAGTCTTAGGTTCAAAATTTGGTCGTATAACCGGATTAGATCCAGGTACAGATTTAACTTTAAATCTCTTCGGAAGAACTGTGATGACACCAACTGATGCTTCTTTCGTGGATGTTATTCACACAATGGCTGGAACTGGAGGGATTGGATATTCCGTTGGAACTGCTGATTTTTATCCAAACGGTGGAGCTTTACAACCGAATTGTTTAAATATTTTAGATTGTACGTTTTCTACTTTTAGTTGTTGTTAGTTGTTAAATAGTCGATTTTTAAAAATTTGTCAATTTTTAAAAATTCATATTTAAAAAACTAATTGTTATGGAAACTTGAAAATTTATCAGAATTTAGATTGAAACTTAATCTTTATTTTTACCAAAGATTAATTTTCTACGACTTTTAGTTTTTTCCTCAGAAGAGAAATTCTAACCTAACTTTTTTGACATATCGATTAAAATTTCTCAATTTTTAAAAATTCATATCTCAAAAACTAAATACGATTGAGACTTGAAATTTTATGAGGATTTAGATTGAAACTTAATCTTTATTTTTACCAAAAAAGAATTTCCTACGACTTTTAGTTTTTCCCTCAGAAGAAAAAATGTAAATTAACATATTTTTTTTAATTTTTAGTGGTTTGTAGTCATACAAGAGCACCTTGGTTATTTATAGAAAGCATCAATAGCAATAATTTCGTTTCTAAAAAATGCGAATCGTGGCTTAATTACTCTCTAGGATTGTGCAATGGAAATTCCCAAGCTATTATGGGAGATGGATGTTCACCATCGTCTTCTGGAGATTATTATTTAACCACAAATGGTAGTCCACCGTACGCACGAGGATAGCACTTTATGACACTTTATAAACACTTTATAAACAAAATTAATTAAAAAATAGTTTCCAAATTGTATATTTCTTATCAATGTCAAAGTTCATAACATCTCAAATAAATATTTTCATTTAAAACGTTCGATTTCAATAGTTTTCTTAAAACAGTTTCATTAAAATGTCCACGTTTCGAAGTATTTTATATTTTCTCGTCGGTTTTAATTTCGTTCTAAGCTTAAAACCAGTGAAATTTATTTATTACAATTTCCCAAAAATTGAATCGAAAATAGATACAGAAATAAATTTAGAAGGTTTAAAAATAATTTGTCATGGTTTAAACGCATCGAGTGAATCAGATTGGTATTCACCGATGATTGAAGGATTTCAGGAGAAAAATTTTTCTGTTATTGCCGTCGATTGGAAGGATTTAGCCGCTGTTGGATATATAAATGCTATTGTAACGGCTTCGAATGTTGCTGAAAATCTGTCTGAGGAAATTTTAAAAGTTAGTAAAACTTATAAGATTGATTTATTGAAGATACATATTGTTGGGCACTCTTTAGGTGCTCATATAGCTGGATATGCAGGTAATATCATATTTGGAAATCTTATTGCAACATAAATCTGAACATAAAAGGTTCTATTTTGGATTTAAATAGTTAAATTTGTTGTAGTTCTTAGCAAAAAATTAAAAAAAAATCTTAAAGTTGGTAAAAATTTTTCAGTTTAAATTTTCAAAAAATCGACCAACTTTAAAAATTCATCAAAAATTCACTTTTAAAGATTTTGATTTGATTTTTTTTCTAAATGAAACTTAAATCATTCTAGTTTTAATTAAAAAAGGCCGTTTTATTCCAAGTGTTGACAAAAAAATTAAAAAAATTTTCAAACTTGGTAAAATTTTTTTAGGTTAAAAAATTAATCATTTTTTAAAAAAATCATCAAAAATTCATTTTTAAAGATTTTGATTTGATTTTTTTTCTAAATGAAACTAAAAACATTCTAGTTTTAATTTAAAAAGACCGTTTTATTCCAAGTGTTGTCAAAAAAATTAAAAAAATTTTCAAAGTTGGTAAAAATTTTTTTAGGTTAGAAAATTAACAATTAAAAAAAAAATTCATCAAAAATTCATTTTTAAAGATTTTGATTTGATTTTTTTTTTCTAAATGAAACTTAAATCATTCTAATTTTATTCAAAAAAGACCGTTTTATTCCAAGTGTTATCAAAAAAATTAAAAAAAATTTCAAAGTTGGTAAAAAATTTTTTAAGGTTAAAAAATTAGTAATTTTTAAAAAATTCATCAAAAATTCATTTTTAAAGATTTTGATTTGGTTTTTTTTCTAAATGAAACTTAAAGCATTCTAATTTTAATTGAGAAAGGGCGTTTTATTCCAAGTGTTCTCAAAAAAATTAAAAAAATTTTCAAAGTTGATAAACATTTTTGACACTTTTTTAACTTAAGAATAACTTTAAAAATTCATCAAAAATTCATTTTTAAAGATTTTGACTTGATTTTTTTTCTAAATGAAATTTAAATCATTCTAGTTTTAATTAAAAAAGACCGTTTTATTCCAAGTATTGTCAAAAAAATTAAAAAAATTTTCAAAGTTGATAAACATTTTTGATACTTTTTAACCTAATTTAAGAAAATCGATCAATTTTAAAAATTCATCAAAAATTCATTTTTAAAGATTTTGATTTAATTCTTTTTTTAAATGAAACTTAAATCAATCTAATTTTAATTAAAAAAGACCGTTTTATTCCAAGTGTTGTCAAAAAAATTTAAAAAAATTTCAAAGTTGGTAAAAAATTTTTTAGGTTAGAAAATTAACAATTTAAAAAAAAATCATTAAAAATTCATTTTTAAAGATTTTGATTTGATTCTTTTTCTGAATGAAACTTAAATCATTCTAATTTTAATTAAAAAAGACCGTTTTATTCCAAGTGTTGTCAAAAAAATTAAAAAATTTTTCATAGTTGGTAAAAATTTTTTTAGGTTAGAAAATTAACAATTCCTTAAAAAATTCATCAAAAATTCATTTTTAAAGATATTGATTTGATTTTTTTTCTAAATGAAACTTAAATCATTCTAGTTTTAATTAAAAAAGACCGTTTTATTGCAAGTGTTGTCAAAAAAATTAAAAAAATTTTCAAAGTTGATAAAAATTTTTTTTAGATTAAAAAATTAATCATTTTTTAAAAAATTCATCAAAAATTCATTTTTAAAGATTTTGATTTGATTTTTTTTCTAAATGAAACTTAAATCATTCTAGTTTTAATTAAAAAAGACCGTTTTATTCCGATTGTTGTCAAAAAAATTTCAATAGTTGGTAAAAATTTTTTTAGGTTAAAAATTAATCATTTTTTAAAAATTCATAAAAAATTCATTTTTAAAGATTTTGATTTGATTCTTTTTCTAAATGAAACTTAAATCATTCTGGTTTTAATTAAAAAAGACCGTTTTATTCCAAGTGTTGTCAAAAAAATTAAAAAAATTTTCAAAGTTGGTAAAAAATTTTTTTAGGTTAAAAAATTAATCATTTTTTAAAAATTCATCAAAAATTCATTTTTAAAGATTTTGATTTGATTTTTTTTCTAAATGAAACTTAAATCATTCTAGTTTTAATTAAAAAAGACCGTTTCATTCCAAGTGTTGTCAAAAAAATAAGAAAAATTTTCAAAGTTGGTAAAAATTTTTTTAGGTTAAAAAATTAATCATTTTTTAAAAAATTCATCAAAAATTCATTTTTAAAGATTTTGATTTGATTTTTTTTCTAAATGAAACTTAAATCATTCTAGTTTTAATTAAAAAAGACTGTTTTATTCCAAGTGTTGTCAAAAAAATTAAAAAAATTTTCAAAGTTGATAAACATTTTTGAAACTTTTCCTACTTAAGAAAATTAACTTTAAAAATTTATCAAAAATTCATTTTTAAAGATTTTGAACAAAAAAACGTTACAACATTGTTTATTTTATTTGTAGGAAAATCAATATTAGAAAAAACTGGTAAAAAAATCGGACGAATCACCGGTTTAGATCCTGCAGGTCCAGGTTTTCACTCCCTTCTATCAAATAATCGCCTTTCTAAAGACGACGCTGAGTTCGTTGATGTGATACACACAGATACTGATTTTCTAGGAATTAGCTTATCGATAGGTCATGCGGATTTTTATCCAAACGGAGGAGCATTACAAAATAGTTGTGACGTAGTAGATGGTTAGATTATTACTTTATAACCAAACGTTTGTAGCTTAAAATTAATTTTTTTTAACGTTTAGACGTTTTAGTTGGATGCAGCCATCGATTAACACCAGATTATTTCATTGAGAGTTTAAAATCCGATAGTTTTATTGGTACAAAATGCGCTACTTATCTTTGGTATCTTTGGGGCTTTTGTCAAAGGAATGAAAAAGCTGTTATGGGGTTTGGATGTGATGTTAAAGCAAGAGGGGAATTCTTTTTAGTTACTAATAGTCAACCACCATATGGGAAAGGATAATAGCACGTTGAATAATGTCAATGAGAATCATGAGGAAGTCATTACAAAATGTCTTTTTAACAAATTCGACCAACTTTAAAAAATCGCCCAGACTTTATTTATAAAGATTAAGAAATGATTTTTATATTAAATTAAACATAAAAGATTCTATTTTAAACTAAAACAGTCAAATTTGTTCTAATTATTACCAAAAAAATTAAAAAAATTCTTAAAAATGATAAAATTTTTTTCTAACCTAATTTTTTTAAAAATCCGACCAACTTTAAAAAATCTCACAGAGTTTATTTATAAAGATTAAGGAATGATTCTTATATAAAATTGACCGTAAAAGATTCTATTTTTAATTAAAAAAGGCAGATTTGATCTAATTGTTACCAAAAAATTTAAAAAAAATTTCAGAGTTGGTAAAAAATTCTTTTAGGTTAAAAATTTTTTAATTGTTAAAAATCAATCATTTTTTAAAAATTCATTAAAAATTGAATTTTAAAGATTTTGATCCGATTTTTTTTCTAAATGAAACTAAAAACATTCTAGTTTTAATTAAAAAAGACCGTTTTGTTCTAAATTTTACCAAAAAAATTAAAAAAATTTTCAAAGTTAGTAAAAAATTTTCTTAGGTTAAAAAGTTAATCATTTTTTAAAAAATTCATCAAAAATTCATGTTTAAAGATTTTGATTTGATTTTTTTTCTAAATGAAACTTAAATCATTCTAGTTTGAATTTAAAAAAACCGTTTTATTCCAAGTGTTGTCAAAAAAATTTAAAAAAAATTCAAAGTTGGTAAAAATTTTTTTAGGTTAGAAAATTAACAATTAAAGAAAATTCATCAAAAATTCATTTTTAAAGATTTTGATTTGATTTTTTTTCTAAATGAAACTTAAAACATTCTAGTTTTAATTAAAAAATACCGTTTTATTCCAAGTGTTGTCTAAAAAATTAAAAAAATTTTCAAAGTTGGTAAAAATTTTTTTAGGTTAAAAAAATAGCAATTTTTTAAAAAATTCATCAAAAATTCATTTTTAAAGATTTTGATTTGATTTTTTTTCCAAATGAAACTTAAATCATTCTAGTTTTTACTAAAAAAGGCCGTTTTATTCCAAGTGTTGTCAAAAAAATTAAAAAAATTTTCAAAGTTGGTAAAAAACTTTTTAGGTTAGAAAATTAACAATTTTTTAAAAAATTTATAAAAAATTCATTTTTAAAGATTTTGATTTGATTTTTTTTCTAAATGAAACTTAAATCGTTCTAATTTTAATTAAAAAAGACTGTTTTATTCCAAGTGTTGTCAAAAAAATTTAAAAAGTTTTCAAAGTTGGTAAAAAAATTTTTTAGGTTAAAACATTAACCTAATTTAAGAAAATCGATCATTTTTTAAAAAATTCATCAAAAATTCATTTTTAAAGATTTTGATTTGATTTTTTTTCTAAATGAAACTTAAATCAATCTATTTTTTACTAAAAAAGACCGTTTTATTCCATTTATTGTTAAAAACATTAAAAAAATTTTCAAAGTTGATAAACATTTTTTAGGTTAAAAAATTAATCATTTTTTAAAAAATTCATCAAAAATTCATTTTTAAAGATTTTGATTTGATTTTTTTTCTAAATGAAACCTAAATCATTCTAGTTTTATTTAAAAAATACCGTTTTATTCCAAGTGTTGTCAAAAAAATTTAAAAAAAAAATTAAATTTGAAACAAAATTTTTTTTTGTTTAAAAATCAATCATTTTTAAAAATTTATATCTCAAAAGCTAAATAATAATTTCATTAAGAAAGGATATCAAAATTGATGTAATTATTTGTATGATTTCATTTCCTTTTTTCTTCAAAATGATTGATAAAGTTTTAATTAATTTTTATCTAAAGAAATATGATTTCCCATCTTCAATCTTATAGGATTTCTTGGGATTAAACCAAACACCTAATGAATTTTCAAAGTGATTGATAGACTATAATTTATTGAGTTCTAATTTATTATAATCTTTCATCTAAATTTAATTTGTTATCCAAACATCCTTTAAAAAAATTCTTTGACACTTAATTTTTAAAAAAATTCGACCAACTTTAAAAAATCTCACAGAGTTTATTTATAAAGATTAAGAAATAATTTTTATGTTAAATTAAACCTTAAAGACTACCCATCATTCGTCCATTCACCACATGCTTCTCATGACACTCAACGTGTTAAGATAAGAGATCATTTTTTCTAATTACCCGTCTCCAACCATCAATTTAAGTATGTTATTGTTACATACGTAAATAGCAAGATGTAACAAAAATTAGTATTTTTATTAATTACTCATTATTTGTGTAGAAATAATTTAATAAAATCTATTGTATAGAATTGGGAAATCTTTATGTTTTGGGTGATTAAAAAAAATTAAAGTGCATTGATCTTAAATGTATATTTTTTTAAAGATTAAACACGTTGGTGATGTAGATAAGAAAATTAAATAAAAAAAAATTCTTACTGTATATAAACTAGGTGAGTTGTGGGGTAAATCATCAGTTGCAACAGCAAACAGCTTTCGTGCAGACAAAATATTACCAAATCTTAAAAGATGAATCGTGTAGTATTCCTTGTGGCACTTGGTAAGTAAAATTTATAATTTTTTATTATAGTTTTTGATTAAAATTTGATTTTGTAAAATAGCTGCCGTTGCTTGGGGTAAAACCGTCCAAGAAGATGACGTTAAATTCTTTCTGAGTAACAGCCAATTATCTTATGAACAAATCCGAACTGGAGCTGGAACTTTAGATATCAATCCTGCAAAACAAGTTAAAATTATCTGTCACGGTTGGGTAGATGACATCGATTCCTATTGGTATGCTGATACTAAAGCTGAATACATCCGTCGTGGAATGACCAACGTTATTGGAGTTGATTGGGGTACTCATGCCAATGGTCTTTACTCCAGCGCAGTAAAAAGTGTCCAACCTGTTGGAGAATTGATTGCTAAACTCGTCTTGTATCTTCACGATACTTACGGAGTTCCATTGTCTCATTTCCATCTTATTGGGCATTCTTTAGGTGCTCATATTTCTGGATTTGCTGGTAAATACATCTTAAAAACTAGAGGACAACGTATTGGAAGAATTACCGGTTTGGATCCCGCTGGACCTTCTTTTGAGAAAAAATCAGCTGATGAACGTTTAGCCGTTGGAGATGCCGATTTCGTTGATGTTATGCACACCGATGCTGGTACCTTAGGACTTGATGAAGTTATTGGTGATGCTGATTTTTTCCCTAATGGAGGAAGTTCCAGACAAAATGGTTGTGGACTTTTAGAAGGTAAGATATTGTTTATATCTTGGTGTTGTATATCTTTATTAATGTTTTCTTTCTTATTTTTGTTTTTCTTTAGTCGGTTGCAGTCATAATCGTGCTCCTAAATACTTCTACGAAAGTATCAACAGTCGCGGATTTGTAGCTGCTGTTTGCGATAGCAAAAAGAACTTCGAAGCCGGAAAATGCAACGGTAACCAACAAACTGTTATGGGAGAAAACGTCGACACTTCAGTTAGAGGTACTTTCTACCTTAGTACCAACAAAGAAGCCCCTTTTGCAATTGGAAGCCTTTAAATCATTGATTTGTTAGTTAATATATTTAATCATTTGTAATGCAAAAAAAAGAAAAGTAAATAAATAAATCATTAAAGAATTAATTAAAATTTTTTATTCACTTTAACCCAACTTCTTCAAGAATATGAAAATTAGAAGTGCGTGAAAGTATAATTATTTTTATAAAGATAAACCAAGATTTTTTTCTATAAAATGAACTAATAAAATTAGTATTTCTAATAAAATTAGAAATCGGAGAATATAACATCTTCAATTATAACACGCTCAACACCATTACTGTAGGAAATTGGCTGTGTCTAGGGGTTTGATTTTTGGTAAAAAAAAACTCGCTTATTTTGTAAAACTATAAATAATTATATTTAACAATAATCATCGTTCTACGCCTTAACTAGCTTAGCTTCTTTATGTAGAAGTTGGGGCTCAATTATTTAAGATAATTAAACCCCATCGCTGAACCGCCATTATTAAAAATGAACGGGGTAACGTAGCCGCCACCAGGGCATGGTTTTTCCCCGGGAAAACCTTCCGGAAAAGCCGTGGATTCTTGCGCCAAGGCTCTTGATTCGAAATGCAAGTGTTGCAGGGTAGAAAGTGATATATAAAAAAAACTACTCTATTTTTATGATCACAGCTTTAATAAAACCAGATTCAGAAAAGGGAAAATTAAACTTTATTAAATAAAACTCAAACCTAGCTTCAAAAGTTTATTGAGAAAAATGCAAAACTTTATTAATCTAATTAATCAAGAGGATAGCTATGCGAATTCCTAATTCAAATAACTATTAACCGGAAAGATTTGTCTAATAGTAAATATTTACTCAGGCTCAGAAAACTCACCCGCTTTTCCTCAACCACAAAACCCATTGGTTTGCGATTATGCCCTCAGTTTGCACTCCACGAAGATGGCGAAATTACCATAACGGAGATAAACTCCGGATGGGAGCACGCGCAAGTCTATCATGCGGACATAACCGCCGAAGAACACTCAAACTCGGATGTGAAATCTGAACCCGCAAAAAACCGTCGATGTGTTGAATAGCTTCTCAAAACATATCCAACACATTTTCGCGAAAAAGAAAAATCTTCTTGACTCGAAGAGAACCCCGGGAGGAGAGAGCGATTTAAGCCCAAAACTTCCCTTTAAAAGCACGCGTTTTTTGTAAAATTGGTGGGAGAATATTTTTAGGTGTTTTTTTTTCTACTAAGTAACATTCCATACGCGCACGTTTCGAGTTTAACAATTTCTAGAAAAAACCCTGACTTAAAATCTCACTACCTGCGAACGGGCTCCTTTAAAAAAATGACATTTTTATTGCTTACAATTTATTACTTTAGGATTTCTCGAGCCCTCCGTACCTGACTTGAAGTGAAAACATCAAAGTCAAAACTAAAATTTAAAATAAAAAAGATCTTTAAATTTAACCCGTAATAATTGAATCAACCGAATAATCCGAATTATTACATTTACACTTCTATCTAAACTCGTTACACTTCTTTCGTCTTTACTCAACTTCGTGGTTGCTCCTCTCGTCTTTACAATACTTCGTTTTTAATCGTCTTAATTCTCTACCTAATTGTCGTAGTTACTTGTCTTTACTCAACTCTCATATTTTCTCATCTTTTCTCAACTAACTCTCTTCGCCTAACGTTTCCAAACTACTCAAAACTGTTTTCAACTCAAGCCCTCTACACGGTGTGGCAAAAGTCCTTAAGCATGGTACATAGTCTGCCAAAAACAGAACGGGTAAAGATAAACACACCAAATTTGTTATATAGTTTATTCAAAGTGTCAACAATAATAATTTATCATCAAAATTCTAAATATTCTCCCTTGGCTTTGATGCAGACACGGAGTCTGGTGGGTGCGCAGGCTTTCTGCTCAAGCATCGACCGCACGGAGAAGTCCAATGGATTCAAATCCGGGGAGTACGGTGGCCATTCCGAGGAGGTGATCATGGCAGGAAAATTGGCCTGGCACCACTACTAAACCACTCTGGCCTTGTGGGCGGTTGCGCTGTCCTGCTGGAAGATCCAGGGGCGTCCATTGAAGTGTGTCTGGCTCTAGGGAAGCACTACCTTCTTCAGAATGTCGTCCAGGTAGTTAGCGGCGTTCACTTTGACGCCTTGATCGACGATAATCAGGGGCGTTTTGCCGGTGGAGGTGATGCCACCCCAGACTATCACCTGAGCGGGATGTGCGCTTCTGGTGACGTAGCGACCCTTCTCATTGGCATTCCGGACCGATTGAGCAAGGATACGGTCATTCTGGCGATTGAAGCACTGCTGCACGGTGAACAACTTCTCATCGGTGAAGAGGACGTCCAAGTCGCCTGCCGGAAAAAATCTGTTCAGAAGTTGACGACACCTCTGAAGCCGAGTGGTCTTCATCTTGTCCGTGAGCATGTGGGTCTTCTGCAGTTTGATGCTGCTAAGCTTGAGATGCTATTTGGTGATCCTGCCGACGGAACGAACACTGATATTTAGGTTGGATGCCATTTTTCTGAGACTCCGCTTTGGGTTCGATCTGATCCTCTGCCGGATGCGCTTCACCATGGTGGGAGTCACTGCAGTCTTCAGTTTTCCGCTCCAAGGATGGTTCTGAACCGTACCAAGCTCCCTGTGACGACGGAGGGTGTACTGGATCGTCGATCGGGAAAATCCGGTGATGATTCGGATCTCACGGTTGGACTTTCCAGCACGATCCAAGGTCAGAATGGTGGTCCAATCTGCTTCAGAGATCATAACTCTGAAAGTAAGATAGGTAGGAGAAAGGAGGTAGGAACAAACACGCAAAAAATCAACGAAATAGAACAACAAACAAAACATTTACGATATGGGTCCGGGGGACTTAAGAACTTTTGCCACACCCTGTATACCTATTTCCGCACTCTTTCCAATAAAAACTTCACCTAATCAACTTATAATAAAAAATAATCAATTCTTACATTACATTAACAGTGTTGCCATACTTTACATTAACGTGAATAGTTACAGATTGTAACCTAAGGAGAAGTTTGGAAAATTAGGTTAAGATTAGATTTGAGTTTCTCCGCTATATGTTATATATACAGAGTGTTGTTGCGATCATATCTTTGAAGAAGGTGTAGTATTGAAATGTCAATAAGGAACGGCTCTTCCCAACAAACAAAAATTATTGAATTAACTATTTATGAATTAACTGATTAAATCAGGTATTATTTTAGATACAATGGCATATATAACTAAACGAGGTAAGTCTATGAACGCGTTGTGAATACTTGATGCATTCACTAATCTTGGTGTGGATGTCGCGGAGATTGAGTTCTGATCTATTGATGGAGGGATGATAATACCTCTGATCTAAAGATTAGAAACTTTCTCAAATCTTTCTCTAGTTATTTTAGCATGAAATAATATTTTGCACGAAGACTTCTTTAAAAAGAGTACAACCGACTGGCTTAATATTCACAATTTCCCATTTTATACATTACATTAAATACTTAGGGCCGATTTATTCACCGTTGGATAAATTAATCTGTATGATATTTACTATGGTTACTGGAAAAATAGCCAACCATACGCGAAATTACAATAATCATAGAAATTATCGGACAAATTATTTTACCCAAAGGTGAATAAACCAAGCCTTACAATTAGTCTAATTTATTATTAAATGCCTATGTAATTACCATTCTACGGTAGTTGCCTTCTTGTATCATAAAGTATCAGTACTACCATATATTGTGTTGTTACAGGATCGTCAATTGTAACATAGAGACAAGCGTTTGATAATGACAATACAAAATTTAATGGAAAATTTCGAACGAAGGTCAGATATTGTGTAATTTTGAGAGTCAAGTCTAATTGTAAGACGACGAAGACAAAGAACGATTGAATGACCAAATGACTACATATCCTGAATCCCAACGATAACCTGAATCGAAATAATCGAATAATTTTAATCGAAAGAATAACGAATCTAATCGAATTCTTTCTTATTCTTTACCTGAGTTTTTATGTCCTGTGTGCTTCTATTGTGCATTAACATAAACAAAGTTACCTTAAGCCTTCCACTCTTAAGAGTGAAAATCTCAACAATGTATACACAATTAAGAATAAAGTTTATTAAATTTAATAAATTTGTGTAAAAGTTACTAATATAGACATTGAAGATATAGAAATTTTAAAAAAATGGAGGCATATTCTAAGAAACTTGTCAATATACCAAATCGTATTTTTAATTTTTTAATTTCCTCTGCAGTTATTTTAAACAATAAACTTGATTTAATACATACACTTACCCAGAAATGATTATATGTGCATTCATCTTAAATAATACAATATTTCCTGTAAAGATTAAACATTGCGGATGCAGATAAGTAAATTAAATTAAATAAATTGTTGCAAGGTGGGTATATAAACAAGATGAATTTGTTAGTAAATCATACAGTTTGTTACAACTCTTGTATAAACAATGAATCCAGTAATATTACTTTTGGCACTTGGTAAGTAACATTTTAATTCTTTTCTTCTTGAAAAATTTTTTTCTTTCTTAAATCTAAAATTTAAATCTTCTTAAAATTTTTATTTATATTTTTAAAAATAGCTACCGTTACTTTGGGTAAACCCGTTACAGAAGATGACGTAAAATTCTTCCTTACTAATTCCAAATGGTCTTATGAAGAAATTAAAACAGGAACTGGAACCTTAGACATAAACCCCCAAAAGCAAGTTAAAATCATCTGTCACGGTTGGATCGATAGCATTGATTCTTTATGGTACGTCGATACCAAAGCTGAATACGTTCGTCGTGGGATGACTAATGTTATTGGAGTTGATTGGTCTCCTCACGCAAGTAGTCTTTACTCCAGTGCAGTAAGAAGAGCCGAACCTGTTGGTGAATTGATTGCTAAACTCGTGTTGTATTTCCACGACACTTATGGAGTTCCATTGTCACAATTCCATTTAATTGGGCATTCTTTAGGTGCTCATATTTCCGGTTTTGCTGGAAAATACGTTTTAAAAGTTAAAGGACAACGTGTTGGAAGAATTACCGGTTTAGATCCGGCTGGACCTCTTTTTAACATAAAATCAGCTAAAAATCGTTTAGCTGTTGGAGACGCCGATTTCGTTGATGTTATGCACACCGATGGTGGTGGTTTGGGACTTGAAAAAGTTATCGGTGATATTGATTATTTCCCAAATGGGGGAACTTCTAGGCAAAATGGTTGTGGAATTTTAGAATGTAAGATATTATTTGAATTTTTGTGATAATTTTGAATTTTTATTTAATTTTCTTTTTATTTAATTTTCTTCTTATTTATTTATTTATTTTTTTCCTTTTTTTCAGTTGGTTGTAGTCACAATCGTGCACCAAAATACTTCTATGAAAGTATCAACAGTTACGATTTTGCAACTGTCGCTTGTACAAGTGAGAAGAACTTCAACGCTGGAAAATGTAATAATAACCAACAAACTGTTATGGGAGAAAATGTTAACACCTCGCTTAGAGGTACCTTTTATCTTAACACTAATAAAGAAGCTCCTTTTGCAATTGGGGAGCTTTAAATTTACCATTTTGAAAATTTTATTGTAACACAGTTGTAACAATTGTAACTTTATTGGAATAAATGTGATTTAATGTCCTTAATTGAAATTTTGAAAAAATCGTGCCGAACTTTAAAAAATCATACAGACTTTATTTATTGAGATTAAGAAATAAATTTTGTTTTAAATGAAAGATCAAACATTCTAGTTTCAATTAAAAAAGACCGATTTATTCTAAATATTACCAAAAAATTAAAAAAAATTTTCAAAGTTGATAAAAATTTTTGACTGTTAACTAACCCAACTTTTTTTAAAAAATTGACCAACTTTAAAAAATCGACCAACTTTAAAAAATCCCCCAGACTTTATTTATTGAGATTAAGAAATAAATTTTGTTTTAAATGAAAGATCAAACATTCTAGTTTCAATTAAAAAAGACCGATTTATTCTAAATAATACCAAGAAATTAAAAAAAAATTTCAAAGTTGATAAAAATTTTTGACTGTTAACTAACCCAACTTTTTTTAAAAAATTGACCAACTTTAAAAAATCCCCCAGACTTTATTTATTGAGATTAAGAAATAAATTTTGTTTTAAATGAAAGATCAAACATTCTAGTTTCAATTTAAAAAGACCGATTTATTCTAAATATTACCAAAAAATTAAAAAAAAATTTCAAAGTTGATAAAACTTTTTGACTGTTAACTAAACCAACTTTTTTTAAAAAATTGACCAACTTTAAAAAATCCCCCAGACTTTATTTATTGAGATTAAGAAATAAATTTTGTTTTAAATGAAAGATCAAACATTCTAGTTTCAATTAAAAAAGACCGATTTATTCTAAATATTACCAAAAAATTTAAAAAAATTTTCAAAATTGATAAAAATTTTTGACTGTTAACTAACCCAACTTTTTTTAAAAAATTGACCAACTTTAAAAAATCGACCAACTTTAAAAAATCCCCCAGACTTTATTTATTGAGATTAAGAAATAAATTTTGTTTTAAATGAAAGATCAAACATTCTAGTTTCAATTAAAAAAGACCGATTTATTCTAAATAATACCAACAAATTAAAAAAAATTTTCAAAGTTGATAAAAATTTTTGACTGTTTACTAACCCAACTTTTTTTAAAAAATTGACCAACTTTAAAAAATCCCCCAGACTTTATTTATTGAGATTAAGAAATAAATTTTGTTTTAAATGAAAGATCAAACATTTCAGTTTTAATTAAAAAAGATCGATTTATTCTAAATATTACCAAAAAATTTAAAAAAAATTTCAAAGTTGGTAAAAATTTTTTGACACTTCTAATGTAAGAAAATCGATCAACTTTAAAAATTCATCAAAAATTCTTTTTAAAAGATTTTGATTGGTTTTTTTTCTAAATGAAACCTAAAACATTCTAGTTTTGATTTAAAGAGATCGTTTTATTCTAAATGTTGTGGAAAAATCAAAAAAAAAATTTCAAAGCTGGCAAAATTTTTTTGACACTTCTAACCTAACTTAAGAAAAGTGATCAACTTTAAGAATTCATTTTTAAAGGTTTTGATTAGATTTTTTTTCTAAATGATACTTACAACATTCTAGTTTTGATTTAAAAAGACCGTTTTATTGTAAATGTTGCCAAAAGAATTTAAAAAATTTTCAAAGTTGGTAAAAAATTTTTGACACTTCTAACCTAACTTAAGAAAATCGATCAATTTTAAAAATTCATTAAAAATTGATTTTGAAAGATTTTAATTAGATTTTTTTCTAAATGAAACTTAAAACATTCTAGTTTTGATTTAAAAAGACCGTTTTATTGTAAATGTTGCCAAAAAAATTTAAGAAATTTTCAAAATTGGTAAAAAAATTTTTGACACTTCTAACCTAACTTAAGAAAATCGATCAATTTTACAAATTCATTAAAAATTGATTTTGAAAGATTTTAATTAGATTTTTTTCTAAATGAAACTTTAAACATTCTAGTTTTGATTTAAAAAGACCGTTTTATAGTAAATGTTATCAAAAAATTTAAAAAAATTGTCAAAGTTGGTAAAAATTTTTGACACTTTGTAATTTAAGAAAATTAACTTTAAAAATTCATCAAAAATTCATTTTTAAAGTTTTTGATTGGATTTCTTTTCTAAATGAAACCTAAAACATTCTAGTTTTGATTTCGAAAGACCGTTTTATCCTAAATGTTGTCAAAAAAATTAAAACAATTTTTAAAGTTGGTAAAAAAATTGTTGGTTATTAAAAATCAATCATTTTAAAAAAAATCATATCTCAAAAACTAATTATTAATAAGGCTTGAAATTTTTATGAGGATTTAGATTGAAACTTCATCTTTATTTTTACCGAGAATGAATTTTCTACGACTTTTTATTTTCCTCTCGAAAAAGAAAATGTAACTTAATGTCCTTAATTGAAATTTCTTAAAAATCTAAAAATTAGGCTACGTTCTAAGTGGAATTTTCTTTGGATTCCTTTAAAATTTGATGTTTATAAGTTACAACTTTATTATATACTAGTTTAAAAAATATATCTAAAAATCTTTATAATAATAATTACAAATAAACTGTTTTTGTTTGGTAAATTTCTGACGTTTTAAACGTCAAATTGACATTTCTTAACGTTTAAAACATGAATTTTTTAAAATATTTGACGTTTTAAACGTCAAATTAACAATTCTTGACGTTTTCGATAACTCTTCTAACGTTTCAAATACAAAATTGACATTTGTTAGCGTTTCAAACGTAAAATGAATGTTTTCTATCAGTTTTATTAACAGTTTTTGACATTTTAAACGTCAAACGTAAATTTTTTTACGTTTGAAAAATGAATTTGGTAAATTTCTGACGTTTTAAACGTCAAATTGACATTTCTTACCGTTTCAAACATGAATTTTCAAAAATATTTGACGTTTTAAACGTCAAATTAACAATTCTTGACGTTTTCGATGACTCTTCTAGCGTTTTAAATATAAAATTGATGTTTGTTAAGGTTTCAAACGTAAAATTGACGTTTTCCATCAATTTTATTAAAAATTTTTGACATTTTAAACGTCAAACGTACATTTTTTGACGTTTGAAAAATGAGTTTGGTAAATTTCTGACGTTTTAAACGTCAAATTGACATTTCTTAACGTTTGAAATACGAATTGGCAAAAATATTTGATTTTTCAAATGTCAAATTGACAATTCTTGACGTTTTCGATGACTCTTCTAACGTTTTAAATACAAAATTGATGTTTGTTAATGTTTCAAACGTAAAATTGACGTTTTTTATCAATTTTATTAACAATTTTTGACATTTTAAACGTCAAACGTACATTTTTTGACGTTTGAAAAATGAGTTTGGTAAATTTCTGATGGTTTAAACGTCAAATTGACATTTCTTAACGTTTGAAATACGAATTGGCAAAAATATTTGATTTTTCAAATGTCAAATTGACAATTCTTGACTTTTTCGATGACTCTTCTAACGTTTTAAATACAAAATTGACATTTGCTAACGTTTTAAACGTAAAATGGACATTTATCTAACAGTTTTATTAACAGTTTTTGACATTTTAAACGTCAAATGCATATTTTTGGACGTTTGAAGAAGGAGTTTGGTAAATTTCTGACGTTTTAAACGTCAAATTGACATTTCTTAACGTTTGAAACATGAATTTTCAAAAATATTTGACGTTTTAAACGTCAAATTGACATTTCTTACCGTTTAAAAGATGAATTTGTAAAAATATTTGACGTTTCGAATATTAAATTAAAAATTCTTAACGTTTTTGATGACTCTTCTAACGTTTTAAATACAAAGTTGACATTTCTTAATGTTTCAAACGTAAAATTGACGTTTTCCATCAGTTTTATTAACAATTTTTGACATTTTAAACGTCAAACGTACATTTTTTTAATGTTTGAAAAATGAGTTTGGTAAATTTCTGACGTTTTAAACGTCAAATTAACATTTCTTGATGTTTGAAACATGAATCTACAAAAATATTTGACTTTTTAAGCGTTTAATTGGCAATTTTTGACATTTTCAACGATTTTTCAAATGTTTTCAACACAAATTTGACATTTGTTGACGTTTCAAACGGAAAATGGACATTTTCTGATAGTTTTATTGACGTTTTAAACGTTAAATTGGCAATCTTTGATATTTGAAACATGAATTTGTAAAAATATTTAACATTTTAGATGTCAAATTGATAATTTTTGACGTTTTCGACGATTTTTCAAACATTTTTAAATACAAACTTGACATTTCTTGAGGTTTCAAATATAAAATGGACAATTTTTAACAGTTTTTGACTTTTTAAACGTCAAATTGGCAACTTTTGACGTTTGAAACGTGAATCTGTAAAAATATTTGACGTTTTAAACGTCAAACTGACAACTGTTTGTGTTTCCGACGCTTTGCTAACGTTTTAAATGCAAACTTGTCATTTCTTGACGTTTTAAACGTAAAATAGACGATTTCTATCAAATTTTAAACGTCAAGTCGATAATTTTTGACGTTTGAAACTCGAATTTGTTAAATTTTTGACGATATAAACGTGTATTTGACAGTTTTTGACGTTTGAAGCATAAATTTGTTAAATATTTGACGTTTGAAACATAAATTTGTTAAATTTTTGACGTTTAAAACATGAATCTGTAAAAATAACAATAATAGATGATCAATTATAACGTATATGACTTTTATTTTACAATTTTCATAAACTAATCTATCGTAAACCAGCAACTTTTATAATATTACCAAAGTATCCTTGTAAAAATAAATCCATCATTTCCCAAATTATTCCATTCACAAGAACAACTCGTTTAGCCGTTGAATTGAACCAAGGAATATTTTTTTTTCAAACGTTGGAGATTTCTCTTTGATTCGGTATAAAAATATCAATAACATTAGTTGAACTTATTCGAATTTTAGAAAGAATGTTACGTTCGAAATAAATAAATGTTAAGATGCGATATTTTAAGAAATTTATTGTATCGTTTATTTATAAAATTACATCTGGAAAATCGGAGTTGTTTACGAACTTTTCCGAAGGTCACGATTAAAACCGGTTTTTAGCAAGTTCGGGGTTGTAGGTATTTTTGTTATCCAGGTTCAGTTGTGGTTAGTTGTTTCGACGAGAAAGTCTTTTTGAAAATCCTATGGGTTAAGCGCATTAACGAAGTTATAAGTTTGTGATTTTACCAGTTGAGATTCAAGATTTCGATAGTTTCCATTTGTATTTGATTGCAGTTTTAGCCGGAATTTGGTTGTTCGAGCACGTGGAATTACTTGTTATTTTATCGCAAACCTGTAAGAGTTTCTAAAATTTTATTACATTATTCAGTCAATTGTGAGAGAAAATGTATTACATATAAACTTGTTATAGGTGGAATTTTTCCGCTAGATGCAGGTTTAGAAGACGTTTTATTTCTAGTACCTGTCCGACTAAAGTTCCTGTTTAATCACGCCGTTTATTCAGAGACGACATATTTTCCATTGCTGGTTCCAGTTTTTTCTTTCCACATCTGAAACAGAAAACTAGAAGTATGGTAAGTATTATTAAATTTATTACTTAAAGAATTCGCGACGTCACTCTTTCCTCATCTTTTTAAAGAATTGTTAGTTAGTTTTATTTGGTTTAATACTTACCATCAATCGACAAAAAGAAAGACAAGTGGCAAATAACTCTGATTCAAAGAAGAGGGTAATTAAATCTTACTGGAGCGTTCCTAAAGTCTGGATAAACCCTCGTAAGAATTCAAGACCTAAAATTTGAGAGATTGTACAATAATTTTTTACTAATTCATAATGCAACTTACGTTGACATTTTGGAAAAAACGTGAAAATTTTTATGTAATTCCTAAACTACAGAACCAACCATCAAATCATTACCTGAACCAACACTTAATTCTGCAATGGTCTTCTTTTTTTCCCTAGAGCTGTACTCACACGGTGATACTCGAATCTCGGACCGATTGGAATACTTGATGACCCAGATACTTACCATATTTTAAATGACACCACTCGTACCACTATTTGTATAGAAATAATTTAATAAAATTGATTGTATAGAATTGAGAAATCTTTATGTTTTGGGTGATTAAAAAAAATTAAAGTGCATTGATCTTAAATGTATATTTTTTTAAAGATTAAACACTTTGGTGATGTAGATAAGAAAATTAAATAAAAAAATTCTTACTGTATATAAACTAGGTGAGTTGTGGGGTAAATCATCAGTTGCAACAGCAAACAGCTTTCGTGCAGACAAAATATTATAAAATCTTAAATGATGAATCGTGTAGTATTCCTTGTGGCACTTGGTAAGTAAAATTTGTAAATTTTATTATATTATATATTGTGATTTTTACTTAAAATTGATTTTTTAATACAGCTGCCGTTGCTTGGGGTAAAACCGTCTCAGAAGATGACGTTAAATTCTTCCTGAGTAACAGCCAATTATCTTATGAACAAATCCGAACTGGAGCTGGAACTTTAGACATAAATCCTGCAAAACAAGTTAAAATTATCTGTCACGGTTGGGTAGATGACATCGATTCCTATTGGTATGCTGATACTAAAGCTGAATACATCCGTCGTGGAATGACCAATGTTATTGGAGTTGATTGGGGTACTCATGCCAATGGTCTTTACTCCAGCGCAGTAAAAAGTGTCCAACCTGTTGGAGAATTGATTGCTAAACTCGTCTTATATCTTCACGATACTTACGGAGTTCCATTGTCTCATTTCCATCTTATTGGGCACTCTTTAGGTGCTCATATTTCTGGATTTGCTGGTAAATACATCTTAAAAACTAGAGGACAACGTATTGGAAGAATTACCGGTTTGGATCCTGCTGGACCTTCTTTTGAGAAAAAATCAGCTGATGAACGTTTAGCCGTTGGAGATGCCGATTTTGTTGATGTTATGCACACCGATGCTGGTACTTTAGGACTTGATGAAGTTATTGGTGATGCTGATTTTTTCCCTAATGGAGGTAGTTCCAGACAAAATGGTTGTGGACTTTTAGAAAGTAAGATATTATTTAGATCTTGGTGTTATATATCTTTATTAATATTTTCTTTCTTATTTTTGTTTTTTTTTTAGTCGGTTGCAGTCATAATCGTGCTCCTAAATACTTCTACGAAAGTATCAACAGTCGCGGATTTGTAGCTGCTGTTTGCGATAGTAAAAAGAACTTCGAAGCCGGAAAATGCAATGGTAACCAACAAACTGTTATGGGAGAAAACGTCGACACTTCAGTTAGAGGTACTTTCTACCTTAGTACCAACAAAGAAGCCCCTTTTGCAATTGGAAGCCTTTAAATCATTGATTTGTTAGTTAATATATTTAATCATTTGTAATGCAAAAAAAAAGAAAAGTAAATAAATAAATCATTAAAGAATTAATTAACATTTTTTATTTAACTTTCTTCAAGAGTATAAAAATTTAAAACCAGTGAAGTGTACGAGAGGATTGTTAGTGTTAAGTGAAGAGTGTAACTTCTTAAATTTATAGTGCCAGTATTAAACTAATATCTTAAAAGGGAGACATTGTGTAGCGGTTTTATTTTTCGTCTTTAAATAAATTTTAAAATTATTTGATTTGGGTCATCTGTTGGAATCTGTCATTTTTTAGATCCATTGGTTTTATTTCGCAATACAGAATATTGGTTGGTTTCTCAGATTAGTGCGATCAGAAATAGTGGTGGGGATTTAGTTCTTTCGAGTGTCGCAATTGTGGTAATTTCGCTCTCTTCGTTGTTGTGCTTTGGAAGAGGACACGTTTCTGGCTGCGATAAAAAAAAACTACGTGGGTGTCGAAGATTTTGGAAGCGTCTCGTAGGTGTTTGGGAGAACTTCTAAAACGCAATTTGGCGGATTAACTTCACACACCACCAAATTTAGTGCTGTATTTGTGCTTTATCGGATTGATTCCGGATAATCGGGTTTTTTATTGCCAGCCAACACTTCAAGCCGATTAAGATCGTAAGGCTTTTTATTTTTATTTTTGGACCTATATTTGGTAATTACGTCGAAATTTTGGATTGAAAATTTACTGCGTCGCAATTCTGAGTGGATCCCCTGGCGGCCATCTTTCTCTTCATTACATTGAACGCCGTTAGAGAGACAGGGACGGAAGTGCACTCAACCGACGCCAGAGCGACGCGCTTGATCGAGAAAGACAAAGAGAGACGACCAGCCCTGTGAAACCAGACAGAGACACCACCAACAGATAAACCAACGTTTTATATTTTTCTTTTATTATCGTCCCTTTTTTATTTTATTTGTTATTACTTATTACGGATCTTCAATCCGAATAATATTTCAACTTGTATTATTCTAAATTTTTTGAATATCATTTTACGGAATTGTTTTGTGTACCTAATCCCTCAGAGAATTTTTATCCCGATTTAAAATTAGACACTCATTAGAAAGTGTGATATATATTTGACAACAGCTGTTATCATTTATTTTATTTCTTTTTTGTGTGTTCGCGTTAAATTTAAATTTCAGGTTATTTGTTTTATAATTCTTTAGAGCTACTGCAGCGATAGGGGTTTATTACCATTTGCATAATATTTATGTGAACATTTCACGTGAACATTCTTTTCTTTTATTGTTATTATCATTTTAATCCCTTTCAATACAAGTACATTTTTTTTTGGGTTTTCAAAATTGTCTTTTATTTTGTTGTTGTCCTTCGATCGTGGATTCGGACTTGCCTGATCCTAGGATAAGTGAAGGTTGGTAGGTATCGGTTTAAGTTCGTGGCGCCCTTTCATTTAACATCTGAACCCATCCCTTCTCCGCAGAGTGAATCGGAGCCCGGTCCTATCAACGGTTGTTTTTGGCTTTGAAACGAACTTAATTTTTATTTCGTTATAACTTGAGTTTTGCGCTACAATTGAAGGGTTATTAAACGATTTCTTTTGAACTTTTTTTCGATCATGATTGTCGTAATTGTAAGGGAGACAAACAAATACGCTTTTCAATGGATTAGCAAACATCCTCCAACAGAAAAGTCGATCTCTAAAACATGGACGTCTACTTCTGAAGATGAGATGAGACTATTTTTAGGTATTTTGATGCTTCAAGGAATTGTGAAGCTGCCATACCAAGACATGTGTTGGGCAAAACGAAAAATCATTCCTGTACCAGTATTTCAAGAACTCATGTCCAGAACTAGATTTCTCCTGCTTATGAAATTCTTGCATTTTAGTGATAACGAAAGCTTAGATCTAACCAACCATCCCAATCCAAAATTGTACAAATTTTATGATGTAATGGAACATTTGCCCAACAGACTTCGTGAAGTATAAGTTCCAACAGAAAATCTTAGCTTAGATGAGAGCTCGATGCTTTATAAAAGGCGTCTTGACTGGATAATGTTCAATGCAAAAAAAGAGCTAGATTTGGGCTGAAATTTTTTGTAATTTTGAAACTGAGTTAGGATACATTTGTGATTTTCTTTTGTACACCGGAAACAGCACAGTTTACAACGACAAATGAGAAGCTTGTTTCCAAAACGTGCCAAATCCACGAAATAGAAAATTTGGTAAATTAACTTTTTTCATAATGTTTGTTTTTGATAATTTAAAATGTGGTTTTGTTTTTTTTATACATAAAGGGTACCTAAAACAATCTTTTTTTCCAATTCTACAAATCATAGATGAATGTTTTCAATTATATACACAAAAATTATTTGGATTTGGTACATTTTGCTAAAAAATGAGGATGTAGTACGATATGGAATAAAAGAACACTGACTACCATTTAGTAAATTTTGATGCATTTATTAAAAAAAGAACACGAAATAATAACATGCATAACAAATACTCGTGTAACACTTAATCTGAATCTTTATCGTTATCGTTATATTGAGTGCTGCGTAAAACATTTTGATAATATATAACATTTTCTATATCATATTCCATTTTGTTAAGAAGAAAAACTATATCAGCCTTTTTTTTTCGTTTTTGATATGATTTGAGGAAGGGAATTCTTTTAAACGTTCTTCAATGTTGGCCAGCTTCATTCCTCTCTTAAGAATTGTATGTTCACACGTAGGAGCCAGGCTATAAGAAAGAGCAAGACCAATTTTTGGAGTTGAATAGTTGATCAATAAGCGCCTGGCCTTAGTTATTTTAAATGTTTTACTAGATGTTACTATGCTTTTATTAAGATCTCGCCAACTCATCCATTTAAAATCTTGTGAAACAGTATACATATGTATAAAGTCCCAACTGATTTTACGATATCATGGTATTCGTGAGGAAATATGACACTCTCTTTTTTCCGAAGCTTTTTTTCAAGAAAAACTCTTCTGTTTCAACAATACTCATTTTGTAAACTATTAAATATTAACAGAAGAAGAATTTTGTTGACAGCAGAAAGTTACACGGTTACATTACTTTAGGTTAGTCATGTTACTTTAAGAACGTCTCGGATTGGTTGAAATGAATTTGGTACGTTTTGACACTAAACAGCGACTGGATGTAGTACACTTTGGAAGCAAAACTGTTATTTAGAAGCTATTTGTGCGCGTTGTGGAACAACATGGCAAGAAATTACTATTCAAGTATACAGAGAAAGCAAATTTTAAATAGACAGCCCAAAATACAGCGATTCCAAATTTTGTGGATTTGGTACGTTTTGGAAACAAGCTTCTAAAATATGCTGATTTTCCGATTTCTTCGAAAGTTGTCCTGCATTTGATGGATAATTTTTTGTCAAAGGGTTATTGTGTAATTGTAGATAATTGGTACATGTCTCCTGAATTTGTGGATACTCTAATCTTTATTAGAGTACTTCTTTAAGCAAACAGATATTTATGGAATTTTAACCAGTAGATGAAAGGACTTACCTCAAGGGTTCTCAAAAGGAAAACTATAAAAGGGAGAAATTCAGGCATTTCAACGGGGTAAGATAATGGCTCTAAAGTGGCAAGATAAAAAACCAGTTTGCCTTCTAAGCACAATGCATGATGCAACAACCAAAACAGTGAAATAGAAATGTGGAAAAGAAGTTATAAAACCCAAAGTTGTTTGTAATTACAATGATACTATGGGGGGAGTTGATCGTTTTGATCGGGAAATGTCATACTGTAACGGTTTTATTTTTCGGTTTTAATTAAATTTGAATTATTTGATTTGAGCCATCTGTTGGAAGGTGACACTTCTAGATCTCTTGGTTTTATTGCGAAATACAGGATATTGGTTGGTTTCTCAGATTAGTGCGATCGGAAGTGGTGGGGATAGTTCTTTCGAGCATCGTAAATCGTAATTTAGATTATTTCGCCCTCTTCGATTTCGATCTTTGGAGCAGTATGGTCGATATTTGGTTCCGATAGAAACTGCGTGGGTGGCGAAGCAGAATAGAAGCATTCTCTTTGGTATTGTTTGGAAGAACTTCTAATCGGAATTTGCCGGATCAGCTTCTCACTCCATAGATTTTGGGCACCTGTTTGTGCTTTGTCGGATTTGGTTCCGGATTATTAGGTTTCTATCAGCCAACACGCAGAGCCGATTAACATCTTAAGGTATGTTTTACGTTTGCTGAAAACTTGAATCTTTTTATTTGGTGCGTTTTGTAATTCGTGTTTCTCTTAGGCTTTTTCTTTTTGTTTTTTTTTGTTTCTTGTTTGGATTTGGAGTTATTGCGTCGAAATTTTGAGTCAAACCCCCCCCTCCCCTGGCGGCCATCATTCATCAGTATATTGAAAGCCGTTAGAAGAACAAGGACGGTAGAACATCTGACCGACATCGGGGCGACGCACGTAATCTTAAGAGAGACAGCACTCCTGGCAGACCGAGACACCGCAACAGATAAGCCCACGCTTTATATTTTCTTTTATTAAATTATTGTTATTTGGTTATTGGGGATCTTCATTCCTTGATAATCTTTTACTTGCAGATTAACTTGTATTGTACGAAATTTATTTAATATCATTTTACGAAATCGTTTGTATACCTAATCGCTCAGACATATTTTTATTCCGGTTTAAAGTTAGACACTCATTTGATAGTGTGGTGTATGTATTTGACAACAGCTGTTATCAATCATTTTTTTTATTTTTGGTGTTCGCGTTAACATTTAAATTTCAGGACATTTATTTGTTTGTTAATTCTTTGGAGCTTTCTGCAGCGATAGGGGTTTATTACAACTTGTGTACATTTTTATGTGTACATTTCTCCTGGACATTCCTTTTCTTTTATTCAATCATTTTCAATACAAGTACATTTTTGGGTTACAAAATTGTCTTTTATTTTGTTGTTGTCGTTCAATCGTGGATTCGGACTTGCCTGATCTTAGGATAAGTGAAGGTTGGTAAGTATCGGTTTATGTTCGTGACGCCCTTTTATTTAACATCCGAACCCTCCTTCTCCGCAGAGTGAATCGAAGCCTGGTCCTATCAATGGTAGTTTTGGCATTTATTACGAACTTAATTATTATTTCTTATAACTTGAAATTTTGCGCTACAATACTAGCCTTGTACTAAAAAGCAACAGCATAAATACTATAAGAAAATTTTTCGACATTTTATTGATAAAGCTGTTTGGAACTCTTACATTATACAGAGTATCCCAGAACTCAGTTGCCAAACGAAAACCACATATTCCAGAGCCGATTTCATGACGATTCAATGAAAAAGTCCTTATTCGAAATTGCTTCTTAAGAGAACTAGAGCATCCTGAAGATGACGTGTTTGATCATGTTTTTTTCGAAATATCTTAATAACGATTTAGCTATTACAATGAAAATTTGAGCGTTTGTAAACTTCGAAATGCTTCATCGTTTGTTGACAAAACAACTTTTTTATTGCCATCGTAAAGGTGTTAAGCGCTACCAGGGTAAGTTCTCTTAGGAAGTAATTTCGGCTAAGGACTTTTTCGTTGAATCAGCATGAAATCAGCTCTAGAATTCATGGTTAGCGTTTGGCAACTGCGTTCTGGGACACCTGTATACTCCAAAGTTTTGCAAAATAAAATTAAATATTGAAAAATATTCGGGTTCAAGTTTTCAAACTATAAAAGGAAGACCAAGCACGACTCCTAATCCACTCAGATTTACAGCTCCACATTTTGCTAGCTACATTCCACCAAATGATGTAAAAGAAGAACCCAGGCGAAAATGTGTTGTTTGAATAGTATCTTGAGTTGAATCTTGAATTGAATCTCTCACCACAATCTTTTTTTACGATATCAAAGTTATTTCATTTGTGTGTGATTAACTTCTCTTTGAGTATGCTCTTAGTAGACACTTGATGAAAAGTCGGGTAAAGTTTAGCTGGTCAGTCATTATTTTCCGATTAATTTCGGCGTTTGTGTTCATATGATCGAGACTGTGCACGCTTTTCTCTTGTGAATATTCTACCAAAGACGTACTATAACCCGAAATGGAGCTGCACCATGAAAAGAAAGATGAAAGAGCACTCGGCAATGCTACGAAGAGCGGACTTACTTTTTCATCTTTCTCTTTATGGTGCAGCTCCATTTCGGGTTATAGTACCTCCAATAATATGACGAACCGCCCATCAAGCACATAAACGCAACCAAATCGGAGCTTGGTGTGGTGAATATGGGATTACAGGATCGTCAACCATAACACAGAGAAGACAAGGGTTCGGTAATGACAATACAAAACTTCAACGGATAATTTCGGACAAAGGTCACATATTGTGAGTTTTCGAGAGTCAAGTCGAAGACGACGAAGACAAAGAATGAATGAATGACCAAATAACTGCCCTGAATTCCAATAAAAACCTGTTTGGTTTGTTATTCGAACGAATAACAATCTAATCGAATTCTTTCTTATTCTTTACAAGAGTTTTTATATTCTGTGTGCTTCTATTGTGCATTAATATAAACAAAGTTACCTCAAGCATTCCTCTCTTAAGAGTAGAAATTTCAACTACTGTTGAGATGTGGAAGTATACACAATTAAGAATAAAGGTTATTAAATTTAATAAATTTGTGTAAAAGTTACACGTGCAGACATTAAAGCCGTAGAAATTGAAGACGTAGAAATTCTTTCTACAAAATGGAAGCATATTCCAAAAAATTTGTCAACATACCAATTCGTATTTTCAAGATTTTAATTTCCTCTGCTGTTATTTTAAATAATAAACTTGATTTAATACATACACTTACCCAGAAATGATTATATGTGCATTCATCTTAAATAATACAATGTTTCCTGTAAAGATTAAACGTTGCGGATGCAGATAAGTAAATTGAATTAAATAAATTGTTGCAAGGTGGGTATATAAACAAGATGAATTTGTTAGTAAATCATACAGTTTGTTACAACTCTTGTATAAACAATGAATCCAGTAATATTACTTTTGGTACTTGGTAAGTAACATTTTAATTTTTTTCTTCTTGAAATTTATTTTTTTCTTCTCAAAATTTATTTTTTTTCTTCTTAAAATTTATTTATTTATTTCTTCTTAAAATATTTATTTATTTATAATTTTAAAAATAGCTACCGTTACTTTGGGTAAACCCGTTACAGAAGACGACGTAAAATTCTTCCTTACTAATTCCAAATGGTCTTATGAAGAAATCAAAACAGGAACTGGAACTTTAGATATAAACCCCCAAAAACAAGTTAAAATCATCTGTCACGGTTGGATCGATAGCATTGATTCTTTATGGTACGTCGATACCAAAGCTGAATACGTTCGTCGTGGAATGACTAATGTTATTGGAGTTGATTGGTCTCCTCACGCAAGTAGTCTTTACTCCAGTGCAGTAAGAAGAGCCGAACCTGTTGGTGAATTGATTGCTAAACTCATCTTGTATTTCCACGACACTTATGGAGTTCCATTGTCACAATTCCATTTAATTGGGCATTCTTTAGGTGCTCATATTTCCGGTTTTGCTGGAAAATACGTTTTAAAAGTTAAAGGACAACGTGTTGGAAGGATTACCGGTTTAGATCCGGCTGGACCTCTTTTTAACATAAAATCAGCTAAAAATCGTTTAGCTGTTGGAGATGCCGATTTCGTTGATGTTATGCACACCGATGGTGGTGGTTTGGGACTTGAAAAAGTTATCGGTGATATTGATTATTTCCCAAATGGGGGAACTTCTAGGCAAAATGGTTGTGGAATTTTAGAATGTAAGATATTATTTGAATTTTTGTGATAATTTTGAATTTTTGAGAAAAATTATGAATTTTTTTTTAATTTTTTTTTAATTTTCTTTTTATTTATTTTTTCTTCCTTCTTTTCAGTTGGTTGTAGTCACAATCGCGCACCAAAATACTTCTATGAAAGTATTAACAGTTACGATTTCGTAACTGTCGCGTGTACAGGTGAGAAGAACTTCAACGCTGGAAAATGTAATAATAACCAAAAAACTGTTATGGGAGAAAATGTTAACACCTCGCTTAGAGGTACCTTTTATCTTAACACTAATAAAGAAGCTCCTTTTGCAATCGGGGAGCTTTAAATTTGCCGATTTGTAAATTTTATTGTAACAGTTGTAATAACAATTGTAACTTTATTGGAATACAATAATAGATAATCAATTATAACGTATATCACTTTTATTTTACAATTTTTATAACCTAATTTATCATAAACCAGTAGTTTTTATAATATTACCAAACTATCCTTGTAAAAATAAATCCACCATTTTCCAAATTATTCCATTCACAAAAAACGACTTGTTTAACCGTTGAGTTGAACCAAGTTTACGTTCGAAAGAGATAAATGTTAAGACGCGATATTTTCAGAAATTTATTGAATCGTTTATTTATAAAATTACATCTGGAAAATCGGAGTTGTTTACGAACTTTTCCGAAGGTCACTATTAAAACAGGTTTTACCAAGTTCGGGGTTGTAGGTATTTTTGTTATCCAGGTTCAGTTGTGGTTAGTTGTTGCGACGAGAAAGTCTTTTTGAAAATCTTACGGGTTAAGCGCATTAACGAAATTATAAGTTGGTGATTATACCAGTTGAAATTCAAGATTTCGACGATAGTTTACATTTGTACTTGATTGAAGTTTTAGTCGGAATTTGGTCGTTCGAGCACGTGGAATTATTTGTTATTTTATCGCAAACCTGTAAGAGTTTCTAAAATTTTATTACATTATTCAGTCAATTGTGAGAGAAAATGTATTACATATAAACTTGTTATAGGTGGAATTTTTCCGCTAGATGCAGGTTTAGAAGACGTTTTATTTCTGATATCTGTCCGACTAAAGTTCCTGTTTAATCACGCCGTTTATTCAGAGACGACATATTTTCCATTGCCGGTTCCAGTTTTTTCTTTCCACATCTGAAACAGAGAACTAGAAGTATGGTAAGTATTATTAAATTTATTACTTAAAGAATTCGCGACGTCACTCTTTCCTCATCTTTTTAAAGAATTTTTAGTTAGTTTTATTTGGTTTAATACTTACTATCACGTTTTGGGGTGCACCACTTGGTCATTAATTTTTTTTTATTTATAAGTGAAGCTTAAGATCAACTTATAGTATATGATCTGTGGTTGAAATTAAGAATTTGATTTGATGAAAATTTTGTTAATCGACAAAAAGAAAGACAAGTGGCAAATAACTCTGATTCAAAGAAGATAGTTATTAAATCTTACTGGGGCGTTTCTAACGTCTGGATAAACTCTCGTAAGAATTCAAGACTTAAAATTTAAGAGATTATACAATAATTTTTTACTAATTCTTAATGCAACTTACGTCGACATTTTAGAAAAAACGTGAACACTTTTATGTAATTCCTAAACTGCAGAACCAACCATCAAATCATTACCTAAGCCAACACCTAATTCTTCAACGGTGTCTTTTTTCCCTAGAGCTGTACTGAAACAGTGATACTCAAATCTCGGACCGATTGGGATGCTTGATGACCCAGATACTTATCGTATATTAAATCGTACGGTGATACTTCACTATCACTATGTTACCACCCCCGAGCCCCTGAGTGGACAAAAGATCTACGCGGCCATATTCCGAGTAGTTTTCACCACCCTCGAGTCCACTCGCGCAAATCTGATAGCGTGTTAAACGGGAAGAAAGTAAAAATTCAAATTTTTAGGACTAATCTAATTTAATTAAAAAAATAAAATAAAAAAACAAACACAAAAACGAACTTTAACAATTTAAACTAAACAATTCGAACTTTACGGAATTACCTTATCTCTATCTACAAAAATGATCTTAATTCTACTTACAGTTGTTGTCTTTCAACGACGCCTTTTTAATTCTCTTTTGTTGTTATCCGCGATTTCCTAATCTTCCTCTTTTTTTTTACTTCGCACCAACCCGCTCTCAACCACTTACTTTTCTCACCACTCACTCCCTAAATCATTTCTCGTCCTTTCTTTCCCGTTCCTCACCATTGACTCCCCGAGGTCTTCTTTCCTTTTCCCCACCTTTCTATATCGCTCTCGCGCTTTGTTTATAGTTCGCGACGCACTCACAAAAATATAGCCTAGATTGTTACAATTAGATATTTTGCACAAAACGCACATTTAGAGTCCGGAAGGAAGTAAAAACGGAGTATGTTCATAGGAAACTCACAATTTTAGTAGTGGACGTGTAAAAAAACGAGTAACTATAATCTTAAGTTTGCAGATTTCCATATTATAGTCGTCGAATATCCAGGATTAGAATATCTCATAATATCTGTATATGAGCAGTCTAAATGTATAAAATTCCTCAAGTCTACTTGTTTTTACCGGACGTCATAAACGAAAAATGTGATTTTATATTTTTCCATCATTTCTACCAAGTATGTTAAATAAGTCAAACTCTTTATATAAATGTTTATATTTCTAAATCCAAAGTAATTCCCGAATTACAACAATCACACGATTTGACGAACCATCTGTAACAAGGCCCAGGCTCGCTAATCTATGCTTTGCTAACTCCCACAGGATAACTCATTCAATACAGGATAACCTTGCGGTGTTAGTGATGGTGTATGGAACCCTCTACAGAAGGAGCCCGGCTTTAAAGCAGCCCTCCACCCTAAGTCAATCAACCTAGTTAGCGTGAAATAATTTGGAGTTTCCCTTAAAAATATGTCCTCTGTAAGTACACCCTGTAAGCAAGAACCGCGCCTGTTTGATTTAAAGTCAACCCCGTTACTAATTTTCCCTCATATCGGGTGTTCATTTAAATTCTTGCGCAAATGAATTATGGATTTTGCCTGCATTTTTGACGTATGTCCAATAAAACTTAATTGAAACAATGTCATAACACTGAAGTGTTCAATAGGTTATAAATAGCAAGACAGAAAATGAAAGAAAATTGGTCAATAACTTGTTTTTGGCTAAAACTTACCTAAACTCTAATCTTTTCAGTTATCGGTCGTCCAAGATTTCATAGGGATGTTCAAGTGGTGAATAAAATTATATAGTAAATATTCCCAAACTTCATCAACTTTCGAAGCAACTTAAACGTAACACTTACCATCAAGTTTTTTGTCACAAATTAAAAACATCATCGATAAATAGCCAATATAAGCCGTTCAGTGTAGTTTGACCAGATTTGACATTTGTCAAATTTGAAATTTAATTGATTAGTGTGCTTTAATAATGCGACATACAATTTTCTCTCTGTCGTCGTCTAACAAAATTTCAATACACACCTGAGCACGAATTTAAATGAACACCCGATATAATGAGGGTGGTGGCAGCACTAACAAACGCTACCCACAGTACACGGGTAAGGCTCATAGAAGGGGGTAGACAATTTAGGCATTATTCGTCCTGTTTGCCCCCCTAAATCCCAGAACCTCTCGGCAAACCTGTTGCACATCAAACGTCCAATATTGGAAAGTGTTTGTAATATTATGGAGTAAAGATTCATCAATGAAGGATACTTTAGAGTAATTTTGACGTTCTTTTGTAAGTAAATACGAAGACTTTCGCGACTGGTGTTAACCAAACTAAGACTAGAACTACTATTAACACTGACTCTAATACTAGAATTAGGAACTTTGTTTGCGTCTTTTAAAAAAGCATTTGACCAAAAACCATGGACTAACAGGATGGCCCAATTTGAGATAATCGTCCGCCACCTTTTAACGTCACTGCCAAGTTTAATATCTCTATCTTACACTCGATTCTTTGTCTTACACTCAACTTAAACCACAATAAATGACATCAAACTAGCGGCTACGCACTAAATTTCCGCGTATACACATCTTATGGAATTGAGCCATCTTGTTAGTCCAGTATCCTTGACATTTGACATTTCGAATGCAACCTTCTTCAGAAACAAGTCTAAAGTATTTCCAACCCAAAAACTTCTAGTTACTTCTTTAAATATATTTCAAAAATGAACCAATTATGAACTACAATACCAAAAAATAAATCCAACCTTTATTTATTTATTTACTCCTATATCATTATTACAACATAAAATAGGATTAATATCTTATCTATTTATAAATCTTATCTATTATAAAACTCATTAAAAAAAATGAAATCAAATCAAACAATTTTATAAAGTATACAAAGCAAATGGTGATCTAGAACCAGTATTCAAATGAAAATCTCCCCTTAATTGTTGATTTACATTTTCCCCCATAACAGTCCTAGCGTTATTATTACATCTTCCGTTTGTAAAATCAGACCTGCTGTTACATTGAACCGTGATAAATCCGTTACTAAGAACCGATTCAAAAAAGAATGTAGGAGCACGATTGTGACTACAACCGGGAATAATACAACCGTTTTGGAATGATCCACCATTCGGATAATAATCAATGTGTCCAATCGATCTAGCAATTCCCGCTATGCTATCAGTGTGAATATTATCGACAAAGATAGCGTCATCAGGACTTAATCGTCTGCTCGGATCTCGATTTACAAAAGTCGGACCAGCAGGATCTAAACCGGTAATTCTTCCGACTAAAACGCGTCTAGTCGCCCAAATTCTTTTTCCAACGAATCCGAAAAGATGCGCTCCTAGAGAATGTCCGATTAGGTGGAATCTGGATAAAGGTATTCCGGTTTCATCAGAGAATTCCATTAATTTATCCGCTACGTGGTTAGCTACAGCTTCTAATCTAGCAACTGCTACACTGTAAAGACCTCCAGCGTGTGTTGACCAGTCGATTGCGATAATGGTAGCACCTCCTCTTCTTAGATAATTACTTTTTGTTGGTTCATACCAACCGGAATCAACGTTATCGATCCAACCGTGTGATAAAACTTTAACTTCGTAGTTTCTGTTAACGCCTAGGTTTCCTAATTCACCTGAACGGATTCGAAGGAAACTAACTTGGTGGTTTGTTAGGTAATATTGGATGTCGTTGGCGTTAACATTTGCATAACCTAAAAAAAAATGTTTATGTAGATTTAATAGGTTAGAATTTCTCTTCTGAGGGTAAAACTAAAAATCGTGGAAAATTCATCTTTAACAAAAATAAAAACTAAGTTTTAATCTAAATCCTTATGAGATTTCAAGTGTCGACAACAATTAATTTTTGAGATATGAATGTTTAAAAATTGATAAATTTTAATGGACATAAAAACTAAGTTAGGTTAGAATTTCGTTTCTGAGGAAAAAACTAAAAGTCGTAGAAAATTCATTTTTGGTAAAAATAAAGATTAAATTTCAATCTAAATCCTGATAAAATTTTAAGTCTCTAAAATAATTAGTTTTTGAGATATGAATGTTTAAAAATTGATAAATTTTAATGGACATAAAAACTAAGTTAGGTTAGAATTTCGTTTCTGAGGAAAAAACTAAAAGTCGGAGAAAATTCATTTTTGGTAAAAATAAAGATTAAGCTTCAATCTAAATCCTGATAAAATTTCAAGTCTCTATAATAATTAGTTTTTGAGATATGAATGTTTAAAAATTAATAAATTTTAATGGACATAAATAATTAAGTTAGGTTAGAATTTCGTTTCTGAGCAAAAAACTAAAAGTCGTAGAAAATTCATTTTTGGTAAAAATAAAGATTAAGTTTCAATCTAAATCCTTATAAAATTTCAAGTCTCAACAACAATTAGTTTTTGAGATATGAATGTTTAAAAATGGATAAATTTTAATGGACATAAAAATTAAGTTAGGTTAGAATTTCTCTTCGGAGGGAAAAACTAAAAGTCGTAGAAAATTCATCTTTAACAAAAATAAAGACTAAGTTTTAATCTAAATCCTTATTAGATTTCAAATCTCAACAACAATTAGTTTCTTAGATATGAATTTTTAAAGATTGACAAGTTTTTAGTAAACATGTAAATTAAATTAGAATTTTTCGTTTGAGAGAAAAACTAAAAGTCGTAGAAAATTTCTCTTTGGTAAAAATAAAGATTAAGTTTCAATCTAAATCCTCATAAATTTTCAAATTTCTAGAACAATTAATTTCTTAGAAATTAATTAAAAAAAATTGACTGTTTGAAGTGATTAATATAAATATTATATTTACCTGTAGCTATTATAGCGGAAACCAGAATAAGATAGGACCACATTTTTAAAAGAATTGAATACGAGTTAATATTTTTTCTTTATATACCTAAAAAAATAAGCCGAGTATTTTAAGGATTTTAATTGTCAGACAGTTTTTTTTTTCTCTTAATCCGGAAAGTTTCATACCGATTTTGCAGAGATAAGTAGATACTTTTATTGTTATTTTTGTAAGATTATCCCTTCGTAGCTTAAAAGATGAAAAATCGGGTGATTTTTTATTTAAATATTTATTTAACTTATTAACTTATATTTTACATTAATCTAATTTATCTAATTTATAAATATTTAATTTGTAAACAGATTAAAAAAATATTCCCTAACCTAAAGCAAACGGACTTAGATTATTAGTCTTTAAATAAAAATCACCTCGAAGGTTTTTATCGACATTTTCTCCCATAATGCCTAAAAGACCATCGCATTTCCCAGTTTCAAATTCTTCTAAATTTTTGCAAGAAATTCCAATAAATTTGTCGCTGTTAATACTTTCTATGAAGTAATCGGGAGCTCTGTTATGACTACAAGAAACTAAAAATAAAATTTCCAGATAGAAATTTGATATAAAAACCGAGTTACAGCTTTTTAAATGGAAAATAAAATTAAAAAAACGGTTTTTCATATCGCCGTTCCGGAAGAACATTGACATAACTGCAAAATAAAAAAATTGCAGGAGAAGGAAAAATAATTAAGATCAGCATTTTTTGGATACATTGACGGCCTTAAGTCATTTTATTAAAAAATTGCAGTTAGGTCGATGTTATTCCGGAACGGCGATATATAAAAAGAGTTAGGTTTATTAAACTTTATAAAATTTTAATTAGAATCGTCAAAAATCGACATTGATACAAAAATTATTTGCAATTTTATAAAAAATGAAGATTAAGGTTCACCACTAATGACAAATCTCAAAAGTGCTTCAGTTGGGTGAAAGAAATAAAATTTGAATTTGATATGAATGATGGATTTTTAATACAAACTGTAATACAAATTCTGATTCAAAAAATTGAGGTTAGGATTACTGAAAATTGTCAAATCTTAAGGCGTTTTCTGGCGATGCAGCGGTTTGAAAGCTTTTGAAATCTTTTTATTCTCGCGTCAAACCGTGACGTCACTGACGAAAACGCTTGAACCGTTTCAAAATGCTCTACGATCTCGGTTCAAAACTTTACACACACATGCGCACATTGAAAGATGAACATAACCTCCTAACGTAACCTAATTTTTTAGTGAATTTAGTTTCTAATAAAATTGTAATACTCAAAATGCAATAAGCAGATGAAAATAAACTAGTCGACGTAGTAGTGGACGATATTCAGATAAAGGTTGACGAAATCTTTTCCCCAGATATAGGCAGATTATCAATAAAATTTTTATTACATTCAAGGCAATTAATCTTTTCTAACAGAGTTTTAAACGTAGCTCTTCCCATTTGGAATAATTGAAAAAGATCGTGCCCAAGGTACAAAGTTAACCATTCCTCATAATATCCTCTAATGCAAGGGTGGGCTACCTCCAGCCCGTTGGCCAACTCCGGCCGATGTGAGAGTCTTATCCGGCCCTCGAGATCTTTAGAAAGAATAATAAATAATTTTTGTTTAAACTCGAAAGTTTTCGACAGAAAGAAATGATCAAAGAAAGGTTTTTATAACTAATGCAGTACAGAAGAAAAATGTCTTGTTGCTGCACTGGGATTCGAACCAAGATCTCTTTCTTTCTGGGTAGTTGTTATACCAAGGAAAGCAGAAGATCTAAAATGAACTTTATTTTTTATATAAAAAAACTTATAAGTAACAAAAATTTGCCAACTTTGTATTCCGGTCAGAGTAGGAAAAGTAAATCATAATCTGGCTCACACTACAAAAAGTTGCCCACCCCTGCTCTAATGGTTAAGTATTGAGTTTTTTATAATAAAATAGAAAAGTGTGGCATTTCTTCTCCATTATTCAACATTCACAACATTACCATTTCCCTGTTCGTATTAAAATTATTGTTAATTAAACATAATTCCGAAGTTCTGAGGTCCATTTTTGAAAATAATAGGAATAAGAATTTGTAGGTTATGTAACGATTGTTGATAATCGAATGGTTCGAATGCGGTTTAAAAACACGCATTCGCGCGAGTGCACAAACTATGACGTAGCGTTTCAAACCGATTTGAATCCACGTTCGAAAGCGCTGCACGCCAGAAAACGCCTTTAGTGAAGAAAGATCTCATTTGCCAAAAATGAGAGGTTTCGATACAAAAAGCTCCTGAATTATAAATGGTAAATTCCTTTACAACAAGATAGGTACTAGATTTGTTCAAAATGACAGATTTTAATACAAAATAAGGTTAGTATTGAGTAGGAGTGTATGGTGTAGGCAACCTGGAGCTATCAAATAGGCTACTAAGGCTGACTTTTACCAACCTCCTGTTAATTTAACCAGGGGTTTAATTTCAATTTCAACTTATGCGATTGGCTACTTTGCCAATAATCATGGTAATAAACCGCTGGTTAAATTAACAGGAGGTTGGTAAAAGTCAGCCTTAAGGATGCACACGTCTATCTTTCAGTCAACTATTAAAGAGAATAGTCAATGGTGCTAAGGTCTTCATAGTTACTGATAGCCAGGCAGTCCTGCAAGCCCTGAACAATGACACAAGATCAGAGGTGGTACTGGACTGTGACCAAGCGTTGAACGTGTTTGGGAAGGATATAAGGCTAGTACTAGTGCGGGTTTTATTCCACGCTGGCATACTAAGAAATAAGAGGGGTGATATGTTAGCCAAGAGAGGTAGATCGAAGCCTCTCATAAGATCTGAACCCTTCTGTGGTGTTCTACAAAGGTAATTCAGGGGGAAATCAACAACCAGCAACGGCGGTGGAAGATGAAATGTCACAGGGAACAACCTGGGCAGAAAACTGCCAAGGTATTTGTGAAGGAGCTTTTTAGAAGAATGTTGGAGAAGGTACTTCGGCTGAGTAAAGCAGCGTTTTCACGAGTCGATCGGAGCCGAGCGATCATTGAATCGTAAGCAAATTGAAATAAAATTGAAGGTGTAAACCAAGTTTCGGCGTAGTTGATGGGACTGATGGGTTCGACATTATGACCAGCGAGTCATCCGAGACGGATGGCGAGCAGGAGGGCCGAGTTGTGGGATGTTCCTTGATCCAGGAGGCTGGTTCAAAAGAAAAGAGAACAGAAGACGAGGTAAAGACAGTTGACACAAAAAAACCGAAAACAAGAGTTGACGACATACCGCTGAGAAAGGAGGACGCAAGGAAAGTGAAAGACGAATCGGTGCTCGATGAAGATTGGAAGATGCGTTTTCAGACTACGCTTTTTTCTATCGACCAAGTTTGAACCACTTTTCTAAAGCAAACCCAATGACTTTTCTGTGACAGAATGCTTTAAAAGTGCATAAGAAGATCATCTTTACGTTGTTTGTCAAATACAGTGAAATCTCCCTTGTGGAGACACCAACGGGACTTAGCAAAATTGTCCGTTTAAAAGGGATGTCCGCTTAAGAGAAATGCGAAATAATAAGTCGAACGGTTCCATGAGAAACTGTCCGTTCAGGGGGGTGTCCATTCAAGAAGGGTGTTCATTCAAGAGGGGTGTCTGCAAAAGGGAATTTTCCTGTATACTCATTAAAAATCCCTATACTCCATCAAGGTTCCGAAGTTTCCAGAACGATATTTCATGTGAATATTCGGTAAAATTTGTCATTCTAAAAGGCCGTTTGTCAACAGTTGTAAAACTGGTAAAACGCGACGAGCATTTCGATTCAATCGAAGTAGAAAGACAGTCTACTTTTGTTGTCTAAACAGCCAGAACGACAAGATTTGACTTGTACTGAGCACACTAGACAGTAGACAACAGTACACAAAAACCCAAGTACCCAACCCAACACTTTGGAATTCTGTACAAGGCAGAAAGAGAGGAATAGCTGTCACTAGTAGCTAAGAACCGCAGAACTACATGTAATTTCAGTCGGGCTGGTAGCGCCTTTCTCATCGACGTATTTTGTTCTTGAATGAATGGTGCAGTTTTTTGTAGCTGGTATTCGAAGTATGCGTTATCCATTCTCAGATGGTTTCGGTAATCCTCTGGATTTTCTGCTAGTAATTCTTCTAAGAGAAGACTAGAAGCTCCAAGAGCATCACGTCTCAAAATCCACGGTTGTTTTCAAATCCGCGCAGTTTTCATTTTTTATATTGCTTCAACTTTAGTTGCATGGTGTAAACGTTTGCTGTCTTTCATCTGATTGAACAACTCAGATCGCTCAACGACTCCGACCGCCTCGTAAAAACGCGGCTTAAGAGTTATCTCAGACTGTAGACCGCGATTGTGACGGGAGATGGAGAATTCAAGCAACACCTTTACAAGAAGGGGCTCACAGACTACCCAATCTGTAGAGGATGCGGAGTGGAGGCAGAAACTTTTCTTCACCTCGTGTGTGAATGTGAGGTTTTTGTCCAGGTGAGAGAGAAACGACTGAGGAAGCCTAAGGTACACTTGATAGACTGGGGCTATTTGATCATAAGGTGGTGCTTGACAAGGTACGGAGCTCTTTTGAACAGATTTCCGGAGAGTACAATAGACCTAAGACTTCGGTGCTGGGACCACATAGGGAGAAATAACAAAGGTATATCTAGGATTCATAAACATAGAGAAAGTGTTTGGCAGGATGTCAAGGATCAAAATAAGGGAATTACTATGGGAAAAGGGAGTTAGAGACAAAATGATAAACATGATAAAGATTATATATTAAGGAAATAGGAACGCGAGTGTATATAAAAATCTAAAATGTAAAGAATTCAAGACAAAGGAGGGACTTCGGAGGAGGATGCTTAAGCCCGACACTCTTCATAACCTATATGGATGAAATCATAAAGAAATGTAAGGAATCAGGAAATAGGTACACAGTGGGGTATAAAAATATGAAACCAGTTGAAATTATAGAAGGAGCGTTTGCTGACAACGTGGTATTGGTGGCAAGAAGCGAGAAGACATTAAAGAGGAGCTTGAAGAAATGGTGCACGATATTGAAGGAATTTGGAATGAAAATGAACAAAAACAAAACTTAAGTTATGGTAGTTGGAAAAGAAAAAGACATTGACATAAAAATTGAAGGAACAGACATTGAGCATGTGAAACAATTTAAGTATTTAGGTATTGAACTGGGACACGATGATAAACATGACAAAGAAAAAAGAATACAAAAAACAAGAAACAAGAATAGAAAAGACGACTAAGCTTTATTACAAATTGAGTAAGTTCTTCATTAGCAAGAAAGAAATATCAAAAAAAGACGAAAATAGATACATATAAGGCGGTATTCAGAACGGTGCTAACTTTTGGCGGCGAGACGTGGGTGCTGACCAAACAGGATACGAGTAGATTACAAGCAGTAGACATGAGATATTTGAGAAGAGTGAAGGGGGTAATTAAGAGACACAAAATCAGAAATAAGGAAATAAAAAAAGAGCTAAATATAGAACCACGGAATGAGTACATAGAGAAACGACCGCTGTGCTGGTGTGGATATTTGCAAAGAATGGGGGAAGAGAGACAGGTTGAGCGAACATGGCAAGCTAGTGTACAGGGGAAGAAAGCAGGAGGAAGACCACGACACACTTGGAACGATGTAATAAAAGGCATACTAACAAAAAGAGGAAAAAGCTGTCGAGGAATAGAAGAGAATGGGCGGTTTTTGTTCATAGCATGAAGACGTCAGGAGAGACAGGAGAGATGCGGAAGTAAGAAGAATAAAAATAACGATGTACCTACACTTTTAAAGGTAGAAGGCGTTTTTCCAATATATCGACGCTGCCAAGCCAAAACGGCATAAACATAGGCATAAACGCCATTAACCTAATTTTTCAAAAAACGCAAAAAATGATTGACATAATGAATCTTAAAAGGCTTTTACGCAAACTTTAAACCAGTTTTATAGCGAATGAAGTTTGTTTGCGAGTATGCCGCTTTAACTGTTGCGTGCAGATTTAAAAATGCTACTCAACGGTGCAGCTAACTAAAAAATGACCATTTTGGCGTTTATGCCGTTTTGGCTTGAGAGCGTTGATATATTACCAAAAATTATCAAGTCTCGATAGAAAAAAATGTTAGGTTTGTCAAAAATAGATTTTGATATAAAAAGAGAATAGATTTCTCAAGAACAAACATAATTTTACCAACAATAACAAAATTCATTACAAAAAGAGATTAAATTTCTTAAGAATCACAAAAATTAGTAGTTTAATTTCCAACATATTAAAAAGTAGTTCTCTTTTCCATTTAATAAGCTGCTCAATAATAAAATAAAACATTAAAATTAAAAAAAATATTACTATCAAATATTCCACAACCACTTTGAATCCCAATCCCACCATTCGGATAAAAATCCGCATGACCTAACGATCCATTAAATCCCAAAACACCCGAATCCGTATGAATAACATCCACAAACGTAGCATCGTCAATACTTAATCTTTGATTAGGAGGTGACGTTTGAAATCTAGGTCCGGCTGGATCTAATCCGGTAATCCTTCCGATTAATTCCTCATTTAACGATTTAATCCGTTGACCGGCGTAACCGCAAATATGAGCACCCAACGAATGACCGATTAAATGCACACTTGAAAATGACACATTTAACGATTGTATAAATTCTGCTAAAGTGTATCCAATTTCTTCGATTAAACCAACCGAAGCGGAATAAATTCGTTTGGCAGGTTTCGACCAGTCGACGCCGAAGATGTTTTTTAAACCTTTCTTTTGGTATTCTTCGACGAATTTTAAAAACGTTCCAGATTTGAGGTTATCCGACCAACCGTGAATGTAAATTTTTACTTCTTGATTAGGATTAAGATGATTATTAGTTGAATTATTTGGATTAGTTGGGTTACTTGGATTAGTTAGATTACTTGGATTAGTTAGACTACTTGGATTAGTTAGATTACTTGGATTAATTGGATTACTTGGATTAATTGGATTACTTAGATAATTAGTTGGATTTGTATTAAATTCTTGGTAATTTAAGAAGAATTTTATATCTTCTTTTAAAGGATAACTTAAACCATAAATATTAACTAAAAAAATAATTTAAATACTTTCATGATGTTTTTCTTTAAAATAACATACTTACAAAATGATGAAAGCACTAAAATTATTATTATTAGCTTCATGATTTTCACTAAATTCTTTCAACAAGATCAAATATGTCAAATTTGACGTTTAAACGTCAGTTTATAAAAACATCTAAATTGGGTCCATCTCTCGGATGGTGGTGTGAATTAAATTGACATCTTTTAAAAATAAGGTTATTTTTTTATTCCTAAAGATGAATAACACAAAAAGGTTTTTTATAGATATTTTTAATTTTATTGCTTGAATCTAATTTATTTTCATTTTGACTAAACTGATAATTTTTTAATCAAACATAAAATTTGATGTTTAAACGTCAACTTATAAAAGTTTCTAAACTACTGTCCTCTCTTGGAGGTTGATATGAATTAAATAACTAACGTCTTTTAAAAGTAATTTTTATTTTTAAAAATAAATACCTAATACAAAAAGGAATTTGATATGTATTTTTAAAATTTAATGTCGATTTTAATTTAGATTTTTACCATTGATTTATTATTATTACTAATAGTAGACGTATACTCTGTACATTAAACCACGAAAAGTAGTAATGTTTAACCTAGAGCGTATGGTGGAGAACTGTTAGTAGACAAGTAAAAATAATCTCCATGAACATTAAAATTGGTGAATTCACCCAATAAGTTTTGTGGGCTGTTCCTGCAAAATCCAAGATTGTAATTTCTGTAAGAATCGCATTGTCTAGATACGAATCTTCTTGAGGTTATGCCTTCAGTGAAGAATCTTGGGGCTCTATTGTGACTGCATAAAGCTAAAATCATAAATATTATTATCAAACTAATTAATTGTATTTTGACGAAAGAGTAGTAAGTTACGGTAATCACATCCTGGTTGAATAGCTGTACCACCATTCGGCCAAAAGTTAACGTGTCCTAAAGCACGATTAATGCCATAACCTATCAAACCAGCATCGGTGAGGATGGTGTCTACTCTGTTGGCGTCACGTCGTTCTAAACGATTTCTATCGAGGGAATAAGTGAAGTTTGCACGGGCTGGATCTAAACCACTGATCCTTCCAAGAGTCATCCCATGAAGACTTTGAAGAGATTTACCTAAATGATTTATACATGTTATCGGCAAACTCCATTACGCCGGCACACCTAAGATTGACTAAGCAGTTTGCTTAGTATGCTACTAGGTAAACTTAGGTGCCCCAAACGAGGCTCAGGCAAAGTTAAAAAAATGTAAATTAACTTCGGACTTTGCCTAAGTGGGTCAGGCAAACTTAGGTTTCACGTGCTTTCTTTGTCAGTTTTTGTCTGCTTCAGAAAAATAATGCATACCATGGCGGAATACGACAAACACCTTTTGAAGCGATGTTCGGTAAGCAATAATTTCAGTTCAGTACAAAAAAATAACAGTTTCTATTTCATTAAAGGAAGAATCGCTCATATCGGAATACAGTCATTGCCTGATTCTATCAAAAAGGTTCTGAGAACTGAAGAAGATCTTGAAGAGACACTTACAGCTACTTTGAAGCAGGAGAATTCCACTTGTGACCCTAATGCAGAGAGTCTTGGAGACTCAATTCCGTTTCTTGATGCAGAAAATACTAAAGGATCAATATGTCTGTTTCCTGATGCAGAAACAATAAAAGATCAACTCCGCTTCTTGATGCAGAAAATACTATAGAATCAACTCCGTTTTCAGATACACAAAATACTGTGGGATCAACTCCGTTTCCTGATGCAGAAAATATTCAAAGAACAACTCTCGCCCTTAATGTTGATGTGACAAAATTGGAACCTGTTTGTTGCATATGCAAAAAGGAAACCTCAGGAATCCACAAGTGTGAAATACGAACAAGAAGTACGAAACGAGTACAAACGTGAAGTACGAAACATCAGTTTTATGTCTCCGATGTGTAAATAGAAAAACGATGATTTAAAATCAAGAGAAGGCCTTCGAAGGATTGAAAGAGCAAGCAGAGAAAATGAAGTTTACATCTAATAAAAAATTTCTTCCTGATTGAGTATTGGAACATCAGTTACTGTACCTGTCCCAAGCCTTGACAGGAGCAAATGAGATGCACGAAACTTAATTGACGTAGTTTTGGAGACGACAAATGATGGACTTTATAAAATTGAAATCAACAAAGGAATTATTAGCTCGCTGTATTCAAGAAATCAAATTCAAGCGTGTAAAGACACACTTTTGAAAATTCAGGACGTCCCAGAGACTGAATTCTCGCTACGTCAGATTAGTAGCCAAAATTCTGTCTTCGGAGGCTAAGGGTTTTTGAAGTGTAACTGCAATAAGAAATGTCAAACAAATTTATGCAAATGTAAGAGAGCTAAAGTGCTTTACAACTCGAAATGTCATCATTCAAGTTCGTGTTCAAATAAGTAATGGTTTACACAGTTCCCCATAAATCTTACGAGTTGTTATTTTTTGTTTGTTTATTTTTTTTTTCATTTACAAAACTAAAGTTATATTGGGAAAATTCCAATTCCGTTATTTTTATTGTTAGTTAAGAAACTAAAGGATGCGCACACACGTACAGTTTGTTGATAACGCTGATAGCAGTAAATAGTTAATAATAGTAAATAAATTGCCTAAACCCATTTAGGCAATGTCCGAAGTTAATTACTTTTCGCATTTTGCCTGAGCCTCATTTGGCGCACCTAAGTTTACCTAGTTGCATGCTAGGCAAATCCCGAAACAAAGAGTTATTTCGGACTTGGTCAAAAATGCTCGGGCAATGTGCGAATTGCCTACTCAATCTTAGGTGTGCCGGCGTAATGGAGTTTGCCGGTAACATACATACATTTTTTTTTTTATTTGATTTCTTACCGGTGAATCCAGAAAGATGAGCACCTAAACCATGACCAATCAAATGAACGCTATCAATTAGAATTCCTTCGGAGTTGACTAAACCAGCGATAAAATCGGCGATATGTACACCAATATCAGGAAGACGGGAAGCAGCGGTTAGGTAAATTAATTGAGCATGTATGGACCAATCGATAGCGATGACGTTAGCACCAGTTTCAATGTAAGCATCTCTGACACCAGGGTACCAGAAGGAATTGATGTTATCTTCCCAATCGTGTATCATGATTTTTACTGGGGCGTTTTTATAAATGTTATTACCATATTCGTTGGTCCTTAATTGTTCCCTAGTGACATGTCTATTCCATAAGAAATACTCTATGTCTTCAGCGTTGACATCGGCATAGACTAAAATTTCATTTTTTTTAACATGTTTAATTTTTTTTATTAACATTTTTACCGCTGCTAGCGCAAAGTAGAAAGAGAGTAAAAAATACGTTCAACATCGCCGTGGTTTTGGAACGAATTGACTTCCTAATGGAACATCTACTTATTTATAGTCACAGGTGTTTTTGTTTGAGAAGATATGATAACTAATTAGAACCAAACCGAAATTTAAAAATAAATTTGTTAAGATAAGAATCAATTAAGAAGTAATTCTTAAAATTGTTTTATGGTGTAATTACATTATTAGTACTAATAAAATACTTCATGAGTTAATTAGAATAAGACAGAAATTAAACAAAGGTCAAATTAATGTCGACTTTAATTTAGATTTTTATCATTGATTTATAGTCTTTACTAAGATTAACTTTAGAATAATGCGGATAAATATTAAAGAGTACTTATTATGTTTTATCTGTTTAACCTTGAACGAATGGCGAACCTCTGTTGGTAGACAAAGAAGAAATCTTCGATATCCCTATGGTTTGTGTATTCACCCAATAAGTTAGGTTCGATCTGCAAAGACCAAGGTTGTATCTTCTACAAAGATTGGGGCATAAGTCATGACAACTATTTTTGTTTGAAAAGAATCGATGCCCCGCCACAAAATTACGTTTGAGTAACAATTGTCTTTGTATCTTTAATAGAATAGAAAGGAAAATCAAATTAGATTCCGAAATGGATGTAAGGTACGTCTCACACTGAAGCAATCAACAACAAGAATCTAGTAACCAGCAACAAGCGATATTGCCATTTGATGACATGTTGTGGTGCGGGTCTCTAATTAAAGTAGTGACCCGATTATTTATTAATTGGTATACCTGCTGCCACCAGAAGCAGTTATTTTTGCGCTAATAAATTATTTAACAACCCTCAAAAGCTCGCGGTTACCAGTTCAGAACCGTGAGTTCTTGCACTAAAGCTCTAGCAGAAAATGGGAATGAAACTCAAGTGTAAAACAACACTTAAACTATATTTACAAAATAATATCAAAATCTCGATTAGTTACAATAAAAATAGCCCTAACGTTAACTGAACCGACGTTACTTTAGAGAGAGAGAATAGACTAGGAATCCCGATTTTTATCTAAAACCCTAATACACGCATGGTCCCTAACAAGTGATCACGAGAATTGGCAAACAGACTTACTCTGGACTTGCGGATGATTGTTGCAATTAATCCTGATCGTCAATCTGGATTCCCCTGGTGCCTTCTCGAACTGGGCCGCTCGTGAATATCCCACACCTAGCAATGATCACACCACACCGAAATAACACGCGTCGCGGTTTATTTCCAAAGTCCCGAAGTTTGAATGCACCGAAGAAAACGAATACTAAGATTCGATGATGAATGCTAAGATTCAAGCTCGTGTCGAAGTTGTAGCTAAGATTTGGTTGAAAGTTTCGGGCTAAGAGTCCGATTGAGATTTTCGGGCTTAGAGTCCGATTGAGATTAACCAAAATAAAATGATTCTCTCGCAAGTAACCTCGGTTCAAGGGAGGTGGCAATTCTGAATTACTAACGTCTGGACAACCTCTCGCAGGAGGCCAATCCAGAAGATTTGGGCGGGTGTTTTTACAATATTAATTAACCAATCCCTAACGCACCTTACGTCGACACTTAGGCCACGGGACCTTCCAAAAAAACCCCGCCAAATAGCTAATTGCGAAAACCCTCACGTAATTCCCAGACCGTGGGACCATCAACGATTACGTGAGCCAAAACCCTTAATTTTTCAACGGCTATTTTGTTCCGCGAAAACCCATAAAGTTGAGGATACATAACTTCCCTAAAAATTCCTCAAGTTTAGGTACCTCCACCGGACGTCGTAAACGAAAGACGTGGTTTTCGACTTTTCTACCAAACACGTTACATAACTCGAATCCCTAATGTGAATGGTATTTTTCCTAAACCCACAGTAATTACCGAATTACTACAATGTTACGTAGAATTAAAGCAGACGTCTCACGTTGGAGCAATCCGATATCGCCTTTCTATTTGCAATATGGATTATTCCAATGTGAGAGACATCATTTTTTATATGTAAAATGTCATCAAGTGGTAATATCGCTTGTTGTTGATTACTAATTGCTTGTTGCTGGTTTCCTCAGTGTGAGAGGTGTCTAAGCAATGTCCACTTTTGAACATTCGTCAATGTGACACCCACTTTGCTGCAATTTTCCGCAGATGCAGATCGTTCTTCTAAAGCTGATAGATAGTGCATTTCTCGATTGCACCTTCTATAACTTAAGTAACGTCTAAACTCTATATTCCAACGTCTGTCTCCCTCTAACAGGTGCTCGATTATTATTCGTTGGTTCTATAACGCCTTATCCGACACAAAATCACGCTAACACAAATATCAACTAAATATCGAGGAAATATCGCAGGTCCAAGCCAGCTCAGTGAAGAAGGGTTGGTTCGATTTATAAGACGTCACGTCGGTTCTTCCTGCGACAATTTCACTAACCGCGAAGTGACGATCTTATTAGGAGGTTGATATAAACAATCAATACTCACAACAAACATACAAGTATGTGAACAAAGAGTAAGCAAACAGCTGCGATTGGTTGCGAAAAGAAAATTTATTATTTATTAAATTACCTACTATTCTCTAAAATTTCAAATTCAATCGGTTATTTAAATGTAAAGTGCAGTCAAACACACTTATGAAATGTCGCCGGTCGCAAAAGGTAAGTTTAATTAATTAAATACATTAAAAAGTTTTCCAATAGTGTCGAGTTATTTTCAACAGGACAAAGTAACACGAATAGATCTGACCTTTGTGCTGTCCAGGATCGTTGACCTTGATGGATGACTTTGACGTAGTTGTTCTTAAAATCAAATTGCGCAGCAGGATGTCGTTTCCTCAGTGATTTCCCTCAACACTGGTAATAAAAGTTCTTCAGGAGCTCTCAGATCTGGTTACTGTTTATTTCCTTAGTTCTTTATGGTAGACCAAAACGGACGCTCACAACGTGTTTTAATGAGGACGATAATTTCTATTTACCTTGCTAAAGCAAATTCAAAAGGAGACGAGGAAAAAGGCCTACATAGAAAATGAAAAAGAATATATCAGAAGATACATAACACGAATAAAATAAAACATACCTCAAGATGATATGAGACCTTGCACCAAACAGAAGATGATTTCTCCAACGAGTTCAAAATCCGGAATTATATCGTTAATAAATTAATTAACAGAAGAAAACTGTTAACATCGATGATTATCCCACAAACAGCGGATTACTTTCTCCGACCCAAACCAAAATGATTTCAATCCAAAAATGTCGGTTTTGAAAATTACATCAACGATGCGTACTCTGTGAGAGTTGGTGCGAGAAGAACACGAATTCGAGGCCGACGCCAATATGCCTCCCCAAACTAGTTTTTCGAGAAAGGGAACGAAGAAATACAGACCTCAAACAAATAAAATCCCTAACAAAATAATAGATGACTTTAAATAACCCGAATATAAATGTAGATGACAAAATCAACCAAATCACTCAACTAATAACTACCGGAAATCCAAAATTAATGAATTTTAAAATTGGCCTGTAACAACGATTTTGAAATATTAATGCTAGCATAGTTTTGATACAGTTTCACCCATTTTATTAAATATTAGTAATTAATAAAAAGGAAATTAATGAGCATTCATAAAATACATAAAAATTTGCGATAATCTTACAGAAGATCCTGAAAATGTACTAAAATTATCCGAAAATTTGTCTAAAAAATCCGAAAATTTTGCTAAAAAATCCGAGAATTTTATTAAAATGTCTGAAAATGTGAAAAAATTCTTAAAAATATAAAAATTTGCGATATCTTACAAGAAATCCTGAAAATGTACCAAAAATGTTCGAAAATTTGTCTAAAAAATCCGAGAAATTTGCTAAAAAATCCGAAAATTTTATAAAAATTCCTGAAGATATAAAAATTTCGGAATATGTTAGAAAAGAACCTGAAAATGTGACAAAATTATCCGAAAATTTGTCTAAAAAATTTTAGAAAAAGTTCTGTAAATGTTTCGAAATTTCCTGAAGATATAAAAATTTCCGAAAATCTTATAAAAAATCCTGAAAATGTAACAAAAATGTCGGATAATTTTATTAATAAATCCAAAAAATTTTGTTAAAAGTCTTGAAAATGTAACAAAAATGTCAGAAAATTTTACTAAAAAATCCAAAATTTTTTCTAAAAAATCCGAATTTTTTTCAAAAAAATCCGAAATTTTTCCCAAAAATCCCGAAGATGTAACAAAAGCTCCTGAAAATTTTACAGAAAATTTTGAATTTTTCGAAAATTGTTAAAAAAAATCCGAAAATTTTACAAAAATTCCCGAAAATCATAAAAAATATCCAAAAATGTTACAAAAATCCCAGAAAATGCTTCAAAATTTTCCAAAAAATTCCCAAAAAAATCTGAAAATATTCCAAAAATTCCAGAAAATATTCAAAAAATTTTAGATCATTTTTCAAAAATTTCCGAAAATTTTTTAGAAATTCCCGAAAAAGTTCGAAGTCGTTCAATTGATATAAAATCAATAAATAAATCATCAATTAAAACCACTAGCGATTTTATTCCACCAAAAAGCGATTTAAACCTAATTGAAAATTATCCGAACAAACCGAAAATTTTGTCAAACAAATAAAATCCCTAACAAAATAATAGATGACTTTAAATAACCCGAAAATAAATGTAGATGACAAACAAAATCAACCAAATCAACCAACTAATAACTACCGGAAATCCAAAATTAATGAATTTTAAAATTGGCCTGCCACAGTTCATACACCACATTGATTTGTACACTCACAAGTCTACCTGTTTGTTGCTTATCAGTGGTAGCTTTGGGTCTTTGCTGAAATTTGCAACTCTCCGATATGAAAGATCCAAAGACCATATAATCTTTCCCAAAGCTTCCAGTAATTTAGAAAACAGCTATTTTGATTTATGCACGTTATTCCACACGAGTTACATTCATTTTGCATGGTGATATACACCCATTTGGTTTGACCTTCCTCTCTGTTCTATTAAAAACACAGAGATAACTGTTTTGAACGCGCACTAACCTAAAATGTTTTTTACGCGCATAATTTTGAAACCTGGCATAAATTTTCTTCAAACAAAAACCAATTGCCATGACTTATACCCCCAATCATTGTATAAAAATCGCATTCTCTAGATACGAATCTTCTAGAAGTGTTCATAAAAGTATGCAAAGTGATAACTAAACAACCAACATCTTTTAAAAGCGAGGTTGGTGTTACGTGTCATTTTTAACTTTTGTATTTTTAACCCCTTTTCCTGCTCCTTTTGCAAACAGCTGCTTAATTTTTTTAATACCTTTTTTATTTCAGCGATTGAATTTGGAACGCTCCTTTTCTTTACAGTTTCCTATCCTTTAAATGTACCTATTTCCATCCGCTCAAAGAGGGCATTGAGTTGTTGCGAGACTTGGGGTTGTTTTTCATATGAAATTTCATCATTTTTCCGGTTTTGGGTATATCACGATAAGTTCGTGAATTTTCGTTCTCTTTTACGACTGGCTCTTGTAGTGTTAATACGTAAACTGTTGCTTAACTCATCGACGTCATCTTGGATTTTGGAATTTTGGTATGGTTGAGGGGAAGCTGCGATTATCGGATCCATCGTTTACTTATCTTTGTTTTGGGGTACTATTAATTAGGCTCTGAATTTCGGATTACCCGGATTTCTTAATATTTTTATTGCGCAAGATTGATTCCCATCCAGTCGAGGTCTCGAAGATCTGAGGTACGTTAATTCATCTTAAATCTAACTCTCTCGCACCAAAACGAATACCTTTCATACCTAACTATCGTAAACTTTAATTTCCTTAACCTAATGATTCTTCTTTTAGGCCTTTTTAATTCGGAGCACCTTTTATTTGGAGCATTTTATTTCGGGAGCATCTTTATTCTGGGGAACCTTTTTTTATTCGGAGCAATTTAGTTGCGCTCCTTAATTTTCTAGCTGATATCCTTTGGTTCTGGACCGAAGGGAGCAACCCAAAATCTTCGGAACGAGGGAGAATTTCCGAATTTTGAGCCTTTCGAGCCTTTTTTTTTCTTATTTTTATTATCAATTTATTCGGTTACACTTTTCAATAAATTTAATTTTGTAACCAAGTTAAGTCGTTTGCAATTCCTAAATACTTACCCCCTGTGTGTTGTTTTGTGTGGATTCCCATTGAATGAAAGAAAGTTTAAATCACGTGGCGCCTTAAATAAATTTGAACCTCCCCTTCTTCACTGGGCTAACCGAGGTCCTGCGATACTTACAAAAATTCAAGGAATTCTTGTGTACGGAAATTTTGTATTTTGTATAATATTTTGGAATTAAGGCGTTACATTGGTTTTTTTTAATGAAGAATGATATAAAAAGAAAACCAAGAATTTAATTTTTTTTAATAAGTTTTATTATTTAATTTGAAATATATTCCACATTAAAGCGTAATTGATAATTAAGATTTTAACCTTGAGCGTATGGCGAACGTCTGTTGGTGGACAAGAAGAAGTCTCCTTGAATACTATGATCGGTGAATTCACCCAATAAGTTTTGTGGGTTAGTTCTGCAAAGTCCAAGGTTGTATCTTCTGTAAGTATCGCATCGTCTAGATACGAATCTTCTTGAGGTGATTCCTTCAGTGAAGAATCTCGGGGCTCTGTTGTGACTGCATACAACTAAAATAAAAATATTATTAAAACAATTATTTTAGTTATGATGAAAGACTAGAAATTACCGTAAATACATCCTGGTTGGATAGATTCACCACCATTTGGCCAGAAGTTAACATGTCCTAAAGAACGGTTAATGCCCAAACCTCCTAAACCAGCATCGGTGAGGATGGTGTCTACTCTATTGGCGTCACCTGGTGCTAAACGGTTTCTGCTAAGGGAATAAGTGAAGCTTGGACCGGCTGGATCTAAACCACTGATTCTTCCAAGAGTCATTCTATGACGACTTTGAAGAGATTTACCTAAATTATAAATACAAAGGGAGCATAAATAAAAGCATCATTATTTTTTAACGTTAATTTCATACCAGTGAATCCAGAAAGATGAGCACCTAAAGAATGCCCAACTAAATGTACTTGACTAATTGGAATTCCTTGGCTGTTGACTAAACCAGCGACGAAATCGGCGATATGTTCACCAATATCAGGAAGACGGTTGACAGAGGTTGGGTAAGTTAATTGGGAATGTCTGGACCAATCGATGGCGATGACGTTAGCACCAGTTCCAACGTAAGCTTGTCTGGCATCGGAATACCAGAAGGAATTAATGCTTTCGGTCCAACCGTGAATGAGGATCTTTACCGGGGCACTCCTATCGATGTTATTACCATATTGGTTGGTCCTTAGTCTTTCTCTGGTAGCACGTCTATTCCATAAGAAATAGTCCATGTCACCAGCGTTGACACGGGCGTATGCTAAAATTTATTATTTTTTAATTTTAACAGCTTTTTTAAATTTTTATTAAAATACTTACCGCTGCAAACGCAGACTAAAAGAAGAGCAACCACCTTCCACATCGTCTTAGTTTTAGAACGAATTGACTTCCTGGTAGAAAATCAGCTTATTTATAGTCACAAGGTGTTTTTGTTTGAAAAGATGTAATGAGCGATTAAGACCAAATCAGATTTAAAAATAAATTTTATCAAGATAACAACCTATTAAGAAGTTATGCTTAGATATTGGGTCTTATGATGTGAGTATATTATCAATGCAAATAAAGTACTTCATCACTTAACTTGAACAAGTCGATTTTAATAAGAAAAAAAAAATTAAAACAAAGGCCAATTTTATTTTGATTTTGATCTAGATTTTTATCATAAATTACATTTCTACTAATTTAACACCTAAAAAATATCAAAAAAGTTAAATAAAACAAGAATTGTGTCTTATTGCTTTATTGTATATTCAATTTAATGTTTCATAAAAGTGGATATATGTGGTTGTATGTACATTAAAACACGAAGATTAATGTTTAACCTTGGGCGTATGGCGAACGTCTGTTGGTGGACAAGAAGAAGTCTCCTTGAATACTATGATCGGTGAATTCACCCAATAAGTTTTGTGGGTTAGTTCTGCAAAGTCCAAGGTTGTATCTTCTGTAAGTATCGCATCGTCTAGACACAAATCTTCTTGAGGTTATTCCTTCGGTGAAGAATCTCGGGGCTCTGTTGTGACTGCATACAACTAAAATAAAAATATTATTAAAACAATTATTTTAGTTATGATGAAAAACTAGAAATTACCGTAAATACATCCTGGTTGAATAGATTCACCACCATTCGGCCAGAAGTTAACGTGTCCTAAAGAACGGTTAATACCCAAACCTCCTAAACCAGCATCGGTGAGGATGGTGTCTACTCTGTTGGCGTCACCTGGTGCTAAACGGTTTCTGCTGAGGGAATAAGTGAAACTTGGACCGGCTGGATCTAAACCACTAATCCTTCCAAGAGTCATCCTATGACGAAGAGATTGAAGAGATTTACCTAAGTTATAAAAAAGGAATAATCATTATTTTTTTATCATTATTTATTAATTTCATACCAGTGAATCCAGAAAGATGAGCACCTAAAGAATGACCAACCAAATGTACTTGACTAATTGGAATTCCTTGGCTGTTGACTAAACCAGCGATGAAATCGGCGATATGTTCACCAATATCAGGAAGACGTCTTACAGAAGTTGGGTAAGTTAATTGGGAATGTCTAGACCAATCGATGGCAATGACGTTAGCACCAGTTCCAACGTAAGCTTGTCTGGCACCAGTGTACCAGAAGGAATTGATGCTTTCAGTCCAACCGTGGATGAGGATCTTTACCGGGGCAGTTCTAATGATGTTATTACCATATTGGTTAGTCCTTAGTCGTTCCCTAGTTGCACGACTATTCCATAAGAAATAGTCCATGTCCCCAGCGTTGACACGGGCATACGCTAAAATTTACATTTTGATTCACATTAAAATTTTGTAATTGTAGGTTAGAAATACTAAAAAATGAATCACTTTGATATATAAATCGGGTATTACACGATTTTTTTTTTAATATCAAGAACCTGATTTTATTTTATATACTAAATTTAAATATGTTGAGGTTGAAGAGAGAGAAATAAGTGGTATTGCCACGATTAAAGCCCCAAAAGGGGGTTAAGTTATCTATCTTTAATTTTATGATTTTTCGACGAAGAAAGTGTTTGTTAAAAAATTAAATGTTGCATTATGTAATCGTTGGTGATGGTCCTATTGTCTGGGAATTAGGACTACGATTAGCTAGTTGCTGGGGTTTGTTGCTGGGTTCAAAATGATGACGCAAAATACGTTAGGGATTGGTCCAGAACTGTGTCCAGGCGCTGAACGCGTTTAGGAAGGATATAAGGCTAGTACTAATGCGGGTACCATCCCATGCTGACATGTTAAGAAATAAGAGGGGTTATATGTTAGACAAGAGAGGCGAATTGAAACCCCTCGTAAAATCTGAACCCTTTTGTGGTATTGCTACAAAGGTAATCAGGCAGAAATTAACAACTAGCTGTAATGGTGGCAGGTGAACTGTCACAGGGAACAACCTGGGCAAAAAACTGCCAAGATATTTCTAAAGGAGGTTGTAGTAATTGGGGAATTACTAAGAATTTAGAAAAAAATACCATTCACATTAGGGATTCAAGATAGATAAGGTTTTTTGGTAGAAAAGTCGAAAATCACATCTTTCATCTACAACGTCAGATAGAAACACCTAATCTTGAGGAATTTTAAGGCAAGTTATATATCCTCAATTTTATGGTTTTTCGAGGTAGAAAGTGTTTGTTGAAAAATTAGGTGTTGGCTCACGTAATCGTTGGGGATGGAGCAGTCTGAGAATTACGTGAGGGTTTTCGCGATTGGCTAGTGGCGGGGGTTTGTTCCTGGATTCAAAATGACGACGGAAGATGCGTTGGGGATTGGTTAAGAATTATTGTAAAAACACCCGCTTAAATTTTGTAGATTGGCCCCCTGCGAGGATTGTCCAGGCCTTATTTTTCATCTTTCTTTTCATGGTGCAGCTCCATTTCGGGTTATAGTATACCCCAGTAAATCAAAATTACCACCTTCCTTGAACCAAGGTTACTTACGAGAAAACTTTATTAGTTTTGTGAATCTCAATCAAAGTCTTGATCGAATCATACTCAATTTTTAGCTACAACTTCACCATGAGGTTTGAATCTTAGAATTCATCATCTAAATTCTCATCCATCATGAAAATTAACCGCGGTGCGTGTGTTATTGCCAGGAGTAGGACAAAGTCCCAAAAGGGGGTTGTTGTATATTGCAGAGTTGGCATAAACGCCTAATTGGATGAATATAAGAAAGCAGAGAATTCATTGAAAGTAACTTCTTGGTTTTTGTTTATCTTGGTTTTTGATTATCAGCCCCACCGTTAGCTCGTACGAAGAGATTCCAGGTGGTAACTCCGATTGAGGACAAAAAAAGCAGTTAAAAGAACGTCGGCTGGTGTGTTACTTGTACTATAAGTTGATCCTAAACTTCACCATGGAGAAAAGGATGCAAGATCGAGGTTCCTCCCCGTAACTTTACCGAGGAGACCTGACTGGAGCACAGTAGAAGAGAAAAGCGGAATATTGTCCAGCCCTCATTAACGCGAAGGTCTTGCAGGTCAAAATACCGTCGAAATCAAGGGTTATAATGCAGAGTCGATTTTATAATTTGGGATCAAATTAGAAATTTTGGGAGTTAATCCTTCTCGCCTCTGTTGCAAGACTTGAAAAAGGACCAAAATCCGAGCGAAAGAATTAAAACATCGAAATGCGGTGGGCCTCTATTCGACGGTATTTTGGCTTGCAAGTACTTTGCATTAAGCCCCGGTTTACATTATTCCAGTCCAGTAATCCAGCTAGTCAATCCAGTGCAGTGCTAGACTGGATCATATCGTTCACATTATTCCAGCCTAACAATCCAGTTAGTCAATCCAGTCCAGTGCTAGACTGGATCGTATACATGTTCACGCATGGATTCCAGCACTGGATTAGCTGTCTACACTATTCCAGTGGTGCTGGAATGGGCGAGCTGGATTGAAAAAGTAGACCATCAATCCAGTCACTGGATTGGATTGCTCACTGGAATGAGTGCATTCCAGTTTATTCCAGTGAGGGTTCACATTATTCCAGTAGCATTCCAGCACTGATTTCGATCACTGTACTGAAATACTACTTGAATAATGTAAACCGGGCTTTAGAGGTTGAGAGGTAGAGAAGCTCCCTTCCAATGTACTCCAGTCGGGCCTACTCAGTAAAGTTACGGGAAGGAATCTCGATCTTGCGTCCTTCTTTCCATGGTGAGGCTTGGGATCAACTTATAGTACGTCCCTCTTCTCTGTGAATGTTAGTGCAGTTCCAAGGGAAGCCCCCAACAAGGAAGTAAGTGTACCTTTTGCTTATTTAACCCCGTAACCAGAAAAATAGCGAATAACTCGTAGCAGTATTTTGAAATTGGATTTTTTTGTCTTTTTGGTACAAATGATTTTTGATTGACTGCATCCTTCTTTCCATGGTGAGGCTTGGGATCAACTTATAGTACGTCCCTCTTCTCTGTGAATGTTATTGCAGTTCCAAAGGAAACCCCCAATAAAAAAGTAAGTATTCCTTTTGTTTATTTAACCCCGCAACCAGAAAAATAGCGAATAACTCCTAACAGTACTTTGAAATTGGATTTTTTTGTCTTTTTGATACCCTACTTAGAATCTATCTTTACGATACTACAAAACATAAACAAGACATTGATGCCACGAGGTTGTCTCCATATATTTTTATAAAACCATCCAGATGTTACATCCATGCAATATTATATGCTGCTCATATGAAGACATGTCATGTAAATGTTGATGTTTTGTAGTGTCGTAGAGATAGATCCTTAACCCTTTCAGCGCTGAGTTGCCCGAGGTTAAGCGTTTGTCGTAAACTCCCCACTCCATATAAATATGGCTGTACGACGACGCATATACAGATCTGGAAATTTCATTTGAGGGTATAGGAAAATAATGCGAATAAAGAAGCATATAGAAAGTAGATTAGATAAATAAAAAGCGATATAACTGTTTAACCACGCAACGAACTGACAGTTCGACAGTTTGTAGGAAGAAGGTGGTTGGTTGGGCGACTAGGGTCGAGTCGGAAAAGGCGTGGTTAAACAGTTATCTCGCTCTTTGTTTATCTAATCTACTTCCTATATACTTCTCTGTTGCACGCATTATTTTCCTATGTCTTCAAATGAAATTTCCAAATCTGTATAGGTTCATAGCCAAAATCGAATGGTTGCGCTATGACGCATGTATGGGATCATAGCACTGAAAGGGTTAATCTCCATTTTAAATTCTGAAAAGTTCTATTTTTGTTAAACGTTAATTAACGAACTTTAATACTTTTACATTGAAGAATCTTAATTTAGACATATGTAGTGCATTCAAATTGAAATTTTTATCTTTGATTTAAGATTTACCATTGCCGCCATAAAATTTTCACCTTTACAATTAAAAGATTGCGTGTAAAACAAGCTTTAAAATATTTTTAGTCATCTTTTAGAAAATAAATGTCAGAAAGGTTAATCATTTTGACAAGAAATGATTTTTAAATGTCATTTTGATAAATAAAGGATGATCTACACGATTTTTTTTTTGTTTTAACTTCACGATTTTTGTAATATATTAAAAAAAATTCTTACCGCCGCAAGCGCAAAATAAGACCAATGCGAATATCTTCCACATCTTCTTGCCTTTTGGGAATCGACTGATGTTCCAATAAAAATACCCCGGTATTTATACCGGGGTTAATCTTTGTTGTGTTGTTTCCCGCAAAGATCTAAAGATTTGATTATTTCAATCTAGATTTAAAAATATAAATTATCTTACCAATTAAGAAATTTTCCCTTAGGTCCCATTTTTAACCTTATCTTCGACGTCAAGTATTTTTTATCGGTGCGTTGGGATTGCAACGATGGTTTATTTTGTGTAGCAGGTTTATTTTGTTCACCAAAATTTTTAAATTTTAACGAATAAAATAAAATTTTAAGATACCTAAAGAAGTGTTAAAAAAATTTAAAAAAATTTTAAAAAATTAAAAAAAAAGTAAAAGAAAGAAGTGAAAGATAGTAAATAAAAAGAAAATTTATAATATCTTATTGCTTTAATCCAATATATTTCTTCCATTTGATGTATGTATATTTCATATAAGATAATCTGTACATTAAAACACGAACAGTATTAATGTTTAACCTTGAGCGAATGGCGAACGTCTGTTGGTGGACAAGAAGAAGTCTCCTTGAATACTATGATCGGTGAATTCACCCAATAAGTTTTGTGGGTTCGTTCTGCACAGTCCAAGGTTGTACCTTCTGTAAGTATCGCATCGTCTAGATACGAATCTTCTTGAGGTTATGCCTTCAGTGAAGAATCTCGGGGCTCTGTTGTGACTGCATACAACTAAAATAAAAATATTATTAAAACAATTATTTTACTTATGATGAAAGATTAAAAATTACCATAAAGACATCCTGGTTGAATAGATTCACCACCATTTGGCCAGAAGTTAACATGTCCTAAAGAACGGTTAATGCCCAAACCTCCAAAACCAGCATCGGTGAGGATGGTGTCTACTCTGTTGGCATCACCAGGTGCTAAACGGTTTCTGCTGAGGGAATAAGTGAAACTTGGACCGGCTGGATCTAAACCACTGATTCTTCCAAGAGTCATCCTATGACGAAGAGATTGAAGAGATTTACCTAAGTTATAAAAAAGGAATATAATCATTATTTTTTTATCATTATTTATTAATTTCATACCAGTGAATCCAGAAAGATGAGCACCTAAAGAGTGACCAACTAAATGTACTTGACTAATTGGAATTCCTTGGCTGTTGACTAAACCAGCGATGAAATCGGCGATATGTTCACCAATATCAGGAAGACGTCTAACAGAAGTTGGGTAAGTTAATTGGGAATGTCTGGACCAATCGATGGCGATGACGTTAGCTCCAGTTCCAACGTAAGCTTGTCTAGCACCGGTGTACCAGAAGGAATTGATGCTTTCAGTCCAACCGTGGATGAGGATCTTCACCGGGGCAGTTCTAATGATGTTATTACCATATTGGTTGGTCCTTAGTCGTTCCCTAGTTGCACGACTATTCCATAAGAAATAGTCCATGTCACCAGCGTTGACACGGGCATACGCTAAAATTTACATTTTGAGTTATGACATTAGAACTAATTCTAAGACTAGATTTAAAATTAGGAACTTTTGGGTTTAATCGTCTGTCTTTCAAAAAGAGTTTTTGCGTTTCGAATGATATGTTGTAACCTTCTTCAAAAACACTTCATCACTTTGAATTTTCTGGCATCCGAAATATCAAACGTCTTTTCAAAATCCACACAACTAAACTCCAAAACTCCTAGTTCTAGATCTAATGTTCATCAAAATGTAAAATTTTATCCTTGGTTTTGTATTTTTATTTTTATTTTTCTTACCGCTGCAAGCGCAAAGTAAGACCAATGCAAATATCTTCCACATCTTCTTGCTTTTTAGGAATCGACTGATGTACCAACAAAAATACCCCGGTATTTATACCGGGGTTAATCTTTGTGTTGTTCCCCGCAAAGATCTAAAAATGATTACTTCGATCGATGTATCAAAATTTAAAAATAAATTATCTTTACCAATTAAGAAATTTTCCCCAAAGATTCGTTTTTAACTTATCTGGGATGTCAAGTACTTTTTTTCTTTATCAAACCTTCCATTTTTGGTGTGGAAGGTTTCTTTATGCATTTAAAAAATATAAGTATATACAAATAAAAAAAATTAATAAAACAACAAAGTCTGCTAATGCTTTTTAATTTCATCTAAGAATAACAACTTTTACATCAAATACATCAATAAATTTCTTCTTCATTCTTAAATTTTATCCTCTGGCAAAAGGAAATTGGCTGTTTGTAAGTAAGAAATAATCTCCTGTGCGGCTGTGATCGGTGAATTCACCCAATAAATTTTCTTGATTGTTGGAACAATATCCGGAAATGTAATTTAGGATGCTTTCGCATTCTTGGGAGACAAATCTTCTTGAAGAAATTCCTTCTATGTAATACCAAGCTGATCTATGATGACTGCATGTAACTGAAAAATTTATCAAATGTTAAAAATGTTTACTAACTTTAAAAATTTTTTTAATTTTTTTGACAACATTTAGAATAAAACAATCCTTTTAAATCAAAATTAGAATATTTTAAGTTTCATTTAGAAAAAAAAAATCAAATCAAAATGTTTAAAAATGAATTTTTCATGAATTTTTTAAAAAATGATTAATTTTCTAACATAAAAAATTTTTTACCAACTTTAAAAATTTTTTTAATTTTTTGGCAACAATTGGAATAAACCGATCTTTTTTAATTAAAATTAGAATATTTTAAGTTTGATTTAGAAAAAAAATCAAATCAAAATCTTTAAAAATCGATTTTTAATGAATTTTTAAAATTGATCGATTTTCTTAATTTAGGTTAGAAATGTCAAAAATTTTTTACCAACTTTGAAAATTCTTTTAATATTTTTGACAACATTTAGAATAAAACGGTCTTTTGAAATCAAACCTAGAATGTTTTAAATTTCATTTAGAAAAAAAATCAAGTCAAAATCTTTAAAAATCGATTTTTAACGAATTTTTAAATTTGATCGATTTTCTTAAGTTAGGTTAAAATTGTCAAAAAAAATTTACCAACTTTGAAAATTTTTTTAATTTTTTTGACAACATTTAGAATAAAACGGTCTTTTTAGATCAAAACTAGAATGTTTTAAGTTTGATTTAGAAAAAAAATCAAATCAAAATCTTTAAAAATGGATTTTTAATGAATTTTTAAATTTGATCGATTTTCTTAAGTTAGGTTAGAATTGTCAAAAAGAATTTACCAATTTTGAAAATTTTTTTGACAACATTTAGAATAAAACGGTCTTTTTAGATCAAAACTAGAATATTTTAAGTTTGATTTAGAAAAAAAATCAAATCAAAATCTTTTTAAAAATGGATTTTTAATGAATTTTTAAACTTGATCGATTTTCTTAATTTAGGTTAGAAATGTCAAAAATTTTTTACCAACTTTGAAAATGTTTTTAATTTTTTTGACAACATTTAGAATCAAACGGTCTTTTGAAATCAAAACTAGAATGTTTTAAGTTTCATCTAGAAAAAAAATCAAATCAAAATCTTTAAAAATGAATTTTTGATGAATTTTTAAAGTTAAATTTCTTAAGTTAGAAAAGTGTCAAAAATTTTCATAGTTTATCAACTTTGAAAATTTTTTTAATTTTTTTGACAACACTTTGAATAAAACGGTCTTTTTTAATTAAAATTAGAATAATTTAAGTTTCATTTAGAAAAAAAAATCAAATCAAAATCTTTAAAAATGAATTTAAAAAAAAATGGTAAAATTTTCTAACCTAAAAAAATTTTTACCAACTTTGAAAATATTTTTAATTTTCTTTGACAACATTTGGAATAAAATGTTCTTTTTGAATTAAAATTAAAATGTTTTAAGTTTCATTTAGAAAAGGAATCAAATCAAAATCTTTAAAAATGAATTTTTTATGAATTTTTTAAAAAATGGTAAAATTTTCTAACCTAAAAAAATGTTTACCAACTTTGAAAATTTGTTTAATTTTTTTCACAACAGTTAGAATAAAACGGCCTTTTCTAATTAAAATTAGAATGATTTAAGTTTCATTTAGAAAAAAAATCAAATCAAAATCTTTAAAAATGAATTTTTGATGAATTTTTAAAATTGGTCAATTTTTTTAAGTTAAAAAATATCAAAAATTTTTTACCAAACTTTGAAATTTTTTTTAATTTTTTTCACACCACTTGGAATAAATCGGTCTTTTTAAATCATAAGTAGAATATTTTAAGTTTGATTTAGAAAAAAAATCAAATTAAATTCTTTAAAAATGAATTTTTGATGAATTTTTAAAAAATGATTGATTTTCTAACCTAAAAAGAATTTTTACCAGCTTTGAAATTTTTTTAATTTTTTTGCCAACACTTGGAATAAAACGATCTTTTTAAATCAAAACTAGAATGTTTTAAGTTTCATTTAGAAAAAAATCAAATCAAAATCTTTAAAAATCGATTTTTAATGAATTTTTAAAATGGATCGATTTTTTTAAGTTAGGTTAGAATTGTCAAAAAAAAATTACCAACCTTGAAAATTTTTTTAATTTTTTTGACAACACTTGGAATAAAACGACCTTTTTAAATCAAAACTAGAATGTTTTAAGTTTCATTTAGAAAAAAATCAAATCAAAATCTTTAAAAATCGATTTTTAATGAATTTTTAAAATTGATGGATTTTCTTAATTTAAGTTAGAAATGTCAAATATTTTTTACCAACTTTGAAAATTTTTTTAATTTTCTTGACAACATTTAGAATAAAACGGTCTTTTTTATATAAAACTAGAATGAATTAAGTTTCATTTAGAAAAAAAATCAAATCAAAATCTTTAAAAATGAATTTTTAATGAATTTTTAAATTTAATTTTCTTAAATTAGAAAAGTGTCAAAAATTTTTCCAACTTTGAAAATCTTTTCAATTTTTTTGACAATATTTATAATAAGACGGTCTTTTTTAATTAAAATTAGAATGTTTTAAGTTTCATTTAGAAAAAAAATCAAATCAAAATCTTTAAAAATGAATTTTTGATAAATTTTTAAAATTTATCAATTTTCTTAAGTTAAGAAGTGTCAAAAAATTTTTACCAAACTTTGAAATTTTTTCTTAATATTTTTCACACCACTTGGAATAAAACGGTCTTTTTAAATCAAAACTAGAATATTTTAAGTTTGATTTAGAAAAAAGATCAAATCAAAATCTTTAAAAATGAATTTTTAATAAATTTTTTAAAAAATGGTTAATTTTCTAACCTAAAAAATTTTTTACCAACTTTGAAAATTTTTTTAATTTTTTTGACAACACTTGGAATAAAACGGTCTTTTTTAGTTAAAACCAGAATGATTTAAGTTTCACTTAGAAAAAAAATCAAATCAAAATGTTTAAAAATGAATTTTTGATGAATTTTTAAAAAATGATTAATTTTGTAACCTAAAAAAATGTTTTACCAACTTTGATAATTTTTTCAATTTTTTGACAACACTTGGAATAAAAGGGTCTATTTTAATTAAAATTAGAATGATTTAAGTTTCATTTAGAAAAAAAATCAAATCAAAATCTTTAAAAATGAATTTTTGATGATTTTTTTTTAAAAATGGTTAATTTTCTCACCTAAAACATTTTTTACCAACTTTGAAAATGTTTTTAATTTTTGTGACAACATTTAGAATAAAACGGTCTTTTTAAATCAAAACTAGATGTTTTAAGTTTCATTTAGAAAAAAAATCAAATCAAAATCTTTAAAAATCGATTTTTAACGAATTTTTAAAATTGATCGATTTTCTTAAGTTAGGTTAGAAATGTCAAAAAAAATTTAGCAACTTTGAAACTTTTTTTAATTTTTTTGACAATATTTAGAATAAAACGGTCTTTTTAAATCAAAACTAGAATGTTTTAAGTTTCATCTAGAAAAATAATCAAATCAAAATCTTTAAAAATGAATTTTTAATGAATTTTTAAAATTGATCGATTTTCTTAAGTTAGGTTAGAATTGCCAAAAAAAAATTTACCAACGTTGAAAATTTTTTTAATTTTTTTGACAACATTTATAATAAAACGGTCTTTTTAAATCAAAACTAGAATGATTTAAGTTTCATTTAGAAAAAAAATCAAATCAAAATCTTTAAAAATGAATTTTTAATGAATTTTTTAAAAAATGGTTGATTTTCTAACCTAAAAAATTTTTTTCCAACCTTGAAAATTTTTTTAATTTTTTTGACAACATTTAGAATAGAACGGTCTTTTTAGATCAAAACTAGAATGTTTTAAGTTTGATTTAGAAAAAAAAATCAAATCAAAATCTTTGAAAATGGATTTTTAATGAATTTTTAAATTTGATCGATTTTCTTAATTTAGGTTAGAAATGTCAAAGATTTTTTACCAACTTTGAAAATTTTTTTAATTTTTTTGACAACATTTAGAATAAAACGGTCTTTTTAAATCAAAACTAGAATGTTTTAAGTTTCATCTAGAAAAATAATCAAATCAAAATCTTCAAAAATGAATTTTTGAAGAATTTTTAATATTGGTCAATTTTTTTAAGTTAAAAAGTGTAAAAATTTTTTTACCAAACTTTGAAATTTTTTTTAAATTTCTTGACAACATCTAGAAAAATACAGTCTTTTTTAATTAAAATTAGAATGATTTAGGTTTCATTTAGAAAAAAATCAAAACAAAATCTTTAAAAATGAATTTTTGATGAATTTTTTAAAAAATGGTTAATTTTCTAACCTAAAAAAATTTTTTACCAACTTTGAAAATTTTTTAAATTCTTTTGACAACACTTGGAATAAAACGGTCTTTTTTAATTAAAACTAGAATGATTTAGGTCTCGTTTAGAAAAAGAATCAAGTCAAAATCTTTAAAAATGAATTTTTGATGAATTTTTTAAAAAATCATTAATTTTCTAACCTAAAAAAAATTTTACCAGCTTTGAAAATTTTTTTAATTTTTTTGACAACACTTGGAATAAAACGGTCTTTTTTATATAAAATTAGAATGTTTTAAGTTTCCTTTAGAGAAAAAATCAAATCAAAATCTTTAAAAATGAATTTTTGACGAATTTTTAAAATTGATCGATTTTTCAGTTAGAAGTTAAAGCCTGATTTACACGTCATATACGTTTTATCATCTTTTAATTGATTGATTTAACAGACGGCGAAAATTTTAATTAAAATGAATTTAAAACTTACGTCCTGAACATCCCGGTTGCATACTTATAATACCATTAGGCCAGAAATCAACGTCTCCAATTGAAATACCAATTCCAGATCCGAATAAACCAGCATCTGTGTGAATAACATCAACACCGTTGGCATCGCTAGCGTCTAAACGTCCAGTTCTTGGTGCTGCGGTAAATCCAAGTCTGGCAGGATCTAATCCGGTTATTCTACCCAAATTTTGTCTTGAAAGGTTTTGAATAGTTTTGCCTAAATTAAAAAAAATATTTTTCCATTAAAAAAATATATTTCTATTAAAAAAATAAAAAATTAAAATCTAATAATAACCTGTAAATCCAGCAAGATGTGCTCCTAAACCATGACCAATCAAATGAACATTACTTAAAGGAACACCTTCTGATTCCACCAAACCAAGAACAAATCGAGCAAGTTCTAAAGATACGTTTGGTAATTCAGCGACAGCAGCTGAATACGTTTGTCGGGAATAAGCAGACCAATCAACCAAGACGACATTAGCTCCTAAATTGACATTTCCATCGGTTGCAGAAGCATACCATGTAACTGTAGAGTCATCATTCCAACCGTGGAGTTGGATTTTCCATGGGGCGTCTCTTATTACATTGCTTCCATAATTGTTAGTTGAAATTTCTTCGTTAACGGTTCCTCTGTTCCATAAGAAGTATCTTATGTTGCTTTGAGCGAAAGATAGATGTAAGGAGATGCAAAACAGCAAGAAGAATAGAACTCTCATTGTTGTTGAATGGTGAATTGGGATTCTTAGAATCGACTGAAAATTCGGGGTAAAGATCTTTCGTTTTATACCCGTTGATTGTGATCTTTGGTGATTTGGGGCTTAATTTTTCTAAGCGTGGGATTAGGGAAGATTTCGTCTTTGTGATTTATAAGTTTTATTGTTAATTTGTAAACTAGAAAGATAAGAATGTGGTTCGATGTCCGACAATAAGATTTTTAAATGAGATAAAAATTAGATTTAGAAAAAAAATTAGATTTATAAAAAAATTCTTTTCTCAACATTTTTTAAAAGTATGGAACAAAATTTTATGTTATTTTAAAGAAGATATTTAAGATTAGAATTTCCCAAAAAAATTTTTCAAAATTCCTAAAAATACAATCTGGGCGATTTTTTAAAGTTGAATTTTAACAATTTTATTTTAGGTGAAAATGCAGAGGTTTTGAAAAAAAATTTTTTCTCGAAATTTATATAATTTTTTAAAAATCCTTATAAGTTATTTTAAAGAAGATATTTAAGAATACAATTGCCCAAAATTTTTTTTTGAAAATTCCTAAAAATAAAGTCTGGGCGATTTTTTAAAGTTAAATTTTACGATTTTAGGTTAGGTAAAAATGTAGAAGTTTTGAAAAATCATCTTTTCTTAAAATTTATGTAATCTTTTCAAAATCTTTCTAAGTTATTTTAAAGAAGATATTCAAGACTACAATTTCCCAAAACATTTTTTCAACATTTTTAAAAATAAGATCTGGGTGGTTTTTTAAAATTGAGTTTTACGATTTTAGGTTAGGTGAAAATAAAAGGGGTTTTGAAAAAAATTTTTTTCTTAAAATTTATATAATCTTTTACAAATCTTTATATGTTATTTTAAAGAAAACATTTAAGACTACAATTTCCCAAAAAAATTTTTTATTATTTCTAAAAATAAAGTCTGTGTGATTTTTTAAAGTTGAATTTTACGATTCTAGGTTAGGTGAAAATGTAGAGGTTTTGAAAAATCATCTTTTCTCAAAATATATATAATTCTTTTACAAATCCTTATAAGTTATTTTAAAAAAGATATTCAAGACTACAATTTCCCAAAAAATCTTTTCAAAATTCCTAAAAATAAAGTCTGTACGATTTTTTAAAGTTGAATTTTGAGGATTTTAGATTAGGTGAAAATACAGAGGTTTTGAAAAAAAATTTTTTTCTCAAAATTTAAATAATTTTTTACAAATCCTTATAAATTATCTTAAAGAAGATATTCAAGACTAGAATTTCCCAAAAAATCTTTTTAAAATTCCTAAAAATAAAGCCCGGGCGATTTTTTAAAATTGAATTTTACGATTCTAGGTTAGGTAAAAATGCAGAGGTTTTGAAAAATCATTTTTTCTCAAAATTTATAGAATTTTTTATAAGTCCTTATAAGTTATTTTAAAGAAGATATTTAAGATTAGAATTTCCCAAAAAATCTTTTCAAAATTCCTAAAAATAAAGTCTGTACGATTTTTTAAAATTGAATTTTGAGGATTTTAGATTAGGTGAAAATACAGAGGTTTTGAAAAAAAATTTTTTCTCAAAATTTAAATAATTTTTTACAAATCCTTATAAATTATCTTAAAGAAGATATTCAAGACTAGAATTTCCCAAAAAATCTTTTTAAAATTCCTAAAAATAAAGGCCGGGCGATTTTTTAAAGTTGAATTTTACGATTCTAGGTTAGGTGAAAATGCAGAGGTTTTGAAAAATCATCCTTTCTCAAAATTTATAGAATTTTTTATAAATCCTTATAAGTTATTTTAAAGAAGATATTTAAGACTAGAATTTCCCAAGAAAATCTTTTTATAATTCCTAAAAATAAAGTCTGGACGATTTTTTAAAGTTGAATTTTACGATTCTAGGTTAGGTGAAAATGCAGAGGTTTTGAAAAATCATCCTTTCTCAAAATTTATAGAATTTTTTATAAATCCTTTTAAGTTATTTTAAAGAAGATATTTAAGATTACAATTTCCCAAAAAGTCTTTTCAAAATTCCTAAAAATAAAGTCTGGGCGATTTTTTAAAGTTGAATTTTACGATTTTAGGTTAGGTGAAAATGCAAAGGCTTTGAAAAATCATCCTTTCTCGAAATTTATATAATTTTTTACAAATCCTTATAAGTTATTTGAAAGAAGATAATTAAGGCTACAATTTCCCAAAAAATCTTTTTAAAATTCCTTAAAATAAAGTCTGGGTGATTTTTTAAAGTTGAATTTTACGATTTTAGGTTAGGTGAAAATGCAAAGGCTTTGAAAAATCATCCTTTCTCAAAATTTATAGAATTTTTTATAAAACCTAATAAGTTATTTTAAAGAAAATATTCAAAGCTACAATATCCTAAAAAATATTTTTAAAAATTCTTAAAAATAAAGTCTGGGCGATTTTTTAAACTTTGACAATTTTCTAAATTAGTGGTTAGAGTTGAAATTTTAAAGGTTTAGAAAAAACATTTTTTGGCTTTTTGATAAAAATTAGAAAAAAATTGATAGTTTTATTATGAAATAAATATTTTAATCTACTATTGCATAAAAGTTTTTATTTCTTTATTTCTAAAAACTAATCAATTTTGCAAAATTCATTTCTAAGAAACTAATTATTCTAAAGATTAGAAATTTTATCAGGATTTAGATTAAAATTTATTCTTTATTTTAACCAGAAATGAATTTTCTACGAATTTTAGTTTTTTCTTCAGAAACGACACTACATTAATTGATCAAGTTTTAAACATTTATATCAAAACGGCTTACCTCAACTTTGACTTCCTCTAACTCAAAAACTAAGCAAGCTAACGAAAAATATTTCAAATAAAAGTTATTTCGTATTTGACTACGAACATATTTTGTTATAAACATTTTTTCGTACATTCGATAGTTAAGGAGTTATAGCCCAAAAGCTGGAACAACCCCAAAACTCCATACCTCAACTTTGACTACTGCTAACTCAAAAACTAAACAGTTAGGGAAAAACGTTTTAAATAAGAGTTATTTCACATTCGATTGCGAACATATTTTGTCATAATTTTTTTTTCGTATAATTGATATTTATGGAGTTGTAGCCTAATAACTAGAACAACCCCAAAACGGCATACCTCAACTTTGGCTTCTTCTAACTCTAAAACTAAGCGAGTTAGCGAAAAATATTTTAAATAAAAGTTATTCCTTATTCAACTACGAATATTTTTTGTTATAATTTTTTTGTCATATAATCGATATTTATGGAGTGATAGCCCAAGAACTGGAACAATCCCAAAACTCCATACCTTAACTTTGACTTCTTCTAACTCAAAAACTAAACCAGTTAGGGAAAAATGTTTTAAATAAGAGTTATTTCATATTCGATTGCGAACATATTTTGTCGTAAAATTTTTTTCGTACAATTGATATTTATGAAGTTGTAGCCTAATAACTGGAACAACCCCAAAACGGCATATCTCAACTTTGGCTTCTTCTAACTCTAAAATTAAGCGAGTTAGCGAAAAATATTTTAAATAAAAGTTATTCCTTGTTCGACTGCGAACATTTTTTGTTATAATTTTTTTGTCGTATAATCTATATTTATGGAGTGATAGCCCAAGAACTGGAACAACCCCAAAACTCCATACCTCAACTTTGACTTCTTCTAACTCAAAAACTAAACCAGTTAGGGAAAAATATTTTAAATAAGAGTTATTTCATATTCGATTGCGAACATATTTTGTCGTAAAATTTTTTTCGTACAATTGCTATTTATGGAGTTGTAGCCTAATAACTGGAACAACCCCAAAACGGCATACCTCAACTTTGGCTTCTTCTAACTCTAAAACTAAGCGAGTTAGCGAAAATTATTTTAAATAAAAGTTATTCCTTATTCGACTATGAACATCTTTTGTTATAATTTTTTTTGTCATATAATCGATATTTATGGAGTGATAGCCCAAGAACTGGAACAACCCCAAAACTCCATACCTCAACTTTGACTTCTTCTAACTCAAAAACTAAACCAGTTAGGGAAAAATGTTTTAAATAAGAGTTATTTCAAATTCGATTGCGAACATATTTTGTCCTAAAATTTTTTTCGTACAATTGATATTTATGGAGTTGTAGCCTAATAACTGGAACAACCCCAAAACGGCATACCTCAACTTTGGCTTCTTCTAACTCTAAAATTAAGCGAGTTAGCGAAAAATATTTTAAATAAAAGTTATTCCTTATTCGATTCCTTATTCTACGAACATTTTTTGTTATAATTTTTTTGTCATATAATCAATATTTATGGAGTGATAGCCCAAGAACTGGAACAACCCCAAAATGGCATACCTCAACTTTGACTTCTTCTAACTCAAAAACTAAACCAGTTAGGGAAAAAATGTTTTAAATAAGAGTTATTTCAAATTCGATTGCGAACATATTTTGTCCTAAAATTTTTTTCGTACAATTGATATTTATGGAGTTGTAGCCTAATAACTGGAACAACCCCAAAACGGCATATCTCAACTTTGGCTTCTTCTAACTCTAAAATTAAGCGAGTTAGCGAAAAATATTTTAAATAAAAGTTATTCCTTATTCGACTGCGAACATCTTTTGTTATAATTTTTTTGTCGTATAATCTATATTTATGGAGTGATAGCCCAAGAACTGGAACAACCCCAAAACGGCATACGTCAACTTCGGCTTTCTCTAACTCAAAAACTAAGCGAGTTAACGAAAAATGTTTCAAACAAAAGTTATTTCATGTTTGACTACGAACATATTTTGTTATAAACATTTTTTCGTACAATCGATATTTATGGAGGTATAGTCCAAAAACTCGAACAACCCCAAAACGGCATGCCACAACTTTGGCTCCCTCTAACTCAAAAACTAAGCGAGTTAGCGAAAAATCTTTTTCCTCAGAAGAGAAAATGTAACTTAATGTTCTTAATTGTAAATTTTAAGCTTTCTAAAAATAAGGCTAGGTTTTAAAAGCGAAATTTTCTGTTAGTTATATTAAAAAGCAGAGGTTTTGAAAAATCATCTTTTCTCAAAATTTATATAATTTTTTAAAAATCCTTACAGGTTATTTTAAAATAGATATTTAATACTAAAAATTCCCAAAAAAATTTTTTTATAATTCCTAAAAATAAAGTCTGGGCGATTTTTTAAAGTTGAATTTTACGATTCTAGGTTGGGCGAAAATGCAGAGGTTTTGAAAAATCTTCTTCTCTCAAAATTTATATAATTTTTTACAAATCCTTCTAAATTATTTTAAAGAAGATATTTAAGACTACAATTTCCCAAAAGCATTTTTCAAAATTCCTAAAAATAAAGTCTGTACGATTTGTTAAAGTTGTATTTTGACGATTTTAGGTTAGGTGAAAATGCAGAAGTTTTGAAAAAAATTTTTTTCTCAAAATTGAAACAATCTTTTACAAATCCTTTTAAGTTATTTTAAAGAAGATATTTAAAACTACAATTTCCCAAAAAAATTTTTCAAAATTCCTAAAAATAAAGTCTGGGCGATTTTTTAAAGTTGGATTTTGAAGATTTTAAGTTAGGTGAAAATGCAGACGTTTTGAAAAAAAAATTTTTTCTCAAAATTGACACAATTTTTTAAAAATCCTTATAAGTTACTTTAAAAAAGATATTTAAGACTACAAATTCCTAAAAAATTTTTTTCAAAATTTCCAAAAATAAAGTCTGTACGATTTTTTTAAGTTGGATTTTGAGAATTCTAGGTTAGGTGAAAATGTAGAGGTTTTGAAAAAAATTCTTTTCTTAAAATTTTCATAATATAATTTGTCAGTTTTTATATGTCACGTTAAAAAGAAGATTTTAATTTACGAATATCCAAAAAATCTCATCTTAATTTTTATAAATAAAGTCAGGGTGATTTTTTAAATTTTAGCAACGATTTTAGGTTAAGTGAAAATGACATTTAAAAAATTTTTTTCTCTCAAAATTTTTATAAAAGCTAACGAACAAATTATCATATGCCATATTAAAAAAGACATTTTAAACTATAATTTTACAAAAAATCTTTTCTTAGTTCATATGAATAAAGTCTGGGTGATTTCTTAAAGTTTCACTTTGACGATTTTAGGTTAGGTAAAAATGTAAAGGTTTAGAAAAGAATTTTTTTCTCAAAATTTTATTAATCTAAAGTAATTTTGTTTATATTACATTAAAGAAAACACTTTTATTTATAATTTCTCCAAAAAATTTTTTCTTAGTTCCTAGAAATAAAATCTGGGTGATTTTTTAAAGTTTGAATTTCAAATTTCTAGGTTGGGTGAAAATGTAGAGAATTACTAAAAAATTTTTTTCTCGGAATTTTTAAGAAAACTTGCAAATCTTTATATGTTATCTTAAAAAGAACATTTTTAGCTATAATTAAAAAAAAACTTTTTTTCTTAGTTCCTAGAAATAAAATCTGGGTGATTTTTTAAAGTTTGGATTTCAAACTTTTAGGTTGGGTGAAAATGTAGAGAATTACTAAAAAATTTTTTTCTCGGAATTTTTAAGAAAACTTGTAAATCTTTATATGTTATCTTAAAAAGAACATTTTTAGCTGTAATTAAAAAAAATTTTTTTTCTTAGTTCCTAGAAATAAAATCTGGATGTTTTTTTAAAGTTTGGATTTCAAATTTTTAGGTTGGGTGAAAATGTAGAGAATTACTAAAAAATCTTTTTCTCGGAATTTTTAAGAAAACTTGTAAATCTTTATATGTTATCTTAAAAAGAACATTTTTAGCTATAATTTAAAAAAAAAAATTTTCTTAGCTCCTAGAAATAAAATCTGGGTGATTTTTTAAAGTTTGAATTTCAAATTTTTAAGTTGGGTGAAAATGTAGAGAATAACTAAAAAATTTTTTTCTCGGAATTTTTAAGAAAACTTATAAATCTTTATATGTTATCTTAAAAAGAACATTTTGAGCTATAATTAAAAAAAAATTTTTTTTCTTAGTTCCTAGAAATAAAATCTGGGTGATTTTTTAAAGTTTGGATTTCAAATTTTTAGGTTAGATGAAAATGTAGAGAATTACTAAAAATTTTTTTTCTCGGAATTTTTAAGAAAACTTGTAAATCTCTATATGTTATCTTAAAAAGAACATTTTTAGCTATAATTAAATAAAAGATTTTTTCTTAGTTCCTAGAAATAAAATCTGGGTGATTTTTTAAAGTTTGGATTTTAAATTTTTAGGTTGGGTGAAAATGTAGGGAATTAGTAAAAAATTTTTTTCTCGGAATTTTTAAGAAAACTTGAAAATCTTTATATGTTATCTTAAAAAGAACATTTTTAGCTATAATTAAAAAAAAATTTTTTTCTTAGTTCCTAGAAATAAAATCTGGGTGATTTTTTAAAGTTTCGATTTCAAATTTTTAGGTTGGGTGAAAATGTAGAGAATTACTAAAAAATTTTTTTCTTGGAATTTTTAAGAAAACTTGTAAATCTTTATATGTTATCTTAAAAATAACATTTTTAGCTATAATTTAAAAAAAAATTTTTTTCTTAGTTCCTAGAAATAAAATCTGGGTGATTTTTTAAAGTTTAGATTTCAAATTTTTAGGTTGGGTGAAAATGTAGAGAATTAGTAAAAAATTTTTTTTCTCGGATTTTTTAAGAAAACTTGTAAATCTTTATATGTTATCTTAAAAAGAACATTTTTAGCTATAATTAAAAAAAAAAATTTTTCTTAGTTTCTAGAAATAAAATCTGGGTGATTTTTTAAAGCTTGGATTTCAAATTTTTAGGTTAGATGAAAATGTAGAGAATTACTAAAAAAATTTTTTCTCGGAATTTTTAAGAAAACTTGTGAATCTTTATATGTTATCTTAAAAAGAACATTTTTATCTATAATTTAAAAAAAAAATTTTTTCTTAGTTCTTAGGAATAAAATCTGGGTGATTTTTTAAAGTTTGGATTTCAAATTTTTAGGTTGGGTGAAAATGTAGAGAATTACTAAAAAATTTTTTTCTAGGAATTTTTAAGAAAACTTGAAAACCTTTATATGTTATCTTAAAAAGAACATTTTTAGCTATAATTTTCTAAAAAAATTTTTTCTTAGTTCCTAGAAATAAAATCTGGGTGATTTTTTAAAGTTTGGATTTCAAATTTTTAGGTTGGGTGAAAATGTAGAGAATTACTAAAAAAATTTTTTCTCGGAATTTTTAAGAAAACTTGAAAATCTTTATGTTATCTTAAAAAGAACATTTTTAGTTATAATTAAAAAAAAAAATTTTTTCTTAGTTCCTAGAAATAAAATTTGGGTGATTTTTTAAAGTTTGGATTTCAAATTTTTAGGTTGGGTGAAAATGTAGAGAATTAGTAAAAAATTTTTTTCTCGGAATTTTTAAGAAAACTTGAAAATCGTTATATGTTATCTTAAAAAGAACATTTTGAGCTATAATTTTCTAAAAGAATTTTTTCTTAGTTCCTAGAAATAAAATCTGGGTGATTTTTTAAAGTTGGACTTTGGTGGGTTTTAGGTTAGGTGAAAATATAGAGGTTAAAAAAATTTTTTTTTCTTGAAATTTTATTAATTTAGTGTAAAATTTTATATGGTATATTAAAAAAGACATTTTAAACTATAATTTTACAAAAAATCTTTTCTTAATTTTTATAAATAAACTCAAGGCGATTTTTTAAAATTTATTGTTAAAATTTTTTGATTAATATACAAGTCATCCACGAGCAAAAGGTGCTCTCATATTAGTAGTTAAGTAAAAATCTCCAGTTATTTGAAAATTAGTCCTTTCCCCCAAAATATTCCTTGGATTATTTCTACACAATCCCCAAAAATATTCAGTGTAAGAAGAACATTGCGTTGAGATAAAAAGATCCGACCAAATTCCTTCTGTAAAGTATATAGGTGCTCTATTATGACTACAAGGATCTACAAATATAAAATTAATCTTTAATTTAAAAAAATAACCTTTCTTTTTTTTGTATATCAAACCTACAATAAAGACAACCAGGTTGAATAGCTATTCCACCATTTGGCCAAAAATTTACATGCCCTAAAGACCGATTTATCCCAGCACCACCAATCCCAGCATCCGTAAGAATAGTATCAACCCTTTCGGCATCACTCCTATCCAACCGTTGAGTACTCACAGCGTTTGTAAATCCAATAGCAGCCGGATCCAAACCGGTAATCCTTCCAAGTACTCGTCCTCCGATTCTTTGAGTAGATTTACCTGCAAATCCAGCTAAATGAGCACCTAAAGAATGTCCAAGGAGATGAATCCTCGACATAGGAATTCCTTGGGATGTTGATAAACCAAGAACAAATTGAGCTACGAAATCTCCTAAATTTGGAAGACGATTTATCGATATTCCAACGACTTGTTGAGAGTGTCTCGACCAATCTATAGCTATTACATTTGCTCCACTTGCAACATAAGCTTGTCTTGTATTTGAGTACCAAAATGAGTTAATATCATGCATCCAACCGTGGATTAATATTTTAACAGGTGCGTTTCTATCGATGTTGTTTCCATAGTTGTTTATGCGAAGTCTTTCTTGGTTTGTTTGACGATTCCAAAGGAAATATTGGATATCATCAGCTTGGACATTTCCATACACTTAAAAAAATACATTGATTATTTTTATTCATTAATTTATTTATTTATTATTTGGTAAATTACAAAAAAAAATCTTACCAAAATTACTAACACAAAGTAACAAAAAAATCGTGGTATATTTCCACATTATTATTTTTTTTTTTGTTATCCAATCGCGAACACTTGAATATTCTTTATGCTAAAAAAAAAACGCTTATGATTGAAGATGTTTGTTTCTATAGGTAATCGTGCATCGATCAAACGTGATTAATATCAGGTTTGGTTATCTAAAATATGTTGAGCCTACGCAAAAAAAATATTAAGGAGAGGTATTAAAAGAGATTGTTTGGATAATTTAATTTGGTGATTTTAGGTTAGGTGTAAATGTAGAGGTTTGGAAAAAAATTTTTTTTTCAAAATTTTATAATTTCATTAAAAATCTTTTTAAGTTATTTTAAAATACATATTTAAGAGTATATTTTCCCAAAAAATTTTTTCTTTATTTTTATAAATAAAGCTTGGGTGATTTTTTAAAGTTGACGATTTTTATTCGGATGAAAAATGAGATTTAAGAAAAATGATTTTAGAAAAAAATTTTTTTCTCAAAATTTTATAATTTAATTAAAAATCTTTTTAAGTTATTTTAAAATACATACTTGAGAGTATATTTTGCCAAAAAAATTTTTCTTTATTTTTATAAATAAAGCTTGGGTGATTTTTTAAAGTTGATGGTTTTTATTCGGTTGAAAAATGAGATTTAAAAAAAATGATTTTAGAAAAAAATTCTTTTCTCGAAATTTTATAATTTAATTAAAAATCTTTTTAAGTTACTTTAAAATACATATTTGAGAGTATATTTTGCCAAAAAATTTTTTCTTTATTTTTATAAATAAAGCTTGGGTGATTTTTTAAAGTTGACGATTTTTATTCGGATGAAAAATGAGATTTAAGAAAAATGATTTTAGAAAAAAATTTTTTTCTCGAAATTTTATAATTTAATTAAAAATCCTTTTAAGTTATTTTAAAATACATATTTCAGAGTATATTTTCCCAAAAAATTTTTTCTTTATTTTTATAAATAAAACTTGGGTGATTTTTTAAAGTTGATGGTTTTTATTCGGATGAAAAATGAGATTTAAGAAAAATGATTTTAGAAAAAAAATTTTTTCTGGAAATTTTATAATTTAATTAAAAATCTTTTTAAGTTATTTTAAAATATATATTTAAGAGTATACTTTCCCAAAAAAATTTTTCTTTATTTTTATAAATAAAGCTTGGGTGATTTTTTAAAGTTGATGGTTTTTATTCGGATAAAAAATGAGATTTAAGAAAAATGATTTTAGAAAAAAAATTTTTTCTCGAAATTTTATAATTTAATTAAAAATCTTTTTAAGTTATTTTAAAATGCATATTTAAAAATATATTTTCCCAAAAAATCTCTTCTTTATTTTTATAAATAAAGCTTGGGTGATTATTTAAAGTTGATGGTTTTTATTCGGATGAAAAATGAGATTTAAGAAAAATGATTTTACAAAAAAATTTTTTTCTCGAAATTTTATAATTTAATTAAAAATCTTTTTAAGTTATTTTAAAATACATATTTAAGAATATATTTTCTCAAAAAATTTTTTCTTTATTTTTATAAATAAAGCTTGGGTGATTTTTTAAAGTTGATGGTTTTTATTCGGATGAAAAATGAGATTTAAGAAAAATGATTTTAGAAAAAAATTTTTTTCTGGAAATTTTATAATTTAATTAAAAATCTTTTTAAGTTATTTTAAAATACATATTTAAGAGTATATTTTCCCAAAAAATTTTTTCTTTATTTTTATAAATAAAGCTTGGGTGATTTTTTAAAGTTGATGGTTTTTATTCTGATGAAAAATTAGATTTAAGAAAAATGATTTTAGAAAAAAAATTTTTTTCTCGAAATTTTATAATTTAATTAAAAATCTTTTTAAGTTATTTTAAAATATATATTTAAGAGTATATTATCCCAAAAGATTTTTTCTTTATTTTTATAAATAAAGTTTGGGTGATTTTTTAAAGTTGATGGTTTTTATTCGGATGAAAAATGAGATTTAAGAAAAATGATTTTAGAAAAAAATTCTTTTCTCGAAATTTTATAATTTAATTAAAAATCTTTTTAAGTTATTTTAAAATACATATTTAAGAGTATATTTTCCCAAAAGATTTTTTCTTTATTTTTATAAATAAAGCTTGGGTGATTTTTTAAAGTTGATGGTTTTTATTCCGTTGAAAAATGAGATTTAAGAAAAATGATTTTAGAAAAAAATTCTTTTCTGAAAATTTTATAATTTAATTAAAAATCTTTTTAAATTATTTTAAAATATATATTTAAGAGTATATTTTTCCAAAAGATTTTTTCTTTATTTTTATAAGTAAAGCTTGTGTGATTTTTTAAAGTTGATGATTTTTATTCGGATGAAAAATGAGATTTAATAAAAATGATTTAAGAAAAAAATTTTTTTCTCGAAATTTTATAATTTAATTAAAAATCTTTTTAAGTTATTTTAAAACGCATATTTAAAAATATATTTTCCCAAAAAATTTTTTCTTTATTTCTATAAATAAAGCTGGGGTGATTTTTTAAAGTTGATGGTTTTTATTCGGTTGAAAAATGAGATTTAAGAAAAATGATTTTAGAAAAAAATTCTTTTCTTGAAATTTTATATTTTAATTAAAAATCTTTTTAAGTTATTTTAAAATATATATTTAAGGGTATATTTTCCCAAAAGATTTTTTCTTTATTTTTATAAATAAAGCTTGGGTGATTTTTTAAAGTTGACGATTTTTATTCGGATGAAAAATGAGATTTAAGAAAAATGATTTTACAAAAAAATTTTTTTCTTGAAATTTTATAATTTAATTAAAAATCTTTTTAAGTTATTTTAAAATACATATTTAAGGGTATATTTTCCCAAAAGATTTTTTCTTTATTTTTATAAATAAAGCTTGGGTGATTTTTTAAAGTTGACGATTTTTATTCGGATGAAAAATGAGATTTAAGAAAAATGATTCTAGAAAAAAATTCTTTTCTCTAAATTTTATAATTTAATTAAAAGTCTTTAAAAGTTATTTTAAAATATATATTTAAGGGTATATTTTCCCAAAAGATTTTTTCTTTATTTTTATAAATAAAGCTTGGGTGATTTTTTAAAGTTGACGATTTTTATTCGGATGAAAAATGAGATTTAAGAAAAATGATTTTACAAAAAAATTTTTTTAAGTTATTTTAAAATACATATTTCAGAGTATATTTTCCCAAAAAATTTTTTCTATATTTTTATAAATAAAGCTTGGGTGATTTTTTAAAGTTGACGATTTTTATTCGGATGAAAAATGAGATTTAAGAAAAATGATTTTAGAAAAAAATTCTTTTCTGGAAATTTTATAATTTAATTAAAAATCTTTTTAAGTTATTTTAAAATAGATATTTAAGAGTATATTTTCCCAAAAAACTTTTTCTTTATTTTTATAAATAAAGTCTGGGCGATTTTTTGAACTTTGACAATTTTCTAAATTAGAGGTTAGAACTGAAATTTTAGAAATTTAGAAAAAAAAATTTCTTGACTTTTTGATAAAAATTAGAAAAAATTTGATAGTTTTATTACAAAATAGATATTTTAGTCTACTACTGGATAAAAAAATTTTTCTTTATTCCTAAAAATAAAGTCTGGACGATTTTTTAAACTTTGACAATTTTCTAAATTAGAGGTTAGAAGTAAAATTTTAGAGGTTTAGAAAAAATTTTTTTTTGCTTTTTTATAAAAATTAGAAAAAATTTGATGGTTTTATTACAAAATAGATACTTTAATCTAGTATTGGATAAAAAAATTTTTCTTTATTCCTAAAAGTAAAGTCTGGGCGATTTTTTGAACTTTGACAATTTTTTAAATTAAAGGTTAAAATTGAAATTTTAGAGATTTAGAAAATATTTTTTTTCTGAAAATTTATATAATCTTTTACTAATCCTTATAACTTATTTTAAAGAAGATATTCAAGACTACAATTTCCCAAAGAAATCTTTTCTTAGTTCCTAAAAATAAAGTCTGTACGATTTTTTAAAGTTGAACTTTGAGGATTTTAGGTTAGATGAAAATGCAGAGGATTTGAAAAAAAATTTTTTCTCGAAATTTATATAATTTTTAAAAAATCTTTGTTAGTTATTTTAAAGAAGATATTCAAGACTACAATTTCCCAAAAAATCTATTCAAAATTCCTAAAAATAAAGTCTGGGCGATTTTTTAAAGTTGAATTTTGAGGATTCTAGGTTAGGTGAAAATACAGAGATTTTGAAAAAAATTTTTTTCTCGAAGTTTATATAATCTTTTAAAAATCCTTATAAATTATTCTAAAGAAGATATTTAAGACTACAATTTTCCAAAAAAATCTTTTCATAATTCCTAAAAATAAAATCTCTACGATTTTTTAAAGTTCAATTTTGAGGATTTTAAGTTAGGTGACAATGCAGAGGTTTTGAAAAATCATCTTTTTTTAAATTTATATAATCTTTTAAAAATCCTCATAAGTTATTTTAAAGAAAATATTGAAGACTACAATTTCCCAAAAAAATTTTTCAAAGTTCCTAAAAATAAAGTCTGGGCGATTTTTTAAAGTTGAATTTTACGATTCTAGGTTAGGTGAAAATGCAGAGGTTTTAAAAAATCATCTTTTTTTTAAATTTATACAATCTTTTGAAAATCCTTATAACTTATTTTAAAGAAGATATTCAAGACTACAATTTCCCAAAAAGATTTTTCATAATTCCTAAAAATAAAGTCTGGGCGATTTTTTAAAGTTGAATTTTACGATTTTAGGTTAGGTGAAAATGCAGAGGTTTTGAAAAATCATCTTTTCTTAAAACCTATAGAATATTTTACAAATCCTTATCAATTATTTTAAAGAAGACATTCAAAACTACAATTCTCCAAAAAAATCTTTTCATAATTCCTAAAAATAAAGACTGTATGATTTTTTAAAGATGAATTTTACGATTCTAGGTTAGGTGAAAATGTAGATGTTTTGAAAAATCATCTTCTTTCAAATTTTATATAATATTTTAAAAATCCTTATTAGTTATTTTAAAGAAGATATTCAAGACTACAATTTCCCAAAAACATTTTTCAAAATTCCTAAAAATAAAGTCTGGGCGATTTTTTAAAGTTGAGTTTTACGATTTTATTTTAGGTAAAAATGTAGAAGTTCTGAAAAATCATCTTTTCTTAAAATTTATGTAATCTTTTAAAAATCCTTATAGGTTATTTTAAAGAAGATATTTAAGACTACAATTTCCCAAAAAAAAATTTTCCAAAATTCCTAAAAATAAAGTCTGGGCGATTTTTTAAAATTGAATTTTGAGGATTTTAGATTAGGTAAAAATGCAGAGGTTTTGAAAAATCCGGTTTTCTCAAAATTTATAAAATCTTTATAAAATCATTATAAGTTATTTTAAAGAAAATATTTAAAATTACAACTTCTTAAAAAAAAATTTCAAAATTCCTAAAAATAAGGTCTGTACGATTTTTTAAAGTTGAATTTTTAAGATTATAGGTTAGGTGAAAATGTAGATGTTTTTAAAAATCATTTTTTCCCAAAACTTATAAAGTATTTTACAAATCCTTATATTATTTCCCAAAGAAATCTTTTCAAAATTCCTAAAAATAAAGTCTGGGCGATTTTTTAAAGTTGAATTTTAAGGATTCTAGGTTAGGTGAAAATGCAGAGGTTTTGAAAAATCATTTTTTCTCGAAATTTATATAATCTTTTACAAATCTTTATAAGTCATTTTAAAGAAGATATTTAAGGCTACAATTTCTCAAAAAAATCTTTTCTTTATTTTTATAAATAAATCTTGGGTGATTTTTTAAAGTTGACAATTTTTGTTCGGATGAAAAAATTAAAGATTTAGAAAAAAAAAATTTCTCGAAATTTTACAATTTAATTAAAAATCTTTTATTTTAAAATACATATTTCAGAGTACATTTTCCCAAAAAACTTTTTCTTTATTTTTATAAATAAACCTTAGGTGATTTTTTAAAGTTCATTTTTAATTTTAACACTTTCACATTAAATAAAACCATTTATTTATCTATTCACATAACTAAACAATAATCAAATTTAAAAAATACGTTTCTTTATTAAAACACAACAATAAAATCTAAATCATACAATTTATTTCAAACGACAATTAACAAAAATATATATTTTTAAGAAAAACGTCACCAATCAATTATCCTCAAACCACTCAAAATCTGACACTTTAAAGATTTATTATCAATTTTAAAATCACCACCAGCAAAGGATTTAGAGATAAAATTGTAAAGGTAAACGTAAATGTAAATCTCATCCGATTCTTTATCTTGTAATTAAATAAAGGAGATGAAATAAAGGAGTTTAAATTTTTAAGATATGATTTTAATCATATTTACATTTAAAAATGTTTTTATTCTTAAACTTAAATACACTTTAATCATAAAAATTATATTTTTTAATATTTATAGATTAAAAAATTTAATAATTATAATTTTAAAATATAAAATTAAAAAAAAAAATAAATTAAATTAATTAAAATTTTTAAATTTAAATTTAATCCCGCCATCTATTAATTTAATCTTTAAGTTTATACTTTGTCTATTAACCGTTAGGATCGCTAGTAATCGTCAGCCATGTTTGTTTGTAACAGTTTTAAAGTAGTGGGGAGATTGTAAGCAAAGCGACGATTTCCACCGATTTTAACTAAAATCAAGAGAAAATTTACAGTAAAAGTGCTATGAATTCGTTCCCAAATCATACCCAAACATAATCTACACTCGAAACGGATCGTACCGGACGTTCAGGTCTTTTAATCGACCGCCGAAGATGGAACTTCACGACGATCGCGTTTATGCCGCCGAAAAAATCATCAAGAAACGAACGAGAAAGGTACTTGGTAGATTTTTCTTGCTTTTTTAGTTCAATCGGGATAAAAAAATAAGTTGGAAATGGTTTTAAAGAAGGAATTTAAGGTCGTTTTTAAGTGACAACCTGTTATTATGTGTGTCAACTGTCAAAGAAAGGTTAGCTTTGTTACGATTGATTTTAATTTCAGTTTTAAAAGGTTTGTATTGAGTATTTAAAATAAAATAAATAAAATACAATTATTTCTTCGTTTTTATTTGTGTTTTAATAAAAATTTTTGGTGTGAAAAAAGTATTATTATTTATTTGACATCTGTCAAAATTTTATAAATGGCTTCCGTGTTTCTATGGTTACTGTTATATACAGGTGTTTATAAAAAAAGTAAATAAAATTTTTTATTTTTTAAATGTTTTATTTTTTAATTAATTAATTAAAATTAAATAATTAAAAAATTTTTATTTAAAAGGGAAATGTGGAGTATTACGTAAAATGGAAAGGTTGGGGTCCGAAACATAACACTTGGGAGCCGGAAGAAAACATTTTAGACGTTCGTTTAATCGATCTTTATGAGCGATCACAAAGAAACGAAGGAGCTAAACGAGGTCCAAAAAGAAAACACGTTTCTCCAGCTGCGGAAGAAGAAGTCCGTCAAAGCGGGGAAGAAAGTCAAGACGAATCAACCCATTCTCATAAAAAATCACCCGAAATACCAAGTTTAGACGATGAGGATACTCGAGTCGATGAAGATTTAGACGCTCAAGATACAAAATCAATCGATACAGATGATAACGAGAATAACAGTTCGAGTAGTGAAGATCGAAGGCCTATTTTGGAACGTTTAGAACCGACTAAACGTAAAGCGGAGGTTTTATCAAAAGAATCCGGTAAAACGGGGATTAAAATAACAACAAGTCCAACCGTAAGTAGTCCTCCGCCTTTAAAAATATCCAAGATACATAAAGAGGAGGAGGAAAATTTAACAGTTTTAACAGCTACAGCGCCCAAATCAAATGCGGATAAAAAACCCAACGCTTTAGAAGGTTCTTTACCACATAGTACACTTAAAGAACCCGCTTCACCTAAACCGATTGCTTCGAGAACCAACGATAAACAACAGGAGAAAAAATTAGAGGTTAAACATAAAAATACAGGGCATAAAATAGCCGAAACGAACGGCTGTGGTAATAACGGTGGGGAAAATGAAACTATTCCTCAATTAACAAGTCCGGGGGCTGATTATTGGTTGGCTAGAAATCCATTAGCCGATCAAGTTTTTATCACCGATGTTACGGTTAATTTAAATACAGTAACAATAAGGGAGTGTAAGACTGGAAAAGGATTTTTTAGTGGAGAAATTGTGTGAGAGAATGAAAATGAAAGTATGTAGTAAAAAATGAAAGTATAAAAGGAAAAAAAGAATTTTTTTTTTTTTTTTTATTAAAAATTAAAGATTAAATTAGATACTTTCAAAGTATTAATTGATTTTTAAATATTTTTATTTATTATTTAATTGTATTTTATAAATTATGTGTTTTGTGTTTGTCTAAAATTGAAAAATTATCAATTTTAATTCATTTTAATTGTATTTATTTATTAAAAAGTTATCTTTTAAAAAGATAAAGTTTGATTGTAACATATACAGGGTGTTTTATAACTTTTAAAGGATATAAAAAGCTATTAGATGTTCATTAATCATCTAATAACTGTTAAAACAGTTATATGGCCAGGTTTTTTTAATTATTTTGAAAGGAAAATCGAAAAAATGTCAAAAAATAAAGATAATGCGAAAAATCTAGACGTAAAATGTAAATTTTATCAAAAAAAGAAATCAAATAGGAATTAAAAATAATTTTAGAATAAAATTTTTATTAAAAATCGTTAGGAAATTAAATTTGCTTTAATTTGAGTACAAACTCGATGGGTTTAGGTTAAATAGTTTCCGAGATATAACAATTTTTAATTTTTTAACCTAAAAAAACAATGAAACCATTAAAATTTTTTTTCTTTTTAATATTAAAGACCATTAAAAAATCCTTTAATTTAATACCAAACACGACATATCTAACTTAAATAGTTTATGAGATATAACGATTTTTTTAAAAACAATTGAAAATCCGCCATTTTGAAAATCTTAAAATGACATTTTCTAACCTAAGTTTTTTATTTTTTATCCGAATATAGTCGTGTTTGGTATCAAATTAAAGGATTTTTAGTAAATTTTAAAGATTTTTGAATATTTTAAGCAATTTATTAGATTTAATTTTTTAAAATTTGGATTTTTTTAAAGTGATTGGAATTATTTTATAAAGAAATAAATATCTTATAGGTTTTATAAACATCTTATAGGATAATTCTTAAGATAAAATTGATGGAATAAAAAAAAATATAAATTAAAAAAAAAATTGATGATCGCCATTTTTAAAATTTTTTTAAAATTATTAAAGACCATTAAAAATCCTTTAATTTAATACCAAATACGATATATCTAACTTAAATAGTTTATGAGATATAACGATTTTTATAAAAACAATTGAAAATCCGCCATTTTGAAAATCTTAAAATGACATTTTTTAACCTAACTTTTTTATTTTTTATCCGAATATAGTCGTGTTTGGTATCAAATTAAAGGATTTTTAATAAATTTTAAAGATTTTTAAAAATTTTAAGCAATTTATTAGATTTAATTTTTCAAATTTGAATTTTTTTAAAGTGATTGGAATTATTTTATGAAGAAATAAATATCTTATAGGTTTTATAAACATTTTATAGGATAATCATTAAAATAAAATTGATGAAATAAAAAGAATTAAAAATTAAAAAAAAAAAATTGATGATCGCCATCTTTAAAAATTTTTGAAAATTATTAAAGACCATTAAAAATCCTTTAATTTAATACCAAAGACGACATATTTAACTTAAATAGTTTATGAGATATAACGATTTTAATAAAAACAATTGAAAATCCGCCATTTTGAAAATCTTAAAATGACATTTTTTAACCTAACTTTTTTATTTTTTATCCGAATATAGTCGTGTTTGGTATCAAATTAAAGGATTTTTAGTAAATTTTAAAGATTTTTGAATATTTTAAGCAATTTATTAGATTTAATTTTTTAAAATTTGGATTTTTTTAAAGTGATTGGAATTATTTTATAAAGAAATAAATATCTTATAGGTTTTATAAACATCTTATAGGATAATTCTCAAGATAAAATTGATGGAATAAAGAAAAATTATAAATTAAGAAAAAGTTGATGAACGCCATCTTTAAATTTTTTTTTTAATTATTAAAGACCATTAAAAATCCTTTAATTTAATACCAAACACGACATATCTAACTTAAATAGTTTATGAGATACAACGATTTTTTTAAAAACAATTAAAAATCCGCCATCTTGAAAATCTTAAAATGACATTTTTTAACCTAACTTTTTTATTTTTTATCCGAATATTGTCGTGTTTGATATCAAATTAAAGGATTTTTAATAAACTTTACGAATTTTTAAAAATAAAAATTTGAAATTAAAAAACAAATTCAAAAGTAATGTCAAAATTTTAAAAAATATCAAAATTTTAAAAATAATGTCAAATTCTTCAAAATAATATTAGAATCTTCAAAAAAATATTAGAAACCAAGAAATTTCCAAAAATAAAAAAATAAAATTTCAAAAAAATTTTAAAAATTTTTATTAAAAATTGATAGAAAATTAAATTTTCCTTCAATTCGAGTACAAACACTATATATCTATCATCAAAAATAAGAATTTAATTGAAATATTTAATTTTATTAAAACTACTTTAATTTTATTAAAACAATTGAAAATCCGCCATTTTGAAAATTTTAAAATTACATTTTTTGACCTAACTTTTTTATTTTTCATCCAAATATAGTCGTGTTTGGTATCAAATTAAAGGATTTTTAGTAAATTTTAAAGATTTTTAGTAAATTTTACAGATTTTTAGTAAATTTTAAAGATTTTTAAAAATTCTAACTGATTTATTTGTAAATGTAAATTTTGTCAAAAAAAAAAATCGAATAAGAATTAGAAATAATTTTAGGAGAAAATTTTTATTAAAAATCGATAGGAAATTAAATTTCCTTTAATTTGAGCATAAACACGACCTATTTTACTATAATAGATCGAAAGTTATCAAAATTTTTAATTTTTTTAAACAACCGGAAATCGGCCATCTTTAAAATTTTATCATAAATCGATAGGAAATTAAATTTCCTTTAATTTGAGTGTAAACACGATATATCTAAAATCAAAAATAAAAGAGTTATCGAAATTTTTAATTTTAATGACAACCGGAAGTCGGCCATCTTGAAAATTTTTAATTAACCTAACTTTTTTATTTTTTATCCAAATATAGTCGTGTTTGGTATCAAATGAAAGCATTTTTAATAAATTTTAAAGATTTTTAGTAAATTTTAAAGATTTTTAAAAATTTTAACCAATTTATTTGATTTAATTTTTCAAATTTTGATTTTTTAAAAGAATAAATGTAAATTAACACTGTATTATGAAACATCCTGTATATATTTGATTTGAAATTGAAATTAGATTAGTTTTTATTGATGAAAAAGTCATTGTGGCGCCACCTATGAACTTTATGTGGTCATTTTTCAAACTATATTTTTATGAAATTGGATTATTTCATTTCTTTTTTTTTAATTTTTGATTAAAATTAATTATAAAACGATTTACTTTTAAATACATTGAAAGTATCTCAATAAAATTATTTAAAAAAAAAGTCTATTTTGTGAATCATGTACTATATTAAAAAAAAATTGTAATTAAAATGAAAGTAATTGTAAAATTGTATATACATAGTTTATTTGTGAAAAAGAAATTTTTTTTCTTAATTTTTTTTTTAATTCTTAATTCTCGTTTTAATGTGGAATGAATGAAATTGAAATTGAAAATAAAAATGAAAATGAAAGTGTTTTATGTACAGGGTAAACAAAAATAATTTTACTATAGTATTAATTTAATTAATCGCTTAGTATCTAAGTTTTTTCAATTTTATTTTTAACTAATTTAATTAATTCTTTAATCAATTATTTAATTAGATATAATTTTCGATTGATGAAAAAAAAATTATTTAAATTTAAATTAACAAACATCCTAATTTATTCTTGTACAAAGTTTTTTTTTTATTAAGTGTTGGTAATTTGTTAAAGTTCGTGTTTTTTATCACTTAATTTAGAATCGTAACGTATTATTATTAATTTTAATTTAACTTATTAAGTTTTAACTTATTCTTAATATTCCCTGAGAATTTACAATTTACACTTAAAATCTTAACCGTTTGACTGCCACAGCGCTGCAAGTTTCAGTATGCTTATATTGAAACTCACGGCGCCATGGCAGTGAAACGGTTGAAAAAGAAAAACTTGTAAATATTATTTGTAATTTGTCATTTTTGTATATAAATTATTGTTATAGAATTTGGTAGATGCATAGAATTAATTTTTTTAATAGTCTGATAAAAAATAAATACAAATACATACATCAAGAAAATATATGAATAAATAGAAAAACAAGCTTTGTTTTTAGAAGCGATTTTGATGAATAAAAGATCTTAAATGTTGATTGATTGAAAAAATGAGAAAGTGAGAAATTGCTTCTAAGAATAAAGTTAAAATAATTTTTGGTCTCATATAGTTATATATATGATACAGTTGATAAGGGTTAATTTATGTGTTAAACGACAATTTCCCCGCAGTTATTTAATAATTAATGGATTTTAATTCGTACAATAGAATTAACAATTTGTCTGATATTAAAGTTGAATAAATTCTTTTAAAAATTATTTTATGGGTTTTTATTTTTTGATTTTTTTTAATTGTTAAGATTTTAAGGAATTAAATTTGTTTTAGTTTAAGTGCAAAAAGTTTAAATTAAATAGTGTGATTTGTCTACCTCTAAATTTCGTTCTAGAAATCGAAGGTTTGCTCACTTCTGAATCAGATCTCTACTAAGTTTGTCCATCTTTGATAACCGAGTTTCAAACTGTGTCTTTGTCTATGGATTTTTCATGGTGCAGCTCCACTTCGAGTTATAGTACATAGATGAAGATTAGATGCAGTACAGAAAACTGTACGATAGACGTATTTACGCAGTAGAATCCACACATTGAGTTCTGTACGTTCTGTACTAACTGCGTTTTGAAAGACATCCAATTAAGATGAAAAATCGAATTAGATGCTTTAATAAATTACAGCTAATTATATGCAGCGACAAATATGAATAAAAAGTTAGAAGAAAGTGAAAAAGTAGTGACTTGCAAAAATAGAAAACCCATGAGTTTCAAGAATTCCGTTTAACTTAAATTTTCGGATCTATTAACACAGATTTTTGCTATTCGTTGTGCTATGTTGTCTGTATTGTGTATGTTATTATGTTCACCTAGCACGGTTTGTATGTATGTAGGAAGCGAGAAGGCACTTTAAATGGCATGCCGCACTTAGACCCCATTGCGCTTCTTGTTCAACCTTTCTATCACTCATTCTATCTACATCAACCAGATTAAGGATTTATCAAAGGTTAAGATACAACTCAGTGTATCTCTAATTCCATCCATAATTGGCCAATCGTCACCCAAATCTGTTAATCGAAGGTGCTTACGATACGGACAATAACATAGGATGTGTTTAAAAGTCTTGTCATGTAGCTCGCAAGCACGATAAAGAGGAGTAGAAGCAAATTTTAAATTATAAAGGTGTTTATTGACCGTACAGTGTTCCGTCAGAAGTCCTATGATTAAACGTAGGTTCACCTTGTTGAGACTTGTAAATAACCGGGACGCCTCCCACAAGGGGTATACTAGTAATGATTTAGATACTGGTTGTGAACCAAAAAAGGTGTTAATAATAAAAGTTATAATAAATTAAGTGAAATCATTCCTAAGTAAGATCTCCCACTCTTAAGACAGGAAGGTTTCTCGGCTAATAGGGGGTAGCGTTGTTTACATGATTGCGCAGTGGACCGGGGAAGGTTTCTTAACTAATATGGGGTACGTTCATGATTGCTTAGTAAACCAACGAAGAATATATAATCTCTTGTGAAAACTTTTCGAAAGACACTACATTGACATTGGTTAAGACTTGGTTTTGGCTTCGGTTGTAAACTCTTTCTTTCTTTTCGATTCTTTTTAAATTCGGAGTTAGATACTTGGAGTTGATTTGTTCTTTAACATAAAGTGTTATTAATATTTTGGTTCCCATTTGGATCATAAGTGTAATTGATTCCAGTTCGCAAAAAAGGAAAATATAGACTTTATCGATCTCTGCATTTGGATTAATCATGACGGTTCAGACAATGATTGGTAAGTCCATGTAGACTGTAACTAACCTTCTCCCCGAAAACAGAGTGTCAACTAGTAGCTGCTTATCGCCTACACCCTTTTGGGTCGCGACAGATATTTGGCAGCCGTTAACTTAAAGTGACCATATTTTTTTATTTTAAATCCGGGACGGGAACTTGTAGCGGGGGTATAGTTAAGTTAAAATGCTGAGTACAAAGCTTTTTAAATATTTCTAAACTGTGGATCTTTTTCGCTTTGAAGCACTGTATAAAATTCTGTACAATTTTCTTCATAATTAACTTTAGTAAGTAATATCGCTTTTAGTGCGTCTATTTCAAGTCGAGTCTTCTCACTTGTCCAACTTGTCATTAAAAATATATATATATATATATATCTTTCCGTAGAAACATTTGTGCTAGGCAGACAGAAAAAGAACTCTGCTAATTTTCGTGAATTTGAAAATGGAAGTTCACGATTATTAAAGTGAGAGACCATTTTATCCCACCTTTGAATTGATGTAGTTCGGTTATTTTTCCATTCGGCAATTTTCTCTTCCGTAACGCTTAGTTTGATATCTCTTGAGGAGATCTCTCCTGTTCAACTCCCACGATTATTCGTTTCTTCTTCCATCTAACGCTCAGAGACACGATTTGTACCATAGGCGCTAGAAACCAGTACTTCCTTAAAGGGGTTTTGCAGAATTGAGAGTTCACTGTATGCTTCAAATGGTTTAAAGCAGTGTTTCTCAACGTGGACGATATCGCCCCCTTGGGGGCGATGCTACATTTGTTATGGGCGATTATTTCATTAATCACTTTTGGGGGGCGATGACTACGTTATAAGGGCACAAACATTTTGTACAATTATCCATTTATTTTGAAGAAAACTGTAAACAAATTAAAGAAACTGACAGTTATTTTCTGTGATTCCCCTTTTTCTGCTGGATCTGTTGCGCTTGAGAACAGATGCTGACATTCAATGCGTTGTTTAGTTTTCTATGTATTTTTTGTGTAGTTCAGAGGTAAGCTAATTCATAATTGTTACTAAGATTGATTAACTGTTTTAATTAAATTATAATAGTTTAACCATCAACAATGTTGGCGAAAAAGAAGCGCTTCTACTGAGTATATAAAATTCGGCTTTATTGCTTAGCCATTTAGCAACCAACAACCATTGTGTTTACTTTGTAATCAAGTATTTTCAAATGAAGCAATGAAACCATTGTGAATGGTTGAATATTTAAACAGAAAACAGCCTGACAAAAAAGAAAAAGAAAATATTAACTACTTTAAAAGGTTAAAAGTTAATTTTGACAAAAGAAACAAAATAACCGATGTATTTAAAACAACAACTTCAAATATAAGTAAAGGATTGGAGGTATCCTACAAGATTTCAAGGATAATTGCTCAAAATGTAAAATATTACATTTGAATTTTAGATAAAAAACAGTGAAATATATTAGCCGTTATGGAAAGAAATCAATGTTTTAATTATGGCATTTCCAACTTTATAGTTAGTAGAAAAAGGATTTAGTGCTGTAACACAACTGCTAACAAAGCAAAGGAGCCGATTAAAAATCTAAGAATGTGGTGACTTGAGACTCTACCTCACTAACAATAACTTAGATAGGTACTTTGTATCTTTTATGTTAAAAGTAAAAGTTATTTCTTTTCTTTTTGTGTCTAAATTCACTTTTTTACACTAATTAAACCTAGCGTATATGTACTATAGAGGAATGTACCGGGTGAAAAATCCACAATTTTACTTTTTGAGTTGACTGTAAGGGGGCGATCATTGAAGCAAACCTGATCAAGTGGGCAGGTCCCTCGAAAAGGTTGAGAAACACTGGTTTAAAGCGTGCCGCGTATTTTGATATGCACAATTTTTTCGGTTCAAATTTTCTAAATTAATCTAGTTGAAATATATTTAAAATAACGTTTTCAAAAATTTGGGACAATCCGGGACAAAAAAGCTGATTCCAGGACAAATATTGCTTCATGAAAACTCTGGGACTGTCCCGGTCAATCCGGGACGTATGGTCACCTTAGTTAACTGCCCAAGTAGTTTGAAAATTTAGAATGGGTAATGTGTTTAATGCAACGGAGATGCAAAGTTAAAGAGGGGATGGTGACTAGTTCGGGTGAGTAATATCGCCTACTAACGTCCATTTTGGCCAGCTTGTTGGTCTGTTTATTACCCGAGAAGTTTCTATGTCCTTTCACTCACTGTAAACTTATTGAATTCTGAATTAAAGGCTTGTTAATTCCTGAAATTTCTGTCGATAAGGTTTGTACACTCTAAATTCTCTTCGAAAAATCAAAGATTACCTATTCTTCTTGTGATGTTAAAGGAGAGGTTTAAGATATCTGTTGACAGATGAAAGCCCTAAATCATTATCTAAAAGACTGTATTGTGAACTCTTTATTGATTTCACAAGTTACGATGTACAATATTTTTTATTTCGGTACGAACTGACTTGTGAAATCAATAAAGAATTTACACTTTAGAAGTGGGATAAGGGAAAAGTCCTAAAGATAAGTGCTGCCAAAATGACTAATGTGGTGAAGTGTCTCGAACGAGAAAGTCTCAGTGATAGTACTAGAAGTTAGTGTTTTCGAAGAAATCATCAGTGTTTCATTGGAGGACCATGAGTAAACCGTCGGGTGAGTCAACGGTAACCAAAAAGAATTTACAGTATCATCGACTACTTAATGTTCGGTTGGTGTACCCATCTTGAATACATCGACTAACTAAAACCCTTTGTTTTCCGCCTCCGGAACTACCTCTCAAGGTATAATTTCAGAGAAAACATACATCTTTAAGGATCTACTTTTATATTTTTAAGTCTATTTTCCAATTCTTTTTCATCTTTTTTTCTTCTTATATTATAACATTTGTAACAATTTCGGCTTTCCTTTCTTTTTGGGGTTTGTTCATTCCTAAATCTCCAGAAAATTTACCAACCTCTCATAGTTGAGTTTCAAAAAATCTTTTTCCCATCCGAAAGTTATTAAAATTAACAAACAAAAAAAAGATAAAAATCAACAATCAAAAAAGAAAACGTATAGTTTACTATTTTATTGTGTTAAAAATACACACCTGCAACAACATAGGTTTTTATAGCTATACAAATCTGTCTCCTTTGTCTGCTCAACTTTGCCCACGGAAAAAGAATAAAGAAAAAAAAAAATAAAAAAAACGGAAAAAACATTATTGGTACGGATACGTCCTGAGTTTTCTACTCGAATATTATTTATAATATTTACAAGTATAAAATTAATTACAAACTAAATAAATAATAATATAAAAACAGTTAAGTGCTTAATATAAAACAATTAAAATAATAATAATTAAAAGAAAAAAACATAAAAATATATATTATGTATGTATAAGATATGATACAACTCCCGGACATTCCTTTTACTTTTATATTATAATATTTTTTTCTTCTCTCACTTTATACAAAGAAAAAAAATTAAGATACAATTAAAATAAGAAAAAAAAAATCTATTGCGATTAATTTATTTCACTTTTACTTAATTAATTTTCACTTTTACAATTAAAACTTTATTTTTTACTTAATTTTTTTTTTTTTTAATCGAAAATTGAAAAAGTACAAAGATGTGAACATTAACAAAATAAAATTATTTACAGCAAAGGAAAAAAAATACGAGACTTTTTTTTGAGCAACACGCAAAATTACCGAAATGAGGCACGATATTTCCCATTTTACTCATTATTTTCTTTTATATATATTTTTAAAAAAAAGTTACTGTTTAGTGTTTAATGTTACACGTCTGCTAATTCCCCGACGATTGTCAAAGCTCCTTTAAAAGCGCCGATTTTGCATTTTTCAACTTGTCCAGTCGCTTTAGTAAGTGTGTATTGGACGTTTCTAATTCTTCCGCTCTATTCATTGCTTCCCGAGCCTAAAACACATCAATCATATAAAAATATTAATTTTAATTATTTTATTACACTTTTAAAAAACTATAAAAAGCTTAAAAAGCTGCATAGAATAGAATTTTACAACAAACAAAAAAAAAATAAAAATTTTTAAGCGAAATATTAAAAAAAGAACACAAATAAGAAAAAAACATAAAAACATTTAAGTCATATACAATAAATTTTGTTAAAAAAAAAATAAATAATTTTAGAATAAAATTTTTTATTAAAAATCGATAGGAAATTAAATTTGCTTTAATTTAAGTACAAACACGATGGATCTAGATTAAATAGTTTCCGAAATATAACGATTTTTAACCTATAAAAACAAATGACGATCGCCATCATTAAAAATTTTTTAAAATTATCAAAGAGTATTAAAAATTCTTTAATTTGATACCAAACATGACATATCTAACTTAAATAGTTTGTGAGATGTTTTTTTTTTTTTAATTTGAAAATCCGCCATTTTGAAAATCTTAAAATTATTTATATCGAAATTTTTTTATTAGAAATTACTAGGAAATTAAATATACTTTAATTTAATACCAAACACGACATATCTAACTTAAATAGTTTATGAGATATAACGATTTTTATAAAAACAATTGAAAATCCGCCATCTTGAAAATCTTCAAATGACATTTTTTAACCAAACTTTTTTGTTTTCTATCCGAATATAGTCGTGTTTCGTATCAAATTAAAGGATTTTTAATAAATTTTAAGAATTTTTAAAATTTTTATTCGAATTATTTAATTAAATTTTTCCAACTTTGATTTTTTATGTTATTAGAATAATTTGAAGAAGAAATAAACATCTTATACGTTGGTGTAAGATGTTGATCATTATTGAGGTAAAATATAATAAAACAAAAAACAATCGACGATCGCTATCTTAAAATTGACGTAACTTCGTTGTTTTTAATCGAAAAATAGTCGTGTTTGTACTCAAATTTAAGGATTTTATGTGAACTTTAAAAATATTTACGAATTTTAAGAAATTAACAGTCGTGTGATATTACATAAACTTAAAAAAAATCAAAAAGCGCTGTTTAGTAATCTTCGGTGGTCATTTCTTGAACTATATTTTTATAAAATTTCAAATTTATCGTTTTTAAGCCGATTTTTTTCTAAATTTTTTTTTTTTTAATAAAGATAATAATAAATATTAAAAAAATTTATTGTTTATGACTGTATATAACTTTACTTCCCTGCTAGATTTATCCCCTAAATATTTAACTAGCAGTAAAACACTTCCGAACAAATAAAAAAGACAAACTTTCTAAGAAGTAGACAACAAAGATCGTTGAAATTACGATAAACAAAAAACACTTCGAGTTATCAGAAAATTAAAATTAGAATTGAAAAGCAAAGATCAAATTTCTTTTTGACCCTTTTTTTGTCATTGAGACACATAGCTAAAATAGCTTATTATTTTTTTTTTTAATTAAAATTAATTATCTACCTCTTGAATCACTTATACTTTCATCATCAAATGAACTAGCGCTATTTAAAGAACCCTGTAAAAAATTTAAAAGAATAAAAAAAATTAAAATGTTAAAAATTAGCAAAAAAAATAATTTTTTAAGTCGCAGCCATAAAATAAAATAAAATAAATTATTAAAAGATTTTTTTAAAAGATAAATTTTTTGTCTTTTTATTTATTATTTATTACCTCTCTTTGAAGCTTTCGTTTTTCCGATTTAAGCGCCTCTTCCGATTTTTCCGACACTTCCGCCGCAGCTTTATACCGAATAACTTGACTTTCCAATCGAGCAACGTTCGCTTGAAGCGTAGCGACGTCTTGTTCCGCTTTTTGCGCTCGAAATTTATACTCGGCTAATTGTTTAGAAACCTCCCTTTGCATATCCATCATATCGAAATCGGAATCCGAACTGGGACCGTTTAAAGTCACCCCTGTTACATTAGATTTCCTCCGTTTACTTCTTTCCTCTTCCAATTCCAATCGTAAATGACTTATTTGATCTTGAAGTTCGCTTTTTTCTTTAGCAAAACGTGCCAACCGGACATCTAAATAAAAAAATTTATTATTATCAAAGAATTTAAAAAAAAAATCCCAAAAGTAGCGAAATTTTTTGATCGAACCTAACATAACCTTAAAAATTTTGATAAAATTTTCATCAACTTTAAAAAATCATACTGAATTTATTTATGAGAATTCAAGAAAAAAATCTTTAAAAAATGATAAATTAAAATGTCTATTTTTTAATAAAACCATTAAATTTTTCCTAATTATTACTGAAAAAATAGAAAAAATTTTTAAAAATGTCGATTTTTAACATAACCTTAAATTTGTGTCAAGTTTAAAAAATCATACTGAATTTATTTATAAAAATTCAAGAAAAAAAATTTAAAAAAATAATAAATTAGAATGTCTATTTTTTATTAAAACAATTAAAATTTTTCAAATTATTACCAAAAAATTAGAAAATTTTTTTAAAAACATCAATGATTTTTGTACTAAACTAACCTCAATTTTTTATCAATTTTAAAAAATCATACTGAATTTATTTATGAGAATTCAAGAAAAGAATCTTTAAAAAATAATAAATTAAAATGTCTATTTTTTAATAAAACTATCAAATTTTTCCAAATTATTACCAAAAAATTAGAAAAAATTTTTAAAAACACCGATGATTTTTTAACCAAACTAACCTCAAATTTTTATCAATTTTAAAAAATCATACTGAATTTATTTGTGAGAATTCAAGAAAAGAATCTTTAAAAAATGATAAATTAAAATGTCTATTTTTTAATAAAATCATCCAATTTTTTCAAATTGTTACCAAAAAATTAGAAAACATTTTTAAAAACATCGATGATTTTTGAACCAAACTAACCTCAATTTTTTATCAATTTAAAAAAATCATACTGAATTTATTTATGAGAATTCAAGAAAAGAATTTTAAAAAAATGATCAATTAAAATGTCTATTTTTTAATAAAACCATCAAATTTTTTCAAATTATGACCAAAAAATTAGAAAAAATTTAAAAAAACATCGATAATTTTTGCACCAAACTAACCTCAAATTTTTATCAATTTTAAAAAATCATACTGAATTTATTTATGAGAATTCAAGAAAAGAATCTTAAAAAAATGATCAATTAAAATGTCTATTTTTTAATAAAATCATCAAAATTTTTCTAATTATTACCAAAAAATTAGAAAAAATTTTAAAAAAACATCGATTTTTGACATAACCTTAAATTTCTATCAACTTTAAAAAATCATACTGAATTTATTTGTAAGAATTCAAGAAAAAAATCTTTAAAAAATGATAAATTAAAATGTCTATTTTTTAATAAAACCATCCAATTTTCCAAATTATGACCAAAAAATTAGAAAAAATTTTAAAAAACATCGATAATTTTTGCACCAAACTAACCTCAAATTTTTATCAATTTTAAAAAATCATACTGAATTTATTTGTGAGAATTCAAGAAAAGAATCTTTAAAAAATGATAAATTAAAATGTCTATTTTTTAATAAAACCATCCAATTTTTCCAAATTATGACCAAAAAATTAGAAAAAATTTTAAAAAACATCGATAATTTTTGCACCAAACTAACCTCAAATTTTTATCAATTTTAAAAAATCATACTGAATTTATTTGTGAGAATTCAAGAAAAAAATCTTTAAAAAATGATCAATTAAAATGTCTATTTTTTAATAAAACCATTAAATTTTTCCTAATTACTGAAAAATTGGAAAAAAATTTTAAAAATATCTATTTTTAACATAACCTTAAATTTTGATCAGCTTTAAAAAATCATACTGAATTTATTTATAAAAATTCAAGAAAAGAATCTTTAAAAAATGATAAATTAAAATGTCTATTTTTTAGTAAAACTATTAAATTTTTCCTAATTATTACTAAAAAATTAGAAAAAAATTTTAAAAACATCTAATTTTTGACATAACCTTAAATTTGTGTCAAGTTTAAAAAATCATATTGAACTTATTTATAAAAATTCAAGAAAAGAATCTTTAAAAAATGATAAATTAAAATGTCTATTTTTTAGTAAAACTATTAAATTTTTCCTAATTATTACTAAAAAATTAGAAAAAAATTTTAAAAACATCTAATTTTTGACATAACCTTAAATTTGTGTCAAGTTTAAAAAATCATATTGAACTTATTTATAAAAATTTAAGAAAAAATTCTTTAAAAAATAATAAATTAAAATGTCTATTTTTTACTAAAACCATCAAATTTTTCCTAATTAGTATTAAATAATCAGAAAAAATTTTTAAAACCATTGATGATTTTTGACATAACCTTAAATTTTTATCAACTTTTAAAAAATCACACTGTATTTATTTACAAGAATTTAGAAAAGGAAATTTCGGAGAAGATAGATTGAAATGTTTATTTTTTAATGAATTAATCAAATTCGTTCTAATTATAACCAAAAAATTTTAAATAATTTTTAAAACTAGAAGCATTTTTACTTAAACTTGGTCTTTTTTTATCTGATTTTGCACTAAACTAACAAAAATGATCCATAAAATTAACAAAATTTAATCAAATAAAAATAGATATTTATCAAATTTATTTCTTAAAATTATTAAAAGTTTTCGATTTTAAAAATGTAATAAATGTCAAAGAAAATTAAGATAAAACTATGTCGGTAATAAAGATCGCTAAAAAGAAAGACTATGATAGTTTTAAATGTCAACAAATTTCTTCTAACATGAACATTAAAAAAATATATCTTTTTTAACTCATTAATCGATAAAAAAACTACCAAAAATTGGATTTTTACTATAAAAGAAGAAAACTACATTTTTACCATATAAACTTATTTTTTTCAACTCGTTCTTAAATAAGTTGTTTATCAGTCAAACTTAACCTCAAACGTCACTTTAAAAAAAATTAATAAAAACTTTATTAATTTACTAAATCCTAAAAATAAGTTTTAAATATTATTAAAAATAACGATTTTTAAATATTATTAAACATTTTAGATAAAAAAAATAAATTTCAAAGAAAATTATATAGAATTATGTCGGTAATAAAGATCACTACCTCAAAATCTACCTAAACTAAAAATTAAAAGAAATAACTTTTTTAACTCATTAATCGATTAAAAAAAATGCCAAAAATGTTTACTACAAGAAGATAGAAGCATTTGTAAATACATTCTTAAATATATAAACTTATTTTTTCAACTCCTTAAATGAAATGTCGATCGGGTAAACCTAACCTCAAATGTTTTTGTTCGAAGTTTAAATTCACATTAAAGTTGGATAAATTGAATGAAAAAAAAAATTAAAAAAACACTTTTTAATTTACCTAAACTACCTTCTCCGGCAGTTTCTAAAAGCTGTGCATTTTCCACACTAACCAAAGCTCTTTTCGGAGTACCCAAACCATTACAATTACTTTCCGAACTAGCCGGTTCATTAATTACATCCTCCCCGACGATAATCAACCCCTTTTCGGTAATTAACCTATCTCGTTCCTCCAACTCAGCTTTAGTCACAGCCAAATCGTCGTTTAATCTCGCATTTAGTCGCTTTAATTGATCGTGTTCGCGACATTTATCCCGATGTTCCCTGCGCAATTGCGAATGTTCCTCTTCCAACTCCTCCAATCTGTCTTTTAACAGCTCCAATTGATACGTTTGAGCCGCTTTGTCGTTATCAAGCTGAGCGTTCGCCACCATCGCCTTCCTAAACTTCTCCTCCACCTCTTTAAGTTCATGCTGTAACGTTAAATGTTGTATTAAAACCTTCGAAAGCATTACGGTTGAGATGTTTTATTGTACTGTATTTAAAATGTAACTTGGGTTAGTTGAATGCGTTGAATAGGTTGTATTAGTTGAGTAATTTTGGAACGGGTTCAAATATTTTTTTTGAGATAAACAAATCTTTGGTTACTTACTCGTAATTCGCGAATACTTCCGGCGTCTTCGAGAGAATCCTCCGAACTTCTTCTACTTGATAGATATCTAGAGCTGGTCGTTCTTGCGGCTCTTGCTATCGGTTCTGTTAACATATCGAATTGTCTGTCGGCGTTTTCTTCTTGCTCTTTTTGTTGCCTTTCGAGTTCTCGCATTCGGATTTCTCTGGCTTCGGCGCGTGCTTGTCTTTTTGCCAACATACGAGCTTCAGCCTAAATTAAAAAAAAAAAAAAAAAAAAAAACATTACAAATAAATGTATTGTTATTATTTTATTATTAAATAAATAAATAAATAAAAATATTTTTTTTAATTTTTAGTTTTTGTTAGATTTTATTACCAAAAAAAAATTTTTTTTTTCTTTTAGAGATGATAACTAATAAAGAAATAAATGTAAAAATACCGTTTTGAATGGATTAAAAATCCAATTTAATCTGATATAAAGATCTTCGTTGAACTTCATAGTTTTGTAAAGAGGAAGTGCGTCGGAAACGTTAGATGGAAGCTATTTACGCACTGAAAGACGTGCTGCGGTCGGAACCGCGGGAAAGAAAGAAAATAAAAGGAAAAGAAAATAAAAAGAGAAGAAGAAAAAAAAATAACACCGGTTGTAGTACGCTCATCGTTGTGTTCGCCCTCCGAAACGGTGAATAAACATAAAAATAGCACTATCAGCCTAAATTTGTTCCACGCTTTCTCTTTCTAACCAAACTCCTTTACAATTCGATTTATTAAATTACGACTCTATTTTTAAAAAATATTTTTAAAAGGTTTTCGAAAAAAAATGTAGATTAAAAAAAAACGTTTTATTCCAAGTGTTGTCAAAAAAATTAAAAAAAATTTCAAAGTTGGTAAAAAAATTTTTAGGTTAGAAAATTAACAATTTTTAAAAAAATTCATCAAAAATTCATTTTTAAAGATTATGATTTAATTTTTTTTCTAAATGAAACTTAAGTCATTCTAATTTTAGTTAAAAAAGACCGTTTTATTCCAAATGTTGTCAAAAAAATTAAAAAAATTTTCAAAGTTGGTAAACATTTTTTTGGGTTAGAAAATTAACAATTTTTTAAAAATTCATCAAAAATTCATTTTTAAAGATTTTGATTTGATTTTTTTTCTAAATGAAACTTAAATCATTCTAATTTTAATTAAAAACGACCGTTTTATTCCAAGTGTTGTCAAAAAAATTAAAAAAATTTTCAAAGTTTTTAAAAATTTTTTAAGTTAGAAAATAATTTTTTAAAAAATTCATCAAAAATTCGTTTTTAACCATTTTGATTTGATATTTTTTCTAAATGAAACTTAAAACATTCTAATTTTAATTAAAAAAGGTCGTTTTATTCCAAGTGTTGTCAAAAAAATTAAAAAAATTTTCAAAGTTGGTAAAAAATTTTTAAGTTAGAAAATAATTTTTTAAAAAATTCTTCAAAAATTCGTTTTTAACCATTTTGATTTGATATTTTTTCTAAATGAAACTTAAAACATTCTAATTTTAATTAAAAAAGGTCGTTTTATTCCAAGTGTTGTCAAAAAAATTAAAAAAAATTTCAAAGTTGGTAAAAATTTTTTTGGTTAGAAAATAATTTTTTTAAAAATTCATCAAAAATTCGTTTTTAACCATTTTGATTTGATTTTTTTTTTCTAAATGAAACTTAAAACATTCTAATTTTAATTAAAAAAGGTCGTCTTATTCCAAGTGTTGTCAAAAAAATTTAAAAAATTTTCAAAGTTGGTAAAAATTTTTTTAGGTTGGAAAATAATTTTTTAAAAAATTCATCAAAAATTCGTTTTTAAACATTTTGATTTGATTTTTTTTCTAAATGAAACTTAAAATATTGTAATTTTAATTTAAAAAGGCTGTTTTATTCCAAGTGTTGTCAAAAAAATTAAAAAAATTTTCAAAGTTGGTAAAAATTTTTTTAGGTTAGAAAATAATTTTTTTTTAAATTCATCAAAAATTCGTTTTTAACCATTTTGATTTGATATTTTTTCTAAATGAAACTTAAAACATTCTAATTTTAATTAAAAAAGGTCGTTTTATTCCAAGTGTTGTCAAAAAAATTAAAAAAATTTTCAAAGTTGGTAAAAAATTTTTAAGTTAGAAAATAATTTTTTAAAAAATTCTTCAAAAATTCGTTTTTAACCATTTTGATTTGATATTTTTTCTAAATGAAACTTAAAACATTCTAATTTTAATTAAAAAAGGTCGTTTTATTCCAAGTGTTGTCAAAAAAATTAAAAAAAATTTCAAAGTTGGTAAAAATTTTTTTGGTTAGAAAATAATTTTTTTAAAAATTCATCAAAAATTCGTTTTTAACCATTTTGATTTGATTTTTTTTTTCTAAATGAAACTTAAAACATTCTAATTTTAATTAAAAAAGGTCGTCTTATTCCAAGTGTTGTCAAAAAAATTTAAAAAATTTTCAAAGTTGGTAAAAATTTTTTTAGGTTGGAAAATAATTTTTTAAAAAATTCATCAAAAATTCGTTTTTAAACATTTTGATTTGATTTTTTTTCTAAATGAAACTTAAAATATTGTAATTTTAATTTAAAAAGGCTGTTTTATTCCAAGTGTTGTCAAAAAAATTAAAAAAATTTTCAAAGTTGGTAAAAATTTTTTTAGGTTAGAAAATAATTTTTTTTTAAATTCATCAAAAATTCGTTTTTAAACATTTTGATTTGATTTTTTTTCTAAATGAAACTTAAAACATTCTAATTTTAATTAAAAAAGGTCGTTTTATTCCAAGTGTTGTCAAAAAAATTTAAAAAAATTTCAAAGTTGGTAAAAAATTTTTTAGGTTAGAAAATTAACTATTTTTTTAAAAAATTCATCAAAAATTGATTTTTAAATATTTTGATTTGATTTTTCTTCTAAATGAAACTTAAATCATTCTAGTTTTAATTAAAAAAGGCCGTTTTATTCCAAATATTGTCAAAAAAATTTAAAAAATTTTCAAAGTTGATAAAAATTTTTGACACTTCTAACCTAACTTAAGAAAATCGATCAACTTTAAAAATTCGTCAAAAATTCATTTTTATAGATTTGGATTTGATTTTTTTTCAATCTTTCATTCTTCAACCCAACTCTTTCTAGAATTGGATTTATTAAATTTATTATTTAATACGAATATTACAACTCTATCTTTAGTGTTGTTAATGAGTTTTAGAAAAAAATAGATGATTTTTTTTAAGATAATTTTAGATATATTTTGTAGACAATTATAGATTACAATGAGACATATTTTTAAGATTTTTCAGAATTATTATTCCATCATTCAAATGGACATTAGTTTAGTCCACTTTTTCTTTAAATAATTTAGAGAAATATTGGTTGTCTAAAACCAAAAGATTTACATTTAAAAATATTATAAAGTTTGATGTTAAAATGTTGATAAACATTGAAAAATTTTGAAAATGTTGTCTATTTTAAAAATAACAAGTCTATTAAGTTCAATATTGATGTAAAATATCAGTAATTTTGAGTTAAATTAAGTGAAATTTATAATTTATTTTGACAGTTAACTGTCAAATTGACGTTTGATAAACAGGACCGTACTTAGGTTTTGGGAAAAATTTCTTTTTCGTTTTTTACATAAGAATCGTTTCTTATGTAAATCATCATTACATTTCTTATGTAATTTATTACAAAATCATTTCTTATTTTCTTCGTTTCCGAGATATAGGATGTCAAAATTAAAAAACTAAATCGTAAGTGTCAAGATTACTGTCAGTTAAATATCTGTTATTTTGCAGTTAACTATGAATAACGTTGAATTAGATTAAATGCATTACATTTATGGGCTAGCAGACGGATATGCTGCAGAAGCCTGTCGACTTTACCAGGAACCAGTGTTGGGCAAACGTCAATCGTGGTAACAGTTTAACCTCTATCAAAGTGTTTGGAAGGTTTTGCACAGAAATTTACTTTATCCATACCACATTCAACGCATGCAACCACTGTTGCCAAGAGATTTTCATGCACGGTTAGATTATTGCCGATGGTTTCCCCCAAAAAAACTACGCAGAATCCTAACTTTACGTCTAAAATTCTATTCACAGATGAGGCAAGGTTTTCACGTGATGCCATCAGAAACTTCCACAATAATCATTTTTGGGAGTATGAAAATCCCCCTGTCATTGAAGAACATGGAGCAGCAGTTTTCGATCAATGTGTGAGCTGGAGTTCTTGATGATCATTGGACCGCATTTCCTTCCTTCTCGACTAAATGGTGAGACTTACAGACGATTTCTAGATGACACATTGCCTGGTCTGTTAGATGATGTATTACAACCAGAAATGCGGTTTATGCACGACGGGGCACCTGCTCATTTCAGTCTTGCTGTTCGCCAACATCTTAATGACACTTTTACTCAGCGATGGATAGGTCGGGGAGGACTTCAGTAACCACCACAATCTCCAGACCTTAATCCGCTGGGCTATTTCTTTTGGAGACACTTGAAGTCGCTTGTTTAAGCAACGCCAATTGAAAATGAACATGATTTAAGAAATAGAATTGTAAATTCTTGTAATGTCATACGCAACACTCCAGGAATCTTGAAACGTATGCGACAGTCAATGAGCAGAAGATTACTGGTATTGAAAGTCCCAGCTCTCATTTTGAGCATTTAATTTAATTAAAGTTTGATAAATAAAATTATAAATTAACGTTATTCATAGTTAATTACAAAATAACAGATATTTAACTGACAGTAATCTTGACACTTACGATTTAAATACGATTTATTTTCTCAACTTTGACGCCCTATATACAGGTGTCTCCGAAATTCGTGTACAACGTAAGACCACAGATTCCTTGGTTCAAAATAGGTCGATTTAAGTTAACTTATCTATATGCAAAGTTGCTTTGTTCCGTCGCCAGAGGGCTTTAAGTATTATATTTTCCCTGCGTTTTTCTGAAATTATTCGAAAAATCTTCATTTGATTTTATTCAATTTTTGACAACGTCTTTATATCACCTGGGCACAGCTTTCTGTGGAACAAATTCGAATTTCGCAACATACAGTATGTTTAGAAACACTCTTACCGCAATTTATTCATCCAAATCTTTTTAACCACCCTGTATAATTTTGTAACAATTCTTTTTCTGAATAGCTACATTCATTTAGAAACTATTTTCTCTCTTACAAAATTTGAGTTGGGCAAACGGTTTAGGCACAAAAGAAGATTTTCTAAATGCCTACAAGCCCAAAACGGCAAATTAAGGTAACATTAACAAAATTCAAAGTACAAATTTCTTCACGGGATATGAAGACCTTTCAAGAAAACCACATGTTATAGGTTTGGAAGTAGTTTATTGCTTAAAACTTTCAAATTTTCGCCAGCATTTGTGATCATTATCAGGGTGTAGCCCTTTTAGTCCGTATTATGCAGATTCTACTGTAGAATCGAAGGAAATAAAGAGGAAATCATGCTCCTGTAAACTGGTCAGCGAGATCAGTAAACCTAGCACCTTCTGATTTTGTTTATTGGGTATCATAAAAGCAAAAAGGCAACGAAAAGAGCAAACAGTCAAAATTTTGCACACTGTATTATTTTTGCCCTGATGATGGTCACAAATCCTAGCAGCATTTTGAGCAAAAATTACTTCCAACCCTCTAAAATGTGATTTTTTTGAAAGAGCTGCATATCCTGTAAAAAATTACTACTTTGAACTGGGTTAATGTTACTTTAACTTACAAATTTGAACTTGCAGGGAGTTAGAAAATGTTTTTTTGTGGTTAAACCGTTTGCCCAACTGAAATTTTATAAGAGAGAAAATAATGTCTAAATTAATGTAGCTATTCAGAAAAAGAATTGGTAGAAAATTATACAGGGTGGTTAAAAAGATTTGGATGAATAACTTGTGGTGAGAGCGTTTGTGAATGCCCTGTATGTTTGGAAATTCGAATTTGTTCCACAGGAAACTGTAGAAAGATGATATAAAGATACAGTCAAAAAATGAATAAAATCTAATACAAAATTTTCGAGTAATTTAGGAAAAACTCATGGAAAATATTATTTTTAAAGCCTTCTAGCGACGAAACGAAGCAACTTTGGATATAAATAAGTTAACTTAAATCGACCTATTTGGAGCCAAGGAATCTGTGGTCTTACGTTGTACATGCATTTCGGAGACACCTGTATATCTCGGAAACGAAGCATTTGCGGACCCATGTTTGTATAAACTTTTATGCTTAAAATATAAGAAGAAATCACCCCTTGAAATTAAAGTCATCACTTAAGTTACACTTTGTATTTCGGTTGAAGTGTCATCTTCAAATTAACATTTCAAAAACAAACTGAAAAATCTACATTTTTGTTTACGACTTTCTTTTAAACAATAACTTCCCTCTTTATCCATTTTTTTAATTTCTTAAATTACATTTAGGTGAAAAATCAAGATATTTTTATAAATATTTAATTTCTTCTTCAATTCTTTCAATTTCAAAAAAGTTTATTCGATTTTTTTTGTAAATATTTTCTAACAATCATCTCAAATGAAATTAAAAGAAAATTAAAAGCTATAAATTAAAAAACGAATTTTTTGATGACTTGAACCATAATTTAATTTCAGGGAAATATATTAAAAAGATTATCTGATTTATAAATCATCTTGCGATCATAAGATCAATAAAAAAAATAAAAAACCAGGTTTTATACCGATTACTCATCGTTATTCACATGGACTTTAGATTATAAACTTGATTAATCTTTAAAAAATATATCTGCCATTTTTTAAATAAAATTATTGCGCAAATATCCTAAATATCCCCAAATATTTCCACAAATATTCCCACAAACACAAAATTTAAGATAAAACCTTAAAAATATTAAACCTTAATATAAAAATAAAAAAGTGTATATTAATTTTACAAACATTTTCATTAGTTTTATCCAAAAACTGATTGATAACATCATCCTCGACATGAGAACAAACACTTTGTGATCGACTGGTTTTAATCTGCTTCGAACAACCAACCAAATCCAAATTTTCACAATTTTCCGAATCTCCAATTAAATTAACATTAATAGCTTCACATTTAATCCCATTTTTCACTTCTAAATCACCTAAATCATCACTTAAAAACTCTTTAATAGGTTCCCTCGATCTATCTAAACTGTTAACACGTTCCACATTAAAATTCTCATCTGTATCTGGACTTAAAGTGTTTAAAAGATCCTCCAAAGAATCTGTACTAGAACTTCTTTCCATTTTTTATTATTAAACTATTTCCACAAATATTTCCACTAATATATTTCCACTAACAAAACCAATTTTTCCACACCGAACAACGACAAACCCATTTATGTAAGGGTTTTATTGAAAATATCGATGATACCGAGTTATCTTTAAAAGTAATTCCATCTTTATCTTATCTCGAAAAAGGTAAACGAGATGTACAAAATGTTGTCCAAGTAATAACAGTCTGGTTCAAACCGAGTACTTAACCGCACACTAAAAAATTTTTAAAATTAGTACTAAAATTAATAGAAGAAAAAGTTGTGTTATGTAAGACGTTAAATATTAAACAACTCCCGAAGGTTGTTTGTGTGTGAATGAGGTTAAAACGCCTGAAGAGCGGTAATATATATTCCTCAGTATGTAAATGAAAGGTAACACTATACTTCCACGTAAATGTGTGTCGTAGTTTTAAACCGTGAAAAGAAATTATATTACTCGCTTATCTTTTAAACAAATTTTTAACTCCTACAACATGAAAGTTAGATAAAAACTTAACCTCACCTGTTTATTAGCGACAAATATCCAATTAAAAATAACATTCTCATTGTCATACTCATCTTTATCAAAAAGAAAATTAACTAAAAATGATTTATTAATAAACTTTTCGTATAAAAAACACCGATTAAATTAAAGATTTGTAGTTCATTATTGACAGATTTAGTATTTAATAAGATTAATAGATGGCGATATTTTAACACGTAATATCAAAAACTTAAAAATCAGTTTTTAATTTCAAATTTTAATAAAATCTTTAATAATTAATATAAAAAGACTTAAAATTCACTTTTATTTTATAATTTAAAAACGAACAAGTAAAAAATTTTAAGATTATTTTGCTGATTTTAGTGTTTTATAAACATAATAGATGGCGACATTATATATCAATATGACACATAAAAATCTTTAATTTTATGAACTAAAAAGGTATTTTTAATTTAATATTTTATTTAAATCTTTAATAATTAATCTAAAAGGACTTAAAATTCACCTTTTATTATTTTAAATAGTTTGTTAAAAAGTCGTAAGAAATATTATTTTAATGTGTATTCTCTTTTAATAAACATCCTTTAGTGAAATTACGACTTAGAAATGATTTTTCTTTGAGAGAAGTGATAGAAAAAAAAAATTTCAAATAAAATTATCTTTGAATTATTAAATTTCGTTTAATTTTATTTAAAAGCTTTATAAAATTGTCAAATTTCGTCTAAAATTTCGCCCAATTTCGTATGAAATTTATTTATTGAATTTCATCTAAAATTTTCAAATTTCATTTAAAAATTACTTAATTTGACTTAAAATTGCAAAATTTCGTCTAAAATTTTCTAAAATCGTCAAATTTTGTCTGAAGTTTCACCCATTTTCACATGAAATTGTCTAAAATTATTGAATTTTGTCTAATTTCATCTAAAATTTTCAAATTTCATTAAAAAAATAACTTAAAATTGTGAAATTTCTCCTAAAATTTTCTAAAATCATCGAATTTCGTTTAAAATTTTACCCAATTTTGTATGAAATGGTCTAAAATTATTGAATTTTATCTAATTTCATCTAAAATTTTCAAATTCCATTAAAAAATAACTTAAAATTGTGAAATTTCTCCTAAAATTTTCAAAAATCGTCGAATTTCGTCTAAAATTTCACTCAATTTCATATAAAATTATCTTTAATTATCAAATTTCGTCTAGTTTCATTTAAAATTTTGAAATTTCATTAAGAAAATAACTTAAAATTGCGAAATTCTCCTAAAATTTTCTAAAATCGTCGAATTTCGTCTAAAATTTCACCCAATTTCATATAAAATTATCTTTAATTATCAAATTTCGTCTAGTTTCATCTAAAATTTTGAAATTTCATTAAAAAAATAACTTAAAATTGTGAAATTTCTCCTAAAATTTTCAAAAATCGTCGAATTTCGTCTAAAATTTCACCCAATTTCATATAAAATTATCTTTAATTATCAAATTTCGTCTAGTTTCATCTAAAATTTTGAAATTTCATTAAAAAAATAACTTAAAATTGTGAAATGTTTCCTAAAATTTTCAAAAATCGTCGAATTTCGTCTAAAATTTCACCCAATTTCATATAAAATTATCTTTAATTATTAAATTTCGTCTAGTTTCATCTAAAATTTTGAAATTTCATTTAAAAAATAACTTAAAACTGTGAAATTTCTCTTCAAATTTTCTAAAATTGTCAAATTTCGACCAAAATTTCACCCAATTTCGTATGAAATCGTCTTAAATTATCAAATTTCGTTTAGTTTCATCTAAAGTTTTCAAATTTCATTTAAAAAATAACTTAATTTGACTTAAAATTGTAAAATTTCTTCTAAAATTTTTTAAAATCGTCGAATTTCGTCTAAAATTTCACCCAATTTCATATAAAATTATCTTTAATTATCAAATTTCGTCTAGTTTCATCTAAAATCTTGAAATTTCATTGAATAAATAACTTAAAATTGTGAAATTTCTCCTCAAATTTTCTAAAATCGTCAAATTTCGCTTAAAATTTCACCCAATTTCGTATGAAATCGTCTTAAATTATCAAATTTCGTTTAGTTTCATCTAAAGTTTTCAAATTTCATTTAAAAAATAACTTAATTTGACTTAAAATTGTAAAATTTCTTCTAAAATTTTTTAAAATCGGCAAATTTCGATCAAAATTTCACCCAATTTCGCATGAAATTGTCTTAAATTATCAAATTGCGTTTAGTTTAATCTAAAATTTTGATGATTTTTAGTGTTTTATAGACATAATAGATGGCGACATTATATATCAATATGACACATAAAAATTTTTAATTTTATGAATTAAAAAGGTATTTTTAATTTAATATTTTATTTAAATCTTTAATAATTAATATCTTTAATAATAATTAATAATTAATCTTTAATAAAAAGACTTAAAATTCACTTTTATTTTATAACTTAAAAACGAATAAGTAAAAAATTTAATAAAATTATTTTTATTTTAGTGTTTTATACCCTTAATAGATGGCTACACTAATCACATCATTTTCGTCCTTTTTAAATCTTTTTTTTTAATTTATTTTAAATGTTTTTTTATTAATTTAATATTTTAAATAAATCCATAATTATTATTTAAAAGGTATATTTCACTTTTTCTTCTTTTATTCAAAAGGAACTTATTGGATATTTTTTACACTTCTAAACGTCAAACTAACCTATTTTTTTTCTTGCTTTTCTTCGATTTTTCAATATTTTTTGCTCTACATCACAGATGAGATAATAATATATACTGAAATATATACACATGTTGATAGAAAATAATAATTAAAATATAAAAATAGAAGGTAAAAATTTAAAAGATGAAATTTGTATAAAAATTGATTAAAATTTTAAAATATACTTCTTTGTGGATGTTTAAAAACCTACCTGGAATGGTATTTAATCGACTTTTTCCGATAAAAAGTCTCTAAATCGTTCTCATTTTTAAATTTTAAGCATATAAATGAAAATATTAATTTTGACGTTTGTTAAAATGGGTTAGAAAAAAAACTGACAGTTGCGACATCTATTGGATAAATTTTAAATTAAATTTTTTCATTCATTTTATCTAATTTTCATTACAACTAATAATCATTTTTTATATAAATTATTAATTAAAATATAAAAATAACTTTTTATTTTAAAAAATTTATTTAAAAATTTACTAAATTTTTTTTAAAATACTTTTTAATTAAAAAAAATCAATTTTATAAAATAAAAAATGTTTAATAAATTTTAATTGTAACGTTTGCTAATTAGGTAAAAAAGTGACATTTAATTTTGACATGATGGTGATATTAAATATGATTTTGACATATTAAACGTCACAATTAGTATTTTTAGGTTATTTTTATTATGAAATATTATTTCAATTTAATTATCTTTTTTTTAATTTTAACTTTTAATTTTTATATATAATGAGAAATTTTTTAATTTAATTTTTATATAAAATGAGAGATTTTTTAATTTAATTTTTATATAAAACGAGAAATTATTTAATTGAAAGTTTGATAAAAAAACTTACATATTTCTTAGCGGCAAACACAGCCGAAGTAAAAACAACACCCTCATCTTCATCGGGGAGACAATCGGCTAAAGACGAACTTTTAACACACTTTCCGAACGCTTCGAAAGCACCGGCTAAAGAACTTTTAGGTCCGGCGACCATTTTAACGGACTTTCAACGATTTACTAACCGTTTTTCTAGAAAAGCACACCTGTTCACTTTAAACCACTAAACCTTAAATAAATTTACATTTCATTTTATCACCACGACGGTAATTAAATTAAAAGTAAAAAATGATTTTTTTAAGGTTAGAAAAAAAATTTTTTTTATGGAAAAAAATATTTTTTGGTGGTTTAATAAAAATGAAATAAATTAGGTTGGAAAGAATACTTTTGGGATTTAAATTCGAGTACCGTGAAGAATTTAAAACGTTTTCGGTCGCGAGTAAACGTCGAGCGCGGTTCGTAAGCCGAAAATACTTCGTGCCCAGGGCGCAGCTGGCTTCTGGAGGCTCCTCGCGTTCGCCGGTTATGCGCATTTGCGAGGCATCCGAGTGGGCTACACGACACGTCGGACGTGGTGACCCTCCGTGACCTCATCTTCGATGGGAACTCCGCCTCCGCGCCCCCATAACGTCTGGCGTCATGACGACCGACTAATCGATTTCAAATACACTTCTCCTAATTTTTTATTTATCTTTTTCATTTTCCTATTAACTTTCAAAAACCCTTTTGCAAAAATTTAATAAGTGAATATTTTTTAACCTCTTTTTAGATTAAAAAAGAAATCATATATCACACGTTTAATATAAAACCGTAAGAATTTCCCAGTTGACAAACTGGAATCGATTTGTAAAAAGGAAATCAACCGGTTTTGGGGGAAAAACGTTTAAAATAGATCAATAAACATGGTCATTTGAAATGTACAGTTCTTATTTACTTTGTGTCTCTTTATTGTGTAATTGCCATTTAAAATATTCTTTAACAAATTTTATTTCTAACTTATGATTTAAAAAAAGACTCTAAAGCCTGTTTTACACGTTCGCCTATTGATTCACAAATAGAAAAAAATTTATTATATACAGAGTGGTTAAAATTAAACGATCATAACCTAACTACGTTTAAAAATAAGAATAAAAACTTAGACATTTGTTGAAAAATGTTATCTAAGGAAATTAAAATAGATCATCTTAAAATTTTGCCGTTGCCATGGTTGCCTATGCATAAAATCAAACCCCCCAATGACAACAATTAACTGAGCGTTGTCAAAAGTACTTAACATACTTTGCAAAAAAAATACTGTTTAGTTCAAAGGTGACAGTACGCATTTTTAAAGTCTTTAAAAAAGAGAATTTACTGGAAAATGATTGGAGATAACGCAATTGCAACAAAATTTTTATGCATACAATAATCTAAAAAATCTCAAATTTAAGTCAGGGTAGTAAATAACTTGACATGTAAAAAAGTTAGACAAACAAATAACCAAATCACCCCCTAGTATGCACGCCACTGATGAATTTTGTACAAAATCGATGCCATCATCTAACTCCTCTTGAAATTTTAAGCTAGTATACCAATTTTTGTTGCTTAATTCAAATCTTTCCCAGGATATTAAAAACCGTTTTATTAATATTTTCAAAAAATTCATTATTTTTGGTAGAATTATTAAAAATTTTAGTAACTTTGGTGGAATTTTTATGAATTTACTAAGTTTTTGATGGAATTTTCAAGGTTTTAATTTTTAATGAAATTGTTTCTAATTTGATTGGTTTTTGGTGGAATTTTAAAAGAATTTGGACATTTTGGTGGAATTTTTAAAAAATTTGGTAAGTTTTTGATAGAATTGTTAAAAATGTTGATGACTTGGTAAGTTTTTGGTGGAATTTTTAAAAACTTTGACAATGTCGGTGTAATTTTTAGGGTTTTTGCAAGTTTTTGATGGAATAAAAAAAAAATCAGTAAGTTTTGGGTGTAGTTGTTAAATATTTTAATAGCTTTGGTGGAATTTTTGCGAATTTTATTCATTTCTGGTGGACTTTTAAAAAAATTCAGTGTTTTTGGTAAAATTCTGATGAATTTAGTAAGTTTTTGGTGGAATTTTTAAAAAACTCAGTATGTTTTTGGTGGAATTATCAAAAATTTTGATAACATTGGTGGAATTTTTGCGAATTTTATTAATTTCTGGTGGAATTTTAAAAAAATTCAGTGTTTTTGGTAAAATTCTTAAAAATTTAGTAAGTTTTTGCTGGAATTTTTAAAAAATTCAGTATGTTTTTGGTGGAATTATCAAAAATTTTGATAACATTGGCGGAATTTTTGCGAATTTTATTCATTTCTGGTGGAATTTTTAAAAAATTCAGTGTTTTTTTATGGAATTTTTACGAATTTAGTAAGTTTTTAGTGAAATTTTTCCAATTTTATTCATTTTTGGTGGAATTTTTATAAAATTCAGAATGTTCTTGATGGAATTGTTAAAAAAGTTGATAACTTTGGTGGAATCTTTATTAACTTTAATCATTTTTGGTGGAATTGTTAAAAATATTGGTAATTTTAGTAGAATTTTTATGAATTTGGTAAGTTTTTGTTGGTATTTTTTAAAAATCAGTAAGTTTTTGGTGGAATTATTCAACATTTTTGTAGCTTCGGTGGACAATTGAAAAAATTTAGTACGTTTTTGGTGGAATTGTTAAAAATGTTGGTAACTTTGGTGGAATTTTTACAAATATAGTAAGTTTTTAGTAGAATTGTCTCCAAAGTTTATAATTTTTGCTGAAATTATGTTCAATTTAACTAACTTTTGTGGAATTTTTATTGTTATTTTTTTATTTTTGTGAAATTTTTAAGAATCTAATCAATTCTTGATGAAATTAATCTTAATTTTAGTATATTTTTTAAAAATTCAGCAAATTTTTGGTGGAATTGTTAAAAATTTTGATAGCTTTGGTGGATTTTTTACAAATTTTATAAATTTTTGGTGGAATTATTAAAAATTTTAGTAGCTTTGGTGGAATTTTTACAAATTTACTTAAATTTTTGGTGATATTTTCAAGAATTTAATTAGTTTTTAGTGAAATTTATTCGAATTTCTGCTCTGCATAAATTAAATATTTGATAATTATTAATAAACCGATCGTTTTGACATTTCATGTGGCATTAGCGTGGTGAGAATAATAGATAACGTTTATGAAAGTTGAACCAACTGTTTTATCGGCCCAAATCAAAAATGACGGAAAACGGGGACTTCGTTTAGGGCTTAAATCGGCCGTTTCGGGTCCAAAGGAGCTCCGATTCGCATATAACGTTGCGTTATAAAGCCGTTCAGAAGGTTAGCCGGAAGCAGAGTCGCGGAGCCGGTGACTTTTTGGACAAAAAGTGCGTTCGAAAATTAACGAAAATGACAGGCGGACGATCGAGAATTTTAATTTCAATTAGAGCCACCGCAACGTCGTTCGATTTTCAGGGGAGTTTTTCCGAAATCGGTCACGGACCCCCTAAAATAAAACCATTGAATAGTCCGGAAAGCGATTTCCAAAAAAACTATTAAAAAAAAAGCTAGGGGCCTGCGGCGCCCTCTTTTAAAGAGGCGCTGCTTGCTTACTACTTTAATATATTTGATAATACAGAGTGTCCAAAAATTCTCTAACTTAAAGGACACCTGTATATTAACCAAACATTAAGAATATAAATCAATTTTTATTGACTTAACCGAAGTTATTTCGAAGATATTCCTTAAAAACCGTTCATCTAAAATATACAGAGTGTCCAAAAATTCTCTAACATTGAGACACTTGTATATTAATCTAATATGAAAAATATAAACCAATTTTTATTTACTTATCCAAAATAATTCCGAACATATTCCTTAAAAACGATTTTTTTAATATACAGAGTGTTCAAAAATTCTCTAACTTTAAGGACACCTATATATTAACCGGATATTAAAAATATAAACGAATTTTTATTGACTTAACTGAAACCATTTCGAAGATATTTCTTAAAAATCGTTCTTTTAATATACAGAGTGTCCAAAAATTCTTGAACTTTAAGGACAGCTGTATTTTAACCAAATATAAAGAATATAAATCAACTTTTATTGACTTAACCCAAGCTATTCCGAAGATATTCATTAAAAACAGTTTTTCCAAAATATACAGAGTGTCCAAAAATTCTCTAACATTGAGACACCTGTATATTAATTTGATATTAAAAATATAAACCAATTTTTATTTACTTATTCAAAATAATTCCGAACATATTCCTTAAAAACGATTTTTTTAATATACAGAGTGTTCAAAAATTCTCTAACTTTAAGGACACCTATATATTAACCGGATATTAAAAATATAAACGAATTTTTATTGACTTAACTGAAACCATTTCGAAGATATTCCTTAAAAATCGTTCTTTTAATATACAGAGTGTCCAAAAATTCTCTAACTTTAAGGACAGCTGTATTTTAATCAAATATTAAGAATATAAATCAATTTTTGTTCACTTAACCCCCAAGCTATTCCGAAGATATTCTTTAAAAACAGTTTTTCCAAAATATACAGATGTCCAAAAATACTCTAACTTTGAGACACCGGTATATTAACTGGATATTAAAAATACAAATCAATTTTTATTGACTTAACTGAAACCATTTCGAAGATATTCCTTAAAAATCGTTTTTTTAATATACAGAGTGTCCAAAAATTCTCAAACTTTAAGGACACCTATATATTAATTAGATATTAAGAATATAAAGCAATTTTTATTGATTTAACCGAAACCATTTAAAATATTCTTTAAAAACCGTTTTTTTTTGTAATATACAGAGTGTACAAAAATTCCCTAACTTTGAGATACCTCTATATTAACCGGAATTAAGCGATTTTTTTTTTTTTTTTTTCATTCAAATTTTAAAAAGTCAAACGATTCAAATAGCATTTTTTTAATCATTAACCAAATTTAGATCAATTATGTGACTTTTAAGCCTTTTAATCTTATAAATTTTAATTATTTTTCTTACCTCTTTGGCTATTTGATCCAAAGCTTGATCCTCGGCGGAAGATTTGGGCGTGATCCTTCGCCTGCCGCCTCCCGAATCCATTTTTCGCGGAAAACGACGACGAAAACCTCCAATCGAACAGATAACTAAACGAATATAAACAAAAAAAAATTCTTTACATAAAAATCAATTTTACATTTTGCTAATTTCACTCAAACATAAACGATTTACAACTTTAATAATTTCCTAACCTAACGCTTTATATTTCCACTATTACACTATCTTTTTCGTTAGTTTGCGTTTAGTTTGCGTCATCGTCACTTCCGTACGATAAACCCAACTAAAATTATATGATATTTATTATTACTTTTTGCAATATTTTTTTTATATCAAAAAATCCTCAATATAGCTAATGTAAAAGTAATAAAATTTGTGTGATTAAAAGTGATTCTTTTAAGTGTACAAATATTAGAAACCAGATGAGTCACAAAAAGACTAATTTTAGGGGAAAATCAATAAATGGGTATTTAATGGACGCTTATTGCAGCTTTAAAAGTGATCATTTTTGTAGAAATTGAAGTCTCAATGAGATTTAATTCGCATTTATTTATCCAAATATTGATATACGAACCTATTGATGTATGAAACAATTAAAAATCAACAGTTAACGTTCGATTACAAAATAGGAACACAACAAAAGGATGTGTTATAAAAGGAAAAGCAATTATTAGAATACTTAACACACATATTAATGAAGAAAATGTTTGTTTATTAAAAAAAATAACCTTTTAATTTAACAAAATTAATTAAAAATTTGTTTTGACGTTTAAATATCTAAATCTTTTTTAAAAACGTCAATTCTGACGTTTAAACATCACTTTTTATCTTTAAAATGTCACTCTTGACATTTAAACGTCACTTTTCAACTTTAAAGTGTCACTTTTGACGTTTAAACGTCACTTTTTATTTGTAAGGTGTCACTTTTGACGTTTAAAGATAAAAACTCTCTTTTGAAATGTCAATTTTGACGTTTAAATGTACAAATTCATTTCAAAATTGTCAAGTTTAACGTTTAAATGTCACTTTTTATTTGTAAGGCGTTATTTTTGAGGTTTAAAGATCAAAATTTTCTTTCGCAATGTTACTTTTCACCTTTAAATTGTCACATTTGGCGTTTAAGGAAAAAAATTCGGTTTCGAAATGTCAATTTTAACGTTTAAGGATAAAATTTCTCTTTCGAAATGTCAATTTTGACGTTTAAACTTCACTTTTGACGTTTAAAGATCAAAATTTTCTTTCTAAACGTCACTTTTCCCCTTTAAATTGTCACTGTAAAGTTATCAGTCAAAATGTCAATTTTGACGTTTAAACGTCATTTTTTCACTTAAATGTGTTAATTTTGACGTTTAAACGTCACTTTCCATCTGTAAAGTGTCAATTTTGACGTTTAAACGTTACTTTTCATCTGTAAAGTGTCACTTTTGACGTTTAATGATAAAAATTGTCAGTGGAAATTTTAATTTTGACGTTTAAATGTCATTTTTCAACTTGAAACTGTCACTTTTTACGTTTAAAGGTTATTTTTCACCTTTAAACTGTCACTTTTGACGTTTAAGGATAAAAATTCGGTTTCGAAATGTCAATTTTAACGTTTAAGGATAAAATTTCTCTTTCGAAATGTCAATTTTGACGTTTAAACTTCACTTTTGACGTTTAAAGATCAAAATTCTCTTTCGAAATGTCAACTTTGATGTTTAAATGTCCAAATTCATTTTCAAAATGTCAAGTTTGACATTTAAACGTCAATTATCAACTTTAAAGTGTCAATTTTGACGTTTAAACATCACTTTTCATCTTTAAATTGTCACTTTTGACCTTTAAGGAGAAAAATTCGATTTCAAAATGTTAATTTTGACGTTTAAACGTCAATTATCAACTTTAAAGTGTCAATTTTAACGTTTAATGATAAAAATCCTCTTTCAAAATGTCAAATTTGACGTTTAAATGTCTAAATTCATTTCCAAAATGTGAAATTTGACATGTTTTATTTCTAAGGTGTCATTTTTGACGTTTAAAGATCAAAATTCTCTTTTGGAAATGTCAATTTTGACGTTTAAATGTCTAAATTCATTTTCAAATGGTCAAGTTTGACGTTTAAATATCACTTTTCATATTTAAAATGTCATTCTTGACTTTTAAACTCCACTTTTCATATTTAAAGTGTCAATTTTGACGTTCAACGTCACTATTTATCTGTAAGGTGTCATTTTTGACGTTTAAAGATCAAAATTCTCTTTCGAAATGTCAATTTTGACGTTTAAATATCCAAATTCATTTTCAAATTCTCAAGTTTGACGTTTAAATGTCACTTTTTATTTGTAAGGCTTCATTCTTTAAGTTTAAAGATCAAAATTCTCTTTCGAAATGTCAATTCTGATGTTTAAATGTCTAAATTCATTTCCAAATTGTCAAGTTTGACGTTTAAATGTCACTTTTCATCTTTAAAATGTCACTCTTAACGTTTAAACTTCTCTTTTCATCTTTTAAGTGTCATTTTTGACGTTTAAAGATCAAAATTCTGTTTCGAAATGTCAACTTTGACGTTTAAATGTCTAAATTCATTTTCAAAATGCCAAGTTTGACATTTAAACGTCACTTTTCAACTTTAAAGTGTCACTTTTGACGTTTAAAGATCAAAATTCTATTTCGAAATGTCAATTTTGACGTTTAAACGTCACTTTTCGTCTGCAAAGTGTGACTTTTGACATTTAGAGATTAAAATTCTATTTCGAAATGCCAATTTTAACGTTTAAACGTCACTTTTCAACTTTAAAGAGTTAATTTTGACATTTAAACTTTACTTTCTATCCTTAAAGTGTCACTTTTGACGTTTCAAGATAAAAATTTTCTTTCGAAACGTCAATTTTGACGTTTAAACGTCACTTGTCAAGTTTAAAGTACCATTTTTGACGTTTAAACTTTACTTTCTATCTTTAAAGTGTCACTTTTGACGTTTCAAGATAAAACTTTTCTTTCGAAACGTCAATTTTAACGTTTAAACGTCATTTTTCATCTGTAAAGTGTCAATTTTGACGTTTAAACGTCACTTTTCAAGTTTAAAGTACCACTTTTGACGTTTAAAAGTAACTTTTCATTTGTAAGGAGTCACTTTTGACGTTTAAAAATAAAAATTCTATTTCAAAATGTCAATCTTAACGTTTAAACCTCATTTTTCAACTTTAAAGTGTCAACTTTGACGTTTAAACATCACCTTTTATCTGTAAGCTGTCAGTTTTGACGTTTAAAGATAAAAATTCTGTTTCAAAATGTCAATTTTAACGTTTAAACGTCATTTTTCCACTTAAAAGTGTCAATTTTGACATTTAAACGTCACTTTTCATCTGTAAAGTGTCACTTTTGACGTTTAATGATAAAAATTGTCAGTGGAAATTTTAATTTTGACGTTTAAATGTCATTTTTCAACTTGAAACTGTCACTTTTTACGTTTAAACGTCACTTTTCATCTATGAAGTACCATTTTTGACGTTTAAAGATAAAAATTCTCTTTCTAAACGTCAATTTTTACGTTTAAACGTCACTTGTCAAGTTTAAAGTACCACTTTTGACGTTTAAACTTTACTTTCTATCTCTAAAGTGTCACTTTTAACGTTTCAAGACATAAATTTTCTTTCGAAACGTCAATTTTGACGTTTAAACGTCACTTGTCAAGTTTAAAGTGCCACTTTTGACGTTTAAAAATAACTTTTCATTTGCAAGAAGTCACTTTTGGCGTTTAAAAATAAAAATTATTTTTCAAAATGTCAATTTTAACGTTTAAAAGTCATTTTTCAACTTTAAAGTGTAAATTTTGACGTTTAAACATCACCTTTTATCTGTAAGGTGTCACTTTTGACGTTTAAAGATAAAAGTTATCAGTCAAAATGTCAATTTTGACGTTTAAACGTCATTTTTTCACTTAAATGTGTTAATTTTGACGTTTAAACGTCATTTTCCATCTGTAAAGTGTCAATTTTGACGTTTAAACGTTACTTTTCATCTGTAAAGTGTCACTTTTGACGTTTAATGATAAAAATTGTCAGTGGAAATTTTAATTTTGACGTTTAAATGTCATTTTTCAACTTGAAACTGTCACTTTTTACGTTTAAAGGTTATTTTTCACCTTTAAACTGTCACTTTTGACGTTTAAGGATAAAAATTCTCTTTCGAAATGTCAATTTTGACGTTTAAACGTCACTTTTCATCTATAAAGTATCATTTTTGACGTTTAAAGATAAAAATTCTCTTTCTAAACGTCAATTTTGACGTTTAAACGTCACTTTTCAACTTTAAAGTGCCAATTTTGACGTTTACAGTTCAAAATTCTTCCCTATTTTATAAAAATTGATCATTTTATTAAGATTTTGATATATTTTAATCTTTATAACCTAATTTCTCATTAATTTCAATTAAATTATTATAAAATTTCTTCAATTTAAACTTTTTTCAACCAAAATTTGTCACAAAATTTAAAAATTTTATCAAAATCTTTATTTTTTCTTCTGTAAAAACTAAAATTACATTGATTTTTCTTAAAAAATTAACATAAAAAAATGTCTTTTTATTAAAAAAAATCTTTTTATTGAATAAAACTTCTGTATAAATAAAATAATACTTACCGTTTCTTTTTAAATCAAAATAATGATTATTTCAAAGTATATTTAAAGGATAAAATCGTTTGGATTTAAAACATTTTTTTCAAAGTGGAAATTCCCTTCAAAACAATATGCTAATAACGATGTTTCATACAAAACTATTCGGAATATTTTTAAATAAGTTCTTTAAGCGAAGATTTTTCGTTTCTTTTTCGGTCGATGACGAGAGTTTATACGAAAAGATGCAAACATGACATCATAAACATCATATAAACACTATATTAACCAGAAAAAAAGAATTATAAACTAAAAAAATCAAAATATACAAATTTCATCCATTTTTAACATTTCTTCTAATTTAATTGTATTCTAATCTTTGTGTTACCATGGTAACCTAATAGAAAATATCAAAGTCCACTGAAATTTTTTGACATTGGGAAAAACTACAAATAGTAAGCGTTGTAAAAGCAAGCAGGTGTTTAGTGGGTGGATAAAAATTGGCAACCGGCCAAATAGAATCCAAGTAAAACCACCTTTAAATACTTACAATTCGGGGGAATAGTTCATCCGAAATCGACGGACTTGTTGAGGATCATAGTTGCGTGGGATCGGCTCGAGCCCCAAATCGCGGCCGAAGGAACCGACGACCTTCGTTAGATTCGGGGGGCGGCTGGTGATTTTGGGGCGAGGGGGTCGTTTATCGGTCGGGGGCCGTCCGCGAGACACTCGATCGCGTCCCGAAACTGCGATTATTTACTAACGTTCGCGAATTTTCACACATGTGAACGCGGTGACGACATTTCTTTCTATTTGCGAAACGGCATTATTGCCAACAGATATCTTATTTGCATAAGTCCCTAGGAAAAAATGACAGTAACATTCTAGGATGTATCCCATTTCAAAATAATTTTAATTTAAAAAACAACTTTTAATTCAAAAATTTCAATAAATCTTTACCTTCCATTTGAAAAGATTTAAAATTTACCTTTACTTTTTCATTTTAAAAAATACAAGATAAGAAAGTTGAGATTATTTTGATATCTTTAGTACTCAATAAATTTCATAGATGGCGGAAGTAAATACTTTAATTTGACACATAAAATCAAATATTTAAAAACTCTTTTTAATTTAAAATTTTTAATAAATCCTTAATAATTCTTTCAAAAAGACTTAATTTTTATTTTTAATCAATAATTTAAAAACGAATAAATAAGAAATTTTAAGATTAAATTGATTATTTTAGTGCTTTATAAACAAAATAGATGGCGACATTTTGATACATTAAAACGTTAAATTTTATTAATTAAAAATGTATTTTTAATTTAATATTTTAATTAAATCTTTAATAATTCTTCTAAAAAGACTTAATTTTTATTTTTAATTTATAATTTAAAAACGAATAAATAAAAAATTTTAAAATTAAATTGGTAATTTTAGTGCTTTATAAACATAATAGATGGTGATACTTTGATACATTACAAAGTTAAATTTTATTAATTAAAATCGTATTTTTAATTTAATATCTTAATTATATCTTTAATAATTCTTCTAAAAATGCTTAATTTTTATTTTTAATCAATAATTTAAAAACGAATAAATAAGAAATTTTAAAATTAAATTGGTTATTTTAGTACCTTATAAAGATAATAGATGGCGATATTATTACACATTAAAACTTTAAATTTTATTAATAAAAACGTATATTTAATTTTCATTTTTAATTTATAATTTAAAAACGAATAAACAAGAAATTTTAAGATTAAATTGATAATTTTAGTATCTTCAAAGCTTAATAGATGGCGATATTTTGATACATTATAAAGTTAAATTTTATTAATTAAAAACGTATCTTTAATTTAATATTTTAATTAAATCTTTAATAATTCTTCTAAAAAAATTTAATTTTTATTTTTAATTTATAAATTAAAAACGAATAAATAAGAAATTTGAAGATTAAATTGATGATTTTAGGATCTTCAAAGCTTAATAGATGGCGACATTTTGATACATTACAAAGTGAAATTTTATTAATTAAAAACGTATTTTTAATTTAATATTTTAATTATATCTTTAATAATTCTTCTAAAAATGCTTAATTTTTATTTTTAATCAATAATTTAAAAACGAATAAATAAGAAATTTTAAAAATAAATTGGTTATTTTAGTACCTTATAAAGATAATAGATGGCGAAATTATTACACATTAAAACTTTAAATTTTATTAATAAAAACGTATATTTAATGTAATATTTTAATTAAATCTTTAATAATTCTTTTAAAATGACTTAATTTTTATTTTTAATTAATAATTTAAAAACGAATAAATAAGAAATTTTAAGATTAAATTGATTATTTTAGTGCTTTATAAACACAATAGATGGCGACATTTTGATACATTAAAACGTTAAATTTTATTAATTAAAAATGTATTTTTAATTTAATATTTTAATTAAATCTTTAATAATTCTTTTAAAATGACTTAATTTTTATTTTTAATTAATAATTTAAAAACGAATAAATAAGAAATTTTAAAATTAAATTGGTAATTTTAGTGTTTTATAAACATAATAGATGGCGAAACTTTGATACATTGCAAAGTTAAATTTTATTAATTAAAAACGTATTTTTAATTAAAAATTTGTAATAAATCTTTATTAATTAATTTAAAAAGATTAATTTTATTTTTAATTTATAATTTAAAAACGAATAAATAAGAAATTTGAAGATTAAATTGATAATTTTAGTATCTTCAAAGCTTAATAGATGGAGATATTTTGATACATTACAAAGTTAAATTTTATTAATTAAAAACGTATCTTTAATTTAATATTTTAATTAAATCTTTAATAATTCTTCTAGAAAGACTTAATTTTCATTATTAAATTATAATTTAAAAACGAATAAATAAGAAATTTAAAGATTAAAAATGTAAATTGTAGTGTTTTGTAAACTTAATAGATGGCGACACTCATTTTTATTATTCTAATTTAATAATTTTAAATCCTTTTTTTTTAATTTAAAGTTTTAAATAAATATCTAATTATTAAACAGATTTAAATTGTACATTTTCTATTTTATTTAAAAAGAAATTTTAAAAAGAAATTTTAAAAAGAAAATAAAAATTATGTTAATTCATTTTGACATATTAAACGTCACAATTGGTATTTTTAGGTTATTTTTACCATGAAGAATAACAACAAAGTTATTTTACTACTAACGTTCTTATTTTAATACAGTTCTTTCTATTTAATTTAGTTCTTCTAATCATTGAAGGATTTTCTTGAATAAAACTCATCTATTTATTAAAAAAGCTTAATAAAATGTCTTCCGCTCAGGTAAGTTAATTTATTTATGATAAGCAATTTCACTTACGATTGAACAAATTTTCTATTTTACAAATATAGGTAGATAAAATAGTTAAAACATATCGTGCATTAGCCCAAATTCCGGCTTTAACGGGTGCTAGAATCTCAAATAATGGTACCATCGTTAAATCAGTTTGGTCGCAACGGAATTTAGAGAAAGGGAAAAGTACGAAGTTTCAAAAAACTCAAATTTTACAAAATTTTGTGAAGATTGCTGAAATCCCACCAATAGATATAAGTTCAGAGTAAGATAATCATTAAAATTCGATTAAAATTAAGATTTAAATTTTGATATTCAACACCATCTATCGATTTTTTATTAAACTACATTCTTATAAAATAAAATTTAATTTTTAAATATTTTTTTACTTATTTTCGTTTTAAAATAACTATATTTTTTAAAAATCTTTTAGATTATTACGTACTACATCAAAATCCGAACGTTTACAATGTATAATTCGTGAATCCGATGGCAAACAATACTTAGAAATTTGGAACAACGATAACTTATCGAGATGCATTGATATGAAAGCTTTGGATATTCACGGAGATATTTATACTGACGGTACAATATTAAAATTATTTAAATTAACGTTTTAAATGATTAAATTCGTTTAATTTTAATAAAATTAGGTGAATTTGGTGCTTTGGAATTTTCTCCCGATGAGACAAAAGTTATTTACGTTGCTGAGTTAAAACAACCTAAAACCGAACCGTTTATTAAAAGGAAAAATGATGATAAAACGGAAAATAATGAAGAGGTTGATGTTAAAGAAGAAATTATAAAAGTATTTTTTAATTTTTAAGATTTTTTTTTTAATTTTTAAGATTTTTTTTTTAATTTTTAAGATTTTTTTTTTAATTTTTAAGATTTTTTTTTTAAATTTATTTAATTTTAATTTAGGGACAAGAATATTTATTCCGACAAGATTGGGGTGAACAATTAGTAAATAAAAAGCAATCTGTTTTAATCCAATACGACATAGAATCGGATAAATTTGATGTTTTAAATGGAATTCCTGAAGGTGTTTGTCCGGCAAAACCGATTTGGACTCAAGACGGTAAATCAATTATTGGTATCGCTTATAAAACCGAACCGAGGAAATTGGGACTTATTTATTGTACTAATCGATTAAGTACAATTTTTAATCTTGATTTTGATGGAAATTACGGTAGGAAAAATCAATTTTTTTTTTAATTTTATTTTTTAATTAAATTTAATTTAAATTCTAGCTGAAATTAACTTAGAAAATAAATCAATAAAAGATCCTCGATTAACACCCGATGGTACAACATTAATTTGGTTACAAAGAAACGCAAACGGACCACATGCCGCATGTATGAGTCTTATGAAAACAAATTTACCGATTACCCAAGAAGTATTTTAACTTATTTATTTATTAAAACCATTTTATAAAATTTTTTTTTAGTCTATCGTAGATACAGTAGTTGATATTGTTCCGAATCAAATAGATATCGATAACAATAAAGTTTTTTACGGTTTATACAATCAAACGTTTCCGCATAGATGTTGGGCTTCGAATCGTAGACTTTTATTGTCTACAAATCAACAGAATACAATCGATTCGTATGTTGTTAATATTGATACTGGTGCCGTAACGAAATTAGAAGGAAATCCGGGAAGTTTAATCGTTTTGGATGTCCAGGATGATAATGTTTTAGCTTGTTGGAGGAATATTCGTCAAAAGGACGTTTTGGTTGTTGGAAAAATCCCCGAGAAGGATGAATTTACAATCGTTTGGAAGGAGTTAACCGATGTAAATGTGATCGGAGGGTTGGAAAATTATAATTTTGAATATTTAGATGTCGTTCAACCGGAAGATGATGTTATAAGTAAATAAATTAAGTTGAAATGTTTATAAAAATACAAAATTGTGTTTTATAGGTTAGGTTTTATCTGTCAATTTTTGACATTGCTAAAAGAATTTCTAAAAAATCCAAAAAGATGTTTTATAGGTTAGGTTTTATCTGTCAATTTTTAACATTTCTAAAAAATTTTTAAGAAATCCAAAAGTGTTTTATAGGTTAGGATTTATCAGTAAATTTTTGACATTTGTAAAAAATTTCTAAAAAAAAATCAAAAAGAGTGTTTTATAGATTAGGTTTTATCTGTCAATTTTTGACATTTCTAAAAAAAACGAAAATTGTATTTTATGGGTTAGGTTTTATCTGTCAATTTTTGAAATTTCTAAAAAATTTCTAAAATATCGAAAAGTGTGTTTTATAGGTTAGGTTTTATCAGTCAGTTTTTGACATTTCTAAAAAATTTCTAAAAAGATCCAAAAGAGTGTTTTGTAGGTTAGGTTTTATCTGTCAATTTTTGACATTTCTAAAAAAAATCAAAAGGATTTTGTAGAGGTTAACTTTATATCTGTCAATTTTTGACATTTCTAAAAAAAATAAAACGGATCTTTGATAGGTTAAGTTTATATGTCAATTTTTGACATTTCTAAAAAAAATCAAAAGGATTTTTTAGAGGTTAACTTTATATCTGTCAATTTTTGACATTTCTAAAAAAAATCAAAGGGATCTTTGATAGGTTAAGTTTATATGTCAATTTTTGACATTTCTAAAAAGATCCAAAAGTGTGTTTTATAGGTTAGGTTTTATCTGTCAATTTTTGACATTTCTAAAAAAAATCAAAAGGATCTTTTAGAGGTTAACTTTATATCTGTCAATTTTTGACATTTCTAAAAAATTTCTAAAAAGATGCAAAAATGTGTTTTATAGGTTAGGTTTTATCTGTCAATTTTTGACATTTCTAAGAAAAATCCAAAAGTATGTTTTACAGATTAATCTTTATTTGTCAATTTTTGACATTTCTAAGAAATTTCTAAAAAGATCCAAAATTGTGTTTTATAGGTTAGGTTTTATCTGTCAATTTTTGACATTTCTACAAAAATCCAAAGGGGTGTTTTACAGGTTAAGTTTTTATCTGTCAATTTTTGACATTTCTAAAAAAATCGAAAATTATGTTTTATAGATTAATTTTTATCTGTCAATTTTTGACATTTCTAAAAAAAAATCAAAAGGATCTTTGATAGGTTAAGTTTATATGTCAATTTTTGACATTTCTAAAAAATTTCTAAAAAGATCCAAAAGTGTGTTTTATAGGTTAGATTTTATCTGTCAATTTTTGACATTTCTACAAAAATCCAATAGGATGTTTTACAGGTTAGGTTTTTATCTGTCAATTTTTGACATTTCTAAAAAAATCGAAAAGTGTGTTTTATAGGTTAGGTTTTATCAGTCGATTTTTGACATTTCTACAAAAATCCAAAAGAGTGTTTTACAGGTTAGATTTTATCTGTCAATTTTTGACATTTCTACAAAAATCCAAAAGGGTGTTTTACAAGTTAGGTTTTTACCTGTCAATTTTTGACATTTCTAAAAAAATCGAAAATTATGTTTTATAGATTAATTTTTATCTGTCAATTTTTGACATTTCTAAAAAAAAATCAAAAGGATCTTTGATAGGTTAAGTTTATATGTCAATTTTTGACATTTCTAAAAAATTTCTAAAAAGATCCAAAAGTGTGTTTTATAGGTTAGATTTTATCTGTCAATTTTTGACATTTCTACAAAAATCCAAAAGGGTGTTTTACAGGTTAGGTTTTTACCTGTCAATTTTTGACATTTCTAAAAAAATCGAAAATTATGTTTTATAGATTAATTTTTATCTGTCAATTTTTGACATTTCTAAAAAAAAATCAAAAGGATCTTTGATAGGTTAAGTTTATATGTCAATTTTTGACATTTCTAAAAAATTTCTAAAAAGATCCAAAAGTGTGTTTTATAGGTTAGATTTTATCTGTCAATTTTTGACATTTCTACAAAAATCCAAAAGGATGTTTTACAGGTTAGGTTTTTATCTGTCAATTTTTGACATTTCTAAAAAAATCGAAAATTATGTTTTATAGGTTAATTTTTATCTGTCAATTTTTGACATTTCTAAAAAATCAAAAGAATCTTTTAGAGGTTAACTTTATATCTGTCAATTTTTGACATTTCTAAAAAAATTCTAAAAAGATCAAAAAGTGTTTTATAGGTTAGGTTTCATCTGTCAATTTTTGCCATTTCTAAAAAAATCAAAAGTTATGTTTTATAGGTTAAGTTTTATCTGTCAATTTTTGACATTTTTAAAAAATTTCTAAAAAGATCCAAAAGTGTGTTTTATAGGTTAGGTTTTATCTGTCAATTTTTGACGTTTCTAAAAAACATCATAAGGATCTTTTAGAGGTTAACTTTATATCTGTCAATTTTTGACATTTCTAAAAAGATTCAAAAGTGTGTTTTATAGGTTAGGTTTTATCTGTCAATTTTTGACATTTCTAAAAATGTCGAAAAACATGTTTTATAGGTTAAGCTTTAACTGTCAATTTTTGACATTTCTAAAAATATTGAAAATTATCTTTTATAGGTTAAGTTTTATCTGTCAATTTTTGACATTTCTAAAAAAAATCAAAAGGATCTTTTAGAGGTTAAGTTTGTATGTCAATTTTTGACATTTCTAAAAAATTTCTAAAAAGATTCAAAAGTGTGTTTTATAGGTTAGGTTTCATGTGTCAATTTTTGACATTTCTACAAAAATCCAAAAGGATCTTTTAGAGGTTAATTTTATATCTGTCAATTTTTGACATTTTTAAAAAATTTCTAAAAAGATCCAAAAGTGTGTTTTATAGGTTAGGTTTTATCTGTCAATTTTTGACATTTCCAAAAAAATCCAAAAGGATATTTTATAAGTCAAATCTCTCTGTTAATTTTTGACATTTCTAAGAAAAATCCTAAAGTATGTTTTACAGGTTAGGTTTTATCTGTCAATTTTTGACATTTCTAGAAAAATCTAAAAGGATGTTTTATAGGTTAATTTTTATCTGTCAATTTTTGACGGTTCTAAAAGAATTCAAAACACTGTTTTATAGGTTACGTTTTTATCTGTCAATTTTTGATATTTCTAAAAAGATCCAAAAATGTGTTTTATAGGTTAGGTTTTATCTATCAAATTTTGACATTTCTACAAAAATTTTTAAAAAAATCGAAAAGCGTTTTATAGGTTAAGGTTTATCTGTCAATTTTTGACATTTCTAAAACAATCAAAAGGTTCTGTTATAGGTTAAGTTTATATCTGTCAATTTTTGACATTTCTGAAAAATTTCTAAAAAATTCCAAAAGGGTGTTTTATAGGTTACGTTTTATCTATCAATTTTTAACATTTCTAAAAAAATCCAAAAATGTGTTTTATAGGTTAGATTTTATCTGTAATATTTGACATTTCCAAAAGAATCCATATTTATTTTCGTCATTATTAGCAATAATTGTATAGAATTAGTGCAAATTCAGAGAAAATGATGAAAAATTCGTTTTGATTTATAAAACATTCGTTATAGTTCGTCTTAATTTCATAAAATTTGTCTAAATTCGTTAAAAATTAATAATCATTAGATTAATTTTCATGGTTTTAATTTATTCAGTTGGCAACATTTCACAAAATGTGACATTTCATTAGTTGTCAACAAACTGTCAGCTGATAATTGGTTGACAGATGTTTTTAACCTACAAAATCAATTAACACAATTTTCTATGAATTCTAATATGAATTTTCTTTATTTTTATTTTTTATTTTCACAATTTTTATTTTATTTCCACAATTCTTTTTTTATTTTCATACATTTTTTTTTATTCACAAATTTTTCTTTTTTATTTTCACAATTTTCTTTTCAGAAACCTCAACTGCCATATATTTCGGACCAGAATCAACCGAAACCAACCTCCATCCTTTAATCGTATGGCCTCACGGAGGTCCTCACGGTGCATTCGCAAACAATTTCTTCCTAGAAGCCGGTTTATTCGCTTCTCTCGGTTATGCCATGCTTTTTATAAACTACCGAGGTTCTGTTGGAACAGGCCAAACCTCAGTAGACTTCCTTTTAGGAAGAGTTGGCATCAGTGATGTTTCCGATTGCATCTCAGCTACAGAAAAAGTCTTAGAAACCCATCCGAACATCAATAAAGAAAAAATCGTCTTAATGGGGGGTTCACACGGTGGGTTTTTAGTAACCCACTTAAGCGGACAACGACCAGAAATGTTTAAAGCAGTCGTCGCTCGAAATCCAGTCATTGATATTGCTTCGATGAGTATTATAAGTGATATTCCGGATTGGTGTTACGTTGAAGCCGGGTTTGATTATAGCCAAGTAGGTGAACCGGATAATCACGCTTTAGTAAGGATGAGGGAATTGTCACCGATTATGCATGCTCATAAAGTTAAAGCTCCGACTTTATTACAAATCGGATCTAAGGATTTAAGGGTTCCGATGCATCAAGCTTTGGAGTATTATTATAGACTGAAAGCTAATGGAATTAAAGTAAAGTAAGTTAATTACTTTAAATTAAAGGGAACTTAAAAGATTCTATTTTGATTTAAAAACGCTAAATTTGTTCTAATTGTTACCAAAAAAATTAAAAAAATTCCCAAAGTTGGTAAAAATTTTTGACAGTTAACTAACCTAACTTTTAAAAAAAATTCGACCAACTTTAAAAAATCGTCCAGACTTTATTTATGAAGATTAAGAAATGATTTTTGTTTAAATGAAAGATAAAAGATTCTATTTTGATTTAAAAAAGAAAAATTTATTCTAATTACTACCAAAAAAATTTAAAAAAATTCCAAAGTTGGTAAAAATTTTTGATGGTTAACTAACCTAATTTTTTAAAAAATTAGACCAACTTTAAAAAATCGCCCAGACTTTATTTATGAAAATTAAGAAATGATTTTTGATTTAAATGAAGGATAAAAAATTCTATTTTGATTTAAAAAAGGAAAATTTGTTCTAATTATTATCAAAAAAATTTAAAAAAATTTTAAAGTTGACAAAAATTTTTTGACAGTTTTACCTAACTTTTTTTTAAATTAGACCAACTTTAAAAAATCGCCCAGACTTTATTTATGAAGATTAAGAAATGATTTTTGTTTTAAATGAAAGATAAAAGATTCTATTTTCGATTAAAAAAGCCAAATTTATTCTAATTATTACCAAAAAAATTAAAAAAATTCCCAAAGTTGGTAAAAATTTTTGACAGTTTAAATTAGGTTAGATTTTAAACGTCTTTTAATATTTTTATTTTATTTTATTTTATAGGATGAATTTATACGATGATAACCATCCCTTAGGAGGTGTAAACAACGAAGTGGATAATTTAATAAACGGAGCTTTATGGTTTGAAGAACATCTCAATGGAAAATAAAATAATTAAAATGATTTTTGTGTGCATTTATTTTTTGATGTTTTTGAGTTTTCTGTACAAATATATTGACTAATAAAAGATAAACGGTTCTATACGTTAACAAATAAGTTATTTTCCTGTTATTTTCCATTTATAAAAATAAAAATTTTAAATATTAGATTTAATTCTTGATAATTTTAAAATAAGCCATAGCTTACACAAATAACTTTTTTTAATTCGTTTATTTTAATTAAAAGGATTAGAATTAATGATAAATTATATATTATTAAACATTTAAAATACGATAAGAATTTATTTTTATTTTATTGATAAAAATTGATAAAGAATTTAATAAATAAATTAATTATTTATTACTTGTGTTAGATAAGTCTTTTAGGTTATAAAAATGTCAAACTTCTAAACGGTTTAAACGTCAGATAAACGTCATCTAAACGTCAAAAATAAATTTCGAAATATAATTTCGATTTCCTCATCGTATATAATTTCAAAGTGGTGTAACAACCGGCTTATTTCTTATTTCTTCTTTAATTTAAAAGCAGGTAGGTTCTTAAAATCTTTCCCCACTTCATTTTTTAATCAGAAATGTCCATACAATACCCGACCTTTGTACCGTTTTTTATAATTCAATGAGACACGTCGACGGGTATTAGAAATATTACAAGTCACTCGCGTAATTATTACTTGTTTGTGAGTAGAAGTGATAAGACGGTTGGATTTTCTAAAAGGTAAAAGGTAATTTTTCAGTTTAATTAAAAGCTAACCTCAAAATTTTTTTCATGTCATTATGAATAAACTACGTTTTAAATATTCTTTAGTATTGGACATCATGAATAAAATCAAGGCTGGACCAGTTGTCGACGTCTTGGGGGATGAAATGACCCGAATTATTTGGGATGCGATCAAAGATAAATTAATCCTACCGTTTTTGGATATCGAACTTCACGTTTACGACTTGGGGATTGAAAATCGTGATAAAACCAACGATCAAGTTACCGTAGATTGCGCGGAAGCTATTAAAAAGTATAACGTTGGTATTAAATGCGCTACGATTACCCCCGATGAGAAACGAGTCGAAGAATTTAATTTAAAACAAATGTGGAAGTCACCGAATGGAACGATTAGGAATATTTTAGGGGGAACTGTATTTAGGGAGGCTATAATTTGTAAAAACATTCCTCGTTTGGTTACTTGTTGGAACGAACCGATTATAATCGGTCGTCATGCTCACGCCGATCAATATAAAGCCACCGATTTTGTTGTACCTGGTCCGGGGAAGTTAGAAATCGTTTTTTCTGGTGCCGACGGCCAACAAATCAAACATGTAGTCCACGATTACAAAGGAGCTGGTGTAGCTTTAGCTATGTACAACACCGACGCTTCTATAATTGATTTTGCCCATTCTTCATTTAAATACGCTTTAAATAGAGGTTATCCTTTATATTTAAGCACTAAAAATACAATTTTAAAGAAATACGATGGTCGTTTCAAAGATATCTTTCAGGAAATTTACGATACAACTTATAAAAAGGAATTTGAAGCTAAAAAAATTTGGTATGAACATCGTTTAATCGATGATATGGTTGCTTATGCTATGAAATCCGAAGGGGGGTTCGTTTGGGCTTGTAAAAATTACGACGGAGACGTTCAATCAGATTCCGTAGCTCAAGGATACGGATCTTTAGGTTTAATGACTTCCGTTTTGATTTGTCCCGATGGTAAAACGGTTGAAGCCGAAGCAGCTCACGGAACCGTTACAAGACATTATCGTTTACATCAAAAGGGACAAGAAACCTCAACTAATTCCGTAGCTTCTATTTTTGCTTGGACGAGGGGTTTATTACATCGTGCCAAGTTAGATAATAACACTCAATTAACTAAATTTGCTAATTGTTTGGAGGAAGTTTGTGTTGAAACTATCGAAGCTGGATTTATGACTAAAGATCTGGCTATTTGTATTAAGGGGATGAATAACGTAAAGAGGTCTGATTATTTGGAAACTTTTGAGTTTATCGATAAAGTTGCTGATAATTTAAAGAAGAAATTATCTTGTAGCCTTTAAAATAAAAAAATGTGCATTTTTTTTCGGTTATTTGTGGTCTAAAAAAGCTTTTTGTGGATGAAACAAGGTTAAATGTATAACAAAAAATAAATAAATTAAGGATTTTTTTATTCTAAAATTAACGTTTATTTTGTGTTTTATTTATTTATTTATTTATTTTTTAATAATTAATTAAAATTTAATAATTTTTAATAATAATAAGTAAATTCTACAGTTTAAATTAATTTGACATATAAATTACTAGATTTTAATCATAGAATACCCTAAATAATTTTAATCACCCTAAAAAAAATCCCTAAATTAAAATTACTAAAATAATTCGAAAAAATCAAAATTTTAATTTCACATTTAACTAAAAAAAATTTTTAATTAAAAATATCACAAATTATTTGTATAATTAAATAAATAAAATTAATAAATTTTACATTTTAAATTAATATATTTTAAATTTTAATCACCATAAAAAAAAATCCCTACATTTTAAAAGTTACTAAAAATGACAATTCACTAAACGTCAATTTGACATTTGACAACTAACAAAGATTTAAAATCAAAAAATATCGTAAATTAAAAGGTAATTAAACCATTTTTTAACTGTAAAAGTTAGATAAATAATAATTAAGAAGATTTACAATGGCAAAACATCATCCGGATTTAATATTTTGTCGAAAACAACCGGGAGTTGCAATTGGGAGGTTATGTGAGAAATGTGATGGTAAATGCGTTATTTGCGACTCTTACGTGAGACCTTGCACCCTTGTACGTATTTGCGATGAATGTAATTACGGTTCGTATCAAGGACGTTGCGTTATTTGCGGTGGACCGGGTGTTTCGGACGCTTATTACTGTAAGGAGTGTACGATACAGGAGAAGGATCGAGACGGATGTCCTAAAATTGTTAATTTGGGAAGTTCTAAAACGGATTTGTTTTACGAACGGAAGAAATATGGGTTTAAAAGACGTTAAAGAATTTTTTTTAATTTTAAGGTGTAATTTTATGATTAATTAAATATGATTTTTTGTAATAAATAATTTAAAATAAATAAATGTTTTTTTCTTATCTAAAACGGAAGGTTTTAATCTAGTTTTATTTAAAAAATCTTAATAAAAACTATTTTTTAAAAAGGACTTTACAAATAATTTGAGGTTATGTCAACATCAGTCAAAATTTAAGAAAAAACTTTCTAAATTAAAAATTTTATAATAAAACAGATTTTTATACATTATTTTAAAATAGATATTTCATTTTTATTGAAAAAAATCTTTTAATTCTTATAAATAAGACTGAATTTTTAAAAAATTAAACTTTGACAGGTAATTTGAGGTTATGTCAATATTTAAGAAAAAACTTTCTACGTTAAAAATTTTATAATAAAACAGATTTTTATACATTATTTTAAAATAAATATTTAATCTTTATTGAAAAAAATCTTTTAATTCTTATAAATAAGACTGACTTTTTTAAAAATTAATCTTTGACAGATGATTTGAGGTTATGTTAAAATGTAAAGGTTTAGAAAAAACTTTCTAAGTTAAAAATTTTATAATAAAATATAGATTTTTATATGTTATTTTAAAATAGATATTTTAATTTATCTTTATTGAAAAAATCTTTTCTTAATTATTATAAATAAACCCCAAAATGATTTTTTAAAAGTTGATTTTAACCGATTGACAAATTAAATTAAATTTTATCTCAAGGATCTTTTCTTATCAACTCCCAAACTTATTTAATCATAAAAATACCTAAAATACCGGTTTAAATCCCATTTTGTTTTATCAAAAACCTTGCTAAAAGTTAATAAATCCTCATTTACAAAACTTCCAACTTTCAATTCAATCTCTTAAACCCTCTTAAACGGTTTAAGAGTTGAACAACCTTTCTCCGCCTTTTATAAAAGACTTGGATGTGAGTTGCGCGTGCGTTGGTTCTCCCAAATTAGAATACCGGCTTCGGTCGAACGCTCAAACTCCAACTCATTCCCATCGAAGCCTCGAATCCAACCCACAATAAATACAACAAAGACTGCATTAGAAAACTTCTTTAAAAAAAAAATGGGAAAAGTAAGTTTTAATCTTTCAAAAAAATACGATAAATATATATATTTTTTCTTTTTACCAGCCAACGGTAACATCTTATTCACCCTTTGATCCGGTTGAAGACTCAAAAGCACTAAAACAAGCGTTTAAAGGCTTCGGTTCAGATGAAGAAGCCATAATTAACATCATCGCTAAAAGAACTAACGATCAACGTCAACAGATTGCGCAAGAATTTAAAACTATGTACGGAAAAGATCTTATAAAAGAGCTTAAGAGTGAATTGCGGGGGAATTTTGAAGATGTCATCGTTGCTTTGATGACTAATCCGGTTGAATTTCAAGCTAAACAACTTCACAAAGCTATTAGCGGATTAGGAACCGATGAAGATACGATCGTTGAGATTTTAGGGGTGCATAATAATAATGAAGTTATTGCTATTAGAGAAGTTTACGAAGGATGTACGTTTTAAACTTGATTTTTTAAAAATTATTAAAAGTTATTTATTTTTAGTATATCAAACTTCTTTAGAAAAAGATTTAAAAGGAGATACTTCCGGAACGGTTAAAAGACTTTTTGTATCTTTAGCAACGGTAAGTTTTTTTTAATTGCGATCGTTAAAGGTCAACAAGTTTATTATCATTATTACACGATTAAAAAGTAAAATTACACTTTTTTTTATTACAAAATACAATCATTATTTTTACTTACTTTTATTTTTGCTTACTTTTATTTTATCTTACTTTTTATTTTACAGGGTCATAGAGATGAATCGGAAGCTACCGATCAAGAAACCGCTTATAAAGACGCTCAAACTTTATTACGAGCCGGTGAATTATTTCACGGAACTGATGAATCAACCTTTAATGCGATTCTTTGTCAAAGGAATAGATCACAACTTCGTTTGATTTTCGATGAATATGAAAAATTAACCGATCATTCTTTCGAAACAGCCATCGATAATGAATTCTCAGGAACTGCTAAAGATACTTTATTAGATTTGGTGAAGTGTATTAGAGATAAAATAGGATATATCGCTGAAAGATTACATAAAAGTATGGATAGAATTGGAACCGATGATCGTACTTTGATTCGATTGGTTGTTTCTCGTTCCGAAATTGATTTAGGGGAGGTTAAGGAGGTTTTCGAGGAGAAATATGGAAAATCTTTGGCTGATTTTATTAGGGTTTGTTAGATTTTTAACTAAAATGAGTATATATTAAGTGGTAATTTATTTTTTATTTCTAGGATGATACTTCTGGAGATTATAAAAATTGTTTACTCACTATCGTTGGATGAATTATTATCATCAGGGTGTTACTATTAATAATAAAAAAAAGTGCTTTATTTTCTATATAATGTATTTAATAAATATTCCAATAAAGTGACAATAAATAAATTTTAAAGCGATTTTTTCTTTTTGTGAGGTTATGTTAAAATGTAGTGGTTTAGAAAAACGATTCTAACTCAAAAATTTTATAAATAAACTTGTAGATTTTTATGGGTAATTTGAAAATAGACATTTTAATCTATCTTTTTTGAAAAAAATCTTTTTTTAATTCTTATAAATAAGTTCACAATGATGTCTTAAAGATTCATAATTTTTGGGATATGCCAATTAATGTAAAGGTTTACAAAAACGATTTTAACTCAAAAATTTATAAATAAACTTGTAGATTTTTATATAGAATTTTAAACTAGACATTTTAATCTATCTTTTTTTGAAAAAATCTCTTTTTAATTCGTATAAATAAACTCGGTATGATTTTTTAAAAATTCCTTTTATTAACTTGAGGTTATGTTAAAATGTAGAAGTTTAAAAAAAGGATTGTAATTGAAAAATTTTATTGTAAATTATAAATGTTTATTGATAAATTAAAAATAGACATTTTAATCTATCTTTTTTGATAAAAATCTTTTCTTAATTCTTATAAATAAGTTGACAATGACTTTTTAAAAATTCATCATTTTTGGGTTATGTCAATCAATGTAGAGGTTTACAAAAACGATTTTAACTCAAAAATTTTATAATAAAATATAAATCTTTATATATGAATTTAAAATAGATATTTTAATCTATCTTTTTTGATAAAAATCTTTTTTTAATACTTATAAATAAGTTCAGAATGATTTTTTAAAGATTGATCAAATTTGACAGATAATTTCAGGTTATGTCAAAATGTAGAGGTTTATAAAAAGGATTGTAATTAAAAAATTTTATTGTAAATTATAAATACTTATTGATAAGTTAAAAATAGATATTTTAATCTATCTTTTTTGATACAAATCTTTTTTTTAATCTTAAAAATAAGTCCAGAATGATTTTTTTAAAATTTATTAATTTTCAAGTATGGCAAAATGTAGAGATTTACAAAAAAAATTCTTATTAAAAAATTTTATAATAAAATACAAACCTTTATAGACTAGTTTAAAATAGATATTTTAATCTATCTTTTTTGATAAATTTTTTTTTAATTCTTATAAATAAATCCAGAATGATTTTTTAAAAATTCATAATTTCTGAGTTATGTGAAAATGTAAAGGTTTACAAAAAAGATTCTAACTTAAAAATTTTATAATAAAATATAAATTTTTATAGATTAGATTAAAATAGATATTTGAATCTATCTTTTTTGATAAAAATCTTTTCTTAATACTTATAAATAAGTCCAGAATGATTTTTTAAAGATTGATAAAATTTGACAGATAATTTAGGGTTATGTCAAAATGTAAAGGTTTAAAAAAAGGATTGTAACTCAAAAATTTTATAATAAAATATAAATCTTTTTAAATACATTTAAAATAGATATTGTAATCTATCTTTTTTGATAAAAATCTTTTCTTAATTCTTATAAATAAGTCCAGAATGATTTTTTAAAAATTCATTAATTTTCAAGTATGGTAAAATGTAGAGGTTTACAAAAAAAATTCTAATTCAAAAATTTTATAATAAAATATAAATCTTTATAGATTAGTTTAAAATAGATATTTTAATCTATCTTCTTTGAAAAGAATCTCTTCTTAGTTCTTATAACTAAGATTGGAATGATTTTTTAAAGATTGGTTAAATTTGACCGATAATTTAAGGTTATGTCAAAATGTAGAGGTTTAAAAAAAGGACTGTAACTCAAAAATTTTATAATAAATCTTTATAAATAAATTTAAAATAGATATTTTAATCTATCTTTTTTGATAAAAATCTTTTTTTAATTCTTATAAATAAGTCTGTAATGATTTTTTAAAAATTCATTATTTATGAAGTATGGTAAAATGTAGAGGTTTAAAAAAAAGATTCTAACTCAAAAATTTTACAATAAAATATAAATCTTTTTAAATACATTTAAAATAGATATTTTAATCTATCTTTTTTGATAAAAATCTTTTCTTAATTCTTATAAATAAGTCCAGAATGATTTTTTAAAAATTCATTATTTTTAAATTATGTTAAAATGTAGAAATTTACAAAAAAAATTCTAATTCAAAAATTTTATAATAAAATATAAATCTTTATAGATTAGTTTAAAATAGATATTTTAATTTATCTTTTTTGATAAAAATCTTTCCTTAATTTTTATAAATAAGTTCACAATGATTTTTTAAAAATTCATCATTTTTGGGTTATGTTAAAATGTAGAGGTTTACAAAAAAGATTCTAACTCAAAAATTTTATAATAAAATATAAATCTTTATAGATTAATTTAAAATAGACATTTTAATCTATCTTTTTTGAAAAAAATCTTTTTTTAATACTTATAAATAAGTTCAGAATGATTTTTTAAAGATTGGTTAAATTTGACAGATAATTTAAGGTTATGTCAAAATGTAGAGGTTTAAAAAAAGGATTCTAACTCAAAAATTTTATAAATAAACATGTAGATTTTTATATATAATTTGAAAGTAAACATTTTAATCTATCTTTTTTGATAAAAATCTTTTTTTAAATCTTATAAATAAGTCCAGAATGATTTTTTTAAAATTCATTATTTTCAAATACGCTAAAATGTAGAAGTTTACAAAAAAAATTCTAATTCAAAAAATTTATAATAAAATATAAATCTTTGTAAATAAATTTAAAATAGATATTTTAATCTATCTTTTTTTAAAAAATCTTTTTTTAATTCTTATAAATAAGACTGGAATGATTTTTTAAAGATTGGTTAAATTTAACAGATAATTTAAGGTTATGTCAAAATGTAGAGGTTTAAAAAAACGATTCTGACTTAAAAATTTTATAATAAATCAAAAATCTTTATAGATAAGTTTAAAATAGATATTCTAATCTATCTTTTTTGATAAAAATCTTTTCTTAAATCTTATAAATAAGTCCAGAATGATTTTTTAAAAAATCATTATTTTTCAAGTATGGTAAAATGTAGAGGTTTACAAAAAAAATTCTAACTCAAAAATTTTATAATAAAATATAAATCTTTGTAAATAAATTTAAAATAGATATTTTAATCTATCTTTTTTGAAAAAAATCTTTTTTTAAATCTTATAAATAAGTCCAGAATGATATTTTAAAGATTGATCAAATTTGACAGATAATTTAAGGTTATGTCAAAATGTAGAGGTTTAAAAAAAGGATTGTAACTCAAAAATTTTATAATAAAATATAGATCTTTATAGATAAATTTAAAATAGATATTTCAATCTAACTTTTTTGATAAAAATCTTTCCTTAATTCTTATAAATAAGTCCAGAATGATTTTTTAAAAATTCATAATTTTTGAGTTATGTGAAAATGTAAAGGTTTACAAAAAAGATTCTACCTTAAAAATTTTATAATAAAATATAAATCTTTATAGATTAGATTAAAATAGATATTTTAATCTATCTTTTTTGAAAAAAATCTTTTTGTAATTCTTATAAATAAGTCCAGAATGATTTTTTAAAGATTGAACAAGTTTGACAGATAATTTAAGGTTATGTCAAAATGTAGAGGTTTACAAAAACGATTATAACTCAAAAATTTTATAATAACATGTAAATCTTTATAGATAAATTTGAAATAGATAATTTAATCTAACTTTTTTGATAAAAATCTTTTTTTAATTCTTATAAATAAGTCCAGAATGAATTTTTAAAAATTCATTATTTTCAAATTATGTTAAAATGTAGAGGTTTACGACAACTATTCTAACTCAAAAATTTTATAATAAAATATAAATCTTTATAAATAAATTTAAAATAGATATTTTAATCTATCTTTTTTGAAAAAAATCTTTTTTTAATTCTTATAAATAAGTCCAGAATGTTTTTTTAAAGATTGATCAAATTTGACAGATAATTTAAGGTTATGTTAAAATGTAGGGGTTTAAAAAAACGATTCTGACTCAAAAATTTTATAATAAATCAAAAATCATTATAGATAAGTTTAAAATAGATATTCTAATCTATCTTTTTTGATAAAAATCTTTTCTTAAATCTTAAAAATAAGTCCAGAATGATTTTCTTAAAATTTATTAATTTTCAAGTATGGTAAAATGTAGAGGTTTAAAAAAACGATTCTAACTCAAAAATTCTATAAATAAACTTGTAGATTTTTATATATAATTTCAAACTAGACATTTTAATCTATCTTTTTTGAAAAAATCTTTCTTTAATTTGTACAAATAAACTCGGTATGATTTTTTAAAACTCGATAACTTTCTAACCTCAACTTATGTCATTCCATACGAGGAAAATCACTTAAAAATTATCCTCCCAACTCAAGGTTATTGTATTGTAGGTCATAAAAACGTTATTCAAACCCGGAATAACACAAAACCTCACGCATGCCATAAAAAATTCTATTGTATTGGAATGTTTTATAATCTATCACATTTAAAAATGAAATTTTATAATTTTAAGACAAAAAAAATTTTTTTGGAGGAATTTTTTTAAGGATTTAAAAATTAAAAGTCCTTTTAAAGATAATTTATGGGTTTTATTTAATGAAAGTGGGTTTTATCTGTGCGCAAACTCAGTCACATGATGTTGAGAAACAACTTGTTGGAAATGATGAATAAATTCAGTTGATGTTCACTTGCCAAAGGTTTATCTGAGTTGGAAGTTAAAAGTGTGTTAAACCATCTTTATTTTTATCAAATATAAAAAGGAAAATAACGTAGGTATTTATTTTAGACTTGGAATAAAATCACATTTTACAAAATAAACAATTAAATAAAATTTTAATGCTTGTTATTGATTTATCTAATAAATTATTCTAATTACATCGATTTTTTAATAAAATTTTAAACTAAAACATCTTATATTTTAACGAAAAGAAAGTTGTCAACCGGAAAAATAAGCCACGTTTACAATTTTTCCTCATTTCTTCTTCCAGTTGAAAGAAGACCATTCAAAGATGAGTTATCCAGGTTATCCTTACGTAAGTATTTAATAATATGGATCTGTTTGTGTGTTTTGCACTTTTGACACAGATTAGTTTTATCTAAATCCATCTCACGATCGATACTAAATAAAAAACATGTCCCAAAGGTTGTATTTAAAATAGTCTGGAATGTGCATTTTATTAAAGTTCATTGCACTTGTATTTACCTAAATGGAACTAATGAATAGTTCTAGTTTGGGAAATTTTGCTTATTCATAACTACGATTTAGATTATTTTTGGTTTTTTCCTAAAAGTTGATGATGATTCATTCTGCAATGGGTATAAATTATGAAATATATCAATAGATAAGAATGTTAATTGGTGTGGATAAAAATCAATAAATAATATGGATTAATTTATCTATTTTTTGAGTTTTATTAATAAATTAAGGGTGATTTTTAACGATTTTTAATGATTTCTAATGATTTTTGAAGGTTAAGTTTTATAACTTGGGTGAGGTTATGTTAAAATGTAGAGGTTTAGAAAAAAATTTCTAACTCAAAAATTTTCTTATAAATCATATTGTTTTATTATGTTTATTTGAAAGTAGACATTTCAATCTATCTTTGTTAAAAAAAATCTTTTCTTAATTCCTATAAATAAACTCAGGATGATTTTTTAAAAATTGACATTTTTTCTTAATCGAGGTTATGTCAAAATGTAGAGGTTTAGAAAAAAATTTCTAGGTTAAAATTTTTTTAATAAAAGAAGTAGATTTTTATGTTAGATGAAGAAAGAGATTTTAATTTATCATTTTTGAAAAAAATCTTTTTTTATTTTTCATAAATAAACCCCACAAGATTTTTTAAAAATTGACGATTTTGACAGCTTAGGTTAAAATGTAGAGGTTTAGAAAAAAATTTCTAACTCAAAAATTTTCTTATAAATCATATTATTTTAATATGTTTATTTGAAAATAGACATTTCAATCTATCTTTATTAAAAAAAATCTTTTCTTAATTCCTATAAATAAACCCGGGATGATTTTTTAAAAATTGACATTTTTTTCTTAATCGAGGTTATGTCAAAATGTAGAGGTTTAGAAAAAAATTTGTAACTTAAATTTTTTTTAATAAAAGAAGTAGATTTTTATGTTAGTTGAAAAAAGAGATTTTAATTTATCATTTTTGAAAAAAATCTTTTTTTAATTTCCATAAATAAGCCCCACAAGATTTTTTAAAAATTGATGATTTTGACAGTTTGAGTCAAAATGTAGAGGTTTAGAAAAAATATTCTAACTCAAAAATTTTCTTATAATCATATTGTTTTATTATGTTTATTTGAAAATAGACATTTCAATCTATCTTTATTAAAAAAAATCTTTTCTTAGTATCAATAAATAAACCCGGGATGATTTTTTAAAAATTAACATTTTTTTCTTAATCGAGGTTATGTCAAAATGTAGAGGTTTAGAAAAAAATTTGTAGGTCAAAATTTTTTTAATAAAAGAAGTAGATTTTTATGTTAGTTAAAAAAAGAGGTTTTAATTTATCATTTTTGAAAAAAATCTTTTTTTAATTTCCATAAATAAACCCCACAAGATTTTTTTAAAATTGACGATTTTGACAGTTTGAGTTAAAATGTAGAGGTTTAGAAAAAAAATTCTAACTCAAAAATTTTCTTATATATCATATAATTTTATTATCATTATTTGAAAATAGACATTTCAATCTATCTTTATTAAAAAAAATCTTTTCTTAGTTTCAATAAATAAACCCAGGATGATTTTTTAAAAATTGACATTTTTTCTTAATCGAGGTTATGTCAAAATGTAGAGGTTTAGAAAAAAATTTGTAACTTAAAATTTTTTTAATAAAAGAAGTTGATTTTTATGTTAGTTGAAAAAAGAGATTTTAATTTATCATTATTGATAAAAATCTTTTTTTAATTTCCATAAATAAACCCCACAAGATTTTTTAAAAATTGACGATTTTGACAGTTTGAGTTAAAATGTAGAGGTTTAGAAAAAAAATTCTAACTTAAAAATTTTCTTATAAATTATATAATTTTATTATGTTTACTTGAAAGTAGACATTTCAATCTATTTTTATTAAAAAAATCTTTTCTTAATTCCTATAAATAAACCCAGGGTGATTTTTTAAAAATTGACATTTTTTCTTAATCGAGGTTATGTCAAAATGTAGAGGTTTAGAAAAAAATTTCTAGGTTAAAATTTTTTTAATAAAAGAGGTAGATTTTTATGTTAGTTGAAAAAAGAGGTTTTAATTTATCATTTTTGAAAAAAATCTTTTTTCAATTTCCATAAATAAACCCCACAAGATTTTTTAAAAATTGATGATTTTGACAGTTTGAGTCAAAATTTAGAGGTTTAGAAAAAAATTTCTAGGTCAAAATTTTTTTAATAAAAGAGGTAGATTTTTATGTTAGATGAAAAAAGAGATTTTAATTTATCATTTTTGAAAAAAATCTTTTTTTAATTTCCATAAATAAACCCCACAAGATTTTTTAAAAATTGACGATTTTGACAGTTTGAGTTAAAATGTAGAAGTTTAGAAAAAAAATTCTAACTCAAAAATTTTCTTATAAATCATATTATTTTATTATGTTTATTTGAAAGTAGACATTTCAATCTATCTTGGTTAAAAAAAATCTTTTCTTAGTTTCAATAAATAAAGTCAGGATGATTTTTTAAAAATTCACATTTTTTTCTTAATCGAGGTTATGTCAAAATGTAGAGGTTTAGAAAAAAATTTGTAGATCAAAATTTTTTTAATAAAAGAGGTAGATTTTTATGTTAGTTGAAAAAAGAGATTTTAATTTATCATTTTTTAAAAAAAATCTTTTTTAAATTTCCATAAATAAACCCAAAAAGATTTTTCAAAAATTGACGATTTTGACAGTTTGAGTTAAAATGTAGCGGCTTAGAAAAAAAATTTTATTAAAAAATTTTCTTATAAATCGTAGATTTTTTATCATTATTTTAAAATAGACATTTCAATTTATCTATATTTAAAAAAATCTTTTCTTAATTCCAATAAATAAACCCAGGGTGAATTTTTAAAAATTGACATTTTTTCTTACATTAGTCGAGGTTATGTCAAAATGTAGAGGTTTAGAAAAAAATTTCTAATTAAAAAATTTTATAATAAAACGTGTAGATATTTTATTATTATTTTAAACTAGACATTTCAATCTATCTGTATAAAAAAAATCTTTTCTTAATTCCTATAAATAAACCCGGGATGATTTTTTAAAAAATTGACATTTTTTCCCTTATTCGAGGTTATGTAAAAATGTAGAGGTTTAGAAAAAAATTCCTAACTCAAAAAATTTATAATAAAACATATAGATTTTTATATATTATTTAAAAATAAACATTTCAATTAACATCTCATCAAAAAATTTTTTCTTAATCTTCATAATTAAACCCACAGTGATTTTTTAAAGTTAGACAATTTTTTTTAACCCAACTTTTAATTTTTTTAACCCAAATTTTTACTCAAATAACTCACTTTTAATTTATTTATAAGCACATTTCGTGACAATATCAAATTAAAAATGAAAATATCAAATAAAAAATAAACATATCAAATAAAAAACACCCTTTTTCAACTCCCCGAAGATCCAAACGACCTTGTTTACTAAAAAAAGGGGATAAATGGGGTCGATTCATCCCACCTCGTATAATTTTTTTTTTTATTATTGATTTTAGGGGCAGGGGGGCAATTCGGCTCCATATCCCGGCGGTCCTCCTTATCCGGGAGGTCCCCAATACCCTCCGGGTTACCCCCCACCTCCACATTCCGCCCCATATCCCCAAGCGGGGGGAGTTTTTCCACCCAGTATGGGATTTAATGTAAACACTCCGATGTATATGCCTCCACAAGGAAGTTATCCACCTCCGCCGGGTGGAAGTTACCCGGCTCCGCCTGGTGGGAGTTATCCCGCTCCGCCTGGTGGAAGTTATCCCGCTCCACCTGGTGGAAGCTATCCCGCCCCACCTCACGGAGGTTATCCTCATCAATCTAGTGGTTATCCTTATCCCGGAGGACCGCCACAAAGTTCTTATCCGTATCCGCAGGATGAACAAGCACAAGAAACGCGTCCAAATTATTCTTCACCGCCAAGAAGTCCCGAACCTGAATATCAGGTACTTTGTTATACAAAAAAAAAAAAAAAAAAAAAATTTAAACGAACTAAAAATAAAAGTAGAAATCTTCCTTTCATACTAACACTTTACATATTTTTATTTTAATTGAAAATTTCATCAAAAGCATTAAAAAAAATGTTATTTTTATTACAGTCTTCTCCGACTTTACTCCCTGCTGATCCGTTCGATCCATCGGCAGATGCTGAAATCTTAAGAAAAGCTATGAAAGGCTTCGGTACGGATGAAAAAGCCATTATTAATGTTTTAGCCAGAAGAACTAACGATCAAAGAATGGAAATTGCCGTTCAATTTAAAACCATGTATGGAAAGGTAATTAGTTATTTTTTCCTCATTTCGTTTTTTTTAATTAATTTTCTTTAATAATATAAACCAGACTTTGTGTTTATAAACGTCAATGTTGATAACCTCAAATTTTATAAACGTCATTTAAACGTCATTTAAACGTCATTTTAACGTCATTTCGGTATTTAATTAAAAAATTAATTAAATTTTAAATTTTAATTAAAATTAATGAAATCTTATAATTTTACTTTAATTTAATTCAATTCCACATTAATTTTAATGATTTTTCCAATTAATTTTATTGTAATTTTAAGAAAATCCATTTTTAGAACGTAGCCTAATTTGTAATTTTTAAAAATGTCAAATGAAACATTTAAATTTATGAATTAATTAAATTTTAATTAAAATTGATTAAATTTTATCATTTTCTAACGATTACTATTAAATTTTTTTATAAAAAAGTTTAAGTAATTTTAATCAAAATATTAAATTTTCTATCATATCATTTTTAGAACGTAACCTAAATTCAAAAGTTGGGATATTTAATTTATCAAATTTAATACGTTTTAAATAAAATAAAATTTTTTTAATGAATGATTATTTTTATGTTTAATGATTTTTTTTTTAATTAATTATTATATTAATTTAATATTTATAAAAAAAATTTTAAAATATATTACAAAAATTTTATGTTGGTAACTCTGAAATTTGACCATTGACTTTTTAAGGTTATTTTAAATGTTAAGGAATAAAAATGATACACATTAAAATTTAACCTTTTTCTTAATGTTTCAAGTTTTTAATTCAAAGTATATAATTTTAAATAAAGAAATATCTCTTTTATTGAATATATTATTGTTTTTTTATCTCTAACATATATTTTTTTTCTTAATAGGATTTAGTAAAAGATCTTCGAAGTGAAACAAGTGGAAACTTTAAAAAACTCCTAACGTCAATGATGACTCCATTCCCTATTCTTTACGCTCAACATATACACGATGCGATTAGTGGAATTGGAACCGATGAAGAAGTCCTTATCGAAGTCATGTGTACGAAGTCAAACGATGAGATTCGTTGTATAAGTGCTGCTTATGAAAGCGAATATGGAAATTCCCTCGAAGATGATCTTCGATCAGATACCTCTGGTACTTTTAAAAGACTTATGGTATCTTTATCGACTGCCGGAAGAGACGAAAGTATGGTGGTTGATTCCGAAGCTGCCGTTGAAGATGCTAATAAACTTTTAGAAGCCGGGGAGTTACAATGGGGAACTGACGAAAGCACTTTTAACATGATACTTTGCCAGAGGAATTTCGCTCAGTTAAGGTTAATATTTTCCGAGTACGAAAAGATTTCCGGAAAGGATATTGAAGATACAATAAAGAGTGAATTTTCCGGAGATGCTGAAAGTGCATTTTTAGCTTTGGTTAGATCTATAAGAAACACCCCACATTTTTATGCTAAAACTTTACACGATGCCATCTCGGGACTTGGTACGAAAGATAATAAATTAATGAGGGTTGTCGTTACAAGAAGTGAGATTGATATGCAAGATATAAAAGGTATTTACGGAGCTAAATACGGAGAGTCTTTAGCCGAAGCTATCGAAGGAGATACTTCCGGAGATTATAAAAAATGTTTGCTGGCACTTATCGGGGAGTATTAAAAATTTTAAAGTGTTTGTTGTTTAAAATTAAAAAATAAAGCGGAAAGGGAAAAAATATATTTATATTTTTGTGTATTCACGTTTTAATCTTTACAAAATAAATATTTTCATCACTTAAATAAATAAAAATGAGTTTTATTTGTGTTTAGTTAACGGAAGTAGTAATAATATGGTATGAATGTAAGTTTATTTTTAAATACAATGTAAATCGTATGAATCATCAAGTTTGTAAAGTTTATTTCGTCAGATTTAAACGTCACAATGACGTTTAAGTAAATTAATGTTAATCGGATTAAAATTTATAGTTGAAAATAAATTTCTGTGATTCTTTTAACCGATTAAATTTTTCTTTTAAATTATAAAAAATTTACTTAAAAAAATTAGTTATGTTTTAGAATTTTAGTTAGTTAGTTAGCTTAGAATTTTAAAAAATTCTTTTTCAAATTAATTTTTAGGTTAGGTTCGATTAAAAATAAGTGTCTGAAAAAATTTTTTTTTAATTTTTTATTAACATTTACAATAGATTTACTTATAATATTAAAAAATAGACTCTTTAAGCTTTAATTTCAACCAAAAATCTTTTCTCAATCTTTATAAATAAGTTTTCTATGAGTTTTTTAAATTAGTCGAAAATGTTAATTTTCTGTCAAAAATCTTTATTGTATTTGAAAATTTTTTTAAATTATTTAGTAATATTTAGAACAAATCTGTTGGTTTTAATAAAAATTTTGATGAATTTTTAACGAATTTTGACGTATATTACCAAATTAACGGTAATTTTGGTGGTTTTTTGAGAAATTAAGACGAATCTTTAACAAATTTTGACGAATTTTATGAAATTAACAGTGATTTTGATAGATTTTTGATAAATTAAGACGAATTTTTAACAAACTTTGCCGAATTTGAATGAATTTCATAAAAATTTATGCAATTTATGACGAATTTTGATGAATTTTTAACGAATTTTGACGTATTTTACAAAATTAACGGCAATTTTGATGGTTTTTTGACAAATTAAGACGAATTTTTTAACAAATTTTGTCAAATTTCAACGAATTTTATAAGAATTAACACAAGTAATGACGAATTTTGATGTATTTTACAAAATTAACGGTAATTTTCGTGGTTTTTTGACAAATTAAGACGAATTTTTAACAAATTTTGTCAAATTTCAACGAATTTTATAAGAATTAATGCAAATAATGATGAATTTTATCAAATTAACAGTGATTTTGATAGATTCTTAACAAATTAAGACGAATTTTTAACAAATTTTGCCGAATTTCAATGAATTTCATAAAAATTTATGCAATTTATGACGAATTTTGATGAATTTTTAACGAATTTTGACGTATTTTACAAAATTAACGGTAATTTTGGTGTTTTTTTGACAAATTAAGACGAATCTTGAACAAATTTTGTCAAATTTCAACGAATTTTATAAGAATTAACACAAATAATGACGAATTTTATCAAATTAACAGTGATTTTGATAAATTTTTAACAAATTAAGACGAATTTTCAATAAATTTTGCCGAATTTAAATGAATTTCATAAAAATTTATGCAATTTATGACGAATTTTGATGAATTTTTAACGAATTTTGACGTATTTTACAAAATTAACGGTAATTTTGGTGGTTTTTTTTGACAAATTAAGACGAATTTTTAACAAATTTTGTCAAATTTCAACGAATTTTATAAGAATTAACACAAATAATGACGAATTTTATCAAATTAACAGTGATTTTGATGAAGTTTTGACAAATTAAGACGAATTTTTAACAAATTTTGCCGAATTTCAATGAATTTCATAAAAATTTATGCAATTTATGACGAATTTTGATGAATTATTAACAAATGTTGACGTATTTTATAAAATTAATGGTAATTTTGATGGTTTTTTGACAAATTAAGAAGAATTTTTAACAAATTTTGTCAAATTTCAACGAATTTTATAAGAATTAACGCAAATGATGACGAATTTTATCAAATTAATAGTGATTTTGATGAATTTTTGACAAATTACGACGAATTTTTAATAAATTTTGCCGAATTTGAATGAATTTCATAAAAAGTTATGCTTTTATGACGAATATTGATGAATTTTTAACGAATTTTGACGTATTTTACAAAATTAACGGAAATTTGGATGGTTTTTTGACAAATTAAGACGAATTTTTAACAAATTTTGTTAAATTTCAACGAATTTTATAAGAATTAACACAAATAGTGATGAATTTTATTAAATTAACAGTGATTTTGATAGATTTTTAACAAATTAAGACGAATTTTTAATAAATTTTGCCGAATTTCAATGAATTTCATAAAAATTTATGCAATTTATAACGAATTTTGATGAATTTTTAACGAATTTTGACGCATTTTATAAAATTAATGGTAATTTTGGTGATTTTTTGACAAATTAAGACGAATTTTTAACAAATTTTACCAAATTTCAACGAATTTCGACAAATTTTATGAGAATTAACGCAAATTTTGACGAATTTTATAAAATTAACGGTAATTTTGAAGAATTTTCGTTTGATTAAAGCCAATTTTTAACGAATTTTGATACGATTTTTTAAATTTGATAAAAAGTCAATTTTCGTCGAAAATCATGGGTGTTTTTAGGAATTTTTTTAAATTTGTTGGTAATAATTATAAAAAATCTGTTAGTTTTAATAAAAATTAGATACTTTTATTAATTTATTTTTAAATTTTCATCCCATAATTTTTATAAATAAAGTCTGTAGGAATTTTTAAATTTCATTAAAATTAATTTTGGTCGAAAATCATTGGTGTTTTTAGGAATTTTTTTTAATTTTTTGGTGATAATTACAACAAATTTGTTAGTTTTAATAAAAAATAGATATTTTTATTAACTTATTTTTAAATTTTCATCCCTTAATTATTATAAATAAAGTCTGTAGGAATTCTTTAATTTTATTGAAATTAAGTTAGGTTAGGTCAAAAATCTTCGGTGATTTTAAGAATTTCTTTTTAATTTTTTGGAGGTAATTATAAAAAATCTGGTGGTTTTAATAGAAAATAGACGTTCTTATTAATTTATTTTTAAATTTTTATTCCTTAATTTTTATAAATAAAGTCTGTACGAATTTTTTAATTTTATTAAATTAGGTTAGGTTAGGTAGAAAATCTTGGGTGATTTTAGGAATTTATTTTAATTTTTTGGTGGTAATTACAACAAATCTGTTAGTTTTAATAAAAAAATAGATGTTTTTATTAATTTATTTTTAAACTTTTATTCCTTAATTTTTATAAATAAAGCCTGTGCGAATTTTTTAATGTTATTAAAATTAGGTTAGGTTAGGTCGAAAATCATCGGTGTTTTTAGGAATTTTTTAAAATTTTTTGGTGATAATTATAACAAATCTGGTGTTTTTAATAGAAATTAGATGTTTTTATTAATTTATTTTAAAATTTTCATCCCTTAATTTTGATAAATAAGCTTAGTATGAATTTTTAAATTTTATCGAAATTAGGTTAGATTTAGTAAAAATTCATCGGTTTTTAAGAATTTTTTAAAATTTTTTGGTGATAATTACAACAAATCTGTTAGTTCTAATAAAAAATAGATGTTTTTATTAATAAGTAATAAATAAGTATTCTATGAGTTTTTTAAATTAGTCGAAAATATTAATTTTCTGTCAAAAATCTTTATTGTATTTGAAATTTTTTTTTAATTATTTGGTAATATTTACAACAAATTTGTTCGTTTTAATAAAAAATAGACATTTTAATTAATGTGTTTTTAAATTTTCATGCCATAATTGTTATAAATAAAGTCTGTACGAATTTTTTAATTTTATTAAAATTAGGTTAGGTTTGGAAAACCATCGGTGTTTTTAAGAATTTTTTTAAATTTTTTGGTGGTAATTACAAAAAATCTGTTAGTTTTAATAAAAACTAGACATTTTTATTAATTTATTTTTAAATTTTCATTCCTTAATTTTTATAAATAAAGTCTGTACGAATTTTTTAATTTTATTAAAATCAATTTTGGTCGAAAATCATGATTGTTTTTAGGAATTTTTTTAAATTTTTTGGTGATAATTACAACAAATCTGTTAGTTTTAATAAAAAATAGAAGTTTTTATTAATTTATTTTTAAATTTTTATCCCTTAATTTTTATAAATAAAGTCTGTTCGAATTTTTTAATTTTATTAAATTAGGTTAGGTTAGGTCAAAAATCATCGGTGTTTTTAAGAATTTTTTTAAATTTTTTGGTGGCAATTACAACAAATCTATTAGTTTTAATAAAAAATAGATATTTTTATTGATTTATTTTTAAATTTTCATCGCTTAATTTTTATAAATAAAGTCTGTAGGATTTTTTAAATTTTATTACAATTAAGTTAGGTTAGGTCAAAAATCATGGGTGTTTTTAGGATTTTTTTTTAATTTTTTGGTAATAATTATAAAAAATCTGGTGGTTTTAATAGAAAATAGATGTTTTTATTAGTTTACTTTTAAATTTTTATTCCTTAATTTTTATAAACTAGCGTGGTGCATCAGTTGAGAGTACGGATATTATGAATAGGTAAAATTGCTTTCATGGACAATTCGCCTACACACGGTTTAGTGGGCTTTCGGGAAATTTAAATCCACCAATGGCGTTCAACAATTTCCTAAACGTTCAACGCGATTGATTAATTTAAATTCCTTAGCCTTATCAATATTTTAAATCATTGCTTTAATGTGTTTTAACTAGTGTGGAGTATTCGCCACTTTATACGGATCCTTGAAGGGTGTGAATCCGAGAAGGGTGGAACAGTTGAGAAAAATCGTTTGGGATACATAACGGGTGGCCGGCGATCAACGCCAAGCATTCCGCGACGCAACCACGGCAATAACGTACGCACCGACGCGATCCGTTTACTAAGAGCTACGCACGCGAATCCGACTAAAATTCAAATTCAAACGTTTGATTAAATCGTTAAAGAAATTCCTCTAAAACAAACCAATTCACGCTTAAAACGCTTGTTTAGATAATAATAAAAGAAAGACTTAAGAAGAGAATTAAGAAAAACAAACATCAATTTCTGTCTATCAAAAACGCTTTAATATTAATATAATTATTCATTTTTTCTTCTTCGACAATTTAATGAAATGGTTCCTTTACTTTAATAACACTGGCCAACATTTTTTAGATCCATAGATCAGACAATAATTCCCTAATAGTTTTGGGCTACTGAACTGAAATTTGGCCTAAGAACTACTCCATCACATCAGGTTTTTAAAATATTCTAACCTAAGGATATAAAAAACACAGATTTCAAACATTTTTTGGATTAAATAACAGCGAATAAATTTTTATTCACAAAATTCCATACGGTATCTGAAAGCACCACTGTTCCCATTTTAAATGTATTTTGAATTTTTCAAATATCTTTTTTCTTCTTGAAGGAATATCATTTCCATAATATCATTTTTTGTCCAATCATAAACCTATAAGAGCCGCAATAGTCGTTAATAGAGTATTGAGATAAGTTGGGTTGGGTCTCTACAACATTCATTTGAAATAAAGAGAAGACGATTTTTTTGAGACTACGACCAAATCATTGCTTAGTATACCGACGACTAATTGTAAGATCGGGGGACTATAAAAAAAAAATTATCATGAAGGAATTAACAACTTCCCTGGCCCCATCCAACTAAATACTTATTCTAATACGTTCCTGCGAGTCATATGTGCCTCATTGGACAGGGAAGTTGTTAAGATAGGGAAAAAATTCAAAATGCATTTTGAATGGGAAAAATGCTGCATTCGAATGCCATATGGAGTTTTGTAGATAATAATTTATTTGCTACGTTATTTAATTCCAAAGATGTTCAAAACTCGTATTTTTTTGGTTTATGGATTAGAAATATCTTGAGGATCTGAAGTGATGAAGCAGATCTGAAATTACATTTGGTATTATTAAAAACTGTGATTAATTTATAATATTCTTGATGTTTTCACTCGTTTAACTCCCAATAGTACTTGCGTTGGTACGCCAAGGCGCGTTTTAGGGCGTTTTATTTTCTTTTAAATGAAAAAGAAAACGTACGATTACCGCTTGAGGTTAGGTTATGATTTTTTAAATATTTTTATTATAGTAACACATTTGAAGGTTGAAATAGCTTCGTTCGTCGTCCGATCATCTAAATAGAACCCGCTTTTAATGCGGAAATGTGTATTGGTCCTTTTTAAATACAAAAGCAGTCGTTTACCTAAAATTTGACATTTACCGACGATTTTTACAATTTTTTAAGTAACGTTAAGTTATTTACCTTGTTACACGCACGATATCGGTAGAAAACATAGCAAACAAAGTCGATGCCGTCGAAATTCGGTCCCCGCACCGCTTTTAAATCACCTTTTCTTGAATTTACGCTAAGCGCTATCGACGCCGGCTGTCAAACCAAACGCAAATTAAGGTTAGGTTATGATTTTTTAAATATTTTTATTATAGTAACACATTTGAGGGTTGAAATAGCTTCGTTCGTCGTCCGATTATCTAAATAAAACCCGCTTTTCATCGCAGAAACACGTTTTGACTCTTTTTTAAATATAAACGGAATCGTTTACCTAAAATTTGACGTTTAGAGACAATTTTTATAATTTTTCAAGTAACGTTAAGTTGCTTACCCGCTTAAACGTACGATATCGGTACAAAATCTATTAAATTACGTCGATGTGATCGAAATTCGGTCCCCGCAACGTTTTTAAGTAAGTTTTTCTTGAATTTACGCCAAAAGTAAACTACGCCGACCGTCGAACCAAACGCAAATTGACGTATCGCCGTTTTTGTCGACGAAACTTACGTTCTTGGGGCAAATTTCAGTACGCGGATTGTAAACTTGTCGATTTCAGATATAATTAGGACCGGATTTGCGCAAATTCTCCGTTTTAAGTACACATTTAACGACGTTTTGACTTTCATTTTGACGTTTAATTAGAATAGCCGAGAAATGAATCATGCAAGTTTGATTGAAATAGCCGAGAAACGAACCGCGTAAAAAATCGGAAATTGAAGGCATTTTTTTGAAAAATTGATACAAAAACGCGTTCGTTTTACTTAATTTTAACGATTTTGAACAATTTTCTACATTAATCAAACTGGATTTTACTCGTTTTCGTTGAAAAATTTGTCGTTAAAAACGCGGTCAATCGAACGCGTACCCGCGCCGAGGGCCCGAAATCGGACCCGGAAAAAAACGTCTGAAACGGCGCGATTTAACCGATTTAGGCCCGGAAACGGCCCGAAACCTATAAAGTAAGGTGCGTTTGAACGTCTCGTTTGTCAACATGAACGGCAACCAAGGTGTAAATGTCGCAAAAAAGCGAGCAAAAAACGGCAATTTTGACGTTTAGAAACGTCGAAAATTGGTTTGTCGGCAATTCTGCCCTGTGATTGGTCGATTTTCGGTAGTTCGGTGCAAACTGAGGGCAAAAAAAGACGGCGCTGCTCGTTTACTACTTTAATATATACTAACTAGTGTAAAGCGGATCGCCTTTTTTGTAAGGATCCTTGAGGATGTGAATCCGAGAAGGGTGGCAGACAGATGAAAATCGTTTGGGATGCACGACGGGCGGCCTGCGGCCGCCCTGTCACCGGAACCGAACGGACCAATCGTCTGCAAGCGTTCCGTGACGTAACCATGGCAACGGCGAACGCGCCGACGCGTTCCGTTGACGCAAAGGTGCGCGCGCGCGAACCCGGCCCGATTCAAATAAAGTTTAAACCGTTTTTATTAGTTGGTACGTTGTCGAACGCTCCAAGGGTAGAGAGGGGGTACAAAAAAGGTCCAAATTTACGAAGGGTTTGCGAACGGAATTCAAAATTGACCGATATCATGATACTTTTTTGGTAAACAGTTTTTGGTAGGCAACCCAAATTACATCGACCAACCCATCCTCCGATAGGCAACCCAAATGACGTTCGAAAGAATGCGAAATTTTTAACCGATAAGGGACATTTTAAAAATTCTATTTATTAATTTTTAATTTATTTCAGGGAAATATTAAAGTCTACTTAATTATTTAAATTGATTAGTAAACTTAAAATCCGTTTAATACATCTTATAAACTATCTCTGGGTCAAATTCTTTCCGACATCAAAGATTTCAGGTTAAATGTAATTTTAGTAGCTCTTGAGTTTCAAAAACTGAAATATTAAAGTTTATTATAGTTTACTTAATTGTTGAAGTTGATTAATTTAACTTTACTACACTTTAAGCTGTGTTATAAACTGTTTTTCGGTCAAACTGTTTTCGATATCAAAGAATTTCGGTTGAAGCTGATTTTCGATCCTCTTGACCTTTCAAAACGGGAATATTGAAGTTTATTAAAGTTTACTGAATCGTCCAAGTAAATTAAAATGCTTCCAATTTACTTGGTACATCTTATAAACTGGTTTGGGGGTAAAACGTTTTCGACGTCAAATATTTTAATTAAAACCAATTTTTGACTCTCTTGACCTTTCCAAACGGGACTATTGAAGTCTATTGAAGATTACTAAATGGTCCAAGTAGATTAACATGCTTTAACTTCACTTGGTACATCTTATAAACCAGTTCGGGGATAAATAGTTTTCGACATCCAAAAAATAGGTTAAATGGTACTTTTTGTCCTTCATATGATTCTAAAACGGGAATATTAAAGTTTACATAGTTGACAAACTTGATTAATGTACTTATAATTCGCTTTACACATCTTATAGACTGTTTCTTGGACAAACTCTTTTCGGCATGAAGTGTGCCTACAACTTTTGCTGTTTTTGAACTAATTAAACTTAATACTCTCCTTAAACTGACATAGTGAGTATGGAAAAAATTCAAATACTTGTTTACAATCCAAATTTTACCATCCAAACGCTTTCTGAAGCAAAAAAAAATCCTACCGTAAACTTTGGGGTTATGTTGTAATTTTAATCAAGGTTTTACCTTAGTCGCCGTATTTAGTCTCCATTAAACGATCCAAATCAATCAAGCAAAGGTTCCTGGGTATATTCAGAGCCCTGTATAGGCCGACGAAACGTTTTTGGGTTCATTTTTAACAAAAATTTCGACATGACCGGACCGAACCTACAAACCAATGTTTATTTGGAGTTTCTTAATTAATTTAATGCTCATTGCCTTGCTTAAATGCTCCAAATCAATGAAATAAATATTCCTGAGTATATTTATTGCCCCGTGGAAGCCGACAAAGCGCTCTTTTACTCCTTTTTTAACGAAAAAGTTCGACATGACAACTTAACCTGCAACTCGATGTTTGTTGACATTTTTCCAAGTAATTTAATGCTACTTGCCTTGATTAAACGATCCAACTTAATGAAACAAAGGTTCCTGAGTATATTTAAAGCCTCGTCGAGGCCGATAAAGCGTTTTTTTACTCCTTTTTGAACGATGAAATTTGACATGGCGTAACCTAACCTGCAACTCGATGTTTGTTGACATTTTTCCAAGTAATTTATTGCTACTTGCCTTGATTATACGCTTCAAATCAATGAAACAAACGTTCCCGAGTAAATTTTGAGCCCCGTCAAGGGGGACAAAGCGTTTTTTTACTCCTTTTTGAACGAAAAAATTTGATATGGCATAACCTAACCTGCAATTCGAAGTTTGTTGACATCTTTAAGACAATTTAACGCTACTTGCCTTAATTAAACGCTCCAAATCGACGAAACAAAGGTTCCCGAACGTGTTTTGAGCCCTATCGGGGGGCCAAAAGGGTTTTTCGGCTCGTTTTCGTCCAATTTTCGGGAGCTTGTCAGTCGGCCGTCCGACCGGTGACCTTTATACACATTTTATGAACCGATAGGGTTATATTTACCCCCGAGGACGCAATTGAACGTCCGGAAATGGATTTTAAGACGTTTTGGTGACCGCGTCGGGACCCCCGAAGCCCGTTTTGGTCCGTTTTTACGAAATTTAGGCGAAAAATTTCGCCAACCTGTCAAATCGAACCTGTGACGTCACCCGGCGACTCCCGCAGTGCGTAAAGCGACGAACCCGACGTACAAAAACGATTTTCGTTCATAAAACGATAATTTTAGGTTTTTGGGGCCCTCTGACTGTTGAATCGTACGCAAATATCGTTTTTACAACCATTTTAATCGATACGCGGCCCGAGTAAAGTAGAAAAAATTATTTTTTTCGTAAATTTCATTTAAAATTTAAATCGGTCAAAAGTGGCGGGAAAGGATTTTGTCGATTGGCGGGAATGGCGGTCAGAGGTACTAAAAGAAGCATCTCGAGTTGACCCCCTTGGGGGCCCTACGAAACTATACGCGGCATAAAAATGTCTCAATTTTTCGATACGAAACGGTTTAAAAAAAACCGCGAGGCGCTACGCGCGGTAATAAAAAAGTTATTAATAAACAAAATTTTAAAAATAAATAGTGGCGGCGCTAGTAATCCAGGTGTCGCTGATTACTTACGTCTTTAGTATATATTGGTCGATAATATAATAAAGTCTGTACGAATTTTTTAATTTTATTAAAATCAATTTTGGTCGAAAATCATGAATGTTTTTAGGAATTTTTTTAAATTTTTTGGTAATAATTATAAAAAATCTGTTAGTATTAATAAAAAATAGACATTTTTATTAGTTTATTTTTAAATTTTCATCCTTTAATTTTTATAAATAAATCTTGTAGGATTTTTTGAAATTTGATTGATTGATTTAGAAGTTTGTAAGAAAAAATTATGATGTTTAAATGAGTTAAATGTAAAAAACAGACTTTAAAAATTAAAAAATGTTCAAGATTATCTTTCATTCCATCTAAAACAACCTTGAATTTACGTCGAAGGTTAGAGTATTGATTCTACTCGCTCTACAAAAGCCGAATTCCAAACAAGAATCCTTTCAAAAAACTTTACATAACAGCCACACCTATAAAAAATCATTTCAGTGAATTTCACAACGATAGTAATCATGCAATACGTCTAAATTCTTTTTAAAGACGTTCAAGAATGACGTCAAAGTTAAACCCATTCGAAAATATACCGAGTGTGAATCAGCTCTGACTCTCTCTGAACTCCAAGCAAGCAAAACAATTCTAGATATAAAACGTACTGGATATCAAAAAGTAGTGGGAGTTGTGAAAGTTACTCGCTGGTGTTCACATCGTCTACAAATTTTATCTTTATTTTCCTCCTTTTAATAGTTGTTAACGGTAGTTTTTGTTCGTTTGGGTTATTTATTTTTTTATTTCTGAAAGAATGAGTTATCCGCCTTACCATCACGTAAGTGACACGTATTATTTTCTAAAAATAGAATTAATCCCACTACAAAAACCATAATCGGCTGACGTTCTGCACGACTACTAACTTTCGATTTAATTAAGTCGTTAAGTAACCCATTGACACATATTTTTAAGTCTTTGATTAAAGTTAAATCATTAAATTGAAATTCCCCAAAGTCCCAAGTCCTAATAGAAACTTCTTCTTCTTCTTCCAGGGTCCTGGTTATCCTCAATATCCCGGTGGAACTCCTTCATATCCTCCAGGAACTCCTTCTAGACCAGGGGGAGGGATTTTTCCCCCAAGTTTAGGTTTTAGACATGATGCTCCTATTTATATGCCAAGTCCTAATTATCCAAATTATCCAAATCATTCAAATCATCCAACTCATCCAACCCGTCCACCTCCAAGTGGGATAGCTTCTGATACATATCCTGGAGCTCCTCAAGCTACTAGACCAGCTCCTTTACCACCTACATCTTCATATCCATCTTCTTCACCCTACCCTTCACCTTTTCCCAACCCTACATCATCACCATACCCTTCAACATCCCCATATCCTTCATCTTCACCTTATCCGAGTACAAATCCACCTTTTGGGGGAACATCTTCAGCTTCATATCCAACCCAACCACCTCAGCAACATTCCACACCGTATCCAAGTGATTCTTTTCCAACTCCTTCATTTCCTAATGCTCCTGGAGGTACTCAATATCCTGGAAGTACTCATAATCCTTCTCATAGTCTTCCTCATAACCCTTCTCATAGTCAGTATCCTCAAAATCAATATCCTCATCATCAAGGACACTTTCGTCCCGGTTCAAGCATGTATCCTTCAGCACCACCGTCTTCTGGGTCAAATTACCCCACTTATGGGAGTTCAAATAACATGGCTCAAATGATGAAAAAGGTAAAAGTAATAAACGTTAAAAAAATTGTTTGGAAATTGCTTATGTGGTTCGTTTTTTCCAAGTTTAAAGCTGTTTTTGTATCTTTGTTGTATTTTTTAGATAAGATTTTAATCCCTAAAGTAATTTTTATCAGAGATTAAGTGAAAGGATTTATTTAAAAAATCGTGTAGACTTTATTTTTTTTAATTAAGGAATGGAATTTATAAAAATTGAAAGCTAAAATATTCTATTTTCAAATAAAAAAATCAGTTTTGTTCTAATTATTCCCCAAAAAATTAAAAAAATTCATAAAGTTGACTAAAATTTTTTCTAACCTAAAAATTTTTACCAAATTTAAAAAATCGTGGAGAATTTATTTTTTTTAATTAAGGAATGAAATTTGTATTAATGAAAATTAAAATATTCTATTTTCAAATAAAAAAGTCAATTTTATTCTAATTATTACCCAAAAAATTAAAAAAATTCATAAAGTTGACTAAAATTTTTCCTAACCTAAAAATTTTGACCAAATTTAAAAAATCGTGGAGAGTTTATTTTTTTAAATTAAGAAATGGAATTTATAAAAATTGAAAGTTAAAATATTCTATTTTTTAATAAAAAAATCAGTTTTGTTCTAAGTATTACCCAAAAAATTAAAAAAAATTTTAAAGTTGACTAAAATTTTTCCTAACCTAAAAATTTTTACCAAATTTTAAAAAATCGTGGAGACTTTATTTTTTTTAATTAAGAAATGGAATTTATAAAAATTGAAAGTTAAAATATACTATTTTCAAATAAAAAAGTTAGTTTTGTTCTAATTATTACCCAAAAAATTAAAAAAATTCTTAAAGTTGACTAAAATTTTTTTAACCTAATTTTTAAAAATTACCAAATTTAAAAAATCGTGGAGACTTTATTCTTTTAAATTAAGAAATGAAATTTATAAAAATTGAAAATTAAAATATTCTATTTTGTAATAAAAAAATCAATTTTGTTCTAATTATTACCCAAAAAATTAAAAGAATTCTTAAAGTTGACAAAAAATTTTTGACAGGTAACTAACCTATCTTTTTAAAAAATTTCATCTGCTTTAAAAAATCATACAGACTTTATTTATAGGAATTAAGAAATAATTTTTTCACTAAATTGAACATAAAAGATTCTATTTTGGATCTAAAAAGTCAAATTTGTTCTAATTGTTATCAAAGAAATTAAAAAATTCTTAAAATTAAAAAAAAATTTTTAACCTAACCTAAAAATTTTGATTAAATTTAAAAAATCGTTGAGACTTTATTTTTTTAAATTAAGGAATGAAATTTGTATTAATTGAAAGTTAAAATATTCTATTTTGTTATAAAAAAATCAGTTTTGTTCTAATTATTACCCAAAAAATTAAAAAAAATTCTTAAAGTTGACTAAAATTTTTCCTAACCTAAAAATTTTCACCAAATTTAAAAAATCGTGGAGACTTTATTTTTTTTTAATTAAGAAATGGAATTTATAAAAATTGAAAATTAAAATATTCTATTTTGTAATAAAAAAATCAATTTTTTCCTAATTATTACCCAAAAAATTAAATAAATTCTTAAAGTTGACTAAAATTTTTTATAACCTAACTTTTAAAAAATTTTAACCAACTTTAAAAAATCGTGGAGACTTTATTTTTTTAAATTAAGAAATGAAATTTGTATTAATTAAAAGCTAAAATATTCTATTTTGTAATAAAAAAGTCAATTTTTTCCTAATTATTACTCAACAAATTAAAAAAATTCTTAAAGGTGATTAAAATTTTCTTTCATAACCAATGACAGTTCATAACCTCACTTTTTTCTGTAATTTTGTTGAACTTAAATAATAAAGTACAAATACAATTTTTAGGGAACACCAACTGTACTTCCAGTAAATCCATTCGATCCAAAAAAAGATGCAGAAATATTACGAAAAGCGATGAAAGGTTTTGGTACGGATGAAAAAGCCATCATTAGTGTCTTAGCTCGGAGAAGTAACCAACAAAGGCTTCAAATTGCTGTTGAATTTAAAACTATGTATGGAAAAGATTTGGTTAAAGATTTAAAAAGCGAAACAAGTGGGAAATTTGAAGATTTATTAGTTGCTTTGATGACTCCGCTACCTCAATTCTATGCGAAGGAATTAAACGATGCTATTAGAGGTTTGGGAACCGATGAAGATGTACTCATAGAAGTTTTGGGGACCAAAAGTAATAATGAAATTCGTACAATACGAGCAGCTTATCAATCAAGTAAGAAAATTCAAGTAAAAATCAAGCAAAAATCGAGCAAAAATCAAGCAATAAAATCAAACCTTAGAACGTAGCTTAATTTTTAGACCGTCAAAAAAATTTAAAAAATTTTCATAAAAATTAAAAAATTCGTACAGAGTTTATTTATTTATAAAAATTAATTTTATAAAATTCGTTGAGATTAGTTAAGAATTCTTCAAAATTCGTCATTATTTGTGTAAATTTTTATAAAATTTGTTGAAACTTGACAACATTCATTAAAAATTTGTCTTAATTTGTCAAAAATTCATCAAAATTATCATTTATTTTATGAAATTCGTTAAAACTCGGCAAAATTTTTCAAAAATTCAACAAAATTACCATTAATTTTATAAAATTCGTCAAAGTTCGTTAAAAATTCGTTATTAGTTGCGTTTATTTTTATAAAATTCGTTGAAACTCGGTAAAATTCGTTAAAAATTTGTCTTAATTTGTCGAAAATTCAGTAAAATTACTGTTAATTTTGTAAAATTCGTCGAAATTCGTAATTATTTTGTAAATATTTATAAAATTTATTGAAACTCGGAGAAATTCTTTAAAAATTTGTCTTAATTTGTTAAAAATACATCAGAATTACCATTAATTTTATAAAATTGGTTAAAAAATTTTCAAAATTCGTCATTATTTGCGTTAATTTTTATAAATTCGGAAAAATTCGTTAAAAAATTCTTCTAATTCGATAAAACTTCATCTAAATTACCATTAATTTCATAAAATTTGTCAAAATTCGTCATAATTTGGGTTAATTTTTATAAAATTAATTGAAATTAGACAAAATTCGTCTAAATTCGGTTTAATTTGCGCTAATTTTTATATAATTTGCAAAAAACTTGGCAAAATTCATTAAAAATTTGTTTTATTTTAACAAAAATTCATCAAAATTATCGTTAATTTTATAAAATTCTTGAAAATTTGCTAAAAATTCATAAGAATTTGTTATTAATTGCAATAATTTATATAAAATTCATTCAAACTGGACAAAATTCGTTAAAAATTGGCTTTAATTCATCGAAAATTCTTCAAAATTACCGTTAATTTTATAAAATTCGTCAAAATTTGCGTTAATTCTCATAAAATTTGTGGAAATTCCTTGAAACTTGGTAAAATTTGTTAAAACTTGGTCTTAATTTGTCAAAAAATCACCAAAATTACCATTAATTTTCTAAAATACGTCAAAATTCGTTAAAAATTCATCAAGATTCGTCATAAATTGCATAAATTTTTATGAAATTCATTGAAATTCGGCAAAATTTGTTAAAAATTCGTCGTAATTTGTCAAAAATTCATCAAAATTACCGTTTATTTGATAAAATTCGTCATTATTTGTGTTAATTCTTATAAAATTCGTTGAAATTTGACAAAATTTGTTAAAAATTCGTCTTAATTTGTCAAAAAACCACCAGAATTACCGTTAATTTTGTAAAATATGTCAAAATTCGTTAAAAATTCATCAAAATTCGTCATAAATTGCATAAATCTTTATGAAATTCATTGAAAATCGGCAAAATTTGTTAAAAATTCGTCTTATTTTTGTCAAAAATTCATCAAAATTACCGTTAATTTGATAAAATTCGTCATAAATTGCATAAATCTTTATGAAATTCATTGAAAATCGGCAAAATTTGTTAAAAATTCGTCTTAATTTGTCAAAAATTCATCAAAATTACCGTTAATTTGATAAAATTCGTCATTATTTGTGTTAATTCTTATAAAATTCGTTGAAATTTGACAAAATTTGTTAAAAATTCGCCTTAATTTGTCAAAAAACCATCAAGATTACCGTTAATTTTGTAAAATACGTTAAAATTCGTTAAAGATTCATCAAAATTCGTCATAAATTGCATAAATCTTTATGAAATTCATTGAAAATCGGCAAAATTTGATAAAAATTCGTCTTAATTTGGTAAAAATCTATCAAAATCACTGTTAATTTGATAAAATTCATCATTCTTTGCGTTAATTCTTATAAAATTCGTTGAAATTTGATAAAATTTGTTAAAAATTCGTCTTAATTTGTCAAAAAACCACCAGAATTACCGTTAATTTTGTAAAATATGTCAAAATTCGTTAAAACTTCATCAAAATTCGTCATAAATTGCATAAATTTTTATGAAATTCATTGAAATTCGGCAAAATTTGTTAAGAATTCGTCTTAATTTGTCAAAAATTCATCAAAATTACCGTTTATTTGATAAAATTCGTCATTATTTGTGTTAATTCTTATAAAATTCGTTGAAATTTGACAAAATTTGTTAAAAATTCGTCTTAATTTGTCAAAAAATCACCAAAATTACCGTTAATTTTGTAAAATACATCAAAATTCGTTAAAAATTCATCAAAATTCGTCATAAATTGTATAAATTTTTATGAAATTCATTGAAATTCGGCAAAATTTGTTAAAAATTCGTCTTAATTTGTTAAAAATCTATCAAAGTCACTGTTAATTTGATAAAATTCATCATTATTTGCGTTAATTCTTATAAAATTCGTTGAAATTTGACAAAATTTGTTAAAAATTCGTCTTAATTTGTCAAAAAATCACCAAAATTACCGTTAATTTTGTAAAATACATCAAAATTCGTTAAGAATTCATCAAAATTCGTCATAAATTGCATAAATTTTTATGAAATTCATTGAAATTCGGCAAAATTTGTTAAAAATTCGTCTTAATTTGTCAAAAATTCATCAAAATCACTGTTAACTTGATAGAATTCATCATTATTTGCGTTAATTCTTATAAAATTCGTTGAAATTTGACAAAATTTGTTAAAAATTCGTCCTAATTTGTCAAAAAATCACCAAAATTACCGTTAATTTTGTAAAATACGTCAAAATTCGTTAAAAATTCATCAAAATTCGTCATAAATTGCATAAATTTTTATGAAATTCATTGAAATGCGGCAAAATTTGTTAAGAATTCGTCTTAATTTGTTAAAACTCTATCAAAATCACTGTTAATTTGATAAAATTCATCATTCTTTGCGTTAGTTCTTATAAAATTCGTTGAAATTTGACAAAATTTGTTAAAAATTCGTCTTAATTTATCAAAAAAACCATCAAAATTACCATTAATTTTATAAAATACGTCAAAATTCGTTAAAAATTCATCAAGATTCGTCATAAATTGCATAAATTTTTATGAAATTTATTAAAATTCGGCAAAATTTGTTAAGAATTCGTCTTAATTTGTCAAAAATCTATCAAAATCACTGTTAATTTGATAAAATTCATCATTATTTGTGTTAATTCTCATAAAATTCGTTGAAATTTGACAAAATTTGTTAAAAATTCGTCTTAATTTGTCAAAAAACCACCAGAATTACCGTTAATTTTGTAAAATATGTCAAAATTCGTTAAAAATTCATCAAAATTCGTCATAAATTGCATAAATCTTTATGAAATTCATTGAAAATCGGCAAAATTTGTTAAAAATTCGTCTTATTTTTGTCAAAAATTCATCAAAATTACCGTTAATTTGATAAAATTCGTCATAAATTGCATAAATCTTTATGAAATTCATTGAAAATCGGCAAAATTTGTTAAAAATTCGTCTTAATTTGTCAAAAATTCATCAAAATTACCGTTAATTTGATAAAATTCGTCATTATTTGTGTTAATTCTTATAAAATTCGTTGAAATTTGACAAAATTTGTTAAAAATTCGTCTTAATTTGTCAAAAAACCATCAAAATTACCGTTAATTTTGTAAAATATGTCAAAATTCGTTAAAAATTCATCAAAATTCGTCATAAATTGCATAAATTTTTATGAAATTCATTGAAGTTCGGCAAAATTTGTTAAAAATTCGTCTTAATTTGTCAAAAATTCATCAAAATCACTGTTAACTTGATAGAATTCATCATTATTTGCGTTAATTCTTATAAAATTCGTTGAAATTTGACAAAATTTGTTAAAAATTCGTCTTAATTTGTCAAAAAACCATCAAGATTGCCGTTAATTTTGTAAAATACATCAAGATTCGTTAAAAATTAATCAAAATTCGTCATAAATTGCATAAATTTTTATGAAATTCATTGAAATTCGGTAAAATTTGTTAAAAATTCATCTTAAGTTGTCAAAAATTCATCAAAATTACCGTTAATTTGATAAAATTCGTCATTATTTGTGTTAATTCTTATAAAATTCGTTGAAATTTGACAAAGTTTGTTAAAAATTCGTCTTAATTTATCAAGAAACCATCAAAATTACCATTAATTTTATAAAATACGTCAAAATTCGTTAAAAATTCATCAAAATTCGTCATAAATTGCATAAATCTTTATGAAATTCATTGAAATTCGGCAAAATTTGTTAAAAATTCGTCTTAATTTGTCAAAAATTCATCAAAATTACCGTTTATTTGATAAAATTCGTCATTATTTGTGTTAATTCTTATAAAATTCGTTGAAATTTGACAAAATTTGTTAAAAATTCGTCTTAATTTATCAAGAAACCATCAAAATTACCATTAATTTTATAAAATACGTCAAAATTCGTTAAAAATTCATCAAAATTCGTCATAAATTGCATAAATTTTTATGAAATTCATTGAAATTTGTCAAAATTTGTTTAAAATTCGTCTTAATTTGTCAATAATTCATCAAAATTACCGTTTATTTGATAACATTCGTCATTATTTGTGTTAATTCTTATAAAATTCGTTGAAATTTGACAAAATTTGTTAATAATTCGTCTTAATTTGTCAAAAAATCACCAAAATTACCGTTAATTTTGTAAAATACGTTAAAATTCGTTAAAAATTCATCAAAAATCGTCATAAATTGCATAAATCTTTATGAAATTCATTGAAATTCGGCAAAATTTGTTAAAAATTCGTCTTAATTTGTTAAAAATCTATCAAAATCACTGTTAATTTGATAAAATTCATCATTATTTGCGTTAATTCTTATAAAATTCGTTGAAATTTGACAAAATATGTTAAAAATTCGTCTTAGTTTGTCAAAAAATCACCAAAATTGCCGTTAATTTTGTAAAATACGTCAAAATTCGTTAAAAATTCATCAAAATTCGTCATCAATTGCATAAATTTTTATGAACTTCATTGAAATTCGGCAAAATTGGTTAAAAATTCGTCTTAATTTGTTAAAAATCTATCAAAATCACTGTTAACCCTTTGGCTATAAGGACGAGTCTGACTCGTGGTAAAAAATTTGTGCTATAAACGAAAACAACGAGTCTGACTCGTTGTAAAGATTTGTTCCATAAGCGAAAACCACGAGTCTGACTCGTGCTAAATCTTTTGTGTCCTATTGTCCTTAGTTTTCTTTCTTGCAAGTTCGGGTACACGGCTAAACGCAGCTAAACGGTTGAATGTCACGGCGCGCGATCAATTTTCTCGCATACTATGGCACGCGTAATTGGCAGATGTTGTGTAGGCCAAGGGGTTAATTTGATAAAATTCATCATTATTTACGTTAATTCTTATAAAATTCGTTAAAATTTGACAAAATTTGTTAAAAATTCGTCTTAATTTGTCAAAAAACATCAAAATTACCATTAATTTTCTAAAATACGTCAAAATTCGTTAAAAATTCATCATAAATTGCATAAATTTTTATGAAATTCATTGAAATTCGGCAAAATTTGTTAAAAAATTCGTCTTAATTTGTCAAAAATTCATCAAAATCACTGTTAATTTGATAAAATTCGTCATTATTTGCGTTAATTCTTATAAAATTCGTTGAAATTTGACAAAATTTGTTAAGAATTCGTCTTAATTTGTCAAAAAACCATAAAAATTGCCGTTAATTTTGTAAAATACGTTAAAATTCGTTAAAGATTCATCAAAATTCGTCATAAATTGCATAAATCTTTATGAAATTCATTGAAAATCGGCAAAATTTGTTAAAAATTCGTCTTAATTTGTTAAAAATTCATCAAAATTACCGTTTATTTGATAAAATTCGTAATTATTTGTGTTAATTCTTATAAAATTCGTTGAAATTTGACAAAATTTGTTAAAAATTCGTCTTAATTTGTCAAAAAACCATCAAAATTACCGTTAATTTTGTAAAATACGTCAAAATTCGTTAAAAATTCATCAAAATTCGTCATAAATTGCATAAATTTTTATGAAATTCATTGAAATTCGGCAAAATTTGTTAAAAATTCGTCTTAATTTGTTAAAAATCTATCAAAGTCACTGTTAATTTGATAAAATTCATCATTATTTGCGTTAATTCTTATAAAATTCGTTGAAATTTGACAAAATTTGTTAAAAATTCGTCTTAATTTGTCAAAAAATCACCAAAATTACCGTTAATTTTGTAAAATACGTCAAAATTCGTTAAAAATTCATCAAAATTCGTCATAAATTGCATAAATTTTTATGAAATTCATTGAAATTCGGCAAAATTTGTTAAAAATTCGTCTTAATTTGTCAAAAATTCATCAAAATTACCGTTTATTTGATAAAATTCGTCATTATTTGTGTTAATTCTTATAAAATTCGTTGAAATTTGACAATATTTGTTAAAAATTCGTCTTAATTTGTCAAGAAACCACCAAAATTGCCGTTAATTTTGTAAAATACGTCAAAATTCGTTAAAAATGCATCAAAATTCGTCATAAATTACATAAATTTTTATGAAATTCAATGACATTCAGCAAAATTTGTTAAAAATTCGTCTTAATTTGTTAAAAATCTATCAAAATCACTGTTAATTTGATAAAATTCATCATTATTTGCGTTAATTCTTATAAAATTCATTGAAATTTGACAAAATTTGTTAAAAATTCGTCTTAATTTGTCAAAAAACCATCAAAATTGCCGTTAATTTTGTAAAATACCTCAAAATTCGTTAAAGATTCATCAAAATTCGTCATAAATTGCATAAATTTTTATGAAATTCATTGAAATTCGGCAAAATTTGTTAAGAATTCGTCTTAATTTGTTACAAATCTATCAAAATCACTGTTAATTTGATAAAATTCATCATTATTTGCGTTAATTCTTATAAAATTCGTTGAAATTTGACAAAATTTGTTAAAAATTCGTCTTAATTGGTCAAAAAACCACCAAAATTACCGTTAATTTTGTAAAATACGTCAAAATTCGTTAAAAATTCATCAAAATTCGTCATAAATTGCATAAATTTTTATGAAATTCATTGAAATTCGGCAAAATTTGTTAAAAATTCGTCTTAATTTGTTAAAAATCTATCAAAGTCACTGTTAATTTGATAAAATTCATCATTATTTGCGTTAATTCTTATAAAATTCGTTAAAATTTGACAAAATTTGTTAAAAATTCGTCTTAATTTGTCAAAAAATCACCAAAATTACCGTTAATTTTGTAAAATACGTCAAAATTCGTTAAAAATTCATCAAAATTCGTCATAAATTGCATAAATTTTTATGAAATTCATTGAAATTCGGCAAAATTTGTTAAAAATTCGTCTTAATTTGTTAAAAATCTATCAAAGTCACTGTTAATTTGATAAAATTCATCATTATTTGCGTTAATTCTTATAAAATTCGTTAAAATTTGACAAAATTTGTTAAAAATTCGTCTTAATTTGTCAAAAAATCACCAAAATTACCGTTAATTTTGTAAAATACGTCAAAATTCGTTAAAAATTCATCAAAATTCGTCATAAATTGCATAAATTTTTATGAAATTCATTGAAATTCGGCAAAATTTGTTAAAAATTCGTCTTAATTTGTTAAAAATCTATCAAAGTCACTGTTAATTTGATAAAATTCATCATTATTTGCGTTAATTCTTATAAAATTCGTTAAAATTTGACAAAATTTGTTAAAAATTCGTCTTAATTTGTCAAAAAATCACCAAAATTACCGTTAATTTTGTAAAATACGTCAAAATTCGTTAAAAATTCATCAAAATTCGTCATAAATTGCATAAATTTTTATGAAATTCATTGAAATTCGGCAAAATTTGTTAAAAATTCGTCTTAATTTGTTAAAAATCTATCAAAGTCACTGTTAATTTGATAAAATTCATCATTATTTGCGTTAATTCTTATAAAATTCGTTAAAATTTGACAAAATTTGTTAAAAATTCGTCTTAATTTGTCAAAAAATCACCAAAATTACCGTTAATTTTGTAAAATACGTCAAAATTCGTTAAAAATTCATCAAAATTCGTCATAAATTGCATAAATTTTTATGAAATTCATTGAAATTCGGCAAAATTTGTTAAAAATTCGTCGTAATTTGTCAAAAATTCATCAAAATTACCGTTTATTTGATAAAATTCGTCATTATTTGTATTAATTCTTATAAAATTCGTTGAAGTTTGACAAAATTTGTTAAAAATTCGTCTTAATTTGTCAAAAAATCACCAAAATTACCTTTAATTTTGTAAAATACGTCAAAATTCGTTAAAAATTCATCAAAAATCGTCATAAAATACATAAATTTTTATGAAATTCAATGACATTCAGCAAAATTTGTTACAAATTCGTCTTAATTTGTTAAAAATCTATCAAAATCACTGTTAATTTGATAAAATTCATCATTATTTGCGTTAATTCTTATAAAATTCATTGAAATTTGACAAAATTTGTTAAAAATTCGTCTTAATTTGTCAAAAAACCATCAAAATTGCCGTTAATTTTGTAAAATACGTCAAAATTCGTTAAAAATTCATCATAATTCGTCATAAATTGCATAAATTTTTATGAAATTCAATGACATTCAGCAAAATTTGTTAAAAATTCGTCTTAATTTGTTAAAAATCTATCAAAATCACTGTTAATTTGATAAAATTCATCATTATTTGTGTTAATTCTTATAAAATTCGTTGAAATTTGACAAAATTTGTTAAAAATTCGTCTTAATTTATCAAAAAACCACCAAAATTACCGTTAATTTTGTAAAATACGTCAAAATTCGTTAAAAATTAATCAAAATTCGTAATAAATTGCATAAATTTTTATGAAATTCATTGAAATTCAGCAAAATTTGTTAAAAATTCGTCTTAATTTGTTAAAAATCTATCAAAATCACTGTTAATTTGATAAAATTCGTCAAAATTTGTTAAAAATTCGTCTTAAATTCTCAAAAAACCACCAAAATTACCGTTAATTTGGTAAAATACGTCAAAATTCGTTAAAAATACATCAAAATTTTTATTAAAACCAACAGATTTGTTATAGTTACTACCAAAAAAATTAAAAAGATTCCTAAATACACCAATGATTTTTGACCAAATTGATCCTAATTTTATTTGCTTATAAATTAATTTTATTTTATGTTATAGTGTTCGGAAGAAGTTTAGAAGAAGATTTAAAAGGAGATACATCGGGAACATTTAAACGACTAATGGTATCTTTATGTAACGCTTGTAGAGATGAATCTATGGTGACTAACCAAGCAAATGCGGCTTTAGACGCTCGAGAATTACTCAAAGCAGGTAAATATTTACTTTTTCTTAACTTTTTTTTCCCCTTTTATTTATATAAAAGAGTTAAAAATAAATTTTTCTTTTAAATAGGTGAATTAAGATTGGGAACTGACGAATCGACCTTCAACATGGTTCTCTGTCAAAGGAACTTCGCTCAATTACGTTTAATTTTCGAGGAGTATTATAAAATCACCGGACACGATATCGAACAAGCTATCAAAAACGAATTTTCCGGTAATTCTAAAGATTGTTTCTTGGCTATTATACGTTCGATTAGGAATCAACCGGGATTTTTCGCTAAGTGCCTTCGAAATTCCATCGCTGGATTAGGTACGAACGATAAGAAGTTGATAAGAGTTGTGGTTACGCGGTGCGAGGTTGATATGGGGGAGATTAAGCAGAATTATTTAGCACAGTATGGAAAAACTTTAGCCGATGATATTAAGGTATTTAAAAAACATTTTTTTTAATTAAAAAAATAAATTAAAAATTAATTTTCTATTTTAATTTTTTTTCTTTTTAGGGAGATACTTCCGGAGATTATAAGAAATGTTTATTGGCTTTAATCGGAGAGTCTTAGAATTAATCTAAGAATTAATTTTAGATTTTATTTAGTAATTGACGAATTTTTTGACAATATTAATGTACAAATAGTTTTATTATAGTTTATAAAATGTGCTTTTTATCTCCAATATTTTTATGGCATTTTATATAAACAATATACACATGAATAATGAATGTTTAAACGAATATTTGGCTTAATGTGATTACTATTCTCGTTTTATACATAAATAAAATGTATTTTAGACTGATAAATATTTTGTAAACATTTAAAAACATTTTAATGTTGTCTAATGTTGTATCTTCTTAAATGTATTGAAAAAAAAATTTATTAAAATATAATAATCTATTAAAGCGAGTGTTAATATGTTCAGAATTGTATCGGAATCTACCATATATCAATTAAAATTGACTATAGTCTACTATATAGTAGTTTATTTCCTATAAAATAAACAAATTTAAACTGGATATTTATGAAAATATCTACACAAATTGAATTATTAAAGAATTAAACACCAAATTGTTACTTCGACACTTAAAACCGAGTTTTAACAACTATTCTTAAACTTAACCTAATTCCAAGTCCCCTTTTATTCTAAATATTAGCCTCTTCTCATTCATATGTTGTAACTAAGGTTCCGTCTATGTATATTTATTAGTTTCTTTTAAATTAATTAATAAAAAAATTTATTTATATTGATTGTGAGGTTATGTTAGTTAAAAGTTTCAATGTATCGTTAATAGATGGCACTAATCTTCAATTTTTTTTAACTGACAATGAAATTTAATTTAATTTAATTATAAATATTTAAAATTCTACTTTTGATTTTTAATTTAAGATAAATTTTAATTTAAAACGTAAAATTTTCTTCTTTATAAATAAATGTATTTCAATTGATTTTTAAAATAGCAGTTATAATAGGAGTTATCTATGTAAAATAGTTGGTAAAAACTTCATGGTATTGTTAATGGATGGCGTTAATCTTCAAATATTTAAATTGAAATTAATTTAATTTAATGATTTATATATTTAAAATTCTACTTTTAATTTTTAATTTAATCTAAATTTTAATTTAAAACGTAAAATTTTTTTTATTCATAAATAGATTTATTCAAATTGTTTTTTAAATTTAAATAGTTGTTAAAAAGATTCATTATATTGTTAATAGATGGTGTTAATCTTCAATCATCTAAATTGAAATTAATTTAATTTAATTATTTACATTTAAAATTTTGCTTTTTATTTTTAATTATTTACTAATTTTAATTTAAAATTGATATAAAGTATTTTGGTTAATTGTAAATTTATATTAAGTAAATTCATATTGATTTTGACATTGAGTTGTCAAAAGTTTCAAAGTATTATTAATAGATGGCTCTTAAAATTTTCTTGATAAGATTATTAATTTGTATTTAATTTTAATAATGATTTTAAAAACACATAGAATTTATTTATACTAAAGAAATAAAAGTTAGTTAAATTTTTTATTTTCTTTTATTATAACTCTTTTATTTATAACTACTCTCCGTCTACATTTTAAAATTTGTACATTATCTACATAATAAGTGATGATATTTTCTCTAAAATTTCTACATTCCAAATACCACAAAAAATACTGTTATTAATATGTCTTTTTAATTTTTATTAATCTCCTTTAAGGTGCTAATCTCTCGTAAAACCAACCGTCTTCACCCTCGTGTAACATTTTATTATCCGAAGCTTCCTCACAAGAAACCCTTCTAAATCGAATTCGATCGTGAATCCTATCACTTTGTCCCTGCCAGAATTCTATAAAGTTCGGTATCACTTTATAACCACCCCTATATAAAAAAAAATTTTAAAAAATAACATCGTATATTAAAATACATTCATTTAATAACTTAAAATAACCAAAACTAACCATTGTTCCGGTCGTGGAACTTCCCCTTCACCATATTTCTTCCGTAATTCAACTTCCCGTTCTAATAAAACATGTCTACCTTCAATCGGTTTACTCTGATCGCTACAAAGCGCTCCGATTTGACTACCGTAAGGTCTAGTTTTAAAATAATCATCGGCATCTTTTAACGGTAACTTTTCTACTTTTCCTTCAACCCTTACGGATCTATGAATCGGTGGCCAATAAAACGTAAGAGCCGCAAACGGATTTTCCTCTAATTCTTGTCCTTTTCGACTTGTATAATGTGTAAAAAATATAAATCCTGTCTTATCGAAACCTTTACATAAAACATATCGAGCGGAAGGAACCCCACTTCTATAATTTTCTTTTTAAGTGATTTTTTTGAGGTTATATCTTTACTTACTTTGTAGCCGTAGCTAAACACATTGAATTTGGTTCGATAATTGATTTGTCTTCTCTTGCTTCGGCTAACCATTGCTCAAAAATAGCAAACGGACACTTTATAGGTAAGTTATCTTCTATTAATAAGTTACTTCTGTTATTATAACACGTCCTCATATCTTAAATAAATAAATCTTATTTGTACTACAGTAAAACGATAAAATTAATCTTAAATTTAATTACCACCGAGATTAGCCATTTGATAAATAAAGATTAATTATTATTTAGAAAGGAAATGCACCTTGAAAAAACTTTTTACGCTCTCTACTTGTCCTCGAATATTGACGAAGTAATTTCTTAATAACTAATAAGGTCATAATGACAATTTTAATCTAAAAGTTCAAATAGACAACCAAATAGACAATGTTATCTTTTATATTTGTTTAAAATTGGGTTTAAAAAACCTATATTTTTAGAAAAGTGAGGTTATGTATCAAATAATTAAAATTATTTTATTTATTTATAAATTTTGATTTAAATACTTTAAATAGGTGTAAATTAAATAAATAAAGTTTTTTTAATGATTTTATTAATAATTTAAAAATACAAAAATAATTTATTCAATGAAAAAATTTTATTTTTTAAATTATTCAGATTTAAAATTTTCGTTAACTCTCAATAGATGGCGCTTTAATTTAACCATTGATTTTTTATAAATTAAAATTATCAATTTTGATTTAATGTTTTAAATAGATGTAAATTAAATAAATAGAGTTTTTTTTAATGATTTTATTAATAATTTAAAAGTACAAAAATAATTTATTCAATGAACAATTTTATTTTTTAAATTATTCAGATTTAAAATTTCCGTTAACTCTCAATAGATGGCGCTATAATTTAACCATTGATTTTTATAAATAAAAATTATTAATTTTGATTTAATGTTTTAAATAGATGTAAATTAAATAAATAGAGTTTTTTTAATGATTTTATTAATAATTTAAAAATAAAAAAATAATTTAATCGATGAAAAATTCTATTTTTTAAACTATTCGTGTTTAAAATAAATTTCCGTTAACTCTTAATAGATGGCGCTGTAATTAAACCATTGATTTTTATAAATAAAAATTATTAATTTTGATTTAATGTTTTAAATAGATGTAAATTAAATAAATAGAGTTTTTTAATGATTTTATTATTAATTTAAAGATAAAAAATAATTTATTTGATAAAAAAGTTAAATATCTTAAAATCGATTTAAAACAAATTTCCATTAAACCTCAACAGATGGCGCTATTGTTATTGATGATTTTTTTAAAATAAAAATAGAATTTATTTGTAATAAGAAGTACAATTGATTAATAAAATCATTTCAAATAAAAATACATTATTTTTCTTAAGATTTTCTTTTAAATTCAGTTTTAAAACACAATTTTTAAATTTTCTTTAAATATTAATTTTATTAAAAATATCAATAGATGGCGCTGAAAAAGAAGATTTTATTTTTTTTACAAATAAAAATAAAATTGATAAAAAAAGTATTATTTATTAATGAAGTCTTTTTAAATGACAGTAAATTTTTCTTAATTTTTTGTTTTAAAAGTATTTTTTTATTATCTAGATTTAAATGAGATTTTCATTAAATCTCAATAGATGGCGCTATTAAATAACTATCGATGAACTTTTTTAAATGAAAATAGAATTTATTTATATAAAAAAAATTTAATTTATTAGTAAAATTACCTTAAATAAAAATACAATTTCTTCTTTTTAAGTTTAGTTTTAAAACATAATTTTTAAAGTTTTTTTAAAATTTCGATTTTATTAAAAATATCAATAGATGACGTTAAAATAACCAATGAAATTTTAATCTTTTAAATAAAAATAATATTTATTTATATTCAAAAAAATTATTTATTAATACTTTCAAAAAATCTAGATAATACTTTAATGAAATTTTTCTAAATTAAAATAAAGTTTTTATGAATTTTATTTTAAAATATGATATGGAAATAAAGTGAGGTTATGTTTATGTTAAATGTCGTGTGTCAACATTATTGTTAATAATAATCATAAATAAATCAAATTTAAAGCGATTTTAAAATGGAAAACGATCAAAAAATGGAATTAAACACCGTTTCGTATTCTCCGATAATAGTAGCGTTAATAACCCTTTTAATAACTATTGGTAAACCTTCCAGATGTTGCTAAAACATTAGTTGGTGATTTTAACCTAATTTACTTCTTGTTTTAGTCTTATTTTTCATTTACAAGGCGAAAAAATCGACTAGAAGGGCTGTATTAATAACCGGGTTGTGTAATTCAGGTAAAACGTTGTTGTTTACGAGATTGGTTCATCAGAAATTTGTCGATACTTATACATCGATGAAAGAGAATGTTGGGGATTATTTAATAAATAATTCAATGATACGTGTTGTGGATATCCCGGGAAATGAAAGGGTTAGAGAGAAATTCTTCGAAAAGTATAAAAGCGAGGCTAAAGCGTTGATTTATGTCATTGATTCGAGTTTAATTCAACAAGAAATTCGAGATGTTGCCGAATATTTATATAATGTGTTAACGGATCTTGGTGGGATGAATAGTCGAGTGAAAGTATTGATTTTATGTAATAAACAAGATATTCCGTTCTCGAAAAATAGTGTTGCTATTAAATCGATACTTGAAAAGGAATTGTGAGTTTTTAAAAAAGTTGTAATTGTTTTTGGTATTAATTTATATGTTTTAAGGACTACTTTACAACGTACTAAATCAAGTCAGTTGGATTCCGTTGATCCGAAAGCTAGGAAAAGTGAGAGTTTGTTATCGGAAGGTGAAAATTTTGATTTTTCTTTGTTGTCTCCGATTCAAGTTGATTTTGCTAATTGTTACGTGACGAATGAGGATAAAGATTCGACGAATGTTGAAGAATTAGAAAAATGGTTGGGAAAAATCGCTTAAAATTTGTTCGATGGATTTTTTTTTGATAAATTTATGTAAATGTTTTTTTTCATTTATGTTTGATAATAAATCATTTCAAAGTTGAATTTTTATTTTGTATGATTATAAATGTCACAAGTAAGAAATGGAATTTGTATTAATGGAAAGTTAAAATATTGTATTTTGTAATAAAAAGATCAAAATTTATCTAAATGTTACCCAAAAAATTAAAAAAATTCCCAAAGATGATCAAAATTTTTGACAGTTCATAACCTAGCTTCTTTTAAAATTTTGTTCAACTTTAAAAAATTGTAGTGACTTTATTTTTTAAAATTAAGAAATGGAATTTACACTAATTGAAAGTAAAAATATTCTATTTTATAGTAAAAAAATCAAATTTTCTCTAAATATAACCCAAAAAATTAAAAAAATTCCCAAAGATGATCAAAATTTTTGACAGTTCATAACCTAACTTTTTGAAAATTTTAACCAACTTTAAAAAATCGTGGAGACTTTATTTGTTTTAATTAAGAAATAAAATTTGTATTAATTAAAAGCTAAAGTATTCTATTTTGTAATAAAAAAGTCAATTTTATTCTAATTATTACCCAAAAAATTAAAAAAATTCATAAAGTTGACTAAAATTGTTTATAACCTAAAAAAAGAGGAAAAAAATAGAAAATCATTTAAGAATTAAAGTTAACGTAACTTAATTTATATTAAAATTGTTAAAAAATGACTTAATTTAGTCTAAAATTTTAATATCTCACTTATAATCTTTCAAAATCATCGATTTTTTTCCAAAATTTCACGAAATTTGGTGCTAAATTATTGAATTTCGTTTAATTTCATCAAAATTTTTTCGAATTCCATTAAAAAGTAACTTAATTTAACGTGAAATTGTGAAATTTCGACAAAAATTTTCAAAATTCGTCCAATTTCGTTTGAAAATTTACGAAATTTCGTCTAAAATTGTCGAATTTCATTGAAAAATAACTTAATTTAGCTAAAATTGTGAAATTTTATCTCAAATTTCTTAAAATTGTCGAATTTCGTTTGAAATTTCACGAAATTTCGTCTAAAATTGTCGAATTTCATTGAAAAATAACTTAATTTAGGTAAAAATGGTCAAATTTTATCTCAAATTTCTTAAAATTGTCGAATTTCGTTTGAAATTTCGTTTAAAATTGTCGAATTTCATTGAAAAATAACTTTATTTAGCTAAAAATTGTGAAATTTTATCTCAAATTTCTTAAAATTGTCGAATTTCGTTTAAAATTGTCGAATTTCATTGAAAAATAACTTAATTTAGCTAAAAATTGTGAAATTCTATCTCAAATTTTTTAAAATTGTCGAATTTCGTTCGAAATTTCGTCTAAAATTGTCGAATTTCATTGAAAAATAACTTAATTTAGCTAAAAATTGTGAAATTTTATCTCAAATTTCTTAAAATTGTCGAATTTCGTTTGAAATTTCACGAAATTTCGTCTAAAATTGTCGAATTTAATTGAAAAATAACTTAATTTAGCTAAAAGTTGTGAAATTTTATCTCAAATTATTTAAAATTGTCGAATTTCGTTTGAAATTTCACGAAATTTCGTTTGAAATTGTCGAATTTCATTGAAAAATAACTTAATTTAGCTAAAAATTGTAAAATTCTATCTCAAATTTCTTAAAATTGTCGAATTTCGTTTGAAATTTCACGAAATTTCGTTTAAAATTGTCGAATTTCATTGAAAAATAACTTAATTTAGGTAAAAATAGTCAAATTTTATCTCAAATTTCTTAAAATCGTCGAATTTCGTTTGAAATTTCACGAAATTTCGTTTAAAATTGTCGAATTTCATTGAAAAATAACTTAATTTAGGTAAAAATAGTCAAATTTTATCTCAAATTTCTTAAAATTGTCGAATTTCGTTTGAAATTTCACGAAATTTCGTTTAAAATTGTCGAATTTCATTGAAAAATAACTTAATTTAGGTAAAAATAGTCAAATTTTATCTCAAATTTCTTAAAATCGTCGAATTTCGTTTGAAATTTCACGAAATTTCGTTTAAAATTGTCGAATTTCATTGAAAAATAACTTAATTTAGCTAAAAATTGTGAAATTTTATCTCAAATTTCTTAAAATTGTCGAATTTCGTTTGAAATTTCACGAAATTTCCTCCAAAATTATCGAATTTCATTGAAAAATAACTTAATTTAGCTAAAAATTGTGAAATTTTATTTCAAATTTCTTAAAATTGTCGAATTTCGTTTGAAATTTCACGAAATTTCGTCTAAAATTGTCGAATTTCATTGAAAAATAACTTAATTTAGCTAAAAATTGTCGAATTTTATCTCAAATTTCTTAAAATTGTCGAATTTCGTTTGAAATTTCACGAAATTTCGTCTAAAATTGTCGAATTTCATTGAAAAATAACTTAATTTAGCTAAAAATTGTGAAATTTTATCTCAAATTTCTTAAAATTCTCGAATTTCGTTTGAAATTTCACGAAATTTCGTCTAAAATTGTCGAATTTCATTGAAAAATAACTTAATTTAGCTAAAAATTGTGAAATTTTATCTCAAATTTCTTAAAATTGTCGAATTTCGTTTGAAATTTCACTAAATTTCGTCTAAAATTGTCGAATTTCATTGAAAAATAACTTAATTTAGCTAATAATTGTGAAATTTTATCTCAAATTTCTTAAAATTGTCGAATTTCGTTTGAAACTTCACGAAATTTCGTTTAAAATTGTCGAATTTCATTGAAAAATAACTTAATTTAGCTAAAAATTGTGAAATTTTATCTCAAATTTCTTAAAATTGTCGAATTTCGTTTGAAATTTCACGAAATTTCGTCTAAAATTGTCGAATTTCATTGAAAAATAACTTAATTTAGCTAAAAATTGTGAAATTTTATCTCAATTTACTTAAAATTGTCGAATTTCGTTTGAAATTTCACGAAATTTCGTTTAAAATTATCGTATTTCATTGAGAAATAACTTAATTTAGCTAAAAATTGTGAAATTTTATCTCAAATTTCTTAAATTCACGAATTTCGTTTGAAATTTCACGAAATTTCGTCTAATATTGTCGAATTTCATTGAAAAATAACTTAATTTAGCTAAAACTTGTGAAATTTTATCTCAAATTTCTTAAAATTGTCGAATTTCGTTTGAAATTTCACGAAATTTCGTCTAAAATTGTCGAATTTCATTGAAAAATAACTTAATTTAGCAAAAAATTGTGAAATTTTATCTCAAATTACTTAAAATCGTCGAATTTCGTTTGAAATTTTACAAAATTTCGTTTAAAATTGTTGAGTTTCATTGAAAAATAACTTAATTTAGCTAAAAATTGTGAAATTTTACCCCAAATTTCTTAAAATTGTCGAATTTCGTTTGAAATTTCACGAAATTTCGTCTAAAATTGTCGAATTTCATTTAAAAATAACTTAATTTAGCTAAAAATTGTAAAATTTTATCTAAAATTTCTTAAAATTGTCGAATTTCGTTTGAAATTTCACGAAGTTTCGTCTAAATTTGTCGAATTTCATTGAAAAATAACTTAATTTAGCTAAAATTGTGACATTCTATCTCAAATTACTTAAAACTGTCGAATTTCGTTTGAAATTTCACGAAATTTCGTCTAAAATTGTCGAATTTCATTGAAAAATAACAATTTAGCTAAAAATTGTGAAATTCTATCTCAAATTTCTTAAAATTGTCGAATTTCGTTTGAAATTTCACGAAATTTCGTCTAAAATTGTCGAATTTCATTGAAAAATAACTTAATTTAGCTAAAAATTGTGAAAATTTATCTCAAATTTCTTAAAATTGTCGAATTTCGTTTGAAATTTCACGAAACTTCGTCTAAAATTGTTGAGTTTCATTGAAAAATAACTTTATTTAGATTAAAATTGTGAAATTTCATCTAAAATTTCTTAAAATTGTCGAATTTTGTTTGAAATTTCACGAAATTTCGTTTAAAATTGTCGAATTTCATTGATAATTAACTTAATTTAGCTAAAAATTGTGAAATTCTATCTCAAATTTCTTAAAATTGTCGAATTCCGTTTGAAATTTCACGAAATTTCGTTTAAAATTGTCGAATTTCATTGAAAAATAACTTAATTTAGCTAAAAATTGTGAAATTCTATCTCAAATTTCTTAAAATTGTCGAATTTCGTTTGAAATTTCACGAAATTTCGTTTAAAATTGTCGAATTTCATTGAAAATAACTTAATTTAGCTAAAAATTGTGAAATTTTATCTCAAATTGCTTAAAATTGTCGAATTTCGTTTGAAATTTTACGAAATTTCGTCTAAAATTGTCGAATTTCATTGAAAAATAACTTAATTTAGCTAAAAATTGTAAAATTTTATCTCAAATTTCTTAAAATTGTCGAATTTCGTTTGAAATTTCACGAAATTTCGTCTAAAATTGTCGAATTTAATTGAAAAATAACTTAATTTAGCTAAAAATTGTGAAATTTTATCTCAAACTGCTTAAAATTGTCGAATTTCGTTTGAAATTTCAAGAAATTTCGTCTAAAATTGTCGAATTTCATTGAAAAATAACTTAATTTAGCTAAAAATTGTGAAATTTTATCTAAAATTTTCTAAAATTGTCGAATATCGTTTGAAATTTCACGAAATTTCGTCTAAAATTGTCGAATTTCATTGAAAAATAACTTAATTTAGCTAAAAATTGTGAAAATTTATCTCAAATTTCTTAAAATTGTCGAATTTCGTTTGAAATTTCACGAAACTTCGTCTAAAATTGTTGAGTTTCATTGAAAAATAACTTTATTTAGATTAAAATTGTGAAATTTCATCTAAAATTTCTTAAAATTGTCGAATTTTGTTTGAAATTTCACGAAATTTCGTCTAAAATTGTCGAATTTAATTGAAAAATAACTTAATTTAGCTAAAAATTGTGAAATTTTATCTCAAATTTCTTAAAATTGTCGAATTTCGTTTGAAATTTCACGAAATTTCGTCTAAAATTGTCGAATTTCATTGAAAAATAACTTAATTTAGCTAAGAATTGTGAAATTTTATCTCAAATTTCTTAAAATTGTCGAATTTCGTTTGAAATTTCACGAAATTTCGTTTAAAATTGTCGAATTTCATTGAAAAATAACTTAATTTAGCTAAAAATGATGAAATTTTATCTCAAATTTCTTAAAATTGTCGAATTTCGTTTGAAATTTCACGAAATTTCGTTTAAAATTGTCGAATTTCATTGAAAAATAACTTAATTTAGCTAAAAATTGTGAAATTTTATCTCAAATTTCTTAAAATTGTCGAATTTCGTTTGAAATTCCACGAAATTTCGTCTAAAAGTGTCGAATTTCATTGAAAAGTAACTTAATTTAACAAAAAATTGTGAAATTTTATCTCAAATTTCTTAAAATTGTCGAATTTCGTTTGAAATTTCACGAAATTTCGTCTAAAATTGTCGAATTTCATTGAAAAATAACTTAATTTAGCTAAAAATTGTGAAATTTTATCTCAAATTTCTTAAAATTGTCGAATTTCGTTTGAAATTTCACGAAATTTCGTCTAAAATTGTCGAATTTCATTGAAAAATAACTTAATTTAGCTAAAAATTGTGAAATTTTATCTCAAATTTCTTAAAATTGTCGAAGTTCATTTGAAATTTCATGAAATTTCGTCTAAAATTGTCGAATTTCATTGAAAAATAACTTAATTTAGCTAAAAATTGTGAAATTTTATCTCAAATTACTTAAAAATTGTCGAATTTCATTTGAAATTTCACTAAATTTCGTCTAAAATTGTCGAATTTCATTGAAAAATAACTTAATTTAGCTAAAAATTGTGAAATTTTATCTCAAATTTCTTAAAATTGTCGAATTTCGTTTGAAATTTCACGAAATTTCGTCTAAAATTGTCGAATTTCATTGAAAAATAACTTAATTTAGCTAAAAATTTTGAAATTTTATATCAAATTTCTTAAAATCATCGAATTTCCTTTGAAATTTTACGAAATTTCGTCTAAAATTTTCAAATTTCATTGAAAAATAACTTAATTTAGCTAAAAATTGTGAAATTTTATCTCAAATTTCTTAAAATTGTCGAATTTCGTTTGAAATTTCACGAAATTTCGTCTAAAATTATCGAATTTCATTGAAAAATAACTTAATTTAGCTAAAAATTGTGAAATTTTATCTCAAATTTCTTAAAATAGTCGAATTTCGTTTGAAATTTCACGAAATTTCGTCTAAAATTGTCGATTTTCATTAAAAAATAACTTAATTTAGCTAAAAATTGTGAAATTTTATCTCAAATTACTTAAAATTGTCGAAGTTCATTTGAAATTTCGTCTAAATTTGTCGAATTTCATTGAAAAATAACTTAATTTAGCTAAAAATATTTGAAATTTTATCTCAAATTTCTTAAAATTGTCTAATTTCGTTTGAAATTTTACGAAATTTCGTTTAAAATTGTCGAATTTCATTGAAAAAACTTTATTTATCTTAAAGTTGTGCAGTTTCATTTAAAATTTTCTAAAATCCGATTTTCTTCCCAAAATTTCACGAAATTTGGTGTAAAATGATCTAAAATTGTTGAATTTCGTTTAATTTCACCTAAACTTTTTCGAATTTCATTGAAAGATAACTTAATTTAGCTTGAAATTGTGTAATTTCGAGCAAAATTTTCAAAATTCGTCCAATTTCGTTTGAAATGTCACTAAATTTCGTGTAAAATTGTTGAATTTCATTGAAAAATAACTTTATTTAGATTAAAATTGTGAAATTTCATCTAAAATTTCTTAAAATTGTCAAATTTCTTCTAAAATTTCGCTAAATTTTGTATAAAATTGCCTAAAATGATTGAATTTCGTCTAATTTCATCTAAAATTTCCTTAAGTCATCGAATTTCGTCTGAAATTTTACCAGATTTCGGCAAAAATTGTCAAATTTCATTGAAAAATAACTTTATTTAGATTAAAATTGTAAAATTTTATCTAAAATTTGCTAACATCATCAAATTTGGCGATGAAAATTTTGACCAATTTTAAAAAATCGTGGAAACCTTATTTTTTTTTAAATTAAGAAATGATATTTGTATTAATTGAAAGCTAAAATATTCTATTTTGTAATAAAAAAGTCAATTTTGTTCTAATTATTACCCAAAAAATTTAAAAAAATCATAAAGTTGACTAAAATTTTTCCTAACCTTAAAAATTTCGATCAAATTTAAAAAATCGTGGAGACTTTATTTTTTTTAATTAAGAAATGAAATTTGTATAAATTGAAAGCTAAAATATTCTATTTTGTAATAAAAAAGTCAATTTTGTTCTAATTATTACCCAAAAAATTTAAAAAATTCATAAAGTTGACTAAAATTTTTTACTAAAACGTTTAAAAAGTTACAACTTTGTTATATATAATTCTGACTTTATTTATAAAAATAAAGAAAAGATTTCTTGGTTCTAGATAGATTGAACCTTTATCTTTAAAATTATATAAAAAAATCAACATAATTTATTAAAAATTTCCAGATATAAATTTTTTTCTAAACCTCAATATTTTGACATAACCTTAAAAAACGTATAAAATTATCATTCTTTAAAAAATCATACAGACTTTATTTATAGAAATTAAAACAAGATTTTTTAACTATAGATAGATTGAAACCTTATCTTTAAAATAACATATAAAAATCATCATGGTTTATTATAAAAATTTTGAGATATAATTTTTTTTGTAAACGTCATTTTGACATAATCTTAAAAAACCTATAAAATTAAGGTATTTTAAAAAAATCATTCTGACTTTATTTATAGAAATAAAGAAAAGATATTTTAATTCTAGATAGATTGAAGCTTTATCTTTAAGATTATATAAAAAAATCAACATAATTTATTAAAAATTTCCAGATATAATTTTTTTTTAAACCTCAACATTTTAACATAACCTTAAAAATTTTATAAAGTTATCATTTTTTAAGTAATCATACAGACTTTATTTATAGAAATTAAGACAAGATCTTTTAATCATAGATAGATTGAAACTTCGTTTTTAAAATAACATATAAAAATCATCATGTTTTATTATAAAAATTTCAAGATACAAATTTTTTTCTAAACATCATTTTAACAAAAAAAACCTACAAAATTAAGGTATTTTAAAAAATCATTCTGACTTTATTTATAGAAATAAAGAAAAGATCTTTTAGTTCTAGATAGATTGAAGCTTTATTTTTAAGATTATATACAAAAATCATGATGATTTATTAAAAATTTCCAGATATAAATTTTTTTCTAAACGTCAACAATTTGACATAACCTTAAAAATTATACAAAGTTGTCGTATTTTAAAAAATCACACAGACTTTATTTATAGAAATTAAGACAAGATTTTTTAATCATAGATAGATTGAAACTTCATCTTTAAAATAACATAAAAAAATCATTATGGTTTATTATAAAAATTTTGAGACATAATTTTTTTTGTAAACGTCATTTATAATCTTAAAAAACCTACAAAATTAAGGTATTTTAAAAAATCATTCTGACTTTATTTATAGAAATAGAGAAAAGATCTTTTGGTTTTAGATAGATTAAAGCTTTATTTTTAAGATTATATATAAAAATCATCATGATTTATTAAAAATTTCCAGATATAATTTTTTTTCTAAACGTCAACAATTTGACATAACCTTAAAAGTTGTACAAAGTTGTCGTATTTTAAAAAATCACACAGACTTTATTTATAGAAATTAAGACAAGATTTTTTTAATTATAGATAGATTGAAACTTCGTTTTTAAAATAACATATAAAAATCATAATGATTTATTATAAAAATTTCCAGTTATAATTTTTTTTCTAAACGTCAACAATGTGACATAACCTTAAAAATCGTACAAAGTTGTCGTATTTTAAAAAATCACACAGACTTTATTTATAGAAATGAAAACAAGATTTTTTTAATTATAGATAGATTGAAACTTCATCTTTAAAATAACATATAAAAATCATCATGGTTTATTATAAAAATTTCAAGATAGAATGGTTTTTCTTAGCCTATACACAATACACATATGGTACTTCATTCATTTCCGTTTATTTACAAAATTATGACAAATTAAAAAGTCATTTTAACTTCATGACATTTTCAAAACTCATCCAAACGTAAATTTCAAGTGAAACTCCTTCTAAATAACCATAATGATATAAAAAAAGACATCAAAATCACAACAACAGGTACGATGTTATTCGCTTAAAAACTTAACCATTAAATTTTGGTCTTTTATTAATTCTTTTTCTTTTTAGACGTTAATTTGTCTATCAAATCAAAATGAGCGCTTTGAAATTGATCATTCCAACAAAAAACATACAGATTCAATCCGTATTAAAACAAATCAAGCTATTAATCACAACAAACGGACCGAAATCGATGGATCCGATAAAATTATTCGATCAGTGGTTTGTCGAGTCTAAAAACTTTTGTGATCCACGAGATATGATTTTAACAGCAATTTTAAAGTAAATTTTATTAAAAATTTAAAAAGATTTTATTACCGATTATTATTTTTTAGAGACGGATCGTTTATTTTACAACCGTTGCAAGTTCAATCTTATTCCGAACTAGGATTTAAATATTATTTATTAGAACGACCTGAATTTAGAGTTAGTATTTATAAATTTTAAAATTTATTTATAAATTAACTTAAAAATTAATTTATTTATTTAAAATTATATATTTTAGAAGAATGATTATGCAGCGTTAACATTTATTTGGCCATCGAAACGAATGGTACGGATAGAAGGAATAACAAAATACCTTCCGAAACATGAAACCGAACAATTTTTCTTTAATCGGATTCCATATGAAGAACAAATAACGATGTTTTGTTTTTGTACGTTGAAAGCTGTTAGTAATAAAGCGGTTTTAAGGGAAAAAGTAGATGAAACTAAGAAGAAATACCCGAAAGGAAACGTTCCGTTACCGGCTTTTTTGTAATTATGTTAAGTTTAAGTTTAAATTTTAAATATTATGAGTATATTTTATTTTATTTTAGTTGTGGACATTTATTAGAGCCGAAAAATATAGAATTTTATGAACACACCGGTGATGCTTTTCAGAGACGGTTAAAGTTTTTGAGGAAAGACGAGAAGCCGGAAGAGAAAGATCGGAAGTTGTTTCAAGGGGAAAACGGTTGGAATTATCAAATTTTGTCTCCGTAAAGTTATTAAAAAAGTTAAAAACGTAAATAAACGATTAATATATTAAATTGTTAGTAAATAAATAACACTTGAAATTTTATGACTGTCAAATAATTGTCAAAAAAATTTAAAAAAAGGGTTATTGTGAAATATCAAAAAAACGTTAAAGAAATGTAAAAAAATTTTAAAGAAATGTCAAAAAATTTTAAGGGAATGTCAAAGAATTTTAAGGAAATGTCAAAAAAATTTAAAGAAATGTCAAAAAATATTTAAAAAATGTCAAAATTTAGAAGAAATGTCAATAATTATTAAATAAATGTCAAAAAATATCAAAATTTCAAAGAAATGTCAATGAATGTCAAAAAAATGTTTCGAAATGTCAGAGTAATGTTAAATATTTGCTAAAAAAGCGATTAATATATTAAGTAGTTAATAAATAATACTTGAAATTTTCTGAAATGTCAAATAGTGGTAAAGAAATGTCAAAAAATGTTAAACAAATGTCAAAAAAATGTAAAAATTTAGAAGAAATGTCAATAATTATTAAATAAATGTAAAAAAATATCAAAATTTCAAAGAAATGTCAATGAATGTCAAAAAAATGTTTCGAAATGTCAAAGTAATGTTAAATATTTGCTAAAAAAGCGATTAATATACTAAGTGCTTAATAAATAACGCTTGAAATTTTGCGAAATGTCAAAAAACTTTAAAGAAATGTTAAATAGTGTTAAGGAAATGTCAATAAATGTTAAACAAATGTCAAAAAAATGTCAAAATTTAGAAGAAATGTCAAAATTTAAAAGAAATGTCAACGAATTATAAGAAAAGGTCAAAAAAACTGCTTGAAGTGTCAACGAAATGTCAAAAAGTGTCAAAGGATTATTGAAAAATGTCAAAATTTCAAAGAAATGTCAACCAATAACAAATAAAAGTCAAAACGACGTGAAATTTTACTAATATCAAAGAATTGTCAGAAAAATTTAAATAAGTGGGAAAGAAATGTCAAAAAAAGTTAAAGAAATGTCAAAAAAAATGTCAAAATTTAATAGAAATGTCAACAAATAATAAAAAAAAGTCAAAAAACTGCTTGATATTTCACAAATATCAAAGAATTGTTAAAAAAATTAAAAAAAGTGTCAACGAAATGTCAAAAAGTGTTAAAGAAATGTCAAAATATCTAAGAAATGTCAATGAATAACAAAGAATGTCAAAAAAACTGCTTGAAATTTTACAAATGTCAAAGAAACGTCAAAAAATAAAAAATAATATCAACAAAATGTCAAAAAAATGTCAGAAAAAGTTAAAGAAATGTCAAAATTTAATAGAAATGTCAACAAATGATAAACAAGTAATAAAAAACTGCTTGAAATTTCGCAAATATTAAAGAAATGTCAAAAAAATTTAAAAAAGTGTCAACAAAATGTCAAAAAAAAGTTAAAAAAAATGTCAAACTTTTAAAGAAATGTCATTGAATAACAAAAAAAGTCAAGAAACTATTTAAAATTTTACAAATGTCAAAGAAACGTCAAAAATAAAAAAATAATGTCAACGTAATGTCACAAAAAAGTTAAAGAAATGTCAAAATTTAATAGAAATGTCAAGTAATAATAAGAAAAAGTCAAAAAACTGCTTGAAATTTCACAAATATCAAAGAATTGTCAAAAGAATTTAAAGAAGTGTCAACGAAATGTTAAAAAAAGTTAAAGAAATGTCAAGAAAAATGTCAAACTTTCAAAAAAAATTTTAATAAATAACAAAAAATTACTTAAAATTTTACAAATGTCAAAAAATTATGAAAATAACTTCAACAAAATATCAAACTTTTAAAGAAAAGTCAAAAAATTAAAAAAATAATTTCAACGAAATGTCAAAAAAATGTCAAACATGTAAGGTAATGTCAATAAATGAAAAACGTCAAAAAGCTGCTTGAAATTTTGCAAATGTCAAAGAAACGTCAAAATAATAAAAATAATTTCAACGAAATGTCAAAAAGTGTTAAAGAAATGTCAAAATATCAAAGAAATGTCAATAAATAACAAAAAAATGTCAAAAATACTGCTTGAAATTGTTCAAATGTCAAAGAAACGTCAAAGAATGAAAAATAATGTCAGCGAAATGTCAAAAAGTGTTAAAGAAATGTCAAGAAAATGTCAAAATTTAGTAGAAATGTTAACGAATGATGAAGAAAAGTTAAAAAAACTGCTTGAAATTTCGTAAATATCAAAGAATTGTCAAAAAATTTTAAAGAAGTGTCAACGAAATGTCAAAATATCAAAGAAATGTCAATGAATAACAAAAAATATCAAAAAAACTGCTTGAAATTTTATAAATGTCAAAGAAACGTCAAAAAATAAAAAATTATGTCAATGAAATGTCAAAAAAAGTTAAAGAAATGTCAAAAAGTGTTAAAGAAATGTCAAAAATGTTAAAATTTAATAGAAATGTCAACAAATGATAAAAAAGTTAAAACACTACTTGAAATTTCGTATATATCAAAGAATTGTCAAAAAAAATTAAAGAAGTGTCAACCAAATGTCAAAAAGTGTTAAAAAAATGTCAAAATATCAAAGAAATGTCAATGAATAACAAAAAATTGTCAAAAAAACTACTTAAAATTTTACAAATGTCAAAGAAACGTCCAAAAAAGAAAAATAATGTCAACGAAATGTCAAAAAATATTTTAAAAATGTCAAAATTTAATACAAATGTCAACTAATGATAAGAAAAAGGTAAAAAACTGCTTAAAATTTCATGAATATCAAAGAATTGTCAAAAAAATTTAAAGAAGTGTCAACGAAATGTCAAAAAAATGTAAGAATTTCAAAAAAATTTTTAATAAATAACAAAAAATTGCTTAAAATTTTACAAATGTCAAAAAATTATGAAAATAACCAACAAAATGTCAAACTTTCAAAGAAAAGTCAAAAAAATACTTTCAACGAAATGTCAAAAAAATGTCAAACATGTAAAGTAATGTCAATAAATAAAAAAACGTCAAAAAGCTGACTGAAATTTTACAAATAATGTCAAAGAAACGTCAAAATAATAAAAATAATGTCAACGAATGTCAAAAAAAGTTAAATAAATGTCAGAAAATCTCAAACTTTCAAAGAAATTTCAATAAATAACAAAAAATTACTTAAAATTTTACAAATGTCAAAAAATTATGAAAATAATTTTAACAAAATGTCAATAAGATGTCAAACTTTGAAAGAAAAGTCAAAAAATTAAATAAAAATAATTTCAACGAAATGTCAAAAAAACGTCAAACTTACAAAGTAAAATCAATAAATAAAAAATGTCAAAAAACTTGACATTATCATTTGAAATTTGACAAATGTCAAAGAAACGTCAAAAAAATTAAAAAGTAATGTCAACAAAATGTCAAAAAAGGTCGGAAAACTTCAAAAACGTTGAAAAAATGTCAAAGAAAAAACGATTTTATTATTCTTTGAGTTATTAATGTTTAATAAACGATTTTAAGATAAAATTTTATAAACTAAAAAGTCAAAAAAATACAAAAATCACATTTATTTCCGCACTATTTCTAAGATATATCTATTTATTCCATCCGTAGACATCCAAATTGTTTCAAAATTAAAACAATTATCTTTAATTAAAGCATCTTCGAACTGTTTTATCCCTCCTCCGACACCAAAATAATATGATTTTGCAGCCAAATATCTAATTATTTATTAAGAAAGCCCATCAAAAAAAAAAAACATCTTTTTCATTAACAAATCAATTTCTAAAAGGATACATTTTTCCATCATTTTTAAGTAATCGTTTAAACAAATCAATCAACTTCCAATAATTATCCACATTATAAATCGTCTCCGATGTAAAGATATAATCATATTTTTCTTTTTCATGTTTATATAAAAGATCGGTGAATGATTTCCAATCTCCGGAATAAAATCGACAATTATTTCTTAAAGTCTCATTCGATTGCGTTGTTAAAAACATATTTAATGAAGTTACGTATTCAATCACATCGGAATTCTATTAAAAAAAACAACTTTTTAAATAATTTATTTATATAAAACAATTATTTATATAAAACATAATTAATAAATCAACCCACGTAATCCTGAAAATCAACAAACGATCCTTTTAAAAGTGTTAATAATCCGATAATTCCCATTCCGCAACCTAAATCTAACACATTTTTATCTTTTAAATCTAAATTAATATTTGAGATAAAATCAACTAAGTCGTAGGTACAATCCCAAACTTTTAAACCACCTTCATAAACACTAGCTATTAAATCGGAATGGTTTTTATCCGCTCGTAATATTTCACTTTTTAATTCATTTAAATCATCTTTTAATATATCGATAACACTTTTAGGTTTGATATATTGTACAATTTCATTGTTAAATTCCAATTTAGTACATTCTAAATCTTTATGAGTGAGAATTTGATTTATTAAGGTTGTATTCGGTAAAATTTGTTTTGATTCGATCCATTTTAAATCCTTTTTGTTATCTGAAATAATAATAAATGTACAAAAAAACTATTTGAAGAATTATTTTATTTACTTAGATTATTTTCATTAGTACTATTATTAATTTCTTTATTAAAATCGAATTTAAACATTTTAAAAGTGATTCTTTTAAGAAAAGTTAGGTTATGTTAAAAATGATATGTACATAAATAAATTCAGGGTCACCAACCGATTTTTAATTTTTAATATTAAGAAATTATAATTTAAAAATGAATTATAAACCAAAATTTAATAATTTTACTATTTAAATATTAAAATTACGTTTAAAATAAAATAATAAATAAATATGGTTAAATTTTAAAGTTATATTTTTATTTTCAAATTAAGATTTTGAATCTGTCATTAACTGTCATTAAAAACATAACCTTAAAATATTAAACGTCAAGGAGATATTTATTCAAATAAATCTTAAATAATTGATTTATAACGAATAAAAATTAAGATGGGGGACGAAGAAGATCCTAAAGAATACCGATGGGAAACTGGATATGAAAAAACTTGGTAAATATCCCAAGGTTATCTTGGTTTTAAGATATCCATAGAAAAAAACCAAAATTAAAAAAATCTCTTAAAGGGAGGCTATAAAAGAAGATGATGATGGTTTTCTTGAAGCTTCGATTACAGATATTATTCAAAGGGCGAAAAGAAAACGCCAACAAGGAAAGCGGGTGAATACGAAGTTAGGAATGATGAGACATATATTCGTCGTCGTAGATTGTTCCGATGCGATGTCTTGTCAAGATTTAAAACCGACCAGGTTGCTTTGTACGATAAAAGTTGGTTATTTTTTTATTTAAAATAGTTGTAAATGTATTAAAATGATTTTTTTAGTTGTTGGAGAATTTTATTGAAGAATTTTTCGATCAAAACCCGATAAGTCAAATGGGAATAATCATTATGCATAATAAAAGAGCGGAAAAAGTTAGCGATTTAGCTGGAAATTATCGAAAACATATAAGGGTTGTACAGAAATTAGCTAAAACTTCTTTAGTTGGTGAGCCGTCGATTCAAAATGGGTTGGAATTAGCAATGAAGACGTTAAAGTTGTTACCGAGTCATGCGAGTAGGGAAATTTTGGTTATTATGGGGAGTTTAACGACTTGTGATCCTACGGATATTAATACAACAATTAATGTAGGATTTTTTTTGTAAATGAAACTTAAAACATTCTAGTTTTAAATGAAAAAGACAGTTTTATTCTAAGTATTGTCAAAAAAATTTAAAAAATTTTCAAAGTTGGTAAACATTTTTTTAGGTTAGAAAATCAACAATTTTTAAAAAAATTCATCAAAAATTCATTTTTAAAGATTTTGATTTGATTTTTTTTCTAAATGAAACTTAAATCATTCTAGTTTTAATTAAAAAAGACCGTTTTATTCCAAGTGTTGTCAAAAAAATTAAAAAAAATTCCAAAGTTGGTAAAAAAATTTTTAGGTTAGAGAATTAACAATTTTTTAAAAAATTCATCAAAAATTCATTTTTAAAGATTTTGATTTGATTCTTTTTCTAAATGAAACATAAATCATTCTAGTTTTAATTAAAAAAGACCGTTTTATTCCAAGTGTTGTCAAAAAAATTAAAAAAATCTTCAAAGTTGGTAAAAATTTTTTTAGGTTAGAAAATTAACAATTTTTTAAAAAATTCATCAAAAATTCATTTTTAAAAATTTTGATTTGATTTTTTTTTCTAAATGAAACTTAAATTATTCTAGTTTTAATTAAAAAAGACCGTTTTATTCTGTTTTATCAAAAAAATTAAAAAAATTTTCAAAGTTGGTAAAAATTTTTTTAGGTTAGAAAATTAACCATTTTTTTAAAAATTCATCAAAAATTCATTTTTAAAAATTTTGATTTGATTTTTTTTCTAAATGAAACTTAAATCATTCTAATTTTAATTAAAAAAGACCGTTTTATTCTAAGTGTTGTCAAAAAAATTAAAAAAATTTTCAAAGTTGGTAAACATTTTTTTAGGTTAGAAAATTAACAATTTATAAAAAAATTCATCAAAAATTCATTTTTAAAAATTTTGATTTGATTTTTTTTCTAAATGAAACTTAAATCATTCTAGTTTTAATTAAAAAAGATCGTTTTATTCCAAGTGTTGTCAAAAAAATTAAAAAAATTTTCAAAGTTGGTGAAAATTTTTTTAGGTTAGAAAATTAATCATTTTTAAAAAAATTCATCAAAAATTCATTTTTAAACATTTTGATTTGATTTTTTTCTAAATGAAACTTAAATCATTCTAGTTTTAATTAAAAAAGACAGTTTTATTCCAAGTGTTGTCAAAAAAATTAAAAAAAATTTCAAAGTTGGTAAAGATTTTTTAGGTTAGAGAATTAAGAATTTTTTAAAAAATTTATAAACAATTTATTTTTAAAGGTTTTGATTTGATTTTTTTTCTAAATGAAACTTAAATCATTCTAGTTTTAATTAAAAAAGACCGTTTTATTCCAAGTGTTGTCAAAAAATTTAAAAAAAATTTCAAAGTAGGTAAAAAATTTTTTAGGTTAGAAAATTAACAATTTTTTAAAAAATTCATTTTTAAAGATTTTGATTTGATTTTTTTTCTAAATGAAACTTAAATTATTCTAGTTTTAATTAAAAAAGACCGTTTTATTCCAAGTGTTGTCAAAAAAATTAAAAAAATTTTCAAAGTTGGTAAAAATTTTTTTAGGTTAGAATATTAACAATTTTTAAAAAAATTCATCAAAAATTCATTTTTAAAGATTTTGATTTGATTTTTTTTCTAAATGAAACTTAAATCATTCTAGTTTTAACTAAAAAAGACCGTTTTATTCCAAGTGTTGTCAAAAAATTTAAAAAAAATTTCAAAGTTGGTAAAAAATTTTTTAGGTTAGAAAATTAACAATTTTTTAAAAAATTCATCAAAAATTCATTTTTAAAGATTTTGATTTGATTCTTTTTCTAAATGAAACTTAAATCATTCTAGTTTTAATTAAAAAAGACCGTTTTATTCCAAGTGTTGTCAAAAAAATTAAAAAAAATTTCAAAGTTGTTAAAAAAATAATAAAAAAAATTTTATTTTCTTTTTTGATAGGTGTTAAAAACGGAAGGTGTTCGTTGTTCGGTGATTGGTTTAGCAGCCGAAGTACACATCTGTAGACAATTAGCGAATCAAACCGGAGGCGTTTATAACGTAATTTTAGATGATTGCCATTTCAAAGAGTTATTATTTCAACAAGTCGATCCACCTCCGGCTGCGATGTGTTTAGAATCTAGTTTGATTAAAATGGGATTTCCACATCAAATGTCTGTTGAAGGAACTGAAGAGCCTTTAACTATGTGCATGTGGTAAAAAATTATATTTAATTAAAATTTAAAAATGAAATTTAAAATTTTAAAATTAAATCTTTAATTGAATTGTTATGCAACCCAATTAACATCAGTCTTATTAAGTGTATGTTGGGTTGCATACCTAATTTAGAATTTTATTTTTTAATTTTAATTTTATTTATTTTTAGTCATGTTGATAGTCATGAAGATGGAAGTAAATTAACTACAGGTGGTTATTATTGCCCGCAATGTTATAGTAAATACTGTGAATTACCCGTTGAGTGTAGAGCGTGCGGATTAACTTTGGTTTCCGCTCCGCATTTGGCTCGATCTTATCATCATTTATTTCCGGCTGCTAATTATAAAGAGATTGCTTTTACTAATCAAGTTGCGAATTGTTTTTCTTGTCAGAAAAACTTTACTGATACAGATTTACAGGTAAAATTAAATTTAAATTAATTTTTTTTTGATTTTATAAGATAATAGTTTAAAATAATATTCATAGATGGCGCCATTTTTCTTCTTTTTGAATTTTTTTAAATTCATTAATTTAATCAAATTGGTTTTTAATTACTAATTTATTTATTTATTTTTAGGTGTATTTATGTCCAAATTGTAACAAAATCTTTTGCTTCGATTGTGATATCTTCATCCACGATATCCTTCATACTTGTCCGGGATGTGCAACAAATCCGGCAACATTCCAACTTTCACACAGTTAAATTTCACTTATATTAAGTGCTAAATATTAAAAAAATAAAATTTTCTTAAATAAAATAAAAAAATTAGTTGTTCAAATTAGTTTAGTTTTTGAGTTATTTGAAATTAAAGTTGAAAAATTGACATTTGAGGTTATAATTAAATTTTATTTATAACTCAATAAATATTAAAAATTCAACAAAAATGTTTATAACGAAAAATATTCAGAATAAACTAAGTTATAATTTTTATTTAAACAATTTTTTTTTATCTATCTTACTTTTTGAGTTAATTGAAGTTAAAAATGAAAAATTTACATTTGAGGTTATAATTAAATTTTATTTATAACTCGATAAATATTAAAAATTCAACAAAATTGTTTATAACAAAAAATATTCAGAATAAACTAAGCTATAATTTTTATTTGAAAAATTTTTTTGTATCTATCTTTTTGAGTTACAAAGTAGTGGATTTGGAGTTTGAGTGTTTAGCTCTTCTTCTCCAGTCTCAAGGTTTATGCTTCACTTTTTTTCCATTAAAATCTGGGATCTGGGTATGATGAGTACATTTTGATTACTTTATTCGTACTATATTTTAATTTGCCTAATCATTATTATTTTTTGATATATTCTTCAAAATTTCCAATCTCTTCACCAAAATAACGAATTTTACATCAAATTTTATAAAATAACTTTCATTTAATTTGACAGTTAAAACTGAAAAAAACTAATTTAAGGTTATGTTGGGATCTGTCAAAGTAAATACAATTTCGATTGACTGATTTTTTTTATATTAGAAAAAAATTCGATTGACCGATTTATTTATATTAAAAAAAATTTCGTTTGACCACTTTTTTTTGTATTAAAAAAAATTTCGATTGACCGTTTTTTTATATTAGATAAAAATTTCGATTGATTGATTTTTTTTATATTTGATAAAATTTCGATTGACTACTTTTTTTATTAAATAAAATTTCGATTGACTTCAAATTTCATGGTTTTAAGCTGAATTAACTTATATTTTTAATGAAATTTGAACATTTAAATGAAATTGAATGAAATTTTAGGTAAAATTAGATGATTTTAGAACATTTTATACAAAATTTCATGATTTTAGACAAAATTAAGTTGTATTTTTAATGAAATTTGAACATTTTAGATGAAATTTAATAATTTTAGGCTATTTTATATGAAATCGCATGAAATTTTAGATATAATTAGATAATTTTAGAAAATTTTAGATGAAATTTCATGATTTTAGAAAAAATTAAGTTGTATTTTTAATGAAATTTTAATATTTTAAATGAAATTCAATCATTTTAGACAATTTTATACGACATTCGATGAAATTTTAGGTAAAATTAGATGATTTTAGAAAATTTTAGACGAAATTTTATTATTTTAGACTAAATTAAGTTATATTTTTAATAATATTTGAACATTTTAGATTAAATTCAATAATTTTAGGCAATTTTATATGAAATTCAATGAAATTTTAAATGAAATTAGACCATTTTAGAAAATTTTAGATGAAATTTCATCATTTTAAGTTAAATTAAGTTATATTTTTAATGAAATTTAAAAATTTTAGATGAAATTCAATAATTTTTGATAATTTTATATGAAATTGTACGAAATTTTAGATAAAATTGATCGATTTTAGAAAATTTTGGACGAAATTTTATAATATTAGACAAAATTAAATCATTTTTTTAATGAAATTTGAAAATTTTAGATGAAATTCAATAATTTTAGACAATTTTATATGAAATTCAATGAAATTTTAGATGAAATTGAATCATTTTAAAAAATTTTAGACGAAATTGTACAATTTTAAGCTAATTTAAGTGATTTTCAAAGTGAAATTCGAACATTTTAGATGAAATTTGACGAAATTAATTTATTCTTGGACAATTTTATATGAAATTTAACGAAATTTTAAATGAAATTGGACGATTTTAATAAATTTTAGGCGAAATTCGATAATCTTTGACAACTATATGAAACTGAACAAAATTTTTGATAAAATTTCATAATTTTAAGCAAATTTAAATAATTTTTTTTTGAAATTCGAAAATTTTAGATGAAATTGGTCGGTTTCAGAAAATTTTAGACGAAATTCAATAATTTTTGACAATTTTATATGAAATTGAATGAAATTTTGGGTGAAATTGGTCGATTTTAAAAAATTTTAGATGAAATTTCATGATTTTTAAGCTAAATTAAGTAATTTTTTAATGAAATTCGAAAATTTGATATGAAATTAGACGAAATTTAATCATTTCAGATAATTTTATATGAAATAGAATGAAATTTTGGGTGAAATTGGACTATTTTAGAAAATTTTAAACGAAATTTCATGTTTTCAAACTGAATTAAGTTATTTTTTAAATGAAATTCGGAAATTTTAGATGTTATTGAACAAAATTCAATCATTTTAGATAATTTTATGTGAAATTGAATGAAATTTTAGACTAAATTGGACGATTTTAGAAAATTTTAGACGCAATTTCACAATTTTAAGTTAAATTAAGTTACTTTTAATGAAATTCAATAATTTTAGACAATTTTATATGAAATTAAACGAAATTTTAGATAAAATTGGACAATTTTAAAAAATTTTAGACGAAATCAATAATTTTTGACAATTTTATATGAAATTGAATGAAATTTTAGATGAAATTGGTTGATTTTAGAAAATTTTAGACGAAATTTCATGATTTTTAAGCTAAATTTAGTAATTTTTTAATGAAATTCAAAAATTTGATATGAAATTGGACGAAATTCAATCATTTTAGATAATTTTATGTGAAAATGTATGAAATTTTGGGTGAAATTGCTCGTTTTTAGAAAATTTTAGGCGAAATTTCATGATTTTAAAGTAAATTAAGTTATTTTTTTAATGAAATTCGAAAATTTTAGATGAAATTAGACGAAATTCAATAATTTTTGAAGATTTTATATGAAATTGAATTTGAGGTTAAAGTTGAAAAATTGACATTTGAGGTTATAATCAAATTTTAAATTAACTTCCTTAATATTAAAATTCAAGGAAATTGCTTATATCAAATAATACTTTTAATAAAATACGCTACAAGTTTTATTGAAAGAAATTTTTTCTATCTAAGTTAATTTTTGAGTTATTTGAATTTAAAGTTTTTAGGATTTTAAAAGATAATAGTTCGCAAAAATGTCAATAGATGACAATACTTGGAGATTGAAAAAAAAATCATTTTTAATTTAAAAAATCATTTGGATTTTTATAAATAATCTTTTAATTTTATTTATTACAAAGCAATACAATTATTAGTATTATTATAATAATTATTTATTTTATTTTAATTAAAAAGATGGTTTTATACATTTGACATTTCATTAAAGTTTGACATTTCAAGAAACATAACCTCACTTATTAAGTTTTAAGTTTTCATGCTTATTTCTACAAATTCACACTCAAAGGTATGTCTAAATCATTATTTTTATTCGATAAACACTAAAATATCTAACATATAAACCCACCTTATTTTAAGCATTAAATAATTTAGCTAAATAAAAAAATAAACATAACCTATAATAAATTAATTCATTTTAATCGCTTTTATTCTTCCATCTAAAGTAAGTACGTTTTTATTTATCTCATTTAAGTTAAGAGCAAAGCTCTCTTGAACCCCTTTTAGTAGACTCTTATTATTTTCAATATTACTTGCGGTTTCCGCTTGAAGTGTTTCAACGTGAACCAAAGCCTTATTAAAATCAACCGCTTTCTTATGAATTCCTTCCAAAGCTTTCAACCGTTCGATAGTTTGAGGTAAAATCTCCCCGATTTTTTCATGATCTTTAACCATCTCGTAAATTTCTAAGATTTTCTTATCACCTTCCGGATCGGGAACAATCTCTTTCTTCTTCTCAACGATATTTTCGAGTTTTTGAGCCAAAGCGGTTAATCTACCTTCGATGTGATCCAATTGAGACGAGTCTAACATACTTGCCGTTGAACTTAGATGCTGCGCAGTCTCGTAAAGTGTTCCTTTTGAGGTTAGAGTTGATAATCGGGTTAATTTTTCACTATCGTTACTTCCAAGGATGACTTCTAATCGATGTAGACGTCTTTCTAAGTCCGCTATGCGATTAGTTTGGGTTAATTGGGCTTGTTCGGGGCGGTATTGAAGTTGGAAGGTTATTCCGTCGGTTGATTCACCCGGTTCTTGATTTATCGAAGATGGTTGAGATTTAAATTGATCTAATTGGGCGAAAAGTTTCCTAAAAAAATTAATTTTTAATTTTTTAAACTTTAAATAATTTATTTAAAAATTTGTTAGAAAATAAAATAAATTAAAAAAAATAAATAAAAAAAAATTAACCTAAAAATTAACATAACCTCAAAAATTTTTAAAAAAATGCAATAACTCGCTTATTTTTTATCTGATTTTAATGAAATTTGTATTTAAATTAAAGAATTTTTAATAATCTTTAAGAATTTTTTAATAATTTAATTAATTTTTTATTTTTTTAACCTATAAAAATAAAAAATCTCAAAAAAAATTCCTTTTTTTGTATTTACTTGATTTGATTTCCTTGCGGATCCATAATACTAGAAGTAATATCCTCCCCAAGACTCTCCTCAAGTTTTAAATCTTTCAATTTCTTCAAATTCATCTCAACTTGTTTCCCGGAAACAACGCAAGACGAATCATCTTTTTTCTCGCTTTTAACTTGATTTATCTCTTCTAATAATTCACTCATTTCGCATTGTAACCTTTGATACTTTTGTAAAATCGTTTCTTTCTCTCCTTGACCGACCAATTCGTAAGAATACCCGGTACTCATGTTTCTTAAAATCCGATCGGAGAAATCTACTTTGATCGAGTTGAGGATTTTCCCTTTGTATTTATTGAAAGCGTCCGTAGGGGAAATGTTCATTTTTTCGACTACATCGCTTTCTTCCTCGTAAAAATCAGAGGTTTGGTCCGCTTCGGGAAGGTCGCTCGTTTCATAAACATCCGGTTCATCGTGAGCCTAAAATCCCGAATAAAATAGGGTTGTTTATTAAAAAAGTTTTAAAGGGAGGTTTGTACTTACGATTCCCGGTAAATCGGCGTATTTTGGATCAGCCATTTCGGAGAAAAATCGGCTTTAGTTGTTACTTTGATAGATAACCTCCAAATTTGGAACTGTCAAAGTTGAAGTGTCAAGGTGACGTTTATTAAAGTGAAGTTGGTTTATTATTTAAAAAAAAATTAATTATACAAAGAAAAAGTTTATTTATTTATTAAATAAAAAATAAATTTTTGTATTATTAAATAAAATTTTTTTCAATTTTTATTAATGTTTAGTTTTAGTGTTATACATTAATTATTAATGTTTAATTAATTTTATAAGAATACAGTTTAACTAAAATTTATTAGATGGCACTACTAGTAGTTTCTTTTGATTTTTAATTATTTTTATAAATAAAACGAATCAAAATACAATTCTTTTTAAATAAGTTTAAATAATAATTAAGAAAAAAAATTTATTGAGAAAAAAAAAATTTAAAAATCAATTTAAAGATAAATTATGTTTAATTTTATAAGAATAAAGTTCAACGAAAAGTTATTAGATGGCGCTACTATTAGTTCCTTTTGATTTTTAATTACTTTTATAAATAAAACGAATTAAAATACAATTCTTTTTAAATAAGTTTAAATAATAATCAAGAAAAGAAATTTATTAATAAAAATAAATTTAAAAATTAATTTAAGAACAAATTATGTTTAATTTTATAAGAATAAAGTTCAACTAAAATTTATTAGATGGTGCTACTAGTAGTTTCTTTTGATTTTTAATTATTTTTATAAATAAAACGAATTAAAATCAATTCTTTTTAAATAAGTTTAAAAAATAATCAAGAAAAAAAATTTTATTAATAAAAATTAAATTTAAAAATCAATTTAAAGACAAATTATATTTAATTTTATAAAAATAAAGTTCAACTAAAATTTATTAGATGGCGCTACTATTAGTTCCTTTTGATTTTTAATTATTTTTATAAATAAAACGAATTAAAATACAATTCTTTTTAAATAAATTTAAATAATAATCAAGAAAAAAAATTTTATTAATAAAAAATAAATTTAAAAGTCAATTTAAGAACAAATTATGTTTAATTTTATATGAGTAAAGTTCAACGAAAGTTTATTAGATGGCGCTACCATTTGTTCCTTCTGATTTTTAATAATTTTTATAAATAAAATGAATTAAAATACAATTCTTTTTAAATAAGTTTAAAAAATAATTAAGAAAAAAATTTTATTAATAAAAAATAAATTTAAAAATCAATTTAAGGATAAATTATGTTTAATTTTATAAAAATAAAGTTCAACTAAAATTTATTAGATGGCGTTACTAGTAGTTCCTTTTGATTTTTAATTATTTTTTTTAATAATTAAAAAAAATGAATTAAAATACAGTTTTTTTCTAAGTATGTTAATTAAATAGTCAAGAAAAAGAATATATTCATTAAAAATAAATTTAAAAAGGAATTAAATTTAATTTTTTAAATATTTTCATTATTGACATACTGACATCTATTGATATTTAATTGAAGTATTTTTAACATTTAAAAATTTTATAGTTGGAAAAAAAAGATTAAATAAAATTTATGTTTTTATTATTATTTATGATAATAATTTATCGGACGGTGTTTTAAATCATTGATAATTTAAAATCATATGTATATAATAAATTACAGTTATTAATTTAGACTTATTTTTTTTCTACTTTTTAAACATTCTACTTTTTGATCATCTTGTCATTTTGACAGTTTACATCATTTTGACAGGTTATGTCATTTTGACGTAAGTATATTTTTCTTTTTTACTAAATTGTGTGTTTTGGATACTAATTTTTAATTTTAATGATTGATTTTTTCGTTTTAGGTTTTGTGTTATTAATGCTACGTTTGGTTTCTATGCTGTGTTTTGATTTTTTATTATGGTTTTTAACCCTTTTGGATGTCAAGATTTTGAAGGTTATATTTTGGAATCTACATTCTTTTTTAAGGTATTTTGTGCTTTATGTTATATTAATTAATTCATTTTAGTTTAGAAAATGTTTATTAAATCTTATTATCTTAATTAACATTTATGGTTTTAATTTATAAGGATTTATTTATCGAAGAAAATGTTTTTAAAAAGATGACATTTAACGACTACATTTGAAATCAAAACTATTTGTCATTTTTAACTTATGTCTTGTTTATTTTATGTTTATAATCTGTTTATAGATGGTTTTTTATCCAATCGTAACAAAAACCAAACAAATCAGATAAAATCTAACTAATAATTCCCGTAAAAAAATTCTCGTAGTGCAAATAAAATCCCTCCATTTTCAAATTCCAACGAATTAAACCTCCAACATTTATAATGTCGCATTTATCTATGTATTGTTTAATATCTTATCAGGGCAGGTATTTTATTTGTAGTACACTGCGTAGAGTTGGCAATCAGTTCGGTCAGGTTTTCGGTTTGTGATAAAGCTCGTGATAACCAGTTTTTTTGGTTTTTAACTCCGGAGAAAGAAAAAAAAATGTTAATAATCTAAAGTATAAAAGTGTACGAGTGATATAAGTTATGATTATCGCGAATATCTGGTCGGTTTTTACCAGGAGAAAAAAATATGCCGCAGCAGCTAACGAAAGTACCCAATTGCGTCGAGTTTTATCCACCTTAGACCTTACGGCTTTGGGTGTTGGAAGTACTTTAGGTGTTGGAGTTTATGTTATAGCCGGGCAAGTTGCGAGGGATATTGCCGGACCGGCTGTTGTTGTTTCTTTTTTTATTGCAGCCGTTGCTTCTATACTTTCAGGTATAAACTCAAGTAATTTTTTAAAAATTCATATCTCAAAAACTAATTGTTTTAGAGACTTGATATTTTATGATGATTTAGATTAAACATTCTAGTTTTAATTAAAAAAGACCGTTTTATTCCAAGTGTTGTCAAAAAAATTAAAAAAAATTTCAAAGTTGGTAAAAATTTTTTGGTTAGAAAATAATTTTTTAAGAATTTATCAAAAATTCGTTTTTAACCATTTTGATTTGATTTTTTTTCTAAATGAAACTTAAATCATTCTAGTTTTAACTAAAAAAGGACGTTTTATTCCAAGTGTTGTCAAAAAAATTAAAAAAAATTTCAAAGTTGGTAAAATTTTTTTTAGGTTAGAAAATTAACAACTTTTTAAAAAATTCATCAAAAATTCATTTTTAACCATTTTGATTTGATTTTTTTTCTAAATGAAACTTAAAATATTCTAGTTTTAATTTAAAAAAACCGTTTTATTCCAAGTTTTATGAAAAAAATTAAAAAAATTTTCAAAGTTGGTAAAAATTTTTTTAGGTTAGAAAATTAACCATTTAAAAAAAAATTCATCAAAAATTCATTTTTAAAGATTTTGATTTGATTTTTTTTTCTAAATGGAACTTAAATCATTCTAGTTTTAATTAAAAAAGGACATTTTATTCTAAGTGTTGTCAAAAAAATTAAAAAAATGTTCAAAATCGATAAAAATTTTTTTAGGTTAGAAAATTTACAACTTTTTAAAAAATTCATCAAAAATTCATTTTTAAAGATTTTGACTTGATTTTTTTTCTAAATGAAACTTAAAACATTCTAGTTTTAATTAAAAAAGACCGTTTTATTTCAAGTTTTATCAAAAAAATTAAAAAAATTTCAAAGTTGGTAAAAAATTTTTTTAGGTAAAAAAATTTTTGATTAAAAAATTCATCAAAAATTCATTTTTAAAGATTTTGATTTGATTTTTTTTCTAAATGAAACCTAAATCATTCTAGTTTTAATTAAAAATAACCGTTTGATTCTAAGTGTTGTCAAAAAAATTAAAAAAATTTTCAAAGTTGGTAAAAATTTTTTTAGGTTAGAAAATTAACAATTTTTTTAAAAAATTCATCAAAAATTCATTTTTATAGATTTCGATTTGATTTTTTTTCAAAATGAAACTTAAATCATTCTAGTTTTAATTAAAAAAGGACGTTTTATTCCAAGTGTTGTCAAAAAAATTAAAAAAATTTTCAAAGTTGGTAAAAATTTTTTTAGGTTAGAAAATTAACAATTTTTTAAAAAATTCATTAAAAATTCATTTTTAAAGATTTTGATTTGATTTTTTCTCTAAATGAAACTTAAATCATTCTAGTTTTAATTAAAAAAGATCGTTTTATTCCAAGTGTTGTCAAGAAAATGAAAAAAATTTTCAAAGTTGGTAAAAATTTTTTTAGGTTAGAAAATTAACAATTTTTTAAAAAATTCATCAAAAATTCATTTTTAAAGATTTTGATTTGATTTTTTTCTAAATGAAACTTAAAATATTCTAATTTTAATTAAAAAAGGACGTTTTATTCCAAGTGTTGTCAAAAAAAATTAAAAAAAATTTCAAGGTTGGCTAAAATTTTTTTAGGTTAAAAGATTTTTGATTAGAAAATCATCACTTTAAAAAAATTCACGAGAAATTCATTTTTAAAGATTTTGATTTGATTTTTTTTCTAAATGAAACTTAAATCATTCTAGTTTTAATTAAAAAAGATCGTTTTATTCCAAGTGTTGTCAAAAAAATTTAAAAAAATGTCAAAGTTGGTAAAAATTTTTTTAGGTTAGAAAATTAACAATTTTTTAAAAATTCATCAAAAATTCATTTTTAAAGATTTTGGTTTGATTTTTTTTCTAAATGAAACTTAAATCATTCTAGTTTTAATTAAAAAAGACCGTTTTATTCTAAGTGTTGTCAAAAAAATTAAAGAAATTTTCAAAGTTGGTAAAAATTTTTTGGTTAGAAAATAATTTTTTAAAAAATTCATCAAAAATTCATTTTTAACCATTTTGATTTGATTTTTTTTCTAAATGAAACTTAAATTATTCTAGTTTTAATTAAAAAAGGACGTTCTATTCCAAGTGTTGTCAAAAAAATTAAAAAAATTTTCAAAGTTGGTAAAAATTTTTTGGTTAGAAAATAATTTTTTAAAAAATTCATCAAAAATTCGTTTTTAACCATTTTGATTTGATTTTTTTTCTAAATGAAACTTAAATCATTCTAGTTTTAATTAAAAAAGGACGTTTTATTCTAAGTTTTGTCAAAAAAATTAAAAAAGAAATTAAAGTTGGTAAAAAATTTTTTAGGTTAAAAATAATTTTTAAAAATTCATATCTCAAAAACTAATTATTAATGAAACTTGAAATTTTATCAGGATTTAGATTGAATGTTTATCTTTATTTTTACTAAAAATGAATCTTCTACGACTTTTAGTTTTTTCCTCAGAAGAGAAATTCTAACCTAACTTTTTTGACATGTCGATAAAATTTTTTCAATTTAAAAAAATTCATATCTCAAAAACTAATTGTTATTAAGACTTGAAATTTTATAAGGATTTAGATTGAAACTTAATCTTTATTTTTACCAAAAATGAATTTCCTACAACTTTTAGTTTTTCCCTCAGAGGAGAAAATGTAAATGTATTAACGTTTAGAATTAAAAGATTTTATTTTATATGATGATGCGTTATCGATAAAATATTTTTAAATTGGAATCTTTATAATTTTATAATTAGTGACGGCGAGATATGATTCATGATACTTAATAAAAACAGAATTACATCCTTAACCAAAAATTAACTGATAAAAACAGGTGGTTGTTTTGTAAAAAAAATATGGATTGTAACTTTGCTGATTAGATGCATTAATTAAATAAATAGAATAGAGTTTTTAATTGATGAAATTACTTAAAAGTTGGTTAATTTAAAATTGTATTTGGTGAGGTACTTTAATTTTTGGTTATGTAATTGGATAAAATTTTAGTTGGTTAAAGTATTTGAGAAATATCTTTTATAGTTAGGTGATTAAAGATGTGTGAGTAAATAAAATAATCGGGAATGTTGTATCTAAACTGGTTTTTTTAGTTGATACCGGGAATTAGATGCTTATCGAATGACAGTCAAGTGATGAGCGTTGACTTTGATGGAGATTAAATATTTAGATTTGTTGTCGAAACATGAATTTTATTAAAGGTTTTAGTTGAAAAAGAATTTTTTGTTGGATTTGTTTAGGATTTATCGATAAGTTTTTAGATTATAATAAATTAATAGATAATAACAACATAAATTGAACCTTTTGTTTATTTCTGATATTGGATTTTCGATTTTTCATATGAATTTTTTAGTCAATAAAATAATTTTAACCAAAACTGTCAATTTTGACGTTTTAAATGTCAAAATTATCCTAAAACTGTCAACGTTGACACTTGAAACGTTAAATTTTACTTAAAATCTCTCATTTTTGATATTAAGATATTATATTTTAATTAAAACTGCCAATTTTGACGTTTTAAATGTCAAAATTAACCTGAAACTGTCAACGTTGACACTTGAAACGTTAGATTTTACTTAAAATCTCTCATTTCTGACATTAAAACATTATATTTTAATTAAAACTGTCAATTTTGACGTTTTAAATGTCAAAATTAACCTGAAACTGTCAACGTTGACACTTGAAACGTTAAATTTTACTTAAAATCTCTGATTTTTGGTATTAAGACATTATATTTTACTTAAAACTGTCAATTTTGACGTTTTAAATGTCAAAATTAACCTGAAACTGTCAACGTTGACACTTGAAACGTTAAATTTTACTTAAAATCTCTCATTTTTGGTATTAAAACATTATATTTTAATTAAAACTGTCAATTTTGACGTTTTAAATGTCAAAATTAACCTGAAACTGTCAACGTTGACACTTGAAACGTTAAATTTTACTTAAAATCTCTCGTTTTTGGTATTAAGATATTATATTTCAATTAAAACTGTCAATTTTGACGTTTTAAATGTCAAAATTAACCTGAAACTGTCAACGTTGACACTTGAAACGTTAAATTTTACTTAAAATCTCTCATTTTTGGTATTAAAACATTATATTTTAATTAAAACTGTCAATTTTGACGTTTTAAATGTCAAAATTAACCTGAAACTGTCAACGTTGACACTTGAAATGTTAAATTTTACTTAAAATCTCTCATTTTTGATATTAAGACATTACATTTTAATTAAAACTGCCAATTTTGACGTTTTAAATGTGAAAATTAACCTGAAACTGTCAACGTTGACACTTGAAACGTTAAATTTTACTTAAAATCTCTCATTTCTGACATTAAAACATTATATTTTAATTAAAATTGTCAATTTTGACGTTTTAAATGTCAAAATTAACCTGAAACTGTCAACGTTGACACTTGAAACGTTAAATTTTACTTAAAATCTCTCATTTCTGACATTAAAACATTATATTTTAATTAAAATTGTCAATTTTGACGTTTTAAATGTCAAAATTAACCTGAAACTGTCAACGTTGACACTTGAAATGTTAAATTTTACTTAAAATCTCTCATTTTTGGTATTAAGACATTATATTTTAATTAAAACTGTCAATTTTGACGTTTTAAATGTCAAAATTAACTTGAAACTGTCAACGTTGACACTTGGAACGTTAAATTTTACTTAAAATCTCTCATTTCTGACATTAAAACATTATATTTTAATTAAAATTGTCAATTTTGACGTTTTAAATGTCAAAATTAACCTGAGACTGTCAACGTTGACACTTGAAACGTTAAATTTTACTTAAAATCTCTCATTTCTGACATTAAAACATTATATTTCAATTAAAACTGTCAATTTTGACGTTTTAAATGTCAAAATTAACCTGAAACTGTCAACGTTGACACTTGAAACGTTAAATTTTACTTAAAATCTCTCATTTTTGGTATTAAGATATTATATTTTAACTAAATCTGTTAATTTTGACGTTTTAAATGTCAAAATTAAACGGAAACTGTCAATGTTGACGTTTTAAATGTCATAATTAACCTGAAACTGTCAACGTTGACACTTGAAACGTTAAATTTTACTTAAAATCTCTCATTTCTGACATTAAAACATTATATTTTAATTAAAACTGTCAATTTTGACGTTTTAAATGTCAAAATTAATCTGAAACTGTCAACGTTGACACTTGAAACGTTAAATTTTACTTAAAATCTCTCATTTTTGGTATTAAGACATTATATTTTAATTAAAACTGTCAATTTTGACGTTTTAAATGTCAAAATTAATCTGAAACTGTCAACGTTGACACTTGAAATGTTAAATTTTACTTAAAATCTCTCATTTCTGACATTGAGGTATTATATTTTAACTAAATCTGTTAATTTTGACGTTTTAAATGTCAAAATTAAACGGAAACTGTCAATTTTGACGTTTTAAATGTCAAAATTAACCTGAAACTGTCAACGTTGACACTTGAAACGTTAAATTTTACTTAAAATCTCTCATTTTTGATATTAAGATATTATATTTCAATTAAAACTGTCAATTTTGACGTTTTAAATGTCAAAATTAACCTGAAACTGTCAACGTTGACACTTGAAACGTTAAATTTTACTTAAAATCTCTCATTTTTGGTATTATGACATTATATTTTAATTAAAACTGTCAATTTTGACGTTTTAAATGTCAAAATTAACTTGAAACTGTCAACGTTGACACTTGAAATGTTAAATTTTACTTAAAATCTCTCATTTCTGACATTGAGGTATTATATTTTAACTAAATCTGTTAACTTTGACGTTTTAAATGTCAAAATTAAACGGAAACTGTCAATTTTGACGTTTTAAATGTCAAAATTAACCTGAAACTGTCAACGTTGACACTTGAAATGTTAAATTTTACTTAAAATCTCTGATTTTTGGTATTAAGACATTATATTTTACTTAAAACTGTCAATTTTGACGTTTTAAATGTCAAAATTAACCTGAAACTGTCAACGTTGACACTTGAAATGTTAAATTTTACTTAAAATCTCTGATTTTTGGTATTAAGACATTATATTTTACTTAAAACTGTCAATTTTGACGTTTTAAATGTCAAAATTAACCTGAAACTGTCAACGTTGTCACTCGAAACGTTAAATTTTACTAAAATTCTCTCATTTTTGATATTAAGATATTATATTTCAATTAAAACTGTCAATTTTGACGTTTTAAATGTCAAAATTAACCTGAAACTGTCAACGTTGACACTTGAAACGTTAAATTTTACTTAAAATCTCTCATTTTTGGTATTAAAACATTATATTTTGATTAAAACTGTCAATTTTGACGTTTTAAATGTCAAAATTAACCTGAAACTGTCAATGTTGACACTTGAAACGTTAAATTTTACTTAAAATCTCTCATTTTTGGTATTAAGACATTATATTTTGATTAAAACTGTCAATTTTGACGTTTTAAATGTCAAAATTAACCTGAAACTGTCAACGTTGACACTTGAAACGTTAAATTTTACTTAAAATCTCTCATTTTTGATATTAAGATATTATATTTCAATTAAAACTGTCAATTTTGACGTTTTAAATGTCAAAATTAACCTGAAACTGTCAACGTTGACACTTGAAACGTTAAATTTTACTTAAAATCTCTCATTTTTGGTATTAAGACATTATATTTTAATTAAAACTGTCAATTTTGACGTTTTAAATGTCAAAATTAACCTGAAACTGTCAACGTTGACACTTGAAATGTTAAATTTTACTTAAAATCTCTCATTTCTGACATTGAGGTATTATATTTTAACTAAATCTGTTAACTTTGACGTTTTAAATGTCAAAATTAAACGGAAACTGTCAATTTTGGCGTTTTAAATGTCAAAATTAACCTGAAACTGTCAACGTTGACACTTGAAACGTTAAATTTTACTTAAAATCTCTCATTTTTGGTATTAAGACATTATATTTTAATTAAAACTGTCAATTTTGACGTTTTAAATGTCAAAATTAACTTGAAACTGTAAATTTTGACGTTTCGAATGTCAAAATTAACCTAAAACTGTCAACGTTGACACTTGAAACGTTAAATTTTACTTAAAAACTCTCATTTTTAACATTAAAACATTATATTTCAACTAAAACTTTCAATTTTAACGTTTTAAACGTCAAAATTAACCGGAAACTGTCAATTCTGACGTTTTAAATATCAAAATTAACCTGAAACTGTCAACGTTGACACTTGAAATGTTAAATTTTACTTAAAATCTCTCATTTCTGACATTGAGGTATTATATTTTAACTAAATCTGTTAATTTTGACGTTTTAAATATCAAAATTAAACGGAAACTGTCAATTTTGACGTTTTAAATGTCAAAATTAACCTGAAACTGTCAACGTTGACACTTGAAACGTTAAATTTTACTTAAAATCTCTCATTTCTGACATTAAAACATTATATTTTAATTAAAACTGTCAATTTTGACGTTTTAAATGTCAAAATTAATCTGAAACTGTCAACGTTGACACTTGAAATGCTAAATTTTACTTAAAATCTCTCATTTCTGACATTAAGGTATTATATTTTAACTAAATCTGTTAATTTTGACGTTTTAAATGTCAAAATTAAACGGAAACTGTCAATTCTGACGTTTTAAATGTCAAAATTAACCTGAAACTGTCAACGTTGACACTTGAAATGTTAAATTTTACTTAAAATCTCTCATTTCTGCCATTGAGGTATTATATTTTAACTAAATCTGTTAACTTTGACGTTTTAAATGTCAAAATTAAACGGAAACTGTCAATTTTGACGTTTTAAATGTCAAAATTAACCTGAAACTGTCAACGTTGACACTTGAAACGTTAAATTTTACTTAAAATCTCTCATTTTTGGTATTAAGACATTATATTTTAATTAAAACTGTCAATTTTGACGTTTTAAATGTCAAAATTAATCTGAAACTGTCAACGTTGACACTTGAAATGTTAAGTTTTACTTAAAATCTCTCATTCCTGACATTGAGGTATTATATTTTAACTAAATCTGTTAACTTTGACGTTTTAAATGTCAAAATTAAACGGAAACTGTCAATTTTGACGTTTTAAATGTCAAAATTAACCTGAAACTGTCAACGTTGACACTTGAAACGTTAAATTTTACTTAAAATCTCTCATTTTTGGTATTAAGACATTATATTTTAATTAAAACTGTCAATTTTGACGTTTTAAATGTCAAAATTAATCTAAAACTGTCAACGTTGACACTTGAAATGTTAAATTTTACTTAAAATCTCTCATTTCTGACATTAAGGTATTATATTTTAACTAAATCTGTCAATTTTGACATTTTAAATGTCAAAATTAAACGGAAACTGTCAATTTTGACGTTTTAAATGTCAAAATTAATCTGAAACTGTCAACGTTGACACTTGAAACGTTAAATTTTACTTAAATTCTCTCATTTCTGACATTAAAACATTATATTTTAACTAAATCTGTCAATTTTGACATTTTAAATGTCAAAATTAAACGGAAACTGTCAATTTTGACGTTTTAAATGTCAAAATTAACCTGAGACTGTCAACGTTGACACTTGAAACGTTAAATTTTACTTAAAATCTCTCATTTCTGACGTTAAGACATTATATTTTAACTAAAACTGAATTTTGAATTCTACATCTTTCAGTGTAACTGCATTGTGTTTTCTCATTTTATATTCTGTTTGAAACATTATTCACTATTCATTCTGAATTCTACTTCCTCGATTCTGGTTTCAGAATTCCACAAACTGGATTGTAAATGTTACTTTTTCTTTCACTTTATTTCCTTATCCTGTTTTCTGAATGAAGTATTTTTCACTCTTCATTCTGAATTCTGCTTCGTTGATTTTGCATTCTGAATTTTCAATTCTACATCTTTCAGTATAACTCCATTTTATATCCTTATTCACTTTGAAGCATTTTTTATAACTTTTTCGAATAGTTTGGTTAAAATTTTAGTAATTTATTAAAGAATAATGGAAAAATTAATAATTTTTTATTACTTTTTACTAATTAATTCCATTTTTTAATCATCCAATCTAAATTAATCATTAAAAATAAATAAAAACTTAACCTATAACTCTCCTGTCAAATTTGACATTTAAGCGACAGGTCCGGACTTAGCCTTTTTGTTTTATTTGAATATCGACAGAAATCGTTTAAATTTTTTTAAAAACGTTTAAATATTTATAAAAATCGAACGAAAATAAGGAAAAAATAATTCATTTTAACATAATTTTTTTCTTTTTTAAGGACTATGTTACGCCGAATTTGGATCAAGAATTCCAAAAGCTGGTTCAGCTTACGTTTACAGTTATGTGACGGTCGGAGAATTGGTAGCTTTTATAATCGGATGGAATTTAATACTTGAATATGTAATCGGTAAGTTTAGGTAAGAAATATTATTAGACAAAAAAAAATTCAAAATTATTCAAGATGAATTTATTAAAACTTTATTTTAAACCAAACCACTTTATTTATTAAAAACCAAATTTATTATTCATTTCTAATAATGAGTAGGTATACACTTTTGAGTTATCAACAATACAAGTACTTACAACCTACAAGCAATAAATATAGATAAACACCAGATAATAACGCGATCAATTAACCGTAACATGAATCACGTAACTTCTTCTCTTACGCGATCATTATAAAAAATTTTGATATAAAAATATCTATAAGTAGAGGAAATATTATTAAAGATAATTGATAAATATTAAAATTTTTGTAATTTTTTATGAATTTTTTTCAGGTGCGGCTAGTGTGGCAAAAGGAATAAGTTTATACGTGGATATGTTAGCTGAAGATGTCATTAAAAATACTTTTAAGGATATAGCTCCGATTGATTTTTCTATTATGGCGGAGTATTTTGATTTTTTCGCTTTTGGATTAGCACTTCTCTTCTCAGGTTGAATTAATAAACATACTTTATGTAAATTAATTTTTAATTTTGGAAAATATTTCAGTTGCTTTGGCTTTTGGTTTAAGGGAAAGTTCGAAATTAAATAACGTCATAACTGGTTTAAATTTGTTAGTTGTACTTTTTATTATTATCGGAGGAGCTATAAAAAGTAAGTTAAATTAAAAATTTGTTTATTTAATATATTTAAAAATTATTTTATTCTTATTTTGAAAGTTTTTAATTTCATAATTATTATTTTTTTTTTAGGTGATGTGGAAAATTGGAACATTCCCGCTAATGAATTAAAACCTAATATTGGTGATGGTGGATTTTTACCATTTGGAATAAAAGGAATGTTAAAAGGAGCTGCTACTTGTTTCTACGCTTTCGTAGGATTTGATTGTATCGCTACGGCTGGAGAGGAAGTAAAAAATCCAAAACGAGCGATTCCTTTTGCGATTATAGGCTCGCAAATGATTATTTTTATTGCTTATTTTGCGACGTCTACGGTTTTAACTATGATGGTGCCTTTTTACGAGCAAAATGTAAACGCGCCGTTTCCGTACGCTTTTTTATCGGTTGGATGGGATGAAGCTAAGTGGGTTGTTGCTATTGGTGGGATTTGCGGTTTATTTACCAGGTAAAATTATTAAATATTAATATAAATAAGGTTTTTTTTAAGAAAAGTGGAATTATGTTTATTTTTGGTTTTTATTTTTAGTTTGTTTGGATCTATGCTTCCCTTACCGAGGATTCTTTACGCTTTGGCTTCTGATGGGTTGATTTTTAAGTTTTTGGGGAAGGTTAATAAGACATTTTCAACTCCGCTTATTGGAACTCTTATTGCTGGAATAATTACAGGTAATTTTTAAGTTAAGTTTAATTTAAGATTTTTTAAATTTTTATAAATAAAGTCTCGAAGATTTTTTTAATGTTAAGTTAAAGATAATTTTTAAGTTAGGTTCGATCAAAATTTTTCGTTCTTTTTAATTTTTTGGTGATAATTAGAATAAATTTGATTTTTATGATGTAAAATAGAATGTGTAATCGTTAATTTAATTTAAAAATAGTTTTTTTAATTTTCATTAATGAATTTGTGGGATGATTTTTTCGCGCGTTTTCCGTTGGAATTCAAATTGAGACTAATTGTGAGACTTGCTCTGTGTTTTAGTATTTACATATGGTTTGGCGGAAATAACGGTCTTAAGTTGGCTTTAATTGGACAGGTTTAAACGCACTCAACCGTTCTTAAAACTGGGTGAACCGGCACCTCCACCTTTCTTCTTGTTTCTCTTCGAACTATTCGGTTAAAGGTGCATTTAAATTAGAGCGAACAGAAGCGAACGAACGAAAGAACACTAAATTTTTAATTATTTTGAAATCTACATCCAGATTAGACTGTGTTTTATTGGGTTGTGATTTCTACATCTTCGAATGAAGATTTTGGATTTTATAGTTCACCTTTTTTACATTGCCTCATTCTGATTTCTGTATTTTAGTTAGATTCTATATTTGAGATGCACTGTTACATTTGTGACATTTTACATCCTCTATTTGAAATTTTACATCTTCTATTTGAAATTTTACATTTTGAATTCTACATTTTCTAGAACTCTACACAGAATTTACACATTTCCTATTTTGTATTTTTCATTTTGTATTTTAGTTTCTACATTTTTTTAAGTTTTGTATTTTACTTCTGCATTTTGGAATCTGAATTTTTTTCTTCCTGAATCTGAATTGTACATCTCTCATGTCAGTGTAACTGTTGGATTTTATATTCTCGATTGTATATTTTAAACTATGTAATCAATTTGCAGAAACTTCGTTCGCCTAAGCTAGCATAATTTATATGGAGAACCAAACATGAACGAACGATCTCGTTCGTGTTCGTGCGTCTTCTTATCTCTGTCGGTAAATCAACGAATCATCAAAGGAAATCGGTGCTCAATGTGGACAGTGAAATTTAGAAACGATCGAATTCGCAACAAACACGAACAGCTGATTTATACGCTATATCGATTTTTCAAGTTAGGTTATTTTTCATTCGTGAGTGTTGTAAATTTTTACCAACATGGAATGGACAAACGAAAAAACACCTCAGTTGATTGAATTATATAGGAACGAAACATGTTTGTGGGATCTAAAGTCAAAACTGTATAAACTAATAAACAACAAGACGGATGCATGGAATAAGATCTCTACAGAGATGAATTGTGATGTAATTGAAGTAAAGAAAAAGATTAAATTCAAAATCTTCCGTTGATATTCTGCAGAAATTCCTGTTTTATAGAGAACAAACAAACGAGCGAATACCTGCGAATTCGTTCCTTCGTTCGTTCGCTTCTGTTCGCTCTAATTTAAATGCACCTTAACACCGCTCTTGGGAACGTCAAATTGCGCTGTTCACTGCGCATTTTTCGGATCTCCCCCATCAGCCGGACCCCAACTTATGTTAAAAAGGGGAAATCTCCTTGATCGGTCAGCAAAGTGTTAAGTCTCCTTCGCTTGCTTACCTGTAACAGTTTGCTGACCAATGATAAGTCAACTCGTCTTTGTACTTGCCATTGCCGGTGACATGATATAGTTTTTAAGTAAAATTCCCGGTTAACAAAGTGTTAAAAGATGAGTGGACACTGGATGTTCTCATTCGGACGTACGAACGTGGAGTATCAAATCGGATACGTGGTAACACTCTATCTTTAGGATGGGGTAATCTATCGAAGAAGTTTCGTAAGTGGACAGTTAATATTTTTAGTGCACCTGATACAGTTCATCTTGCCAGGTTTAAAACTCCAAACAAACGCGTTAACTTCGTTCTTTTTGCTGTTGAGCAAATGAAACTTTATTATCGTGAGGTCGCCCTTTTTGTATTTGTGGACGTCTCGTTGTTTGGTTGGTGTATCTCTTCAATTTGTACTCTTCGAATTTCTGTCTGGCTTTCCACTAAGTGAATACGTCTTATTAACCGTTTGCGTGCCATGAGCTACTTTCGCGCTCTTCAGATTTTGTGTCGAGAAAAGCCAAGGCATTTGGTCGAAACAGATAATTGACGTTTCACCTGAAAGTTTTTTTATCGAGATTTTCAACATGTAATTGAAGAAGTGCTAACGCATTTTTCAGTTTTTTTGATCGGTAACCATAGGAACCCTATCAAAGGCAGCGCTCTTTGGCTGTTTTCAATCGTATTTTTTCAAAACCCTCTGGTACCCAAACAATTAAGTACGATATGATCTGAAAAATGAAGTTTTCAGTGTTTCGTCCTGAGGTCTCTGGCTTATACGCAAATAATATTTTAGTTTTGCATCACAGCACTTATTAATTGTACGCCTATAAGATAGATGCGTGCCAAGGCGTGGTTCGCGCCTGTTTAGTTGTGGGGTGCTTATAGGGAAGCAGTACTGTGCATTTCAACACCAACAAACTTCCGGGGTTTATTAATATAAAGTGCTTACTGAGACCTAAGTGTTAGGGTAATAATACTTTCAACTCTGCCTCACGATCCTATATACATGCATACATAACTTCGGATCTCTGGTCTAGAACGGGCGTCCTAAACAATTCTACTAGTGTTTGGTTACTTAAGCTTTGTTCGTACTGTTACCACCCCCGAGTCCCTCAGTGGACAAAAGATCTACGCGGCCATATTCCAGGATAGTTTTCACCAACTTCAGGTCCACCCGCGCAAACCTAATAGCGTGTTGAACGGGAAGAAAGTAAATAACTCAAATTTTTAGGACTAATCTAAATTAATTGCCAATAAAATAAAACAAAAACGAATCCTAAATGAAGTCCTGAAGTAAATAACGGGCTAAGTGCCAAAAACTCTGAAATTAATTTTATTCGCTTAAAGTGGACTAGGTGTCATCGCCTTTAACCTACATAACGGACTATGCAAAAATGCACCGCCAAATGCTTTAATTTTCAGCCGTAGTATGACGCACTTGTCAACAATATTGTACGTTTTACAAAGTTTTTATAGGGTCAATGCATTGGTTCTCGACCAGTTAACAAAAAAATTAACTTTCAATGTATTTTACATATCGAAAAATTATTCAAATTTTATTACACCTAGCCTTCAACGATTCCTCAATGAGTTCTTAACAGTGTGCAAGTATGCTTTTTCCTTTCTTTTAACAATATTTATTAAAATTTCAACAAAAATAAAAAAGTACAATATCACTACTTCTCGACCACTCCGCGGAGTTCTCGACCATTTTATGTTAGTTCTCGACCACCACAAATTGGACTAATTTCTAAGAAAATATATTTAGAACAATATATTCCATTAGAGAAAAACCAAATTCAAACAATTTTAATATGTATGTATACATATATTTTCACTAAACAAACATAAATAGGAACTTACAAAAAATAGATTATTATTTGTTACTAATAGAGAAAGTGACATTAATCAATTTCCTTGTTACAGTGGTCGAGAATTAATTGAATTTCGACCACCTATAATAAGAGTGTTAGTAAAGAATACTTAGGTCTAATTTAATGGTCGCAAACTAAAATTTAAAAAGTAGATATATAAATTAATTGAAGTATACACAAAAATAGCAACAATTCTTAAATAGATGATATTACCAAAACAATCAATTTTTTTAAAAGCTTACTGATTCTCGACCATTTTGGTCGAGAACTGAAAAAGGCAATTATTTTAATATTGGTTGGCGACCATCAAATATTAAGCAAATAATTTACTGTGAACCTATTTTTTCTTAAAATATATAAGCAACTATAACTAATAATAGATATAAAACATAACATAATCACCTAATGTGTTTAAAATCAAAATTATTTACTATTTTCTGGCCGGGTTTGCTTAACACGTTTTTACACTATACATGAAACTATACTGTCATCACGATAGACATGTATTTACTGATTTTTAACGGAATAACGCAGATTTTTAGCTCCATTTTGAGAACAATTTTAAAAGTGGTATAAAAGTACAAAACCAAATGTGCCCACCTTTTTAAAGTATAGCGAATATATTTCTTATTATTTGACTTTAAATGACAAAATGGTCGAGATCCAGTGCCGGTCGGCTAACCAGTGCATTTACCCTATCATAACTAAAAATAATTTTTTTGGCACTTAGCCCCTTACTTACTTCAAGTCTTCAAATATAAAAAATTAAAACAATCGAAATTTACGGAATGACCTTACATCTATCTCCAAAAAATGCTCTTAGTACTATTTACAGTTTTTGTCTCTCGAATACCCCTTCATCCCTCTTTTATTGTTATTCGCGATTTCCCAATCTTCCACTTTTTCTCTTTTTACTTAGCACAAACCCTCCCCCAAGTCTCACCACTCACACTCTCTAATTAATTCTCGTCCTTTCTTTCTCCGGAGGGCTTCTCTCTTTTCCCCATCTTTTTATAACACTCTCCCACTTTGTTTATAGGTTCGCGACGTACTCACAAAGATAATACCCTAGATTGTTACATTACAGACAATTTCCAACAGTTTCTGTTTTTTTCATCCAGTCATGATTTAAGATTTTTTGCATGTGATCAAAATTAAACAATTTGATTGAATGAAAAAATCAGAAACTGTTGGAAACGGCCTACACGAACAAAGCTTTGGTTTATAACGTTGACATTCAGTGTATTGTTTTACATATTCAGCAATTTATCGCCTCGTATCAAGCCGGTGCTTTGCTAGTATCTTTTAGAGTATTTTTTCCGATCTGTATGGCTGGAGATAGGTTCGTCGTAGTATTCGGACAAAATTATCTTCATTTTCTAAGCACCAACAGCTACGACTCGTCAGATTCCACATCTAGGACGTAACAATAGAGTACATCTTCGTTTATAATGTACCTGTGCCTGTTCCAACTCTTTCTTGTTAGCCGTCATTATTTTCTAAAGCTGCAGATTTTCCCGCTACTCTTCTCAAATTTTACTAGCAAACAAGAATACGCATTTTGGCATAAAAGAGGGAATATTCTTCTTTTAGTTTGATTGGAAACCAGAATTGATGATATTAACAATTATAACAAATTTAATTTCCTAATTTTTACAAATAAATTCAGTGCGATTTTTTAAAGTTAATCGGGATCCATAAAATTATTTTTTCTGTTTATAGGTTTAATGGCTGCCCTTTTTGATTTAACACAATTAGTAAATATGATGTCAATTGGAACATTATTAGCTTACACGCTAGTTTCAACATGCGTTCTTATTCTAAGGTATTACATTTTTTTTTATTTTTTATTAAATTTTAAATTTAATTTTTTTTATAAATTTAAAAAATTAATTTTATTTATATATTTTTTTTCCTTTTTATTTTTTAGATACAGAGATGCTTACGCTTACGACGAAAAAACCAAAAGCCTACAAACCAAAAAATCATTCTTAAAAAATATTTTTAACATCGGAAAAAATAGAGAACCAACCCACCAATCACAAAAAATTTCCCTAACCTACATTTTAATTTACACATTATTAGCATTCATAATGGCCCTATTAATGTTCTTATTATACAACCATCTAATCGAAGGACAATTATACATGATAATATTAGTGTCAGTCATCGGAGGACTTATGATCATAATTTTATTCTTACTTTGCTTCCAACCGACCACAAAAGAAAAACTAACATTCAAAGTTCCATTCGTCCCAATTATACCAGCATTTAGCATTTTGATTAATATTTATTTAATGCTTATGTTGGATGCTCAAACATGGATTCGATTTGGAATATGGATGTTAATCGGTAAGAAAATTGGTTAATTAATTGTCAAAAATTTTTACCAATTTTTAAATTTTTTTAAATTTTTTTGGTAACAATTAGGAAAAATTTGACTTTTTTAATATAAAATAGAATCTTTTAAGTTTCATTTACAGTAAAAATTATTTCTTAATCTTTAAAAATAAACTTTGGAGGATTTTTTAAAGTTGGTCGAATTTTTTAAAAAAGTTAGGTTAAAAACTGTCAAAAATTTTTACTAACTTTTAAAATTTTTTTAATTTTTTTGGTAACAATTAGAAGAAATGTGACTTTTTTAAATCAAAATAGAATCTTTTAAGTTTCATTTAAAGTAAAAATTATTTCTTAATCTTTAAAAATAAACCTTGGAGGATTTTTTAAAATTGAGTAATTTTTTAAAAAAAGTTTGGTTAGTTAACTGTCAAAAATTTTTATCAACTTTAAAATTTTTTTTAATTTTTTTGTTCACAATTAGAAGAAATGTGACTCTTTTAAATCAAAAGAGAATCTTTTAAGTCTAATTTGATATAAAAATCATTTCTTAATCTTTAAACATAAACTATGGAGGATTTTTTAAAGTTGGTCGAATTTTTTAAAAAAGTTAGGTTAGTTGTTAAAAATTTTTAGAAACTTAAAATTTTTTTTTAAATTTTTTTGGTAATAATTAGGAAAAATTTGACTTTTTTAATTAAAAATGGAATATTTTAGGTTTAATTTAAAGTAAAAATCATTTCTTAATCTTTAAAAATAAACCTTGGAGGATTTTTTTAAAGTTGGTCGAATTTTTTAAAAAAGTTAGGTTAAATCCGTCAAACATTTTTACTAACTTTAAAATTTTTTTTTAATTTTTTTGTTAACAATTAGAAGAAAGGTGACTTTTTTAAATCAAAATAAAATCTTTTAAGTTTAATTTGATATAAAAATCATTTCTTAATCTTTAAAAATAAACTTTGGCGGATTTTTTTAAAGTTGGTTGAATTTTTAAAAAAATTAGGTTAATTAACTGTCAAAAATTTTTGCAAACTTTAAAAATTTTTTAAATTTTTTTGATAACAATTAGAAGAAATGTCACTTTTTTAAATCAAAATAGAATATTTTAAGTTTCATTTAAAGTAAAAATCATTTCTTAATCTTTAAAAATAAACCTTGGAGGATTTTTTAAAGTTGGTCGAATTTTTTAAAAAAGTTAGGTTAGTTGTCAAAATTTTTGAAAACTTAAAAATTTTTTTTTACTTTTTTTTGGTAATAATTAGGAAAAATTTTACTTATTTAATTAAAAATAGAATATTTTAAGTTTAATTTAAAGTAAAAATCATTTCTTAATCTTTAAAAATAAACTATGGAGGATTTTTAAAGTTGGTCGAATTTTTTAAAAAAGTTAGGTTAATTGTCAAGAATTTTTTCCAACTTTAAAAATTTTTTAAATTTTTTTAGTAATAATTAGGAAAAATTTGACTTATATAATTAAAAATAGAATATTTTAAGTTTAATTTAAAGTAAAAATCATTTCTTAATCTTTAAAAATAAACTTTGGAGGATTTTTTAAAGTTGGCTGAATTTTTTAAAAAATTTAGGTTAAAAACTGTCAAAAATTTTATCCAACTTTAAAATTTTTTTTTAATTTTTTTGGTGATAATTAGAACAAATATGACTTTTTTAATTAAAAATAAAATATTTTAAATTTAATTTGACATAAAAATCATTTCTTAATCTTTAAAAATAAACTTTGGAGGATTTTTTAAAGTTGGTCGAATTTTTTAAAAAAGTTAGGTTAAAAACTGTCAAAAATTTTTACTAACTTTAAAAATTTTTTTAATTTTTTTGGTAACAATTAGAAGAAATGTGACTTTTTTAATTAAAAATAGAATCTTTTAAGTTTAATTTGATATAAAAATCATTTCTTAATTTTTAAAAATAAACCTTAGAGGATTTTTTAAAGTTGGTCGAATTTTTTAAAAAATTAGGTTAGTTAACTGTCAAAAATTTTTACGAACTTTAAGAATTTTTTTAGTTTCTTGAGTAATAATTAGAACAAAATTAACTTTTTTATTATAAAATAGAATATTTTAACTTTCAATTTTTATAAATTTCATTTCTTAATTAAAAAAAATAAAGTCTCCACGATTTTTTAAATTTGGTAAAAATTTTTAGGTTAGGAAAAATTTTAGTCAACTTTATGAATTTTTTTAATTTTTTGGGCAATAATTAAAACAAAACTGACTTTTTTATTACAAAATAGAATATTTTAGCTCTCAATTTTTACAAATTCCATTTCTTAATTTAAAAAAATAAAGTCTCCACGATTTTTTTAATTTGATCAAAATTTTTAGGTTAGGAAAAATTTTAGTCAACTTTATGAATTTTTTTAATTTTTTGGGTAATAATTAGAACAAAATTGACTTTTTTATTACAAAATTGAATATTTTAACTTTCAATTTTTATAAATTCCATTCCTTAATTTAAATAAATAAAGTCTCCACGATTTTTTAAATTTGGTAAACATTTTTAGGTTAGGAAAAATTTTAATCAACTTTATAATTTTTTTTAATTTTTTGGGTAATAATTAGAACCAAACTGACTTTTTTATTACAAAATAGAATATTTTAACTTTCAATTAATACAAATTCCATTTCTTAATTAAAAAAATAAAGTCTCCACGATTTTTTAAATTTGGTAAAAATTTTTAGGTTAGGAAAAATTTTAGTCAACTTTATGAATTTTTTAAATTTTTTTAATTTTTTTGGTAACAATTAGAACAAATGTGACTTTTTTTAATTAAAAATAGAATCTTTTAAGTTTAATTTGATACAAAAATCATTTCCTAATCTTTAAAAATAAACTTTGGAGGATTTTTTAAAGTTGGTCGAATTTTTTAAAAAAGTTAGGTTAGTTGTTAAAAATTTTTAGAAAGTTAAATTTTTTTTTTTAATTTTTTTGGTAATAATTAGGAAAAATTTGACTTTTTTAATTAAAAATAGAATATTTTAAGTTTAATTTAAAATAAAAATCATTTCTTAATCTTTAAAAATAAACTCTGTATGATTTTTTAAAGTTGAATTTTTTAAAAATTGACCAAATTTTTTTATTTTATTAGGAATTCCAATTTATCTTCTTTGCATCAGAAAATCTTGCACATCACCCACAAAAACATCAACACATTTAAACGGTCACACGAACTCAGCTTTTGTAAAATTCGAAGAAAACTCTTTGTGCCCATCGGAAGAAAAATCATCTTCAGATAGCGGAATTGAAAGAAGCATGGAAAATATCCGAGATGAATACAATGAAAGTCCTAAGATGGTTAGAAAGGAGGAAGAGATTTTGGTACAATCTAGGAAGAGTATAACGAGTATTGAAAACGCTTTGGCTATTTTAGACGAAGCTATTCCTAAGGAGTATAATGATTTAAATAAGGAGGAGGATTTTGATAAATTAAGGAGGAAATCTTATGGAAATATTTCTGTTGCTTCTTCCGGAGGGTTAGTTAAGGAAGATGTTGTTGCTATAGTTCATCGGGAAGATGTTAAAAGTGGACCGACGACTCCTATTGTTGAGATTCCATCAGCTCCGTTTCTTTCGGATGAAGATGAAGAACAAGAAAAGGAAGAAAAAGATGGAAAAGAAGGAAATCAAAATCTGGATGAAGAAAAAAATAAAAATGTTTATAAAGAATTAAATCAAAACTTTGAAAAAGATATAAATAAAGAATTTAAAGATGAAAATCAAAATTTTGAAGGAAATGAAAATCAAAAATTTGAAGAAAATGAAAATCAAAATAAAGAAAAAGAAGAAAATAAAAATAATAACGAATTGGAATTAAAACCTATTCAAAGTCCTCGTCCAAGTATAATTTTTAGTGATTTTGACGATGAAGAAACAGATACAGATTCGCTTGAATACTTAAATATTCCATATTCCCCATCTCAAGATGATTTACAAAAGTATAACATCTCTCACATTCCTAGAATTAGTCTTATGGACAATTCAAACACTTCCGATGTGTTATCAAATGCTTCGGAAAGTTTTATTCCTCCTCCTCCTCCGATAGATGCGTTTGAGAATTTTAAACCTTATGTTATACCAAAAGTTAAAACTATAAATGTGTCTAAACCTAATAAAGATAGTTTACAATCATCTAGAAAGACTAGTGTTGAAGAAAATAATGATGAGGGTCAAAACCAAAATAAAAATGAAGACAAAAATCAAAATAAAAATGAAGACAAAAATCAAAATAAAAATGAAGACAAAAATGAAGATAAAAATGAAAATGAAGATAAAGATGAAGGTTTAGATCATAATGTAAAATTCGGAGATAAACAACATCTTCAAATTAAAGATAAATTAAATAAGCTTTTCATGAATCAACTTCCAACTCAATTGCCGCAAACGAAATTAACTAAAATGCCTGATTATCCGGTTGAAGAGGTTTTAAGTGGATCGAATACTTTAAAACCGGTTATGTCGATGATTATTTCGGAAATTACTAAATCTAATGTTGGCCAGGATGAAAATGAGGATGGAAATAACAATGAATTGAATAAAAATAAAGAAAGAAAAAATGAGAATAAAGAAGAGGAAAAATTAGTTGATGAAACTCCTCAAACTCCGGGTGATATTAAAAATAGATTAACGGAGATTTTCCGTTCGACGAGAGGACATCCAAATTCCCCGAATAAAAATAGAGTAACAGCTAGAACTATGTCTCAAGATCCGGATGTAAATAGGAATGATATGGAAAGTCATAAATTAAATATGGCAAACGCTTTGAGTACTATAAGATTGAGGAATGTTGAGAAAAACGAAAATGAAGATTCTGTTTGATTAATTTAACAAAATTTGATGGTATAATAAAAAAATTTAAGATGAACAATTAAATTTTAAAAGTTGAAGATTTAAATTGTAAAAATTGGAAATTGTAAAAATTGGAAATTGTAAACTGCAAAAGTTAATTGTAAACTGTAAAAGTTAATCGTAAATTTTTGTAAATGTAGAGGAATCTCAATAGTAACTCAAGAAGATTACAAAAATTTTGTATAAATATCGAAAACATACACAATATAAAATATACATATACAAAACTTATAATATTTTAACTAAGTGACTCATTGTTAATGTGCCTTTTAATTTGTTTAAGATTTTTATTTAACAATAAGATATCTTTGTGTATTTATTTAGGTTTAGAAAAGAAAAATATTTTAATTTTTAGGTTTTACTTTGTATGGATTTTATGGTATTCCGAATGCAAATGTGGAATATGAACGTTTAGAATAGAGATTAATTAAATGTAATAAATTGTAAAATGTAATCGTATGGTGATGTAATTATTTAATAAAGTTATTTTTTTAATCGTAAAATTCATAAATTATAAATGTAATATTTTTCACATTCTGGATTTTTGTATTCTTTGCTTTGGATTTTGCATCCTTAATTTTGTCCGTTTTTAGTTCTGAATTGTTCATTTAACACGTTCGCTGCCACGTCCACCCATATGGGTGGACACCGAACTTGCCAATTTTGCCATCTTCGTATTTGCAGTTCATTTCGTATTTGCCAAGCCTATATCTCGAGTTCTAGAAATAATACGTTACTTTTGATAACACGCACGGATAGTGCTTAGTCAGGAGAACTATTTAAGATAAATAAACTTGTCAGTCCAAAGGGGTGGACAGTTTCATTTTTATTCTGGAGATGGGTGCTGTCTATCCATTTGGGTGGACAACGAAGTAGTAAAGAAAAATATTTATTACACACATATTTTACATTTTTTGAAGAACGAATTTTTGTTATTTTGTTTATTTATAGAAGAGTGTGCCGTTTCGAAGCAGTCTATATATAAAAACGGTTTATCGTCACATGGTTTGCAAAACGTGGTGACCTTTTTTGCTTTGCTCTTCGCTTCCTTTCTTCCAAATCTCGCTGCAATTTTTTAAAATTCTTGCAATCTCTTAAGTCTGTTTTAAAAGTTTATAGACTTATTTCAATGTGTAATAAGTAGATTTAGTTTAAAATTGAGTTTTAAAAACCCTTACTGTCCACCCAAATGAGTGGACAAAAGCAAAAACGTGAGAACTTTTGTCAACCCAAATGGGTGAACACAGCGTTATTAGCAAAATTATTAAATTCACTTTGGCAGCTAAGGTGTTAAGATTCTGTATTATATGTTCTAGATTCTAAATTTTGCTATCTGTATTCTTCACTTTGAAATGTAAATTTTAGTTTCTATATTTTGGATTTTGTTATGTATATTTTCCATTTTAGATTTTAAATTTTTCATCTTCCATTTTGATTTTTATATTTTTCATTTTGGACTCTGCTTCCTGAATTCTGCTTTCTAAGTTCTCTGTTTTAAGTTTTGAATTTTACGTATTCCATTTGAATTCTGCTTTCTACACTTACCAATTTAGATTTTGATTCCTGAATTCTACTTTTTACATTCTTCCTGTTAGGTTCTGAATTTTGCATCCTTCTTTTGGATTGTACTTTCCACATTCTTTATTTTAGATTCTGTTTTCTACATTCTTCGTTTTGAATTCTATCTCCAGAACTCTATTTTCGATATTCTTTATTTCGAATTCTGGATTCTGTCTTTTACATTTTCCATTTTGGATCCTAAATGCTACATTCTCAAACCTAGACTCAATGTTCTCTATTAACCCGTTAAGCGGCTCGATAGATTGAAATTACATGTAATCGTGACGAATATATACGTCATAGCCGCTTAAGGGGTTAAGAACTTTGCTATCTACGTTCTCAATTTAGAATTCTGGATTCTACATTCTCTAATAACGATTCTGTATTTCACATTCTTGATTCTGCTTCTTCACTTTTTGTTCTGAGTTTTCCATTCAATTCACATTTTTCATTTGGGATGCTACTTTTTGAATTCTGCATTCTCCAATTTTTGTTTTAAACTCTGCGTTGTCTATTCAATTTACATTTTCCATTCCAGATTCTGCATTCTCCGTTAAAAAAAAATTTATTGTACATTCTGAATTTTACATACTTCATTCTGAATTCTACCTTTTCCATTTTGGATTATTCTTTATTCTGGATTCTACCTTTTTTATTATGGATCCCGCGTTTTCAGTTCAATCTATATTTATCATTGTAGACTCTCCATTTTTCATTTTGAATCCTGCCTTCTCCATTCTAGATTCCGCCTTTCCCCTTTTCGTACTGGATTTTACATTCTCCGTTTAATCAACATTTTTCATTCTGGATTCTGAATGTTGCATTCCATTTTCATTTTGGCTTTTACTTTATACACTCTAGATTCTGCTCTTCCATTTTTGTTTCTGAATTTTACATTTTTCGTTCAATCTGGATTTTTCATATTGGTTTCTGCATTTTTCATTCTTCATTTTGGATTTTGTCTTCTACATTCTGAATTCTGCTTCTTCGTTTTTTGTTCTGGATTATAAATTTTCCATTTAATCCACATTTATCATTTTGGATTCTGCATTCTCCACTTTTCGTTTTGAACTCTGCGCTGTCAATTCAATTTACATTTTTTCTCCTGCATTCTGCATTTTTCATTTTGGCTTTACCTTCCACATTTTGAATTCTGCTTTCTGAATTCTACTTTCTGCATTCTTCCTTTTATGTTTTGAACTTTACATCCTCCATTTGGATTCTACTTTCTACATTCTCGATTTTGGAGTTTGCTTCCTGAATTCTATTTTCTACATTCTCCATTTTAGATTTTGACTTCTACATTCTCCATTTGGATTCTACTTTCAACATTTTTCATTTTGGATTTTAATCCTGACTTCTACTTTCTACATTCTTCATTTTAAGTTCAGAATTTTACATCCTTCATTTGGGTTTTCCTTTCTACATACTCAATTTTGAACTTTAGATGTTGCATTCTAGATTTTGCTCCATCTTCTCTTTGGATTCTGTTTTCTACATTCCCCATTTTCGATTATGCGTCCTGAATTCCATTTTTTTACATTTTCTATTTTAGATTTTGAATTCTACGTACTCTATTTGGATTCTGCTTTCAACATTTACATTTTGGATTTTACTTTCCTAATTTTACTTTTTACAGTCTTCATTTTAGATTTTGAATTATGTATCTTTCATTTGGATTCTGCTTTATACGTTCTCCGTTTTGGATTTTAAATTCTACATTCTCCATTCTGGATTCTACTTTTTCATTTTGAACTCTGTATCGTGAATTTTATTTTCTATATTCTCCATTTTGAATTTTGCATTATGGTCTCTGCATTTTACATCCTCCGTTTCGGATTTTGCTGTCCACATTTTCCATTTTTGATTCCCAATTTTCCATCTAAGATTCTAAATTTTGCATTTTCCATTCTGAATTCTCTTCTCTACATTCTCAATTTTGAAAATCTAGATGCTGCATTTTAGATTTTGCTTTTCCATTTTCCAATTCTAAATTCTGTGTTCTCTCTTCTGAATTCTGCTTTCTAAATTCTCTTTTTGAATTCTGAATTCTGCATCCTTTATGTACGGTTTTGTATTCTACATTTTGTATGTTTCATTTTGAATTTTGTATCATTTTCCTTGAATTCTGCATTTTGCCTTCTGTGTTTTACATTTTCTACTGGATTTTGCATTTTACATCTTCTATTAACCCCTCGAACTGCAATTTATTTTCAATCAGCATTGCTCATGAAGACAACCCTCGATAATTTCTGGCAAGTGCAGTTCGTCATGATTAGTTTGTTCAAGAAAGTTCATGACGAGCTGGACTTGTCATTTCAGTTCAAGGAGTTAACATTCAAAACTCTGCATTATACATTCTACATTCTCTTTTCTGAAATCCGGATTTTGCATTCTAGATTCTACTTCCGGCATTTTGCAGTCTATGTTCTTCATCTTCCATTTCGCATTTTTCATTTCAGATTCTCCTGTCTACATTCTTCATTTTGGATTTTAGAATTTTTGATTCTGAATTTTTCCTTTAAAATTGTATTTTCCACGTTTTAGATTCTACATTCTTCATTCTGGATCGTGCTCTTTAGATTCTTCATTTCAGAATTTAGATTTTGCTTTCTACATTCCTCATATTTGATTCTAAATCCTAGATTCTCCATCCTGCTTTCTACGTTCTCCATGTTAAATTCAGAATTCAGCATTTTTTCATTTCCATTCAAGATTCCGTATTTCACATTCTAGATCTTGCATTTCCATTTTGTATTCTACATTTTCTATCCGAAAATATACATTCTAACTTCTTCATGTTAGATTCGGCATTCTCCAATTTGAATTCTGCACTCTATATTCTATTTCCTGCATTTTTCATTCTGTATTGTGCATTTTCCATGTTGTATTTAGTATTTTAAGTTCTTCATTTTGAATTTCCACATTCTTCTGGACTGGACTGGATTTTGCTTTCTATATCATGTTCGATACTAGATCCTACATTCTCCATTTTGCATTTTTCTTTCCACGTTCTCTTTATTTTAAATTCTGGATTCAGCATTTTTCATTTAAGACTCATGCCAAACGTGGAACACAACGTTCTAAATTCACTCTCCATTTTAAATCCTACATTCCACATCTTCCACTTATTGTCAGAATTATGTACTCTAAGTTTTCCAATTTTGATTTTGTATTTTTCATTCTATATTTTGAATTTCCCATACTGAATTTTGTATTCAAAGTTTTACTTCTACACTTAAATCCAATGTATGAATTTTATGATATTCTAAACCACAAATCAAATTATCCATAATATTTTTGACTTATGACGTTTATTTGGCAATTTGAAATGCCACAAAATTCAATTTGAATTTTCAAAAAATTCTACTCCCTATTTTCTCTTTATTTTAAAATTAAATTGTATTTTTCAAATCTCATCAAAAATCATGTCGATAAGTACAAAATCAACCGCGACTACAAAGTCGGGTAAAAAATCTAAAAAACCCATCGATAAATCCCCAAAAGACGACTTCATGGACCGATTCCATCCACCAGATAAAAAAATTTGCGAAATAATTCCAACGACCAACAAAGAAAAAATCGATCCTTTTTTTCCATTTCGACCCCAAACCAGCAAAGAATATTTAAACTATAACATTTCCCAAACAGAAGCAAAAATGGACTGTGGACCAACAAAAATCCATTATTCTTATATAAGAGCTGAATATGAAAAGTATCCGGAAGATTTTGTATTTCCCGTTGAACCACCAAAGAAGAGGAAAGCACGACCTCAACACGGACGTGGACCAGTTTGGTTATATTTAGATGAAGTATATAAAAGAAAATTGGATAGGGAGCAAGATCTTATTAGGATTGAACTTGCAGCTAGATTAGGTAGAAAGAAAATGTTGACTAAACACGAAAGTAAGTTTTTATTTTATTAAATATAAAAAATTCATTTTACCTAAAAAATTTTTTTACCAAATTTGAATTTTTTTTTAAATTTTTTGACAACACTTGGAATAAAACAGTCTTTTTTAATTAAAACTAGAATGATTTAAATTTCATTTAGAAAAAAAATCAAATCAAAATCTTTAAAAATGAATTTTTGATGAATTTTTAAAAAAATTGTTAATTTTCTAACCTAAAAAAATTTTTACCAACTTTGAAAATTTTTTTATTTTTTTTGACAACACTTGGAATAAAACATCCTTTTTTAATTAAAACTAGAATGATTTAAGTTTCATTTAGGAAAAAAATCAAATCAAAATCTTTAAAAATGAATTTTTAATGAATTTTTTAAAAAGTTGTTAATTTTCTAACCTAAAAAAATTTTTACCAACTTTGAAAATTTTTTAAATTTTTTTGATAAAACTTGGAATAAAACGTCCTTTTTTAATTAAAACTAAAATGATTTAAGTTTCATTTAGAAAAAAAATCAAATCAAAATGGTTAAAAATGAATTCTTGATTAATTTTTTAAGAAATTGTTAATTTTCTAACCTATAAAAATTTTTACCAACTTTTAAAATTTTTTTAATTTTTTTGACAACACTTGGAATAAAACGTCCTTTTTTAATTAAAACTAGAATTATTTAAGTTTCATTTAGAAAAAAAAATCAAATCAAAATGGTTAAAAATGAATTTTTGATGAATTTTTTAAAAAATGGTTAATTTTCTAACCTAAAAAAATTTTTACCAACTTTGAAAATTTTTTAAATTTTTTTGACAACACTTGGAATAAAACGATCTTTTTTAGTTAAAACTAGAATGATTTAAGTTTCATTTAGAAAAAAAATCAAATCAAAATGGTTAAAAACGAATTTTTGATGAATTTCTTAAAAAACTATTTTCTAACTTAAAAAATTTTTATCAACTTTGAAAATTTTTTAAATTTTTTTGACAACACTTGGAATAAAACGTCCTTTTTTAATTAAAACTAGAAAGTTTTAAGTTTCATTTAGAAAAAAAATCAAATCAAAATCTGTAAAAATGAATTTTTTATGAATTTTTTTAAAAATTGTTAATTTTCTAACTTAAAAAAATTTTTACCAACTTTGAAAATTTTTTTAATTTTTTTGACAACACTTGGAATAAAACGTCCTTTTTTAATTAAAACTAGAATTATTTAAGTTTCATTTAGAAAAAAAATCAAATCAAAATGGTTAAAAATGAATTTTTGATGAATTTTTTAAAAAATGGTTAATTTTCTAACCTAAAAAAATTTTTACCAACTTTGAAAATTTTTTTAATTTTTTTGACAACACTTGGAATAAAACGGTCTTTTTTAATTAAAACTAGAATGATTTAAGTTTCATTTAGAAAAAAAATCAAATCAAAATCTTTAAAAATGAATTTTTGATGAATTTTTTTAGAAAATGGTTAATTTTCTAACCTAAAATAATTTTCACCAACTTTGAAATTTTTTTTAATTTTTTTGATAAAACTTGGAATAAAACGTCCTTTTTTAATTAAAACTAGAATGATTTAAGTTTCATTTAGAAAAAAAATCAAATCAAAATCTTTAAAAATAAATTTTTGATGAATTTTTTAAGAAAATTGTTAATTTTTTAACCTAAAAAAATTTTTACCAACTTTGAAAATTTTTTAAATTTTTTTGATAAAACTTGGAATAAAACCACCTTTTTTAATTAAAACTAGAATGTTTTAAGTTTTATTTGAAAAAAAAATCAAATCAAAATCTATAAAAATGAATTTTTGATGAATTTTTTAAAAAACTATTTTCTAACTTAAAAAATTTTTACCAACTTTGAAATTTTTTTTAATTTTTTTGACAACACTTGGAATAAAACGGTCTTTTTAAATTAAAATTAGAATGATTTAAGTTTCATTTAGAAAAAAATCAAATCAAAATCATTAAAAATGAATATTTGGTGAATTAAAAAAAAAATTGTTAATTTTCTAACCTAAAAAAATTTTTACTAACTTTGAAATTTTTTTTAATTTTTTTGACTACACTTGGAATAAAACGGTCTTTTTTAATTAAAACTAGAATGATTTAAGTTTCATTAAGAGAAAAAATCAAATCAAAATCTTTAAAAATGAATTTTTGATGAATTTTTTAAAAAATTGTTAATTTTCTAACCTAAAAAAATTTTTACCAACTTTGAAAATTTTTTTAATTTTTTTGACAACACTTGGAATAAAGCGTCCTTTTTTAATTAAAACTAGAATGTTTTAAGTTTTATTTGAAAAAAAAATCAAATCAAAATCTTTAAAAATGAATTTTTGATGAATTTTTTTAAAAATTGTTAATTTTCTAACCTAAAAAAATTTTTACCAACTTTGAAAATTTTTTTAATTTTTTTGTCAACACTTGAAATAAAACGGTCATTTTTAATTAAAACTAGAATGTTTTAAGTTTCATTTAGAAAAAAAATCAAATCAAAATCTTTAAAAATGGATTTTTGATGAATTTTTTAAAAAATTATTTTCTAACCTAAAAAAATTTTTACCAACTTTGAAATTTTTTTTAATTTTTTTGACAACACTTGGAATAAAACGATCTTTTTTAATTAAAACTAGAATAATTTAAGTTTCATTTAGAAAAAAAATCAAATCAAAATCTTTAAAAATGTATTTTTGATGAATTTTTTTAAAAATTGTTAATTTTCTAACCTAAAAAATTTTTTACCAACTTTGAAAATTTTTTTAATTTTTTTGATAAAACTTGGAATAAAACCGTCTTTTTTAATTAAAACTAGAATGATTTAAGTTTCATTTAAAAAAAAATCAAATCAAAATCTTCAAAAATGAATTTTTGATGAATTTTTTAAAAAATTGTTAATTTTCTAACCTAAAAAAATTTTTACCAACTTTGAAAATTTTTTTAATTTTTTTGACAACACTTGGAATAAAACGGTCTTTTTTAATTAAAAGTAAAATGAATTAAGTTTCATTTAGAAAAAAAATCAAATCAAAATCTTTAAAAATGAATTTTTGATGAATTTTTTAAGAAAATTGTTAATTTTCTAACCTAAAAAAATTTTTACCAATTTTGAAATTTTTTTAAATTTTTTTGACAAAACTTAGAATAAAACGGTCTTTTTAGTTAAAACTAGAATGATTTAAGTTTCATTTAGAAAAAAAATCAAATCAAAATCTTTAAAAATGAATTTTTGATGAATTTTTTTAAAAATTGTTAATTTTCTAACCTAAAAAAATTTTAACAAACTTTGAAATTTTTTTAAATTTTTTTGACAACACTTGGAATAAAACGTCCTTTTTTAATTAAAATTATAATGTTTTAAGTTTCATTTAGAAAAAAATCAAATCAAAATCTTTAAAAATGAATTTTTAATGAATTTTTTAAAAAATGATTAATTTTCTAACTTAAAAATAGTTTTACCAAGTTTGAAAATTTTTTAAATTTTTTTGACAACACTTGGAATAAAACGACCTTTTTTAATTAAAACTAGAATGATTTAAGTTTCATTTAGAAAAAAAATCAAATCAAAGTCTTTAAAAATGAATTTTTGATGAATTTTTTAAAAAATTGTTAATTTTCTAACCTAAAAAATTTTTACCAGCTTTGAAAATTTTTTTAATTTTTTTAACAACACTTGGAATAAAACGTCCTTTTTTAATTAAAACTAGAATTATTTAAGTTTCATTTAGAAAAAAAATCAAATCAAAATGGTTAAAAATGAATTTTTGATGAATTTTTTAAAAAATGGTTAATTTTCTAACCTAAAAAAATTTTTACCAACTTTGAAAATTTTTTTAATTTTTTTGGCAACACTTGGAATAAAACGGTGTTTTTTAATTAAAACTAAAATGTTTTAAGTTTTATTTAGAAAAATATCAAAACAAAATCTTTAAAATTCAATTTTTAATGAATTTTTTTATAATCAAAAATTTTTTAGGTTAAAAAATTTTTTAACCGCAACTTCAATTAATTGTAATTAATAATCCAGTAGGTTTTTAATTTTTATAAATCAATCATAAATTGACAATTTATATTTCATCCAAAATACAAAATCATCATCTTCATAAAATTCCCAGTAAAATTAAACTTTAAAATTTTAAAATTAAAAATTAATTTAAAATGGTACCTGCTCGAAAAACCCCAACACGCGATAAATTCCTAAAAGATGACTTAATGGATAGATTTCATCCACCAAATAGAAAAGTATGCGATATAATAGCAACCCATCCTGAAGAAAAATTAGACCCTTTCTTCTTACTTCGTCCAAAACCGAAACAATATCTCGATTATACGATTTCATCGACTGAAGCAAAAATGGATTGTGGAGCCACAAAAGTACATTATCAGGAAATTAGAGCTGTTTATGAAAAATATCCGGAAGATTATGTATTTAAACCTGAAGATACAAAAAAGAAACGACATGCTCAACATGGACGAGGTCCAGTTTGGCTGTATTTAGATGAAATTTACAAGATGAAAGTTGAGAAATTACAGGAGAGGTATAAAAGAGAAATGGAGGAACGTTTAAGAAGAAAAGCTGCTTTAGCAAGGTTTGAAAGTAAGAAATAATCAATCTTTTTTTATAAATTTTGAATTTATTTATTTTTTAGGAATGAAGAAACGCAAACAAGCAAAGAAGAAGAAAAAAATTAACGAAAAAAAGTTAAAAAAACATTTTACTTAAAATTCAAATCATTAATTTCCCCTTTTTTTCACTTCACAATTTACTTATTTTAAAATTAACTTTAATTTTATTAGAAATCAATAGGAAATTAAATTTCCTTTAATTTGAGTACAAACATGGCATATCTATCTTTAATACTTTTCGAGATATATAATTTTTTTAATTTTAAAACAATCGATGATCGGCCATCTTTAAAATTTTATCGGAAATCGATAGGAAATTAAATTTCCTTTAATTTGAGTACAAACACGGTATATCTAGCTTAAATAGTTTAGACGTTATCGAAATTTTTAATTTTAATGACAACCGGAAGTCGGCCATCTTGGATTTTTTCAATCATACCTAACTTTTTTATTTTTAATCGGAATATAGTCGTGTTTGGTATCAAATTACAGGATTTTTAATAATCTTTAAGAATTTTTAAAAAAATTTTAATTTTTAGTCAAAAATATTCAAATTTTTACGAAAAAATCTTTTTTATTTAATTTAAAAACAAATTTATTTTAAGATATAATTAAGGAATTAAATTTTCTCAAATTTGATTATAAATTTTATTATATTTATTTTAATCTTTTTTGATTTTTTAAGGATTTGTTGAAAAATTCTTAAATAATTAAAAAATTTTTATTAAAAATCATTAGAAAATTGAATTTCCTTTAATTTGATACCAAACATGACATATCTAACTTAAATAGTTTAGAAGCTATCGAGATTTTAACCTTAAAAACAATTGAAAGTCGGCCATCTTGGATTTTTTCAACTTAACCTAACTTATTTAGTTTTTATCCGAATATAGTCGTGTTTGGTATCAAGTTAAAAGATTTTTAACGATCTTTAAGATTCTTTTAAAACAATTTTATTTTTGATCAAAAAAATTTTAATTTTTACGAAAAAATCTTTTTTATTTAATTTAAAAACAATTTTAATTTTAGATATGATTGAAAAATTAAATTTTCTTTTATTTGAATATAAACTTAACTTTATTTTTTAAATTATTAAAGAATTCGTTGAAAAATTCTAAAATAACCTCAAAATTTTTTATTAAAAATCGTTAGGAAATTAAATTTCCTTTAATTTGATACCAAACATGGCCTATCTAGATAAAATAGTTTAAGAATTATCGAAATTTTAATTTTATAAACAATTGAAAGTCGGCCATCTTGAATTTTTTTAATCTAACCTAACTTTTTTATTTTTAATCGGAATATAGTCGTGTTTGATATCAAATTAAAGGATTTTTGATAATCTTTCAGAATTTTTAAAAAATGTTTAATTTTTAATCAAAAAAATTTTAATTTTTAATCAAAAAGATTTTAATTTTTAATCAAAAATATTTAATTTTTACGAAAAAATCCTTTTTATTTAATTTAAGAACAAATTTAATTTTAGATATGATTAAAAAATTAAATTTTCTTTTATTTGAATATAAACTTAACATTATTTTTTTATATTTTTAAAATTATTAAAGATTTCTTTGAAAAATTTTAAAATAATTAAAATTTTTTATTAAAAATCGTTAGGAAATTAAATTTCCTTTAATTTGATACCAAACATGGCCTATCTAGATGAAATAGTTTAAGAGTTATCGAGATTTTAGTTTTATAAATAATTGAAAGTCGGCCATCTTGGATTTTTTCAATCTAACCTAACTTTTTTATTTTTAATCGGAATATAGTCGTGTTTGGTATCAAACTAAAGGATTTTTAAAAATCTTTACGAATTTTTTTAAAAAATTTAATTTTTAATCAAAAAAATTTTAATTTTTAATCAAAAGTATTTAATTTTTACAAAAAAAATCTTTTTTATTTAATTTAAAATCAATTTTAATTTTAGATATGATTGAAAAATTAAATTTTCTTTTATTTAAATATAAACTTAACCTTATTTATTTTTATATTTTAGGTTATTAAAAATTTTGCTTGAAATTTTTAAAAGAACTTAAAATTTTTTAATAAAAACCGTTAGGAAATTAAATTTCCTTTAATTTGATACCAAACATGACATATCTAGCTTAAATAGTTTATAAGTTATCGAGATTTTAATTTTATAAATAATTGAAAGTCGGCCATCTTGGATTTTTTCAATCTAACCTAACTTATTTATTTTTTATCCGAATCTAGTCATGTTTGGTATCAAATTAAAGGATTTTAAATACATTTTAAGAAAATTAAAGAAATTTGAAAATCGGCCATCTTGAAAATTTTTAAACTAACCTAACTTTTTTATTTTTAATCCGAATATAGACGTGTTTGGTATCAAATTAAAGAATTTTTAAGAAAATTTAATAATCTTTAAGAATTTTTTATTATTTTTTATTTTTAACTTTGAATTTTTAAAAAATCATAAAAATTTTTTAATTTAAAACGGATTAATTTAAAAAAAATTAAAAATTATTAAAACTTATTAAAAATCCTTTAATTTGATACCAAACACGACATATCTAGCTTAAATAGTTTAAAAATTATCGAGATTTTAATTTTATAAACAATTGAAAGTCGGCCATCTTGGATTTTTTAAAATCTAACCTAACTTTTTTATTTTTTATCCGAATATAGTCGTGTTTGGTATCAAATTAAAGGATTTTTAATAATCTTTAAGAATTTTTAATAATCTTTAAGCATTTTTAAGAAAATCTTTAATTTTAATCAATTTTTTTTTATTTTTTACTAAAAAATACTTTTTCTATATAAATGAAAAGATGTTTTGAAGTTTTTTTTTGATTAATTTTTCTTTCTTTTTTTATTAGAAACAAGAATGGTATCGAAAATCATAGAAAACGCTCTTCCGGATTGGTTTCATGAGTTAGCACCTTCACAACTTCAAAGCGTTGAAAGATTATCAAACGCCATCCAAAGAGATTTAAAATACAACACGATATGTAACGTGCAGGAAATTATAGCTGGGTTGGGTTTGGTTTTAAGGCCAAATCACATCTACGTTGAGAGAGCTTTGAAGAGATGTTGTGAATGTCCCGTTGAGTTTTTAACACTTCTTTATTCTTATAGACGTACAAATCGAGCTAATAGTAATGGTACACTTAGATTTTTTTTGCTTAATTTTAAGAGTTTAATTTGATGTATTTAATTTTAAGAGTTTAATTTGATGTAATTTATTCTTATTTTTAGTGTACGATTTAAACGATAAACTCATTTTGTCTTCGATTGTACACTTATCGTTACCAATTATATTAAGAGAGATGCATGTTAGAGTTCCATCTCCACCTCCGGAAGAAGTTCCACCGGTTAAAGTAACTCCATGTAAGAAGAAATGTCTGAAATATGATTCACCATATTTGGAACCTTTTACGTTTCAACCGGAACCACCTAAACATACCGGAGTTTATAAAAATAGACATATACAATATCCTGAAAGTCCTTATTTTAGTTACTTAGCTGATTATGTAAGTTTTCTTGTAAATTTTTAAAAAATTATTGATTTTAATATTTAAAAATTTTCTAACCTACAAAAATTTTTTAGTAAATATGTAAGTAGTAATTTTTCTTCTAAACTTTTTTTGGGTTGGCAACGCTTTAAGGTTAGATTTTAACAAACTGTCAAATTGACAGTTCATTGAGAAGGATTTTATTAGATTTCTTATTAATACTTGTTTTAATTCTTGTTATTAAATATTTTTTTGTTTATTTGTGTATTTATTTACTTATTTATTATTTTTATTTAAAGTATTGGGATATGTACATTAATCAATTCGGAAGTAATGAGGAAATACCACAAAGAAAACAAAGCAGACGTCTCCGATCAAAACACACAAACTTAGGATTTTCCGATCATCTTTCCGCAATTGATTTTGAATTAAATCACGAAAGAGATTGTGCCCAACAAGAATACGATGATTTATTTGAAGGGATGACAACTCCCCGATTATTAAGAGCTTCTTTATTCCGAAGGTGTCCGTTAAAAACTCCAAGCGAACATGTTGAGGTTGAAATTAATAAATTTGAGTATAATGAACCGGAAAATGTAGAGGAGGAAAAACCAAGTGAAAAATTTGATGTGGACGAAGAGTTTTTTGAAGACGAAGAATGTGAAGGTATTTTAGAAGAGGCGGAAATCCCCGAGGAAGATGAAATTATTGATATTAAAGATAAATGTAAAAAGAAAAAGGAGAAAATTAAAAAAAAGTATCGTTTACCTTTAAGTCGGGAGGAAAATCTAAAAAATAAAGTTAAAGACGGAGAATGTACTTCCGATGATAATGATTTACAATCGGAAGATAATAATTTACAATCGGAAACTAATAATTTACTATCGGAAGCTAATAATTTACAATCGGAAGATAATAATTTACAATCGGAAGCTAATAATTTACAATCGGAAGATAATAATTTACATCCGGAAGAAAATTTTCCAATGTATACAAATATAATACCAATTTGCGGAGGGATAATCTACCATCCGAAATACAAATGGGTTCCGATAATCTCCGGAATAATATCTCCCGATTTAACTTGTCATTGTAACATTAAACCGAAAATAAATCCAAAAGAATCAATCCAACTCTTTAAATCGATAAAAAAGAAACAAACAGGTGAATGTACTTGCATCGATCGGTTTTTAAAACAACAACAAAAAGAGAAAAAAATCCAAGCTTTTAAACGAGAAGTTAAAAAATTGTGTAACTGTGAAATTTGTTCGTGTAAATATAAACTTCCAAAAACACCATCTCCGATACCGAGTATTGCTAGTTTTATTCCTCCGAGTAATGATATTTATACTAACTCTCAAATTGAAAATCAATTAATTGAGATCGAAGAACCACCTCCGTTTCAATGTAAATGTAAAGATATCGTTCAAGAACATTTATCTCACGTTGAGAATAAAAATGATAAACCACCGAAACGTTCTTTTGTGATTTCTGATCTTACCGATGATGGGAAGAAGATTATCGGGGCTGTTCGAGCACCTAAAGCTTGTAGATGTTTGGAGAAGTATCAGAAACGGATTGAAAAGTTTGAACGGGAGAAGTGTATTGAGTTGACTCAACGAGCTTTGAAAAGTGCGAAGAAGGTTTTTTGTTTCGGGGGTGTTAAATTAGATCCGGATGGGAAGCCTATTTATATGATTGCTGGTGTGTCGGGGGAGAAACCGTGTGGGAAATGTGTTGAGAGGGAGATGGAGGAGGTTAGAGAGGAACAGCGTAAAGCTGAAATGCCGGTAAAAGAATATGACTTCTCGATTATAAAAATATGACTTCTCGATTAAAAAATATGACTTCTCGATTAAAAAATATGACTTCTCGATTAAAAAAATATGACCTCTCGATTTAATTTTTTTAATTTTTTTGGTAATAATTAGGAAAAATTTGTCTTTTTAATTAAAAATAGAATGTTTTTAGTTTAATTTGGTATAAAAATTATTTCTTAATCTTTAAAAATAAAGTCTGGGTGATTTTTTAAAGTTGATTTTTTAAAATTGATTTTTTAAAATTAATTTTTTAAAAAGTTAGGTTAGTTAACTGTCAAAAATTTTTATCAACTTTAAGAATTTTTTTAATTTTTTTCACAATACTTGGAATAAAACGGTCTTTTTTAATTAAAATTAGAATGATTTAAGTTTCATTAAAAAAAAATCATTTCTTAACCTTTAAAAATAAACCCTGGGTGATTTTTTAAAGTTGGTCGAATTTTTTGATAAGGTGGGTTAGTTAACCGTCAAAAATTTTTATCAACTTTAAGAATTTTTTTAATTTTTTTGATAACATTTGGAATAAAACGTCCTTTTTTAATTAAAACTAGAATGATTTAAGTTTCATTTAGAAAAAAAATCAAATCAAAATCTTTAAAAATGAATTTTTGATGAATTTTTTAAAAAATTGTTAATTTTCTAACCCAAAAAAATTTTTACCAACTTTGAAAATTTTTTAAATTTTTTTAACAACATTTGGAGTAAAACGGTCTTTTTTAATTAAAACTAGAATGATTTAAGTTTCATTTAGAAAAAAAATCAAATCAAAATCTTTAAAAATGAATTTTTGATGAATTTTTTATAAAATTGTTAATTTTCTAACCTAGAAAATTTTTATCAACTTTAAAATTTTTTTTAATTTTTTTTTACAAAACTTGGAATAAAACGGTCTTTTTTAATTAAAACTAGAATGATTTAAGTTTCATTTAAAGTAAAAATCATTTCTTATGGCGTATTCAATTGGTTGCACTGATGCGCACCAGAATTTGACCTTGAGTGCATGTTAGTGCATACATCACATTAGCTTAATACACAAAAGTGACAGTTCAATAGAACACGCTACTATGCACTAGTGCACACCAGTGCGCACCAGTTTTACCAATCGAATTCGCCATTAATCTTTAAAAATAAACCCTGGGGGATTTTCTAAAATTGATTGAATTTTTTAAAAAGTTGGGTTAGTTAACCGTCAAAAATTTTTATCAACTTTAAAAATTTTTTTAATTTTTTTGACAACACTTGGAATAAAACGTCCTTTTTTGATTAAAACTAGAATAATTTAAGTTTCATTTAGAAACAAAAATCATTTCTTAATCTTTAAAAATAAACCCTGGGTGATTTTTTAAAGTTGGTCGAATTTTTTAAAAAGTTGGGTTAGTTAACCGTCAAAAATTTTTATCAACTTTAAAAATTTTTTTAATTTTTTTCACAACACTTGGAATAAAACGGTTTTTTTAATTAAAACTAGAATGATTTAAGTTTCATTTAGAAAAAAAAATCATTTCTTAATCTTTAAAAATAAACCCTGGGTGATTTTTTAAAGTTGGTTGAATTTTTTAAAAACTTGGGTTAGTTAACTGTTAAAAATTTTTATCAACTTTAAAAATTTTTTTAATTTTTTTCACAACACTTGGAATAAAACGGTCTTCTTTAATTAAAATTAGAATGATTTAAGTTTCATTTAGAAAAAAATCATTTCTTAATCTTTAAAAATAAACCCTGGGTGATTTTTTAAAGTTGGTCGAATTTTTTAAAAAGTTGGGTTAGTTAACCGTCAAAAATTTTTATCAACTTTAAAAAATTTTTTAATTTTTTTAACAACACTTGGAATAAAACGGTCTTTTTTAATTAAAACTAGAATGATTTAAGTTTCATTTAGAAAAAAAATCATTTCTTAATCTTTAAAAATAAACCCTGGGTGATTTTTTAAAGTTGGTTGAATTTTTTTAAAAAGTTGGGTTAGTTAACCGTCAAAAATTTTTATCAACTTTAAGAATTTTTTTAATTTTTTTGACAACACTTGGAATAAAACGTCCTTTTTTAATTAAAATTACAATGATTTAAGTTTCATTCAGAGAAAAAATCATTTCTTAATCTATAAAAATAAACCCTGGGTGATTTTTTAAAGTTGGTCGAATTTTTTAAAAAGTTGGGTTAGTTAACCGTCAAAAATTTTTATCAACTTTAAAATTTTTTTTACAACACTTGGAATAAAACGGTCTTTTTTAATTAAAACTAGAATGATTTAAGTTTCATTTAGAAAAAAAATCAAATCAAAATCTTTAAAAATGAATTTTTGATGAATTTTTTAAAAAATTGTTAATTTTCTAACCTAAAAAATTTTTTACCAATTTTGAAAATTTTTTTAATTTTTTTGACAACACTTGGAATAAAACGTCCTTTTTTAATTAAAACTAGATTGATTTAAGTTTCATTTGGAAAAAAAATCAAATCAAAGTCTTTAAAAATGAATTTTTGATGAATTTTTTAAAAAATTGTTAATTTTCTAACCTAAAAAATTTTTTACCAATTTTGAAAATTTTTTTAATTTTTTTGACAAAACTTGGAATAAAACGTTCTTTTTTAATTAAAACTAGAATGTTTTAAGTTTCATTTAGAAAAAAATCATTTCTTAATCTTTAAAAATAAACCCTGGGTGATTTTTTAAAATTAGGCGGATTTTTTTTAAAGTTGGTCGAATTTTTTTAAAGTTGGTCGAATTTTTTTTAGATTAAGTTAGTTAACTGACAAAAATTAAAATCTCTCTTTCTAGATATTACCATCTGGTCGAATTCAATACCATATATCCGGTGTTAGAAAAACCCCACAAGGAAACGTTTACATAATATCCGGTGCTTCACCGATAGAACCGTGTAACTGCATGAAACTCTATGATACCTTCATGTTGATGCACTCAAGATGCATACACTTGTATCGTCGATACTTGGAAAAGATTGAAAACGACACAAGGGAGTATCTTGCAGAATTAGGACCGGAAGAACCTACTTCTTCATCTTCTTCCAATTCAGATTCTTCGACAAAACCACAATCTTCAAAAAGCACATCGGAATCAACAAATTTGTCCACTTCTTCAACAACAAAAACGTCAGAAACTACCTCCGGTTCTTCTTCTTCTTCCGAAGGATGTATTTGTGGACCATTTCCTCGGTCAGAAGAATCTCAACCGGAAGAAGTAATCGAGGAGGAAATTGAAGAAGAAGTCGAAGAAGAAAGCCTTCCGGAAGAAGAAGAAAAGAGTTGTAATCGTTATGTTATTTTAAAGAAAATTCCACGTAAAAGATGTAATCAAATTAAGGTTTTAAAAGTAAGGTTATAGACACGTCAATGTTATTAGTGACGTTTTAAACGTCAAATTTGACATTTTGAAATTACTTTTGACGTTTTAAATGTCAAATAAGATACTCTTAGGTTAACTTTGACGTTTAAAATTTTAATGTTAACATTTAAAGGTTATTTTTTGACTTTTTAAACGTCAAATTTGACATTTGCCGTTATTTGTGACGTCTCAAATGTCAAATTTGAAACTTTTGGGTTAATTATGACATTTTAAATGTTATGCTTGACGTTTTTAAGTTAATGTTTGCATTTTAAAAGTCAATTTTGATATTTTAAACTTAGTTTTGAGGTTTAAAACGTCAAATTTTACACCTTCAAGTTAACTTTGACGTTTAAAATTTTAAAGTTAATATTTTAAGGTTATTTTTTGACTTTTTAAACGTCAAATTTGACATTTACCGTTATTTGTGACGTCTCAAATGTCAAATTTGATACTTTTGGGTTAATTACAACATTTTAAATGTTGCGCTAAACGCTTTCAGGTTAATTTTGGCATTTTGAAAGTCAATTTTGATATTTTAAGCTTACTTTTGACGTTTTAAATGTCAAATTTGATACTTTCAGGTTAGCTTTGACGTTTTAAATGTCAAATTTGATACTTTCAGGTTAGCTTTGACATTTAAAATGTCAAAGTTAACATTTCAAGGTTATTTTTGAGGTTTGAAACGTCAAATTTGACACTTTCAAGTTAACTTTGACATTTTAAACGTTAATTTTGATATTTTAAGCTTACTGTTAACATTTTAAACGTAAAATTTGACATTTTAAAAGTAAATGTTTGTATTTTAAGCTTACTTTTGACGTTTTAAATGTCAAATTTGATACTTTCAGGTTAGCTTTGACGTTTTAAATGTCAAATTTGATACTTTCAGGTTAGTTTTGATATTTAAAATGTCAAAGTTAACATTTCAAGGTTATTTTTGAGGTTTGAAACGTCAAATTTGACAGTTTCAGGTTAACTTTGACATTTTAAACGTTAATTTTGATATTTTAAGCTTACTGTTAACATTTTAAACGTAAAATTTGACATTTTAAAAGTAAATATTTGTATTTTAAGCTTACTTTTGACGTTTTAAATGTCAAATTTGATACTTTCAGGTTAGCTTTGACGTTTTAAATGTCAAATTTGATAGTTTCAAGTTAGTTTTGACATTTAAAATGTCAAAGGTAACATTTCAAGGTTATTTTTGAGGTTTGAAACGTCAAATTTGACATTTTCAAGTTAACTTTGACATTTTAAACGTTAATTTTGATATTTTAAGCTTACTGTTAACATTTTAAACGTAAAATTTGACATTTTAAAAGTAAATGTTTGTATTTTAAGCTTACTTTTGACGTTTTAAATGTCAAATTTGATACTTTCAGGTTAGCTTTGACGTTTTAAATGTCAGATTTGTCAAGAAAATAACCTTAAATGTTAACTTTGACATTTTAAACGTTAATCTTGATATTTTAAGCTTACTGTTAACATTTTAAACGTAAAATTTAACATTTTAAAAGTAAATGTTTGTATTTTAAGCTTACTTTGAACGTTTTAAACGTCAAATTTGAGATTTAAAAATTACTTTTGATCTTTTAAACGTGTAATTTGACACTTTGAGGTTAGCTATGGAATTTAAAATGTCAAAGTTGACATTTCAAGGTTATTTTTGACGTTTTAAATATCAAATTTGACGTTTATCATTATTTGTGATGTCTCAAATGTCAAATTTGACACTTTTGGGTGAATCATGGTATTTTAAATGACGTTTTCAGGTTAATTTTGGCATTTTAAAAGTCAATTTTGATATTTTAAGCCGACTATTGAGGTTTGAAACGTCAAATTTGACCTTTTGAAATTACTTTTGACCTTTTAAACGTATAATTTAATACTTTGAGGTTAGTTTTGATATTTAAAATGTCAAAGTTAACATTTTAAGGTTATTTTTTTGACGTTTGAAACGTCAAATTTGACGTTTATGGTTGTAAAAGTCAAAGTGACGTTTTAAAAGTCAAATTTGACACTTTCAGGTTAACTTTGACGTTTAAAATGTTAAAGTTAACATTTTAAGATAATTTTTGATTAAAGAATATGGTTATAAAATCTTACAAAATAAAATTTTACTTTGTGAATTTGTTTATTTTATTTAATTCTTTTAGAAAGTTTTATATGGTATGGCTTTAGATGGTTATCCCTTCGTAGACCTTCCCGGGGTTTATAAATTACCACATTTTAGACTTTGGATGGCTTTACGAACCAATTCGTGTATAACTATGGAAGATCGGCAGGGAATGTTGTTATATTCTAAACGTTTTTGGACTGAATTGACTAAATGTCGTCCTCCGGTTCAAGTTGATGGTTTGAAAATAAAAGACTCGGAAGCACAAAAGTATACGTTTGCTCAAGCGAGATTTATTAAAAAATGGGTAAGAAAAATACTTGTTTATTCACCGAAAAGAACCTTTTTGATTTCTTATTTAATATTTGTTTATTTATTTTGAAATTTTAGACTGATGATGTTAAAGAACGTGAATATAGAAAAGTAAAACAATCACTTATTAAGAACGGAAGGATGTTTTTCCCTTCAATGTTTAGTTACGAGCTTCCAACGAGTACTTTTAGAGATTGTTATTTCGCTTACATTCCGTTTAAAGAAGAATCTGTATTTCCAAGATTTCCCTGGGCTCAATTTGAATATAGAAATTATTCTATGATTAGGGAGAAGAAAGCTAAACAAAGAAATGGATAATTTAAAAAAAAAAGGACGAGTTGTTTTGTAAAATGTAAATAAAAGAATAAAATCGTATCAATTTTTAATTATATCTATTATTTTTATTTAGTTTTTATTTAGTCATTTATTCACATATCGTAATCACAGACATTTTTTGGCTGCTTTAACAATTACTTCTAATAAAAATCGAAAACGAACGAAAAACAACGTTTTTTTAAAGTTATCTAGAAATAATTTTATATAACAGTCGTATATCTATTTAGTTTATTTGTGGAATGTATTCTACAAGCGATTATTTTTATTTATTTAGTTATTTGTTGATTCTTTCGGTGTTTATGATAAATATTTATTTATGATAAACTTTTTTATTTATGATAAACTTTTTTTGTTTGTGATAAATATTTTTGTTGTCTCACAGCCTTAAAAACACGTGTACTTACCAGCTTTAGAAGAAATTTAAATTTAAAAACGATTCATCCCTATTTTTTTACTATAATAATTTTTTTTCTAACATTTTTTTTTGTCGAAGTTTTTAATTAGATATAAAATATTTGGCGAATTTAAGTGGAATTATATTATGTACTTAATTAATCGTTTTTGTACTAATTTTACTATAAAGGATTATTTTATTTATTGATTTATATTTTATTTAAATTGATTTAGGTCGATTTTTATATTTTGATTGACTTGCTAAAATTGATATTGATTTAGTTACGTTAATATATATTGAGTGTAATATAAAGTAATGTTAAAGTTAAACGTGACGAAATTCTTTAAAATTTTTTTGTTAAATTATGCTTCGTATGTATCATCGGTGACTAAAAAATGTTGAGATATTGAAAAATTTTTTAGTGTGTGTACTTTGGATTTGGTCATTTGATCTGTTAGTCATTTGATTTGATTTCTAAATTAATACAGGAATATAACCTGACATAATACAACCTCTCTTCTACATCCTTATATAATTGAGTCGGTTAACTTAATTTATAGGGCATATGAAACATAGAATTTTTTTTGGTGTGGGTTCCGGGTCATGCCGAACTCAAGGGCAACCAAAGGGAAGATTATTTGACAAACAAGGGGCATGAAAAGGATATGCTAAATGTTAAAATTCCTGTAGATCATATATCTTACCAAATGAAAAGGAAAATCAACGAAGAATATGCACAGAAATGGGAGAAATCAAGCTTAATAAAAGATATTCACTATGCTAGATACCAACTCTCTCAAAATACTCCTTGGTTCAAGAAAGTTCCGTTTCTCTCAAGAAAATTTTATAACCTAATTATCAGACTGATTGTTAGACTAGATCATGATATAATAATTATCTATTTGTGTTCTAAGACCAATTTTCTTTTCATAATCATTTCCAGAACGTCTGTACAATGAACCAATGAAACAATAAAAGCTATTAAATTATTTGTCTAGATACTTCAAACATTAAATTTGTTGTGTCTAGTCGTGATGTCTACAACGTCTGGACAACGGACCGTTAATGATTAAGGAATTTTTCATCGAGATGGCACAAAAATCTTAGGTCGGCAGACTAAAGCACATAAATTATAAAATATTTAAATTATGATTTTTAACGTTTGCTTTTATTACAGTGAACGCTCCATATAAGCAACCTCTCTATAAGCAACATTCTTTATAAGCAACCTCTAGACAAGTAACTTTTTTTAGTTCAACTGCTTTGTATAAGCAACTTTTTTTTAAATATTTTAATATTTTTGTGCTTTAAAGTCAACCATAAAATTTGAAACAGAAGAAAAAAAGACATTCAATTTTGTTAAAAGATAAACTATCCATTTTAAAGAACATTGAAAATATTAAGAAAACAAAGGACATTTCTAACGAATACAAAGTTGCTAAATCTACAATAAGTAGAGTGAAAGAAAATAATGAAAATTTAGAAGAATATGCAACCAATAAGGTTAAGAGTAGTATGTATTTGCCGATTCAAGAACCTCCTCCCTCCATCCTGGAACGCAGGTTGTTCCAGGATTAGGTTCTTGAATCTTGAGGTGAATCGGCAAATATTTTGGGACTGCTCCTCACATTTGTGTTCGAATAGGAGGTTCCGAAAGCGACAAATATGTCGAGGTAAATGTTTTGCATCCTCCTCCCACCTACGTACGATGAGGTTCTTCTTCTCCAAGGTGTGAGGTTCTTGAATAAGGTTCTATTTTAGAAGAATTTTATTAAAATCAAGAGGATCCTAAACGATGAGGAGGTTCTTGAAGAGAAATGTTTTGATATTTATCTTCCCACGCTTCGCGATAGAATGTCAAATAATTTGCATCAGTCGCATATTTATTTGCAAAATAAAAAACACGACCCTCCGTCAATGATTTCACTGCCGACCTAACTAATTATGTACGCAAAATATACGACCCTTCGATTTAGTTCCAAATGAAATGATAAAAGCACTCGAAGTAAATAGTAAATAATGGACCTGAAACATTTGTAGCAAGTGTTGGATGGTTAACGAAACTTAATGACACGGTATACAAATTTTGTCTGTTTACGGAGAAAGTATGTCTTGCAATCTGGAGCTAATTCATTCAAAAATAAATTTAAAAATTATATTGCTGAAAATGTCTTTTTACCTGAACAAATATATAATTGTGACGAAACAGCTCTCGTTTGCAAAAGTTTTCCCAATAAAAGTAACTTTATTCTACACAGTTTAGTTAGTAAAAAAAATAATAAGTGAAAATATTTTCCAGGCTGTAAGCATTTTTATACTCCTTTTTTCCCTACAAGCAACTTTTCCCAATAAGAAACTTTTTTTATGAAATTGGTTCAAATGAATTGCTTATATAGAGCGTTCAGTGTATTTTGTCGTTCTATTCAATTCTTTGTTTCTACTGCACAGTTACTATTTTTCAGACTTTAGTCAGTCTGTGCTTTAGTCAGTCGACCCGAGAAATACTATCTATATTTTTTTGTATTTTCTACCAAAAATCTTTTGTGAGTGGTTGGTCGAATGATGTAGTTCAATAACGATAATTAATAAGCCTGTTAAAGTGACAGATTTATCAAAAACATTTTTCATACTTCAATGCCTTGGGTTGGGTTCCATTCGATAGAAAATTGTTTAAAATCAATTAATTTCATTAGATACAAAACACTCAAGACTGATGAATTAATAAACTTTAAAATTACATATCAAAAAAATTCTTTTACAACGTTGTTAAAAGTGTTTTTAGGGAATATTCGTTAAAGACAAAACTTTTTGAGTCAAGAATAAATTAAAGAAGAATGTCGTCACGTGTAACTTTTGCGGTACTTTATGTACACTTGTATTTTTTATTTTCTTATTTATTTATTTATTTTTCGCTTTGATGACGTATTGCTTGTTAAATAAAATTGCTTATTTTGTGTGAAATGTAATTCGGAAGACCTACTATTAAAAAAATTGATTTGATTCATATCTTGTAATGTTTAAAGGCCGGTTCACATGTAACAACTAACTGCACTATAAAATCAAGTCAAATCGTTCGATAAAACGTATGGATCCAACTTTGAAACGTCTTTCAAAGTTCTTTGAAACTTTCTATTAACCCAATAACTGCCTCGATTCCCATTTGAGGCTTTTGGAATTGTACATACACCACTCAGTGCGAAGTTTTGTACAAACATATAACTTATGCAACCAAAAATTTCAAAAAAAAAATTTTGACAGTTAATGGATTAATTATATAACGTTTTTTTTTTTTTAGAAAAACTGCGGTAAAGTTCCATAAATTCAATCAAAAGCTGTTGAGAACACTGAGGAAAGTCACATTTAATCGCCTTATAACCAAACTATTCTTTTCCATTTCTTTAAATGGTACAGAAAAGGAGATTTTAATTTTGACATTCAATATAATAGAATGGGTATCTACAAAACACGATTTGATAATAATTAAGACGTAGATTAATTTCGAATAAACTGCAAAAAACAGCTTGAAACAGAGGTTCGTGTTAAAAACTTACTTTTAAGAAAAATTTAACGTAAAATAGTCTGATTTTAAAGCAACGATTTGTTAAAAATTGTAAATATATGTACACGTGGGATTACAAGTAATAAAACGTAAAGGTATTTATCCATAATACAAAGATGAATGTCCCAAATATGCTTATAATGTGGATACAGTGAAATATCCCTTGTGCGGACGCCAATGAGACCTGCCAAAAGTGTCTGTTCAAGAGGGGTGTCCGCTTAAGAGAAATGCTAAGTAATTATATGAGAGTTGGATGGTTCCATGAGAAACTGTCCGTTCAAGTGGAGTGTCCGTTCAAAAGGGGTGTCCGTGAAGGGGAATTTCACTGATGGGGATTTCATTTCGATCAACTAATTTAACAAACTGTACAAAAAGATGTTACGTGTGAACCGGCCTTAAAATATATTTGCAGGTTTACAACAACCCAATATATTCATTATACTTCTTCCTTTTTCAAATTTATATCTCTCTTTCAATCTATCTAATTTAACTATATGTTGATTTGTTTCTCCGATTTAATCAATTTCACTCATTTCATAAAATATTCATAAACATCTGTTTGATTTTTTTCTATGTCTTAAAATTTTACCTCATTTTTTACTAATTTTTGGGTTTAAATAAACCCTACAAATATATACAACCTCCATCATTAAAAAAATTAAATACTGTCAATATGAATAAGTATAGGGTCCATCGTAGATAAAATAGCTGTTCTTGTATCGGACCGTTTAATGGTCCGAGAAGTATGCGGATATCAGGGAATCATAATCCTCGACAAAGCCGGACAAACCTCAGCTTGTATCGGACCGTACTCAACATGCTCCCCATCAACGGTCATATAACCCCTTTCGTTCATATCCGGTTCTATTCTAAAAGCTTTAACCGGGATGAAATCGATCCCTTCTATACTATTTTGAGCGTGTGCTCCCGTACTTAAACCTAATAAAAATTGTAACATTTGCGTTCGGGTAACATTCCCCCTTATTATTAATAACCAAATAACTCCATCGTTTAATTTCGATTCCGGGGCGAATAAACAATCTTCGCCTAAATGACTTTGGTAGGATGCGTGTACCATAACGAATTTACCTTCGAGACAAACCCAATTACTCGGTAAATTTGAGGTTAAACATGGTAACTGAGAAGGTGGGCCGTACATTTGGTATTTGGTTTGGATTGAATTATCACCACCGCTATCGTTAGCTGATTGGTAACTACTTGCTGTTGCGGAGAAATAAGCGCTACGTTTTGAAGCGGCTGAATACCAAGAATCTATCCTCGGTCTTGGTCCGGATTCGCTTAAATCGGTAATACTTCCGGCTCCGCTTCCGACGGGGTTTCCATTTGTGTCGTTTTGACCTAGTTGTTGATCTCCGGGGAGGTAGTAAACTTTTCCAGTGTAACATCTTAATCCGATTAGACGGGCTACGCTCCAAACGGTGAATCGATGACCGCCTAAGATGCGTAATCGTTCGCTTTCTATATCTACATCGGATAATAAACCCCAACCGACAGATAGAAAGGAGAAGTAGATTTGTGAGGAATTTTCTACACGGACTAAATCCATTGGTACGGATCTATGTCGAACTATTGAGAGTGCTGATGGTAATGTTGGGGCGTTTACGTAAGGTTCACCGGTGTAATAGGCCACACTTCTTGCTAAACCATTTCCTGAGCCTCCGGGGACAACTGCTATGGGGAGATTTTCTGCTATCGTTGCCCAATCGGGACGTTCAAACATTCCGTTTATTACTTCGTAAACTATACCATCTCCACCAACCTGTAATTTATAATTAAATTAAGTTTTAACATAAAATTTTTTAAGTTTAAGTTGCAACTAACTTTTTAGCAAATTCGAACAATTTAAAAAAATCACCCTGAATTTATTTTTAAAGATTAAGAAATGATTTTTGGTTTAAGTGAAACTTTAAACATTTTATTTTGAATTAAAAAAGTAAAATTTTTTCTAATTATTACCAAAAAAATTAAAAAAAATTTTTAAAGTTAGTAAAAATTTTTGACACTTAACTAACCTAATATTTTAAAAAATTCGACCATCTTTAAAAAATAACCCGGGGTTTATTTTTAAAGATTAAGAAATGATTTTTACTTTAAATGAAACTTAAAATATTCTATTTTTAATTAAAAAAAGTCAAATTTTTCCTAATTATTATCAAAAAAATTAAAAAATTTTTTAAAGTTGACAAAAATTTTTGACGGTTATCTAACCTAATTTTTTTTAAATTCGACCAACTTTAAAAAATCATACAGACTTTATTTATGAAGATTAAGGAATAATTTTTGTATTAAATTAAACATAAAAGATTCTATTTTCAACTAAAAAAGTCAAATTTTTCCTAATTATTACCAAAAAAATTCAAAAAAAAATTTTTAAGTTGACAAAAATTTTTGACGGTTATCTAACCTAATTTTTTAACAAATTCGACCAACTTTAAAAAATCATCCAGAGTTTATTTTTAAAGATTAAGAAATGATTTTTACTTTAAATGAAACTTAAAATATTCTATTTTCAATTAAAAAAGTCAAATTTTTCCTAATTATTACCAAAAAAATTTAAAAAATTTTAAAAGTTAGTAAAATTTTTGACAGATAACTAACCTAATTTAAAAAAAAAATCGACCAACTTCAAAAAATCATCCAGAGTTTATTTTTAAAGATTAAGAAATGATTTCTATTTTAAATGAAACTTAAAATATTCTATTTTTAATTAAAAAAGTCAAATTTTTCCTAATTATTACCAAAAAAATTAAAAAAATTTTTAAAGTTAGTAAAAATTTTTGACAGATAACTAACCTAATTTTTTTTTTTAATTGACCAACTTTAAAAAATCATCCAGAGTTTATTTTTAAAGATTAAGAAATGATTTATACTTTAAATGAAACTTAAAATATTCTATTTTTAATTAAAAAAGTCAAATTTTTCCTAATTATTACCAAAAAAATTAAAAAAAAATTTTAAAATTGACAAAAATTTTTAACAGTTAACTAACCTAATTTTTTAACAAATTCGACCAACTTTAAAAAATCATCCAGAGTTTATTTTTAAAGATTAAGAAATGATTTTTACTTTAAATGAAACTTAAAATATTCTATTTTTAATTAAAAAAGTCAAATTTTTCCTAATTATTACCAAAAAAATTAAAAAAATTTTTTAAGTTGACAAAAATTTTTGACGGTTAACTAACCTAATTTTTTAACAAATTCGACCAACTTTAAAAAATCATCCAGAGTTTATTTTTAAAGATTAAGAAATGATTTTTGGTTAAAATGAAACTTAAAATATTCTATTTTTAATTAAAAAAGTCAAATTTTTCCTAATTATTATCAAAAAAATTTAAAAAAATTTTAAAGTTGACAAAAATTTTTGACAATTAACTAACCTAATTTTTTAACAAATTCGACCAACTTTAAAAAATCGTACAGAGTTTATTTATGAAGATTAAGGAATGATTCTTATATTAAATTGAACGTAAAAGATTCTATTTTTAATTAAAAGAGTTAAATTTATTCCAATTCTTATCAAAAAAATTTTAAAAATTCTTAAAGTTGACAAAAATTTTTGACGGTTATCTAACCTAATTTTTTAACAAATTTGACCAACTTTAAAAAATCCTCCAAAGTTTATTTTTAAAGATTAAGAAATGATTTTTACTTTCAATGAAACTTAAAATATTCTATTTTCAATTAAAAAAGTCAAATTTTTCCTAATTATTACCAAAAAAATTAAAAAAATTTTAAAAGTTAGTAAAAATTTTTGACAGATAACTAACCTAATTTAAAAAAAAAATCGACCAACTTCAAAAAATCATCCAGAGTTTATTTTTAAAGATTAAGAAATGATTTTTACTTTCAATGAAACTTAAAATATTCTATTTTCAATTAAAAAAGTCAAATTTTTCCTAATTATTACCAAAAAAATTAAAAAAAATTTTTAAGTTGACAAAAATTTTTGACGGTTATCTAACCTAATTTTTTAACAAATTTGACAAACTTTAAAAAATCCTCCAAAGTTTATTTTTAAAGATTAAGAAATGATTTTTACTTTAAATGAAACTTAAAATATTCTATTTTTAATTAAAAAAGTCAAATTTTTCTAATTATTACCAAAAAAATTAAAAAAAAATTGTTAAAGTTGATAAAAATTTTTGGCAGTTACCTAACCCAACTTTTTAAAAAATTCGACCAACTTTAAAAAATCATCCAGAGTTTATTTTTAAAGATTAAGAAATGATTTTTACTTTAAATGAAACTTTAAATATTCTATTTTTAATTAAAAAAGTCAAATTTTTCCTAATTATTACCAAAAAAATTAAAAAAAATTTTAAAGTTAGTAAAATTTTTTGACAGATAACTAACCTAATTTTTTTAAAAAATCGACCAACTTTAAAAAATCATCCAGAGTTTATTTTTAAAGATTAAGAAATGATTTTTACTTTAAATTAAACATAAAAGATTCTATTTTATATTTAAATAGTCAGATTTGTTCTAATTATTACCAAAAAAATTAAAAAAAATTTTAAAGTTAGTAAAAATTTTTGACAAATAACTAACCTAATTTTTTAACAAATTCAACCAACTTTAAAAAATCGCCCAGACTTTATTTATAAAGATTAAGAAATAGTTTTTGGTTTAAATGAAAAATAAAAGATTCTATTTTAAAGTAAAAAAGTCAATTTTGTTCTAATTATTACCAAAAAAATTAAAAAAATTCTTAAAGTTAGTAAAAATTTTTGACAGATAACTAACCTAATTTTTTAAAAAAATTTGACCAACTTTAAAAAATCGTACAGACTTTATTTATGAAGATTAAGGAATAATTTCTATATGAAATTAAACATAAAAGATTCTATTTTAAGCCAAAAAAGTCAATTTTGTTCTAATTATTACCAAAAAAATTAAAAAAATTCTTAAAGTTGACAAAAATTTTTGACGGTTATCTAACCCAACTTTTTAAAAAATTCGACCAACTTTAAAAAATCATTCAGAGTTTATTTTTAAAGATTAAGAAGTGATTTTTACTTTAAATGAAACTTAAAATATTCTATTTTTAATTAAAAAAGTCAAATTTTTCCTAATTATTACCAAAAAAATTAAAAAAATTTTTAAAGTTAGTAAAAATTTTTGACGGTTATCTAACCTAATTTTTTAACAAATTCGACGAACTTTAAAAAATCGTACAGATTTTATTTATAAAGATTAAGAAATGATTTTTGGTTTAAATGAAACTTTAAACATTTTATTTCGAATCAAAAAAGTCAAATTTGTTCTAATTCTTACCAAAAAAATTAAAAAAATTCTTAAAGTTGATAAAAATTTTTGGCAGTTACCTAACCCAACTTTTTAAAAAATTCGACCAACTTTAAAAATCATACAGACTTTATTTATGAAGATTAAGAAATAATTTTTATATGAAATTAAACATAAAAGATTCTATTTTAAACTAAAAAAGGCAAATTTGTTTCAATTATAACCAAAAAAATTAAAAAAATTCTTAAAATTAGTAAAAATTTTTGACAAGTTTAACCTAACTTTTTTAAAAAATTGACCAACTTTAAAAAATCATACAGACTTTATTTATGAAGATTAAGGAATAATTTTTATATGAAATTAAACATAAAAGACTCTATGTTTAATTAAAAAAGTCAAATTTGTTCCAATTATAACCAAAAAAATTAAAAAAATTTTTAAAGTTGACAAAAATTTTTGACAGGTTCCTAACCTAATTTTTTAAAAAATTTCACCAACTTTAAAAAATCGTACAGAGTTTATTTATGAAGATTAAGAAATAATTTTTATATGAAATTAAACATAAAAGATCTTATTTTCAATTAAAAAAGTCAAATTTGTTCCAATTATAACTAAACAAATTAAAAAAATTCTTAAAGTTGACAAAAATTTTTGACAGTTAACTAACCTAATTTTTTAACAAATTCGACCAACTTTAAAAAATCATCCAGAGTTTATTTTTAAAGATTAAGAAATAATTCCTTTTTTAAATTGAAGACAAAACATTCTATTTTTATTTAAAAATGACAGATTTTTCCCAAGTTTTACCAAAAAAATTAAAATTTTTTTTGAAGACATCGATGAATTTTCTAACCTAGAAAAATTCATCAAGTTTAAAAAATTCCCCAAACTTTATTTTTAAAGATTTTGAAATGATTTTTGATTCATATTAAACCTAAAATGTTGTATTTTTATCTAAAAAAGGTGGATACAGCCTAAGTATTTTTAAAAAAATTAAAAAAATTTTTAAAGACATCGATGATTTTTTTTTACCTAACCTAACCTTCAAAAAATGTACGAATTTCAAAAAATCCTCCAAACTTTGTTTTTAAAGATTTCGAAATCATTCCTTTTTTAAATTGAAGATAAAACATTCTATTTTTATTTAAAAAATACGCATTTTTTCTAAATTTTACCAAAAAAGTAAAAAAAAAAATTTAAAAACATCTTCAGACTTTATTTTTGAAGGTTTTGAAATAATTCTTTTTGTAAATTAAACCTAAAAGATTCTATTTTTATTTAAAATCGACGGATTTAGTCTAAATTTTACCAAAAAAATTAAAAATTTTTTTAAAGACATCAAGTTTTTTTTTTCATCTAACCTAACCTTCAAAAAAAATTGATCAAATTTAAAAAATCCTCCAGGCTTTATTTTTAAAAATTTCGAACTGATTCTTTTTTTAGATTAAACATGAAGGATTCCATTTTTATTTAAAAAAGACGGATTTATTCTAAGTTTTACAAAAAAATTTAAAAAATTCTTAAAGTTGATACAAATTTTTGACACTTAACTAACCTAACATTTTAAAAAAATTCACCAACTTAAAAAAATCTTACCGACTTTATTTATAAGAATTAAAAAGCAATTTTTCATTAAATTGAACCTAAAAGATTGTATTCTGAATTAAAACAGTCAAATTTGTTCTAAATGTTACCAAAAAAATTGAAAAAAATTTTAAAGTTAGTAAAAATTTTTGACAGTTAACTAACCTAATTTTTTAAAAAAATTGACCAACTTTAAAAAATCGTACAGAGTTTATTTATGAAGATTAAGGAATAATTTTTATATGAAATTAAACATAAAAGATTCTATTTTGAATTAAAAAAGTCAAATTTTTCCTAATTATTACCAAAAAAATTAAAAAAAATTTTTAAGTTGACAAAAATTTTTGACGGTTATCTAACCTAATTTTTTAAAAAATCGACCAACTTTAAAAAATCATCCAGAGTTTATTTTTAAAGATTAAGAAATGATTTTTACTTTAAATGAAACTTAAAATATTCTACTTTTAATAAAAAAGGTCAAATTTTCCCTAATTATTACCAAAAAAATTAAAAAAATTTTTAAAGTTAGTAAAACTTTTTGACAGTTAACTAACCTAATTTTTTAACAAATTCGACCAACTTTAAAAAATCATCTAGAGTTTATTTTTAAAGATTAAGAAATGATTTTTATTTTAAATTAAACTTAAAAGATTCTATTTTATATTTTAAAAGTCAGATTTGTTCTAATTATTACCAAAAAATTAAAAAAAATTTTAAAGTTGGTAAAAATTTTTGACAGTTAACTAACCTATTTTTCTAATAAATTCGACCAACTTTAAAAAATCGTACAGAGTTTATTTATGAAGATTAAGGAATGATTTTTATATAAAATTAAATATAAAATATTCTATTTTCAATTAAAAAAGTCAAATTTTTCCTAATTATTATCAAAAAAATTAAAAAAAAAAATTTAAAGTTAGTAAAAATTTTTGACAGTTAACTAACCTAATTTTTTAAAAAAATCGACCAATTTTAAAAAATCATACAGACTTTATTTATGAAGATTAAGGAATAATTTTTATATTAACTTATTCATAAAAGATTCTATTTTAAAGTAAAAAAGGTAAATTTGTTCTAATTATTACCAAAAAAATTAAAAAAATTCTTAAAGTTGGTAAAAATTTTTGACGGTTAACTAACCCAACTTTTTATCAAATTCGACCAACTTTAAAAAATCGTACATAGTTTATTTATGAAGATTAAGGAATAATTATTGTATTAAATTAAACATAAAAGATTCTATTTTAAACTAAAAAAGTCAGTTTTATTCTAATTATTACCAAAAGAATTAAAAAAAAAATTTAAGGTTAGTAAAAATTTTTGACAGTTATCTAACCTAATTTTTTAACAAATTCAACCAACTTTAAAAAAATCGTACAGAGTTTATTTATAAAGATTAAGAAATAATTTATATATGAAATTAAACATAAAAGATTCTATTTTTAATTAAAAAAGTCAAATTTGTTCTAATTATTATCAAAAAAATTAAAAAAATTCTTAAAGTTGAGAAAAATTTTTGACAGTTAACTAACCAAATTTTTAAAAAAAAATTGTTAACTTTAAAAAATCGCTCAGACTTTATTTATGAAGATTAAGAAATAATTTTTATATGAAATTAAATATAAAAGATTCTATTTTGAATTAAAAAAGTCAAATTTGTTCTAATTAATTCCAAAAAAATTAAAAAAATTTTTAAAGTTGACAAAAATTTTTGACGGTTATCTAACCTAATTTTTAAAAAAAATCGACCAATTTTAAAAAATCATACAGAATTTATTTATGAAGATTAAGGAATAATTTTTATATGAAATTAAACATAAAAGATTCTATTTTGAATTAGAAAAGTTAAATTTGTTCTAATTCTTACCAAAAAAATTAAAAAAATTTTTAAAGTTGACAAAAGTTTTTGACAGATTCCTAACCTAATTTTTTAACAAATTCGACCAACTTTAAAAAATCGCCCAGAGTTTATTTTTTAAGATTAAGGAATAATTTTTGGTTTAAATGAAAGACAAAAGATTCTATTTTTAATTATAAAAGGTAAATTTGTTCTAATTATTACCAAAAAAAATAAAAAAATTCTTAAAGTTAGTAAAAATTTTTGACAGGTAACCTAATTTTTTAACAAATTTGATCAACTTTAAAAAATCGCCCAGAATTTATTTATAAAGATTATTAGTAAAAATCGATTCAAGGTGAACCACAACATTTTATTCAAATTGGAAAATTACTGCTTATTGGTTTTAAAGCGTAAAATGATGAATCATATAAAAAAATGTTATTTTCTTAAAAAATTTGCGTTACATAAATAAACCTTTTAGGTGATTCATAAGATATGACTCGTAGTACGTTGAAGAATAAAAATGTCAAAAAATTAAAGGCAAGTCTAGCCTGAAGTAATTTAAGTATTAAGAATGACGTGTATTTAATGGACAATTAAAAAAAGTCTATTTTAAGATCTTTATTGAACTCAAGGTTTTTATCGCAGGTCAAGTAATAAATTAAAACAAATTTTTATTCTAACTCAATTTAAATTAACACGTCTAGATTACGTTGACGTTTAAAATGTCATTTTTGACGTTTAAAAATCAAAATTCTGTTTTAAATTGTCATTTTTGACATTTAAAAATCAAAATTCTGTTTTAAAACGTCAATATTGACATTTAAATGTCTAAATTTATTTGTGAAATGTCAATTTTTACGTTTTAACGTCACTTTTCATTTTTTAAATGTCCCTTTTGACATTTGAAAATCAAAATTCTCTTTTAAAATGTCAATGTTGACGTTTAAATGTCTAAATCCATTTTTGAAGTGTCAATTTTGACGTTTAAACGTCACTTTTCGTCTTTAAAATGTCATTTTTGACGTTTAAAAATCAAAATTCTGTTTTAAAATGTCAATGTTGACGTTTAAACGTCTCAGTCTGTTTTCGAAATGTCACTTTTGACGTTTAAAAATCAAAATTCTTTATTAAAATGTCAAAGTTGACGTTTAAATGTCTAAATCTATTTTCGAAATGTCAATTTTGACGTTTAAACGTCACTTTTCGTCTTTAAAATGTCACTTTTGACGTTCACAAATCAAAATTCGCTTTTAAAATGTCAATGTTGACATTTAAATGTCTAAATCTATTTTCGAAATGTCACTTTTGACGTTTAAAAATCAAAATTCTCTTTTAAAATGTCAATTTTGACGTTTAAACATCAGTTTTCGTTTTTAAAATGTCACTTTTGACGTTTAAAAATCAAAATTCTATTTTAAAATGTCAATGCTGACGTTTAAACGTCTCAGTCTATTTTTGAAATGTCAATGTTGATATTTAAATGTCTAAATCTATTTTCAAATTTTCGATTTTGACGGTTAAACGTCACTTTTCGTCTTTAAAATGTCACTTTTGACGTTTACAAATCAAAATTCTCCTTTAAAAAGTCAATGTTGACGTCTAAACGTCACTTTTCATTTTTGAAATGTCAATTTTGACGTTTAAACGTCACTTTTCGTCTTTGAAATGTCAATGTTGACGTTTAAATGTCTAAATCTATTTTCAAATTTTCAATTTTGACGTTTACAAATCAAAATTCTCCTTTAAAGTCAATGTTGACGTTTAAACGTCACTTTTCATTTTTGAAATGTCAATTTTGACGTTTAAACGTTACTTTTCGTCTTTAAAATGTCAATGTTGACGTTTATAAATCAAAATTCTGTTTTAAAATGTCAATTTTGACGTTTAATTGTCTAAATCTATTTTCGAAATGCAAATTTTGACGTTTAAACGTCACTTTTCATTTTTAAAATGTCATTTTTGACGTTTACAAATCAAAATTTTCTTTTAAAATGTCAATGTTGACGTTTAAATGTCTAAATCTATTTTCAAACTGTCAATTTTGACGTTAAAATGTCATTTCTTGTCTTTAAAATGTCACTTTTGACGGTTATAAATCAAAATGGTCTCTTAAAATGTCAAAATTGACGTTTAAATGTCTAAATCTATCTTCGAAATGTCAATTTTGACGTTTAAACGTCACCTTTCATCTTTAAAGTGTGTGTTTGATGTTTAAAAATCAAAATTGTCTCTTAAAATGTCAAAATTGACGTTTAAATGTCTAAATATATCTTCGAAATGTCACTTTTGACGTTTTAAAATCAAAATTCTGTTTTAAAACATCAATGTTGACGTTTAAACGTCTAAGCCTATTTTTGAAATGTCAATTTTGACGTTTAAACATCACTTTTCGTCTTCAAAATGTCACTTTTGACGTTTACAAATCAAAATTCTCTTTTAAAATATCAATGTTGACTTTTAATCATCTCAGCTTATTTTAGAAATGTCAATTTTGACGTTTAAACGTCACTTTTTCTCTTTAAACTGTCATTTTTGACGTTTACAAATCAAAATTCTGTTTTAAAATGTCAATGTTGACGTTTAAATGTCTAAATCTACTTTTAAAATGCCAATTCTGACGTTTAAACGTCATTTCTTATCTTTAAAATGTCACTTCTGACGGTTACAAATCAGAATTCTCTTAAAATGTCAATTTTGACGTTTAAATGTCTAAATCTATTTACGAAATGTCAATTTTGACGTTTAAACGTCATTTCTTATCTTTACAATGTCACTTTTGACGGTTACAAATCAAATTTCTCTTTTAAAATGTCAAAGTTGACGTTTAAATGTCTAAATCTATTTTCGAAATGTCAATTTTGACGTTTAAATGTCACTTTTAACATTTACAAATCAAAATTCTCTTTTAAAATGTCAATGTTGACGTTTAAATGTCTAAATCTGTTTTCAAAATGTCAATTTTGACGTTTAAACGTCACTTTTCGTCTTTAAAATGTCAATGTTGACGTTTAAATGTCTAATCTATTTTCAAATTTTCAATTTTGACGTTTACAAATCAAAATTCTCCTTTAAAAAGTCAATGATGACATTTAAACGTCACTTTTCATTTTTGAAATGTCAATTTTGACGTTTAAACGTCACTTTTCGTCTTTAAAATGTCAATATTGACGTTTACAAATCAAAATTCTCTTTTAAAATGTCAATTTTGACGTTTAAACGTCACTTTTCATTTTTAAAATGTCATTTTTGACGTTTACAAATAAAAATTCTGTTTTAAAATGTCAAAGTTGACGTTTAAATGTCTAAATATATTTTCAAAATGTCAATTTTGACGTTTAAACGTCACTTTTCGTCTTTAAAATGTCAATATTGACGTTTACAAATCAAAATTCTCTTTTAAAATGTCAATTTTGACGTTTAAACGTCACTTTTCATCTTTAAAATATCACTTTTGACATTTACAAATCAAAATTCTGTTTAAAAATGTCAATGTTGACGTTTAAATGTCTAAATATATTTTCAAAATGTCAATTTTGACGTTTAAACGTCACTTTTCGTCTTTAAAATGTCACTTTTGACGTTTAAAAATCAAAATAGATAAAATTGTAGCTCTTAAACGTCAAATTTAAAATTGAATATGTATTATGATATAAATATAAAAAAGACAACAATGAAAATACCGATTACATCTGATTTTATTGTAAACGAAAGATGAGTACTAAAAATAAATCTTTAAAAAAGATAAGATTGGCTTAATTTTATAGAGATATTTCAAGTGTTTACGAACGTTACAAAATTGATAAGGTTTACACTCTTTGTGTTGAGAAATTTAAAATTTAAATTGATACAAATTGTTGTTATACTGACAACAAAGTAACTTTAAACAAAACGATGGTTTGCGATTAATCCTTGTTTAGTAATAAACACGTGTTTAATTCGCTTTGTTTTATTCCGTTTTTATTCGCTTTGTTTTATTCCGTTTTTTTATTCTCTTTGTTAAAGTTAGATTTTCTTATCTATTAATCTTTATTTAAGTCTTTTAAACGTCTTTTAACGTTTTGGTTGTTTAATTAGTAATTTGCAAAACAATTTTGTAATAAAATTACGTAAGAAAGTTTTGTAACTCTATTCGTTAGACTTTCTCTTAGTTACCATATTGCAAATTTTAATAGTCAAATGTAATTTATTTATTTTTAAAACTAGCTGAAACGGGACATTTTAAAATCATTCGAACGAGCATTATTTGATCGATTTATGTCGATAAAAGACTAGAAACTTAATAAATATACTTGATTCTAATGATTTTTGTATCAACATGTAAGACAACAGAGGTTGCAAGGTCGAAAAAAGTGAGGAAAAAAGAGGTTCGTTTGACGTTTAGAAACGTCAAAAATGTTATGAAACGGGACCTCTTAAAATCGTCAAAACGAGCTTTATTTGATCGATTTATACTGATAAAAGACTTGAAACCTAAAAAATAAACTTGATTCTAACGATTTTTGTATCAACATGTAAGACAACAAAGGTTTTATGGTCTAAAAAAGCGAGGAAAAAAGGTGTTCGTTTGACGTTTAGAAACGTCAAAAATGTTATGAAACGGGACATTTTAAAATCGTCCAAACGAGCTTTATTTGATCGATTTATGCCGATAAAAGACTTGAAACCTAAAAAATAAACTTGATTCTAACGATTTTTGTATCAACATGTAAGACAACAAAAGTTTTAAGATCGAAAAAAGCGATTAAAAAAGAGGTTTGTTTGACGTTTAGAAACGTCAAAAATGTTATGAAACGGGACATTTTAAAATCGTCCAAACGAGCTTTATTTGATCGATTTATGCCGATAAAAGACTTGAAATCTAAAAAATAGACTTGATTTTAACGATTTTTGTATCAACATGTAAGACAACAAAGGTTTTAAGGTCGAAAAAAGCGAAGAAAAAAGGGGTTCGTTTGACGTTTAGAAACGCCAAAAATATGTTATGAAACGGGACATTTTAAAATCGTCCAAACGAGCTTTATTTGATCGATTTATGCCGATAAAAGACTTGAAATCTAAAAAATAGACTTGATTCTAACGATTTTTGTATCAACATGTAAGACAGCAAAGGTTGCAAGGTTGAAAAAAGTGAGGAAAAAAGGGGTTCGTTTGACGTTTAGAAACGTCAAAAATGTTATAAAACGGGACCTCTTAAAATCGTCCAAACGAGCTTTATTTGATCGATTTATGTCGATAAAAGACTTAAAACTTAAAAAATAGACTTGATTCTAACGATTTTTGTATCAACATGTAAGACAACAAAGGTTTTAAGGTCGAAAAAAGCGAAGAAAAAAGGGGTTCGTTTGACGTTTAGAAACGTCAAAATATGTTATAAAACGGGACCTCTTAAAATCGTCCAAACTAGCTTTATTTGATCGACTTATACCGATAAAAGACTAGAAACTTAATAAATAGACTTGATTCTAACGATTTTTGTATCAACATGTAAGACAACAAAAGTTTTAAGATCGAAAAAAGCGATTAAAAAAGAGCTTCGTTTGACGTTTAGAAACGTCAAAAATATGTTATGAAACGGGACCTCTTAAAATCGTTCAAACGAGCTTTATTTGATCGATTTATGCCGATAAAAGACTTAAAACTTAAAAAATAAACTTGATTCTAACGATTTTTGTATCAACATGTAAGACAACAAAGGTTTCAAGGTAAAAAAAAGCGAGGAAAAAAAGAGGTTCGTTTGACGTTTAGAAACGTCAAAAATATGTTATGAAACGGGACCTCTTAAAATCGTTCAAACGAGCTTTATTTGATCGATTTATGCCGATAAATGACTTGAAATCTAAAAAATAGACTTGATTCTAACGATTTTTGTATCAACATGTAAGACAGCAAAGGTTCTAAGGTCGAAAAAAGCGAGGAAAAAAGGGGTTCGTTTGACGTTTAGAAACGTCAAAAATATGTTATGAAACGGGACCTTTTAAAATCATCCAAACGAGCTTTATTTCATCGATTTATGCCGATAAAACATTTGAAACCTAAAAAATAGAATTGATTTTAACGATTTTTGTATCAACATGTAAGACAACAAAAGTTTTAAGGTCGAAAAAAGCGATTAAAAAAGAGGTTCGTTTGACGTTTAGAAACGTCAAAAATATGTTATGAAACGGGACCTTTTAAAATCACCCAAATTAGCATTATTTGATCAATTTATGCCGATAAAAGACTTAAAACTTAAAAAATAAACTTGATTCTAACGATTTTTATATCAACATGTAAGACAACAAAGGTTTTAAGGTCGAAAAAAGCGAGGAAAGAAGGGGTTCGTTTGACGTTTAGAAACGTCAAAAATATGTTATGAAACGGGACTTCTTAAAATCGTCCAAACTAGCTTTATTTGATCGATTTATGCCGTTAAAAGACTTGAAACCTAAAAAATAGACTTGATTCTAACGATTTTTGTATCAATATGTAAGACAACAAAGATTGCAAGGTCGAAAAAAGCGAGGAAAAAAGGGGTTTGTTTGACGTTTAGAAACGTCAAAAATGTTATAAAACGGGACCTCTTAAAATCGTCCAAACTAGCTTTATTTGATCGATTTATACTGATAAAAGACTTGAAACCTAAAAAATAAACTTGATTCTAACGATTTTTGTATCAACATGTAAGACAAAAAAAGTTTTAAGGTCGAAAAAAGCGATTAAAAAAGGAGTTCGGTTGACGTTTAGAAACGTCAAAAATATGTTATGAAACGGGAACTTTTAAAATCGTCCAAACGAGCTTTATTTGATCGATTTGTGCCGATAAAAGACTTGAAACCTAAAAAATAAACTTGATTCTAACGATTTTTGTATCAACATGTAAGACAACAAAGGTGTTAAGGTCGAAAAAAGCGAGGAAAAAAACGGTTTGTTTGACGTTTGGAAACGTCAAAAATCACTCAGTCGGTAATTTATAAATATACGTCACAATTTATAAATATACAGGGTGGCTTAAATTACTCGAAAAATCTTGATGAGATTTTATTAATTTTTTAAAATTTCAGTTGAGAAAACGGTTTAGCAAAAAAAATTCTATTTAAATTTAAATTGTTGAGTTATTATCTTAAATAACCAGGAAATTAATTTCCATAGAACATAAACAACTCTCCTGCAATTTATAGAATGAAATTACAGATATTATGACGTACTACCATCTGAGTTTCTATTTCTATCTCTTTCTCTTTTCTCTTTTCTATTTTTTTTTTTTTTTTTTTTTTTTGAATAATGAATTTTAATTAAGAGTTGAATGAAAACACATAATTCATTTCAAGCCACGTGTACAGGCTTGTTAATAACAAAGGGGACGGATGGAAGATGGCGAATGACGAATAAACAAACGTTTAAAAGGAAGTCAACTTTTACAAGTTGAAATCGTAGTCGACCGTGATGCAACAATGGCCTTCTGCGATTGACCTTCTTACGCTTGATATTTACTGCTGCGGGTCGACCTTTTTACACTTTATATAAAGGAACGGAGTGAAAATACACTATTATCGTTAAGATTTTTGACGTTTTGTTAAAGATAAGGGAAAATAATTGCGAAATTAACCTTGAAATAAGTTCTGACGTCAATTTCAAGTGTGAGAAAATAACATAACAAAAATTTTTAATTTCTTACATTTCTTTTTTGTTATAAGGATAAAACTTTTATACAGTAGTGTTTATTTTTTTATTAAAAAAAAGTAAAATTTGTTATTATGACTAAAGATTTAAAAAAAAGCTTTTAAATAGGAATGTTTTTAATTGGATTTAACATAACCTTAAAAAAAAATTTATCAACTTTAAAAAATCACCGAGAATTTATTTATAAGATTTAAAAAATGGTTTTTATGTTAAATTAAATTTCAAAGTGTTTAATTTATATTAAAAAAATCAAATTTACTCTAATTATAACCAAAAATTAAAAAAAAATTCTTAAAGGCAGGCATAATTTTCAATTGAACCTAATATAACCTTAAAAAAAATTTATGACAACTTTAAAAAATCATCCAGACTTTATTTATAAGAGTTAAGAAATGATTTTTATGTAAAATTAAACCTTAAAGTTTCTATTTTGTATTTAAAAAATCAAATTTGTTGTAATTATAGTCAAAGATTTAAAAAAAATTTTTAAAGACAGGAATGATTTTTAACCAAACCTAACATAACCTTCAAAATTTTTATGTCAACTTTAAAAAATCGCCCAGACTTTATTTATTGGATTTAATAAATGATTTTTATACTAAATGAAACCTTAAAGTTTCTATTTTGTATTAAAAAAGTCAGATTTACTCTAATTATAACTCAAGATTTTTAAAAAAATTTTAAAGACGGCAATGATTTTTGACCGAATTCATAACCTTCAAAATATGTCAACTTTAAAAAATTGTTCAGAATTTATTTATAGGAGTTAAAAAATGATTTTTATATTAAATTAAATGTCAAAGTGTCTACTTTGCATTAAAAAAGTAAAATTTGTTCTAATTATTACCCAAAAAATTGAAAAAAAATTTTAAAGACAACAATGATTTTTGACCGAATTTAACATAACTTTTAACCATTTCGGTACGAGTGTCGACTATAGTCGACGGCCACAGACGACCCCACCCAGCCGAGCGTCGACTATAGTCGACGGCCACAGATGACCCCACATATGAATGCCGGCTGTGAGAAACGTTTCGCGGCTGATAGGCGCCGCGCCGCCGCCGTACCGAAGTGGTTAAAAATGTTTACGTCAATTTTAAAAAATCGCTGAGAGTCTATTTCTAGGTTTTAAGAAACGATTTTTGTGCTAAATTAAACCTCAAAGTATCTATTTTGTATAAAAAAGGTTAAACTTATTGTATTTATAACCAAAGATTTTTAAAAAATTTTTAAAGATAGGAGTGATTTTTAACCGAACCTAACATAACCTTTAAGATTTTTTACGTCAACTTTAAAAAATCGCCCAGAATTTATTTATAAGAATTAAGAAACGATTTTTATCATAAATTAAACCTTAAAGTATCTATTTTTCATTAAAAGAATCAAATTTACTATAATTATTACCCAAAAAATTAAAAAATCTTTTTTAAATGACCATGTTTTTTAAGCTAATCTAACATAACCTTTAAAAAATTTTACATCAACTTTAAAAAATCACCCAGAATTTATTTATAAGAATTAAGAAATGATTTTTATAAAAAATTAAAGTTTAAAATATCTATTTTCCATTAAAAAAATCAAATTTACCATAATTATTACCTAAAAAATTAAAAAAATTTTTTTAAAAGACCATGTTTTTTAACCGAATGTAACATAACCTTTAAAATTTTTTAAGTCAAGTTTAAAAAATCACCCAGAATTTATTTATAAGAATTAAGAAATGATTTTTATAAAAAATTAAAGTTTAAAGTATCTATTTTTCATTAAAAAAAATCAAATTTACCATAATTATTACCCAAAAAATTAAAAAAAAATTTTTAAATGACCATGTTTTCTAACTGAACTTAACATAACCTTTAAAATTTTTTAAATCAACTTTAAAAAATCACCCAGAATTTATTTATAGGAATTAAGAAACGATTTTTATATTAAATTAAACCTTAAAGTGTCTATTTTCCATTAAAAAAATCAAATTTACCATAATTATTAGTCAAAAAATTAAAAAAAATGTTTTTAATGACCATGTTTTTTAACCGAATTTAACATAACCTTTAAAAAATTTTACGTCAATTTTAAAAAATCACCCAGAATTTATTTATAAGAATTAAGAAATGATTTTTATTAAAAATTAAAGTTTAAAATGTCTATTTTTCATTAAAAGAATCAAATTTACCATAATTATTATCCAAAAAATTAAAAAAAAATTTTAAATGACCATGTTTTTTTACCGAATCTAACATAACCTTTAAAAATTTTTACATCAACTTTAAAAAATCACCCAGAATTTATTTATAAGAATTAAGAAATGATTTTTATAAAAAATTAAAGTTTAAAATATCTATTTTTCATTAAAAAAATCAAATTTACCATAATTATTACCCAAAAAATTAAAAAAAAATTTTTAAATGACCATGTTTTTTAACCGAATCTAACATAACCTTTAAAAAATTTTATGTCAATTTTAAAAAATCACCCAGAATTTATTTATAAGAATTAAGAAACGATTTTTATAATAAATTAAAGTTTAAAATATCTATTTTCCATTAAAAAAATCAAATTTACCATAATTATTACCCAAAAAATTAAAAAAAATTTTTTAAATGACCATGTTTTTTAACCGAATCTAACTTAACCTTTAAAAAATTTTACATCAAGTTTAAAAAATCACCCAGGATTTATTTATAGGAATTAAGAAATAATTTTTATATTAAATTAAACCTTAAAGTATATATTTTTCATTAAAAGAATCAAATTTACCATAATTATTACCCAAAAAATTAAAAAAAATTTTTTTAATGACCATGTTTTTTAACCGAATCTAACATAACCTTTAAAAAATTTTATGTCAACTTTAAAAAATCACCCAATATTTATTTATAAGAATTAAGAAATGATTTTTATATTAAATTAAACCTTAAAATATCTATTTTCCATTAAAAAAATCAAATTTACCATAATTATTACCCAAAAAATTAAAAAAAAAATTTTAAATGACCATGTTTTTTTTACTGAAACCTTATAACCTTTAAAAATTTTTATGTCAATTTTAAAAAATCACCCAGACTTTATTTATAAGAATTAAGAAATGATTTTTATATTAAATTAAATCTCAAAATATCTATTTTCCATTTGAAAAATCAAATTTTCCATAATTATTACCCAAAAAATTAAAAAAAAAAAATTTAAATGACCACGTTTTTTAATCAAATCTTTCATATCCATTAAAAAAAATTTATGTCAACTTTAAAAAATCACTCAGAATTTATTTATAAGAATTAAGAAATGATTTTTATATTAAATTAAACCTTAAAATATTTATTTTCCATTTAAAAAATCAAATTTACCACAAATATTATCCAAAAAATTAAAAAAATTTTTTTAAATGACCATGTTTTTTTTACTGAAACCAACATAACCTTTAAAAATGTTTATGTCAATTTTAAAAAATCACTGAGAATTTATTTATAGGAATTAAGAAATGATTTTTATATTAAATTAAACCTTAAAATATCTATTTCCCATTAAAAGAATCAAATTTATCATAATTATTACCTAAAAAATTAAAAAAAAAATTTTAAATGACCATGTTTTTTAACCGAATCTAACATAACCTTTAAAAAATTTTACGTCAATTTTAAAAAATCACCCAGAATTTATTTATAAGAATTAAGAAACGATTTTTATAATAAATTAAAGTTTAAAATATCTATTTTCCATTTAAAAAATTACAATTTCCATAATTATTACCAAAAAAATTAAAAAAAAATTTTTAAATGACCATGTTTTTTAACCGAATCTAACATAACCTTTAGAAATTTTTATGTCAAGTTTAAAAAATCACCCAGAATTTATTTATAAGAATTAAGAAACGATTTTTATATTAAATTAAACCTTAAAGTATCTATTTTTCATTAAAAGAATCAAATTTACCACAATTATTACCCAAAAAATTAAAAAAAAATTTTTAAGTGACCATGTTTTTTAACCGAATCTAACACAACCTTTAAAAAATTTTACATCAACTTTAAAAAATCACCCAGAATTTATTTATAAGAATTAAGAAATGATTTTTATAAAAAATTAAAGTTTAAAATATCTATTTTTCATTAAAAAAATCAAATTTACCATAATTATTACCCAAAAAATTAAAAAAATGTTTTTAAATGACCATGTTTTTTAACCGAATTTAATATAACCTTTAAAAATTTTTATGTCAACTTTAAAAAATCACCCAGACTTTATTTATAAGAATTAAGAAATGATTTTTATAATAAATTAAAGTTTAAAATATCTATTTTCCATTTAAAAAATCAAATTTACCATAATTATTAGCCAAAAAATTAAAAAAAAAATTTTAAATGACCATGTTTTTTAACCTAATCTAACATAACCTTTAAAAAATTTTACATCAAGTTTTAAAAATCACCTAGAATTCATTTATAAGAATTAAGAAATGATTTTTATATTAAATTAAACCTTAAAGTATCTATTTTTCATTTAAAAAATCAAATTTACCAAAATTATTATCCAAAAAATTAAAAAAAAAATTTTAAATGACCATGTTTTTTAACCGAATCTAACATAACCTTTAAAATTTTTTACGTAAACTTTAAAAAATCACCCAGACTTTATTTCTAGAATTAAGAAATGATTTTTATATTAAATTAAAGTTTAAAATATCTATTTTCCATTAAAAGAATCAAATTTACCATAATTATTACACAAAAAATTAAAAAAATTTTTTTAAATGACCATGTTTTTTAACCGAATCTAACATAACCTTTAAAAATTTTTATGTCAACTTTAAAAAATCACCCAGAATTTATTTATAGGAATTAAGAAATGATTTTTATATTAAATTAAACCTTAAAGTATCTATTTTTTATTAAAAGAATCAAATTTACCATAATTATTACCCAAAAAATTAAAAAAAAATTTTTAAATGACCATGTTTTTTAACCGAATCTAACATAACCTTTAAAAAATTTTATGTCTACTTTAAAAAATCACCCAGAATTTATTTATAGGAATTAAGAAACGATTTTTATAACAAATTAAAGTTTAAAATATCTATTTTCCATTTAAAAAATCAAATTTACCATAAATATTACCCAAAAAATTAAAAAAAAATTTTTAAATGACCATGTTTTTTAACCGAATCTAACATAACCTTTAAAAATTTTTACGTGAACTTTAAAAAATCACCCAGAATTTATTTATAGGAATTAAGAAACGATTTTTATAATAAATTAAAGTTTAAAATATCTATTTTCCATTAAATATATCAAATTTACCATAATTATTACCCAAAAAATTAAAAGAAATTTTTTAAGTGACCATGTTTTTTAACCGAATCTAACATAACTTTTAAAAAATTTTATGTCAACTTTAAAAAATCACCCAGAATTTATTTATAAGAATTAAGAAATGATTTTTATATTAAATTAAACCTTAAAGTATCTATTTTTCATTAAAAATATCAAATTTACCATAATTATTACCCAAAAAATTAAAAGAAATTTTTTAACTGACCATGTTTTTTAACCGAATTTAACATAACCTTTAAAAAATTTTACATCAACTTTAAAAAATCACCCAGAATTTATTTATAGGAATTAAGAAATGATTTTTATAAAAAATTAAAGTTTAAAGTATCTATTTTTCATTAAAAGAATCAAATTTACCATAATTATTACTCAAAAAATTAAAAAAAAAATTTTAAATGTCCATGTTTTTCAACCGAAATCAACATAACCTTCAAAATTTTTTTAAGTCAACTTTAAAAAATCACCCAGACTTTATTTATAGGAATTAAGAAACGATTTTTATAATAAATTAAAGTTTAAAATATCTATTTTTCATTAAAAAAATCAAATTTTCCATAATTATTACCAAAAAAATTAAAAAAAATTTTTTAAATGACAATGTTTTTTAATCGAATTTAATAATATAACCCAAAATTTTTATACAGCAACTTTAAAAAATCACTCAGACTTTATTTATAAGACTTAAGTAATGATTTTTATGTTAAATTAAACTTTAAAGTGTCTATTTTCTATTTTAACAATCAAATTTACCATAATTATTACCCAAAAAATTAAAAAAAATTTTTTAGATGACAATTTTTTAATGAAACACTTACCAAAACCACACCATTCCATTGAAACACATTACACGTCCTTATAAACTCCCTGGCGTAATTAGCGTGCGTCGTAAGATGAAACTCAAAGGGAATCTCAGCTTCCTGAAGAACCGGCGCGACCTTCTCCTCGAAAATCGACTTTCCCTTTCCAGGTCCACTTTTCGGATTGCAAATCACCAGCAGCTTCCGGTGCTCGTTAATCCCGCTCATAATTAAACCGTCCACACCAACCTCCAACTGACTATCACCTCTTATCAGCTGCTTGATAGCCGATCGCCAGCGTTGAGCTTCCTTATGGTTTTCCTCGTATTTATCAAACGACCGGAATCGTAACGTGATGATGGTCTTTTCGCGTTTTGCGTTTCCGTTTTGCTTGTCTTGAAGGACGTAAGCGTACACGTAGAGGTAAGCGCTCGCGTCGGTTTCGTCTTGTTCTGGTGAGTTTTCGTCGACGACCTTAAGACCGTTAGATCTCGGTAGTGACTGACACGAACACGACGTCGTGGACTTCTTGCTTCGTAAACACCGACATCCTACTATGTCTTTGGTGGGAATCGTTTGTTCTTTTACTTGGTTTTGGTTCTCTTTGATTAGGCTTAAACCGGAGGTTGATAGACGGACGCGAAATACGGAGTTTTTTTTTGTTAGTACGTAAAATGTTTCTTCTAGTAGTATTCTTTCTTGATGAGCCATTTTTTAAAAAATTAATTTGTTAACATCTTACTTTTAATTTTTTTTTTCCTTTTAAATTTTTTTTCCTTTTAATTTTTTTTTTCCTTTTAATCTTCTTTTCCCTTTTAATCTTCTTTTCCCTTTTAATCTTCTTTTCCCTTTTAATCTTCTTATTTTTCAAATAGAATCTTCAAATAAACTTATTAATCGATGGTTTTTTAACTTCACTAAAACATACACTGAATGTAAGTGAATATAGTGAATGTAAAACTGAATAGGACGATTGTAAAACTGAATAAGTTGGGTGTAAAATTGAGAGTGTATTTCACTTATCGAGAAGTTATCTGATTTGACGATGAAGTCGGTTGCGTTCGTTAGAGAAGGAGATAATTGGTAGTAATTTAGAGAGTTGAAGTGGTGGTGGTGATGGTGTTGTTGTTGTCGATGGGGCCGCGGGTTACGTTCTGCGGGAATTTGGGCCGAGACCTGGTGTTTAACTGCTAAACGAAAGTATCGATTCGGTTCGGTCACGTGAGTTGACGATCCGAAATATTTAATGGGTTTTAGGAGGGATGGGAATTGATAAACGTCATCGCATATTTGTATATGTCTTCATTAACACCAATGAACGAATATAAATTTATTATTTTAATAACCAAAAGTTAAAGTCATCATCAGACAAAAAATAAAATAAAATAATAGAATTTTAATTTTTTATATGACAAAAAAAGTTTATAGTTAACAGTTTGATAAAAGTCATTTTTAGAGATAAAAACGTTTGTGTAGATTAAGATAACTAAAAAAATTTATGTAGATAATTTCTTTTATTTTTATTTTATTTTATTTTTCTACAAGTGACTAACCTAACTTTCTTAAAAAAAAACCCAGACTTTATTTATTGGAATTAAAGAATAATTTTTTAATTCTTACCAAAAAAGAATAAAAAAAATTTTAAAGTTGATGAAAATTTTTGACAGTTCTAACCAAACTTTTTTAAAAAATCACCCAACTTTAAAAAATCACCCAGACTTTATTTATGAAGATTAAAGAAAGATTTTTGGTTTAAATGAAACTTCAAAGATTCTGTTTTGAATTAAAAAAGACAGGTTAGTTCTAATTATTATCAAAAAAAATTAAAAAAAAAATCTTAAAGTTGGAAACATTTTTTGACGGGTGACTAACCTAACTTAAAAAAGAAATCGACCAATTTTAAAAAATCGTCCAGACTTTATTTTTGAAGATTAAGGAATGATTTTTGGTTTAAATGAAAGATTAAAGATTCTGTTTTGAATTAAAAATTACAGATCTTTCCTAATTCTTACCAAAAAAATTAAAAAAAAATTTAAAATTGGTGAAAATTTTTGACAGTTCTAACCAAACTTTTTTAAAAAATCACCCAATTTTAAAAAATCACCCAGACTTTATTTATGAAGATTAAAGAAAGATTTTTGGTTTAAATGAAACTTCAAAGATTCTGTTTTGAATTAAAAAAGACAGGTTAGTTCTAATTATTATCAAAAAAAATTAAAAAAAAATCTTAAAGTTGGAAACATTTTTTGACAGGTGACTAACCTAACTTAAAAAAAGAAATCGACCAACTTTAAAAAATCGTCCAGACTTCATTTTTGAAGATTAAGGAATGATTTTTGGTTTAAATGAAAGATTAAAGATTCTGTTTTGAATTAAAAATTACAGATCTTTCCTAATTCTTACCAAAAAAATTAAAAAAAAAATTTAAAATTGGTGAAAATTTTTGACAGTTCTAACCAAACTTTTTTAAAAAATCACCCAATTTTAAAAAATCACCCAGACTTTATTTATGAAGATTAAGGAAAGATTTTTGGTTTAAATGAAATTTCAAAGATTCTGTTTTGAATTAAAAAAGACAGGTTAGTTCTAATTATTATCAAAAAAAAATTTTTTTTAAATCTTAAAGTTGGAAACATTTTTTGACAGGTGACTAACCTAACTTAAAAAAGAAATCGACCAACTTTAAAAAATCGTCCAGACTTCATTTTTGAACATTAACGAATGATTTTTGGTTTAAATGAAAGATTAAAGATTCTGTTTTGAATTAAAAATTACAGATCTTTCCTAATTCTTACCAAAAAAATTAAAAAAAAATTTTAAATTGGTGAAAATTTTTGACAGTTCTAACCAAACTTTTTTAAAAAATCACCCAATTTTAAAACATCACCCAGACTTTATTTATGAAGATTAAGGAATGATTTTTGGTTTAAATGAAAGATTAAAGATTCTGTTTTGAATTAAAAATTACAGATCTTTCCTAATTCTTACCAAAAAAATTAAAAAAAAATTTAAAATTGGTGAAAATTTTTGACAGTTCTAACCAAACTTTTTTAAAAAATCACCCAATTTTAAAAAATCACCCAGACTTTATTTATGAAGATTAAGGAAAGATTTTTGGTTTAAATGAAATTTCAAAGATTCTGTTTTGAATTAAAAAAGACAGGTTAGTTCTAATTATTATCAAAAAAAATTAAAAAAAATCTTAAAGTTGGAAACATTTTTTGACAGGTGACTAACCTAACTTTAAAAAAAAATCGACCAACTTTAAAAAATCGTCCAGACTTTATTTTTGAAGATTAACGAATGATTTTTGGTTTGAATGAAAAACAAAAAATTCTGTTTTGATTTAAAAAAGGCAGATTTTTTATAATTATTACCGAAAAAATTAAAAAAATTCTCAAAGTTGGTAAAAATTTTTAACGGTTTCAACCCAACTTTTTTTAAAAAATCCACCAACTTTAAAAAATCAGAGAGATTTTATTTTTTGGAATTAGAGATTGATTTTTGGTTTAAATTAAAGCTAAAAGATTCTATTTTCAATTAAAAGAGATTTTTTTTTTCTATTTTTACCAAAAATATTTAAAAAAAATTTCAAAGTTTCTTCTGAAATCATCGAATTTTATTAAAATTTTTGACAGATTTTGTAGAAAACTACCTAAATCGATTTAATTGAAGGGTAGAGTGCAAGAAGTACCTAAGTAGCATTTTTATAAAATTTGCCTAGGTTTAAAATCTAGGTTTATCATATTTGATAAACCTAGATGTTGCGATTCTAATGTCCCGAAATCTGACCCAAAAAAGGACGTTTGAAAAGGCGCTATTTAACCAATTTGGGCCTAGAAATGGCATCAAACTTATAAATCAAGTTGTATTTTAACGTTTTATTTGTCAACATGAACGACACCTAAGGCGTCGAGGTCGGAAAGAGCGGTTAGTTTGACGTTTAGAAACGTCAAAAATTCGCTTGTCAGCAATTCTGCGCTGAAATTGGTCGATAAATAATAAATTGTTGGATTTTTTTGTTAAATTATGTTAGAATTATTTTTCTAATCCTTCTAGTTAACCTAGTTTGGTTTTAAATGACTTTATATTCCAATACAAAGCGATAACAAACCGGGTTTCTAATATTTTAAAAAAAGGTCATTTTAAAAAATCACCCAGAATTTATTTATAGGATATAAGAAATAATTTTTGTGCTAAATTAATCTTCAAAGTATCTATTTTTTATTTAAAAAATCAAATTTATCTTAATTATTGCCAAAAAAATTAAAAAAAATATTTTAGATGATAATAATTTTTTACCGAATCTAACCTAACCTTTAAATTTTTTTATGTCAATTTTAAAAAATCACCCAGACTTTATTTATAGGATTTAAGAAATGATTTTTATACTAAATGAAACCTTAAAGTATCTATTTTGTATTAAAAAAATCAAATTTATTCTAATTGTGATTAAAAAAATTTTAAAAAATTTTAAAAACAGCAATGATTTTTGACCGAACCCAACATAACCTTTAAAATTTTTTATGTCAATTTTGAAAAATCACCAACACTTTATTTATAGGATTTAAGAAATGATTTTTATACTAAATGAAATCTTAAAGTGTCTATTTTGTATTAAAAAAATCAAATTTATTCTAATTGTGACTAAAAAAATTAAAAAAATTTTTAAAGGTAACAATGATTTTTGACCGAAATCCAACATAACCTTTAAAATTTTTTATGTCAATTTTGAAAAATCACCCAAGCTTTATTTATAGGATTTAAAACATGATGTTTGTACTAAATTAAACCTCAAAGTGTCTATTTTATATTAAAAAAATCAAATTTATTCTAATTGTGACTAAAAAAATTAAAAACATTTTTAAAGGTAGCAATGATTTTTGACCGGACCCAACATAACCTTTAAAACTTTTTATGTCAATTTTAAAAAATCACCCAGACTTTATTTATAGGATTTAAGAAATGATTTTTATACTAAATGAAACCTTAAAGTGTCTATTTTATATTTAAAAAATCAAATTTATTCTAATTGTGACTAAAAAAATAAAAAAAAATTTTAATAACAACAATGATTTTTGACCGAACCCAACATAACCTTTAAAAACTTTTTATGTCAATTTTAAAAAATCACCCAGACTTTATTTATAGGATTTAAGAAATGATTTTTATACTAAATGAAACCTTAAAGTGTCTATTTTATATTAAAAAAATCAAATTTATTCTAATTGTGACTAAAAAAATAAAAAAAAAATTAAAAACAACAATGATTTTTTACCGAACTCAACATAACCTTTAAAGTTTTTTATATCAATTTTAAAAAATCACCCAGACTTTATTTATAGGATTTATGAAATGATTTTTATACTAAATTAAACCTCAAAGTGTCTATTTTATATTAAAAAAAATCAAATTTATTCTAATTGTGACTAAAAAAATAAAAAAAAAATTAAAAACAACAATGATTTTTTGACCGGACCCAACATAACCTTTAAAGTTTTTTATGTCAATTCTGAAAAATCACCCAGATTTTATTTAGAGGATTTAAGAAATGATTTTTATACTAAATGAAACCTTAAAGTGTCTATTTTGTATTAAAAAAATCAAATTTATTTTAATTGTGATTAAAAAAAAAAAAATTTTAAAAACAGCAATGATTTTTAACTGAACCCAACATAACCTTTAAAATTTTTTATGTCAATTCTAAAAAATCACCCAGACTTTATTTATAGGATTTAAGAAATGATTTTTATACTAAATGAAACCTTAAAGTGTCTATTTTGTATTTAAAAAATCAAATTTATTCTAATTGTGACTAAAAAAATAAAAAAAAAATTAAAAACAACAATGATTTTTGACCGAACCCAACATAACCTTTAAAACTTTTTATGTCAACTTTAAAAAGTCACCCAGACTTTATTTATAGGATTTAAGAAATAATTTTTATACTAAATGAAACCTTAAGGTGTCTATTTTATATTAAAAAAATCAAATTTATTCTAATTGTTACTAAAAAAATTTAAAAAAATTTTAAAAACAGCAATGATTTTTAACCGAACCCAACATAACCTTTAAAATTTTTTATGTCAATTTTAAAAAATCACCAACAGTTTATTTATAGGATTTAAGAAATGATTTTTATACTAAATGAAACCTTAAAGTGTCTATTTTGTATTAAAAAAACCAAATTTATTCTAATTGTGACTAAAAAAATTTAAAAAAATTTTAAAAACAGCAATGATTTTTGACCGAACCCAACATAACCTTTAAAATTTTTTATGTCAATTTTAAAAAATCACCCAGACTTTATTTATAGGATTTAAGAAATGATTTTTATGCTAAATGAAACCTTAAAGTGTCTATTTTGTATTAAAAAAATCAAATTTTTTCTAATTGTGACTAAAAAAATTTAAAAAAATTTTAATAACAACAATGATTTTTGACCGAACCCAACATAACCTTTAAAAAATTTTTATGTCAACTTTAAAAAATCACCCAGACTTTATTTATAGGACTTAAGAAATGATTTTTATACTAAATGAAATCTTAAAGTGTCTATTTTGTATTAAAAAAATCAAATTTATTCTAATTGTGATTAAAAAAATTAAAAAAATTTTTAAAGGTAACAATGATTTTTGACCGAAATCCAACATAACCTTTAAAAATTTTTATGTCAATTTTAAAAAATCACCCAGACTTTATTTATAGGATTTAAGAAATGATTTTTATACTAAATGAAACCTCAAAGTGTCTATTTTATATTAAAAAAATCAAATTTATTCTAATTGTGACTAAAAAAATTAAAAAAATTTTTAAAGGTAACAATGATTTTTGACCGAAATCCAACATAACCTTTAAAAATTTTTGTCAATTTTAAAAAATCACCCAGACTGTATTTATATGATTTAAGAAATGATTTTTATACTAAATTAAACCTTAAAGTGTCTATTTTGTATTAAAAAAACCAAATTTATTCTAATTGTGACTAAGAAAATTAAAAAAAATTTTAAAAACAGCAATGATTTTTAACCGGACCCAACATAACCTTTAAAATTTTTTATGTCGATTTTTAAAAAATCACCCAGAGATTATTTATAGGAATTAAGAAACGGTTTTTATATAAAATTTAATTAAATCTCAAAATACTTCATTTTTCTAACTCTTCTATTTAATTTGGTTTGGTTTTAAATGACTATACGGGAATACTCAGCGATAACAAAACGTGTTCTCAATAAAGTGTTGATGTAACTAAAGATAACAAACACACAGACGTATACGTAAACCATTTGGTGTAAACACACCTTTGTTAATATTTATGTGGGTTAAATAAACATGTATACTGACGGTATTAGTCAATCATTTTTAGGATTATATCATGATGAATGGTGATGAATGGTTTTTGATACATTCTAATAACTTCTTTTAAAACATATCATTTTTCATGGTTTTTTAATTAAATTTAATTCACTTATAACTAATATTTTATGTCTTTTAATTTTGTTTTTTTAGAATAATTTAATTTTGTAATAAGGATTAACTATAATAATTTGTTTTGAGTTATAATATAGTGATTGGGTGTTTTTTATAAATTGTGATATGTACTTGAAAGAAAAATACTTTTGAAATCACTTGAGATTGTTTTATATAAATATTTTTTTTTTATAATTAAGAGGTAGATAGATATAGATAATTGATTTGTTAGCAACAAGATTGGAAAAATATATACAATTGATGTGTTTAAAATTATAAGTGGTTAAAAAAATTTAAATTAAATGAACAAGAAAAAATTAATAATCAGATTTTTTGAGAAGTATAGTCGTCCACATCGAAGTTGGGAATTATAATTTTGATAAAACGGAGACTTCAGTTATTGGACGGTTTAAATATTTAAGTATTTCTATCTAACAATAAGATGGGATTAAAAATCTTTTACAGTTTAGAAAGTCAGGACTTATTCACAAATCTGTTTTTGTAAAATGTTACTTTTATACTACACAAGCTTATTAATTGATGTAAATGAAAAAAAAATTCATTTTGTATCATTTTTACAATGCAAGACTTTGTAGATTCAAATTCAAGTCAAAAATTATAAAAATTCCAGAAAAGAGACTCTTCTCCAAGAAACTTCAGAGTGAGTTCTTCTTCGAAAAACTCCGGTTGTTCAAAAGATAACAAAAGTACACTTGCAATATCACTTATAATCTGTTTTAATACCTCCAAGTATAAAAGTAGTTTAAAATAAACATCGTCGACTCCATTTGTTGATAGATAATCGAATCTTTTGACTTTTTCAGTATATTTTTTTCATGGCTAAAAGGTTAGATTCTAATTAAATTTTTTTTTAATAATGAAGACTTGTGAAAGTAGCTACCCTGTTTCGATATTTCCAAACCGAAAGGGTAAACGTTTTCGAGACCTTTGTATACAATTTTTAAGGATTTTCGGCCAATTTGCGCTTTGAATCCAAGCATATTAGAGAAAACGGCCAAATGTCAAAAACGAAATGTCATTAGGTTGACCCTAGTACTCGAAGAGGATTATTTTTTAACTTTTTCCAGTCAGTTTTTTCGAAAAACGGATACAAAAACGTATTTGTTTTACTCAATTTTTATGATTTTAACAATTTTATACATAAGAAACTGCGATTTTACCCGTTTTCGATGAAAAATTTATTGTTCGAAAAACGGTCAATAGAAATTGTACCCGCCCTAATAGCACAAAATCGCCCTCGGAAAAAAACGTTTGGAAAGGCGCTATTTAACCGATTTAGGCCCAAAAATTGCCTGAAATCTAACAATAAGATGGGATGAAAAATCTTTTACAGTTTAGAAAGTCAGGACTTATTCACAAATCTATTTTTGTAAAATGTTACTTTTATACTACATGAAGAAAATTACTGAAGCCGCTCCTGATTTCTGTCAACCTTATGAATAGATGTAAATGCGAAAGTTTTCACGGTCGGTGTTAATTGAACTAATTGTAAAACTAGAACTAATATTAGCATTAATTAACCCTAACACTAGACTTAAAATTAGGAGTTTTCGGGATCATTTCGAACTTGTTTCTGAAGAAGGTTGCAACATGGCATACGAAACGTCAAACGCCTTTTCATAAGACACAGAGGGGGGAAAGACATAAATGTAATAAAGAGATAGCATATGGTACAAAGAAAGAGTCCGTTTTCTCGGTACACTCCCGATAAGCAATTTGCTAAAATGTACACAGACTTTGAGCGCTGTCGGCTCCGTACTAAAAAGACTACCATGGTTGCGTATTTTTACAAAAAAATCGCAACTTCCATACTAAACTAGGTAGTCTTATTACACGCTAATGTGGGTTCGTAACCTAAACCAAATGGTTATGTCAGAACGCATATAGGGTAAACTGTCTAACAGGCTTATTTTGTAATTGTCGTTACCTAACGACATCGTTCAGCTAACGACTCCAATCCCAAACGACTTTTTGTTAAAACCGTATTTTGTAAATCAGTCGTTAGGAATTTTAGCTGTAACGACCCAAGTTAATGTTTTCATAGAGGATAGTAACATAAAATATCACTTTTGATCTAATGTTAGACCTTTTGAACTAACAACATAACCTCAAAGGGGAACTTGTGTCTGCATTTTGACAAGCTTTGACAATTAATGACGCAAGTGGACGAAGGAGCTATCTTTAGAAGAATCCATTATTTGACATTATTTTGCGAAAGAAAGCTGTAATCACTAATATCTTTCTTGAATCTGCTTTAGAAATAGCTTTGATAACTTTTTCAAGCATAGAAGTATAGTTTCACAAGAAATTATAAGTAGTAATATTTTTGTGCCGTCTTGAGGAAAATTGCATAACTTGAAAGAAGAAATCATTTCTGAAAATATTGCTAGAAATTTGTATTTTTTTTTTTAATGTTATCTGGCATTTCAAATGGGCTCAGTGTGTTTCTGGCATCCTTCCATGTTATGGTATCAAGGGCTGAACTTGTAAAAATGGAATTTTACCAGAGAGAATGCCAAACGATGATCTTAAACGAGAGATAATGCCAGAGATGATCTTACACATTTTGAGCTTACAGTTAAATACAGAAAAAGTCATTTGTTCAATACACTCGATACGCAACTCATTTTAAAATTCAATTTTGCTATGCTAACGACGTAAACAACTGCGACGGGGATGTCGTATGGATGTCGTTCACCAAACGACCAAACCTAACCTGAAAGTCGTTCATAACGATGTCGTTAGAAGTTACAAAATACAAATTGTCGTTCATGAACGACAATCGGTTCATAACGATGTCGTTAAGAGTTACAAAATAGGCCTGTTAATGCCGGTCCCTTAAAAATACGTATCCTAAAGTCGGTCTTTCTATAAAAATCCATGTAGAAAAACTCGAAAGCCGACTTTAGGCGCATGGCCGAGATTTGATAAGTTTATCCCATGTGTTTATAGTCAAAACTGAATGGTTATGTCTGAATTCATATATGTTACCGTTAATGTTTCACAAATGAAATAAAACCATGTTTGACCTCAACCAGGAATTATATTCGACTGCTTCTCGCAAGCTACAAGGTCTCGCAAGCTAGAAGGTACAACTGATTCATTTTTAGGTAGATTTTATCGTAAAAATAAACCAGAGCATTACACAAGAACTAGTTTTTACAATTAGTCATCTCATCCCCGAACAAATAGCGCTCATCACATAACATCCCAACTGGTAATAATCAAACTCTGATGATGACATATAGGGTAAACTGCCCAAATATCGACCCCCAAAAAATACGCTTCCTAAAGTCGGCCTTTCTATAAAAATCCATATAGAAAAACTGAAAGGCCGACTTTAGGCGCATTGTTGAGATTTGGTGAGTTTAACCTATGTGTTCATAGCGCTCAAAAGGTTCAAGACAAAAGGAAACTTGAAGGAGAATATATTTTTGGACAATTTACGTTGATTCTATTCATATTTACAACTAATAAGAAGAAATTGTAAAACCAACATGATAAAGTGTTAATTTATTACCCTTTGAGCCAACTTTCTTTGTCACTACCCAACCTGCAAACTTAAATTTGAAATACTCATCTATTCATTATTTTTTTACCTGCACTATTATAAAACTATTGTTAATTCCGAACTTTGATGTGGTTCGGGTTCATGTTTCGGTTATAAAAAGGGTGACGTTAAAGGTCACTCAGGTAGAAAATTGAAGGGAAAAAACCAAACAAATTTATATAGATAGGACAAGTACAGGTAAACTCTCAGGTTTGGCAGGTAAACCTGAAAGATTACCTGCACTCATTATCTTGGTTTCACCATACATCGTTTTAATGTTAAAATTTTTAACATTCAAACTGCTCTCTAGAAAAGGGAACTTTCAATATTCTTTTTTGAACAAGAATTTTTCATACATTAATCCTAAACGTGGATTCTTAAGTCGACTTCACACACTCGGAAACAACGTTCGGTGAGACTGTTCGTTGTCAACGAGAGTGTGGAGGAGTTGTTTTCCGCTGAGGCAAATCTTGGCAAAAGTCCTTTGATTCGGACCAGAATATCGACATAGAGCGGAGACATAGCCAGGCAAAGCGAGGGGATAACGAGACGATGAACTATTTAGAGCTGTTCACACTCTCGGTCTCGATAACTCTCGCCATATCTCGCCGAGTGTGTAGAGCCGGCTTTAAGGCCTCTACAGAAGTCCAATTTAGGGCGGTCGTCCACTAAGGATGCATTAAACACGCAGCATGCAACACGCAACATCAGGTAAATACCGCTGGTAGATTTGCACGATTTAAAAGCATGTGATACTCTGGTAACTGCGCGTATCTACGTCGCAAGAGGCATTCTAGTAAGCAAATCTTTTCGCAGTATTTGTTGCGTGTCTGAACAGGCAGAAGGAAATATTCAAAAATGACTGCTAACACCGACTATCCTGTATTTAACATTAACTTTATTCATCTTATAGAAAATCGTCCTTGTTTATGGAATTATAATAATTTACCTACGTGAGGTTTTAAAATAGGTTTTCTATAATGCGTTTCCTTTTTTTCTATCGTAGGTTCCACCATATGCAATAAATAATTAAAGGTTTCAAGGTTCATCCAAAAATATTTTTTAAACTTAGTCGGATCCAGCATTAATTGCTGTTTTATAACAGAAGCTGGACTATGTTCAGCATTTTGTAGAAATAAAGGATGAACCCAGAAATGACGACGATGCTTTATTCGCCTCCGGTTACGTCTTCGCAAATATTGCCAAGCGAAAACGACTTCTTCCTCACTTGAAGACATTTTGCATACTACGCTAGAACGGGCTTTCGCACAAGAAAGTCCATACTTAGGTAGAGAGGACAATAATATGACATAGGGACTTAAAAGATTTACTGCTTATATGTGCGCGGTAAAGCAACGACAACATTTACTGCGTGTTTTATGTTGCATGTTACATGTTTGATGCATCCTTAGTGGGCGACTGCCCTTATCTTCAGGCAAGCCTGCACAGGCCGCCTAAACAAAGAGAATTGCATCCACACGCTAACCACACGCAACGAATTACCTGCGGAAATCGGGACTGTGCAGGCAAGTCATTAGGTAAGTCGGAGCGTCTGTAGGGTCTTTTACTTTAGTTTGAGAGATCTGACGAATACGTTTCGTACAACAGCAAAGGATACTACTAAGATTTTAAGTAACCCTTTATTAGGAAATATTGATCTAGGAAATGAAATCAAAGTTGTAAATACAACCGACAAATATAAGTTATTTTAAAAGAAGTAAATCGTCAGTTAAAAAATTGTCAGCTACTTATCCAAAATTTTGAGAAACTAACGTCGTACAGAGTATTCCAAAGTAAAAGCCAGCGAGTCGTTGGATTCTTTAGGAATTTTTATCTTTATTTGTTGTTGTCTTAACATCCCCCTTCTAAATTCTAAAGTTACCAAACCATTGTCGTATCAACTCTAATTCAAATAAATTAATATGAACCATGAAAACCAATGAACCATGAAATTGATATTCACCATGAAAAAAAGGATGCAAGAGCGAGGTTCCTCCCTGTAACTTTACCGAGTAAAATACCGTCGAAATCAAGGATTATAACACAAAGTCGATTTTGTAATTTGAGAGTTAACCCTTCCCACCTCTACTGTAAGATTTGAAAAAAGACCAAAATCTAAGCGAAAAAATTAAAGCATCGAGGTGTGGTGGGTCTCTGTTCAACCCACCAACGGTATTTTGGCTTGTAAAATCTTTACATTAGAGGTTGAAAGGTAAAGAAGCTCCTTTCCATTGTACTTCAGTCGGGCTTACTCGGTAAAGTTACGGCACAGTTACGGGGAAGAACCTCGCTTTTGCATCCTTCTTTCCATTGATGGTGAGGCTTAGGAAGAATTTATAATACGTGTTCAATGGTTCTAATGATCTAATCATAAGAAACGCCATCCTTATAACAGTTAATATAACTAAAAGATTGTCTCAAAGTATTTAAGAGCAATAAAATTATGGAAGGAATATTTGAACTTTCTATAATACCAATTTTTGGACTCACAACAGAAATCAATCGTTGGCTTTGGTATTGGAATACTCTGTTGACAAAAAACCTAATAGAATCCAAACAAATTAAGAGATTTAAATCAAAGTACCAAAAATTATAAATAAAACACTACTTTTAAAAATGTAAAATATAAATTAAGGTATCTTGTATCATTTTTAAGCAATCACTTATCAAAAAAGTGGTTCCAACCTCAAATTAGATAACATTAGCCATCACCATATGATTTCTTGGAGGTTGAGATATTAAAAAAGAACAATTTAACCAATTTCACCAACTAATTTTCTGTAAATAAATATGTACTAATATTTTGTTGTTATTTTACGATAATTATAACGTGTTTTTTTACCTATATATAAAAATCAACTAATAGCTTTATTCTTAGAAGCGATTGCTCATAGTTTTATGATTTTTTCAACCAATTAAGACTTTGGATTTTTGCAAGTAAACAAAATCAACAATTTAATTGCTTGGAAAAATTCCTAATTGTTCAAAATCGTTTCTACGAACAAAGCTTATTTTAAACATAAAAAATTAAAAAAAAATTCTAATTTTTTTAAAAACTTACTTGAAAAGAAAACATCCCATAAAAAAATATAATTTGCTTAGAAATCCAAACCTTTAACAGCCTCAAAAAAACCTGAAATCAAAAAAAAAAAAACACACAAAACAGATTAACAAAATATTTAACAAAATTCAACATTTAAAAGAAAACATAATAATTAAAATTTCTTTATTCGAATACATTTGTACAACAAAACAACAACTTCATATAATATATACGGAACCGGAAAGAACTTCCTCCGTCACTCCTCTTGCGTAAAGTTGCAAATACATAAACCTTCCAACTATCGACATAATAGTGTCTTAACTTCGTATTAATTCCTAATATAAACGGCGCGTCTCAAAAATTTAATTTTACAACCATCTTTGGCGAGTAAAGAGATTATACGTAGATATATATATATATATATAGAGAAAAAACTTTTCTAAATCGCCTAAATTTATGTTCTCGCGCGCGATTATCTTATTTAATATTATTCTTCCTTCTTGCTTTTTTTTAAATGTCTATATAAACGGCAGCTCCTTTTACATGTTTTATTTTGGCACTACGTTTCGATCAAATATCTATATAAATGGTGTTTTGTAAATATTTAAAGTATGAATAATTAATTAAAAAGAAAGGATTATACAATTTAAAATGATTATAGTAAATATTTATCTAAATGTAGATCTAAAAAAAAATTTGATTAAAAAATGTAATTAAAAAAAATAATTAAAAAAAATAATTAAAAAAAATTATTAAAAAAAAATTAAAAAAAAAAATATAAAAAAAACATAAAAAAAACATAAAATAATGTTTTAGGCCTAAAAAAAGACCTATTTTTTTCCTTATTATTTATTTTTTCAAATTTTGGCAGTTTTTATTTTTAAAATTTTATTTTTATTTCTTTTTTCTTCCGTTATTATTATTATTATTATTAAAATTATTACTTGAATTAGTGGGATATTGATGTGGAATATTCCCATTTGCAATTCTTTGAACCAATCTCGGTATAGAAGCTCGTTGGTCTTCCATTCTACCCGATTGAAATCTCATAATAAGACTGAAAAAGTCTTCATCGGGAACCGTAGCTCCACTTTTCGGTACTGTTGGTGGTTGATCGGACTCAGAATCAACAACCGGAGCGGCTGGAAGTGGTGATCGTTGATCTTCAAGTCTAGAATCTTGACATCTAACCAATTGATCTAAGAATGAATCATCCGGGACGGTATTTCTAGAAGACTCTTGAAGACGTTGAAGAGAACTGGGTTGTAAACCGGGTAAATGTGGAAGAGCAACTCTTTGTTCGTCCATTCGTTTACTTTGCATCCCACAAATCATATCCATTAAATCATCCGGACCGTCGTTTTTAGGTAAATTAACGACGTTGGTGTTTTCTTTATTACTTTCGACGGATAAAGCACATCGTTGGTCGTCCATTCGTTTCGATTGGAAGCGGGAGAGTAAATCAAAAAAGCTGTCTTCGTCTTCGGTTTTACCTGGGGAGGTTTCGCTTTGGGATTTTGGTAATCCCGGTCTTTGTTTTCCATCGGGGGTTAACTAAAAACATTATTTTCTTTAATTTTAATTTTAAAAATTAAGATTTAAAAAAGCCAGCTTGTATACACACAGACAATTACGGCCACTACCTTAATTAAATCAAGCTGTTCCATGCTTTCGCGTCTCACCCTGTGTATCCTGCTGTTGACGAGGCCGTCGAGTTTATTTGATGGTGTTGAAGTTGTTTGGTTTTTATTATCGTCATCGGGTGTCGTTTCGGGGCTTTCGGGGAGGTTTAAGACTTTTTTTAGGTCGGCGATGTTCATTTTGGCGGTTGCTTCGCCCATTGTATCCATTAACTAGAAGATTTTTTAAAATTAATTAATTTTTTTTATGTTTTTAAGAAAGATTTTTTAAATAAAAGAAAATTTTTTACTTTAAAATTTTTTTCCAACTTTAAAAAATCGCACAGACTTTATTTTTTAAAATTAAGAAAAAATTTTTTAATCTTAGATAATTTAAAATGTCTATTTTCGAATGTATAAAGTAGATTTTTCATAGTTATTACCAAAAAATTAAAAAAAATTTTCAAAGATGAATCGACATTTTTACCTAACCTCGAAATTTTTGTCTAATTTTAAAAAATTCCACAGACTTTATTTCTAAAAATTGAGGAAAGATTTTTTAATTTTGAATAACTTAGAATGTCTATTTTCAAATGTACAAAGTAGACTTTTCATAATTATTACCAAAAAATTAAAAAAAATTTTCAAAGTTAAACCGACATTTTTACCTAACCTCGAAAATTTTGTCTAATTTTAAAAAATCCCACAGACTTTATTTATAAAAATTGAGGAAAGATTTTTTAACTTTAGATAAATTAAAATGTCTAATTTTAAATGCATAAAACAGATTTTTCATAGTTATTACCAAAAAATTTAAAAAAATTTCAAAGTTGAAATTACATTTTTAACTAACATTGAAATTTTTTTCTAATTTTAAAAAAATCCACAGACTTTATTTATTAAAATTGAGGAAAGATTTTTTAATTTTGGATAAATTAAAATGTCTATTTTCAAATGTATAAAACAGATTTTTCATAATTATCACCAAAAAATTTAAAAAAATTTTCAAAGTTGAATCGACATTTTTAACCTAACCTTGAAATTTTTGTCTAACTTTAAAAAATTCCACAGACTTTATTTATAAAAATTAAGGAAAGATTTTTTAATTTTGGGTAAATTAAAATGTCTATTTTAAAATGTACAAAGTAGATTTTTCATAATTATTACCAAAAAATTAAAAAAAAATTTCAAAGTTGATTGAAAATTTTCACCTAATTTAACCTTAAAAATGTTAATCAACTTTAAAAAATTCCCTAGATTTTATTTATGAAAACTAAGAAAAAATATTTTGGAAATTGATAAATTAAAATATCTATTTTTTATTAAAATTATTAGATTTTTCCAAATTATTACCAAAAAATTAAAAAAAATTTTCAAAGTTGATTGAAAATTTTCACCTAACTTAACCTTAAAAATTTTAATCAATTTTAAAAAATTCCCTAGATTTTATTTATGAAAACTAAGAAAAAATATTTTGGAAATTGATAGATTAAAATATCTATTTTTTATTAAAATTATTAGATTTTTCCAAATTATTACCAAAAAATTTAAAAAAATTTTCAAAGTTGATTGAAAATTTTCACCTTTTAACCTTAAAATTTTTAATCAACTTTAAAAAATTCCCTAGATTTTATTTATGAAAACTAAGAAAAAATATTTTGGAAATTGATAAATTAAAATATCTATTTTTTATTAAAATTATTAGATTTTTCCAAGTTGTTACCAAAAAATTTAAAAAAATTTTCAAAGTTGATTGAAAATTTTCACCTAACTTAACCTTAAAATTTTTAATCAACTTTAAAAAATTCCCTAGATTTTATTTATGAAAACTAAAAAAAAAATATTTTGGAAATTGATAAATTAAAATGTGTATTTTTTATTAAAATTATTAGATTTTTCCAAATTATTACCAAAAAATTTAAAAAAATTTTCAAAGTTTAAAAATTTTCACCCAATTGAAAAATTTTAATCAACTTTAAAAAATTCCCTAGATTTTCTTTATGAAAACTAAGAAAAAATATTTTGGAAATTGATAGATTAAAATATCTATTTTTTATTAAAATTATTAGATTTTTCTAAATTATTACCAAAAACTTAAAAAAAAATTTCAAAGTTGATTGAAAATTTTCACCTAATTTAACCTTAAAAATTTTAATCAATTTTAAAAAATTCCCTAGATTTTATTTATGAAAACTAACAAAAAATATTTTGGAAATTGATAGATTAAAATATCTATTTTTTATTAAAATTATTAGATTTTTTCATATTATTACCAAAAAATTAAAAAAAATTTTCAAAGTTGATTGAAAATTTTCACCTAATTTAACCTTAAAATTTTTAATCAACTTTAAAAAATTCCCTAGATTTTATTTATGAAAACTAAGAAAAAATATTTTGGAAATTGATAGATTAAAATATCTATTTTTTATTAAAACTATCAGATTTTTCCAAATTATTATCAAAAAATTAAAAAAAATTTTCAAAGTTAAATCGTCATTTTTACCTAACCTTGAAATTTTTGTCTAATTTTAAAAAATTCCACAGACTTTATTTATAAAAATTAAGGAAAGATTTTTAAAATTTAGATAATTTAAAATGTCTATTTTAAAATGTACAAAGTAGATTTTTCCCAATTATTACCAAAAAATTTTAAAAAAATTTCAAAGTTGAATCGACATTTTTACCTAACCTTGAAATTTTTGTTTATTTTAAAAAATCCCACAGACTTTATTTATAAAAATTAAGGAAAGATTTTTTAAATTTAGATAAATTAAAATGTCTGTTTTTAAATGTACAAAGTAGATTTTTCCTAATTATTACCAAAAAATTAAAAATATTTTCAAAGTTAAATCGACATTTTTTACCAATCTAACCTCAAAATCCACCACGAAATTCACAAAAATTTACCTCTTTACTTATTTCAAGATGTTGATTGGCAAAATGTAAAGCCTTCTCGTGATTTCCAAGCGCAGCGTGAGCATTCCCAAGACTCCAACAAGCCCTACCTTCACCCACCCGATCCATCAAATGTTGAGCGATCAACAAATGTCTTAAATGATACTCGATGGCTGTTTCGTAGTCTCTCAACAAAGTATAAGTATTTCCCAAGCTGTAACACGCTTGGGCTTCAACGGCACGGTCTTTTAATTCTTGAGCCAACGAAAGAGTTTTCCTAAATATAAATTTTTAAGTTTATTTCTAATCTAATTTTTAATTTATTTTATTTTATTGATTTATTTTATTTATTTGATCTATATAAATATTTTTTCTAAATAAACTAACTTATAATGATGAGCAGCCTCTTCGAATTGTCCCATAAAAATATGCGAATTACCCAAATTACTATGAGCTCGTCTTTCGGCGGCTTTATCTCCAAATTGGCGAGCGATCGAAAGACGTTCTTCGTGGTACTTAATTGCTTGAGCGAAGTCCCCCAAGAGATAGTAAGTGTTCCCTAAGTTTCCACAGGCTCTCCCTTGAGCAGCAACGTCGCCCAAATCTTTCATAAGCATCAAGTTTTTCCTAATATTAAAGAAAAAAAAAGTTAACCTCAAAATTATTAAAACAACAAATAAATAAATTGTAATTTTTAATTACAACTTGTATTAATTTATAAATCTTAACATATAGAATAATAAACGTACTTCTCGGAAAGTTTTTATTGTTATAACTAACTACAAATAAGCTTCGAGTAAAAACCGTATGAAACCTTTTAACTTATCTACTCGTAATTGAATCGTACAGATTATTTTTAATACTTATCAAACAGATAAGGTTGTAAATAATAAATTTGGTTGTTTATAACAAATTAATTAAATAAAAAGATTTTATTTTCAAATATACCAATTTATTTTTTCATTTTTAATTAATTTTAAATTAATTAATTTAAAAAATTGACAGATAAAAAGTTTAAGTAACGCCATCTATTGACATTTCATGTCAACTTCTTAACCTATAAATTTTAAATAAAAAAATTATTTTTTCTTTATTTTTTCAAAATTAATTCTTTAAATGAATAATTCTTTACATTAATCAATTTTAACCGTAAAATTGGCTTTTTCCCTTCGAAAAAATACTTACTCGTAAAATGAAACAGCATGATTTAAACAAGATTTAACCTCTTCGGAAAATTCTCCAGCGTCTTTATGCCCAACCCTTCCGATATGTTTCCCCTTCGAATGATAAACATTCCCCAAATTATAAAGTGCCCGTCCCTCGCTTAATTTATCCTCTAACTCCCTCGAAAGATCCAGCTGTCGTTTACAACAAACGACAGCTTCGTCGAACCGTCCCATAACCTTTAAAGTATTTCCCAAGTTTCCGGAAGCTTTCGCTTCACCTAATTTATCCCCCATCGTTCTAAAAAATACGATTTTTTCTATAATTTACAAACAAAAAAGTGAGGTTAGATTCCTCAAACCTTGCGAGTGTTAGATCGTGTTTGTGATATTGCATAGCTTTACCGTAATCGCCCAAATAAAAATATGCGTTTCCCAATTGGCTATAAATAGCGCTTAAAGTACGTAAATCATCTGTTCCGGCTTGGATGGCGGCTTGAAAAAAAGCCACCCCAGCTCGGCAATCTCCGGCTTTACATAATCTTTCTCCTTCCAAGGCCAATTCCAAACACATATTACTCGACCCATCGTAAGCCTAAATGAGTAAATAACGCGTTAAATTCAATTAGTAAGGTGTAATTAATTGGTAAAAGTAAATAAATAAAATGATGTTTACTTGTGGCTCGGTGGGTAAATTCTCGGCGCTAGCACTTAACGACATTTTTATAAGGACGTTTATCACGTTCGCAACGTTTTAAAGACGGATTTGGTACGTTTGTTAAGTCCTAAACGGTCTCGAAAGCATTTTTAAATGTTAATTGATAGCGTCATAATAAATACTAAGAACGGACCAACCCATAACTGTGTTTGGAAAGTTATCTGGGGGAATTTTTTATTGTTAAGTTTATTCATACCTTTATTAATTTTATATTTTATTGTTAAATAAATAAATAAATTCCTAATATTGATTATCTTAATCATTTATTAAACATAAGATATATTTAAATTAAAAATATAAATAAAATTAACTTAATTACATTAAAAACTTTAATAAAGTAATACCAACCATTAAAATTAAAAAATACTAAATTTAAAATTTGAAATTGAATTGACATTTTAACCTAGCCTCGAAAATGTAGTCTAATTTTAAAAAATTCCACAGACTTTATTTATAAAAATTAAGGAAAGATTTTTTAATTTTGGATAAATTAAAACGTCTATTTTCAAATGTATAAAATAAATTTTTCATAATTATTACCAAAAAATTTTAAAAAAATTTCAAAGTTGAATCGTCATTTTTAACTAACCTAACCTCGAAAATGTAGTCTAATTTTAAAAAATTCCACAGACTTTATTTATAAAAATTAAGGAAAGATTTTTTAATTTTAGATAATTTAAAATGTCTATTTTCAAATGTATAAAATAGATTTTTCATAATTATTACCAAAAAATTTAAAAAAATTTTCAAAGTTGAATCGACATTTTTAACTAACTTAACCTCCGAAATTTAGTCTAATTTTAAAAAATTCCACAAACTTTATTTATAAAAATTGAGAAAACATTTTTTAATCTTAGATAATTAATAAAACACTTATTAACTAAACAATTTTTAATCATCTCTCCAAGTAACTTCGACATCATCCGTGCGAAACCGTTGAGTTATCGTACAATCCTCCCATTTCATTGTACAACCACTTTTAAACATTTCAGCTCCAGCGTGAGCAATCATAACACCATTATCAATGCAAAATCGTTCATCAGTGGCAAATAATTTACCCCCTCGTTCCAAACACATCTGATTCATCATTTCTTGTAATCTTTCGTTACAACCAACTCCTCCGACTATTAAAACCTCATTAGAACCACAATGAGCCATCGCTCTTTCAGTAGTTTCAACTAACATGGCAAATACGGTTTCTTGTAACGAGTAACATAAATCGGCTTCATTAAAACCGTCTTTTAAAAGAAAATTTATTTTATCTTCGATGTATGTTAGTATTCCGGAGAAGCTAACGTCCATGCCTTTAACGCAATAAGGTAATTGGGCGTATTTTTTACCTTTTTTAGCTAATTGTTCGATGTTATAACCCGGACTTGGGTCGTTTGAAAGTTTTATAACTCGGGCAAAGCGATCCAAGCAATTTCCGACTGCTATGTCGATGGTTTCACCAAAAATTCGGTATTTTTTACGAGAATAAGCTATTATTTGGGTGTTTCCACCGCTTACGTATAAAACCGTTGGATTTTTAGCTCCCGTTATTAATCTACCCATTTCAATATCTTTAATTCGTTAAGAAAACTAAATTAAAAAATAAAATTTATAAAATTCATTAAAAATATTTTAATTTAAGTCCAAATACAACTAGAATCGGATTAAAAATAAGTAAGTTATGAAGTTTTTAAAAAAATTTTTAGGTTATGTTATAAAAAGTTATTTTTATTAAAATTATTTTTTTTAATTTATTTAAAAGATTAATAGATTTTTAAAAGGATACGTCCAATACAATGATTAACACCTAATAAAGGTTTTTTCCATAATAAAGAAACAGTCCGAGCAACAATCGCCACGGTATTTAACGGAGCTCCCATTCCAGGTCCTTTCGTATAACATATCACATCTATATCATCAATATTCACTCCGGATTTATCCAAGGCATCTTTTAAAACCACCAGGACGTTTTCCCGGTGGTGAATTGCGGTTTCTTTAGGTAAAAAACCTTGTCCCGGAGGGGTTATGTACGTTTTTCGACAATTTGAAAGTACCTCCCCATCTTTTACAATACCAATACCTAATTTATTAGCGCTACCTTCAAATCCAATCGCTATAACCATTTTTTAATCGTTTTAAAAGTGATTTTTTAAGATTTTTAGTCTAAATTTTTAGGTTATATTTGTCACTTTGACATAAACATAACCTTATGGTTAAACGTCAAAAAGACGTTTAATACATTTTGGCGGTAAATTTTTAAATTTAAATTTGAAATTAATTTGGATTTAAATTTTTAGATTTAATTTATGCAATAAAATCGTAAATAAAACACAGAATTTTAGTTGAAACGTAGAATAAACTTTAATAAAAATAAATAAAACGATTATAAACAACTATAAAGAATAAAATTAAATGCACCAACACTGGTAAACGTTTCATTTTTAAGTATAATATGATAATATACCATCGAAAAGTTGCCATGCACCTTAATAAAGTTCTATTTAAGTAAATTCTTAATAAAGAATTAATAAAGAATGAATAAAGATAAAGAAATAATTATAAATTAAAAAGAAATTCTTTAAATAAACTTAAATTATTATCGTAATTCGCTTATAATAACGTTAATAATACGGTAAGAACACTGATAAGCGGGTATTATAACGTATTATTACATAATACGATGAAGTTGCTTCAAAAATTTCCAAGATTAGTTGATTTTAAATGGTTTTAAACGCTTATATTTACTAGATCGTACTCCGGGATGCCAGCTCGGTGAGATTGAACGAATTTAATGTGGGTTTCCGTATCTATTAGGGTTTTTTTGACGGCTGTGTCTTCACTCATTAAAATTTTCCATTCCATCTGTCAAAAAAATTGAAATTAAGTTAAAAAAATCCTTTAATATTCATTTTTTCATATTTAGAGGTTTAAAAAAAATTTTTTTAATGAAATTCTTAAATTTTCTTAAAATTTATTAAAAATCCTTTAATTTGATACCAAACATGACTATATTCGGATTAAAAATAAAAAAGTTAGGTTAGTTTAAAAATTTTCAAGATGGCCGATTTTCATTTTTCTTTTTGGAATAAAAATCATTTTGAATATATTAAAATTAAATGTTAAAAAATTGTAATATCTCAAAAATTTGAATAAAAAAATTTAAAAAACAGCTTTAAAATAAATAATTTAATGAAAATTTTTTAATTTTCTTAAAATTTATTAAAAATCCTTTAATTTGATACCAAATACGACTATATTCGAATAAAAAATAAAAAAGTTAGGTTAGGTTAAAAAATTTCAAGATGGCCGACTTTCATTTTTTTTTAGGTTAAAAATAATTTTGAAAATAATTAAGATTAAATTTAAAAAAGATATAAAAACTCTAAAAAATCAATAATAAATTTAAAAAAATGATTTTAAAATAAATAATTTAATGAAAATTTTTTAATTTTCTTAAAATTTATTAAAAATCCTTTAATTTGATACCAAATATGACTATATTCGGATAAAAAATAAAAAAGTTAGGTTAGATTAAAGATTTTCAAGATGGCCGACCATCAATTGTTTTTTAAATTAAAAATCGTTATATTTTCTAAAGTATTTAAGTTAGATATGTCGTGTTTGTACTTAAATTAAAGGAAATTTAATTTTTTATTCATTTTTAAAAAAAATTTCAAGATGGCGGATTTTCAAATGTTTTTATGGTTAAAAAACGTTATATCTCTAAAAGTATAAAAGATAAATATGTCGTGTTGGGTATCAAATTAAAGGATTTTTAATGAATTTTAATAATTTAACATTTTTTTTAAAGATGGCGTTTGTCGATTGTTTCTATACTTAAAAAATGTTATATTTTGGAAAGTATAAGTCCTAGATGGGTCGTGTTTGTACTCAAATTAAAGGAAATTTAATTTTATAATCATTTTTTAAGTTTAATTTTGTAATTTTTTTCTTAAATGGAAAAAATTCTAACTAACCAATTTTTTATACTTGTTTTTATTCAAAACTCCACTTCTAAAATACGAACTGAATAGTTTTAAGAGTTCAGCTCGTTCGCACCAAGGCCAGATCATATAATCCAACATTCCAGGATGCATTCCGCCGTAAAAAGGACCCTGGCGATTGGATAATTCCTTTTCGAACGTTTCTAAACCTTCGGCAATAACGTTGTCGTTATCGTCGTTAGTTGGGGTTAACATTAACATTTTATACATTGTATTGACGACCTGGAATTGAAAATAACGATTAAAACGAGAAATTGAAGGGATATTTGGACGAACTTTGCTAAATTGTTCGATTAGAATTTTATCCTTGGCTTTTTTTAACGGGTCTTTGTGATGTAAAGGATGTTGGTGGTATTTTTCATCGAGATAATCGACGATAATTAAACTTTCGTAGAGTACGTCTCCGTTTTCGAGTTCCAAAGCTGGTAGTTTTCCAAATGGGCTGAATTGGTAGAACCAATCGGGTTTATTATGCATGTTTACGTAAATTAGATCATATCTGAAAGAAAAAATAAATTTTAAATAATTTTAAAGAAATTTTTTATTAAAAAAATCTGTTTTTTTTTACATTTTTTTATATAATATTTAAGAAATTTAAGTTAAAAAATAAAAAAAAACTTAAAATTTTTAAAGATTATTAAAGATAATTAAAAATCCTTTAATTTGAGTACAAACACGACTATGTTTCGATTAAAAATAAAAAAGTTAAGTTAATTTATAAGTTTTAAAAAAATTAAAAAAAGGAAATTTTTGAATTTTCTTAAAGTTTGTTAAAAATCATTTAATTTGATACCAAACACGACTATATTTGGACTAAAAATAAAAAAGTTAGGTTAGGTTAAAAAAAATTCAAGATGGCCGACTTTCAATTGTTTTTTTTTACTAAAAATCGATATATCTCGGAAAGTTTTTACGCTAAATGGATCGTGTTTGTACTTAAATTGAAGGAAATTAAATTTTCTATTCATTTTTCAAAAAAAAATTTCAAAATGGCCGACTTTTAATTGCTTTTAATGTTAAAAATCGCTATACCTTTGGAAGTATAAAAGCTAGATATGTCATGTTTGGTATTAAATAAAAGGATTTTTAATAAATTTTAATAATTTTTAATGTTTTTTAAATTAAAAATTTTTATGATTTAAAAAAAAATCAAAGTTAAAAATAAAAAATAATAAAAAATTCTTAATGTTTATTAAAAATCCTTTAATTTGATACCAAACACGACTACAATCGCATAAAAAACAAACTAGTTAGGTTAATTTAAAAAAATTCAAGATGGCCGACTTCCAGTTGCCGTTAAAATTAAAAGTTTCGATAACTCTTGATCTATTAAAGTTAGATAGGTCGTGTTTGTACCCAAATTAAAGGAAATTTAATTTCCTGACGATTTTTAGTAAAAATTCTGTTCTAAAACTATTTTTGATATTTCTTTTTTTGAATTTTTTTACATTTTTTTAAAATTTTTAACATATCTGTGTTTTTTTAGGTATTTCTTGAAGTTTTTGATATTTTTTTGAAAATTTGAATATTATTTTGAAAAATTTGATTTTATTTTTGGAAAATCGCAGATAATTTTTTTAAAAAATTTGTATTTTTATTAAAAATTCTTAAAGAAAATTAAAAATCTTTTAATTTGATACTAAACACGACTATATTCGGATAAAAAACAAAAAAGTTAGGTTAATTTAAAAAATTTCAAGATGGCCGACTTCCGGTTCTTAATAAAATTAAAAATTTCAATAACTTTTTTATCTTTGATCATAGATATGTTCTATTTGTATTCAAATTAAAGGAAATTTAATTTCGTATTCATTTCTTTAAGAATATCCAAGATGGTGCTTTTTCAATTGTTTTTAAAACTAAAAATCTTTATATTTCTGAAAGTATTGAAGTTAAATATGTCATGTTTGTACTCAAATTAAAGGAAATTTAATTTCCCATCGATTTTTTTAAAAAACTTTATTCTAAAATTATTTTTAATTTTTTACATGTTTAAAATAATGGTTTATTTTTAAATGTTTTCGTGTAAAATTGTTTTGTATTGTGTGAAATTAACATAATTGCGTCTAGAAAGTTTTAAAAATCACTTAAAATTTTTTTAATTGTTCCAAATTTATTTTAAAATCATCTAAAATCGATTTAAAAGATTTATCAAAAAGGGAAATTTTAAAATTTTCTTAAAGATCGTTTAAAATCCTTTAATTTGATACCAAACACGACTATATTTGATTAAAAAACAAAAAAGTTAGGTTAGGTTAATAAAAATTCAAGATGGCCGACTTTCTTTTTTTTAAATAAAAATCGTTATATCTCGGGAAGTATTTAAGATAGATGGGTCGTGTTTGTACTTAAATTAAAGGGAATTTAATTTCCAATCGATTTTTTATAAAAAATTTCTTCTAAAATTATTTTTAATTTTTTTTATCTTTGAAATAATGGTTTATTTTTTAATTTTTTCGTTTAAAATCATCGTAAATTGTGTGAAATTAATTTAATTTAATTTCTTGTAAATATTATCTCTTTTAAATAATGAATTTTTTGATAAGTTTTAAGAAAATCAAAGTCAAAGTATGAAAAAAAATGAAATTTTTAAAGGTAATTAAAAATCTTTTAATTTGAGTACAAACATGACTATGTTCGAATTAAAAATAAAAAAGTTTCGTTAATTTACAGGTTTTAAAAAAATTAAAAAAAGGAAATTTTTAAATTTTCTTAAAGCTCGTCAAAAATCCTTTAATTTGATACCAAACACGACTATATTTGATTAAAAAACAAAAAAGTTAGGTTAGGTTAATAGATATTCAAGATGGCTGACTTTCTTTTTTTTTTTGAATAAAAATCGTTATATCTCGGAAAGTATTTAAGATAGATGGGTCGTATTTGTACTCAAACTAAAGGAAATTAAATTTTCTATTTATTTGTAAAAAATCTTTCAAGATGGCCGACTTTCAATTGTTTTTTTCTTTGCTAAAAATCGTTATATCTCGTAAAGTTTTTAAGATAGATGGGTCGTGTTTGTACTTAAATTAAAGGAAATTTAATTTTCTATTTATTAAAAAAAAAATTTCAAAATGGCTGACTTCCGGTTATAAGTAAAGTTAAAAATTTCGATAACTTCTTTATTTTTGATCATAGATATATCGTGTTTGTACTCAAATTAAAGGAAATTTAATTTCGCATTGATTTTTTTAAAAATATTCAAGATGGCGCTTTTCTAATTGTTTTTAAAACTAGAAATCTTTACATCTTTAAAAGTATTTGGGTTAAATATGTCATGCTTGTACTCAAATTAAAGGAAATCTAATTTCTTAATGATTTTTTATAAAAAAATTATTGTAAAATTATTTATTAATTGATATATCTCGGAAAGTATTTAATCAACTTTAAAAAATTCCCTAGATTTTATTTATGAAAACTAAGAAAAAATATTTTGGAAATTGATAAATTAAAATGTGTATTTTTGATTAAAATTATTAGATTTTTTCAAATTATTACCAAAAAATTTAAAAAAATTTTCAAAGTTTAAAAATTTTCATCCAATTGAAAAATTTTAATCAACTTTAAAAAATTCCCTAGATTTTATTTATGAAAACTAAGAAAAAATATTTTGGAAATTGGTAAATTAAAATATGTATTTTTTATTAAAACTATTAGATTTTTTCAAATTATTACCAAAAAATTTAAAAAAAATTTCAAAGTTGATTGAAAATTTTCATCTAATTTAACTTTAAATTTTTTAATCAAGTTTAAAAAGTTCCCTAGATTCTATTTATGAAAACTAAGAAAAAATATTTTGGCAATTGATAGATTAAAATATCTATTCTTTATTAAAATTATTAGATTTTCCCCAATTATTACCAAAAAATTAAAAAAAAATTTCAAAGTTGATTCAAAATTTTCACCTAATTTAACCTTAAAATTTTTAATCAACTTTAAAAAATTCTCTAGATTTTATTTATGAAAACTAAGAAAAAATATTTTGGAAATTGATAAATTAAAATATGTATTTTTGATTAAAATTATTAGATTTTTCCAAATTATTACCAAAAAATAAAAAAAAAATTTTAAAGTTGATAGAAAATTTTCACCTAATCTAACCTTAAAAATTTGAATCAATTTTAAAAAATTCCCTAGATTTTATTTATGAAAACTAAGAAAAAATATTTTGGAAATTGATAGATTAAAATATCTATTTTTTATTAAAACTATTAGATTTTTCCAAATTGTTACCAAAAAATTTAAAAAAATTTCCAAAGTTTAAAAATTTTCACCCAATTGAAAAATTTTAATCAACTTTAAAAAATTCCCTAGATTTTATTTATGAAAACTAAGAAAAAATATTTTGGAAATTGATAAATTAAAATATGTATTTTTTATTAAAACTATTAGATTTTTCCAAATTATTACCAAAAAATTTAAAAAAATTTTCAAAGTTTGAAAATTTTCACCCAATTGAAAAATTTTAATCAACTTTAAAAAATTCCCTAGATTTTATTTATGAAAACTAAGAAAAAATATTTTGGAAATTGATAAATTAAAATATGCATTTTTGATTAATACTATTAGATTTTTCTAAATTATTACCAAAAAATTTAAAAAAATTTCCAAAGTTTAAAAATTTTCACCCAATTGAAAAATTTTAATCAACTTTAAAAAATTCCCTAGATTTTATTTATGAAAACTAAGAAAAAATATTGTGGAAATTGATAAATTAAAATATCTATTTTTTATTAAAATTATTAGATTTTTCCAAATGATTACCAAAAAATTTAAAAGAATTTTTAAAGTTGATTGAAAATTTTCACCTAATTTAATCTTAAATTTTTTAATCAACTTTAAAAAATTCCCTAGATTTTATTTATGAAAACTAAGAACAAATATTTTGGAAATTGATAGATTAAAATATCTATTTTTTATTAAAATTATTAGATTTTCCCAAATTATTACCAAAAAATTTAAAAAAATTTTCAAAGTTGATCGAAAATTTTCACCTAATTTAACCTTAAAATTTTTAATCAACTTTGAAAATTTCCCTAGATTTTATTTATGAAAACTAAGAAAAAATATTTTGGAAATTGATAAATTAAAATATGTATTTTTGATTAATATTATTAGATTTTTCCAAATTATTACCAAAAAAATTTAAAAAATTTCCAAAGTTTAAAAATTTTCACCCAATTGAAAAATTTTAATCAACTTTAAAAAATTCCCTAGATTTTATTTATGAAAACTAAGAAAAAATATTTTGGAAATTGATAAATTAAAATACGTATTTTTTATTAAAACTATTAGATTTTTCCAAATTATTACCAAAAAATTTAAAAAAATTTTCAAAGTTTGAAAATTTTCACCCAATTGAAAAATTTTAATCAACTTTAAAAAATTCCCTAGATTTTATTTATGAAAACTAAGAAAAAATATTTTGGAAATTGATAAATTAAAATATGCATTTTTGATTAATACTATTAGATTTTTCTAAATTATTACCAAAAAATTTAAAAAAATTTCCAAAGTTTAAAAATTTTCACCCAATTAAAAAATTTTAATCCACTTTAAAAAATTCCCTAGAATTTATTTATGAAAACTAAGAAAAAATATTTTGGAAATTGATAAATTAAAATATGTATTTTTTATTAAAATTATTAGATTTTTCCAAATTATTACCAAAAAATATAAAAAAATTTTCAAAGTTTAAAAATTTTCACCCAATTGAAAAATTTTAATCAACTTTAAAAAATTCCCTAGATTTTATTTATGAAAACTAAGAAAAAATAGTTTGGAAATTGATAAATTAAAATATGTATTTTTGATTAATATTATTAGATTTTTCCAAATTATTACCAAAAAATTGAAAAAAATTTTCAAAGTTAATCGAAAATTTTCACCTAACTTAACCTTAAAATTTTTAATCAACTTTAAAAAATTCCCTAGATTTTATTTATGAAAACTAAGAAAAAATATTTTGGAAATTGATAAATTAAAATATCTATTTTTTATTAAAATTATTAGATTCTTCCAAATTATTACCAAAAAATTTAAAAAAATTTTCAAAGTTGATTGAAAATTTTCACCTAATTTAACCTTAAAATTTTTAGTCAACTTTAAAAAATTCCCTAAATTTTATTTATGAAAACTAAGAAAAAATATTTTGGAAATTGATAGATTAAAATATCTATTCTTTATTAAAATTATTAGATTTTTCCAAATTATTACCAAAAAATTTTAAAAAAATTTCAAATTTGATTGAAAATTTCCACCTAATTTAACCTTAAAATTTTTAATCAACTTTAAAAAATTCCCTGGGTTTTATTTATGAAAACTAAGAAAAAATATTTTGGGAATTGATAAATTAAAATATCTATTTTTGATTAAAATTATTAGATTTTTCCAAATTATTACCAAAAAATTAAAAAAAATTTCAAAGTTGATAAAAATTTTCACCAAATTGAAAAATTTTAATCAACTTTAAAAAATTCCCCAGATTTTATTTATGAAAACTAAGAAAAAAATATTTTGGAAATTGATAGATTAAAATATGTATTTTAGATTAATATTATTGGATTTTTTCAAATTATTACCAAAAAATTTAAAAAAATTTTCAAAGTTGATCGAAAATTTCCATTCGGGGTTATTCGGCTTTCATGATCAATCGTCGAATAATCAAAGTAAAAACCTACTTTACCGACCAACCTGTCGATAATAATGGCCGCCGTGTTCGTTACAATCGATTTTTCTCTCCTTAATTTTATTGAATTGTACGTCTTTTTGAATGAAATTATAGAGTGAAAATGGAAAATGAGGACATAACACGAGTCTTGGGATTAAATAAAAAGGTAGGATTTTTTTTAACTTATTGGAATTGTATAAATTGATTGTCATAAACTACAAGACTTTAAGAGAGAGGTTAAGCTAGTCTTCTAAACAAGATAAGGTTATTTTTTGGAACAGGTCCCATGGTGTAATGGTTAGCACTCTGGACTCTGAATCCAGCGATCCGAGTTCAAATCTCGGTGGGACCTTAGTTTTTTTTATCTTTTTTTTAAATTTTTTATTAATATATTTAATTAAAATTTCAAAATTTATTTATTAAAAATTATTTTTTATTTTTATAATGAATAAAAAAAATAAAATGATAAAAAAAAATTAAAAAATTTTTTTGCCGAAACCCGGGATTGAACCGGGGACCTTTAGATCTTCAGTCTAACGCTCTCCCAACTGAGCTATTTCGGCTTATATTCTATGTAATAATAAACATAGTCAACATGAAAAATCCTCCTATATTTTATAAAAATATACTTACTGTAGCTTTTTCGCGTCTAAAACCAACTGTACTCTTTGACAATAAGGACAAAATCTGTTTGTAAAAAGACGTAGTTTTCCTTTATTAGGACCTGGCATTCGAGAACCTAATAACAAAGATATATTTACATAAATAACTTCCTCAATCAACAATTCTTTCCTGTAAATAAAATACTATGTGTAATGGGAATTGTTTTGTGACTATTTTTAGAACTGTTTATGATGATTAAAACGAGTGTGTATTTACCAGGATTAAAACTGTCTAAAAGTAGGTCATAAACGAGACACCTTTAGCGTTTTTAAAAGGCCGGTTGGTTTATTCTATGAGGTAATCGAATAAAAATAAACATGACAACGTTTTGAAATATAAAACGATTAGTATTTTCTATTTTCAACGTGGTTTTAATTCCTAACCTAAATTACGTTTAGTAAAAAATCTAAAAATACACTTTGTATGATGTGGTGTTTATTGACTTATTTCTATTTTTAGTTTCTACTTCTAAATTTGTGTTACAACACAAAAGAATAAATTATTATAATGAACATTACCTTTTGATAAATGTTTGGTTGACATTTTAACTTTTTTTTTACTTTCACTTGGATATATTTTTTTAAATAATGGTATTTTATTAATAAATAAATTTTATTTTGATGTGTTATATGGATTAGATTGGATTAAACGTCCGAACAACACGAATGTATTTCAAAAACTGACACTCAGCTGATGTTGACGTTTGATATTTGAGGTTATTTACTGTATAGTGCTGACATCTTTAAATGAAGGGGGGGAAGTTTATTGGTGTTGGAGGTTGTGTTGTTTGGTAAAGATAGCTTACTTGGATAATGTGGCCCTGTGGCGCAACGGATAACGCGTCTGACTACGGATCAGAAGATTCCAGGTTCGAATCCTGGCAGGGTCGGAATTTTTTATAAAATTAAAAAATTTTTTTTTTAATTTTTTTAATAAAATTTAGAAAAAAATTACCTTTTTTAGATTAAATTAGAATGTTTTAGTTTTCATTTTAATCAAAAATCATCTTTTTATCTTTAAAAATAAAGTCTGGGTGATTTTTTAAAATTGATCGATTTTTTTAGGTTAGAAACGACAAAATTTTTTACCAAGTTTAAAAATTTTTTTAATTTTTTTAATAAAATTTAGAAAAAATCTACTATTTTTGGATTAAACTAGAATGTTTTAATTTTCATTTAAAACAAAAATCATCTTTTTATCTTTAAAAATAAAGTGTGGGTGATTTTTTAAATTTGATGGAATTGAAAAAAAAGTTAGGTTAGAAACGTTAAAAATTTTTACCAAGATTAATTTTTTTTTTTATTTTTTTGGTGAAATTTAGAAAAAATCTACCTTTTTTAGATTAAATTAGAATGTTTTAATTTTCATTTAAAACAAAAATCACCTCTCTATCTTTAAAAATAAAGTCTGGGTGATTTTTTAAAATTGATCGAATTTTTTTAGGTTAGAAACATGAAAATTTTTTACCAAGTTTAAAAATTTTTTTAATTTTTTTGGTGAAAATTAGGAAGAATCTATCTGTTTTAGATTAATTTAGAATGTTCTAATTTTCATTTAAAACAAAAATCATCTCTCTATCTTTAAAAATAAAGTCTGGGCGATTTTTTAATGTTGATCGAATTTTTTTAGGTTAGAAACGTGAAATTTTTTTACCAAGTTTAAAATTTTTTTAATTTTTTTGGTGAAAATTAGAAAGAATCTACCTGTTTTAGATTAATTTAGAACATTTTAGTTTTCATTTAAAACAAAAATCACCTCTCTATCTTTAAAAATAAAGTCTGGGTGATTTTTTAAAATTGATCAAATTTTTTTAAGTTAGAAACGTAAAATTTTTTTGTACCAAGTTTAAAAATTTTTTTAATTTTTTTGATAAAAATTAGAAAGAATCTACCTGTTTTAGATTAATTTAGAATATTTTAATTTTCATTTAAAATAAAAATCACATCTCTATCTTTAAAAATAAAGTTTGGGTGATTTTTTAAAATTGATCGATTTTTTTTAGGTTAGAAACGTGAAAATTTTTACCAAGTTTAAAATTTTTTTTAATTTTTTTGGTAGAAATTAGAAAAGATCTACCTTTTTTAGATTAAAATAGAATATTTTTATTTTCATTTAAAACAAAAATCACCTCTCTATCTTTAAAAATAAAGTCTGGGTGATTTTTTAAAGTTGATCGAATTTTTTTAGGTTAGAAAAGTGAAAATTGTTTACCAAGTCTAAAATTTTTTTTAATTTTTTTGGTAAACATTAGAAAGAATCTACCTTTTTTAGATTAAAATAAAATGTTTCAATTTTCATTTAAAATAAAAATCACTTCTCTATCTTTAAAAATAAAGTCTGGGTGATTTTTTAAAGTTGATCGAATTTAAAAAAAAATTAGGTTAAAAACGTAAATTTTTTTTGTACCAAATTAAAATTTTTTTGGTAAAAACTAGAAAAAATCTACATTTTTTAGATTAAAATAGAATGTTTTAATTTTCATTTAAAACAAAAATCATCTTTTTATCTTTAAAAATAAAGTCTGGGTGATTTTTTAAAATTGATCGAATTTTTTTAGGTTAGAAACGTGAAAATTTTTTACCAAGTTTAAAAATTTTTTTAATTTTTTTGGTGAAAATTAGGAAGAATCTATCTGTTTTAGATTAATTTAGAATGTTTTAATTTTCATTTAAAATAAAAATTATCTTTTTATCTTTAAAAATGAAGGCTGGGTGATTTTTTAAAGTTAATCGAATTTTTAAAAAAATTTGGTTGGAAATGTCAAATTTTTTTTGTACCAAGTTTAAAATTTTTTTTAATTTTTTTGGTAAAATTTTGAAAAAATCTACCTTTTTTAGATTAAAATAGAATGTTTTAATTTTCATTTGAAAAAAAGATCACTTCTCTATCTTTAAAAATAAAGTCTGGGTGATTTTTTAAAGTTGATCGAATTTAAAAAAAAATTAGGTTAGAAACGTCAATTTTTTTTGTACCAAGTTTAAAAATTTTTTTAATTTTTTTGGTAAAATTTAGAAAGAATCTACCTTTTTTAGATTAAAATAGAATGTTTTAGTTTTCATTTAAAACAAAAATCATCTTTTTATCTTTAAAAATAAAGTCTGGGTGATTTTTTAAAGTTGATCGAATTAAAAAAAAAAATTAGGTTAGAAACGTAAAATTTTTTTGTACCAAGTTTAAAAATTTTTTTAATTTTTTTGATAATATTTTGAAAAAATCTACCTGTTTTAGATTAAAATAGAATGTTTTAATTTTCATTTAAAACAAAAATCTTCTTTTTATCGTTAAAAATAAAGTCTGGGTGATTTTTTAAAATTGATCGAATTTTTTTAGGTTAGAAATGTGAAAATTTTTTACAAAGTTTAAAATTTTTTTTAATTTTTTTGGTGAAAATTAGAAAAATCTACCTTTTTTAGATTAAATTAGAATGTTTTAGTTTTCATTTAAAACAAAAATCACATCTGTGTCTTTAAAAATAAAGTCTGGGTGATTTTTTAAAGTTGATGGAATTAAAAAAAAGTTAGGTTAGAAACGTCAAACATTTTTACCAAGTTTAAAATTTTTTTTTAAATTTCTTGATCAACTTTAGAAAAAATCTACCTTTTTTAGATGAAACTAGAATGTTTTAGTTTTCATTTAAAATAAAAATCACTTCTATATCTCTAAAAATAAAGTCTGGGTGATTTTTTAAAGTTAATCGAATTTTTGTAGGTTAAAAAATTTTTTACTATTAAAAAGTGATTTTTTAAAAATTCTTTAAAAATTCATTTTTAAACATTTTGATTTGATTTTTTTTCTAAATGAAACATAAAACATTCTAGTTTCAATTAAAAAAGACCGTTTTATTTCAAATGATATCAAAAAAATTTAAAAAAAATTCAAAGTTGGTGAACATTTTTGACACTTTTTAACTTAAGAGAAAACTTTAAAAATTCATGAAAAATTCATTTTTAAAGGTTTTGATTTGATTTTTTTTCTAAATGAAACTTATATCATTCTAGTTTTAATTAAAAAAGGCCGTTTTATTCCAAATGTTGTCAAAAAAATTAGAAAAATTTTCAAAGTTGGTAAAAATTTTTTTAGGTTAGAAAATTAACAATTTTTTAAAAAATTCATCAAAAATTCATTTTTAAAGATTTTGATTTGATTTTTTTTCTAAATGAAACTTAAATTATTCTAGTTTTATATAAAAAAGACCGTTTTATGCCCAGTGTTGTCAAAAAAATTAAAAAAATTTTCAAATTTAGTAAAAATTTTTTTAAGTTTGAAAATTAACAATTTTTTTAAAAAATTCATCAAAGATTCATTTTTGAAGATTTTGATTTGATTTTTTTCTAAATAAAACTTAAATCATTCTAGTTTTAACTAAAAAGGATCGTTTTATTCTAAGTGTTGTCAAAAAAATTAAAAAAATTTTCAAAGTTGGTAAAATTTTTTTTAGGTTAGAAAATTAATCATTTTTAAAAAAATTCATAAAAAATTCATTTTTAAAGATTTTGATTTGATTTTTTTTCTAAATGAAACTTAAATCATTCTAATTTTAATTAAAAAAGACCGTTTTATTTCAAGTGTTGTCAAAAAAATTAAAAAAATTTTCAAAGTTGGTAAAAATTTTTTTAGGTTAGAAAATTAATCATTCTTTAAAAATTTATCAAAAATTCGTTTTTAACCATTTTGATTTGATTTTTTTTCTAAATGAAACTTAAATCTTTCTAGTTTTAATTAAAAAAGACCGTTTTACTTCAAGTCTTGTCAAAAAAATTAAAAAAAATTTCAAAGTTGGTAAAAAATTTTTTAGGTTAGAAAATTAATAATTTTTTAAAAAATTTATAAAAAATTCATTTTTAAAGATTTTGATTTGATTTTTTTTCTGAATGATATTTAAATTATTCTAGTTTTAATTAAAAAAGGACGTTTTATTCCAAGTGTCGTCAAAAAAATTAAAAAAATTTTCAAAGTTGGTAAAAGTTTTTTTAGGTTAGAAAATTAATCATTTTTAAAAAAATTCATCAAAAATTCATTTTTAAACATTTTGATTTGATTTTTTTTCTAAATGAAACTTAAATCATTCTAGTTTTAATTAAAAAAGGACGTTTTATTCCAAGTGTTGTCAAAAAAATTAAAAAAATTTTCAAAGTTGGTAAAAAAAAAATTTTAGGTTAAAAAATTTTTGGGTTAAAAAAAATTTTTTTTTAATTTTTAAAAATTCATATCTCGAAAACTAATTATTCTTGGGACTTGAAATTTTATGAGGATTTAGATTAAAACTTTATCTTTATTTTCACCAAAGGAAAATTTTCTATGATTTTTAGTTTTTCCCTCAGAAGAAAAAATCTAACTTAATGTTTTTAATCAAATTTTTTTTACGTTTAGAAGTTAATATTTTTTTTAGTGATCATAATTTTACTTCTTGGTTATTAATAAAAAATCTCATAAAACTTACTCAAGCAAAAAGAATCATCCCGACACTTTGTATTTCATCCTGGAAGGGCATAACGAACTTAATGACCGCATTGGCAATTAAAACTCGAATAATTAGGGCCTTATTTGCATCGAAAGGGGACGTCCTTTACGTCCCCCTCGAGGAGGGGGTTCGCGTTAATTATAACGCAATCGCGGCCTCGTTTTGTTTCTTTTTCCATTTCGACCCTCGCGTGACAAATCGTTACCATTTCCCCCTTTTTTTTATTATATACTTTTCGATTTTCATGTTTGCTTTTTGTCTTGGAAGGTCGTCCGTTCGGAGAGAAAATTGAATTGTACGTTGTTCGAGTTTGAGATTCGAGATTCGAGACTCGTTGTAAGTTTGGGTTCGGGGGACGAAAGCTAATCTAATCGTGACCGTAGGTCAAGCTTGGTCAACCGAGAGAGTCAATATTTCCAATCGGTCAATATTTAATGTCAATAGGAGGAGATTTTTTAAAATGGGGAGGTTAAATTTATTGGTTAAATTGATTTTTTAGATGATTTTGATAATTTGGACAATTTTTGACAAATTTTGTTCCTTCACCATCTTGAATTTAATACATCAATCTGTGCTAAATGTCAATAGAAGTCGATTTTATTAATGAGGAAGTAGGATTTATCAATTAAATTGACTTTTTAAATAATTTTGATAATTTAGACAATTTCTGACAAATTTTGTTCCTTCGCCATCTTAAATTTAACATATCGATCAATGTTTAATGTAAATAGGAGTTGATTTTATTAATGAGTAAGCCAGATTTTTCATCTAAATTGATTTTTTAGACATTTTTGATAATTTAGACAATTTTTGACAAACTTTTTTTCTTCGCCATCTTGAATTTACCATATCAGTCAATGTTTAATGTCAAAAAGAGTCGATTTTATTAATAAGGAAGTCAGATTTTCCAAGTAAATTGATTTTATAGACAAGTTTCATAATTTAGACAATTTTTGACATTTTTTTCCTTCGGCATCTTGAATTTAACATATCAATCAATGTTTAATGTAAATAGGAGTTGATATTATTAATGAGGAAGTCAGATTTTTCAGCTAAATTAATTTTATTGACATTTTTGATAATTTAGACAATTTTTGACAAATTTTGTTCTTTCATCATCTTGAATTTGACATATTAATTAATATTTTATGTCATTAAGAGTTGATTTTATGAATAAGGAAGTCAGATTTTTCAGTTAAATTGATTTTTTAAACATTTTTGATAATTTAGACAATTTTTGACAAACTTCTTTCCTTCGTCATCTTGAATTTAGTCATTTTGGAAAGTCGAATTTTTCAGTAAAATTGATTTTTGGACAATTTTGATAATTTAGACAACTTTTGACAAATTTTGACAATTTCTTTCCTTCGCCGTGTCGAATTTAACACATCAATTGATACTAAATGTCAATAGGAGTTGATTTTATTGATGAGGAAACCAAATCTTCCAGTAAAATTGATTCTTTGGACAATTTTGATACTTTAGACAATTTTTGACAAATTTTGTTCCTTCCCCATCTTGAATTTAACACATCACTCAATGTTTAATGTCAATAGGAGTTGATTTTATTAAAAAGAAAACTAGATTTTCCACTTAAATTGATTTTTTAGATATTTTTGATAATTTAGACAATTTTTGACAAATTTTATTCCTCTATCATCTTGAATTTAGCCATCTTAGAAAATCAGATTTTTCAGTAAAGTTGATTTTTAGACAATTTTGATAATATAGACAAATTTTGAAAGCTTTTGATAACTTTTGACAAATTTTGACAAATTTTTTGTCTTCGCCATGTTGAACTTAACACATCAATTGATACTAAATGTCAATACGAGTTGATTTTATTAATGAGGAAGTTGGGTTTGTCAATTAAATTGACTTTGTAAACAATTCTCATAATTTAGACAATTTTTGACACATTTTTTTCCTTCTCTATCTGGAATTTGACATATCAATTAATGTTTAATGTCAATAGGAGTTCATTTTACTAATGAGGAAGACAGATTTTCCAGCTAAATTGATTTTTCAGACATTTTTGATAGTTTAGACAATTTTTGACAAATTTTATTCCTTCACCATCTTGAATTTAGCCATCTTAGAAAGTCGGATTTCTCAGTAAAATGGATTTTTACACAATTTTGATAATTTAGACAACTTTTGACAAATTTTGACAATTTCTTTCCTTCGCCGTGTCGAATTTAACACATCAATTGATACTAAATGTCAATAGGAGTTGATTTTATTGATGAGGAAACCAAATCTTCCAGTAAAATTGATTCTTTGGACAATTTTGATACTTTAGACAATTTTTGACAAACTTTATTCCTCTGTAATCTTGAATTTAGCCATTTTGGAAAGTGAGATTTTCCAGTAAAATTGATTTTTAGACAATTTTGATAATTTAGTTAAATTTTGACAACTTTTGACAAATTTTGTCAATTTTTTTTCCTTCACCATGTTGAATTTAATACATCATTTAAAACTAAGTGTCAATACAAGTTGATTTTATTAATGAGGAAGTCGAATTTTTTAATTAAATTGACTTTTTAGATTATTTTTGATAATTTAGACACTTTTGACAAATTTTATTCCTTCCCCATCTCGAATTTAACATATCATTCAACGTTTTATGTCAATAGGAGTTGATTTTATTAATGAGGAAGCCAGATTTTCCAGCCAAATTGATTTTTTATATATTTTTGATAATTTAGACAATTTTTGACAAATTTTATTCCTGCGTCATCTTGAATTTAGCCATCTTGGAAAGTCAGATTTTTCAGTAAAATTGATTTTTAGACAATTTTGGTAATTTAGACAACTTTTGACCAATTTTGACAAACTTTTTTCCTTCACCATATAGAATTTAACACATCAATTGATACTAAATGTCAAAACGAGTTGATTTTATTAATGAGGAAGTCGGATTTGTCAATTCAATTGACTTTTTAGATTATTTTGATAATTTAGACATTTTTTGACCAATTTTGTTCCTCCTTCATCTTGAATTTAACATCTCAATTAATGTTTAATGTCAACAGGAGTTGATTTTATTGATGAGGAAGCTAGATTTTCCAGTTAAATTGATTTTTCAGACATTTTTGATAGTTTAGACAATTTTTGACAAATCTTATTCCTCCGTCATCTTGAATTTAGCCATCTTGGAAAGTCAAAATTTTCAGTAAAATTGATTTTTAAACAATTTTGATAATTTAGACAAATTTTGACAACTTTTGACAAAGTTTTTTCTTTCGCCATGTTGAATTTAACACATCAATTGATACTAAATGTCAGTACGAGTTGATTTTATTAACGAGGAAGTCAGGTTTGTCAACTAAATTGATTTTTTAAATAATTTTGATAATTTAGACATTTTCTGACACATTTTGTTCCTTCACCATTTTGAATTTGACATGTCAGTTAATGTTTAATGTCAATAGGAGTTGATTTTATTAATGACGAAACCAGATTTTCCAACTAAATTGATTTTTTAGACGTTTTTGATCATTTAAACAATTTTTGACAAATTTTATTCCTCCGTCATCTTGAATTTAGCCATCTTGGAAAGTCAGATTTTTCAGTAAAATTGATTTTTAAACAATTTTGATAATTTAGACAAATTTTGACAACTTTTGACAAGGTTTTTTCTTTCGCCATGTTGAATTTAACACATCAATTGATACTAAATGTCAGTACGAGTTGATTTTATTAACGAGGAAGTCAGGTTTGTCAACTAAATTGACTTTTGAAATAATTTTGATAATTTAGACATTTTTTGACACATTTTGTTCCTTCACCATTTTGAATTTGACATGTCAGTTAATGTTTAATGTCAATAGGAGTTGATTTTATTAATGAGGAAACCAGATTTTCCAACTAAATTGCCTTTTTAGACAGTTTTGATAATTTGGACAAATTTTGACAAATTTTATTCCTTCACCATCTTGAATTTAGCCATCTTGGAAAGTCTAATTTTTCAGTAAAATTGATTTTTAGGCAATTTTGATAATTTAGACAACTTTTGACCAATTTTGACAAAGTTTTTTCCTTCGCCATCTTGAATTTAACTCATCAATTAATCATTAAAATCAATTAGAGTAAATTTTATTAATGAAGAAGACAAATTTATCACTTAAATTAACTTTTTAAACCATTTTAACAGTTTAGACATTTTTTGACAAATTTTGTTCCTTCACCATCTTGGTTTTATTATACACCAATGGATTTTTCAGAAATAAAAAAGTCGAATTTACCATTAAGATTAATTTTCTTTATGTAAAAAATATTTTGCATCATAATTTGGAAATTTTTTCAAAAGTTTTGTTCCTCCGCCATCTTGGATTTAACTTTAACTTTATTTAAAAGAGAAAATAATTGAGCGCGTATCAAAGTAGCCGTGGAAATCCATGGAAGAAGGTAGTTCGATTGCATTTCCGGCCATTTCGGAACAGTTCCGGTGCTGGATTGGCGAAACCGTGCATTGATCTAGCCGCGATGAGCCAATGGAGGGCGCGCAGGTGCCGTTCGTACCTCGCAATTAGTAGGCGTAGGATTTTTCACCCTCACAACCTTCAGTAGGCATTGAAATTGAAAAATTTAAAATCTAAAAAACCAGTAACTTGATGTCATTAGTTTGGATTTTTGACGGTTTTAGTGTACATTGAGTAAGAGAGAAACGTCAAGAAGAAATTTTACGAAGGGGGATCATTTAGATTGATGGAAATGGGGGCGTCGGGAGGCTATTATCGAGACGATGGGGGTTGGCGAATGTGTATAGTTACGTTATTACGTCATTAGTTGGAGCGTGGCCGGCGAACGCCGCGAGTTTCGCGCTTGAATTCATTTCAAAAGGTTCCCACTTAGAAGTTTTATACTCTATACGCACTCTTTTAAAAGATACTCCCCCTTTTTACAAAAACTATTTATGATAAATGTCAAAAAATTGACTAGTTAACCTTAAAAATTTATGAAATGACATAAAGTAAAAAATTTAACTGTCAAATTTCAGGATGCCAACCTAAAAATAAAATTTTTTTTTGATGATTATGTCATTTATCATGTCAATTCATATTTTTTCTTTCAAACTAAAAAAAATCCAAAAAAATTTTTTTTATTTTAAGTTGGCTATACTTTACTTTGACATTTAAAATAAATAAATGTCAAAAATTTGACGTTTATTTGGAAGATCGTTAAAAACCCTTTAATTTGATACCAAACACGACTATATTCGTGTTAAAAATAAGAAAGTTAGGTTAGGTTAAAAATTTTCAAGATGGCCGACTTTCAAATTTCTTTAATTTTCTTAAAATTTATTAAAAGTTCTTTAATTTGATACCAAACACGACTGTATTCGGATAAAAAATAAAAAATTTAGGTTAGTTTAAAAATTTTCAAGATGGCCGACTTTCAACTGTTTTTCTTTTAAATTAAAAATCGTTATATCTCTGAAAGTATTTAAGTTAGATGGGTCGTGTTTGTATTTAAATTAAAGAAAATTTAATTTTCTATTCATTAAAAGAAAAATTTCAAGATGGCCGATTTCCGGTTTTTTGAAAAATTAAAAAATGCCGATAACTTTCTTATTTTTGATCGTAGATATGTTATGTTTGTACTCAAATTAAAGGAAATTTAATTTTCTATTTATTTTTTAAAAAATTTTCAAAATGGCCGAATTTTAATTATTTTTAGAGTTAAAAATCTTTATGTTTTTGGAAGTATAAAAGGTAAATATGTCGTGTTTGGTATTAAATTAAAGGATTTTTAATAGATTTAAAAAAAAATTTAATAATTTTTAATTTTTCCGTTTTAAATAAACAATTTCTTTACGATTTTTACTAAATTCAAAGTTAAAGATAAAAAATAATAAAAAATTCTTAAAGACTATTAAAAATCCTTTAATTTGATACCAAACACGAGGTATCTACGATTAAAAATAAGAAAGTTAGATTGGTTTAAAAATTTTCAAAATGGCCGACTTTCAAATTTCTTTAATTTTCTAAAAATCTATTAAAAATTCTTTAATTTGATACCAAACATGAGTATATTCGGATAAAAAATAAAAAAGTTAGGTTGGTTTAAAAATTTTCAAGATGGCCGACTTTCAATTGTTTTTTAAATAAAAATTGATATATCTCGGAAAGTATTTAAGCTAGATGGGTCGTGTTTGTACTCAAATCAAAGCAAATTTAGTTTTCTATTCATTCTTGAAAAAAAATTCAATATGGCCGACTTCCGGTTTTTAAAAAATTAAAAAATTTCGATAACTTTCTTATTTTTGATCGTAGATATGTCATGTTTGTACTCAAATTAAAGGAAATTTAATTTTCTATTGATTTTTGAAAAAAAAATCAAGATGGCCGACTTCCGGTTTTTTTAAAAATTAAAAGATTTCGATAACTTTCATATTTTTGATCGTAGATATGTTATGTTTGTACTCAAATTAAAGGAAATTTAATTTTCTATTTATTTTTTAAAAAAATTTCAAGATGGCCGAATTTTAATTATTTTTAGGGTTAAAAATCTTTATATTTTTGGAAGTATAAAAGGTAAATATGTCGTGTTTGGTATTAAATTAAAGGATTTTTAGTAGCTTTTAAAAAAAATTTAAAAATTTTTAATTTTTCCGTTTTAAACAAATAATTTCTTTACGATTTTTACTAAATTCAAAGTTAAAAATAAAAAGTAATAAAAAATTCTTAAAGATTGTAAAAAATCCTTTAATTTGATACCAAACATGAAGTATCTACGATTAAAAATAAAAAAGTTAGGTTGGGTTAAAAATTTTCAAAATGGCCGACTTTCAAATTTCTTTAATTTTCTTAAAGTTTATTAAAAATTCTTTAATTTGATGCCAAACACGAGTATATTCGGATAAAAAATAAGAAAGTTAGGTTAGTTTAAAAATTTTCAAGATGGCCGACTTTCAACTGTTTTTTTTTTTAATTAAAAATCGTTATATCTCTGAAAGTATTTAAGTTAGATGGGTCGTGTTTGTACTCAAATTAAAGGAAATTTAATTTTCTATTCATTTTTGAAAAATATTCAAGATGGCCGACTTCCGTTTTTTAAAAAAATTAAAAAATTTCGATAACTTTCTTATTTTTGATCGTAGATATGTCGTGTTTGTACTCAAATTAAAGAAAATTTAATTTTCTATTCATTCTTTTAAAATATTTTCAAGATGGCCGGCTTTTAATTATTTTAAGGTTTAAAAATCCTTATATTTTTGGAAGTATAAAAGGTAAATATGTCGTGTTTGGTATTAAATTAAAGGATTTTTAATGGATTTAAAGAAAATTTAATAATTTTTAATTTTTCCGTTTTAAATAAACAATTTCTTTATGATTCTTAAATAAATTCAAAGTGAAAAATAAAAAATAATAAAAAATTCTTAAAGATTGTAAAAAATCCTTTAATTTGATATCAAACACGAGGTATTTAGGATTAAAAATAAAAAAGTTAGGTTAGTTTAAAAATTTTCAAGATGGCCGACTTTTAAATTTTTTTCATTTTCTTAAAATTTATTAAAAATTCTTTAATTTGATACCAAACACGAGGTATCTAGGATTAAAAATAAGAAAGTTAGGTTGGTTTAAAGATTTTCAAAATGGCCGACTTTCAAATTTCTTTAATTTTCTAAAAATTTATTAAAAATTCTTTAATTTGATACCAAACACGACTATATTCGGATTAAAAATAGAAAAGTTAGGTTAGTTTAAAAATTTTCAAGATGGCCGACTTTCAATTGTTTTTTTAATTAAAAATGGTTATATCTTGGAAAGTATTTAAGTTAGATGGGTCGTGTTTGTACTTAAATTAAAGGAAATTTAATTTTCTATTCATTAAAAGAAATATTTCAAGATGGCCGACTTCCGGTTTTTTTTTAAATTAAAAAATTTCGATAACTTTTTTATTTTTGATCGTAGATATGTCGTGTTTGTACTCAAATTAAAGGAAATTTAATTTCCTAATGGGTTTTTATAAAATTTTTATTGTAAAATTATTTTTTATCTTTTAAATCTTTAAAATAAGGGTTAATTTTTTATTTTTTTGGAAAATTTTTTAAAATTTTTAAAAATTTTTGTTTGTTTTTTTTTATTTAAAAGGAGAAATAAAACTCAAACTTTTTTTTATAATAAATACATAACATTTATATTTCTGTACTTGTTATAAATACAGATTTTCCGGTTTTTCTTTTTAATAATAACCAGTCCCGATTTCGCGATCGTCAAACGAACACGAAATGACACTCACATGACTAGAGTCTATGATATTTTTACCAACGTTATTCGCCTATCAGCTACTCGTCCTAGTTTTTTAATTTTATTTTATTTTACTTTATTTTATTTTATTTATTAGTATTTTTTTTTTGTCAAATATACGTATATAAGCATACAACAAATAACTTATTACTTATTATACCACTTTTTTTATACACTATTCTTAACCGATGTATACACAATGCCTTCTTATGAGGTTTATTATACTTTTATATATACTTTTTTTAGAAATAATTTTTTACATATACAAGAAAAAATAAATAATAAATAAATTTTTGGGTAAATTTTTTACTTTTTTTTTTTGGAATATGATTTTATATTTTGTAAAAATTAGGAAATAAATTTTAAATTTTAAACTAATAATAGATTTTTATCACAGACGCCGCAAACGCGGTATATGTGCTAGCCTACTTAGTTTTTTTATACATTTACATTTTGTTTTTTTATGATTTTCATTTGATTCATTTTTTTTTGTAAAATTATTTTTTTAGGAAACAAATTTGCACTTTATTTTTTTTTAATTTAACAAAAATTAAATTTTTTTTTATTTTTTTTTTGGTTAATAGAAAAAAAATAAAAAATAACAACTCAATCAACAAAAGAATTAAAAATATTTTTTTGTACATAATAAATATTTGACTAGAAACCCATCAAATGAACCAATTTTTTTTTTACAAACTGTAAACTTTGTACACTCCGAAAAAAAAGTTTTTGTTCATCACTCCCATTTTTTTTATGTAATATTTTTTTAAACAAACACTCAGTCTTCTTTTAATTCAGTTTATTTTATTTTTATTTGTTGATTTTTTCTTTTTTTTTAATCTCGATGTCCATTAATTTGGATGGGTTTTTTATTCCTTCTTCTTTTTGTAATTTAACTCACTTTTGTGAGTCAAATACAGGTGATTTTTTTAGAGGTGATTATTTTTAAAGATGGATCCTTCTCGACCATTCGTTTGATGAGCCGTTTGTACCTCCTGAAGCCGGTCATGCGTAATGTGGATACGAACTAAGAGGAGGCGCCCCTAAATGCGGCCCTGCGTGATGACTTATCGAATGCGTACTTGCTGCTATGTTTGAATACAAATTCGCGCTTGGATTGCTCCAGTACGACCCTGGAGATGGAAATATTGAAGCTGAAAGAGAAAAATTTTTTAATTAAAAAAACAGTTTTTAACCTAAAAAATTTTTTACCAACTTTGAAAATTTTTTTAATTTTTTTGACAACACTTGGAATAAAACAACCTTTTTTAATTAAAATTAGAATGTTTTAAGTTTCATTTAGAAAAAAAATCAAATCAAAATGGTTAAAAACGAATTTTTGATAAATTTTTTAAAAAATTATTTTCTAACCAAAAAAATTTTTACCAACTTTGAAAATTTTTTTAATTTTTTTGACAACACTTGGAATAAAACGTCCTTTTTTAATTAAAATTAGAATGATTTAAGTTTCATTTAGAAAAAAAATCAAATCAAAATGGTTAAAAACGAATTTTTGATAAATTTTTTAAAAAATTATTTTCTAACCAAAAAAATTTTTACCAATTTTGAAATTTTTTTTAATTTTTTTGACAACACTTGGAATAAAACGGCCTTTTTTAATTAAAATTAGAATGTTTTAAGTTTCATTTAAAAAAAAATCAAATCAAAATGTTAAAAAATGAATTTTTGATGAATTTTTTTAGAAATTGTTAATTTTCTAACCTAAAAAAATTTTTACCAACTTTGAAAATTTTTTTAATTTTTTTGATAACACTTGGAATCAAACGTCCTTTCTTAATTAAAACTAGAATGATTTAAGTTTCATTTAGAAAAAAAATCAAATCAAAATCTTTAAAAATGAATTTTTGATGAATTTTTTAAAAATTGTTAATTTTCTAACCTAAAAAAATTTTTACCAACTTTGAAAATTTTTTTAATTTTTTTGACAACACTTGGAATAAAACGACCTTTTTTGATAAAAACTAGAATGATTTAGGTTTCATTTAGAAAAAAAATCAAATCAAAATCTTTAAAAATGAATTTTTGATGAATTTTTTAAAAAATTGTTAATTTTCTAACCTAAAAAAATTTTTACCAACTTTGAAAATTTTTTTAATTTTTTTAACAATACTTGGAATAAAACGTCCTATTTTAATTAAAATTAGAATGATTTAAGTTTCATTTAGAAAAAAAATCAAATCAAAATCTTAAAAAATGAATTTTTGATGAATTTTTTAAAAAATTGTTAATTTTCTAAACTAAAAAAATTTTTACCAACTTTGAAATTTTTTTTAATTTTTTTGACAACGCTTGGAATAAAACGGTCTTTTTTGGTTAAAACTAGAATGATTGAAGATTCATTTAGAAAAAAAATCAAATCAAAATGTTTAAAAATGAATTTTTTGCGATTTTTTAAAGTTGAGATTTTCTAAAAAAATTATAATCTATCAAAAATTTTTTATAACTTTGGGAATTTTTTTAATTTTTTTGGTAAGACTTAGAAAAAAACCGTTTTTTTAAATTAAATTTGGAATATTTTAACTTTCATTTTCTAAAAAATCTTTTCTTAGTTTGAAGAAATAAATTTTTGACGATTTTTTAAAGTTGAGATTTTCTAAAAAAATTATAACCTATCAAAAATTTTTTATCAACTTTGGGAATTTTTAAAATTTTTTTGGTAAGACATAGAAAAAATCCACCTTTTTTAATTAAATTTGGAATGTTTTAACTTTCATTTTCTAAAAAATCTTTTCTTAGTTTTAAAAAATGAATTTTTGGCGATTTTTTAAAGTTGAAATTTTCTAAAAAAATTATAACCTATCAAAAATTTTTTACCAACTTTGGGAATTTTTTTAATTTTTTTGGTAAGACTTAGTAAAAATCCGTCTTTTTTAATTAAATTTGGAATGTTTTAACTTTCATTTTCTAAAAAATCTTTTCTTAGTTTTAAAAAATAAATTTTTGGCGATTTTTTAAAGTTGAGATTTTCTAAAAAAATTATAACCTATCAAAAATTTTTTATCAACTTTGGGAATTTTTTTAATTTTTTTGGTAAGACTTAGAAAAAATCCGTCTTTTTTAATTAAATTTGGAATGTTTTAACTTTCATTTTTTAAAAAATCTTTTCTTAGTTTTAAAAAATAAATTTTTGGCGATTTTTTAAAGTTGAGATTTTCTAAAAAAAATTATAACCTATCAAAAATTTTTTATCAACTTTGGGAATTTTTTTAATTTTTTTGGTAAGCCTTAGAAAAAATCCGTCTTTTTTAATTAAATTTAGAATGTTTTAACTTTCATTTTCTAAAAAATCTTTTCTTAGTTTTAAAAAATAAATTTTTGGCGATTTTTTAAATTTTTTGAGATTTTCTAAAAAAATTATAACCTATCAAAAATTTTTTATCAACTTTGGGAATTTTTTTAATTTTTTTGGTAAGACTTAGAAAAAATCCGTCTTTTTTAATTAAATTTGGAATGTTTTAACTTTCGTTTTCTAAAAAATCTTTTCTTAGTTTTAAAAAATAAATTTTTGGCGATTTTTTAAATTTTTTGAGATTTTCTAAAAAAATTATAACCTATAAAAAATTTGTTATCAACTTTGGGAATTTTTTTAATTTTTTTGGTAAGACTTAGAAAAAATCCGTCTTTTTTAGTTAAATTTGTTATATTTTAACTTTCATTTTCTAAAAAATCTTTTCTTAGCTTTTAAAAATAAATTTTTTGCGATTTTTTTAAAGTTGAGATTTTCTAAAAAAAAATTATAACCTATCGAAAATTTTTTATCAACTTTGGGAATTTTTTTAATTTTTTTGGTAAGACTTAGAAAAATTCCGTCTTTTTTAATTAAATTTAGAATGTTTTAACTTTCATTTTTAAGAAAATCTTTTCTTAGTTTTAAAAAATAAATTTTTGGTGATTTTTTAAAAAATGTTGGTTTTTTTTAGTTGAAACTAGAATGTTTTGTTTGACATTTAAAAACCCTCTTGAAAAACTTTTCGCGACATAACTTTCAAATTGGGGTCTTTTCTAAATCCCCCTTTTTTGGGGACGAAATCGGTCGTGAAAGAGCGCCCCCTTCGTGCATGACAAGTGACATGAATCCGACTCGGTTCGTTCCGATGTTTGCTAAACACTCACGTATAAAGTTAATATAGGGATGAGTCTCCCCGCAAAAAAGATTTTTTACACCTTTTTATCAAAACTTTCATCCCTCCATTTCACCTTTTTACTTCTATTTTCTTTCGATTTCTTTTGATTGCTTTCGATTTATTTATATTTCTTTCGATTTCTTTCTACATCTTGTGATTTCATTCCAAACGAATAAATTTCAAACCCGATAATAAATTCGTATTATGGGTAATAAAACCGATATAATTCCCGACGACGAGAAGCAATGGGCCAATAAATACGCCCAAAGCCGACCATCACCGTACGAAATATCCATTAGAACGGAGGATGGGACATGAAGCCACTTTGTTACCGACGTCGCGGCGACAAAAGCGGGCGAACGACGCTGGGGTAGCGATAAATGACGAAGTAGTTATGCCCGCACCCCACATTACACCCCCTTTGGGGAGAAACTGCGAAACAATACGAGCAATCAGAGATTTACGTCATCGAGGTTTCAAACCGTTCGAGGACTCAAACCATTCGAGGTGTTAATGCTTTCAACATTTTTAATGGCACATCAAAGATTTTACTTTACTTCTTTTTTAATTTTAATTTTTTAATTACAATATTTTTTATTAAAAAAATATTTTAATTAAAAAAAATATATTTTTTCATTTAAATACTTATTTTAAAACGTTTAAAATAAATTAAATTAAATAAAATAATAAATTAAATTAAATTAAATAATAAATTTAATTAAAAAAATAATAAATTAAATTAATTTAAAAAAAATGGTTTAATTTATACACTCAGTATATAGAAAACACTCAGTATATACGATTTTTACCTATAAATGTGGTGGGGGAAACTAAAACCAAAGTTTGACGTTTATCCGATTGACGTGTGATTTTAACCTCTTTTTAAACACATTTTTCACCTTAAAAAAAGTAAGTTTTGGCTTTTTTATGTTGATTAGTTTTTCAAAAAGGTCTTAAATATTATTCTTGTTTATGAATTAAAGCCGTTTCGGGTCTAAAACGATCGAAAATTAAGGTTATAAAGACTGTATTTAGCGGTAATTTTCGGTCGGTAAAACAGATTTTTATAATCTTAAAATGTGTCATTGCAATCAGTTCTAACCTTACTAACGTCAAAATGACAATTTAAGTGCATTATTGGATAAAAATCGTCCGAAAAATACCCAAAATAGGATAAATAAAGACTATTGAGTGTTGTAAATTAGGTTAGTAAACTATAAAATTTGTATTTTTAAGATAATGATAACTTTTATGTATTTTATTTTTCTTTAATAGCACCAAATATGATGTCTTGGTCGAATTTTCGTTTTACTCCTTCGGTGAGGTCGTTGAGATGCCCGGTGGACGTTTTGGTCGAAAGAAAAAAGGTAGGAATTTAGGTTTTTAAGCTTTTAAGTTTTTAAGCTTTGACATTTTTAATGAATTTCACTTTTTGTTGATTTAAAAAGTGATATTATTAAAGTTTTTTACATTTTATTCGTATAAAGAAACGTTAAGATGACGGTTAGAAAGATTTGAAGCGATATAAAGGTTAAAAAATGTATAAAAAATAAGGTTTTTTACTAAAAATAATTTTTGACATTTAAAGGTTGGTTCATATTTTCACACGGTGATTATTTTCAAGGTTGGTTCACACCATTACTCCAAAAATTTTTTTCTTTTTATGTAATTTGGAGAGAATAAAAAAAGTTTTTGGAATTTTTTTTGTATTATAAGCAAAAAAAAAATAATTTTTCTTAAAAAAAATAATTAATTTTTCTTTAAAATTTTTTTTTTTTAATTTGGGATTTTTTTTACTCAAATGAGGACTTTATATTAGTGATTATATGATAATAAATGATTGGATTTGTTTTAAATGGACTTTAGATTGGGTGGGATTTTTAAATTAAGCAAAAAATAACTTGAATTTTAAGAAAGAATTTTAATATTTACCTGCTGAGCTTGGAATTGTTGCATGGGGGCTCATAAACGAGCCCAATTTCGCGCTGTGATGATACGAACTCATAAACAGTTCGCTTTGGTACTTGTAACTGCTCGGATCGCTCGTTGCGGGTTGTGTAGCCGCCGCTAATCCTTGAAAGTCGAATTTGTAGGCGTACCTTTTTCCATGGACTTTCGTCATTATGTTCTTATCATAATAATACCTATAACAAAGAAAAAAGAGAAAGTGTATAATGATTATTTTGGTTTTTGTAAGTTTAATAGATTTGCAACTTAATTAGAGATCTTAAAATTTGGATAGCAATTTCATATTTACATTTAACCCTTAAAAGTCTTTTATCTAGACATTGTGGACTCTCTTCTTTACTAAATTCTATCTCCAGACATTGTAAACATGCATCTGGACACAACAAAGTGCTGAGATTCAGCTAATATCGTGTGTCAAAGTAAAAAGACTTGTTAGGGTTAAAAATGATATTAGTGCTTCATCATAATAAAATTTTAAAAGAGATTAGATGTACCATCGGTGCTCAAAACATCTTGGAACATGTTGTCAATTGAAAAATGTCAAAAATCTGTACCATTAACACGTTGACTGCCACGTCATCCATATTCGGGTGACAGTAAAGTTTCTGATCATTTCTGATGCTTACTTGACTTTTTACGAAGAATATTCGTATGCGTTTGAAAAGTTATTTTGCATTTTGATTGGTTGGGACATCTTGGGCAATAAGTTGTTGTTTTCTTTCAATTCCCTCGTGTTTCTGTTCGACCTATTTAACGTCTTTTATCTGCATAACATTTTTTGTATGCGCGTCTAATGCTCCCTCTGGAATTTTGTAAACCGTCAAAGCTTTTACAACAGAAATTCCTACAAGTAGTTGAATGTCAAGCTTTCAAGCTTTCGGTACCACTTGATTCCTTTTCTAATTGTGGTGTCATAAGAAACCATTTAGCCAGAATAATCTATTTTACACTTCACCGTATTATATTCAAAACCAGCTAATGGTTTCAGCGTTGGACATCTGCAACGCTGAATGATAATGTTTGTTTGGAGAAACAGCACGAATGCTACAATTTTTTTTATACTGGGTATCATGATAGGAGCGCGTTTTGTTGATAAAATTCTAACGTCTCGCGTGTCTGTCCAGTTGAGTACGATAATTCCATTATTATCTTCGTAATGATAGTAATAGTACGCGGTAGTTGAAAATTGTACAGTGGGCTTTTTGACTAATAATTGGCAATCCCAAGAATTTTTTTTTAATTTCTTTAAGATTTATGGGTGTCCACTTATATTTACATCCGTGAACTCGTTTTGAACACAAGTAAGTCTATTATTTCGTCATCAACGAACAGCTCAAACACATCATATGTTTGAGTCAGAAGGGATCATGCATAAAAATGTTAAATAGAACTGGGGATTTTACACATTTGTATTATGTACTAATATCTATTGACCGGTAACACTTAAAAATCGGCGATTCCAAAGTCGTGAGGTCTCCTTGTTAGATGAATTATAGCCTCACGCCAGCTTTCATTCTCTCGAAAGTCGATCCAACCCGAAACCGTTGTTGTTATCACTCTCGCACAGAGCTTTAAAGTTCATTTTCAGTGACTATGAGTGTACCATCGGTACTCAAAAAATCTCGGAATATGTTGTCAATTGAAAAATGTCAAAAATTTTTACCGATTAAATGGAGTGTTTTAGAAAACGGTTAGAGTATGAAGTGACTGCGAAAATACGTAAATGAAAGTGATTATCGAAACACTTTATTGCTTATAGAAAAACTAAAGATAATATTTTGTCATCCCCTCATTGTTTACTATAACATTTTGTAATTTTGGCAGCATAGAAAATATTTTTTGAAAATTTTTGGATAAAAATTTCTTCATTTGCTTTCAAATTTTTCCTTTACCATACGATCCCAAAATGTTGTATTTGCTCTCATCCGTGAACAAAACTGTTTTCCAAAACTTTAAACTTTGTTCAATATAGTTGGCAAAGTCATTTTTTTTTCTATTTTGTTCTTAAATTAAAGGTTTTTTTCGCGGAACTCGTCCATTAAACCCGTTAAATCGTAATATCCTACGTACCGTTTCTAGATTTACTACTTTATCTGTTTTGGATTTAGTACTTTATCTGAATATGTTTTGCAAGTTGCGGAACATTTGTTCGTGAATTTTCTTTTACTTCTTTTTTAAATTGTTCGAATATCTCGTTGATTTAAGAATTTTGGACGATCAGAGCGCGGTTTATTTATTACACTTCCATTTGAAGCAAAATTTCAAAGAATTGTTTGAATTGTGGCTCGACTTTTCCCCACAATTTTGGCAATTTCAGAATTTTCAATTTCTTGCTAATTGCGTTCAAAGTTTCAATAATTTTTTTCATGCCAGTAGGAAAGTCTGTTTCCTATTTAGTAATAACAACCGATTCATATGGATTTTGAATATATTCCATTAACTGTTTGTTTTTTTTTTCGTTGCTTGTAGTAGTTGGCATCCTTGAACGAGTTTTTTTCATTATTCTGCCATACTTCAAAATATTTTGTTTTGTTAAAAAGATTGTGTTTTTATTAATACTCAATTCGAGGGTTATAACACACATTTGTATTCCATTTTAAAGGCGTTATTGCACTACACCATTTGAACTTACTTCAGAGTACCTTCAACAAAAATTGCACTAACTTGCATTGCCTGCAGGAAGTTGCACTGCCTATGGCGCAATGAACAGTGTAAGTGCAACTGTCTTAAAAGGCACTACACCCAAGGAACATTCGATATCTGCACTGAACTACTAAGTGCAAGCAGTGCAGTCCTAACGAACAAAGCTAATAAAAAAAATTTCGGTGTACCAAGATTTTTTGGGGACTGATGGTATGTGTATATATTTAGAATATACATCTCATATGATATATAGATGTATATATGTATGGAGGCTGGCGTTGTGGGCGTTGGTAGTAAATTGCGAGGTGCAGGTGTCGTCGTCATTGTGTCGGACGACAGAGGGCGTCGCGGGCGCAATTTCCGCGCGACGCCGTCGTCGATATAATTGCGAAATCTATGGGAGACGGAGACGTCCGCGTTCCGGAGGATGTGGCGATGTCCTGCGGAACCGGAACCGGCGCGCTCGGGCTCCGGCACCGGCACCGGAGGCGGCTACACCGGACGCCCTAATATGCTCGCCCCGGCCCATTCCGTATTTCGAACGTCAACCGGACTGAATCTATTTTCTATTCGAGAGCGGATGCGGCGGAATTCGACGGAAAATATTTTTCCTCTTTTCATTTTAAAAAAATATTTAACTCTGAAAAGCATTTAACTATCAAAAAAGTATATAGAGAAAGAGTTTTTGATGAGGGGATGTTAATAAAATAGATGAACCAAATTCTCCCTCGATAAAAAAAAATAAACTAAAACGTAAACTCGACGTTATTTACGGTACCGAAATCGGTTGACTAGGGTCAACCGTGACATTTGACCCCATCGAAGCGCCCTCGAAACGACATTCGTCATCGTGAAACAGTAGTCCTGCGAAAGCTACAGGGTACATTTCCCTTTAAACGGAGGCGCAAAACTTTTCTGAGCAATCGGGGTAGGTTGGTCCCCGTTTTAGATTTGTTGGGGCGCCGTAATCGCGTCGGCGCGTTCATTTGCGGCAATTAAAAGGCCGATACGACGGCCGTAACTCAGTTACCGGGCAATTTTTCTCCAATTCCGCGCACAAAGGGGCAAAAATCGACTAATTTCGATTTGTACGCCCCTCCCTTCGACAACAACCTCCGCGTCCCCAAAACCGAACCTTTATAACTTTATCGATCGATTTACTTACCTCAACGCTCGAGATAGTTTGTCGTAGTTCATGTTCGGTTTTGATTTTCTTTCGCCCCATCGTCGGGCTACTTCGTCCGGGTCTGTTAGTTTGAATTCTCCGTTTGTGCCTTCCCACGTGATACATGCAGCGTTTGAAGAGTCACTTAAGAGTTCTAAGAGGAATTGCCATAGTTGGATTTGTCCTGAACCTACAACAAAATAAAATAGTTTAATAAAAGATCATCACGATGCTACAGGATGTCAATGATATTCAGACGATATTTTTTCTATGATTAGCATAAAATTTTGCATGAATGTGGCAATATCTAGATACTCCCATAAAAATATATGGAAGCAGCCTTGAAGTGTTTGTCGTGATGATGTCTTGTAGTGTCATGAAGATAGACTCTTATTGCCAGTTAGGAAATATAGAAGAAAAGGAATTATTAGATAATTCCATCAAAGATTTGTAAAGGTAGATACATCTTTAGAACTAATTAGTATGATATAGCTACTGAGGAAGGTAGAAGCTTAATGCAGAAGACAGAAAATGGGAACATAGTCATCAATTTGGTACTTCATTGTGAAATCTTCAAATTGGATCTACCCATAAGAATATATGGAAGCAGCATTGAAGTGTCAATGTTGTGATGACGTCTTGTAGTGTGATAGAGATAGACTTTTAGTTAGGAAATATAAAAATATGGAAAAAAGGGAATTATTAGGCATTTCCATCAAAGAGTTGTAATCGTAGATACTTCTTTAGAAGCCATCAGTATGATATAGCCAATGAGTAGGATAGGAACTCAATGCAAAAATAGAAAATGGGGATATACCCAATGAGTAAGATAGGAACTCAATGCAGAAGACAGAAAATGGAGACATAGTCACCAATTTGGTACTTCATTGTGAGATCTTCAAATTGAATGTACCCATAAGAGTATATGGAAGCAGCCTTGGAGTGTTAACGTCGTGATGACGTCGTGTAGTGTCATAAAAATAGACTCTTAGTTAGGAAATATAGAAATATGGAAGAAACAGAATTATTAGACGATTCCATCAAACATTTATAATCGTAGATACTTCTTTGGAAGCCATCAGTATGATATAGGCAATGAGTAGGATAGGAGCTCAATGCAGAAAATAGAAAATGGGGATATACCCAATGAGTAAGATAGGAACTCAATGCAGAAGACAGAAAATGGAGACATAGTCACCAATTTGGTACTTCATTGTGAGATCTTCAAATTGAATCTACCCATAAGAGTATATGGAAGTAGCCCTTGAGTGTTAACGTCGTGATGACGTCGTGTAGTGTCATAGAGATAGACTCTTAGTTAGGAAATATAGAAGTATGGAAGAAAGAGAATTATTAGACAATTCCATCAAACATTTATAATCGTAGATACTTCTTTAGAAGCCATCAGTATGATATAGCCAATGAGTAGGATAGGAGCTCAATGCAGAAAATAGAAAATGGGGATATACCCAATGAATAAGATAGAAACTCAATGCAGAAGACAGAAAATGGAGACATAGTCACCAATTTGGTACTTCATTGTGAGATCTTCAAATTGAATCTACCCATAAGAGTATATGGAAGCAGCCTTTGAGTGTTAACGTCGTGATGACGTCTTGTAATGTCAGAGAGATAGACTCTTAGTTAGGAAATATAGAAATATGGAAGAAAAAATATTATTAGACAATTCCATCAAAGACTTGTAACCGTAGATACTTCTTTAGAAGTCATTCGTATGATATAGCCAATGAGGAAGATAGGAGCTCAATGCAAAAGACAAAAAATGGGAATATAGTCACCAATTTGGTACTTCATTGTCAGATCTTCAAATTGAATGCACCCATAAGAATATATGAAAGCAGCTTCGAAGTGTTAATGTCGTGATGACGTCTTGTAGTGTTGTGGAGATAGATTCTTAGTTAGAAAATATAGAAATATGGAAGAAAGAGGATTATTAGACAATTCCATCAAAGGGTTGTAATCGTAGATACTTCTTTAGAAGTCATCAGTAGGATATAGCCAATGAGCAAGATAGGAGATCAATGCAAAAGATGGAAAATGGAAACATAGTCACCAATTTGATGATTCACTGTGAGATTTTCAAATTGAATCTACCCATAAGAATATATGGAAGCAGCCTTGAAGTGTTAATGTTGTGATGACGTCTTGTAGTGTCAGGGATAGACTCTTAGTTAGGAAATATAGAAATATAGAAGAAAGAGAGTTATTAGACAATTCCATTAAAGAGTTGTAATCGTAGATACTTCTTTAGGACTCATCACTATGATATAGCTAATGATTAAGATAGAAGCTCAATGCAAAAGACAGAAAATGGGAATATAGTCATCAATTTGGAGCTTCATTGTGAAAGCTTTAAATTGAATCCTCAATTCTTCCTCTTTATTGACCTCCCTTCTTAGTTATACCTTTTTGAAGAAAAATGAAAACTAATAACTTTGAAACACGTCTCTAAGGTTGCCTAATTCTCCTTATTCCCCCCTCCCTTTAAAAAAATACATTGAACTTCCCCCCTCCCTTTAAAAAAATACATTGAGCTTCCCCCTCTTAAAAAATTACATTGAGCTTCCCCCCCTCCATTATATAAATAGGTGTCAATCATCGCGTCAAAAATCTCTACCAACATTACCACCCAGCGGGAAAAAAACAAAGAAATAATTATGGTAACGCCACCTGCTACGTTATATTCTCTGACCCCCTTAATGCAAATAAAATTGAACGAACTGTTGGTGGAAAATGGGCGAGGCCGAGTAATAGCGGCCAGATTTTCTGCCGTCAAAATTGCCTCCCCTAATGCGCGTTTAATGAACGGCTTGCTACGACCTGCACGTTGGCACCACGTGACCGGGCGCGTTCGATCTCGTCCGCATGCGATTGTTTTATAAATTACCGTTACGGGGGCTCCCCCGGCGTCCGACGACTTGATTTGTGGCCGAGTATAATGGGATACACACACATTAGTACTTAGGTTGGATATTGCGTGGAAAGTTTTTCTTTTTAGAGTGGGAATGTAAGGTCAATGTCAAAAATTCATTTTTTATGGATTCATTTTAGAATTAATTTTAGAATTCATTTTGAAAAAAATGACGATTTCAAAATGATTGATGAAATTAGGTTGAAGTTGGTTTAGTGTCAAAATTGACACTGAAAAAAATTCGTAGTTTTTAAATGTCTAATACATTAATAGAATTGAAACGAAAATTCCTATCTTTTTATAATGTCGACGAACGTTCCAACTTTGGCTAATATGGGTGTTCAAGGAGGTAATTTGGATGAGGAAGATATATTTAATGATTTAATCGGAAAGGAGACAAGTTTTAGACCATCTTCTCCACTGACTGGGAATGAATATGTTCAAGTAGATGATTTGTATTATCGAACATCTGGGTGTGTAGATGATTCTTATGGTTATCAACAATTTCAAAAGCAAATAACTGGGGATTATGTTACTGCACCGCATAATCACTATGGAAGTGTTAATAGAAGAACGTGGAATGATTTTAAAACTATTCCTAAAAGTAGTAGTTTTCAAAATCAAGCACAATATCCTTATGGTTATGAATATTATACTGTACCATTCGAAAGGCATATTGCAAGACATATTGAAAGACCAGTGGGAAGACAAATTGAAAGACCAATTGAAAGACCAATTGAGAGATTTGCAAATTTTCATCGTGGATGTCTTGGTGAAGATTTAAGACGAGTGAGGTTTGCTAATACTCCTCAAAACTATCTCCCAAATGCTTATCATCAATCTTCAGTAGCATATAACCCACCTCAAGTATCAAATTTGAGATATATAAAGGGAAATTATGATGGCAGAAGAATTGTAAATCCTTTAGTTGGATTTGATGGATTAGATCGATTAAATCGACCAATTCGTCCAATTAGAACTATTCCTCGCGTAGATTTTAGACCAGTACCCCGACAACATTTTAATACAATTCAATACAATCCTAATTTAAGAAGAAATAATCTTCCTTTAAGTCAAAATGGATATTATATGCCAAATCCTGTTTATATCAATAGAGGAATAAGTATGGAAAATGGAAATATGATAAATATGGAGAATGATACAGGCCAAAGAAGTTACAATTTTGGACCAAGTCTTAGAAGACAAAGTATTCCAACTCAATCTACATTAATAAGAAGTTATCCATATTCTGGAACTGTAGAAAGAGGTACAGATGTAAATATTGATCAAATACCTTTTGTGGGGAATTCAGAACCTCCAATAAGAACATCCAGATTAACCCAGCATATAACTACACTTCCAGAAGGTACTCAATATGCTCAAAGTTCTCAATTTCCATTTATGTCGAGATTATCGAAGTATAAAAATAATATGGAGGGTGATTTAAGACCAAATTCGATATTAAAAATGAAGTCTCAGGTTACTCAATCGTCTGGGTTTGAAACTGAAGATAATTCACTATTAGTTGGGGATGATTCATTATTAGTTGGGGATAATTCATTGTTGGGTGAAAATAATTCCTTGTTGGGGGAAAATAATTCCTTGTTGGGGGAAAATAATTCCTTATTGGGTGAAGATAATTCATCGTTGGTTGAAGATAAGTTGGAAAAAAGAAGATTGGTTGATAAAAATCTCCATAAACGAAACCCAATTGGTAAAAATCTCTACCAACAATCTTTTCAAGGGTTGTATAATCCAGATAAATCTAATAATCTTGGAAAATTAGAAACATCCCTCTCAGAAAATTTAACATATTCGAAATATTCCAAAAAGTATCTTCAAAGAGTTCCATCTCCACCGGAATTGGAAAGGAATTATGTTAGAAGGCAACCTTCACCATGTACTTTAAATAGAACTTACAGTATTCCAGTGGAAAGTCGACCATCGCCTTTAGCATTGCCAATTATGAATAGGACGATGTCTACACCTCATACTTTAAATAGACCGAGGAGTTTGTCTCCGATTGGTAGAAGAGCTCGATCTCCTATTCTTGAGAAGAAGCAAGATAGTTTTGAAAACGCAAAAGTTAAAGTTGAAGATAATAGTGATGTTGGTATTCAAACGAGAAGAGCTTCAAATATAGATATTTTAAATAATAATGATTTGCATGATGTACCGATGTATAAATCTTATTCCGATTCAAGTATTGATATGACTGATGAGAGTTTATGTTTGCGTAAGTAAAAATTTAATTTTGAAATTTTAGATTTTTTTTTTAAATTATAATAAAATAAAATAATTGTAGCAGCACCATCAAAAAAATCAACTGGAATCAATTTTAAACGATTTAGACCTTTACCAAAATTACACGAAGAAGATTATAATTCAGATTATAATCCAGAAAATCCCCAAAAAGAAAATTATTACGAAGAAACTCAAACTAGATTAACAAATTACAACACTTCTTTAAATGGAAGATCTTTACAAAGAAGAAAATGGGAAAATCTTTGGGATCCAAGTTTATTTAGAGACACTAAGATTGAAAATAGCCAAATTGAAGAATGGAAAGATGATAGTTTACTTAATAGTAAAGATGATGAAGAACTTGAAAATTTAGCTGAAAGTATGATTGAAAAAATGACTAAAAATAAAGAATTAACCCCGATTTTTAACGCACCCGGGGATTTTCAAGGTGAAAGTAGTTCAAAATTATTCGATCAAGGGTATAGTAGCGAAAGTGGTTTTCAAAAAGTTGATGCTGAGGCTCAAATGGGGCAAAATATGAAAACTAAAGGGGTGCAAGTTATGGGATCGAAAATGACGACTCTTCGTGGTAAAAGCAGTAGGAAGAAGACTTTGGAAGAGATGTATAAGTCGATTAATCAGGATATAATGTATTGAGGGAGTGAGATTAAGTATATTTTTGTGATTTTGTATGAAATTAAAAAAAAAATCTTCCTCGATTTTTAATTTAATTGATGATTATCTTAAACTAGATTGGATGAGGATGTACACCCATTAAAATTGAAAATGATTCAAACAGGGTTTGTATAGGCAAATTTTTAAACAACTAAGTGTGTAAATAAAGTTGCCTATTTGAATAATAGATTTTTGAATTGTAATATGATTAAATTATGACTAGAACTAACATTAAAACTCTAATACTAGATATAGAAATAGGAGTTTTTGGGTTTAGTTTAGCTTTGGATGAGTCTTATGAAAAATCGTTTGATGTTTTGGATTCTATGTAGCCTTCTTCAAAAACAAGTTCAAAGTGAAGAAAGTTTCTCTTTTCTTAGATCTAGATATAGTGCTGATGTTAATTTAAGTCTTAGCTTGTGTCTTTTGAGAAGATGTTTGCCATTTTGGATTCTATTTTGCAACCTTCTTCAAATTTATTTCTTCAGAAACAAATTCGAAGTGAAGAAAGTTTCTCTTAGATTTAGGTCTAGTGCTAATGTAAATTTAAGTCTTAGCTTGTTGTCTTTTGAGAAGATGTTTGCCATTTTGGATTCCATTTTGCAACCTTCTCCAAATTTGTTTCTTCAAAAACAAATTCAAAGTGAAGAAAGTTTCTCTTAGATTTAGGTCTAATGCTAATGTTAATTCAAGTCTTAGCTTGTTCTCTTCTGAAAAGGCATTTGACATTTTGGATTTCATTTTGCAACCTTCTTCAGAAACAAGTTCAGAGTGAAGAAAGTTTCTTTTTTCTTAGATTTAGATCTAGTGCTAATGTTAATTAATGTTAAGTCTTAGCTTGTTGTCTTTTGAGAAGACGTTTGCCCTTTTGGATTCCATTTTGCGACCTTTTTTAGAAAGAAGCTAAAATCGACAAAATACTTTTCTTAGATCTAGGTCTAGTGCTAATGTTAATTCAAGTCTCATTATTAGTTTGTTCTATTTGAAAAAGACTTTTGACGTTTTGGATTGCATGTTGCGTCCTTCTTCAAAAACAAATCAGAGTGAAAAATGTTTCTCTTAGATTTAGGTCTAGTGCTAATGTTGATTACAAGTACAATTACAAGTCTTAGCTTGAAAAGAGTGAGTCTTAGGCCTTATGAAAAGGTTCAAGTCTCATTGTTAGTTTGTTCTCTTTGAAAAAGACTTTTGACGTTTTGGATTCCATGTTGCATCCTTCTTCAGAACCAAATTCAAACCGAAAAATGTTTTTCTTAGATCTAGGTCCAGTGCTAATGTTAGTTCAAGTCTTAGCTTGTTGTCTTTTGAGAAGACGTTTGCCATTTTGTCCTCCATTTTGCAACCTTCTTCAGGAACAAGTTCAGTGTGAAGAAAATTTCTCTTAGATCTAGGTCTAGTGCTAATGTAAATTTAAGTCTTAGGTTGTTGTCTTTTGAGAAGACGTTTGCCATTTTGGATTCTATATTGCAACCATCTCCAGATTTGTTTCTTTAGAAACAAATTCAAAGTGAAAAAAGTTTCTCTTAGATTTAGATCTAATGCTAAGATTACTGCTTAGGTTAATTCAAGTCTTAGGTTGTTGTCTTTTGAAAAGCCGTTTTGGATTCCATATTGCATCTACAGAAACATGTTCAAAGTGAAGAATGTTTCTCTTAGATCCAGGTCTAGAGCTAACGTTAATTCAAATCTTAGCTTTTTGCCTTCTGAAAAGCCGTTTGACATTTTGGATTCCATTTTGCAACCTTCCTCAGAAAAACGTGGTATCATGGGGAACAACTAGCTGCCCGTCTATCTTTTTGTGTGTTTCTCCTGCGTTGGTTGTCTGAAACTGTCTCTCAGAAAAAGCTCCTGGCAACTTATTTTTCACCGTTTCAAAGTCACTTGCTTGAGCTTTAGCTTTGGCCTCTTTGCTTATGATCATGCAGTAATCCTTCATCGTGTCTTTGCTATACTGTCACCAGTTACACGCTTGTTTCTAGTTACGGGGTTAAATAAGCAAGAAGTATACTTACTTTCCTGTTGGGGCTTTCCTTGGAGCTGCACTAACACTCGCAGGGGAAGAGAGGCGTGTAAGTAATACACCACTTGACGTTCACTGCCTTTATTACACCACACGGCGGAACTAGCACATGGAATCTCTTCGAATGAGTTGACGGTGGGTGGATGACCAGGAACCAAGAAGTCGTCCCTACCATCGAATTCCCTACCTTTTTATACTGGTTCGATTAGGCGTTTGTGCTAACTCCGCAATATACAATGACCCCCTTTTGGGGGCTTAGCCCTGATCGTGGCAATACAACGAACAGGAGTTCTTGCGAGTCTAAGGCCAGGCGCGCATATGCGATTTTGATGCGACTATCTGTCGCGGCGACAAAAAAATCGCAATCGCCATAAATCTGCATCATCGCGCATTTGCGTCTAATTATTCGCGACTGATGACTGTTTAGTATCAAGATGGATGTCGTGGAAACCGCTTGTATCGTTGCTTTAATGTTACGAAACTGTAAGAAACACCACAAAAGAAAATTTGGGTGCATCAACTGTTAAGCCAAAGATTGTTAAAAGGCCAATTTTACAAAATTCACGATAATCTAAGAAAACATTCGCGCAAATTTTTTAGTTATTATATGTAGAATGACCGATATATTTTTTCCACCTCTGAAATAAGTTTTTCCGTGTCTAAGACACTAGAGATAATTTCATTCGTAGCCATTTTGATAACTAACAACACCCAAACGATCTGCGATTGCGACTTAGTAGTCGTATGTGCGAGCAGATTCACAATTGTTCATGTAACTCATTTAGAGACGCGACAGTCGCGTCGTTACTAAAATAGGGCAGGTTGCATCTTTTTAAACGCTGCGATTATTTACCTGCATATGCGCGTATTACTGTTTATTGTAACGTGTTTCATTTTTGCGACCAAACAGTAGCGCGACAGAAAATCACATATGCGCGCCTGGCCTAAGCTATAGAGACGAATGCCGAAACAGCTTCAGAACTTTCCAGATTCAGATTTGAACTCTCCCCAGCCTTTACATCTTTGAATGTATCAAGGCGGTTTCATTATGTGTGGATAGTTTCCTAAAACATGAACTTTTGCATGATTACACCACATTCGTCAACGAAGCAATCTCCTTCCGGCTCCCTTCCGCTTAAACAGGTCAAAGAATGCACTAAATTTTTAATGAATCCATTTTTATAATGCATTGGATGCAAACTTTAGAGAGCTGCCGCATTGGGCGCTGTTGAGACACTTGAAGACTTTCCTTATTGATGCTGGTGTTTACAGTTTTGATGAGTTTTTGCTTAACCCACCAATACTTCAATCCAGTACTTAATTTGGGAACTTATTTCAATTTTTTTCTGTTGTTTTTTGTATTATTATATATTACTCTCTTGTTGTCTTTTGAAAAGCCGTTTCGAATTCCATATTGCATCCTTTTTCAGAAACATGTTCAAAGTGAAGAAAGTTTCTCTTAGATCCAGGTCTAGGGCTAACGTTAATTCAAGTCTTAGCTTGTTGTCTTCTGAAAAGCCATTTGACATTTGGGATTCCATTTTGCAACCTTCTTCAGAAACAAGCTCAGAGTGCAGAAAGTTTTAGATTTAGGTCTAGTGCCAGGTCTAGATCTAGGTTTAGATCTAGGTCTAGTGAAATTAAGTCTTAGGTTATTGTCTTTTGAGAAGACGTTTGCCATTTTGGCTTCTATATTGCAACCTTCTCCAGATTTGTTTCTTCAAAAACAAATTCAAAATGAAGAAAGTTTCTCTTACAAGGAGACCACAAGATGTATTCACCGATTTTGATGAAAGTGGTATCAATCGATAGGTATTAGTACACAATACAAATCTGTAAATTATTAGAGCGCACTATTCAGGGATTCGCGAGTAAATTGCAATTTTAGCTCGCGATTTAAGGCCACACCATTTTACGTCATCGGTTAACCACTCCCTCTACGACCGGCCCAGGTTCCTTTTTAATTAATCTAAATTAAAAATCAAAGTAAAAATGAAAAAGTTTGTTGAATTATTTGTTTTCAAAACATATAACAATAAAATATTAGAAGGAATAAAGTGAAATATTAAAAATTTTGAGTGTATTAAGAATAAAAAGCAGTACGTCATGAGGTTCGGACCATCTTGTTCCGCATGTGGAAGGCGGTTCGTGGTGAGTCATCAAAGAGGTGGGATCGGGAGGAGGACAACCATTGACATATAAGTGGTGTGGCCTTGAATTGCGACCTAAAATCGCGATTTACTTGCGAATCGCTGAATAGTGCGCCCTAGTATTTTACACATTTGTACTACGCACGGATATCTATCGATTGGTACTATTTTCATTAAAATCGGTGAATACAACATCTTGTGGTCTCCTTGTTAGATCAAGGTTTAGTTTTAATATTAATTCTAGTCTTATCTCGTCTTATGAAAAGCTTTTGACGTTTCGGATTACACATTGCAACCATCTTCAGAAACAAGTTCAAAATAAAACTTGGATTTTATGAAAAGTCTCAAATGAAAAATTTTACTAGACGATTTATTGAAAAAAGTAAATCATGACTTTCCCACGGTTTGAAGCGCACGGTTTCACAGGTAATTAAAGTCCCATAAAAACAAACACGCCGGTGAACCTTTCCCCCTTTTAACATTATTTCGCGTTCGGAATAATTTCGGGTCGGAGAGCGCGGCTGCAATTAGAACCCGAGCACACGTTGCCGACGGGGCGGCTTATTACAAAGTCAAATGTGTCATTTAACTTGTAAATATGATCGCCGGCCGGAAGGAAACGCGTGTCACGCCGGGCGACATTGATTCGGTCCGGGCAGGTGCTGTCCGATTTCGCCTACTTATTAAATATTCATCGACCTCTCACCTGAACTTGCCAGTCTACTACTCGTCGGACCAAACATCTGGTACGGATCTACAACAAAAAAGTAAATAAATAAATAAATACAGATGAAATTTCAATTAAGATATGCTTTCCATTCAGATAACTAATAATTAACAACTAACAACTGATATTGAGACTTGCTCTAATGTGTAACTCGTCTAACAGTTACAAAAAGATCAAATTTTGGTTAAGAATGAAGATTATTGAATGTAGATTAACGATGAGTATTCCTCTTGACATTAGGATTCTTTTTCTTGTTTAGAATCTGGATTCTAGAGGGTTGTTTGACGTAAATATCTTAATTGCGGCTTGGACCGGTGTGGTAAACGCCCGAAAGGGAGTAATTAGGTGACGTGAATGGTCCTTCGGGTCAATCAAAGATGCCCGAGGGCGGGAAGGGTTTCCTAGACCGTTTGAGTGCCCTTGAGAGTACGTGTCTGCGAGGGTGAAGGAAAAAAGGGGTTGTTTTCGTGAACGATCTTTCTAATAGAAGTGATCTACTAATTTAGGACCATTGTAAATAATATAAAAAAGTGTTATTACTTTATGTTTTATATTTTGGGTTTGATATTTTGAATGGTATTGATATAAAACCATTTGACAAGATATAGTGTTAAATTTTAGTGTTACCAACAAAAAAAATTTTTTGATGTGTATAATCTACAGTTAGGTTTCGATAAAAAATGATTGTGATTTTACTTTTCAAGACAAAAAGTCAAATTTTTATGAATGTCGACTTATAAGAATTTCTAATACAATCTAACACTTTACTGAATTCGTTGATATATGATTTGGATTGTAATTTGATGAGATTTTGTGTTGGTAGTATTGACATAATCTCATTTGACACGATGAAGTGTAAAATTTAAATGTTGCCAACTTAGATGAAATTTGTGGTTAAGTTGGGTTCTATGGTAAACGTTGGTGACTTTATTTTTGATGAAATTTTAGGTTGGTAGTATTGACATAATCTCAATTGTCTCAATATGTCAAAAAAATAGAATAAAGTGTAAAATTTCAATGATGTCAGCTTACAAGACTTTTGAATGCAGTTTAAGGTAAAATTGGGTTCGACGGTAAACGATTGTGATTTTATTTTTGGTGAGATTTTGGGTTGGTGGCATTAACATAACCTCAATTGTCTCAATATGTCAAAATAATCGGATAAACTGTAAAATTTCAATGATGTTAACTTACAAGACTTTTTAATGCAATTTAGAGTTAAATTGGGTTCTATAGTAGACTATTGTGATTTTATTTTGGATGAGAATTTAGATTGGTGGCATTAACATAACCTCAATTGACTCAATATGTCAAAATAATCGGATAAAGTGTAAAATTTCAATAATGTCAACTTACAAGACTTTTTAATACAATTTAGAGTTAAATTGGGTTCGATACTAGACGACAGTGATTTTATTTTTAGTGAGATTTTGGTTTGGTGGCATTAATATAACCTTTATTGTCTCAATATGTCAAAATAATCGGATAAAGAGTAAAATTTCAATGGTGTCAACTTACAAGACTTTTTAATGCAATTTAGAGTTGAACTGGGTTCGATAGTAGACGATGGTGATTTTATTTTGGATGAGAATTTGGATTGGTGGCATTAACATAACCTCAATTGTCTTAATATGTCAAAATAACCGGATAAAGTGTAAAATTTCAATGATGTCAGCTTACAAGACTTTTTAATGCAATTTAGAGTTAAATTGGGTTCGATAGTAGACGATAGTGGTTTTATTTTTTATGAGATTTTGGGTTGGTAGTATCAACATAACCTCAATTGTCTCAATATGTCAAAATAATGGAATAAAGAATAAAATTTCAATGATGTCAGCTTACAAGACTTTTTAATGCAATTTAGTGTTAAATTGGGTTCGATAGTAGACGATAATGATTTCATTTTTAGTGAGATTTTGGGTTGGTAGTATTGACATAACCTCAATTATCTCAATATATCAAAATAATAGGATGAAATCTAAAATTTCAATGATGTCCACTTACAAGACTTTTTAATGTAATTTAGAGTTAAATTGGGTTCGATACTAGACGATAGTGATTTTATTTTTGGTGAGATTTTGGGTTGGTAGTATCAAGATAACCTCAAATGTCTCAATATGTCAAAATAATCGGATAAAGTGTAAAATTTCAATGATGTCAGCTTACAAGATGTTTGAATGCAGTTCAGGGTTAAGTTGGGTTCGATAGTAAACAATTGCGAATTTATTTTGAATTAGATTTTGAGTTGGTAGTATTGATATAACCTCACTTGAGAGGATAAAGCGTCAGATTTCAATATTGCCAACTTAAAAGAATTTTTAGTATGGAATGGGACTTATACTCTTTTCGCGGAAAGATGTCTCATGCGTCATTAATTAATTACATTATCCTAGACTACTATTTTCGGTTTTCGTCTCTATCTGACATATATGATTAAATAAAGAAAAAAATATTTGACATATGTCGAGAAAACGCCGACAACTAATGACGCATGAGACATCTTTCCGCGAAAAGAGAGTATTTCGAAATTCCATTAAGTAAAAGTAATTCAGATATGTCTATTTTTTCGAACAACATAAAAAGCAACATTTCAATTCTATGTTTACATATTGAATAAGACTTAGGCTTTAACTCTTTGAGGGTTGGTGGATGGCTTAATGTACCTCTTCGAATTTTGACCTTTATGCTCGCTGGTACACAAAATAAACCACCTATTTAATCTTAGTTAATTACAAATGGTGGCACAGGATTTTTTGCCTAATTGATGCATGAGTTGTGAATGCTTTCATCCGATACAAAAATCTGAATTTTCCTAACCTGTGAAGTATACCTATTAAAAAACGAAAATCATCATCAGGACTTCCTGTACAAATAAAAAAACACAAAAACCAGAAGTACCAAAAACAATAAGACTTCAAAATTCAGAGCATAAACCTATTCGAGTCACCAGAAGACGCTGTGCACTTTGAAGCACGAAGAAGACTGATGTTCGATCTAACTGGCAGTGTTAAGTGTGTAAAGTGGCTGTTTGTTTAAACAAAAATAAATACTGCTCTGAACAATACCATTCCGGCTAAAGTTTTTATTGTGGGCGGTGGACAGTGTCCAACCTCATCTTAATTTTTTGCAAATACACAAATTTTTCGAAAAATTGTTTATACTACTTTTAATAATCATCAAATTAGGGACATTAACAAAAGTTGATCAAATAAAAACGGTTTTAAAATGTTGTGCCCACTTTGGGTTTTTTTTTTTTGAAAAAGTCTGCCCCTCAAAGAGTTAATGAAGATCATGTCCATCTCAAAATATTGATATAGCAAGACTTTTTGTTTTCCAATTGTCTCTATTTGCAAATATACAGTTACTGTTCGGTCATTTTTTTGGTTTTCTGAGGTGATTTTTTCATGAAAAGATAAAACTTCATTCTTGCAGATTGGTTGTGGTTCAGACTTCATAGCAAGAACTTAGTTTATGAGATTTTCTTGTTCAAGAAATTATATGAGAAGTGTTTCTGTTTCACAACGATCGTCCTGTTTTACAATAAGTCTAGCTTACTTGAAAAAACAACATTCGTCAAGTTGTCGTCAACATAACCATCGACAGCTTTCAACAGCTGAACCATTGAATTGAAATGTTGTTTTAGATGGTGTTCAAACAATTAAAATTGAATTTTTAAATAAGCAAGCTGTCTTGCTTCATCCTGTATCTATAAAGTTGGTTTAGTGGTGAATTGTGGTCATTTTATTTTTAATAAGATCTTAAGTTGATGATTTTGAGACAACTTTAATTGACATGATAAAGTGTTAATTTTCAATGTTGGTAGTCTATTTACTTGTATCTAAAGTTTTTTTTTCTATTTCCAAAAACTGACCCATAATAATGAAATTTGAAAAATCTCTTTGATAGGAAATCAAAGAGTACAAAGGGAAAAAATCTCCCCGAGCGAGCAATATAGAATCGCGTAAACTGATTTCTGTAGGGGGCTTTACGGGGGTGAGTCCCGGGGGTCTAATAACCGGGCCGACCCCAAGTCGATAATTACCTGATTGCACCCGAAGCGGCGCTGCCGTTTTGACAGCAGCCCGACGGGCGATTGTCGCATTAACGCACCCTAACCTCGCCGCCCCCACCGTATCTTGTCTTACTCCGGGCTCAATCAACGGGTCATTTGTTTGCCTTTTCACGTACCCACCCCCATTATCCGAACGTTAGATGAATTTCTGATTTTTCTATCATCCCTCAATCCAGATTACAAGATATACATAAAAAAACTATAAGTGTTGGAATTTCAATATTTTGATAGAAAAGCGAATGTTGAACTTCCCATAGAACTTCATATGGTTGTTCATATCGTTCAATATATAGGTTAGTTGAAGTAAAAATTGAGGTTATATATATATTACGAAATAAAATGTAGTTTGGAAATAAAATCATTGTCTATAAATAGTAATGTTATATAAGGAAATAGATTATCTTGGTTAGAATGGTCTTTGTGGTAGTTTATCGAGGAGATTTGGCCGCTCGGTAGGGTTAAAGGAAAAAATAACTGTTTGTATCGAGGGATTTTAATGGATAAGGGCTAGAAGGTGGGACTGCACCGGGTTGGGTCACGCGAGGGTCACACTCGCGGCCCTCGGGGGTCGAGAAGTCGCTGCCGCCGACGCCGTCAGACAGTCGGGCGGCACGCGAGATACGCCCTTTAGATAAGGCGCGGTTAAATAATGGACGTGCGCGAATAGAAATAGACCAAGTCCAGATATCCGCTTATTTATTTATTTCGGTATCCTTTCATGTTTCTATGTCAAATTTCATAACTGAGCTTTTCCTACTTGGCGATAAATTTTCCTCTTTTAATCTAACCAAATTAGTTACACGTATGTTCAGGTTAAAATGACAAGGGTGATATATACTTTCTTGAATAACTCCACCTTTACGATTTTATAATTTTTTTTGTATTGTGTGTGGAGTTTGGGTGAATCGTAAGGAGGAAGAGGTTTATGTTAGTCATAGCTTCCCAAAATCGATTACCCAATATCTTGTGTTGACAGAAGCCACTGGTGCATTAGGACAAGTAGCGCTTGGCAAACATGGGCGAGTAAAATCGCGCGATGTACACATGAGAATCGATCGAAATGGGAATCGAACCGAACCCCAAAAATACACCATTTCTGGGAAACTTATTGCTTGTCCGGAAAACTTCTCTTAGACGTTGACGTTTCGTGATTTTAATGGGTAATCAGTACTAAGGAAAACATAAAAATCGCGTGACACCTTTTCTTTATTCCTTTTCCTTGCACTCAAGTACATATACACCATTCAGGGAAAGATGTCTTATGCTTCATTAATTAATTGTGATGTCTTAGACGAATAGTTTCAATTTTACCTCTCTCTTTTTTTTGGCAGCTTTTGACAGTTTTTGACAGCTTTTGACAGTTTTTGATAGCTTTTGACAGCTTTTGACAGTTTTTGACATCTCTTGACAGCTTTCATTATTTTCCATTACACAACTATAAGACCGGTTTTAGTCCTCAACTGACGGTCAGCGCTGACATCATGATTTCAGATTATAGTACGTTGAGAAAACGGTGATGAAACGAAATATTTCATCGAATGGTGTATATATCAATTTTCAAGACACTCACATCTTTTGTAAATCTCTTTTAAAATCAATTTAGCATCAAATTCCTATTCACAAATCGTACAACCACCCCCTTTAACTATAGACATTACCCGAGAACGATAACTAAACTTGGAGCGAAAAACCGTCGCGTCGCATAGAGGCTCGATTTTGAGGGGTGGTACACAATAGAGGGCGCTGATTGAGTGCGTATGATGTGCACGAGTGGCCGCGAGGCGCCACCGCGTGTCGGGACGTCCCCCCGAAAACGGGGAACATATTGCCCTACAAGAGAAGCCGTTACGCATTTTGATAAAGCGCCCGGAGGAATCCGAGCGATACGTTTCCAAGGGAAATGGCGCGAACGCGTCGTTATCGTTGAATTGATGGAGATGTTTTGCGGGAGAATTCGACCGGATAGTTTTATTAGATATGTTATTTATAAATCTTGGAGGAGTTAAAGTTGGAAGTTGAAAGTTGAAAGTTGGAAGTTAAAAATTGAAAATTGGAAAAAAGGGAATTATAAAGTAAAAATTTTTTTTGTGGGGTTGAGATTTACCTGGTTGTCTTAGGTGACTGTGTGGATCTAAAGATGCTTTCGTCATTCCAGTTAATGTATTTGTACCATAACCTGAAAATTAAAAAAAAAATGGTAAGAAGGATAATGTTTAAAAATAAATGTTACATTTAATAAAATTTTGAGTTTTTAATTTGGACTTTAATATGTTTAAGCCGGCGTGTACCACCGGTGGCTCATACTAGATTGTTTCATATAACGATCTGGCAACATCGCTCGCTTCGCTTTCTCTCGATGGAGCATTCCTATTGTATTTTGCTGGATTGTTTTGTAATAAGGATGAATACCGCCATCTTGCCAATTTTCTGTTTACAAACACCTTAGGTTTATCTATAAACATTAATTTGATAGCTTGGGACTTAGAAACGTAATGTAATAAAAAACTTTTAATCGTGAAATCAAGGATTTTCGATATTTGAAAAAGAAAATTTAGAAGACTTTATAAGAGTTCATAGGTTATGTTTGAAAACTCAGATCATAAACGTAAACACTCAACTGTTTACAAATATGAGAATAAGAGGGCGCTTTGTTTACTGTTTATGTGTATTATAAAACAAACCGACTCATCCTTCATCCAGAGAGAGCGTAGCGAGTGACGTTGCCAGATCGTTGGTTTCATCGGGCGGCGTGTACCACCGCTGACTCACACTAAATTGTTTCATCGGACGGCGTGTACCACCGCTGACTCACACTAAATTGTTTCATCGGACGGCGTGTACCACCGGTGGCCCACATTAGACTATCTCATCCAACGATCTGGCAACGTCGCTCATTACGATCTCTCTGGATGGAGCATGAGCCGGTTTGTTTTGTAATACACATAAACAGTAAACGAAAGCGCCCTCCTATCCATATATTTAACCATATTTAACGTATTTAATCCACAAAGTTAACCTGTGAAGTCTTATTCTAAATTTGCTTTTTGAAATATCGAAAATCCTTGATTTTACGATTAAAAGTTTTTTATTTCATTAGGTTTCTAAGTGCCAAGTTATCAAATTAATGTTTGTAATTAAACCTAAGGTATTTGTAAATAAAAAATCAGCAAGATTGTGGCATTCATCTTTATTACAAAACAATCCAGCAAAATATAATAGAAATACTCCATGCAGAGAGAGCGTAATGAACGACGTTGCCAGATCGTTGGTTTCATCGGACGGCGTGTACCACCGGTGGCCCACACTAGACTATCTCATCAGGCGGTGTGTACCACCGGTGGTACACATCACCAAATTTTATATTTTTTAATATGAGATTATATTTTTTGCCAAGTAAAAAAGTTTTAACGTATATTATATAAAAGATCTGAATAAGAAATAATCAAAAGTCGCCAGATGAAGCATAGCATGAGTTTTAGCGTCGCCTCGCAGCAAAAAATATGAAAACTGGCCCCGACGTGAATGTGTTAAGTTGGTACTATGCATATTTTGACATATTATAGGATTTGAAACATAACTTCAACTTTTTTTTAATATTTTTGTAAAGTTAGGTTGGTGCTATGATTTATTTTTTAACACAATTGAGATTTTTAAGTTGGTACTATGTATATTTTGACATATTATGAGATTTAAAACGTAACATCAATTTTTTTTAAATATTTTTGTAAAATTGGGTTGGTACTATGATTTATTTTTTAATTTAATGAAATTTTTAATTCCTTAATTTACTTTTTAACCCACCTGAGATTTTTAAGTTGGTACTATGTACATCTTGACATATTATGAGATTTGAAAGATAACATAAACTTTTTTTAACATTTTTGTAAAGTTGGGTTGGTACTATGATTTATTTTTTAACCCACCTGAGATTTTCAAGTTGGTATTATGTACATTTTGACATATTATGAGATTTGAAACATAATATCAATTTTTTTTAACATTTTTCTAAAGTTGGGTTGGTACTATGATTTATTTTTTAACCCATCTGAGATTTTTAAGATGGTACTATGTATATTTTGACATATTATGAGATTTGAAACAAAACATCAATTTTTTTTAACATTTTTGTAAAGTTAGGTTGGTAGTATGATTTATTTTGTAACCCACCTGAGATTTTTAAGTTGGTACTATGCATATTTTGACATATTATAAGATTTTAAACATAACTTCAACTTTTTTTTAATATTTTTGTAATGTTAGGTTGGTACTTATGATTTATTTTTTAACACAATTGAGATTTTTAGGTTGGTACTATGCATATTTTGACATATTATAAGATTTGAAACAAAACATCAACTTTTTTTAAATATTTTTGTAAAATATCATTTAGTTTTTAACACAATTGAAATTTTTAAGTTGGTACTATGTGTATTTTGACATTTACAATTTGAAACATAACCTTAACTTTCCTTTTTTTTTAATTTAAGTTGGTATGATATTTTTTGACATTTAATAATGAAAATATAACCTTATTTTTAATCTGACATTCATTTAAACATCAAATATGTTAAATTTTAAGATTTAGCTTATAAAAAATTTTGTGGCAGTTTAGATTTTTTTTTGTGATTGTAATATTTCCTTAAATTTTTAAAAAATTTTTAACTTAAGAGTGATAATAATTAATAATAGTGATTTAAAACATAACATCAACATTTTTTTTAAATATTTTTGTGAAATTAGGTTGGTACTATGTTTTATTTTTTAACATAATTGAAATTTTAAGTTGGTACTATGTGTATTTTGACATTTAGAATTTGAAACATAACCTCAACTTTACTTTTTTTTAAATTTAAGTTGGTACTATATTTTTTGACATTTAATAATGAAAATATAAGATTATTTTTGATCTAACAGTCATTTAAACATTAAATATGTTAAATTTTAAGATTTAACTTATAAAAAATTTTGTGGCAGTTTAGATTTTTTTTTGTGGTCGAAATATTTCCTCAAATTTTTAAAAAAATTTTAACTTAATAGTGATAATAATTAATAATAGTGATTTAAAACATAACATCAACATTTTTTTTAAATATTTTTGTAAAGTTAGGTTGGTACTATGTTTTATTTTTTTAACACAATTGAAATTTTAAGTTGGTACTATGTGTATTTTGACATTAGGATTTAAAACATAACCTCAACTTTTCTTTTTTTTTAAATTTAAGTTGGTACTATATTTTTTGACATTTAAGAACGAAGACATAATCTTATTTTTGATCTGATATTCATTTAAACATCAAATATGTTAAATTTTAAGATTTAATTTATAAAAAAAATTTGTGACAATTTAGATTTTTTTTGTGGTTGAAATATTTCCTCAAATTTAAAAAAAATGTTTAACTTAAGAGTGATAATAATGAATAATAGTGGTTTTGAAAGTTTTATCTCGATCGGTGAACCCTAGGTTTAAACCCCTCCCTTTTACAACGACCAAAACAAAACTCTGGCCGAAAAAGACGATCGTCAAAGCTCTCTCGCTCGACTAGCTTTTGTTTCCACGGCTCACTTCGACCGTGTTTCGCGGGCATCGGTGCGGAAACCGACAAGGGAATTCCGTCCGTATCCAGAACCGACCTGCCAATATATCCCCGTCCACCATCAACCTCTACATTTTACACTTCAGCTTCAACGAAAAAAAAAAAAAAAAATTCGTTTCATCTTAATTAATGTCTTTTAATCGTCTCGATTTCTTGATATTCGAGGAAAAAGGAGATTTTACTTTTTTACTTTTTAAATTTTTAACAAAACTGATGTTTCGATATTTTGATACTTTTCGGAATTGAAGACCGCCCTTTGTTAATGTGTAACATGTACATAGTTGCTTGTCTCACGCTTTGATTTATGAAGATCATTCTTTAATCATTTGGATTCTTTGATATTTGACGAATCCTCAAGATTTTACTTTTTAAATTTTGAATAGAGCTGATGTTTCGACATTTTGATGTTTTGAGGATTTTTGATAATTTGTCGATGTTAATGCGTAGTAGGAACATAGTTGGTTGTCTCACGCGAAGATTTATGAAGATGATGTGGACGAGATTAGGTATTCGGCGCGCGATCGCGCACGCAATCCGATTGTCATGCACGCGACAGCCGAAATTTAGTGAGCCGTGATTGTTAACACGTCGAGATCAAAGGCGGCCCGAGGCGTAGCCGCCCCCGATCTCAACCCTCTTTTGTATCGCGCCGCCTACTGAATAATCCCGTTTAGCTACTAACCCCGCTTCTATTCTACTTTATTCTATTTTATTCACAAAAGTGATTTTTTTTAAATCGTCAAAGTTTTTATCAAAGTTGAAAATTTTAAAATTTAAAATTCTTTTTTATTTCGTACTACTTATTAACACATTCGCGCCGTAGTGTATTTTAGAAGTCTTTCTTTACAGCCGTAAGCATTTTTCCCAATTATTTAAAAAAAAGCTATGGCGTGTACCACCGGTGGTACACGCCGGCCCTAGAGAATAACCGTCGTGTACCACCGGTGGTACACGTTGGCGCGAACGTGTTAAATAATTGTAAATTAAAAATTTAAAACTTATTTTTTAAATCTTAAACTTGAAAACGGATTTTAAAAGGTAATAAAAGTAAAATAACAAAAAAAAAGTTGTAAACGGATGGTTGGAGGTGGCGATCGGAAGGGGACATTCGCTCCGGGAGTCCGGGAAGGAAGGACTCCTTCCCGTTCCGGTAGTCCAATCAGGTCGGCGAAAGAATTAGCGATAATGGCCGTTGGAAAGAGGCGCTCGCGATAACAGTGGAATTCCATTAGGTCGAAGCGTCGCTCTCTCTACTATTCCGGAGACTTTCCCGTCGCGTCGGGGATGAAAAGAGGGACGAAGGGGGCGCGTTTCGCTCCGACGCGACGCCACCGTTCCACGTCAATCAAAACCGAAATCGAGATAATTTCGACACGTGGCATATTGCAAGGGATTTTAACGAAATCTACCCCCTGCGTTTTAATTTCATATTGTTAACTCAACCATAAGTATTAAGATTATAACTCAAAAAAAAAAATTCTAATTTTCTTTCTTTTCTCTATGGAAGAAAATCTTTTTCTTTCTATTTTTTTTTTGTCTGACGATATCTTTCGGTTTTAGATAGATAAGCAGAGCGTCGTGACGCCTCGAGCGTTTTTGAAAACGTGCACAAAGATCGACGCCTCTGGCGACGTCTCTGAAGCGGCGCATCGGGCCGTGAAGGCGTCGCAATCAGGGCGTCGCGACGCTTTGACTGCCATTATTAAGTTTGGATAGCAAACTAAACGCCGCGGGCGTCGGTATTGTGCCAGAGCGTCGCGACGGCGACGCTCACCCTCCACAACCCACAGAACCCTTTGTAACCTAACATATCACAATAGATATAAGTACGAAATATGCAAAATACAAAGTTTAAATTTAAAAAATCTATTTTAATTCAACATTAAAGATGAATTAATGTTAAAAATGAAGTTAGAATGAAATTAATTTATAAAATAAAAAATTAATAACTTTATAGAAACGGATTAGATAAAAATCAATATTAGGAGTTGAGATTTTTGAAAATTTCTTAAAATTCTTTGGAGTTAATTAGAATAAATTTGGTTTTTTGAAAAAAAAAACAAGTAAATAGATGTTAGCTTTAGGGTTTTGCAAGTGAAATAAAACCAACTCTGACCTCAACCAGGAATTATATTGGACTGCTTCTCGCAAGCTACAAGATAAACCGGACCGTTACACAACATTCTTAATTAATGTTAAATAACATCCCAACTGGTAAGAACTAATCTTCATACATACTGTGTGCACACCCATGAATTGCGGATAGGGCAAGTCAATGTGTTAGACAAGGCATCGAATTGCATACGATTTTAATGAGTTAGATAAAGAGGCATATTTCAATTTCAATCGGCCAGATAAGTAAACGTAGTATATCTGTTTTGTGTTAACTAATGGAAGCCTTTTTGTCATCCTTTTTCCACTTACGTTAAACGAATCCGCAACTCATCGGCGTTCAAACGGTATATGGGTTCACAGTCAAAATCTTGAATACTGTACAAGCCCACATAGGGATTCATAGCGCTCAAAGGGTTAAAGACAAAAAGAAATTTGAAGGAGAATACACTTTTTTCGTGTAATTTATCTACACTGGGTTCATTCCTATTTACCGCTAATAAGGAATTGTAAAGCCAACACGACAAAGTGTTAATTTATTATGTTTCCGATGTAGGAAGAGTGACGTTAAAAGGTCATTCAGGTAGAAAATTGTGGGAGAAAAACCAGACAAATTTACGCTGATATAAGTGTAGGTAAACCTGAGGATTAATCATTAAATTGACCAAAATTTGGATTTGTCTTCCAACTCTTTAAAATTTTTTTTTAATTTTTCGGTAACAACTAGAAAAAATCGGAGTCTTTTAATGAAAAGTAGACATTTTAATTTATCATTGATTAAAAAATCTTTTCTTAATTTATATAAATAAAATCAGGGTGAATTTTTTTAAATTGATGAAAATTTTTTGTAGGTTAGGTTGGGTTTAGTTTCAAATTGGATTTTTTCTTAAACTCAGATTTATGGTTTTAGAACTAATTCTACTTTTTTAATTAAAAATAGAATATTTAATTTCTAATTAGAGATAAAAATCGTTTTCTAATTTTTATAAATTAACTCGGTGTGATTTTTTAAAATTAATAGAAATTTCTTGGATTTGTCTTTCAAGTGTTTGAAAATTTTTTAAAATTTTTCTGTAATAATTGGAAGAAATCGGATTGTTTTAATGAAAAGTAGACATTTTAATGTATCATTGCTTAAAAAAATCTTTTCTTGATCTATATAAATAAAATCAGGGGGATTTTTTAAAATTGATGGAGATTTTTTGTAGGTTAGGTTGGATTTCGTTTCAAATTGGATTTTTTTTAAAGCTCAGATTAATGGTTTTAGAATTGGTTTCACTTTTTTAAATAAAAATAGAATATTTAACCTTTAATTAGAGATAAAAGTCATTTTTTAATTTCTATAAATCAACTCAGAACGATTTTTTTAAATTGATCAAAATTTCTTGAATTTGTCTTCCAAGTCTTTGAAAATTTTTTAAAATTTTTGAATAACAATTAGAAAAAATCAAATTATTTTAATGAAAAGTAGACATTTTAATGTATCTTTAGTTAAAAAACCTTTTCTTAATTTACATAAATAAAAGCAGGGTGATTTTTTAAAATTAATGGAGATTTTTTGTAGGTTAGGTTGGGTTTAGTTCCAATTTGGATTTTCTTTAAAGCTCAGATGGTTTTAGAATTGGTTTCACTTTTTTAATTAAAAATAGAATTCTAATTAGAGATAAAAATCGTTTTTTAATTTCCATAAATCAACCCAATATAATTTTTTTTAAATTGATCAAAATTTCTTGCTTTTGTCTTCCAAGCCCTTGAAAATTTTCTTAAATTTTTTAGTAACAATTAGAAGAAATCGGTTTGTTTTAATGAAAAGTAGAGATTTTAATGTACCATTACTTAAAAAATCTTTTCTTAGTTTCTATAATTAAAATTAGAATGATTTTTTAAAATTTGTGAAAATTTTTAAAAGTTAGGTTAGATTTAGTTCTAATTTGGATCTTTTTTTAAAACCAGATTAATGGTGTTAGAACTGATTTAATTGTTCTAATTTAAAATAAAATATTTAATTTCTAATTAGAGATAAAAATCGTTTTTTAATTTCTATAAATTAACTTGGTATGATTTTTTAAAATTAATAGAAATTTCTTGGATTTGTCTTCCAAGTCTTTGAAAATTTTTCTGTAGCAATTGGAAGAATTCGGATTGTTTCAATGAAAAGTAGATATTTTGATCTATCATTACTTAGAAAATCTTTTATTGATTTATATAAATCAGGATGATTTTTAAAAATTAATGGACATTTTTTTTAGGTTAGGTTGGATTTAGTTTCAATTTGGATTTTTTCTTAAACCCAGATTAATGATTTTAGAACTGATTTAATTCTTCTAATTTAAAATAGAATATTTAATTTTTAATTAGAGATAAAAGTCGTTTTTTAATTTTTATAAATCAACTCGGTAAGATTTTTTAAAATTGATAAAAATTTCCTGATTTTAAGAAATTCGCCTTTCAAGTTTTTACAAATTTTTTTAAAATTTTTCTGTAATAATTGGAAGAAATCGGTTTATTTTAATGAAAAGTAGACACTTTAATGTATTATTGGTTTAAAAAAATTTTCCTTAATTTACATAAATAGAATCAGGGTGATTTTTTAAAAATTGATGAACATTTTTTTTAGATTAGGTTGGGTTTAGTTTCAAATTGGGTATTTTTTGTAGCTCAGATTAATGGTTTTGGAATTGGTTTCATTTTTTTCATTAAAAATAAAATATTTAACTAATAATTAGATATAAAAGTCGTTATTTAATTTTTATAAATCAACTTAGAATGATTTTTTTAAAATTGATCAAAATTTCCTGATTTTAAGAAATTTGTCTTTTAAGTTTAATTTTTTTTTTAATTTTTCAGTAGTAATTAGAAGAAATCAAATTGTTTTAATAAAAAGTAGACATTTTAATGTATCATTACTTAAAAAATCTTTTCTTAGTTTACATAAATAAAATCAGGGCGATTTTTTAAAAATTGATGAAGATTTTTTTAGGTTAGGTTGGGTTTCGTTTCAATTTAGATTTTTTTTAAAGCTCAGATTAATGGTTTTAGAATTGATTTCACTTTTTTAATTAAAAATAGAGTATTTAACCTCTAATTAGAGATAAAAATCATTTTTCAATTTCTATAAATCAACTCAATATGATTTCTTTTAAATTGATCAAAATTTTTTGGATTTGTGTTTCAGGTCTTTGAAAATTTTTAAAAAATTTTCGTTATCAATTAGAAGAAATCGGATTGTTTTAATAAAAAGTAGACATTTTAATGTATCTTTAGTCAAGAAACCTTTTCTTAATTTACATAAATAAAATGAGAGTGATTTTTTAAAATTGATCAAAATTTTTCGGATTTGTCTTTCAAGTCTTTGAAAATTTTTTAAAATTTTTCAGTAGTAATTAGAAAAAATCAAATTGTTTTAATGAAAAGTAGACATTTTAATGTATCTTTAGTTAAGAAACTTTTTCTTAATTTACATAAATAAAATCAGGGTGTTTTTTAAAATTGATGGACTTTTCTTTAGGTTAGGTTGCGTTTAGTTCCAATTTGGATCCCTTTTTAAACCCAGATGAATGGTTTTAGAACTGATTTAATTTTTCTAATTTAAAATAGAACATTTAATTTCTAATTAAAGATAAAATCGTTTTCTAATTTCTATAAATTAATTCAATATGATTTTTTTTTAAATTGATCAAAATTTCTTGGATTTGTCTTTCAAGTCTTTGAAAATTTTTTAAAATTTTTCTGTAATAATTGGGAAAAAAACTGATTGTTTTAATAAAAAGTAGATATTTTAATGTATCTTTAGTTAAAAAATTTTTTCTTAATTTACATAAATAAAATCAGGGTGATTTTTTAAAATTGATGGAGATTTTTTTAGGTTAGATTGGGTTTAGTTCCAAATTGAATTTTTTTTCCAACCCAGATTAATAGTTTTAGAATTGGTTTGATTTTCTTAACTATAGTTAAATAGAATATTTAACTAATAATTAGAGATAAAAGTCATTTTTAAAATTTTATAAATCAACTCAGTAAAATTTTTTAAAATTAATCAAAGTTTCTTGTTTTTAAGAAATTCCTCTTTTTAGTATTTAAAATTTTTAAAAAATTTTTCAAGAGTAATTGGAAGAAATCGGATTGTTTTAATGAAAAGTAGAAATTTTAATACATCATTGCTTAAAAAATCGTTTCTTAATTTACATAAATAAAATCAGGGTGATTTTTTAAATTTGATAAAAAAATTTTTTAATTTGTCAAAAATGTACTACATTTTTAAAAAATTTCCTAAGACTATTTAGCAACAATTACAAATAATTTAACCGTTTTAATAAAAATTAGATACTTTAATCTATATTTCCACAAAAAATCTTTCTTTAATTCCCAAAAATAAAATTTAGACGATTTTTTAAAGATTAAATTAGACTAAAATGTAAAATTAGCAAATTGTGATAAAATACAAACAAGCTCTTAAACATTAAACAAATCAATTTGAATCAATCAGTGCTTAATTTTAGTGCTTATAAAATGACAAAAATGGAAAATCACAAAAATACAAAATTAAAAAAAAATACCTATCAAAATTTAAAAAATATCAAAATTTAAAAAAATCAAAATGAAAAAAAATCAAAATTTAAAAAAATATCAAAATTTTAAAAAATCAAAATTAAAAAATATATCAAAATTTTAAAAAATCAAAATTAAAAAAAAATCAAAATTTTAAAAAATCAAAATTAAATAGAAAGCGTGTAAACTGACCTTGTGCTTGCGAGGTAGCATGTGAACTCCAAGAACCTTTGTAAGACGTGTCTGTAAAGATAAAAACATTCACTAATTTTTTTTTCTTGCATTCTAAAAAAAATTGTTATAAAATAAAAAAAAATTTGACAACAATAAATTATTTAAGAAAAAGAAAAATTAAAATATGTACCAGCAAAAAGCATGGAAAAATTACTAAACGTTGAACTCCTGCTGAGATAATCAGCCGACGGTTTGATGTCCAACATGTTGAATACTCCAAAACACCACTCAATTCTATTCAAGTATTTTATTTTTTTAACCACTTTTTTTTACTACACGAAATAATAAAAAAGTCAACCGAAATTTTTTTTTTAATATATTTCCGAACTATTTATTATTTATTTATTTATTTATTATTATTATTGTTTTTTTAATTTTATTTTTGATTTTATTTTTCGTGAAAACACACCTCAAAGACCTCAACCTCTTTCAACGCGAAACATTTATCAACGCGACAACGGCAGCAGGACATGTGGCACATTTATGACGTACGTACGGGGTTTTTCTGCGATCGCCCCGAACGACGTCGCCGTCGCCGTCGTGTCGGGGCGTGGTTCCTCCACGTCAACCAATCGACGCCGTCGAAACGGGGCGTCGCGGCGCCACCCAACCGCGAGGGTTGGTTCGACGCTGTCACTTTTTGTCTGTCTATCCTTTGCATAGAGTTTTCCCCCTAAAGTTCGGGGGGTATTCCTCGTACTAAACCTCGATACGAAAGGGGGGTGGGTTTTTACCCCCTCTAAACCTCTATCTGTGAAACACCAGGAACGTCAGAAACGCTAGAAACGCCAGATTTATTTTTTTTATTTTGATTTTGAGGGTGTTTTTCTTTTTCTTGTAGTTGAATGGGGGGGTTGGTGGGAAGGGGAGGGGTTGAAGGTGGCGTTGGTGGGATCGGTAATTGATGAGGAAATTTGCAGGAAGGAGGTCTTTGGGTGGTTTTGTCGCTCCCGAGGACCCGACGGAATTAACACTTAAGGTGGAAGTTCTTATCGAGGTAATTTTAGATTGAGTTGAATTAAAGTGTGGGTTATTTAATTTAGTTTGGGTTATTTTTTTTTTCTTTTTTGGTATCATTATAAAGTTTTGACCTCAACCAGGAATGATATTCGACTGCTTCTCGCAAGCCACAAAGTACAAAAGTACAACTGATTCAGTTTTAGGTAGATTTTACAATTAGTAACCCTTAAATAAAAATCATTCATCATATAACACCCCAACTGGTAAAAAGCAAACTTTTATGGTAACATATACAGAATCGTCAATTTAATCAAAGTCGGTGGTAAGTTATCTTAATAGGGTTTTTAGTGCGGGTTTTTGGTGGCAGTGCCAAATCGCTTCGGGGCTCTCCACAGTCGGCGGCGGCGGTGGCGGTGTCCGGACCGAGCCCCGTCGGCGGCAATCGATGTGGCTGCCTAGCGGGTTGCCATGGCTACACTTCCGGTCGCTAGCGCCCTCTACGTAGCGCGAAGACGCTTGATTTCCAACTCGGATTTTATCACAATATGCGATTCCATCTAATGTACAATTATTTCAAATCTAACTATCTAATATAACCTAATTATTGGGTTATATTAAAAACATAGTTATTTATGTTCAAATTTATTTATTTTATGTCAAAATTTATTTAAATTTTATTAAAATTTAAAAATTTAGAGTTTTTTTTTTTGATTGTTAAAAAACTTAAAATAATTTTTTTTCTTTGTGTTTGAATTAAAATAATGGTTGGGTTAAAAAGGGGGTGGTGATAAAGAAGTGAAGAAGTCTATTCTTATAAGTAAGCGGTAAGCGTAGAACGTCGGCGGAGACGCTTAAAATAAATCCAGTGTGAAGTGGTCTGGGTCCGCTGTAGTCGGAAGCGGGCCACCGGCGGATACCGCTGTCTCCGGGACACTTCCTCCCCGGGGCGGGCAATTTCACCCGGAGCGAGCGCTTTCCGCACACACCGGATTCCGAGCCCCCCGGCTCTCCGCCTCGACTCCGGCGTTCCTCCGGGGCGCCCGCCTTCCGGAACCGACCTCCTTCCTATCCTCTAGAACTCCTTTCCTTCCACCACCATCGCTACCATTACCACCCTTCTCTACCCTTACCCTGTCCCCCACCAAACACCTTCAATATTCCAAGTATACTATAAGTATAAGACGATTATCTCTCCAATAGTGTTTCCTTTTGGAAGAATTGATGCGCATCAGTGTATAATAGCATGTTACATTGGTTGCACTAAATTAATTGTGTGTTTTATTACATTTCATTTACATTTTATTATTGCAGTTTAAAAAATATTTTAAGAAACTTAACTCTTGAAAGTCATTTCTCCAGACATTGTAAATATTGTATCGGTCTGCCAAATTCTATCGGGTGCTCATTGAAATTCACGCTCAAGCATACTTTGAAATTTTGTTAGACAGGAATAGAGAGAAAATGTATGTGGCATTATTACTGCACACTAATCAATTAAATTTCAAATTTGACAAACGTCAAATCTGATCAAACTACACTGAATGGTTTGTATTGGCTATTTATAGATAATGTTCTTAATTTATAACAAAAAAACTTGATGGTAAAGTCTTACGTTTAAGGTGCTTCTAAAGTCGATGAAGTTCGGGAATGTTTACTGTATAATTTTATCCACTACTTGAACATCCCTATGAAATTTTGGACGATCGATTACTGAAAAGATTATAGTTTAAGTAGGTTGTAACCAAAAAACAAGCTATTATCCAGTTTCCTTTTACTTTCTGTCCTCGTTACTTATAACCTACTGAACATTTCAGTGTTTTGACATTGTTTTTTTTTTAATTTTTGAGATATGCATAGAAAAAAATAATATACATAGAAGGTCAACTCTGACTAGATCAGTGAAATCGACTTGCGCGTTCATATGCCGACACACTGATGGCGCTAATATGATTTTTTCGAAAGCGCTCCCTATCGGAATACCTAAAACTATTTCTGAACCCGCGAAATTCGAAATAAAATTCTTTTTTTTTATTTATACTTCACCTATACAACAATAAGTGACTATAGCACACTTATTGTTGTACGGAAAATAGTAATGCCAAAAAACAGTTTTAAAATTCGTTAAATATTTTTTAATTTTCATTTACGTAATTAATACAAGTATAGATAATAATTTTTGGTAAAGTTATTCCTTATTCCTTTAATGAGATAGGGCGGATTCTTGGTATGTTTTCGGTAGATGTCTGCCCAATCAGGTAATTAATAGCTTCTTGCTTGTTGCCTTCTCAATTATTTCTTTGAAAAGTTTTGTAATTTACAAACTTTTTGGCAGTCCTTTGTTCTTGGAAGGGTGTATATTTGCCAAACTTGTTGTTTTTACTTGTCCATAGTCAACAGAATTTTAGAATAAGTCGCCAATTGGTGGTTTCTGAACTGAGCAACCTAGTCAAAACCTAATCCTTATAAATCTTTTGTTAACAAAAGTAACCGATAAATACTTACATAATGCACAATAACAAAGCTTGGCGGAGTACTGGATTTGAGAAGATTGGGAGGTTTTAGCTGAGCAGGACTGAATTGGTTTATAGTTAATTTCTTTAGACTTCATCCACTTTAACAAATATTGTAATGACGAGATTCAAAATTTTTAAGTTAGTTACCTTACCGATTACAGGATTAATTAGAAAAATATTAGATTTTATTCTACATTTTTTGGCATTTGTGTTAAATTTTTTTTAATAAACAAGTAAATAGTAACGGTAAGCAGGAAATGACGTAGATTTATTTGAACAAATCAAACTGTCATGGAAACATTTTCTATAAATTTCTGTAATCTTTTAAAATTAGCACATCAGCGCCAGCAGTGTGCCGGCATATGTACTTTTTTTTTGATTTCACCTTTTCCCGCTGAGTTGAACTACCCTGGAGATGTGTCGCTATTGCCGCCATTGAACGATATATCAAAAATGCAGGTAAAATGTATAGCTCAATTGAGCATGAATTTAAATGAACACTCGATATGTCCAGACGTTGTGGACATAACAACTAAGCAAAACAAATGTAATGTTTGAAGTTTGAAGTAGTGAGACTCAACTAATGTAATCTGCCAAAATAAAAGGATTTTTAAGGATAAAGCCTTTAACATACTTAAGCTGGTTTTAGTGTTCAACCAACGGTCAACGTTGATATCAGTTGTGCGTAGCTATATCAACGCATATCTAGGAGTCTATTAACTGTAGCATTGATGAATAGCTACGCGCGTATGAAGACTATCGATGAAACGCGTCCGCCTGATGTACTATAACCCAAAATGGAGCTGCACCATGAAGAGAAAGATGAAAAAATAAGCCCATCTCCGTAACATTGCCGAGTACTTTTTCATCTTTCTCTTCATGGTGCAGCTCCATTTCGGATTATAGTACGTCAGTCAGCTAACAGACTAAGGCTGACCGTACATTGGAACTGAACTCAGCCGAATAGTGGTCGTCCGTATATCAGCTGAATTTATCCGACCAATCCAAAATTACGAACGAGCATCTGTTCACGTACATTGCATCCGACTAACACGTTCGAGTACGTCCGACTAGACGGACAGACCCAGATTTTTTAGATTAGTCGGATGAAGTATTTGCTTCTTTTGTAATTTTGTTACTTAACATTTAGTTTATGGATGAAACTATAGTCATACAGACATTAGACAGCTTCCTTAATCTTCTTCAATTATTTGTGGAGATGATGAAACTCTCCTTTTCTGTTCCTCTCTTGTAAGATGGGGCTAGCCCAATACTTTCCTCTTATTTGCACCCTTCGTTTTATGAGATAGGAGTTTTCCATTAATTAAAACAATTTATTACTCATCCTGACAAACACAAGTCTTATGAGACATCCCTAGTGAGAATATTACTATTATTGTCGGCTGTTTTAAGTGGGTTGCAATGTATGCGGTTTGCTCGGTTGACTTAGTTTATCCAGAATTATTGGGCTTGTACCGTAATTTGTGTAAAGATCGTTATGCACGATTAAAAGCTTGGCTTGAAGTGTGTTAAACTTTGTTTCCTAATTTTGCTAATATGTCGAAAAGCGTCAATTTTCCTTGAAAATTTGCAAATTTATCTATCAATCAGCCAAACACTAAGCAACACTCAGCTAACCGACGGTAAGCGCGGTTCCTCTGTATTGACATTAGTACCGATCATTGGTTGAGCACTAAATCCAGCTTAAATTATAATCAGATTGACAGTTATGATTATGTTTGATTTCATCGTGTTTCATTGAATTTGTCCTTTTTTGTACGACGAGACGTACATGTGCATCCATTATACACACTCAATGTCAAATTGCGGTGTGCGCCAGTTCAGCCAAAAGAAAACGTCATGAGTGCCGGTTGGCTTAACTTTTAAAAATCAATCGAACCTAATTTAAAACTTAACGTTTTTGTTTTCTTAAAACCACTCTTGATTGAGTTCCACGAATCAGTTTCCTCATATGAATCCAGATTGTTGTGAATTCTAAATCCAAGCTGAGTGTGATTGGTTTGGGTTGGTTTTAAAATTGTTTTTCAAAAATTGACGTGCGAACTCAGACCATTGAGAATCCTGAATCCGAACCTGAGTGTGGTTAGTTGGGTTAGTTTTAAAATTCAACCGAACCTAACTTAAAACATGACAATTTTATTTTCTTAAAGCCGCCTTTAAGTGAGTCATCACGAATTGGCTTCCATATAAACCCAGATTGCTAAGAATCCTAAACCCAACCTGAGTGTGATTGTTGGATTGCTTTTCAAATTCAACCGAGTCTAACTGAAAACTTAACAATTTTGTTTTCCTAGAACCGCTCCTGATTGAGTCACCACGAATTGGCTTCTACCTGAATCCTGAGAATCCTGAATCCAACTTAAGTTGGATACTATGAATACGTTTTTTCTTGGGAGAAGTGGTGCGCACCAGTGCATAATAGTGTGTTGTGTTGGTTGCACCAAATTAGCGTTTTACGTTCTATTACATTTTATTATTGTAGTTTAGAAAACATTTTAAAGAACGTAGAACACATAAGTTATGTTATAATCAGATGAACAGTTATTTGCAATATTTTTGTGTACTAACAATAAGCTAGTATAACATCTGCAACCACTATGCACTCAAGGTAAAATTCTAATGCGTCACAAGTTTAGCCAAAAGAAAACGTTATAAGTTTTAGAATCTAAATCATATATAAAATTCTAGACTATATGAAAAAAAAAAAACATTATTTTATTAAAACACCCCGCTGGTGTGAACTAACTCCCTCACATCCCCATGATAGATGATAGACTATCCTCAATAACTCCGATACACATAACAATTATCACCACCCTCGATCGAAAAGTGAACGCTACGCCGAGCCGGTTCAAGTGGCCGGGTAGTTTTTAAATCTGGCCTCATTATTATGTACCCACCGCGTTGTTGGGACAGCGGCGGGCGACCGGAGGGGTCGTCGGGGGTATTATAGCGCCACTTAACCGGAACATCATTAACGGCCCCGGTTGGAAATCCCACGGGATCAATATACACACGTTTATTGTAGTTAAATTGTATACGCGCGGCGACGCCGACGCCGAAGCATCGCGTGGGGCCCTACGTGGCGTGGCGTGCGCTTAACATATTTTCGACGTCACCCCCGAAGCACCTCCCCGAGTCAATTGGACGATTGTCTGTTTTATTAATGTTTATAGAGGGTGAAGAAAGAAATCCCTTCGATTATATTATATCGTGTAAATATGAACTGTAGATCCTTTAAAAAGGATTTTACAAAATATTTGTATATAGGTGTCTTTAAATGTATCATATCGAGAAGAATGAAAAAATAAGGTTATGTGTCCTACCAATTGAAATTAGCTTTGATAAGCGGAAATTTTGTTGAGAGTGTGCTACTAAAGCACACTCTCTGCGTGTGACCTCTGACCGAAAGCTGGCAACGCGCTCGAGATAGAAGAGTTTGTCCGGTCAATTAAGCGGCAGCCGCCGACGGGCAATAAAAGCTCTCTCTCCGTTCCGATTCCGGCGAAAGCGCAACGTTGTGTCGTGCCCCGGCGGGCGTCCCGACGCGACGCTGGGTATCGACCGCCGCGGCGGCAGCGTTCTCCCGATCCTCCATTGTCCCGGCCCGTACGTCAATTGTCAACCCGAAAACGAGGCTCATTGTCGCCGATCCGGACACAAAAGGAACGAACGGACGCCGCACGCCGCGATCTGTTTTCGCAAAGCGAACCAGAACCATCAGATTGTGCGCGTCTTTTTTTTTACATTCTTTTTGAGGGTTCTCCCGATACAATTTACTCTGACGGTTTTGGAGGATGAACGTGTGGTAATCGTTTTAATTAAATCCGGGATGTGGGAGAAGGGAACTTTAGATAATGTTATTGTCTAGTTTTTATCTTTTCTTTTTTTCAACGGAATGGATGTAAATCTTAAGATATTTGCATCACTGTTATAGTATATATCAAGTGGTAAGAAGACTAAATGGGATCATTGTATCAGGTAAATGCTTGTCATTGAGTATATTTTTTTGAGAATTGAAGCAACAACAACGTCAGTTACTGGCTTAAACATCTAGACTTGGATTTAGCATATCAGGCATTGTAGCTACTGAAGTGCATCTTGAAAAATGAATCTTCACCATAGTATATATCTAGCATAGTATATACTATGCCACACCATCGTCGTTCTTGAAGAAGTACAGCCAGATGACGTTTCCGCCCCAAAATCCACACCAAACAGTTACTTTTGCTGGGTGCATTGCATCCTGGTGGCCCTTTTGTAGATTGTTCTCGGCCCAATAACGGCAACTCTACTTGTTGACAATGCCATTTATCCAAAAATATGCCTCATCGCTGAAGATGATTTTTTGACCAAAATCAGGGTCGACTTCGAACTGCTTTAAATCCCAATCAGCGAAGATACGGCGCTGATGGTCGTTTATTTTGAGCTCTTATATCAGCTGGATCTTGTACGGATGCATGCCTAAATCCAGATGCAGGATTCGGCGAAGTGATGTTTCCAAAAGCAACGTTGCTCGAACCGATAACTGATTTGCACATTTTGCTTGCGGCTGAATTGGTTCATGGTGATTTGTGAAGATACACTGAGTAATAACAAATAGATTTGACAACTCTACCACAAACAACATGGCTGCCGTGAGCTGTCAAAGATCGAGCGTTCCTACTGGCGGAACTTTTATATCTGGCATATATACTATGTAGTATATGTGCCTGGTACATATATAGTATATGTGCCAGAAGATAAATGAAGACTTTTAATTGAACTGCGTCAATTTCGAAAATCCAATCAACTTGTATTTTTATCTTCAGTATAGACACAGCAATAATGTCAATTATTGCCTTTGTCCTTTTAGTGGATCTTTAAGATTAGGTTTACAATTTGGCTTTTACATAATCAATATCATATAATCCATGTTGAAAAGTGAATCCTCATCATAGGAATATATTCCAGGTGATAAATGAAGACTCGTTGTTGATATATGCCACTTTTGAAAATTTTGACATCTGGCATTGTCATCTTTAACATTACACAGCAACAATGTTAAGTATTTCTTTGGTTACTTTAGTGGATTTTTAAGGTGGATTTTATAATTTGGCATAAAATCATTTTTCTTGCTCATTTCCTTAGTTTCTTCCATCAAAATACAGATAAACCTTTAACCTTTCGCTACACGCACCGGACTGTCAGTCCGGATTTTGATCGCCATCTTGTAGTGTTATTTCGACCTTGCTCTGACCATAATTTTTTTGATGAATTTCTTTCTTACACTTTCCGACATTTCATTATCTGTCAATGCATCGTGTGTTGAGTTTGAATTCAATTTCAAAATCGGTTATTTCGAAAATATGAGCTATAACGAAGAAAGGAACAAAAACTTGTTGTTCAATAATGAGGAGGAAGAGGATGAAAATTTATTATTGGACTACAATGTTTCAGAATATGAAGATGAGGAAGATGAAAATGAAGAAGACGATTTGACATTATTAAATAATTTACATATTTTTTTATTTCGTTTCAGTTCCCGTTCTTATTTATTTTTCGAACCCGGACTCACAGTCCATTGCGTGCAGTCGCGTGAACAAAAGAAAAGCGCGTGTACTGGAAGGTTAAGGTTAGACTTGCTATTTAGCAAATGTCATCATGTCAAAATTTATTATTTTTTTTTTTAATTTTTCAAAAATAAAGTTAAATTCCTCATCCTTTCATCCCCTCACACTCGGAGAACCCTTAATTAAGTGCTCTTCTCACACATTTCTGGAGAGAAGTACGGCTCGACTTCTCTCAACTTTCCGATTTCGCTCATTGTCTGGCAGCTGTTCCAGTTCGACTTCAGCCGTGTACCGACCGCGTCCCCGCGCGTCTCCCCCCGCGTTGATGATATTAAACCCGCGAATCTCGCAACTTAATCAGGATAACGCCGCTTTGGGGGGATCGGGGGGATTGGGGGGGTCGGTAGGGAGTCGTCGACGCCCCTTCGGGCGGGGCGGCGCGCTCAGCTCATTTCCGGCACTTGCCGCCCGCGCTATATTAATTTTAAATTAAACCCGGATAACGCGACGCCGCCGCCTCCCCCGCCGACACCCCTCCTCGTCGGATTATCTCGCGAGCGCCATCTTCGCGGGCCGGAGCCGGCGGCGGCAGGAAATGACTCCGGCCCGAGGTAGATTGCCGTTAATATTGCCATTACTGGCTGGGAAATCTATTTTGTGTTCTCGCAAATTCGATTTTATGACGGTATTTGGTGTTTGATTTTAAAATCTAATCTCAACCAAATTTAATACTATTTCGTAATATGATAAATAAGATTAATAGTAATTTAAGTAGTAGTATATATAGTGGGGGTAGTAGTAGTAATAGTAGTAAGTGAATATAAGTTGAATAGAAGTAAAAATAGAAATTTTATAGTGGTTTGGAAAAAAGAAAGAGAGAAAGAAAAGGTTTTACTCTTCGTAGTAATGTTCCAAGTTGCGAACAAAAGGTCTCCTCTTGAAAAGTGGTCCGCGTACGTGGCTGCCGCCCCAATACGCGCAATTTAACCACTCGACGACCGTACGTAGGGCCACTTCGTGTCGATTTTACACTTTTTATCCCAACCCCTGGTGGCGGGTTTTCGCCGGAGGCGCTTTTCACTTGCGAAAAGCGTCCGTCGCGACGCCCTTCGCATTCTTCCGCGTGGAAAAGCGCGCCAGATTGGCGCTATTAGACCGAACCGTTCGTTTAAAATCGCAACGTGAAAACGTGAAAATCTGGCCGTTCATTAGTCACTTGTCTACCAGCTTTTAGCATCCCTATTTAGAGCTTTTTCTATCCTTCGAAGGTGTTAGGATGTAACTTTTTTTGTAAATTTTTTCCCACACTGAAAAGTAACAATAAAATTTCTCATACTATAAATTTCCAATAATTTCTAAGCGATTGAACCCAAATCAAAACATATTCTCGAAAAACCATAAATTCGCTTTACCCCCACAATGAAAAGAGTAGTTCACTTTGTGCACGAAAGCGGCGCTCGCTCGCATTAACCCAATGATGAATGCCTGACAAACTTCGACTTGGCCGGCGTCGGTCACGTGCCGCCAACGTTGGACACCCGTAAGCGCACGTGTCGCTTCCATTCAACACCCGACCCAACCTAAACGAAACTGTACCCTGAGTGATTCAATTGAGAACCGTTAATAAAGACCCATTAAAAGTACTCTTTGTTTTGTTTAAAATTTTCACAAAACGTTTTTTTAATCTTAATTAATGGGTTATTCAATCAATAGAAAAAAATAAAAATCAAATCTGGACATTTATATTAAAGGGGGGTAAATAAAAGAAATATAAGTAGTTTTTAAGTAATATACGCCATCTATAAGAGGTAAAATTAGTATTGAAGACGCCATCTAGTGTTGAGGGGTTAAAGCCAAAACAATAGAGGGGGGGTGTTGGAATGAAACCGGATTTGGAGGGTTGTTCCCTTACTGTTAGGGTAGAAATTGATTTTCTTGGTTTGGTTTGGTTTGGTTATAGAAACCTGTATTTTGAAAATCTGTAATTTTACTAATTACAGTTTATGAAATAAAATTATTGATTTATTACCGGCGCATCCACCAAAATTTCAACCATGATAAACTTTCCTCTACTAACAAAGATAAAAATAACTTGAAAGAAAGACGAAATTTTAAAAAAATAAAATTTTTTTTTATAAATATTACCCCTTTAAGATAAGCAACTAAATCCGAGGATTAACCATCTCGTATAGTGATCATCGTTGTGGGGGAGTTAGAGTCTTGATACAGTACGAACAGGAAACGACGGTAGGAACGTGCGTCCCGCCATTCCAACCCGGAAATACAGGGTATTAGTTATAGTTAGGGCGAATGTATTGCTCGGAGAGGGCGGCGGGCCGCGAACTTCGCCCCCGGAGGCAAGATGCCGCCGAGTTCTTTGTTCGCCGACTGCGGGGGCGGGCCGAAGTCGTTATGCAAAAGAAGCGACCGGAATACATAAAAAAGGAGAAACTCCCGGAGCGTCGTCGTCCGAGGACGGTCGTATAAACGGGGGGCGGGGGAATCGCGCGCCCTTAGGGTTTCGGGGGCGCGGTAATTGTTCGCCTTTTTTATTGTTGGAAGAAAATTAAGGGTCGCGGCAACGACTACGACGATATTTCGAAGGCTTAAACGACCCCGCGCGGAAGAGACGGAATAAGTCGGGAAACATAAAAGGAAAGACCGGGACTGAGAATGGTTTCCTTTCGGGAGTATTTTCGTGAATGTGAAATTATTTTTTTGACGTTTCAATAAAATACGATTACATCAAAAAATATTGGTATATATACTTAAACTTGGAGAATAAATATTCTCCATCGCTTAAATAAGCGATTGTTGATCATATTTTTTACAAAATTTAAATTAGTTATAGAATCCTTTCTTTAATTTTTAAATTTTTTTAGTTTGACAGTTTGATAATCATGGTAAAAGTCAAAATGTCAAATTATATAAAGATTAATGTAAACAAAATTTGAGGTTATGGCTTAATTCTGGTTATGTGATGCTACCAACTTAAGAAGTTGGTAGATAATTTTCAATTTGACAGTTACAATTAAGATTAAAATGTCAAATTATATAATGAAGACTGAAAAAAAGCAAAATGTCAAATTCTAGGATGTTGACATATGTAATTATCACGAATTAAAAGAATATGGACAAAATTTGAGGTTATCTCTTAATTCTGGTTATGTTAATGCTACCAACTTAAGGAGTTGGTAGATAATTTTTAATTTGACAGTTACAATTAAGATTAAAATGTCAAATTATATAATGAAGACTGAAAAAAAAGCAAAACGTCAGATTCTAGGATGTTGACATATGTAATTATCATGAACTAAAAGAATATGGACAGAATTTGAGGTTATCTCTTAATTCTGGTTATGTTAATGCTATCAACTTAAGGAGTTGATAGATAATTTTTAATTTGACAGTTACAATTAAGATTTAAATGTCAAATTATATAATGAAGACTGAAAAAAAGCAAAATGTCAGATTCTAGGATGTTGACATATGTAATTATCATGAACTAAAAGAATATGGACAAAATTTGAGGTTATCTCTTAATTCTGGTTATGTGATGCTACCAACTTAAGAAATTGGTAGATAATTTTTAATTTGACAGTTACAATTAAGATTAAAATGTCAAATTATATAATGAAGACTGAAAGAAAGCAAAATGTCAAATTCTAGGATGTTGACATATGTAATTATCATGAACTAAAAGAATATGGACAAAATTTGAGGTTATCTCTTAATTCTGGTTATGTTGATGCTACCAACTTAAGAAGTTGGTAGATAATTTTTAATTTGACAGTTACAATTAAGATTAAAATGTCAAATTATATAATGAAGACTGAAAAAAAGCAAAATGTCAAATTCTAGGATGTTGACATATGTAATTATCACAGATTAAAAAAATATGGATAAAATTTGAGGTTATCTCTTAGTTCTAGTTATGTTAATGCTACCAACTTAAGAAGTTGGTAGATAATTTTTAATTTAACAGTTACAATTAAGATTAAAATGTCAAATTATATAATGAAGACTGAAAAAAAAGCAAAATGTCAAATTCTAGGATGTTGACATATGTAATTATCATGAACTAAAAGAATATGGATAAAATTTGAGGTTATCTCTTAGTTCTGGTTATGTTAATGCTACCAACTTAAGAAGTTGGTAGATAATTTTTAATTTGACAGTTACAATTAAGATTGAAATGTCAAATTATATAATGAAGACTGAAAAAAAGCAAAATGTCAAATTCTAGGATGTTGACATATGTAATTATCATGAACTAACAGAATATGGACAAAATTTGAGGTTATCTCTTAATTCTGGTTATGTTAATGCTACCAACTTAAGAAGTTGGTAGATAATTTTTAATTTGACAGTTACAATTAAGATTAAAATGTCAAATTATATAATGAAGACCGAAAAAAAGCAAAATGTCAAATTCTAGGATGTTGACATATGTAATTATCATGAACTAAAAGAATATGGACAAAATTTGAGGTTATCTCTTAGTTCTGGTTATGTTAATGCTACCAACTTAAGAAGTTGGTAGATAATTTTTAATTTGACAGTTACAATTAAGATTAAAATGTCAAATTATATAATGAAGACTGAAAAAAAGCAAAATGTCAAACTCTAAGATGTTGACGTATGTAATTATTGTGAAGTAAAAAATTATGGATAAAAATATGAGGTTGTGTCGTAATTTTGGTTATATTAATGCTACCAACCTAAGGAATTGGTAGAACATCTTTAATTTGTCACTTATGATCAGGGTTGAAATGTCAAATTATATAATGACAGCTAAAAGAAAAAAAAATTCACTTTAGGTTGGCTACACTTTCAATTGATATCAAAACGTCAAAATTTTGACATTTACAAATTAATTCTGGCCAATAACCCGAAAATTATCATTTAATGACATGATTTATCAATACTTCTTATACTTTTGACAGATGACACCAAACGTTGAGAACTTCATTTAAAAAAAAACTAGTTTAGTTTTATTTTTAGTATTTTTCTAAAAAAAATTTATTGTTTTTGGTGGAATTGATCAACATTTTGGTAACTTTGGTGGAAGCTTTACGAATTTAGTAAGTTTTTGGTGGAATTTTTTAAAAAATTGGTAAATTTTTGGTGGAATTTTTACAAATTTTGTAAGTTTTTTTGGTGGAATTTTTAAAAAATTCATTATTTTTAAAATTATTAAAAATTTTAGTAACTGGTGGAATTTTTATGAATTTACTAAGTTTTGAATTTTCAAGGTTTTAGTTAATTTTTAATGAAATTGTTTCTAATTTGATTGATTTTTGGTGGAATTTTAAAAGAATTTGGACATTTTGGTGGAATTTTAAAAGAATTTAGAAATTTTGGTGGAATTTTTAAAAAATTTGGTAAGTTTTTGGTAGAATTGTTAAAAATGTTGACAATTTCGGTGTAATTTTTAGGATTGTTGTAAGTTTTTGGTGGAATAAAAAAATTCAGTAAGTTTTGGGTGTAGTTGTTAAATATTTTAATAGCTTTGGTGGAATTTTTGCGAATTTTATTCATTTCTGGTGGAATTTTAAAAAAATTCAGTGTTTTTGGTAAAATTCTTATGAATTTAGTAAGTTTTTGGTGGAATTTTTAAAAAATTCAGTATATTTTTGGTGGAATTATCAAAAATTTTGATAACATTGTTGGAATTTTTGCGAATTTTATTCATTTCTGGTGGAATAAAAAAAAATCAGTGTTTTTGGTAAAATTCTTATGAATTTAGTAAGTTTTTGGTGGAATTTTAAAAAAATTTAGTGTTTTTGGTAAAATTCTTATGAATTTAGTAAGTTTTTGGTGGAATTTTTAAAAAATTCAGTATGTTTTTGGTGGAATTATCAAAATTTTTGATAACATTGGTGGAATTTTTGCGAATTTTATTCATTTCTGGTGGAATAAAAAAAATCAGTGTTTTTGGTAAAATTCTGATGAATTTAGTAAGTTTTTGGTGGAATTTTTGCAAATTGTATTAATTTTTGGCGCAATTTTTAAAAAATTCAGTATATTTTTGGTGGAATTATCAAAAATTTTGATAACATTGGTGGAATTTTTGCGAATTTTATTCATTTCTGGTGGAATAAAAAAAATCAGTGTTTTTGGTAAAATTCTTATGAATTTAGTAAGTTTTTGGTGGAATTTTTGCAAATTGTATTAATTTTTGGCGCAATTTTTAAAAAATTCGGTATATTTTTGGTGGAATTATCAAAAATTTTGATAACATTGGTGGAATTTTTGCGAATTTTATTCATTTCTGATGGTTTAAAAAAAAACCAGTGTTTTTGGTAAAATTCTTATGAATTTAGTAAGTTTTTGGTGGAATTTTTGCAAATTGTATTAATTTTTGGTGGAATTTTTAAAAAATTCAGTATATTTTTGGTGGAATTATCAAAAATTTTGATAACACTGGTGGAATTTTTGCGAATTTTATTCATTTTTGATGGAATTTTTAAAAAATTTTGTGTTTTTGGTAAAATTCTTATCAATTTAGTAAGTTTTTGGTGGAATTTTTAAAAAATTCAGTATGTTTTTGGTGGAATTATCAAAAATTTTGATAACATTGGTGGAATTTTTGCGAATTTTATTCATTTCTGGTGGAATAAAAAAATCAGTGTTTTTGGTAAAATTTTTATGAATTTAGTAAGTTTTTGGTGGAATTTTTAAAAAATTCAGTATGTTTTTGGTGGAATTATCAAAAGTTTTGATAACATTGGTGGAATCTTTGTGAATTTTATTCATTTCTGGTGGAATAAAAAAAATCAGTGTTTTTGGTAAAATTCTTATGAATTTAGTAAGTTTTTGGTTGAATTTTTAAAAAATTCAGTATGTTTTTGGTGGAATTATCAAAAATTTTGATAACATTGGTGGAATTTTTGTGAATTTTATTCATTTCTGGTGGAATTTTAAAAAAATTCAGTGTTTTTGGTAAAATTCTTATGAATTTAGTAAGTTTTTGGTGGAATTTTTAAAAATTTCAGTATGTTTTTGGTGGAATTATCAAAAATTTTGATAACATTGGTGGAATTTTTGCGAATTTTATTCATTTCTGGTGGAATAGAAATAAATCAGTGTTTTTGGTAAAATTCTTATGAATTTAGTAAGTTTTTGGTGGAATTCTTAAAAAATTCCATATGTTTTTGGTGAAATTATCAGAAATTTTGATAACATTGGTGGAGTTTTTGCGAATTTTATTCATTTCTGGTGGAATTTTAAAAAAATTCCGTGTTTTTGGTAAAATTCTTATGAATTTAGTAAGTTTTTGGTGGAATTTTTAAAAAATTCAGTATGTTTTTGGTGGAATTATCAAAAATTTTGATAACATTGGTGGAATTTTTGCGAATTTTATTCATTTCTGGTGGAATTTAAAAAAAATTCAGTGTTTTTGGTAAAATTGTTATGAATTTAGTAAGTTTTTGGTGGAATTTTTAAAAAATTCAGTATGTTTTTGGTGGAATTATCAAAAATTTTGATAACATTGGTGGAATTTTTGCGAATTTTATTCATTTCTGGTGGAATAAAAAAAAAATCAGTGTTTTTGGTAAAATTCTTATGAATTTAGTAAGTTTTTGGTGGAATTTTTAAAAAATTCAGTATGTTTTTGGTGGAATTATCAAAAACTTTGATAAAATTGGTGGAATTTTTGCGAATTTTATTCATTTCTGGTGGAATTTTAAAAAAATTCAGTGTTTTTGGTAAAATTCTTACGAATTTAGTAAGTTTTTGGTGGAATTTTAAAAAAAATCAGTATGTTTTTGGTGGAATTATCAAAAATTTTGATAACATTGGTGGAATTTTTGCGAATTTTATTCATTTCTGGTGGAATAAAAAAAAATCAGTGTTTTTGAAAAAATTCTTATGAATTTAGTAAGTTTTTGGTGGAATTTTTGCAGATTGTATTAATTTTTGGTGAAATTTTTAAAAAATTCAGTATATTTTTGTTGGAATTATCAAAAATTTTAATAACATTAGTGGAATTTTTGCGAATTTTATTCATTTTTGATGGAATTTTTAAAAATTTTAGTGTTTTTTTATGGAATTTTTACAAATTTACTAAGTTTTTAGTGAAATTTTTCCAATTTTATTAATTTTTGGTGGAATTTTTAAAAAATTCAGTATATTTTTGGTGGAATTATTAAAAATTTTGATAACATTGGTGGAATTCTTGCGAATTTTATTCATTTTTGATGGAATTTTTAAAAAATTCAGTGTTTTTTTGTGGAATTTTTACGAATTTAGTAAGTTTTCAGTGAAATTTTTCCAATTTTATTAATTTTTGGTGGAATTTTTAAAAAATTCAGTATATTTTTGGTGGAATTATCAAGAATTTTGATAACATTGGTGGAATTTTTACAAATTTTATTCATTTTTGATGGAATTTTTAAAAAATTTAGTGTTTTTTTATGGAATTTTTACAAATTTAGTAAGTTTTTAGTGAAATTTTTCCAATTTTATTAATTTTTGGTGGAATTTTTATAAAATTCAGTATGTTCTTGATGGAATTATCAAAAATTTTGATAACATTGGTGGAATAAAAAAAAAATCAGTGTTTTTGGTAAAATTCTTATGAATTTAGTAAGTTTTTAGTGAAATTTTTCCAATTTTATTAATTTTTGGTTGAATTTTTATAAAATTCAGTATGTTTTTGGTGGAATTGTTAAAAATATTGGTAATTTTAGTAGAATTTTTGTGAATTTGGTAAGTTTTTGTTGGTATTTTTTAAAAATGAGTAAGTTTTTGGTGGAATTATTCAACATTTTTGTAGCTTTGGTGGAAAATTGAAGAAATTTAGTACGTTTTTAGTGGAATTGTTAAAAATGTTGGTAACTTTGGTGGAATTTTTATCAACTTTAATCATTTTTGTTGGAATTGTTAAAAATATTGGTAATTTTAGTAGAATTTTTATGAATTTGGTAAGTTTTTGGTGGTATTTTTAAAAAATCAGTAAGTTTTTGGTGGAATTATTCAACATTTTTGTAGCTTTGGTGGAAAATTGAAGAAATTTAGTACGTTTTTGATGGAATTGTTAAAAATGTTGGTAACTTTGGTGGAATTTTTACGAATATAAGTTTTGGATTTTTACCAATTTTATTGATTTTGGGTGGAATTTTAAAAAAATAAGTTTTTAGTGGAATTGTCTTCGAATTTAATCATTTTTGGTGAAATTATATTCAATTTAACTAACCTTTGCGGAATTTTTATTATTACTTTTTTATTTTGGTGGAATTTTTAAGAATTTAATCAATTCTTGACGAAATAATCTTAATTTTAGTATATTTTTTAAAAATTTAATTTTTGGTGGAATTGTTAAAAATTTTGATAGCTTTGGTGGAATTTTTACAAATTTTATAAGTTTTTGGTGGAATTGTTAAAAATTTTGATAGCTTTGGTGGAATTTTTACAAATTTTATAAGTTTTTGGTGGAATTGTTAAAAATTTTGATAGCTTTGGTGGAATTTTTACAAATTTTATAAGTTTTTGGTGGAATTGTTAAAAATTTTGATAGCTTTGGTGGAATTTTTACAAATTTTATAAGTTTTTGGTGGAATTATTAAAAATTTTAGTAGCTTTAAATTTTTACAAATTTACTTAAATTTTTGGTGATATTTTCAAGAATTTAATTATTTTTTAGTGAAATTTATTCGAATTTTTGCTCTGCATAAATTAAATATATTTGATAATTATTAATAAACCGATCGTTTTGACATTTCAAGTGGCATAAACGTGGTTATAATAATAAATAACGTTCTTTCTTTACAGTCGTAACCATTTTTCCCAATTGTTGTCTCGTGCGCCACCGGTGGTACACGCCGGCCCCATAGAATAACCGTCGTGTACCACCGGTGGTACACGTCGGTGCAAAAGTGTTAAATCTAGCCAAAAAAAGAAAATTATGACTTTTTAGAGATTTTTATATCAACTTAAGGTCAAAATCTTTCATCAATTGACGTAAAACTTATTTCTGAAAAAAACTTTTGAAAATTTTCAAAAATTTTTAAGAATTTAAAAACTGATAAACCTGACCGAGAAAAAACAAAATAAAATAAAATTAAAAAAAAATTACTTACCACATTTGCTTCTACTTAAACTCTCAGTAATGCTATTATATGATTTTGTTGTGGAACTGCTAAGATGATTGTGCGAAGATTTGTCATTCCTTTCAGACCCTAAAAAATAAAAAATAATGAAACAGAAAAGAAAAAACAATTCAAAAAATTAAAAATACGATAAGAAAATAACAAGATAACAACCAACAACCCCTAATTGAATATGAAAGCTTTAGTATCCCTAACCCTCCCGTTTGACTCGAAGTTGGGAATCGTTTTGTTATCAGATTACACGCCCCTACATTTGACGTTCCTACGTCTATTTCACCCCCCTTAAAATAGTCAAACGTAGTACATTTATACCGCGGAGAGTCTATTAATCAACGACAACGTCCTCGCCACCCCGTTTAACAAATCTCGTATTCTTAGGCGGTCGGTTAGGGGAGGGCGTGATAACATTGGAACTGGAGATATTAAACGAGTGATAATCCGAGGAAAAACACGTGTTAAGTCGTGTCGTTACACGACTCGATTTGTTTGTTTTATTCGAGCGGGTTCCGGGGTAATAAGGATCGAGGGGGTTTGGGGGTGGGAGCCACCCCCCAACAGCCTTATTACCGGATCACGTGCGTTTATGCATGCATATATTCATGTATTCCTTTGTAGACCGGATGTCTGTACGGCTAGGTGGGCGTAAAAGTCGCCGTCTTTTATTTTGTAAACGGGATATTGAATTTGTGTCGTTGGGCATGTCGCGAGAAAGATCCTATAAAAATGTCATTTTTTTCCAAACTCAATTTCGGTTTGGAATAAAAATCCCCAGAGACAATAACGTGATGTAACAAAAGCTTTCGTTCTGGGTGTTTAAAAAAAGCAAAATTCTCTAGATCTGTGGAATCGCGGTCGGCTATCGCTACCACAAATCACAGCCGAGCCGATTTCGAAAACAATCGGCCGCCGCCAGTGGCGGCGCGGGCGAGCGGGCGGGGCGTTCGCAATTAAACGCTCGAATCCAACATGGCGGCCGGACGTTCGACATCAATCACGGCGCACACGTCAATTAGATACCGGAAGCGCGTCACTATCAATTTGAGCGGCCCCTGGCGGTCGTCCACGTCGTCACCGCCGCCACAGCCGCCTCCGATGCTGACGCCGCTCGCTACGTTTGTTGATACTGATACGGGTCGAGACCTATTGACAGCGACATCTATTAACGGTCGAAAGATATCGAGAATAAAGTTTATTATTGTGAAAATCGAATAATAAAATAAAAATTTATATTTTTTAAAGTTACAAACAACTTTTTGATTAGTGAGGTTAAATGTCAATAGATATATAAGACATATTACCAACTTAAATGATTTATCTGTCAAATGTCAACATATATGAAATATATTACCAACTTAAGTTTAACTAAAAAGCTTTTTGGAGGTTTAAGAATGATTGAGATTAAAATTTTATTATTGAAGAAATATTCTCTTTGAGATTATGAAAAATTCTTTAAAAAAATCTTGTATAAATTGAGGTTATGTTTTACCGATTAAATGTCAACTCATAAAACGTATTACCAACCTAAATCTAACTAAAAAGCTTTCTAGAAAGTTTACTCTGATTGAATTTGAAATGATGTTGTAAAACCAAGAATTTTTTGAGAATCTGAATTTTTTGAAGATTGCTAAGAATTACTAAAAAGATTTTGACGTTATGAAAATTGAGGTTATGTTTTATTTATCAAATGTCAATACATAAAACGTATTACCAACCTAAATCTAACTAAAAAACTTTCTAGAAAGTTTACTTTGATTGAATTTGAAATGATGTTATTATAAAACCAAGAACTTTTTGAAAATTTTTTTTGAAGATTGCTAAGAATTACTAAAAAGACTTTGATGTTATGAAAATTGAGGTTATGTTTTATTTATCAAATGTCAACTCATAAAACATATTACCAACCTAAATCTAACTAAAAAACTTTCTAGAAAGTTTACTTTGATTGAATTTGAAATGATGTTATTATAAAACCAAGAACTTTTTGAAAATTTTTTTTTGAAGGTTGCTAAGAATTACTAAAAAGACTTTGATGTTATGAAAATTGAGGTTATGTTTTATTTATCAAATGTCAACTCATAAAACGTATTACCAACCTAAATCTGACTAAAAAGCTTTCTAGAAAGTTTACTCTGATTGAATTTAAAATGATATTATTATAAAACCAAGAATTTTTTGAGAATCTGAATTTTTTTGAAGATTGCTAAGAATTACTAAAAAGACTTTGATGTTATGAAAATTGAGGTTATGTTTTACTGATTAAATGTCAACTCATAAAACGTATTACCAACCTAAATCTGACCAAAAAGCTTTCTAGAAAGTTTACTCTGATTGAATTTGAAATGATGTTATTACAAAACCAAGAATTTTTTGAGAATCTTAAAGAATTTTTTTGAAGATTGCTAAGAATTACTAAAAAGACTTTGACGTTATGAAAATTGAGGTTATGTTTTATTTATCAAATGTCAATACATAAAACGTATTACCAACCTAAATCTGACTAAAAAGCTTTCTAGAAAGTTTACTCTGATTGAATTTGAAATGATGTTATTATAAAACCAAGAACTTTTTGAAAATTTTTTTTTGAAGGTTGCTAAGAATTACTAAAAAGACTTTGATGTTATGAAAATTGAGGTTATGTTTTATTTATCAAATGTCGACTCATAAAACGTATTACCAACCTAAATCTGACTAAAAAGCTTTCTAGAAAGTTTATTCTGATTGAATTTGAAATGATATTTCATAAAACCAAGAATTTTTTGAGAATCTGAATTTTTTTGAAGATTGCTAAGAATTACTAAAAAGATTTTGATGTTGTGAAAATTGAGGTTATGTTTTATTTATCAAATGTCGACTCATAAAACGTATTACCAACCTAAATCTGACTAAAAAGCTTTCTAGAAAGTTTACTCTGATTGAAAATGAAATGATATTTCATAAAACCAAGAATTTTTTGAGAATCTGAATTTTTTTGAAGATTGCTAAGAATTACTAAAAAGATTTTGATGTTGTGAAAATTGAGGTTATGTTTTATTTATCAAATGTCAACTCATAAAACGTATTACCAACCTAAATCTAACTAAAAAACTTTCTAGAAAGTTTACTTTGATTGAATTTGAAATGATGTTATTATAAAACCAAAAACTTTTTGAAAATTTTTTTTGAAGATTGCTAAGAATTACTAAAAAGGCTTTGATGTTATGAAAATTGAGGTTATGTTTTATTTATCAAATGTCAATACATAAAACCTATTACCAACTTAAATCTAACTAAAAATAAAATCACATCTTTCTGAAATTTTTACTTGAACTTTACTTTTAAAGTTTTAATTTTATTTTATGATCAAAATAGATTGTTATCTTAAACGCAGATATTACTAGTACTTATAACGTGATCTGATGGGCGTATAACGTAATTCAATTACGATATCGATATCGAAAAATGAACGGTATAACCCGGTAGGGGGGAGGGTGGGTTACTGTTCGTAGATCGCCGCTTGTAGATTACAAAATAATAAATAGATGTTGACGTTGCGCCCTCAGTCGGGGGCCGAGGCATATGTTCCGAGCCATTTAACGAATTAGGGCACGATAGCAAACCCAGCCCGACCACCCTCTATCTCGCTACGAAACGATTTTTGCTCAATTCCCACGAGACACCCCAATTAAATCGATTATTTGTACTCTTATATAAATCTTCTGATGGGATAGTGTTAATAACCACCTTTATAATTTAGGGTTTGTCGTTACTTTTTTATGTCGTGCTTACGAACAAGACGATGAGACTGTTAGGGCTCCTACAGACGTTCCAACTTATCTTCAGGCAGGCCTGCATAAGTCACACTGCTCAGGCCGCCTTAACAAAGAGAATTGCATCCACACACTAACCACACGCAACGACTTAACTACGCAAACCGGGACTATGCAAGCAAGTCGCTAGGTAAGTCAGAACGTCTGTAGAGTCCTTTAAGTATATTCTATGTGATTGCCTGAAACTCAAGCACCTTAGATTAAGGGACTTGGATGACCACTGATCAACCATAGACGGAATTAGGAATACACATTTAAGCTGCATCCTAACTTTCAGTTAAACCTTAAGTTTTTTGATGTGGACAGGGTGAGTGACAAGGTAAGTGTACAAAGGGCTCAATGGGGCCTAAGTGCGGCGCGCCTTCCCGCTTCCTACATACCTACATATAGTGTGCACCCATTCGACCTGCGGATAGACGCATTAGCAACACTTGGGCGATTGTAAGTGGACGGAGCTTGCGCTCTCAGATGTATACGCCTAGAATAGTGCGGTTGATTACGTCAGCTTTTCAATGTGTTAAGCAAGGCATCGAATTGTATGGATTTTAATGAGTTAAATAAAGAGACACATATCAACTCCAATCGGTCCGATAAGTAAACGTAGTATATCTATCTTGTGTTAACTAATAGAAGCCTTATTGTCGTCCTTTTTCCACTTACATTAAACGTATCCGCAGCTCATCGGCGTGCACACGGTATAGAAATTTTATCATTTTCATTCATTCATTATTATTTATTCAATTGAGGAAAAAAAATCTTTTTTTTTTCTTAAAAAAGTATGATAACAATTTTTATTTTTGTATCTAATGACTGGAAATTTAAGTTTAGAGGGTGAGTTAATTTGGTGACTCGGCAAGACTGAATGAATGAATGAATAAAAAAACGACTGAATAAAAAAAAGTGATAAAATTCGAGGAGTAAAGAACCCCTGGTTGAGGCTGTTGTAAAAAAGCGTCGAGTCGAAGGGAAGCCCTCTGTTTACCGTTTTGCGGGCGTGAATTGATGGTGTTTGAGTTGGACGCGTGCGGACACGTTTTCTCTGCGGTACAAATTAGCCGAGTCATTTCGGTCGCTCTCGAGTGCGTGACACACGAACCGGTGGGAACGCGTTCTATTAAGTACGGTCGTATCGGTGACTTCGGATGCGAACGGTGTTAAATGATCGTCTGAAGGTGATTCAGCTAGTTTTAACTACAATAACTAACATCTATAGTGTATTTGTGAATGCTGAATGCAAATCATCACCTTAAAACTTGACTATTCTACGTTCACTTTATCGTAAAACTGAATTTTTAATACCAACCTATTCTATGTTCTACTGTATCGAATATATTCTATTACCATTGTATCGAATAGTGCTTTATAGATGTTTATAGTATTTCATTGAATGTCAAAACTAAAATCTCGTCTTCTCTAAAATTAAAAAAAAAATGGCAAGAAATAGTATGGTTCTAAAACGGCCCACACACGTAACGATTTGTCGTACTGCACGCCGAACTACAGGTTGGAGAGAAAATCGCAGGAATTGCAGTACTGTCGTTTTGTCTACACACGGTTCAAAAACATCGGACTACAGTAGTTAAGATTATTGCAGTAGTAGTCTCGATGAGTGTAAACCACACACGTTCATGTAACAAAATGTCGAAAAGTGCTACCGTACTTGTAATTGCAGTATTATTGCTTGATGAAGAGGACGAACATGAAGTAACTAAAAAGAAAAACACTCGTATCAATTTGCTTCCAAATACGACCGTTGATACGATATTTTATGGAAGTCCCGAACTGCAGACGATTCGATCACTACGTAGTACGAACCATACGATTTGCCTGCACACGTTACAATTTGTCCTTACTGCAGCAGTTTCGACTAATGTCGTATTACGTGCAGCACAACAAATTGTTGCGTGTGTGGGCCGTTTAAGATGATATAAACCAGTATGGATGTACTTTAAAAAGTCGGAAAGCTAAAATGTAAACAATAACTTCAATATAACTGTCAAAATATTGAGTTTAGGTTAAGTCTCTGAGGTGTTATATGTCAAAATTTGAATGATAGATTAAATTCACTATTAGAAAGTACTTTTGAAGGTGTAATTTGAGATGTGTAAAATTTTGACAGTTGGTATTCCTTGACATGACTTTGACATGAACGTAACTGTCAAAGCAGATAAAAAGTTAGGTTATGTCTTAATTATCATATGTTAAATTTTAAAAAAATATATTTTTTAATACGATTTTGAAAGAATCTTAAATTTTTAAACTTTAATATCAATAAAATCGTCAAAATATATTAAAGTAAGGTTAGATTTTTGGTGCTATATGTCAAAATATCAACGATAATTTAAATGTATTTACAGTGCATATCTTTGAAAATGTAATTTAAGAAGTATAAAAGTTTGACAGTTGGTGTTTACCTTGATATCAACATAACTGTCAAAATAGATCAAAAGCTAGGTTATGTTTTGGTTATCATCTGTCAAATTAAAAAAAAATATATTTTTTAATACGATTTTAAAAGTATTTCGAAATTTTACACTTTAATATCAATAAAATTGTCGAAGTAGATTAAAGTTAGGTTATGTCTTTGATATTACATGTCAAAATCTGGAAAATCTACAGCCAAATTTCAAAATACTTCTGATAAACAGATGATAAATGATTGTTTATCAACGATTGAATTAATTTAACTAAATCTTGGTGTAGTTTTGGAAATTATAGACGAGTTATGAAAGAAGAGATTAATTTGGGAAATATAAAATCTTGTTAAATCATCAAATTGACACTTTGAAACTAAATTTGACATTTTAACGTCAACATAACTGTCAAAAAAGGTATAAGTTAGGTTATATCTTAGTTGTCATACCTAAAAATTTGAAAAATATGTTTTTAATTGATTATCTAATACGATTTAAGAAGTATTTTGACATTTGACACTTTAACGTCAATAAAACTGTCAAAGTAAGTGAAAGTTAGGTTATGTCTTTATTGTTATATGTTGTTATATGTTATATTAGTGTTAGATGTTTGGAAAATCTACACTTAATTGTTTATTTATTAATGATTGAATTAATTTAATGAAGCTAACTAAATCTTAGATGATCAAATTGACATTTTGAACCGAAATTTGACATTTTAACGTCAACATAACTGTCAAAAAAGATACAAGTTAGGTTATATCTTGGTTGTCATCCGTAAAAATATGGAAAGTATGCCTCTAATAGGTTGTTTAATACGATTTAAGAAGTATTTTGAAATTTGACGCTTTAATATCAATAAAACTGTCAAACTAGATGAAAGTTAGGTTATGTTTTTGATGTTATATGTCAATATTTGAAAAATCTATATTTAATTGGTTGTTTATCTATAGTTGAATTAATTTAATTAGTTTAACTAAATCTTAGATGATTAAATTGACACTTTGGAATAAAATTTGACACTTTGAAATAAAATTTGACACTTTAATGTCAATAAAACTGTCAAAGTAGATTAAAATTAGGTTATATCTTGGTTGTTATATTTAAAAAAATAGAAAATATGCTTCTAATTGATTATCAGATATGATTTAAAAAGTTTTTTGAAATTTAATACTTAAATATCAATAAAACTGTCAAACTAGATGAATGTTAGGTTATGTCTTTGATGTTATATGTCAAATATTGGAAAATTTAAACCTAATTGGTTGTTTATTGATAGTTGAATTAATTTAATTAGTCTAACTAAATCGTAGATGGTTAAATTGACACTTTGAAATAAAATTTGACAGTTTGAAATAAAATTTGACACTTTTACGTCAATAAAACTGTCAAAGTAGATTAAAATTAGGGTATATCTTGGTTCTTATACGTAAGAAAAGTGGAAATATGCTTCTAATTGATTATCTAATATGGTTTGAAAAGTATTTTGAAATTTAACACTTAAATGTCAATAAAACTGTCAAACTGGATGAAAGTTAGGTTATATTTTTGTTGTTATATGTCAATATTTGGAAAATCTATATCTAAGTGCTTGTTTATAGATAATTGAATTAATTTAATTAATTTAAATAAATCTTAGAAGATTAAATTGACACTTGAAATAAAATTTGACATTTTAATGTCAATAAAACTGTCAAAGTAGATTAAAATTAGGTTATATCTTAGTTGTTATACGTAAAAAATGGAAAATATGCTTTTAATTGATTATCTATTATGATTTAAAAAGTAATTTGAAATTTGACATTTTCAATAAAATTTGACACTTTAATGTTAATAAAACTGTCAAAGTAGGTTAAAATTAGGTTATATCTTAGTTGTTATACGTAAAAAAATGGAAAATATGCTTTTAATTGATTATCTAATATGATTTAAAAAGTATTTTGAAATTTTATACTTAAATATCAATAAAACTGTCAAACTGGATGAAAGTTAGGTTATGTTTTTGTTGTTATATGTCAATATTTGGAAAATCTATACCTATTTGCTTGTTTATAGATGATTGAATTAATTTAATTAATTTAAATAAATTTTAGATGATCAAATTGACACTTTGAAATAAAATTTGACATTTTAACATCAATAAAACTGTCAAAGTGAATAAATGTGAGGTTATATTTTTGTTGTTATAGATTAAAATATAGAAAATGTTCATTAATTGATTATCTAACGTTAATTCAGTTCATTTATTACACTTAGAAGGTACTTTTTAAGATTTAACTGTTAAAGTAAACAAAATTTAAGGTTATGTCTTAGTCTATATGTCAAAATGCAAAAAACATAGTACCAACTTAAAAATGGATTAGAAATAAAATCGAGATTTTTTTTTCTTATTGTTAGTGAATTCTATAAAGAACCTATGAAGAATAAAAATAAATTGATAACAATAAATATTAGATGTGACGGAAGAAACTGACAACACTCTATTTTATTACAGGAAGTGACGTAAATCTTCCGATAGAATCCAACAAAATATTTTTCCGGAAGTCTTCGATTTCTTAAGTTTTAAAGTGAGTATTTTTTCTTTGTTTTATACTTTGTTTTAAAAATTTTATCAAAACTTGAAAATCAAAAACACATACTTCTTCTAAAAAGGAATCGAATCAGTACAACCAGATAATTCTCGAAGATAATAAACATTTTCACGGTGAGCGTCGCGACGCCGATCCACCGCCAGCAGATAGCGCACAATGCGCCCCGTCGCTTCGACAATGGATACGGCGATGATGTATCGAACCGATCGAGTTACCACCTATCCCTCACACCCCCTCAGCCCGCTTCCTTCGCCCTCCGTTCGCCCGGGCAAAAGCTCCGCTCCCGCTTTCTCACACCGAGAGAGACTCCCTCTGCGCGTCCAATATATCAATTAACGGCTCCGGCTAACCACCAGGGCGTGGCGGATACATAACCCGTCGATGATACTCCCCCACCCTTCGTATCGAATCGGAACGGATCGGGGGATGAACGCGTGACGATGGCGCTTGATGATAATGACGGTGACGGCTAGAATTATCTATCTATGCTTTCGGGGATGGGATGCCTCGACTATGTTTTCGGGGGTGGGATGGGATCGGTTTATCTATACCGTGTGTGTGTGTTTGGATACGTCAAAATCAATTATTATTGACGTGGTGGGTGAGTGAAATACCGGAAATGGTGGATGTTGTGTTCGACCGAAATATCCCGAAAACTAGGATTTCCTAAATATGGTTTTTTTTAAAACTTACCAACAAAAATAAAAATAAAAAAAAAAATGAGATTGTTTATTTTTTAATTTTTACTAATTTATAGAGTATCAATTTATTAACACCAAATTAAACATAATAAAAAAAATTCAAAAAATTATTGGGAAAATAACTAAATCTCTGAAAGCATTAATTTTCAGTTTCAGCGTTGACTAAGATGGTGGGTAGTCCCCAAGCTCTCGGTAACCGTGGCAACGCACCCCGTACGTTGCCTCATTGGTCCGTTCCGGCTTTATCTTGCGCCGTTCAGCCGCAAGCGGCGCACAGAAAATATGATAGATAATCGGTAGAGCTATGAGGCGACGGCGGCGTCGTCGGCGTCGGTTTTTTAAACGTATCGCGACTTTATCTGCACACACCTACCTTGTATGCACCTTTTGATTTCGGTTTCGGAGTCTCTCAACCTGCTGGAATCTTGTAAAGAGTCCTGACTTCTGCTTCCGGTGGATACGCCGGTGTAGAGGTCGCTGAAAGCGCTTCCGGCGCCTAGAAAACCACTACGATCCTGAAAAATAATTTCAAAATTGTTTCTTTTTTCTTCAAGAATTAAGTATTTTGAAAGGGGTTTAAATTTGGTTGGATTAAATTGGGTTGGTTAAGATTTTAGATGGATGGGTTGTGGTAAAATTTATTTGAAAATTGCTACGATCCTGAGAAATACTACAATTCTGAAAAATATTTTAAAGATCATTTTTTTCTTAAAAATTGAGTGTTTTGAATAAAGAGGTTCAGATTTGGTTAGATTAAGTTGGGTTGGATAAGATTTTAGGTCGGTAGGTTATGTTACGATTTATTTGATAATTACTACGATCCAGAAAATGGTTGAAAATTTATTTTTTCTCAGGAATTGAGTATTTTGAATAAATAAGATTTTGTCGGATAAACAGTTTTATTTGGTAATTGCCTTTAATCAATGATAACGTTCGTCCAACGAATTCAATTACAAAGGACTTTTTCTAAAAAGCTTATTTTACAAATCAATCATTAGGAATTTTATCTGTAACCAAAAAAATAAAGTTTTCGTATAAAATAATGACATAAAATGCCATATTTGATCTTACAAGGGGAGGGCACGAGGTGGTTTTTTTTTTAAATCTGTCCTTTAGCTGAGTGGTAGAGTATCATACAAGGATTCAATTGACAAAGTAGTAAAACGCACTATTCAGCCAAAACTGAATAAATCGCGTTTGAAGTTTAACGCTCCGTTTATATTTTGGATAAGTAAACTCGTTTACAGGTTATACAGGTACTCGATAGCCAAACCGTAAGAGTGGTGAATTAGCAATCCCGAAATAGTGGACTTCGCTGTTTCGAATCTTTTCGTGTCTTTCACTTTTTAATTTTTGTTTAATACACTAATTTATAAATATTTATCGATTTTTATTGATGTTTTTATAAATTTAAAATAAACTTTGATTTTTAATGAAAATATCTCATTATAATACAAACTTCAACAGTTTTGAACAAAAAATAATAACTTGGAAAAGAAATTACTGGTAAATACAATGATGTTAGGAGCAAACATCAATTACGGAAAATTGAATTATTCAAACGGATACACTCGGCGACGAAAACGCTTATTGAGAATATGCTTTATAGAAACCAAAATAATAATCATTGTAGAAACAAAAAACAAAAAGGATACATCATTTAATAGCAAAATGTTAATTGATTTTTTTTATTGAAAACAACATATATTTAAAATTCATTAAACAAATAAATATTTGTAAATTATTGTATTAAACAAAAATTAAAAAGTAAAAGACACGAAAAGATTCGAACCAGCGATGCCCGCTATTTTTGGATTGCTTATTCACCACTCTTACGGTTCGGCTATCGGGAACCTGTAAACGAACTTACTTATCCAAAATATAAACGGAACGTTAAACTTCAAACGCGATTTATTCAGTTTTGGCTGAATAGTGCGTTTTAGTACTTTGTCAATTGACTCCTTGTTAGATTGAATGTTTTGAACTAGCTACGTAACCTCAGAAGGAAATCTTATAACCTCAAACACGTCTAAATTCTTGAGGAGCTTTTGCAATTAAAATGCAAGTATAGAGTATTCCACAGCAAAAACCAGTGACTCATTTTTGCAGTGTGTCTAAAAATTGGCATTAGTGAAAATTCAAGTATTCCTTCTCCACTTAACCATAGGCGGGTGAACACAAGGGGCACGAAATTTTCCGATGTAATTAAATTTTATTGCTCTTGGACGTTTTGACACATTCTTTTAGTTAAATTAACTTTTTTATGAGGGTGGTGCTTCTTATAAATACATTACTCTAACCTTTCGAGACGCTTATTTATACCTTTTAACTTATTTGAATAAGAGTTCACACAACAATGAGTTTGGATACTGGAAAATTTAGAAAATAGATGTCAAGATGCCATCAGGTAAACATGAAAATTCCTAAAGACCCCAATGAATCATTGGCTTAGACTTTGGGTAGATGAAGTAGCTATTTTTGAATATATCCGTTATTTATTCTAATTTCTTGTAAAGTAGTTTAAAATTTGAAATTATATTCCCAAAAAGGGTTCTAATATTACATCAGTGATATTTCTTGTGAATTTGTTTTCAAAAGATTGAGACGTTGAGCAACACTTACTTTTATTGCTGAGTGATAGGTCCTTTAACCATAAAAATGTTATACTGCAAAATGTACTGTTTTGAGGAAAAAATATTTTGTTTCAAATTTATTAGCAACCTGTACAATTTTCGGAAAGTGTTATTCGTCGTTTCAAATATGTTCAATAGGTTGTTGACATTTCTCAATGTTTGTATATCGAGGGTTGTAAAGATAGGAACTCGTAACTTTGCGAAAGTTGAATTTTACAAGAGAGAAAATGCCATATAATGATTTTATACATTTTACTCTCTTTTCTACTGGGAAAAGCTTCGTCAAACGACTAAACCTAAACTGAAAATCAGTTAGTACGTTGAAAATGAACGTCACTGAAAAATTATAAAATAGATAATGTAAGTTAGGTTCGATACGATTTGAAATAAGATGGATTGTGTTCAGATTTTTTTGAAAACCATTCCAATCCTGAAAAATATTTAAATTTTAACTAATTTTTTCTCAAGAATTGAGTAGTTTGAATAAACAGGTTTAGGTTTGGATTGATTGAGTTGGGTTAGATAAGATTTTAGATGAATGTGTTCTGTTAAGTTTTTTTTTGATGACCACTTAAATTTTGAAAATTTTCTCAAATATTGACAATTTTTGAGAATTAATGACGTCGTGAATGAAGAAGCTGATTTTCGGTAAATCACTTATTTCGTACAATTTTCTTCAAAGTAGTTCAAAATCTAACAATACTTTCTCAAAGAAGGCCTTCATATTACATCAAGCAAAAAATAAATAATGTCACAACAAATTGTAATACTATCGGTATTTTTGTATCGTCTTGAAGATAATTTAACTTTAGAAAAAAAATTGTAGGCTTCTCAAATTTATTAGTATAGTTTTTGGAAAATATTCGGTATTTTAAACAAGTTTAATGAATTGCTACCAACCTTTTTGTTAACTTATCGCGAGATGAAAAATAGAGCATCGGTTTATAACTTATTTTAAAATTTAATTTTGCTATGCTAACGACATAAACGACTGCTATGAAATTTTGATTTACCAAAACATCAAACCTAACATGAAAATCAATGAATAGTTATGTTGTTGGAAATTATAAAATACGAATTTATCAACAACGGATTCGAAACGAATTTGAAATTTTGGATTCAAAACGATGACATTAAGAGTTACAAAATAAGCTTGTAACATTCATTTTTCCTCAAAATTGAATATTTTAAAGAGAGAAATTTAGGTTTGATTAGATTAAGTTGGGTTGGATAAGATTCTAAATGGGTTAAGTTAAGATTTATCGGAAAGTCACTATAATTCTAAAAAAAAAATAATAATTTAAGTAATTTTCCTTAGTTTCACGATGCAGTAATTCATAGGAAATAAGAGGAGAAAATTAGACTTTAGAAATCCCACTGTGCTTTAAAGAATTAAAAATGAAATAATCTTGAATAAAGAGGTTTAGATTTGATTGAATTAGATAAAATTTTGGATAAATGGTTTTGTGTTAAGATGTATTTGAAAACCACTGAATTGAAAGCAATTTTGAAAAATAAGAACTCATTTTGTCTCTAGAATTGTATTGAGCAACTAAAGTTGGCAACTAAGTAATTGCGGATTTCACTCCTACATGGCTTCAGTTGAATTTTTAGGTTTGCAGACGTAATACAAATGTAAAACACATTTTGTTATTTGATAGTTAGCAATTCAGCTGTTAATCAGTAAAAAAAGTTTTTTGATTGGTTGCGTAGTTTTCGTTTGGCTGAAAAATGGAAAATCAAAAGCAACATTTTCGTCATATTTTGCTATTTTATTTCCGTAAAGGGAAAATGCATTGAAGGCTTATAAGAACAGTGTCAAAATTGGTTTGTTAAATTTCGTTCTGGTAATTTTTCACTCAAAGGTGAAAAACAGGTCGTCCAGTTGAAATTGATGAAGTTCTAATCAAAGCAATAATCGATTCGGATCGTCACAGTACAACATATGAGATTGCAGAAAAGATGTATCACATACATGTATTATCCCATACATTCTTACATACTATAAGACGATCCTAAGCCACACCATGCAGAGAAGGATGCAGAGCGCGGTTTCTCCCCGTAACTTTAGCAAATATGTTCGACTAGAATACAGTAGAAGGGAGGACCGGAGTATCAACAAGTCTTGACTAACACAAAGATCTTTAGGCAAAAACCCTATTAGGAAGAGGCACATCGCACTTCGCTACTTTAACTTTTTCCGTTAGAATAATAAATTCGTTGAAAGCGAATTTGTGGTTGAAGAGTTATTAAATTGCTTTAAGATCCGAAAAAGGGCTAAAAATCTGACCGAAAAAGTTAAAGTAGCGAGATGCGGTATGCCTCTTCCTAGTAGGGTTTTTGCATGAAAACCTTTGTGTAAATGAAGACCCAGTGATACTCCGGTCTTCCCTTCCATTGTATTCTATTTAGTCGGGTCTACTCGGTAAAGTTTCAGGGAGAAACGGCGCTCTTCTTTCCATGGAACGGCATCCTTCTCTCCATGGTGTGGCTTAGGATAGTCTTATAGTACATGCACACTCTTACCACCCAACCGAATGATCAATTCAAGTCTACATTGAACAACTAACGAAATTAAACAATGCAGTTGAAGAAAATCGGCTCGAATTGACAAAATGAAAAGGTGTTGTATTCCATCATGACAATTCAAGGCCATACATCTTTGGTCACTCGGCAAAAATTATTGGAGCTTGGTTGGGGTGTTTTGCCACATCCAATATAGTCCTGACTTTGATCTGATTACTTTTTTCGATCTTTACAAAACTTAAATGGTAAAAATTTCAATAATGAAGTCAAATCGTATCTGATTCAATTTTTTACTAATAAAAACCAAAAGTTTTATGAATGTGGGATTACGACGTTTCCTGAAAGATGGCAAAATTGATCAAAATGAGCAATATATTATAAAATAAAGTTGTTTAGTAGTTTTGAAGAATATTTTGGTCGATTTGGAAAAGCACTACTATTAAAAAAAAAGGGTTGAGATTTGATTGGATTAGATTAGGTTGGATAATTTTTTTTCTAAATAAGTTAAAAATTTACCTGAAGAGCAGCTTTGGCTTTTTCAACACTTTGCTTGAGTTGTTCAAAAGTACTTGGATTACAAAAACGATAAGCTGGCCAATCGGCTGCTGATGTTGTAAACTCTTCGCTTTTAATACCCAAAGGACAACTCGAACCAGGGCTACGTTTTAACTCTAAAGCTCCTTGATAGGAGCAACTACTTTCGTACATTTTACGACGAAGTTGACACTTTTTCCTGAAACAAAAATAATAATTTCATGAAAAATATTTTATAATTCAACCAAACTCATTTTACAAAATAATTTTTACTAAATTCATCCCCAAACAAAAAAATTTAATTTATTTTCTAATAAATAAATAAAAAAATTACCTCATTTTTTATATAAATTTTAGTCACTATAATAGAGATAAAAAATGTGTTTAAAGTTTGTTCGAAATTTCTGTTTTTTTTTAATAGTGATGATATGGTAGTTGCGTATGAAGTAAAAAACCGACTATAACTGCACAAATTGAAAGTCCGTTGGAGGAAGTTGTGGCAGTCGCGCGGTGCCAACTTCCTCAATTTCGTCTAATCTGAATATTAGGCGCGATTCTTGCGCGAATTGCCGCCTCACGTCATTACGTTCATCGGTGACGTCCGGTTTTTCAGTTATGGTCGCGAGGTAAAGTTATTTCTTTGAAAAGCTGCCCGAGAATAGTCAAAACGGGAAATCGATTTGGTACATTGGGGGAAATTATTTCGTTCGGTCGAATCGCGTTTGGGACCGTTTCTGTACTACTTCTGGAGCACACGAGGCCGACTAACGCGAACGCCAATTGTCCGTTTCCGCTTCAATTAGTCGTACAGGAAGAGATCCCTCATCTCATTATGCACCGGTTTACGAATTTTATTTTTAGACACTAATTTGAGAGTTTGTAAACTTAGTTTATAATTTTTTTTTAATTGGGAAAATTTGACTTTGGGAGAAAAAATTTTTACTATTAAAAAATTTTTATAAAAAAAAAATTATTAAAAAAAAAATTATTATTAAAAAAAAATTATTTAAGAACATTTTTTTGAATAAATTTTTTTTTTGAATTGAGTTAAATAGAAGTAAATAAGTAAACTTGGAGAGATAGTTGGTCGTTTGTAACAGAACCCCTTTTTGGCATAAATAACGCCCGACGTAGCATTATCTTTTTCCTAAAGTAATATTCGGGTAATGATAATTTAACAACTGGGAACATTCCTGTTGTGCTCGCGCTCTTTGTGACCGCTTTTGGACCGCAGCCAAGAGACGCAGCTCGTAAATTTTCGGCGGAGGCGGCCGGAGGGAGTTTTTTCGAACCGTTTCCACCCCCGAAGCCGTCGACTGCACGAACTGCTTCGCCCTTTCGAACCCGGCGATTGAACCTTCAACCCTCAAAACACATCATTCTACACTTTGTCAAAAAAGAAAAAAAAATTTTTTTTCTTATTACTTTTTAAAAAATTCATCAAAAATTCGTTTTTAACCATTTTGATTTGATTTTTTTTCTAAATGAAACTTAAAACGTTTTAGTTTTAATTAAAAAAGGACGTTTTATTCCAAGTGTTGTCAAAAAAATTAAAAAAATTTTCAAAGTTAATAAAAATTTTTTAGGTTAGAAAATAATTTTTTAAAAAATTCATGAAAAATTCGTTTTTAACCATTTTGATTTGATTTTTTTTCTAAATGAAACCTAAAACATTCTAATTTTAATTAAAAAAGATCGTTTTATTCCAAGTGTTGTCAAAAAAATTAAAAAAATGTTTAAAGTTGGTAAAAATTTTTTAAGGTTAGAAAATAATTTTTTAAAAAATTCATCAAAAATTCGTTTTTAACCATTTTGATTTGATTTTTTTTCTAAATGAAACTAAAATCATTCTAGTTTTAATTAAAAAAGGACGTTTTATTCCAAGTGTTGTCAAAAAAATTAAAAAAATTTTCAATGTTGGTAAAAATTTTTTAAGGTTAGAAAATAATTTTTTAAAAAATTCATCAAAAATTCGTTTTTAACCATTTTGATTTGATTTTTTTTCTAAATGAAACTTAAAACATTCTAATTTTAATTAAAAAAGACCGTTTTATTCCAAACGTTGTTAAAAAAATTTAAAAAATTTTCAAAGTTGGTAAAAAATTTTTTTAGGTTAAAAATTTTTTCAGTTAGAAAATCAATAATTTTTAAAAAATTCATTAAAGATTGAATTTTTAATATTTTCAAATCATTTTTTTTCTAAATGAAATTAAAAACATTCTAGTTTTATACAAAAAAGACCGTTTTGTTCTAAATTTAACCAAAAAAATTAAAAAAATTTTCAAAGTTGGTAAAAAAAATTTTTTTAGGTTAAAAATTTTTTTCAGTTAGAAAATCAATAATTTTTTAAAAATTCATTAAAAATTGGTTTTTAAAGATTTCGATCTGATTTTTTTTCTAAATGAAACTTAAAACATTCTAGTTTTAATTAAAAAAAACCGTTTTATTCCAAGTGTTGTCAAAAAAATTAAAAAAATTTTCAAAGTTGGTAAAAATTTTTTAGGTTAGAAAATAATTTTTTAAAAAATTCATAAAAAATTCGTTTTTAACCATTTTGATTTGATTTTTTTTCTAAATGAAACTTAAAACATTCTAGTTTTAATTAAAAAACACCGTTTTATTCCAAGTGTTGTCAAAAAAATTAAAAAAATTTTTAAAGTTGGTAAAAATTTTTTAGGTTAGAAAATAATTTTTTAAAAAATTCATAAAAAATTCGTTTTTAACCATTTTGATTTGATTTTTTTTCTAAATGAAACTTAAAACACTCTAATTTTAATTAAAAAAGACTTTTATTCTAAATGTTGTCAAAAAAATTAAAAAAATTTTGAAATTTGGTAAAAATTTTTTAGGTTAGAAAATAATTTTTTAAAAAAATCATCAAAAATTCGTTTTTAACCATTTTGATTTGATTTTTTGTCTAAATGGAACTTAAAACATTCTAATTTTAATTAAAAAAGGACGTTTTATTCCAAGTGTTGTCAAAAAAATTAAAAAAATTTTCAAAGTTGGTAAAAATTTTTTTAGGTTAAAAAATAATTTTTAAAAAAATTCATCAAAAATTCGTTTTTAACCATTTTGATTTGATTCTTTTTCTAAATGAAACTTAAATTATTCTAGTTTTAATTAAAAAAGACTGTTTTATTCTAAGTATTGTCAAAAAAATTAAAAAAATTTTCAAAGTTGGTAAAAATTTTTTAGGTTAGAAAATAATTTTTTAAAAAATTCATCAAAAATTCGTTTTTAACCATTTTGATTTGATTTCTTCTCTAAATGAAACTTAAAACACTCTAATTTTAATTAAAAAAAGACGTTTTATTCCAAGTGTTGTCAAAAAAATTAAAAGAATTTTTAAAGTTGGTAAAAAATTTTTTTAGGTTAAAAATTTTTTTCGGATAGAAAATCAATAATTTTTAAAAAATTCATTAAAAATTGAATTTTTAATATTTTCTAATAATTTTTTTTCTAAATGAAATTAAAAACATTCTAGTTTTATATAAAAAAGACCGTTTTGTTCTAAATTTAACCAAAAAAATTAAAAAAAATTTCAAAGTTGGTAAAAAAAATTTTTAGGTTAAAAATTTTTTTCGGTTAGAAAATCAATAATTTTGTTAAAAATTCATTAAAAATTAGTTTTTAAAGATTTTGATCTGATTTTTTTCTAAATGAAATTAAAAACATTCTAGTTTTATATAAAAAAGACCGTTTTGTTCTAAATTTTACCAAAAAAATTTAAAAAGTTTTCAAAGTTGGTAAAAAGATTTTTTTAGGTTAAAAATTTTTTTAGGTTAAAAATTTTTTTAGGTTAAAAATTTTTTTAGGTTAAAAATTTTCTTCGGTTAGAAAATCAATAATTTTTAAAACATTCATTAAAAATTGAATTTTTAATATTTTGAAATAATTTTTTTTTAAATGAAACTAAAAACATTCTAGTTTTATATAAAAAAGACCGTTTTGTTCTAAATTTTACCAAAAAAATTTAAAGTTTGTAAAAATTTTTTTTAGATTAAAAATTTTTTTCGGTTAGAAAATCAATAATTTTTAAAAAATTCATTAAAAATTGAATTTTTAATATTTTCAAATAATTTTTTTTCTAAATGAAACTAAAAACATTCTAGCTTTATATAAAAAGACCGTTTTGTTCTAAATTTTACCAAAAAAATTAAAAACATTTTCAAAGTTGGTAAAAAGTTTTTTTAGGTTAAAAATGTTTTTCGGTTAGAAAATCAATAATTTTTAAAAAATTCATCAAAAATTGGTTTTCAAAGATTTTGATCTGATTTTTTTTTTCTAAATGAAATTAAAAACATTCTAGTTTTATATAAAAAAGAATGTTTTGTTCTAAATTCAATCAAAAAATTTAATAAAATTTCAAAATTGGTAAAAAAGATTTTTAGATTAAAAATTTTCTTCGGTTAGTAAATTAATAATTTTTTAAAAATTCATTAAAAATTGGTTTTTAAAGATTTTGATCTGATTTTTTTTCTAAATGAAATTAAAAGCATTCTGGTTTTAATCTAAAAAGACCGTTTTGTTCTAAATTTTACCAAAAAAATTAAAAAAATTTTCAAAGTTGGTAAAAGAATTTTTAGGTTAAAAATTTTTTTCGGTTAGAAAATCAATAATTTTTTAAAAATTCATTAAAAATTGGTTTTTAAAGATTTTGACCTGATTTTTTTTCTAAATGAAATTAAAAACATTCTAATTTTAATTAAGAAAGACCGATTTATTCCAAGTGTTGTCAAAAAAATTTAAAAAATTTTCAAAGTTGGTAAAAAATTTTTTAAGGTTAGAAAATTAATAATTTTTTAAAAAAATCATCAAAAATTCATTTTTAAATATTTTGATTTGATTTTTTTTCTAAATGAAACTTAAATCATTCTAGCTTTAATTAAAAAAGGACGTTTTATTCCAAGTGTTGTCAAAAAAATTAAAATAATTTTCAAAATTGGTAAAAAATTTTTTAAGGTTAGAAAATAATTTTTTAAAAAATTCATCAAAAATTCGTTTTTAACCATTTTGATTTGATTTTTTTTCTAAATGAAAGTAAAATCATTCTAATTTTAATTAAAAAAGACCGTTTGATTCCAAGTGTTGTTAAAAAAATTAAAAAAAATTTCAAAGTTGGTAAAAAATGTTTTAAGGTTAGAAAATATTTTTTTAAAAATTCATCAAAAATTCGTTTTTAACCATTTTGATTTGATTTTTTTTCTAAATGAAACTTAAATTGTTCTAGTTTTAATTAAAAAAGGACGTTTTGTTCTAAATTTAACCAAAAAAATTAAAAAAATTTTCAAAGTTGGTAAAAAAAATTTTTTCGGTTAGAAAATCAATAATTTTTTAAAAATTCATTAAAAATAGTTTTTTAAAGATTTTGATCTGATTTTTATTCTAAATGAAATTTAAAACATTCTAGTTTTGATTTAAAAAGACCGTTTTATCCCAAGTGTTGTCAAAAAAATTAAAAAAATTTTCAAAGTTGGTAAAAAAATTTTTTTAGGTTAAAAATTTTTTTCGGTTAGAAAATCAATAATTTTTAAAAATTCATTAAAAATTGGTTTTTAAAGATTTTGATCTGATTTTTTTTCTTAATGAAATTAAAAACATTCTGGTTTTAATCTAAAAAGACCGTTTTGTTCTAAATTTTACCAAAAAAATTTAAAAAATTTTCAAAGTTGGTAAGAAAAATTTTTTAGGTTATAAATTTTTTTCGATTAGAAAATAAATAATTTTTTAAAAATTCAGTAAAAATTGGTTTTTAAAGACTTTGGTCTGATTTTTTTTCTAAATGAAACTAAAAACGTTCTAGTTTTAATCTAAAAACACCGTTTTGCTCTAAATTTAACCAAAAAAATTTAAAAAAAATTTCAAAGTTGGTATAAAAAATTTTTTTGGTTAAAAATTTTTTTCGGTTAGTAAATCAATAATTTTTTAAAAATTCATTAAAAATTGGTTTTTAAAGATTTTGATTTGATTTTTTTTTCTAAATGAAACTTAAAACATTTTAATTTTAATTAAAAAAAGACTGTTTTATTCTGTGTTGTCAAAAAAATTAAAAATTTCAAAGTTGGTAAAAATTTTTTTAAGTTAGAAAATAATTTTTTAAAAAATTCATCAAAAATTCGTTTTTAACCATTTTGATTTGATTTTTTCTCAAAATGAAACTAAAATCATTCTAATTTTAATTAAAAAAGACTGTTTTATTCTAAGTATTGCCAAAAAAAATTAAAAAAATTTTCAAAGTTGGTAAAAATTTTTTTAGGTTAGAAAATAATTTTTTAAGAAATTCATCAAAAATTCGTTTTTAACCATTTTGATTTGATTTCTTTTCTAAATGAAACTTAAAATATTCTAATTTTAATTAAAAAAGGACGTTTTATTCCAAGTGTTGTTAAAAAAATTAAAAAAATTTTTAAAGTTGGTAAAAATTTTTTAGGTTAGAAAATAATTTTTTAAAAAATTCATCAAAAATTCGTTTTTAACCATTTTGATTTGATTTTTTTTCTAAATGAAAGTAAAATCATTCTAATTTTAATTAAAAAAGACCGTTTGATTCCAAGTGTTGTTAAAAAAATTAAAAAAAATTTCAAAGTTGGTAAAAAAATTTTTTTAGGTTAAAAATTTTTTTCGGTTAGAAAATCAATATTTTTTTTAAAATTCGTTAAAAATTGGTTTTTAAAGATTTTGATCTGATTTTTTTTCTAAATGAAATTAAAAATATTCTAGTTTTATATAAAAAAGAGTGTTTTGTTCTAAATTCAATCAAAAGATTTAAAAAAATTTCAAAATTGGTAAGAATTTTTTTAGGTTAAAAAATTAATAATTTTTTAAAAAATTCATCAAAAATTTATTTTTAAAGATTTTGATTTGATTTTTTTTCTAAATGAAACTTAAATTATACTTAAATTATTCTAGTTTTAATCTAAAAAGACCGTTTTGTTCTAAATTTTACCAAAAAAATTAAAAAAAATTTTAAACTTAAAACCGGTAAAAAATTTTTTTTAGGTTAAAAATTTTTTTCGGTTAGAAAATCAATAATTTTTTAAAAATTCATTGAAAATGGGTTTTTAAAGATTTTGATCTGATTTTTTTTCTAAATGAAATTAAAAACATTCTAATTTTAATTAAAAAAGATCGTTTTATTCCAGGTGTTGCCAAAAAATTAAAAAAAATTTTCAAAGTTGAAAAAAATTTTTTAGGTTAAAAAAAATTTTTTTTTAATTTTTAAAAATCTATATCTCAAAAACTAATTATTCTTGAGATTTGAAATTTTATGAGGATTTAGACTGATATTTAATCTTTATTTTTACCAAAGAAAAATTTTTTAGAACTTTTAGTTTTTCCCTCAGGAGAGAAAATGTCGGGATTTACATAAGAATTTTCTTAATTTTTTGGGTTAAAGATAGAAAAGATCCGTCTATTCTATAATAACCAAAATACTTTAATCTACCTATATTAGAAAAATCTTTCATCAATTTTCATAAATAAAGTCTAGGGGATTGCTTAAACTTTGTTAAAAAAAATTTTTTTTTTCTTATTGTCTTTAATTTTTTTTTTTTAATTTGAAAGGGAGAATTTCTTTTATTAAGGGAATAATAAATACGAAGAGGCGACAAAAAATGAGAAATAAAATTTGTAAAACGTGTCCGTTTTATCGCCCGGAGTCGTTTCTCCGCGAGCGGACAATATTTCACCCCTTTATCAGTTCCGGGCGGTACAAAGAGGCTTGTCCACGTGATATACCGGCGTTTTACGCCTTTTTACCCGAGGTTTGTGTCTGTAGGGAAACCGACGTTTGGTTGGTTTATCGCGGTTTGGTTTGGTTTGTGAGGTGGAATTTGGTTTTGATGTGAAATCATATTGTTATAAGAAGAAATTTATAAAATCTAAAAAAAAAAATAAAATTAGATGAATTATTTTTTTAAATATTACTAGATATTTATAATATTTAAGATTTTTTGATAGTAAAATTTTTTTTCAATGAGTTTTTGATAAAATTTCCCGGCGCCTCCACCATTTTTTATTTTTATTTTTTTAATTTTCAGCATTAATTTAATCAAAATAACTTAAATAAATATAAAGTATTAGTAATAACATACCTGTTTGTTTAAAAACACACTTTTTTATTTAACATTAAACCACAATCACTTTTTCTTTTTAAATCAGTTAGTTATTAAAAATTCAGTCTTCAAAATTGAGTCTTCATTGGACACAAAAAATTACAAAGTTTAAGTCGGATTCATGAAAAACACAAAAATAAAAAAAAAAATTTTTTTCTATAATTTAAGTTTATCAAAACCGAGTTGTTGTTTTGATTGGGGTTATTGGGGTTTCGCGTTTTGTTGAATTGGGAATAATACGTGGCACGGTTAGTAGTCCGGTAGTAGGAATGCAGAGTCCCGGAGGAAGTGACGCGAGACGGAGGAGACGTCGTAGTCGTGGTCGTTTACAGGTCCTGCGGAACGGGCGGCGCCGACAGGAATGGCAGGAAGCAATATCGCAAGTGGCGGTTCCTCCGGGAGAGAGAGCGCGCGCGGGGGGCGGCGCCACGCGGCGCGAAGGGGGCGCGCGCGTCGAATCCCGACACTCGAAAATTCCCGGACCTCCGGTCGGAGGTAGGACGGCGGGACGCGGACGTGCGTGCAATTGATTCGGGCGACGCGGCGCGACGCTCGCCGCCGACGTCCCGACGCGCCCCCAAAACCCCGGACACCACCACCTCCCTCTCAGCCAGGATACTCTAATGATGGCGGTCACAGAATTATCCAAACGTTTATATACTCGAAAAATAGATTATTTACTCTGTAATTCCTTACTAAAGATTGAAAGATGAAATAATCTTAATTTTGAAAGGATTCATGATATATCTGATGAATGTGATTCATGATACTATATCGTAATGGACGATATGATATATTCATGCAGGTAGTATAGAATTTTATGAAATCTTGTATTCGTTATAGACGTCATACACAAAAATATCTTCGAAATGCATATACAACATAAGATTTCAAATACGTCAATGGTTGGTCTTCTTTTAAAACCCGCCCCTCGTTGAGTCACCATGAATCAACCTCCACATACCGTTCCAAATGACTCAAAATCCATGATGTAATCTAGTTTTATCAAAATCAATGGATACAAGTAATTCTTCCTTGTAAGTAAGATCTAAAGGGCCCTACAGATGCTTTGACTTACCTAACAACTTACCTGCATAGTCCCGGTTTGCGCAGGTAAGTCATTGCGTGTGGTTAACGTGTGGATGCAATTCTCTTTGTTTAAGCGACCTGAGCAGTGTGGTCTATGCAGACCTGCGTAAAGATAAGTTGGAACGTCAGTCGGGGCCTTTAAGTAACCTCTACAGTTCTCTCAGAGATTATTCTTTTACTCTACAAGAATATACTTCGCTTACTAAATGTTCCAAGATGAAATAATTTCAATTATGAAAGGATTCATTACTATATGTCATGATAGACGATATCAACAAATATCAACAACATAGAAGTTTATTAAATCTACTATTTGTGATGGACGGCATGTACTATAACCCGAAATGGAGCTGTGTCATGAAGAGCAAGATGAAAAAGTAAACCTGCTCTCCGAAACATTGCCAAGTCATCAAATGGAGCTGTACCATCAGAGAGTTTCATTTTTCTCTTAACCACTTCGGTACGAGCGTCGACTACAAATGTCCCCACACAGCCGAGCGTCGACTATACTCGACGGCCGTCATATGACCCTGTAGATGAATGCCGGCTGTTGGCAACGTTTCATGGCCGATAGGCGCCGTACCGAAGTGGTTAATGGTGCAGCTCCATTTCGGGTTATAGTACAAGATGTCTCTGAAATGCGTGTACAAGATAAGACCTCAGATACATCAGCAGTTGGCCTTCGTTCGAAACCGCCCTTCATTGAGTCACCATGAACCAGCTTCCATACACCGTCCCAAATGATTCGAAATACAAGTTGTAAGGTAGTCTCATTGAAATTGGTGAATACAAAGTCGTGTGATCTTCTTGTGAGTAGGGTTTTAAGTATCGTCTACGGTTTTCTTAGAGATTATACTTTTACTCTAAAATGGTATATTTCATTCCTTACTAAATGTTAACCCTTTCATTATGGGTGCCGCCTATAGGCGGCGGCCGCGCGACGATCTGTGTGTACGGGTGCGTTCAGTGGCGTCACTCCAGCGGAGCGGACTGCCATGAGGAAAGGGTTAAAGGATGAAATAATATTAGCTCTTAAAAGTCATTTGTCCAGATTCTATGAACATCTATTACATCTAGGCCAGGGATCCTCAAACTATTTTGGACAAGTGACCCCTTTTCCAAAATGAACTATTACCTGAGTTACCTCCCTTATTCATGTGGGATGTTCCTTGATCCAGGAGGGTGCTTCAAAAGAAAAGAGAACAGAAGACGACGTAAAGAAAGTTGACACAAAACCGAAAACAACAGTTGACGACAAACCGCTGAGAAAGGAGGACGCAAGGATAGTGAAAGACGAATCGGTGCTCGGTGAAGAGCGGGAGACGCGTTTTCGGGGACAAATATTCGTGAGGGTTAAGTTTTAGTTTGGGGGGCGTATTTTGTATTTGTTGTGTTTTGGGTTGTCAAAGCTCATTAAGGGAAAGCTTTGCTGCGATTTTGCTTTAATCCCACATTCATAATGGTCCGCCAACTTAAAACAGCTGCTACAGAGTGTTATTTTTTGTTCAGGAGGACGATATCGACCACTTTGGGAATCCCTGATCTAGGCAAAACAAATGTAATGTTTGAAGTACTGAGATTCAGCTAACATCTTGTGTCAAAATAAGAAGACTTTTAAGGATTACTTTTGAAAGGATTCATGACTATACAGAATGTCTGAAAATAACGTTTGTATACTTAACCCTCCGTGTGTACACTTGGTCTTTGAAGGAACAGTCAAAATTTCCGTTTTTCTGACTTGTCAGACGATTGTTTCATTTTTATTGACAACAGTTTTAAACTTTTGAATTTGGTAACTGTTCGGCCATGTAGTAGACGGTTCAATAAGTAATTCATAATTTTTCAAAAATTTTTGAAAGCCTAGAAAACTTTGAAAACATGCCTGTTCCCTAAAAGACCCAGTATACACACCGTGTCTCAAAAAATATAGTATACACACGCCGGGTTAAGGAGGGAATTCTACGGGGACAAAATATGAAGAAAGATCATATAGATATGTGTCCGGAAGTCCATCCTAAAGAAGTTATAGTTCGTTGAAGATGACACTCATTGTGTGTGTGTTTCTTTCTAATTATTTCACTTATCATATAGAGTTAGTTCATAAATTTTGGAGCATCATCTAAGATTTACAGAAGAAATATGGTGATGGGAAGGAAATGGTAACGTATGAGGTTGAGGAGAGTGATAAGGTATTGAGGTTGAGGAGGATGATAACGTATTGAGGTTAAGGAATGCATTTAAATTCCCTTATTTTTTTCTGGAATCGTTTGGAATGCTTAAACAAAAATACACAAAGAAATTATTAACACATTTATAAATGAGCATAGTGAGAGTGCATCCTATCATGCACTCTTTTTGAGAAATTCAATTTGGGAAATGATGTAATAGAGTAGCGAACCTAAAATTTTATTAAATAATTAAATAAGGGTTTAATACCTCTTTTTTACGCGTTAAAGGAGAAAAAATGTCTCATCACTGCACTGGGATCCGAACCCAGATCTCCTGCTTTCCGGGCAGATGTTCTAAAATTTTATGTTCATAAAATTTCTAAACGTCATAGTAGGTTCGTACCATACTATTTATCAGATGATTTGGTTGCCATCATCATGTTTCTTATATAAATCAAAATCCAAAATTGTGTTCGAAATGTGGATGTTGCAAAATTGAAAGTCTAACTTTTTATGAAAACTGAAATAATTAGAAAAAGACCACATATTTATGTGGGATTTGAATAAATCGTAATGAGGTTTTCTTTTGATAATGTTTAATAATAAAAATATCAAATACAAAAACACGCCTTGTCAACTAAATTTAAACTCGCTTCACTCCTCGGAAACGCGTCTTTCGTCTTTCGTTCCACGGCGGTTCATTTTCCAACTAACTTCGCTTCGTCTTCTATTCTCTACGACTTGTCTTCCACCTTCTGCGGTCTATCTTCAATTGCCTTTGATTCGTCTTCTGCTTTCTGCGACCCGTCTTCAACTCTCTGTGGTTCGTCTTCAAAATGCTTCGCTCCTTTCATCCCCTTCCCTGTCGTTGCTTCTCTTTCATTTTTAAAGAAACGTACAGCCGGTACGATATTTGTTGAGCCAAAATCCAGAAAGGAAAAAACTAATAACATTCTACTCTCGAAAGGCACCGGTCTGTCACAGCCGGATATCTACAAGCAATAGCGTACATTTAAATTTCCCACGTTACGTCGAATATTTTTTGCACTTTTTGGTGAATATCTCAGTAATTAATCGGACTTTTGGCTCAACAAATATCGTACCGGCTGTAGCTCTTTGAGAAAGATTTTTGCGGATACATGCTGGTAGGATTTTTATTGATAATGTAGATTTATAACCTATTCAAGGATATATTTAATAAAAAAAGAAGACAACATTTCTTTTTGTTGATGGCCATTTGAAGCAATTCATCAATCAAACCCAACCCATCATCTTAATTTTCAAGAAATTGTCATACTTATGTTCCTTATCAGAGTGATGGTGTAAAGGTTGAGGAGGTTGTAGCTCATTAAAAAATCTTTTCCACTTTGTAGGTGCACAAAATTTATTAGCTTAATTTATAACTTGGATGGCATTTACATTTATAATCCTTTTTGTAATTAATTCTTTTTTCACAATCGCTCCCTTTTATGGTTTCTGCAACAATCCCTTCCAGCTAATCCATCAACCAATAAGCTCTTTTTCCGTTTCAAGACTTTAATCACTTCACGACAATATTTTATCTAACTTATTAAATACATTATACAAACTAACAAATTTCAATGTAACAATTTCATTGTCAGATAACATTTTTTTATTTTTAAATAATCCTATTTCCCTTAAATTGAATTCAACCAAATCTTAATAAATCCTCCACACGTCATATACACTTAATACAAGAGGATACCATCCTTCTAGAATATTCCACTTGGTTTTGATTTGCAACCTCGTACCCTATGTAACCTCCAACCCAGTTCCTCTTTGAAAAGCACCCATGCATCCGATCGGAGGTTACGCTACACTTTGATGCATCGTTTCCTTCGCCTCTTGTTCCGTATAAGCGTCGACGTGGAGGCCTTCCAGAAGGAAATTGACGTCGCTACCCCGAACCCGGACGCCGGCCTGTAAATCTGCTCGAGTCCGTCGAAGGCCGTATTTATGCGCAGCAGACGTCTTCCTTGTACGTCCCGTACAAGCTCGAAACGGACCGGCGACAACGCGGCTGTTTGTCTTATGCCGTCGTGACAATCCGACCTGGTAAAGCAAAAGGGGGTTGTAATGTATGAGAAACCCCCTTTCGGCGCTAACACCACCCGAGACAGGGTAAATAATGCCTTGGTTATTTATTACAATGCGATTATTTTTCGGTTATGTAAATTTTAAATGTATCTTTTTGGAAAATATAGGTAATTTATAAACTTAATTCAGAGAGAATTAAAACTAAAAAAATACAAACACGCGATAAGACTATCATGTGGTGGAAAATCGAAACAACCTTATCCGGATCCGACGTAATTGTTATTTTTTTTCCTTAGTTCGTTTCGTAATATGAATGAATGATGGAAAGAGGTTTTCCGACGTCTTGGCGGGTTGTTTGCAATCTCAATCGTGCTTTTAATAAACCTTTAGACGCGGTTTTCCTCGCGTATTAATAGCCCTTGGCGCACGCGACGTGCAATTTAATGATATTAGTCGTAAGTAAAAACGCACAAAGAGGCGTGTGCGTGCGAACGTAATGAAAACGAACACGCTAATTGCTCTCAACAGGTGCTTTTGGCCGCTGTCCGAGCCGGAGTTGAAAACCATTGAGCTTTCCGTGAGATAAAGAATCTCACCGCGCGGAGGAAATTGCCGCGATTTTGTTGATTGTTCACATTTCCTCTTTTTCACGCCGTAAACGTACTTAATTTGATTCGAGTTGAAGAATTAACTTAGAAGAAAAGATGTTTTTTTTTTAATGGGGGTGGTTTATTGAAGGTTATTTTTTGCATGATGTAAAGCTGTCTTTTTAGGAATACGGTTTGATATTAGGGGCGAGTCGCCTAAATAACCGGTTGATGTATGGGTTTGATGCGTGTCCTGACCCCATCATTTCGGACTTGGATATTTGGCTGGCTGCAAAACCCTCGGACGATGGTGGTGGTGGTGGTGATGGTGAAATAAAATAAAGCGATCCTGTAATAGCCACGTTTTAAATCATGTGGATGAAACGAAACATCTGTCAACACTTTTATAAAATTTAGTTTTATACTTTTCATTTCATTTTTAATGAATGTATGATGACCTCTATCTAAAACAAAATGACATCACTTAGAAAAAAAGTTTTTTTTTTCTCAAAATTTTAATAATCTAACCTAGAAATTCTTATGTAATATTTAAAAGGATATTCTAATTTATAATTATCCAAAAGAAATTTTCTCTATTCTTAAAAATAAAGTCTAGGTGATTTTTTTAATTTGATTTTTGACGTTTGTAGGTTAAGTGAAAATGTAAAGGTTTCGAAAAAATTTTTTTTCTGGAGATTTTGATAACCTAACCTGGAAATTCTCATGTAATATTAAAAAGGATATTTTAATTTATAATTATCTAAAAGAAATATTCTCTATTAATAAAAATAAAGTCTAGGTGATTTTTTTAATTTGATTTTTGACGTTTATAGGTTAAGTGAAAATGTAAAGGTTTCGAAAAAGAATTTTTTTCTGAAAATTTTGATAACCTAACCTGGAAATTCTTATGTAACATTAAAAAGAATATTCTAATTTATAATTATCCAAAAGAAATTTTCTCTATTCCTAAAAATAAAGTCTAGGGGATTTTTTTTAATTTGATTTTTTGACATTTGTAGGTTAAGTGAAAATGTAAAGGTTTCGAAAAAAATTTTTTTTTGAAAATTTTAATAACCTAACCTGGAAATTCTTATGTAATGTTAAAAAGGATATTCTAATTTATAATTATCCAAAAGAAATTTTCTCTATTCTTAAAAATAAAGACTAGGTGATTTTTTTAATTTGATTTTTGACGTTTGTAGGTTAAGTGAAAATGTAAAGGTTTCGAAAAAAATTTTTTTCTGGAAATTTTGATAACCTAACTTGGAAATTTTCATGTAATATTAAAAAGGATATTCTAATTTATAATTATCCAAAAGGAATTTTTTTTATTCTTAAAAATAAAGTCCAGGTGATTTTTCTAATTTTGACGTTTATAGGTTAAGTAAAAATGTAAAGGTTTCGAAAAAAATTCTTTTCTGGAAATTTTAATAACCTAACCTGGAAATTCTCAAGTAATATTAAAAAGGATATTCTAATTTATAATTATCCAAAAGAAATTTTCTCTATTCTTAAAAATAAAGTCTAGGGGATTTTTTTTAATTTGATTTTTGACATTTGTAGGTTAAGTGAAAATGTAAAGGTTTCGAAAAAAAAATTTTTTCTGGAAATTTTGATAACCTAACCTGGAAATTGTCATGTAATATTAAAAAGGATGTTCTAATTTATAATTATCCAAAAGAAATTTTCTCTATTCCTAAAAATAAAGTCTAGGTGATTTTTTAAATTTAATTTTTGACGTTTGTAAGTACTTTCACTTTCCTCTTAAGATAATAATATTCCTTTCTGATATACTTTTTTTTATTTTGTGACTTGGTGGTATGATGTATCATAAAATTTTATGTGGAAGCATCTAAAACCCATATGCGAGGTTCATTATCGTCACGGAACGACGTAACCTCTCGACGTACGTCTGAGATATCGTCTGACGACGCAATTAATCTCTCAAACTCGGGCGAAACGTTTGAGATTCTCTCGTTCACGGTCGGTGCGCCCTTTCGGTTCGGTATCGCTAATGACGGCCTCATCTGGTAAATTTAGCGGAAGACGTCGTACCATCGGATGTTCAGGGGGTCGTTTTAATTGCTGCGATTTACGGTATTTAACGACGACGATTATTATACATGAGTTGGTGTGTAAAAGTATCCAGAATGAAAAAAAAAATGGACTCTATATATATATATAGAGTCTATTTTTTTCATTCTGGATATTGTATACAAATCTGGAAATTTCGTTTGAGGACATAGGAAAATAATGCGTGCAACAGCAACGCATATAGGAAGTAGATTAGATAAACAAAGAGCGATATAACTGTTTAACCACGGAACGAACTGACAGTTTGACAGTCTGACAGTTCGACAGTTTGTAAAGAAGGTGATTGGTTGGGCGACTAGGGTCGGATCGGAAAAGGCGTGGTTAAACAGTTACATCGCTCTTTGTTTATCTAATCTACTTCCTATATGCTTCTCTGTTGCACGCATTATTTTCCTATGTCCTCAAATGAAATTTCCAGATCTGTATGTAGATGTCTAAAAAAATAGAAATTTGTAAACATTTTTTGGTGTGTCTAATTTGCCTCTTGAAATGTAACGAATTTGATTTTTGAAATGTAACGAATTTACCTTTTGAAATGTATCGCTTTTGATCCTGTGAGAACATTCGCGTAAAAATAGTCAACAATAGAGTACCCGAAGGTCTTAATGGAGTTGGTAAAGTGGCCGGCACGCTCCCGATTTTGGCACGGTTCGTATTCGGGGTGCAGCGTGTCCGATGTGGACCACACCCCACTTGTATCTGGTCTCGTGCCACCAGCATTAAGTGCTCTTGTTGTAAATGGTGCTTAACAATAAGCGAACGCGCGTTTGTTACACCGTATCTAAACCGTAACGAAGAGGAATTGTACTTTTCGAAAATTTAGGGTGGTATTGAGAGTTAGGAGATCTTTTATTGAAATTGTCTTTGGAGTTTGTTTATCAATTTTTAGAAATATTTAACGTGAAATTTATTTATGTGATCAATTAGAATTGGATTGAAAATAAATTCCTGAAGTAAACATTTTTTTAGGAAAAATGTTTTTTTGAGAGATTCGTTATTTTTGAATATATCTTAGCTTTAGGGTTTCGCAAATAAAATAAAACCAATTTTGACCTTAATTAGGAATTATATTCGACTGTTTTTTGCAAGCTACAAGGTACCATAACCCGAAATGGAGCTGCACCACATAGAGAAAGGTGGGAGAGTAAGCCGCTGCTCGGTAACATTACCGAGTATCTTACATCTTCCTCTTCATGGTGCAGCTCCATTTCGGGTTATAGTACAAGTAATTCACTTTTAGGTAAAAGTTTAAGTTAAAGTTATTCCTCGATCTTGAATAAAATCATGTAGAAATTTTTGATTCTGAACTATTGACATCTGATGCCATCGCAAAATGTTGCTTTCAAAAACGGATTTTTAAGGTACTTTTATTAACCATTTGTGGTGGCAAGAAATTTACGGCTGAGCGTGCCAGGTGAGTGATTTTTCTACCTGCAACAATGGTCTGACAACGTGCGTAACAACGTCGCGCTGGCGTTCCGGTAACAAAAGTATCTCGACGTACAGTGTACGTCCAGCCACCACAAGTGGTTAAACTTGTTTGAGATGTGACATCAGTTCCAATAGTCCACTCATCAGTTCCATAAGTTCCAAATTAGATATGTTAGAAACTAATTGAACTTATAAATAGGAAGGTTTCCATAGTCAGTGTTAATTGAACTAATTGCAAGATTAGAATGAATATTAACACTTACTATAACACTAGACATAGAAGTAAACGAGTTTGACGATTTCAACAAGTTCAAAGTAAAGAAGGTTTCTGGAGAAGGTTGCAACATGGCATCTGAAACATTAAACACTTTTTCAAACCATGGAGGGCTAAATCCGAAAGGTCCTAGTTTAGGTCTAGTGTTATGGTTAGTGGTAGTGTTAATTCTAGTCTTAACCTAAGGATGTTGAACTAATAGGATAGCTCAATCTGCGTTAATCGTCCGCAAACTTTTGACTTCACTGCTAAGCTTAGCGTCTTTGTCTTACATTTAACTCTCTGTTTTACACTTGACTGAAATCACAACAAGTGACATCAAATTGGCGGTTGCGTACTAAATTTCGGCGTATACACATCTTATAGGATTGAGCCATCCTGTTAGTTCAACATCCTTGGTCTTAACTTATTCGTTGGATTTTTATTGAACAAGATATATTTTCTTCCAGCTAGAAGAAACCTTAATCAAAGAATAGGAAGATGTATTACATCCTCGGGAAACCATAAGACGCATGTTATGAAGATAGTATGAAGTTATTCGTGTCAGTGCAGACTATACAGGGTGAAATACGTATAATGGACGATTATAGAATGATCAACACACAACTAGTGAATGTGGTAATGGAGAGATGTTTATACGGATATTCGCAAGGTAGTTTACAACTTTACTTTACATAAGGTAGAATGACCAGACGTACGGAATTTTGCTGTGTTGTACAGATACGCGCGTGTACAGCAAACGTACAGCATTCACAATTTTATTATTGAATATGCGATTGATTTCAATCTTTTGCAATATCTTTGAATATCTTTTGCAATGAGTAGCGTAGTGGCAGACATTCATGTTATAGATTTGTCTGTTATCGACTGAAAGAACATCACTTCTGCAGTTGCACTTCTATGAATTACCGACTTTTACGCTATTGTTAAAATTATGTTCTTAGTGCAACCCGAATTAATTCATATTCAGAGATAAAGTATTTCTTTATAACAAATTTAACTTGAGCAAAATATCATGTGTCATATTTTTGAAGAGGAAACATTAATGTATGAATATTAATTTTCCTCTGTCTCTTATAGAAGCAGAAGTCTCCCTTTAAAGGCGTTCAGTTTGGTCCATCTTGTACATGCGTTGCATGTGTACGGCATTAAAAGTTAAAAAATCTGGTCACCCTACATAAAGTAGTTTTTCAAAAGAGCCAAAAAAGGAATTTTTAGTGTAAAAAATAACTATGTGTAATTGTATTTCTTGATGATCCTTTGGTTTTTTGAAACAAATCTTTGATTAAAATTTATTTACAATTTAGATGCTAAAATATCATATATTTGCATAGGGGAGAGTGGGGCAAGACGAGGTACTTAAGGTTTGGAGGTTAATAAAATCCAGAATTTCGTTCATAGAGAAAAATACTCTTAGTTTATATAATCTTCGATGATTAAACTTTAAGATTTTTGGCAAGAACGGAATACTAATTCACTCATTTTAACATAATCAACGATTAAACATAAAAAGTCATTTCACCCCATCTTGCCCTACCTGTGGGGCAAGATGGGGAACAAGATATTATATACGTGAAACAAGGTAAAATGTAACTAAATTAACATTATTAAAGGGTGTTTATCAGATTCTCATAATACGCAAACATGGAGTGTCTCATCGACATCATCATTTAACACAAGGACATTAATTTTCTACGTTTTCTTGTTTTTGGTGTTTTATCATACAATTCTCCCTTTTTTACTCGGTTTTTCCTCTTTCTTTTTGTGTCCTTCAGCTTTCTTCCTAAGACGCAGTTCCCTACCTTACGTCACTTCCCCGTATTATCTCATCCGCCATTAAATGAAGAAGTTAAGACGGGGTACCCCATATTGCGCCATTGGACACTTTTGCAAAAAAATAATAATAATGCAATTGCACGCTTCAAATGAACTTAAAAAGGTACTCATGTTTAATACTCATTTCTTACTAATTTCATGAAACTAACACTTGTATGAAGTCACCGCATCGTTTGATAACTATCGCCCGATGAAATTATGCATAAATTATAAGAAAATTCGACATAACAGGATTTTGCTCGACACCATGGCAATGCGACTTCCTACATTATTGGTTATCAATTGATAAGATGAAGAGGAACTAATAAAAGCTCTCGTTACTTGTAGCGTTGCATAAAAGTGCTTTATTGCAAGTATAAACCGGGTACCCCATCTTATCCCACTTCCCCATCTTGCCCCACCCACCCCTATAATACGTTTGTTCATTATAAATCTGTTGTTATAACATGGCAGATCTTTCGGCACTATACTAACATCAAACAGAATGACCCAGTTTCAAAGTTCGAAACAATACAATGAATTCAATGAAGATTACCAAGAAACATTTCAAGAAAAAGAGCTAAGAAATGCCAACACAGTTTTTTTTAATGTAGCTTCCAACTTCTTAGTCTTAGAATGAACTAGGGTAAATGCACTGGTTAGCCGACCGGCACTGGATCTCGACCATTTTATCATTTAAATTCAAATAATAAGAAATATATTCGCTATACTTCAGAAAGGTGTGCATATTTGATTTTATACATCTATAGCACTTTTACAATTGTTCTCAAATTGGAGCCAAAAATCTACATTATTCCGTGAAAAATCAGTAAATACATGTCTATTGCGATGACAGTATAGTTTCATGTATAGTGTAAAAAAGTGTCAACCGAACTCAGCCAGAAAATAGTAAATAATTTTGATTTTAAACACGTTAGGTGATCATATTATGGTTTATATCTATTATTAGTTACAGTTGCTTATATATTTTAAGAAAAAATAGGCTCACAGTAAGTTTTTTGCTTAATATTTGGTGGTCGTCAACCAATATTAAAATAATTGCCTTTTTCAGTTCTCGACCAAAATAGTCGAGAATCAGTAAGCTTTAAAAAAAATTAATTGTTTTGGTAATATCATCTATTTAAGAATTGTTGGTATTTTTGTGTATACTTCAATTAATTTATATATCTACTTTTTAAGTTTTAGTTTGCGCCCATTAAATTAGACCAAAGTATTCTTTTTCTACACTCTTGTTATAGGTGGTCGAAAATCAATTAGTTCTCGACCACATCAACAAGGAAATTGATTAATGTCACTTTCTTTATTTGTAAAAAATAATAATCTATTTTTTGTAAGTTCCTATTTACGTTTGTTTAGTGAAAAATATGTGTATACTTATATTAAATTGTTTGAATTTATGTTTTTCTCTAATGAAATCCATTGTTCTAAATATATTTTCTTAGAAATTAGTCCAATTTGTGGTGGTCGAGAACTAATATAAAATGGTCGAGAACTCCGCGCAGTGGTCGAGAAGTAGTGATATTGTACTTTTTTTTATTTTTATTGAAATTTTAATAAATATTGTTGAAAGAAAGAAAAAAGCATGCTTGCACATTGTTAAGAACTCAATGAGGAATCGTTGAAGTCTAGGTGTACGAAAATCATTTTTCGACATGTAAAATACATTCAAAGTCAATTTTTTTGTTAACTGGTCGAGAACCAATGCATTGACCCTATAACACATCGTTGGAAACTAGATTTTATGAATTATAATATGTTGAAAAAGTCATTGCGATAGCACTATTAATAAGGGTGCTACGCAAGAGAAAGTATTTAGGTCTGTGTTACGTTCGAAATAAATAAATGTTAAGATACAATATTTTAAGAAATTTATTGTATCGTTTATAAAATTACATCTGGAAAATTGGAGTTATTTATAAACTTTTCCGAAGGTCACGATTGAAACAGGTTTTTAGCGAGTTTGGGGTTGGAAGTATTTTTGTAATCGGAGTTCAGTTGTCGTTAGTTCTTGTAACGAGGAAGCTTTAAACCGTAAGATTTTCAAAAAGAAAATCTTACGGGTTAAGCGCGTTAACGAAATTATAAGTTGGTGATTATACCAGTTGAAATTCAAGATTTCGACGATAGTTTTCATTTGTACTTGATTGAAGTTTTAGCCGGAATTTGGTCGTTGAAGCACGTGGAATTACCTTTTAAGAGATTTTATAGCTAACCTGTAAGAGTTCCTAAATTTTATTACATTATTCAATTAATTATGAGAGAAAATATGTTACATATAAACCTGTTTTAAGTGGGATTTTTTCGATGGACGCAGGTTTAGAAGACATTTTATTTCTGGTACCTATCCGACTAAAGATCCTGTTTAATCACGCCGTTTATTCTAAGACGAGATATTTTCCATTGCTGGGTCCAGTTTTTCTTTCCGCATCTGAAAAAGAGAACTAGAAGTATCGTAAGTATTATTAAATTTATTCCTTACCTAAAAAGTTCCCGATGTCACTCTCTCCTGATCTTCCTAAAGAATTGTTAGTCAGTTTATTCGTAGCATCTGCTATCACGAAAAATCAATAAAATTTTCTAAATGTAGCGTCCAAATTCTTAGTGCTAGGTCTACTATCATGAAAAACCACCAGTTTTTTAAATGTAGCTTCCAAATTCTTAGTGCTAGAGTGTAGCAGTGCTGGGCTATAATATACTGAAAGAGTCTATAGACGAATGTATGTAGGTCTACTTTAATAAAATATCAACAAAGTTTTCTAAATGGAGCTTTCAAGTTCTTAGTGTTAATGCCCATTTACACTTTGATTAGAGCGAGTGTAAATGATTAGCGATTGGTGGTTTTTGTGAACGATTAGTTCAAGTGTGTAGTGCGAGTATTGTCCACTGTACTGTTTAGCTACTGCGCTTATACCTCAACGGTCGAGCGTCGAAACAGCAAGTATGAGATACTGAAAGAAGTATTAAACGCGGTGGTGTCTAAATCCGAAGAACTCTTGGAATCGAAACTTACACGACCAAGCAGATTATGGGAACGAAAGTGGATAACCAGAAGACTCGTTCATGGCGCACGCTATCAACTCCTTAAGGAATTGGCGTCTGAAGATACCATGGAATACTACTTTGCTATCTGGATGACTGAAGCGTCATTTAATACATTACTCAATCTTGTCGCACCTGTTATTCAGAAATCTGATACATTTATGAACCCTGCTTTATTGGCACAAGTGAAATTGCACGCTATTTTATACTTGTTGGCAAATGGAATTAGTTTACGCTGTTTGCAACACCTATTCAGAATAGCAAAGTCGACCACCTGTAAATTTATATCAGAAGTATGTCCAAACGTTTTTAGTAGCATGTCCAAACGTGTTTAGTAGAAGGCAAGTTGCAAGTGCAAGGCGTGCGAGATGTAGCTACTCGCAAAAGAATAGAAGCCGGTTCTATTCACTGATAACTAATCACTCGCACTTAATTACTAATCACTCGCATTCATCAATTGCGGTCCACACGTGTTTACTCCTAATCACTAAGCACCTGCACTAATCACTTGCACTCGCACTAATCAAAGTGTAAATGGGCCTTTAGAGTGAACACACAAAAACAATAGTAAAACTAATTAATTCAAAAAACTAATTTATCTACCTAATAATCTTCTTCGTCCTCATAAATAATAACATTCTTGTAATTTATCCCCCGATCGGGGGTAGATCCATTTGTTATAAGCGGCGAGGGTCGCTTCAAAATATGTGCATTCGTAACGTCCTGTGTAACGCGTGTATGTGTATGTTGTGCCGAGGCGGTATATTCACGTACGGCCATAAAGATTCATCGCGCCGATACCCGGCCATGAATTATTAATACCCCCGTGCGGGGGGACCTTTCGGGGCCTCCGCCGACCGACCCCCGAGCGACCGGTGGCGGCGGACGAACCGGCCCGGCCCGTTAGTTAACCAACCTGAATTCATTAAATTCCATTTGTTAGATAACCAAAGACTATTAAATAAAGTCTCCACGATTTTTAAAATTTGGTAAAAATTTTTAAAAGTTAGGTTAAAAAAAAATTTAGTCACCTTTAAATTTTTTTTTAATTTTTTGGGTAATAATTAGAACAAAATTGACTTTTTTATTACAAAATAGAATATTTTAGCTTTCTATTAATACAAATTTCATTTCTTAATTTAAAAGAATAAAGTCTCCACGATTTTGTAAATTTGGTAAAAATTTTTATGTTAGGAAAAATTTTAGTCAACTTTATGATTTTTTTAAATTTTTTGGGTAATAATTAGGAAAAAATTGACTTTTTTATTAGAAAATAGAATATTTTAGCTTTCAATTTGTATAAATTTCATTTCTTAATTTAAAAGAATAAAGTCTCCACGATTTTTTTAATTTGGTAAAAATTTTTAGGTTAGGAAAAATTTTAGTCAACTTTATGAATTTTTTTAATTTTTTGGGTAATAATTAGGAAAAAATTGACTTTTTTATTAGAAAATAGAATATTTTAGCTTTTAATTAATACAAATTTTATTTCTTAATTTTAAAAAATAAAGTCTCCACGATTTTTTAAGTTTGGTAAAAATTTTTAGGTTAGGAAAAATTTTAGTTAACTTTATGATTTTTTTTTAATTTTTTGGGTAATAATTAGGAAAAAATTGACTTTTTTATTACAAAATAGAATGTTTTAGGTTTCAATTTATACAAATTTTATTTCTTAATTAAAAAAAATAAAGTCTCCACGATTTTTTTAATTTGGTAAAAATTTTTAGGTTAGGAAAAATTTTAGTCAACTTTATGATTTTTTTTTAATTTTTTGGGTAATAATTAGGAAAAAATTGACTTTTTTTATTAAAAAATAGAATATTTTAGATTTTAATTAATAAAAATTTTATTTCTTAATTTAAGAAAATAAAATCTCCACGATTTTTTAAATTTGGTAAAAATTTTTAGGTTAGGAAAAATTTTAGTCAACTTTATGAATTTTTTTAATTTTTTGGGTAATAATTAGGAAAAAATTGACTTTTTTATTAAAAAATAGAATATTTTAGCTTTTAATTAATACAAATTTTATTTCTTAATTTTAAAAAATAAAGTCTCCACGATTTTTTTAATTTGGTAAAAATTTTTAGGTTAGGAAAAATTTTAGTCAACTTTATGAATTTTTTTAATTTTTTGGGTAATAATTAGGAAAAAATTGACTTTTTTATTAAAAAATAGAATATTTTAGATTTTAATTAATAAAAATTTTATTCCTTAATTTAAGAAAATAAAGTCTCTACGATTTTTTAAATTTGGTAAAAATTTTTAGGTTAGGAAAAATTTTAGTCAACTTTATGAATTTTTTTAATTTTTTGGGTAATAATTAGGAAAAAATTGACTTTTTTATTAGAAAATAGAATATTTTAGCTTTCAATTAATACAAATTTCATTTCTTAATTTAAAAGAATAAAGTCTCCACGATTTTTTAAATTTGGTAAAAATTTTTAGGTTAGGAAAAATTTTAGTCAACTTTATGATTTTTTTAATTTTTTGGGTAATAATTAGGAAGAAATTGACTTTTTTATTAAAAAATAGAATATTTTAGGTTTCAATTAATACAAATTTCATTTCTTAATTTAAAAAAATAAAGTCTCCACGATTTTTTAAATTTGGTCAAAATTTTTAAAAGATAGGTTAAAAAATTTAGTCACTTTTAAAATTTTTTTTAATTTTTTGGGTAATAATTAGGAAAAAATTGACTTTTTTATTACAAAATAGAATGTTTTAGGTTTCAATTTATACAAATTTTATTTCTTAATTTAAAAAAATAAAGTCTCCACGATTTTTTTAATTTGGTAAAAATTTTTAGGTTAGGAAAAATTTTAGTCAACTTTATGATTTTTTTTTAATTTTTGGGTAATAATTAGGAAGAAATTGACTTTTTTATTAAAAAATAGAATATTTTAGGTTTCAATTAATACAAATTTCATTCTTTAATTTAAAAAAATAAAGTCTCCAAGATTTTTTAAATTTGGTCAAAATTTTTAGGTTAGGAAAAATTTTAGTCAACTTTATGATTTTTTTTAATTTTTTGGGTAATAATTAGGAAAAAATTGACTTTTTTATTACAAAATAGAATGTTTTAGCTTTCAATTAATACAAATTTCATTTCTTAATTTTAAAAAATAAAGTCTCCACGATTTTTTTAATTTGGTAAAAATTTTTAGGTTAGGAAAAATTTTAGTCAACTTTATGAATTTTTTTAATTTTTTGGGTAGTAATTAGGAAAAAATTGACTTTTTTATTAGAAAATAAAATATTTTAGCTTTCAATTAATACAAATTTCATTTCTTAATTTTAAAAAATAAAGTCTCCACGATTTTTTAAATTTGGTCAAAATTTTTAGATTAGGAAAAATTGTAGTCAACTTTATGATTTTTTTAATTTTTTGGGTAATAATTAGGAAAAAATTGACTTTTTTATTACAAAATAGAATGTTTTAGGTTTCAATTTATACAAATTTTATTTCTTAATTAAAAAAAATAAAGTCTCCACGATTTTTTTAATTTGGTAAAAATTTTTAAAAGTTAGATTAACCGCCAAAAACTTTAATTTTTAAATGAATAGTTCATCATTTTTAATTCCCATGCTCAATTTGACATTTAATTGATGTAACACAAGTCGAGTATAATCAGTATAAATGTAGGAAGATGTTAATTTATTAACGACCCCTTTAATGTTCAAATCCAGGTATGGTAAGTCACGATCACCCTTCACCTTCATCACATCATGATTTTATAGGGTTGAATTAGTTCACCATCGTTAACTAAACTAGACAGTGATGTGTTTTCCCCCTAAAAACATCCAAGATTTTAAATTTAATTTGTTACCCGTCCTAATCTCATAATTACCTCACTCCCTCTTCATTCCTTCGTCCCCTCATCCCCCTAAAACCGTTTAATTAAGTTTTCGCGCGTTAATTCGGGCTAAATGTGCGAAGCTATGAAGGGAATAAATTTAAGCTCTTAAAAAGTCTTAACGAGCTTTGGTAAAAAATTGTTTTGGGGTTAAATTTTTTTTTTTTTTTCTTTAAAGGAAGATTACTTTTAAAGATTATTTTTTAAGATTTAATTTCTTTTGAAGATTTCATTTCTTTTTAAGATTTGGTTTCTTTTGTGTCCATAAACACCCTTCGAAGGTCGTAAATTGGGGGTTGTTCTTGGATCGCGTAGTCAACGTTGCGGATCGTGGGGTGTATTTTGAATCCTAGATGAATCTGCGCACCCTCACGTTTCCGGTGTCGCTTGCACAATGCAGCTTCCGGTCTCGTGACAATTGACTGACGCAATACGCGTAACCAACCCTCATGAAAAATCCCCAAACCCATCTTTCTATATTCTAAGTTATTATCCAATCCTAACATCTAACCCAACACTTAAAAAAAATTTTTAATTCTTTAGAAATTTTCCCAAATAACATTTTTCAAAATTAATTTTCCCTATTAATCACAATTATCACCATCTTTATCCAAAAAATCGTATTACAATCCTTAAATCAAACTAAAAGCGAAGTTTCAAACCAAAATGTTAAATGTAACCACCCTTCGTTAGATGGCGCTACTTAAAAAGATCTCAAGACCCAAACTAAAAGCTAAGTTTGAAACCAAAACTTTAATTTCAATCACCCTTCGTTAGATAGCGCTAAATCTAATAAAATCTAATAATTTTTTTTTTAATTTTTAAAATTGAGTAAATTTTCTAAAAAAAATTAGGTTAAAACCTGTCAAAATTTTTTTACCAACTTTGGGAATTTTTTTAATTTTTTTGGTAAGACTTAGAAAAAATCCGTCTTTTTTAATTAAATTTATTATATTTTAACTGTAATTTTCTAAAAAATCTTTTCTTAATTTTAAAAAATGAATTTTTGGCGATTTTTTAAATTTTTTGACGTTTTCTAAAAAAATTATAACCTATCAAAAAATTTTTTATCAACTTTGGGAATTTTTTTAATTTTTTTGGTAAGACTTAAAAAAAATCCCCCTTTTCTAATTAAATTTGTAATCTTTTAACTTTCATTTTCTAAAAAATCTTTTCTTAGTTTTAAAAAATAAATTTGTGGCGATTTTTTAAATTTTTTGAGATTTTCTAAAAAAATTATAACCTATCAAAAATTTTTTTATCAACTTTGGGAATTTTTTTAATTTTTTTGGTAAGACTTAGAAAAAATCCACCTTTTTTAATTAAATTTAGAATGTTTTAACTTTTATTTTTTAGAAAATCTTTTCTTAGTTTTTAAAAATAAATTTTTAGCGATTTTTTAAATTTTTTGAGATTTTCTAAAAAAATTATAACCTATCAAAAAATTTTTATCAACTTTGGGATTTTTTTTAATTTTTTTGGTAAGACTTGGAAAAAATCCGTCTTTTTTAATTAAATTTGGAATGTTTTAACTTTCATTTTCTAAAAAAATTTTTCTTAGTTTTGAAAAATAAATTTGTGGCGATTTTTTAAATTTTTTGAGATTTTCTAAAAAAATTATAACCTATCAAAAATTTTTTATAAACTTTGGGAATTTTTTTAATTTTTTTGGTAAGACTTAGAAAAAATCCACTTTTTTTAATTAAATTTAGAATGTTTTAACTTTCATTTTCTAAAAAATCTTTTCTTAGTTTTTAAAAATAAATTTTTGGCGATTTTTTAAATTTTTTGAGATTTTCTAAAAAAATTATAACCTATCAAAAATTTTTTATCAACTTTGCGAATTTTTTTAATTTTTTTGGTAAGACTTAGAAAAAAATCGTCTTTTTTAATTAAATTTGGAATGTTTTAACTTTCATTTTCTAAAAAATCTCTTCTTAGTTTTTAAAAATAAATTTTTGGCGATTTTTTAAATTTTTTGAGATTTTCTAAAAAAATAACCTATCAAAAATTTTTTATCAACTTTGGGAATTTTTTTAATTTTTTTGGTAAAACTTAGAAAAAATCCACCTTTTTTAATTAAATTTGGAATGTTTTAACTTTCATTTTCTAAAAAATCTTTTCTTAGTTTTTAAAAATAAATTTGTGGCGATTTTTTAAATTTTTTGAGATTTTATAAAAAAATTATAACCTATCAAAAATTTTTTATCAACTTTGAAAATTTTTTTAATTTTTTTGGTAAGACTTAGAAAAAATCCACCTTTCTTAATTAAATTTGGAATGTTTTAACTTTCATTTTCTAAAAAATCTTTTCTTAGTTTTGAAAAATAAATTTTTGGCGATTTTTTAAATTTTTTGAGATTTTCTAAAAAAATTATAACCTATCAAAAATTTTTTATCAACTTTGGGAATTTTTTTAATTTTTTTAGTAAGACTTAGAAAAAATCCACCTTTTTTAATTAAATTTGGAATGTTTTAACTTTCATTTTCTAAAAAATCTTTCCTTAGTTTTAAAAAATAAATTTGTGGCGATTTTTTAAATTTTTTGAGATTTTTTAAAAAAATTATAACCTATCAAACATTTTTTATCAACTTTGGGAATTTTTTTAATTTTTTTGGTAAGACTTAGAAAAAATCCGTCTCTTTTAATTAAATTTGGAATGTTTTAACTTTCATTTTCTAAAAAAATCTTTTCTTAGTTTTAAAAAATAAATTTTTGGCGATTTTTTAAATTTTTTGAGATTTTCTAAAAAAATTATAACCTATCAAAATTTTTTTATCAACTTTGGGAATTTTTTTAATTTTTTTGGTAAGACTTAGAAAAAATCCACCTTTTTTAATTAAATTTAGAATGTTTTAACTTTCATTTTCTAAAAAATCTTTTCTTAGTTTTAAAAAATAAATTTGTGGCGATTTTTTAAATTTTTTGAGATTTTCTAAAAAAATTATAACCTATCAAAAATTTTTTATCAACTTTGGGAATTTTTTAAATTTTTTTGGTAAGACTTAGAAAAAATCCACCTTTTTTAATTAAATTTGGAATGTTTTAACTTTCATTTTCTAAAAAAATCTTTTCTTAGTTTTAAAAAATAAATTTTTGGCGATTTTTTAAATTTTTTGAGATTTTCTAAAAAAATTATAACCTATCAAAAATTTTTTTTATCAACTTTGGGAATTTTTTTAATTTTTTTTGTAAGACTTAGAAAAAATCCGTCTTTTTTAATTAAATTTGGTGTGTTTTAACTTTCATTTTCTAAAAAATCTTTTCTTAGTTTTAAAAAATAAATTTTTGGCGATTTTTTAAATTTTTTGAGATTTTCTAAAAAAATTATAACCTATCAAAAATTTTTTATCAACTTTGGGAATTTTTTTAATTTTTTTGGCAAGACTTAGAAAAAATCCGTCTGTTTTAATTAAATTTGGAATGTTTTAACTTTCATTTCCTAAAAAATCTTTTCTTAGTTTTAAAAAATAAATTTTTGGTGATTTTTTAAATTTTTTGAGATTTTCTAAAAAAAATTATAACCTATCAAAAATTTTTTATCAACTTTGGGAATTTTTTTAATTTTTTTGGTAAGACTTAGAAAAAAATCGTCTTTTTTAATTAAATTTGGAATGTTTTAACTTTTATTTTTTAGAAAATCTTTTCTTAGTTTTAAAAAATAAATTTTTGGCGATTTTTTAAATTTTTTGAGATTTTCTAAAAAAAATTATAACCTATCAAAAATTTTTTATCAACTTTGGGAATTTTTTTAATTTTTTTGGTAAGACTTCTAAATCTATTCTAAATATCTAAGTTTCGAACCAAAATTTTTTAATTGTAACCACCCCTCGTTAGATGTCGCGCCGATTAACGCGGTTTTATTGATTTTTAAAGCCAACACAAACATAGACGTGAGGAAATCGTCGCCCACACGATGAAACTAAAAGAAAATTCGTGTTTAATTCGCCTACGAAAACACACAAATGATTTCCAGTAATCCCACCCTTTTTTTGTCGGTCGGTTGAGATTTCTTAGGGGTTAAAATAGATGGATAGTGGAGGTAGGGGTGACGTAATAGCGCCGACGTCGCGGCGCTGTCGTCGTCCATGATGTCCGTCTGTCGTCGGCGTTAACACTTTCGCGTAGTCGAGAGATCGTTGAAGATGGTGTCGGGGAAGATGATGAGGAAAATGTTGAGGGTGAGATCCTCAAACCGGTGGTGATAAGGAAGAAATCGAAAGGGTGATTAAGAGGTTGGTTTGGGAAAAACATGGTAGGGATGGCGAGCATGGACGACCACGAGAGAAAAATCGTAATGGAGTTTTGTCATCTGTTGGAAAAGTCGAAGCAACTTTTTAATGGGTTAAGGTAAAAAATTAAAAAAAAAAATTAATAGATATTAAGTTATAGATTTGTATGGATTTTTAGGGATCTTCCACAGTATGGTCACAAACAGTGGCAGGCTTACTTTGGAAGGACTTTCGATATATATACTAAGTTGTGGAAGTTTCAACAGCAACATCGTCAAGTTTTGGATAGTAAATATGGGTTGAAACGGTGGCAAATTGGGGAGATTGCTTCTAAGATTGGTCAACTTTATTACCATTATTAGTAAGTAAAATGAGATAAATGATTTTTTTACAAAAGATTTGGTGCTTTTTTTTGAAAAAATTTAGTGTTTTTTGGAAACAAATTTCTTTGAGAAAAAATTTTGTGTTTTTTTTTGGGGAAAAATGTAGTGTTTTTTGGAAAAAAAATTTATTTAATTTGGAGTAAAAGTTAGTTCGAGGGGAAAAAAGTAGGAAATATTGGATCGCATTAGAAATCGTTCCAACACCCGCTGGCGCTTTTTCAATATCGGGGAAACACTGCAGGAAAATAAAAGTTTCTAAAACTTACTTATTACGGGCGACCAATCGTTTCAACTGGCAAGGAAACTTACCACTTTGGGTTTTGGAACTTTTTCGAATGTGGAAATGGATTATTTTTAGGGATTTGATAGTCGATCTTTTAAACTATCACTAAATCTTAAAATATCATCCTCAATGATTTACTTATTTAACTTTTTTTTTAGATTCTTTTTTAATGTTTGGTTTAATTTACAGTTTTAATTGTATGATTTCATTAGAAAATAGTGACAACTGGAAACCAAACGATTTTGAAATTTGTGGTACTTAAAAAATTATAAAATAAGGTTTTATTGATACTAGAATGAAGCTTATGCTATATCGAGCTTTCATCATTCCTTTGAAACCTCATTTTTCGTTTTGGAGGGATTTTGCGAGTCTCAAAGTCTTCAGACTTGTCAATTTCCGATTTTTTTTTTGTAAATGTGTTTGAATAAATACTCACGAGTACCGTAATTTAAACATTCTTGAAGAATACCAAGGAAATGGCATGATAGTCTGTTATGAACGATTTCGTAAAAAGAATTGGAAATTACATCCAACCCGATGGAGGTACCATCTTTATAACGTTATCTTCCACATTTGATGCACATCTTAAATGGCATAGTGTAAGCTTTCTTTTGGTATTAAGGAAATCTTATCTTGTAAATGCTTTACAGGAACACTAATTTAAAAATCATTCGGTTTCCATTTGTAAAGGAATAAACTAAGACCCCTCTCCATAACTTTGCCGAGTAACCTTTCGTCTTTCTTTAAACTTCTTTAAAAATTCGTTCAAAATCGACAAAATTCGTCATCATTCGTTCAAATTCGTTAAAAATTCGTCATAATTCATGTAATTTTGTATAAAATTCGTTCAAAATCGACAAAATTCGTTCAAATTCATTAAAAATTCATCATAATTCTTTCAAATTTGACAAAATTCTTTAAAAATTCATCATCATTCATGTAATTTTTCATAAAATTCGTTCAAAATTGACAAAATTCGTTAAAAATACTTCATAATTCGTTCAAATTCGTTAAAAATTCGTCATAATTCTTTCAAATTTGATCAAATTCTTTAAAAATTCGTCATAATTTGTTCAAATTTGACAAAAGTCTTTAAAAATTCGTCATCATTCACGTGATTTTTTATAAAATTCGTTCAAAATCGACAAAATTCGTTAAAAATTGGTCATAATTTGTTCAAATTCGTTAAAAATTCGTCATAATTCTTTCAAATTTGACAAAATTCTTTAATAATTCGTCATAATTCATGTAATTCTTTATGAAATTCGTTCAAATTCGACAAAATTCGTCAAAATTATTTAAAAATTCGTCATAATTCGTTCAAATTTAACATTTTTTAAAAATTCGTCATAATTCGTGTAATTATTTATGAAATTCGTTCAATTTCAAGAAAATTCATTAAAATTCTTTAAAAAGTCGTCATCATTCGCGTTAATTTTAAAAAATTCGCTTTAATTAATCAAAAATACGTCGTAATTTGTGTTAGTTTTATAAAATTCCTTCAAATTCGTGAAAATTCTTTAAAAATTCGTCATTATTCTTTCAAATTTGACAAAATTCTCTAAAAATTCGTTATAATTCGTGTAATTCTTTATGAAATTCCTTCAAATTCGACAAAATTCTTTAAAAGTTCGATCAAATCCGACAAAATTCGTCATAATTCGTGTAATTCTTTATAAAATTCGTTTAAATTCGATAATATTCGTTAAAAATTCGTCATTATTCGTTCAAATTTGACAAAATTCTTTAAAAATTCGTCATAGTTCGTTCAAATTTGACATTTTTTTTTAATTCGTCATAGTTTGTGTAATTATTTATGAAATTCGTTCAAATTCGAGAAAATTCATCAACATTCTTTAAAAAGTCGTCATCATTCGCGTTAATTTTAAAAAGTTCTTAGAAAATTCGCTTTAATTAATCAAAAATTCATCGTAATTTGTGTTAGTTTTATAAAACTCATTCAAATTCGTGAAAATTCTTTAAAAAGTCGTCATTATTCGTTCAAATTTGACAAAATTCTTTAAAAATTCGTCAATATTCGTTCAAATTTGACATAAAATTCTTCAAAAATTCGTCATAATTCGTTCAAATTCGACATTTTTTTTTAAATTCGTCATAATTCATGTAATTATTTATGAAATTCGTTCAAATTCGAGAAAATTCATCAAAATTCTTTAAAAATTCGTCATCATTTGCGTTAATTTTAAAAGGTTGTTAAAAAATTCGCTTTAATTAAACAGAAATTCGTCGTAATTTGTGTTAGTTTTATAAAATTCGTTCAAATTTGATAAAATTCTTTAAAAATTCGTCATCATTCGCGTTAATTTTAAAAAGTTCTTAAAAAATTCGCTGTAATTAATCAAAAATTCGTCGTAATTTGTTAATTTTATAAAATTCGTTCAAATTTGACAAAAATTCGTTAAAAATTGGTCAAAATTCGCTCAAATTTGACATTTTTTTAAAATTCATCATAATTCATGTAATTATTTATGAAATTCGTTTAAATTCGAGAAAATTCATCAAAATTCTTTAAAAAGTCGTCATCATTCGCGTTAATTCTAAAAAGTTCTTAAAAAATTCGCTTTAATTAATCAAAAATACATCGTCATTTGTGTTAGTTTTATTAAATTCGTTCAAATTCGTGAAAATTCTTTGAAAATTCGTCATAATTCGTTCAAATTTGACATTTTTTTAAAATTCGTCATCATTCGTGTAATTATTTATTAAATTCGTTCAAATTCGAGAAAATTCATCAAAATTCTTTAAAAAGTCGTCATCATTCATATTAATTTTAAAAAGTTCTTAAAAAATGCGCTTTAATTAATCAAAAATTGGTCGTAATTTGTTTTTTTTTATAAAACTCGGTCAAATTCGTGAAAATTCTTTAAAAATTCGTCATAATTCATGTATTTTTTATAAAATTCGTTCAAATTCGTTAAAAATTCGTCATAATTCTTTCAAATTTAACATTTTTTTTAATTCGTCATAATTCGTGTAATTATTTATGAAATTCGTTCAAATTCGAGAAAACTCATCAAAATTATTTAAAAGTTCGTCATCATTCGCGTTAATTTTAAAAAGTTCTTAAAAAATTCGCTTTAATTAATTGAATATTCGTCGTAATTTGTGTTAATTTTATAAAACTCATTCAAATTCGTGAAAATTCTTTAAAAAGTCGTCATTATTCGTTCAAATTTGACAAAATTCTTTAAAAATTCGTCAATATTCGTTCAAATTTGACATAAAATTCTCCAAAAATTCGTCATAATTCGTTCAAATTTGACAATTTTTTTTTAAAAATTCGTCATAATTCATGTAATTATTTATGAAGTTCGTTCAAATTCGAGAAAATTCATCAAAATTCTTTAAAAATTCGTCATCATTCGCGTTAATTTTAAAAAGTTGTTAAAAAATTCGCTTTAATTAAACAGAAATTCGTCGTAATTTGTGTTAGTTTTATAAAATTCGTTCAAATTTGATAAAATTCTTTAAAAATTCGGCAAAATTCGTTCAAATTTGACAAGATTCTTTAATTAAATTCGTTCAAATTTGACATTTTTTTAAAATTCGTTATAATTCGTGTAATCATTTATGAAATTCGTTCAAATTCGAGAAAATTCATTAAAATTCTTTAACAATTCGTCATCATTCGCGTGAATTTTAAAAAGTTCTTAAAAAAATCGCTTTAATTAATCAAAAATTCGTCGTAATTTGAGTCAGTTTTATAAAACTCGTTCAAATTCGTGCAAATTGTTTTAAAATTCGTCATTATTCATTCAAATTTGCAAAATTCTTTAAAAATTTGTTATAATTCGTGTAATTTTTTATGAAATTCGTTCAAATTTGACAAAATTCATCAAAATTCTTTAACAATTCGTCATAATTCGCGTTAATTTTAAAAAGTTCTTAAAAAATTCGCTTTAATTAATCAAAAATTCGTTGTAATTTGTGTTAGTTTTATAAAATTCGTTCAATTTCTTGAAAATTTGACAAAATTCTTTAAAAATTCATCATAATTCGTGTAATTCTTTATAAAATTCGACTAAATTCTTTAAAAATTCGATCAAATCCGACAGCATTCGTCATAATTTGTGTAATTCTTTATGAAATTCGTTCAAATTCGAGAAAATTCTTTAAAAATTTGTTTAAATTTCTACAATATTTTAAAAATTTTGCAATTTTGTTAAAACTTCCCACATTACTGTCAAAATTCTTTCAATTTTATTAAAAATTCGTCTACATTTTTTTAAAAATTACCGTAATATTTTAAAAATTTCTTTAATTCTGTTAAAAATTTGTTCAAATTTCTTCAATTTTGTTAAAAGTTCTTAAATTTTGATAAAAATTCGTATAAATTTCTGCAATATTTTAAAAATTCCTTTAATTCTGTTAAAAACTTGTTCAAATTTCTTCAATTTTGTTAAAGATTCGTCTAAATTCATTCAATATTTTAAAAATTCTTTCAGTTTTGTTAAAAATTAGTCGAAGTTTTTAAAAAAACTCCTTCAATTTTGTTAAAAATTCACTAAAATTTCTTCAATATTGAAAAAATTCTTTCAATTTTGTTAAAAATTCGTCTAAATTTGTTCAATATTTTAAAAATTCTTTCAGTTTTGTTAAAAATTAGTCGAAGTTTTTAAAAAACTCCTTCAATTTTGTTAAAAATTCACTCAAATTTTTCCAATACTGAAAAAATTCCTTCAATTTTGTTAAAAATTCGTCTAAATTCCTTCACTATTTTAAAAATTCTTTCAATTTTGTTAAAAATTCGTCCAAGTTTTTAAAAAACTCCTTCAATTTTATTAAAAATTCACTCATATTTTTCCAATATTGAAAAAATTCCTCCAATTTTGTTAAAAATCGGTTGAAATTCTTTCAATATTTTAAAAATTTCTTCATTTTTGCCCAAAATTCTCGATTCAATCTAATGTATCTAACTTAATCCATCCAACCTAACATGAATTTCTAATTTACATTTTCAAAATTTTTCAAATTTAATACAATCTCCCAAAAATTCAAAAATCTAAGTGAAATAAGTTGGGTTGAAGTAAAATTCAATCTAACCCAACCCAAGAATTTCTTCTAGCATAGATTTCTAGTTTAAATTTTCAATTTTTTGTTCAGTTTCAATAAAATTCTTAAATTTACAAAATCAAAATCTAATAAACAAAGATCTTAAATTTTATCATTCAATTCAAACTCAATAATCTCACCGAACCAAATCTTACCAAAACCTAACTTAAAAGAGATTTTAAATATTAATATTCAACTTTTTTTTTTCAGTTTAAGAACTAGTGAGACCAATTACTTGAACGAAGCGTATTCATTTTACGCGGCTATAAGAGGTAGAGCGTATTATTCAAGAGCAGCAAAAGAAGACAGGTAAATCCCAAGATTATAAAAAGATTTTATACTATCATTTTTCTAACATCTAACTTTTTTAATACCTAACTTTTTATCAAATTCTAATTTTAGATCCGAACTCATGGTAAAAAAACTACGTTACTACGCTCGATTTATCGTAGTCTGTTTATTATTACGCAGGATGAAACTCGTCCGTGAGTTGATAATCGAATTAGACAGGCATATAGCCGATTATACGAGCACGTACGAACCGGACGACCAAATCGAATGGAGTCTCGTTTTGGACGAGATCAAAGCCTTTATAAACGCCGATTCGTTGGTTTCGGTTTTACACCCGGATACGAATCCGATAGTTCTCTCTCATAGACTCAGTCCGTTAACAACGCCGCCGGTTGAGAAGTCTCAGTTTATGTCGTTAACGCTACAAGAAATTTTAATCGTCGGTAGCTCGTCGGAACAGGTTAAGTTTTCCGAGTTAACGATGGATATGTTCAGGATGATACAAACGCTCGAACGGGAACCGCAAGATGATTACAATCATATTTACGATGCTTCTCCGGCGCCTGGAAGGGTACCTTATGGTGTTCCCGGTGCTAAGGGGTTTATGGAAAATGGGGAACGACCGTCTAGAAGGGAAAATCCTCACAAATATTTGTTGTATAAACCGACTTTGAGTCAGGTTTTGGTGTTTTTAGCCAGTGGGTTTAAGGAGTTGCCGACGAACGGGGCTCTTTTATTGTATTTATCCGCGGATGGGTGTTTTTCAACTGTGAAACATCCGGAAGATATGGGGTATGATCTTGGGGGTGTTTTAACTAGTTCGAAACGGGAAGGAGAACATAAGAAGCAGAAAGAAGCGCATTGTTTGTATCCCGGGGATTTGTACCCTTTTACTAGACGTCCTCTTTTTGTTATTGTTGATTCGGATAATAGCTTCGTTTTTCAACATATTCCGAGATATTTTGGTCAACCTTTGGTTACGTTGATGTCTCCTCAAGATATACCACCAGCATTTCAAGGTAAATTAAGATTTATTTTTAATCTTTTTAGTTTACAAAGAATTCTTGAGATTATTTATCAAGATTTCAATTACTATAAAAATGATTAAAAATTTTGAGAGAATCAATTACATTGTTTATAATAGATATTCTAAAAATGTCACTTGAATTTCTTGCCTTTTAAAATTTTTAATTCATATATTGTAACAGTCATTAATTTGTGTTAGATTATTATACATTTTGATGGAGTTGGGTTGGATTGGATTTTGAGAAGTTAGGTTGGGTTAAATTTTTAAATTTTGGTCATCATATTAATTGAGACCATTTCCAACTAAACTTGTAATTTTTTCTTATTAAAATTGTATAAAATTTTTGACTTTAACTAAAAAAAAATAATTTGATTGATTGAAAAATACCCCAAAACTTTGGAAATTGCTTTTATGAATAAAACTAATAAAACTATTTGGTCTCGATTCAAAGCGAAGGACCTCTCATTGGAGAAATTTATCGTATGTTTACTAAAAAATGAAAAAATAGAAGATATTGTAGTAAAATCCAAGGAAATGAGAGAAAAACAATCGAGAAATAATTATTTAATGAGTTAAGTTAGATTGAATTTTAAATTTTTATTTATAAGGTGTTTCTTTTCGACAGAGAGTACTTTAAAGTATCAATACTGTTTCTTATGAAACCCAATTTAATAGTTCTTGGTAATTTTGATTCTTTATTCGGTTATTTAATGGCTTATTCATGATTGCGTCTGGGATTGTCAGTTATTATTCTTAAAAGTTCTTAACACTTTCACAACCGCATATTTGCACAGCGAAACTTCGTTAGTGGCCGGTAATATTTTGGATAATAATGAATAACAACGACTAGTCTACCAATGACACAACATAAGTGTCACCGGCATACAACGGATGGCATGCCTATGGCACCACATTGGTGTCAGCGGTTGTGAAAGTGTTAAAATGATACAAACTTTTGCAGCTGCAAGGGTTTGTTCTTTGTTCACAAAAAAAATAATAGCTTGTTCATAAGATTTTGAAAAGCTTCAAAGAAAAAAGTCTTAGTCGACCAAATTGTATAAGATTATGAGCTAATGCATATCGTCTCTACACTGATTTATAAAATCGTATAATTTAACCCTTTAATGCACACTTAATATTTAAAAAAAAATGACAAAAGACATTATTTTATTTAATATTTTAACGTATATACATGAATTAACAGACCAGATATGTATTAACAAAAAAAAATTAAGTAGAAATCCGTTCGAATGATCTTGAGTGTGCAGAGTTTGGTCTGTTTAACGCGTTACAATTAACTCGAGTGTTAATTGGTTACATTAAGGAATTAAAGCCGTGTTTGGATTTTGAAGTTGTACATCTATATGAATAAGACTCTGTTTTACAATTTGATTCCCAGCTGTTTTTGTACTGAATCGCTCCACCGACCTTCGTAGGGGTCAGAAACCTATCAAACTTGAACCACTCGTACAACTACGGTTATGTATCTGTATTGCATGTAGGAAATTTATTGCAAGATACGTATTTGTGCTTGCTAGATAGATCAAAAAGTGGTTCACACTATCTTGGTACTAGTTATTTCAACATCAACAAATCTCCTGGGGACTAATACAAAAGACTTACTGAGGTTTTAGTGACCCCAGGTATCCACGTGCAAAACTCTGCCAATCTTTAAGAAAAATATTCAACATAGTCGCGAACATTATTAACAAAATCATAGAAAATCCTTTAAAAAACCTTTAAAAAGTTTTTAATTAGTGGCGAAAATATGACTAAAAGGCCGGGTATCTACCGGATTGATTTGATTATAATCGAGCTAACTTACATCTGTTGCTAAGATTAGTCAGAACGATGGAAATCGCCAGTGTATTTTCATTGCTATATTTGACAACATATCAAGTGAAGAAAGCTGTTGAAGAAAAAGTAAACATCGTTACAAATACTGGATACTCCCATACATAAAAGGCAACTTTCATAGAGGTGATTTTATATGCGCACGGGAGCAAATACACTCAAATAGGATTCGAATTCAAAAACAACTCTCAAATGGAGTAACGACTACCGAACATGATTTTACAAATAGCGTCGGGTCCGACCGGTAGGCATACCACTTTAGTCGGAACCAACTAATATTGTATCAATGGACATCCGTCAATATAAAAATATAAGCACTACTTTGATCGGAGGATTCAAATCGCACCGATTTTGATCGAGCCCATCCAGTTGATCCAACCTAATTTATAAATATGTTTCAAACCTTTTCAAATTAAATTCACAATGAATTCTCAAACTAAGCTAAAACCAAAACAAGGAGTGCTGCTCTAAAAACCAAAACAGCTCTAAAGAAAAATACCCTCTATTAGATTGAATTTTAACGGAATGAGTTTTGCTATTTTAACACGTTAAGCGGCTCGATGTATTGAAATTACATGTAATCATGACGAATATATACGTCATAGCCGCTTAAGGGGTTAATATTTCATCAATATTGTTAATAAAACTAATCTAACTTAATTTAACCCAACCCAACTTCCATTAAACAATCATTATTGATGGTAAATCATTTTAAAAAGACGATGCACATGGAATAAAGAGGGGTTTCCTCCTACAAAAGCGCTGTATCTGCACCCTAGATAATTTGAAGAGTGGTAAAAGTTGTAGGCCATCTTTCAAAAGATTTAATATACTTACCATATTTAATACCTATTTGTTAGCGTGTCTAAATTACGTACATAATTACAAAACTGACTTGAAAACCTTTTCACAAACACAACGACTATATCGACCTATGCAACGAAAACTATTGTAAGTCATTTTTGATAGAACTGAGTCAGATATAAGTGTTTAAAGGTTTTGAACCGATTGCATTTTAAGAAATAAAATTTTCTAGGTAAAAATTTCCTACTTGGTTGCTATAGATATCTTATAGATGATTCCGAAAGGATTCGCCATAGAAGAATAGCAATTAATTCTGTTTTCTTTTCAAATTTTTCAAAATCACCATTTTGACTTACGATAGTTTTCGTTGCATAGGTCGATATATCGTCGTTTGAATGCAGAACCAGAGTAAGTCCATATTTTCTTAAAATCGGTTTTGGTCAGTAAATGATAGCTAATAGTACGCTTCGTTGCATGCAGAAGTATTATGAGTCCCAGCGCTCAGTTTCCCCTCCACTTCAATTAAGGTTTTGTAGTTTAAAATACTTAAATACACTCCGCATAAAAATTAACGCACCACAAAAAAAAATCCCAAAATTCAAAGTTCATTTTCTCTCAAGTCACTAGCCTAATTTAATTTTAGTTTTTTTGTAATATAGACTTTTTCTTCAGGAACAACCCAGAGTATAACATTTTTATTTAAACTTTAGTTTAAGACATGTACAGGGTGTGTAAGAAAGATATCGTTTTTTCATCGATCTTTGGAACACTTGTGGGCTGTTTGAAATGCACCGTCTCATGACTACCATAATCAAAAGGTATTCCAGTCTTTTCTTAACCATTTGTTTTTTGAATCATGTGTTTATCTGTTTATGCAAGCAAACAGTGGACTTTTTAAAATTGACTGACTAATTTATTGAAAGAGTACAGAAACAAATTAAACATGTAAGCCAAGGTAGGCCAAGGAGAAGAACGATTTATTTGAAAAATTAAAAAAGAAATTTAACATTTTTAAACCTAAGAAGTTACATCAAGTAACAAAAAAAATTAGTAGCGCGTATTTCCGCCCCTAGACCGTATGACGGCCTCACAGCGACGTCTCATGCTTAAATATAAACGCCGTATTTCATTTTGATCGATGTTGTCCCAAATTTCTCTTACATATCTCTCAACATCATCAAGAGAAGCAGCGAGCGGTTGATGATTTCTTAGTTTCTTGCCAATGCTATCCCACACGTGCTCAATGGGATTGAGGTCTGGGCTATGAGGAGGCCAGTTTAGGATCTCTATACCAACTTCGTGCAAGTAATCCTGCAATATCCGAGCAACATGTGGTCTAGCATTGTCTTGCATCAACAAGAAATCGTTTCCAATGTACCCAGCAAATGGGACTACATGTTCTGCTAAAATCTCATTGATGTATCGTTGACTGTTTAGAGAGGCTCCTCGTAATAATAACAGTTCTGTTTGAACGGTTAAGGAAATTCCTCCCCAAAATATCACAGAACCTCCATTAAATGAAACCGTAGGACGAATATTGCATTGTTCGTATCGTTCGTTTGCCCGTCTAAGAACTTGTACTCGGCGATCAGACGAGTAAAGGCAATATCTGGTTTCGTCGGTAAACAGAACATACTCTCAATCTCGAAGCGTCCAATGGGCCTGTCCACCATTTTTCAATTTTTATTGCATTGGATAGAGCAGAAAAAAAAAGTTTCTCCGTATTTTTGCGATTTTTTCATAGCTTATCCCATCGTTCAGAAAAAAATCATAAAGTCGGCCAATTTAAAAGAGCGTTTAAACAAGGTACTCTGTGACGTCGGAGCGTTCAATCCCCTCTACCAAAAAACCCGTTCAAATGGTCTGAAGTTGTACGGCAAAACGGTTTGTTTACGGGCGGAAATCACCAGATGCTAATGATAATATGTGTTTTATGGCTAGGTTATTTTTTGCGTATTTACGTGTTGTTTACTTCCTTATATGAACTTTTGAGGTGTATATAGCAAATAATACACATATTAATAACAAAGAAAAATAATTTGTCCACCGACTTCTTAACGATAACTACTAGGTTATTAGAAAGAGATAGGTACAACGAGTTCCTATAATAGAAAAGGATGGATATATATCTTTGCGTCGGATTTTTCTTTTGCCAACTCATAAGTACTGTATTAAATCTGTGGCAATTTAAACAACACCAACTTCACAGGGAATTTCAGCATGGCCGATGGATTCAGCCAATGAGCGATCAATTAACGCTTCGACGTCATCAACAGGTCACGTTATGAATCGCATTTCAAAAATATAGGTTTTAAGATCGTTTTTTGACGTAATACCGTAAAAATAAATACTAAAGCCTTGACATATATGATCATCGCCTTTTAGAGAATGGATTCCGCCCAAAAAAACCTATACTTTGGAAAAAGTGGACAGGCCCATTGACATGATGTCTCGCGAATTCCAACCGGGTTCTGCGATGGCTTTCAGTCAACTTTGGTTCCGCTAAACGACGTCTTACGGTGGACAAACTTATTTGAATGTTGTGAGTTGCATTCAGTTGTACCTGAAGATTTCTTGATGTTACAAATCGTTCTCTCAAACCTCGTAATTGAATGAAACGGTCTTGCATAAGTGTGGTTTTCCGAGACTTTCCTTGTCCATGATGTCTGCTATAATCATTAGTTGCTTCAAAACGACGAACAACTCGCATTACAGAAGTATGAGATACACCGAGTCTCCTACCAATAGCACGGTAGCTTAATCCTTCTTGGGCCCATGTAGTCGCCATTACACATTCATCCCGACTTAAATTTCTTGTTTGGCGTTCCATATTTTGTTACAAAAGCTCGAAGCACACAAAATTTTTGATACAACTTACCAAGTTTGACAGTTGCTATGTAACTTATTACAATTTTGTTCCATAGTCTACTTTACTGACAAATTAAATGACAACAAAGAATCATTTTATTTCGGTACTCTTTTTCAATAAATTAGTCAGTTAATCTTTAAGAGACCACTGTTTCTTTGAATAAACAGATAAACACATGATTCAAAAAACAAATGCTTAAGAAAAGACTGGAATACCTTTTGATTATGGTAGTCATCAGATGGTGCATTTGAAACGGCCCACAGGTGTTCCAAAGATCGATAAAAAAACGATGTCTTTCTTACACACCCTGTACATGTCTTAAACTAAAGTTTAAATAAAAATATTATACTCTGGATTGTTGCTGAAGAAAGAGTCTACATTACAAAAAAAACTAAAATTAAATTAGACTAGTGACTTGAGAGAAAATGAACTTTGAATTTTGGGATTTTTTTTGTGGTGCGTTAATTTTGATGCGGAGTGTATAATAAACCTAAAAAACAAAAAAATCGTCTCCTGAAAAATTTAGTTTTTGGACATAGTATAGTTCTGCATTCAGGCGACGATATGTAATAAATAATGTTTTGAACTGTCATCCCATAGGTTAAAACTGACCAAGCAAGGTGTAGATTTTCAAAACGCCAAATTATATAATTTGGTTTAATAATTTAATTAAACTGCTTCTATTCGATTAAAGAGTGTATTATTTTTGTACGGTCCTCGGATCATACATGAAATGTTCTTATTGTACTATTTGTAGTGACGCATATTACTGTCTATTGACGTTTTTGTTTGATGTTAATCAACAAATAAATATTTTCTATTTCTATAACGTTTACAATAGGAATGAAAATGTTTAAGATTTTTTTTTTAATTTTTACTTTTTTTTTATTTTTTTTGTACAGATCAACAACACAACGGATCTCTATTCACATTGTTCCTTCATTCACCTCTCACGGCGTTTTGTTACTGTTGCAACTTAACCAGCATTCCGATCCATCACTGGGAAAGATGTCAGAGCTTCGTCGATAGATTCGTGACCGAAGCGTCTAGGCTTTTCACCAGATCTAGAGTTGGTGAGTATGCTGAAGGTATGTAGAGTAGAAAAATTCATTAAATTATCACTTAATTAACATCTTCTCCTTCAAACAAAAAAATATAAATACGATTTTTTTAATAACAAATTTTTTTCTCTTTCAAAAAACTTCTAGAATCATCGTATCTTCAATTTTTCGGTGACGACTTTTTAAGATTACTCCTCCTCCGTTACGTATTTTGCGACGTAGTTTTACACCTCCACCGCGGTTTCCGCGGCCGTCAATACAGACCTCGGTGTCAACCTCCGCTACCGGAAGCAGAGCTCTTAGAGCACCCGTCCTTGCAACACCTGGTGCTCGATTTGGCCGCCCATTTAGAGGTGCGCGCCCACTTTATGGAAAGCAACGAGATCGACTGATCCAGGGCTTCCTCCTCCCCATCGTCCAGGAGAAGGAGGAGGACCGTCGGCGTCGCCTCACATCTTCTCCTTTGCGCGGTCGCCATGCTCCTGTGGACCTACGGGGACGCGCTGCGCCGCTTTTTTTGGACTGGCCCCGCGTTAGAACGGGGCAACCGCTCACCAGTTACGGCGCCTTCTACTCTTCGTACTATTACTAATACCAATCTCACCGCTACTAATATTAAAAACATTATTACGATTATTATTATTATTAAAACCGCCGCTGATATTACCGTAACTAATTATTATTATTATTATTATAAGACGAAAGTGATAATAGCCTATCCTCGTTCAAAGCTCGTTAATAATCACGTCCGTACATAACACGTAACAAAATTTCCTTTTTTTTTCAAGTTTAATTTTAATTTTTTTAATTAATCGAAACGTATATTAATAATTAATAATCAATTAATCCAAAATGCACACAACATTTTATTATTATATTGTTATAAAAAAGTGATAAGAAAAACGCATAACCGCATTAAATTTCCTCGTAGATAAAAATAACTAAACGAAATAATTAACACACGACCAGATTCACATCTTAGAAAAAAAGTCTTTTTAAATTTAGTAAAAAAAAATATGAATAATTATTAAAATGAAACGAAAAATCGATTATTATCTTCATATTCACAAAAAAAACACGTTCAATACACGCGATTTGTAATGTTATTCCTTTAATTTTGATTGTAAATTTTGATTTTTTAATTTTTAATTTTAGTAAAATCAGTGTTCGATACATTCACTGAATCTAGGTTTTTCTCTATAATTATAAATAATTAAATAAATAGCGCTTCATAAGAAGACAAAAACTCGGAGAAAAATATTAATTATAATTAATTAATTAAAGAAGAAAAAAAGTCCTTTTTCTTGTATGTACAGAATTTAGCGTTTTTAAATCACATGGTATAAAAAAATGTAGGACACGTAAAATCGAAATGTGTTCAGTAAATTTCTTTTTGTAAAAATCGTTCAAAATTTTCGATTATTCAATTTTAAAAAGAATCTTTTTTTTAAATTGAATGATTTTTACAAAAAATTAATTTAAAAAATTTAAATGGTAGTAAAAAGAAATAAAAATTAGATGCATTCGCGACCATTGTAAGATAAAAAAAATACTAATTTGTTTTCTGGTTTATTATTTTTTTTTTCAATTTTTTTATTTCAAAAAGCTTAAAATTTTTGCTAAATCATATCACAACTTTGCGAATTTTTTTAATTTTTTTGGTAAGATTTAGAAAAAATCCACCTTTTTTAATTAAATTTATAATTTTTTAACTTTCACTTTTTAGAAAATCTTTTCTTAGTTTTAAAAAATAAATTTTTGGCGATTTTTTAAATTTTTTGAGATTTTCTAAAAAAATTATAACCTATCAAAAATTGTTTATCAACTTTGGGAATTTTTTTAAATTTTTTGGTAAGACTTAGAAAAAATCCGTCTTTTTTAATTAAATTTGGAATGTTTTAACTTTCATTTTCTAAAAAATCTTTTCTTGGTTTTGAAAAATAAATGTTTGGCGATTTTTTAATTTTTTTTGAGATTTTCTAAAAAAATTATAACCTATCAAAAATTTTTTATCAACTTTGGGAATTTTTTTAATTTTTTTGGTAAAACTTAGAAAAGATCCACCTTTTTTAATTAAATTTGGTATGTTTTAACTTTCATTTTTTGGAAAATCTTTTCATTCGCAACCATTGTAATGACATCAGAAACTGTTTAAAAAAAACGTTTGATTTGTTTATTTTTTGGTGGATACGCCGGTTTTTTTTCATTAAATATTTTTAATGTTAAGTATATTTCATAAATAAATTCATTAATTTATTGTTTCTAACCCTTCAAAAACAAAATAAATTAAAATAAAGACGAAATTTACCTTTTAAAACCCCAAAAACTAATCCTATTTTTCATGTTTTTAAAAATTGTCATCTTTATGATTTTTTTTAATTTTTTGGGTAATAATTAGAACAAAATTGACCTTTTTAGCATAAACTAGAATATTTTAACGTTCAATTAATACAAATTTCATTTCTTAATTAAAAAAAATAAAGTCTCCACGATTTTTTAAATTTGGTAAAAATTTTTAGGTTAGGAAAAATTTTAGTCAACTTTATGATTTTTTTTTAATTTTTTGGGTAATAATTAGGAAAAAATTGATTTTTTTATTATAAAATAGAATATTTTAACTTTCAATTAATACAAATTTCATTCCTTAATTTAAAAAAATAAAGTCTCCACGATTTTTTAAATTTGGTAAAAATTTTTAGGTTAGGAAAAATTTTAGTCAACTTTATGAATTTTTTTAATTTTTTGGGTAATAATTAGGAAAAAATTGACTTTTTTATTACAAAATAGAATATTTTAGGTTTCAATTAATACAAATTTCATTTCTTAATTTAAAAAAATAAAGTCTCCACGATTTTTTAAATTTGGTCAAAATTTTTAAAAGTTTGGTTAAAAAAATTTTTTGTTAATTTTATGATTTTTTATAGATGTATAAGAGTATAGTTCGTAAAATATCCACCGAAGATTAATAGATGTCGCCACATAAACCAAATACAGTTGAGAGATTCGAATTTTTCCGATTAAAGTCGAACTTTTCCGACGCCGGGCGTCGCGGCGCCTCTCCAAAAAAAACTACTCATCGGGTATCGCGTTTGGAGGCGCCGCGGCGTCCCCAAGACGCGCCCCCAAACCCCAAAAAATGGACGTCGCCAAATTATCATTGTGGAACGCTCTCCTAACCAACAACGGCGTCTGCACGATTCCGACCGCTTATTTCGTCCAGGGTACCGCGAACGTTCACGTCTTGACCTACGGTAACGATCAGGCGAATTCGCTGGTGTGTTCGGCGCAAGATCAAATCCAGGAGGAAATCATCTCCGAAGAGGTTATCCCAGAAAAGAATAATTTAAAGGATATCGAAGGGAATGAAGTGACTAGAGAGGTGAATGAAGATGAGGATGAGGATTTTGATGATGAAGGTGAAAGTGAAGGTATTGAAACGAATGCTATTTTGGTTGAAGATGATGGTTGGGATAAAAATGATGATGATGAACAACATAATAAAAGAAAAATACATAGAAATAGGTTGGTTTTTTATATTATTTATTTTTTTATTTTGTTGTAGTTGGAATGTATTGATTTTTTCTTTCTTTGTTCGTCGGTGGTTTTAAAATTTTTTTCTAATTTTTTAGTAATAATTAGAAAAAATACGATTAATTTATTAAAAAATAGACATTTTAATTGATCATTTCTTAAAGATTTTTTTCTTCAATTTTCATAAATAAATTCAGTATGATTTTTTAAAGTTGATAAAAATTTAAGGTTAAGTCAAAAAATGTTTTTAAAATTTTTTCTAATTTTTCAGTAATAATTAGGAAAAATACGATTAATTTATTAAAAAATAGACATTTTAATTGATCATTTCTTAAAGATTTTTTTCTTCAATTTTCATAAATAAATTCAGTATGATTTTTTAAAGTTGATAAAAATTTAAGGTTAAGTCAAAAAATGTTTTTAAAATTTTTTTCTAATTTTTCAGTAATAATTAGGAAAAATACGATTAATTTATTAAAAAATAGACGTTTTAATTGATCATTTTTTAAAGATTTTTTTCTTCAATTTTCATAAATAAATTCAGTATGATTTTTTAAAGTTGATAAAAATTTAAGGTTAAGTCAAAAAATGTTTTTAAAAATTTTTTCTAATTTTTTAGTAATAATTAGAAAAAATACGATTAATTTATTAAAAAATAGACATTTTAATTGATCATTTCTTAAAGATTTTTTTCTTCAATTTTCATAAATAAATTCAGTATGATTTTTTTAAGTTGATAAAAATTTAAGGTTAAGTCAAAAAATGTTTTCTAATTTTTCAGTAATAATTAGGAAAAATACGATTAATTTATTAAAAAATAGACGTTTTAATTGATCATTTCTTAAAGATTTTTTTCTTCAATTTTCATAAATAAATTCAGTATGATTTTTTAAAATTGATAAAAATTTAAGGTTAAGTCAAAAAATGTTTTCTAATTTTTCAGTAATAATTAGGAAAAATACGATTAATTTATTAAAAAATAGACATTTTAATTGATCATTTCTTAAAGATTTTTTTCTTCAATTTTCATAAATAAATTCAGTATGATTTTTTAAAGTTGATAAAAATTTAAGGTTAAGTCAAAAAATGTTTTTAAAAATTTTTTCTAATTTTTCAGTAATAATTAGGAAAAATACGATTAATTTATTAAAAAATAGACATTTTAATTGATCATTTCTTAAAGATTCTTTTCTTCAATTTTCATAAATAAATTCAGTATGATTTTTTAAAGTTGATAAAAATTTAAGGTTAAGTCAAGAAATGTTTTTAAAAATTTTTTCTAATTTTTCAGTAATAATTAGGAAAAATACGATTAATTTATTAAAAAATAGACATTTTAATTGATCATTTCTTAAAGATTTTTTTCTTCAATTTTCATAAATAAATTCAGTATGATTTTTTAAAGTTGATAAAAATTTAAGGTTAAGTCAAAAAATGTTTTTAAAAATTTTTTCTAATTTTTCAGTAATAATTAGGAAAAATATGATTAATTTATTAGAAAATAGACATTTTAATTAATCATTTTTTAAAGATTTTTTTCTTCAATTTTCATAAATAAATTCAGTATGATTTTTTAAAGTTGATAAAAATTTAAGGTTAAGTCAAAAAATGTTTTTAAAAATTTTTTCTAATTTTTCAGTAATAATTAGGAAAAATATGATTTATTTCTTAGAAAATAGACATTTTAATTTATCATTTCTTAAAGATTTTTTTCTTCAATTTTCATAAATAAATTCTGTATGATTTTTTAAAGTTGATAAAAATTTAAGGTTAAGTAAAAAAATGTTTTTAAAATTTTTTTCTAATTTTTCAGTAATAATTAGGAAAAATACGATTAATTTATTAAAAAATAGACATTTTAATTGATCATTTTTTAAAGATTTTTTTCTTCAATTTTCATAAATAAATTCAGTATGATTTTTTAAAGTTGATAAAAATTTAAGGTTAAGTCAAAAAGTGTTTTTACAAATTTTTTCTAATTTTTTAGTAATAATTAGGAAAAATATGATTTATTTCTTAGAAAATAGACATTTTAATTGATCATTTTTTAAAGATTTTTTTCTTCAATTTTCATAAATAAATTCAGTATGATTTTTTAAAGTTGATAAAAATTTTAATTAAATTTTTTTTTAAATATATTTAGATATTCACGTGAAGAATACAAATGTACCCAATGTCCGTACACTTGTACGACTGAAAAAGCCTTTCTACACCATTTACGGAATTGTTGCTCGAAGAAAAAAGACGAGATTCAAAATAAACCCTTAGAGCTATCGTGTCCGATCTGCGGGAAAGATAGAAAAGGAGAAGAATCGATGACGATCCACATGAAAAAACATAAAGATAACAGATACTTTTGCTGTGATATTTGCAAGTTTAAAACACTTCAATTAAAAAAGGTATATCAATTATATTAACTATACTTAAAAATTAACCCAAGTTTTTAATAAAAATCCTTAACTCATAAAAAATAGATAATAAAATGAACTTATTTTTTTAGTTAATTCAACATCGACGAATGCACACAGGAGAAAAACCACATTTGTGTCCTTTCTGTTCGTACAGATCGGCCAGAAGGGATAACTTAAGAAGTCACGCTCGGAGGGTTCATAAAAAGGATAGTTTACCGTGTGACACGTTTAGGCCGAGGAATATGGTGTTGGAGCCGTCGAAATAAATTAATTTTTAGGTTTAATTGATTATTTTATTAATGATTAAATATTAAATATTAACTAAATTGATTGATAATATGTAAGTAAACGTGGTGCTCATTTAAGACTGTATTTATTAAGTAATTAATTAATAATAAGTAAGTTTTTTAAATTTTTGCTAAGTCACGTAAATACAATGTTACAGTTTTTAAGTAGAAAAAGGTTTTTTGTTGTATTTTAAATGAGGTAGGTGAAGGTGTGTTTTATAAGAAATAGATTGAATTTGTTTAAATGTAAAAATTTAATTGAATCAATAAATACGTAGTATAATTATTGAAATATTTAATTTCTTATGATCAAAAAAAAAAAATTTTTTTTTGTTAAAAACGTTTTTTAAAAAAATGTTTATTTAAGTCAGAAAAGAAAAAAAAATTTTTTCGAAGAAATTCACTGTCAACGGATGCTTCGGTTACAGACGTCGCGACACTGGGTTGGGTTGGCTGACTGACCACTACCCCACCAAAAAAAAAAAAAAAATTTTTTTTTTGTTAAAAACGTTTTTTAAGCTAAAAAATGTTTATTTAACTCAGAAAAGAAAAAAAATTTTTTCGAAAAAATTCACTGTCAACCGATGCTTCGGTTACAAACGTCGCGACACTGGGTTGAGGTGGCTGACTGACCACCACCCCCACCAAAAAAAAAAAAAAATTTTTTTTTTTTGTTAAAAATGTTTTTTAAGCTCAAAAATGTTTATTTAACTCAGAAAAGAAAAAAAAATTTTTTCGAAAAAATTCATGGTCAACCGGTGCTTCGGTTACAGACGTCGCGACACTGGGTTGGGTTGGCTGACTGACCACTAGCCCACCAAAAAGAAAAAAAAAATTTTTTTGTTAAAAACGTTTTTTAAGCTAAAAAATGTTTATTTAACTCAGAAAAGAAAAAAAATTTTTTTCGAACAAATTCACTGTCAACCGACGCTTCGGTTACAGACGTCGCGACACTGGGTTGGGTTGGCTGACTGACCACTACGCCACCCTAAGCTTTACCCCGTTTTTAACCCCAGAAATGAGTTCTCTCGAGATTCAACAAATTGCTCTTTTTTGTAGATAGTAATATTAAATAAAATTTTTGAACTTTGGAGTTTTCTTGAAAGAATTAGTATTGAAAATAATAAAAAAAAACTACCATTTAAATTTATTTATTTATTATTAAATCATAAAGCTGTAAATACATACAATATAATACAAATTTTTAATAATTTTAAAACGCCCTATGTATATATATATTTATAAATCGTCGGCAGTTTCGCTTTTTTTACTTTTAGGACTTTACATTTATTTACTTAATTTCTTTCGCGATTTCCCATCCGAATAATTTTATTTACAGTTTTACCACTCGCACGTCATTAAAACTAATCTTGAAGAAGAGGCAATTACAAAAAAAAAAACAGTAATTAATTATATGTATACAAATTTACATCATCTTCAAGTTTTACAAAATTTTTCACCTATTAAATAATTACACCTTTTTTTAATTTTATTTTTTTTTTATATATTTACTCTTATTTTCACTTTTTACTTTTTTTATATTATTTGAAAAATTGTACACATTAAATATTAATTAACATTAATTATAAAGTAAAAGAAAATTAAAACGAAACGAAAATTAAAACGAAAAGAAAATTAAAATGAAAAAAAAAAAAATTAAAAGGAAAAAATTAAGAAAAAAATTATGAAAAAAAATTAAAGAAAAAAAAATTAAGAAAAAAATTAACAATCTAAAGAAAGTTTTGGTAATTACAATTATTAATTATTAATAAACTTAACATTTTAGTATTAATAATTAATAAATATACTGCCAAAAAACGGAACACATCGTAAAAAATTTACGGACGATTTTTAATTAATCAATTAATTAATTTTTTAATGAATTTCCGGTATATTTGTATTAAAGTTTTCTATTAAAGCCGAATGACGTACATCTCTGTCTTTATCCGCTTGTAATCTTCTCATTACAGTTTCTAATCCTTCGTTGTATTGATTTGATGGATCCGAAAAGAATGCTAAACAACAAAAAAAATGTATTAGTTAAATTTTAAAATTAAGTTTTAAGATTTAAGTTATTTTAAGATTTAAACTTATCTTATTTTTAAAAATTTAGAAATTTACTTACGATGTGTAATCATATTCTTAGCTATAGTCCTAGCAACAACTAATCTAACATTCGGAACGGGATCCCAACTCAAATCCAACAAATGAGGCATAACATCCGTTGCAAAAACCTCCAAAGGAACCGATTCATTATCCAAAAATTTACAACACAACAACGTGAAAGTCTGCCTCCGTTTCCATTTCTTCGAATGTGCAAATCGTTCCGCTAAGATAATCAAAATCCGATGGGTGAAATCTTTCTCCGTTGAAACGTGTTTTAAAAGTTCGGAAACCAATTCCAACGCGGAATCTCTAACAACAGCGACTTTATCGCTTAGTAAAATCGTCGCTATGTACACGATATGTTTAGCAACATCCACAGCTTTAAAAAGTGGCAAGGAAAGTCGTAATTGTTCCGCTAATTCCTGTCTAAACCTCCAATTTAATTCGTTATCCGCTTGAAGGAATTCCGTTAATCTCGGTAGATAAACAGCTCTCGTCGTGGGATTTAATAATTTTAAAAATTCCGCTAAATGTTTTAAAACGCCGATTCGAACCTCGTCTAAATCTTTGATAAAACCTTCGAAAATCGGTACTAGGTAATTTGAGGTTAATTCCGGGCCTAAAATTAGTGCCAATTCGTGTAAACTACTAGCGACGGTTCTTCGGACTTTGTACTGAACGTCGGAAGCTAAATCTTCAACCGTGTCTTTTATCACATGGAAATTTTCACTGCCTATTGTTAAAGCGACCGCTGGTAGAGAATAAGCGCAATGAAATGCCATTTCATCGTCGGTATTTCGAGCTAAAGATGGATCCGTCATCGACATAAAATGATAAACTAGGATTTTTGGTACTGGTTTTTCATTTAGGTTTTTATTATCGTCATCTTCTTCTTGTTGAAGTTGAGATGTGGTAAGTTGTGTAGTATTGTTAAAAGAATCACCTAAAAAAAATATTTTTTTTAATTTTTAGGATAAAAAATAAAATTAAAAATCAAATAAAATTAAATTAGGAAAATCATAGTCTGCCTTATGCTAATATCTTCATTGAAAATAATATTTCTCATAAGCATAATTATAATCATTTAAAAAATAAATTGGAAATTTAAAAATCATGAAAAATCACTACCCAAAAATGATAGATGGCGCTACATCGAATTTGTATTAATTTTTAAGTTAATTTTGATGGATTTTCTCAAAATTTTCCGCTTAAAATTATTTAAAAATTGTACTAAACACAAAATTCTTTCTTCAATGAATAAACTGTACTTTAAAAAAAGAGATAATTCAATTTTGTAAGAATATATTTCGAAAGATTAACACCAAAAATCAATAGATGGCGCTAAATCTAATTTTTATTGATTTTTTAGTTAATTTTAAAGCATTTTCTCAAAATTTTCCGTTTAAAATTCTTTAAAAATTCGTACAAAACCAAAAATTCCTTCTTTAATGAATAAACTATACTTTAAAAAAAGAGATAATTCAATTTTGTAAGAATATATTTCGAAAAATTAACACCAAAAGTCAACAGATGGCGCTACATCGAATTTGAATTGATCTTTTAGTTAATTTTAATGCATTTTCTCAAAATTTTCCATTTTAAAAGAATATTAAAAGGAAAAATTATTCTTTTAAAAACCCTATAAAACCAAAAATTTGTTGTTTAATGAAAAAAACTAAGAAAAGCGACATAATTTAACATTGTGAGCATATAGTTTGAAAAATCACCACCAAAAAAATCAATAGATGGCGCTATATCAAATTTGAATTTATTTTTTAGTTAAATTTGATCGAATTTGGTAAAATTTTCGCAAAATTTTCTGTTTAATATTTTTTTAAAATCCTATAAAACCAAAAAACTCCTTCTTTAATAAAGAAAATTATAATAAAAATGAAATAATTTTATTTTTTAAGTATATAGTTTGAAAAATTACCACGAAAAGTTAATAGATGGCGCATTATCGAATTTATACCAATTTTTTTAAGTTAATTTAAATGAATTTTCTCAAAATTCTTAGTTTAATTTTTTTTTTTTTAATCTTATAAAACCAAAAATTTCTTGTTTAATGAAAAAAATTAAGAAAAACGAGATAATTTAACTTTGTAAGCATATACTTTGAAAAATTACCACCAAAAAAAGTCAATAGATGGCGCTACATTAAATTTGTATTCATTTTTTAGTTAAATTTAGTTAATTTTCCCAAAATTTTCTGTTTATTATTTTTTAAAAATCCTATAAAACCAAAAAAATTCCTTTAATAAAGAAAATTAATAAAAAATGAAATAATTTTATTTTTTAGGTATATAGTTTGAAAAATTACCACGAAAAGTTAATAGATGGCGCAATATCAAATTTATACTAATTTTTTAAGTTAATTTTAATGAATTTTCTCAAAATCTTTGTTTAATTTTTTTTTAAATCTTATAAAACTAAAAAATTTTTTTGTTTAATGAAAAAAAATTAAGAAAAACGAGATAATTTAACTTTGTGAGCATATACTTTAAAAAATTACCGCCAAAAAAGTCAATAGATGGCGCTATATCAAATTTGTATTTATCTTTTAGATAAATTTGAACAATTTTTTCAAAATTTTTTGTTTAATATTCTTTAAAAATCTTTATAAAACCAAAAATTCCTTCTTCAATAAAGAAAAAAGAAATAATTTGATTTTTTAAGTACATAGTTTGAAAAATTACCACGAAAAGTCAATAGATGGCGCAATATCAAATTTGTACTAATTTTTTAAGTTAATTTTAAGGCATTTTCTCAAAATTCTTTGTTTAAAAATGTTTGAAAAATCCTGTAAAATTAAAAATTCCTTCTTTAATTAAGAATAAACGAGATTTTAAAAAACAATTAATTAAATAATTTTTGAATTTATACAAAACCTTAAATTTCTTATTTTTTTTAAAAACCTCACCTTCTAAAGTAACAAAAGTCTCATCAACCATCGAAGTTTCGTTCAAATTAATCGTCTCATCCAAACGAATCGATGAAAATAAGCTCGTAAGATGATCCTAAAATTAAAAAGATAGACAAAAATTAAATAATTTAAGAAATAAAATAAATAAAATAATCTAAATAATATTTTTTAAAATTATTTATCAGATTTTATAATAAAATTATCTTCAAATTATAATATCAGAAGACCGTCATGATTTTTCATCATTACATCCAAAATTAACCAGAAAAACGATTGAAATATTACAAAAAAATAAAATAAAAATACAATAAGAAAAAATAAAATTAAAAAAAAAAAAAATCACCGTTTGTGCTGTATAATGTGACGTAGAATCACAACCACCATTCGATGTAGACTGTTTTTCTTCGACAATACTCAAATCAACCGGCATTTCCGGACTAATATACCAATAATTATAAGAATTAAATTGTCGTAAATCCCCATCATCGACCTTCTTCTTCTGTATAAAATCCTTTTTAACATTTAAATCAACTCCTTCCAACCTCAAATCACCACCAAAATCTCCAAACACATCATCATTAACTTTACTTTCAATCCAACCATCCTTATCATCAAATATACCATTCTTATCAAATAAACCATCATTATTCAATAAACCATCCTTATTAAATAAACCATCCTTATCACCAAATGCACCATCCTTATCAAATAAACCATCCGTATCACCAAATGAACCATCCTTATTACCAAACGAACCCTCCTTATTATCAAATGTACCCTCCTCAGCTTTATTACAATCACTCCTAAAGCTCAGCACGGCATTTTTTACCGTTTCAACGATTTCCTTGATATCCTCAGAGTCCTCCTTAACGGTTCCGGAACTTTCAACCACCTCGATTTCCGTAACTCCCTCAGAAAAGACATCATCGGCGATTACTTCGCCAAACATGGCTTTTGAAACGACGTTAAAATTCTTTTGAATGATGACGTCTTCGTGTTTCTTGTCGCTTATGACCGAAACGGAAGATACGACAGGTGGACCTGGATCGATCGGAGGTGGTTCGACGACGATGTTGGATCCGGAATCGTCTTCTTCGGACATTGGGGGAATGTCGATGGTTACGTCGAAGTCTTCGTACGGATCGTTTAGGAGGTTGAAGCCGAATGCGTTTTTACCGATGAAACTGTTGTGCATTTCGAATTGGCGACGTTGAGATGTTGATTTTACCCTTTAATGACAAAAAGAAATTTTTTTTATTAATAAATTGAATTATTTAAATGATTATTTTTATTATGGGATATTTTTTTTAATCAGTTTGGTTTATTAAGCGTCTTCAGATTTTATTATCTCAGAAGACCATCGTGATTTAAAATATCATCATTAAAAAATTAAGAAATTCAAATTTTTTGAATAAATTGAATCTAATTAGAAGTTTTCTTTAAGAAAAAAGTTTTTATTTTGCTTAGTTTTTAAGTTGTTTGAGTTTGAAGTTGAAAAATAGATTTTTTAAAAATCGATTTTAGGTTATAATTTCTCTAATATTAATTTTATTAACTGTTTAGATGGAAAAATGTCGATAATTAATCAATATTTACGTTTTATTTGAAAAAAATGTTTGTATATTTCTTAGTTTTTAAATTATTTCGGTTTAAGACATTTTAATCATGTTTAATTGACATTTTAGGTTAGAAATTGATTTTTAGGTTATAAATTTTTAAAATTATATATATTTTTCAACTATTTAGAAGAAAAAATGTTGATAATTAATCAATATTTATCTTTTATTTGAAAAAAATTATTTTATTTTTCTTGGTTTTTAAGTTATTTGGGTTTAAAGCCAAAAACATGACATTTTAAGAAATATTATATTAAGCAATATTTACAAGTTTTATTTGAAAAAAATGTTTGTATATTTCTTAGTTTTTAAATTTTTTTGGTTTAAGACAAAAAATTGACATTTAGGTTAGAAATTGACTTCTAGGTTAGAAATTTTTTAAAATTATATATTTTTTTAACTGTTTAGAAGAAAAAGTGTTGATAATTAATCAATATTTATAACTTTTATTTGAAAAAAATAATCTTATTTTTCTTGGTTTTTAAATTATTTGAGTTTAAAGACAAAAAATTGACATTTTAGGTTAGAAATTGATTTTTAGGTTAAAAATTTTTTAAAATTATATATTTTTTTAACGGTTGAAAAGAAAAAATGTTGATAATTAATCAATATTTATCTTTAATTTAAAAAAAATTATCTTATTTTTCTTGTTTTTTAAGTTATTTGAGTTTAAAGACAAAAAATTGACATTTTAGGTTAGAAATTGATTTTTAGGTTATAAATTTTTTAATATTATATATTTTTTGACCTATTTAGAAGAAGAAACATTGATAATTAATCAATATTTACAAGTTTTATTTGAAAAAATTTTTTGTATATTTCTTAGTTTTTAAATTATTTCGGTTTAAGACAAAAAATTGACATTTTAGGTTAGAAATTGATTTTTAGATTATAAATTTTTTAAAATTATATATTTTTTTAACAGTTTAGAAGAAAAAACGTTGATAATTAATCAATATTTATAACTTTTATTTGAAAAAAATAATCTTATTTTTCTTGGTTTTTAAGTTATTTGAGTTTAAAGACAAAAAATTGACATTTTAGGTTAGAAATTAATTTTTAGGTTATAAATTTTTAAAAATTATATATTTTTTGACTTATTTAGAAGAAAAAACATTGATAATTAATCAATATTTGCAAGTTTTATTTGAAAAAAATACCTTATTTTTCTTGGTTTTAAAGTTATTTGGGTTTAAAGCCAAAAACATGATATTTTAGGTTAGAAATCGATTTTTAGGTTATAAATTTTTTAAAATTATATATTTTTTTAACTATTTAGAAGAAAAAACGTTGATAATGAATCGATATTTACAAGTTTTATTTGAAAAAAATTATCTTATTTTTCTTAGTTTTTAAATTATTTGTGTTTAAAGTCAAAAAGTGAGATTTTAGGTTAGAAATCGATTTTTAGGTTATAAATTCTTTAATTTTACTTTTTTTAAAAACAGTTTAGAAGAAAAAATGATAATTAATCAATTTATAACTTTTATTTGATAAAAAAATCTAATTTTATTAGTTTTTAAGTTATTTGAGGAAAAAACTGACATTTTATAAAATACTAATTCGAGAAGTAACCATCGACACTTACCAGATGGCGCCACTGACAAATTTATTAATAAATTTTGACAGATATTGAATCTTTTTAAAAACTTAGGTTAAAAATCGATCAAATTCAAACATTATTTCGTCGAAAATCAATAAAAATTTTAAAAAATGACCAAAAATTAAGCTAAAATTCATTAAATGAACCATAATTTATTAGAAATTAACCCCTTAAGCGGCTATGACGTATATATTCGTCATGATTACATGTAATTTCAATCTATCGAGCCGCTTAACGGGTTAATCGAAATTTATTAAAAATTAATCGAAATTTATTAAAAATTAATCGAAATTTATTAAAAATTAATCAAAATTTTATTAAAATCAACAAAACTCCTTAAAAATAAGCATAGTACGTCTAAAAAATCAACTTTTATCTACTATTTTTCTTTTAATTATTTTAAATAAAAATTTAAAAATTGGCATTTTAACACATTGACAGCCGGCGACCTAAGAGACGTTTAAAGCCTGAGCGCCGACAACATATCGGCCACTTAAATCCCAAACGCCGGCCTTATTCACTGGTTTCTGATCACTGAATAGCCAAAAAAAATTTTAAAACGTTATATATTTTCGTAAATTTGGACAGACTCAGAAACCCGCGTTTTCACGGGGCCGGCGCTCAAGCGACAGACTCAGAAACCCGCGTTTTTGCGGGACCGGCTGTCAATGTGTTAAGTAAAAAATAGTTAATTAACTTATAAAGGCGCCATCTATTAATCTTCAGTAAACTTAATAAAAATCTTAACACTTTGTTGACCGGTGACGAGATAACTCGTTATTTCATGTCCAAACGTTGCTGACCGGTGACGAGTTAACTCGTCGTAATTGCAGGTTAGACTCACATTGCGGTGACATGACATAGTTTCTATGTAAAATTACCGGTCAACAAAGTGTTAAAAATGATTTACAACAAAGTATTTTATTTCAAAAAGAAAAAAAATCTTTTATCTATTTTATTTTTTTTAAGTTATTCGAGGTTTTGAATTAAATCTCAGTTTAAATTTGAGTTAAAAATTAACATTTTATAAAATAGTAATTTGATATTTGTTAGATGACGCCACTCACAAATTTATTTACAAATTTTGACAATTCTTGCGTATCTTTTGTATTTTAGGTTACAAAATCGAATCACACCACAATAATTATATTAAAAATCAATTAAAATCTCTAAAAATCATCAAGAATTAAGTGAAAATTTACTAAATAAATCGAAATTTATTAAAAATCAATCGAAATTTTATTTACCAAACGAAAATAATTAAAAAATAATCATAACTTATTTTAAAATCGCAAAAGCAATTTTTATCTATCTTTAGTTTTTAATTTATTTTATGTAAAATTAAAAAATTGACATTTTTATCATATTTTTAATAATTATTAATTTTATTTTTTAATTTTTTTATTCAATTTTATGTATTTTATTTTTTATTTAAGTAACAAAAAATGTTTTTTTTTTCATATTTATAAAAATACCCACCTAAATTCCCTTCCATCGGGATTTAAAAGCATCAACTCTCCGAGGTTATAAAACGGTGTCGAACCTCCCGATTCCGCAAACGTTGATATAAAAGGCCCCAACGTTTGAAACGCGGACATCCTCACCCACCGACTAGAATCTTCCAACAACTTTACAAAAATTGGTGCCAATGAAGATCTTCGAATCTCCGGAGGACAAACGCACGAAACGGAAATCGCAACTTCCGCGCACGCTTTCCTCACACCCCATTCGTTATCCTTACATAATTCTATAAAAGCAGGCAACTAAAAAAAATCATCAATTAATAAATCCATTTATAACAAGAAAAAAAAAATTACCAAAATCTTTTCGTAGGCGTTCTTCCCAACGACCGAACAAAAATTACCAAATTGAAACGCACAAACTCTTCTTACTGAGACGTCCTGATCGGCGCAAAGTTGTACGAAACGATCCAAAAAAACTCGCTCGGTTACATCTTTTCCCAATAATGTTGCTAGTTTACTCATCCACTAGAAATTCGGTAATAAAAAAGAAAAAGAGAAAAAAATGTTAGTTTAGATTTTACGATTAAAAAAATATGTGTTAAAAAAAATAATAATAAATAAAAAATATTTTACTTAATTTTATTGCTTCGTTGGAAGTTTTATTTCTTAACGCTCATCAAAGCTGGCTGTGATATGTTGATTCACCACATCACAACCACTTGACGAGCATCAAAAAACATCAATGGTGATCATTTTTTTCTTCTTCCGGAAAAAAAATCTAAATCTAGAAAAAAATAAATTAATAAAATAATTTATCTTCTTTAATTCATTTAAGAAGTAACTTCAATTAGTTGATAAATGGAGATTTTTCGCTCATCAAAGCTGGCTGTGATATGAGCCGATATCATTTCACAACCCTTTGACGAGCGAAATAACCCCAAAAAATTTTTCCTCCCCCTTCAGAATCTTCCTCCTCTTAATTAGTCGTTTTCTTAAAATTGAAGATTTTTTCATCAACCGAACTCGTCAAAATGGCTGTGATATCAATCAAATATCAAGATTTCACAGCCAAATTGACGGTTAGGGCGACAAAATTATTTTTTCTTTCTTGATCCGAAACACTTCCTGAAAGAAATACAAATTAAACCTAACAAAGTATTTATAACGATTATTCACACTTATTTTTAAATTATTTTTAACCGATGGATGATTGTTGATGTCTACAATCTGATGATTGATGTTCGATGGATGATTGTTGATGTCCGATGGATGATTATTGATGTCCGATGATGATTCTAGTTGATTGCGGAAATGTCCCAGCTCATCAAAGTGGCTGTGATATCTTGCAAACAAAAAAGAATTCACAGCCAAGTTGATGACCGGGCCAAAACCAATTTTTCCACCTTTGGCTTCTTGCTTCTTCTTTCTTCTTTTTGAAAAATCGTAGTTGGCAATGATGATCGTTTGCTCAACTGTGCTCATCAAAGCTGGCTGTGATAGAGCTTAATATATCTAACAACAGCCAGACTTTGACGAGCACAGGCAAGCAAAAATTTATTATGCCATTTGTACACTTAAAAATAAAAATACAACATAATAAAATAAATACAAAAAATTAAAATAAAAAATACAAAAAAAATAAAAAAAAATAAAATTAAAAAAATTAAAAAGATACAAAAAAATACAATAAAATAAATACAATATAATAAAATAAATACAATATAATAAAATAAATACAAAAAAGTCATCATTAATTCGCATATACAGTGAAATCTCCCTTATGCGGACACCAACGGGACTCTCTAAAAGTGTCCGATCAAACGGCGGCTTTGCCTATGTATAAGAACGATCCACACACGAAAGGATCCACACACGAGCAATAACTATCAAACCAATTTGCAATCAATATCCAACTAATTTGAAACTTGATTTGGTTATCGGTTGATTTGTGTCCAGAGGACCTAAGAGAAATGTCAAGTAATTATATGAGAATCAGACAGTTCTATGAAAAACTGTACGTCCAAGGGGGGTGTCCGTTCAAGAGAGATGTTCGCTTAAGAGAAATGCGAAGTAATTATATGGGAATCAGTCGGTTCCATTAGAAACTGTCCATCCAAGGGGATGTCCGTTCAAAAATCTGTTCAAAAGGAGTGTCCGCAAAGAGAAATTTCACTGTATCAACAAAATTCTTACTTAAAATTAACAAATTAATAATAAAGATTAAATCAAACATCTAATACGAGTAAACGATAACAAATTAAAACATCTAAAATAAAAAATTACATTAAATTTTTTTTTAATTAACCTAAAATTTTCTAATATTTTTGTTCGTAAAGCTTATTTTAAACGATTTCAACTTAGTTATTTCATTTTAATCACATATTTTTTCAATTTGATTGATTTTCAACTTAAAATACTTCAAAAAATTTGAAATCGGTTAAAATAAACTTTTCGAATAAACATTTAACAAACATTTTATAAATTTTGTATGAAGATAAACTTAAAAATCATTATAAAATCAACAAAAATAAAAAATTATAACAAAATTAAAACTTACAAACTAAAATTTTATTTAATTCAAAGTTCTAATTTAATTTTTATAGGTTCGGTTTTAATTCCGATGAAAAAACACTTCTTCCGATCAAAAAAGTACATTTTCCAATTAAAAAACAAGTTTTATATTAAAATAAATACAAAAAATCATCATTAGATTAATAAAAACAAGAAATTAAAACATAAAAACTAAAATTTTTAATAAAATAAAATTTTAGCTTCATTTTTATTGGTTAAGTTTTAATTCCGGTGAAAAAATACATTTTCCGATTAAAAAAATATCTTTTCTGGTCAAAAAAATAACTTTTACATTTAAAAAAACACAAAAGAACATCATTTGATTAATAAAAGTAAAAAATTAAAACTTAAAAACTAAAATTTTATTTTATTAAAAATTCTAAGTTCATTTTTATAGGTTAAGTTTTAATTCCGATGAAAAAAAAACTTTTTCTAATGAAAAAACAACTTTTACATTAAAATAAATACAAAAAAAACATCATTTGATTAATAAAAACAAGAAATTAAAACATAAAAACTAAAATTTTTTAATAAAATAAAATTTTAGTTTCATTCTTATCGGTTAGGTTTTAATTCCGATGAAAAAATACATTTTCCGATTAAAAAAACATCTTTTCTGATCAAAAAAATAACTTTTACAATAAAACAAACATAAAAAAAACATCATTTGATTAATAAAACCAAGAAATCAAAACTTAAAAACTAAAATTTTATTTTATTAAAAATTATTAAAAATCTAATTTAATTTTTATAGGTTAAGTTTTAATTCCGATGAAAAAAAAACTTTTTCCGTTCAAAAAAACACTTTTTCTAACGAAAAAACAACTTTTACATTAAAATAAATACAAAAAAACATCATTTGATTAATAAAAACAAGAAATTAAAACATAAAAACTAAAATTTTTAATAAAATAAAATTTTAGCTTCATTTTTATAGGTTAAGTTTTAATTCCGATGAAAAAATACATTTTCCGATTAAAAAAACAACTTTTACATTAAAATAAATACAAAAAATCATCCTTTGATTAATAAAAACAAGAAATTAAAACATAAAAACTAAAATTTTTAATAAAATAAAATTTTAGTTTCATTTTTATAGGTTAGGTTTTAATTCCGATGAAAAAATACTTTTCCCGATAAAAAAAACCATTTTTCAATTAAAAAACATCTTTTCCCACCAAAGAAACAACTTTTAAATTAAAACAAACATAAAAAACATCATTTGATTAACAAAAATACGAAATTAAAACTTAAAAACTAAAATTTTATTTTATTAAAAGTTTCAATTTCATATTTATAGGTTCGGTTTTAATTCCGATTGAAAAATTCATTTTCCGATAAAAAAAATACATCTTCGGATTAAAAAAAAACATTTTTCAATTAAAAAACATCTTTTCCCACCAAAGAAACAACTTTTAAATTAAAACAAACATAAAAAACATCATTTGATTAACAAAAATACGAAATTAAAACTTAAAAACTAAAATTTTATTTTATTAAAAATTCTAATTTCATTTTTATAGGTTAGGTTTTAATTCCGATTGAAAAATTCATTTTCCGATTGAAAAATACATCTTCGGATTAAAAAAATATATCTTCGGATTTAAAAAAGTACATCTTCGGAATAAAAAAATACATTTTCCGATTAAAAAAATACATTTTTCGATTAAAAGAACACCTTTTCCGATCAATAAAACACCTTCCCCGGTAAAAAATCAACCTTTAAACTAAAACAAACACAAAAAATTATTAAATTACTAAATACAAATAAAAAATAAACCAAATTCTATAAAAAAAATTTAATTAATAAAAAACAAAGTTAATTAAAAAGTAAAAATCGATGTAATTTTGCTCCGTTACATGAAAGACAAGGTAGTGAGAGGCAAACCAACCATCAAAACCATCTCACTACCCATGTCTTTCACAAAACAGACAGCAATTTTTATCGTAACCATTAAAAAATTATAAAAAATAAATTTTGAGGTTATGTCGAATCAATCCCATAACCTCACTTTTTTTCTTTTGAAATTTTTATAAAAATTTTTATAAAAATCTTTTAAAAATGATTTAAAAATCATTTTTAATTACAATAATCATTACTAATTATAATAATAAAGAATTGGAAGAATTAATAACCTCAAAAAGAAATTTTGAGGTTATGTCGAATCAATCTTATAACCTCACTTTTTTTTCTTTTGACATTTTTATAAAATTTTTTATAAAAATCTTTTAAAAATGATTTAAAAATCATTTTTAATCACAATAATCATTACTAATTATAATAATCATTAATTATAATGATTAGAAAATGTTTATACATACCGTGATTGTACACCGATGACAATCGGCGTCTCTATCCCTCGATAAAGCTAAGACTGCCGGACACACCTTAACCTCGACGTCCCTCAACGAGACCAATTCCATGTTTATCATTGAAAATAAGGCCGTTTGCGAACACCTCCATACGTCATGATTGGTTCCTAAGTGTCTTACGACCATGGGCAGCAAGTATCCGGAGGAAACGGTTTCTAACGATGGTATCCTGGAGGAACATTCTTTGGCTATCGCTCCGACGTTGGGTGCTTGTTTTAAAAACTCCTTTAAAATCGAATATTCTAGTTGGGAAAAGAAGAAAAAATAGAATTAATTAAAATCGTAGATGAAATAACGCTTAAAAATGTAATAACCGGCGTGTATCTAGATTTGAGGTTGTGTTTGCAAAATGGCGGGAGATATCCGTTTAAAATAAACGACTTTTTTAATTCTAGGTTAAGTAAATTAATAATTAACGTTTTAAAATGAAGATTTACCTTAATTTGTAGGTTAAGTTTTAACGCGGCACACTACGATGAGAAACGAACGCGAGAGCGAAAAGAAAAAAGTGGAAGAAAAAAAATATAGGCGGCGTCGATGCACAAGCACGCGGTTTACCACCATCTTGAATTGAAGCCAAATATGGATACTTGATACTTGCAGGTTATCCACCGACCGGAACGTAAAAACGATTTTTACCGGTTTTACACAACAACCGCACGAAATCCGAGCGAATTTATAAAGTTGGTTGGAAGGCGAACGCGCTTTTCTTAAATTTTCAACGATCCGAAACGATTTCGAGCGGTTATTTCTAGAGGAAAACTCGGAGAGTAACTAACACGCACGCTCGGCGCAGCGCTCGGTCGGTACTCTCATCGAACGGTTGCGTTCGGTGGCCGCGAGGGGGCGCGCGCGCTCTCTCGACCCCGCCGGTGTGTTTCTGCCGCGTCTCACGTGTGTGTACGAGACCTCGCCGTCCGTCCTCGTCGCGCGCGCTAGCCGTCCTTATCGCGCCCTTTCGCGCCGTCTTCGTCGCGCTTTGCGCACGATAACGTTCCGAACGGTTCGGTTTTCTCTCTCGGAGTACTCTCCGGGATCGTTGCCCGCTCGTTGTAGTACGAGAGAGCGTTCATTGAGTTTTGCGCGGCGGCGGCGGCGACGACGACGGCGGTTGCGGCACCGCCCCAACAGAAACTAATAGAAAGAGACAGACAGACAAAAAGACCAATATTATATCCCTATATTGTATATCTATGATTACTAGAAAAGAAATAAAATAACCAAAAAATTTGACAATTAACGTTTTAAACTTCAACTCGAAATGTAACCAACCTAAGATAAAAAAAATTAATTTATAATCATAATTTCTTAAATGATTCATATAAAAAATGATTAATTAATTAATCTAATACAAAGTCACTTTGATCTAATTATACAGGATGTTGTAAAACGATTGTCAAAAAAAATTTACTTTTATTTTTAAAAGTTTTACTTTATTTTTAATTTATTTCACATTAATTTAATTTTTTAATGAAATTTCGATTTACTTTTTTATACAAGGTGTTTAAAATATTAAAAATCATTTTCAATAAGAAAAAAAATTAAAATTTTAAACAAAATTCTCGATTTTTTTAAATAATTTTGCTTTTTACTAAAATTTATTTAAAAAAAATTGTTTAAATTCATATACAGGGTGATTAAAAAATTCATACTTGATCTTTAAACACATTTTTATCTATGTTTTTGTAAAAAAACTTCAATTTTTAGATAAGTTAGGTTCAAAAAAGAAATAATACATTAATCTAATTATACAGGATGTTGTAAAACAACTGCCAACAAAGAACTTTTTGTTTATATCTTTACTATTAACGATTTCTTTTTATACAGAGTGGTTAAAAGATTAAAAATAATATTCGATCAGAAAAAAATAAAATTTTGAACAAAATTCTCTATTTTTTTAAAAATAATTTTGCTTTTTAATAAAATTTATTAAAAAAAAAAATTGTTTAGATTCATATACAGGGTGGTTTAAAAATTCATACTTAACCTTTAAACACATTTTATTCTATATTTTTGTCATAAATTTTAATTTTTAGATAAAATTATATTTTTGTTGTTTATATCTTCACTATCAACGATTTCCTTTTATACAGAGTGTTTAAAAGATTGAAATTAGTTTTCAACCCGAAAACAATAAAGTTTTAAATAAAATTCTCGATTTTTTTTGAATAATTTTGCTTTTTACTAAAATTAATTTAAAAAAATTGTTTAATTTCATATACAGGGTGATTTAAAAATTCATAATTAACCTTTAAACACATTTCTTTTCTATGTTTTTGTCATAAACTTCAATTTTCAGTTAAGTTAGGTTCAAAAAGGAAATATCACATTAATCTAGTTATACAGGATGTTGTAAAACGATTGCCAACAAGTTTAAAAAATCGTCTGTAGTCAATTTTTAGAAATGGAGAAAAAATTCTTTGGAGAAATTGTAATTTAAAATGTTTTTTAATAAAATATGTAAACATTTTAAGTTAGGTTTTGAAAATTTCCAAAAAAATTTTTTTTTCTAAAAGTCTACATTTTCACTTAACCTTTAAAAAAAAAATTTCAAAGTTTAAAAAATCGTCTGGAGTCTATTTTTAGAAATGGAAGAAAAATTTTTTGGAGAAATTGTAGTTTAAAATGTTTTTTAAGAGAATATATAAAAATTTTTAAGTTAGGTTTAGGAAATTTCCAAAAAAAAATTTTTTTCTAAAAGTCTACATTTTCACCTAACCTTAGAAAAAAAATTTTCAAAGTTTAAAAAATCATCTGGAGTCTATTTTTAGAAATGGAGGAAAAATTTTTTGGAGAAATTGTAATTTAAAATGTTTTTTAATAAAATATGAAAAAATTTTAAGTTAGGTTTTGAAAATTTCCAAAAAAAAATTTTTTTTCTAAAAGTCTACATTTTCACCTAACCTTAGAAAAAAATTTTCAAAGTTTAAAAAATCGTCTGGAGTCTATTTTTAGAAATGGAGGAAAATTTTTTTGGAGAAATTGTAATTTAAAATGTTTTTTAATAAAATATATAAAAATTTTTAAGTTAGGTTTTGAAAATTTCCAGAAAAAATTTTTTTTTCTAAAAGTCTACATTTTCACCTAACCTTAGAAAAATTTTCAAAGTTTAAAAAATCGTCTGGAGTCTATTTTTGGGAATGGAGGAAAAATTCTTTTTAGAAATTGTAGTTTAAAATGTTTTTTAAGAGAACATATAAAAATTTTTAAGTTAGGTTTTGAAAATTTCCAGAAAAAATTTTTTTTCTAAAAGTCTACATTTACACCTAACCTTAGAAAAAAAATTCAAAGTTTAAAAAATCGTCTGGAATCGATTTTTAGAAATGGAAAAAAATTTTTTTGGAGAAATTGTAGTTTAAAATGTTTTTTAATAAAATATATAAAAATTTTTAAGTTAGGTTTTGAAAATTTCCCAAAAAAAATTTTTTTCTAAAAGTCTATATTTTCATCTAACTTCAGAAAAAATTTCAAAGTTTGAAAAATCGTTAAAAATTGGTTTTTAAAAATTGAGAAAAATTTTTTTAGAGAAATAATAGTTTAAAATGTTTATTTTAATATACTACAAAAAGTTTGAAATTATTTTATAAGAATTTCCAGAAAAAAAATTTTTTCTAGCAGTCTACATTTTTACCTAACCTTAAAAAATTTTGAAAATTTTAAAAAATCCCCAGGATTTTATTTTTTTTAATTAAGACAAGATTTTTTGGTGAATTATAAATTAAAATGTCTATTTTAAGAAAACATATAAAAACTTATAGGTTAGGTTATAAAAATTTCCAGAAAAAAAAATTTTTTTAAGTCTACATTCTTACCTAACCTTAAAAAATTTTCAAAACTTTAAAAAATCTCCAGGACTTTATTTTTTTAAATTAAGACAAGATTTTTTTGGTGAATTATAGATTAAAATGTCTGTTTTAAGAAAACATATAAAAACTTATAGGTTAGGTTATAAAAATTTCCAGAAAAAAAAATTTTTTTTTTAAGTCTACATTTTTACCTAACCTTAAAAAATTTTCAAAACTTTAAAAAATCCCCAGGACTTTATTTTTTTAAATTAAGACAAGATTTTTTGGTGAATTATAGATTAAAATGTCTATTTTAAGAAAACATATAAAAACTTATAGGTTAGGTTATAAAAATTTCCAGAAAAAAAATTTTTCCTAAAAATTTATATTTTTACCTAACCTTAGAAAATTTTCAAAACTTTAAAAAATCCCCAGGACTTTATTTTTTTAAATTAAGACAAGATTTTTTTGGTGAATTATAAATTAAAATGTCTATTTTAAGAAAACATATAAAAACTTATAGATTGGGTTATAAAAATTTCCAGAAAAAAAATTTTTTCTAGAAGTTTATATTTTCACCTAACCTAAAAAGAATTTAAATTTTTAAAAAATCGCCCAGACTTTATTTTTTAAATTAGAAAAAAATCCTTCTACAGAATTATAAATTAAAATATCGTCTTTAATGTAACATATAATAAAATATAGGTTGTATTATAAAAATTTTGAGAAAAAATTTTTTTTGTAAACCTCTACATTTTCACCTAACCTAAAATCGTCAAAGTCAAACTTTAAAAAATCACCCAGACTTTATTTATAGGAATGGAAAAAAAATTTTTGGGGGAATGATACTCAAAAATGTCTTCTTTAATATAACGTAAAAATTTCTATCGTAAGTTATAAAAATTTTGAATAAAAAGAATTTTTTTAAACCTTTACATTTTCACCAACTCTAAATTATTTTATACCGAGTGTTTAAAGGATTAAAATTAATTTCTAACTGAAATTTATTTTTGAAAAATTGTTTAATTTCATATACAGGGTGATTCATTTTATTCACCTCAAATCTTAAAAATTTAGATTTTATCAATTAGAAAGAGACGATAAAACAAGACGAAATGTGGTTGGTCGAGAGATAAAACGAAAGGATCGATAAAACTACCCTCCGGTAGTAGATTTTCTCACCGTGGCGCTAATATCCGTCTTTTTTAGAAAACGTTCAACATTTACAACAAAAATTCACATTTTATTAAATTAATTTCGTCGATTTATTTCCTGTTTTCGCATCTTTCGTTTCCTTATTATTCAAAGAAGGAAGCATGGTGTTTCCTTCTTTCAAAGACTAACCGCGTTGCGTCGTTTTGCGTCTTGTGGGGTTTAGGTCACGGTTAATACGTGCTTTTTCGTTATCGTCGTCGACTTCTATCCGGTCCACTTATCGCTATCAATGGCACACGGTTCATTCAAAAACACCTCTTTCCCTCTCTATCTTTCGACGGTTCTGTTATAATATGATGTCACCAGAGGATGTGGTACGTTTGGAAATACCTCGCGGAAAAAATCTTTATTTAACCGATTACGTAAATATTACGACGCTGTATTAAGATAAGAAAATGGGTTTAATTTTTTATTTTTTAAAATTTATCAAAAATTTTTACCGACTTTAAAATTTTTTTTAATTTTTTTGGTAACATTTTGGAAAAATTTGGCTTTTAAAATCGAAAATAGGATCTTTTAAGTTTCATTTTATATAAAAATCTTTTTTCAATTTCCAAAAATTAAGTCTGGGCGATTTTTTAAAGTTGGTCTAATTTTTAAAAAAGTTGGGTTAAATACCTGTCAAAAATTTTTACTAAATTTAAAAATTTTTTTAATTTTTTTGGTAACATTTAGGAAAAATTTGGCTTTTAAAATCGAAAATAGGATCTTTTAAGTTTCATTTTATATAAAAATCTTTTTTCAATTCCCAAAAATAAAGTCTGGGCGATTTTTTAAAATTGGTGTAATTTTTAAAAAAGTTAGGTTAAATACCTGTCAAAAATTTTTACTAACTTTAATTTTTTTTTTAATTTTTTTGGTAACATTTAGGAAAAATTTGGCTTTTAAAATCGAAAATAGGATCTTTCAAGTTTCATTTTATATAGAAATCTCTTTTCTATTCTTAAAAATAAAGTCTGGGCGATTTTTTAAAGTTGGTCTAATTTTTAAAAAAGTTAAGTTAAATACCTGTCAAAAATTTTTACTAAATTTAAAAAAATTTTTAATTTTTTTGGTAACATTTAAGAAAAATTTGGCTTTTAAAATCGAAAATATAATCTTTTAAGTTTCATTTTATATAAAAATCTTTTTTCAATTCCCAAAAATAAAGTCTGGGCGATTTTTTAAAGTTGGTCTAATTTTTAAAAAAGTTGGGTTAAATACCTGTCAAAAATTTTTACTAACTTTAAAAACTTTTTTAATTTTTTTGGTAACATTTAGGAAAAATTTGGCTTTTAAAATCGAAAATAGGATCTTTTAAGTTTCACTTTATATAAAAATCTTTTTTCAATTCCCAAAAATAAAGTCTGGGCGATTTTTTAAAGTTGGTCTAATTTTTTAAAAAAGTTAGGTTAAATACCTGTCAAAAATTTTTACTAAATTTAAAATTTTTTTTAATTTTTTTGGTAACATTTAGGAAAAATTTGGCTTTTAAAATCGAAAATAGGATCTTTTAAGTTTCATTTTATATAAAAATCTTTTTTCAATTCCCAAAAATAAAGTCTGGGCGATTTTTTAAAGTTGGTCTAATTTTTAAAAAAGTTAGGTTAAATACCTGTCAAAAATTTTTACTAAATTTAAAATTTTTTTAAATTTTTTTGGTAACATTTAGGAAAAATTTGGCTTTTAAAATCGAAAATAGGATCTTTTAAGTTTCATTTTATATAAAAATCTTTTTTCAATTCCCAAAAATAAAGTCTGGGCGATTTTTTAAAGTTGGTATAATTTTTAAAAAAGTTGGGTTAAATGCCTGTCAAAAATTTTTACTAACTTTAAAAATTTTTTTAATTTTTTTGGTAACATTTAGAAAAAATTTGGCTTTTAAAATCGAAAATAGGATCTTTTAAGTTTCATTTTATATAAAAATCCTTTTTTCAATTCTTAAAAATAAAGTCTGGATGATTTTTTAAAGTTGCTCTAATTTTTAAAAAAGTTAGGTTAAATACCTGTCAAAAATTTTTACTAACTTTAAAATTTTTTTAAATTTTTTTGGTAATATTTAGGAAAAATTTGGCTTTTAAAATCGAAAATAGGATCTTTTAAGTTTCATTTTATATAAAAATCTTTTTTCAATTCCCAAAAATAAAGTCTGGGCGATTTTTTAAAGTTGGTCTAATTTTTAAAAAAGTTGGGTTAAATACCTGTCAAAAATTTTTACTAAATTTAAATTTTTTTTTAATTTTTTTGGTAACATTTAGGAAAAATTTGGCTTTTAAAATCGAAAATAGGATCTTTTAAGTTTCATTTTATATAAAAATCTTTTTTTAATTCCCAAAAATAAAGTCTGGGCGATTTTTTAAAGTTGGTCTAATTTTTAAAAAAGTTGGGTTAAATACCTGTAAAAAATTTTTACTAAATTTAAAAATTTTTTTAATTTTTTTGGTAACATTTAGGAAAAATTTGGCTTTTAAAATCAAAAATAGGATCTTTTAAGTTTCATTTTATCTAAAAATCTTTTTTCAATTCCCAAAAATGAAGTCTGGGCGATTTTTTAAAGTTGGTCTAATTTTTAAAAAAGTTAGGTTAAATACCTATCAAAAGTTTTTACTAACTTTAAAATTTTTTTTAATTTTTTTGGTAACATTTAGGGAAAATTTGGCTTTTAAAATCGAAAATAGGATCTTTTAAGTTTCACTTTATATAAAAATCTTTTTTCAATTCCCAAAAATAAAGTCTGGGCGATTTTTTAAAGTTGGTCTAATTTTTAAAAAAGTTAGGTTAAATACCTGTCAAAAATTTTTACTAAATTTAAAAATTTTTTTAATTTTTTTTGTAACATTTAAGAAAAATTTGGCTTTTAAAATCGAAAATAGAATCTTTTAAGTTACATTTTATATAAAAATCTTTTTTCAATTCTTAAAAATAAAGTCTGGGCGATTTTTTAAAGTTGGTCTAATTTTTAAAAAAGTTAGGTTAAATACCTGTCAAAAATTTTTACTAACTTTAAATTTTTTTTTTAATTTTTTTGGTAACATTTAGGAAAAATTTGGCTTTTAAAATCGAAAATAGGATCTTTTAAGTTTCATTTTATATAAAAATCTTTTTTCAATTCCCAAAAATAAAGTCTGGGCGAAAAATTTTTTTTAATTTTTTTGGTAGCATTTAGGAAAAATTTGGCTTTTAAAATCGAAAATAGAATCTTTCAAGTTTCATTTTATATAGAAATGTTTTTTTAATTTCCAAAAATAAAGTCTGGGCGATTTTTTAAAGTTGGTCTAATTTTTTAAAAAAGTTAGGTTAAATACCTGTCAAAAATTTTTACTAACTTTAAAAATTTTTTTAATTTTTTTGGTAACATTTAGAAAAAATTTGGCTTTTAAAATCGAAAATAGGATCTTTTAAGTTTCCATTTTATATAAAAATCTTTTCTCAATTCCCAAAAATAAAATCTGGGCGATTTTTTAAAGTTGGTCTAATTTTTAAAAAAGTTAGGTTAAATACCCGTCAAAATTTTTTACTAACTTTAAAAATTTTTTTAATTTTTTTGGTAACATTTAGGAAAAATTTGGCTTTTAAAATCGAAAATAAGATCTTTTAAGTTTCATTTTATATAAAAATCTTTTTTCAATTCTTAAAAATAAAGTCTGGGCGATTTTTTTAAAGTTGGTCTAATTTTTAAAAAAGTTAGGTTAAATCTGTCAAAAATTTTTACTAACTTAAAAAATTTTTTTAATTTTTTTGGTAACATTTAGGAAAAATTTGGCTTTTAAAATCGAAAATAGGATCTTTTAAGTTTCATTTTATATAAAAATCTTTTTTCAATTCCCAAAAATAAAGTCTCGGCGATTTTTAAAAGTTGGTCTAATTTTTAAAAAAGTTGGGTTAAATACCTGTCAAAAATTTTTACTAAATTAAAAAATTTTTTTAATTTTTTTGGTAACATTTAGGAAAAATTTGGCTTTTAAAATCGAAAATAGAATCGTTTAAGTTTCATTTTATATAAAAATCTTTTTCAAATCCCAAAAATAAAGTCTAGACGATTTTTTTAAAGTTGATCAAATTTTTACAAAAGTTAGGTTAAAAATTAACAAGTTCTAAGAAACAGAGTCTCAAGAACAATTAGTTTCTTAGATATAAATTATTAAAAACTAATTTCTTTGGGGATTTACGTCGAGTAACAACTTGTTTCATGTAATAAAGTTATTTCGAAGGTTAAAAAATTTCGATTAAGAATGTTAGGTTAGATTTTCACTTATGAGCAGAAAACTAAAAGTCGGAAAAAATTAATTTTTGGTGAAAATAAAGATTAAGTTTTAATCTAAATCCTTATAAAATTTCAAATCTCTAGGATAAATAGCTTTTGAGATATGAATTTTTGAAAATTTTTAATCGATATCTTAAATTAGGTTAGAAATTTCTTTCTGGGGGAAAAATTAAAATTCCTAAAAAGTTTATTTTTTGTAAAAATAAAGATTAAATATCAACTTAAATTATGATAAAATTTTGAATCTTAACAACAATTAGTTTTTAAGATACGAATTTTTAAAAATTAAATTTTTGATATGTTAGGTTAGAAATTTCTTTCTAGGCAAAAAACTAAAAGTCGTAGAAAATTCATATTTGGTAAAAATAAAAATTAAGTTTTAATCTAAATTTTTGTAAAGTTTCAATTCTCTAGGATAAAGAGTTTTTCGGATATGAATTTTTTAAAATTTTTAATGGATGTCTTAAGTTAGGTTAGAAATTTCTTTCTAAGGTAAAAACTAAAATTCCTAAAAAGTTCATTTTTTGTAAAAATAAAGATTAAATATCAACTTAAATTATGATAAAAATTTGAATCTCAACAACAATTAGTTTTTAAGATACGAATTTTTAAAAATTAAATTTTTGATATGTTAGGTTAGGTTAGAAATATCTTTCTGGGGAAAAAACTAAAAGTCGTGGAAAATTCATTTTTGGTAAAAAGAAAGATTAACTATCAACCTAAATCCTGATAAAATTTTAAATCTCACCAATAATTATTTTTTGAGAAATGAATTTTTAAAATTGACCAATTCTTTCAGGTTAAATAAAAAAAATTGTCTTTGGGAATTTTTTTAATTTTTTTGGTAATAATTAGAATAAATACGACTTTTTTAATCGAAAATAGAATCGTTTAACTTTCATTTAACATTAGAATCATTTCTCAATTCAAATAAATAAAGCCGTAATGATTTTTTAAAATTGATCAATTTTTGAGGTTAGAATGGTAGAAGAAAACATGGGTGTTTTTGGGATTTTTAAAAAATTTTTTGGTAATAATTAGAATAAATCCGACTTTTTTAATCGAAAACAGAATCTTTTAACTTTCATTTAACATAAGAATAAATTCTCCATTCTAATAAATAAAGTCATAGTGATTTTTTAAAATTGATCAATTTTTGAGGTTAGAATGGTAGAAGAAAACATGGGTGTTTTTGGGATTTTTTTAAATTTTTTGGTAATAATTAGAATAAATCCGACTTTTTTAATCGAAAATAGAAACTTTTAACTTTAATTTAACATAAGAATAATTTCTCAATTCTAATAGATAAAGTCGTAGTAATTTTTTAAAATTGACTAATTTTTGAGGTTAGATTTGTATAAAAAAACATGGTTGTTTTTAGAATTTTTTAAAATTCTTTTGATAACACTTGGAATAAAACGGTCTCTTTTAATTAAAATTACAATGTTTTAAGTTTCATTTAGAACAAAAATCAAATCAATATCTTTAAAAATGAATTTTTGATGAATTTTTAAAGTTGATCAATTTTCTTAAGTTAGGTTAAGAAATGTCAAAAAAAATTTTCCAACTTTGAAAATTTTTTTAATTTTTTTGACAACATTTAGAATAAAACGATCTCTTTTATATAAAACTAGAATGTTTTAAGTTTCATTTAGAAAAAAAATCAAATCAAAATCTTTAAAAATGAATTTTTGATGAATTTTTTAAAAACTAGTTAATTTTCTAACCTAAAAAATTTTTTACCAACTTTGAAAATTTTTTTAATTTTTTTGACAACATTTAGAATAAAACGATCTCTTTTATATAAAACTAGAATGTTTTAAGTTTCATTTAGAAAAAAAATCAAATCAAAATCTTTAAAAATGAATTTTTGATGATTTTTTTAAAAACTAGTTAATTTTCTAACCTAAAAAATTTTTTACCAACTTTGAAAATTTTTTAAATTTTTTTGACAACATTTAGAATAAAACGATCTCTTTTATATAAAACTAGAATGTTTTAAGTTTCATTTAGAAAAAAAATCAAATCAAAATCTTTAAAAATTAATTTTTGATGAATTTTTTAAAAACTAGTTAATTTTCTAACCTAAAAAACTTTTTACCAACTTTGAAAATTTTTTTAATTTTTTTGACAACATTTAGAATAAAACGATCTCTTTTATATAAAACTAGAATGTTTTAAGTTTCATTTAGAAAAAAAATCAAATCAAAATCTTTAAAAACAAATTTTTGATGAATTTTTTAAAAAATTATTTTCTAACCAAAAAATTTTTTACCAATTTTGAAAATTTTTTTAATTTTTTTGACAACACTTGGAATAAAACGGTCTTTTTTTAATTAAAATTAGAATGTTTTAAGTTTCATTTAGAAAAAGAATCAAATCAAAATCTTTAAAAACGAATTTTTAATGAATTTTTAAAATTAATTTTCTTAAGTTAAAAAAGTGTCAGAAATTTTTACCAACTTTGAATTTTTTTTTAATTTTTTTGACAACACTTGGAATAAAACGGTCTTTTTTAATCAAAAATAGAATCTTTTAACTTTCATTTAACATGAGAATCATTTCTCAATTCAAATAAATAAAGTCGTACTTAAGGATAAAAACGTCTCAAAGGTAATTGCATTGATGAGTGAGAGAGTCTATTTATGGAAGAATTCTAAATTCTCGGAGAGTTTAAAAAGGCGGGAAGCGACTAAAAGAAGGGGAGAGGAAGAAGAAGAAGTGGAAGAAGCGGTAGTGGGTTATTTTTAAGATCTTAAAGATCGTTTCCGGTGGCTACGGGAAGTCGGGGCACATGTCAAGAGTTAGGATTGCCCCCTGCGAGCACTTTTCGATATTTTTGGACGTCAATTCCCTCTTTTCCTTTTCCTATCCTTTTCCTTTCTTATTTTTTTTTCATTTCTCTTTTCTTTTTCTTTCCTTCCCTTTCCGCCAAGAGTTTTTTTTTCATTATTTTGTTTATCCTATTATTGTTTTAAAAAGCAGTTAATAACACAATAAGAATAAAGTGACTTTTGTATCTCTTTTCTTTCGATGGAATGTTTCGTATTTATTCCAGTAAGTTGGGAAAACCGTATAAGGCGAGTGTAAGAGAGAGAGAGAGAGAGAGAGAGAGAGAGAGAAGGGAGAAGAGGAGAGAAGGAGGCAGTCTGAGGAATGTACGAGACGTTTCACAATATGTTTGCTTGAAAATCGTTATCAACAAAATCCTGGGTGTATTATTTGCTTTACTTGCATCCCGTGTAACGTTTTTTTCTCGCTTTCTAACGGAATTCGTTTCATTTTTTAGATGTATATACTAAAATGATCTTTATTTTGTATGTATCTTTAATTTGTAGGTTAGGTTTGATAAAAATCAAAGCCCTTTAATTTTTTTTTTAATTTTTTGGGTAATGATTATAAGAAATTTTATTAAGGGCCGGTTTATTCACTTTTGAGTAAATTAATCTATCTGATATTTACCATGGTTACTGACCAAATAACCAATCATGGCAAGTGAAATTGCAGTAATTATGGAAGATATCTGATAGATTAATTTATCAAAGGATGAATAAACCGGCTCTAAATATAAAATAGAATCTTAAAGCTTTAATTTAAAAAATAAATTACTTTTTTATTCCTATAAATAAAGTCCGGGCAATTATTTTAAATTTGATTAAAACTTGTAGGTTAAATTCGATAAAAAAATTCAAAGTGTATAAAAATTTTTTTTTTAATTTTTTGAGTGACAACTAGAGTAAATTTAACTTTTTAAATATAAAATAGAATGTTGAAGCTTTAATTTGAGACATGATTTATTTTTTAATTCCTATAAATAAAGTCTGGAGGATTTTTTAAATTTGATTAAAATTTATAGGTCATTTGTAAATTCGCTAAAGCAGTGATGGCGAACCTTTTTGAGAAGTGGGTAAAATTTTGTTAATTGTATTTGTTTAGTGCTTCCTCGTGGGTCACTAATTTAAAATCACTTGGAAAAAATTGTCATGGGACACAGTCGACGTCTAAAAAAAAGGTCATGATGCGCAAGTGGACATTTTTCTATATTATAAAATCGCTTCATAGCCGGCCCTTTGAGGGTCACTTAAAAGGTTTGTGTGGGTCAGTGTCTGACCCGCGGTTCATAGGTTTGCCATCACTGAGCTAGAGTGAAGTCTAATTTGACCTTCACTCCGAAATTCTAACCTCAAAAACTTATAAAATGATATAAAATGACAGAATTTAATTGTCATAATACCAAACGTTAAAAATTTGACTTTTACTATAACCTCAAAAACTTGTAAAGTGACATAAAATCAAAAAAATGTAACTGTCATTTTTCAGTAAGTACCAACCTAAAAAATTTTAAGTAAATTATTTTTTTTTTATTGAACATTTTTTATAATGGTATAAAACCCAATAATATGCACACATCTGCCTTTTATATTCAAAGTTAAGTATGTTAAAAAATTAAAAACCTTCGTCATGCTGAGTATGTCAACGTCAATTAATTTCCTCTTGTAAACCGCGCTTCTACAACAACCAGGTGTTGTAAAATAATTAATATTCATCATTATCTTTTCTATGCTGACTTTTTAATAAACTCTGAAAGGCATATTTTATACCTGAGGCAACCAGCAACAATCAACTAACAATCAGCAACAAGCTATAAATGACACTTGGTGATATCTTAGATTTAAATCATGCATCTTACACTGAAACAATTCACAAATACAAAAATGATAGGAAATTCCTCCAATGTGATGATACGTTGGATACAGGATTTAACTTGGGTTTAGTTAATATAGGGTGTTTCGTTTCGCGTTTTCATATGAGTTAATAAAAAGATTTTTTGTATTATCATGGGACACACATTTCCAACTAGGAGGATACCAAATCAGAAAACCTTTGAGAGAAAGACGTCTTAGGAAAACTGGCACGCTAAAACCACAACGACAAAACGCTGATCGACAAAGATTTCGACGAACTGCTAACGTTGAGGAATGGATATTCAATGCTGTTCTATCTCCTACTACTAGCACCAGAAAATTGTCACATTTCAATGTTTCATTTGCATATGGCGAACATTGCGCGAGCAATAATTGAGGACCTTGGTGCAAGAACGGGATAAGTCACTATTTTTGCGAAATTGAGATATATGTTTTACAACAATCTACAAGACTTTATTCACCTTTTGGCGCAAAAACTTTATATAAAACTTTGTTTAGCTTATTGTTATTTATGAAGGCACACCTCCCGTTTTTGTGTCCAAAGGTAAATAAAGTCTTGTAGAATGTTGTAAAACATATATCTCAATTTCGCAAAAATAGTGACTTATTCCATTCTTGTACCAAGGTCCTCAATTGTATCCATATCATGTTACGTGTGTGCAACATTAGTTACCAGAAGATTATAACAAGCGCATAAATTTCAGTGGTTGATTCGACAATGCAGGGATCCTAACTTCCCGAGCTACCTACTAGTTACTAAATCTTGCTTTACCAGAAATGAAATCACTAATTTTCGAAACATTCATACTTGGAGCGACGAAAACCTTGCTTGAAAACGACTGCTATTACGCATTAATAACATTAAATTAAATGTCTGGTGTGGTCTTCTTAGTGATAATCGGCCCTATCTTTCTATCAATAAGACTTTCAGAAATGTCTAAATACTTGAATTTTTTGCAAAATAATCTGTGTGAGTTTCAAGAAAATACATCGATTGCCAACAGGCAGGAAATGTGGTTTATGCATGATGGTGCCCCTGCTCACTTTTCTCATAATGTCACCGATTATTTAAACACAGCGTATGGTAACCGATGGGTTGACCCAAACGGAGATGTTAAATGACCACCACAACCTGCTGATCTAACGCTGTTAGATTATTTTGTATGGGACTGGATGAAGTCTGCGGTTTTTTCCAAGTCTATTGCCAAGCAAAAACAACTAAGAAATCGCATCGAAAAAGCAACAGTTATTACAAGGTGTCGTCCCGATGTTATAAGCCGTGGCAGAGAATCATGGATTCGTCGTGTTAAATGCTGCATTCAATAAAACGGAGGGCACTTTGGTTTATATAAATTTTCTTGTTTATTTCGTGCTGGAGAACATATCTCTGAAATAATTTAACTAATGATGGTGAATGCAATTCTAAAATTGTATTAACAAAACCTAAGTAACTTTAGGAAACACTTCCACAAACTCCATTTCTATTTAAAAACATTAACGGTAAGATCGAACGGTTCGATGAAGGGGGAAGAATCCCACACAGACAATTATAGTCCCCCAAAAACCTAACGCGTTTCCTCCGCGGCCATTTCCGGAAATACGACCACCGAAATAGCACTCTTTCCCCTCCTAATACATTTTTTCTTCCTTTCTTATTTCGGTTCGTACTTAGTTCGGTTCTAAGTAACGCACGTGGCCAAGTAGATGGCGCTGAATTAGTCAAAAATACCTAAGCTTGTCTATCTTGTACGCGTTTTCCCGGCAAACATCTCATTTCCTGTCTGTTACACGTGCATATATTTAAATAACGTATTTGTCAATATTTAACAAATATTGTGTCGAGGAAAGAAAAAGAAAAAAAGTTTTAAAAACTAAATGAAATGTATATGAATTTATGTTCAAGGAAAAATCTTATTATTAAAAATAAAATGGTAAATAATTTTCAATAAAAGGAATAAATTTCTATAGAATAAAAGACATTCGTATGTGATTCCTAGAAATTGAAATGTGTTTTGACTGAATTATTTAAAAACAAGATCAAAGAATATTTTCTTGGAAGTCTGGAAGATAACTTTTTTTGTCCAGAAAACTTATTGATAAACATCTATTATGTGTTTTATCGCGAATATAATACACAACTTTTTTTTTAGTCATTTCAATAACATGAAATAGAAGAAGAGATAATAAATTTAATTTTTATGTTGACGTATTGGCGCCAGACGTTAGGACAAAGAAGGCGCCTGGAGAGGTGCCGGTCGAGAAGGGCGAAGAAAACACATTTTTATTAAGAGTCTTCTAAAAAAGTCTTTAAAAGTCGTCGCAAAGAGTAGACGTTTGAATATTAAAGTTTAGTGTACAAAATACGTGTTTTATTACGAACAATAAAAAAATTAGACTTAACTTAAAAAAATTTTTACCTTGTCGCATGATATTAGTTCAAAATCTACCTTTTTTAAATAATTTTAACAAACTGTCTAAAATTAAAAGGTTTATAGTTGAAAATATTGTAAAAGTTTGATGTTAAAATGTTGAAAAATATCATAAATGTTGTCTATTTTAAAAATAATACGTCTATTAGTTCGTTTTTAAGGTAAAGTTTTGAAAAATATTAAATTTTGAAGTGAAATTTATAATTTGACAGTTAACTGTCAAATTGACGTTTGATAAACAGGACCGTATTTAGGTTTTTGAGGAAATTTAATTTTCGTTTTTCGCGTTATAATTACAATATTATCGAATAATTCTAGCTTATAACTTAAGAAAAAAATATTTTTTCGATTTCTAAAAAACCAAATATGACTTTTTTAAAATTTCTTAATGAAAATATAACAGATTGTGTTGTAAATTAATGATTTTTCAGTTCAAATAAAATGTTGAAACTTTATAAAACAATGATTCCTTCAAAATTTTTATAACTTAACTTACAAATTATCATATTTTACATAAAACTGGATAGTTTAAGTTAGAATTTTCCAAAAAAATCTTTTCTTAATTCGCAAAATTAAAGTCTGAGTGATTTTTTTAATTTTTTTAAAATTATTATTAGAGATTTTTTAAAATTAATGTTTTTGGATTTAAAGAAAATGTTGGAATTTCATAAAAAACTAGAAACTCGAATTTGAAGTTAAAATTTTTAGATTATTTATAAAAAAAAAATGTCGAGACTTTAAAAAGTTGATAACCTTAAAAATGATAACACCCTGTATATTTCTAGAGGTGATTTTTAAGTTTTATTATAGATGTAATTAATAATCGATGTATTCAGTTTGAAATGATTATTTTAAAAATTCGGATAAAAAATGAATTTAAAATATTCAATGAAAAAAAGATTCAAAAAAAAAAAATCAAAGAAAAAAATTCGTCAAAAATTTATTTTTAAACATTTTGATTTGATTTTTTTTCTAAATGAAACTTAAATCATTCTAGTTTTAACTAAAAAATACCATTTTATTCCAAGTATTGTCCAAAAAATTAAAAGAAATTTCAAAGTTGGTAAAAATTTTTTAGGTTAGAAAATTAACTATTTTTTAAAAATTCATCAAAAATTGATTTTTAAAGATTTTGAATTGATTTTTTTTTAAATGAAACTTAAATTATTCCTATTTTAATTAAAAAAGGACGTTTTATTCCAAGTGTTGTCAAAAAAATTGAAAAAAAATTCAAAGTAGATAAAAATTTTTTTAGGTTAGAAAATTAATTATTTTTTAAAAAATCATCAAAAATTCATTTTTAAAGATATTGATTTGATTTTTTTTCTAAATGAAACTTAAAACATTCTAGTTTTAATTAAAAAAGACCGTTTTATTTCTAGTGTTGTCAAAAAATTCTAAATTAGTGTTTTTGGGTTTAAAGAAAAAATTGGAAAAATTTTTGACACTTTTTTAACTCAAGAAAATTAACTTTAAAAATTCATTTTTAAAGATTTTGACTTGATTTTTTTTCTAAATGAAACTTAAAACATTCCAATTTTAATTAAAAAAGACTGTTTTATTCCAAGTGTTGTCACAAAATTCTAAATAGTGTTTTTGGGTTTAAGGAAAATATTGGAAGTTTATAAAAAAAATCATTCTATCAAAATTTTTATAACCTAACCTACAAATTATCGTAGTTTGCATATAACTAGATATTCTAACCTAGAATTTCTCAAAAGAATCTTTTCTTAATTTACAAAATTAAAGCCTGGGCGATTTTTTTAAATTTTATGTTTTAAGTTAATGATTTTGAGTTCAAGCAAAATGTTGGAACTTTATAAAAAAATTATTCTCTCAAAATTTTTATAATCTAACCTACAAATTATCATAGTATACATAAAATTAGAAATTCTAACCTAAAATTTCCCAAAAAATCTTTTCTTAATTTGCAAAATTAAAGTCTATGCGATTTTTTAGATTTTATGTTTTAAATTAATGATTTTGAGTTCAAGCAAAATATTGGAATTTTATAAAAAAATTTCTCCTTCAAAATTTTTATAACCTAACCTATAAATTATCATATTTTACACAAAACTATATAATCTAACCTAGAATTTTCCAAAAATATCTTTTCTTAATTCGCAAAATTAAAGTCTGAGTGATTTTTTTAATGTTATATTTTAAATTAGTGTTTTTGGTTTTAAAGAAAATACTGGAAGTTTATAAAAAAATTATTCCTTCAAAATTTTTATAACCTAACCAACAAACTATTGTGGTTTATGTGAAACTAATTATTCTAACCTAAAATTTCTCAAAAAAATCATTTCTTAATTCGCAAAATTATAAAGTTTTGGAGATTTTTTAAATTTTTTATTCCAAATTAATATTTTTTGGTTTAAAGAAAATGTTAGAAGTTTATAAAAAAATTATTCCTCACAATTTTTATAACATAACCTACAAATTATCGTAGTTTACATAAAACTAGATATTTTAACCTAGAATTTCTCAAAAAAATCTTTCCTTAGTTCGCAAAATTAAAGTCTGGGTGATTTTTTTAAATGTTATTTTCTAAATTAGTGTTTTTTGGGTTTAAAGAAAATATTCGAAGTTTACAAAAAAATATTCCTTCGAAATTTTTATAACATAACCTATAAATTATTGTAGTTTACATAAAATTAGATATTCTAACCAAAAATTTTCCAAAAAAAAATCATTTCTTAACTTGCAAAATTAGAACCTGGGCGATTTTTTAAATTTTATGTTTTAAATTAATGATTTTGAGTTCAAACAAAATGTTGAAACTTTATAAAAAAAATATTTCTTCAAAATTTTTATAACCTAACCTATAAATTATTGTGGTTTATATAAAACTAGATATTCTAACCCAAAATTCCCCAAAAAATCATTTCTTAATTTGCAAAATTGAAGTCTGAATGATTTTTTTAATGTTATATTCTAAATTAGTGTTTTTGGGTTTAAAGAAAATATTGGAAGTTTACAAAAAAATTTCCCCTTTAAAATTTTTATAACCTAACCTACAAATTATCATATTTTACATAAAACTAGATATTCTAACCTAAAATTTCCCAAAAAAAAATCTCTTCTTAGTTTACAAAATTAAAGTCTGGGCGATTTTTTAGATTTTATATTCTAAATTAGTGTTTTTGGATTCAAAGAAAATGTCAGAACTTTACAAAAAAATTTCTCCTTCAAAATTTTTATAACCTAACCTACAAATTATTGTAGTTTACATAAAACTAGATATTCTAACCTAGAATTTCCCAAAAAAACCTTTTCTTAATTCGTAAAATTAAAGTCTGGGCGATTTTTTAAATTTTATGTTTTAAATTACTGCTTTTGAGTTCAAGCAAAATGTTAGAACTTTATAAAACAATTATTTCTTCAAAATTTTTATAACCTAACCTATAAATTATGATAGTTTACATAAAACTAGATATTTTAACCTAGAATTTCCCAAAAAAAACCTTTTCTTAATTTGCAAAATTAAAGTCTGGGCGATTTTTTAGACTTTATGTTTTAAATTAACGATTTTTAACATCCTAACCTACAAATTATCACATGTTACATCAAAACCAACGTTTTAAGGTTTAAAATCTAACGTATAATTTCCCAAACATCTTTAAAATTCATTTCTCAAAACAACCCCAAAGTATTTAAATTTTTTTTTCTTTTTAGTTTAATGCTAAGAAAAACTAAAAAAATAACTAACCTGATTCCTCAGCCAGCTTCACGACGGTATTCATTATCTGGGGCAGGTAAGTCGTCATCGATTCTTCCGGCCCGCTCTTGAATAATTCTGTAAGAAGACTCCATACCATTCGGCTGAAATCGAAATGAAACCAAACAATTAACTTCCATAATCAATCCCCCAATTAAAAAGAATTAATCAAAGAATAAAAACGGAAATTTCTTAAACGCGCAACACAAACTAACGACGCACGTGGCGCGTCATAGAGGTTACTCTCTCTTCTAGAATTGGCGGGAAACCCGTGTCCTTCCCCCACTATCTCCGTCCGAAAAGAAGTGGGGGTGCTTGCGTCGTACAACTTACTTCAAAACTAATCGATTTTTATCCCTTTTTCTCGTACATTTAATCAAAGTAACTTTTAAAAATAAAAATAAAAACTTGGTATTTTTAATTGTTAATTAGAAATTATAAATACAAGAATTAAATAAAAATGAGTAAGAGTAAGATCAACACGGCTTCTTTAGAAACCGGTTTCCCCCTCTACCGTTTGAATTATAAGTGGTGGGGAAGAAAAAAACGGTCGTTTCGGGGGAGATCGTACGTTTACGTCTATCGCGATGTTGCTATTCGTTGGATTTGTAAACGCCCAACGAAACGACTTGGTAAGATGGCCGCCCGCAGCGACCCTACGCGGACGATGCGCAAAAACTATACAAGACGACAACGGTATTTAAAAACACCCCATTTTTTTAATAGTTATTTTTTAAATTGATTTAAAACTTAATTTAAAAAAAATATAATTGTAAAAAATAATTTTTTATTAAGAAATCTTTTGAATGGGATGAATGAAAAATGATATGAATAAAATGGCGTTTTAGGAAGTATATATAGGGTGGTTATTAAGAAATTGTAAATTGAAATTTAAAATATCTCTCAATTCGGTTTGATAATCTTTAAATTTCTTAAAAATGATGGATGATAGACACCATATCTTAAAATATATGACATCTTTTTTGATGTATTTTTGCCAAATACATACAAAATTTTGCAAACCTTCCTTACATGAAAAAAAATTGCAAATTCATAACCGAAAATTGTCCAATTTAGACTACCAACTAAATTATTATTCTTTTCTGAATATGCCATCTCTATAAAAGATGTTAAATCCAAATGTTGGTTCAAATTAGGTGTTTGTCTAAATTAACCAACTTTCTTTAGTTTCCAAAAGTCTAAATTTCCAAAAAACTAGTCCCAAATTTGATTTAATTTTTACTAAACTTATTGATTTTCAGTATTTCAAAAATCGTCCAGTTTTCTAAACCCACCCTGTATATTTTTTCCAAATATTACAATTTTTCGTTTAATTTTTATTGATTTTTCTTCTGAATGGATGTTTTTCAATCATATTAAGAATTATTTTTGTACTGATAGAAAAAAATTTTGTTTTCTTTGTTAGTTTTGTTGGTGTTTATCTGTTTATAAGAATAGATTTCTAAGAATGATCCCGGATAGGTAGACGAACCCAAACGGCGACCAGTTTTCTTCTCCTCTCCTCCTCTTTTTTCCGTTCTTGCTGTTCGTTTTCTCGTTTGTCGAGGGGTGGAATTCGCCGGAGCGAAAGAGATAGCAATAAGTCGATGAGGAATGGAATTTTTACCTTCCGATACCTACTGCTACTCTTTTCTCAAAGTTTAACGATTCCCGTGAAAGAAGCATTCCGGCCGCGTTCGCTTGAAACACGTAAACGCGAACGGTTCATTCGTTTCTTTAGGAATTTTTCCCCTCTTCGCTCCTTTTTCTTCTTTCCTTTCAAAGACATTTTCCAAAGATATTTCCAAAGACATTTCCAAAGAAACAACAGTTTAAAACAAGAATTAATCTCACTTAAATGCTTGGTTTTTTTAAATCTTTTAAAATAATCACCAAATCAGAAATGGAGTTTATTTCAATCAAAAATTTTTACCAACTTTGAAAATTTTTTTAATTTTTTTGACAACACTTGGAATAAAACAATCTTTTTTAATTAAAATTAGAATGTTTTAAGTTTCATTTAGAGAAAAAATCAAATCAAAATCTTTAAAAATGAATTTTTTATGATTTTTTTTAAAAATCATTAATTTTCAAACCTAAAAATTTTTTTACCAACTTTGAAAATTTTTTTAATTTTTTTGACAACACTTGGAATAAAACGTCCTTTTTTAATAAAATTAGAATGATTTAAGTTTCATTTAGAAAAAGAATCAAACCAAAATCTTTAAAAATGAATTTTTGATGAATTTTTTAAAAAATAGTTAATTTTCTAACCTAAAAAAATTTTACCAACTTTGAAATTTTTTTAAATTTTTTGGACAATACTTGGAATAAAACGGTCTTTTTTAATTAAAACCAGAATGTTTTAAGTTTCATTTAGAAAAAAAATCAAATCAAAGTGTTTAAAAATGAATTTTTGGTGAATTTTTAAAAAATGGTTAATTTTTTAACCTAAAAAAATTTTTATCAACTTTGAATTTTTTTTTAATTCTTTTGACAACACTTGGAATAAAATGGCATCTTTTAGTTAAAATTAGAATATTTTAAGTTTCATTTAGAAAAAAAATCAAATCAAAATGTTTAAAAATGAATTTTTGATGAATTTTTTAAAAAATTATTAATTTTCTTTCTAACCTTAAAAAAATTTTTATCAACTTTGAAAATTTTTTTAATTTTTTTGACAACACTTGGAATAAAACAACCTTTTCTAATTAAAACTAGAATGTTTTAGGTTTCATTTAGAAAAAAAATCAAATCAAAATCTTTAAAAATGAATTTTTGATGAATTTTTTAAAAAATGGTTAATTTTCTAACCTAAAAAAAATTTTACCAACTTTGAAATTTTTTTAAATTTTTTTAACAACATTTAGAATAAAACGGTATTGTTTAATTAAAATTAGAATGTTTTAAGTTTAATTTAGAAAAAAAATCAAATCAAAATCTTTAAAAATGAATTTTAGATGAATTTTTAAAGTTGATCAATTTTCTTAACTTAGGTTAAGAAGTGTCAAAAATGTTTACCAACTTTGAAATTTTTTTTAATTTTTTTGACAACACTTGGAATAAAACGGTGTTTTTAGATCAAAACTAGAATGTTTTAAGTTTCATTTAGAAAAAGAATCAGCTCAAAATCTTTAAAATTCAATTATTTATGAATTTTTTGAAAAATGGTTAATTTTCTAACCTAAAAAAATTTTTACAAACTTTGAATTTTTTTTTTAATTTTTTTCACGTTTGGAATAAAGCGGCCTTTTTTTAATTAAAACTAGAATGATTTAAGTTTCATTTAGAAAAAGAATCAAATCAAAATCATTAAAAATGAAATTTTGATGAATTTTTTAAAAATGGTTAATTTTCTAACCTAAAAAAATGTTTATCAACTTTGAAAATTTTTTTAATTTTTTTGACAACTCTTGGAATAAAACGGTCTTTTTTTAATTAAAATTAGAATATCCTAAGTTTCATTTAGAAAAAAAAATCAAATCAAAATCTTTAAAAATGAATTTTTGATGAATTTTTAAAGTTGATCGATTTTCTTAACTTAGGTTAAGAAGTGTCAACAATGTTTACCAACTTTGAAATTTTTTTTAATTTTTTTGACAACTCTTGGAATAAAACGTCCTTTTTTAATTAAAACTAGAATGATTTGAGTTTCATTTAGAAAACAAATCAAATCAAAATCTTTAAAAATGAATTTTTGATGAATTTTTTAAAAAACGATTAATTTTCTAACCTAAAAAAATGTTTACCAACTCTGAAATTTTTTTAAATTTTTTTGACAAAACTTGGAATAAAACGGTGTTTTTAGATCAAAACTAGAATGTTTTAAGTTTCATTTAGAAAAAAAATCAAATCAAAATCTTTAAAAATGAATTTTTGATGAATTTTTTAAGAAATGGTTAATTATCTAACCTAAAAAAATTTTTACCAACTTTGAAATTTTTTTTAATTTTTTTCACAACACTTGGAATAAAACAGTCTTTTTTAATTAAAACTAGAATGATTTAAGTTTCATTTAGAAAAAAAATCAAATCAAAATCTTTAAAAATGAATTTTTGATGAATTTTTAAAATTAATCGATTTTCTTAACTTAGGTTAAGAAGTGTCAAAAATGTTTACCAACTTTGAAATTTTTTTAAATTTTTTTGACAACTCTTGGAATAAAACGTCCTTTTTTAATTAAAACTAGAATGTTTTAAGTTTCATTTAGAAAAAAATCAAATCAAAATCTTTAAAAATGAATTTTTGATGAATTTTTTAAGAAATGGTTAATTATCTAACCTAAAAAAATTTTTACCAACTTTGAAATTTTTTTTAATTTTTTTCACAACACTTGGAATAAAACAGTCTTTTTTAATTAAAACTAGAATGATTTAAGTTTCATTTAGAAAAAAAATCAAATCAAAATCTTTAAAAATGAATTTTTGATGAATTTTTAAAATTAATCGATTTTCTTAACTTAGGTTAAGAAGTGTCAAAAATGTTTACCAACTTTGAAATTTTTTTAAATTTTTTTGACAACTCTTGGAATAAAACGTCCTTTTTTAATTAAAACTAGAATGTTTTAAGTTTCATTTAGAAAACAATCAAATCAAAATCTTTAAAAATGAATTTTTGATGAATTTTTTAAGAAATGGTTAATTATCTAACCTAAAAAAATTTTTACCAACTTTGAAATTTTTTTTAATTTTTTTCACAACACTTGGAATAAAACAGTCTTTTTTAATTAAAACTAGAATGATTTAAGTTTCATTTAGAAAAAAAATCAAATCAAAATCTTTAAAAATGAATTTTTGATGAATTTTTAAAATTAATCGATTTTCTTAACTTAGGTTAAGAAGTGTCAAAAATGTTTACCAACTTTGAAATTTTTTTAAATTTTTTTGACAACTCTTGGAATAAAACGTCCTTTTTTAATTAAAACTAGAATGTTTTAAGTTTCATTTAGAAAAAAATCAAATCAAAATCTTTAAAAATGAATTTTTGATGAATTTTTTAAGAAATAGTTAATTTTCTAACCTAAAAAAATTTTTACCAACTTTGAAATTTTTTTTAATTTTTTTGACAACACTTGGAATAAAACAGTCTTTTTTAATTAAAATTAGAATGTTTTAGGTTTCATTTAGAAAAAAAATCAAATTAAAATGTTTAAAAATATATTTTTTATGAATTTTTTAAAAAATGGTTAATTCTCTAACCTAAAAAAATTTTTACCAACTTTGAAATTTTTTTTAATTTTTTTGACAATACTTGAAATAAAACGGTCTTTTTTAATTAAAATTAGAATGATTTAAGTTTCATTTAGAAAAAAAATCAAATCAAAATCTTTAAAAATGAATTTTTGATGAATTTTTTAAAAAATGATTAATTTTCTAACCTAAAAAAATTTTTACCAACTTTGAAAACTTTTTAAAATTTTTCACAACACTTGGAATAAAACGGTTTTTTTAATTAAAACTAGAATGATTTAAGTTTCATTCTGAAAAAAAATCAAATCAAAATCTTTAAATATGAATTTTTGATAAATATTTAAAATTTTAAGTTAAAAAATGTCAAAATTTTTTTACCAACTTTGAAAATTTTTTTAATTTTATTCACAACACTTGGAATAAAACGTCCTTTTTTAATTAAAACTAGAATGATTTAAGTTTCATTTAGAGAAAGAATCAAATCAAAATCTTTAAAGATCGATTTTTGATGAATTTTTAAATTTGATCGATTTTCTTAAGTTAGGTTAAGAAATATCATTTTTTTTTTAATTTCTGGGATATGAATTTTTTAAAATTGAACTTGTTTGAATAAAATTATAAATTTTAAACGTCAAATTTTGACAATTTAAAGAAAATTTCACCTTTAGAACGTAACCGAATTTTTGGAATGTTTCAATTAAAAACATTAAGTTACATTTTCTTTTCTGCGAGAAAAACTAAAAGTCGCAGAAAATTCCTTTTTGGTGAAAATAAAGATTAAGTTTTAATCTAAATCCTCACAAAATTTCAAGTCTCTAGAATAACTAGTTTTTGAGATATGAATTTTCAAAAATTGACAAGTTTTAATCAACATAAAAATTAAGTTAGGTTAGAATTTCGTTTCTGAGAAAAAAATCTAAAAATCGTAGAAAGTTTATTTTTGGTGAAACTAAAGATGAAGTTTTAATCTAAATCCTCACAAAATTTCAAGTCTCTAGAATAACTAGTTTTTGAGATATGAATTTTCAGAAATTGACAAGTTTTAATCAACATAAAAATTAAGTTAGGTTAGAATTTCATTTCTGAGAAAAAAACTAAAAATCGTAGAAAGTTTATTTTTTAGTAAAAATAAAGATGAAGTTTTAATCTAAATCCTCACAAAATTTTAAGTCTCTAGAACAAATAGTTTTTGAGATATGAATTTTTAAAAATTGACAAGTTTTAATCAACATGAAAATTAAGTTAGGTTAGAATTTCGTTTCTGAGAAAAAAACTAAAAGTCGTAGAAAGTTCATTTTTGGTAAAAATAAAGATTAAATTTGATTCTAAATCCTGTTAAAATTTCAAGTCTTAAATTAGTTTTTGAGATATGAATTTTTAAAAAATTACTTAGTTCGTAGTCAATCGATTTTTTGAAATTTTCTCGATGATTCACCATATTTGATTTTCCCCGGCAGGTAAGTGGAATGATTAGAACGGTAATTGGGTAACCCTGGGGCGTTTCCATTTAACCGGGGTCCGATCGGACCGTTTCCGGTGTGCGAACTCCTCACTTATTGCCAATTGCCGGAGAGTCACCAAATCGAAGGGTGAAAAACACTTTTCCCCACATTTCGAATTTCGCCTCTCGTTTTATTTTCTTCTTTTTTTCTTTATTTCAATTCCAATCTTCGATCCACATTTATAAAACATTATTTATTTTATGGAAAGTGTTTCAAAAATTCTTCTAATCTTTCCATTTAAATTTTGTGTATATATGAGTTTAAATCATCATATTTTGAATCAAATTATTTGTAATATTCCATTGTATATGTCATTTTTATTCTATATTTTTATGGTATTGCAAAGATGATTTCAATGAGCTTTGAGCTTCTTTAGAAGCGAGTAGGTCGTTTACCCGATCGGTTGGTAGGCCAGAAAGCAAGACCTAGACTTGGATTCCGACGAGCAGACGACCGACATCAGCAAACCGTGAACAATGGTATGGAGAGAGGTGAGCGATCTCGAGGTGTGAAATCAGCATAATGGGATCGCCTCTTTTTTTCTCCTTTTTCTTCCATTATTTCATCTTATTCCTCTTTTTTTAGTTGAGGTTGTCAAACAAGAAAGTGAAAACGGAGACATACAAGAAAATTTGCTAAATAATGGTTATCATTTAACTTATTGCTTGAAAAAAATAAAAATCGTGAAAAAAAAATAAATCTTGAAAAAAATAATTTTTTCAAAAATTTCATAACATAACCTCAAAATAATTATATTACATTAAAATAGACATTTCAACCTACAATTTCTCCTAACAAATTTTTCTCAATTCCTAAAAATAAAATCTTGGCGATTTTTTTAAATTTTGGATGTTTGTATGTTTAGTGAAAATGTAGAAGTTTTGAAAAAAAATTTTTACTAAAAATTTTAATAACTTAACCTGGAAATTCTTATGGAATATTAAAAAGGATATTCTAATTTATAATTATCTAAAAGAATTTCTCTCTATTCCTAAAAATAAAGTCTAGGGGATTTTTTAATTTCATTTTTGACATTTATAGGTTAAGTGAAAACGCAGAGGTTTTGAAAAAAAATTTTTTCTTAAAATTTAGATAACCTAACCCGGAAATTCTTATGTAATATTAAAAAGGATATTCTAATTTATAATTATCCAAAAGAAATTTTCTCTATTCTTAAAAATAAAGTCCTGGTGATTTTTTTAATTTTGGACATTTATAGGTTAAGTGAAAATGTAGAGATTTCGGAAAAAAAATTTTTCTTAAAATTTTAATAACCTAAGCTGGAAATTTTTATGTAATACTAAAGAGGACATTCTAATTTATAATTACTCAAAAGAAATTTTCTCTATTCCTAAAAATAAAGTCTAGGGAATTTTTTAAATTCCATTTTTGACGTTTATAGGTTAGATGAAAATGCAGGTTTTGAAAAAAAATTTTTTCTCAAAATTTTAATAACCTAACTTGGAAATTCTTATGGAATATTAAAGAGAATATTTTAATTTATAATTATCCAAAAAGATTTTTCTTTATTCCCAAAAATAAAGTCTAGGGGATTTTTTAAACTTCATTTTTGACGTTTATAGGTTAAGTGAAAATGTAAAGGTTTTGAAAAAATTCTTATGTAATGTTAAAATGGGTATTGTAATTTATAATTACCCAAAAGAACATTTCTCTATTCTTAAAAATAAAGTCCTGGTGATTTTTTTTTTAATTTTGGACATTTATAGGTTAAGTGAAAATGTAGACGTTTCGAAAAAATTTTTTTTCTTAAAATTTTAATAACCTAAGCCGGAAATTTTTATGTAATATTAAAGAGGACATTCTAATTTATAATTACCCAAAAGAAATTTTCTCTATTTCCAAAAGTAAAGTCTAGGGGATTTTTTAAATTTCATTTTTCACGTTTATAGGTTAGACGAAAATATAGAGGTTTCGAAAAAAATTCTTTTCTGAAAATTTTAAAAATCTAATTTGGAAATTTTTATGTTATATCAAAGAGAACATTCTAATTTATAATTATCCAAAAGAAATTTCCTCTATTCCTAAAACTAAAGTCTAAGGGATTTTTTAAATTCCATTTTTTACATTTATAGGTTAAGTGAAAATGTAGGGGTTTCGAAAAAGAATTTTTTCTCTAAATTTTAACAACCTAATTTGGAAATTCTTATGTGATATTAAAGAGAACATTCTAATTTACAATTATCCTAAAAATTTTTCCTCTATTCCTAAAAGTAAAGTCTAGGTGATTTTTTAAATTTCATTTTTGACGTTTATAGGTTAGATGAAAATGTAAGGGTTTTGAAAAAAATTCTTTTTTCAAAATTTTAATAACCTAATTCGGAAATTCTTATGCAATATTAAAAAGGATATTCTAATTTATAATTATCCAAAAGAAATTTCCTCTGTTTCTAAAAGTAAAGTGTAGGTGATTTTTTTAAACCTTATTTTTGACATTTATAGGTTATGTAAAAATGTAAGGGTTTTGAAAAAAAAATTTTTCTTAAAATGTTAATAACCTAACCTGGAAATTCTTATGTAATATTAAAGAGAATATTCTAATTTATAATTATCCAGAAAAAATTTTCTCTATTCCTAAAAGTAAAGTCTAGGGGATTTTTTAAATATCATTTTTGACGTTGATAGGTTAGATGAAAATGCAGAGGTTTTGAAAAAAATTTTTTTCTCAAAATTTTAAAAACCTAACCTGGAATTTTTTATGTAATATTAAAGAGAATATTCTAATTTATAATTATCCAGAAAAAATTTTCTCTATTCCTAAAAGTAAAGTCTAGGGGATTTTTTAAATTTCATTTTTGACGTTTATAGGTTAGATGAAAATACAGAGGTTTTGAAAAAAAAAATTTTTGTTAAAATTTAAATAACCTAACTTGGAAATTCTTGTTTAATATTAAAGAGAACATTCTAATTTATAATTATCCAAAAGAAATTTTCTCTATTCCTAAAAATAAATTCTAAGTGATTTTTTTTAATTTCATCTTTGACATTTGCAAGTTAAGTGAAAATATAGGGGTTTCAAAAAAATTTTTTTTCTTAAAATTTTAATAACCTAACCTAGAAATTCTTATGGAATATTAAAAAGGATATTCTAATTTATAATTATCCAAAAGAAATTTTCTCTATTCCTAAAAGTAAAGTCTAGGGGATCTTTTAAATTTCATTTTTGACGTTTGTAGGTTAACTAAAAATGTAGGGGTTTCAAAAAAATTTTTTTCTTGAAATTTTAAAAACCTAACCTGTAAATTCATATCTAATATTAAAAAGAATATTCTAATTTATAATTATCCAAAAGAAATGTTCTCTATTTAAAGAAATAAAGTTTAGGGGATTTTTTAAATTTCATTTTTGACGTTTGTAGGTTAACTAAAAATGTTGGGGTTTCAAAAAAATTTTTTTTCTTGAAATTTTAATAACCTAATCCGGAAATTTTTATGTAATACTAAAGAGAATATTCTAATTTATAATTATCCAAAAGAAATTTTCTCTATTCCTAAGAATAAAGTCTAGGGGATTTTTTAAATTTCATTTTTTGATGTCTATAAATTAAGTGAAAATGTAGAGGTTTAGAAAAAAATTTTTTTCTCGATATTTTAATAACCTAATCTGGAATTCTTTATGTAATTTAAAGAGAATATTCTAATTTATAATTACCCAAAAGAAATTTTCTCCATTCCTAAAAATAAAGTCTAGGGGATTTTTTAAATTTCATTTTTCACTTTTATAGGTTAAGTCAAAATGTAGGGGTTTCAAAAAAAATTTTTTTTTTTGAAATTTTAATAACCTAACCTGTAAATTCATATCTAATATTAAATGTTATCTATTTTAAAAAATAAAGTTTAAGGGATTTTTTAAATTTCATATTTCGCGTTTGTAGGTTAAGTGAAAATGTAGAAGTTTCGAAAAAAATGTTTTTCTCAAAATTTTAATAACCTAACCTGAATATTCTTATGTAATATAAAAGAGAATATTCTAATTTATAATTATTCAAAAGAAATTTTCTCTTTTCCTAAAAATAAAGTCTAGGGGCTTTTTAAATTCCATTTTTGACGTTTATAGGTTAGATGAAAATGCAGAGGTTTAAAAAAAAAATTTTTCTCAAAATTTTAATAACCTAACTTGGAAATTTTTATGGAATATTAAAGAGAATATTTTAATTTATAATTATCCAAAAAGATTTTTCTTTATTCCCAAAAATAAAGTCTAGGGAATTTTTTAAACTTCATTTTTGACGTTTATAGGTTAAGTGAAAATGTAGAGGTTTCGAAAAAAATTTTTTTCTCAAAATTTTAAAAACCTAACCTGGAATTTTTTATGTAATATTAAAGAGAACATTTTTATTTATAATTATCCTAAAAATTCTTTCTCTATTCCTAAAAGTAAAGTCTAGGTGATTTTTTTAAATTCATTTTTGACATTTATAGGTTAGATGAAAATGTAAGGGTTCTGAAAAAAATTCTTTTTTCAAAATTTTAATAACCTAACTCGGAAATTTTTATGTAATATTAAAAATCATATTCTAATTTATAATTTATCCAACATTTTTTTCTCTATTCCTAGAAATAAAGTCTAGGTGATTTTTTTAATTTTGGACGTTTGTGTATTAAGTGAAAATGTAGAGGTTTAAAAAAAATTTTTTTTCTCAAAATTTTAATAACCTAACTTGGAAATTCTTATGTAATATTAAAGAGAACATTCTAATTTATAATTATCCAAAAGAAATTTCCTCTATTCCTAAAAGTAAAGTCCAGGAGATTTTTTAAATTTGATTTTTGACATTTGTAGGTTAAGTGAAAATTTCTCGTTATCATACATCAACCAGCGTTATCGAATTTGGCAATTCGACTAATTTTATATAAAACTTTATAAAAATCTTTTCTCAATTCCTCAAAATAAATTCCAAGTAAACATTTTTTTAATTTTAAAGACAATTTTTCATAATTTTAGAGAATATTTTTCATGTTTCAATTTTTCATATTTTATTTTTTCATATTTTAATTTTTCATATTTTAACATTTCATATGAAACATTATATGAATCTGTTAGATCAATCATTTACGATTTTCAAATTTAAAAACCTCGTTATGTGGGCGACGGTCATTTAAACCCGCGACGAAAACCTTTAATTATTTCACGACTGGACGATTGGAACGAATCTCTCTCTCGTTCCGTCGAGGTCGCGTCGTCGACGAGGAGAAACGGATTTTTCCGGGAAAACGACTCGGCCTTGAAAGGTAACCGAGGAATTCTTTCGCCGTTAGATCAACAGGCATCCAAACGTCGCGGACACTTCGTAGACTCGAGGACGTATCGTACACGTTACGGTATTAGATAACTTACTCTTCCACCACCTCTCTCCATCATTACCACCACCATAATCAACATCACCTCCACACACACATACTTTGTTGAGATGCCTGCGGCGTTATTTACTTTCAATAGCGTTTTACTTCTTCTTCTTCGTTCTTCTTCTTTCAACGTTCCCGTTTTTGAACACCTGTCACTCACTCACATCGATCGCTAACTGTTATCCATGTTATAAACAACGTGCGGTTAATTATCAGAAGAAGTTAATTAGTTGGAAAGATATTTAAACAGAAGTTGATTTATTTAAAAAATATTTTTTTTTAATTTTTTTAACAAAAAATTTTATTTTAAAATAAAATTTTTTTTTTAATAAAAAATTTTTTTAAATAAAAAAATTTTTTAAATAATTTTTTTAATAAAAATTCTTTTATTAAAAATTTTTTTAAATAAAAAAAAATTTTTTAAATAAAAGAAAAATTTTTCCATTGTTATCCAAACTGGAAGATAATAAATATTAAAACACCTACCCACAGGTGACATTTTAGTCGTGACAACTTCGTCCGCCCGACCTACATGACTTCCCGTCGAAGAGGTAAAGGTCCTTTTTAATTCGGAAACGACCGGAGCGACTCGACGCGACTCTTTCGGTGAATCATCGACTTAAAACTCGCTTATATACCGCTTGGGTATACACCGACCGCGCACACAATTGCACCGATGATGCGTCATTTAAAATACCTGGCTTTACGTACCTTCTGTCTAGGCGAGTGGTCATTTTGTGATATTCATTTTTCGACTGTTGAAGGAAAAAAAAAATTTACCGTGAAATTTATCGACCTTGTTACCTTTTAACCGGTGCGCGACATTCTTACGTATGGTAATATCGGTCTGGTATTTTAATTGCACCTCGATATCACTTGACTAAGCTTGGCTGAGTAATCGTCTGGACGTGTACTGATTTTAAAAAGAGTCACGAATTATCGGGTTATAATTAGATAAGTTTCCAAAAAAAAAATTTTTTTTCGCGATAATAAAAGAATTTTTTTATAACTCAACCGATAAATTTAGACCTGTTATTTCAAAGTAGATATTTTAAAGGTGCGATTATAGAACATGTGTCATATTTTAACATTACTTGGTTTTGTTAAAAGTCTGGTCAGTTTTCGTTTTGAAATAAGGATGATGTAAAAAAAGAATGATGTAAAAAAAAGGCATGAGTCAAAAAATTATTTTAAGTAGGTTATTATGTCTTATTAAAGGTGACTACACACTAAAATGTAACAAAATATTCTTTTAAACGTTTTGTATGATACAGATCTACTATCAATGTTATACAGCAAGTTTTGGTTTCTGCATAAAATAATGTGCAACATCACAAAGTAAAATTACTATAGTGTATAATTAATCACTTTTAATCAGAATTAATTGGAACATTTTTCTTCTAATCATATTCATGTAGTAAGCACTACATTTCTGTTTTGTTGATTATATAAGATTTAGGTACGTCTTACACTGAGGCAATCAGCAACAAGCAACTAACAACCAATAACAAGCAATATTGCCATTTGATGACATTGTAGATATAATTAAAACAGACGTCTTGCATTGAAACAATCCGATATCACCTCTCTATTTGCGATATCGAATTGCTTCAGTATGAAAGACCTCATATGATTATATATAAAATGTCATCAAGCAGCGATATCGCTTGTTGTTGGTTGCTAGTTGTCTCACAAGGAAACCTCATGACTTTGGAATCGCCGATTTTAATGAAAGTGGTACCAATCCATAGGTACTGGTACATAGCAGTAATGTGTAAAATATTAGGGCGCACTATTCAGCGATTCGCAAGTAAATCGCAATTTCAGATCGTGATTCAAATCCACACCACTTATATGTCAATGGTTGGCCTCCTCCTGACCTCGCCCCTTGTTGACTCACCACGAATTCACTTCCACATGCGAAATACGATTGAAATCTTGGAAAGTAACTTGTTTCTATTTTTGATATAATGAAAATTTTCAATATTTCAATTTATTTTCTCCAATATTTTATTGTTATATCGCTTACTAAGAACAATAGTGGCGTAAGTGCAAATTAGCGCTATGGAGATAATCGCGTTCAAAATTTTAGTTGAATTTTAATGCAAAGTAAAAAGCAACAACTTATCGTTTTAAATTTTGCATTTTTTATTTCGTTTTACTGTTATTATATTTCATGCAGAGACAGATTTATTGTAAGATTTCAAAACTAACATTTTTTTTGTAATTTCGCCACTATTGCGAAATAATGGCGAAGTATATATTGTATATCAAGTGGCATATGTCGCGCTCCATCGGCAACGGTTGAAGTTATAGCTTCGTCATTTATACACGTAAAAGTACGCTGATTTTTAAATAAGTTGCCCTTTAAAAGTCAATAATCAACTTTTTGTAGATTCGCCACTATGCTTCTCAACAAGCGATATGTTCTGAATACAAATACGTCAACAGACTTTTTCGTTTTTACTTTGATTTTAAATTTAAATTAATTAAAATAGAATCAGGGGCGGATTCGGAGGGAGTGGTTAATCACTGACGTAAAACAGCATTATTTCACACATTTCTACTATGTACTAATAACTACCGATAGTACCATTTTCATTAAAACCGGCGAATTCAAAGTTATCAGGTCTCCTTCTCACTGTAAGACCCGCCTTAGGTTCTATTATTATTTCAAATAATTCTAGATTTTTGATAAATTCCAATGTTTTGGCCGAGATTACACCAAATATTTATATCATAACAAACAAAATAGATTATAGTAAATATCACGGTAAGGACAACCTGCAATATATGCAACGAATTCGTCGGAGATAAGATTAGTCAACATGAACCTACACAAATCATTACAAACCTTGACCGGGTTCGCCTTTGATCTTTGCAAATTTACCAACATCCGATGGAAATTACCGAACCACGCATCGGGAATCATGGAATAATACGAACCGACTATTTAATATATAAAGGTGCGTTCAAACCAAACGAACAAAGAGATAGAGTCAGAACAAGAGTATTTCTTGGTTTTTTAGTGTAAACGAAAGCTCGTTTTTAACGTTTACACCAAAAATCAACGAGCAAAAATAAAAACCAAGAACTAGAATTCATACATAATAGATGTATACAGGATGTTTAAAAAAGATGCGGCAATATTAAAGGTGGTGATTGTCCAGGTCATTTTATACAAAAAAGTTTATAATAAAAGAAATTTTTTTGAAGAACAAGGATTTTATTCAAGAACAATAACAAATATTTTACCAAACCAGCAATTTTACCAAGAAAAAATTACAAACACTGTGCAAAGTGATCATTTCGAGCTCGGATGCAAGAATCCAATCTTCTCCTCATTGACTGGCGAAGTCTCAAAAACACTAGGATCTGTTTTAATTGAGTTGCACCCAACAATGATTCGATTTCTTAAATCTTCTACGTTTTCCAATGGAGTAGCGTACACCAAGGACTTCAAATGATCCCACAGGAAAAAAAAATAGGGGATTTAAGTCCGGGGATTGTGCAAGCTATAAGTATAACCTCGGACAATTCGATTTCCATATGCTTGTGTTAAGAAATCACGAGTTATTTGACTAAAGTGGGCTGGTGGGTCATCGTGCATATACCACATTGCATCTCTAATTGCTAATGGTACGTCCTCCGGAAAACCAAGGAGCGCGTTTTCCAAAAAGTTGTGATACACCTCTCCGGTAAGTCTTCCTGGTAAAAATACCAGTGTAAATTAGGCAGTCATACATTCCAAACCTAATGTTCAAAGAAAACTGATGGTGAAGACGATCTTCATTTCATGTGGATTCTCCTCACACCATACATGGTTATTATGGAAATTGTGTATTGCATTTTTTGAAAAATTTGCTTCATCGGTGAACAGAATCAAAATTAGGAATTGAAGGATTTCAACCATTTTCTACATAAGTCAGAATGCAATGCGAAGAGGAAAATCAGCAGGAAATAATGCTTAAACGCGTTGAATTGTTTCAAAATATCGACGCTCTCAAGCCAAAACGGCATAAACGCCAAAATGGCCATTTTTAGTTAGCTGCACCGTTGAGTAGCATTTTTAAATCTGTATGCAACAGTTAAAGCGGTATACCCGCAAACAAACTTCATTCGCTATAAAATTGGTTTAAAGTTTGCGTAAAAGCCATTTAAGATTCATTATGTCAATCATTTTTTGCGTTTTCTGAAAAATTAGGTTAATGGCGTTTATGCCGTTTTGGCTTGGCAGCGTCGATATGTAAATTTTTACTGCTTTTTTAATTAAACTTCAACATGCTGTAGATCGGTAACGAAACATTTCCAGACCATGTTTATTATAAACTTTTTTGTATAAAATCACCACCTTTAATATTGCCGCATCTTTTTTAAACACCCTGTATATCGGCCGATGTTATATCCGACTCTGACAACAATACCATAATTGCAAGTGTTGGTGACTATTGAATGCGCACAGTTTTAAATTAGAAGTGACATCGCCGCCTGATTTTTTTATAGTCACTGGTTTTTACTTTTCTCGGCAATAAGATGCAACAAGAAGCGAGTCTATCTATTTTTTTCTTCTTCAACATTACATTGTAGTAGATTTATAACTTCCTACCTTCTAACTAGGTTTGCATTTTATTTTCGAATTGTATTTTAACATTGTCCAAAAGTTGGATTGCAAACATCTACAATTTCGGTAGGCTTTTATCATTAATAGACTTCTTTTTTGAGATTAATCCATAATTAATTCGATAGATATGTATTTAAATCGACAGAACACAAGAAAATTTTGAAAAGACCGTTTCGTGGAGCTAACACGTCCAAACATACAAGAAAGTTCTAAATAGCTGTTCGCATTTCGCACCCTTTAGAGTTGTTTAAATCAAGCAGGTGAGCATTTTTAATGTATTATACAGAATCTTTGTAAACATAGAACAATAAGAATTGTATGTCTGTTTACACTAAAAAAAAATTGATGAAGTGGAGATAGAATGGGCATTTACTTGCCTAATGTAAAAGGACTTTTGAACGAATGGTGGTTCGTAATTCGTTCAGAGGTTCGGCAAACTACGCACAGTGTAACCACATCTTAAGATATAATCTCCCAAAAAAAATTATTTTCTTAATTCAAAAAAATTTTTTTATGTTCGAGTAAAATTAAGATATTTTCAAAGATTCATTTATACCAAAGTGTAAACAGAGTATATTTCGCGTCCGTAGTTGATATCTGGATAATAATATTTGGTGGGAGCCAAACGCATTTCACGAGCGTGTAGCCCCCGTTGGCATGTGTGACCCGGATGGTGGAATGCGACCCGCAGACAGGATCACAACAACCAGGGCCCAGTCAACAACCTCGGCCCGGTCTTCGACGTTCCCGCCATACACACACACACACACACACTCGCATACATACAAACTCGTACACACGCCTATAGTTACACTTAAGAAGCATAAACGGAGATTCCCCAACCGGAAATAAATATAAAAACAATATGATTTTACATTCCATTTCAAAATTTTCCACAATAAAAAAAATTTTTTTCTTTTCAATCTTGATTTTTTAATTTTAATTTTTCTTTTTTCTTTAAAATTAAAAAAAAATTGGAATTTTATTTATTAAGAAAAAAATTGGAATTTTATTTATTTAAAAAAAAAAAATTTTGGAATTTTATTTATTAAAAAATTTTTAACGGTTTTGTCTCTCCTTCCGATTTTCACATTCTCTCTTCCTTTTTCCTTCTCTCCTTTTCCCTTCTCTCTTTTTCCCTCTCTTATTCTGTGTTCATGTGGGCCAAAAGCGGTGGTACACACACACACCGTGGGACCGTCGGGCCCCGGAATGCGGAGCCGTTATACGCGCGCGGCCCGAAACCGCGTCGTTTCGTCGTCGTCGTTCGTGTGTGGGCAAATCGCCGCGACGGGGCGCTGCTATATTGCGTCTCGAAATCGAAAACAACGACGCGACACAAACGCCAACTACCAAAATCAACCGATCGAACGTCGACGTTCGCACTTTGCGACAACTACGACGCCGCGCGACGTCGTCTTTATTTCAATTTCAAGGTCGAAAGCGATTTTCCGATTCGCTTCCTGTCTCGAAACGAAACGTTTTTACCATGACGTCATCCACACATATAATTTTCTTACGTGCTTCCTTTACTATTAACGATTCAATTTTTCATCATACGATTTTAAATCTAAATCAACTAAATTTGTTGATTTAATATATTAAAATATGTCAATAAAATATGTCAATATATAAAAATAATAATAATAACTGGAATAAAATGTAAAAATGAAGACGATTAAATAAATCAAATTTAACCCAACTTGACCTAAAAAGTTAACAAAGTTAAATAAAATATACAAATAACAAATTAACCATCTTTGTATTCACTTTGTAAAGCGACAATTAATTAAAAATTAAGCAACCTCATTGCATACGATATATTCATACTCTTGCTTACAATTTCGCGAAATAATAAGACAAATACCGAGATAAGTTGGTAGATAGCCCCCAGGTTTTGTTTTCTTCGAAGAATAAGGAATGTTTTTGTGTCGTAACTAACCTTGGTCATTTAATACGATACCAAAAACAGATTAGGTTTGTGTTTGGCGACTTTTTTGTTAAACAAAAAATAAAGTAAACGATGATTAAGATGTTTTTTAAGGTTAGATTCAATTCTAACTTATAATTTTTCCAAAAAATTAAAAGTTTCATAATCTAACCTATAAAATACCAGATGTTACATGAAACTAGACATTCTAACCTATAATATTAAAAAAAAATTTGATTTTTAAAAATAAAATCCATTCTAATCATTTTTAGAAGTTAAAATTTTTCAAGTATAATAAATTAAAATCAAATCTAAACATATATTAAGATGTGGTCTTATAATAAATTTAATGTACTGATAGTAAAATTTAAAAAAATGAAGATGAACATTCATTAAGAAAATATCTCTAAAAGACAAACAACGTTAACAACCACCAATATACAAACACACTATATTTAATCTCTAATTCTCGTTGTCGTCGTCGTCGTCGTCCGTTTCTTTTCCGCCGGTTATGAATGAATTTATCTTTGTCTACGTGTGGGATTTTAGTCACTTGATACGAGGAATGTGTGCCGTAGTACGTTGACCTCGATTCGTTCGTGGTTTCTTATGCACGCGTATACCGCAACGGCGCGCCCGCATTTTCCATTCGATCCAAAACGACCACCTCCCTTCGTCCATCCCCACCCTTACCCCTTTCCCTCTCCCCACCACCGTCATCTTTAAAACCAAAAAAATCCATCACTCCCATTAATATTGTTATTACGATTCTTATCGGCTTCTTTATTATTATTTTTTTCGTTTCGCCATATCCTTTACCGTTTCGAAACCGAAACGTATGTCGAGACTTTATCGTGATGTCGAGACCGAGGCATATCGTGAATTAAAGTTTAAAGGTTCATCATGAATGAACACGCGAGGGGGAACGGCGAAGCGGGGAACAACGACCAGAGGGGGCGGAGGCGAAAGCGCGGAGGGAGATAAAAATCCGATAACGCCGTGTGGGCAGGCGAGCAAAGGCGGCCCCGGGCCGGGCGACAGCTGTTGTTTGTTGTGTACAATCGACGACGGGACGGAAGGAGATGGCGCCACCCAAACGACGTATACACACACAGGATGTGACGTAAAATGATCCTTACTTAAATAAAGTAAAAAGAAAAAATCCACGCGGGAAAATTTTTTTACAATTTTTAAGTTCATTCAATCATGAAATTAAAATTCCAATCATAAATGAAAGACTTGAAATCATAAAATCGAAATTTAAATCATATAAATTGATTTTTTTTTCATTTAAATTATCAAAAAAAAATGAGGTTAAAAGTAAAGCAAAAAAAATATTTTAAAACACAACCGTCCAAAAATACCAAAGTAAACCGCAACGTGTTTGTAGTTTATTTTAGAAGCGACCAAGAAAATGAGGTCAACGTACCGAATGGATGGGCATCCATTTCTTTCCAGGTAACAATTACCAACCATAGAAATCTTTACAATCAATATCCATTCATAATCTCATAATTATCATGTACTTAATAAATTATTTTTTAATTAAATTAATATTTATAATTCATATTTATTTCCTTATTTGAGTTTTAATTCTAAGAATTAATTTTAGTCGTAGGGCGCCATCGGAAAAAGCCGCCCGAAGAAGGAACTACGCCGCATCCTAACCTCGAATGACGTCACCCATTCAGAAGTGCGTATTAGAGAAAACGACGACGCACGCACACGCACACGTGCACGAAGACGACGTATACGCGCGCACACGGACGTAGAGGCGACGCACGCGCGCCGACCAACAATTACTTCGTCGTATATGTAAAAAAGGGTCATCGCACTCTCTCTCCACGATCAAATTTTATCCTTACCTCCACCGGCGTCCGACTACGGCTCAAATCGTAATCCTTCATTGCTCTATTTCAAACTCTACGTCCAAAACTGAACGTCCAAAACTCTACGTCCAAAACTCTACGTTCAAAACTGTACGTTCAAAACTATACGTTCAAAAGTATACGTTCAAAACTATACGTCCAAAAGTATACGTATAAAACTCTACGTTCAAAACTATACGTCCTCACAAAACGTCCAAAGACAGAAAGTACAATAAAAATTTCCAAAAATAAATTGAAAATCACATCGCAGTCTCAATCACGACAATAAAAACGTTTTTTGTAAACTAGATATATAGGTTTACACTCGCGAAATAAATTTCACATCCTACGCGATACCAAATAGTATGTATAGTAGTAATAGTAGCGTCCGAGACAACAACGCCCCACTCGCGGTTACGGCTACGACTGGAACGGACGTACTAAGCGTCAGATGGCGCTTGACGGGTGGTGGGGGACGAGGGGGGAGGGTGGGGCGCCGGCGGCGTCGCGGTGGGGAGGACGCTCGCGCTTCCCCACCCGGCCTTCCAGCAATGGACTGGCCCGGAAGTGGAAACTGACGAGTGCGAAGGCGCTTCTCGTTTCTACACTCGATTAAAAAAGTTTTTAGACATTCCTACTTTACAACAATTATAATTGTTTTTCTAATCTAACAACTATTAAAAACAATATCACAAAAAATAATAATAGTGAAAATTAATTATATATCATTTGACAAAAAATGCCTCATGCGTCATCATTTTTGTTTTCTCGACATACATCAAATATTTTGTACATCACGATTAACTAATCGTCACTCAATTTCCTTAAATTGAAATCTTTAAAGTCAATCATGAAAGATTCAATTTTTTCTTCTTACTCATAGACACAACATAGAATATTAATGTATATGAAACACCATCTAGCAAGTTTGGAATTTGATAAAATTTTGATTAGGTGTAATAACAAGGAAATTAGATTAAATTTTTAAGATTACGATTTATAAAGAAAGAATTTTAAAGAGGAATGTTAACGTGAGTCTGTTAAATACCTCGAAAGTGAGATAATTAGCGATAATTTAATCTTTACCTAGAATTTCGATTATGCGTACTAAAAAAAACACATAACATACTATCTTAAAGTTCAAACTTCAAGTTATAATCGCTTTGTGGGTAATATTTTTATTATTAGTTCATTGATGAATAAAAATCCAAGTTGATTACTAACCTTAAATATGTACAAAAATCTAAAATATCAATTCTTAAATTAGAATTGTTGGTAATGTTTTATTAATGTGTAAAAATTCAGATTAAAAACACAAATTGAAAATCCAGATTGGAGGCAAAATTGAAATATGTCATTTTGGGGTTGTTTCAATTTTTGTGTTATACCTCCGTTAATATCAAAGATACAAAAAAATGTTTCGAATTGAAAATGTTCATAATTAAAAAAGGAATTATTTTTATTTGAAAAATTTTTTTCATAACTAGCTTAGTCTTTGAGTTAAAGGAAGCCAAAATTTGAAGTATGTCATTTTGAGGTTGTTCCAGTGTTTGGGTTATAATTCGTTTAATATCGAGGATATGAAAAAATCTTTAGAATTGAAAATGTTTACAATTAAAAAAGGGATAATTTTTACTTGAAACATTTTTTCATAATTTGCTTCATTTTTAAGGTAGAGAGAACCAAAGTTGAAGTAAGCCATTTTGAGGTTGTTCTAGTTTTTAGGTTATACCTTCATTTATATCGAAAATACAGAAAAATGTTTATAATAAAAGATGTTCATAGTTAGATAAAGAATAATTTTTATTTGTAACATTTTTTTGTAAAATGTTTAATTTTTGAGATAGATGGAGTCAAAGTTGAAATATGCCATTTTAGGGTTGTTGCAATTTTTAGGTTATAACTCCTTTAATATCGAGGATACAAAACATGTTTAGAATTGAAAATGTTCATAATTAAAAACAGAATAATTTTTATTGAAAACACTATTTCGTAACTTGCTTAATTTTTAAGTTAGAGGGAGCCTAAGTTGAAGTAAGCCATTTTGAAGTTGTTCTAATTTTTAGGTTATACCTCCGTTTATATCAAAAAAACAAAAACATGTATATAGCAAAAATGCTCATAGTTAGATAAGGAATAATTTTTATTTGAAACATTTTTTTCCTAACTAGCTTAGTTTTTATGTTCGATGAAGTCAAAGTTGAAGTATGCTATTTTGGGGTGGATCCAGTTTTTGAGATATCACTCCGTTAATATCAAAGATACGAAAAAATCTTTACAATAAAACATATTTAGATAGAAAATAACTCTTACTTGAAACGTTTTTTCCTAATTAGCTTAGTTCTTGAATTAGAGGGAACTAAAGTTGAAGTATGCCATTTTGAAATTATTCCAGGTTTTGGGTTATATCTCCTTTAATATCGAGGATACAAAAAATGTTTCGAATTGAAAATGTTTATAATTAAAAAAGGAATAATTCTTATTTGAAACACTTTTTCGTAACTTGCTTAATTTTTGAATTAGAGTAAACCAAATTTTAAAGTATACCATTTTGAGGTTAGTCCAGTTTTTAGGTTATACCTCAATTAATATCGAAGATACAAAAAAATATTTATAACAAAAGAAGTTCATAGTTAGATAAGGAATAATTTTTATTTGAAACATTTTTTCCTAACTAGGTTACTTTTTGAGTTAGAGGGAGCCAAAGTTGAAATATGCCATTTTGAGGTTGTTCCAGTTTTTGGGTTATAACTTATTTAATATCGAGGATATGAAAAAATGTTTAGAATTGAAAATGCTTACAATTAAAAAAGGAATAATTTTTACTTGAAAATTGTTTCGTAATTTGCTTAATTCTTGAGGTAGAGAGAGCCAAAGTTGAAGTAAACCATTATTGAGGTTGTTCTAGTTTTTAGGTTATACCTCTGTTTATATCAAAAATACAGAAAAATGTTTCGAATAAAAGATGTTCATAGTTAGATAAGGAATAATTTTTATTTGAAACATTTTTTCCTAACTAGCTTAGTTTTTAAGTTCGATGGAGTCAAAGTTGAAGTATGCTATTTTGGGGTGGATCCAGTTTTTGAGATATCACTCCGTTAATATCAAAGATACGAAAAAATCTTTATAATAAAACGTATTCATAGTTAGATAAAAAATAACTTTTACTTGAAACGTTTTTTCCTAACTAGCTTAGTTTTTGAGTTAGAGGGAACCAAAGTTTGAAGTATGCCATTTTGAGGTTGTTCCTGTTTTTGGATTATAACTTCTTTAATATCGAGGATAGGAAAAAATGTTTAGAATTGAAAATATTTACAATTAAAAAAAGAATAATTTTTATTAGAAACATTTTTTCGTAACTTGCTTAATTTTTGAGTTAGAGTAAACCAAAGTTCGAAGTATGCCGTTTTGGGGTTGTTCCAGTTTTTAGGTTATACCTCCTTTAATATTCAGGATATGAAAAAATGTTCAGAATTGAAAATGTTTATAGTTAAAAAATGAATAATTTTTATTTGAAATATTTTTTCCTAACTAGCTTAGTTTTCAAATTAGAGGAAGCCAAAGTTGAAGTATACCATTTTGGAGTTGTTTTAGTTTTTAGGTTAGACCTCCGTTGATATTGAAGATACAAAAAAATATTTACAATAAAATATGTTCATAGTTAAATAAGGAATAATTTTTATTTGAAACATTTTTTCCAAATTAGTTTAGTTTTTGAGTTAGAGGGAGTCAAAGTTGAAATATGCCATTTTGGTGTTGTTCCAGTTTTTAGGTTATGACTCCCTTAATATTGAGAATTGAAAAAAATATTTATAATAAAAAATGTTTATAATTAAAAACGAAATAATTTTTATTTGAAACATTTTTCGCTAACTGGTTTAGTTTTTTAGTTAGATGGAGCCAAAGTTAAAATATGCCATTTTATTCGAAATCAATTTTCAATTTTTTTTTCTTGTACTTTTTAAAAAAAAAAGAAAAATTTCTTTTTAAAGTAGTATCGTTTTCCATCTTACATTTTTGTCAACATTTCTCAAATTCTCTATTTAAATCTAATGTATCTCGAGACGGTGACGGTCCATAGTTGATACATAGTGAGTGAGTGATGTTACGACACGAACGCGAACCTCAAACAACTCGCCGGTCGCCGTCCGTCCACGTATATCCCGCGTGTGTTTACGGAAGCAATTCACACCTATGCACGTGTGCCCCTTTATCGCTTGGTTCAACAACTTTACTGCCAAAAAGTAACGGTTCGCTTCTAAATAGAATCAAGAAGAAGAAATCTTACTTTGTAGAAATATTTAAAAAATTTCCATTCAATACGTTTATTATTAAAAATTAAAAAAAAATTAAATTCAAAGTTTAAAAAAAAATTAAATTCAAAGTTTAAAAAAAAAATTAAATTCAAAGTTAAAAAAAAAATTAAATTCAAAGTTTAAAAAACAATTAAATTCAAAATTATAAAAAAAAATTACAATTTCAATTTAAAGTTTGAAAAAAAGAAAGATATATACTGCTATTAAATAAAAATTTTAAAATAGTAAAAAAATTTTCCCTGGTTTAAACTATTAAATCGAAACACACGCCAGTTAGTTATATGTCAAATAGTGATAAAGCAGTTTCGTTTATCGTTTTACGCGATGACGCACGCCGTTGTCGTCGTCGGTAACGTTCTCGGCCCCGATCTTTGTCGTAAACATAAACAAGGCGAGCTCCTATAGCCCCGGCTTTTCCGCGTATACACTTATCGCCCGGCTCCGATCCTCCCGTCCTTTCATGAATGGGGGGAGATCCAAATGCATACGCTACGACCCGACCAACTCGCCAACGACGACGACGACGACGAACACATTTTCAAATGCATACAACATACACATACTGAAATATAGACCGCGCGCGCATACTACTATAACTTGCTGCGCAGAAACTATTTCCGAATTCGTTTGGCAACGCAAGGTCGAAAGATGCATATTGCCGGAACTGTATGAACTGTATTCAACGTTAAAACATCGTCATACCGTTTTTGCGTTATATATGATGCTTGCTGACGTACATTTAAATTAGTTTTTGGAAAAGTCAATTTGATTTGAAATGAGAGTTTTTAAAAATCCCCAAAGTCGTTATTTTTTCATTTTATTTTGGGATTCCCCTAAATATAGATGTCTTAATCCAAGTTATATAAATTTGTTAGATTTTTGTAAATACTCGACAGCAACATTTAGTGGTGAGATGTTTGATGAGATAACATTTAGAAAAATGGAGATTTTCAAAGCGATTTTGGACAAAAACAGCAAATAATATCAAAAAACGCTTCTTATAAAAGTTTTTTTTTTTTTTTGAGAAGCTCCAACAACACCCAAATTTTTTGTTTCAAGTATCAAGGAATTATCATTTTTTAATAAATGTGATACGGGTGGTTTGGGATACCTTGTCTATTAATCCTTTTTTTATGTTTCAACAAAATTCCCCTTTTTATTCTCCATCCTTTTTCATCCACAAAGTGCAAGAGGGTAATTTGCAACTAAAGCGCACGCCGACCGCATAAAACTCCACGTAACCGTTTAATTAGAAAGCCCGGACGTGCGTTTAACTCCCCATCTCTTTCCCACTTTCGGTCCTTCTTCCCTCATTGTTCCCAAAACAATTATAAATTATCGCCGTCGAGCCCATAATTCAGATATTACATTCCGAAGCGTCCCAGGAACGAGTAAGAAAGACGGGGGATATGAAGGGAAAGATGAAAGAGGGAGATGGAAAACGAAGAGAGAAAGAAAATAAAGAAAGGAAGAAAAGTTGAGGTCCGCCACCTTCCGCCTTAATTGGACGTCTATCCCGCGGTAATTAACAAGCGTCCGTTTGACGTGGCCGCCGAGGAATCCTTCGCGCCGTGGCGGCGGCTGGCGCAAACCAGCCTCTTCTTCTTCTTCGTCTTCGTGTTCTTCTTCTTGTTCTTTCCGAGGGTCCCGCGTGAGAGTGCGGACGGAGTGCGTGTTATTATTGAAGCGGTTCCCGCCTTCGGTTCTTGGAAACGCGGTCAGTAATCCTAAGCAACTGCGCCGGCGAGAGGGAAGGACCCCACACGCATTCCTTCGCGGACCGCTCTCCGCTCCTACTCTTTTACTGTTGTTGTCTTCCTCAGTGACGGCGAAATTTACAATTTTATTTCATTTACAATTTATCAAATTTTTTTACAATTTTATAACTTATATACTTTACTAATAGAAAATCTAATTTAAAAAAAAAAAAAAAAAATCCTCAAACATTTTTTAATTTTAGTTTGTAATCTGGGAATTTTTTTTCTTCCACGCCACTGGTTTTAAACATCCACCCCGAAGAAGAAGAAGAAGAAGAAACCTATTTTAGAAGCCGATATAAGGGCTCATAAATTTTTCGGCACCTCTCCCAGTCGTTTACCTACTACCCCGAGACTCCAAAAGACGTCGTCGTTTCCTTTGGCGGCACCTATGTATGGTAATAAGACCCATTGTTCCGATGCGAAACCGTTCCGATTCTCGGAATCGATTCAAAGAGAGTCGAATTCATGTGCCAGGTCGATCTTCGAAACCAAAACAACCAAAAAGAATCTTCCACATTAATTAATTTTTTTTTAATTCATATATTTCAAATAAGCAAGTTCAAATTTAAAAAATTTCAAATAAGCAAGTTCTAGTTTTAAAAATTTAAAATAAGCACGAGCGTCGACTATAGTCGACGGCCACAGATGACCTCACACAGCCGAACGTCGTCTCTAGTCGACGGTGGTGCTAGCATACGGACGATGAATGCCTTCTAATGGCGACGTTTTGTGACCGATAGGCGCAGCCCCGAAGTGGTTAAGGTAGTTAAAAATGTTTACCAAGTTTAAAATTTTTTTTAATTTTTTTGGTAAAAATTAGAACAAATCTGACTTTTTTAAACCAAATTAGAATATTTTTAGTTTAATTTAAACTAAAAACCATTTCTTAATTCCTATAAATAAAGTCTGGACGATTTTTTAAAGTTTGTCGAAAAATTATAAGGTTATATTAGGTCCAATCGAAAATCTTCGACGTCTTTGAAATTTTTTTAAAATTCTTTGATGATAATTAAAATAAATTGGTTAGATATTTTAGTTAACTATTGGTTAAAATCTCTTTCCTCTATCTTTAAAAATGGCGATTTTTTAAAGTTGATTGAATTTTTTAAAGTTAGTTTAAAGTTATTAAAAATTTTTACCAAGTTTAGGATTTTTTTTAATTTTTTTGGGAATAAGTGGAACAGATTTGACTTTTTCAGTTCAAAATAGAATCTTTAAAGTTCATTTTGGTATAAAAATCTTTTTTAATTCTTATAAATAGTCTTTATGATTTTTTAAAGTTGGTCGAAAAATTTAAGGTTATATTCGATCGAAAATCCTCGTTTTTGAAAATTAAGTTTAAATAATTTTTAGTAAACAGTCCAAGTTTAAATAAAAATCGTGTTCTTTGAATAACAAATTTAAAAGAAACATCAAATATACGGTTTGAATAAGGTCAATACACTAACGATTAGCATTCAACCTGCCCAACCTGCTTGCAATTAGCAAGTTGTGGCGCCACACAACATTGTTCATTCACTGGTAGCTCTATTGAATGGTATATTCCCGTTACATATAAGAATTTATACGAGGTAATAAAAATACTTCTACTTTGTTTCGTTGTAGTAACTTAAAAAAATTACAATGAAATTTCTCTTCATGGACATTCCTCTTGAACACCACCCCCCTTAGACGGACAATTTCTTATCAGTCCGACTCTCATATAATTATTTCACATTTTTCTTAAGCGAACACCCCTCTTGAACGGACTTTTGATGGGTTTGTGTTCGCCCAAGAGATATTTCATTGTACATCTCATTTTTGATGGTTTAGTATGTGGTTTTTTCTCATTGTAATTTACCCTCAAGATAGTATCTAATAATGAAGGTTTGATAATTCATATCTACGATTGATAATTCATATCTACGTTTGATAATTCATATCTACGATAAATTATAAAATGACATATTTCCGATGGCATTCGTTTGCCGTTACGATGGATTTGCATGCCGGTCGTTGCGTTCCTTCAAATTCCAAATACGAATGCGTGCCCGGACGGACGAGGAAGGAGGTGATTCATCGTAAATTATCGTCCGGCGCGTAAGCCTACACCTGTACGCGATTACGGCCTAAGGTGGTACACCTCTAACCTATTCGTGCCACGGCTTTTTCCCCGAACCGGCATTCCAGGCATTCCTCGGCAATCGATTTTCCCTTCGTCTAACGTTTAAAATCGCCATCTCAAGGCTACCGCTTGACAAGACTTGTCTCTTTTATCACCTCTTTCCAGAAAAATCTCGGCAAGTTGGAAAGAGAAAAGAAATTTTAGGGTTGAAATATTTCTTAGAATAGGGTTTTCTTAAAAATTTCTTAGAAATTTCTTAGAAATTAGAAAAATTTTTTTTTTTTTTTTTGAAGACTATTGATCTTGAAGGTCTTGATTTTTGTAGAAAGAAGAAATAAATTTAATTCATTTGGAAATGATTCTCTCTTTTTCCAATTAAGGAATTCTTTACGGTTGGGAGTCACGCCCGCCGCGAAGGGGGCGCCATTAGCGCCGTTCGTAAATCGATAGCGGCGCGTTTTCTGAGGGTGGCAGAGTGGTTCAAGGTCTGGTCGGTGCGCGCATCCCGTTACGTAAGCGAGGGGCGGCGCGCGGGAGGGGGCGGCATCCCGACAGTGGAAGGACGTCGGGTCAATGCCACCGCCGAACGAACGGCGCACCCCCTCGCCGTTCCCCTCCCGCCCCCCTCGGTCCGACGGTCGACCCGATAGTGTGCGCCCCCCATTCGTCAAAAGCGTACCGCTATTCCTCTCTTATAATTGAATCGAAGACAATCTCCTTAAAATTTTTTCACATTTATTTAATTTTATTTTTTTATCTAATCAATAGTTATTTTAAATTACAAGTCATTTCAGTTAAATTTTAGTAAATTCGAAAATTAAGGAAGTGGAAAAAACATACTTCCCCTTTTTTATTATTTTGAACCCTTCATCAATTTGAAAGATGGTCACTTTATAGTGAAGTCACAGTCTACGATGCCAATTTTTATAGGTTTAATTTAGAAAGACAAATGTAAACATAACTTCAAAATCAGTAAGACAGAAAATAACGTTGAAAACCCAAGGATACTGGAATAACAGGATTGCTCCATCCCATAGGATGTGTATATGCTGAATTTTTAGTGCGCAGTCGTTAGTTTAACGTCACTGTTGACTGTTGTGATTTCTTTGTGTGCTGATTTGTTTACGATTCATATTGATATTTTAAATAGTTTTAAAGTTAATTTAAAATTGTAGTCATTCCATAAAGTATTTGGCAATCAGTTCAACAATAAAATTTAGGGTTAAAGTTAGACAGTTGCGTTTAAGAGAAACGTTAATCCTAGCAGTGACGTCAAAGGTAGCGGACGATTATCGCTGATTGAGCAATCCTGTTAGTCCAGTATCTTTGGTTGAAACTTATCTAACTATACACGGTTCGGCGAAATATGCGTCATTATTTGACAACTCTGATTTTATAGGTTATATTAACATTTGCCAACCGCGCCAAACGCAAATAATTTGTATCACGTAAGGTTAGATAGTAATGTTTATGGCATTTTGTACTTGCATTTTTATAAATATCTCTTTATAATTCAGTTATTTGAATATTTGAACAGTGTTTCGCCATTAATGACGTAGGGCTTAAAATAAAAAAAAAAAACAAGTATACCTATAGGACGGTTGTGGCGGTAGAAAGAAAGAAGTAACTGCCGGATCGGGATGCCGGATCGGTCGTCGGTCCCTACCGTGTGCCGCCGCGTCGGCCACGCGGACCAAGTGCCACCACGTGGGGCTCGAGCGCGGGGGGCGGGGACCCGTGGCGGCGGCGGCGGTTCACCGCTCTATGATTACGGAGATCGAGTCGCCCGGGAATGTGTATTTTTGATCCTTGCCGACTGGTCTGCGGCCGATCCGCACCGGACCCAAACCCGGACCCCCTCCGATCGGAACCAGAACCGGTGATTTTCGGTGCTCTCAATACTTGCTCCTTGCTCCTTTTTCTACACACTCAGGTATCCCAATCGATAATCCATATCAATTCTATTTATCAATTTCTATCCAAAAATCTTATTTTTTATTCATTATTATTATTTTCATAAATTTTTTCATCCCCTATTGATAAACAAAACGTTAAAATACAACTTAATTCATAAGATTGATGCCATATAGGCCCAAAACAGTTAAATAGCGCCTTTTCGAACGTCTTTTTCCGAGTTTGAGTTCGATTTCGGGAAGTTAACGCGGGCACGATTTCCACTCACCGTTTTTCGTATAACAAATTTTTCAACGAAAGCGAATAAAATCCAATTTGCTTATTGAAAACATTGTTCTAAATTATTAAAATTGAGTAAAACGAACACGTTGTTGTATCCGTTTTTCGAAAAAACTATTTGGAAAATTTTTTCGACGGTTCGTATCTCGGCTATTATTCGTCGACGGTACGTTTCTCGGCTAAACGTCTAAATATGCCCCTTTTTAAACGCTATGTTCGCACGAAAAGCGGCCGACTCCACGCCTCTTTGGGCTAGACTTCTCGACAGCTCTATACCTTACTTTTCTTTGCGAATCGGGACTTCCGCGACCTCGAATCGTCAGATATAAGCTTCAAACGGAACCTCCGTTTTGATTTGAATTTCCGAATTTCTCAACGGTTCATTTCTCGGCTATTCTAATTAAACATCAAAACATTGAAAGTACATTTCGGCAACAAAAACGACGATATTCTTCTTGAATTCACACCCTTTAAAGATCCATATAAAGTAGTAAATATTCTACGCTAGTTATTATTATTTTCTTAAATTTTTTCATTTCATCCCCTATAAAGTACTAATTTTACCCCCTTTTTAATCCATCACGAACTTGTTGAAAATAAGTGGTATTTTCGATCACTTTTGAAACCCATTGAACGAGAGCCCTCAGAACGATGACTTCGTCGGCGGCTTGCTCATTCAATCCTTCTCCTACTATCTACCCACCTTCTCGCCTCTCCTTTACATCTACCGAACGTTCACGTCCTATTAACGAATTAACATAATGGAACTTAAAGAACGAAGGATACGCTTCGGTAGAGATGAGAATCACTTCATAATCTTCTTGGGAACGTATCCGTACCTTTTCTTATAGACTACGAACTATTCACAAATTATTTAGATTATGTCATATGGATAAAAAAAAATAAAGAATTTAATTCATTGAAATTTCGTTTATTCTAATTGAGAACCTTGGTGCAAAAACGGGATAAGTCACTATTTTTTCAACTTTGAAATGTATGTTTTACAACAGTCTACAAGGCTTTATTTACCTTTTGGCGCAAAAACGGGAGTGTGCTTTCATAAATAATAATAAGTTAAAGGAAGTTTTATATAAAGTTCTTGCGCCAAAAGGTAAATAAATAAAGTCTTGTAGAATGTTGTAAAACATATATCTCAGTTTCGCAAAAATAGTGATTTATCCCGTTTTTGCATCAAGGTCCTCAATTATTCTCATCTGGGCATACCAAAAACCGATTTATAGACATTATTTATTAAATAATACCAAAAAAGGATTTTGTTATGTATTCCATAACACAATTTGGTTACAATTTTATTTTCTCGTATCATCTTTACTATCTCTATTCCAATTTTTTATTTTCTAGATTTTAAATTGTTCCATTTAGGATTTATTATAACATCAAAATTATATTTAGACGAGATGTCATTCTCTATCATTGGCATGAATATGTAACAATGTCTGGCTTCCTCTATAAAATTATATGAAAACAATTTTGAGATGTCAATATCATATAGATGCTTTGTAGTGTTATGGGGAGGAATCCTAAGTCTAAAGTAGTCCATATTCTAAGTAGTTCTATCGTATATAGTAATTTTAGTATAGTCTTGAGATGATCAATGGTTTGGTATAAACACCCGATCTTGATGATCGAACAAGCCGTGCGTCGTCGGCGTCCTCTTCAACACGCGTTCTTGAAAAAGCATCGGGAACGGCGACCGACGGGGTCGAAGCGGGGAGCCGGGGGGTTGTTTGTGTCCATCTCGGTGCCGGCGGGGCATTCCATCGGAGGAATGTCCGGCGACCAACGCGAATGCACCGGCCACCACAAGGACGCCGGTTCAAGGAGAGGGTCCCATCGGCAGGAATGTTACACTTCTCTCTCTTTCTTCACTCCTTTTCCTTCTCTCCTTTTCTCCTCTCTCGTCTTTTTCCTTCTTCATCTTTATCTTTATCTCCTTCTTCTTCTTCATCTGCTTCTTCTTCTTCATTCCCGTTTTTATCGCCACGTCCGCGGCTTCTTCCCCCCACCGCGAAGAGAGATCGCCGACCGACCAATTACTATAGCTAGTTTACTATAAGGTCGTAGTACTACTGCCTACGTCGGTTACTACTACGAAGGCGTCGAAGGGAGGTGGCTACAAGAAGCTAGCGGCCCTCGAAGACGGCGGCGGAGGTATGCGGCGAAATTCCTGCCGATGTCAATAACACCGCGCCGATGCTTTTCGGACCGTTCGAAGACATTCCGTCGTCGGCGACTGCCGCAGAAGCAGCACATGCAGCAGTTTGCGTCGTCCAACCATCATTCGAAAAATATTACGTACTTATAACAAGATCTCCTTTTTTAAGTATTTTTCTTCAAATATTCATTTTTAAAATTACTTCAGTATTCAAAAAATTAATTTTTCTATATTACTAGATATTGTAGATATTGTACTAACAATTCTTCAAAAGAAATCCATAATAATAGTTATACTTTAAGTAAGTAGAGCACCATCATAACACTTATTTTTAAGTTGGCATTCAATAATTAAAGATTTATCTTTTACACCCCGACCTATATGGCTGTGGGATAGCATTTATAAAAGAAGACGGACGGACGGACGCGCCCCGTTCGGGGGGCTTACGTCCGCAAGCAAAGGACCATCCGACGCGATCGTCCGCGAACCTATTAAGGCAAGACGTGATCAAAGGCGAGCGAAAAACGCGACCATTACCGGTGGAGGAGGGGCGCGGGGGCACGGGGGCAGCGCCCGAGATTGATTTCGACGATAAGTGGCCGCTCCGCAAATAAATTAAACGGGAGAAACCGCTGCCGCCGCCACAGACTCTTTTCAACGACGGACAGGGCAAGTTTAAATCCGTCATTTCAAAGAAAAAAGGAAGATAATTCAAAAATACTTACTTAAATTCAAGAGTATGTGCTTACAGTTAAAAAAATAAATTGTAAAAAAGTCTTTATGTAGGTTATAAAAAGGATTGAGGAGGAAATTAGTGTAAGAAGTAGATGTTGATATGGGTAGATGTTGTTATTGTTCGGTATGAACCCGCCTTGAAATGACGGACGAACGGACGCGCAGATATGCGCCGATGCGAACCAAAAAGGGGCACCGATACCGATGCGCAAAAAATCCGACAGCCGAACGTAATTATTATGTATGCGTTCGGCTGGAGGGCATGCGAAAATCGAGATCGATTGGCGATGGGAATGGATCTCCTTCAATTCTTTCTTTTTTCATTTAAGGTAACCTCTTTTCTTAAAGAATACACTGTTCAGCGATGTTTCATACGTCATTAATTAATCGTCATATCCTAGATCAACATTTTCAGTTTTCGTCACTTTCTATTATGTGTAATTAGATCTAAAAAAATGTTTGACATACGTCGAGAAAACGGCGACAAGTAATAACGCATAAGACATCTTTCGCCGAACGGTGTATAGAGGTGTCCAGAAATTAGACGGCCATACGCTACCAATGCGTTCTACGTTCAAAAATAAGAATAAAAGCCCAAATAAACATTGGTCGAAAGATCCTTCCTAAAGCTAAACTAAAGTAGCTACAGTTCCTTGAAGTAAATAATGGCAAAATCAGTAGCGCACCGAGAAATTTCCCCTAGGGGGGGGTTTTCGCTAAAAATTTTCTTGGCTTATACTTTTAATGCAAATTTTTGTACAACCTAAAGTTAAGGTTAAGGACTGTATAAAACATTAAAATAAGAGGAAACAATTTAAATTCAATTAAAGAGGACAAAATTAAAAATTTATTTTTCGTCTGGGGGGGGGGTTTAACCCCCAAACCCCCCCCCCTGGATGCGCCACTGGGCAAAATAGACCACCTTAGAATTTTGTAGTTTTCATGGTTATTTTAGTCATAAAATCAAACTTCCAACGACACATTTCGTTGTTAAAGCGTTTGGTACACCTTTAGCAAAAAAATCCTATTTATTTCAACAATGAGCTTACACGGTCTTTAAAGTCATCGTTTTTCACGCACGTCACTGATGAGTTTCAAAATTTATACTACCATCTAATTTGTCTTGGAATTTTAGCCTAGTATACCAATTTTTGTTGATTTAACCCAAACCATTCTAGGGTCTGTAACTCCCTTAGGAAGCACTTTTCGATCAATATTTATTTACTACATAGTTTATTTACTACAAAATAATCTGTCCTCAGCAAAAAAATAATTAAAAATCAGTAAAGTAGATATCTATTAAAATTGATTTTTGTAATAAGTATACTATTTTAGTTGGGTTATAATAAAAAAAATTAGATTTCACCAACATATGTTTGTATGATCAAAGAAGAGAATTCCAAGAGTCGATAACGTAGATATCTGCGGAACGCGATTCTCGCGATCGCCAAAGTGTAAGTGGGTCGGGGGGAGAAAAGAGACGAAATACGGCCCCATTGAAAACGCGCCGGTCGTACAAAGGAGGTCCGGGGCCTAATCGGGGGACTACATCTTATACTTTGTTGTAACGACGTCGGTCGGTCGGTCTGTTCGGCCGGGGAAGAAGAAGAAGAAGAAGGAAAAAACGGAACAAAAGACATCAGAGAGGAGGCCGCCGCCCCCGGGGCCCGCTCGTAATTCGTGCGTCGTTTTGGGGCGGCGAATGCGCCGGGATCTCGTTAGCGGCCGCACCGGTGCCTCCGCGGGTGTCCGCGGCACCTCCCGAGAGCTTCGTACGCCGCCGCTCATTCTTAACGCCGTGGCGCCCCCGACCGCGGCCCCGCTTATACCTGCATAAGTGTATGTGTGTGATCGCCCTACCCAAGAATTTTCTTACCTGACCGATTCTTAGAATCAACCGTTTTGGGACAAAATAAAAAAAAAAATAAATAAATAGGAGTAAAAGATAAAAATTAGTCACTTCCTAATTTTTAAATATTTTTTTTTTTCTTTAAATAAATTCAAATAAGACGACTAAAAAAATTAATTATTAATATTAAAATTGTAAAAATAATTTTGTAATAAGATTGTTTATGATATTATTTTAGGATATTAGGATATTTTTAGTTCGAGAAATATACCAAAATTCTACCTGAAATTTTAAGAAGTCATCCTTCTTGGAATTGACTCAACTCAACCGGCAACCAACAACCAACCCCGATGTGATACATTTTTAAGAACAGATGGTAAAGATTCGGTCTATCTCAAAAGATTAGAAAATCAACTAAAACGATTTACAAGAATTAAAACGAACATAAAACAATTCCATAAAAAAAAATCATGTTATAAAATTTTTTTTTTTAATTAATCATATGGATTAGGTATATACTTTTCAACTGAAATAACGACAATTCAATAAAATCATTTCTTCATCTTCATCGACGTTTGCTACGTCGGCCGATTGCTCTTAAGCTACAGGCGGATCTTAAGGGGAGTGGCCTAAGGTTGAGATGTAAGTCGCTCGACTTTTTTGGCGATCGAAAGGGTGAATTTATTCGCGAATCGCTGAATAGTGTGCCCTTAAGGTGCATTTAAATTAGAACGAATAGAAACGAACAAACGAAGGAACGAATTCGCAGTTATTCGCTCGTTCGTTCTCTATAAAACAGGAGCGTTTAAATTAGAGCGAACATTCGCGTTCGTCGATGATCCATTTGTTCACGTTGTCGGAAACGGATGAAGACATTTTAGTTAGCGCCGCTAATTTTGTAGTTATTACCGAACTGTACGAGAAAAATTATTAAAGAAAAGAAGCAAAACGGGTGTGGAAGCTTTGTTAATGGACTTAACGAGTGGCAATTTGGCCCAAGTCACCAACTTCTGCAAAATGTCAACGGAAGATTTTGAATTTGTATTAAATTTGGTTGGATCTAACATTTCTAGAGAGGATACAAGTTTCAAGAAAGCAATTATGGCAAAAGAACGACTGCTAGTGACTCTTCGTTTCCTTGCAATTGGTGACTCTTATGCAAGTCTCAAATATTTGTTCAAAATTTCAACATCTGCAATAAGTTACGTCATTTCCGAGTGTGCTCTCTCTGTAAAGATCGTATTCCATGCATACATTTTTTTTGTTTACTAGTTTATACAGTTTTGATTTTGAATCCCACAAACATGCTTCGTTCCTATATAATTCAATCAACTGAAGTGTTTTTTCGTTTGTCTATTCCATGTTGACAAAAATTTACAACACTCACGAATGTAAAATAACTTAACTTGAAAGAAAAATCGATATAGTGTAAAAATCAGTTGTTCGCGTTCGTTGCGAATCGATCGTTTCTAAATTTCACTCTCTTAAGCACCGATTTCCTTTGATGATTCGCTGATTTACCGAAAGGGTTAAAAACACGCACGAACACGATCGAGATCGTTCGTTTATGTTTGGTTCTCCACATAAATTATGCTAACTTAGGCGAACAAATTCGTTCGTTCGCTGTTGTTCGTTCTAATTTAAATGCACCTTAAGAAGAATTAAAACGAACTTAAAACAATTCCATAAAAAAAATCATTTGTTCAAAAAAAATTTTTTTTCAAATTAATCATACGGATCAGGTATATACTTTTAAGTTGAAATGACGACAATTCAATAAAATCATTTCTTCATTTTCATCGACGTTTGCTACGTCGGCCGATTGCTCTTTGGCTACGGGCGGATCTTAAGAGGAGTGGCCTAAGGTTGACATGTAAGTCCAGACGTCCCCAAAAGCAAAATAACTCAAAGACGAATAATATTCGAGGAAAAATCGGTTAATGATTCACCAAGAAATTACTAAAATTTGGTTTAATAAGTTTCTAGAAAACATCGTGAGGTCATGAGTCACGAAACGGACGATTTTGATAGTTTGCGTTTTTTCCGTTCGCATTAAAAAAAAAGGAATGTAACGTTGACATATATAACGACAATTCAATAAAATTATTTCTTCATCTTCATCGACGTTTGCTACGTCGGCCGATTGATCTTTGGCTACGGGCGGATCTTAAGAGGAGTGGCCTAAGGTTGACATGTAAGTCCAGACGCCTCCAAAAGCAAAATAACTCAAAGACGAATAATATTCGTTGAAAAATCGGTTAATTAACCAAGAAATTACTAAAATCTGGTTTAATAAGTTTCTAGAAAACATCGTGAGATCATGAGTCGCGAAACGGACAATTTTGATAGTTTGCGTTTTTTTCGCATTTAAAAAAAAGGAATGTAACGTTGACATATATAACGACAATTCAATAAAATTATTTCTTCATCTTCATCGATGTTTGTTACGTTGACCAATTGCTCTTTGGCTACAGGCGGATCTTAAGGGGAGTGGCCTAAGGTTGACATGTAAGTCGCTCGAATTTTTTGGCGATTGTAAGGGTGGATTTATTTGCAAATCGCTAAATAGTGCGTCATAATATTTTACACATTCGTACTATGTACTATACTTCATTTAATAACTAGGAGGAGTGATTTGAATTTTGCGCGGTAAAATAGTGAACTATTATTGGTCGCTCTGCAGTCAAGTTTACAAAGACGAAAAATTTGGTTTTTGTCGTTTATTGTTTTTAACGTTTGAGGTTAGGTGCTTTACCTAATTTGTCAACTTGTTTCTCGCTTTTTCGTTGTGCTCAAATGGTTGCGATCAAAAAATATTAAGTTCGAAGAAGGTATGGTACGATGTCATCTGTTGGATATAACACGTCAACACAAGGAACGTCTTTTGGATAAATTTTGAACAATGTACGTATAGATAAACGGCCATAGATATATTTGGTATGTTCTAACTACGCTCAAACGCTTGGTGTTTTGTTGGTTGCATAAATGTGACTGGTTTTAAGTTTAGAATTCAAATTTGCCGCTAAAAATATTTAGTGTATTTTTTAGTTACTTTTTCCTATATAAAAGGGGTTTTGAGATTCATTCCTCCTAGTTATTAAATGAAGTATGGTATCTATCGATTGATACCACTTTCATTCAAATCGGCGACTCCAAAGTCGTGAGGTCTTTTTGTCAGTTTTCAAAAATTTTTCCTTTCAAAGAACATCTCAAAATCACTCAATCTTCAAAGAACTTTTCTTTCTTCAAAACGTTCTTTCATAAATCTTATTAGATTTAAATTATACTTTAGGCACGAGTAGTATTGTAGTAGATATGATGTGGGCACGTGGTTATAGGTTAGTTAGTTAATTCGTTGAGGGGGCCCCCGAGGCGTCCGAAAGAAGGTACCGCGGAGAGACGGATGCCGGGGCCCGGTACACAAATCATCAGGTTATATGTGGTGTGATTCTTTCCCACGGTCGGAGTACCCGCTCGCCGCGTGCCCTTCTTCCTCTTCTCCGTCGCCGTCGTCGTCGTCGTCGTGGTCGTCTCGCCGACACAACACAACCGGGGGCAGAGCGCGGCGTGGGGCCCCGCGAAGAAAACGCGGACGCGAGCGCATAAATCCGACTGTAACATCAATGGGTGCCGACCGTTCGTTTCACAAATTACCACTGAATAGGGATTTCCCCCTTTTTAAATGGGGATTTCCCCCAAAAAAAAAATCAAATTATTTTAAAAAAAATTATTTAAAAAAAATAAAAATTATAAAAAAAAATATCAAAATTATATAAAAATATCAAAATTATTAAAAAAAAAAAATTATAAATATATAAAATAATATAAGAATTAAAAAAAAATTAAATCTTATTTTGTGTCCAATGTAGTAAAGTAAGGAATAGTAGTAACTGCGCAGTTTAAGTTGTGCGTATATAAAAGAGGGAGAGATCGGGGGGCGAAGGCCTCCCCTCCCCCCTTTCTGCTGGTAGTCGGGGGGTTCAGGGGGTCCGTAGGAATGCGGGCCTCCGAGGCCACGTCGCGCCAATGACCACGACGAGGAGCGACGAAGCGGCGGCTCGGCGCACTAAAAAGAGAAGACCGTCGACGACGACGTAAAGTGGCGCCAAATAAACCACTCGCAATATGGACCGCGATCTTATTTTTACGGCGTACGCGACGCTTTCCAATATCAACCTAGACCGCGTTCGTATACTGACACGGTAATTAGGTTTCGCGATAATCTCCGACGAATAAATTTCTTCCCGTAGCTCGTCGACCCTATATACGAGATTATAACTAGAAAACCCACGCCGTATATACCGGCGACAAATCGCTGAAAGTTGATCTTATTTTAAACGTACTAGTTTCAAATTTACAACACTAATAAAATATTCACTTTATAACACAGATATAATGAATAAGCATATAATAAGATTTTAAATTGAAAAAATTTGATAAACGAAATTTTTTTTGTCGCAGCGATTTTTTTGTAGCGACAAAAAAATATCGCTTACTCTTAAAATTCTCTTAAATTGCTTTAAAAAGCCAAATATGTATAAATTTATATTAAAAAAATCGATTATTAAATTATTATAGATTTAGTCGCTGCGAATTTGTCGCAGCGACAATTTTTCTATTCAACCTTAAATAAATTTTATATCTCTCCTAGGATTTTTAGCGATAGAATAAAATCCCCTATCTCAACCTCCCTTTTAGTAAAAGAGCATTCCACCGTCCTCACACACACAAAAACCCATCCACACACCGTCACACGTGAGTCGTACGTGTGTCGTATGTGCGTGTGTAGCGGCGGCGACGACGGTCCTTCCAGGAATTCGGGCAGTGAAATACCTGGTCGCCGCGTCGAGCTCTCACTTGCTTAGGAAACGGAGCCGCTCCGCTTCGTTCGGGACACAACAAAACGCGAAACGAGCCAAAAGCAACAAAACCCGGCTGGCTGCCGGCTGAATATAAGCGAAGAAGAAGAAGAAGTTGAAGAATAAGAAGAAGAAGAGGAGGAGGAAAAATGAAAGAGAGAAGGACGATTCGCCGGATTGATGTCGCTAACGATTTCAGCGAATCTTTCAGGGTAAAAACAAAGCGCGCGTTCTCGCGGTTAAGAAGAAAACGTACTTACTTATATCTGGCGCGGGAAAGGAAAAGTCTTACAATAGTCGCTTCGTGTGGTTTATTTCAATTCACTTACCTAAAAAAAAATAAAGAAAAATATATTAAAAAAAATTTAATTATTTTATATAATTTTATGATACTTCATATAACAAAATAAAATGTAACTAAACTAATTAATGATTGGAGTTAACTCATTTCAAAAATATGATTCATAAAATTTTCTTAAGTTGTGAATCATAGTCTAAACTTAAGTAGTAAGAAATAAAAATTTCCAGACGTCTCCAAAAGCAAAATAACTCAAAGACGAATAATATTCTGGGAAAAATCGGCCCAATGATTCACCAAGAAATTACTAAAATCTGGTTTAATAAGTTTCTAGAAAACGTCGTGGGGTCATGAGTCATGAAATGTACTATTTTGATAGTTTTTTCCGTTCGCATTAAAAAAAAAAAATGGAATGTAACGTTGAAATAAATGAAAGGAATTCGTCGAACCGCGCCCCATTCAATAACCGAGAGAGATGAATGGGCCGCTGTCGGTTCGGGGAAGTTACTCACTCATCGCGTTTCATCTGAATACTCTGTGTTCATAGTAAAAACAAACGTGTGCCGATCTCTAAAAAGATGACTGTTATAATCAATGAAAAAGATTCACAGTTTTAAGTACATATTACTTTTAAATGATGCAATTTAATGATTTTATAGATTTCAATTTTTGGATTATTTATTTGAAAACTTTAATGTCATTTTCAATTAAAAAAAAATCTAGAAAATACCATGAAAACATAAAAAAAAGTTTAAGTTGGTACTTTGAAATTTAAAAAATTAATTTGATTTGTTTTGACATTGATAGTTTGTAAAGTTTTGAGGTTAGATTTAATGAATAAACATCAAATTAATGTTTGAAAGTGCAGCCAACTTAAAATAAACAAAAAATATTAAATCATGACACTCTATCTCATTGTACACATTATATTCTATGTTCAACGCAAAAAAAAATCAGAAAATCATAAAATGTTGAGGTTAAATTTTTTATGTTTTCGTAACATTTTAGAATTTAATTTAAAGTGAAGTCGATTTGAAGTAAAAAAAAACACATTAAATCGTTGATTTATAACATGACAGTTTGTAAAGTTTGAGGTTAGATTTAAACGTCAAATTGACGTTTGAACAACATTGGTAAATGTCAAATTGACGTTTGAAAGTGCAGCCAATTTAAAATAGAAAAAAAATTAAATCTTGATACTCTTTCTTATTCAACGCATTATACTTTATGTTTAACAAAAAAACGAAGAAATTATAAAATACTGAGGTTAAATTCTTGACGTTTTTGTGACATTTCATACTTTAATTTAAAGTGGAGCCAATTTGAAGTAAAAAAAAAAACATTAAATCTTTAATTTGTGACATGACAGTTCGTAGTTCGTAAAGTTTTAAGGTTAGGTTTAATGAGTAAACGTCAAATTAACGTTTGAAACTGTAACCAACTAAAAATAAAGAAAAAAATATTAAATCTTGACATTCTTTCTTATTCAACACATTATATTCTATGTTTAAGGAAAAAAAATAAGGAACTTATGAAATATTGAGGTTAAGTTTTTGACATTTTCGTGACGTTTCATATTTCAATTTAAAGTGTTGTTAATTTAGTAGTTATTGGGTTGTTCGGAAAGTAATTTCGTTTTTTCCTGATAGAGGATTTAATTTTATTTTTTGCACCCAACTTCACACTTAAGCTGTATAATGATTATATATTTTAAGAGCTCATATAGCAAGGCTTGTGTGTGAAAAATTCCAATTAATTTTACGCAGTAGTTTTTGGTTGGTGACCTCTTAAACATAGAGAGCGATAAATAGCATTTTTGATATATCTGTTGAAGAAATTGACCGATGTGTATGGAGAAGATGTATTGACAGTACGCTGGTGTTAGAACTGGTTTGCTAAATTTGAATCTGGCAATTTTGATGTCGAAGATGCACCACCTTCGGGAAGGCCGGTTGAAGCTTATAAAGATGCGATAAAGGCATTAGTTGATGCAAAATTAGTTGATGATGTGAGAAATTAAATTTATCAAATTCAACAGTTTATGATCACTTGAAAAGCCCGAAAACGCGGTTACACGGTGCGTGGTTCGCCGAACCACGAAACTACAAGCCAGTTCTTGATAGCTTACGTTTTAACGGACCAGTAGTGACAACACGGTGCGCGGTTCGTCAGACTGTTAACGTGATTTGGTTCGTCTTAATGGTTCGTTCGTGGTTTGTCGAAAGTCTGTCAGTCCTGAATTGGAATCATGAATTTCTTTGCATACTTTCTATAAGTAGCAAATATTCCGTCTTTTTTTTTATATTCTTTTATAGAAACAGCGTATTTGTTTTCTAATCTTTTGGGTTCCATATTTCCGGGGTTTGTTCCAGGACTTCAATAAATTCAAATGTCCTTTCTGTTGACCACGCCATATTAACCCGAAGGAATTGAATGATGTACCTACGTTGTTTAAACCTACAAAATCTGCAACGAAGTTCCTCTGTGACGTCGAGCCAACAGGAGAAAACACGAGCCAATACAAACAAACCATCATGAACCTTGCCCGAGCTCTCCTTTGATCTTTCCAAGTTTACCGACACTCGATGGGAATCGGCGAACCGCGCACCACGAACCACGGAACAATGCGAACCGGCTATGTTAGACGGCTTGTGGTTCGTGGTTCGTCCAGAGAGGTTCGACGAACCACGCGCCGTGTAACCGCGCCGTAAGATTATCCTCGAAGTTTGATGTATGGGTTCTCCATGTTTTTTACAGTCATCAGCTGAACAAACTAAATTATGCACTTTAACAGAAAACGCCAGAACTAATCAAAGGAAAGGCATAGTGTTTTACCAAGACAACGCAAGACCTTACACAAGTTTGGTCATTCGCCAAAAGCTTTTACAGTTTGAATGGGATACAACACCACACCCATCATACTCTCCAGACTCAACCATCGAATTATTATTTATTCCAGTCACTCCAAAATTTTTTAAACGGTAAAACCTTCACCTCAAATGAGGAGGTCAAAAACCACCTCGATCAGTTTTTTGCCAGCAAAGATCACAAATTTTATGAACGTGGAATTATGCTACTACCAGAAAAATGGCAAAAGGTTGTGAACCTGAACGGCCAATATACAGGTGTTTTAAAAATACGTTCGAATATTTGGCCCACTTATAGATCTCATCAGTACAAACAAAAAAGTCAAAATAAACATAAGTCCAAAAATCAGCCGTTTCCTAATTACAGCCTGTTTTTCAAATTAAAATAATTTACACTCAAATATCAGTATAAATACATTTTAATTATTACAAATTAATGATTCTTAAAGAAGATGTTCAAAATGTCCTCCTTCCATTTGTATACACATTTCACATCTCCGTAAAAGTGAACGCCGCACTCTCTCAAAGAGTCCCGGATTCATACGAACAGTCTGGCAGGCATGTTCAATTCGTTCTCGCAACTCATCTAAATTATTCACAGGACTTGAATAAACTAATGTCTTTAAATACCCCCAAATGCAAAAATCGAGTGGAGTGAGGTCGGGAGATCTTGGGGGCCATGCAATTGGACCTCCTCGCCCTATCCACCTGCCATTGTAATTTTCGTTTAGATAATTTCTGACCGAGACTCCGTAATGCGCAGGAGCTCCATCGTGCATCAACCACATATTAATTCTGTGGTTGAGGGGCACATCTTCTAACAGCAGTGGTAATGTATTCCGCAAAAAGTCCATTTACAATTGACTAGTCAAACGGTTAGGCAGGAAACAAGGTCCTATCAGATGGTCTCCTAACACACCAAGCCAAACGTTGATTGCAAATCGGTGTTGATGATTCGATTCAACAACGGCATGCGGCCCAATTTTCGTCGGCCCAAACATGGCTATTATGAAAATTAAAAATGCCATTTCTCGTGAAACCAGCTTCGTCTGTAAATAAAATTTTCGTAACAAAATTTGGGTTCTCCGCGACTTTTGTCAACATGCTTCGACAAAACACCAGTCGTGCGGCATAATCGGGCACAGCTAGAGCCTGTACCCTTTGAATATGGTATGGGTGCAATTGCTGCTCCCGTAAAATTCTCCAAATTAGGGAAAAATTAATATTTGTTTCAGTAGAGAGTCTTCTAGTACTAGTACCAGGATTTTCTTCAATTCGTCTTAAAATGTTAAGTTCTGCGTCGGGAGTACAAACTGATCTAGGCCGACCACCATCACCGTTCCTTGATTTAAACGATCCAACTTCGGATAAACGTTGATGTAAATTTGTAAAAAGTTTGTCACACGGAAGTACCCGGTTTGGGAATGCTTCGGCATAAAGGCGACGTGCCTCGCAAGCATTTTCATCGGCTTTGCCATACATATGTAAATGCATGTCTGCCATTTCTGCGTTGGTATAAGGCATATTCGAAAATTTCAACAACGGGTTACAGCAACAACTATTTCAATAAACACTGACAATAACGGACACACAATAATTACAACAAATGTGGCAACTACACTAACAGAAACGAACAAAATTTGTTTTGTTATTTCCATGGATGACTTCATAAATACGCGAATCACTCCTACTGAGTGTAAATTATTTTAATTTGAAAAACAGGCTGTAATTAGGAAACGGCTGATTTTTGGACTTATGTTTATTTTGACTTTTTTGTTTGTACTGATGAGATCTATAAGTGGGCCAAATATTCGAACGTATTTTTTAAACAGCCTGTATAATTTAATAAAGTATTTGTTTATTATACGAAACCTATCTTTCATTACCACAAAAAAAAACGAAATTACTTTCCGAACAACCCAATAGACCAGTGATGTCCATTAATTTTTGACCAAGATCGACTTTTCATGTAAATGCGTTACCAAGATCGACCGAATCAGAGCCGGATTGGGGGTGCAAAACGGCCCAGGCGAGTAATACTGCCTCTACCCCCCGAAAACATACAAATGATTAAAAAAATCTTTAAAAATTTTTATAGCTACACATCTAGCAAAATATTTCAAAAAGTAAGATATTATTTTGCTTGTCTCTCCCCCTCGCCATCCCTAATCTATGCTTGATTTTTTTTTATTTTTAGCCCTACGTCATTAATAAGAAAACACCGCTCAGATATTCAAATTTGAACTGCTCAAATTAATGGGTAATATAATTGAATTACAGAGAGATACATATAAAAATATAAGTACAAAATGCAATAAACGTTACTGCCTAACTTCACGTGATACAAGTTGTTTATGTTCGCTAAAGCGCTGTTGTAAAGTGTCTTACTGATTTCGAGATTATGTTCACGTTTGTCTGTCCTAACCAAAACAATTGTTGTCTTTCAAATGATGACGTAGGGCTCAAAATAAAAAAAATCAAGCATATAATGAAATACTACCAGTACCAGCCTCAGATTCGTGAATTTGATGGCAATCGACTGAAAATGGCTTCGCGATCGACTTTATGGACACCATTGCAATAGATGGTAGTATAAATTTTGAAACAGGAGGATGTTGAAGAATTGGCAATACTCTACTACTCACAAAAATATATTAAATTATGAGACTTTAGAGGTTTCTTTTTTTATTTGTAACTTCAATTCGATAAAAAATAGATTGAAAACGATTTAGGTTCGAGGTGTAACCGCCGCTTAAATTGGTGTGCGCGCCGTCCTGCGCACCAATTTTTCCGGTACGCGGCCACGCCACGCCGTAGTAGAGATCGGTCGTCGCCTCGCGGTCAGCTTTCTCTTTGACGGGGGGCCCCACCTTCTCATTCATGTTTTTATTTCATTTATTATTAGTTTACAACAACCACAATAATAATCAACACTCACACTTACAATTATTTTCATTCCATTTCTTATCTACTTTTTAGAGAATATCTTTTAAAATTATTTTCATGAAATATATATAAAATATAATAATAAAAAAAATTTTGTAAGGAAAGAGATTTGATTTAAATGGAATATAAGAAAAATATAGTAAAATAAGAAGGAGGAGGAGAAGAAGAAGAAGAGACAGGAAACCTATTAATAATCGCGTCGCGGCGTCCCGGCGCAGCGCGTCCAGACGGGTACGAAAAGCGGGTGTCGGGACCGGATGTCTACATCCCGGGCCGCTCCTTCTTCGCGCGCGCCGCCCCCGGGGCCCCCCGCCTTGGTCGCAGCCGCCGCCGTACACTGAACTCTCTCCGCGACCGGCCCGGCCCGGCCCGGCCCCGCCGACTCTCTTGAATCGCCGCGCACGGGGCCGAGCGGGGCTTGTTGTGTTTGTAAACAGACCGGGTACGTATACGCTCTCACGTTTGTGGTGTGTGTACGCTAAGTGCAACCGTGTAAGTTCAAGGACGCAGTCGCTCGAGACCGAGAGGGGCCCCCCTTTCCGTACTCTCCGTTCGGAATCAGTGGCGTCGCTTCACTTCGCCTCGTCTCGCCTCGCCTTACTTACTCCAACCATCAATTAATTTTTCTTCTTTTACATTAAAAAAAAATCTTTATTTTTTATTTTCCTTTATTTTTTCTTTAAAAAATTTAAAAAAAAATATCAAGTCGAATAAAAAGTAATTGTTGGAAGAATCATTTGGCTGCATTTGGTCCGTTTATGAGATTAACTTAAGGAGGGGAAAAGAGAGAAATCGTCGTTGTTTACAACGAGAGGTTGTTTACATCAACGTCTATGACCCCACAACGACTTTATGTTAAATGATTGTGGTGGGGGGGTGGGGTCACCATCGTCCCTTTTCTTAAGACTTACTATCACAAAATGATTATTTTTATTTTCCACCCTTCCATCTTTATTTTCCACCCTTCCATCTTTATTTTCAATCAATTATATTTACAACTGACAATTAGAAAAAAAATATATATAATTTTTTTTATTTTATCTCAAAAAGATTTTCTCTTTAAGGAAGTATTGAAACTGTATAGTGGTAATGATTGTGGGTTTCGGACCGAAAAGCGAAGCAAACGGCAGCCATTGACCGCTTCGTTTCTTCTCGAGTGCAGAACGGACACGCGGGGAGGGCGCGGGGCGTATCGCGGGGGGACGCCGTGGAACGCGAGGAATGCGTGCCTAGGTCAACGTTTAAACATTCTATATACAGTTAAAACTAAGAAGGTTCTTGGTCGGCGCGCGCGTAGCTACGCGACGTTTTTCCCTCCCCGGATGCGTCCTCCTCTCGTCGTAGTCGTTAAATGGAACCCGGTTTTATTTTATTGCGTAACGCAGCTGTGGCCCGGTCGCGTGGTATTCCACGTTTGCGGATGAACGGAAAAAGGTCGAATTAAACTTATCTATCTTTTCTTTCGACGAAATAACACCGATTAACAATCATTTTTCTTGCAATTTTTCATAAGGTAGTTTAATTTGGTTTCAATTCAATATAAGGGCCCTTTTAGACTCAATAATTTTAACTGTACGGTAAATAACCGTAAGGTTTTTAGCCGCAGAAATTGCTATTTTCACGCGGGTTATCTCTTATAGAAACAGGGACGTCCTTTTAAAAGTATTCTATTTGGCACACCTTACACAGAACAGTCGTTTATCCCAGCTGAACTACGAACTGCTTTACCATTTTAAAGAATTTAATTTTTTTGCAAAGTGTTTATTACATATACTAAAATAAGTCAGGATCTTATTCAAATTTGGTAAGAAAGATACATCTAAAGTTTCCGTCTTTTTCTACTTTACTAAAACGAACTGAATCTCGATTCATGTATTCACTTCTTGACAAAAGATAAATAAACAACACGAGTTTCGCATATAAATCCTTTCTCTCTTATCTGCAGAGGGCGATGCTTAGCCCAGAATTAAGGTCCACCTTCTTGCTCCCGCGCGTCTGACTCCTGCGCCCCTCAGAAACTCGATAGCCGTAAAACTACAGCCTTAATATAAATGAAGGGTGGAGTACAAGAAGTATCTAAGTAGCGTTTTTATAAAATCTGCCTAATGGGCAGATCCTAGGTTTATCATGTTTGATAAACCTAGATGTCGCGATTAGACAGATTTTATAAAAATGCTACTTAGGTACTTCTTGCACTCCACCTTTCAAATGCACCCTTACACTGGACGATAGACGATTTTTCCATCTAGATGATATCTAAAATGTGGCTCTAATACACATTTTACGATTCTAGATGTAGTGTAGATGGCATTCTGAACAATTTTTTAGTTTTCTTTTTCTTTTGGATGCATTCTTGAAACCTAATTTTTCAATCCTTTTGATAACTCAGCTTTTCTCTAATATTTCTAAATATTCTTGGTGATTCTTCAGTTTTCTTTTAAAAATTAGTTCCCAACCCAAGTTTAGATGATCTTTTAGGAGATTTTCTCAACTATTTCTTGATGATTTCCTAAAGACTGAACGATTATTGAGCATTTTTTATAATGTAATTTTTCCAATCTTTCTAAGTAATATTCTTAGCTATTTTCCAGTTTTCCTTTCGCAATTTCCTCCCAACCTAAGTTTAGATGACCCTTTGGACGATTTTCTCAACTATTTCTTGATGATTTGTTGAAGACTAAACGTCTATCGAACATTTTTCATGATGTAACTTTTCCAATTTTTTTAAATAATATTCTTCGTGATTTTTCAGTCTGCCTTTAAAAATTTCCTCCCAACCTAAGTTTAGATGATCTTTTGGACGATTTTCTCAACTATTTCTTGATGATTTGTTGAAGACTAAACGTCTATCGAACGTTTATCATGATGTAACTTTTCCAATCTTTCTAAATAATATTCTTGGCGATTTTTCAGTTTTCCTTTATTAACCCTTTCATTACGGGTGCCGCCTATAGGTGGCGGCCACGCGACGATCTGTGTGTACGGGTGCCGACTATAGGCGGCAGCCGCGCGACGTGTTGTGTGTACGGGTGCGTTTAGTGGCGTCACTCCAGCGGAGCGGACTGCCGTAAGGAAAGGGTTGAATAAATTGTTAAATTTCCTCCCAACCTAAGTTTAGATGATCTTTTAAAAGATTTTCTCAGCTATTTCTTTGATGATTTCCTGAAGATTAAACAATCATCGAATATTTTTCATGATGTAACTTTTCCAATCTTTCTAAATAATATTCTTGGCGATTTTTCAGTTTTCCTTTATTTAGGAAATTGTTAAATTTCCTCCCAACCTAAGTTTAGATGATCTTTTAAAAGATTTTCTCAACTATTTCTTTGACGATTTCCTGAAAATTAAACAATCATCGAATATTTTTCATGATGTAACTTTTCCAATCTTTCTAAATAATATTCTAGATGACTTTTCAGTTTTTCCTAAGTGATTTTCTTAGATGTGTATAACATGTCGGACGATTTTCTAGTTTTCCTTTTCATTATTTGATTTTGATTTGATTATTTTCCAAAATTCTAACAATTATCCAACGTTTTCCACCATTTAGCTTTTCTAATCTTTCTAAATGATAATCTAGATATTTCAAATCTTCTTGAATGATTTCCTTAAGTCTAGGTAACGATTTTTTAAGTTCTTTTTGATGATTTCTTAAAACCAGAATGATTTTTTCATAAACCATAAATGAGTTTTTCATGGTTTAGCTTTTTTTATCCTTCAAATGATATTCTAGATGATTTTTCAGTTTTTCCCGAATAATTTCTTTAAGTTTGGATAACTTTCTAAACGATTTATAGCTTTATTCTTGATAATTTAACGAAATTTGAAGGATTATCAAATGTCCTTTTTGATTTAATTTAATTTTTTTTAAATAAGATTTTAGACAATTTTTTCTGAATAAGTTTGGACGATTTTTTGAGCGATTTTCCAATCTTTTCTTGACGATTTCTTGAAATCTAAAAAATCATTCATCTTTTTTTTTTTAATTCAGTTTGTTTCTAATCCTTGTTAATAATATTTTAAAAGACTTTTTATTTTTCCTGAAGAATTTTTTTTAACTTGAAAACCATAAACTTTTTTCTATTGAATTTGAATAATTATTGAACATTATTTTGAATAATTCTATAGTTAAAAATTTTTGTTGATCTACATGATTTAAATACCATCCACAAATAACGTATTAAAGTTGCCAAGTCATCAAGAAAATAACCCCTCTCGAAACGCACTCCTCCCAAAAATAAACGGCGCTTCCGCAGCACCCCAACGACTTTCCGGTTCAAACATGTGCTCGTTCGCTCGCTCACGGCGACTTGTTCGCTGCTCCTCTTCTCTAAATTTAAAGTGTCGCCGGTTATATTTAGGCGCCGGTCGTACAGACGGGATAAATGGCGTCGGGACGCCGTCGAAGCGACACATTCGCCCCGAATGAATCACACCTATAAAAAAATCGGACCGTTTTCGACCGGACAAGTCGTCTTCGTTGTCGTCGCGACGTCGACGTCGACAGATGAAACCAATAAAATCCGTTTTATTTTAAAATTAAAAAATAAAATAAAAAAAATTATAAAGGTCAATCCGCAAACTATTTGTTGAAGCGAAGGTTAAACGTTTTGGAAACCGATCAAGGTAAAGACGTCGGCTCCCCGGCGCCTATTTATATCGTTGTTATGACTGGAAGCCCCCCAGCAAACGCCTCCGAGTGTTGCTCCCAAGGAACGTCAGACGTACAGGCATTTATAATTTTTTTTTGAATCGTTTTCGAATCATTTTCGAATCTTCTTTGGATTTTTTCAAATTTTTTTTGGATTTTTTCGACTCTCCTTGAATCTTTTTTGACTCGCTTTTGAAACTTTTTTGACTCGTTTTTGAAACTTTTTTTGACTTCTTTTTAAATCATTTTTGGATTTTTCCAAATCTTTTGGAATCTCTTTAGGATTTTTTCGACTGGATTTTGAATCTTTTCCGAATCATTTTTGACTTCTTTTTGAATCTTTTTTAACTCCTTTTTGAATCTTTTTCGACTCCTTTTTGAATCTTTCTTGGATTTTTTCAAATCTTTTTGAATCTTTCTCGGATTTTTTCAAATCTTTTAGAATCTCTTTTGGATTTTTTCAACTCCATTTTGAATCACTTTTTAAATAATTCATTTTTGACTACTTTTTGAATCTTTTTTGACTCCTTTTTGAACTTTTTTGGCTCTTTTTTGAATCTTTCTTGGATTTTTTCAAATCTTTTGGTATCTATTTTGGATTTTTTCGACTCCAGTTTGAATAATTTTTAAATAATTCATTTTTGACTCCTTTTTGAATTTTTTTTTGACTCCTTTTTGAATCTTTCTCGGACTTTTTCAAATCTTTAGGAATCGCCTTTGGATTTTTTCGACTCCAGTTTGAATAATTTTTAAGTCATTCATTTTTGACTCCTTTTTGAATCTTTCTCAGATTTTTTAAAATCTTTTGGAATCTCTTTTGGATTTTTTCGACTCCATTTTCAATCATTTTTGAATCTTTTTCGACTCCATTTTGAATCCTATTTTAATCATTCATTTTTGACTCCTTTTTGAATCCTTCTTCGATTTTTTTAAATCTTTTGGAATCTCTTTTGAATTTTTTCGCCTCCCTTTTGAATCTCTTCCGAATCATTCATTTTTGACTCCTTTTTGAATCTTTCTCGGATTTTTTCAAATCTTTTGGAATCGCCTTTGGATTTTTACGACTTCAGTTTTAATAATTTTTAAGTAATTCATTTTTGACTCATTTTTGAATCTTTTTTGACACCTTTTTGAATCCTTCTCCGATTTTTTTAAATCTTTTGGAATCTCTTTTGGATTTTTTCGACTTCATTTTGAATAATATTTAAATCATTCATTTTCGACTCCTTTTTAAATCTTTTTTGACTCCATTCTGAATCTTTTTTGACTCCTTTTTGAATCCTTCTCTGATTTTTTAAAATCTTTTGGAATCTGTTTTGAATTTCTTCGACTCCATTTTGAATCTCTTAACAATCATTCATTTTTAACTCTTTTTTGAATCTTTCTCGGATTTTTTCAAATCTTTTGGAATTTCCTTTGGATTTTTTCGACTCCAGTTTGAATAATTTTTAAGTCATTCATTTTTGACTCCTTTTTGATTCTTTTTTGACTCCTTTTTAAATCTTTCTCAGGTTTTTTAAAATCTTTTGGAATCTCTTTTGAATTTTTTCGACTCCATTTTGAATCTCTTCCGAATCATTCAGTTTTGACTCCTTTTTGAATCTTTTTTGACTCCTTTTTAAATCTTTCTCTGATTTTTTTAAATCTTTTGGAAGCTCTTTTGAATTTTTTCGACTCCCTTTTGAATCTCTTCCGAATCATACATTTTTGACTCCATTTTGAATCTTTCTCGGATTTTTTCAAATCTTTTGGAATCGCCTTTGGATTTTTTCGACTTCAGTTTTAATAATTTTTAAGTCAATCATTTTTGAATCTTTTTTGACACCTTTTTGAATCCTTCTTCGATATTTTCAAATCTTTTGGAATCTCTTTTGATATTTTTCGACTCCATTTTGAATAATATTTAAATCATTCATTTTTGACTCCTTTTTAAATCTTTTTTGATTCCTTTTTGAATCTTTTTTGATTCCTTTTTGAATCCTTCTCCGATTTTTTCAAATCTTTTGGAATCTCTTTTGAATTTCTTCGACTCCATTTTGAATCTCTTAAGAATCATTCATTTTTGACTCCTTTTTGAATATTTTTTGACTCCTTTTGAAACTTCCTCGGATTTTTTCAAATTTTTTAGAATCTCTTTTGGATTTTTGGACTCTATTTTGAATCATTTTTCAATAATTCATTTTTGACTCCTTTTTGAATCTTTTTTGACTCCTCTTTGAATCCTTCTCCGATTTTTTTAAATCTTTTGGAATCTCCTTTGGATTTTTTCGACTCCATTTTGAATCATATTTGAATCATTCATTTTTGACTCATTTTTGAATCTTCTTTGACTCCTTTTTGAATTTTTCTCGGATTTTTTTCAAATCTTTTGGAATCTCCTTTGGATTTTTTCGACTCCAGTTTGAATAATTTTTAAGTCATTCATTTTTGACTCCTTTTTGAATCCTTCTTCGATTTTTTCAAATCTTTTGGAATCACTTTTGGATTTTTTCGACTCCATTTTGAATCATATTTGAATTATTCATTTTTAACTCCTTTTTGAATCTTTTTTGACTCCTTTTTGAATCTTTCTTCGATTTTTTTAAATCTTTTGGAATCCCTTTTCAATTTTTTCGACTCCATTTTGAAACTCTTCCGAATCATTCATTTTTGATCCTTTTTGAATTTTTCTCAGATTTTTTCAAAACTTTTGGAATCTCTTTTGAATTTTTTCGACTCCATTTTGAATCTCTTCAAAATCATTCATTTTTGACTCCTTTTTGAATGTTTTTTGACTCCTCTTTAAATCTTTCTCGGATTTTTTCAAATCTTTTGGAATCTCCTTTGAATTTTTTCGACTCCAGTTTGAATAATTTTTAAGTTATTCATTTTTGACTCCTTTTTGAATCCTTTTGACTCCTTTTTGAATCTTTCTCAGATTTTTTCAAATCTTTTGGAATCTTCTTTGGATTTTTTCAACTCCAGTTTGAATAATTTTTAAGTCATTCATTTTTGACTTCTTTTTGAATCTTTTTTGACTCCTTTTTGAATCCTTCTTCGATTTTTTCAAATCTTTTGGAATCTCTTTTGAATTTTTTCGACTCCATTTTGAATCTCTTCAGAATCATTCATTTTTGACTCCTTTTTAAATCTTTTTCAGATTTTTTCAAATCTTTTGGAATCTCCTTTGGATTTTTTCGACTCCAGTTTGAATAATTTTTAAGTCAATCATTTTTGACTCCATTTTGAATCCTTCTTCGATTTTTTCAAATCTTTTGGAATCTCTTTTGAATTTTTTCGACTCCATTTTAAATCTCTTCAGAATCATTCATTTTTGACTCCTTTTTAAATCTTTTTCAGATTTTTTCAAATCTTTTGGAATCTCCTTTGGATTTTTTCGACTCCAGTTTGAATAATTTTTAAGTCATTCATTTTTGACTCGTTTTTGAATCTTTTGTGACTCCTTTTTGAATCTTTCTCGTATTTTTACAAATCTTTTGTAACCTCTTCTGGATTTTTTTGATTCCATTTTGAATCATTTTTAAGTAAGTCTTTTTTGACTCTTTTTTGAATCTTTTTTGACTCCTTTTTGAATCTTTTTTGAATCTTTCTCGGATTTTTTCAAATCTTTTGTAACCTCTTCTGGATTTTTTCGATTCCATTTCGAATCATTTTTGAATTTTTCGAACTTCTTTTGGATTTTTTTTGTCTTCATTTCGAATCTTTTTGATTTTTTTTCACATCTTTTTTAAATCTTTTTTAATCTTTTCTGGATCTTATTTGACTTCTTTTTGAATCTTTTTTGGCCCCTTTTTAAATCTTTTTCAATTCATTTTTAAATCTTTTTGACTCTTTTTTGAATGTTTTTCAATTCCTTTTTGATTCTTTTTTGACTCCTTTTTGAATCTTTCTCGGATTTTTTCAAATCTTTTGGAACCTCTTTTGATTTTTTTCGACTCCATTTTGAATCTCTTCCGAATTATTTTTGAATCATTCATTTTTGACTGTTTTTTGAATCTTTTTCGGATTTTTCAAAATTTTCGAACCTCTTTTGGATTTTTTTTTGTCTTTATTTCGAATCTTTTTGATTTTTTTTTCACATCTTTTTTAAATCTTTTTTTAATCTTTTCTGGATCTTATTTGACCTCTTTTTGAATCTTTTTTGGCCTCTTTTTAAATCTTTTTGACTCTTTTTTGAATGTTTTTCAATTCCTTTTTGATTCTTTTTTGATTCCTTTTTCGATTCTTTTTCGATTATTTTTTTCGATTCCTTTTTGATTCTTTTTTGATTCCTTTTTGATTCTTTTTCGATTCCTTTTTGATTCTTTTTTGATTCCTTTTTCGATTCTTTTTCGATTATTTTTTTCGATTCCTTTTTGATTCTTTTTCGATTCCTTTTTGATTCTTTTTCGATTCCTTTTTGATTCTTTTTTGATTCCTTTTTGATTCTTTTTTGATTCTTTTTTGATTCCTTTTTCGATTCTTTTTCGATTATTTTTTTCGATTCCTTTTTGATTCTTTTTTGATTCCTTTTTCGATTCTTTTTCGATTCTTTTTTTCGATTCCTTTTTGATTCTTTTTTGATTCCTTTTTGAATCTTTTTCCAATCTTTTTTGGGATATATTTCGATCCAATTCTAAAAACAGGTAGAAAATACATCCTCCAATCTTTCGTTTTTTTTTTTGTTATAAAGAGGGAATTTTTGTCCCGTTCACCTCCTGTCGACAAACGGACTGTACCGTTATGATTTTACCATCTGCCGTCGAACGGGAGGAAGGTATGAAAACGAAGAAGACCTGGAAGAGAGAATTCTCGACCAAGGAAGGTACAAGGCAGCTGCTCTCATTTGCTTCTTCTTTAACCTCTTTTTTTATGTTGCGTGAAAAAGGGACAGCTGTTATCTAACACCTCAAGAGAAAAAAAATATATAAAGAATAAAACCGGTAATGAATGATGGATACCGGAAGTTGTAATAAAATTTAAATTAAATCCAGTTTCTATTTTGAAAACTTATTTAATTTTAATTGTACGTTCCTTGTTTTGTTTAGAATTCCTTCACGTATATTGTAATTAAATTCATTAGGTGAGTAGTAAATTATTCAAGTAACAGAATAACTACGTAAGTATTTATTATGTATGTCTATGTATTTTTATGTAAGGTTTCTTCATAGTTTAATGTACATAGTTTATTTAGTGTATGTTTTTTAAATGTATAGTCGTCCAAATCAAGGTTTGGAATTACAAATAATTATAAGTTCTATAAGTTCGAAGAAGACAAAAAAGGGAGCACAATTAGACAACTGATTACAATTACAATTACAATTTTATTGTAATCCTAGACTTGGATTTCGGTAGTGAAAAGCTGTTTGTTATCTGGAAATCTTGACGATCTGTAAGCTGAAGCACCAAATTGATGACTAATCTTCTGGTTATATTTCCTTTTTGTAATCTTGTTCATTAAGCTCTCTCATCTTGTTGCTTGGTTCTGACGTGCAGACGAGAACTAATAAGTTCAAAATATGTATCTACGATTGCAACTTTGTGGCAGAATTGACCAAAAACTTTCTTTCTTCTTTATCATCTTTTTTAAGTTTAGTAAAGCCGTGCTTTTTGTCATCTTTACAAATATCTATTCATATGTATAACTTCCTTACGTCTTCTGCATCCTCATAACTTACCATTGTACTATTGTTAAGAATGTTGTATTGCCTTATAGCAATTTTGAACTTTGGTGTGGATGACTATAGACGTCGAGAGTTTTTATTGAGTTTCTCCAGGTGCAAAATCGCCCGGTTCCGGTTCGAAAATCCGAAGCAGAAGAGTCTGTGTATCGGCGGCGCGGGGCACGAGCCGCCATCTGCCTCGCCCGATTTCGGGAGCAGGTGCTGGGGCCTTCCTGGTCCCGTGCCGAACCCGGGCAGGTGCCACGTGTGCACCTCCGGCCGATGCAGTTGTACGGCGTCCGTCGCCGCCGTCATTATTTTCCGACGATTCCCCGACGACAGCTGCTAAGCTCGGCGACGACCGCGAGATGCGATGCCACTACTACTACACCCATTCAATTTTTCTAAAAAGGGGAGAGTTGGCTCCCGTTTACCTTTTTCAATCTTCAGGTAGAAGATAATCTTCAGATGCAAAAAATAAAAAAGTTTCTTCAAAATCTCAAAAGTTTCTATCTTTCAAAAAAATTTTTTTTTCTTGCTTTCAAGAAAAAGAAGAAATCTTGTATCTATAAAAAAAATCTTCTTAGTTAAAGACTTTTATTAATTTTGTGAGAAAAGAAGATGTGACTGAATACAATCCACGTGGTTTTTGGTCGGTGCGACTAGCGATTAGATGGTCCCGCGATTGTGTGTGGGGCCTCGCAGCTGCCTCGACGGGGCCGCACTCCACGTAGTGACGCAGCGGCTCGTGCGTCCGTTCTGCAGCTGCCGCACATCTGGCGCCTGTGCTCCTCTTTCTGTGTGTTCGTTTTTGCTAAAAAGTCGCGGCGCATCGCTTCCGAAACCATCTTCAATCTTTCCTTCATTACTTTATTGGAACTAATTCCTTCCCCCAATTCATCCAATAAAAAAATTTCCAAAATTGAATCGAAACATTTAAAAATCTTATTAAGAAAAACTAAAAATCTCTTCTTATTAAAAAAAAAATAATTAATAAAAAAAACCGATATTTAAAAATCGTCATTAAAAAAAAATAAAAATAAAAAGTCACAATAAAGTTCACACATTATTTACATAAAAAACATAATATTCAATGATAATTAGGATGTTCCGTCGACAAACATTCACTATTAAAACCGTCAAAAATTTTAATTTTAATAAGGACGTCCTTTTAACTCAGAAAAATTATCTTTTTAATTATAAAACATAAAACCAAGCCTTAATTTAACTTTAAATCAATATTACAACACATTTAGTATATTGTCATAATAAAAAATTACTAAAATATTAAAAATTTTTATTCATAAAAAATCAAAACTTTAAAAATTATTCAAAAACTATTCAAAAATTCTTAAATTTTCTCAAAAATCATAAAAATTCCTTTAATTTAAGCACAAACACAACCATATTCCGATAAAAAATAACAAAGTTACATGGATTTAAAAAATTTAAAGATGGCCGATTGTCGATTGTTTTAAGATTTGAAAAAATCGATAATTTGGAAACTATTTGAGTTAAATATATTGAGTTTGTACTTAAATTAAAGGAAATTTTATTTTCTAACGATTTATGATAAAGATTTTCTTGTAAAATGGGTTTAAATTTAAATTTTCTTTAAAAAAATCAAAATTTTCTAAAAAAATCAAAATTTTCTAAACAAATCAAAATTTTCTAAACAAATCAAAAATTTAAAAATTGAAAATTTATTAAAATTCTTAAAAATTGTTAAAAATCGTTCAATTTGATACCAAACATGACTATATTACGATTAAAAACAAGAAATTAAGGTTAATTTAAAAATTTTCAAGATGGCCGACTGTCGATTGTTTTAAGATTTGAAAAAATCGATAATTTGGAAACTATTTAAGTTAAATATATTGAGTTTGTACTTAAATTAAAGGAAATTTTATTTCCTAACGATTTATGATAAAGATTTTCTTATAAAATGGGGTTAAATTTAAATTTTCTTAAAAGAAAATCGAAATTTTCTAAACAAATCAAAAATTTTAAAATTGAAAATTTATAAAAATTCTTAAAGATTGTTAAAAATCGTTTAATTTGATACCAAACACGACTAGATTACGATTAAAAACAAGAAAGTTAGGTTGATTTAAAAATTTTCAAGATGGCTGATTGTCGATTGTTTTAAGATTTGAAAAAATCAGTAATTTGAATACTATTTGAATTAGATAGGTCGTGTTTGAACTTAAATTAAAGGAAATTTGATTTCCTAACGATTTATGATAAAGATTTTGTTATAAAATGGGATTGAATTTAAATTAAAAAAAAAAAAAAATTTCTAAAAAAAATCAAAATTGTCTAAAAAATAAAAAATTTTAAAATTGAAAATTTATGAAAATTCTTAAAGATTGTTAAAAATCGTTTAATTTGATACCAAACACAACTATATTCGTATTAAAAACAAGAAAGTTAGGTTGATTTAAAAATTTTCAAGATGGCCGATTGTCGATTGTTTTTAAGATTTGAAAAAAATCGATAATTTAAAAACTATTTGAGTTAGATATGTCATGTTTGAACTTAAATTAAAGAAAATTTTATTTCCTAACGATTAATCACAAAGATTTTCTGCTAAAATGGGTTTAATATTAAGTTTTCTAAAAAAATCAAAAATTTAAAAGTTAAAAATTTGTGAAAATTCTTCAAAATCGTTAAAAAAACGTTTAATTTAACACCAAACACAACTACATTACGATTAAAAACAAGAAAGTTAGGTTGATTTAAAAATTTTCGAGATGGCCGATTGTCGATTGTTTTAAGATTTGAAAAAACCAATAATTTGGATACTATTTGAGTTAGATAGTTCGTGTTTGTACTCAAATTAAAGAAAATTTTATTTCCTAATGATTTATCACAGAAATCTTCTGCTAAAACGAGTTTAATTTTAAATTTTCTAAAAAAATCGAAAATTTAAAACCAAAAAATTATAGAAATTCTTAAAGATTGTTAAAAATTATTTAATTTAATACCAAACACGACTATATTTCGATTAAAAACAAAAAAGTTAGGTCGATTTAAAAATTTTCAAGATGGCCGATTGTCGATTGTTTTAAGATTTGAAAAAAATTGATAATTTGAAAACTATTTGAGATAAATATGTCGTTTTTGTACTTAAATTAAAGAAAATTTTATTTTCTAACGATTTATGAAAAAGATTTTCTTATAAAATGGATTTAAATTTAAATTTACTAAAAAAATCGAAATTTTTTTAAAAAATCAAAAATTTAAAAATTGAACATTTATAAATATTCTTAAAGATTGTTAAAAATCGTTTAATTTGATACCAAACACAACTATATTACGATTAAAAACAAGAAATTAAGGTTAACTTAAAAATTTTCAAAATGGCCGATTGTCAATTGTTTTTAAGATTTGAAAAAATCGATAATTTAAAAACTATTTGAGTTAGATAGGTCATGTTTGTACTTAAATTAAAGAAAATTTTATTTCCTAACGATTAATCACAAAGATTTTCTGCTAAAATGGGTTTAATATTAAATTTTCTAAAAAAATCGAAAATTTAAAAGTTAAAAATTTATAAAAATTCTTCAAAATTGTTAAAAATGGTTAAAAATTGTTTAATTTAATACCAAACACAACTACATTACGATTAAAAACAAGAAAGTTGGGTTGATTTAAAAATTTTCAAGATGGCTGATTGTCAATTGTTTTTAAGATTTGAAAAAATCGATAATTTGAATATTATTTGAGATAAATATGTCGTGTTTGTACTTAAATTAAAGAAAATTTTATTTCCAATCGATTTATGATAAAGATTTCTTTATAAATTGGGTTTAAATTTAAATTTTCTAAAAAAAAATCCAAATTTTCTAAAAAATCAAAGATTTAAAAATTGAAAATTTATAAAAATTCTTCAAAATTGTCAAAAATCGTTTAATTTGATACCAACCACAATTACATTACGATTAAAAACAAGAAAGTTAGGTTAATTTAAAAATTTTCAAAATGGCCTATTGTCGATTGTTTTAAGAATTGAAAAAAATCGATAATTTGAAAACTATTTGAGATAAATATATCGTGTTTGTACTTAAATTAAAGAAAATTCGATTTCCTAACGATTTATCATAAAGATTTTCTTATAAAATGGATTTAAATTTAAGTTTTCTAAAAAAATCGAAAAATTAAAAGTTAAAAATTTATTAAAATTCTTCAAAATTGTTAAAAATGGTTAAAAATCGTTTATTTTAATACCAAATACAACTACATTACGATTAAAAACAAGAAAGTTAGATTGATTTAAAAATTTTCAAGATGGCCGATTGTCGATTGTTTTAAGATTTGAGAAAATCGATCATTTGAAAACTATTTGAGCTAGATATGTCGTGTTTGTACTTAAATCAAAGAAAATTTTATTTCCTAACGATTTATGATAAAGATTTTTTCGTAAAATGGAATTAAATTTAAATTTTCTAAAAAAAAATCGAAAATTAAATGTTAAAAATTTATAAAAAATTTTTAAAATTGTTAAAAATTCTTGAAAATTGTTAAAAATGGTCAAAAATCGTTTAATTTGATACCAAACACATCCATATTACGATTAAAAAGAAGAAAATTAGGTTGACTTAAAAATTTTCAAGATGGCCGATCGTCGATTGTTTTAAGATTTGAGAAAAATCGATAATTTGCAGACTATTTAAGCTAGATATATCGTGTTTCTACTTAAATTAAAGAAAATTTCATTTCTTATCGATTTGTAATAAAGATTTTCTTATAAAATGAGAATAAATTTAAATTTTCTAAAAAAAAAATCAAAATTTTCTAAAAAAATCAAAAATTAAAAAATTGAAAATTTATGAAAATTCTTAATGATTGTTAAAAATCGTTTAATTTGATACCAAACACGACTATATTACGATTAAAAACAAGAAAATTAGGTTGATTTAAAAATTTTCAAGATGGTCGATCGTCGATTGTTTTAAGATTTGAGAAAATCGATAATTTGCAGACTATTTAAGCTAAATATGTGGTGTTTGTACTTAAATTAAAGAAAATTTGATTTCCTAACGATTTATGATAAAGGTTTTCTTATAAAATGGATTTAAATTTAAATTTACTAAAAAAAAAAATTAAAATTTTCTAAAAAAAATTGAAAATTTATGAAAATTCTTAAAGATTGTTAAAAATCGTTTAATTTGATACCAAAAACAACTATATTTCGATTAAAAACAAGAAAATTAGGTTGATTTAAAAATTTTCAATGTGGCCGATTGTCGATTGTTTTAAGATTTGAAAAAATCGATCATTTAGAAACTATTTGAGAACTAAATATATCGTGTTTGTACTTAAATTAAAGAAAATTTGATTTCCTAACGATTTATCATAAAGATTTTCTCATAAAATGGGTTTAATATTAAATTTTCTAAAAAAATCAAAAATTTAAAAGTTAAAAATTTGTGAAAATTCTTCAAAATCGTTAAAAAACGTTTAATTTAACACCAAACATAACTACATTACGATTAAAAACAAGAAAGTTAGGTTGATTTAAAAATTTTCAAGATGGCCGATTGTCGATTGTTTTAAGATTTGAGATAATCGTTAATTTGAAAACTATTTGAGCTAGATATGTCGTGTTTGTACTCAAATCAAAGAAAATTTTATTTCCTAACGATTTATGATAAAGATTTTTTCGTAAAATGGGATTAAATTTAAATTTTCCAAAAAAAAATCGAAAATTAAATGTTAAAAATTTATAAAAATTTTTCAAAATTGTTAAAAATTCTTCAAAATTGTTAAAAATGGTCAAAAATCGTTTAATTTGATACCAAAAACAACTATATTACGATTAAAAACAAGAAATTAAGGTTAATTTAAAAATTTTCAAGATGGCCGATTATCGATTGTTTTAAGATTTGAAAAAAATCGATAACTTAAAAACTATTTGAGCTAGATATGTCGTGTTTGTACTTAAATTAAAGAAAATTTCATTTTCTATCGATTTCTCATAAAAATTTTGTTATAAAATTATTATTTTAATTCCAAATTTAAAAATAGTACTTAATTTTTGACAAAAAATTATGTCAAAAAAATCAAAAGTGAAATTTCCATTATAAAAGCAACCAGAGGTCTTTCCTCCTAACATCCAAGAATATCTTCGCGCAAACCACGTGGCCGACGATCGACGAAATAAAAAGGGGGAAGAAGAAGAAGTAGCAGAAGAGGAGTAACGTTTAAACTTTTCGGCCTCTAATTTTAGCTCTGCTAACGTAAACCGCGAGGGTGACGAGAGCACCCGGGGTTAACACTCTCTGAGATTAACCGGGTTCGCTCGCGCTCGCTTGCCATTATAATAAATACGTCGTTAACCGAAACTGATGCCTTCAAACATCATTTCCTCTCATTTTTAAGAGTCGGGGGAAGGCGTCGTTAACCTAACAAGTTAACGAATTTCGACCCCCATCGGAGAGAGGTGTTATATACTGGTAATATCTCTCATCACAACACAGGAAATAGAGGTAAGTTGGTAAGTAACATATCTCCATAGTTGATTTGGTTTCAGGTAAGGTGAGAAAAGATTCATTACGAATGTTCGGTCGCCGAATTACGGTAATATTTAGGGTAGGTTCACATCTGTCGAGGAGCAGGTGGCGGAGTCGACCTCGGAGAAGGAGGAGGCGGCAGCTTGCGATCGTCGACAGACGTCGGACGTGGGGTCTTAAAAACGCCCCTTTTTAAAAAGGAGCAATGTCCTTTAAGTTCAACCCCCAAACCGTTTTCAATATAAGACGTTTTTTTTTCTTTGTGGATTCGTCCCATTTTTTAATCAAAATATCACTTTTAAAACCTAAGTAGGTAGCCTAAGTAAGACACTAAGTTATAATTTCTCTTCCGAGAGAAAAACTAAAAGTCGTAGAAAATTCATTTTTGGTAAAAATAAAGATTAAGTTTCAATCTAAATCCTTATAAAATTTCAAGTCTCAAAAACAATTAGTTTTTGAGATATGAATTTTTAAAAATTGACAAATTTTAATAAACATGTTAAAAAAGTTAGGTTAGAATTTCGTTTCTGTAAAAACCTAAAAGTCGTAGAAAATTCATTTTTGGTAAAAATAAAGATTAAGTTTCAATTTAAATCCTTATAAAATTTCATGTCTCAATGACAATTAGTTTTTAAGATATGAATTTTTAAAAATTGACAAATTTTAATAAACATGTTAAAAAAGTTAGGTTAGAATTTCGTTTCTGTAAAAAACTAAAAGTCGTAGAAAATTCATTTTTGGTAGAAATAAAGATTAAGTTTCAATCTAAATCCTTATAAAATTTCAAGTCTCAATAACAATTAGTTTTTAAAATATGAATTTTTAAAAATTGACCAATTTTAATAAACATGTCAAAAAAGTTAGGTTAGAATTTCATTTCTGGGAAAAAAACTAAAAGTTGTAGAAAATTCATTTTTGGTAAAAATAAAGATTAAATTACAATCTAAATCCTTATAAAATTTCAAGTCTCAAAAACAATTAGTTTTTGAGATATGAATTTTTAAAAATTGACAAATTTTAATAAACATGTTAAAAAAGTTAGGTTAGAATTTCGTTTCTGTAAAAACCTAAAAGTCGTAGAAAATTCATTTTTGGTAAAAATAAAGATTAAGTTTCAATTTAAATCCTTATAAAATTTCATGTCTCAATGACAATTAGTTTTTAAGATATGAATTTTTAAAAATTGACAAATTTTAATAAACATGTCAAAAAAGTTAGGTTAGAATTTCGTTTCTGTAAAAAACTAAAAGTCGTAGAAAATTCATTTTTGGTAAAAATAAAGATTAAGTTTCAATCTAAATCCTTATAAAATTTCAAGTCTCAATAACAATTAGTTTTTAAGGTATGAATTTTTAAAAATTAAATTTAAATAAACATGTCAAAAAAGTTAGGTTAGAATTTCGTTTCTATAAAAAACTAAAAGTCGTAGAAAATTCATTTTTGGTAAAAATAAAGATTAAGTTTCAAACTAAATCCTTATAAAATTTCAAGTCTCAATAACAATTAGTTTTTAAGATATGAATTTTTAAAAATTGACAAATTTTAATAAACATGTCAAAAAAGTTAGGTTAGAATTTCGTTTCCGGGGAAAAAACTCAACGTTGTAGAAAATTCATTTTTGGTAAAAATAAAGATTAAATTTCAAACTAAATCTTTATAAAATTTCAAGTCTCAATAACAATTAGTTTTTAAGATATGAATTTTTAAAAATTGACAAATTTTAATAAACATGTCAAAAAAGTTAGGTTAGAATTTCGTTTCCGGGGAAAAAACTCAACGTTGTAGAAAATTCATTTTTGGTAAAAATAAAGATTAAATTTCAAACTAAATCTTTATAAAATTTCAAGTCTCAATAACAATTAGTTTTTAAGATATGAATTTTTAAAAATTGACAAATTTTAATAAACATGTCAAAAAAGTTAGGTTAGAATTTCGTTTCTGGGGAAAAAACTAAAAGTTGTAGAAAATTCATTTTTGGTAAAAATAAAGATTAAGTTTCAATCTAAATCATTATAAAATTTCAAGTCTTAATAACAATTAATTTTTAAGATATGAACTTTTAAAAATTGACAAATTTTAACAAACATGTCAAAAAAGTTAGATTAAAATTTCGTTTCTGGGAAAAAAACTAAAAGTTGTAGAAAATTCATTTTTGGTAAAAATAAAGATTAAGTTTCAATCTAAATTCTTATAAAATTTCAAGTCTCAATAACAATTAGTTTTTAAGATATGAATTTTTAAAAATTGACAAATTTTAATAAACATGTCAAAAAAGTTAGGTTAGAATTTCGTTTCTGGGAAAAAAACTAAAAGTTGTAGAAAATTCATTTTTGGTAAAAATAAAGATTAAATTTCAAACTAAATCTTTATAAAATTTCAAGTCTCAATAACAATTAGTTTTTAAGATATGAATTTTTAAAAATTGACCAATTTTAACAAACATGTCAAAAAAATTAGGTTAGAATTTCGTTTCTGGGAAAAAAACTAAAAGTCGTAGAAAATTCATTTTTGGTAAAAATAAAGATTAAGTTTCAATTTAAATCCTTATAAAATTTCAAGTCTCAATAATAATTAGTTTTTAAGATATGAATTTTTAAAAATTGACAAATTTTAACAAACATGTCAAAAAAGTTAGGTTAGAATTTCGTTTCTGGAGAAAAAACTAAAAGTTGTAGAAAATTTATTTTTGGTAAAAATAAAGATTAAGTTTCAATCTAAATCCTTATAAAATTTCAAGTCTCAATAACAATCCGTTTTTAAGATATGAATTTTTAAAAATTGACAAATTTTAATAAACATGTCAAAAAAATTAGGTTAGAATTTCGCTTCTGGGGAAAAAACTAAAAGTTGTAGAAAATTCATTTTTGGTAGAAATAAAGATTAAGTTTCAATCTAAATCCTTATAAAATTTCAAGTCTCAATAACACTTAGTTTTTAAGATATGAATTTTTAAAAATTGACAAATTTTAATAAACATATCAAAAAAGTTAGGTTAGAATTTCGTTTCTGTAAAAAACTAAAAGTCGTAGAAAATTCATTTTTGGTAAAAATAAAGATTAAGTATCAATCTAAATCTTTATAAAATTTCAAGTCTCAATAACAATTAGTTTTTAAGATATGAATTTTTAAGAATTGACCAATTTTAATAAACATGTCAAAAAAGTTAGGTTAGAATTTCGTTTCTGTAAAAAACTAAAAGTCGTAGAAAATTCATTTTTGGTAAAAATAAAAATTAAGTTTCAAACTAAATCCTTATAAAATTTCAAGTCTCAATAACAATTAGTTTTTAAGATATGAATTTTTAAAAATTGAGAAATTTTAATAAACATGTCAAAAAAGTTAGGTTGGAATTGCGTTTCTGGGGAAAAAACTAAAAGTCGTAGAAAATTCATTTTTGGTAAAAATAAAGATTAAGTTTCAATCTAAATCCTTATAAAATTTCAAGTCTCAATAACAATTAGTTTTTAAGATATGAATTTTTAAAAATTGACAAATTTTAATAAACATGTTAAAAAAGTTAGGTTAGAATTTCGTTTCTGGGGAAAAACTAAAAGTCGTAGAAAATTCATTTTTGGTAGAAATAAAGATTAAGTTTCAATCTAAATCCTTATAAAATTTCAAATCTCAATAACAATTAGTTTTTAAGATATGAATTTTTAAAAATTGACAAATTTTAATAAACATGTCAAAAAAATTAGGTTAGAATTTCGCTTCTGGGGAAAAAACTAAAAGTCGTAGAAAATTCATTTTTGGTAGAAATAAAGATTAAGTTTCGATCTAAATCCTTATAAAATTTCAAGTCTCAATGACAATTAGTTTTTAAGATATGAATTTTTAAAAATTGATTAAAAAAATTGAAGTAAAATTAAAAAAATAAAATTAATAACAGCTTCTAAGAAATTCCAACAAGTTCAAGGTTTTGACATTTTCAAAGAAACTCATTATTATAAATCCCCTTTTATTACTTATTTTAACTACTTCCACGGAATTTTACACAACCTTAAAAAAACATCAATTTGCAACCTTCTAATTATCTAAATTTTTACAAAAAAAATTTCAAAGAAATATTATCTCAAAGAAATATTTTCTCAAAAGTCAATTATACTCTGACGCATATTTACCCACATTAGTAATTTACTATTCTTACTAACGATGATCTTATAAGTGATGACGTCAATTATTAATAGATCGATATGTAATACACATTCCAATACAATGATACTATCAAAATAATATTCTTAGAAAAGCTTTCTCTAGAATAACAATAACTTTAGTTTTTTACTTAAATTGGTTCATAAAACGTCAAATTACAAAATTTTTTTGTTTATATTACGTTTATTTTATTAAATCTAACCTTAAAAATTGACATTAAAACTAACATGGCGGTTGTAATTGTCAAATTTTATTACCAACTTAAAAATTTTTTTATAACACTTTAAACATTTCTTTTAATCTAACATTTTATTTAGATACAGTATGTCCCTAAATAGGTGAAATAACTGTAAAACTTGTTTTTTATTAATTTCACCTAATTGGTAACACCCTGTATATGAATTAATGATTTTTTGATATTCATTCCGTTTCTTAAAAGTGATGACCTCGAAAATAAGTGCTTCTAGTGAACAACGACCCTTGTAAATAAACGTTTCTAAAAACTGCGTCTCAAACGAACCAGGTGGCGTCTTTTCAATACAATTTCAACCCCCCGACCCTCCGAATCCGCCCAAAGTCACCTTACAATGGGTTCGAAGGTCGTTCGCACGTCACAGGGCAACGAAAACGTCTGCCGTTTTCATGGAAAAGAAGGTATATTTAGATTTTCAACGCTTTAACGTTTTCCTTCTTAAAGGGGGTTGATAAATTGCCAGTAATTATAGTTTTTGGTACATTTTTTTTTATAGACATTAAAAAAAATCGTGTACTTCGGGCTTAATTTCTCAAAATTTAAAATCCCTTTATTATTAATTAAAATATTCTTTGATTATTTTTAATACAATAATTAGAAAATTGTAAAGCTTGTTTTACACGTTCTCAATTGTCAGGAAGTAATCAAAATTATTTTTTCCAAAATCGGTTTTTGAAAAAAAATCGTGTACTTCGGGCTTTATTTCTCAAAAATTTAAAATTCCTTTGTTATCAACTAAAATACCCTTTGATAATTATTTTTAAATAATTAGAACATTTTAAAGTTTGTTTTACACGTTGTTAATTGTCAGGAAGCAGTCAAAATTTTTTTCCAAACTCGATTTTTGAAAAAAAAACGTGTACTTCGGGCTTTATTTCTCAAAAATTTAAAATTCCTTTATTATCAAGTAAAATATCCTTTGATAATTATTTTTAAATAATTAGAACATTTTAAAGTCTATTTTACACGTTGTCAATTGTCAGGAAGTAGTCAAAAATTTGTTTTTCCAAAATCGGTTTTTGAAAAAAAAATCGTGTACTTCGGGCTTTATTTCTCAAAAATTTAGAATTCCTTTATTATCAACTAAAATATCCTGTGATAATTATTTTTAAATAATTAGAACATTTTAAAGTTTGTTTTACACGTTGTCAATTGTCAGGAAGTAATCAAAATTTTTTTTTCCAAAATCGGTTTTTGAAAAAAAATCGTGTACTTCGGGCTTTATTTCTCAAAAATTTAGAATTCCTTTATTATCAACTAAAATATCCTTTGATAATTATTTTTAAATAATTAGAACATTTTAAAGTTTGTTTTACACGTTGTCAATTGTCAGGAAGTAGCAAAATTTTTTTTTCCAAAATCGGTTTTTGAAAAAAAAATCGTGTACTTCGGACTTTATTTCTCAAAAATTTAAAATTCCTTTATTATCAACTAAAATATCCTTTGATAATTATTTTTAAATAATTAGAACGTTTTAAAGTTTGTTTTACACGTTGTCAATTGTCAGGAAGTATTTAAAATTTGTTTTTCTAAAATTGGGTTTTGAAAAAAAATCGTGTACTTCGGGCTTTATTTCTCAAAAATTTAAAATTCCTTTATTATCAACTAAAATACCCTTTGATAATTATTTTTAAATAATTAGAACATTTTAAAGTTTGTTTTACACGTTGTCAATTGTCAAGATGTAGTTAATTTTTTTTTTTCAGAAATTGATTTAAATTTTAAACCTAGATATTGATCAGTTTTTGAAAAAAAATCGTGTATTTCGGACTTTATTTCTCAAAATTTAAAATCCCTTTGTAATTAATTAAAATATTCTTTGATTATTTTTAAACAATGATTAGAAGATTCTAAAGCTTGTTTTACACGTTGTCAATTGTCAGAAAGTAGTCAAAACTTTTTTCAGAAATTAATTTAAATTTTAAACCTAGATATTGATTGGTTGTTGGAAAAAGAATCGTGTATTTCAGGCTTTCTTTGTCAAAATTTAAAATTTCTTTATTATCAACTAAAATATTCTTTGATATTTTTTTTCTAAATAATTAGAAAATTCTAAAGCTTATTTTACACGTTGTCAATTGTCAGAAAGTAGTCAAAATTTTTTTATAAATTGATTTAGATTTTAGATACAGATATTAATCGGTTTAAAAAAAATCGTATACTCCAGATTTTTTTTTTTTTTAATAATTAGAAAATTCTAAAGCCTGTTTTACACATTGTCAATTTGTTAGAAAGTATTTTTTTTTTTTTTCAAAAATTGATTTAAATTTTAGATGCAGATATTGAGCTGTTTTTGAAAAAAATCGTATACTCAGGCTTTTTTTTTAATAATTAGAAAATTCTAAAGCCTGTTTTACACATTGTCAATTTGTTAGAAAGTATTTTTTTTTTTCTTTAATTGATTTAAATTTTAGATGCAGATATTGATCGATTCTTTGAAAAAAAAAGTATACTCCAGGCTTTTTTTAATAATTAGAAAATTCTAAAGCCTGTTTTACACGTTGTTAATTTGTTAGAAAGCATTTTTTTTTCAAAACTTGATTTAAATTTTAGATGCAGATATGGATCGATTTTTTGAGAAAAAAAACGTATACTTCAGGTTTTTTTTTTAATAATTAGAAAATTCTAAAGCCTGTTTTACACGTTGTTAATTTGTTAGAAAGCATTTTTTTTTCAAAACTTGATTTAAATTTTAGATGCAGATATGGATCGATTTTTTGAGAAAAAAACGTATACTTCAGGTTTTTTTTTTAATAATTAGAAAATTCTAAAGCCTGTTTTACACATTGTCAGTTTGTTAAGAAGTAATTCTTTTTAAATTGATTTAAATTTTAGACGCAGATATTAATCAGTTTTTGAAAAAAAATCGTATACTCCAGGCTTTTTTTTTAATAATTAGAAAATTCTAAAGCCTGCTTTACACATTGTCGATTTGTTAGAAAGTATTTTTTTTTCAAAAATTGATTTAAATTTTAGATGCAGATATTGATCGATTTTTTGAAAAAAATCGTATACTCAGGCTTTTTTTTAATAATTAGAAAATTCTAAAGCCTGCTTTACAAGTTGTCAATTTGTTAGAAAGTAATTTTTTTTTTTTCAAAACTTGATTTAAATTTTAGATGCAGATATGGATCGATTTTTTGAAAAAAAAAAGAACGTATACTCCAGGTTTTTTTTTTTTAATAATTAGAAAATTCTAAAGCCTGTTTTACACAATGTCAATTTGTTAGAAAGATTTTTTTTTCAAAAATTGATTTAAATTTTAGATGCAGATATTGATCGATTTTTTGAAAAAAAAAACATATACTCCAGGCTTTTTTTTAATAATTAGAAAATTCTAAAGTCTGTTTTACACATTACAAGTTTGTTAGGAAGTAATTTTTTTTTTTTTATTGATTTCAGTTTTAGACGCAGATATATTGATCGGTTTTTGAAAAAAAATCGTATACTCCAGGCTTCTTTTTTAATAATTAGAAAATTCTAAAGCCTGTTTTACACATTGCCAGTTTGTTAAGAAGTAATTTTTTTTTTTTAATTGATTTCAGTTTTAGACGCAGATATATTGATCGGTTTTTGAAAAAAATCGTATACTCCAGGCTTTTTTTAATAATTAGAAAATTCTAAAGTCTGTTTTACACGTTGTCAATTTGTTAGAACGTATTTTTTTTTTCAAAAATTGATCTTCAAAAAAAAAAATTTAGATCTAAATATTGATCGGTTTTTGGGGTTGAAAGATTTACGTTTATGGTTCGGTATTTATCCAAGGGACAAATACAAACCAGCGGTCAATATACCATAAAAGCCCCTCTAATTCTATGCAAAAGTAACAAAGGTTTCTGGACATAATGGACACTTGCAATGTTCGTTTCTTCCCCTACGGTGTGACGAATTTAGGGTAGGTTAGGGACATGTGTTAGTGACCCTTGCGATCATTAGTTAAATGAACTAGAAACTATTTTTACGTTTTAACAAAAAAATTTTTTTTTTTTAATAAATTTTGTTTTTTCTGTTTGGTTTATGGTATCTACGTGTGTTAATTCGTGCGTGGGCGCTACGCAGTTAAAAGTCCTCGATCTCTAGTCTCCCCGAATGGGGCACCCAAGTCCGGGGGCACCGATTATTATTGGTCGGTCGGTTGGATCGCGCCGAAGGCCGAGTTCAGTAGCGACGGTCGGCGCCGCGCCGGGGGCCCCGCGATTGGTCGGAGAAGCGGCCGCCGTGGGTGTAGCGAGCCCCGCGGACGCAGCCGCACGCCGCCAATCAGCGACCGCTACTCGGTCTTCAAGTCCGCGATACTCGAAATGGACGACGACTACTAAAGCGACTTATCCTCAAAATGAAAGACGACTTGAAAGTAAATTAAAAATTTCATTTAAATTTACTTTTTTTGTATATTTTCTACAGGTGTCCTAGAAGTCAGTTACAAAACGCTAACTACGCATTCTAACGATGATTTTATACCGATTCAACGAAAATGCCCTTATTCGAAATTGCTTCCTAAGAAAATTAGAGCATCCTAAAGATGACGTGTTGGATCAAGTTTTTCAAAATATCTTAACAATGCTTTTTGCTATCACAATGAAATTTTGAGCGTTTGTAAATTTCAAAATGCCATTTTTTTTTTCAATTCAGGATTTTTAATATCAAAATTGAAAATTTTCAAGTTTTTTATGAAAAATAAGTACTCTTATCTGAAACCGCAAAAACACACCGCTGATGGCAATAAAAAAAATTATTTTACCAAAAAAACAATGGAGCATTTCGAAGTTCACAAACGTTCAAAATGCCAGTGTCATAACTGAAGGTTATATTAAATACTTTGACGGCCGCACGTTTCGGAAAAAGAATTGCATCTGCCGCCGGAGCATTTTGTTAGTTTTGTGGCAAATTGATGTCAAATTGTATCAAACTGCTGGCTCGTAAATCACGTATACATGACTGGCCGTCAAAGTGTTAAAATATTTCAAAAAACCCTATTCAGATACTTCATCTTCAAAAGGCTCTAATTCTCTTAAGGTGCAGTGTCAATCACGCGACTGCAGCGGCGATCGTCGCGCGGCTACAGACGCGCGACTTTTCTAGCGCGTCTACAGCGGCCTTATGAAGTGTCAATTGTGCGACAATAATCGCCTTGGATTTTTTCTCTTTCGGATTATCCATATATCCATCCACGTATCCATATAATTCAATGCAAACGAGTGGCTGACGCAAAGTCGCCAGAGTCGCGCGGCTACAGACGTGCAACTTTTCTAGCGCGTCTACAGCGGCCTTATGAAGTGTCAATTGTACGACAATAGTCGCCGTCGGTTTTTTCTCTTTCGGATTATTCATATATCCATCCACGTATCCATATAATTCAATTTAAAAGAGTGGCTGACGAAAAGTCGCCAGAGCCGCGCGGCTACAGTCACTGCAGTTGCGCGACTGCAGATTCGTGACTTTTCTAGCGCGTCTACAGCGGCCTTATGAAGTGTCAATTGTGCGACAATAGTAGCCGTCAGTTTTTTCTCTTTCGGATTATCCATATATCTATCCACGTATCCATATAATTCAATGCAAACGAGTGGCTGACGCAAAGTCGCTAGAGTCGCGCGGCTACAGTCACTGCAGTCGCGCGGCTGCAGATTCGTGACTTTTCTAGCGCGTCTACAGCCGCCTAATGAAGTGTCAATTGTGCGACAATAGTCGGCGTCGGTTTTTTCTCTTTGGGATTATCCATATATCCATTCACGTATCCATATAATTCAATGCAAAAACGAGTGGCTGACGCAAAGTCGCCAGAGTCGCGCGGCTACAGTCGCAGCAGTCGCGTGATTGACACTGCACCTTTAGGAAGCAATTTCAGATAAGGACTCTCATTGAATCGGTAAGAAACCAGCTTTAGAATGCATAGTTAGTGTTTGACAACTAAGTTTTAGAACACCTGTATAAGAGATTTGTATTCAATTTAAAAAAATGGACAATAATTTCTTTTCAATAAATTTTAAGTTGAAATATCTGACATATAAAACGTCAAAAATTTGATGTTTATGAATTCTAACCTCTAATTTACAAAATAACAAAGTCAAAAAATATAATTGTCAAAAATTTCAAGATGCCAACCTAAAAGTTTTTTCATAACACTTTAATTTTTTTTTTATTGGTCGACTTTTACTATGGCGACTATAAAATTTTAACCACCTTCTGACATTCAATACAAATACGTGTAAAACAGGCTTTAGTATTTTCTAATTATAAGAAATATTAACAAATTTCAAATGTTAATCATTTTGACAATAAAGGAATCTTAAATGTAACTCACTTTGGTAAATTAAAGGTTGAACAACACGATTTTTGTATTTCCATATTAAAAAATTCTAAAGTCCGTTTTACATGATAATCTGATTGTCTGATAATTGATTTTTATAAAATGTATTATTTAATCGACATTTTAAAAGGTCAATTTAAAAATATTCAATTACTGTCATAAAATTTTGGTCCATAAGTTCTTAACATTAAAAAATAATCGTGTAAACCACCCCTTATTTTCAAAACTTAATATTTAATGTCATGGATGTATTAATTTCTTAAAAAATGTTCGTAGAAATACATTTATTGGCAAATTAATCAAAAATTTATAATAAAAAAAAACTCTAAAGTCCGTTTTACACGACTTATAATACGATTTTTATAAAATACATTACTTAATCGACATTTTAAAAAATCAATTTAAAAACATTAAATTACTGCCATAAAATTTTGATTGATAAGTTGTTAAAAGTAAAAAATAATCGTGTAAACCACCCCTTATTTTCAAAACTTAATATTTAATGTCATGAATGTATTAATTCCTTAAGAATTGTTCGTAAAAATACATTTATTGGCAAATTAATTAAAAATTCATCAAAAATTTATGATTAAAAAAATCTCCAAAGTCCGTTTTACACGACTTATAATTGATTTTTATAAAATATATTATTTAAATATTATTTACTCAACATTAAAAAAAATCAATTTAAAAACGTCCAAGAAACTGTAATAAAATTTCAATCAATATGTTCTTAACATTAAAAAAATATCGTGTAAATCAACCCTTACTTTAAAAAAATAATGTCTGATATTTTGAATGTATTAATTTTTTAAACATTATTCGTGGAAATACATTCATTCGCAAATTAATCAAAAATTTTCAATTAAAAAATTCTAAAGCCTGTTTTACACGAACACCAATTGATTATCATAAGTCGGTTAAAATTTTACAGCCGTAATTATACTTATTCGTGCATCAATTTTTAAACGCAACCCAATTAATTAAAAAAAAAATCGTTTGCCGTTATTCTTCGGACATTAATCTCGAATAAACACTCGCTCTAATTTACAAAATCAACTCGATCGCGTTCACCACCCCATTTAAATCAAAAACGGTAAATTTCCCGTTTTACAACAGTTAATTAAATGCAATTAAGTTACGGTTGTAAAATTTTAACCACCTAACAATCAATATACAAACGTGTAAAGCAGACTTTTTTAACCTAAAAAATTTTTTTTAACCTAAAAATTTTGTTTTCAACTTTGAATTTTTTTTAAATTTTTTTGACAACACTTGGAATAAAACGTCCCTTTTTAATTAAAACTAGAATGTTTTAAGTTTCATTTAGAAAAAAAATCAAATCAAAATGGTTAAAGACGAATTTTTGAAGAATTTTTTAAAAAATTATTTTCTAACCAAAAAAATTTTTACCAACTTTGAAAATTTTTTTAAATTTTTTTGACAAAACTTAGAATGAAACGGTCTGTTTTATATAAAATTAGAATGTTTTAAGTTTCACTTAGAAAAAAAATCAAATCAAAATGATTAAAAACGAATTTTTGATGAATTTTTTAAAAAATTATTTTCTAACCAAAAAAATTTTTACCAAGTTTGAAAATTTTTTTAAATATTTTTGACAACATTTTGAATAAAACGGTATTTTTTAATTAAAATTAGAATAATTTAAGTTTCATTTAGAAAAACAATCAAATCAAAATGGTTAAAAACGAATTTTTGATGAATTTTTTAAAAAATTATTAATTTTCTAACCTAAAAAAATCTTTACCAACTTTGAAAATTTTTTTAAATTTTTTTGACAAAACTTAGAATAAAACGGTCTGCTTTATATAAAATTAGAATTTTTTAAGTTTCATTTAGAAAAAAAATCAAATCAAAATGGTTAAAAACGAATTTTTGATGAATTTTTTAAAAAATTATTTTCTAACTTAAAAAATTTTTATCAACTTTGAAAAATTTTTTAATTTTTTTTGACAACACTTGGAATAAAACGTCCCTTTTTAATTAAAACTAGAATGTTTTAAATTTCATTTAGAAAAAAAATCAAATCAAAATGGTTAAAAACGAATTTTTGATGAATTTTTAAAAAAATTATTTTCTAACTTAAAAAATTTTTACCAACTTTGAAAATTTTTTAATTTTTTTGACAACACTTATAATAAAACGGTCTGTTTTATATAAAATTAGAATGTTTTAAGTTTCACTTAGAAAAAAAATCAAATCAAAATGGTTAAAAACGAATTTTTGATGAATTTTTTAAAAAATTATTTTCTAACTTAAAAAATTTTTATCAACTTTGAAAATTTTTTTAAATTTTTTTGACAAAATAGAATAAAACGGTCTGTTTTGTATAAAATTAGAATGTTTTAAGTTTCATTTAGAAAAAAAACAATCAAATCAAAATGGTTAAAAACGAATTTTTGATGAATTTTTTAAAAAATTATTTTCTAACTTAAAAAATTTTTATCAACTTTGAAAATTTTTTTAAATTTTTTTGACAAAACTTAGAATAAAACGGTCTGCTTTACATAAAACTAGAATCTTTTAAGTTTCATTTAGAAAAAAAATCAAATCAAAATGGTTAAAAACGAATTTTTGATGAATTTTTTAAAAAATTATTTTCTAATCTAAAAAAATTTTTACCAACTTTGAAAATTTTTTTTAATTTTTTTGACAACACTTGGAATAAAACGGTCTTTTTTAATTAAAACTAGAATGTTTTAAGTTTCATTTAGAAAAAAAATGAAATCAAAATGGTTAAAAACGAATTTTTGATGAATTTTTTAAAAAATTATTTTCTAACCTAAAAAATTTTTACCAACTTTGAAATTTTTTTTTAATTTTTTTGACAAAACTTAGAATAAAACGATCTGTTTTATATAAAACTAGAATGCTTTAAGTTTCATTTAGAAAAAAATCAAAACAAAATGGTTAAAAACGAATTTTTGATGAATTTTTTAAAAAATTATTTTCTAACTTAAAAAATTTTTACCAACTTTGAAATTTTTTTTAATTTTTTTGACAACACTTGGAATAAAACGTCCTTTTTTAATTAAAACTAGAATGTTTTAAATTTCATTTAGAAAAAAAATCAAATCAAAATGGTTAAAAACGAATTTTTGATGAATTTTTTAAAAAATTATTTTCTAACCTAAAAAATTTTTACCAACTTTAAAATTTTTTTAAATTCTTTTGACAACATTTGGAATAAAACGTCCTTTTTTAATTAAAACTAGAATGTTTTAAGTTTAATTTAGAAAAAGGATCAAATCAAAATGGTTAAAAACGAATTTTTGATGAATTTTTTAAAAAATTATTTTCTAACATAAAAAAATTTTTTTTCAACTTTGAAATTTTTTTGACAAAACTTAGAATAAAACAGTCTGTTTTATATAAGATTAGAATGTTTTAAGTTTCATTTAGAAAAAAAATCAAATCAAAATGGTTAAAAACGAATTTTTGATGAATTTTTTAAAAAATTATTTTCTAACCAAAAAAATTTTTACTAACTTTGAAAATTTTTTTAATTTTTTTGACAACACTTGGAATAAAACGTCCTTTTTTTAGTTAAAATTGGTATGTTTTAAGCTTCATTTAGAAAAAAAAATCAAATCAAAATGGTTAAAAACGAATTTTTGATGAATTTTTTAAAAAATTATTTTCTAACCTAAAAAAATTTTTATCAACTTTGAAAATGTTTTTAATTTTTTTGACAACACTTGAAATAAAACGACCTTTTTTAGTTAAAATTAGAATGATTTAAGTTTCATTTAGAAAAAAAATCAAATCAAAATGGTTAAAAACGATTTTTTGATAAATTTTTTAAAAAATTATTTTCTAACTTAAAAAATTTTTACCAACTTTGAAATTTTTTTTAATTTTTTTGACAACACTTAGAATGAAAAAATCTTTAAAATAATTTAAGAAATTACTTTAGTCAAGATTGATTCAAAACTGGAAATGATCCCATTGCAAAAACTAGATCTTGATTTGAAAGATGGGAATCCCATCCGTGAGAATACCGTCCCGTTTGAGAATCACCCCCGGTGGGAAAAACCGGGGTCGATAAACGCCTCAAACAAAAATCCTTCCGAAAAACTACACCTGTACGAGCAGGTATAATCCGAACGGGAACGGATTACGCGCAACCAAAACCATCTGCCGGCTAATTTATGTTCATTGTGCCCGGTTTTCGAACGAAAAGCGAACGAACCGACACTGGCACAAGCAGGGGGTTGGACCGTTTCCTTGCCGCCACGACGAGGGTTTAGATAAATCGTCCACGGTTTCTAGGAAAACGGAGAAAAAAATTTCGGGCTGCTAACGCACTTCCAAGAAACAACCCGGGTAACAACCCATAGACGTTCGTTCCCACCCGGAATACCACCAACCCTCCTTCGAACCGTGAGAACACTAATAAAATACTGATAAGCTTTTCTCATAGATATAACAACCCAGAATCTAAACGAGAATCTTAACTAAAACACATTTTAACAATCATTTTTGTATAAATATTTTTCTTAAAAAAAAAAGTTCTCATTGGAAATTTAAAAAACAAAAAAAAATTAAGTTGGTACTTTGTAAAATTTAATATAACATTTATCCAACCTAAAAAAAAAAAATACCAAATTGTAACATTTGATCGGATATCCGTTTGACGGATAGAGGGCGTTACCGTCACCGTTGTCGTCGTCATCGGTCAATCGTTTGATCGTGCGTATCCAAAAGGGGGCGGTGGCGGCGCGTTGAGGTTCGTCGCCCTCTCAACCCGCTGACCCGGACGCCGATGGCGGCGTCGGCGTCGCGGCGCCGCGACCCGGTCATCGCGCGTCGCCGCCGCCAGAGATCGTTGACCGCGTACCCTCTATATTAACAGAGAGAGAGGGATCGACAACGTATTCGAACGCGAACGAGAAAGACGGTTAGAAAAGACAAAGATGGAAAAGCGGCGCTCGACGTCGAAATTTCGACGTCGACGCCGGCGGCATTCCGACGCGCGAAATAGATCGGGGACGACAAAACGATCCGTCGTCTACGACCGTCAAGAAATATTTAAAACATTATAAAAAAAATTCTCATTCTGAATAAAACACCCTGTATATATAAATTTTTTCTATTTGATTTTTTATTTTTCTTAATTCTTAAAAAAAATTCTTAAAAAAAAAAAATCTAAAAATAATGACATAAATTTGACTAGAAAGACAAATTTAGAAAATATTTCGGGATGTTAACTCAACTCGGGATGTCAGAGATATTACGTTAAAATACCGTCTCGTCAAAATAGCGCGTAAATCACGCGTTACACGGTCACACGTTTGTATAGGTGGCCGCGTTTTAAAGCGCAACTTGCGGTTTGTTGTGTCTTCGGAACGAGTGCCAGCGCGTACTACATACTACGCGACTTAAATTCCTTAACGGTTTACAATAATACAACAGTTGGTTGATAAGTCTTATTATGAAAAAAAAAAATAATAATAAATAAAATAAATAGTCCTAAAACATCAAAAAACTTCAAAAAAACGTCAAAAAAATGTCAAAAAAATATAAAAAACGTCAAAAAAAAGTCAAAAAACGTCAAAAAACATCAAAAAATAAATCATAAAAAATCAAAATTTAAAAAAAAACTTAATTTTTATATCCTTAAGCATCAAAAAAACATTAAAATTCTTAAAAATCATAAAAAATCCGTTAATTTAAGTACAAACATGACTATATTTCAACCAAAAATAAAAAAGTTACAATATTTTGAAGATGGCGATTGTTAATTATTTTCCGGATTAAAAATTTGACTTAAAATTCTTAAAGATTATTAAAAATCCTTTAATTTGAGTACAAACACGACTATATTTCAACCAAAAATAAGAAAGTTACAGCATTTTAAAGATGGCGATTGTCAATTATTTTCTGGATTAAAAAATTAACTTAAAATTCTTAAAGATTATTAAAAATCCTTTAATTTGAGCACAAACACGACTATATCTCCACCAAAAATTGAAAAGTTACAGCATTTTAAAGATGGCGATTGTCAACTATTTTTAGGTTAAAAAAATTGACTATAAATTTCTAAATATTCTTAAAGAACATTAAAAATCCTTTAATTTGAGTACAAACACGACTATATTTCAACCAAAAATAAAGAAGTTACAGCATTTTAAAGATGGCGATTGTCAATTGATTTTAGGTTATGAAAATTGACTTTAAACTCCTAAATTTTCTTAAAGATCATTAAAAATCTTTTAATTTGAGTACAAACACGACTATATTTCAACCAAAAATAAAAAAGTTACCTCATTTTAAAGATGGCGATTGTCAACTATTTTTAGGTTTAAAAAAAATGACTTTAAATTCCTAAATATTCTTAAAGAACATTAAAAATCCTTTAATTTGAGTACAAACACGACTATATTTTAACCAAAAATAATGAAGTTATAACATTTTAAAGATGGCGACTATTAATTGTTTTTAGATTATGAAAATTGACTTTTAATTCCTAAATTTTCTTAAAGAACATTAAAAATCCTTTAATTTGAGTACAAACACGACCTATCTACGAAAAAAAATAAGAAAGTTATCGTCGTTTGAAAATTTTTCAAGATGGCCGACTGTCAATTGTTTTTTAGGTTAAAACTCTCTATAACTTAGAAAGTAAAAAAAATAGATATATCGTGTTTGGTATTAAATTAAAGGTTTTTGGACGCTCTTTAATAATTCCTAAAAAATTTTCAAGATGGCGACCATCAATTATTTTTTTAGGTTAAAATTATTTATAACTTAAAAAGTATTAAAGTTAGATATATCATGTTTGGTATCAAATTAAAGGATTTTGAACGCTTTTTAATAATTTCTAAAAATTTTTCAAGATGGCGACCATCAATTGTTTTCTAAGTTAAAATTGTTTATAACCTAAAAAGTATTAAAGTTAGATATGTTATGTTTGGTATCAAATTAAAGGATTTTTCATCTTCTTTAATAATTTCTAAAAATTTTTCAAAATGGCGACCATCAAATATTTTTTAAATTAAAACTGTTTATTATTTTGAAAGTATAAAAACTTAATATGTCATGTTTAGGTTTAAAAGTCATAAAAATCCTTTAATTTGATATCAAACACAACTATAATCGGATAAAAAATAAAAAAGTTAGGTTAATTTTTAAAATTTCAAGATGGCAATTTGAAAAATTTGACTTTTTTTGTAAAAATTCTTAAAAATCACAAAAAATCCTTTAATTTGATACCAAACACGACTAAAATCGGATTGAAAATAAAAAAGTTAGGTTAATTTTTTAATTTTAAAGTTGACAATTTGAAAAATTTGACAATTTTTGTAAGTATTTTTAAAAATCGTAAAAAATCCTTTAATTTGAGTACAAACATGACATATCTATGATGAAAAATTAAAAAGTTAGGTTAATTTTTAAATTTTCAAAATGGCGCTTTGAACAATTTAACATTTTCAGTAAAAATTCTTAAAAATCACAAAAAATCCTTTATTTTGATACCAAACATGACTAAAATCGGATTAAAAATAAAAAAGTTAGGTTAATTTTTTAATTTTTAAGTTGGCAATTTGAAAAATTTAACTTTTTTTGAAAAAATTCTTAAAAATCATAAAAAATCCTTTAATTTGATACCAAACACGACTAAAATCGGATTAAAAATAAAAAAGTTATGTTAATTTTTTAATTTTTAAGTTGGCAATTTGAAAAATTTTACTTTTTTTGTAAAAATTCTTAAAAATCATAAAAAATCCTTTAATTTAACTACAAACATGACATGTTTACCATAAAAAATTAAAAAGTTAGATTAATTTTCAGATTTTTAAGATGGCGCTTTGCACAATTTGACATTTTTAGTAAGAATTCTTAAAAATCATAAAAAATCCTTTAATTTAAGTACAAACATGACATATCTATGATAAAAAATTAAAAAGTTAACTTAATTTTTAAATTTTCAAGATGGCGTTTGGAAAAATTTGACATTTTTGGTAAAAATTCTTAAAAATCATAAAAAATCCTTTAATTTGATACCAAACATGACTAAAATCGGATTAAAAATAAAAAAGTTAGGTTAATTTTTTAATTTTTAAGTTGGCAATTTGAAAAATTTAACTTTTTTTGAAAAAATTCTTAAAAATCATAAAAAATCCTTTAATTTGAGTACAAACATAACATATCTATGATACAGAATTAAAAAGTTAGGTTAATTTTTAGATTTTCAAGATGGCGCTTTGAAAAATTTGACTTTTTTTGTAAAAATTCTTAAAAATCATAAAAAATCCTTTAATTTGATACCAAACACGATTATAATCGAGTAAAAAATAAAAAAGTTAGGTTAATTTTTAAATTTTCAAGATGGCGACTTAAACATCTTGACATTTATTGTCAAAATTCTTAAGAATTACAAAAAATCCTTTAATTAGATACCAAACACGACTATATTTGGTTAAAAAAACAAAAAAGTTGGGTTAATTTTTTTTAGTTTTTAAGTTGGCAATTTGAAAAATTTGACTTTTTTTGTAAAAATTCTTAAAAATCATAAAAAAATCACTAATTTGAGTACAAACATGACATATCTATGATAAAAAATTAAAAAATTAGGTTAATTTTTAAATTTTCAAGATGGCGCTTTGAAAAATTTGACATTTTTAATAAAAATTCTTAAAAAACACAAAAAATCCTTTAATTTGATACCAAACACGACTAAAATCGGATTAAAAATAAAAAACTTGGGTTAATTTTTAAATTTTCAAGATGGCCGACATTCAATTGTTTTTTAAATTAAAAACATTTATATCTTTGAAAATATAAAAGGTAGGTATGTAGTGTTTGGTATCAAATTAAAAGATTTTTAGTGTTTTTTAATAATTTAACAAATTTTTCAAGATGGCGACTGTCAATTTTTTTTAGGTTAAAAATTGTTATATCTCGGAAATTATTTAAGTTAGATATGTCATGTTGGTACTCAAATTAAAAGAAATTTAATTTCCTATCGCTTTTTGATAAAATTTTTCTTCTAAAATTTAAAATTCAAAAATTTTAAATTTCGCTAATATGAAAAAAAATGTGTTAATTCGCCAAAAAAACCTATTTAAGTCGAACGGGATCATCTCGAAAATCCCTCGACCGTCACGGACGTCCCAATTAGGCGTCCCAAAAATAGTCCCGGGCGACAATAATAATACGCTCGGGTCAGTCGCTCGCCGGACGACCGACCGACGCACAAAAGGGGGCGCCAACAGACGCCGCAACTATTTTTTTTTTTTTCGTTTTCTCGAGTCTAAAGAATGGAGTTAGGGAGACTAAGCGAGAGAGAGAGAGAGGAAGAGTTGAAGGACCGTACTGGCACACAAGGAGCTGACCGGGGCTAATTAACGGCCCGTTAATAATAACAAAACCAACGGCGACCGCGTCGACGACGACGACCGTCGACGCTAGCGACGCGTATTTAGTATTTACCGAGCGACTCCATTCATGCGGTCGCGTGACGACTTTTGAATGAGAGACGACCGTAATTTTCGTTTAGCGTCGTCGTTGTGGTTGTCGTCGCGACGCAAAATATTCAATATGTAAAAATCGATTTTTTATCATTTAGATGATAAGTACTCTTTAATTATTTTTAATAAAAAAAAAATTTTTTTTTAATGTCAAAATTTGTGTCTACTTCCGGTATAACCGGAAGTGTTATAACCTTAAAAATATTTTCTGTCAATTAATCACATCGTTTTTAAATTTATAAAAATTCAAATCGATTCCACTTATAATTTTTTTTCACAATACATATCAAATCAGTTACTTATAGATCACCCTGTATAATAAAACGCATTTAGATTTTTTACAAAAATGGTAAAATTTAAAGTTGTCAGCTTGGTAACACTGTGTAATACTTTTTATACTTGAATTTAAATTTGACAGATGACACATTTCTCTGGTTGTAGGTTAAGTTTAATTTTTAGGTTATAACTCTTAAAATATCGAAAATTGAAAAAAATGTTTTTAATAAAAAATATTTATAATTAAAAAAGGTATAAATTTTATTTGAAAAATTTTTTTTTATCTATTTTAGTTTTTGAATTATTTGAAGATAAAGTTGAAATATTAACTTTCTAGGTTAGAACTGATTTTTAGGTTATAACTCAAATAATATCGAAAATTGAAAAAAATGTTTTTAATAAAAAATATTTATAATTAAAAAAGGTATAAATTTTATTTGAAAATTTTTTTTCTATCTATTTTAGTTTTTGAATTATTTGAAGATAAAGTTGAAATATTCACTTTTTAGGTTAGAACTGATTTTTAGGTTATAACTCAAATAATATCGAAAATTGAAAAAAATGTTTTTAATAAAAAATGTTTATAATTAAAAAAGCTATAAATTTTATTTGAAAAAATTTTTTCTATCTATTTTAGTTTTTGATTTATTTGAAGATAAAGTTGAAAAATTGACTTTTTAGGTTATAACTGGTTTTTAGGTTATAATTCTTAAAATATCGAAAATTTAAAAAAAATGTTTTTAATAAAAAATGTTTATAATTAAAAAAGGTATAAATTTTATTCGAAAAAATTTTTTCTATCTACTTTAGTTTTTGAATTATTTGAAATTAAAGTTGAAAAATTGACTTTTTAGGTTAGAGCTAGTTTTTAGGTTATAATTCTTAAAATATCGAAAATTGAAAAAAAAAATTTTAATAAGAAATGTTTATAATTAAAAAAGGTATAAATTTTATTTGAAAAATTTTTTTCTAACCATTTTAGTTTTTGAATTATTTGAAGATAAAATTGAAAAATTGACTTTTTAGGTTATAACTGGTTTTTAGGTTATAATTCTTAAAATATCGAAAATTGAAAAAAAATGTTAGAATTAAAAATATTTATAATTAAAAAAGATACAAATTTTATTTGAAAAATTTTTTTCTATTTATTTTAGTTTTTGAATTATTTGAAGATAAAGTTGAAAAATTGATTTTTTCGGTTATAACTGATTTTTAGGTTATAACTCTTAAAATATCGAAAATTGAAAAAAATGCTTTTAATAAAAAATGTTTACAATTAAAAAAGGTAAAAATTTTATTTCAAAAAATTTTTTCTATTTATTTTAGTTTTTGAATTATTTGAAGATAAAGTTGAAAAATTGATTTTTTAGGTTATAACTGGTTTTTAGGTTATAATTCTTAAAATACCGAAAATTGAAAAAAATGTTTTTAATAAAAAATGTTTGTAATTAAAAAAGGTATAAGTTTTATTTGAAAAATTTTTTCTATCTATTTTAGTTTTTGAATTATTTGAAATTAAAGTTGAAAAATTGACATTTTAGGTTATAACTGGTTTTTAGGTTATAATTCTTAAAATATCGAAAATTGAAAAAAAATTTTAGAATAAAAAATGTTTATAATTAAAAAAGATATAAATTTTATTTGAAAAAATTTTTTGTATCTATTTTAGTTTTCGAATTATTTGAAGATAAATTTCAAAAATTGAGTTTTTAGGTTATAACTAGTTTTTAGGTTATAACTCTCAAAATATCAAAAATTGAAAAAAAAAATTTAGAATAAAAAATGTTTATAATTAAAAAATGTATAAATTTTATTTGAAAAAATTTTTTCTATTTATTTTAGTTTTTGAATTATTTGAAATTAAAGTTAAAAAATTGACTTTTCAGGATATAACTAGTTTTTAGGTTATAATTCTTAAAATATCGAAAATTGAAAAAAATGTTTTTAATAAAAAATATTTATAATTTAAAAAGATATAAATTTTATTTGAAAAAATTTTTTGCATCTACCTTAGTTTTTGAATTATTTGAAATTAAAGTTGAAAAATTGACTTTTTAGGTTAGATCTGATTTTTAGGTTATAACTCTTAAAATATCGAAAATTGAAAAAAATGTTTTTAATAAGAAATGTTTAGAATTAAAAAATGTATAAATTTTATTTAAAAATTTTTTTTCTATTTATTTTAGTTTTTGAATTATTTAAAGATAAAGTTGAAAAATTGACTTTTTAGGCTACAACTGGTTTTTAGGTTATAACTCAAACAACATCGAAAATTTAAAAAAATATTTTTAATAAAAAATGTTTGTAATTAAAAAAAGTATAAATTTGATTTGAAAAATTGTTTTCTATTTATTTTAATTTTTGAATTGTTTGAAGATAAAGTTGAAAAATTGACTTTTCAGGTTATAACTGATTTTTAGGTTATAACTCTCAAAATATCAAAAATTGAAAAAAAATTTTAGAATAAAAAATGTTTATAATAAAAAAAGGTATAAATTTTATTTGAAAAAAATTTTTTTCTATCTATTTTAGTTGTTGAATTATTTGAAGATAAAGTTGAAAAATTGATTTTTTAGGTTACAACTGGTTTTTAGGCTATAACTTAAATATTATCGGAAATTAAAAAAAAATTTTTGAATAAAAAATGTTTATAATTAAAAAAGATATAAATTTTATTCGAAAAAATTTTTTCTGTTTATTTTAATTTTTGAATTATTTGAAGGTAAAGTTGAAAAATTGACTTTTTAGGTTATAACTGTTTTTTAGGTTATAACTCAAATAATATCGAAAATTGAAAAGAATATTTTTAATAAAAAATGTTTATAATTAAAAAAGTATAAATTTTATTTGAAAAAATTTTTTCTATCTACTCTAGTTTTTGAATTATTTGAAATTGAAGTTGAAAAATTACTTTTTAGGTTAGAACTGGTTTTTAGGTTATAATTCAAATAATATCGAAAATTGAAAAAAATTTTTTGAATAAAAAATGTTTATAATTAAAAAAGGTATAAATTTTATTTGAAAAAATTTTTTCTATCTATTTTAGTTTTTGAATTATTTGAAGATAAACTTGAAAAATTGACTTTTTAGGTTATAACTGGTTTTTAGGTTATAACTCTCAAAATATCAAAAATTGAAAAAAAATTTTAGAATAAAAAATGTTTATAATTAAAAAAGGTATAAATTTTATTTGAAAAAATTCTTTCTATCTATTTTAGTTTTTGAATTATTTGAAGATAAAGTTGAAAAATTGACATTTTGAGGTTATAACTCGTTTATAAAAATAAAGAAATAATTTTTTAGATAGAAATAAATTAAAATATCTATTTTTCATTAAAATTAATGAATTTGTTCTAATTATTACCAAAAAAATTAAAAAAAATTTTCAAAGTTACCCAAGATTTTTAACTGAACATAACCTAAGTATGTAACCTAAGTAACCTAAGTAACCGTATCAAAAATTCGACTCAATTTAAAAAAAATCACCCAGAGTTTATTTATTAAATTTGAGGAAAAAATTTTGAACTAAAGATGATAAACTAAAATGCGAACTTTTCATTAAACTTAATAGAATTTTTCTAATTATTACCCAAAAAATTAAAAAAATTCCCAAAGTTATCAAAGATTTTTGACCAAACCTAACCTAAAAATTTTGATCAACTTTAAATAAAGCACACAGACTTTATTTTTTAAAATAAAGAAAAGATTTTTTAAATATAAGTAAATTAAAATTTCTACTTTTTACTAAATTTAACAGAATTTTTCTAACTCTTATCAAAAAAATTAAAAAAAAATTTCAAAGTCACCCAAGATTTTTAATTAAGGGGGCACAACAGGGTAAATTTTTTGAAAAATCGTTTCTTTTTTTTTTTTCTTTATGCAATTCGAAAGTATGTACCTTTTATAATATTGTCCTACAATATTATAACAAAATTTGTACAAATAATGAAATTATAGCTCTTTTCTGCTCGCGCGCACGAAGCCATTACTTGAATACGAACATAAAGAACCATTGTCACAAAATGTTATCGATGCTATTACTCCCATTTATATGGATTTGTCCAAGACGGAGTTGCTTGAGCGCTGTTTAGGCGGATTTACGCAAAATTCGAATGAGAGCTTTAATACTCTCATTTGGAAGTTCGCTCCGAAAATTTTATAAAGTCGGGCAGTTATTGTGCAAATTGTTACTTATTTGACGGTTTCCATTTTTAATAATGGAATAGCATCTTTATTAAAGGTGGCAAATGAAATACAAATCCAGATTAGTCCCCAAATGTACGCATTTTGTACAGCTAAAGACCAACACCGTATGAGTCGAGCTCAAGTGCGTGCAATTTCAAGTGTTTTAGACAATTCACACAACAAGAAGAAACTCGAATTATGTTCTAGAAATTCTAAAGACCTTTTATAATGGAGCAGGAATCGATGAATTGTGGTAACTCTTAAAATTTCCTCCATTATATCATCTAGAACTAAACTTAACTTTCTAAATGTGTTTTTCTCACAGTAAAACTTTTTAACCTGTCACAATTTCTTTACCAACGAGAATCGCATTCAAATTTTATTGAGACGTCCTCAATCTATATAAAATTCCCTTCGGTTAAGCGTACGGATTTTTATTTGTATTAATATTTGCTGCCTCTTTACCCCTTGAAAAGATTAATTATTTTATCGATTTTCGTAACTCCTTTTTTGCAGGGATGCCATTTTAACAGCAATTATTATTTTCTGCATCGGGCACGCTTAACTGAAGCTACACTAATATAGATTAAGGCTCCTGGACCACGGTCCTAAAGTTTCTGAGGGGATTCGCTGTGTGGGGGGAGGAAGCTCAAAGGCTGGCCAGTGGGTGTGGTCTAAAACTATCACGTGATCGTTTCTGTTTATAGGATATGAGAGGTTCAAATATCGGCAAAGATAAATACCGGTTCTTTACACTTTAAATAAAGAAAAGCAATGCTTAAAATATCAAAGCACCTACGTATAAAATGTTCGATAGAACGAAATGATGTATATTTTAATATACATCGAAACATATACACTACGTGTATAGTACTTATTATTTAAATAATTTCCGTGAATATTTGTATTACGTTAAGATAGATAACGGAAAAAGCATTATAAAAATGTTACACATATGTTAAATGGAAACTAAGAACAAAACCTATTTGATATTGCTTTATTTACAAACTAATCAATTTTTAAAACTTCATAAGTAAGAAACTAATTACTGTTGTAAATTGAAATTTTATTAGTATTTAGGATATTTATTAGGATTAGGATACTTAATCTTTATTTTTACCGAAAATAAATTTTCTACGACTTTTAGTTTTTACTACGAAAACGAAATTCTAATCTAACTTAATGAACATGTTTAGTAAAACTTGTCAATTATTAAAAAAACATATCTAAGAAACTAATTGTTGTTGAGACTTGATATTTCATGAGGATTTAGCTTGAGATTGAATCTTTATTTGTACCAAAAATGTATTTTCTACGACCTTCAGTTCTTTCTACAAAAAATAAATTCTAACCTAACTTAAATTAACATCTCAAAAACTTGTCAGTTTTTAAAAATTCATATCTAAAAGACAAATAGTTGTTGAAACTTCGAATTTTATTAGAATGTTGCTTGAAAATTAATCTTTATTTTTGTCAAACAGGAATTTTCTACGACTTTTAGTTTTTTTATCAGAAAAAAACGTGACTTAACGTCTTTAATTGATATTTTTAAACATTAAAAGTTAGACTATGTCCTCAAACTGAAATTTTCTTTAGATTACACTAAAATTTAACGTTTGGTAGTTACAACTTTATTATATATAATTCTGTTGTAATTAAATTGAGTACATTTTATATCACTTGCCTATTACAGTCATATTTATTTGTTCTTTTCTACTTCTTTCTCTTTCCTATTCAAATCACAACATCACCGCTGTTAATATACTGCTATCTGGTTTCGCCAGTAATAAAAACGAAACGTAAACAATGAATGCTCGATCAGCTCCTAGACCACGCCATGTGTTCTTTGGGGGCGGAGCCAAATTCAGATTAACGAAGAAATTCAACTTACAACTACCGTGAGAATTTCCAATTTTTCTTGATTATTTAAAAAAATATCAAAAACATTTATTTACAAAAAGCGACCGTAAATTAATTATCTAGGGCATTCCGTTGTCGGTTTAAAAACAGTTCTTAATAATCTCCGTTATTATCAACTTTTAACCAAATATCTCATCGCAATGCCCTAGACTTTGCCTTTCTAATCAATTCTTGTTTGAAAAGTTTTTTGATTAAATAAATAATAATCGCGAAAAAATGGAACAAAATTTTTGAGCCCGGTTCAGGAGCCTTAAAATGACGTCCCCTTTTTTATTTTCAGATTATTTTTACACGTTTTATAGTGACAACCAACAAGATGCTTTTTTTTGTTAGTGCATTTGGCCATCCTCCATACATGTATTCTAAGACAGATTTTTTTTTCTCTATACTTCCTAAAATAAGTTTAAACTGCGTAGTTACAAATATCAAATTCTGATTTTTCTAAAGTATATGAGTGAACCAAAATAAAATCTTAATTATCGCCTTTTTTTCGCGGTCTCCACCCTGTTGTTCCCCCTTAAACATAAAACCAAACCAAATTTCTTTTTTAATTTAGCAGAAAAAATGATCTAATTTTGATTTAAATCATCAAAACTTTCATAAAAAACCATCAAAAAAGTAAATCTTGATTTAAATTAACAAAAAAAGGTTCAAAATAACAAAATTGATGTCTACTTCCGGTTTAACCGGAAGTATCATAACCTTTAAAATATTTTATGTCAGTTGATTACATCGTCTTTAATCTATTTACAAAAATTCAAATCGACTCCACTTATATTTTTTTTCCACCCAATATAAATTGAGTTAGTTACTTATAGACCACCTGTATATCAATTGGATTTTTTTTAGACATTAAAATTTAAACGTAAGTTGGTAACGCTAAGTAACACTTTTTTTAATTTAAATTTAAATTTGACAGATGACATATTCGTCTGTTTTTAGGTTAAGTTTAATTTTGATATTAACTGTCAAATTGACGTTTGATAAACAGGACCGTATTTAGGTTTCTGGATTTTTTTTTTTTTTAATTTTTTTGTATTATAATTACTTTTTTATATAATTTCAGTTTATATAATAAAATTATTTAAAAAAAAAATCGTACTTACCGATCGTTCCTATTCTCGGATTGAGCGTATTTCTGTATCCTGAGAAGAGGTGGCAGTGATTCATCCTCCACATGGCTGTTCGGCGGTGAACCATCTCCTTGTTCAAAAACTCCTAAAATATAAAAAAATCCCTAAAATAATTTTAAAATTTAAAAAAAAAAAAATTTTTCCAAAAAAAATCCCCAAATTTTTTTTTTATTTTTTTAATTTTTTTTAATTCATTTTATAATGTAACTTAATTTAAAAAAATTACTCTAATTTTAACTCAAATTCGAAGAAACACCACATATATAAACACACGTAAAATGATTAAAGATTAATTATAAACCAGATTTCCAAGAAAACCCCTATAATACACATAGCGTGGGTAGTAGAGAAGATGGAAACGCCCCGAAACGGCCGATCGATGTTTTCCCCGTACGTTTTAACCATTCAAAACTGGCGCCATTCATAACCACGCCCGTATCGCACAGGACCGGATCAGGTTAAAGATTTAAACGGGAGTAGGGCGAAAATTACGCCCTATCGACTATTTTTTCATTTACCACTCAAAGCAACTTTTAATTTTCTTTCAACCCCCCTTTCAAAACGCAATCAAAAACGTAAACCAACAAAACCACATATTACCCTTAGTTATTACGTCACAATTTTAATCACTCATCCGAAAATGACAGTGGGATCAATAACCTCTTAACCCTTTAAATAAAACATTAAAAATTTAAAAATTCACTTTGAAAAATTCACCTTAAAAAAAAAAAAAAATCTAAAATAAGATGAATATGCAACCTACCTTAATCATCAGGGGAGCCAACACCTTTAACTTAAAAAAAAAGGCGTCACCCTCACTCAAAAAAAGTTTTTAATACACAGTTTTTTTTTTTTTAATTATTTGTTTTTTAATTTTTTTATTTTATTTACCAATAACAAAAAAAAACACTCTCCAACCCTTAAAATTAAAATTAAAAAAAAAAAACACTAATTTTGTATTAACACGCCCCGGTATAATAAACCATAAGGATTTATTAGTTTCTTCGCGATTTTTATAAAAAACGAATTTCGCGAAATAAAGAGACACAAATTTAACGTTTGTGTTGAAAAATTTTCGTTGGGAAACACTTGGAAAAAGTAAGTTTGGTGGTGAGTGGACGCCGGCGACGACGGTCGGGTGGAGACGTTAGTAAAGAGCACCGCCGTCGACTTCGGGGAGGGCGCCACCGTTCGGGGCCGGACACTTAGATCAATAGGAGCCTGCGTGGTGGAGGCGCGATGCGGAGGCGGAAGGAACCCCTCGTCTACGTCTTACCGATAACGTTTTTGACTTTTCATTCATTTTACTATTTAGTATAAATTTACGAAATTTTACAAATATGAGAAATATAGGGGGTAATTAAATTTATAATATGGATGATTTAAGTTGGATAAATGGAATTGAGTTTTAACTTTTGGATGATGTGTCGGTTGTAAGTTCGTAAAACCGGGAGGGGTGGTTCAAGGTCAATAACCCGAGTGAACTTCAGACGGAAATGGGAGCTGCGTATTTTCAGTCGACTTGAGACAAATTTAAACAATCTTTTTTTAATCTAAAAAATTTATCTAAATCTATCAAAATTTGTTAAAATTAAAAAAAAAAAAGATATTTACATTATATTTACTTTAATAAATAATTTCACATTTGAAAAGTTGTAAAATAATACAAAATCAAATGTAACTGTCAAATAAATTTCAGAATGCCAACCTAAACTAAACGTCAAAATGCTTAAAAAATTTGACGTTTACATTATTTATATTCTAATAAGTAATATTAACTTTAAAATTTTCTAAAATGACAAATTTCAAAATTTTAATTGTCAAATTTCAGAATGCCAACCTAAATTTTTGTTTCAAAATTTTGACATTTACGTAATTTTTATTTTAACAAACAATTTATTCTAACCTTATAAAATGACAAAATATAATTTGTAAAATAAATGTTGGAATACCAACTTAAAAAAATTTTGTCAAAATTTTAACATTTATATAATTTTTAGTGATGTGACGAATAGCAATTCATCCGAATACCGAACATTCGGCTAAATTTGAACCGAATATTCGGCCTTTGTTGAATGGCGTTAAAATAAAATTCAAAGAAATAGAGAGGGGAAAAAAATATTTTATGGCAACGTTGTTGAATCCCCGATATCGCTTAAACTTTTTCTCATGTGAAAACATATTCGTTATAAGGCATACTATTCTTTGGAAGCACTTGGAAGAGACTTGGAAAAGAAATGATAAGATGAATATAAACACAAATATTCAGCAACTGTCCTCTACAACAAGTAAAAATTTCCATCGAAGTGATTTTTCGTTTTGGGATTGCTATAAAGCCGTAGCCACATCTAGTAAGGCCGTTGATGACTGCAGTCATAGAAATAGAGTAGCAATTGAACTGGACGGTTACTTGTCTGAGGAATTACTAATGTGACAGCAAGTTGTATTTGTTTAGTGGAAACAACATAGCTTGAAATACCCAAAAATGAATAAACTGACAAAAGTGTACTTATCAGCCCCATCAAATACAGTTTTCAGTGGGTTTACAGTTATCATTTGTATGCTCATTCAATATATTCTTCGAATTTATTAAAACTCATAACAGTCACATAGAGAATCGAATATTCGGTAAATAAATTCAATATTCGGCCGAAAACCGAATATTGCAAATGAAGCCAAATAAGCAGAATACCGAATAATTATTCGGCCTCGGTCACATCTCTACTAATTTTTACTTTAAGAAGCAATCCTAACCTCTAAAATTTTTAAAAAGACGTAAAAACAAATTTATCAAACAAATTTCAAAATACCAACCAAAAAAATTTGATTTTTACATAATTTTTACTCTAAGGAACAATCCTAACCTCTACAACTTCCAAAATGTCATAAAATTAAATTTATCAAATAAATGTCACAACACCAACCTAAAAAAATTTATCAAAATTTTAACATTTATGCAATTTTTTTACTTTAACCACTTTGATACGGCGCTTATCGGCAGCGAAACGTCGCCAAGAACCGGCTTTCATCGTCCATACGCTAGCATAGCTGTCGACTATAGTCGACGCTCGGCTGTGTGGGATCATCTGTGGCCGTCGACTATAGTCGACGGCCATACCGAAGTGGTTAAGAAGCAATCCTAACCTCTCAAATTTTTAAAAGGACGTACAATCAAATTTATCAAACAAATTTTAGAATACCTACCAGTTAAAAAATTGTCAAAACGTAAAAAAATTGATATTTACGTAATTTTAACTCTAAATCCCAATTCTAACCTCTACAACTTCTAAAATGTCATAAAATCAAATTTGTCAAATAAATTTCAGAATGCCAACTTAAAAAAAATTGTCAAAATGTCAAAATTTTATCAAAATATCAAATCTTTTAAGGAATTTTTACTCTAAGAAACAATTCGAACTTTTACAACTTACAAAATGACATAAGATCAAATTTAACTGTCAAATCCAGAATGCCAACCTAACGAATATTGTGAAGATGTAAAAAATTTGAAATTTACGTCATTTTTACTCTAAGGATTTACTATAAGGAGCAATCTTAACCTCTACCGTTTATAAAATAGCATAAAATCAAATTTATCAAATAAATTACAGGATGCCAACATAAAAAAAAATTGTCAAAATGTCAAAATTTTATCAAAATATCAAATTTTTTTAAGGAATTTTTACTCTAGGAAACAATCCCAACCTTTACAACTTGTAAAATGTCATAAAATCAAGTCTAATTGTCAAATCCAGAATGCCAACCTAACAAAAATTGTGAAAATGTCAAAAAATGTTACATTTATGTCATATTCACTCTACTGAATAATTGTAATCTCTAATAAACTCGTAAAATAGCAAAATCAAAAAATTGAATTGCCAAATGTCAAAATACCAGCCCAATCAAATTGTCAAAATGTCAAAAATTTTGCATTTACGTCATTTTTACTCCAATGAATAATTCTAACCTCCAATAAACTCGTAAAATAGCAAAATTAAAAAGTTTAATTCTCAAATTTCAAAATACCAACATAAAAAAATTGTCAAAATGCCAAAAATTTGACATTTACATCATTTTTACTTTAACGATTAATTCTAATCCCTAATAAACTTGTTAAATGACAAAATTTTAAAAAATAATTGTCAAATTTCAGAATAGCAACCTTAAAAACTGTCAAAATGTAAAAAATTTGACAAATTTCAAAATACCAACCAAAAAAAATGACAAAACGTCAAAGATTTGACATTTACGTCATTTTTATTCTAATGAATAATTCTAACCTCTAAACAACTAATAAAATGACAAAATCAAAAAAATTTATTATCAAATTTCAAAATACCAATATAAAAAAATTGTCAAAATGTTAAAAACTTGACATTTACATCATTTTTACTCTAAGGATTAATTCTAACCTCTAATAAATTTAAAAAATAAGAAAATTAAAAAAATAATTGTCAAATTTCAGAACACCAACCTAAAAAAACTGCCAAAATGTCAAAAATTTGACAAATTCTAAAATACTAACCTAAAAAAACTGCCAAAAATTTTACATTTACGTCATTTTTACTCTAATGAATATTTCTAACCTTTAATAAACTTATAAAATAGCCTAATCAAAAAGTTTAATTGTCAAATTTCCGAATACCAACCTAAAAAAATGATCAAAATGTCAAAAAATTGTCAAAATGTCAAAAATATTACATTTACGTTATTTTTACTCTAAGGATTAATTGTAATCTCTAATAAATTTGTAAAATGCCAATATCAAAAAGTTTAATTAATCAAATTTCAGAATACCAACCTAAAAAAATTGTCAAAATGCCAAAAATTTGACATTTAAGTAATATTTACTCTAATGAATAATTCTAACCTCTAATAAGCTTTTAAAATGACCAAAACAAAAAGTTTAATGGTCAAATTTCAGAATACCAACTTAAAAATTTTTATCAAAATGTCAAAAATTTAACATTTACGTCATTTTTACTCTAATGAATAATTCTACCCTCTAATAAACTTGTAAAATAGTAAAATCAAAAAATTTTATTGTCAAATTTCAGAATACCAACGTAAAAAAACCGTCAAAATGTCAAAAATTTGACAAATTTTAAAATACCAACCTAACAAAACTGTAAAATAGTAAAATCAAAAAATTTAATTGTCAAATTTCAGAATACCAGCGTAAAAAACCGTCAAAATGTCAAAAATTTGACAAATTTTAAAATACCAACCTAAAAAATGTTAAATCGTCAAAAATTTTACAATTACCTCATTTTTACTCTAAGGATTAATTCTAATCCCCAATAAACTTGTAAAATGACAGAATTAAAAAGTTTAATTATCAAATTTCAGAATACCAACCTAATAAAACAACCAAAATGTCAAAAATTTTACTTTTACGTAATTTTTACTCTAAATTTTAATTCTAACCTCTAATAAACTAATAAAATAGTAAAATCAAAAAATTTAATTGTCAAATTTCAGAATACCAGCGTAAAAAAACCGTCAAAATGTCAAAAAATTGACAACATTTTAAAATACTAACCTAAAAAAACTGTCAAAACGTCAAAAATTTTACAATTACCTCATTTTTACTCTAAGGATTAATTCTAATCCCCAATAAACTTGTAAAATGACAGAATTAAAAAGTTTTATTATCAAATTTCAGAATACCAACCTAATAAAACAACCAAAATGTCAAAAATTTTACTTTTACGTAATTTTTACTCTAAATTTTAATTCTAACCTCTAATAAACTAATAAAATAGTAAAATCAAAAAATTTAATTGTCAAATTTTAGAATACCAACCTAAAAAAACTGACAAAATGTCAAAAATTTTACTTTTACGTGATTATTACTCTAATGAATAATTCTAACCTCTAACAAACTAATAAAATAGTAAAATCAAAAAATTTAATTGTCAAATTTCAGAATACCAGCGTAAAAAAACCGTCAAAATGTCAAAAATTTGACAAATTTTAAAATACCAACCTAAAAAACTGTTAAAACGTCAAAAATTTTACAATTACCTCATTTTTACTCTAAGGATTAATTCTAATCCCCAATAAACTTGTAAAATGACAGAATTAAAAAGTTTAATTATCAAATTTCAGAATACCAACCTAATAGAACAACCAAAATGTCAAAAATTTTACTTTTACGTAATTTTTACTCTAAATTTTAATTCTAACCTCTAATAAATTAATAAAATAGTAAAATCAAAAAATTTAATTGTCAAATTTTAGAATACCAACCTAAAAAAAACTGTCAAAATGTCAAAAATTTAACTTTTACATCATTTTCACTCTAATGAATAATTCTAACCTCTTATAAATTCGTAAAACAGCAAAATCAATAAGTTTAATTATCAAATTTCAGAATACTAACCTAAAACTTATGTTAAAATGTCAAAATTTTATGTTATACCATTATTCCAAAATCAAATTAACTTTTATTTCTAATAATTTTCCTTAAAATCTTTATAAAACACTTAAAAAAAAATTTTTTTTCTAGTGTGTTCAAAATCAAAGTTGGGTTCGGACAAAAAAATTACATCCTAACCTCAAAAATTAACAAAAAAAATCCAACCCAACTTATTTTTCACTAAAAAATATTAATTTCAATTTTATATCTAACAAATTATTTTTAGAATATACCCAAAAATTAATTTAATATAAAATTAAATTTTTTTTTTTTTCATAATCCAATTGATACGCCACTGGTTTTCAATTACATTTAAATTTATTAAAAAAAAAATTAAATAATATCAATTAAAAAAGATAAAAATTCATAAAAACTTTAATAAATAATCACAATTCATAAATATACAGGTGGTTTTAATTTCATATTAAAAAATATATTTTTAATAAAAACTATCAAAAAAAAAAAAATAAATAAATAAAAAATACTTCCCTTTTCGTTCATAATATCTTCCCAACTTCTAAAAATAAGAAAATAAACCCAATAACGACCCAAATCCTATAAAAGCGAACCTTCGAAGACATTCATTAGAGGCGCCAAGTCTTATTTTTTATTTGAAAACAACGCCCCGAACAACACTCGGACCGAATTAGAAATATTTCTATGCCAATGGGTCAACGTTTCCCGGGCCGGAGACAGCCGCAACCGCAATTACCATCAATTAAACCCCCGGTACGTACCCGGTTTGCGTCACAAACGCATTCCCGAGTTACGATGACGACCCCTCGCCTCCATCTCTATTTACAACGATGATGACCACGCACAAATATTTAAATTAACTTAATTACTTAAGAATTTACAAATTCCCCCAAGAAAATTTATAATTTAATCAAAAAAAATTAAAATTAAAAAGAATCTCCTTCAATGTGGACACAACTTAACCTAACATAACCTCAAAAACCCAAAAGCGTAAAAATCGATCGGATATTTTTCACCTAAAACCAAGTTGGAAACTTACCAAAAGCCATCGTTTAACCCTCCGAATCACTTTTAATTTATACTATGAACGATTTACTTAGGTAAATGCAAAACGTGTACTGATAAAACTGAGCTGTCAAAATAAAACCGCGAAATGACAGCGAGAGAAAAACAAGTCGGACGAGACACGTACCTTTGTCGCGATCCTCCGAGTTGTCCTCGTGCGTTAACGGGCAATCTGGAAATCGACGCGACGCGGAAACGTCGTTAAAATCGTCGTTCGTATCGTAGAAAAAAACCTTACCAGCCATTTTGTGCGAGCATCAAAACATAACATTTGGCGATGCGAACGGCACGTGATCGGCAACGATTTCCGTTCGATATGGTCGCTCGACGATTAACCTCCACTGATTACTTACTGATAATCACTAAATTTAATTCACCGATAGTAATAATCATTATTTTTTTATCCGTTTTATGAAAAAAAACTTTGGTTTGTATAAAAACAAATCTTGGCCTTGTCACTTTGCTACTTATTTTTGACAGTTTCAAGTACTACCAACATGAATTTTTTTTAATTCCCCTAAATATTTAAGATCATTTTATTAAAAAATTAAAATATATTTTTAAACAAAATTGATTTAAAACATCATAATATTAAATAAAATCATTAAAGACATAAAAACTTTACATTAATTTACTTATTTTAATTTTTTAAAAAAATGAGGTTAGATTCGATCAAAAATTTTAGGTGCTTTTAAAAATTTTTTTGATTTTTTTGGTAACAACTAGAACAAATCTGTTTACTTTATTAAAAACTAAACATTTAAATTTATCTTTGAGTAAAAAAATTTTATCTTAATTATTAAAAATAAAGTCTGTGTGATTTTTGAAAGTTGATGAAAAAATTTGAAGGTTATGTTAAGTTCGGTCAAAAATCTTTGACGCCTTTGAAATTTTTTTTAATTTTTTTGGTAACAATTAGAAAAAATTGGTTTGTATCGTCAAAAACTAGACGTTTAAATTTACCTCTGAGCGAAAAATGTTTATCTCAATTCTTAAAAATAAAGTCTAGGTGATTTTTTAAAGTTGAACAAAAAATTTCAAGGTTGTTAAAAATCTTGGATGTCTTTGAAATTTTTTTTAATTTTTTGGTAACAATTAGAAAAAATCGGTTCATTTTATCAAAAACTAGATATTTTAATTTATCTTTGGGTACAAAAATTTTACCTCAATTGTTGTAAATAAAGTTTTGTTCAACTTTAAAAAATATGATTTTTTAAAGCTGAACAAAAAATTTCAAGGTTATGTCAAAAAACTTCGATATTTTTGAGAATTTTTTTTTAATTTTTTGGTAATAATTACAACTAATTTGATGAATTTAATAAAAAATAGACTATTTAGTTTATCTTAGTTTAAATTTTCTTTCCTTAATTTCCATAAATAAAGTCTAGGCGATTTTTTAAAGTCGATGAAGAAATTTAAGGTTAGGTTTGGTCAAAAATTTTCGATGTCTTTAAAAATTTTTTTAATTTTTTTGGTAATAATTCGAACAAATCTGATTAATTTAATAAAAAATAGACATTTTAATCCATCTTTATTTAAAAAAATCTTTTCTTTATTTTTATAAATAAAATCTGTAGAAATTTTTAAAGTTGGACAAAATTTTTGACAGTTGAGTAAAATTCGGTTAAAAATCTTAAATGACTTTGAATTTTTTTTTAATTTTTTTGGTAATAATTAGAACAAATCTGATTAATTTAATGAAAAGTAGACATTTTATTCTATCTGTGTTTAAAAAATCTTTTCTTTATTTTTATAAATAAAGTCTGTAGAAATGTTTAAAGTTGGACAAAATTTTTGACAGTTGAGTAAAATTCGGTTAAAAATCTTAAGTGACTTTGAATTTTTTTTTAATGTTTTTGGTAATAATTAGAACAAATCTGATTAATTTAATGAAAAGTAGACATTTTATTCTATCTGTGTTTAAAAAATCTTTTCTTTATTTTTATAAATAAAGTCTGTAGAAATTTTTAAAGTTGGACAAAATATTTGACAGTTGAGTAAAATTCGGTTAAAAATCTTAAGTGACTTTGAATTTTTTTGGTAATAATTAGAACAAATCTGATTAATTTAATGAAAAGTAGACATTTTATTCTATCTGTGTTTAAAAAATCTTTTCTTTATTTTTATAAATAAAGTCTGTAGAAATTTTTAAAGTTGGACAAAATTTTTGACAGTTGAGTAAAATTCGGTTAAAAATCTTAAGTGACTTTGAATTTTTTTTAAATTTTTTTGGTAATAATTAGAACAAATCTGATTAATTTAATGAAAAGTAGACATTTTATTCTATCTGTGTTTAAAAAATCTTTTCTTTATTTTTATAAATAAAGTCTGTAGAAATTTTTAAAGTTGGACAAAATTTTTGACAGTTGAGTAAAATTCGGTTAAAAATCTTAAGTGACTTTGAATTTTTTTTTTAATTTTTTTGGTAATAATTAGAACAAATCTGATTAATTTAATGAAAAGTAGACATTTTATTCTATCTGTGTTTAAAAAATCTTATCTTTATTTTTATAAATAAAGTCTGTAGAAATTTTTAAAGTTGGACAAAATATTTGACAGTTGAGTAAAATTCGGTTAAAAATCTTAAGTGACTTTGAATTTTTTTGGTAATAATTAGAACAAATCTGATTAATTTAATGAAAAGTAGACATTTTATTCTATCTGTGTTTAAAAAATCTTTTCTTTATTTTTATAAATAAAGTCTGTAGAAATTTTTAAAGTTGGACAAAATTTTTGACAGTTGAGTAAAATTCGGTTAAAAATCTTAAGTGACTTTGAATTTTTTTTAAATTTTTTTGGTAATAATTAGAACAAATCTGATTAATTTAATGAAAAGTAGACATTTTAATTTATCTTTGTTTAAAAAATCTTTTCTTTATTTCTATAAATTAAGTCTGTAGGAATTTCTAAAGTTGGACGAAATTTTAAAAATGAGGTTAGGTTCGGTCAAAAAATCTTTGATGTCATTGAAAATTTTTTTAATTTTTTTGGTAATATTTACAATAAATCTGATTAATTTAATGGAAAATAGACATTTTAATCTATCTTTATTAAAAAAATCTTTTCTTTATTTTTATAAATAAAATCTGTGGAAATTTTTAAATTTGGAGGAAATTTTTGACAGTTAGGTTAAATTCGGTAAAAAATCTTAGGTGTCTTTGCGAACTTTTTTAATTTTTTTGGTAATAATTAGAACAAATCTGACTTTTTTAATTTAAAATAGAGTCTTTTTAGATTAATTTGATACAAAAATCATTTCTTAATTCCTATAAATAAACTCTGTACGATTTTTTAAAGTTGATAGAATTTATTAAAAAGTTAGGTTAGTTAACTGTCAAAAATTTTCATTAACTTAAAATTTTTTTTTAATTTTTTTGGTAAGATTTAGAACAAATTTGACTTTTTTAAATCAAAGTAAAATCTTTTAAGTTTAATTTAGTTTAAAAATCATTTCTTAATTCCTATAAATAAAGTTGTCATGATTTTTTAAAGTTGGTTAAAAAATTTTTTAGGTTATATTAAATTCGACTAAAATTCTTGGTTTTTTTCTTAAAATTATTTTTTTTTAAATCTTTTTTAACCTTTTTAAATCTTTTTTCTTTAATTTTTAGAACGAGACTTGGGGAGAGAATGGTCAGTATGAACTCAACCCTCGTAAAATCATTAAAGACATAAAAACTTTACATTAATTTACTTATTTTAATAAATTTTTTAGACAATACCAACCTATTTTTTTTTTTTTTTTTTTTTTTTTAATGATTAAAAATGATTTTTCTCTAAAAATCTAAAAATTATATAAAATTAAAATAAAAAATTAATAATAACCGTGTTAATATCGTATATATTCTCTTTTTAAAATAGATCCGAACAATAAAAATCTATAATACATTAAATGACGGACTGATGATAAAAATAAATATCTCCGGAAGGAGCCACAAGCTTACGCTAACAATTAATTACAGTAAAAACCATCTAAAATAAAACGTACATCACCTATTTAACAATTTGACCAGTCTTTAACAAACCCTAAATATTATAATAATTCGTTAATTCGAGAAACGCATTTTTTTTCTTTTAACTAAAACATGTATTTACAATTTTACATATTAATTAATAATAAAAACTATAATGTACAACAATTTATAACCATATTTTCTTTTATCTTTTAATAATATATGTATAAAATCAATCTGTACAATGTTATAAATGTATATTCTTATATAATATATATATTATAATCTTTTTCTATCTTTTTCTTCTTTCTGTTTCGTTTAATAAAGATATGAACGGTTCCCTCGGCCACTGTTTGTCTAAATCTACCCGTTGTGTGTCAAGGATTGACTTCGACGATTTCACGAAACGTTGATCTGCACATCGGACATTCGCTCAATTGTGATGCACACGACGTACAAAAACCTCTGGAATTATAGAAAAATAACGTTAATTAGAGCTAAAAATAAAGCTTTTCTTTAACATAACCTCAAAATTTTTTTCTAAAATGTTATAGTTTTTAAAAATCATTAAAAAGTATTAAAAATCCTTTAATTTGAGTACAAACATGACATATGTAACTTAAATACTTTCCGAGATATAACGATTTTTCATCTTAAAAACAACCAAAAAGCGCCATTTAAAAAAAATTATTAAAAATGAAAAGAAAATTAAATTTCCTTTAATTTGAGTACAAACATGACATATCTAGCTTTAATAGTTTTTGAAATATTCAATTTTTTAATTTTGATGATCCGCCATTTTGAAAATTTTAAAAATTTTTAAAACAAAAGATAAAAAATTAAATTTCCTTTAGTTTGAGTACCAACATGACATATCTAACTTAAATAATTTTTGAGATATTCAATTTTTTTATTTTGATGATCCACCATCTTGAAAATTTTGACAATTTTTAAAACAAAAGATAGAAAATGAAATATCTTTTAGTTTGAGTGCCAACATAACATATCTAACTTAAATAGTTTTTGAGGTATTCAATTTTTTAATTTTGATGATCCGCCATCTTGAAAATTTTTAAACACTTGTAACTTTCTTATTTTTAATCCGATTCTAGTCATGTTTGGACTTAAATTAAAGGATTTTTTGTCCTCTTTAAGAATATCAAAATGAATTTATGATTTTAAACAATTTCAAACTTAAAAATCAATTTAATTAATTTTAAACCCGTTTCATTAAAAAAAATAAATAAATAAATAAACAGAAAATGAAATTTCCTTTAATTTGAGTACAAACACAACATATCTAACTTAAATGGTTACAAAATTATTGACATTTTTGACTTTAAAAATAATCAATAAGCGCCATCTTTAAAATTTTTTTAAAATTATTAAAGAGGATAAAAAATCTTTTAATTTGAGTACCAACATGACATATCTAACTTAAATGGTTAAAAAATTATTGACATTTTTGACTTTAAAAACAATCGATAAGCGCCATCTTTAATTTTTTTTCAAAATTATTAAAGAACATTAAAAATCTTTTAATTTGATACCAAACACGACCTATTTACCTTTTATACTTCCAAAGATATAACCATTTTTTTACTTAAAAAACAATTGAAAGGCGGCCATCTTGGAAATGTCAAAAGTAACCTAACTTTTTTCTTTTTAATCCGATTTTAGTCATGTTTGGACTTAAATTAAAGGATTTTTTATCCTCTTTAAGAATATCGAATTATTAATTGATTATCTTTACTTTTTTTTAACCTAACCTCAAAATTTTTTTATAAAATGTCATAACTTTATTGTTTTTTATCCGATTTTGCTCGTATTTGGACTTAAATTAAAGAATTTTTTATCCTTTTTAAAAATATCGAATCATTAATTGATTATCTTTGTGTTTTTTTAACCTAACCTCAAATTTTTTTTATAAAATGTCATAACTTTATTGTTTTTATCCGATTCTGGTCGTATTTAGACTTAAATTAAATGATTTTTTATCCTCTTTAAGAATATCGAATCTTTAATTGATTATCTTTGTTTCTTTTTAACCTAACCTCAATTTATTTTTATAAAATGTCATAACTTTATTATTTTTTATCCGATTCTACTCGTATTTGGACTTAAATTAAAAGATTTTTTATCCTCTTTAAAAATATAGAATCATTAATTGATTATCTTTGTATTTTTTTAACCTAACCTCATTTTTTTTATAAAATGTCATAATTTTATTGTTTTTTATCCGATTTTGCTCGTATTTGGACTTAAATTAAAGGATTTTTTTATCCTCTTTAAGAATATCGAATTATTAACTGATTATCTTTGTGTTTCTTTAACCTAACCTTAAATTTTTTTTATAAAATGTCATAGCTTTGTTGTTTTTTATCCGATTCTACTCGTATTTGGACTTAAATTAAAAGATTTTTAATTCTCTTTAAGAATATCGAATTATTAATTGATTATTTTTATATTTTTTTAACCTAATCTCAAATTTTTTTTATAAAATGTCATAACTTTATTGTTTTTTATCCGATTCTGCTCGTATTTGGACTTAAATTAAAGGATTTTTCATTCTCTTTAAAAATATAGAATCATTAATTGATTATCCTTGTATTTTCTTAACCTAACCTCACATTTTTTTTATAAAATGTCATAATTTTATTGTTTTTTATCCGATTCTGCTCGTATTTGGACTTAAATTAAAAGATTTTTTATCCTCTTTAAAAATATAGAATCATTAATTGATTATCTTTGTATTTTTTTAACCTAACCTCAAATTTTTTTTATAAAATGTCATAATTTTATTGTTTTTTATCCGATTTTGCTCGTATTTGGACTTAAATTAAAGGATTTTTTTATCCTCTTTAAGAATATCAAATCATTAATTGATTATCTTTGTGTTTTTTTAACCTAACCTCAAAATTTTGTTATAAAATATCAAAACTTTATTGTTTTTTATCCAATTCTGCTCGTATTTGGACTTAAATTAAAGGATTTTTTAAAAGCTATAAGAATTTTAAAGAAAAAATTGAAAATTTCCAAGTTGCCAACTTGAAAAATTAAAAATTAACCTAATTTTTTTATTTTTAATCCAATTTTAGTCATATTTGGATTTAAATTAAATTATTTTTAACGAATTTTTAGATTATTTAAAAATAAATTTAAAAATTTCAATGAATTTTTAATTTATGTCGTTTAAGTAAGACATAACCTCAATTTTTTAACATATACTTACGAATGTTCGCACGGTAATAATTGTACAGAAGCTTTTTGATCGTAGCATAGCGTACAACTATCCTCTCTAACGCTTTGTTGTCTTAATTGTTGCAAATAAATGTGTCTCGGCATAACAATCTTATTTTCCGGCTTTAAAACTGCCGATTCATTAAAAGTACTAAATTCGCAATCGGGGGGGAATTTAAAATCCTCCGCGCCGAAATTAAATCGACATTGTTGGAATGACATAAAACTAGCAGCCGCAAAAAATCCATTCCTTAAAAAAAATAAATATTTACTATAAAATTTTTTTTCTAACCTAAAATATTTACTTAGCCATATTAAAAACGTGCGTGCAAGGTTGTAAACACACACCGTTAACCGAAAATACAATTTGTTGATTGTCCAAGTCTAAAAGACAACCTAAAGTGTCTCCGGAAGACCATCTCGGTAAAGTTTGAGGCTCGGATTTGGCGTTGTACCAAATTAATCGTCTACAACCGTCGTAAGCTAAAGAGTAAAGATCGTCACCGATTCCGTAACCTTCGTGGTTTAAAAAGTTGCTGTTTTTTGTCGCCCAGCCGATTTGCATTACACCCGGAGTGATGATTGTAACCTCGTAATACCAAATTCCATTGTCGGCTTGAGCTGTACATCGGACACTTTCGAAAGAATAAGCATCACACCGAGCTTCTAAACCGTCCGGGGAGATTTTTAAGTACTCGCTGACGTCTTTTGTGTTGAGCATTGCGTTTATCGGTGTCATATCTACTGTTAGGAAGGTGTACATTCGATTATTCATTACAACTGCAACAAAAAAATTGGTCAATTTTTTAAAAAAAAGTTAGGTTAGTTAACTGACAAAAAATTTTATCAACTTTAAAAAATTTTTTAAATTTTTTGGTAATATTTAGAATAAATCGGTCTTTTTTAGTTAAAACTAGAATATTTTATCTTTCATTTAAAACAAAAATCATTTCTTAATCTTCATAAATAAAGTCTGGGGGATTTTTTAAAGTTGAAGTTTAAAAAAAAAAAAAATAGGTTAGTTAACTGTCAAAAATTTTTTGTCAACTTTGAAAATTTTTTTAAATTTTTTGGTAATATTTAGAATAAATCGGTCTTTTTTAATTAAAACTAGAATATTTTATCTTTCATTTAAAACAAAAATCATTTCTTAATATTAATAAATAAAGTCTGGGGGATTTTTTTAAAAATGGTCAATTTTTTTAAAAAGTTGGGTTAGTTTCCTGTCAAAAATTTTTACCAACTTTGAAAATTTTTTTAAATTTTTTGGTAATATTTAGAATAAATCGGTCTTTTTTAATTAAAACTAGAATGTTTTATCTTTCATTTAAAATAAAAATCATTTTTTAATCTTAATAAATAAAGTTTAGAGGATTTTTTAAAGTTGGAGTTTTTAAAGTTAGAGTTTTTTAAAAAATAGGTTAGTTAACTGTCAAAAATTTTTATCAACTTTGAAAATTTTTTTAAATTTTTTGGTAATATTTAGAATAAATCGTCCTTTTTTAATTAAAACTACAATATTTTATCGCTCATTTAAAATAAAAATCATTTCTTAATATTAATAAATAAAGTCTGGGGGATTTTTTAAAAAATGGTCAATTTTTTTTAAAAGTTGGGTTAGTTTCCTGTCAAATATTTTTACCAACTTTGAAAATTTTTTTAAATTTTTTGGTAATATTTAGAATAAATCAGTCTTTTTTAATTAAAACTAGAATGTTTTATCTTTTATTTAAAACAAAAATCATTTCTTAATATTAATAAATAAAGTCTGGGGGATTTTTTAAAAAATGGTCAATTTTTTTTAAAAGTTGGGTTAGTTTCCTGTCAAAAATTTTTACCAACTTTGAAAATTTTTTTAAATTTTTTGGTAATATTTAGAATAAATCGGTCTTTTTTAATTAAAACTAGAATGTTTTATCTTTCATTTAAAACAAAAATCATTTCTTAATTTTAATAAATAAAGTCTGGGGGATTTTTTAAAGTTGGTCGATTTTTTAAAAAAGTTGGGTTAAGTGTCAAAAATTTTTAAAAACTTTGAAAATTTTTTTAAATTTTTTGGTAATATTTAGGATAAATCGGTCTTTTTTAATTAAAACTAGAATGTTTTATCTTTAATTTAAAACAAAAATCATTTCTTAATTTTAATAAATAAAGTCTGGGGGATTTTTTAAAGTTGGTCGATTTTTTAAAAAAGTTGGGTTAAGTGTCAAAAATTTTTAAAAACTTTGAAAATTTTTTTAAATTTTTTGGTAATATTTAGGATAAATCGGTCTTTTTTAATTAAAACTAGAATGTTTTATCTTTCATTTAAAACAAAAATCATTTCTTAATTTTAATAAATAAAGTCTGGGGGATTTTTTAAAGTTGGTCGATTTTTTAAAAAAGTTGGGTTAAGTGTCAAAAATTTTTAAAAACTTTGAAAATTTTTTTAAATTTTTTGGTAATATTTAGGATAAATCGGTCTTTTTTAATTAAAACTAGAATGTTTTATCTTTAATTTAAAATAAAATTTATTTCTTAATCTCAATAAATAAAGTCTGGGCGATTTTTTAAAGTTGGTCAAATTTAAAAAAAAGTTGGGTTAGTTAACTGTCGAAAATTTTTATTAACTTTGAAATTCTTTTTAAATTTTTTGGTAATATTTAGAATAAATCGGTCTTTTTTAATTAAAACTAGAATGTTTTATCTTTCATTTAAAACAAGAATCATTTCTTAATATTAATAAATAAAGTCTGGGGGATTTTTTAAAGTTGAAGTTTTTTAAAAAAAATTAGGTTAGTTAACTGTCAAAAATTTTTATCAACTTTGAAAATTTTTTTAAATTTTTTGGTAATATTTAGAATAAATCGGTCTTTTTTAATTAAAACTAGAATGTTTTATCTTTCATTTAAAACAAAAATCATTTCTTAATATTAATAAATAAAGTCTGGGGGATTTTTTAAAGTTGGACTTTTTTAAAAAATTTAGGTTAGTTAAGTGTCAAAAATTTTTATCATCTTTGAAAATGTTTTTTAATTTTTTGGTAATATTTAGAATAAATCGGTCTTTTTTAATTAAAACTAGAATGTTTTATCTTTCATTTAAAACAAAAATCATTTCTTAATATTAATAAATAAAGTCTGGGGGATTTTTTTTAAAGTGGACAATTTTTTTTTAAGTGAGGTTAGTTAACCATCAAAAATTTTTACCAACTTTGAAAATTTTTTTAAATTTTTTGCTAATATTTAGAATAAATCGGTCTTTTTTAATTAAAACTAGAATGTTTTATCTTTCATTTAAAACAAAAATCATTTCTTAATATTAATAAATAAAGTCTGGGGGATTTTTTAAAGTTGGAGTTTTTTAAAAAAATTAGGTTAGTTAACTGTCAAAAATTATTATCAACTTTGAAAATTTTTTTAAATTTTTTGCTAATATTTAGAATAAATCGGTTTTTTTTAATTAAAACTAGAATGTTTTATCTTTCATATAAAATAAAAATCATTTCTTAATATTAATAAATAAAGTCTGGGGGATTTTTTAAAGTTGGTCGATTTTTTAAAAAAGTTGGGTTAAGTGTAAAAAATTTTTAAAAACTTTGAAATTTTTTTTAAATTTTTTGGTAATATTTGGAATAAATCGGTCTTTTTTAATTAAAACTAGAATGTTTTATCTTTAATTTAAAATAAAACTTATTTCTTAATATTAATAAATAAAGTCTGGGGGATTTTTTAAAAAATTGTCAATTTTTTTTAAAAGTTGGGTTAGTTTCCTGTCAAAAATTTTTATCAACTTTGAAAATTTTTTTAAATTTTTTGGTAATATTTACAATAAATCGGTCTTTTTTAATTAAAATTAGAATGTTTTATCTTTAATTTAAAATAAAAATCATTTCTTAATCTCAATAAATAAAGTCTGGGGGATTTTTTAAAAATGGTCAATTTTTTTGATTAATTATAAACAACTTAACCTCATAATAATTAACCTACATAAATTATCCAAAGCCCATTGAGCACAAAACCCAACTTGTCTCCGTACAAAATGTTCCTCGTTCTTCCAAGCTTCCAATCGAGCTATCGGACAAGGTTGTTCCATCTCCAACCTTCGAATAATCGTAGCTTTGTTCTCGCTGGTTTGCGCGAACTTTTCCAAAGCGATTAACGAGAAAAGTATAACGTACGGATCGGAATCGGGGCTTAAATTCGTAAGTAAATAATCTAAAGTTCCCTCGTTTAAAATTCCCAAACTGCTCGGTCCGGCTAATTTCTCCGCAATACAACCGAGAACGACGCAAATGTTTCGTTCCTTCGGGGCGTTCGTTCGACCGGAGATAGCTCGCTGCGAGGACAAATTAAACATTTTAGCCACCCTTAATACGGACTCTCTGGACGGTAAGGGGCAATCGTCTAAGAGGAGTGTTATTACGGACGGGCCGAGCGGGTCTGACATCGGTATCACGTGAACCATCGATTTTACTACTTGAATCCAACCTTCTTCGTTATCGGCTATGTTATGTAAACGCATCATCGATGGTGGAGGTTCTTGTTCGCTATAATTAATACAATTTTAGTGTGTTTTTTAAAAAATATTTTAAATTAAGCGGTTTTATCACCAATTTAATCCTTTAAAAAATAATAAATGATAAGATTTCAAGTGTTTTTCTAAACTTTAACATAAAAAAATGTTTTTCTAAACTGTAACATTAAAAAAAAAATTACTTACTTATCGACTAAAGATCCTATAACCCCTAAAGTTTCTAAAACTAAACTATCGACGGTTTCCGAGTCGGGACAAACTTTTTCCTGACTTTCCAAGTAACAGGGCAACGCATACGGTGTATGTATACGATCGACGTCGATTGTATGAACATTATTAGACTCTCTAGACGGGACATAACTCAATCTATCCTCATTCTTTTGCTTACACCAACAGCTACCCATAACTCATGCACAAATCTTATCAAGGCGGTCCCGCAAAGGTAACGTCCGTCTCTTTATCGTCCCGTACGTTCTCCGTTTTCGTTCGGCCGGCCCCAAAAACTACATCACAGGCTCTGCGGCCCTTTTATTTACGTTGGTGTGATCATTGACGTACACGATGTCGCGCTAAACACTAATCGTAACCTTTTAATTGTCATATGGAAATGTCGCTCGCTATTCATATATACTACCCGAATTTTTACTATTTTACTTATTATCACTAAGTATTGGGGCGATAACATACATCTGACACTTTCCCTGAATTTGGTTAGGATTATATGTCAAATGTCAAAAGGTTAAAATTTCAAATATCCCTAAAAAATTTCCCTTATTATTTTAAAAATTTTTAAAGATATTTTAAATTTATTTTAAGATAAAAATTATCTTAATTGAATTTAATTGATAATAAATTAAGTTTTTTCCTTAAATTATATTTAATTAAAATCAAATATTTAATTAAATCAAAACCTTTAGTTTAATTTATCTTTCAAATTTTATGTTGGTATTATTCAAACGTCAAACTTGAAGTATTGAAAGTATTAAATAATATTAACTAATTAGGAAGTTTTTAAAGCTTTAAAATGCTTTCAAGCTTAAAAAAAGCGACCCAATTCTTAGTAAGTACACAAATTACATCTTCATCCATATTCCCATCAAAAAAACGTTATGTAACTTAACCTAATCTAACCTAACTGAATCTAACCTAACTTTTAATTAATAAATTTTTTTTTAGTTGCGGTCCCCAAATTTACGTTTAATTCAAACTAGTTCAGCTTTACAATCAGATGCATTATTCGTACATCGCGATACAAAGGAGGATAATCCAGATATACCCTTTGATTTTACCCCGGAAAATAAAAAAGTGAGGTTATGTTAAACTTATTCTTAAAAATTTCCTTTTTTTATTGTTATTATTTTCCTTATACATTTTTATATAAATTAAATGACCTTTTTATATGAATAGAGGGCCGAAGCAATCATGGCTATTTACCCGGAAGGTCATAAACGCGCTGCGATGATCCCGTTATTAGATTTAGCCCAACGTCAACACGGTTGGTTACCGATTTCAGCGATGCATAAAGTAGCTGAGATTTTAAACTTACCGAGGATGAGAGTTTATGAAGTAGCGACGTTTTATACCATGTTTTTGAGAAAACCAACCGGAAAATACCACATCGGGGTTTGTACGACAACTCCGTGTTGGTTACGAGGCTCCGATTCTATTTTAAACACGATTAAAGATGAATTAAAGATCGAAGTTGGTGAAATGACTAAAGATGGGAAGTTTTCTTTATCCGAATTGGAGTGTTTAGGTGCTTGCGTAAATGCTCCGATGATGTCGATAAATGATGATTATTTTGTAAGTAAATCATTATTTTTTTGTCAGTTTTTTTATTATTATTTGTGTAAATAGGAGGATTTAACTGTTGAGGACACTAAAGAGATTTTAAAAGATTTAAATTGTGGTAAAAAACCTCGAGCTGGTCCGAGAAGTGGAAGGTTTGCCGCTGAACCGCACGGAGAGTTTACGTCTTTAAAAACTGAACCTCCCGGTCCTGGATTTGGGGTTCGTCCGGATCTATAAACGTCGTTTTGATGTTTATAAAGGTTATTTATAGTAAATAAATATTAAAAATGTTGTTTTTTTTTTGTATAATTGTTAAAAATCCTTAAAAATAGTATAGAATTAATTAAATACATCTTAAAATTTATTAAAAATCATCTTATATTAATTTTAGAACGTTTTAAAGAAATTTTGAGTTGGTTTTGATTAATTTTAACATTTTTTAGTTAAATTTTAGAGGAAAAAATGAAAATTCAGATTTAAATTTAAAAATTCTAGAAAAAATTTTTAAAATTATTAAAGAGGATAAAAAATCCTTTAATTTGAGTACAAACATGACATATCTAACTTAAATACTTTTTGAGATATTCAATTTTTTTATTTTTGGTGTTCCGCCATCTTGAAAATTTTAAAAATTCTTGGAAAAAAAGATAGAAAATTAAATTTCCTTTAGTTTGAGTACCAACATGACATATCTAACTTAAATAATTTCCGAGATATTCAATTTTTTTTATTTTTCATGTTCCGCCATCTTGAAAATTTTAAAAATTTTTGAAAAAAAAGATAGATAATTAAATTTCCTTTAGTTTGAGTACCAACATGAGATATATAACTTAAATAGTTTTTGAGATATTCAATTTTTTTTATTTTGATGATCCGCCATTTTGAAAATTTAAAAAATTTTTGAAAAAAAAGATAGAAAATTAAATTTCCTTTAGTTTGAGTACCAACATGACAGATCTAACTTAAATAATTTTTGAGATATTCATTTTTTTTTATTGTGATGATCCGCCATCTTCAAAATTAAAAAAAAATTTAAAACAAAAAATAGAAAATGAAATTTCTTTTCATTTGAGTACAAACATGACATATCTAGCTTAAATATTTTTTGAGATATTCAATTTTTTATTTTGATGATCCGCCATCTTGAAAATTTTTAAACTAACCTAACTTTTTTATTTTTAATCGTAGATGTGTCATGTTTATACTCAAATAAAAGGATTTTTAATGAACTTTAAGAATTTTTAAGAAAAATTTTAAATTGCCAATTTTGCCAACTTGAAAAAATAAAAATTAACCTTACTTTTTTATTTTTAACCATAAATATGTCATGTTTGTACTCAAATTAAAGGATTTTTTATGAACTTTAAGAATTTTTAAGACAAATTTTAAATTGCCAATTTTGCCAACTTGAAAAAATAAAAATTAACCTAACTTTTTTATTTTTTATCGTAGATATGTCATGTTTGTACTCAAATTAAAGGGTTTTTAATGAACTTTAAAAATCTTTTAAAAAAAATTCAAATTTTTCAAGACGCCATCTTGAAAATTAAAAAATTAACCTAACTTTCTTATTTTTAACCATAGATACGTCATGTTTGTACTCAAATTAAAGCAAATTTAATTTCCTATTTGATTTTTATAAAAACTTCATTTAAAAATTAAACTACAAAGAATTACTTCCTATTTATTACTTATTATTTAAAACATTTTGCTTGAAATTTACTTCGATTTACTTTTGAAACACCCTCCATAACAATTTCACATAGATAATAATTGATAACGTTATCAAGTTATTTTTTTTTGTAACCGTCGATATAATCAACGATTCTGGATGTTTTTAGTCGTGAGTAAGATCTTGTTGTAGTTAAAACATCCATTTAAACGGTGAGTTAATTAAGGATTAATTAAAATGGTACATTTAAGTTTATTTTATGATTAATAAACGTAATTAAAAGTGAAATTAAGGTTTATTTGGTGAAATATTTGTACATTTTTGTTAGGAATTGGAATTAAATTGCACTTCTTTTATGACGTTTCGTTATGTAACGATTAACGATTGATTCAATCTTCTTTCTGATAAAATATTTTGTATTAAATTTTATTTTTATTGCCTGAGATAACATCGGAATTGATTAATTTTAATCGGATTGTCGGCTTTTATTGATTTAATTGAAGAACTATACACTTTTAGATGATTTGAGGTTAATTAAATTAAATGTTTTTTATTTGTAATTGTTTAAACTGGCGCCAAGTTGATAAATTTTTTTAACATGAATGAGTAAATGTTTATAAAACGATGTTTATCTTTATTGCAGTTTACATTTTTTGAAATATTTAGTTAAATTGAGGTGGGATTTCGTTGAAATTTAATTTTAATGTCAACCACTGACATATAAAATGACATTTTATCTCCCCTAGTTTTATTAAACTATAAAAAATGGTAAAGGAATGAAAAAGAAATTAAAAAATAATCTAAATGTGTATTTTTAAAGGTTATTTAATGGCAGTTTTAAAGTATTAGTTCGAATAAAGCAAATTTTTGCATCGATATCTTAATCGCATTCCGTTTTTATACGTGAGTCACGGTTATAAATCACTTTACGCGTAAAAACCTCAATTTTAACGAAGAAAATTAAACGTAAATCTTTAACCGTAATTTAATTTGAATTAATTTGTTTAGAAATGAATACTAAATGAAATTTCCTTTAATTTGAGTACAAACATGACATATTTTCGATTAAAAATAAAAAAGTTAGGTTAAGTTTTAAGTTTTTAAGATGGCGTCCTGAAAATTTTGAACTTTTTTTAAAAGATTTTTAAAGTTTATTAAAAATCCTTTAATTTAATACCAAACATGACTATGTTCGGATAAAAAACAAAAAAGTTAGGTTAATCTTTAAATTTTCAAGATGGCCGACGTTCAATTGTTTTTTTTTTAATTAAAAATGGTTGTATCTTAGGAAATATAAAAGATAGATATGTCGTGTTTGGTATCAAATTAAATGATTTTTTATCTTCTTTAAAAATTTATAAAAAAATTATTGGTTTTCAATTTTTTAATTTTTAAAATCTTGAAAAGAAATAAATTTTTAGGAAAAATACCTTTAAAAATGATTAGGAAATTAAATTTTATTTAATTTAAGTATAAATATGATATATCTAGGATTAAAAATAAAAAAGTTAGGTTAATTTTTTTAATTTTCAAGATGGCAATTTAAAAAATTAAAATTTTTATTAAAAATTCTTCAAGTTTATAAAAAATCCTTTAATTTGGTACCAAATACGACTAAAATCGGATTAAAAATAAAAAAGTTAGGTTAATTTTGACATTTCCAAAATGGCCGACCTTCAATTGTTTTTTAAGTTAAAAATTGATATATCTTTAGAAGTATAAAAGGTAGATATATCGTGTTTGGTATCAAATTAAAGGATTTTTTATCTTCTTTAAGAATTTCTAAAAAAATTATCGTTTTTCAATTTTTTAAAATACTCAATTTTTAAAATTAAAAAAAAAAATAAATTTTGGACGAAAAATATCTTTAAAAGTGACTAGAAAATAAAATTTCTTTTAATTTAAGTACAAACATGATATATCTACGATTAAAAATAAAAAAGTTATGTTAATTTTAAAATTTTCAAGATGGCGCTTTGAACAATTTGACATTTTTAGTAAAAATTCTTTAAAATCATAAAAAATCCTTTAATTTGATACCAAACACGACTAAAATCGGATTAAAAATAAAAAAGTTAGGTTAATTTTGACATTTTCCAGATGGCGCTTTGAACAATTTGACATTTTTAGTAAAAATTCTTAATGATCATAAAAAATCTTTTAATTTGATACCAAACACGACTAAAATTGGATAAAATACAAAAAAGTTAGGTTAATGTTAACATTTCCAAGATGGCCGACATTCAATTGTTTTTACAATTAAAAATGGTTATATCTTTGGAAGTATAAAAGGTAAATATGTCGTGTTTGGTATCAAATTAAAGGATTTTTATCTTCTTTAAGAATTTATAAAAAAAATATCGTTTTTCAATTCTTTTAAATCTTCAATTTTTAAAATCTTGACAAGAAAAACAAATTTGGAGGAAAAATACCTTTAAAAATGATTAGGAAATTAAATTTTATTTAATTTAAGTACAAACATGATATATCTACGATTAAAAATAAAAAAGCAAGGTTAATTTTTAAATTTTCCGGGTGGCGCTTTGAAGAATTTGACATTTTTAGTAAAAATTCTTTAAAATCACAAAAAATCCTTTAATTTGATACCAAACACGACTAAAATTGGATAAAATACAAAAAAGTTAGGTTAATTTTAACATTTCCAAGATGGCCGACATTCGATTGTTTTTACAATTAAAAATGGTTATATCTTTGGAAGTATAAAAGGTAAATATGTCGTGTTTGGTATCAAATTAAAGGATTTTTTATCTTCTTTAACAATTTATAAAAAAAAATGTCGTTTTTCAATTCTTTTAAATCTTCAATTTTTAAAATCTTGACAAGAAAAACAAATTTGGAGGAAAAATACCTTTAAAAATGATTAGGAAATTAAATTTTATTTAATTTAAGTACAAACATGATATATCTATGATTAAAAATAAAGAAGTTAGGTTAATTTTTCAATTTTCAAGATGGCGACTTGAACAATTTGACATTTTTTGTAAAAATTCTTAAAACTCATAAAAAATCCTTTAATTTGAGTACAAACATGACATATCTATGATAAAAAATAAAAAAGTTAGGTTAATTTTTAAATTTTCAAGATGGAGCTTTGAATAATTTGACATTTTTAGTAAAAATTCTTAAATATCATAAAAAATCCTTTAATTTGAGTACAAACATAATTATATTCGGAAAAAAAACAAAAAAGTTAGGTTAATTTTTTAAATTTCAAGATGGCCGACCTTCAACTGTTTTTTGTTTCCTAAAAATGTATATTTTTGGAAGTATAAAAGGTAGATATGTCGTGTTTGGTATCAAATTAAAGGATTTTAAATGATCTTTAATAATTTTGAAAAATTTTTAAAGGTGGCGCTTATCGATTGTTTTTAAAATAAAAAATGTTAATATTTTTTTAATTATTAAAGTTAAATATGTCGTGTTTGTACTCAAATTAAAGAATTTTTGATTTTCTTTAATAATTTTTAAAAATTTTTAAAGATGGCGCTTATCGATTGTTTTTAAAGTCAATAATATTGATAATTTTTTAACTATTAATGTTAGATATGTCATGTTTGTACTCAAATTAAAGGATTTTTGATTTTCTTTAATAATTTTGAAAAATTTTAAAAAATGGCGTTTATCGATTGTTTCTAAAATCAAAAATATTAATAACTTTTTCACTATTGATGTTAGATATGTCATGTTTGTACTTAGATTAAAGGATTGTTTATCCTCTTTAATAATTTTTAAAAATTTCTTTAGAATTTTTACATTTAAACCCTAAATTTTATTTTTTTCGACTAATTTTTTTAGTATTACTTTTTTCATATTTTTAAATCGTCTTGAAATTAATATAAAATTTCGAAAATTATCTAAAATCGACAAAAAAATACTAAAATTAACGATTACCGCCTCAAAATTGTCATAAACTGTCTAAAATGTACTCAAAATTATCAAAAGATGACTTAAAATGATAAAAAATGTTCTTAAAATTATCAAAAATTTACTCAAAAGTATCAAAAATTTACTCAAAAGTATAACAAATTTACTCAAAAGTATCAAAAATTTACTCAAAATTATCAAAAATTTACTCAAAATTATCAAAAATTTACTCAAAATTCAAAATTAAATCTAAAAAACCTTAAATCGTCTTAAAATTAAAATTTTCTAAAAGTGTTCGAAAAAGATTCGATATTTCAATTTAATCAGATTAGTAAAACACCCTGTATAATTTTTTCATTATTTTTTTTTATTCAATTTATCATCCTATTTTCATTAGAGATTTTTTTTTCCAAGAACTAAGAGAAATTGAAGCTTAAAACTAAAAAAAAAATCTTTAGCGACATAAACTAAGAAGAAAGAGATGAAGAAGAAGAGTTTCCGTCTTCTTTTTCTTCCTCATTTTCTTCTCGTGAATAGTTGTTTAGATCGAGAGCGCGCCAAGCGACCTCAAATCAAAAATCGACGTGTGCCTTGGACGAACTCGATGTGTAGTTGTAGTCGTCGCCTACTCGATTCTCGCTTCAGTCGCTACTCGCTCTTTCGAGAGCGTCGCTCGAAACGAATACCGATATTAAACGTCCGCGTTTATTAAAATTAACTTTCGTTTTATTTCGCGAAAAAATCTTTTCACTTTTTAAACCAACGATGCTTCAAATTAAAACTTAAATACAACCAAATCAAAACATTTTTTTATAACTACAAACTTTTTAAACTCAAGTGACTTATTTATTTTTTTATTTTTATTTTTTTAACAATCGAAAAAAAGGATTAGAATGGAGACATCGTTAAAAGACCGGAATAAAGTCGGAGTACAAGACTCAGTTCTTTTGGAAGATTACACCAACGAAGACGTCTTCGTGGATAACCTTAAGAAACGTTTCCAGGAGAATTTAATATACGTAAGTCTTATTATTATTACGATTTTAAGTTTTAAGTTACCTCAAGACGGTTAAACTTATTAAAGAGTTGTTTTTATAAAAGGAGGTCTCCGATGTCAGGTTGTTGGCGTTTAAAACTTGGTTTAAGTTTCTCGCGTGTGCTCACTCAGCAACCTTGACAGGTTGTGACAACATCGAGTGGGTGTGAAACCCTAATGAAAGATTAAAATTAATTTTTAGAACGAAACCGACTTTAAAAATGAATAGGAAATTAAATTTCCTTTAATTTGAGTACAAACACGATATGTCTAGCTTAAATACTTTCGGAGATATATCGATTTTTAATCCTGGAAACAATCGACGATCGTTAAATTTAAAAGGGTGATAACTCGGTTGTTTTTAATCCGATTATCTTCGTGTTTGGACTTAAATGAAAGGATTTTTTATCCTTTTCAAGAATACCGAACTATTAACTGATTATATTTGTGTTTTTTTTTAACCTAACCTCAAAAATTCGTTAAAATGTCAAATAAAATGTCAATTTTTTTGTTTTTTATTCGAATTTACTCGTATTTGGACTTAAAAAATTATTTTTTTAAAATTTAAGCATAAACACAACATACTTAGCTTAAATAGTCTTGAAAATATAAGATTTTTTCATTTTTTTTAACATAACGTCAAATTTAAAAAAAAAAAACATCATAATTTTTCTAAATTATTAAAGAGAATTAAAAATCCTTTAATTTGAGTACAAACATGACATATCTGGCTTTAATAGTTTTTGAGATATTCCACTTTTAATTTTGATGATCCGCCATCTTGGATTTTTTTAAAACGTTGTAACTTTCTTATTTTTAAAGCTATCCTAGTCATGTTTGGACTCAAATTAAAGGATTTTTTATTATCTTCAAGAATATCGAATCATTAACTGATTATGTTTGTGGTTTTTTTTAACCCAATCTCAAATATTTGTTATAAAATGTCATTTTTTTGTTTTTTATCCGATTCTGGTCGTATTTGGACTTAAAAAATTATTTTTTTTTAAATTTAAGTATAAACACAACATACTTAGCTTAAATAGTCTTGAAAATATAAGATTTTTTCATTTTTTTTAACATAACCTCAAATTTTTTTTAAAAAACATCATAATTTTTTAAAAGTATTAAAGAGAATTAAAAATCCTTTAATTTGAGTACAAACATGACATATTTATCTTCAATACTTTCCAAGATATAACGATTTTTAACCATAAAAACAATTGAAAATCGCCATCTTCAAAAAATGTATTAAAAACGAATAGAAATTTAAATTTCCCTTAATTTGAGTACAAACATGACATATCTGCCTTTAATAGTTTTTGAGATATTCCACTTTTAATTTTGATGATCCGCCATCTTGGATTTTTTTAAACCCTTGTAACTTTCTTATTTTTAATACTACCCTGGTCATGTTTGGACTCAAATTAAAGGATTTTTTGTCCTCTTTAAGAATATTTATAAAAAATTCCAATATGTTCAAATTGCCAACTTAAAAATTTTTAAAACGTTGCAACTTCCTTATTTTTTATCCAAAACTGGTCGTCTTTATACTCAAATTAAAGGATTTTTTATGATTTTTAAGAATATTCAAAAATTTAAAACGATTTTTAACCGTTAGCAAAAACTATTTAATAATTTATCATCTTTTTTTAACATAACCTAAAAAATTTTTTTTTAAACATCCTAATTTTTAAAAATTATTAAAGAGGATAAAAAATCATTTAATTTGAGTACAAACACGACATATTTATCTTCAATACTTTTTGAGATATAACGATTTTTAACCATAAAGACCATTGAAAAGCGCCATCTTAAAAAATTTTATTAAAAATTAATAAAAAATTAAATTTCCTTTAATTTGAGTACCAACATGACATATCTATCTTAAACGGTTAAAAAATTATTAACATTTTTAACTTTAAAAACAATCGATAAGCGCCATCTTTAAAAATTTTTCAAAATTACTAAAAAGAATTGAAAATCCTATAATTTGATACCAAACACGACATATCTACCTTTTATACTTCCAAAGATATATAGATTTTTAACTTAAAAAACAATTGAATGTCGGCCATCTTGGAAATATCAAAAATAACCTAACTTTTTTATTTTTAATCCGAATTTAGTCATGTTTATACTCAAATTAAAGGATTTTTTATGATTTTTAAGAATTTTTAGAAAAAATGTCAAATTTTTGAAAGCGCCATCTTAAAAATTTAAAAATTAACCTAACTTTTTAATTTTTTATCATAGATATGTCATGTTTGTACTCAAATTAAAAGATTTTTTATGATTTTGAAGAATTTTCACAAAAAAGATCAAATTTTTCAAAGCGCCAACTTAAAAATTTAAAAATTAACCTAGATTTTTTATTTTTAATCCAAATATAGTCATGTTTGTACTCAAATTAAAGGATTTTTTATGATTTTTAAGAATTTTTACAAAAAATGTCAATTTGTTTAAAGCGCCATCTTGAAAATTTAAAAATTAACCTAACTTTTTTATTTTTTATTATAGATGTGTCATGTTTGTACTCAAATTAAAAGATTTTTTATGATTTTTAAGAATTTTTACAAAAAAAGTCAAATTTTTCAAATTGCCAACTTAAAAATTAAAAAATTAACCCAACATTTTTATTTTTAATCCAAATATAGTCATGTTTGGTATCAAATTAAAGGATTTTTTATGATTTTTAAGAATTTTTACAAAAAGAGTCAAATTTTTCAAATTACCAACTTAAAAATTAAAAAATTAACCTAACTTTTTTATTTTTAATCCAAATATAGTCATGTTTGTATTCAAATTAAAGGATTTTTTATGATTTTTAAGAATTTTTACAAAAAAAGTCAAATTTTTCAAAACGCCATCTTGAAAATTAAAAAAATTAACCTAACTTTTTTATTTTTAATCCAAATATAGTCATGTTTGTACTCAAATTAAAGGATTTTTTATGATTTTTAAGAATTTTTACAAAGAAAAATCAAATTTTTCAAATTACCAACTTAAAAATTAAAAAAATTAATATAACTTTTTTATTTTTAATCCAAATACAGTCATGTGTGGTATCAAATTAAAAGATTTTTTATGATCTTTAAAAATCTTTAATAAAAAAGTAAAAATTTTCAAATTACCAACTTAAGAACTTAAAAAATATGTTATTTTTTTAATTTTTATCCCAATTTTAGTCGTTTTATACCCAAATTAAAGTATTTTTTTATGTGTTTTTAAAATTTACACATATTTAAACTTAAATTTATAAAATACACACCGTAGAGAAAAATACTTTTTTTTTAACTTTGTTTTAATTATGTCGTTGACCTAAGAGGAACAAATTTGCAAACAATAGCTGAGAAAACTGAACTATATTTTTTTCCTACTACTCAGAACAGTTATTAATAATTAAAAATGCCATCAAGTCATCGTTAACGATTAAAAAAGCGATAATTAAAGCGAACATCGATTCGTCATAAGGTAGTTAATTATAAATTCGAACGGCAAAAGTGTTCGTGTCGTTTTAATACGTCCATAACTTCTCCTCTAACTATGTTGGTGTTAAAGATCTAAAACCATAATAATGAACCATTCACCTCTCTATATATAACCTCAAGACTCGCAAGAGTAACGTGCAACAAACCCAAACGATAGGATAATGTGACGACATGAGCCGGAGAAAGTTTGTAATAGAATCAGTTTGTAAAACGTCAGGTGTTGGTTTTAGAAAGATGATAAAGTTAATATTAAAGAAAATAAGCTGAAAAAATAAAATTGAGAGTTTAAATAAAAATATTTTGGGGAAATTTTTTTAAGTTATTAAAAAGGATGAAAAATCCTTTAATTTGAATATAAACATGATATATCTAACTTAAATAGTTTTTGAGATATTCAATTTTTCTAATTTTAATGATCCGCCATTTTGAAAAATTTTTAAATTTTTAAAGAAAAAGATAGAAAATGAAATTTCCTTTAGTTTGAGTACCAACATGACATATCTAACTTAAATGGTTTTTGAAATATTCAATTTTTTTAATTTTGATGATCCGCCATTTAGAAAATTTAAAAAATTTTTAAAACAAAAGATAAAAAATCAAATTTCCTTTAGTTTGAGTACCAACATGACATATCTAACTTAAATAGTTTATGAGATATTCAATTTTTTTAATTTGTAGAAGCGCCATCTTGAAAATTTTTTTAATTTTTAAAACAAAGGATAAAAAATTAAATTTCCTTTAGTTTGAGTACCAACATGACATATCTAACTTAAATAGTTTTTGAGATACTCAATTTTTTAATTTTGATGATCCGCCATCTTGAAAATTTTTAAACCATTGTTGTCATTTTTAATGGTACATATGTCATGTTTATACTCAAATAAAAGGATTTTTTATGAACTTTAATATTTTTTAAGAAAAATTTTAAATTACCAACTTTGCCAACTTGAAAAAATAAAAATTAACCTAACTTTTTTATTTTTAATCGTAGATATGTCATGTTGGTACTCAAATTAAAGGATTTTTTATGAACTTTAAGAATCTTTAAGAAAAATTTTAATTATCAATTTTACCAACTTGAAAAAATAAAAATTAACCTAACTTTTTTACTTTTTACCATAGATATATCATGTTTGTACTCAAATTAAAGGATTTTTTATGATTTTTAAGAATATTGACAAAAAATGTCAAAATGTTCAAATTGCCAACTTAAAAATTAAAAAATTAACCTAACTTTTTTATTATTAATCGTAGATATGTCATGTTGGGTATCAAATCAAAGCAAATTTGATTCTCTATTCATTTCTTGTCCGCGAGTTCCATTTCCCCGTCCGGTTTTAACGGCACAAAACCGGAAGTCGTCGATGTCGGTCGTGTGACGAGATTGCCAACTTGTCACGCCGGAAAAATCGGTTTACGAATTTGATTGAGCGGAAAATGCTCGAGACAAACGGTACATAGATTATTATTCTTATATACAGTGTGTCCACAAAGTAATTTCCCCACAAAAAGTTATCTTATTTTTATCAAAACAAAAAAAAAAGTAAAATAAAATAAATTTTTATATTTAAAGTGAAAAACAAATTTAATTTCGTAAGAACTATTAGTTATCGGACTTTAAAGGATTAAATATTAGATAAAGGAATTTTTATAGTGATGATGTTAACACTTTAAAGTGTACTCAGTATAGATAGCAGATTATTCGCGTTAATAACTTTATTAATATTTACTCTTTAATTACGGTTTTAAATTTAACGATGTGTTAACACGTTTAAAGAAGAACTGGCACGTTTTAAACATTTTAAACTTTAAACATCTGTTCGGAATAATTATTTTAATAATTATATTTACTCGTATTACAATAAAATACGAGTAAATAAATTAGAATTAAACGGCAAAGTTGAATAGAAATGAAATCGCCTTGATCTTTTTAGTATTCTTCGACTTAACAATAATATTACGAACGTGGTTCGTACATGATGTCATTTAACAGATGTTTACGTGACAAATTGTTTATGGTGGTGTGATGAGTAACGATTTAGTAACGATTATTCATCGTACATATCAATTTAAGAACAAAAAATTAACATTAAGTGGAATATTATTAAAAATTTTAAGGTAAAAAGTCAAAAATTTTATAAAATTTTTGAAAATTATTAAAAATTATTAAAAATCCTTTAATTTGATACCAAACACGACTATATTTCGATTAAAAATAAAGAAGTTATGAGGTTTTTATGTTAATTTTTAAGGTTAAGTTTATAAAATTTTAAAAATCATAAAATTTTCTTTAATATTCTTAAAGATCATTAAAAATCCTTTAATTTGAGTACAAACATGACATATCTACGATAAAAAATAAAAAAGTTAGGTTAATTTTTATTTTTTCAAGATGGCAACATTGCTAATTTAAAATTTTTCTTAAAGATTCTTAAGGTTCGTTAAAAATCCTTTTATTTGAGTACAAACATGACATATCTACGACCAAAAATAAGAATGTGACAATGGTTAAAAAAAATTTCAAGATGGCGGATCATCAAAATGAAAAAATTAAATATTTCAAAAACTATTGAAGTTAGATATGTCATGTTGGTACTCAAACTAAAGGAAATTTAATTTTTTATCTTTTGTTTTAAAAATTTGAAAAATTTTCAAGATGGCGGATCATTAAAATTAAAAAAAATTAATATCTCAAAAACTATTTATGTTAGATGGGTCGTGTTTGTACTCAAATTAAAGGAAATTTCATTTTCTATCGTTTGTTTTAAAAATTTGAAAAAAATTCAATATGGCGGATCATCAAAATTAAAAAATTAAATATCTCAAAAACTATTTAAGTTAGATACGTCATGTTGGTACTCAAACTAAAGGAAATTTCATATTCTATCTTTTGTTTTAAAAATTTTAAAAAAATTCAAGATGGCGGATCATCAAAACTAAAAAATTGAATATCTCAAAAACTATTTAAGTTAGATATGTCATGTTGGTACACAAATGAAAGAAAATTTAATTTTCTATCTTTTGTTTTAAAAATTTAAAAAAAATTCAAGATGGCGGATCATCAAAAATTAAAAAATTGAATATCTCTAAAACTATTAAAGGTAGATATGTCGTGTTGGTACTCAAATTAAAGGAAATTTAATTTCCTAATCATTTTTAAAGTTAGTTTTGCTCTAAAATTAATTTTAAATTCATAATAAGAAAAGAATTATAATATTTTCCTAGTTTCATCATCGTAAACCTTTCGAAATCGATCCCGCATAATTTTTAATCTCATTTATCACCCGTCCGGACCTTAATTCTCTTCCACGTCGTGCTATTTACATGTAAATTAATTAATTATGATAGGACTGCACCTTTAAAGCTGCGGGCGAACGCTTAAAGTTGGGTGAAGTTGGAAGTCAGTCGACCTTTGGGCAAAACGAAATTGTGTCACGAATCGTTCGCCACTAAAGATAGACAAAAGATTATTATCGAACATCGATTTTCTTTCAACATTTCACGGCCGGCGACTATAGGCGACGCTCGGCTGCATGGGGTCATCTGTGGCCGTCGACTATAGTCGACGCTCGCACCGAAATGGTTAAAAGAGTCAAACTAAAAATAAAGGAAAAAATAGTTAAGTAAAAAATAAAGAATTAAGTAAATAAGGAATCGAATTGTTAAAGTGAAAGTTAATTAGACTTCAAAAGCCGTTTGTCATTTAAATGATTTCAACGTAACAATACACGATAATGTTTAAACATGTAAAAAGTCGAAAAACTTTCTCCCCTTTCGGATTGTATCTGTAAAAGAAATGAACTGCAATTAGATTTCTCCTTAATCCGTAATTACGTTTTAAAAAAATACGAATTTGATAAAAATAATACTTTTAATTAAAAAAAAAATTAAAAAAATCATTTAAAATTTTTAAATTTTTACAAAAATCATAAAAAATCCTTTAATTTAAGTCCAAACATGACTAAAATTATATTTAAAACAAAAAAATTAGGTTAATTTTAAAATTTTCAAGATGACCAACTTGAAAAATTAAAATTCTAATTAAAAATTCTTAAAGTTCTTTAAAAATCATTTAATTTGAGTACAAACATGACATATCTATGATAAAAAATAAAAAAGTTAGGTAATTTTTTATTTTTTCAACATGGCAACATTGATAATTTAAAATTTTTCTTAAAAATTTTTGAAGTTCATTAAAAATCCTTTAATTTGAGTACAAACATGACATATCTATGATAAAAAATAAAAAAGTTAGGTAATTTTTTATTTTTTCAAGATGGCAACATTGGTAATTTAAATTTTTTCTTAAAAATTCTTAAAGTTCGCTAAAAATCGTTTTATTTGAGTACAAACATGACATATCTACAATTAAAAATAAGAAAGTTACAATGCTTTAAAAATTTTCAAGATGGCGGATCATCAAAATTAAAAAGTTTAATGTTTCAAAAACTATTTATGTTAGATATGTCGTGATTGTACTCAAATTAAAGGAAATTTCGTTTACTATCTTTTGTTTTAAAAATTTTCAAGATGGCGGATCATTAAATTCAAGATGGCGGATCATCAAAATTAAAAAGTTGAATATCTCAAAAACTATTTAAGATAAATATGTCAAGATTGTACTCAAATGAAAGGAAATTTAATTTTCTATCCTTTGTTTTAAAAATTTAAAAAAAATCAAGATGGCGGATCATCAAAAATTAAAAAGTTGAATATCTCAAAAACTATTAAAGCTAGATATGTCATGTTTGTACTCAAACTAAAGAAAATTTAATTTTCTATCTTTTGTTTTAAAAATTTTAAAATTTTTCAAGATGGCGGATCATCAAAAATTAAAAAGTTGAATATCTCAAAAACTATTAAAGCTAGATATGTCATGTTTGTACTCAAACTAAAGGAAATTTAATTCTCTATCTTTTGTTTTAAAAATTTTAAAATTTTTCAAGATGGCGGATCATCAAAAATTAAAAAATTGAATATCTCAAAGACTATTAAAGCTAAATATGTCATGTTTGTACTTAAATTAAAGGAAATTTAATTCTCTATCAATTTTTAATATTAATTTCTTTCTAAAAATTAATTTTAACCTCAACTTTTTTTTTAATTTTCAGACTTACATCGGACCTGTGGTGATTTCCATAAATCCTTATAAAGAGTTGAATATTTACACCCCATCGGTAATAAAAGAGTACCAAAATAAACATTTCTTCGAGAATTCTCCACACGTGTAAGTTATTATCAAAAAATGTGTAATTTTTAGCGGTTTTTAATCCTTCATTGAGTCATAAAAGCAAGTTTCGAAACTATTATTTAATCTCAAAGGGAATTATTATTGTATAAGTTTAGATAATCATTCCAAAGCCTTAAATAAACGTATTGAAAAAATTTAGTGGCCAAAAATAAAGTTTACGATACTTTAAAGATAATTTTTAAAGGTATTTGATCGTAATCTAGATTAAATTGTTATCTAAAATAAACAATCTTTTTTTTTTAACAATGATTGACGATTTCCTTGAATTTAGAGTATAAGTTTTTTAAAATTTTTCGTTTAAAATGAGTTTTTTTCATTGTGATTTGAAAAAAATTAAAGTTGGTTAAAAATTTTTTTTTAATTCTTAAAGTTTATTAAAAATCCTTTAATTTGATACCAAACATGACTATATTTCGATTAAAAATAAAAAAGTTAGGTTAATTTTTATTTTTTCAAGTTGGCAATATTGGTAATTTAAAATTTTTTTTTTAAGATTCTTAAAGTTCGTTAAAAATCCTTTTATTTGAGTACAAACATGACATATCTACGATTAAAAATAAGAAAGTTACAACGTTTTAAAAATTTTCAAGATGGCGGAGCATCTACATTAAAAAATTGAATATCTGAAAAATTATTTAAGTTAGATATGTTATGTTGGTACTCAAACTAAAGGAAATTTAGTTTTTTATCTTTTGTTTTAAAAATTTTCAAGATGGCGGATCATCAAAAATTAAAAAAATTGATATCTCAAAAACTATTTATGTAAGATATGTCATGTTTGTACTCAAATGAAAGGAAATTTAATTTTCTATCTTTTGTTTTAAAAGATAATTGACATTTTTTGTAAAAATTCTTAAAAATCATAAAAAATCCTTTAATTTGATACCAAACATGACTATATTTGGATTAAAAGTAAAAGAGTTAGGTTAATTTTTTAATTTTCAAGTTGGCAATTTGAACATTTTGATATTTTTTGTTAAAATTCTTAAAAATCATAAAAAAATCCTTTAATTTGAGTACAAACATGACATATTTATGATAAAAAATAAAAAGGCTAAGTTAATTTTTAAATTTTCAAGATGGCGCTTTGAAAAATTTGACAGTTCTTGTAAACATTCTTAATAATTACAAAAAATCCTTTAATTTGATACCAAATACGACTAAAATGGGATTAAAAATAAAAAAGTTAGGTTAATTTTTTGAATTTTTAAGTTGGCAATTTGAAGAATTTGATTTTTTTGTATAAATTCTTAAAAATCATAAAAAATCCTTTAATTTGATACCAAACATGACATATCTATGATAAAAAATAAAAGGGCTAAGTTAATTTTTAAATTTTCAAGATGGCGCTTTGAAAAATTTGATAGTTTTTGTAAAAATTCTTAATAATTACAAAAAATCCTTTATTTTGATACCAAACATGAATAAAATCGGATCAAAAATAAAATAGTTAGGTTATTTTTGACATTTCCAAGATGGCCGCCATTCAATTGTTTTTTTAAGTAAAAAAATGGTTATATCTTTGTAAGTATAGAAGGTAGAGATAAGTCGTGTTTGGTATCAAATGAAAGGATTTTTAATGTTCTTTAATAATTTTGAAAAAAAAGATAAAGATGGCGCTTATCGATTGTTGAAATCTTGATATCTCGGAAAGTATTTAACCTAGATATGTCATGTTTGTACTCAAATTAAAGGAAATTTAATTTCCTATTCATTTTTAATAATATTTTTTAAGATGGCGATTTTCAATTGTTTTTAAGATGAAAAATCGTTATATTTCGAAAAGTATTAAAGATAGATATGTCATGTTTGTACTCAAATTAAAGCAAATTTAATTCTCTAATCGTTTTTAAAGTTAATTTTATTATAAAATTAATTTTGATGTTTTATATTATTAAAAATTATCTTTTTTTGTAGGTTTGCCGTAACAGATTCTGCTTATACGTCTTTAAAAGAAGAAAATAGTGATCAATGTATATTAATATCAGGTAATATTTAATTATTTTCCCTTTTGTTTTGTTAAAACTTGATTATTTAAGGTGAGTCCGGATCTGGAAAAACGGAAGCCTCAAAAAAAATCCTCCAATACATAGCCGAAGTAACCGATCATCAGGGCGAAGTGGAAAGGGTCAAGGACAAGCTGTTACAGTCGAATCCGGTCTTGGAGGCTTTCGGAAACGCCAAAACGAATCGCAATGACAATTCCAGTCGGTTCGGGAAATATATGGACGTTCAATTTAACGTCTTGGTAATTAAAAAAACAATTTGTTAATTTATTTAACATTTTGTTTGTAATAACTCCCTCTAAACATCTTTTTTTAATTATTTAGGGTTCCCCAGTTGGAGGTGAAATCCTCAGCTACCTTCTTGAAAAAAGCCGAGTGATTTATCAAGTACCTGGAGAAAGAAACTTCCACATTTTTTATCAGTTATTAACCGGCGCATCGGATTCTGAACTCGAAAGTTTACTTTTAAAGCGATCCACGAAGGAATATTATTACCTACGCGACGAAGTAAGGATTAAATTTTAATATGAAAGTCAAGTCCGGATCTGTTGTTTAAACGTCAATTTTGACAGTTAATTAATCCAACTTTTTTAAAAATTTTGACCAACTTTAAAAAAATCCCCCAGACTTTATTTATGGAGATTAAGAAATGATTTTTGTTTTAAATGAAACTTAAAACATTCTAGTTTTAGTTAAAAAAGACCGATTTATTCTAAATATTACCAAAAAATTTAAACAAATTTTCAAAGTTGGTAAAAATTTTTGACGGTTAACTAACCCAACTTTTTAAGAAAATTTGACCATTTAAAAAAAATCCCCCAGACTTTGTTTATTGAGATTAAGAAATGATTTTTGTTTTAAATGAAACTTAAAACATTCTAGTTTTAATTAAAAAAGATTGATTTATTCTAAATATTACCAAAAAATTTAAAAGAATTTTCAAAGTTGGTAAAAATTTTTGACGAGTAACTAACCCAACTTTTTAAAAAAACTGACCAACTTTAAAAAGTCCCCCAGACTTTATTTATTAAGATTAAAAAATGATTTCAGTTTTAAATGAAAGATAAAACATTCTAGTTTTAACTAAAAAAGACCGATTTATTCCAAATATTACCAAAAAATTTAAAAAAATTTTCAAAGTTGGTAAAAATTTTTGACGGTTAACTAACCCAACTTTTTAAGAAAATTTGACCATTTAAAAAAAATCCCCAAGACTTTATTTATTAATATTAAGAAATGATTTTTGTTTTAAATGAAGGATAAAATATTCTAGTTTTAATTAAAAAAGACTGATTTATTCTAAATATTACCAAAAAATTTAAAAAAATTTTCAAAGTTGGTAAAAATTTTTGACGGTTAACTAATCCAACTTTTTAAGAAAATTTGACCATTTAAAAAAAATCCCCCAGACTTTATTTATTTAGATTAAGAAATGATTTTTATTTTAAATGAAACTTAAAACATTCTAGTTTTAATTTAAAAAGACCGATTTATTCTAAATATTACCAAAAAATTTAAAAAAATTTTCAAAGTTGGTAAAAATTTTTGACGGGTAACTAACCCAACTTTTTAAGAAAATTTGACCATTAAAAAAAAATCCCCCAGACTTTATTTATTGAGATTAAGAAATGATTTTTGTTTTAAATGAAACTTAAAACATTCTAGTTTTAACTAAAAAAGACCGATTTATTCCAAATATTACCAAAAAATTTAAAAAAATTTTCAAAGTTGGTAAAAATTTTTGACGGGTAACTAACCCAACTTTAAAAAAAACTGACCAACTTTAAAAAATCCCCCAGACTTTATTTATTAAGATTAAGAAATGATTTTTGTTTTATATGAAAGATAAAAGATTCTAGTTTTAATTAAAAAAGACCGATTTATTCTAAATATTACCAAAAAATTTAAAAAAATTTTCAAAGTTGGTAAAAATTTTTGACGGTTAACTAACCCAACTTTTTAAGAAAATTTGACCATTTAAAAAAAATCCCCCAGACTTTATTTATTGAGATTAAGAAATGATTTTTATTTTAAATGAAAGATAAAACATTCTAGTTTTATGTAAAAAAGACCGATTTATTCTAAATATTACCAAAAAAATTAAAAAAATTTTCAAAGTTAGTAAAAATTTTTGACACTTAACTAACCTAATTTTTTTTAATAACCTCCAACTTTAAAAAATCCCCCAGACTTTATTTATTAAGATTAAGAAATGATTTTAGTTTTAAATGAAAGATAAAAGATTCTAGTTTTATGTAAAAAAGACCGATTTATTCTAAATATTATCAAAAAATTTAAAAAAAATTTCAAAGTTGGTGAAAATTTTTGACAGTTAAAAAAAATTAATTTTTTTTTTATTTTTAAGGAAAGTTCTCAAGTTGACTCAATAGACGATAAAAAAGCTTACGAAGAAGTTCGTAAAGCTTTAACAACAACCGAATTTTCACCTGAAGAACAATCCTCAATGTTTAAAATCGTCGCTAGTATTTTACACCTTGGAAATGTTATTTTTAACGAAGACGAGGGTAAAATAAAAGTATCCAAAATGACTCCAATCGAGAATATTTGCAAATTAATCGAATGCGATCCCGAAAAACTAGTTCATTCGCTTACTCATCGAACTAGAGAAGCTAGAGGAGACGTTGTCGTTTCTCCTTTGGATAAAGAAATGTCCATTTATGCCAGAGACGCCTTAGCTAAAGCGATTTACGATCGACTTTTCAGTTGGTTAGTTTTCAGACTAAACGATTCGTTAAAAACCGACGACACGAGGAGAATTAGAGTGATGGGAATATTAGATATTTACGGATTTGAAGTTTTTCAAAAGAATAGTTTTGAACAGCTTTGTATAAATTTCTGTAACGAAAAGCTTCAACAGTTATTTATCGAACTTACTTTACGTTCGGAACAAGAAGAATACTTAAAGGAGGGTATTGAATGGCAACACGTTGAGTATTTTGATAATAAAGTTATTTGTGATCTAATCGAAGAAAGACATAAAGGTAATTTTTAGGTTAGGATTTAATTTTAACATTTTTAGATTAGAATTTCTTAAAAAAATCGATTAAAAAATCAAATGTGGTTTAATTTAAGTGTAAACACAACTTAATTTTTTTTAATTATTAAAAAGGATTAAAAATCCTTTAATTTAAGTACAAACATGATATATTTATCTTAAATACTTATTGAGATATAACGATTTTTAACTTTAAAAACAATTGAAAACCGCCATCTTAAAAAATTTTATTAAAAACGAATAGAGAATTAAATTTCCTTTAATTTGAGTACAAACATGACATATCTACCTTTAATAGTTTTTGAGATATTCAACTTTTTAATTTTATTGATCCGCCATCTTGGATTTCTTTCAAACGTTGTAACTTTCTTATTTTTAATGCTATCTTAGTCACGTTTGGACTCAAATTAAAGGATTTTTTATCCTCTTTAAGAATATTTATAAAAAATTGCAAAATTTTCAAATTGCCAACTTAAAAATTTTTAAAACGTTGCAACTTCCTTATTTTTTATCCAAACCTAGACGTGTTTGTACTTAAATTAAAGGATTTTTTATGATTTTTAAGAATATTAAAAAATTTAAAGCGATTTTTAACCTTTGGCAAAAATTATTTAATAATTTATCACCTTTTTTTAACATAACCTAAAAAATTTTTTTTAAACATCCTAATTTTTAAAAATTATTAAAGAGAATTAAAAATCTTTTAATTTGAGTACAAACATGACATATCTAGCTTTAATACTTTTTGAGATATTCAATTTTTTAATTTTGATGATCCGCCATTTTGAAAATTTAAAAAATTTTTGCAAAAAATGATAGAAAAGTAAATTTCCTTTAGTTTGAGTACAAACATGACATATCTACCTTAAATAGTTTTTAAGATATTCAATTTTTTTAATTTTGATGATCCGCCATCTTGAAAATTAAAAAAATTTTTAAAAATTTTAAAACAAAAGATAAAAAATTAAATTTCCTTTAGTTTGAGTACCAACATGGCATATCTAACTTAAAATTTTTTTAAGATATTCAATTTTTTAATTTTGATGATCCGCCATCTTGAAAATTTTTAAACCATTGTAACTTGGTTATTTTTAATCGTAGATATGTCATGTTTGTACTCAAATAAAACGGTTTTTAATAAACTTTAAGATTTTTTAAGAAAATTTCCAATTACCAATGTTGCCATCTTGAAAAAATAAAAATTAACCTAACTTTTTTATTTTTTATCGCAGATATGTCATGTTTGTACTCAAATAAAAGGATTTTTAACGAACTTTAAGAATTTTTAAGAAAAATTTTAAATTACCATTGTTGCCATCTTGAAAAAATAGAAATTAACCTAACTATTGTATTTTCTATCGTAAATATGTCGTGTTTGTACTCAAATAAAAAGATTTTTAATGAACTTTAAGAATCTTTAAGAAAAATTTTAAATTACCAATGTTGCCAACTTGAAAAAATAAAAATTAACCTAAGTTTTTTATTTTTAATCATAAATATGTCATGTTTGGTATCAAATTAAAGGATTTTTAATCATCTTTAAGAATTTTTAAAAATTTAAATCATTTTTAATTATTACAAAAAAAATTATTTGTGTAAATTGACTTTAATTCGTATTTTTTTAGGTATTATTGCATTAATGGACGAAGAATGTTTAAGACCAGGGGAGCCAACCGATAAAACTTTATTAGCAAAGATGAATATTAACTTAGGCGGTCATGATCATTATTTATGTCATCAAAAAGCCGATATTCAAACTCAAAAAGTCATGGGAAGAGATGTAAGTATTTAAAAACTTTAAAAAATAAATAAGGAATTAAATTTCTTTTAATTTAAGTACAAATACAATCCATCTAATTGAAATACTTTAAGAAATATTAATTTTTTTTAACATAACCTCAACATTTTTATTTAAAATATAAAAATTTTTTGGAAATGTTTCAAAATTATTAAAAAGCATTATAAATCCTTTAATTTGAGTACAAACACGCCATATTTAACTTTAATAGTTAAAAAGTTATTCAAATTTTTGATTTTTTAAATAATAAATAAGCGCCATCTTTAAATTTTTTTGGAGATTATTAAAGAACATTAAAAATCCTTTAATTTGATACCAAACATGACATATTTATCTTTTATACTTCAAAAGATATAGCAATTTTTAATTTAAAAAACAATTGAATGTCGGCCATCTTGAAAATTTAAACACTAACCTAACTTTTTTGTTTTTTATCCGAATATAGTCGTGTTTGGTATCAAATTAAAGGATTTTTTGTGACATTTAAGAATTTTTAATAAAAATTTTAGTTTGTTTAAGTTGCCATCTTGAAAATTAAAAAATTAACCTAACTTTTTTATTTTTAATACAAATATAGTCGTGTTTGGTATCAAATTAAAGGATTTTTGATGAATTTTAAAAATTTTAATTTTTTTAAAATAATTTAAAATTTTTTTTTAAATAATTTTAAAAAAAATTTTAAATAACCTCAAAATTTTCCTTTAAAACTTCATATCTTCTTTATTTTTAACCCGACTTTTATTGTATTTGGATTTAAATTAAAGGATTTTTAATGATTTTTAAAAATAATTAAAAATTTTAACTAAAAATTAATTTTTTCTCTCTTAGGAATTTAGATTACAACATTATGCGGGTCCAGTAACCTACAATGTAACATCATTCATCGATAAAAACAACGATTTACTCTTTAGGGACTTAAAAGAAGCTATGACAAACTCCAAAAATGAAATAGTCAGTTCTTTGTTCCCCGAAAGCGAATTGAATTCAAAAAAACGTCCCGATACAGCAATCACACAATTTAAAAACTCCTTAAATAATTTAATGGCGATTTTAAGGACGAAAGAACCGAGTTACGTTCGTTGTATTAAACCGAACGATTATAAAAGATCGGGAGTCTTTGACGTTGATTTGGTGAGACATCAGGTGAAGTATCTCGGTTTGATGGAGAATTTACGCGTTCGCAGAGCTGGATTTGCTTATAGAAGAGCGTACGAGTTGTTTTTAAAACGTTACAAATGTTTAGCGCCGATAACTTGGCCGAATTATCGCGGACCGGCTAAGGAAGGTGTTCAAGAATTGGTTGCTTGCTTAGGTTACGATCGTGAAGATTACAGGATGGGAAAGTGAGTTGGAAATTAAATTTTCTTCAATTTGAGTACAAACATGACATATTTATCTTCAAAACTTTCTAAAATATACAAATTTTTTACTTTAAAAAGAATTGAAAACCGGCCATCTTGAAAATTTTTAATTTAATGGATAGAGAATTAAATTTGCTTTAATTTGAGTACAAACATGACATATCTAACTTAAATAGTTTTTGAGATATTCAATTTTTTTCATTTTTGATGATCCGCCATCTTGAAAATTTTAAAAATTAAAAAAAAAAGATAGAAAATTAAATTTCCTTTAGTTTGAGGACCAACATGACATATCTAACTTAAATAGTTTTTGAGATATTCAATTTTTTAATTTTTGATGATCCGCCATCTTGAAAATTTTTAAAACAAAAGATAAAAAATTAAATTTCCTTTAGTTTGAGTATAAGAATGACATATCTAACTTAAATAGTTTTTGAGATATTCAATTTTTTAATTTTGATGATCCGCCATCTTGAAAATTTTTAAACCGTCGTAACTTGGTTATTTTTAATCGTAGATATGTCATGTTTGTACTCAAATAAAAGGATTTTTAATGGACTTTAAGAATATTCAATAAAATTTTTTAATTTATAAAGTTGCCATCTTGAAAAATAAAAAATAATCTAACTTTTTTATTTTTAATCATAGATATATCATGTTTGTACTCAAATAAAAGGACTTTTAATAAACTTTAAGAATATTCAATAAAATTTTTAAATTTATAAAGTCGCCACCTTGAAAAAATAAAAACTAACCTAACTTTTTTATTTTTTATCGTAGATATGTCGTGTTTGTACTCAAATTAAAGGATTTTTTATGCTTTTTAAGAATATCAAATCAAAATTTTGATTTTAATTGATATTTTTTAGGAATATTTAAAAATTTCGATTTTTTATTTTTTAATTAAATTTTTTTATTTTTATTTTTAATCAATTTTTTTTTATTTTCAGAACTAAAATATTTATTAGATTCCCCAAAACGTTATTTGAAACGGAAGACGCCTTCCAACATAAAAAACACGATATAGCGGCGATTATTCAATCCAAATACAAAGGTTTGTTACAAAGAAGGAAATACTTAAAAATGAGAGCTGCTGCGATCGTTATTGAAAAATGGGCGAGAAGGTTTTTGGCTCAAAGACAAGCGGAGAGAAGAAAAGCAGCCGTTTTGGTGATTAGAAAGTTTGTAAAAGGTTTTATAACGAGAAATGGTCCGGTTGATGATTGTAACAAAGATTTTGTTGAAATGGCTAAGAGAAATTGGTTGATTAGGTTATCGAAGAGTCTTCCTCAAAGTATTTTGAATAGAACTTGGCCTCCGTGTCCGTATAGTTGTAAAGAAGCTTCGGCTTACTTGGAAAAATTGTATGCCATTCATATGTCGAGAGTTTATCGGTTGAAATTAACTCCGGAGAGGAAGTTACAGTTTGAACAGAAGATTTTAGCTGAGAAATTATTTAAAGATAAGAAGAAAAGTTATAAAGCGAGTCTTCCTCATTGGTTTAAAACCGATCGGTTAACTGCTCCCGATGTTTCTATTGATAAGATTTTAGATGAAAAACAAAGAGTAAGATTTTTTTTTTTTTTTTAATTAAAATGTTTAAAATTAAAATTATTTTTTTTAAAAAGAAAGAAAGAACTTACTAAAATTTATAGTCTATATTTTAAAGGTTATGTTATGTTTATATTTTGGTTATGTTTTGCTTTCATCTGACTTTAATAGATGGCGTAAGCTTCACAGTTAAAATCCCTAGATTTATAAATCTAGGAACTTTTATTATAAAGAACATAACCTTAAAATTTCTTTAAAATTTGTTAAAATGTTTACTAATTTAATTCTTTTTTAGTATTGTTCACCAGTTTGGAAATACGATAGAAGAGGTTATAAAGAAAGAGATCGTATAATGATAATAACAAACACCTCGTTTTGTTTGATCGATCCGAAAAGTAATCCGATGAAAATGAAACATAAACTTCCGTTGGATAAATTGGAATTTATTGTTACCCCCGAATCGGATAATTTTCTCTTGGTGAAAATACCCGAGGAGTTAAAAAAGGCAGATAAGGGTGATTTAATATTAAAAGTGCCTCATTTAATCGAAGCGTTAACCTTGACGATTGATATAATTAAAAAACCGGGACAATTGACATTTACCCAAACTCCAACGTAAGTAAAAGAAAATGTTTTTCTAAAACTTTTAAGTCATTAGAAGATAAATCTTTTAATTTAAGTACAAAGACAACTGAACGTAACTTCAAAATTTTATCAAAAACATAACTTGGGTAATTTTAATCTGATTTTAGTTGAGTTTTGACTTAAATTAAATGATTTTTATGTTCTTTTTAAAACATTAAAAGGGTTTTTATTTGATTTTTGTTCTTTTTAGGATTGAATTTACAAAACCTGGTAAACCCGGAAAGATCGCTTTTAGTTTAGGAGCCGAGGAAAATATAACTAAAGATAAAAAGAGCGGCAATTTACTTATAATTAGTAGTAATCACTAATATAAAAGAATGTTTGTTTTATTTTTATTTTTTTTAAGTGCCATTTTGTTTCATATTTCGAGGGAATGAAAACGTATAAATTTATTATGTTATCGGTTATTATTGATTTTATTATCTAACTCAGCGGATGAAAGAAATTATGTTTATTTATATAAAAAGGTGGTTTAAGAGTATTTTTTGACACAAATTTAAAAAAGTTCCTAAAATTTATTTCAAATAGAAAAGTATTTATTATCTTTTTTTGAGTAAATTTTCTAAAATCTTAAAAAATTGATATATTTTTGAACCACCTTTGAAAAAATTTTATTTAAATATAATTATTTATGTGTTATAAAAATAAAGTTATAAACATTAAAATTTGTTTTTATTGTAAACTTTTTTATTAGTAAAAATTTCATTGGTAAAATCGGGAATTTAGTAATTTAAATTTCGAAAAAGAAAAATGAAATTTCAACACGATTTTTATATTATATCTAATAAAACCAAAAAATAGTCAGCTTCCCCTTTTTTAGCGCATTCTATATTGAATATTCAACTTCGAATGAAAATTTAAAACTCTTGGCGCCATCTGTTACAGAGTAGCCAAAGATTCGTAGGAAAAATTTGGTTTGGAATTCGGTTATTTAAAATTTTCATATTCGTCAAATTTTTAAAAATTTTTAAGTTGGACAAAGACGCGGTATGAAACTCAGCTATCAAAAATGAAAATACTTTGTTGAACATCAATTTTAATTCCGAGAAAATAAACTTTTTCAAATTCGATTTGCACAATTTTTAAAATAAAGTTAAATAAATAAAACATTAAAATTTCTTTTTATTGCAACTTTTATATTCCACAATTTCAATTTTTCTTTTTGTCATTTAACATATACATTTCATAGACTTATATACATATATATCTTCTTTTTTTTTTGTTGTTCTTTACACATATAGTACATCTTTGATCAACGAAAATAAATATTTAAAAAAATTTAAATAAGTACAATCTACATAGTTTTTTTTTTAAAGAAAACTTACGTTATTATCTAATATTAAGTACATACATAGATACTATCTTTTGGTAAACATTAAAAAACGTAACGTTTAAATTAAAAAAAGTGATAATAACGCTGGTCTGGAAGAATTTTTAAATAAATTTGTTTAAAAAGATTTAAAAATAAGAAATTAATTTGAAAATCAAATAGTAAATTAATTTTTTTTTTAATTTGAGTACAAATACCATATATCTAGCATAAATAGTTTCCGAGATATAACAATTTTTAACTTTAAAAATAATTGAAATAAGTAATTTTAAAAAATATTATTAAGAATGAATAGGAAATTAAATTTCCTTTAATTTAAGTACAAACATGACCTATTTATCTTAAATACTTTCCGAGATATAAAGATTTTTAATTTTAAAAACAATTGAAAAATCGCCATCTTGAAAAATATTGTTACAGATGAATAGGAAATTAAAAATTCTTTAATTTGAGTACAAACACGACCCATCCAAGTTAAATAGTTTCCGAGATATACAATTTTTTAATTTTTGATGATCCACCATTTTGAAAATTTTAAAAATTTTTAAAACAAAAGATAGAAAATGAAATTTCCTTTAATTTGAGTACAAACACGACATATCTATCTTTTATATTTCCAAAGATATAACAATTTTTAATTTTAAAAACAATTGAATGTCGGCTATTTTGAAAACTTTTAGGTTAAGGTAACTTCTTTATTTTTTATCCGAATATAACCGTGTTTGGTATCAAATTAAAGGATTTTTTATGTTCTTTAAGAATCTCTAAGAAAAATTTCAAATTTTTCAAGTTGCCATCTTGAAAATTGAAAAATTAACCCAACTTTTTTTATTTTTAATCGTAAATATATCATGTTGGTACTCAAATTAAAAGATTTTTAATGAACTTTAAGAATATTCAATAAAATTTTTAAATTTATAAAGTTGCCATTTTGAAAAAATAAAAACTAACCTAACTTTTTTATTTTTAATCATAGATATGTCATGTTTGTACTTAAATTAAAGGATTTTTAATGAATTTTAAGAATATTTAAGAAAAATTTTGAATTATTCAAATTGTCACTTTGAAAACTTAAAAATTAACTTAATTTTTAATTTGAAAATTTTAACATTTCAGACCAGCATTCAAATTTTACAACAAGCACCTAAAAACATTATTTCTTGCTTATATATTCTCTTTTTTGTTCCTACTTACATCACATTTTTGACATGGTAACATAGTAACGACTCCGATGATTGTAATCTATAACCGGATTCTCCATCAACTAACGATTTTATTACGAGTATTCAATAAACATCAAACTTTTCTTGTCTTCAAGCGTCAATAAATTTTTCCAATTTAAAAAAAATCCTATTAACGCTTCAAGAAAGAAAAAAATCGACATCTTTTTCTTTAAATTTAATTTAATTTAATTTTAAGTTAAGCTTAAGTTATGTTCACATTAGACGAGATGCGAGTTCAATCTGTCCGAGTAAAAAAACAAAAATAAATAAAAATTAATTTACTAGGAATGCTTCTAACGATAAAATCTTTTAAAATATCGAGTTTTCAATTTAAAAAAAAATTAAATTTAAATTTTTATTTTTAAGTTTTAAATTTTAAATTTTATCTTTAAATTGAATCAACCCGATATAAGTCAATAAATTAACAGAAATATATAAATTTATTATTTATATATGTATATATATAGTGTATATATAGATTATCTTTTCTTACAAATACAAAAATATAATCGCTATGTAAACTAGCAACAACTTTCACATCATAAAACCCAGTTTTTTTTATTGTTATTAATTTTTTCTTTTTCCATTTTATTTTCATTTTTTCTATATATATATTTTTTTTTTTCAATTTTAATTTAATCAAGTCATCCGGGCATTTGATTGCCGAGCTTTAGAAGATTTGTTTTTGGCAACGGATAACGTCTCATGCTTAAAGTTCTCTCCAACGGATCCTTTTCTTCAACCGGATTGTAAGAAGAAGCCCTTTTAGCGGATCTAAATAAAAAAAAATAAATTTTTTAGTTAAAAAAATAAACTTTTTAAATTAATAAAAAAATTTTTTTTTATTAAAAAAAAATTTTAATCTTTAAATTTAATTTTATTAAAAAGAGAATTAAATTTCCTTTAATTTAAGTACAAACATGACCTATTTATCTTAAATACTTTCTGAGATATAACAATTTTTAATTTTAAAAACAATTGAATGTCGGCCATCTTGAAAATTTTTAGGTTAAGGTAACTTTTTTATTTTTTATCCGAATATAGTCGTGTTTGGTGTCAAATTAAAGGATTTTTAATCAACTTTAAGAATTTTTAAATAATTTACAGTTTTATTTAGTTGTATTTTAAAAATTTATTTATTATGGATTTTATTTTTTTTTATTTTTATTAGTCAACGATTCAATTTAAGTTTTAAATTTTATTTTTTAATTTTATTTTACATTTTTATATTAAAATTTCAATTTTTATTTTTTTTTAAACAACATCAAGAGGGAAAAAGTGATAAAAAAGCTTTAAAAAGCAATCGGAAAAAAATCAAATAAAAAAGTGTTTAAAAAAAATTGTGCGAATAAGAAAAATAAATTTAATCCAAATTAAAATAATTTTTTTGTGCTTTAAAAGGTTGTTTTACTTTTTTTTATATACAGGTGTTCTAAAATTACACGATCATATACTACCGGGGCATTCTATATTAAAAAATAAAACTAATTTTTTATAAAATAATTTAAAAGGTTTAAATTTTAAGTCAGGAGAGTAAAAAAATTAATGTATAAAAAAAATTACATAAAGAAATAATCAAATAACCCCTTTTGACGAACGTCACTGATGAATTTTTACAAAATCAATATTACCAATGAATTTCTCTTAATTTTTTTTACCAGTATACCAATTTTTATTCATTTAATTCAAGCCATTTTCAAGATATTCCTAAAAAATCATTTTTGTGCTGCCCCCTTTAAAAATTCATAACTCCCTTAGGAAACATTTTTCAACTAATATTTATTAAAACTTTTCTTCTTATTTTTAAACGTAGAATACGCTGGTAAAATTTGATCATTTATTTTTTTGAACACCCTGTATATATAAATAATTTTTTTTTGATTCTAATGAAATAATTACCATTTGTAACTTTTTACCGGTTTTAATACGAACGTTATACGTGACTAATGTACACCTTGCGTTTCAAAAAGCCCGGGTTGCGGATCGGAGACGGGCTCGTTGTATCGTGACTGAAAAATCGATCAATAGTCACAGTCACAATTATTAAATCACTCAATTTCAATTTTAACTTAAGAAAATAATAAAAATTAAATCACCTTTAATTTAAATCCAAACATTATTTCACTTAAATACTTAAAAAATCATAATTACTGATTTTTTTTAACATAACCTCAAAATTTATTAAAAAAATTATATAACTTATTTATTTTTAATCCGATTTTAGTCATATTTGGACTTAAATTAAAGGATTTTTTATGAATTTTAAGAATATTTAAGAATTTTAGTTGAATACCTTCGTCTTCGTGAATTAGCTTGACCCGGTAATCCAAAATAACCTCTCGGAATCACCATCCTGGCGTTTCCTTGAGCCGGTCTGGATCCTCCGTGAGCTAACAAAGCGGTTAAATGAGCCGCGTAACCTTCCGTTAAAACGGTCGCTTGAGAATGTTGCTTTTTTGACGCTTTACCAACGATAAAAATCTGTTTCGGTTTTAATCCGATTGATGTGTACACAACGATATCTTTACTGCTTCCGTAAGCGCTTTGTATGACTACATTATGATACTAAAATTTATAAACATTAAAAAAAATTTCTTTATATTAATTAAAAAAACAGTTTACTTGTATTAAATTATTTAAATACGCCGTTTTATGTCCTAAAGGATCTGTTGATAAACCATCAGCGAATGAAACCAATCCGTGTGGGAAATTATGTTGCGATAACCAAGAAACAACTCGGTGATGTTGCATGTCCGGTCGACCAGTTGTATAAATTATTAAATATCCCAATTCTTGCCAATGACTATAAAAAAAATAAAAAACAACCATAAAAAACAACCATAGAAAATTCAATTTTCTTTCATTTAAATCAAAATACATCATATTTATCTTAAATATTAACGAAATTATGATTATTTTTTTTTTAACTACTTTAGTTTTATTTTTAGTATTTTTCTAAAAAAAAAAAATTTATTGTTCTTGGTGGAATTGATCAACATTTTGGTAACTTTGGAGGAAGCTTTACGAATTTAGTTTTTGGTGGAATTTTTTAAAAAATTGGTAAATTTTTGGTGGAATTTTTACAAATTTTATAAGTTTTTTGATGGAATTTAAAAAAAATTCATTATTTAAATATTTAAATAATTATAAAGTAAAATTAGGTAAAATTATTAAAAATTAACTTTGGTGGAATTTTTATGAATTTATTAAGTTTTGAATTTTCAAGGTTTTAGTTAATTTTTAATGAAATTGTTTCTAATTTGATTGATTTTTGGTGGAATTTTAAAAGAATTTGGACATTTTGGTGGAATTTTTAAAAAATTTGGTATGTTTTTGGTGGAATTATCAAAAATTTTAATAACATTGGTGAAATTTTTACGAATTTTATTCATTTCTGGTGAAATTTTAAAAAAATTCAGTACTTTTGGTACAATTCTTATGAATTTAGTAAATTTTTGACGAAATTTTTAAAAAATTCAGTATCTTTTTAATGGAATTATCAAAAATTTTAATAACATTGGTGGAATTTTTACGAATTTTATTCATTTCTGGTGGAATTTTAAAAAAATTCAGTACTTTTGGTAAAATTCTTACGAATTTAGGAAGTTTTTGGTGGAATTTTTAAAAAATTCAGTATGTTTTTGGTGGAATTATCAAAAATTTTGATAACATTGGTGGAATTTTTGCGAATTTTATTCATTTCTGGTGGAATTTTAAAAAAATTCAGTACTTTTGGTAAAATTCTTACGAATTTAGGAAGTTTTTGGTGGAATTTTTAAAAAATTCAGTATGTTTTTGATGGAATTATCAAAAATTTTAATAATATTGATGGAATTTTTGCGAATTTTATTCATTTCTGGTGGAATTTTAAAAAAATTCAGTGTTTTTGGTAAAATTCTTATGAATTTAGTAAGTTTTTGGTGAAATTTTTAAAAAATTCAGTATCTTTTTGATGGAATTATCTAAAATTTTAATAACATTGGTGGAATTTTTACGAATTTTATTCATTTCTGGTGGAATTTAAAAAAAATTCAGTATTTTTGGTAAAATTCTTATGAATTCAGTAAGCTTTTGGTGGAATTTTTTAAAAATTCAGTATGTTTTTGGTGGAATTATCATAAATTTTGATAACATTGGTGGAATTTTTGCGAATTTTATTCATTTCTGGTGGAATTTTTAAAAAAATTCAGTACTTTTGGTACAATTCTTATAAATTTAGTAAGTTTTTTGTGGAATTTTTAAGAACTTAGTACATTTTTGATGGAATTTTTAAAAATCTAAGCAATTTTTGATAAATTTTTTATTAATTTTAGCCATTTTTAGTAAAATTTTTTTAAAATCCATTAAAATTTTGGTGGAATTATCAAAAATATTGACAACTTTGGTGGAATTGTTAGGAATTTAATGAAGTTTTAGTAAAGTCAGTGACAAATTTTTCGTTTTTTTATTAATTTAGTAAATTTTAATAGAGTTTTAAATAATCTAATACATTTTTGGTGGAATTATCAAAAATTTTGATAACATTGATGGAATTTTTGTGAATTTTATTCATTTTTGATGGAATTTTTAAAAAATTCAGTGTTTTTGGTAAAATTCTTATGAATCTAGTAAGTTTTTGGTGGAATTTTTACAAATTGTATTAATTTTTGGTGGAATTTTTAAAAAATTCAGTATGTTTTTGGTGGAATTATCAAAAATTTTGATAACATTGGTGGAATTTTTATAAATTTTATTCATTTTTGATGGAATTTTTAAAAAATTCAGTTTGTTTTTGATGGAATTGTTAAAAAAGTTGATAACATTCAAGTTTTTAGTGAAAATTTTCCAATTTTATTAATTTTTTGTGGAATTTTTATAAAATTCAGTTTGTTTTTGATAGAATCGTTAAAAAAGTTGATAACTTTGGTGGAATTGTTAAAAATATTGGTAATTTTAGTAGAATTTTTATGAATTTGGTAAGTTTTTGGTGGTATTTTTTAAAAATCAGCAAGTTTTTGGTGGAATTGTTAAAAATGTTGGTAACTTTGGTAGAATTTTTACGAATATAGTAAGTTTTTTCAATTTTTACCAATTTTATTGATTTTGGGTGGAATTTTTAAAAAATTCACTGTTTTTAGTAGAATTGTCTCGAAATTTAATAATTTTTGGTGAAATTATATTCAAATTAACTAACTTTTATGGAATTTTTATTATTACTTTTTTATTTTTGTGGAATTTTTTTAAATTTAAGTGACATAACCTGAAATTTTTTTTTTTAAACGTCATAAATTTTATTTTTAAATGCTATAACGTTATTTTTAATCCAAATTTAGGCGTATTTTGACTCAAATTAAAGAATTTTTAATAAATTTTAAGATTTTTTTTAAATAATCTTTTAAGTTTAATTGACATAACCTCAATTTTTTTTTTCAAAAATGTCTAATTTCTTAGTAGTATTTAATAAATATAAGTTTTTGATCATTTGGTATATTTAATTAACTTAATTAACCTACCGAACAACATCAACAGCTCCGGCTCGTACTTTAGGATCTCTTCCGGTGACAGACATGCTAGCCGTAAAAGATCCGTCAATGCTAAACACCACGCACTCTGTTTTCGGAGGAACAACAGCCATGAAGAAGTCTACGGAAGTGTGATCACCTCTCACAACCATCTAAAATGTTAAAAATAAACAACAACAAGATAAAAAAATTCCTTATTTAATCTTAATTAATAAAATATGTGAATAAATAAGTAAATAAAAACCAATCTGTCAAAAACTTCACAAACTAAACCAAAACATTATGAAGGTAGTTAAAAACAACCTAAGAAAAATAAAAGTAACTAATGATTTTACAAACGCGAACTTAAAATAATTAAAAAAAATATAATATGATAAAATTAATTAAAAAATTGATGTTTTAAATAAATAAAATCGTTTTTAAAGTTAGTTTATACAAATTAAATAATTAAAAATAAAAAATATAAATTAAATGAAATTATTGGAGAATTTTAATGCCAACCCAAAAAAACAAAATTACTAACTTAAAAATGAAGATTAAAATCTAAATTATTGGTAATTAATTTAATGTTTTTAATTAAATTGATATAAAACGACATTTATAATTAGATATTTATACTTTTAAACATATTTAAATTGAAAACTTTCAAAAATAAGAAAAATATCAGTTGACAGTAAAGTCAAACGCTGACAGCAAAATCAAGCTTTAACATAACCAACAATCTTAACTCAATCCAACTAAGATTTTTCCAGTTTTCAATCTCAATTCATTCAGGTAAGTTTAAAAATTAATAAAAATGTTATTAAAAATCAAAATTCTTTCTATTTAAATTAAAACACGACTAAAATCGGTTAAAAAATAACCAAGTTATGACATACTTAAAAAAAAATTTTAGGTTATGTTATTAAAAAATTAAAAATCTTTCTACTTTCTAAAGTATTTCAATTAAATAAGTCGTGGTTTATTTAAATTAAAAGAAAATTTAATCTTTTAGTTGATTTTAGGTAGATATTTTTGATTTAAATGAATACCTTGATCGGATAAAGTCCGTAACCCAAAGAAATATCTTCGGGGAAAGTATAGGAAACCCTTCCAGTCTTATCGGTAACTTCAGTAGCTACGTACGACCATTCGCCGTTAGGAACTTCTCTCATCACATGTATATCCACCTTTTCTCCCGTTAAAGTGATCATATCGAGCGGTCCGTACATAAACCGGGCGATTATTGTTTGCGGAAGTCCTTCTTTTACGATTACATCATTAGCTCGATGATTTGCTGCAACATTCTATTAAAAACCAAACATAAAACAACCAATTTATTATAATTTTAAATAAAATCTTTTAAAAAAATAACTAAAATTCTTAAAAAAAGCAAAAAAAATTAACACCTTTAATTTAACGGAAGTTCTTTTTCTTATCCACTTCTCCCTAGGTTGTCCAGGTCTAAAACTAGTCTCTCTATCTTCAATTCCGGCAATAGGAAGACCTTCGCAAGAACCGACTTGTCTTAGAATGAAAGCTATGACATCGCTGCTCTCCCAAAAGCTTGCGTGTAACAAATGGGGTAAAGCGTGGGTCGGAAAGTTGGATAAACCTTCCGGACAATAGAGGGCGTAATCCATACGTTTATTTCCCCACCATTTTTGTTGAACTAAACAAAAAGAAAATGATAGTAAACAAAAATATTTTAGAATTTTATTAAAAAAAGAAGAGAAAATGATTTTACATAAAAAATAATTTAATAAATTATTAAAAAATTTAATTTCCTTTCATTTAAGTACAAACATGATATATCTAGCTTTAATAGTTTCCAAAATACAACAATTTTTAGTATAAAAAAACAATTGACAGTCGCCATTTTGAAATTTTTTTATAAATTATTAAAAAGCGTTCAAAATCTTTTAATTTGATACCCAACATGACATATCTAGCTTTAATACTTTCAAAATTATCAACAATTTTAACTTAAAAAAACAATTGACATCCACCATTTTAAAAAAAATTTTTAGAAATTATTAAAAACCATTCAAAATTCTTCAATTTGATGCCAAATATGACTATATTCGGATAAAAAACAAAAAAGTTAGGTTAATTTTTTAATTTTCAAGATGGCGGACTTTAAAAAAATTATTTTTTTTTCAAAATTTTTAAAGATAACAAAAAATCCTTTAATTTGATACCAAACACGGCATACAAACGAAAAAAACCAAAAAAGTTAGGTTAATTTTTTAATTTTCAAAATGGCCGACTTTAAAATTTTTTATATATTCTTAAAGATCTTTTAAATTTTTTTAATTTGATACCAATCACGACTGTATTCGGATAAAAAACAAGAAAGTTAGGTTAGTTTAAAAATTTTTAAGATGGCGGATCATCAATTGTTTTTTAAATAAAAAATGACTATACCTTTGGAAATATAAAAGATAAATATATCATGTTTGGCATTAAATTAAAGGATTTTAAAGATCTTTAAGAATATTAAAAAAAAATTAAAGATGGCGCTTTTTGATTATTTTTAAATTCAAAAATCTTAAAGATTTGAAATGCTTATTAAAAATTCCTAAAGTTTACAAAAAATCCTTTAATTTGATACCAAACACGACCATATTCGGATAAAAAATAAGAAAGTTAGGTTAGTTTAAAAATTTTCAAGATGGCGGATCATCAATTGTTTTTTAAATAAAAAATAACTATATCTTTGGAAGTATAAAAGATAGATATGTCGTGTTTGTACTCAAATTAAAGAACTTTTAACGATCTTTAATAATTTTCAAAAAAATTTTAAGATGGCGCTTATCGATTATTTTTAAACACAAAAATTTTACTAAATTTGAAATTTTTCTTAAAAATTGTTAAAGTTTACAGAAAATCCTTTAATTTCATACCAAACATGACATATCTAGCTTTAATATTTTCAAAATTATCAACAATTTTAACTTAAAAAAACAATTAACGATCGCCATCTTGAATTTTTTTTTTTTAATTATTAAATATTATCAAAAACCCTTTCATTTGATACCAAACATGACATATCTAGCCTTAATGTTCTCAAAGTTATGAACAATTCTAACCTAAAAAACAATTGAAAAGCCGCCATCTTGTATTTTTTAGAAATTATTAAAGACCATCATAAACCCTTTAATTTGATACCAAAGATGACATATCTAGCTGTAATACTATCAATGTTATAAAGAATTCTAACCTAAAAAACAATTGAAAAGCCGCCATCTTGAAAAATGTTTAAACGACGATAACCTCCTTATTTTTTATCGTAGCTAGGTCGTGTTTGTACTCAAATTAAAGAACTTTTAACGATCTTTAATAATTTTCAAAAAAATTTAAAGATGGCGCTTATCGATTATTTTTAAACACAAAAATTTTATTAAATTTGAAATTTTTTCTTAAAAATTCTTAAAGTTTGCAAAAAATCCTTTAATTTGATACCAAACATGACATATCTAGCTTTAATACTTTCAAAATTATCAATAATTCTAACCTAAAAAACAATTGAGGGCCGCCATCTTGAAATTTTTTTACAAATTATTAAAGATTATCAAAAATTCTTTCATTTGATACCAAACACAACATATCTATCATTAATACTTTCAAAGTTACAAACAATCCTAACCTAAAAAACAATTGAAAAGCCGCCATCTTGAAAATCTTTAAACGACAATAACTTCCTTATGTTTAATCGTAGATAGGTCGTGTTTGTACTCAAATTAAAGGATTTTTTTTTTTTGATTTTTAGAAATCTTTACGAAAAATTTCAAATTATCCAAATCGCCATCTCGGAAACTTAAAAACTAACCTAACTTTTTTATTTTTAATCGTAAATATGTCATGTTTGTACTCAAATTAAAGGATTTTTTGCAATCTTTAAGAATCTTTAAGAAAAATTTTAAATTATCCAAATCGCCATCTTGAAAACTTAAAAACTAACCTAACTTTTTTATTTTGAATCGTAAATATATCATGTTTGTACTCAAATTAAAGGATTTTTTACAATTGTTAAGAATTTTAAAGAAAAATTTCAAATTATCCAAATCGCCATCTTGAAAACTTAAAAACTAACCTTTTTTATTTTTAATTGAAACTATGTCATGCTTATACTCAAATTAAAAGATTTTTAATGGTCTTTAAGAATATTTAAAATTTTCATTTGATTTTTAACTTTTTAAACAATCAATTTTTAAAAAATCAAATTTCTTTGTAACTTTCAAGATTTTTTTTTTAAGTTTTAAGATTTTTTTTTTAATTTTTAGATTTTTTTTAAGTTTAAATTTTTTTTAAGCTTACCAACAATTTTTAATGATACTTACGAGAATTAACCGCTAAAAGTGGAAGTTCCTCATTAATTCCTGACACAGTACTTTGTAAAGACACCTCCGATAAACGTCTCGGTTGCATATCGGTAAAAACTTGAGGGTTAGATTGCAAAACCTCAACTAAAAATCACACAAATCACTTTTAGAATTAAAATTTACATTTATTATACCTAAATAAGTACCTAGATGATAAGGTTGACCGTCCCCGAGCGGATACTTAGCATATCTGGGGACGTTTACCGGTGGTAACATTGAAAATCTGGCTGATAAAAGGGGTTCTAAACGAGATGCAACCGGATCGCTCGGATGAAACATATTATAAATCTGATTGCAAGCTGGACGGTTAATATTATTACTATTTTTATCCTCAACGGATGAAGAAATCTTCCGGTAAGCGAGTACCAAAGCCAAAGGACTTCCAAACATGAAAAAATCACTAACTTCAAAATCAAATTTTATGTGGTGATCGCATGATGACGATCGTCTTCTAGGAGATGGCGCTACTAAATGTCCACCGATATCATTTATCTGAATATTATCTAAATTCTTAGTATCTGTATCTAAAATACTATTTTCACTTCCGTGTCGAGAGAAATTTAACTTAGTCGTCCGTGAGAGGGCGTCGTAAGCTAATATTGAACCCATTGAATCCGATACTATACATATTTGTCCGGTAAATCCTCTACCTTCCTCGGATTTTAAAAATTCTTGATAAACATTATTCGCTGTTGTTATAACCTTAGTTATATTATCTTGATAATCGGTTGTAGACGTCGCCAAGAGAGGTACAGCTCCGATTGGAATTGAATCGTGAGTTATTTGAGGTGCATCGGTACATGAAGGTGATATATCGAAACTATACGGACTTAAACTATAAAAAAATAAAATAAGTAAACTTAATTTTAGTTTATTTTAGTTACAAATACGACTTTTCTAACTTAATTACTTTAAAAAATTAAAAAAGTTTAAAGTTTTGTTAACATAACCTTAAATTTTTTTAAAAAACGTCATAACTTGGTTATTTTTTATCCGATTTTAGTCGTATTTGAACTAAATTAATTAATTTTTAATCGCTTTTAAGATTTTTTATTAATTTTAAACCTTAAAAGTAATTTTATACCAACCTAGATAAAATACCAAGTCCTTCCGTACAAATCGAAGGACACGGAACCAACTTAATAACCATATGGCCGATTAATGATGGGTAATGTTGTCTCATAACTGATTCGAAAGCACCTCTAAAAGTGGTACAATCGGATTTTTTTGATGTCATATCGGCGTTTGTATCTAAAAAAAATAAGTTATAATTAATAAAATGTTAATTGAAAAAATTTTAGTCGTTTTTTGTTAGTATTTATTAATATTTGGTTTGAAAAAGGTAAATTAATCACCTAAAATGCTTCCTGAATGGAATACAAGTAACAATACTGTTGTTGTACAAGGAACGTGAGCCGGCGAAGCACCCGGTGATTCCGGACAGCCTATATCCAAGGAATTTACCTTCCCGCGTTGTTGGAGAATCTTTCTAGAACCTCTTTCGCTTGCAACTCTTTGTAAAAATGCAGCGGAAAATATACTATCATCTAGAAAAATAAAAATGTTAAAAAATTTTTCATTTGGAGGAAGTAATTTATAAATAAAGTAAAAATAAATAAAAAAATAATATAAAATTTATTAAAATTCTTAAAGACTTTTAAAAAACCTTTAATTTAAGTACAAACATGACGTATTTACGATAAAAAACCAAAAAGTTAGGTTAGTTTTAAAATTTTCAATATGGCGGTTAGAAAAATTTAAAATTTTTATTAAAGATTTTTAAAGGTCTTTCAAAATCCTTTAATTTGAGTATAAACACACAAACATATTCCAATAAAAAACAAAAAAGTTAACTTAATTTTTAATTTTTCAAGATGGCGATCTAGAAAATTTGAAATTTTTCTTTAAAATTCTTAAAAATCGTAAAAAATCCTTTAATTTGATACCAAACACGACTATATTCGGATAAAAACAAAAAAGTTAGGTTATTTTTAAAATTTCCAAGATGGCCGACCTTCAATTGTTTTTTAAACTAAAAATTGATATATCTTTGGAAGTATAAAAGGTAGATATGTCGTGTTTGGTATCAAATTAAAGAATTTTTAACGATCTTTAATAATTTCTAAAAATTTTTAAAGATGGAACTTGTTGATTGTTTTTGAATCATAAAATTTGAAATTTTTTTAAAAGATTCTTCAAAATCGTAAAAAATCCTTTAATTTGAGTACAAACACGACCTATCTACGATTAAAAATAAAAAAGTTAGGTTAGTTTTTAAGTTTTCAAGATGGCGATTTGGATAATTTGAAAATTTTCTTAAAGATTCGTAAAAATCGCAAAAAATCCTTTAATTTGAGTACAAACACGACCTGTCTACGATTAAACATAAGGAAGTTAATTTAATTTTTAATTTTTCAAGATGACGATTTAAACAATTTGAAATTTTTTTAAAGATTCTTAAAAATCGTAAAAAATCCTTTAATTTGATACCAAACCCGACTATATTCAGATAAAAAACAAAAAAGTTAGGTTATTTTTAAAATTTCCAAGATGGCCGACATTTAATTGTTTTTTTAACCTAAAAATCGATATATCTTTGGAAGTATAAAAGGTAGATATGTCGTGTTTGGTATCAAATTAAAGGATTTTTAACGATCTTTAATAATTTTCAAAAAATTTTAAAGATGGCGCTTATTGATTGTTTTTGAAGCAAAAAATTTTATTAAATTTGAAATTTTTTTTAAAGATTTTTAAAAATCGTAAAAAATCCTTTAATTTGATACCAAACATGACTATATTCCAATAAAAAATAAAAAAGTAAATTTAATTTTTAATTCTTTAAGTTGGCGATGTAGAAAATTTGAAAATTTTGTTAAAGATTCTTAAAAATCGTAAAAAATCTTTTAATTTGATACCAAACACGACTATATTCGGATAAAAAACAAAAAAGTTAGGTTATCTTTAAAATTTCCAAGATGGCCGACATTCAATTGTTTCTTTAAGTTAAAAATCGATATATCTTCGGAAGTATAAAAGATAGATATATCGTATTTGGTATCAAATTGAAAGATTTCTAACGATCTTTAATAATTTCCAAAAAATTTTAAAGATGGCGATTGTTTTTGAATAAAAAAATTTTATTAAATTTGATTTTTTTTAAGATTTTTAAAGATCACAACAAATCTTTTAATTTGATACCAAACATGACTAGGATAGCATTAAAAATAAGAAAGTTACAACGTTTTAAAAAAACTCCAAGATGGCGGACCAACAAAATTAAAAATTGAAGTATCTCAAAAAGTATTTAAGCTAGATACGTCATGTTTGTACTCAAATTAAAGGAAATTAAATTTTCTATCTTTTGTTTTAAATTTTTTTTTAATTTTCAAAATGGCGGATCAACAAAAATTAAAAAATTGAATATCTCGAAAAGTGTTAAAGTTAGATATGTCGTGTTTGTACTCAAATTAAAGGAAATTAAATTTTCTATTCATTTTTGATGAAATTTTTTAAAATGGCGACCATTTTTGTTTTTAGGTGAAAAATTATTATATTTCGGAAATTGTTTAAGTTAGATATATCATGTTTGTACTCAAATTAAAGGTTTTTTAACGGTCTTTAATAATTTTCAAAAATTTTTAAAGATGGCGCTTATCGATTGTTTATAAACTTAAAAAATCTTAGTAATTTCTAAAGTATTTGAGATAAACCCATCGTGTTTGTACTCAAATTAAAGAAAATTAATTTTTTTAATAATTTCTAATATTTAATTTAATTTTTTTACAAAAAAATTAATCGTCACATCCCAAAATGATATTAAAATTTACCATTTTGATCACCAACATATGTAGGTGAAGCTGTATCATCATCTTCATTTAATAATTCTAAAGAACTCCATTTGGCAAGTGAGGAAGGTTCACCGGAGTCACCTAAACAGTCGAAAAATTCATCTTCATCCGAATCCGAGTCCGAATCTCTCCCCAAACTCTCAATTCTCCAATTAGCCGCTTGTATATCGAAACTTTTAACCGAAGTACAAGTCGGAGAATTCATATTAGCCGATTCTTGACAATTTTCATCGCTTTGTTCTTCATCGGTTTTATCCGAAGTCGATTTTCTCAAAGATTTAGACGTTTTATTTGTTAAGATCGGACTGTCTTCTTTCTTTTCGATACTTTCCAACGTTTGAGCGAGAGTTTTCTTCCCGTCTTTCGAATACGAACTGTTACTTCTTTGACTATCTTCGTCCGTTTCGTCATCGGGTTGTCCCATTTTTCTTTTTAAAGCTAACTGAGTTTGTCGTTCGATTTCTCGGATATCTTCCATTGTTAATCCGTGCCATTCGTCTTGCCAAGCCCAAGCTTGTCTGTGTGCTCTTAACATTGTCTTTCTTAAAGCTGTATAACAAATAAAGTGAATGAAATAAAATATGAACTAAAATATAAAATAAAATATAAGAAAATATAAAAAAATATAAAAATATATAAAAAAATATAAAATAAAAAGACAAGTTATTGAGATAATAAGTGATTAAATGACTTACCAACGTCGTGAATGAACTTTTCGATTTTAGTTTGCATCCCCCAATATCTAAACTCCACCTTACATAATTTATAAGCGCACATCATAGCTTTTCCATCGGGTAAAGGTTGATTTTTACCTTGAATCTGGATTAAAAACAAATTTAAAGCTTTAAATTATAAAAATTCTTTTAAATTAATAAATAATCTTTAATAATTTTTAAAAATCTTTTAATTTAAGTCCAAACATGACTCAAATCGGATTTAAAATAACCAAATTATGACGTTTTAAAGAAAAATTTTGAGGTTATGTTAAAAAAAATTTTAAAATTTTAATAAAATTTTGATAAATTATTAAAGGAAATGAAAAATCTTTTAATATAAGTCCAAACATGACTAAATTTGGATTTAAAATAATCAAATTATGACGGTTTAAAGAAAAATTTTGAGGTTATGTTAAAAAATTTTAACAAAATTTTAATAAAATTTTGATAAATTTTTAAACAGAATGAAAAATCTTTTAATATAAGTCTAAACATGACTAAAATCTGATTTAAAATAACTAAATCATAACGTTTTAAAAAGATTTTTGAGGTTATGTTAGAAAATCTTTAAGAATTTAATAAAATTTTAATAAATTTTTAAAGAAAATGAAAAATCCTTGAATATAACTTCAAACACGACTAAAATCAGATTAAAAATAACTAAATTATGACGTTTTAAAATAATTTTTTAAGGTCATGTTAAAAAATTTTTAAAATTTTAATAAAATTTTGATAAATTATTAAAAGAAATTAAAAATCCTTTAATATAAGTCCAAATACGACTAAAATCGGATTTAAAATAACCAAATTATAACGTTTTAAAGAAAAATTTTGAGGTTATGTTAAAAAAACTTTAAAATTCCAATGAAATTTTGATAAATTATTAAAGGAAATGAAAAATCTTTGAATATAAGTTCAAACACGACTAAAATCAGATTAAAAATAACTAAATTATGATGTTTTTAAAAAACATTTTGAGGTTATGTTAAAAATTTTTTAAAATTCTAATAAAATTTTGATAAATTATTAAAGGAAATGAAAAATCTTTTAATATAAGTCCAAACATGACTAAAATCGGATTTAAAATAACCAAATTATAACGTTTTAAAGAAAAATTTTGAGGTTATGTTAATAAAATTTTGATAAATTATTAAAGGAAATGAACAATCTTTTAATATAAGTCCAAACATGACTAAAATCGGATTTAAAATAATCTAATTATGAGGTTTTAAAGAAAAAATTTGAGGTTATGTTAAAAAAATTTCAAAATTTTAATAAAATTTTGATAAATTTTTAAAGAAAATGAAAAATCTTTTAATATAACTTCAAACATGACTAAAATCAGATTTAAAATAACCAAATTATGACGTTTTAAAAAAATTTTTGAGGTTATGTTAAAATTTTTTTAAAATTCTAATAAAATTTTGATAAATTATTAAAGGATATGAAAAATCTTTGAGTATAAATCCAAACACGACTAAAATCAGATTGAAAATAACTAAATTATGACGTTTTAAAAAACTTTTTGAGGTTATGTTAAAAATCTTTTAAAATGTTTATAAAATTTTGATAAATTATTAAAGAAAATGAAAAATCCTTTAATATAAGTCCAAGCATGACTATAATCGGATTTAAAACAATCAAATTATGATGGTTTAAAGAAAAATTTTAAGGTTATGTTAAAAAATGTTTAAAATTCTAATACAATTTGGATAAATTAAAAAAAAAATGAATAATCTTTTAATTTAAGTCCAAATATGATATATCTATGAGTAAAAATAAAAAAGTTAGATTAATTTTTTAATTTTCAAAATGGCGATTTAAAAAATTTGAAAATTTTGTTAAAGATTCTTAAAAATAACAAAAAATCCTTTAATTTGATACCAAACACGACTATATTCCGATAAAAAATTAAAAAGTTACCTTAACCTAAAAATTTTCAAGATGGCCGACAATCAATTGTTTTTCAAATTAAAAATTGGTATATCTCGAAAAGTATAAAAGTTAAATATGTCGTGTTTGGTATTAAATTAAAGGATTTTTTATGTACTTTAATAATCTTGAAAAATAAATAATAAATAATTAATTCTGTTGAGGGTTAGATTCGTTTTTATAATTGAAATCGATTAAAAACCATTTTTGGATTTAATATTCTTAAAGAGAACAAAAAATCCTTTAATTTGAGTACAAACATGACATATGTACGATTAAAAATAAAAAAATAGGTTAATCTTTAAATTTTCAAGATGACAACTTGAAAAATTTTAAATTTTTCTTAAAGATTCTTAAAGAACATAAAAAATCCTTTAATTTGATACCAAACACGACTATATTCAGATTAAAAATAAAAAAATTACGTTTTCCATGAAAATTCCAAGATGGCCGACTGTCAATTTTTTTTAGGTTAAAAATGGTCATATATTTGGAAGTATAAAAGGTAGATATGTCGTGTTTGGTATCAAATTAAAGGATTTTTTATGTACTTTAATAATTTTGAAAAAATTTTGAAGATGGCGCTTATTGATTGTTTAAAAAATAAAAAATTATAATAACTTTTTAGCTATTTAATTTAGATATGGCATGTTTGTACTCAAATTAAAGGAAATTTAATTTTCTAATCATTTTTAATAAAATTTTTTAAGATGGCGGTTTTCAATTGTTTTTATGGTTAAAAATCGTTATATTTCGGAAAGTATTTAAATTAGATGGGTCGTGTTTGTACTTAAATTAAAGGATTTTTAATGACCTTTAACAATTTTCAAAAAAATGTATAGATGGCGCTCATTGATTATTTTTAAACTCAAAAATCTTAATAATTTTTAAATTATTTATAATAAAACTATTGTGTTTGTACTTAAATTAAAGTAAATTTAATTTTTTACTATTATTTTTTTATTTATTTTATTTTAAAATGTAATTTTTTATTCATTTTAGTTAACTTACTTCGTTCCAATACTCATCGAGCCAATTATCCGGTAAAGGACCTCGACCGGATTTCTCCGAAACATAAATTTTAGGATCTTCCTCTTTAATATAATCAGCTCCATATAAAACATCCTTAACTACATCGATTAGATCTAAATTAATTAAAATAAACAAAAAAAAAATTATTTTTAAGGTAATCTTTAATATTAAGAGATGTTTTTAATAAAAATAAAGTAAACTAACCGACAATTCTATTTCTTAAATCACTTCCAGTTAATTTAAAAACGTTTTCTTGATGTCCGTTATCACCAAAGTACAACGTTTCGATCTCCAGGTAGAATTTTTCAACGAAAGGACACGTGTATCGAGTTTTTGTGTACGGATAAGCATTCCAGGCTTCTTCTTCAACCATTAAAGCGGTTTTAGGTAAGATTCCTTTTAACCATCCTTTAAAAAATTAAGTTCGGTTAATGTTTTTTATTATTCCGATTATTTAAGGTTAATTTTTTTAATAATACAGTGAAATTCCCCTTTGTAGACAACCCTTTTGAACGGACAGTTTCTTATTGAGCCATCCGACTCTCATATAACTACTTCGCACCTCTCTTAAGCGGACATCTTGAACGGACACTTTCGGTAGGTCTCGTAAGTGCCCGCACAAAGGATATTTCACTGTATTAAAGTAAAAAAATTAATACTAACCTGGTAAATGACTCCCAACATGATAAATTTTTTTAGTGTATTGTCCTTTACCGCCCGGTCCGTCTTGGTACGGCTCGTTTATTAAAATTTCTACTCCGCTTCCGGCACCTTTACTTTCCTCCCGACTTTTTTTCTAAACAAAATAATTTTTTTACATTAATACATTTAATTTTAAACGAAGAAATAAAAATTTACCGCTATCATATACAACTGAGCTATTCGGTATTCTTCCACGGTGAGTGGTAGAGGTATTCGATACTCTTTTATGAGCATAATTGGTTTTTAGATTCTCCTCAAAAGTCACATTGCAATTATTCGGGTGGTATTCCTAAAAAAAAATCATAGTTTAGTTTGTTATTTTAATAAATATTTCAAATAAAATTCACTTTTCAACTCAAGTCAAAAGTTTGTTTTGACAGTTATGAAATAGGTTATGTTTTGGTTCGATTGACATTTCCCTAAACTCAGTTTGGAATTTTTATTTTTTTAATTTAAATTGTTAATTATAAAAAATTAAATTAATTATTATTATTTACTTATTAAAATATATACAAACCATTTTATAAAATAAATAATTTAGATTTTTTTAATAAATTGTGTTGAAAATAAACGTCGCTTAGATCTTGGTACGTTTGTAAATTAGCACAAATGAATGCATCCTTTAAAATTAATATTTAATAATTATTTTTTATTCTTATTTAATTATAATTTTTTATTTTTATTCATTTTTATTTTTAAATTAAACATTTTTAAATAAAAATTCTAAATTAAATTAATTAAAATAAAAATTTTTTTTAATAATTTAGATGTTTTAGATTTTAGATCAAAAATTTAATAGTAATTTTGGTTGGTATTAAATCTCTTTTGACAAAACGTCATCTGTCAGTTTTAAAATAACCTTACATTTTAAGTTTTAATGTATTTTTTAAAGTTTTTGTGATTAATAAAAACTGTGTCGTTAATTTTAGAGTAAAATTCCACGAAATAAAGCTTTTCATGAGTACCTTTTTTGCTTGTAACCTTGAAACTCATGCATATTCAACCCTATTTCCGTAATAAACCCAAGTACTTAGGTTAAAGCAGCACGCAACAACTTAATTATTTAAATTACTACATTAAAGCTAAGTAGACAATTATCGTAAAAGCGTATTTTCATGTTAAACGTACTATATTATCAAATTATTATCAAACTAAACCATTAAAACCACGTCATTTTTATTTAAAAGTGACACAAAGTTAATACAAAAAAAAATTTTAACAAATTTTTCATTAAATCGTTTTATTGAAAAGGATTTCCTTTTCTCGGAAAAGTATTTAAACGTTAAATAGCTTTTCCCAATAATTTAGAAGCCATATATACTTTAGGTTACTTATAACATTAAAAAAAAAATTTTTTTTTGAGGTTATGTTAAAAAAAAATCAAAAAAATTAATATCTCAAAAAGTATAGAAGATAAATATATTGTGTTTGTACTTAAATTAAAAGAAATTTAATTTCCCAACCATTTAAACATAAATTTATTTATAAAAATCGATTTTTAAACCACAACTTTGCTATAAAACTCACCAAAAAAATAAGAATCAACACGTTTTATCACAAACTCGATTAAAAATCTCACTTAACTTATCTTTTCTAAATAAATATTATCATAATCCTTTAAGAAAAATGTAAATACACATAAATGCACTTCACGATTTGATTAAAATTGATGATAACGGTGATAAATCGGGTTTGGAAAGTTGAAATTTCGAAAAGTAGGAGTGGTTCCGGACTTTGAAAGCTCGAGCGGTGCTTTAAAGCTCGCGTGCGACCGTCTGGCGCGGGCGGCCGTGGCGGAGGTTGGTTCAAGGTAGCCGGAAAAGCTCGAAGCTTCCCGGAAAATCGCGACCGATCGGATATTGATCGAAAGAGGAAAAGCTCAATGCGATCAGGTGGAGGAAAATTTAAATTTTTCAAAAAATCTTATTTAATATAAATCTAAAATTAATTTAATAAATATTTAAAACCATTTAATCACTTAAATAACCTCAAAATAAAAAAAATTTTTAAGAAAAATCAACATTAAAAAAAATGTTTATTAAAAATAAATAGGAAATTAAATTTCCTTTAATTTGAGTACAAACACGACATATCTAACTTTAATAGTTTTCGAGATATTCAATTTTTTCATTTTTGTTGATCCGCCATCTTGAAAATTAAAAAAAAATTTAAAACAAAAGATAGAAAATTAAATTTCCTTTAATTTGAGTACAAACATGACATATCTAACTTAAATACTTTCCGAGATATTCAATTTTTTAATTTTTATTGATCCGCCATCTTGAAAATTTTAAAAAATTTTAAAACAAAAGATAGAAAATCAAATTTCCTTTAATTTGAGTACAAACATGACATATCTAACTTAAATACTTTCCGAGATATTCAATTTTTTAATTTTTATTGATCCGCCATTTTGAAACTTTAAAAAATTTTTAAAACAAAAGATAGAAAATTAAATTCCCTTTAATTTGAGTACAAACATGACACATCTAGGTTAAATAGTTTTTGAGTTATTCAACTTTTTATTTTGATGATCCGCCATCTTGAAAATTTTTAAACACTTGTAACTTTCTTATTTCTTATCCAATCCTAGTCATGTTTGGTATCAAATTAAAGGATTTTTTATCCTCTTTACGAATGTTAATTCCAAAAATTGATTTTACTTAATTTTGATGATCCGCCATCTTGAATTCTTTTTAAACATTTGTAACTTTTTTATTTTTAATCCGATCATAGTCATGTTTGGTATCAAATTAAAGGATTTTTTATCCTCTTTAAGAATATCAATTCCAAAAATTGATTTTAATCGATTTCAACTAACTTCACCATAAAAACTAACTTAAACATCTAAAAACTAACTTAAACCTCAACAAACTTTTCTAAAACCATTAATAAATAACATCCCGCTTAAATATTTACACCTACGTGTTGAGTTTAATGAATAATCAATAAGAAAACTGAATATTCAGTGACCCATTTTAATCTAATCGAGTTCCGACGGTCGCATTGTCACCGAGTACAAGAAAAACTAACGTTTAACAACGATCCATATCTGAACGCATGTTTTAATATAGAAAATTTACAAATCTCGCTTCTATTTCAATCCCGTTTATTTAACATGCGGTTTACTTAACAAACGACCAGATGGTTAGTGTTTAAAACACGATATTGATATTTAACAGTGACTAAGTGCTCTTTAAGACGTTTTAAAAACGATTCTTTTATTAAAACTTAATTTAAAAAGAACTTTTAATAACATTAATAAAAAATTTTTGTAAAATTGTGACATTTTTAAGTTAATTTTTAAGGTTATGTTTATAAATTTTTAAAAATCTTCAAATTTTTTTAAATGTTATTAAAGAGAATAAAAAATCCTTTTATTTAAGTACAAACACGACTATATTCGGACAAAAAACAAAAAAGTTATCTTAACCTAAAAATTTTCAAGATGGCCGACATTCAATTGTTTTTAAAATTAAAAATTGTAATATCTTTGGAAGTATAAAAGATAGATATGTCGTATTTGTACTCAAATTAAAGGAAATTTAATTTTCTATCTTTCCTTTTAAAAATTTTAAAAAATTTCAAGATGGCGGATCATCAAAAATTAAAAAATTGAATATCTCAAAAACCATTTAAGTTAGATATGTCGTGTTTGTACTCAAATTAAAGGAAATTTAATTTCCTATTGATTTTTAATAAAATTTTCAAGATGGCGATTTTTCAATTGTCTTTAAAGCTAAAAATCGCTATATCTCGGAAAGTATTTAAGTTAGATGGGTCGTGTTTGTACTTAAATTAAAGGAAATTTAATTTCCTAATCACATATAAAGAATTTTTTTCATTTCGATTAAAATTGAAACTTATTTACATGAAAAAATGAAGTAAAATGGTTTTAAATGGGTTTATGTTGAAGTACGAAGTACAAATTATCTTCCTGGTTATTGGCGTGGAAGAGCAGGATCGAGCAGAACCGGGAAACGATCCCCGCGCAGTTCACCTTTGACATTTACCGAGCTTTTACCGGGTTGCCGCCACGTAGATGCTATTTAAAGGTTTTCGGTTAAAATTCCAAACGGTAAAGGTTCTGTTTTTAATCTTTTCCGATCCGTATGAATATAAATTAACCTATAAATAAAATTAATAAAGAAAAATGATTAGATTTTATCTTTAAAAAAATTAATATTTAAAAAAATTCACTTTTTACTTCCTTAAAACTACTATAAACGTTAAAAACGAACGGATTCGAATGAAATTGCATGGATTTTAAGTGTAAACCGTGAAAATACGAAAATAGAACGGAGCGTTTTCGTTCCTTTTCATTACACAGGTCGTAATAACGTCATTTTACGTCGATTTTACGTTGATTTTACGTCAGAGATACAACATAATTGTCTTTGAAGGTTATTTTATATAATTTAGAATATCAAATTTGCTTTAATTAAAAAAAATAATAATCATATAAATAAAAAAATTAATTTTTAAAGAGTTTTTAAAGAAAATTTTACCTTAAAATGGGTTATTAATTAATTAAATTTTTTTAAAAACTAAAAAATCATATAAAATTATTAAATAATCTTAAAATTCATAAAAAATCCCTTAATTTGAGTACAAACATGACATATTTACGATTAAAAATAAAAAAGTTAGGCTAGTTTTTAAATTTTCAAGATGGCAACTTCAAAAATTAATTTTTTTTCTTAAAGATTCTTAAAATTCATAAAAAAATCCTTTAACTTGAGTACCAACATGACACACTTGCGATTAAAAATGAAAAAGTTAGGTTAGTTTTTAAATTTTCAAGATGACAAATTGAAAAATTTTAATTTTTTCTTAAAGATTCTTAAAATTCATAAAAAATCCTTTAATTTAAGTAACAACATGACATATTTACGATTAAAAATAACAAAGTTAGGTTAATTTTTAAATTTTCAAGATGACAACTTGAAAAATTTGAAATTTTTCTTAAAAATTCTTAAAATTCATAAAAAATCTTTTAATTTGAGTACCAACATGACATATTTACGATTAAAAATTAAAAAGTTATGTTAGTTTTTTAATTTTCAAGATGGCAACTTGCAAAATTTTAAATTTTTCTTAATGATTCTTAAAATTCATAAAAAATACTTTAATTTGAGTACCAACATGACATATTTACAATTAAAAATAACAAAATTAGGTTAATTTTTAAATTTTCAAGATGGCAACTTGAAAATTTTTAAATTTTTCTTAAAGATTCTTAAAATTCATAAAAAATCCTTTAATTTGAGTACCAACATGACATATTTACGATTAAAAATAAAAAAGTTAGGTTAATTTTTAAATTTTCAAGATGACGACTTGAAAAATGAAAAATTTCCCTTAAAGATTCTTAAAGAACATAAAAAAACCTTTAATTTGATACCATACACGACTATATTTGGATTAAAAACAAAAAATGACGTTTTCCATGAAAATTCCAAGATGGATTATTAATTAATTAAAATTTTTTAAAAAGAAAAAAATCATTTAAAATTTTTAAATAATCTTAAAATTCATAAAAAATCCTTTAATTTAAGACCAAACATGACATATTTACGATTAAAAATAAAAAAGTTAGGTTAATTTTTAAATTTTCAAGATGACAACTTGAAAAATTTGAAATTTTTCTTAAAGATTCTTAAAATTCATAAAAAAATCCTTTAATTTGAGTACCAACATGACATATTTACGATTAAAAATAAAAAAGTGAGGTTAGTTTTTAAAATTTCAAGATGGCAACTTGAAAAAATTTATTTTTTTTTTAAAGATTCTTAAAGAACATAAAAAATCCTTTAATTTGATACCAAACACGGCTATATTCGGATTAAAAACAAAAACATTAGGTTCTCCTTGAAAATTCCAAGATGGCCGACTGTCAATTGATTTTTAAGTTAAAATGATCATATCTTTGGAAGTATAAAAGGTAGATATGTCGTGTTTGGTATCAAATTAAAGGATTTTTTATGTACTTTAATAATTTTGAAAAATAAATAATAAATAATTAATTTTGTTGAAAGTTAGGTTCGTTTTTATACTTGAAATCGATAAAAAATCCACTTTTGGATTTGATATTCTTAAAGAAAACAAAAAATCCTTTAATTTGAGTACAAACATGACATATTTACGATTAAAAATAAAAAAGTTAGGTTAATTTTTAAATGTTCAAGATGACAACTTGAAAAATTTAAAATTTTTCTTAAAGATTCTTAAAGAACATAAAAAATCTTTTAATTTGATACCAAACACGGCTATATTCGGATTAAAAACAAAAAAATTACGTTTTCCATGAAAATTACAAGATGGCCGACTATCAATTGTTTTTTAGGTTAAAAATGATCATATCTTTGGAAGTATAAAAGGTAGATATGTCGTGTTTGGTATCAAATTAAAGGATTTTTTATGTAGTTTAATAATTTTGAAAAATAAATAATAAATAATTAATTTTGTTGAAGGTTAAGTTCGTTTTTATACTTGAAATCGATAAAAATCCACTTTTGTATTTGATATTCTTAAAGTGAACAAAAAATTCTTTAATTTGAGTACAAACATGACATATTTACGATTAAAAATAACAAAATTAGGTTAATTTTTTAATTTTCAAGATGGCGGATTAAAAAATTAAAAATTTTTCTTTGAAATTATTAAAGATAATAAAAAATCCTTTAATTTGATACCAAACACGACTATATTCGGATTAAAAACAAAAAATTACGTTTTCCATGAAAATTCCAAGATGGCCGACTGTCAATTGTTTTTTTAGGTTAAAAATTGTTATATTTTGGGAAGTATAATAGCTAGATATATCGTGTTTGGTATCAAATTAAAGGATTTTTGATTTACTTTAATAATTTTGATAAATTTTCAAAGATGGCGCTTATCGATTGTTTTTAAAGTAAAAAATATTGATAATTTTTTAACTAATTAAGTTAGATATGTCATGTTTGTACTGAAACTAAACGAAATTTAATTTTCTATTCATTTCTAATGAAATTTTTCAAGATGGCGCTTTTCAATTGTTTTTAAGGTTAAAAAATGTTATATCTTGAAAAGTATTCAAGCTAGATATGTCATGTTTGTACTCAAATTAAAGGAAATTTAATTTTCTATTCATTTCTAATGAAATTTTTCAAGATGGCGCTTTTCAATTGTTTTTAAGGTTAAAAAATGTTATATCTTGAAAAGTATTCAAGCTAGATATGTCATGTTTGTACTCAAATTAAAGGAAATTTAATTTTATATTCATTTTTAATAATATTTTTTAAGATGGCGCTTTTCAATTGTTTCTAAGGTTAAAAAATGTTATATCTCGGAAAGTATTTAAGTTAGATATGTCATGTTTGTACTCAAATTAAAGGAAATTTAATTTTCTATTCATTTTTAATAATATTTTTTTAAGATGGCAGGTTTCAATTGTTTTTAAGGTTAAAAATCGGTATATTTTGGAAAGTATTTAAGCTAGATATATCATGTTTGTACTTAAATTAAAGGAAATCTAATTTTCTAACGATTTCTTTAAAAAAATCTTTAGTAAAAATCTTATCTATTAAGATTCCACGAATGTTTTTAAATCAAACAAGTTATTTCCGCTTAGTGAAAGGATAACATTGATAAATACCTCTCCGGAAAATAATTATCTTGATTAACATGATTGACGTCATTGAAAAAACTCTATTTTCTGTTATTAAAAGGTCATTTTTTTAATTAATCATCAATAAAAACCCTTTTAGAATAAAACCAATTAAAAAAATAAATAAAAAATTAAATTTCCTTTAATTTAAGTACAAACACAACCCATCTAACTTAAATACTTTCTGAGATATAACGATTTTTAATCATAAAAACAATCGACAATCGTAAAATTTTAAAACGCAATAACTTCCTTATTTTAAATCCGATCCTAGTCGTGTTTGGTATCAAACTAAAGGATTTTTAATCATCTTTAAGAATATTTAAGAATTCCAATCGATTTAAAACAATTTCTTTTAGATATTAACAAAAAAAAAACGTTTATTTACCCAAACATAACCTAAAAAGACAATCAATAAACATCACTTACCTTCTTTTTTTGATCGAAACGACCAAAAATAACGTAAACACACAATTAAATAGCGATTAATAACACTAAATCATTGTCAGGAACGTCGCAATCATTCTTCCTGAATAACTAATCACAACTAAATCCACCCAAACATCGCATAAATCGAAATCAGAGCTACCAACGTTATAAATCGTAACATTGGTGATATTTCGTCTAAAACGGGGGTAATTTAGTGACTTTATCGTTTGTAACGTTGGCGATCGATAACTACACATCGGTTTTTGGGTGTATTTGTTTATTTCCGCCGTTTTAAATGTCGATAAAACGGTTAGAACGGTTCGGCGTGATATTTTTTTAAATGTTTTATACGAAACGCAACCAAGATGTACGTTAAAAGACGTTTTTGCGCTCAGATTTTGTTGTTTCCGATCGTTTGTCTGGGTAAGTATTAAAAAAAGCAACAGGAAAGAACAAGAATGATTAAAAAATCACCGCTAAATTGAAGGTCGGATAATTATAGCCTTACTTTCCGTAGCTATCGACACGAAATACGTTGATATGGGTAAAAATATCACCTTGGAGTGTCCGTTGAATCAGAGCAGTGCGATTATGTGGGAATGGGATGCCGTTGATACATCGCAGAAGCCTCATTTTACTACTTTAGATGATGGGAAGTTGTTTTTAGAAAATGTTACTAAGAATGATTCCGGAGAATACATTTGTTCGCTGGAGAATTCATCGGTTAAATGGAAAATTAAAGTTTTTGTTCGAAGTAAGTCCGATGGATTAAACCAATTGAAGAAATTGATGGGAAATTAAATTTAGATTAATTTAAGTACAAATATCACATATCTACGATGAATACTTTCCAAGATATCAAGATTTTTAAGCTTGAAGACAAATGAAAATTGAAATTTTAAAAAAATATTATTTAAAATAAATAAAAAATTAAATTTGCTTTAATTTAAGTACAAACACGACATATCTAACTTAAATACTTTCCGAGATATAATAATTTTTAACCTTAAAAATAATTGAAAATCGCCATTTTGAAAAATATTGTTAAAAATGAATAGAGAATTAAATTTCCTTTAATTTGAGTACAAACACGACATATCTAACTTAAATACTTTCTGAAATATTCAATTTTTTAATTTTGATGATCGGCCATCTTGAACATTTTTAAACTAACCTAACTTTTTTGTTTTTTATCCGAATATAGTCGTGTTTGGTATCAAATTAAAGGATTTTTAATAAACTTTAAGAATTTTTAACATTCTTTAAGATTTAAAACTTTTTAATTCTTCAATTTTTAAAGAAAATTAGTTTTAGATAAAAATTAGGAAAAAAATTACCAAGAACGGTTAGGAGATTAAATTCTCTTTAATTTGAGTACAAACATGACATATTTAACTTAATTACTTTTAAAGATATGATGATTTTTACGTTTAAAAACAATTGATGGTCGGCCATCTTGAAAAAATTTAGAAATTATTAAAGATTATTAAAAATCTTTTAATTTGATACCAAACATGATATATCTAACTTAAATAGTTTCCGAGATATAATAATTTTTAACCTTAAAAATAATTGAAAATCGTCATTTTGAAAAATATTGTCAGAAATGAATAGAGGATTAAATTTCCTTTAATTTGAGTACAAACACGACATATCTAACTTAAATACTTTCTGAAATATTCAATTTTTTAATTTTGATGATCGGCCATCTTGAAAATTTTTAAACTAACCTAACTTTTTTGTTTTTTATCCGAATATAGTCGTGTTTGGTATCAAATTAAAGGATTTTTAATAAACTTTAAGAATTTTTAACATTCTTTAAGATTTAAAACTTTTTAATTCTCCAACTTTTAAAGAAAATTAGTTTTAGATAAAAATTAGGAAAGAAATTACCAAAAACAGTTGGGAGATTAAATTCTCTTTAATTTGAGTACAAACATGACATATTTAACTTAATTACTTTTAAAGATATGATGATTTTTACGTTTAAAAACAATTGATGGTCGGCCATCTTGAAAAAATTTAGAAATTATTAAAGATTATTAAAAATCTTTTAATTTGATACCAAACATGATATATCTAACTTAAATACTTTCCGAGATATAATTATTTTTAGCCTTAAAAACAATTGAAAACCGCCATTTTGGAAAATATTGTTAGAAATGAATAGAAAATTAAATTTCCTTTAATTTGAGTACAAACACGACATATCTATCTTAAATAGTTTATAAGATATTAAATTTTTTAATTTTGATGATCCGCCATCTTGAAAATTTTTAAACTAACCTAACTTTTTTGTTTTTTATCCGAATATAGTCGTGTTTGGTATCAAATTAAAGGTTTTTTTGTAAGCTTTAAGAATCTTCAATAAAAATTTCAAATTTTATAAATTTGAGAGTTTAAAAATAATCAAAAAGCGCCATCTTTAAAATTTTTTTGGAAATTTAATAATTATTAAAGATCGTTAAAAATCCTTTAATTTGAATACAAACATGATATATCTAACTTAAATACTTTTCGAGATACAATAATTTTTAACCTTAAAAACAATTGAAAATCGCCATCTTGGAAAATATTGTTAGAAATGAATAGAGAATTAAATTTCCTTTAATTTGATACCAAACATGACATATCTAACTTAATTAGTTAAAAAATTATCAATATTTTTTACTTTAAAAAGAATCGATAAGCGCCATCTTTAAAAATTTTTCAAAATTATTAAAGTAGATCAAAAATCCTTTAATTTGATACCAAACACGACATATCTTGCTATTATACATCCGAAGATATAATAATTTTTAACCTAAAAAACAATTGACGGTCGGCCATCTTGGAATTTTCATGGAAAACCTAATTTTTTTGTTTTTAATCCGAATATAGCCATGTTTGGTATCAAATTATAGGATTTTTTATTCTGTTTAAGAATATCAAATACAAAAGTAGATTTTTATTGATTTTAAGCATAAAAACGAAACTAATCCTCAACAAAATTAATTATTTATTATTTATTTTCAAAATTGTTAAAGTACATAAAAGATCCTTTAATTTGATACCAAACACGACATATCTAGTTATTATACATCCAAAGATATGATTATTTTTAACCTAAAAAACAATTGACAGTCGGCCATCTTGGAATGTTCATGGAAAACGAAATTTTTTGTTTTTAATTTCAATATAGCCGTGTTTGGTATCAAATTAAAGGATTTTTTATGTTCTTTAAGAATCTTTAAGAAAATTTTTAATTTTTTCAAACCGCCATTTTGAAAATTTAAAAATTAACCTAACTTTTTTATTTTTAATCATAAATATGTCATGTTGATATTCAAATTAGAGGATTTTTTATGAATTTTAAGAATTTTTAAGAAAAATTTTAAGTTGCTAATGTTGCCATCTTGAAAATTTTTAGGTTATGGTAACTTTTTTATTTTTTATCCGAATATAGTCGTGTTTGGTATCAAATTAAAGGATTTTTTATAATCTTTAAGAATCTTTAATAAAATTTTTAAATTATCCAAGCCGCCATCTTGAAAAAATAAAAACTAACCTAACCTTTTTGTTTTTTATCCGAATATAGTCGTGTTTGTACTCAAATTAAAGGATTTTTTATGTGTTTTAAGAATCTTTAAGAAAAATTTCAAATTTTTCAAAAAACCACCTTGAAAAATTAAAAATTAACCTAACTTTTTTATTTTTAATCGTATATATATCATATTTGGACTTAAATTAAAGATTTTTTAATTTTTAAGAATTTTTAATCATTTTTTTTTTAAATTATTTTTAATTATTTTTAATGATTTTTTATGTTTTTTTATAATTTTTTTTAATTTTAGCCCCACCGTCAGCTTTACCATTTTACGTACATCCGACAACGATAGTGGCCTATTTAATATGGCAAAAGCCGAATGAAACCGGTGGTTATCCGATTACTTATTTCACCGCTGAGTATCGGTTGATGAACGAAACGAATTGGACGGCTATTTCACCCAATCATATTAGTCCTAATTTAGTACGTACATTTTTAAAACTTTTAAAACTTAATTTATTAATTAAAAAAATGTATAAATTTATTTTTGAATTTTTAGAGAAGATTAGAAGTTTATAAACTTGTACCGAACACAACGTACGCCTTTCGGATGTGGGCCGGCAATCAATTAGGTGACGGTGATATATCGGAAGTTGTAAATACAACTTTACGTATTTATACGGAGAAAGGTAGGTTTGATTTTTAAAAATACCTTTGAAAATAAAATTTAAGTAAATAAATTTCCTTTAATTTACGTATAAATATGATATATTTAATTTAAATAAGTTGGAAGTTATGTTTATTTAATTTTTGTAAACATAACCTTAAAAATTTTATTAAAAATGTTATTACTCGGTTAATTTGAATTGGATTTTAGTCATTTTTATACTTAAATTAAAGGATTTTTTGTGATTTTTAAGAATATTTAAAAAGTTTAAGGATATTTAAGTATTTTAGATGGCTTTTTTTAAAGAAATTAGAATTTTTTCATCGTAACTTAGTTTTTAATGTAAATAAAGAGAAAAAATGATAAAAATTTTTAGAACTCGCTGCTCGTTTATTAGCTGGGGCACGAAGTTTCGACACCCGGATATGGATAATAGCGGTGGCCATCGTAATGGGCACCCTGACCGTTCTGGGGCTCGGTACGTGCCTACTTTTGTACCAAGAGTGCCGGACAGGTGGTAAGTCGTTCGAGGTTCGTGTTTTATTGGCATTTTTATTCCTAATTTGCTCTAATATTACCTAAATAGTTTATTTTTCTCTTCACTTGTTACTTATAAACTTACGATACTTTCTAATTCACCTCAAAAATAGGTATTTAATAAATTAAACCGTAATAATACACCTTCAAAATCTTCTTGCTTGTGTATTCCTGTTAATAATTCAAGGTAGGCAGCTTTTCTATTTGCTATAAGTGTCTTAGTTTGGTGGTTGTGTGCTTTATCGTGGTTTTGCATGATTAAAAACTAATCTTGATTTAAAAAAAATAATCTTTAGAATTAAAATTTGCTTTAATAATTATAAAAAATGTAATTTCCTTTAATTTAAATACAAATACATCCCATCTATTTTAAATACTTTCCGAAATATAACGATTTTTAATTAAAAAAGGAATAAAAAATATAAAAAAACATTAAAAAATATTAAAAATAAATAGAAAATTAAATTTTCTTTAATTTAAGTACAAACACGATATATCTAACTTAAATACTTTAAAAAATATAACGATTTTTTACTTTATCAACAATTGAAAAACGGCCATTTTGAAAAATTTTATTAAAAATGATCACAAAATTAAATTTCCTTTAATTTGAGTACAAACACGATATATCTAGCTTTAATAGTTTTTGAGATATTCCACTTTTAATTTTGATGATCCGCCATCTTGGATTTTTTTAAACTCTTGTAACTTTCTTATTTTTAATCCGATCATAGTCGTGTTTGGACTCAAATTAAAGGATTTTTTATCAACTTCAAGAATTTTAAAGATCTTACACATTTTTGATTTTTTAAATTATTCAATTTTGAAAAAATCAATTAACAAACCTCGATTTTCAAAAACAAATCGAATCAAAATTCAAAAACGATTAAATAATGAAATTTCCTATAATTTAAATACTAACATGACCCATCTATCTTAAATATTTTCCAAGATATAGCGATTTTTAACTTTAATAACAATTGAAAAATGTCCATTTTGAAAAATTTTATTAAAAATGAACAGAAAATTAAATTTCCTTTAATTTGAGTACAAACATGACCCATCTAGCTTAAATACTTTCCAAGATATAATAATTTTTAACCGTAAAAACAATCGAAAAGCGCCATCTTGAAAAATATTGTTAAAAATAAATAGAAAATTAAATTTCCTTTGATTTGAGTACAAACATGACATATCTAACTTAATTAGTTAAAAAATTATTAGTATTTTTTACTTTAAAAACAATCGATAAGCGCCATCTTTAAAAATTTTTCAAAATTATTAAAGTAGATCAAAAATCCTTTAATTTGATACCAAACACGACATATCTAGGTATTATACATCCGAAGATATAATAATTTTTAACCTAAAAAACAATTGACACTCGGCCATCTTGGAATTTTCATGGAAAACGTAATTTTTTGTTTTTAATCCAAATATAGTCGTGTTTGGTATCAAATTAAAGGATTTTTTATGAATTTTAAGAATCTTTAAGAAAAATTTCAAATTTTTTGAGTTGCCATCTTGAAAATTAAAAAACTAACCTAACTTTTTTATTTTTAATCGTAAATATGTCATGTTGGTACTCAAATTAAAGGATTTTTTATGAATTTTAAGAATTTTTAAGAAAAATTTTATGTTGCCAATTTTGCCATCTTGAGAAAATAAAAAATAACTTAACTTTCTTATTTTTAATCCGATTCTAGTCGTGTTTGTACTTAAATTAAAGGATTTTTTATCCTCTTTAAGAATATAAGCATGGTTTGTGTATATAGTGCATGTTATAGGTGGCGCTGAATTAAATGTTGTAATTTTAACAAATAATTTGGTGTAAATTAATAAATCGTAAGTATTGTATATAAAATGAACTTTTTTTAATTTTTTTAATAAAATTACAGTAGAAGACGAGCAGGAGATAATAGAATTAGTGCCGAATATCATATTAAATCCCGGATTTGAGGGCGAAACGCCTCAACAGGCGGACGAGAATTGCAACAGTGAAACGCCAGTGCGCCTTAACAATAACACGGTTGTTCAGCCTAGGATTTCTTAGGAGTAGCTGCAATATTAGTTACAGTTACGCACCGACGACGAATAATAAAGATAATTGAAAATACGTAGAACACAAGAACAATTAAAATCGTTCTTTAACACACTGCAAAATAGGGAAAAAAGCCAAAGAGCATAAGTATTAATACTAAGTAAAAAAGAAATAACGTGTGCATTTTAAATATTGTGGCCTTTTTATATAAACGCTAATTTGTTATAATTATTAATATTAATTATTAACGTAAAGCGATTTAAGAACGAAAAAAGGGATAATAAACATTAGGGCCGAGTATTATTTTATAAACTATGACACGTTCAATTTTCATAGAGTTGTGTAAATTGTGATAATTTCTAGTCATACTTTTTAGATCTTTAAATAAAAAAAATGAATACGGTTGTCATCATATCAGGTATAAGATTAAAAATAAAAGAGAAGACATGGGAATGTAGTTTGGTTGTGGTTTGTACGTGTATTTGCATTTTTATAAACAAGGTACAACGTATTTTTGGCTTCCCATTGACGTACTATAACGTTTAAAGCACAAGATGTTCATTTTTATTTGATTTATTTGTTTGTGTGATTTCCTAAATTAATTAAATTAATTTTTTTAATTAATCTTTTTAAAAATAAATAAAAAATTAAATTTCCTTTAGTTTGAGTACAAACACGATATATCTAACTTCAATATTTTCCGAGATATTCAAATTTTTGATTTTAAAAACAATTGAAAAATTAATTTTTTTAAAATATTATTAAAAATGAATAGAAAATTGAATTTCCTTTAATTTGAGTACAAACACGACATATCTATCTTAAATAGTTTTTGAGATATTCAACTTTTTAATTTTGATGATCCGCCATCTTGAAAATTTTTATTCTAACCTAACTTTTTTGTTTTTTATCCGAATATAGTCGTGTTTGGTATCAAATTAAAGGATTTTTTGTAAATTTTAAGAATTTTTAATAAAAATTTCAAATTTTGTAAAATTTTTGAGTTTAAAAATAATCAAAAAACGCCATCTTTAAAATTTTTTTGAAATTATTGGAGATCGTTAAAAATCCTTTAATTTGAATACAAACATGATATATCTAGCTTAAATACTTTCCGAGATATTCAAATTTTTGATTTTAAGAACAATTGAAAATCGCCATCTTGAAAAATATTATCAAAAATGAATAGAAAATTGAATTTCCTTTAATTTGAGTACAAACACGATATATCTATCTTAAATAGCTTATGAGATATTCAATTTTTTAATTTTGATGATCCGCCATCTTGAAAATTTTTATTCTAACCTAACTTTTTTGTTTTTTATCCGAATATAGTCGTGTTTGGTATCAAATTAAAGGATTTTTTGTAAATTTTAAGAATTTTTAATAAAAATTTCAAATGTTGTAAAATCTTTGAGTTTAAAAATAATCAAAAAGCGCCATCTTTAAAATTTTTTGGAAATTATTAAAGTTCGTTAAAAATCCTTTAATTTGAATACAAACATGATATATCTAGCTTAAATATTTTCCGAAATATAAAGATTTTTTAATTTAAAATCAATTAAAAACCGCCATCTTGAAAAATATCATCGAAAATGAATGGAAAATTTAATTTTCTTTAATTTGAGTACAAACATGACATATCTAGCTAAAACAGTTTCCGAGATATTCAATTTTTAATTTTGATGATCCGCCATCTTGAAAATTTTTAAACTAACCTAACTTTTTTATTTTTTATCCGAATATAGTCGTGTTTGGTATCAAATTAAAGGATTTTTTATAAACTTTAAGAATCTTTAATAAACATTTTAAGTTTTTAAAATTTTTGAGTTTAAAAATAATCAAAAAGCGCCATCTTTAAAATTTTTTGAAATTATTAAAGATCGTTAAAAATCCTTTAATTTGAATACAAACATGATATATCTAGCTTAAATACTTTCCGAAATATAAGGATTTTTTAATTTAAAAACAATTGAAAACCGCCATCTTGAAAAATATTATCGAAAATGAATGGAAAATTAAATTTCCTTTAATTTGAGTACAAACATGACATATCTAGCTAAAACAGTTTCCGAGATATTTAACCTTTAATTTTGATGATCCGCCATCTTGAAAATTTTTATTCTAACCTAACTTTTTTGTTGTTTACCCGAATATAGTCGTGTTTGGTATCAAATTAAAGGATTTCTTGTAAACTTTAAGAATCTTTAATAAAAATTTCAAATTTTTAAGATTTTTGAGTTTGAAAATAATTAAAAAGCGCCATCTTTAAAATTTTTTTAAAATGATTAAACAACATTAAAAATCCGTTAATTTGATACCAAACATGACATATCTAGCGTAAATAGTTTGGGAGATATAAAGATTTTTAATCAAAAAAGCAATTGATGATCCGCCATCTTGAATTTTTTTAAATGACGGTAACTTATGTGTTTTTCATCCGAATATAGCCGTGTTTGGTATCAAATTAAAAGATTTTAAAAGATCTTTAAGAATATTAAATAATTTTTAAATTCGGCCATCTTGAAAATTAAAAAATTAACCTAACTTTTTTTATTTTTTTGGAAAATATGCCATGTTTAGTATCAAATTAAAGAATTTTTTGTTTTCTTTAAAAATTTTGAAAAAAAAATTTAATTTTTTAAGTTGCCATCTTGAAAATTTAAAAAATTAATATAACTTTTTTGTTTTTTATCCGAATGTAGTCATATTTGGTATCAAATTAAAGGATTTTTTATGAATTTTAATAAATTTTTCTTTTTTTAATTCTTTTTTCTAATTTTTACAAACGCACAAACAAATAATTTAAATAAATCGATGGTATTTTTGTAGGATTTGACAAATATAAGAATCTCACACACACACAAACACGTTCTTTATAAAAAACTAGTCGACACGAGCAAATAAATAGCTGACGAAGAAATTTTATTGCGTAGTGATATAAAAAAAAGAAAATAGTATGAACTGTAAACTGAATAATATGGTTGTAATTTTTTAAATTGTGCCTCTTTAAAACGTGTAGCAAAAAAAAAACGATAGATATTAAAAAAGAAATGGACGTTGCTGATTTAGCTTAAAATAAATTGACAAAAAAATGAAATGAAATCGAAAGCAAAAGCAAAAAAACGTAATAATAATATAGCTCAAAAAAAAAGAAAAATGTTGCTTGTTTAATGCAATAATTTTTGTACGAATATTGGTTTAAAAAAAATAAATTGTCAGTGCCTAAAATAGTTTTATACATATTTTAAAATAACTACTCTAGCTTTCGAGCACCACGTTAAGGATAATTGAATAATTGTAATAACTAATTAAAGTAAAAAAAAGAAAAAAAATCGAGGTCAAATAAAATCAAATCACCGACTGATTAAATTTATTAGATATTATTTTTAAAATATATCATAAGATTTCATTCGTTCAAAGATGACTTTTCAAGCTGTGCAATTTTTTTATTAAAAATTAAAAATACTCAAATGAATTCAGGTAAATAAAAAAAGCTTAACCAAAGAATAGAAGCTATATTTGTCTATTTATTATAATTAATTGTATTTAATACGTATACAATATCGCAATAAAGGTGAATTTTCGTAAAAAAAAACGTTTAAGTACAAATATTAACGTGAAAAACCGTTAAAATAATCTAAAAGATCATATCGTAATAAACCTCAAAGAGATTTACGTTAAAATCTTTACGAAAACTTGCGTTTTTTTGCGAATTTATACGGGGTGAGTATTAAATTAAAAATATTTTTTTAGAAATGGTTAGGAAATTTAATTTCCTTTAATTTAAGTACAAACATGATATATCTAACTTAAATACTTTCCGAGATATAACGTTTTTTTTAATTTAAAAACAATTGAAAACCGCCATTTTGAAAAATATTGTTAAAAATGAATAGAGGATTAAATTTCCTTTAATTTGAGTACAAACACGATATATCTAGCTTTAATAGTTTATGAGATATTCAATTTTTTAATTTTGATGATCCGCCATCTTGGAAATTTTTAAACTAACCTAACTTTTTTGTTTTTTATCCGAATATAGTCGTGTTTGGTATCAAATTAAAGGATTTTTTGTAAGCTTTAAGAATCTTTAATAAAAATTTCAAATTTAGTAAAATTTTTAGGTTTAAAAATAATCAAAAAGCGCCATCTTTAAATTTTTTTTAAAATTATTAAAGATCCTTAAAAATCCTTTAATTTGAATACAAACATGACATATTTGACTTAAATACTTTCCGAGATATAATTTTTTTTTAATTTAAAAAGAATTGAAAACCGCCATTTTGAAAAATATTGTTAAAGATGAATAGAGAATTAAATTTCCTTTAACTTGAATACAAACACGATATATCTATCTTAAATAGTTTCCGAGATATTCAATTTTTTAATTTTGATGATCCGCCATCTTGGATTTTTTTAAACTAACCTAACTTTTTTGTTTTTTATCCGAATATAGTCGTGTTTGGTATCAAATTAAAGGATTTTTTGAAAGCTTTAACAATCTTTAATAAAATTTTCAAATTTAGTAAAGTTTTTAGGTTTAAAAATAATCAAAAAGCGCCATCTTTAAAATTTTTTTTAATTATTAAAGATCCTTAAAAATCCTTTAATTTAAATACAAACATGACATATCTAACTTAAATACTTTAAAAAATATAACAATTTTTTTTATTTAAAAACAATTGAAAACCGCCATTTTTAAAAATATTATCATAAATGAATAGAGAATTAAATTTCCTTTAATTTGAGTACAAATACGATATATCTAGCTTTAATAGTTTTTGAGATATCAAACTTTTAATTTTGATGATCCGCCATCTTGGATTTTTTAAAAACTAACCTAATTTTTTTGTTTTTTATCCGAATATAGTCGTGTTTGGTATCAAATTAAAAGATTTTTTGTAAACTTTAAGAATCTTTAATAAAAAGTTTAAATTTAATAAAATTTTTGAATTCAAAAATAATAAGCGCCATCTTTAATTTTTTTTTAAATTATTAAAGAACATAAAAAATCCTTTAATTTAATACCAAACATGACATATCTAACTTTTATACTTTTCGAGATATACTAATTTTTAACTTAAAAAACAATTGAAAGTCGGCCATCTTGAAATTTCTCAAAAATAACCTAACTTTTTTATTTTTAATCCAAATATAGTCGTGTTTGGTATCAAATTAAAGGATTTTTTATATTCTTTAAGAATCTTTAAATAAAATTTAAAATTTTTCAAACCCCTATTTTAAAAACTTAAAAATTAACCTAACTTTTTTATTTTTAATAATAAATATGTCATGTTTGTACTCAAATTAAAGAATTTTTAAAGATCTTTAAGAATATTTAAGAATTTTTAATTATTTTTTTGACTCACCCCGTATATTATATAAATATACGTTATTTTGTAGTGTATTTGTAATTTTGTCATATTAATACCGATTTGTACGCGGTGTGTTTTTTCGATAAAGATAACTAAATAAAAATAACGATATGCTTCCGATGATTTTTGGCTTTCAGCTTTTTCAGCTTTCCGCTTTCGGTAAATAAAACGTAAAACGCTAATAATTTATTTATTAAGTATTTGTATAACTATATTTTTAAATCATGTATCGGATTATAGCATTATATTTGTATATAATCTACATCATCTTGTATAATCGTGTTTTGGTTACCCTAATTGATTGATTTATTAAATGTACATTTTTGTTATAAATCGTTTTTAATTACATTTTTTTCTTACGTTATTGTGATTTAAATAAAAATGATTTTTCAGTTTGACTAAGTGTTTATTTATTAGAAAAAAAGGAGATTCATACATTTATTCTATATTATTATGTATTTCTTTGGATATAGAGAGATTACATTTAAAAATTATGTTGAAAATCGAATTTGAAAATTTGAGGTTAAGTTTTACAAGAAAAATTTATGAAAAAATCGAAAGATTATTAAATTTCCTTTAATTTGAGTACAAACATGACATATCTAACTAAAATAATTAAAAAGTTATTACATTTTTTTTTATTTTATAAACAATAAATAAGCGTTATTTTTAAAAATGTTTGAAAATTATTAAACAGGATGAAAAATCCTTTAATTTGATACCAAACACGACATATCTAACTTTTATGCTTTTCGAGATATACCAATTTTTAATTTGAAAAACAATTGAATGTCGGCCATCTTGAAAATTTTTAGGTTAAGGTAATTTTTTTATTTTTTATCCGAATATAGTCGTGTTTGGTAACAAATTAAAAATTTTAAAAGATCTTTAAGAATATTAAAAAAAATTTTAAAGTCGGCCATCTTGAAAATTGAAAAATTAACCTAACTTTTTTGATTTTTTTGGTTGGTATGTCGTGTTTGGTATCAAATTAAAGGATTTTTTACGACCTTTAAGAATTTTCAAGAAAATTTCTAAATTGTTTAAATCGCCATCTTGAAAATGTAAAAATTAACGTAACTTTTTTGTTTTTTATCCAAATATAGTCATGTTTGGTATCAAATTAAAGGATTTTTAACGATCTTTAAAAATCTTTAAAAAAAATTTAAATAACCTCAAAAATTTTCTTTAAAACGTCGTAATTTGGTGTTTTTAATCCGATTTTAATCATATTTCGACTTAAGTTAACATAAAATAAATTTTTTATTCGTTTTTTTGAAAAAAATCTTTTAATTATAAACATTTTAGTTTGATTAAAAATAAAATTTGTTAAAAAAAATTTTTTTTTAGGTTAAAATTTGTAAAAAAAAATTTTTTTTTAGTTAAAATTTGTTAAAAAAAATTTTTTTTAAGATTAAAATTTTTTTTTAGATTAAAATTTTTTATCTTAAAACTTAACCTCAAAAATTCTTCATTAAAATAAAAAAAAAATCATTTTAAATCGTAACAAAAGTGATAATGTGGTGGATCGGGTGGAATCGGAGGTGGATCTTGTGGAATAGTAACACCTTCCGCATCCAATAATCTTAATTTAATCTCCATCGATAATAAAGTATCCAAATCCTTTTTAGTTTCATCGCTTTGCATCCGTTGTCCTAAAAGTGAATGAATACCATCCGTCCAATAAGCTAAAGTTAACTCATCCGGAGCTACGCAATCTAAAGATTGAAGATCGACACCTTCTAAAGCTAAGGAAAAAGCTAATTGGTGAGAAGCTTTACGTCCCCTCATATGGGGACAATCTCTACCGATTAAAAGAGCTTTTATATCCGAAATAGCAAGTTTCGAGGGTAATTCTTCGGTTGTCGGGGCACTTTTTTCATCGCAATCACCATAATGAAGGACTTTATGGTTCGGGGAAAGTCTCATAAACCAGAATTTATCTTTAATTCTTTGTCCTCGAGCGGAATATTTAGTAAATCGGGTACCTTCGACTAAAAATGCTAATCTTTGTTGTTTTATTAGGTTTAAAATATCCGGTGTGATTTGTTCTCGTAAGTCTACGATTGGTTTTGCATGAGATTCCCATTCTTCCCTTGAAGTACGTTCTTGTTGCCATAAATTTGTTATGTCACTGTAGGTTAAGTTTTGTAAACAAATTCTTAGTTGTTCTAAAGAAGGAGGTTTACTATTTAAAACCCTTACGATTTGTTCTCGAACAACTCCGGCTACTTTACCAAAATCTTCAAAAGTAGCTCTCATTTCCTTCCAAGTTTTATTTAATAAAACGATACAAATACAAAAAGTTTCTTCGAAAGGATGATCGTGTGTGAAAAATAACGGATGGAAAGATTCACCTTGTTCCGAAGGAGATTCACCGATCTTTAATAAATCACATAAGATTTTAACTAATTCAATGCTAGCTCTTCCGAAAGGACATTCGTGTTCATCCGCTCGACAACTATTTTCCAAAACTAATTTGGTATAAGCATCCGGATGGTTTCTAGCGAAATAAATCATACAATCTAAAGCTAATAAACCCGGCGGAGTTTCCATAAAATCCATAGCCGGGTTAATATCGTTTCTAAATCCTAATTTTTTATAATCTCGTGTAAATCCACCCGGACCTCTCATACTACCGGCACCTTCACCGTCAAAAGCAATCCGTCTCAATTCTTTAATCTTATCGTGAGCGTCTTGATCTTGCGGATCGATTTTAGTCATCATTCGTTGTTCTAAAAGTCCCAACGTTAACGTTTGTAACACGTACAATTGATGTGCCATTTCGGCTCCTTCGGCGGCTCCTTTTTGTATTATACTTTCTTGGATTACTTGTCGGACTTGTTTCGAGGCTAACGTTGTAGCTACACTTCTACGTTTTGAAGGATCGGCTTTTAAAAGTAAAGCGTTTATTAATGCTATTGCATTTTGTTTAACTACAGATTGTTCTTGATGAAGATGAGTTAGTAAAGATGTTACCGGGACTTCTCCTTCAACCTATACGAATAAAAATTTAAAGACAAAGTTAAAACTTTATTTAAAAAAAAAATTTTTATTTAACAGTAAGTAAAAAAAATCCTAAAATTACTCTAAAAATCTTTTAAAATCTTTAAAAATTCTTTAATTTTAATCCAAATATTATAATAATACAATTAAAAATATAAAAATTACAACGTTTTAAAGAAAATTTTGAGGTTATGTTTGAAATGTCAAAGTTTAATTAAATTTCATCAAAAATTTAACGAATTAAAATACAGTTTTTTTCTAAATATGTTAATTAAATAATCAAAAAAACAAATATATCAATAAATAATAAATTTAAAAATTAATTTTAATATAAATTGAGTTTAATTTTATAAGAATAAAGTTCAGCGAAAATCTATTAGATGGCGTTAGTATGAATTTATCTTAATTTTTTTAGTTATTTTTATAAATAAGATGAATTAAAATATGATCTTTTCTAAATAAGTTAATTAAATAATCAAAAAAACGAATATATCAATAAAAAATAAATTTAAAAATTCATTTTAATATAAATTGAGTTTAATTTTATAAGAATAAAATTCAACGAAAATCTATTAGATGGCGTCACTATGAATTTATTTTAAAATTAAAGGTAATTCATAATTAAATTCATTTTTTAATTTAAATTATATTAATATATTCTTTTTCTTGATTATTAAATTAACCCATTTAGAAAAAATTGTATTTTAATTTATTAAATTTCCAATAAAAAATTTTTAATTCAAAATCGAAAAATTAAGGTTATGTTTGAAATGTCAAATGTTTCAATTTTAGTAAGAAATTTTATACTTATTTAATTTTTTTATATCTATTTTAGTATTTTTATAGGAAATTTTTCTACAATTAACTAAATTTATTCTAAAATTTTCTTAATTTACTCAAAAATAACCTAAAAATTATTTAAATGTTCTCACAAAAATCTTAAAATATAAAAATAATTTTAATAACCGTAAAAATTACCTGACTGTATCCTTCCGTACTGTTAAGAACGACATTCTCCAAGATAGATAAACAAGCTAAAACAACCCGAGGGTTATTTTCATTGCTATTAACAAATCCGACAATTCGACTTATAAAATTTCCATTTAAAATATCCCAAGAGACGATTCCATGTTCCATTAACTCGACGAAAGATAATAAGGTATTCGCAAGTACGATTCCGTTAGATTTACCATTTTCAATTCTTCTTATAATCAAAGCTAAACCTTGTTTATTAATAAAATCCAAAGCGAAAGTTATATCGGCGCTTAAAGTAACCAATTTTTTTACGGCTTCCGATGTTTCTTCTACGTTTCCGGAGTTTAATTTATTTAAAATGTCTTGAGCGGTTTTCGATGGGGAATCGGCTAATCTTAAAACCTGACCGTTTTTTATTTCATTTCTATTCTTTTCGGTGATGTAATTTCTGTTGTTGGTTTCGTTAAATTGCAAAGCGTATTGTTCCGGATCGGAAAGCTGCCAGCCGTTGCATAGTTCTTGAATGATTCCGGCCAGTGGTTGATTTTGATTAAATTCGATTAGCTGAGCGACCTGGTTGGTCATTTCCACAGCGATTTTTACAATATTCGAGTCTTTCATTGCAGGCATTTTGTTGTAACTCCCTTGTAACTTTTATAACGACACTAATATCACTTTTTTACTTCTTATTGAAACATTTTTGAATGTCTTAAATCTTTAAGACACTCCCATTATGAGAAATAAACATGGATCATTGAGATCATTGACCAAAACACTCGTTTAACTCGTTTGTATGCAATCGAGATCGTTTTTTACGCTTTTATCCCCCTCTTAGTTACTTTAATTAATGAACCATTGAAGAATTTAACACAGTTTGTACTCTCACTAACAGATGGCGCGTGTAAATACAAAAGAAGTTATTTAAATTTTATTTAAATAAAAAAATTCTTTTAAAAATGATTAGGAAATTAAATATCCTTTAATTTGAGTACAAACATGACATATGTAACTTAAATAATTTATGAGATATAATAATTTTTTATGTTGGAAACAAATGACGATCGTAAAATAAAAAATGATGGTTATTTTCATTTAGGAAATTAAATTTCCTTTAATTTGAGTACAAACATGACATATCTACCATTAATAGTTTTCGAGATATTCAATTTGCTAATTCTTGATGATCCGCCATCTTGAAAACTTAAAAAATTTTGAAACAAAAGATAGAAAATTAAATTCCCTTTAATTTGAGTACAAACATGACATATCCACCATTAATAGTTTTCGAGATATTCAATTTTCTAATTCTTGATGATCCGCCATCTTGAAAATTTAAAAAAATTTGAAAACAAAAGATAGAAAGTTAAATTTCCTTTAATTTGAGTATCAACACGACCTATCTAACTTAAACAGTTTTTAAGTTAATCAACTTTTTAATTTTGATGATCCGCCATCTTGAAAATTCTTAAACCCTTGTAACTTTCTTACTTTTAATGCTATCATAGTCATGTTTGTACTCAAATCAAAGGATTTTTTACTTTCTTCAAGAATATCGAATCCAAAAGTGGATTTTAATTGATTTCAATATAACCTAACCTCAAAATTACCTTAAAAATGCCGTAATTTTCTTATTTTTAATGCTAACCCAGTGGAGTTTGGACTTAAATTAAAAGATTTTTTATCCTCTTTAAGAATATAAAAAAAAAAATAATGATTTACAAAAATTTATAAACCTAACCTCAAAAATTATCTTAAAAATGACGTAATTTTTTTATTTTTTAACCGAATACAGTCGTGTTTGGACTTAAATTAAAGGAATTTTAATAAATTTTAATAATTTTTAAGAATTAAAAAAAAAAAATTAATATTTGTAAAAGTATAATTATTCAATTTTAATAGACAATTCATTTTAGGTCAAAATTATTATTAAAAACTATTAGAAAAATAAATTCTCTTTAATTTGAATACAAACACGACATATCTAACTTAATTACTTTTAAAGATATCATGATTTTTACGTTTAAAAACAATTGATGGTCGGCCATCTTGAAATTTTCTTTTTAAATTATTTTAGAATATTCAAAATCCTTTTATTTGATACCAAACATGATATATCTAACCTAAATAGTTTGGGAGATATAAAGATTTTTAATCAATAAAATAATTGATGATCCGCCATCTTGAAAATTTTTAGGTTAATGTAACTTTTTTGTTTTTTATTCGAATATAGTCGTGTTTGGTATCAAATTAAAAGATTTTTAATAAACTTTAAGAATTTTTAAAAATTTTTGAGATTTTAACTTTTTAATTCTATAATTAAAAAAAGAATTAGTTTTAGATAAAAATTATAAAAAAAAAATATCAAAAACAGTTAGGAGATTAAATTCTCTTTAATTTAAGTACAAACATGACATATCTAACTTAATTACTTTTAAAGATATGATGATTTTTATGTTTAAAAACAATTGATGGTCGGCCATCTTGAAAATTTTTTAAAATTATTAAAGAATATTCAATATCCTTGTATTTGATACCAAAGATGACATATCTAACTTAAATAGTTTTCGAGATGTCAAATTTCTAACCTTAAAAGTCGGCCATCTTAAAAATTTTTAGGTTAATGTAACTTTTTTGTTTTTTATTCGAATATAGTCGTGTTTGGTATCAAATTAAAGGATTTTTAATAAACTTTAAGAATTTTTAAAAATTTTTGAGATTTTAACTTTTTAATTCTATAATTAAAAAAAAAAATAGTCTTAGATAAAAATTATAAAAAAAAAATTATCAAAAACGGTTAGGAGATTAAATTCTCTTTAATTTAAGTACAAACATGACATATCTAACTTAATTACTTTTAAAGATATGATGATTTTTATGTTTAAAAACAATTGATGGTCGGCCATCTTGAAAATTTTTTAAAATTATTAAAGAATATTCAATATCCTTGTATTTGATACCAAAGATGACATATCTAACTTAAATAGTTTTCGAGATGTCAAATTTCTAACCTTAAAAGTCGGCCATCTTAAAAATTTTTAGGTTAATGTAACTTTTTTGTTTTTTATTCGAATATAGTCGTGTTTGGTATCAAATTAAAGGATTTTTAATAAACTTTAAGAATTTTTAAAAATTTTTAAGATTTTTTAATAATTTTAATTGATATTTTATGTTTTAGTCATCAAAATGAACTTTTTTTACTAAAAAAATATTAATATATTATTATGTATGTGGAACAGATGATAGTAACTAATTTTTTTCCAAATTAGGGTGAAATTTGAATAAACAGGAAGTTAAATTGCGCCTTGTTTTTTGATAAACCTTCACTAATTCCATATAAATATGAGTTGACACTAAAATTTTTACTATAGTCATCAAGTAATCGAAATGGAGCTTTCAAAATCTATTTTAAAATACCATTTACTTTTGATTTTTACTCAATTAACACATTCTGGTAAGTTTTTAAAAAAATCCTTCTAACATTTAATCATTTTTACTTTTATTTTTACTATTTTAGCTGTTGTTAATGATGGTAGAATCGTTGGTGGTCAAGATGCAATCGACGGTCAATTTCCCTACCAAATATCTTTAAGATACAACAATAGACATATTTGTGGAGGATCGATTATAGAAAAAAACTGGGTTTTAACAGCTGCTCATTGCATCGATGGTCAAAAACCGGATAATTTTACTGTTGTAACCGGAAGTAATCTTTTGGACACTGGTGGAGATACTTATCAAGTTGAAAAAATCGTTCAACATTCTGGATATAATTCCCAATCGATTAAAAATGACATTGCACTTCTTAAATTAGTTGAAAATATTAATTATGGGGATAAAGTTCAACCTGTTAAATTACCAAATGAGGACACAGCTGCTAATATTGATGTTATTTTATCTGGTTGGGGAACTTTATCGGTTTGTTTAATAAATTTTTTGTATTTATTAGAAAAAAATTAACAAAAAACCAAATAATATGCTTTTAGTATCCGGGAAAAACACCAAATAAACTCCAAATGATCGAATTAAGCACGATATCAAACTTAAGATGTATGTTAGAACATCCTATACTTGGATTTATCATGGGAGGTGTTTCCTCGACTAATGTTTGTACTTTAACCAAATCTGGAGAAGGAGCTTGTCATGTAAATATAAAAAATTGATTTTCCATTTAATAATTTTAAGTTAATTTGTTGAAAAATTACTAGGAAATTATATTTCCTTTAATTTGAGTACAAACATGATATATCTAACTTAAATAATTTCCGAGATATTCAATTTTTTAATTTTTGATGATTCGCCATTTTGAAAATTTTAAAAATTTTTGAAACAAAAGATAGAAAATTAAATTTCCTTTAGTTTGAGTACCAACATGACATATCTAACTTAAATAGTTTTTGAGATATTCAATTTTTTAATTTTGTTGATCCGCCATCTTGAAAATTTTTAAAATTTTTGAAAAAAAAGATAGAAAATTAAATTTCCTTTAGTTTGAGTACCAACATGACATATCTAACTTAAATAGTTTCCGAGATATTCAATTTTTTAATTTTTGATGATCCGCCATTTTGAAATTTTTTTAAATTTTTGAAGCAAAAGATAGAAAATTAAATTTCCTTTAGTTTGAGTACCAACATGACATATCTAACTTAAATAGTTTCCGAGATATTCAATTTTTTAATTTTTGATGATCCGCCATCTTAGATTTTTAAAAAATTTGTAAAACAAAAGATAGAAAATTAAATTTCCTTTAGTTTGAGTACCAACATGACATATCTAACTTAAATAGTTTTTAAGAAATTCAATTTTTTAATTTCGACGATCCGCCATCTTGATTTTTTTTAAAACGTTGTAACTTTCTTATTTTTAATGCTAACCCAGTCGAGTTTGGACTTAAATTAAAAGATTTTCTATCCTCTTTAATAATATTAAAAAAAAATAATAATTTCCAAAAATTTATAAACCTAACCTCAAAGATTATCCTAAAAATGCCGTAACTTTTTTATTTTTAATGAGAATATAGTCGTGTTTGGACTTAAATTAAAGGATTCTTTCTAAACTTTAATAATCTTTAATAAAAATTTCAAATTTAATAAAATTTTTTGATTAAAAAAAATTAATAAGCGCCATCTTTAAAATTTTTTGAAAATTATTAAAGAGCATTAAAAATCCTTCAATTTGATACCAAACACAACATATCTATCTTTTATACTTTCAAAGATATATCAATTTTTAACTTAGAAAAACAATTGAAAGTCGGCCATCTTGGAAAATTTAAAGATAACCTAACTTTTTTGTTTTTTATCTGAATATAGTCGTGTTTGGTATCAAATTAAAGGATCTTTTTATGATTTTTTAAAAATGTTAACAAAAAATATCAAATTATTCAAAGCGCCATCTTGAAATCTTTGAAATTTCAAAAATAACCTAGCTTTTTTATTTTTAATCCAAATGTAGTCGTGTTTGGTATCAAATTAAAGGATTTTTAATAAACTTTAAGAATTTTTAAGAAAAAATTTAAATTATCAATGTTTCCATCTTGAAAAAATAAAAATTAACCTAACTTTTTAATTTTTTATCGTAGATATGTCATGTTTGTACTCAAATTAAAGGATTTTTTATTCTCTTTAAGAATTTTTAATAAAAATGTTAAATTATCCAAGTTGGCAACTTGAAAACTTAAAAATTAACCTATTTTCTTTATTTTTAATCGAAATATAGTCATGTTTGGGCTCAAATTAAAGGATTTTTAATGATTTTTAATGATTTTTAACATTTTTAATCATTTCTAGTCATTTTTAATCATTTTTATCATCACTTTATATACAGGGTGATTCTGGAGGACCCCTAGTTCAAGAAGGTTATCAAGTCGGTGTAGTTTCTTGGGGAATACCTTGCGGAAGAGGACGACCGGATGTTTTCACGCGAGTTTACAGTTATTTAGGTTGGATCGGCGATAATATGAAGGAAGATAATAACGTTTAAGGTTAATTTAATGCTTTGTTGATTAACAATCGCCTTATTTAAGTCGCTTTGGTTAATTTGTTTATCAAAACTTTGTTTTATCTAATTATTCTATTATGTATCTATTTACGAATAAAATTTACATGAAATAAAAGGTTGTTTAGATAAAAAAACAAGTATAAAAAGGGAAATTCTAAGTTGGAAGTTAGAATCAGTTTTTTAAAAGTTACCAACGAAGTAAAATGTATTACTTTTGTGTTATTTTATTTATAACACATTTTATATCATCATCAGGTAAGTAAATAGATAAATAAATAAGAAATAAAGACTTACCAGTTAATAATTCTTCAACATTCACTGATCAAAACATTATAAAGGACATTTAAGTAGACAAAACAGATTAACCAACCTAAGAAAATGTAACTATGATTTTACAAACACAAAGTTGGAAAATATTAGATTATAATAATAATAATTTATTATATTTATGTTGTTTTAAGTACTTAAAACCGTTTTTAAAATTAGTTTATAGAAATAAATTTTAAATTAAAATAAAGAAGTAAATTAATTAACATTTTTAGGGAATTTGTTGCCAACCATAAAAAATGAAAATCTTTAAACTTGATTTTAACCAATTTTCACGTTAAATTAAAGTAAATTTTTTTTCATATTTATAAATTAAATCAAAATAACTAAAAGAAAACATAAAATGAATAAAATATTATTAATTAATATTTAAATAATAAATTTAGTAAATATCACCATCCATCGGCATATTTTGTAAACACTTTTGACAACTTGTCATTATAATAACCTCAAAAAAACTTGTTTACTTTTTATTTTCTTTTAAATATGAATAAAAAAATCACTTATAAAACAGTAAGTATTAATTTTTATCTTTACTAATTATCTTATAATAAAATTTCTTTTCTAATTGAGATTTTTTATTAAAGTTAGTGAAGATGGAAGGATTGTTGGTGGATATGAAGCTTCCGAAGGTGAATTTCCCCATCAAATATCTCTCAGATACAAAAATCGTCACATTTGCGGCGGTTCGATAATAGATAAAAATTGGATTTTAACGGCAGCTCATTGTGTCAGTAAAAAAATTGATAATTTTTCCGTGGTAACCGGAACTAATCTTCTCGCAACCGGAGGTGACGTTTACAACGTTGAAGAAATTATTCCTCACGAAGGTTTTAACAGAACTTCTTTAACCGATGATATAGCTTTGATTAAAACGAAAGAAGATATTAAATTTAACGATAGAGTTAAATCGATTGGTTTAACGGAAAATAAAATGAAAGGCGGTGAAAATTTATTGTTGTCCGGTTGGGGAACGACATCGGTAACTAATTAAATAAATAAAATAATTAAAATTAAAAAATTACCGTTTATAAACTTAAATTTAATTTAAAAAAATGTTTTTAGTATCCGGGAAAACCACCGAATAAATTACAAGCTATAAAATTACTTTCAATATCAACGGAAAGTTGTATTAAAGAATTTAAAGAACTTATAACGGAAGGAATTAAAATATCCGATGCGAACGTTTGTACTTATACGAAAAAAGGAGAAGGAGCTTGTCACGTAAGTAATTTATAAACACAACTAAAATTGGTTAAAAAATAAAAAAAAATTAAAATTTTTATAAACCTAACCTAAAAATTTTTTTTTAATTGTCAAAAGTTTATTAATTTAAATCCGATTTTAGTCGTGTTTGGACTTAAATTGAACGATTTTTAATGATTTTTTCGTAATTATAAATAATTTAAATGATTTTATTAAAAAATTAGATGATTAATTAAAAAAATAATATACAGGGTGATTCCGGAGGACCATTAATTAACGGCAACCATCAAGTCGGAGTTGTATCTTGGGGACAACCTTGCGCCAAAGGTAAACCGGATGTTTTCACCTCGGTAGCTTTTTATAGAGATTGGATAAAGCAATTTTCATATGTATAACTGTAATTTTGTTAAAATTATAATTATTATAATAAACTATTATGAATTTTAGTATTAAATTTTATTTAAAAAATTAAATTTACTTTAATTTAAGTATAAATTTGATATATTTAGCTTAAAATATAATAATTTTTAACTTTAAGAATATTTGAAAATCATCATTTTTAAAAAATTTCATTAAAAATTAATAGAAAATTAAATTTCCTTTAATTTGAGTACAAACATGATATATCTAGCTTAAATACTTTCTGAGATATAATGATTTTTAAGCTTAAATACAATTGACAATCGCCATCTTTAAAAATATCATTAAAAATGAATAGAAAATTAAATTTCCTTTAATTTGAGTACAAACATGATATATCTAGCTTAAATACTTTCCGAGATATAATGATTTTTAACTTGAAAAACAATTGAAAGTCGGCCATCTTGGAAATTTTAAAACTAACCTAACTTTTGTATTTTTTATCCGATTTTAGTCATATTTGGTATTAAATTAAAGGATTTTTTATGATCTTTAAGAATTTTTATAAAATATGTCAAATTGTTTAAATCGCCATCTTGAAAATTTAAAAACTAACCTAACTTTTTTATTTTTATCCGATTTTAGTCGTATTTAGTATCAAATTAAAGGATTTTTTATGATCTTTAAGAATTTTTACAAAATATGTCAAATTGTTTAAATCGCCATCTTGAAAATTTAAAAATTAACCTAACTTTTTTATTTTTTATCCGATTTTAGTTGTATTTGGTATCAAATTAAAGGATTTTTTATGATCTTTAAGAATTTTTACAAAATATGTCAAGGTGTTTAAATCGCCATCTTGAAAATTTAAAAACTAACCTAACTTTTTTATTTTTTATCTGATTTTAGCCATATTTGGTACCAAATTAAAGGATTTTTTATTTTCCTTAAGAATTTTTAATAAAAATATCAAATTGTTTAAATCGCCATTTTGAAAATTTAAAAACTAACCTAACTTTTTATTTTTTATCCGATTTTAGTCATATTTGGTATCAAATTAAAGGATTTTTTATGATCTCTAAGAATTTTTATAAAATATGTCAAGGTGTTTAAATCGCCATCTTGAAAATTTAAAAATTAACCTAACTTTTTTATTTTTTATCCGATTTTAGCCATATTTGGTATCAAATTAAAGGATTCTTTATTTTCCTTAAGAATTTTTAATAAAAATATCAAATTGTCTAAATCGCCATCTTGAAAATTTAAAAACTAACCTAACTTTTTTATTTTTTATCCGATTTTAGTCGTATTTGGTATCAAATTAAAGGATTTTTTATGATCTTTAAGAATTTTTACAAAATATGTCAAATTGTTTAAATCGCCATCTTGAAAATTTAAAAACTAACCTAACTTTTTTATTTTTTATCTGATTTTAGCCATATTTGGTATCAAATTAAAGGATTTTTTATTTTCCTTAAGAATTTTTAATAAAAATATCAAATTGTTTAAACCGCCATCTTGAAAATTTAAAAACGAATCTAACTTTTTTATTTTTTATCGGATTTTAATCATGTTTGGTATCAAATTAAAGGATTTTTTATCCTCTTTAAGAATATTTAAAAATTTCAAACAAATTTTAAATCTACTATTGAATAAAAATCGATTTTTACGTTTTTTTTTTAATAATTTTATTGTAAAAATCAAAGATAATTAATTTCTCAACTAAATTAAATATTTATATACAAATTAAATGCATTTTATGAACAGTATAAATTACAATATAATTAAAAATTAAGATAAATCTTAAAATTATGACTTCGGATTGAATTTTTCTTTCCGATTTGTTTAAATCGATTTAATTTGAAGAGATTTTTAGGTTTAACTAATTAAATTTAATATTAGATATTTAAAAAAATCGTATAAAATGTAATTATTACGATTTTATTTTATTAAATAAGAAAAACTTAAAAATAAAAAAATGTAAATTCGTTAATTTAACCATCAAAATGTTTAAATGTCAAAAAATGACAGATGTCAAAAAAATGACAGGTGTCAAAAAATAGGTTATGACATAATTCTTGTTTGATTCAAAAAATGTATACAGTGAAATTCCCCTTCGTGGACACCCCCCTTAGACGGATAGTTTCTCATGGAACCGTCCAACTCTCATGACTTCCCATTTCTCTTAAGCGGAGATCACTTAATGGACACTTTTGGTGGGTTCTGTTGGTGTCCGCACAAGGGAGATTTCACTATACTCGATAAATTCAAAAATAGATCTTTTATTTATCATTTAAAATAAGGTTCCATTAAATAATTCTTAACCGTTTCCGGTAAATGTAAATTATTAATATCATTAATATTAACGTGTTCCCTAATAACAAACCGACACATATGTTTTAAACTCGAGATCTTGGTAAAACGAGATAACGGGTTTAACAATCGTACCGGGTACGAAGGATTTAACGGACTATTCGATTGCGTAAAGCAGTACACTCCGCTTTTTGAAAGTTCCATCGCTGCTTCTAACATTAAATTAATCGTCGAGTAACCTTCCTTGCTAAATATCTTAAAGTAATCGTTATCGAAGTCGATTCTCGTGTGTAGTGTTCGACCCCAACTACGAAAAGATAAACTGTAAACGTGACGAGCCGAACAAGAGTCTCGTATTAAGAACGTTCCGTCGGGTTTATTTCTTAATTCTTGTTCCGCTTCTTGACTCGTTATCGGACCCCAGTAAAATTTACATCTGTGGAGTTTTTTATAAGCTTCTAATTGTTCATCGTAAGTATCCTATTAATTAAAGTAAAAATTAGATAAAAGTTTTTAAATATTTAAAAAAAATATTTAAAAATTTTAGGTTATGTTTATATAAATATAACCTAAAAATTTTTTTTTAATTAAAAAAAAAACTTCTTTTAATAAAAATTATTAAAGTAATTACTTCTTCATTAATATCTTCATTATTACTTCCAATTTCCCCATAATTACTTTCAATAGTTTCAACATTTCGATCGGTTAAATTATCACTCTCGGAAACTAACTTATCGTCATTACTCTCCATAATTTTACTTCGACTGTTCGTTTCTTTACTTTTAAATCTCCAAAAGGTTAATTTACCCCGTTTTAACCGTTCTTTAATGTTTTTAAACACCCTCCCGAAACGATTTTGACCTTTTTCACCCTCTAACCTATCCCTGAGTTCGTCATCGTAATTTGTTAACTCTTCGGGACGGTATTTCGACTCCACGACGCAATAAATCTGTTTCGGACGTCCGTTCGCATCGTCACCCATCCTATTTTTACCCCAAATTCGGATATTATTAAACGATTAAAGCATTTTTATGTTTTGGGTTTTAGAACTGTCAAAGTTTGACAGAAATTGATTAAAATTTTAGGTTATAAATTCAGACGATTTCGATTGACCAAAAAAAATGTTTAGTTTTTTAAATATTAAATTTAATTTTATAATTTAACTTTATTTATTTAAAATTTTTGTATATAACATTGATAATTTAATTTAGTAATGAATCAAATTGCTTTTATTAATTAATTTTATTTTATAAATAAAATATATTGGTGTGAATGAGATGAATTGATCAATCGAAACGTTTTTTTTAATATTTACCTTTTATAATCTTATCTGTATTAAAATTAAAATATATTTTATGTAAATATTAGGTATTAAAATTAGTTTTTAATGTATTAACTAAGTTAATAATCAAATAATAAATTTTAATGAATTACAAAATAACAAACAAGTTGGATTTTTTTTAATTTGGGTCATATTTCATCAAAAATAACATTGAGATAAGATAACGCAATAAATTTAAAAATTAGTTAGATAGGGGAAGTACAGAAACGTTAAAACCGTTCTAAACGCACTACTATATCGGCTGTGTTCGTGTCGTGTCGCTATTTTCGTATCATTCGGTGGAAAACCTTCGTCTGGTAAAAGCGATCTAAAGGTTATTCTACATTATTTTAGATAATGTTCGGAGGAGGAAATATTAATCCTCCTGGTAAGTAATTTCCATTTTATTTACGCTTATTTAAACTGTTAACAATTATTATAACGATTAGACGTCATCTCGCAGATAAAAAAAAAGTGAGGTTAAGGTATTAAATCACCTCTTTTTTATTTACTTATTAATAGGAAGAGGAGGTTCGCATGTTAGAAAACGTGGAACGTCTTCTAATGGTAATCAACGTGGACGTACAAATCAACCCAATGCGAGACAAGGAGTTCTTTACGGAGGTAATAATATGTATTCCGTTAATGATGTTTGTTAACGGTTCTAAGAATATTTTATGATGTACGATTGATAAAATTTATCTAAAAAAAATCCTTATCTACTGTAGATAGGGTTTAATTGGTTGTCGAAACACAATGAGGAAACTATTTCATAAATATTTTTGCGTAAAAGCAAAAATTTAGTTATACAGGTGGTTTTTTTTAACTGTGTTATATAAATTTTTATGTTTAGATGGTTTTAAAAAATCTTGAAACTTAAAAATTAAGAAATATTCAAAAAAATTAATTTTAACGATGATTTAATCACATTTTTTAAGTAAATTTTTACATTTTAATATACAGAATGGCTCAAAAAAAAATCTAAAAATTTGGTAATTTAGATGAATTAATTTCTAAATGATTTTAATTCATTTTATTAAATTTCAAGCAATGTTAATAAAATTTTAATTAATTTTTGTAATTTTAATCAACTTATAAAAAAAAATTACATAAAATTTAAAGGTGTTAAGATGACTTTAACGTGATTTTTAACGATTTTATTGAAATTAATATCGTTTCACTTAAAATTTAAACGTGTTTAGACGATTTTAACCGGATTTAATAATTTTAAGACGATTTTTAAACAATTCTTCACTGATTTTTTTGAAAATTCTAATAACTCGAACGTGTAAAGACGACTTTAATCGTTTTTCTATTGATTTTAATCGATTTTCTATTGGTTTTAATCGATTTTAAAACAATTTTTTAGTAATTTTCGACTTGTATGAAGAAAATTTTCCAATTTAAAATAATTCTAGTGAAATTTTAGACGTGTGAAGACGACTTTAATTACTTTTTAGTTGATTTTTAAGTGATTTTAGTGTTTTTTAGTCGATTTAGAATTATTTAAAGCAATTTTTATAATTTAAAGGCGATTTTTATCATAAAAAAATAATTTTAAGAAAATTTTAGTCGTGTAAAGACTACTTTAACTACTTTTGAGTTAATTTTTAAGTGATTTTAGTGATTTTTAGATAATTTTTAGTCAATTTAGAATTATTTAAATCAATTTTTATAATTTAAAAGCGACTTTTATCATAAAAATATAATTTTAAGAAAATTTTAGACGTGTAAAGACGACTTTAACGATTTTTGAGTTAATTTTTAAGTGATTTTTGGAGTTTTTTTAACAATTTTCATTTATTTAAAGTAATTTTTATAATTAAAAAATAATTACAAGAAATCTTTAGACGTGTAAAAACGACTTTAAGCTCTTTTGAGGTAATTTTAAGGTATTTTAATGATTTTTAGATAATTTTAATAAATTTTCAATTATTTAAAGTAATTTTTATGATTTAAAACCGATTTTTATTATAAACAGGTAATTTAAAGAAAATTTTAATCGTGTAAAGACGACTTTAACTACTTTTCAGTTAATTTTTAAGTGATTTTAGTAGTTTTTTGATCATTTTAATCAATTTTCAATTATTGAAAGTAATTTTTATCATAAAAAATAAATTAAACAAAATTTCAGACGTGTAAAAACGACTTTAATTACTAATTATTAGTGATTTTAATGATTTTTAAATAATTTTAATCAATTTTCAATTATTTAAAGTAGTTTTTATAATTTAAAACTAATTGCTAGAAATTTTTAGACGTGTAAAGACGATTTTAACTACTTTTGAGCTAATTTTTAAGTGATTTTAGTGATTTTTAGATCATTTTTAATTATTTTTAAATTATTTAAAGAATTTTTTACAATTTAAAAACAATTTTTATCATAAAAAATGATTCTAAGAAATTTTTAGCCGTGTAAAGAGGACTTTAAGTACTTTTGAGTTGATTTTAGTGATTTTTAGATCATTTTTAATCAATTTTGAATTATTTAAAGTAATTTTTACAATTTAAAAGCGATTTTTATCATAAAAAAATAATTTCAAGAAATTTTTAGACGTGTAAAGACGACTTCAACTACTTTTTGGTTCATTTTAGTGATTTTTCGATAATTTTTAGATAATTTCGAATTATTTAAAGCAAGTTTTAAAATTTTAAAGTGGTTTTAATTAAACTTTGACGTGTAAAGACGACTTTAATTACTTATGTGCTAATTTTTAAATGATTTTAGTGAATTTTAGATCATTTTTAGTAAATTTTGAATGATTTAAAGCAATTTTTACAATTTAAAAACGATTTTTATTATAAAAAATAATTTTAAGAAAATTTTAGTCGTGTAAAGACGACCTTAACTACTTTTTAGTTAATTTTAGTAACTTTTAGATCATTTTTAATCAATTTTGAATTATTTAAAGCAATTTTTACAATCTAAAACCGATATTTATCATAAAGAATAATTTCAAGAAATTTTTATTCGTGTAAAGGCGACTTTAACTACTTTCGAGCTAATTTTTAAGTGATTTTAATGATTTTTGGATTATTTTTAATCAATTTTGAATTATTTTAAGCATTTTTTTACAATTTAAAAGCGGTTTTTATCATAAAAAATAATTTTTAGACGTGTAAAGACGACTTTAACTATTTTTTAGTTACTTTTTAAGTAATTTTAATGATTTTTAGATTATTTTTAATCAATTGTCAATTATTTAAACTGATTTTTGTAATTTCAAAATAATTACAAGGAATTTTTAGACGTGTTAAGACGACTTTAACTACTCTCGAGCTAATTTTTAAGTGATTTTAGTGATTTTTAGATTATTTTTAATCAATTTTGAATTATTTGAAGCAATTTTTACAATTTAAAAGCGATTTTTATTTTAAAAAAGTAATTTTAAAAATTTTTTAGACGTGTAAAGACGACTTTAACTACTTTTGAATTAATTTTTAAGTGATTTTAGTGATTTTTAGATCATTTTTAGTCAATTTTCAATTATTTAAAGTAATTTTTATAATTTAAAAGCGATTTTTATCATAAAACATAAGTAAAAGAAAATTTTAGACGTGTAAAGACGACTTTAAGTATTTTTAAGTTAATTTTTAGGTGATTTTAGTGATTTTTAGAGATTTTTAGATAATTTCTAGTCAATTTTTTATTATTTAAAGCAATTTTTACAATTTAAAAGTAATGTAAATTAAATTTTAGACGTCTAAAGACGACATTAACTAATTTTTAAGTGATTTTTTTGCAATTCTTGGTTAATTTTCACTAAATTTTCTTTTATATCATCATAATGATTAAAATTGAGACTTTAAATGAATGATTTTCTTTGATAATATTTTATATTTGATTAAAATAAAGGATTTTCCTTTGAAATAATCCATTTTTTCATCTCGATTAGATTTAATAGTTGTCTTATTTATTAATAATGTCTTATTTTTAGGTCCGCTTCGAACGCAAGCACCACAAAGAAGAACCCCGGTTGTTGATCCATTCGAATCCGATGAAGATGAACCTCAACGGTTCTTACAAAACCAACAACATTTTCTAAACCGTACTTTTGGTTCTCAAAGTTCTTTATTTTCCGATCATGGTCAATATAACCGTCCGGGAAGTGCTGCTTCTTTCACTTCTGGCACCGAAAACACTCCTCAAAGACACTCCCGAGGTAGACCTTCAATACGAAGAGAAAATTTTCCTCGAACATCTAGTTCAACATCCGGTTCAAGAGAAAATAGATCTCGAGAACAACAACAACAACCGAATAGAAGTCGGGGAGAAAGAGGTAATAGAAATGATAATCACGGAAGAGGAAATGAAAGATATAGAAGAAATTTTAGACGTGAAAATGATGAAAATAATGAACATAATGAACATAATGAAAATAATGAAAGTAATGAAAACAGAAGAAGCAATTTTCAAGGAAAAAGAAAATATCCACTCGGTTTTAAATATCTCGAAGAGTTATTAGAAAATTCTCCGGAAGAAGTTTTATTAAAATTACTTGAAAATACGGACGCTTTAAAATTACTAATAGATAAATTAGATTTATCACCCGATTACATCTGTTTAATCATTCGTATAGTTGTAAAAATCTCCGATAGTTACTTTAACCAACAAAAAATAACCATTTTACACATTATCGTTGATGAAAGTTTTATAAAACAATTAATAGCTTTCGTCTCGCAATTACATCTTCACGATGAAAGAGATAAACGACGCGCTAACTATTTTTACCAAAGTCCGGAAAGATTTTTTACCGATTTAAACGTTTTTTGTGAAACCGTACTAAAAATTATCCCATCGAAAGGAATTAATAACCTTCCGAAGATCTTAAAAGCTGCCGTTTATGAGTTACCACATTTAGGATTAAGTGAAAATATTTTAGTTAAGTATGAAAAGTTACAAGAAGATTTAATAACTCAAATTGAAAGTTTTCATAAAGCAAACGAGAAGAAAATTGAGAAGTTAAATGTTGTTGAGGCCGAACCTCCGGATGATTTTCGTAATATACCTGTTTTTCCCGAAGCGCATGAAATTACAAACCGTATTGTACCTTTTTTAAGAGCTAATATTGTTGACGGAGCTTATAGAAATGTTGAACATTATTTAGACGTTCAATTTCGTTTGGTACGGAACGATTTTGTTAAACCGTTACGAGATGGGATTTTGGCTTATTTAGATCCAAACGAGAAGAGGAGACCACAAAATATTAAAATTTATGATGGTGTAAGTAAACTTTATTCAATTTTATTTAATTTTATTCAATTTCATTTAATTTGAAACACCAAAATTTAATTTTTTTGAAATAAATAAGGTTAGAGTTTACGATTTTAAATTTAATATAATTTAAGCTTTTTTTCTTTATTATAAACAATTTTTTACAACTAATCTTATTTTTTCTAAACAAATCTAAGCTTATAATAAGAATAAATTAAAAAATTCGCTTTAAAATCAATAAATTAAGTAAGTAAAATAACATAACCTCACTTTCTTATAAGATTTTTTTATTTTTAATCTTTTAAAATATTTCTTTGTAACTTATTTTACTTTTTTTAAACAAATTTAAACATATAATAAGTATAAACTTAAAAAATACACTTAAAAATCGATAAATTAAGTAAAAATATAATCAACCTAACCTCACTTTTTTATAACAAGATTTTTTTAAGAAAATCATTAAACCGTTTAATAAAAAAACGCCAATTTAACTTCTAATCGATTTTATTTACAATATTTAGTACAATAATTGTGTTAAAACTTAATATAAAAAGATTTTTTAATAAAAATTTTAAAACTTCGAACGGTCGATGAGAATAACTTGATTTAGAATAATGGTGATTTTGTTTTTTTATGTTGGCTCTTATATTCTCCTAAAATTTCAGTTAATTTATCTTTTTTACTTTTAATTATGATTTATATCTATAAATTAATTTTAAAAGCATTTTTAATTAAATAAAATATTAATTTTTGTTTATTAATTATTATTTTATAGTAATTTATTATTTTTCAACTTTGTGTTCGTTTAAAATATTTAATTTTTTTTAGGTTGGTTCACCTGTTTAACGATATTAACTATCTTCATAAATGTTTTGATTTTTTAACCTTAAAATCGAATTCATTCCAAATTTATTATTTTTCATTAAAATAGATGATAAAATTGATTATTTTATTAATAATTTTATTTTTTAGGTAACCTTTTTAAAATCAGAGATGTGTAAAGATGCCTCAAACGGATATCTAATTCAATTACCTCAAACAAAGAAAGGTTTTAAAGTAAAACTGGAAAATTCCCGATTGTTCATGTTTGGATCGTTGGTTTGCTTTACGAACGATCACTTTAAAACAATTATTTTTGGACGGATAGTCGATCGAGATATTAAGTTGTTATCGAAAGGTCATTTGGTGATTTCGCTGCATTCCTACACCGGGATTGATTTTAACAGCAAGTACACGATGATTGAAAGTAGGGTTTACTTCGAACCTTATAATCATGTCTTGACTGCTCTTAAAGTACTCGATGAGAATGATTTTCCTATGAGACAGTACATCGTTGATATGGTTGATGATAATGGGATTCCGGAGTATTATAATGAGAATGAATTTCAATGTCCCGGAAAATATAGGTAGGTTTTTTGTCTATTTTTTATCTTTTTTGCAAAGAATAAAATATATAATGTTAAAAATCATTTTATTATTCTTAATTTTATATTTTCACAGCTTCGGTTTTTAACTGTCGGATAAAAAAAATTAAGAATTTTGGTTTGTATTTGTGTTATTAGACTTATTTTTCATCTCTAAGATAAAAATCTGTGGTTATTATTTAATTAATTCTTCTTTCGGTTGGATTTTTTTGTTGTCGAACTGAGTTAGAACCTTCTGATCATAATTTTGAGGTTATGTTTATATTAAAACTTCCAAATATTTGATTATAAACAATTTTATTGCGTTAAAACTTCCTAATTTGCGATTATAAATAATTTTTTGTGATATTTTAGGGTATTTATGAAGTTTTTTAATGATTTTTTAATGATTTTTTCATATTCTTTAATGATTTTTTCGATTAAAATTAATTTAAATCGAACTTTATATTAAAATTTTCTTCAAAATTACTTCCAAATCATCTCTATAATAAAAATTGATGTTTTTAGTTAGTTAATTCTTCTTCCGGTTGGATTTTTTTGTTGTCGGAGAGAGTTTGAATTCTCCGATCATGATTTTGAGGTTATGTTTGTAATAAAACTTCCAAATATTTGATTATAAACAATTTTATTGCGTTAAAACTTCCTAATTTGTGATTATAAATAATTTTTTGTGTTATTTTAGTGTATTTATGAAGTTTTTTAATGATTTTTTCATATTTTTTAATGATTTTTTCAATTAAAATTGATTTTAATCGAACTTTATATTAAAATTTTCTTAAAAATTACTTCCAAGTCATCTCTAAAATAAAAATTGATGTTTTTAGTTAGTTAATTCTTCTTCCGGTTGGATTTTTTTGTTGTCGGAGAGAGTTTGAATTCTCCGATCATAATTTTGAGGTTATGTTTATATTAAAACTTCCAAATATTTAATTATAAACAATTTTATTGCGTTAAAACTTCCTAATTTGTGCTTATAAATAATTTTTTGTGTTATTTTAGTGTATTTATGAAGTTTTTTAATGATTTTTTCATATTTTTTAATGATTTTTTCAATTAAAATTGATTTTAATCGAACTTTATATTAAAATTTTCTTAAAAATTACTTCCGAGTCATCTCTAAAATAAAAATTGATGTTTTTAGTTAGTTAATTCTTCTTCCGGATGGATTTTTTTGTTGTCGGAGAGAGTTTGAATTCTCCGATCATAATTTTGAGGTTATGTTTATATTAAAACTTCCAAATATTTAATTATAAACAATTTTATTATGTTAAAACGTCCTAATTTGTGATTATAAACATTTTTTTGGTATTATTTTAATGTATTTATGAATTTTTTAACGATTTTTTTATATTTATTTTCATTAAATTAATTTTAATCCAAGTTTATATTAAAATTTTCTTAAAAATTTCTTCGGAATCATCTGGAAAATAAAAATTTAATATTATTAGTTAGTTAATTCTTCTTCCGGTTGGATTTTTTTATTGTTGAAATTGAATTCCAACTTTCCTTTCATAATTTTGAGGTTATGTTTATATTAATTAAATTAAAACTTAAGGTAAATTATTTTTTTTATGTTATCTTGATATATTTTCGATGTATTTTCATCATTTTTCCATTTTTATTTTCAATAAGTAAATTTTAATCGAATTTAATATTAAAACTTAAGCAAAAATTGTTTCCGAACCACCTTTCAGATTAAATTTGAGGTTATTCATCTTTCGAAAATAACTAATTAAAGGTAAAAATTATTTTTTGTTATTTTTGATAATTTAACAAATTTTTTTTTTAATTTTGATTCATATTTATACCTAAAAAAGAAATTTTAATTAGGTTTTACTTTAAAATTTTTTATAAAAATTATCTTTAATATATTAAAAGCTTTGTTAGGGATACCAATCCATTTTTTTTTTTTTTTTTATTGTGAGGAAGTTCTACCAACCTATTTTTTTTTTTGTGTTCTAACCTAACTTAAATAAGGTAGAATTCTTACATTATTTTTATTTATTTACAAATTTTAATCAAATAATTTACAATTTTTAAGAATTGCATTTATCAAATTCTAAGTTTTTTGTTTTATTTCATTCAATATTTAGTGTTTAATACCTAGTATTTAAAATAAACATAAAATTTTAAGGTTATGTTTACATTAATTTTATTTTTCTAGAATACCAATTTTAAACGGAATTATACATCATCACTATTGGCCATCGCAAAAGGAATTAAAATTAAACGAGGCTCAATACGAAGCTTATAAAAACGCACTTTCTCGTAAATTTTCAATAATACAAGGTCCACCCGGAACGGGAAAGACTCATTTGGGATTAGTAGTAGGTAAATCGCTTATACACAACGCTAAAATATGGCACAAAGAGGACAAAGAGGCTCATCCTTTATTGGTTATTTGTTATACAAACCACGCTCTCGATCAGTTCTTGGAAGGTTTGATTCCGACCACTCGGGAAATCGTTCGAATTGGCGGTCAATCGAAGAACAAAAATTTAGACCAGTTCAATTTGAGACACCTCAGAAGTAGATCTCACAATCGATTGATACAGGAACGCCGGGGGAAATTCGAACAAGCGGCTCGGAATTTAAAATTTTTCTACGATACACTTAATGCTTTACGTGGATTTAATGGGATTGTTAACATTAAGAAGTTGTTGAATAGTTTACCTGAATTAACAGAAACTCCTTTTAAAAATATGAGTAATGAAGACTTTATAAAATGGTTATTAGGTGGGATCGTTCAAAAAGAACTTAATATGAACGTTTTAGCACTAAATAAAAAAATAAAAACAAACTTTTCCGATGATACTTCGGATGAGGATGAAGAAATATTTGAAGAATTATATAATATGGATCAAGATAATAAAGGTATTTTAGATGATGATATTTTAGATGAATCTTTTTATCGTTCCGGTGGATCGACTTACATGATTACACTTGATCAGTATATCTCAAATATTGATAATTTAGAAGCCGACTTAATACGATTACGTGACGCCGGTGATGAAGCAGATCCAAGAGAAGTGCTTAAATTATCAACTGAATACAATCGAGTAACAGGAGAGTTTAATTATTTACGGGAATCATTAGAAAATGCTAAAAAAATAACAAACGTTCACGTCTCGTATGATTTACTACGACAATTACATCATCCAGGTAATATACAACCAGCGGATAGATGGAAATTGTATCTGTATTGGATGAAGTTGTACGAGGAGCAAATTAGAGAGGAAATGGCGAACCCCGAGGAATTATATAATGAAGCTTATAAGGAATTTGAGGAGGTTAAGATGATGGCCGATATTGAAATGTTAAAGTCGAAGCTGGTTATTGGAATGACTACGACCAGTGCGGCTAGATTACAATCGGTTTTAAAGGCTTTAAGGTCGAAGATTGTTATCGTGGAGGAAGCTGCTGAAATTATGGAGGCTCATATTATTACAGCTCTTACTAAACATTGTCAACATATTATTTTGATTGGTGATCATCAACAGTTACGGTACATGTCATAATTTGCTAAGTATTCGTATCTATCTGTATATTTATATCTATTAAGAATGTTTTTTATTTGAAAAAGTGTCTCCATCTATTTTTGTTTAGAAATTACAATCAATTTTAATAACCTAAAAATGTCAAATTTGGTGTTTTTGAATTTATATGGTTTATTTTTTGGTAGTTATAAAAGATGGGTTAAATTTTTTTATTTTTATAATTTTTTAGATTAATTAAGAATCTTTTTTACCTAAAAAACTATTCCCATCTGTTTTTATTTTTAAGTTATAATCAATTTTGATAACCTAAAAATGTCAAATTTGGAATTTTGAAACTTTTATGTCTTATAAGTTGGTAATTATAAAAGATGGGTTAAATTTTTTTATTTTTATTGTTTTTTAGATTAATGAAGAGTCTTTTTTATCTAAAAAACATTTTCCACCTATTTTTATTTTTAAATTATAATCAATTTTGATAACCTAAAAATGTCAAATTTGGAATTTTGAAACTTTTAAGTCTTATGAGTTGGTATTTATAAAAGATGGGTTAAAATTTTTTATTTTTATCGTTTTTTAGACTAATTAAGAATCTTTTTTACCTAAAAGACCTTTTCCACCGGTTTTTATTTTTAAGTTATAATCAATTTTGATAACCTAAAAATGTCAAATTTGGAATTTTGAAACTTTTAAGTCTTATGGGTTGGTATTTATAAAAGATGGGTTAAAATTTTTTATTTTTATCGTTTTTTAGACTAATTAAGAATCTTTTTTACCTAAAAGACCTTTTCCACCGGTTTTTATTTTTAAGTTATAATCAATTTTGATAACCTAAAAATGTCAAATTTGGAATTTTGAAACTTTATGTCTTATAAGTTGGTAATTATAAAAGATGGGTTAAATTTTTTTATTTTTATTGTTTTTTAGATTAATGAAGAGTCTTTTTTATCTAAAAAACATTTTCCACCTATTTTTATTTTTAAATTATAATCAATTTTGATAACCTAAAAATGTCAAATTTGGAATTTTGAAACTTTTAAGTCTTATGGGTTGGTATTTATAAAAGATGGGTTAAAATTTTTTATTTTTATCGTTTTTTAGACTAATTAAGAATCTTTTTTACCTAAAAGACCTTTTCCACCGGTTTTTATTTTTAAGTTATAATCAATTTTGATAACCTAAAAATATAAAATTTGGAATTTAGAAACTTTTAAGTCTTATAGGTTGGTAGTTATAAAAGATGGGTTAAAATTTTTTATTTTTTTTGTTTTTTAGATTAATTAAGAATCGTTTTTACCTAAAAGACACTTTTCATCTGTTTTTATTTTGAAATTATAATCAATTTTAATAACCTAAAAATGTCAAATTTGGAATTTTGAAATTTTTAAGTCTTATAAGTTGGTAATTATAAAAGATGGGTTAAAATTTTTTATTTTTATAGTTTTTTAAATTAATTAAGAATATTTTTTACCTAAAAGACACTTTCCATGTGTTTTTATTTTTAAATTATAATCAATTTTAATAACCTAAAAATATCAAATTTGGATTTTTGAAACTTTTAAGGCTTATAAGTTGGTAATTATAAAAAATGGACTAATTTTTTTTATTTTTATTGTTTTTTAGATTAATTAAGAATCTTTTTTACCTAAAAGACACTTTCCACCTGTTTTTATTTTGAAATTATAATCAATTTTAATAACCAAAAAATGTCAAATTTGGGATTTTGAAACTTTTAAGTCTTATAAGTTGGTAATTATAAAAGATGGGTTAAATTTTTTTATTTTTATCGTTTTTTAGATTAATTAGGAATCTTTATTACCTAAAAGATACTTTCCATCTGTTTTTATTTTTAAGTTATAATCAATTTTGATAACCTAAAAAATGTCAAATTTGGAATTTTGAAACTTTTAAGTCTTATAAGTTGGTGATTATAAAAGATGGGTTAAAAATTTTTATTTTAATTGTTTTTTAAATTAATTTAGAATATTTTTCATAAAAAAAACTTTTTCCATCTATTTTTATTTGAAAATTTTAACCGATTTTAATCATCTTTCATCATTTTTTAATTTAACATTTCTTTATTTCATTGATATTTCTTTTTTTATTGATATTTATTTCTTTTTATTGATATTTATTTCTTTTTATTGGTATTTATTTCTTTTTTTATTGACACTTCTTTTTATTTCAGTCCTTCAACAGCTGATTACTTAATGGAAACGAAATACAACTTGGGAATAAGTTTATTCGAACGTATGGTCCGTAACAAAGTTCAATGCAACGTTTTGGAGATTCAACATCGTATGCGACCGGAATTTGCTGCTCTTATCGTCCCCACAATATACCCGGTGTTACACAATCACGCTTCCGTTCACAATTTTCCCCCCGTAAAAGGCGTCAAACGTAATTTATACTTTATCGATCACAAAACTCCGGAAAACGCCGAAAATGACGGAAGTAAATTTAATGTACACGAAGCAAAGTACCTGATAAATTTAGCTCAGTACTTGATTTTGAACGGATACAAACCGGAAGATATAACGATACTTTGTGCCTATTCCGCGCAACTTTTTAAGATGTTTAATGAAAGAAAAAAGTTTGAGTTACTTCGAGACGTGAGAATTTGCGTTTTGGATAATTATCAAGGAGAGGAGAGTAAAATTATACTTTTATCGCTTGTTAGGAATAATAAAGAAAATAAAGTCGGGTTTTTAAAGATTGATAATAGGATTTGCGTGGCTTTATCTCGAGCTAGAGAAGGATTTTATATTATGGGAAATATTGATATGTTAAGTCAAGCATCACCGGTAATTAATTTATTTAATTTTTTTTTAATTATTTTTAAAAAAATTATTAATTTTTTTTTTATTAATTATTAATAAATTTTTTTTAATGTAGATTTGGGTTGATGTTAAGAAAACTTTAGAAAGTCAAAATAGTCTCGGAGGAGCTTTACCGTTATCATGTCAAGTTCACATAGATAAAATCACTTACATTAAAACCGTAGATGATTTTCTAAAGGTATCGGAAGGTGGTTGCGATCAAGTTTGTGGAGCTTTGCTTCCTTGCGAGCATTTTTGCAAGTTACAGTGTCACGTTATGAATCGAGATCATGCTAAATCGCATTGTAGAGAACAATGTAGAAAGTAAGTATAACCTAAAAGTGTTAAAATTGGATTTTTAAGTCTTATATGTTGGTAACTATTAAAGATGACGTAAAATTATTTATTATAATTATTTTTTAAATCAATTAGGGGTGTTTTTTATATAAAAAAGTATCTCCATCTATTTTTATTTGAAAATTATAATCGATTTTACTAACCTAAAAATGTCAAATTTGGTATTTTTAAATTTTTAATTCTTATAAGTTGGTAATTATAAAAGATGGGTAAAAATTGTTTATTATAATTGGTTTTTAAATCTATTAGGGATGTTTTTTATATAAAAAAGTATCTCCATCTATTTTTATTTGAAAATTATAATCAATTTTAATAACCTAAAAATGTCAAAATTGGTAATTTTGAATTTTTAAGTCTTATAAGTTGGTAGTTATAAAAGATGGGTTAAATTTTTTATTTTTATTGTTTTTTAGACTAATTAAGAATCTTTTTTTATCTAAAAGATTTTTTCCACCGGTTTTTATTTTTAAGTTATAATCAATTTTGATAACCTAAAAATATCAAATTTGGATTTTTGAAACTTTTTAGTCTTATAAGTTGGTAATTATAAAAAATGGATTAAAATTTTTTATTTTTATTGTTTTTTAGATTAATTAAGAATCTTTTTTATCTAAAAGACTTTTTTCACCGGTTTTTATTTTTAAGTTATAATTAATTTTGATAACCTAAAAATATCAAATTTGGATTTTTGAAACTTTTAAGTCTTATAAGTTGGTAATTATAAAAGATGGGTTAATTTTTTTTATTTTAATTGTTTTTTAGATTAATTAAGAATCTTTTTCATCTAAAAGACTTTTTCCACCGGTTTTTATTTTTAAATTATAATCAATTTTGATAACCTAAAAATGTAAAATTTGGAATTTTTAAATTTTTAAGCCTTCTAAGTTGGTAGTTATAAAAGATGAGTTAATTTTTTTTATTTTTATCATTTTTAGATTAATTTAGAATCTTTTTTACCTAAAAGACGTTTTCCACCAGTTTTTATTTTTAGATTATAATCGATTTTAATAACCTAAAAATTTCAAATTTGGATTTTTGAAACTTTTATATCTTATAAGTTGGTAGTTATAAAAGATGGGTTAATTTTTTTTATTTTTATTATTTTTTAGATTAATTAAGAGTCTTTTTTACCTAAAAGACGTTTTCCACCTGTTTTCATTTTTAAGTTATAATCAATTTTGATAATCTAAAAATATCAAATTTGGATTTTTTAAACTTTTAAGTCTTATAAGTTGGTAATTATAAAGGATGGGTTAAAATTTTGTATTTTTATTGTTTTTTAGATTAATTAAGAGTCTTTTTTACCTAAAAAACACTTTCCACCGGTTTTTATTTTTGAGTTATAATCAATTTTGATAACCTAAAAATATCAAATTTGGATTTTTTAAACTTTTAAGTCTTATAAGTTGGTAATTATAAAGGATGGGTTAAAATTTTGTATTTTTATTGTTTTTTAGATTAATTAAGAATCTTTTTTATCTAAAAGACTTTTTCCGCCGATTTTTATTTTTAAGTTATAATCAATTTTGGTAACCTAAAAATATCAAATTTGAATTTTTGAAACTTTTAAGTCTTATAAGTTGGTAATTATAAAAGATGGGTTAAAATTTTTTATTTTTATTGTTTTTTAGATTAATTAAGAGTCTTTTTTACCTAAAAAGCGTTTTCCACCGGTTTTTATTTTTAAGTTATAATTAATTTTGATAACCTAAAAATATCAAATTTAGATTTTTGAAACTTTTAAGTCTTATAAGTTGGTAATTATAAAAGATGGGTTAAAATTTTTTATTTTTATTGTTTTTTAAATTAATTAAGAATCTTTTTTACCTAAAAAAATTTTTCTATCTATTTTTATTTGGAAATTATAATCGATTTTAATTAATAGAAAAAATTAATACAATTTTTTTTTAGAATACTGTGCGAATACGAACACAATTGTCCACTGATGTGCTTCGAAGAATGTCTCCCGTGTGTGGTTCTTATGCAACGGAGTCTTCCATGTGGTCATATAGGTCAATTTGCTTGTTCCGACAAAGAACTAAGATGCCTTGCAAGTGTATCGGTACAACTATCCTGCGGACACGAAACTAAAAAACCTTGTTATCTACCAATTGAGAATGTTAAGTGTCCTTTCCCGTGCGATATCCGCGTTGATAGTTGCGGACACGTTTGTGTTAGAAAATGTCACGTTGATGATGATCCGGATCATTTAGAGGTTTGTCTCTTTATAAAAAAAAAATTAGTTATTAATAATAAAATAAAATTAATTAATAATTTTAATTAAATTATTTATTTTATTTTTATTTATTTTATTTTATTTATTTTATTTATTTTTTTATTTAATTTTTTTTATTTTATTTAACTTTTTTTTTAAATTTTAGTATAAATGTCCTAAAAAATGCGAAAGAAACCGTCCTGGTTGTATGAAAACTGCAGCGGATCATCCTTGCCCAAAGATCTGTTATCAAGAATGTGGAGAATGCGATATCGTAGTTAAAAAACACAGATCTTGTGGACACGTTTACCAACTTAAATGCTCCGAAAGCGTGGAAATGATGCGGTGTGAAAAACCATGTAAAAGGAAGTTACCATGCGGTCATAAATGTAAGCGATTGTGTTCCGATCCGTGTGGAAATTGTATGGTGACGGTTGATAAAGTTGTCCCGGAATGTGGACACACAGTTAAAATTTACTGTAAAGACGAACCGGTTAGAGGAATATGCGGTGGACGGTGTCCTCGGAGATTACCTTGTGGACATCAATGTGCTGAAAAATGCAAGGATAGTTGTACCATTAAATGTAAAGGATTGAGTAGAAGCGTGTGTGAATTACCTTGTGGACACTTTTCTGATATTCCATGTTTCTTAAATACAATCGGTAAGTTATTTCAAATAATTCCTTAAATATAAAAAAAAAATGAGTGGAAAATGTTTATATCGAACGGTTTTTAGATTTATTAAAGGTGTTTTTTTAATACTTTAATAATTAAAAAAAATTTTAACTATTTTTTAAGTGACATAACCTCAAAATTTCTTATTAAAAACGTCCTAAATCTTATTTTTAAACTTCATAACGTTATTTTTTATCCAATTTTACTAATATTTTGACTCAAATTAATGAATTTTTAATACATTTTAAGATTTTTTTAAATAATCTTTTTAATTTAATTGACATAACCTCAAAATTTTTATTAAAAATGTTATAAATTTCATGTTTAAACATCATAACATTATTTTAAATCCGATTTTAGTGATATTTTGACTCAAATTAGTGAATTTTTAACAAATTTAAAGACTTTTCTTAATAATTTTTAAAATTTAAGTGACATAACCTCAAAATTTTTATTAAAAATGTTATAAATTTTACATTTAAACACCATTACGTTATTTTTTTTATTCAATTTTATTAATATTTTGACTCAAATTAATGAATTTTTAATATATTTTAAGATTTTTTTAAATAATCTTTTAAATTTAATTGACATAACCTCAAAATTTTTTTCAAAAACGTCATAAATTTTTATTTTTAATCATTATTATGTTATTTTTTTATCCAATTTTACTTATATTTTGAGTCAAATTAAAGAATTTTTAACAAATTTTAAAAAATTTTTAGATTTAAATGACATAACCTCAATTCTTTTTTCAAAAACATCTAATTTTTTTAAATAATATTTAATTTAGTAAATTTTTAATAATTTGATCACTTAATTAACTTTCCGAATAACATCAATAGCTCCGGCTAGAGCTTTTGGATCTCTCCCGGTTACAGACATGTTAGCCGTAACAGATCCGTCAATAATAAACACTAAGCACTCAGTTTTCGGAGAAATAACAGTCATGAAAATTTAGTACGGGAGGGTAATCACCTCTTATAACCATCTTAAATATTAAAAATAAAGAAAGAACAAGATAATTTTTTTAATTAGTCTTAATTAGATAAATAAAAATAACAAATCTGTCAAACAATTCAGAAATTAAATCAAAATATTATGAAGGTAGTTAAAGACAACCTAAGAAAAACTAAAGTTACTAATTGTAATTTTCAGTAATTTTATAAGCGCGAAGTTTAACCACTTGCGGTGGCTAGACGTACACTGTACGTCGAGATACTTTTGTTACCGGAACGCCAGCGCAACGGTGTTACCCACGCCGTCAGACCATTGTTACATGTAGAAAAATGACTCACCTGGCATGCTCAGCCATAAATTTCTTGCCACCGCAAGTGGTTAAAAATAAATTACGATAAAAAAATAATAAAATTATATATATTAATTTTTGCCATTTTTTGCGTTACCAGAGAAAAAATGTCATACTGCACTGGGATCCGAACCCAGAAGGTTCTGGGTTCGGATATGACATTTTTTCTCTGGTAACGCAAAAAATGGCAAAAATTAATATATATAATTAATTTACTTGCGTTATAAAATTTAAAAATTTCTTTATTTCTTAAAAAAATAATAATTAATTAACGAAAATTGATATTTTAAGTAAATAAAATCGTTTTTAATATTAATTTACACAAATAGACAAAAATTAAAAACAAAGAATATAAAATAATTCAAATTATTAGAATATTAATGCCAACGTTAAAAAACAAAATCACCAACTTAAAAATTACGATTAAAATTTAAAATTAAAACTAAATTATTAATAATTAATTTAATTTTTTTAATCAAATGGGTACAAAATAACGTTTGTAATTAAATATTTGCACTTTTATATAAATTTAAATTGAAATTTTTTAAAAATAAAAAGGTTAATGACCCAAATATTAACATAACCTAAAAATTTTTAAGTTTGGCGGTTTTAAAGCTAACATAGTGTATTAAATTGATTTATTCATTGTTTTCTTTTATTTCAGTTGAAATTAAATGCAACCCAAATATATCGAATTATTGTAAAATACCTTGTACGAAAGTTTTAAAATGTACTCATAACTGTTCCGGAAGTTGCGGTGAATGTTATCAAGGTCGCATTCACAAAGTTTGCGGTTCAAAATGCGGCGTGAGTTTAATCTGTGGACATATTTGTAAAACTCCTTGTCGAGCTGTGTGTCCACCTTGCGTTAATAAATGCGAAATAAGCTGTCCGCATAGTAAATGTGGGAAGAAATGCGGTCAACCATGTACTAAATGCGTGGAACCTTGCACTCGGAAATGTATACACCAAGAATGTACTAATAAATGCGATCAAATTTGTTCGGTTCCACCTTGTGATAAACCTTGCGATAAGATATTAAGATGTGGACATCCGTGTATTGGATTTTGTGGTGATCCTTGTCCGCCGTTATGTAGAATTTGTAATTTGGATCAATTAACGGAATTTTTTATGGGTTTTGAAGATGAAGAAGATGCGAGATTTATCCTACTTGAGGATTGTAAACACGTCGTGGAAAGTCAAGGTATGGATATGTGGTTGGGACAAGACGGAGGTGAGATTACAACAAAAGGTTGTCCGAGATGTAAAACCCCGTTGATTAACACCCGGAGATTTAGTGATTATACCAAAGAGTTGTTAATAGATGTTATGGAAGTTAAAAAGAAAATGATGGGATCTTTAAATGATAATATTGGGCACGGAACGATACAAATTGTTAAATTAAATAATATATGTGATAATACTTCGCTTGAAGGAATTTGTCCAAAAATAAGGATTCTTCAAAAAATATTTGAATCTCAATTAAAACCGATAAGACAAAAAAGAATACAAATGTTAAGTAAATTAACTGTGGATATTACAGCGGCTAAAATACAAATTTTAGAAAATATTTGTAATCTTTACGATGATATTTTTAAAAAATCTGTTACTTTTAACCCAACGAGAAAGTGTCTCGATTATATAAATTTTTTACTTGAAAGATTAACCGTTGAACCGGAACGAATGACTGAACAAGAAACCGAAGATTATGAAATTGAATTAAAACGATTAAGACGTATCTTTCAATTAGATTATATTTTCCAACGTTTACCTATGGCTAAAAAATCATCTTCGTATTATACTAATTTAGAAGGTATGATTTATACAAAAGGGGCTTATAATATTGATGAAGAGAAGACTATTAAAAGAAAACTGGATGCTTTGTCTGAACATTGTGGAGGATTAGATGTAACAGAAAGCGAATTGAAAGATATTATTAAGGTAATCGGTGTTCGATCGGGCGCTTGGTATAAATGTCCAAACGGACATCCTTATGCAATCGGTGAATGTGGAGGAGCAATGGAAGAGTCAAAATGTCCAGATTGCGGAGTCAAAGTTGGAGGACAGAATCATGCGTTAACGTCCGGTAATGCACATGCTAATATTGATGGGTCTAGATTTGCCGCTTGGTCAGAAGAAGCTAATAATATGGAAAATTTTGTTTTTGATGATTAATTTTTTACATAAAAGGTATGTTATTATCAGTTACTTATTTAAAAAACCAAATATTGTATATAATAAAGTTGTAACTTTCAAACGTCAATTTTTTAAAAAATTAGGTTAAGTTACCTGTCAAAAATTATAGTTTTTTCGGATTTTTTTAAATTTTTTTGGGAAAAGTTGGAAGAAATTTGACCAATTAAAAAAAAAAAAATTAAGATTAAATGAAAACCCAACAAAATCAAGAAAATCATTTATTTCAATCAAATATAAAATCTAACCAACAAAAAAAACTCCCCGATTCAACTTAACCCATTTAAATCCATCTCAACGGAACCTTTAATCCTTTCATTTAACCATTTATCGTGATATAAGTCTTTCAATAGCTGCATTTACATCACCAAATGAAGCGATCAAAGCCTGAAGATTTTCCTCCTGATTTAAAAACCCCATTTCACTCAATTGAGTCAATTGACTACTGTATCTCTCTTCCGGAGGCACTTGCGGTTGTGCATTTATCTGATTTAATTGAGAAATAATATTAGTTATGGTTTCTGTATTAAACGGTTGATTTTCAGCCATTTCTCTTGTCTCACTCGATGCTATCAAAGCGACAGATATTAAATTAGAGAGAACGGAAAGACCTTGTTCTTGTAATGCTTGTAAAATCTCACCGCTTCTTATATTACCTTCCGCTTCTTGATTATTTAACATATTTTGAAGGATATTTTGGAAAGTTATCGATAAATTTTCAGCTTCCGGTGGGAAATTTAATGTTTCCGTGGTAAGATTTTGATTGGGTGTGTTTGTATTCGTGTTGATATTTGTATTCGTATTAATATTTGTATTCGTATTAATATTTCTATTTGGATTAATATTTGTATTAATATTTGGGTTCATATTTGTATTAATATTTGGATTTGTATTTGTATTAATATTTGTGTTCATATTTGTATTAACATTCGACCAAGGATTTGGTAACGGTTGACGATTTTCAGCCCCTTGTTGAGTATTTTCCGAATCATTAGACACTAAATTAGCAAAAGGATTCGGATGAAATTGATCGGCAACTGAATTCAACATCGGCTCTTCTATATTTTGGTAAAGTTGTTGTAGTAAATTAAATCCCCCGGGAATACTCTCCAAATTACTTAAAGCTCGATCGTTACTTCTTCTCACTTCTTCCGCTATGTTCGGATTGGTCATAAATTGTACGGCTTGGCGTAGAAAACCTGGGTTGTTTATCAAATGACCGATTTCCGGGTTTTGTTGCATTATATTTTGCATTTGAGGGTTGTTCGATAATATCGTTCGGATGATTTCAGGATTTTCCATGTAATATTGGAAAATTGCACCTAAAACATTTTATATTTACAAATTTATCATCTAAAATTAATGAAATATATTTATACGAGGAGTAAATTTACTAAATATTAATCATCCGTTGAAAAACTTAAGTACTGAAAAGTAATTCTTTAAAATATAGAAAAAAAATAACTTTATATCACTAAAAATATTCTCAACAACGTTACATTTCATTTTTTTGGTTACAAATATAGTATTTTAATGCATTTTTGGTAGTTTTTAATCGTTTAATGATTTAAAAAAGGAGTACTTTTTAAATGTTAGGTTAGAATAATTTTGTTGACATTTAACCATTGTGATTTTTCTTAGTGACCTTTATTACCAACATAGGAACATTTTTATTAAATTTAAAACTTATTATTTGTTGATTTTATTTAAATAATTTAAATTAAAACTTTGTTTAAATACAAAATAAAATAAAAAAAAAAATAAATAAATAAATTTTAAATAAGTTCCATTAAATGTTCCCAAATTTAATTAATTTTTCCATTAATTCATCAAAATTAATAAACGAAATAGCGCCATCTATGAACGCATTTATAAATTTACAAATGGCAGATCGTTTAAAACTTCATTTATATAAAAAATATCTTTATAGGTTAATTAATTTACAAAAAGGCTAGTTATTTTAATAATTGTAAGAATCCTAACCTAAAACTGTATGTATTTTATTACTTACTAGCGAAATTATCGTGTAAATTACTTCCCAATCCGAAATTTTGTTGTGTTGGTTCATTCGGAGACTGTACTTGAGGTGTATTAGCTTTAATAACCAAGATAATGGTAAAACCATTCTTTATATTTAACTTTGCTAAAGTATCTTCGTCTTTTAAAACCCTTCCGGCGTAAATTAACCTAATTCGTGGGATTTCCGCGTCGAATTTCGGTGAAACCATCTGTTTTAATTCCAAAATCGTACAATCAATCGACACATTTAAAATTTCCTTCTTCACTTGGGATTTTACGGTTATGGAAATTCTTTCTTTGGGTTGTTGTGGTTGGTTTTTATCGTTTTCAGACATTTTTATCAGATTTTATCGGTTTTTACCTTCTTGACAGATATCAATTTGACAAAATGGATATTTAATGGGTATGTTTTTTTAAATTTTAACGTTAGGCCGCGAAATATCTTCTTAAAAATGATCGAAAGGTGATTTTAACCTGTATGTAAAGCGGTCATAAGGTTTAGTTTCGTTTGCTAAACGTGGATTTGGGGAGAATCAGAATTTAGGGACTTTTAATTTTTAGACATTGTCGTTTTTTTATAGTTTTCGCGCCATCTATTAATCGGGAACTAAACCATTATAAAAATAGTCGATAAGTAAGATATCTTTTTAAGTTAATGATTAATTTTTACTTTAAAATTAATTTAATTAATGTTAAAAATATCTTTTAAGATTGTTTTAATCCATTTTAGGAAATTATTAAAAGAAAATATTAATATTTATAGAAAGTTAAAGTCAAAAGGATGATTTCATTTTGACAGGATGGAATAATTTTTTATGTTAGTTTCTTTATTTGTGTGTATTGCAGTGTATTGAAAGTGCAGCGTGTTTATTAAAACTTTTAAATTAAATTTATCGAAAAATCTTTCGGTTTTTTTCCAGTTACATCATGTTTTTAAACGTGAAACGGGAAAATTTACTTATTGTGTCTTTAGGAATCTCCAAACAAGTCATAATTTCAAGAAGTGTGGTAAGTTTTTCTTTAAATTAAACCTTTAAGATAATAAAACCAATATTTTTTTAAAAAATCATATAAAATTGGATTTTAAATATTTTGATCTGATTTTTTTTCTAAATGAAACTAAAAACATTCTAGTTTTATATAAAAAAGACCGTTTTGTTCTAAATTTTACCAAAAAAATTTAAAAAATTTTCAAAGTTGGTAAAAAAATTTTTTTAGGTTAAAAATTTTTTTCTGTTAGAAAATGAATTTTTTAAAAATTCATTAAAAATTGAATTTTTTATATTTTGATCTGATTCTTTTTCTAAATGAAATTTAAAATATTCTAGTTTTATTCTAAAAAGACCGTTTTGTTTTAAATTTTACCAAAAAAATTTAAAAAATTTTCAAAGTTGGTAAAAAAATTTTTTTAGGTTAAAAATTTTTTTCTGCTAAAAGATCAATAATTTTTTAAAAATTCATTAAAAATTGAATTTTTTATATTTTGATCTGATTCTTTTTCTAAATGAAATTTAAAACATTCTAGTTTTATATAAAAAAGGCGGTTTTGTTCTAAATTTTACCAAAAGAATTTAAAAAATTTTCAAAGTTGGTAAAAAAATTTTTTTAGGTTAAAAATTTTTTTCTGCTAAAAGATCAATAATTTTTTAAAAATTCATTAAAAATTGAATTTTTTATATTTTGATCTGATTTTTTTTCTAAATGAAACTTAAAATATTCTAGTTTTATATAAAAAAGACCGTTTTGTTCTACATTTTACCAAAAAAATTTAAAAAAATTTCAAAGTTAGTAAAAAAATTTTTTTAGGTTAGAAATTTTTTTCGGTTAGAAAATGAATTTTTTAAAAATTCATTAAAAATTGAATTTTTTATATTTTTAAATAATTTTTTTTCTAAATGAAACTAAAAACATTCTAGTTTTTATTTAAAAAGACAGTTTTGTTCTAAATTTTACCAAAAAAATTAAAAAAATTTTCAAAGTCGGTAAAAAAATTTTTTTAGGTTAAAAATTTTTTTCTGTTAGAAAATGAATTTTTTAAAAATTCATTAAAAATTGAATTTTTTATATCTTGATCTGATTTTTTTTCTAAATGAAATTTAAAACATTCTAGTTTCATATAAAAAAGGCCGTTTTGTTCTAAATTTTACCAAAAAAATTAAAAAAATTTTCAAAGTTGGTAAAAAAATTTTTTTAGGTTAAAAATTTTTTTCGGTTAGAAAATGAATTTTTTAAACATTCATTAAAAATTGATTTTTTTATATTTTGATCTGATTTTTTTTCTAAATGAAGTTTAAAATATTCTAGTTTTCATCTAAAAAGACTGTTTTGTTCTAAATTTTACCAAAAAAATTAAAAAAATTTTCAAAGTTGGTAAAAAAATTTTTTTAGGTTAAAAATTTTTTTCGGTTAAAAAATGAATTTTTTAAAAATTCATTAAAAATTGAATTTTTAATATTTTGATCTGATTTTTTTTCTAAATGAAATTTAAAACATTCTAGTTTTATATAAAAAAGACCGTTTTGTTCTAAATTTTACCAAAAAAATTAAAAAAATTTTCAAAGTTGGTAAAAAAATTTTTTAGGTTAAAAATTTTTTTCGGTTAGAAAATGAATTTTTTAAAAATTCATTAAAAATTGAATTTTTAATATTTTTAAATAATTTTTTTTCTAAGTGAAATTAAAAACATTGTAGTTTTATATAAAAAAGACCGCTTTGTTCTAAATTTTACCAAAAAAATTAAAAAAATTTTCAAAGTTGGTAAAAAAATTTTTTTAGGTTAAAAATTTTTTTCTGCTAAAAGATCAATAATTTTTTAAAAATTCATTAAAAATTGAATTTTTTATATTTTGATATGATTTTTTTTCTAAATGAAACTAAAAACATTCTAGTTTTATATAAAAAAGGCCGTTTTGTTCTAAATTTTACTAAAAAAATTAAAAAAAATTTCAAAGTTGGTAAAAAAATTTTTTTAGGTTAAAAATTTTTTTCTGCTAAAAGATCAATAATTTTTTAAAAATTCATTAAAAATTGAATTTTTTATATTTTGATCTGATTTTTTTTCTAAATGAAATTTAAAACATTCTAGTTTTATATAAAAAAGGCCGTTTTGTTCTAAATTTTACCAAAAAAATTAAAAAAATTTTCAAAGTTGGTAAAAAAATTTTTTTAGGATCAAAATTTTTTTCGGTTAGAAAATCAATAATTTTTAAAAAAATTCATTAAAAATTTATAAAAAAAAATTTATTTTCAATTTATTTTACATCATTTATTGGCATACAAACTTAATTTTTTATCTGATTGTTATTTAAAAGTTGGTTTTCGGACGTTTTTCCACCCAATCTTTAACAGCCGGAATCTTCTGAACGTTTTCTTTCACTTTTTCAAGGTAAGGTCTTCCTTCGAGTAAATTCATTCCCGTCCAAAACGACATGTTGTCGATTAAAGACGCAAATTGAAAATCAGCCCAGGTTAACTACAAAAATTCAATTTAAATTCATTAAATTATTACAATTTAACGCTTATTTTCAATTAAATTTATTAAAAAAATCATTAAAAAAGGAATTTATTTATTAGAAAAAAAGAAACTTGTCATTTCTAACGTTACGGAAAAAAATGAAACCTGTCATTTCTAACGGGTTAGATTTTAGGTTAAAATGTCAATATTTATCAAAATTCAAGGTTAAAAAACAAGGTTATGTAACATTAACAAAGGTTAATGTTGATTACACGTTTGTAAAGATATTATTATGTAATTTTAGCACGAATACCAATTAAAATAATAATTACTTACTCTTCCCAAAGCCATATAACCTCCATTCTCTTTAGCGATTTTTTCAAACTTATCCAAATAAAACGGAACCGTTTCTTTTAAAAGTGGGTCTTTTAAACGAGCTTTTTGTTCCGGGTTTTGCTCGAAAAAGTAAGCTACTATTTCTAAAATCGAATAAATTACAATTTAAATTAAATTCTAAAATAAATTTCTCTAAAATTTGACAGTTGAAATTAAAAATGTGACGTTTAGATGGCGCTAGTTGAAATAATTTAATTTAAAATTTTTAAATTAAAATTTTTTTTATTAAAAAAACTTACTTAATCTTAAATCGGTGATTGTATCAACTATAGAATCAATCATTAAATCTTCCCAATCGTTTTTTCCAACTAATTTAGCTTTTTTAGCCAAGTATCTAGCAATGGCAACGCTTTGGTTAATTTTTTTACCATTTTCTTCGTAAATAGGTAATTGACCGAATGGAATAGCTACAAAAAGCAATTAATTAATACCTTTCAACCTTAAATACAACCTTATTTATGTATTTACTTGGTTTTAATTTAGGCCAATCTTCAAATTTCACCCTGCAATCTTCAAAATTTTCCCCCATGTACTTTAATAACATCCTTAAAAGTTCTCCAACTCCTCGAATATCAAAATAAGTTAATTTTACGTTTGGTGACATATTTTTTTCTTTTTAGGAAGTGTTTTATTAAACGAATCTTTAACAATTAATGTTAAATCCATGTTTTTTACTTCTATTTATAGAGATGAGTGCTTTAAGTGGGAGATAAATGTGTGTTAACATGAACATGCAATGTTGGTGAATTTCCTTTAAATTTATCCTTTATCTACGTTAAATACGGTTAATTTAATACGGTGACTAAGCTAAAGTAAATTAAAAAAATCCGTTTTATAAAAGTAAAAATTTATTGGTTTTAAAAATTAGTTTTTATTAAAAAATCTTTTTTTTAATACATTATAAATAAATATTATAATAAAAATTTTATTAAATAATGATAGGAAATTAAATTTCCTTTAATTTGAGTACAAACATGACATATCTAACATAAATAGTTTAAAAATTATACAATTTTTTTAATTTAAAAACAATCGATGAACGCCATCTTTAAAAATTTATAAAAATTATTAAAGTTTATTAAAAATCCTTTAATTTGAGTACAAACATGACATATCTAACATAAATAGTTTAAAGATTATACAATTTTTTTAATTTAAAAACAATCGATGAACGCCATCTTTAAAAATTTACAAAAATTATTAAAGTTTATTAAAAATCCTTTAATTTGATACCAAACATGACATATCTAACTTAAATAGTTTTCGAGATGTCAAATTTCTAACCTTAAAAGTCGGCCATCTTGAAAATTTTTTAAATTAACCTAACTTTTTTGTTTTTAATCGGAATATAGTCGTGTTTGGTATCAAATTAAAGGATTTTTAATAATTTTGATGAAAATTTAGAAATTTTTATAAAAAAATTAGTTTTGATAAAAAAATTTTTTAAATAAATCAGAATTTCTAAAATAAATGATTTTATAATAAAAATTTTATTAAATAATAATAGGAAATTAAATTTCCTTTAATTTAAGTACAAACATGACATATCTAACATAAATAATTTAAAAATTATACAATTTTTTTAATTTAAAAACAATCGATGAACGCCATCTTTAAAAATTTACAGAAATTATTAAAGTTTATTAAAAATCCTTTAATTTGATACCAAACATGACATATCTAACTTAAATAGTTTTCGAGATGTCAAATTTCTAACCTCAAAAGTCGGCCATCTTGAAAATTTTTTAAATTAACCTAACTTTTTTGTTTTTAATCGGAATATAGTCATGTTTGGTATCAAATTAAAGGATTTTTAATAATTTTTATGAAAATTTAGAAATTTTTATAAAAAAATTAGTTTTGAAAAAAAATTTTTTTAAATAAATCAAAATTTTTAAAATAAATGATTTTATAATAAAAATTTTATTAAATAATAATAGGAAATTAAATTTCCTTTAATTTGAGTACAAACATGACATATCTAACATAAATAGTTTAAAAATTATAGATTTTTTTTAATTTAAAAACAATCGATCAACGCCATCTTTAAAAATTTATAAAAATTATTAAAGTTTATTAAAAATCCTTTAATTTGATACCAAACACGACATATCTAACTTAAATACTTTTCGAGATGTCAAATTTCTAACTTCTAAAGTCGGCCATCTTGAAGAATTTTAGGTGAACCTAAAATTTTTGTTTTTAGTCCGAATATAGTCGTGTTTGGTATCAAATTAAAGGATTTTTAATAAATTTTAAGAATTAAAAAAAAAATTTTAAAATGATGATCCGCCATTTTGAAAAATTTTAAATTGACTGTAACTTCTTTGTTTTTAATGTGAATATACTCATGTTTGTACTCAAATGAAAGGATTTTTAAAAAATTTTAAGAATTTTTAAAAATTTTCTTAAAATGATGATCCGCCAACTTGAAATTTTTTAAAATGGCTGTAACTTCTTTGTTTTTTATCCGAATATAGTGATATTTGGTATCAAATTAAAGGATTTTTAATAAATTTTAAGAATATTTAAGAATTTTTTTATTGAGTTTAATTTTTTGATTAAAACTTACTTTAATACTTCTCGTATATAATAAAGTTATAAATTCGTCTTTTTTGTACACATTTAGTACTAAAGCAATGAATAGACAATTCGAATTTTTTAAATGAAACGAAATTCAATCATTTTAGACAATTTTCTATGAAATTGAATGAAATTTTAGACGAAATTCGATGGTTTTAAAGAATTTGAGACGAAATTTAACAATTTTAAGCTAAATTAAGTTACTTTTTTAATGAAATTCTAAAATTTTAGATGAAATTAAGCGGAATTTAATGATTTTAGACAATTTTACACGAAATTTGGTGAAGTTTTTGGCGAAATTCGAAAAATTTGAAATTTGAAGTAGTTAAATGATTTTAGAGTTTTCTACAAAATCTGACAAAAATTCGATGATTTCAGAAGAGACTTTGAAAATTTTTCTTTAATTTTTTTGGTGACAATTAGGTAAAGAATATCTATTTTAATTGAAAATAGAATATTTAAACTTTAATTTAAAGCAAAAATCAATCTCTAATTCCAAAAAATAAAGTCTGGGTGATTTTTTAAAAAAGTTTGGTTAGAACTGTCAAATTGTCAAAAATTTTCCTCAACTTTAAAATTTTTTTTAATTTTTTTGGTAAGAATTAGGAAAGATCTGTCCTTTTTAATTCGAAATAGAGTCTTTTATCTTTCATTTAAACCAAAAATCATTACTTAATCTTCAAAAATAAAGTCTGGACGATTTTTTAAAGTTGGTCGATTTTTTTTTAAGTTAGGTTAGTCACCTGTCAAAAAAATTTTCCAACTTTAAGAATTTTTTTAAATTTTTTGATAATAATTAGAACTAATCTGTCTTTTTTTAATTCAAAATAGAATCTTTTATCTTTCATTTAAACTAAAAATCATTCTTTAATTTTTAAAAATAAAGTCTGGACGATTTTTTAAAGTTGGTCGATTTTTTTTTAAGTTAGGTTAGTCACCTGTCAAAAATTTTTTCAACTTTAAGAATTTTTTTTTAATTTTTTTGATAATAATTAGAACTAATCTGTCTTTTTTAATTCGAAACAGAATCTTTGAAGTTTCATTTAAACTAAAAATCTTTCCTTAATCTTCATAAATAAAGTCTGGGTGATTTTTTAAAAAAGTTTGGTTAGAGCTGTCAAATTGTCAAAAATTTTCACCAACTTTAAAAATTTTTTTAATTTTTTTGGTAAGTATTAGGAAAGATCTGTCTTTTTTAATTAAAAATAGAATCTTGTATCTTTCATTTAAATCAAAAATCATTCCTTAATCTTCAAAAATAAAGTCTGGACGATTTTTTAAAGTTGGTCGATTTTTTTTTTAAGTTAGGTTAGTCATCTGTCAAAAATTTTTCCAACTTTAAAATTTTTTTTTAATTTTTTTGATAATAATTAGAACTAAACTGTCTTTTTTAATTCAAAACAAAATCTTTGAAGTTTCATTTAAACCAAAAATCTTTCCTTAATCTTCATAAATAAAGTCTGGAGGATTTTTTAAAGTTGGTCGATTTTTTTTTAAATTAGGTTAGTCACCTTTCAAAAAATTTTTCCAACATTTAAACCAAAAATTATTCTTTAATTCCAATAAATAAAGTCTGGGTGATTTTTTAAGAAACTTGTTTATTAACATTTATTTAATTAAAAACTAATTTTTCTAAATTAATTAAGATTAATTTAATTTAGTAAATTTTATTTTTTACAATTGGCTCAACTTCAAATATGATTACGACTAGTTATAATAGATGGCGCTTTAACTGTATAATTAATTTATAGGTTAAGGTAAAAAAAATCACCTTAATTTATATTTTACATCTTTTATAACTTAATTATTATCTGATTTTAGTAAATTTTCGTTTGACACATTTGATTGTAAATCGGACATTAATACACCGGTTGTTGTGGTATGAATTACTTCCGTACTTAGAGGAATGTATCTTAATTTTTTACACCAATTTATCCAAAATGTTTTAGCCTCGACATCCATTATAATAAATATAAAAATTACGAATCCTTGTAGTGATGATAAAATGGTAAATAAATATGTAAATGTTAATCGTAACCAATACGATTGAATTATGGATAATAAAACGCTAAATATCCACGTTAATCCGAGAAAGGAGAATAACATAATTACCGATTTAGTTTGTAAAATTTTTTGTGTAGTATTTTTTGATATACTCTTTGAAATTTTAAACATAATTAGAGAAAAAATCATAATATTCGTAATAAGAATTAAAGCGATTGGTATAATTACAAAATAATTAAACGCTTCGTCTTTTGGATAGCAAAGTTGAAGGTGATTTGTGTTTGATAAATTGGAATATTGTTTGTTATATATTCCGATTGAAATAGCAACTATTATAATCGGAATGGAAAATGTAAATATGTGATATAATCCCAATCTATTTTTATTATTAAAAATACTAAAATTTTCTTATTGCATCTTTGCTATTGTTAACGTAATCATAAATTTTACTAGTATTAAATAATGCATGAAAATTCCAAAAATTTTACATTCTAATCCGTTAATTTTTATAAGATTGTTTAAAAATAACATGAGAATTTCTAAAGTTATCACGGAAGATAATTGTATAGTGTAAATACGTTTTACGTACCATTTTTTTAAAACGATACAAGTGATAAAAACCACAATTAAACCGATTAAAGATAAAGTACATAAAATACTGGTAATAATATGTAAATTTAATTGATTTATATTTGATAATTTAATTTCATCTGAAATTTTTAAAAAGACAAAAGCCGTTAAATGATTTGTTTGACATTCTACATGTGTATCGTTAATTTTAATTGTTTTCACACCGTTAGTCGACCAATTTCCAATTTTCTTATCGTTAAAATCCCAAAAAGAACACTCAACATTCTCGGAAGAATCCACTTCTAAATAAATACTAATCGGATTGATTAAATTTCCTTCAACACCGATTATTTTTAAATCTACAACTTCACTTTTAACGTCACCTTCCGGAAAGAAATTATTATTTTTAAATACCGTTAATATTGTTGTATTTAAAATGTCGTTTGGAATCTTTATTGAAATTTTTGGTAAATTAATTTTGTAAGAATCAGAATTTGAATTTGCCTCAATGATTTTTATTGCTACGTTTGGTTTATTTATTGCGAGTGATTTATTTTCTTTCGATAAATCAGTTGTGAATTTATTTATAAATTTTATTGTTTTATCGGTGGATCCAAACTCTTTCGCTTCTTTAAAAAGTGATTGATTCACTTTAAGTAAATTGTTTATTATATCAAAAAAAGGTTCTGCAAGTTCGATTTTTTTATCTTGATTAGATGTGTAATTTAAAATTTCTGCTATTTGATCGACATCGACAACCGTTAAAGAAGAAATTTTGTTATCGATTGCATCAGCTACATCGGTTAAATTAGTAGGATTGATAATTTTAATTTGGTTAAGAAAAATTTTAAAATATGAATCATCATCGGAACATTCACCTTCAATTTTTAACCATTTAGAAACACCATTGATTTTTTCACATTTTCTATGTACAGGATGGTTGTTATTTAAGAAAGGATTTTTACACGGAATAGCTATTCTTCCAACGGGAGTTTTACACCAAGTTTGATTGATTTTTCCATAAGTATTTTCTTCCAGACAAAATTCATCGGAAACTTTTAATAAGGTGAAAGCTCCTAAACGATTAGCTTGACATTTTACAAGATTATCGTTGATTCTGGTTGTTTTTACATTTTTAATGGTTCAATATCCAATATCTTCATCGAGGATTTCCCAAAAAGCACATTCGACTTCGATTAAGGGGTCAACTTGTAAATAAATCCTAATCGGATTGTTTAAATTTCCTGGTACATCCGTTATTTTTAAATTTCTAATTTTACTTTCAACATTATTTTGAGGAAAAAGATGATTTGTTTTAAATATCGTTAAAATTGATGTTTTTAAAATATCCTTTGGAATATTTACAAATACTTTTTGTGAGGTTATGTTGTTCCAACTTGATTTAATAATTTGTACTAAAAAATTTGGATTGGCTATAATTAATGATGTATTTTCTTTAGATAATTTGTTTAAAAATTTATCTACGGCTTGTAGTATGTTGTTAGTGGATCCAAATTCATGCGCAGATTTAAGAAGTGATTTGTTTACATTTTGTAGGTTATGTAAAATATCGAAAAAAGGTGTAAGCTCGGTTTTTCTATTTTGATGAGATGTATAATTTAATATTCCTGCTATTGAGTGGATATCAACAACTGTTAAAGAAGAATTATTAATCATTTTAGCTACATCGGTTAAATTAGTTGGAGTAATTTTATGAAATTGAATTTCGTTATAAAATTTCGTAAAATATGATAAATTTTTAAGGGAACATTTCGGTTCAGCTTTAGACCACCAAAATCTATATTCGTTTTGTTCACATTTTCTAGTTACAGGTACACCCATCCAATTTATACACGGGTTTTTACAAGGAAGAACTATTCTTCCAGCTCGAGTTTTACACCAAGTGTGAGGTATTTTATCGTTGGTGTTTTCTTCTAAACAAAACTCGGCTTCCAATAAGGCGAAAGTTCCTGTATGATTAGCTTGGCATTCTACGAGATCATCGTTAAGTCTGATTGTTTTCACACCTTTAGTTGAAAATACTTTAGAAAAAAAAAGTAGAATCCCACCGATAAGAATATAAACATGCTACTTGAATCGAGGAATTAGTATGGAAATAAATACTAATGGAATTGTTCAATTTTAAGGGTTCGATCTCGTGCATTGTTCTTATATTTGCTACTTTATTTATAACATTGTGATGGGAAAACAGGTGATTTGTTTCAAATATCGTTAATATTGCTGTGTTTAAAATCTCGTTTGGGATTTTTACTGATACCCCATCTAAAGTAGTGTTGTAATGATTGTTAAAGCTTGGTACGTTTGTTTCGATAGTTTTTATTGCAATATTAGACATATCCATAGTAAACGATTTGGTTTCTTTAAATAAATCGATTATGAATGCATCTATGGATGCTAATATAATATTAGTGGAGTGTAATTCAGTTTCAAAATTTGAATGATTGAATAGATTATTTACAATATCGAAAAACGGTTGTTTATATTTATTTTTAGGAAGGTGGTTGGATACGGAGTTTAAAATTTTTGCGATTAAGTATAAATCTAGCCGTTATATTAAAATTTTGGTTATTAATAATCGTAGATAAAGTTGTTAAATTACTAAGAGTGATTTCGTCTTTTATTTGATATAAAAAGTTTGTTAAATGTGATAAATCATCATCGGAACATTCGTTTATCGTAGACTGTATAGTTACAAAATGTTCCCTTAATTCGCATGTGTCGGTTACGGGACCTATAAAATAACTTAAACAATGAGTTTTACAAGGAAAGATTATCTTCCCGGATCGGGTTTTACACCATTTTTTATTTTCACACATATTAAGTGTTCTTAATCCAACGGTTGCTAAACGAGTAATTTGGCATTCAACTAAATCATCGTTATGTATGATTGTATGTACAAAGACATACGACCAGTCTTTATCCAAAAATGTACAAACAGGATTTATCGAAGAATTTGCCTTTAAATATATATTAACCGGCTTAAGGAAATATCCGTCCACATCCGTAATTGTTAAACTTACAATTTTTCTAATAATATTGTTTTCAAAACTTTGTTCATTTGTATTAAATATCGTTAATGTTAATGTGTTTAAAATTTTGTTCGGAATCTTTATCAATACTCCATCTAAAGTAACGTTGTAATAATCATTAAAATTAGATTTTGTTGGTTGGATAGTTTTCATTACAATATTAGTCATATTTAAAGAGAACGATTTGTTTTCTTTAAATGAATTCATAAAGAAATTATTTATGGATTTCGATATGCTATATTTAGATTCATATCTCCATACGCCTTTGATAAGCGATTGATCAACGTAAACTATATTGTTTATAACATTAAAAAATGGTTGTTTATATTCCTCATCGGTAAAATTATTAGATACTTTATGTAAAATTTCAGCTATTAAATAAAAATCTAAAGCCGTTACATTAAAACCTTGCTTATTAATCATCATAGATAAATTTTTTAAATTACCAGGAGTGATTTGATCTTCAATTTGATATAAAAAGTTTGTTAAATATGGTAAGTCATCATCGGAACATTCGGTTATCGTTGACCGTACACTTATAAAATCTTTTGATTCGCATTTGTCGGTTACGGGAGTACTCCAATGATCCGGACAAGGAGTTTTACAAGGAATTATTGTTTTCCCAGATCGAGTTTTACACCATCTTTTTTCACAAACATGGAATGTCGTTAATCCAACTGGTGCCGAATAATTAGTTTGGCATTCGATTAAATCATCGTCAAATATGATTGTTTTTACATTTTCAATTTCCCAATTTTCATTCCAAATTTTACAAATAGTTTGAATTGAGGAATTTGCCTTTAAATATATACTAATCGGCTTCTTAAATGAATCCTTCACACCTATAATATTTAAATTTACAAATTTGTTATTAATATTATCATAATTATTATAATCATAATAATCAAAATGATCGTAATCCTTAAATAGGTAATTTGTGTTAAATATCGTTAATATAAATGTGTTTAAAATCTCATTTGGAATTTTTACCAAAACTTCATCTAAGGTAATGTTATAATCGTTAGAATTTGATATATTTGGTTTAATAACGATTTCCGTTGCTGTTAGGCATATTTAGAAAGAATGGCTTTTTTTTCCATAGCTAAATCAGTTAAAAATTTATTTATGACTTTCAATATTTCATTAAATCCATACATGTTTAATAATAATTCGTTCACGTTTTTAAAATTATTTACAACATTGAAAAACGGCAGTTCGTATCCCGTTTTATTCATAAGATGAGAGGTACGATCTAATACTCCCATTATTATCTTGATATCTAAAAGATTTAATGAATACCAACTATTTGCATTAATCGTCATGGCAATATTAGTTAAATTAATAGGAGTGGGAAATTTTGTTGTATATCCGTCGTGAAAACAATCATTTTTAGATATAGTCAAATCTTCATAATCTAATACACATATTGTTGTCGAGATGGCATCAACATTTTCACATTTAACTATACAGTTAAGAACTCGTTCTCCAATTTGAGTTTTACAATCAGTTTCACCTACTCTATCTAATGAACAGTGTAGAGTAAAAATATTTAGTTCGTATAGATAAAATGCAAGGTTCTTCGTCCAGGGAAATAATTTTTCATCGCTTTCCCTACTCCTCCCCGTCATCATGTAATACTAAAAAGAAAGTAACACCATCGCGATTTCCAATTATAAATCACATTAATTTACTTACTGGTTTTGAGAATTCACGATCGCAGAAACTTAAAGTTGTAATTATTAAAACCGCAATGGAAAACTTTAAAGAACTATTTTTACACCGCATTTTGAATCGTTACCGTATAACTAAAATGTTATCGTAGTTATCGTTTTTAAAACTTGTTTATTTTTCAATAATATTTGAAGTGGAAGATGAATAAAACGCGCAGTCGAAAATTCTACTACTCAAGATTTTAAAAGTTCTTAACACACTATGAGCCTGCGTAGGATATCGGACAGTGCTCCGTAGCGAGTCAATTTGCCAGTTAAAGGGGTACTAATAGCAGTTCCGCTTTTAAACGGCAATGTGCGGAACGGGTACTATACTTCATTTGAAGCGTATAAATGCAAAACCAGACGTTTGACATTTAAATAGTTTTGAGTAAAGCGCGAAAAACCTCTCATTGTCGTCTAAGTCACTCAATCGGCTTAATATTTTAACCAAAAGTTGATAATACATTGACGTGTCTTTATGTGCTTTAAAGCGCAAGTCAGGCTTATAGTAAAAAAGTTATTTTGATTAAAAAAAATTAGAATGTCCTGTTTTGCATCTAAGGCTTGGAAATCTCTGCTTCGTGAACTGCAAAGTTCTGGATTTGGCGTTTCTGTACAAAAACTAGCGGTATCTGGCACTAACAAATTTTGGAATTGCGATAAAAGAGATTTTAAAAAAGCTGATTTTATTGAAAAAAAGTACAAAATTAGTTTCTTAGGTACAAATTTAAATTCGTCGGTATCAGATTCATTATCAGAAAACACTAGTTCCCCAACATCCCCCTGAGTTTTCCAAGTATTTTCTGGATTGTCTTGAAAGGTGTTTTTGAAGAACTCCAAACGTTCATCGTTTTCCCATTCTGCACCATAGTGTTTGGCTAGCAAAGAGGAAATGCTTCTTATCTTTTCAGGTTTAAGCCTTCGGCCTTAAACCTCTGCCTCTTTGTCTTGGCTTTTTCACGCTTGCACTCTTGCTTATTTGCTATTCTCTTTCGCCCTTTGCCACGAGGACTTAGCTCAATGGTAATGTTGTTGAAGGTAATCAAAACTCCGTAATACGTTCGTTACCACGCTCTCGTTTACACTAATCATGCAGAAGCGAGCAAAACTAACAGCTACTTCAATGTCACGGCTATCCCGTGAGGTAATGCGAGATCTGGATAGGTTCAAACACAAACGTCTGCTTTTGCACCTAACTGCTTGGCGCAAATGTCTGCTTTTGCATTTAAAGCGGAATTTATTATTGCAATAACTCGCTTAAATGTATTGTTACGCTCCTGGGGGCCACAAAAATTGATTTCTTCCTAAATTTACAATCCAGATTCGTGTCTAACTAATTTTTGAAAAAAATGTCGAATGTCTGCTTTTGCATTTATACGCTTCATTTACAGTGCTGTGCGAAATAATAGGTGCGAGTTCATTTACGTACTTTTACAATAAAAATGTTGGTATAAATAAAAAATTTAATCTTGCTCCCTCTTTTAATGAGAGCTAAACTTCATAATGTAACTTTTCACTTTGATATCATAACCTGTCTGTTCTTTTTGGTTCTTTTTTTGTGTTTGACGGATAAAATTTAAAAAAATGACAAATTTCAGTTGTGCAAAGAAATAGGTGCGTTTATATTTTTGGAAGTTAACCCTAGAATGCTAACATGGTGTCGCCGGCGACACCATGAAATATACTTTGTGTTAATAAATTTAAATAACAAATTATTTTTGTTATCATTTAACCCTTTTGCGAATATTGGTATACATATTTACCACTACGGACCGATTAATTAAAAAGTGGCGAAGCTCTCAAAAATATAATTTATCCAGGAAAGGGTTAATTCACCACAAAAATTGGTATTTCAATTGGTGTCGCATACGACCCCATGTTACCATTAATTTATCAAATATTTATGTTTCCATTCTGGGGTTAAAATTCAATTAGGACTTTGACTTTTAAAAGTTTTTACAGTTTAAAGGTAAGTTACAACCGTTACTGTAATTCCAGATAATTAAGAAATTATAAACGTAGGACTTGGTGATATAATGGGTAGACGAAAGCATTGTAGTGAAGAGAAACGAAACTTGATAGTAAAAGTGCGCAGAGATGGTAAAACATATTGTGACATAGCGAAAATTATTGGTTGCTCACAAAACATGATAACCAACGCACTCAAATGGCGCGCTAAGGTGGAAACTCGCGGAAGAAAAAGAAAGACATCAACACGTACGGATAGTGCAATTATTCGCTTAGCAAAGAAAGACCCTTTTGTCACGTCTAGAATAAGTAAAAATGATTAAAATTGAAAATAGAGACCTCTACGATTAGAAAACGTCTTTTAGAAAACAAATTGCCTGCTAGAAGTCCACGAAGAGTGCCGTTATTATCAAAAAACAACATATCACGAAGATTACAATTCGCACGCGATCATGGAGAATTGCCCATAGAAAAATGGCGAAACATTTTATGGAGCGACGAAAGCAAAATGAATTTGTTTGCGTCTGATAGACTTCATGACTTCGTTACGCGTCCGCGAGGCAAAGAGTTTAATCCTAGGTACACCACCAAAACAATAAAACATGGTGGAGGTAATATTATGGTTTGGGCGTGCTTCTCGTACTATGGAGTAGGTCCAATTTTTTGGGTGCAGGGCATTTTAAATCAACATGGCTACATTAGTATACTAGATAAGGTCATGTTGCCTTAGGCTGAAGAGAATATGCCCCTGCGGTGGAAGTTTCAACTAGATAACGACCCCAAACACTCCTCAAGGGCAGCAAAGCATTGGTTTCATCAAAATAAAATTGATGTGTTGCCATGGCCAGCTCAATCCCCAGATCTCAACCCAATTAAGCATCTATGGGGAGTTGTAAAAAGAGCTATTGGTAACACTCACTACTCAAATAAACGTGATTTATGGCGTGCAGTGGAATCTGCCTGGTACAATATACCAGTGGAAATATGTCAACGGTTAGTAGACTCTATGCCTCGTCGGTGCGTGGAAATAATAAAAAATCGTGGACAGCAAACTAAATACTAAAGTGTAATATTTAAATGTTTTGTTATTACCAAAAAGCCATATTATTTTTATTAATTTGCGACATAAATAGGTGCACACCTATTATTACGCACAGGAGTTAAAGAGTTTTTTCTTTTGTATTAGTATTGTTTATTAGATATTATATATTTTTCGAAACAAACATATACTAGTTCTGATTTGTCATATTTACCTTCTACCCTTCTCATGTATTTTAAGGGTAAAAAATGATTAAATATTATTTTCAGGTCGCACCTATTATTTCACACAGCACTGTATAAGGTTGTCCAACTCAAGTGGGGCCGTGTTTGGGGGGAGAGAGGCGGGCGTGACGTCACGCTTGTCCGGCGAGATGAAATTTTTATCAATAATTCTTACAACAAAATATAATAAAAAGGAAATTTTACACATTTTGAAAATAATGATATTTTGTATTTAAAAAATTTATTCTAACTAGATTTCAGTTTTTCTTTCAAGTTTTTATGTTTTAGTGAAAAAGTTGAAGTTAAGATGTCAAAATTTGATCTCCATATGTCAAAGTTGACGTTTAAATGTCAAATTTAATGCTGAAATGTCAGTTCTGACGTTTTAGGTCTTTTTAGTTATTTCACTAATTTGAAATTGGTCTGAATTTGAAGCTTTCTATTAAATTTTGAAGTTTTAGTGTAAGCTTTGATGATGAAATGCCAAAATTTGATTTCCAAACGTCAAAATTACCGTTTAAATATCAAATTTGACATTTAAACTGTCAAATTTGAAGCTGCAATGTTAGTTCTTACATTTTAGACCTTTCACTAATTCGAAATTGGTCTAGATTTGAAGTTTTTTATTCAATTTTGACGTTTTAGTGCAAACTTTGATGATGAATTGATGTTTGAATGTTAAAACTTGATCTCCAAATGTCAAAATTGACGATTAAGTTGTAAAACTTGATCTCCAAATGTCAAAATTAACATTTAAATTTCAAATTTGATGCTGAAATATTAGTTCTGACGTTTCAAATAGCTTACTAATTTGAAATTCAACGGAATTTGAACTTTCTTTTCAATCCTAACGTTTTAAAGTAAAATATGAGGTTAAAATGTCAAAATTTGACCTCCAAATGTCAAAATTTGACCTCAAAATGTCAAAATTGACATTTAAATGTCAAAATTTGATGTCCAAATGTCAAAATTTACGTTTAAATGTCAAAATTTGATGTCGAAATGTCAAAATTAACGTTTAAATGTCAGAATTTTATGTCCAAATGTCAAAATTTACGTTTAAATGTCAAAAATTGATGTCTAAATGTCAAAATTCGATGTCTAAATATCAAAATTAACGTTTAAATGTCAGAATTTTATGTTCAAATGTCAATATTAACATTTTTAACAATTCTACCAAAAACTTAGCAAATTTTTAAAAAATTCCACCAAAATGTCCAAATTCTTTTAAAATTCCACCAAAAATCAATCAAATTAGAAACAATTTCATTAAAAATTAACTAAAACTTTGAAAATTCAAAACTTAATAAATTCATAAAAATTCCACCAAAGTTACTAAAATTTTTAATAATTTTAAAAATAATGAATTTTTAATTCCACCAAAAAATTTACAAAATTTTTAAAAATTCCACCAAACATTTACCAATTTTTTTTTAATTCCACCAAAAACTTACTAAATTCGTAAAGCTTCCACCAAAGTTACCAAAATGTTGATCAATTCAACCAAAAACAATATTTTTTTTTTAGAAAAATACTAAAAATAAAACTAAACTATACCCTGTTCACCGAACAGATGCAGTAAACCTGAACGAAGGAACGCCCATTACTCCCACTATTACACAATAGCCAGTTTCACACACAAAAAATAAAACAGAATAAAATTGCGTTATAAGCATGAAGTGTAATGTTAGTGATAACTGCAATTTTTTGACAAAATGAGCTAAGGCCATCAATGTATCCAAAAAATGCTGATTTTAATTATTTTTGCTTTTCCTGCAAAATTTTTTATTTTGCAGTTGTGTCGATATTCCTCCGGAACGGCGATATGTCATTTAAAAATTTACTTATGTGACGTATGTTAGGTGTCAAAATGAATTCCACAGTTTATTTATAAATTTAATAATGTAAATCGTGAATAGTAAAAGTAATAATATATAAAATGAATTCAAACTTTTTATATAAAAACAAATAAAAAATAAATGCAAACAAGATTTAATTTATATATACAACTTTAACACCACATAAAAGTTTGTAGAATTATTCGCACCACCTTATATGGCTAGGTTTACTGCTAAATAATACTTTATGGCGTTTTATATATCGTATTATAAAATAGTATTGTGATCAGCTCGTTGTTAAAAGATTTAGTTGTTAATCTGATTTAGTCCGAATCAGTTTCAGAGGAAGTTTTCTCTTCCGAGGAAGAATCATTCCCCACGTTAATTTCCAACTGCTCTATTGTAGTCTCAATTGCATTGTCGACCTGCCACATTTTTTCTTCCTCACCTTTGGCATGACGAATAGCAATAGGATTTAATTCACAACGATATGGGGGCAATCGCAATATTGTTCCATTTTGTTGTCTTGCCATTTCATCGACCACATACCTTGGTGTAACAGCTGCCCGTTTCACAAGATCCAGCAGTTAGCATTTTAGCATATCAGCTTCGTAAGCAATTAAATTATTCGTCAGCCAGGCTTGAATGTCTGCTTTTTTTGTAGCATTATTAGGTAGTTTTTCCGTTTTTCTACTATGGTAAGGCGCGTTGTCCATCACAATCACAGTATGGTCGTCTAAATGTGTTAGAATTTGAGCAAACCATTTTTCGAATACTTCAGCAGTCATCTCTTCATGATAATTTCCAATGCTAAAATTTATTCAACGTTGGAGGTTCGTTTTTTTCAAAAAAAAGAATGAATCAACCGTCTGAGAGCGCTCTTGGTGTCGCCGTCAATATTATCCAAAACTATTCTTTGGCGATGGTATCTTTTCGGTGGTATAAATTCATGCGTATTTGTGTATTCGTTAAGTATTTTAAATACACTACGAACAGACACGCTTGTATAAGAAACAATTTTTTTTCAATTTATTTATTCAAAATAAAGATATAATTGAAAATTACCTGCTGCCGTTGCAGTAAACTGGACTTTTTGCGTCTTTGTCTTGTGTGGATTCTCATTATCGTAAGTATTAAAGATGTTTAATACATGCTGTTTATCATCTACTGAAAAATGTTTGGCTGAACGTTTTTTTACTAAAGGAAGAGCAGCGGCTTCATCCATAGTAACAATAAGTTATAAAATTACGGTAAATCGTACTGAAAAGTACGGGATTTACAGGAAAATAATGTTAAGTCGAAGAAGGATTGAACGCAAATTAGTTTGAAATTCGAATGACAAACGTCAGAAATATACGTAATAACAAGGAAAATAATAACAAAGATAGCTAGTTTTGGTTAACCTATGTAAACTGAGCTTACCAATAGAAAAATTCGATTTAAATTTCGCGCGTATTTGTGGGAGGAGTTGTAATTTCAAATCACTGCATCTGTTCGGTGAACGAAGTTATAGCAATAATAATAATTGTTAATTTAAATTTACCGCTAAAAATAACTAGGGATATTTTCCGGTGATATTTCCTAGTGTAAATCTGACTTTCAGATTCACTCCTCCTAGCTTAAAAACAGAGTATAGTTATTAAATGAATATAATATAGCATATTGCCGTTTAAAAGCGGAACTGCTATTAGTACCCCTTTAACTGGCAAATTGACTCGCTACGGAGCATTGTCTGATATCCTACGCAGGCTCATAGTGTGTTAAAAACTTTTAAAATCTCGAGTAGTAGAATTTTCGACTGCGCGTTTTATCTATCTTCCACTTCAAATATTATTGAAAAATAAGCAAGTTTTAGTTACCTAAAATAAAGTTAACATTTTAGTTACCGAAAATTTTTCGCACTTTAACACGGTAACGATTCAAAATGCGTTGTGAAAGTAGTTGTTTAAAGTTTTCCATTGCGGTTTTAATAATTACAACTTTAAGTTTCTGCGATCATGAATTCTCAAAACCAGTAAGTAAATTAATGTGATTTATAATTGGAGATCGCGATGGTGTTACTTTCTTTTTAGTATTACATGATGACGGGGAGGAGTAGGGAAAGCGATGAAAAATTATTTCCCTGGACGAAGAACCTTGCATTTTATCTATACGAACTAAATATTTTTACTCTACACTGTTCATTAGATAGAGTAGGTGAAACTGATTGTAAAACTCAAATTGGAGAACGAGTTCTTAACTGTATAGTTAAATGCGAAAATGTTGATGCCATCTCGACAACAATATGTGTATTAGATTATGAAGATTTGACTATATCTAAAAATGATTGTTTTCACGACGGATATACAACAAAATTTCCCACTCCTATTAATTTAACTAATATTGCCATGACGATTAATGCAAATAGTTGGTATTCATTAAATCTTTTAGATATCAAGATAATAATGGGAGTATTAGATCGTACCTCTCATCTTATGAATAAAACGGGATACGAACTGCCGTTTTTCAATGTTGTAAATAACTTTAAAAACGTGAACGAATTATTATCAGACATGTACGGATTTAATGAAATATTGAAAGCCATAAATAAATTTTTAACTGATTTAGCTATGGAAGAAAAGCCATTCTTTCTAAATATGTCTAACATTGCAACGGAAATCGTTATTAAACCAAATATATCAAATTCTAACGATTATAACATTACCTTAGATGGAGTTTTGGTAAAAATTCCAAGGGATATTTTAAACACATTTATATTAACGATATTTAACACAAATTACCTATTTAAGGATTACGATCATTTTGATTATAATAATTATGATAATATTAATAACAAAATTGTAAATTTAAATATTATAGGTGTGAAGGATTCATTTAAAAAGCCGATTAGTATATATTTAAAGGCAAATACCTCAATTCAAACTATTTGTAAAATTTGGAATGGAAATTGGAAAATTGAAAATGTAAAAACAATCATATTTGACGATGATTTAATCGAATGCCAAACTAATTATTCGGCACCAGTTGGATTAACGACATTCCATGTTTGTGAAAAAAGATGGTGTAAAACTCGATCTGGGAAAACAATAATTCCTTGTAAAACTCCTTGTCCGGATTATTGGAGTATTTCCGTAACCGATAAATGCGAATCAAAAGATTTTATAAGTGTACGGTCTACGATAAACGAATGTTCCGATGATGATTTATCACACTTAACAAACTTTTTATACCAAATTGAAGATGAAATCACTCCTGATAATTTAACGAATTTATCTGTGATGATTAATAAGCAAGGTTTTAATGTAACGGCTTTAGATTTTTATTTAATCGCTGAAATTTTACATAAAGTATCTAATAATTTTACCGAAGAGGAATATAAACAACCATTTTTTAATGTTATAAACAATATAGTTTACGTTGATCAATCGCTTTTCAAAGACGTATGGATATATGAATCTAAATATAGCATATCGAAATCCATAAATAATTTCTTTACGAATTCATTTAAAGAAAACAAATCATTCTCTTTAAATATGACTAATATTGTAATAAAAACGATCCAACCGACAAAATCTAATTTTAATGATTATTACAACGTTACTTTAAATGGAGTATTGATAAAGATTCCGAACGAAATTTTAAACACATTAACATTAACGACATTTAATACAAATGAACTAAGTTTTGGAAACAATATTATTAGAAAAATTGTAAGTTTAACAATTACGAATGTGAAGAAATATTTCTATGACCCGGTTAGTATATATTTAAAGGTAAATTCTTCAATAAATCCCGTTTGTGCATTTTTGGATGAAGATTGGTCGTATTTCTTTGTAAAAACAATCATACATAACGATGATTTAGTTGAATGCCAAATTAATTGTTTAGGAACCGTTGGATTAACAACACTTAATATATGTGAAAATAAAAAATGGTGTAAAACCCGATCCGGGAAGATAATCTTTCCTTGTAAAACTCATTGTTCAAATTATTTTATAGGTCCCATAACCGACACATGCGAATTAAAGGAAGATTTTGTAACTATACAGTCTACGATAAACGAATGTTCCGATGATGATTTATCACATTTAACAAACTTTTTATATCAAATAAAAGACGAAATCACTCTTAGTAATTTAACAACTTTATCTACGATTATTAATAACCAAAATTTTAATATAACGGCTTTAGATTTATACTTAATCGCAAAAGTTTTAAACTCCGTATCCAACCACCTTCCTAAAAATAAATATAAACAACCGTTTTTCGATATTGTAAATAATCTATTCAATCAATCAAATTTTGAAACTGAATTTCACTCCACTAATATTATATTAGCATCCATAGATGCATTCATAATCGATTTATTTAAAGAAACCAAATCGTTTACTATCGATATGTCTAATATTGCAATAAAAACTATCGAAACAAACGTACCGAGCTTTAACGATCATTACAACACTACTTTAGATGGGGTATCGGTAAAGATCCCAAACGAGATTTTAAACACAGCAATATTAACGATATTTAAAACAAATCACCTGTTTTCCCATCACAATGTTATAAATAAAGTAGCAAATATAAGAACAATGCACGAGATCGAACCCTTACAATTGAACAATTCGATTAGTATTTATTTCCGTACTAATTCCTCGATTCAAGTTGCATGTTTATATTCTTATCGGTGGGATTCTACTTTTGTTTCTAAAGTATTTTCAACTAAAGGTGTGAAAACGATCAGACTTAACGATGATCTCGTAGAATGCCAAGCTAATTATACAGGAACTTTTGCCTTATCGGAAGCTCAGTTTTGTTTAGAAGAAAACACCAACGATAAAATACCTCACACTTGGTGTAAAACTCGAGCTGGAAGAATAGTTCTTCCCTGTAAAAACCCGTGTATAAATTGGATGGGTGTACCTGTAACTAGAAAATGTGAACAAGACGAATATAGATTTTGGTGGTCTAAAGCCGAACCGAAATGTTCCCTTAACAATTTATCATATTTTACGAAATTTCATAACGAAATTCAATTTCATAAAATTACTCCAACTAATTTAACCGATGTAGCTAAAATGATTAATAATTCTTCTTTAACGGTTGTTGATATCCACTCAATAACAGGAATATTAAATTATACATCTCATCAAGATAGAAAAACCGAGCTTACACCTTTTTTCGATATTTTACATAACCTACAAAATGTAAACAAATCACTTCTTAAATCTGCGCATGAATTTGGATCCACTAACAACATATTACAAGCCGTAGATAAATTTTTAAACGAATTATCTAAAGAAAATACATCATTAATTATAGACAAATCTAATTTTATTGTACAAATTATTAAATCAAGTTGGAACAACATAACCTCACAAAAAGTATTTGTAAATATTCCAAAGGATATTTTAAAAACATCAATTTTAACGATATTTAAAACAAATCATCTTTTTCCTCAAAATAATGTTGAAAGTAAAATTATAAATTTAAAAATAACGGATGTACAAAGAAATTTAAACAATCCGATTAGGATTTATTTACAAGTTGACCCCTTAATCGAAGTCGAATGTGCTTTTTGGGAAATCCTCGATGAAGATATCGGATATTGGACCATTAAAAATGTAAAAACAAACAGACTCAATGATAATCTCGTTGAATGCCAAGCTAATCGTTTAGGAGCTTTCGCCTTATTAAAAGTTTCCGATGAATTTTGTCCGGAAGAAAATACTTATGGAAAAATCAATCAAACTTGGTGTAGAACCCCCGTTGGAAGAATAGCTATTCCGTGTAAAAATCCTTGCTTAAATAACAACCATCCTGTATTTAGGAAATGTGAAAAAATTAATGGTGTTTCTAAATGGTTAAAAATTGAAGGTGAATGTTCCGATGATGATTTATATTTTACAATTTTTCTTAACCAAATTAAAATTATCAATCCTACTAATTTAACCGATGTAGCTGATGCAATCGATAACAAAATTTCTTCTTTAACGGTTGTCGATGTCGATCAAATAGCAGAAATTTTAAATTACACATCTAATCAAAATAAAAAAACCGAACTTGCAGAACCTTTTTTTGATATAATAAACAATTTACTTAAAGTGAATCAATCACTTTTTAAAGAAGCAAAAGAGTTCGGATCCACGGATAAAACATTAAAATCTATAGATAAATTCACAACCGATTTATCGAAAGAAAATAAATCAATCTCAATAAATAAACCAAACGTAGCAATAAAAATCATTGAGGCAAATTCAAATTTTGATTTTTACAAAATTAATTTACCAAAAATTTCAATAAAGATTCCAAATGACATTTTAAATACAACAATATTAACGGTATTTAAAAATAATAATCTCTTTCCGGAAGGTAATGTTAAAAGTGAAGTTATAGATTTAAAAATAATCGGTGTCGAAGGAAATTTAACTAATCCGATTAGTATTTATTTAGAAGTGGATTCTTCCGAGAACGTTGAGTGTTGTTTTTGGGATTTTAACGATAAGAAAATTGGAAATTGGTCGACTAACGGTGTGAAAACAATTAGAATTAACGATACTCATGTAGAATGTCAAACAAATCATTTAACGGCTTTCGTCTTTTTAAAAATTTCAAATAGAATTAAATTATCAACCACAAATCAATTAAATTTACATATTATTACCAGTATTTTATGTACTCTATCTTTAATCGGTTTAATTGTGGTTTTTATCACTTGTATCGTTTTAAAAAAATGGTACGTAAAACGTATTTACACTATACAATTATCTTCCGTGATAACTTTAGAAATTCTCATGTTATGTTTAAACAATCTTATAAAAATTGACGGATTAGAATGTAAAATTTTTGGAATTTTCATGCATTATTTAATACTAGTAAAATTTATGATTACATTAACAATAGCAAAGATGCAATATGAAAATTTTAATATTTTTAATAATAAAAATACATCGAGATTTCTATTTTTTACATTTTCCATTCCAATTATAATAGTTGCCATTTCAATCCGAATATATAACAAACAATATTCCAATTTATCAAACACAAATCACATTCAACTTTGTTATCCAAAAGACGAAGCGTTTAATTATTTTGTAGTTATACCAATTGCTTTAATTCTTATTACGATTATCATTTTTTCTGTAATTATGTTTAAAATTTCAAAGAGTATATCGAGAAATACCAGACAAAAAATTTTACAAGCTAAATCGGTAATTATGTTATTCTTCTTTCTCGGATTAACGTGGATATTTAGCGTTTTATTTTCCACAATTCAATCGTATTGGTTACGATTAACGTTTACATATTTATTTACTATTTTATCATCACTACAAGGATTCGTAATTTTTATATTTATGATAATGGATGTCGAGGCTAAAACATTTTGGATAAATTGGTGCAAAAAATTAAGATACGCTCCTCTAAGTACGGAAGTAATTCATACCACAACAACCGGTGTATTAATGTCCGATTTACAATCAAATGTGTCAGAGGAAAATTTACTAAAATTAGATAATTAAGTTATAAAAGATGTAAAATATAAATTAAGATGATTTTTTTACCTTAACCCAGTGTTGCCACTAGACTGACAAGAAATTATGGCGTAAGGTTGCCAAAATTATCAGATTTGCTTAAAAAATATGTTAAAAAAGAGAGAAAAGGTGAGGTGTGTAAAATGCAAAATTACATATAAACTGTGATACATTTTAATTATTATAATATAAAAATTAACAAACTTGACTAATAATAACTAAAAATGTATTTTACTTTGTCAATAAAATTAAAAACTTAAACATCTGTATCTACATTTTATTTTGCTTTTTAAAACAAAAAAATATCCTTTAAAAGAATGTATGTATTAAAAAATATTTGTAATGCATAATTTACTAACAGTGCTCAGTCATATCGTCCTCAAAAAATATATCGTCTTCACATTCCTCAGGTTTAGATGTGCCTTGATATAAATTTTGAGGATTCATTAACAGCAACATATTTTTATTAATGTTATTATATTAGTATTTTTAAAAGTATGAACCGTCGTGTTCAAATACACAAAAATAATACATGATAAGTTCCCCCGTCTTCTTCCCTTGGAACCACCAAGAAGGTATAACTTCAAGGAATCAAAGTTGGGGTATTCATGTCTCTTATCATCTCTCTCCAATGTTTTACGGCTTATATGCGTCTGTCAGACTTATGGAGGTTCATGGTAACAGTGTATCCATAGCCCGTTTCTTCGCCTTGAGTATTCCAGTGACAAAGCTAACTATCGTGTTCCACGTCTCTTGGTCATTCAGCATCTTGGCCACGACATTGTCCGGAGTCAAAGCCCCCACCTTGGTAGTCAATTGTGTTCTTTCTAGTCTCCAGTGTATGCAATGAAAAAATGTATGTTCGGCGTCGTCGATTTCTGAGTCCGCAAAAACACAGGTTGAAGTATCTTTTTTTTTGATCGTGTATAAATATTTCATAAAATATCCGTGGCCAGTGAGAAACTGGGTCAGGTAGTAACCCACCTCTCCGTGACGCCGATCACTCCAAATCTTAACATCTGGTATTAATCTCGCCGTCCACCTTCCTCTAATTTCAGCGTCCCACTTGGTTTGCCAGGTGTGATAGGCCTGTTCTCGTGCTTCCCGCTTAGCAGTCGCTTTATCCTTATTTGTTCTGTTTTCGTAGATCGTTCTCCTTTGCGAGGCCATTAAGTCTATCGGGAGTGTGCCTGTTACTACCTGTACTAGTGTACTGACACTGTTCTGTAGGCACTGGCGATTCGTAGCATCCCTCTCCGCTGGATATTGTGTAGACTTTTCCATTTATTGGCAGTCAGATCTGCCGACCACACCTCACATCCATATATGAGGATCGCATGTGCCACTTCCATCAGTAATCGTCGTATTTTCGCGGTTGGGCCCCCGACGTTTGCCATTATCCTTGACAGGTTCGAAGTAACTCTAGCCGCTTTGTCGCAGGTTGTCCTAATGTGTTCTGTAAAGGAGACTTTGTCGTCAATGGTCAGACCAAGATATTTTGTGTTTCTTCTAGATGTTACTTCCACATCATGAATCCGAAATGGGACCTCGAGCGGTATTCTTTTTCGGGTTAAGAGTACTATTTCAGTTTTTTCCGTGGCAAGAGTTAACCCCCGATCGTGCATCCAGGTAAGTATGCGTCGCATTACTCCATTTAATTTCCTCTGTGTTGCAGGTATATCCCTAGCTAGGATAACAGCCGCCAGGTCGTCTGCGTAGCCTATCAAGAAGCAATCGTCGGGCATGTTAATCCGGAGGACCGTGTCGTAGAAGATATTCCATAGGGTCGGCCCCAGGACAGAGCCTTGAGCAACTCCGCATGACATTTTCCTAGTCACTTGCCCATTGGACGTGCTGTAAGTAAGTATCCTGTCCTTGAAATAGTCTTCAATAATTCTCGTTATGTATGCTGGTGTAAGAAATCTCTCTCTTAGAGCATGTTGAATGTCGTCCCAACGTGCAGAGTTGAATGCATTTCGGACATCCAGGGTCATCATAGAAAAAATAATATACATAGAAGGTCAACTCTCACTAGATCAGTGAAATCGACTTGTGCGTTCATACGCCGACACACTGATGGCGCTAATATGATTTTTTAGAAAGCGCCCCCTGCCGAAATACCCAAAACCACTTCTGAACCCGCGAAATTCGAAATAAAATTCTTTTTTTTTTTAATTTATACTTTATTACACCTATACAACAATAAGTGACTATAGTACACTTATTGTTGTACGGAAAATAGAAATGCCAAAAAACGATTTTAAAATACGTTAAAATATTTTTTAATTTTCATTTACGTAATTAATACAAGTATAGATAATAATTTTTGGTAAAGTTATTCCTTATTCCTTTAATAAGATAGGGGGGATACTTGGTATATTTTCGGTAGATGTCTTTGCCCAATCAGGTAATTAATAGCCTCTTGGTTGTTGCCTTCTCAATTATTTCTTTGAAAAGTTTTGTAATTTACAAACTGTTTGGCAGTTCGTTGTTCTTGTAAGAGTGCATTTTTGGCAAAATTTGTTGTTTTTACTTGTCCATAGTCAACAGAATCTTAGAATAAGTCGCCAATTGATGGTTTCTGAACTAAGCAACATAGTCAAGACGTAATCTTTATAAATCTTTTGTTAACAAAAGTAACCAATAAATACTTACATAATGCAGAATGACAAAGCTTAGCGGAGTACTGGATTTGAGAAGTTGGGGGGTTTCAGCTGAGCAGGACTGAATTGGTTCATAATTAATTTCTTTAAACTTCATCAACTTTAACAAACGTTGTAATGCCGAGATTCAAAATTTTTAAGTTAGTTACATTACCGATTACAGGATTAATTAGAAAAATATTAGATTTTATACTACATTTTTTGGCATTTGTGTTAAATTTTTTTTAATAAACAAGTAAATAGTAACGGTAAGCAGGAAATGACATAGATTTATTTGAACAAATCAAACTGTCATGGAAACATCTTCTATAAATTTCTGTAACTTTTCAAAATTAGCACATCAGCGCCAGCAGTGTGTCGGCGTAGGTACTTTTTTTTGATTTCACTTTTTCCCGCTGAGTTGAACTACCCTGAGGGTCATCAGAACCACCATCGGTCGAGAGAATGGATTCACGCGTTGCGCTCGTCGAAAAGTGGACAATACATCTCTAGCAGCGTCAATCACGGATTTTCCGTTTCGGAAACCATACTGTTTTTCTGACGAGCCCCCAGCTCCCTCTACGGCCTCTTCAATTCGAGTTCGTAGTAACTTTTCGTACAATTTTCCAGCAGTATTCAACATGCATAACGGTCTGTATGATGATGGGGTTAAGGGGTCGCCTTTTTTCTTCGGAATAAGAACTAATCTCTGTTCTTTCCAGGAGCTGTGGAAGCATCCATCTCTCATACAGGCGTTATACATGTCCAATAACAGATCGGGCGCAACATTTACCATTATTTTAAGAGCTTCTGTTGGTATTCCAGGTCCTATTCATGGTCCAGGAGCTTTCCGGTTCTTCATGGATTTAGCGGCGATAATTAGCTCGTTCAGTGTAAAAAGCGGAGGGTCAGCATCAGCAGGTGTTGTAATTCCATTGTGTGGTGCGGGTCTCTAATTAAAGTAGGGTGACCCGATTATTTATTAATTGGTATACCTGCTGCCACCAGAAGCAGTTATTTTTGCGCTAATTAATTATTTAATTACCCTCAAAAGCGCGCGGTTACTACTTCAGAACCGTGAGTTCTTGCACTAAAGCTCTAGCAGAAAAGGGGAAATGAAACTCAAGTGTAAAACAACACTTAAACTATATTTACAAAAGAATATAAAAAGAATCTCGATTAGTTACAATAAAAATAACCCTAACATTAACTAACCGACGTTACTTTAGAGAGAGAGAATAGACTAGGAATCCCGATCTTTATCTAAAACCCTAATACACAGATGGTCCCTAACAGGTGATCACGAGAATTGGCAAACAGACTTACTCTGGACTTGCGGATGATTGATGCAATTAATCCTGATCGTCAATCTGGATTCCCCTGGTGCCTTCTCGAACTGGGCTGCTCGTGAATATCCAACACCTTGCAATGATCACACCACACCGAAATAACACGCGTCGCGGTTTATTTCCAAAGTCCCGAAGTTTGAATGCACCGAAGAAAACGAATACTAAGATTCGATGATGAATGCTAAGATTCAAGCTCGTGTCGAAGTTGTAGCTAAGATTTTTGAGATTTTCGGGCTAAGAGTCCGATTGAGATTTTCGGGCTAAGAGTCCGATTGAGATTCTCGGGCTAAGAGTCCGATTGAGATTAACCAAAATAAAATGATTCTCTCGCAAGTAACCTCGGTTCAAGGGAGGTGGCAATTCTGAATTACTTGGGCGTACCTAACGTCTGGACAACCTCTCGCAGGAGGCCAATCCAGAAGATTTGGGCGGGTGTTTTTACAATATAAATTAACCAATCCCTAACGCACCTTACGTCGACACTTAGGCCACGGGACCTACCAAAAAACCCCCGCCAACTAGCTAATTGCGAAAACCCTCACGTAATTCCCAGACCGTGGGACCATCAACGATTACGTGAGCCAAAACCCCTAATTTTTCAACGGCTATTTTGTTCCGCGAAAACCCATATAGTTGAGGATACATAACTTCCCTAAAAATTCCTCAAGTTTAGGTACCTTCACCGGACGTCGTAAACGAAAGACGTGGTTTTCGACTTTTCTACCAAACACGTTACATAACTCGAATCCCTAATGTGAATGGTATTTTTCCTAAACCCACAATAATTACCGAATTACTACAATTGATTACGGGTCTTTCGGGGAACAAGGTGTCCACTATGTTTTTCATCTCTTCAGGTTTCAATTCCGTTGGAGAGGATGTTAGTCCCAATTTCTTCATGACTAATTTGTAGCCCATGCCCCACGGGTCACGGTTTACATCTTCGCGAAGCTCATCCCATTTTTTCTTTTTACTGTTTCTAATAGCCTTTTTGAGTTCTTTCTTAGCGATTTTCAGTTCGTTGGTTTCTTGTTGTACATCCTGTGGGTCTCGTCTCCTTGTCCTCGCAACGCGCCTGCGGCATGCTAAACATCTTCTTCGAAGTTCAGCTATCTCTGATGTCCACCAATAAACAGGTCTTTTTCCAGATGGCGGCCGCTTTTTCGGCGGCATGCTGTTATCACATGCTTTCCTTATAAGGGCCACGGTTGCCGGTACCAGGAATTTTGCGACATGCTGGGTCGAGCGTATTTCGTCACGTTCGGTAGTAATCACTTCTCGAAAGCGGGCTGCGTCGAATCTTGAAATATTATTAAATATTTTTATTAATGTTAAAAGAGTGGCATTGTTTAGCAATTGTACTGCTCAGAATTAGCCCATCAATTGTTTTACTACTAAGTTTATTTCTTAATTTTGTTTTTATTAAGTTAACTTTGGAAAATACTCTTTCACACGTGGCATTTGAATGTGGCATAGCGATCAAATCTAGTACAAAATTACCGAATTGTGAATATTTTAGATTTCCTGCCATGTCAGTCATTTTTGAAATTTTATACCAGCATTCATCTATATTGTTTTCGCTCTTGATATTATCCGGTAAATCACTCTGAACGTACAAACGCCACTGGTCATTAATTGTTTGAATAAGATCTTTTTCACTTGGATGAACTATTCTACTTACAGTTTTAATGATATAATATATACTACTTGGTTTTTTATCACATTTAGGATCAAATAAAGATATTTGTGATAGTATGGGATCTTGGAAATCAAATCTTTTCTGAATTTCTAGACAAGAAATAATAAGAAAATGACGGCATCTGGTATAAAAATCCTGTTTTTGATTTAAATCTAGTTCATTAACATGATTTAAAACTTCAATTCCTAAATATATATTATTTATGTGGACAAATTCTGATTTTAATTGTGGATTAATATTAATTAAATGGTTTCTGTTTATATAATTTGGGTTCATATAAGTTAGTAGTAAAACTTTGTAAGTGTCACAAACCTTAGCGTGCACTGCGGTTAAAACAACCCCTTCACTTTGAAAATATTCATTAAAATTGGTAAATTTGGGTAACACCCATTGTAAAAAGTAATAAAATAATTTTACTTTACGGTCATTAAGAGATATAGATATGAGTTCAGAGGATTGTAATCTGTGATTTAAATATTGTTCATTAAAATACACTTGCAAAGGCGCTCATTGTTGAAGCAAACGATTTACGACCATACCCAACGACAACCATCGAGTTTGTGAGGGCCGTAAAATTTTATAAGGTTCAACATTACAAAAGTGTTGAAATTCTTGAAATTGAGCTTGTCGTTTACAACTATTTTTAAAGAAATTATACACGTTGTGAGCTAAATCTTCGCATTGACGCGGTAAAACTTTGCAAGCTTCGCTTGCACATAAGTGAAGCAAGTGACAAATGCACTTGTGAACAATTATTCCAGGGAAATTCGTAATTAATCTACTAACCACTGAATTATTTGAGCCAAACATTGTATTACATCCATCAGATGCGAACCCTATTAAATTATCTAAATTTACTTTATGTAAAGTTAATTCAGTTATTACTTTATTGTAAATGATTTCAGCAGTCATTAGCTTCCTCGGAATCATTTTGAAAGCATTGAATTAAGGAGAAAAAATTTGAACAAATTTTACATAACTGATCATCAAAATAACGTACACAAACGCAAATATTTTTGACGCTGCTAACATCTGTTGATTCGTCTATTAGTAAACTAAATTTTCTTCTTTTCAAAATGTCTACAACTTTATCTCTTTGTGATTTAGCTAAGACATTTGTAATGATTTTTGTTGCTTTGGTCCTTCCCATTGAAATATTTTGCGCGATTTTTGAATCTGGGAATGCGGTTTTTAAAAGTGGTATCAAATGTTCACAAACATTTATTGCTAAATTATGCTCAGCTATTAAACCTGCAATTCTTATTTCAGCTTTCTGGACGTCCTCTTCTTCTTGGGTTTTGTTCTTTAACATTTGTACTACAGTTGATTGATTCTTTCCTAACACTGCTGCATTCATTCGATGTTTTTCACTTTTACCATGATTTTTAATAACTGTTAAATCTGCTGTAAATTCTGCATCGCAAATTGAGCATTTGCCTTTGAAAGGGTTTCCTGAAACGAAAAACAGAAACTATTTACGTATATATCTAGCTTCGATATTTTATATTTTTAATAATTTTATTATTTTAATTTAAATTTGTATTTTAACGATGTTCATAACAAACCTTTAATTTCTTCAAGTCAGTGTTTAAAATCAGGGTGTGATTTCCATTCAAACCTAAATTTTTGGGGATTCGTTCTTCTGCGATTTGCATATTTTCTTTTCCTTATGCTACCTGTGCTCGCCATTTCTTTATTTTTCCACTAAAGACGCACCAAACACCAGACACGACAAATATCGCCTTGAAGGTTATACATTAACTACGCCATAAAACTGCGTCTAGTACGTAGCATTATATTTTTTCTCTATTACCATCACAGACCAATACTTATTAAGACTGGACACGCAATGCTAAAAATTTGGACTGCTTACAGCACCTCTATGATTGCTCTCCCTGAACTAATCCCGAACAAGGCGGGAAAATGGCGGCTTTAAATAATTTTAAACCTACACGTTACTGTTTTGTGTTCAAATAAATAAAAAAATAAAACGAGTGTACAATATAAAAAAATCATTTAATTAAAACAAAATAAATTAATTATACAGGGTGTCCTGGAAAATGTGGGAAATCTCTTGGATTCTGATAGAACATTAAAAAATATGATTACAAGTTCCCATAATTTTTTTTCCTAGCGGCCCTCCCCTCAGAGATACGGCCTTCTAAAGGAAGCCACTGGAAAACAATTTTTTTTAATAACTTTTAAAGTACTTAATTTAATTTAATGAAAATTTAGTATGATAAACAGTAGTAAGGACCTCTTAAAAAAATGACCTTAAAACATAATTAGTCTCTTTAGTTTACCAAGGGCGTACAAGTTGTACATTTTAATGCTTACATTTTTAACACCCTGTATGGTAAGGAGTTAAAAAAAATAAATTTAGATACCTTGAATATTTAGCTAAAGAAAAGGTACTCTTATTCAGTGTCGATAAAATGAACCGTTTTCGAGAAATAAATTGTAAAAGAAACCAACAAGATAAAAAACTTATTAATATTTCCTAGGTACCATAGTAACGTTTGTAAAAACAGCGCTAAATTTGTTGTCTGCAACATCAGTGTTAAAAAAGCGCTGGTTTTACAAACGTTACTATGGTAACGTTACTATTAATACGAAATATTAATAAATTTTTAATCTTGATGGTTTCTTTTACAATTTTTTTCTCGAAAACGGTTCATTTTATCGACACTGAATAAGAGTACCTTTTCTTTAGCTAAATATTCAAGGTATCTAAATTTATTTTTTTTAACTCCTTACCATACAGGGTGTTAAAAATGTAAGCATTAAAATGTACAACCTAGTACGCCCCTGGTAAACTAAAGAGACTAATTATGTTTTAAGGTCATTTTTTTAAGAGGTCCTTACTACTGTTTATCATATTAAATTTTCATTAAATTAAATTAAGTACTTTAAAAGTTATTAAAAAAAATTGTTTTCCAGTGGCTTCCTTTAGAAGGCCGTATCTCCGAGGGGAGGGCCGCTAGGAAAAAAAATTATGGGAACTTGTAATCATATTTTTTAATGTTCTATCAGAATCCAAGAGACTTCCCACATTTTCCAGGACACCCTGTATAGCTAAAACGCATAATAGAAATATACAAGTATATGGTACTTATAAAAACTAATTCAAAAAATAATAATAACAATAGTTCATTTTGGTTATATGGAAATTTCGCAGGTGGGCAATGATAAAAATGCGAAGAGTTTTAGGTAAGCAATATATATTTTGGATGTTGGTTAGGGTGGATGGGGAGAAGACATCGACATTGCAGCGTCTACATTCATTGGGACAATGAATGGATTCGTTTCCTACCGTACCGTAAACACTTTGCCGCACTCTTCAACCTCATGTGGCGCTCTCTTTCCCTTACCGACCGTATTTTGCAACCTGAAAATAATAAAACACTTATTTATTTACCCTTTAAATAATTCAAAAGTATGCTATAGATATTATATATCATACATTATATCTAATTAGAGTGCAATAAATATTTACCTTTATATCTTCTCCGATGTGACATCCTTAACATCTTGTTCACATACTTGGTAACATCTTCGGAATAACTGTGAGAGACTGTACTCGGGCAGATCCGTCCGGCCAATGATTTTTAACCATTTTAAGAAAACAGACCAGCCTAACAGTCTTCTAAGAGCTTTGTATTGTTCGGGTGACAATGTATTTGTTGGATATTATTGGCAGGCACATTTCTACAAATTAGAGTCTTTTAGGTTATTTCACGTATTTGCGTGCATAACGCAAACAAAATATTAAATAATAATGTTGTACTTACTTCACTTGAAGACATAGTCATAGTTATATAATCTTATACATGTATTATAGTTTTACAGAACTAAACAAAACAACGCAAATCATCAATAAACTGCGCTTGACAGCATGGTGAAAAACTGTCAAAACAATGTACGTGTAGAAAGTACCGAATGAAAATATGTTTTTTGACTGCGAATATTTTTACATTTAAATTATAACGATAAATATTTGTATAAAATTACTTTCGTCTATATGGGATTAATTAATATGTTGTAATTATAACAATTATTTAACCGCGGTAAAACGAACTATTCCGAATGTTTCCGAGTATTGGACGGGAGCGCCATCTATGATTGCTCTCCTTGAACTACATATGTGGTCTACGTATTTCGTATCTCGTGTCTGCCCGCTGATTACCATGCCAAGTGTGAACGACATTACAACGACTTATGTAAAGTACCGAAAAATATCACGAAGTTATTAGGTATAGTAAGTTACTCCACAGCTAGATATGCTCGACAGTTACTATACTTTATTTAATAACTATACTTCATTTAATAACTATACTTCATTTAATAACTAGGAGGAGTAAATCTCAAAACCCCATTTACACAGGAAAAAGTAACTAAAAAATACACTAAACATTTTTGGCGGCAAATTTGAATTCTAAACTTAAAACCAGTCACATTTATGCAACCAACAAAACACCAAGCGTTTGAGCGTAGTATTCTAGAACGTACCAAATATCTCTATGGCCGTTTATCTAGAGGTACATTTTTCAAAATTTATCCAAAAGACGTTCGTTGTGTTGACGTATTATATCTAACAGATGATATCGTACCATACCTTCTTCGAACTTAATATTTTTTGATTGCAACCATTTGAGCACAACGAAAAAGCGAGAAACAAGTTGACAAATTAGGTAAAGCACCTAACCTCAAACGTTAAAAACAATAAACGACAAAAACCAACTTTTTCGTCTTTGTAAACTTGACAGCGGAGCGACCAATAATTATTATTCCGGAAAGCGGAAGACCTGGGTTCGGATCCCAGTGCAGTAATGAGACATTTTTTCTCCTTTACGCTTAAGAGGTAAGATTTTCCTAATTAATTAAAATATTAATTGAGCGTATTAAAATTTTCCCATTTAATTCTTTAGACCAATAATAGTTCACTATTTTAGCGCGCAAAATTCAAATCACTCCTCCTAGTTATTAAATGAAGTATATAGTGCTATTTAATACGCGATGGCGCTAGTAAGAAACAATATTTTAAGAATACTAGCAGCCCCGTTCTTAGAGGACGCCTCCGTCGACGAAAGGAGCGCGAGTCTGCGCGAGACTCGTCCGAGATTTTAGGTTAACTTCGATTCGTACTTTACGCGAACAGAATCCACGAGCGGGCCCTGCGGGCCCGCGCGACGGCTTCGCCGTCTTTCGAACTTTTTTTTCGTGCCCCCCGAATTCGTCGACGCGACCGTTTCGACGTATTTTAATCGTGCTTTTCCCGAAAAACCGATTAGTTCCCACGTTTCGAACGGTTTAATAGGTGGCGCTGGTTCTCTATTCCTTTAATATATAGTAGTTTGATAAAACAAATTCTTGATTCATTTTTATATTGTCATGAATATAATCCAAATCGCTCGAAATTATGTTAAAATTATCAAATTATGTTAAACTCGTTTACTTTATTAAAAATGTAAAAAATTATGTTAAATTCTGATAATTATGTGTCTACTGGCAACACTGGGCAACGGTCATAACTATTGATATTGATTGTATGGTAACGTTACAGAATTAAGATTTATGCGCAATCACATGAAACACTATAATTATTTGGTAAAATATCAATAAATTAAAATGTAACCTAAAAGTTACACGGTGCAATAGAGGGTTAACTTGTATGTTTAGAGTTGATAATAACAATTAAACGATAAATAAATAAAATCTATAATATATTAACCGTTTGAGTCCCAGACGGTTTTGAAAAAAACATTGTCGAAAAATCCCAAGCAGCGCGATCGCGCTTTCATATACGTTGCTGGTATAGGCATACTGAGGCGTTTTCTGGCGATGCAGCGGTTTGAAAGCTTTTGAAATCTTTTTATTCTCGCGTCAAACCGTGACGTCACTGACGAAAACGCTTGAACCCAGGGGCCGGACACGATATAGGGAATCATTTAAGCATATATATGTAGTTCCGCACGAGACGCTAGAGGCGCTTCCGTCGAATATTCTGCAGTGTTTGTTTTCCCGCGATAAATTATTATTATTATTACAATGTATTAATGAATACTGTATTGATAAAAGTAATATTATACAAATATTTATCACTATAATTTAAATTTAGAAAAATCCACAGTTGAATATTTCTGTTGTCATGTGTTCGGTACTTTACCTACATACGTCTATGGTCAGAAACTTCTACGTACGCTGTAAAACACAATTTGTTAAAACCGTTGTCGTTTTGCTCCATTACACTTTTTTAGCATGATACACGTTTGGAAAGTTGTGCTATTAGTGTGTTATTGTTTTAAATTGAACATGCCTTCAAAACAAGTAAGTATAACGGTATAACGCTATTTTTTTATTTATAGTTTGGGTTATGTATCACCGGTGATATTATTTAGAGTGAATAAATAAGTATTATGTTATTTTCAGGTCGTCCAATGTTGTCCACGAAGGAACAGGAGTTGCGTGTGAGGTTGAAAGGCTGATTTGAAAGAATTTAGAAGTAAAATGGTTTTTTGTCGGATATCGTTTTTATCTACTTTCGGAATGTGAAGAAAGAGTCTGCTAATATTTGCTACCCTTGTATTACCACTATTTTAAAGTTTGTATTACATTCCTACCATTATTAATATAATAGTATTAATTTTGTTAATTTTAATGTTAATGTTAACCCGTAGTCGGTGAGGTGACTTTTCTGTCATGTAACTGGTGACTTGGGGTTATACAAACCCCACTATATATTTGGAATTTCTGGACGTAATGTATAAATAAAAGATTGATTACGTTATTTATTCTTATTTTATATTGAATGTAAAATTTGGTGGGGTTTGAGAAACCCCATCTCACCAACTGCGGGTTAATGTTAACTGTTAATTTTGTTTTGTGGTCGCTACCACCCTGTATGGATAGGGCGTGAGTATCGCACTCATAATTCAAAAAATAATGAATTTAAACAATAATTATGATCACTGCGCAAGATTTTAAGTTTTAAACTAATAACACTTCGTTTATAACAACTGTTGCCACAAATTATAGGTAATTCCCCACTGTACCGCGTAGTAATTACTAAGGATAGTATAAATAAGTAACTTTTTTGAATATATATTGTTTAATGACTTTATAATTATTGGAAATGTAATTTATAAATATGTTTATTTTATATGTTATACTTATTATTAATATTATTCTGTGTAAATAGTATATGCTTGTATGTACTTTCTATTTTGTAATAATTATATATTTTTTATATTTTACAATTGTTTTATTTTATTCATTTGATCACAAAGCGGTAAAGTGTAATTTTGAAATGATTTAAATCGGCTTGCTTCGCGCCTTTCTGTTGAATAGTTCCGCACGAGACGCTAGAGACGCTGTAAGCAGCACAAAATTTTTAGTATTACGTGTCCAGTCTTTTATGTATTGGTCTGTGCTTGAACCGTTTCAAAATGCTCTACGATCTCGGTTCAAAACTGTACACACACATGCGCACATTGAAAGATGAACATAACCTCCTAACGTAACCTAATTTTTTAGTGAATTTAGTTTCTAATAAAATTGTAATACTCAAAATGCAATAAGCAGATGAAAATAAACCAGTCGACGTAGTAGTGGACGATATTCAGATAAAGGTCGACGAAATCTTTTCCCCAGATATTTAATTAGATTATCAATAAAATTTTTATTACATTCAAGGCAATTAATCTTTTCTAACAGACTTTTAAACGTAGCTCTTCCCATTTGGAATAATTGAAAAAGATCGTGCCCAAGGTACAAAGTTAACCATTCCTCATAATATCCTCTAATGCAAGGGTGGGCAACCTCCGGCCCGTTGGCCAACTCCGGCCGATGTGAGAGTCTTATCCGGCCCGCGAGATCTTTAGAAAGAATAATAAATAATTTTTGTTTAAACTCGAAAGTTTTCGACAGAAAGAAATGATCAAAGAAAGGTTTTTATAACTAATGCAGTAGAGAAGAAAAATGTCTTGTTGCTGCACTGGGATTCGAACCCAGATCTCTTTCTTTCCGGGTAGTTGTTATACCAAGGAAAGCAGAAGATCTAAAATGAACTTTATTTTTTATATAAAAAAACTTATAAGTAACAAAAATTTGCCAATTTTGTATTCCGGTCAGAGTACGAAAAGTAAATCGTAATCTGGCTCACACTACAAAAAGTTGCCCACCCCTGCTCTAATGATTAAGTATTGAGTTTTTTATAATAAAATGGAAAAGTGTGGCATTTCTTCTCCATTATTCAACATCAACAACATTACCATTTCCTGTTCGTACCGTAAACGTCCCAGTAGCTGAGGTCTTAAGGTCAACTTTCATGTACATCGTGTTGTCATTTTCTTATTTAGAAGTTTTTAACGTCGATTTTTTTGTATATTAGAACTACACACGTTGTAAATTACGCCAAGACTGTTACCAGCGTGCTATAAGCTATGGTAATTTTTTTATTGAATTTTAAATAAGAAAGGAAAGAAAAGTGCTAATGTACCTGTAGCTGACATGTCGTGTTCCAGTGGTTATTAAAATTATTGTTAATTAAACATAATACCGAAGTTCTGAGGTTCATTTTTGAAAATAATAGAAATAAAAATTTGTAGGTTATGTAACGATTGTTGATAATCGAATGGTTCGAATGCGGTTTAAAAACACGCATTCGCGCGAGTGCACAAACTATGACGTAGCGTTTCAAACCGATTTGAATCCACGTTCGAAAGCGCTGCACGCCAGAAAACGCCTCTGGATTTTCTCGACATAAAATCTGAACAGCGCGATCGCGCTGCTTGGGACTCAAACGGTTAAAGTAGTAAACAATCAGCGCCATCTTTTCGAGGTTTTTCACTTTTTTCTCCGTGAAAACGAGCTCTCCGACAGTTTTGGGGGTACTACCGGGACCTGATTCTATATGGGCATTTTCCATAAGTGAGTATGGGGCCCGTACGACGTTTTTTAACGGAGAAAAATGCAAAAGAAGTGATAAAATTTTTCGGAACTGACGCCGGCAGTCGACCATTTTTCCGTTCGTTACGCTCTTAAACGTCAAACTGGCCCTTTTTATTCCGGGATTTTCCGACCTTGCCGCCTTAGCTGGCGTTCATGTTGATGAAGAAAACGTTAGAATACAGCCTATTTTATAGGTTTCGAGCCATTTTTGAGCCTAAATCGGTTAAATAGCGCCTTTCCGAACGTTTTTTCCCGAAGCCGATTTTGTGCCATTGGGGCGGGTACAATTTCTATTGACCGTTTTTCGAACAATAAATTTTTCATCGAAAACGGCTAAAATCGCAGTATCTTATGTATAAAATTGTTCAAAATCATAAAAATTGTGTAAAACAAACAAGTTTTTGTATCCGTTTTTCGAAAAAACTCTTTGGAAAAAGTTAACAATTAACCCTCTTCGAGTACCAGGGCCAACCAAGAATGACATTTCGTTTTTGACGTTTGGCAGTTTTCTCCAATATGCTCCGATTCAAAGCTCAAATTGGCCGAAAATCCTTAAGAGTTGTACACAACGATCTCGAAAACGTTTACCCTTTCCGTTTGGAAATACCGAAACAGGTTAGCTACTTTCACAAGTCTTTGTTGTTTAAAAAAATTTTACAATTAAAATCTAACCTTTTAGTCATGAAAAAAATATGCTGAAAAAGTCCAAAGATTCGATTATCTATCAACAAATGGAGTCGGTGATGTTTATTTTAAACTGCTTTCATACTTGGAGATATTAAAACAAATTATAACTGATATTGCAAGTGTACTTTTGTTATCTTTTGGACATAACCGGAGTTTTTCGAAGAACTCTCTCTGGAGTGTCTTGGAGAAGAGTCTCTTTTCTGGAGTTTTTGTAATTTTTGACTTGAATTTGAATTTACAAAGTTTTGCAATATAAAAATTATACAAAATCAAAATTTTATCATCTACGTAAATTAATAAGCTTGATTGAGTCGAAACCTTAAGACAATCAAGAAGAACTTCTTTTCAAACTTCTATGAAGAATTATCAATGCCAAGAACGGGCAAGAACAATGTATTATATTAATAATCAATTGCCGGAACAGCCAAAAACGATCTTCAGAGGAAGAAGTAATATGCTGTAGTTTTGTTAGATCAAGTAAAAAACAACAGAAAACTTCAAAAGGAGTAATGAGAAAACAGTAATCAATTTTAATATGGTTAATGTTAATTTTAAATAAGATATCATTCTACTAATGAACAAGTTAAAAGGGAAAGAAAAGCCTATCGAATAAAAAGAAAAAAGTACGAAAATAAATTTTAAGTAAAAATAAGAAATAAATCTACATTTTCGAAATTGAAGTGAAATAATATTAACAAATGGATAAAACAAATGGTTGATTATTATAAATCGAAATTTGAAGAAAACTGGAGAAAAATCTGCAAAGCCATTAAAAAGAAACTTAATTAGGGGAAAGAAATTGCGATGCCAGAACAATGTATAAGTGTGTTTTCGACGCTAACAAAATCTTTGTATTTGCGCTGTAATTGAGCGATGGTCTATGAAATAATTAACTGTTACCATTAAAGATCACCGGAAAAAAGTCAAAATCGCGGAATACAATTTGCCTTAATATCAATACAAAATTATATACCTTTGAGAACTAAAAAACGTCCAAACCAATATTTCAAATTTAAAACATGGACAAATCTCTGAATTAAAATTAACCAACCGCATTGATTCAAATTCTCTAGATCGTGTTTACAAGTTGTTTATATAGTTTAGTAAACTTATTTATCAGTCATAATATCGGTCAATCGGAAACCCTTCTTGTGAACTTGAACGTAGTACGTATTAGTATTAAACTTAAAGAATGGATACGATTTGCATAAAATTAAAAAACAGCAAAGCAATTATTTCAAATTTAAAGTATTGATAAGGTTAAGGAATTTAAATTAATCAATCACGTTTAGAAAATTGTTGGACACCATTGGCGGATTTAAATTTTTTGAAAGTTTTGCATTCACACGGTTTACAAGGCGAATTGTCCATGACAGCAATTTTACCCATTCATAGTATCCGTACTCTCAATTGATGCACTACGCTAGTAAAGTAATAAAGTAAATAAAGATCGTCTCAGCAGTTTTGACAGTTACATCACTGTTTACGTCACCACTATTTGAATTTGGATTTGCCACCAACCGTTCGGAGGTAAATCGCATTAAAAATTATTTTCATAATTAAGCTATTTTAAAATACACTTTTCACAGAATATAATTTATACGACGATAAAGTGACAAAATGCGTTCATTAAAACTAAATTTCAATATAAAATTCGTATTAAACTGAAATAAAAAGTTGACATGATTTAGTGTTTTAATGTTACCCAACCTTCGCCAAACAGCTGTTTACACCGTTGCCGCATATTGTCACAATCCTTTTGAACTGTGTTTTAACCACAGAATTTGACAAATATTATTTGTGATTGAAAAGTGAATAGAATAAAACGATTAAATATATAAATAAAATAAACAGGCAAGTGCGATTTGTAATTATTACATTATTCTAACCCATTTCTTTGTTCAAATCTAACTTAACATTATTGTTTTTGTTTGAGCAACGATGACTTACAGCGAAGAAGTGAAAGAGATGGTGAAGAAGCTGATTATTTATTTTAAAAAGGAGCGTGATAATGGTGGGCCATTAATATCTTTAACAGCTGTGAATGAGATAATACTTTAATCGTTGAAAGTGGCTAGAGGTTTATACATCTTCGTTATAAGGCTCTGGGCTCTGTAACAAATCCTATGAACGGATTTTTTAATATATTATATGTTAAAGCGAGTTTCTGAAGCATTGGGGATCAGCTTATCTACCGTGAATAGGATAACAGGAAATAAGAAGGCCAAAATTGTTAAGGAAAAACCAAAACCAAAGACAGATATCAATGAATTGACCCAATTTAATATCAGGACAACGATTTATGACATGCATAAGAAGAAACAGCACGTAACATTGGAAAGTTTGGTAAACGTTTTAAAGGAGAAAGATATAATCAACTGTTCGAAATCATCGTTACATAGAATACTTGGAGGAATAGGATTTAGGTGAAATAAGAATAATCCAAAGGTAGGTCTTATGGAATTATCACATATTGTTTTGTGGCGTTTTTCTTTTTTGCAGGAATATATTCGCAACAAAAGGAAGCAAGAACGACAGATTGTATATTTAGATGAGACATGGATTTTTGAAAATGGATCAGCAGCGAAATCATGGCAAGATAGAACACCTGAATCAGTACAGAATACTAAACCGGAGAGTACCAGGTACGTTATAGTACATGCAGATAATGAGAATAGCTTCATTCCATTTGATTAGATAATTTTATTTTAAAATAGTGTTTTTATTTATTAATTGATATTTTCCATTACATTTTTGTGATTTATTAAAATACATTAAATTACAATAAAAATTTTAAATTGTGTTTTATTATTTTTATTTAAGTTAATCACGATGCCAATAACCACATCCCGGTCATTAAAACAATAATAGTTAAAACAGGATTACTGCCATAAGTGTAAAACAATTTTAATTTAAGCGACTTAATGGGTAAATTTCTCAAACCAACGTTTCAATTTCTAATTAACCACTATTTTCTATTAAACTTCACTTTTTAATTCGTTCAAAAACTGGCCATATCGATTTGGAGGTTATGTTCTATAACCTCCAAATAGTACCTACAACCAAAACATTAAACGCTTGACAACAGCGCGATCACGTGACTAGACGTAAGTAGTGACGTAACTGTCAAAACTGCTGAGACGATCTTTAATAATAATTGTTAATTTAAATTTACCGCTAAAAATAACTAGGGATATTTTCTGGTGATATTTCCTAGTGTAAATCTGACTTTCAGATTCACTCCTCCTAGCTTAAAAACAGAGTATACAGTGCTGTGTGAAATAATAGGTGCGACCTGAAAATAATATTTAATCATTTTTTACCCTTAAAATACATGAGAAGGGTAGAAGGTAAATATGACAAATCAGAACTAGTATATGTTTGTTTCGAAAAACATATAACATCTAATAAACAATACTAATACAAAAGAAAAAACTCTTTAACTCCTGTGCGTAATAATAGGTGTGCACCTATTTATGTCGCAAATTAATAAAAATAATATGGCTTTTTGGTAATAACAAAACATTTAAATATTACAATTTAGTATTTAGTTTGCTGTCCACGATTTTTTATTATTTCCACGCACCGACGAGGCATAGAGTCTATTAACCGTTGACATATTTCCACTGGTATATTGTACCAGGCAGATTCCACTGCACGCCATAAATCACGTTTATTTGAGTAGTGAGTGTTACCAATAGCTCTTTTTACAACTCCCCATAGATGCTTAATTGGGTTGAGATCTGGGGATTGAGATCTGGGCCATGGCAACACATCAATTTTATTTTGATGAAACCAATGCTTTGCTGCCCTTGAGGAGTGTTTGGGGTCGTTATCTAGTTGAAACTTCCACCGCAGGGGCATATTCTCTTCAGCCTAAGGCAACATGACCTTATCTAGTATACTAATGTAGCCATGTTGATTTAAAATGCCCTGTACCCAAAAAATTGGACCTACTCCATAGTACGAGAAGCACGCCCAAACCATAATATTACCTCCACCATGTTTTATTGTTTTGGTGGTGTACCTAGGATTAAACTCTTTGCCTCGCGGACGCGTAACGAAGTCATGAAGTCTATCAGACGCAAACAAATTCATTTTGCTTTCGTCGCTCCATAAAATGTTTCGCCATTTTTCTATGGGCAATTCTCCATGATCGCGTGCGAATTGTAATCTTCGTGATATGTTGTTTTTTGATAATAACGGCACTCTTCGTGGACTTCTAGCAGGCAATTTGTTTTCTAAAAGACGTTTTCTAATCGTAGAGGTCTCTATTTTCAATTTTAATCATTTTTAATTATTCTAGACGTGACAAAAGGGTCTTTCTTTGCTAAGCGAATAATTGCACTATCCGTACGTGTTGACGTCTTTCTTTTTCTTCCGCGAGTTTCCACCTTAGCGCGCCATTTGAGTGCGTTGGTTATCATGTTTCGTGAGCAACCAATAATTTTCGCTATGTCACAATATGTTTTACCATCTCTGCGCAGTTTTACTATCAAGTTTCGTTTCTCTTCACTACAATGCTTTCGTCTACCCATTATATCACCAAGTCCTACGTTTATAATTTCTTAATTATCTGGAATTACAGTAACGGTTGTAACTTACCTTTAAACTGTAAAAACTTTTAAAAGTCAAAGTCCTAATTGCATTTTAACTTCCAAAAATATAAACGCACCTATTTCTTTGCACAACTGAAATTTGTCATTTTTTTAAATTTTATCCGTCAAACACAAAAAAAGAACCAAAAAGAACAGACAGGTTATGATATCAAAGTGAAAAGTTACATTATGAAGTTTAGCTCTCATTAAAAGAGGGAGCAAGATTAAATTTTTTATTTATACCAACATTTTTATTGTAAAAGTACGTAAATGAACTCGCACCTATTATTTCGCACAGCACTGTACCATTACTCTACCGACCTTGGTATGTTCTAGAATACTACGCTCAAACGTTTGGTGTTTTGTTTTATTCACTTTTATTCATTTCTGGTGGAATAAAAAAAATTCAGTATTTTTGGTAAAATTCATATGAATTTATTAGTAAGTTTTTGGTGGAATTTTTAAAAAATTCAGTATGTTTTTGGTGGAATTATCAAAAATTTTGATAACACTGGTGGAATTTTTGCGAATTTTATTCATTTCTGGTGGAATTAAAAAAAAAAAATAAACTTAACACCAGCCCCATTTTGGGTTTAAAACAGTATGAAAAACGTAAAAGAAGATTAATATATTGTATGTATTGAACAAAACTGGACGAAAATACGAAAAAAATCATGTAAGTACATTTTCTATTTTGGTCAAAAAAAGCGTTTATATAGGGTTTTCTCCGGTAAAAATGCTTTTCCGCGGTACAATTCGACCAAATCTATACGATAGAACACATTTCGGATCGATTAAATCACATTTTCATCGAAAAAATCATAAGTTAGTAAACTTAATATATCCCCAAAATGGTACGAAAACGTTAATAATTATGAAAATACGGCACATTTTCCGCGCCGCTCCAGTGCGAGTTTTGACATTTTGAATTAGTGGTCAGTAAAACCACTTCGTTACCTAGCAACGAAAAGTATGAATCCAGGGGGGTATTATCGTAAAAGGTGTGAGTACAAAATATTTTTATAATATAAAAAAAGTAGAAAAATATTATTCCTTATAAAATTTTAGTTTCAAAAGAGATCCCAACCGCCACTTACCTAGTTTTAACAACTATCCAGCCCCCTTCAACACAACCCAACTCTCAACCATCGAAGTCGAAGTCAAATAATTACATACTAGCGTCTCTACGGGCCGCTCTTCTACAACAATGGTAATCTAGCCCGTCCCAAACCAGATCCTAAGTACCACCTACAATTTTTCAACTATGTAGCCAATCTCAACACAACCAAACCCTCAACCGCCGAAGTCCAGGTCAAATAGTTAAATACTAGCGGCCCTCCGGGCCGCTTTTTTGCAACAATGGCAATGTAAACACCACCTACAATTTTTAACTATGCAGCCCCTCTCAACACAACCAAACCGTCAACCGCCGAAGTCCAGGTCAAAGAATAACATACTAGCGGCCCTTCGGGCCGCTTTTCTACACCAATGGTAATGTAAACACCACCTATAAGTTTTGAACTATGCAACCCCTCTCAACACAACCAAACCCTCAACCGCTGAAGTCCAGGTTAAAGAGTGACATACTAGAGGCCCTACGGGCCGCTTTTCTGTAGCAATGGTAATGTAAGCACCATCTACAATTTTTCAACTATATAACCACTTTCAACACAACCAAACCTTCAACCGCCGAAGCCCAGGTCAAAGGGTGACATACTAGCGGCCCTACGGGCATCTTTTCTGCAGTAATGGTAATGTAAGCATCACCTACAATTTTTCAACTATATAGCCACTTTCAACACAACCAAACCTCAACCGCCGAAGTCCAGGTCAAATAGTGGCATACTAGGGTCCCTACGGGCGGAATTTTTGGTGGAATTTTTGCGAATTTTATTCATTTCTGGTGGAATTTTAAAAAAATTCAGTATTTTTGGTAAAATTCATATGAATTTAGTAAGTTTTTGGTGGAATTTTTAAAAAATTCAGTATGTTTTTGGTGGAATTATCAAAAGTTTTGATAACATTGGTGGAATTTTTGCGAATTTTATTCATTTTTGATGAAATTTTTAAAAAATTCAGTGTTTTTTATAGAATTTTTACGAATTTAGTAAGTTTTTAGTGAAATTTTTCCAATTTTATTAATTTTTGATGAAATTTTTATAAAATTCAGTATGTTTTTGATGGAATTGTTAAAAAAGTTGATAACTTTGGTGGAATTTTTATTAACTTTAATCATTTTTGGTGGAATTGTTAAAAATATTGGTAATTTTAGTAGAATTTTTATGAATTTGGTAAGTTTTTGGTGGTATTTTTTAAAAATCAGTAAGTTTTTGGTGGAATTATTCAACATTTTTGTAGGTTTGGTGGAAAATTAAAAAAAAATTTAGTACGTTTTTGGTGGAATTGTTAAAAATGTTGGTAACTTTGGTGGAATTTTTACGAATATAGTAAGTTTTGAATTTTTACCAATTTTATTGATTTTGGGTGGAATTTTTAAAAAATTTAGTTTTTAGTAGAGTTATCTCCAAATTTAATAATTTTTGGTGAAATTATACTCAATTTAACTAACTTTTGTGGAATTTTTATTACTACTTTTTTATTTTTGTGAAATTTTTAAGAATCCAATCAATTCTTGACGAAATTAATCTTAATTTTAGTATATTTTTTAAAAATTCAGCAAGTTTTTGGTGGAATTGTTAAAAATTTTAGTAGCTTTGGTGGAATTTTTACAAATTTTATAAGTTTTTGGTGGAATTATTAAAAATTTTAGTAACTTTAAATTTTTACAAATTTACTTAAATTTTTGGTGATATTTTCAAGAATTTAATTAGTTTTTAGTGAAATTTATTCGAATTTTTGCTCTGCATAAATTAAATATTTGATGATTATTAACCTTCCAGTACACGCGCATTTTTTTGTTCGCGCGACTGCACGCATCGGACTGTGAGTCCGGGTTCGGAAAATAAATAAGAGAAGGAGCTGATACGAAATAAAAAATTATTTAATAATGTCAAATCGTCTTCTTCATTTTCATCTTCCTCATCTTCATGTTCTGAAACGTTGTTGTCCAATGATAGGTTTTCATCCTCTTCCTCCTCATTATTGGACAACAAGTTTTTCTTCCTTTCTTCGTTATAGCTCATATTTTCGAAATAACCGATTTTGAAATTGAATTCAAACTCAACACACGATGCATTGACAGATAATAAAATGTCGGTAAGAAAGAAATTCATCAAAGAAATTATGGTTATGGTTAATAGATGGCGCTCAAAATCCGGACTGAGAGTCCGGTAGCGTGCAGCGAAAGGTTAATAAACCGATCGTTTTGGCATTTCATGTGGCATTAGCGTGGTTAGAATAATAAATAATGTTTATGAAAATTGAAACAAATTGAATTTTATCGGCCCAAATCGAAAATGACGGAAAACGGGGACTTCGTTTAGGGCTTAAATCGTTTATAAACGTTGCGTTATAAAGCCGTTCAGAAGGTTAGGTCAAAATTACATGAATTCATTCTTTATAACAAATAAATAGGAAAAAATCGAAAACAGTACAAAAATTCGGAACAAAACTCGGACAATGACCAACTAAGTGCTAAATTAAAGCAGCCATGAGTAAAAATTACAGCCACTTCATGTTGAAGTTTTGACAGTTGACAAGGGGAATTCCCTAATTGACTTTTTTTGTATTATTCGCGTGATAATTGAGTTTTATATTCGAAACGTCTAGACAAAGAGGATAAACAGCTATTGAAATTAGAAAATTAGTGCGTAAACATTCCCAGGATGGAAAATCGGTACGGGAAATAGCAAAAATTATAAACTCATAAAGGCAACACTGTCAGAGGACTAGTCACCAATTTGCTGCTTCAGCTACAAGATCCTCAATTTGAAGATCCTCAATTTCCCTACTGTGTTCCTTTTTTGAGTCTTTCCCATTAGAACTAATAAGTTCTGTCTACGGTTGCATTTCTTTGACGGAATTGCCCTTAATTCAATTTCTTATCTTATTACTCCTGCCGCTGTTATTATTATTTCTATTTCCTTAAAATTAACATTATGGCGTTATTCTGCCTTAAGTAGATCTATTAATTTCCTGCAAAACGCACTTATAAATAATAACATTTAAAATTATTATAAACAAAAATATTAATATTTATTTATTACAATGCATGCATTCTAACATTTCATTTTATTGCCTCTTTTTAATCTTAAGGGTTGATATGTTGATATTAGCCTAAAATTTCAAAAATTTTCCTTAAATATATTTACTAATGTGCTCAAAAAGTGTTCATTCCTTGTGAGGTTAGGTAGTAAAAGAAAATGCCACAATACTCTACTTCATGTACTACATGAAATACTACATAGGCGTTTTCTGGCGATGCAGCGGTTTGAAAGCTTTTGAAATCTTTTTATTCTCGCGTCAAACCGTGACGTCACTGACGAAAACGCTTGAACCGTTTCAAAATGCTCTACGGGCTCGGTTCAAAACTGACACACACACACATGCGCACATTGAAAGATGAACATAACCTCCAATAACTTAATGTTTCCCGCGTTTGACACTGTACTTTTCGCTACCTGTAACTGCGTACACCCAATTTTTTTTAGTGAGTTTAATAATTAATTAATTATCATTTATTAAACATAATACAGAACTTTTTAAGTCCATTTTTGAAAATGTGGTTATGTGACATATATGTGATGACAGTTGATTCGAATGCGGTTTAAAAACATACATTCGCGCGAGTGCTCAAACTATGACGTAGCGTTTCAAACCGATTTGAATCCACGGTCGAAAGCGCTGCACGCCAGAAAACGCCTCATATCTTCATAGATTCATATTTTTTTGAATTTGAAGATCTTTTCTTATAAGTTAAAGAAAAAAATTCATCTTTAAAAAAGTAAAAATTTATTGATTTTAATAATCGATTTTTATACATTTAGTAATACTAATTTAATTAAATACTAATTTTTTTAAATTAGTCAATAAAATTAAAATACCTATTAGAGTTTTTATGGTATGTTGAATTTTATTTTTTACAATTGGTAGTATTTCTACTTCAAACTATAATTACAACTAGTTTTAATAGATGGCGTTTTAAGTATAAATATAATTAATTTATAGGTTAAGTTAAAAAAAATCATCTTAATTTATATTTTATGTCTTTTATAACTTAATAATTATCTTATTTTAGTAAATTTTCGTTTATAAATGATTATATATCGGAGATTAATACACCGATTGATGTGGTATGAATTATTTGGTTATTTAAAGGAATGAATCTTAATTTCTTACACTAATTTATTGAAAATATTTTAGTCTCAACGTTCAATACAAGCAGAAATATAAAAATTACAAATAAAAAAGATGATAAAATGGAAAATAAATATATAAATGTTAATTGTAACCAATAGGTTTTATTTATAGGAAGTAAACATCTAAATATCAACATTAATTCGAGAACGAGATTAGTAAGAGATTTAAAAATCATTTAAGAATATTATTTCATTTAAATACGAATCAAGTTATTATTTTTATACCGATTACAAGACATTTTTAATGATAATAATTCATTTTATACATTTTATTAAAAATACTTCCAACCGAATCGCCTTAAATATCTTCTAATTCTTCCTTCGTTATTTTCTTGTTGATTATGTTCATCGTTGTTATTGAAGGTTTGTAAAGTTTGATTTTGTGAAGTTTGATTTTGTGAAGTTTCATTTAGTGAAATTTCATTTTGTAAATTATCGGAAGTTACTTCAGATATTAAGGCGAAGGGAGTAGTAGTATTTATATGCCTATTTAAAGGACTATATTTAAATCTATTACAAAAATCTAACCAAAAATTTTTAGCATCAACATCCAACACAATGCTAAATATAAAAATTGCAAATCCTTGTAACGGTGATAAAATAGAAAATACATAAATAAATATCAATTGTATCCAACGCGTACAAATTATGTGAGAAAAAACGCTAAATATCCACGTTAATCCAAGCGTGAAAAATAACATAACCGCTAATTTGGCTTGCAAAATTTTTCGTTTAGTATTTCTTGACATACTCTTTGAAATTTTAAACATAACTACAGAAAAAATGATTATATTCCCCAATAAAATTAATCCAATTGGTATTATTAAAAAATATTTAAATGCTTCAGCTTTCGGATAACAAAAGTTTACGTTATTGGCATTGTAGTGTTCGGAATATGTTCCGGCTGAAATGCCAACTATTAAAATAGGAAGCGAGAAGGTAATAAACGTAATGTAGTAAGATTGTTCGTATTTATATCTACTTTGGAAAAGGCTAACATAATTTTCATATTGCATTTTAGCTATTATTAACATAATCATGAATTTTACAAGTAATAAATAATGCATTAAAATTCCAAAATAAAGGCATTCTAAACCATCGATTATTAAAACATCGTTTAAAAATAACATAAATATTTCTAAAGTAATCACCGAAGATAATTGTATAGTGTAAATACGTTTTACGTACCATTTTTTTAAAACGATACAAGTGATAAAAACCACAATTAAACCGATTAAAGATAAAGTACATAAAACACTGGTAATAATATGTAAATTTAATTGATTTGTGGATGATAATTTAATTCTATCTGAAATTCCTAAAAAGACGAAAGCCGTTAAATGATTAGTTTGACATTCTACGTGAGTATCGTTAATTCTAATTGTTTTTACACCGTCAGTCGACCAATTTCCAATTTTCTTATCGTTAAAATCCCAAAAAGAACACTCAACGTTCTCGCAAGAATCCACTTCTAAATAAATACTGATCGGATTGATTAAATTTCTTTCAACACTGGTTATTTTTAAATTTATAACATCACTTTTAACGTTACCTTCCGGAAAGAGATTATTATTTTTAAATACCGTTAATATTGTTGTATTTAAAATGTCGTTTGGAATCTTTATTGAAATTTTTGGTAAATTAATTTTGTAAGTATCAGAATTTGAATTTGCCTCAATGATTTTTATTGCTACGTTTGGTTTATTTATTGAGATTGATTTCTTTTCTTTCGATAAATCGATTGTGAATTTATCTATAGATTTTAGTGTTTTATCGATGGATCCAAACTCTTTCGCTTCTTTAAAAAGTGATTGATTCACTTTAAGTAAATTGTTTATTATATCAAAAAAAGGTTCTGCAAGTTCGGTTTTTTTATCTTGATTAGATGTGTAACTTAAGATTTCTGCTATTTGATCAACGTCAATAATTGTTAAAGAAGAATTTTTATTGTTAATTATTTTAGCTACATCAGTTAAATTATTAGGAGTAATTTGATCAATTTTAACGTCGTTTGTAAAGTTTGTAAAAGGTGATAAACCGTTATCGGAACATTCACTTTCAATTTCTAACCATTTAGAAACACCATTGATTTTTTCACATTTTCTATATACAGGATGGTTGTTATTTAAGCAAGGATTTTTACACGGAATAGCTATTCTTCCAACGGGGGTTTTACACCAAGTTTGATTGATTTTTCCATAAGTATTTTCTTCCGGACAAAATTCATCGGAAACTTTTAATAAGGCGAAAGCTCCTAAATGATTAGCTTGACATTCAATAAGATTATCGTTGAGTCTGGTTGTTTTTACACCTTTATTAGACCAATATCCAATATCTTCATCGAGGATTTTCCAAAAAGCACATTCAACTTCGATTAGGGGATCAACTGGTAAATAAATATTAATCGGATTGTTTAAAATTCCTTTCACATCCGTTATTTTTAAATTTACGATTTTACTTTCAATATTATTTTGAGGAAAAAGATGATTTGTTTTAAATATCGTTAATATTGATGTTTTTAAAATATCCTTTGGAATATTTACAAATACTTTTTGTGAGGTTATGTTGTTCCAACTATTTGATTTAATAATTTGTACAATAAAATTAGATTTGTTTATAATTAATGATGTATTTTCTTTAGATAATTCGTTTAAAAATTTATCTACGGCTTGTAATATGTTGTTGGTGGATCCAAATTCATGCGCAGATTTAAGAAGTGATTTGTTTACATTTTGTAGATTATGTAAAATATCGAAAAAAGGTTGTGTAAGCTCGGTTTTTCTATCTTGATGAGAGGTATAATTTAATATTCCTGTTATTGAGTGGATATCAACAACGGTTAAAGAAGAATTATTAATCATTTTAGCTACATCGGTTAAATTAGTTGGAGTAATTTTATGAAATTGAATTTCGTTATAAAATTTCGTAAAATATGATAAATTGATAATGGAACAGCTCTGTTTAGGTATAGACCAATAAGCTTCATAATTCAATTGTGTACATGTTCTAGTTACAGGTACACCCATCTGATCTATACACGGATTTTTACAAGGAAGAACTGTTCTTCCAACTCGACTTCTACACCAAGTGTGAGGTATTTTATCGTCGGTGTTTTCTTCTAAACAAAACTGAGCTTCCAATAAGACAAAAGTTCCTAAATCATTAGATTGGCATTCTACAAGATCATCACTATGTCTGATTGTTTTCACAGGTTCAATTAGAACTGTTCCATCTTCAAAAGGAGAATCCCACCAATAAGAATACGAACATGCAACTTGAACCGAGGAATTAGTACGGAAATAAATACTAATCGAATTGTTCAATATTAAAAATTCAATCTTGCGCATTGTACTTATATTTGCTATTTTACTTATAACATTGTAATCGGGAAGTAGGTGATTTGTTTTAAACACCGTTAATATTAGTGGGTTTAAAATCTCCTTTGAGAATTTTATCGATACCCCATCTAAAGTAGTGTTGTAATGTTCGCTAAAGTTTGGTACGTTTGGTTCGATAATTTTTATTGCAATATTAGACATATCTATAGTAAATGATTTGGTTTCTTTAAATAAATCGATTAAGAATTTATGTTTGGATTCCAATATGATATTAGTAGATTTCAGTTCAGTTTCAAAATTTGATTGATTGATGTTGAATAGATTATTTACAATATCGAGAAAGGGTTGTTTATATTCCTTTTTGGGAAAGTAATAGGATGTAAAGTTTAAAATTTCTGCGATTAAATAAAAATCTAAAGCCGTTACATTAAAACCTTGGCTATTAATCATCGTAGATAAATTTTTTAAATTATCAGGAGTGATTTCATCTTCGATTTGATATAAAAAGTTTGTTAAATGTGATAAATCATCATTGGAACATTCGTTTATCGTGGACTGTATAGTTACAAAATAATCCATTAATTCGCATGTTTCGGTTACAGGATCACCCGAATAATCTGAACAACGAGTTTTACAAGGAAAGACTATTTTTCCAGATGGAGTTTTACACCATTTTTTATTTTCACAAATATTTAATGTCAATAAACTAATAGCTCCTAAATAATTAGTTTGGCATTCAACTAAATCATCGCTAAGTATGATTGTTTTCACATTTTTAGACCACCAATTTCTATTAAAAAATGTACAAACAAGATTCATTGAGGAATTTGCTTGTAAATATATACTAATTGGCTTTTTTAAAGGTTCGTTTACACCCATAATTGTTAAATTTACAACTTTTCTAGTAATATTGTTTTCAAAACTTTGTTCATTTGCATTAAATATCGTTAATGTTAATGTGTTTAAAATTTCGTTCGGAATCTTTATCAATACTCCATCTAAAGTAATGTTGTAATGATCATTAGAATTGGATTTAGTTGGTTGGATCATTTTTATTACAACATTAGTCATATTTAAAGAGAACGATTTGTTCTCTTTATATGAATCGATAAAGAAATTATTCATGGATTTCGATATGCTATGTTCAAATCCATAGTTCCATCGGTTTTGGAGAAACGATCGATTAACGTCCAATAGATTATTTACAACATTGAAAAATGGTTGTTTATATTCCGCTTTATTAAAATTATTAGATACATTATATAACATTTCTGCGATTAAATAAAAATCTAAAGCCGTTACATTAAAACCTTGCTTATTAATCATCATAGATAAATTCGCTAAATTATCAGGAGTGATTTCATCTTCAGTTTGGTATAAAAAGTTTGTTAAATGTGATAAATCATTAATGGAACATTCGTTTATTGTAGACCGTATAGTTATAATGCCTTCTTTTAATTCGCATTTATCGGTTACAGGAACTTTCCAATAATTTAAACAATGAGTTTTACAAGGAGAGACTATTTTCCCAGATCGAGTTTTACACCATTTTTTATTTTCACAAACATCCAATGTCGTTAATGCGATCGGTGCTGAATAATTAGTTTGGCATTCAACTAAATCATCGTCAAGTATGATTGTTTTTACTTTTTCAACCCACCAATTTCTATTCAAAATTTTACAAATAGTTTGAATTGAGGAATTTGCCTTTAAATATATACTAATCGGCTTTTTGAAAGAATCCTTCATACCTATAATATTTAAATTTACAATTTTGCTATTAACATCATCATTATAATCATTATAATGATGATAATAATTCTTTAATAGGAAATTTGTTTTAAATATCGTTAATATAGATGTATTTAAAATATCCTTTGGAATTTTTACCAATACTCCATCTAAAGTAATGTTATAATGATCGTAAGAATTTGATATATTTGGTTTAATAATGATTTCTGTTGCTATGTTAGGCATATTTAGAAGGAATGGCTTATCTTCCATAGCTAAGTCAATCAAAAATGTGTTTATGGATTCCAATATGTTATTAGATGCAGACAAAGGTAATGTTTTATTCAGATTGTGTAAGTTATTCACAACACTGAAAAACGGTAGTTCATATCCCGTTTTATTGGTAAGATAAGACGTATCTTCTAATACTCCTATTATAATCTGGATATCTAAAAGATTTAATGAATACCAACGATTTTCATTAATCATCATAGCCATATTAGTTAAATTAAGGGGAGTGGGAAATTTTGTTGTATATCTATCACGAAAACAATCATTTTTAGATGTAGTCATATCTTCATAATATAATGCACATATTGTTGTCGAGATGGCATGAACATTTTCACATTTAACTATACAGTTAAGAACTCGTTCTCCAATTTCAGTTTTACATTCAGTTTCACCTACTCTATCTAAGGAACAGTGTGGAGTTAAAATGTTTAGCTTCTGTAGCCAAGGATTCTTCGTCCAAGGATATAATCTTTCATAACTTTTCTCATTGTTCGTCGTCATATAATACTAAAAAGATGTTAGTAACACCATCGCGATTCCCAATAAGAAAGCATATTAATTTTATACTTACTCGTTTTTCTCTTCCGCCATAACAGAAATTTAAAATTGTAATTATTAATCACGTCTCATTTTGAATCACTATCAAATTAATAAATGCGAAAAATCGTCTATGATTAAAACATAGCCATCTTTGAAAACCACTAATATGTAAATTATATACATGTATTTATTATATCAAATATTAAATAAAATTATAAAATAATATTATATTTATTGGCAAAAATTTTAAAAAGAATTAAAAAAAATTTAAGAAAAATTAACGAAATTAACTTTAAAAAATCCCCAAGGGTTTATTTATAGAAATTGAGAAAAGATTTTTTAAACAAACATAAATTAAAATGTCTAGTTTTAATTAAAATAGACGAATTTTTCTAAAGTAGTGTCAAAAAAATTAAAAAAATTTGTTGAAATAATAAGTTATTATTTCTATTTTCTTTTGCGTTGTCTTATTTCTTAAAATATACGTATCTCTTTTAATAATCAATTAATTAACCAAATTTTCTTACCTTTTTCCCCTTTGTTCTTTGTGCTTGTGAGATCATGTTTCTTTGTTTTCATATCAGCTTATCTTATCGTTCTGAATTGCGTTTGAATGCATTTTGATTAAGAAATTTAACCTAAAGATTGTTGTTCCCGTTTTATTATACAAATTTACTTACTTTTGTATTTCTTTTTTTGTTAACTGTAATAAAGGAAAAAAAGGAAGGAAATTACTCACTTTTCTTTGTAATCACTATCCTGAAGACATAGGATATTAAGACGGAGGATATTTTTGGGTTACCTTAAGAAGAATTGGTAGTTCTGGTGGTTCCGTAGGTGAGTTCTATATCACCGGTGTCCACCGGGACTAAACATTTGTTGCCCCCTGAGAATCAATGCTATCTTTCGTCTTTATTTCAAAAATAACGGTAGCAAATTCCTAAAAACAATGAAGGTTTTTCACCTAACCCAAAATTTTAACCATTTTTAAAAAATCCCCAAAGGTTTATTTATAGGAATTAATGAAAGATTTTTGAACTAAATGTAAATTAAAATGTCTAGTTTTAATCAAAATAGACGGATTTTTCTTAAGTAATATCAAAAAAAAATTAAAAAAATTCATAAAAACAACGAAGATTAATCTAACCTAAAATTTTTACCATTTTAAAAAAATCCCCAAGGGTTTATTTATAAGAATTAATGAAAGATTTTTGAACTGGATGTAAATTAAAATGTCTAGTTTTATTTAAAATAGACGGATTTTTTTAAGTAGTGTCAAAAAAATTTTAAAAAATTCCAACAAACAACGAAGATTTTTCACCTAATCTAAAATTTTGACAATTTTTAAAAAATCCCCAAGAATTTATTTATAAGAATTAAGGAAAGATTTTTGAAATAAATGTAAATTAAAATATCTAGTTTTAATTAAAATAGACGGAATTTTTCCTAAGTAGTGTCAAAAAAATTAAAAAAATTCCTAAAAACCAAAGATTTTTCACCTAACCCTAAATTTTAACCATTTTTAAAAAATCCCCAAGAGTTTATTTATAAGAATTAAGGAAAGATTTTTGAAATAAATGTAAATTAAAATATCTAATTTTAATTAAAATAGATGGATTTTTCCTAAGTAGTGTAAAAAAAATTAAAAAAATTCCTAAAAACAACGAAGATGAATCTAACCTAAAATTTTGACCATTTTTAAAAAATTCCCAAGGGTTTATTTATAAGAATTAATGAAAGATTTTTGAACTGGATGTAAATTAAAATGTCTAGTTTTAACTAAAATAAACGGATTTTTCTTAAGTAGTATCAAAAAAATTAAAAAAATTCATAAAAACAAGGAAGATTTTTCACCTAACTTAAAATTTTGACAATTATTAAAAAATCCCCAAGGGTTTATTTATAGGAATTAATGAAAAAATTTTGAAATGAATGTAAATTAAAATATCTAGTTTTAATTAAAATAGACTGATTTTTCCTAAGTAGTGTCAAAAAAATTTAAAAAAATCCTAAAAACAACGAAGATTAATCTAACCTAAAATTTTGACCATTTTTAAAAAATCCCCAAGAGTTTATTTATAGGAATTAATGAAAGATTTTTGAAATAAATGTAAATTAAAATGTCTAGTTTTAATTAAAATAGACGGATTTTTCTTAAGTATTTCCAAAAAATTTTAAAAAAATCCTAAAAACAATGAAGATTAATCTAACCTAAAATTTTGACCATCTTTGAAAAATCCCCAAGAGTTTATTTATAGGAATTAATGAAAGATTTTTGAACTTAATGTAAACTAAAATGTCTAGTTTTAATTAAAATAGACGGATTTTTCCTAAGTAGTATTAAAAAAATTTAAAAAATTCCTAAAAACAAGGAAGATTTTTCACCTAACCTAAAATTTTGACAATTTTTAAAAAATCCCTAAGGGTTTATTTATAAGAATTAATGAAAGATTTTTTTTAAATAAATGTAAATTAAAATATCTCGGGCTGATGTTAAGTTTCCTAACTTATGATTTTTTTGATGAAAATGTGATTTAATCGATCAGAAATGTATTATATCGTACAGATTTGGTCGAATTGTACCGCGGAAAACCATTTTTACCGGAGAAAACCCTATATAAACGCTATTTTTCGCCAAAATAGAAAATGTACTTATATATTACAATATATTCATCTTCTTTTACGTTTTTCATACTGTTTTAAACCCAAAATGGTACGAAAACGTTAATAGTTATGAAAATACGGCACATTTTCCGCGCCTCACCAGTGCGAGTTTTGACATTTTGAATTAGTGGCATAGAAAAAGAAAGATATAGAAGGTGAACTCCTACTAGATTTTTGAAATGCGTCAAATTTAGTACGTAAACCGAGAACTCACAGCGCTGATGTGCAACTATTCAAAAAAACCGCGAAATTTGAAATAAAATATTTTTTTATTTAATTTTATTTCTTTATTCGTACTACAATAAGTGAGCCATAAGTGACTCACTTATTGTGTATGAAAAATAAGTAGCAATGATAAAAGAAAAAACATTTTTTAAAATAGATTAATCTTTTTTATTTTCATTTATGAAGCTAATACAAGAATGCGTAATTTATTAAACAAAACAAATATACCTAATATCCACTTAGCCCAAATCCACTTATTAAATCTCTCCGGATCCTTACTGCAATTCGGGAATCGATAGCGGGAGGACTCCTTATCATTACAAATAGAAACCGTACACGCTACATATATTTGAAAAGGAAACATAATGTAACGAAAGATTGTAAAAATGTTAAAGTTAATCAACACTTACCGGTAATAGAAGTAAAAAAAATAGTACGGAACACAATTGTAGTCACTGTAAACGTTATGTTTCACGTTTAAGCTCGAAATGATCAAAAATCAATCATAATAACTCCGAATGCTCTTACATGAAGTTAAAATATGTTTTGAACGTGTTGTCATGGAAACGTTGTTGTATTTTCGTATTTGTTTAAAATGAATATCCCTAGATTTATAAATCTAGGGACTTCACTAAAAAATTATACATCAGCGCTAAAGGTGTTTCGGTTTACGTACTAAAAATCAATTTCAAATATTTTACATAGAGTTCGCCCACCCTGATTAGTGGTCAGTAAAACCACTTCGTTACCTAGCAACGAAAAGTATGAATCCAGGGAGGTATTATCGTAAAAGGTGTGAGTATAAAATATTTTTGCAATATAAAAAAAGGAGAAAAATAATATTCCTTATAAAATTCCCGTAAATGTTCGCGTTTAAAACGATTTAAATGTCGGTGGTTGGGTTGGATCGCTAGATCCAACCCAACCAGCTACGATCTACAACAGCTATGTTGTAGAGATATTGCGGCACAGAGAGCCGTTAGTTGGTGCTTATTCGTTAGTATGATTGTTATAAAAGAACGGTCCGCAGTATGTCACTATTTGGCCTGGATTTCGCTGGTTGTTGGGGCTGCGTAGATGTTGAAAGAAATGTAGATAGTGCTTGGGATTTGATTTGGAACGGGCTAGACCAGTGGTCCTCAAACTATTTTGAGGCGCGGAACCCCTTTACAGTTATATATATTTCATGGGAACCCTTAAGGAAAAATTAATATCAAATCATTACTTATGTGAATTTTAGAATGCTAAACGAGTAAGTGGGTAAAAAATACATATTTTCATTGTTCGTTTATTATAAAAGTACAAAAATAAAACACAAATGCAAAATTTAAAAAAAAATTGGATTGCATGCGCTAATGGTTGGAGTGAGCCTGTTTGCTCTTGCGTAATATATTAAAATCTGGCAAAATATTTGTTATTTGTGGACGCATCTCATTTTCTGCATCGAGCCCATTTCTGTATTTTGTTTTTGTTGCTACATGTATTGAAAATGAATGTTCTCATAAATAGGTAGAAACGAAAGGCAGTAATATTCTAATCGTTCTTGTTGATATTTCTGGATATTCTGCGTACAATTTTATCCAAAATTCTAGTACAACTTTTTTCTCAAATTCACATTTCAAAACTGAATCCGTTGATATATCTAATAATTGTTCTCTTTCTTTCAACATTAAATTCCCAGATTTATTGTATTATTGAAATGGATCTTTAATCCATTCATACGATTCTGTTGTTTCTGGGAATTATATTCGTATTGTCACACTTCTTCCAGATAAGTCTCTCCAAATTTGCAAGATATTACATCCTTAATGCAGGGTTTTATTAATTTTTCGGCAATTGTGTAAGCCTCTCCTCTTGCAATGCGATAGCTAATGCGGAATGAAGCTTCAAGTGCTTTCGCGTTATCAGAGAGCACATATTTACAAAATGTCTTTGTTTTCTTCTTCAATTCATCATTTTCACGTTTGAAATATTCAACACTTGTTTTGCAAAGATTTGCAGGGTTCATTTCAAGGTGACGCTTTAATTTTGCCGGATTCAAACTGCTGTTACGTATTACGTTTTCACATACTACACAAAGGCTATTCGGTTCATTTGCATCTCTTACCCAGGTAAATCCATATTGTAAATAATCTTCATCATATTTTCGCGTCTTTGTACCTTCTGATATTTTAATTTTCTTTGTTATAGGTACTTCGATGGGTCCTTCTTGAACTTCATCTAACAATGTACTGTCATTTACATTACTAGCTAAAATTTTATTGATAAAGACATGGTTTGACACTGGACTATCAGGGGTGGACAATCTCCGAAAAGGAAAGAAGGGATTTCAGGGGTGGGCAAACCTTTCGAAGGAGATTTTAGGAGTTGACAAACCTTGTTGAGGGACATTTCAGGGGTTGCCAAACTTTCTAGAAACCAAATTCAAGGATAAGTAAACCCCCTGTTTCTCAAACGGGCTTCAGGGATGGGAAAACCTTGTCGAAAGACATTTCAAAGGTTTGCACACCTCGTAGAAACCCAATTCAAGGTTAAGTAAACTCTCAATTTTACCAAATTTAAGGATAAGTAAACCCTCAATTTTACCAAATTCAAACCAAATTCAAGGATAAGGAAACCCTCTATTTCACAAACGGGCTTCAGGGGTAAGAAAATCTCGTTGAGAGACATTTCAAAGGTTTGCAAACTTCGTAGAAACCCGATTCAAAGATAAGTTAACTCTCAAGTTTTCAAACAGGCTTCAGGGATGGACAAACCTCATCGAGAGACATTTTAGGGATTGACAAATTCGATTCAAGGATAAATAAACCTTCGATTTTTCAAACGGACTTTAAGGGTGGGCAAACTTCGTCGAAATACATTTTAAGGATTGGCAAAATTTGTCGGAAGATATTTCAGGAATTTGGCAAACTTCGTAGAAACCCGATTCTAGGATATGTAAACCCTCGTTTTTTAAACTGACTTCAGAGATGGGCAAAACTCGTCGATTTCAGGAGTTGGCAAACTTCAGAAAACTCTGATTCAAGGATAAGTAAACCCTCGACTTTTCAAAGGAACTTTAAGGGTGGGTAAACCTCGTTGAGAGACATTTCAGAGGTTGACAAACTTTATAGAAACCCGATTAAAGGATAAATAAACTCTCGATTTTTCGAACTGACTTCAGGGGTGGGCAAAACTCATTGAGAGACATTTTAAGGGTTGGCAAAGCTTGTTGAGAGACATTTTAGAGATTGAGAAACTTCTTAGAAACTCGATTCAAGGATAACTAAAACCTCGATTTTTCAAATAGACTTCAAGGGTTGGCAAATTTAATCAAGAGACATTTTAGGGGTTGACAAACTTCGTAGAGACATTTAGAAGTTACAACTTTATTATATATAACTTGCAGATGTTGAAGGATTTTCAGTAGTACGTTTTAACCAAAAATCCGTTTACAAAAGAATTGCAAATATTTAAAAATATACTCCCTACAACCAATTAGGAGATGAAGTTTTATACGAAAATAATTTACTATATTTTTTCAACTATGTTAATTTACATTTACATGAATAAAAGGCAAAAATTGTTTTTCGAATAAAAATTTGTGTACTTCGACTTATTGTTTGAAAACTAAACGAATGTTATCATAATTCCGAGAACTTAATTTCAGCATTAAGGTAAAATACTCGTACAGTAGACTAGTACAGCTCGTCAAATTTAAGAACAGACGTGGAAATGTAGAGATAAGAACCGCCTCCAATGCGCACTAACCCGATAAGACACGTCCCCAACACAGAGCACATTTCCACGTTGTTCTTAAACTTGACAAGCAGTGGAGCGTCGATAATCCGGACTAATCAATGCCAGCCTAGAAAATTTTAAATATTATAAAACACCTTTGCTTTCGCAATATAGTCCATATGATAATAACCAAAAAACGTATTCATACACAAAAGAGTACGTCAAAATAAATGCAATAGTGCCTGTATCGCCTTATAGTCTTTACACTACTCCAGATACAAGCTACAACTTGCAAACGTGAGATAGTGATCAGCGGACTCCAGCGATTGTGACGTAACATTTACAGCGCGAAATTTTAAAATTAGTGTACTTATTGAATAAGTAGGGTTCGACTTATTGACTTATATAAAGAAATATTTGGGCATGGCCCACGGAACCCCAAGGTTCCGCGGAACCTAGTTTGAATACCGCTGGTCTAGACAAAGAGGATAAACAGCTATTATAAACAAAAATATTAATATTTATTTATAACAATGCATTATGCAATACTGATTTTGTTGCTTCTTTTTAATCTTAAGGGTTGATATGTTGATATTAGTTGCCTAAAATTTCAAAAATTTTCCTTAAATATATTTACTAATGTGCTCAAAAAGTGTTCATTCCTTGTGAGTTTAGGTAGAAAAAGAAAATGCCACAATAATCTACTTCATGTAAAATACTACATACTACATATCTTCATAGATTCATATTTTTTTTTGAATTTGAAGATCTTTTCTTATAAGTTAAAGAAAAAAAATTCATCTTTAAAAAAGTAAAAATTTATTGATTTTAATAATCGATTTTTATACATTTAGTAATACTAATTTAATTAAATACTATTTTTTTAAATTAGTCAATAAAATTAAAATATTAGAGTTTTTATGGTATGTTAAATTTTATTTTTTACAATTGGTAGTATTTCTACTTCAAACTATAATTACAACTAGTTTTAATAGATGGCGTTTTAAGTATAAATATAATTAATTTATAGGTTAAGTTAAAAAAAAAATCATCTTAATTTATATTTTATATCTTTTATAACTTAATAATTATCTTATTTTAGTAAATTTTCGTTTAAAAATGATTATATATCGGAGATTAATACACTGATTGATGTGGTATGAATTATTTGGTTATTTAAAGGAATGAATCTTAATTTCTTACACTAATTTATTGAAAATATTTTAGTCTCAACGTTCAATACAAGCAGAAATATAAAAATTACAAATAAAAAAGATGATAAAATGGAAAATAAATATATAAATGTTAATTGTAACCAATAGGTTTTATTTATAGGAAGTAAACATCTAAATATCAACATTAATTCGAGAACGAGATTAGTAAGAGATTTAAAAATCATTTAAGAATATTATTTCATTTAAATACGAATCAAGTTATTATTTTTATACCGATTACAAGACATTTTTAATGATAATAATTCATTTTATACATTTTATTAAAAATACTTCCAACCGAATCGCCTTAAATATCTTCTAATTCTTCCTTCGTTATTTTCTTGTTGATTATGTTCATCGTTGTTATTGAAGGTTTGTAAAGTTTGGTTTTGTGAAGTTTGATTTTGTGAAATTTCATTTTGTGAAGTTTGATTTTGTGAAGTTTGATTTTGTGAAGTTTCATTTAGTGAAATTTCATTTTGTAAATTATCGGAAGTTACTTCAGATATTAAGGCGAAGGGAGTAGTAGTATTTATATGCCTATTTAAAGGACTATATTTAAATCTATTACAAAAATCTAACCAAAAATTTTTAGCATCAACATCCAACACAATGCTAAATATAAAAATTGCAAATCCTTGTAACGGTGATAAAATAGAAAATACATAAATAAATATCAATTGTATCCAACGCGTACAAATTATGTGAGAAAAAACGCTAAATATCCACGTTAATCCAAGCGTGAAAAATAACATAACCGCTAATTTGGCTTGCAAAATTTTTCGTTTAGTATTTCTTGACATACTCTTTGAAATTTTAAACATAACTACAGAAAAAATGATTATATTCCCCAATAAAATTAATCCAATTGGTATTATTAAAAAATATTTAAATGCTTCAGCTTTCGGATAACAAAAATGTATGTTACTGGAATTGTAGTGTTCGGAATATGTTCCGGCTGAAATGCCAACTATTAAAATAGGAAGCGAGAAGGTAATAAACGTAATGTAGTAAGATTGTTCGTATTTATATCTACTTTGGAAAAGGCTAACATAATTTTCATATTGCATTTTAGCTATTATTAACATAATCATGAATTTTACAAGTAATAAATAATGCATTAAAATTCCAAAATAAAGGCATTCTAAACCATCGATTATTAAAACATCGTTTAAAAATAACATAAATATTTCTAAAGTAATCACCGAAGATAATTGTATAGTGTAAATACGTTTTACGTACCATTTTTTTAAAACGATACAAGTGATAAAAACCACAATTAAACCGATTAAAGATAAAGTACATAAAACACTGGTAATAATATGTAAATTTAATTGATTTGTGGATGATAATTTAATTCTATCTGAAATTCCTAAAAAGACGAAAGCCGTTAAATGATTCGTTTGACATTCTATGTGAGTATCGTTAACTCTAATTGTTTTTACACCGTCAGTCGACCAATTTCCAATTTTCTTATCGTTAAAATCCCAAAAAGAACACTCAACGTTCTCGCAAGAATCCACTTCTAAATAAATACTGATCGGATTGATTAAATTTCTTTCAACACTGGTTATTTTTAAATTTATAACATCACTTTTAACGTTACCTTCCGGAAAGAGATTATTATTTTTAAATACCGTTAATATTGTTGTATTTAAAATGTCGTTTGGAATCTTTATTGAAATCTTTGGTAAATTAATTTTGTAAAAATCAGAATTTGAATTTGGTTCAATGATTTTTATTGCTACGTTTGGTTTATTTATTGAGATTGATTTCTTTTCTTTCGATAAATCGATTGTGAATTTATCTATAGATTTTAGTGTTTTATCGATGGATCCAAACTCTTTTGCTTCTTTAAAAAGTGATTGATTCACTTTAAGTAAATTGTTTATTATATCAAAAAAAGGTTCCGCAAGTTCGGTTTTTTTATCTTGATTAGATGTGTAATTTAAAATTTCTGCTATTTGATCAACGTCAATAATTGTTAAAGAAGAATTTTTATTGTTAATTATTTTAGCTACATCAGTTAAATTATTAGGAGTAATTTGATCAATTTTAACGTCGTTTGTAAAGTTTGTAAAAGGTGATAAACCGTTATCGGAACATTCACTTTCAATTTCTAACCATTTAGAAACACCATTGATTTTTTCACATTTTCTATGTACAGGATGGTTGTTATTTAAGCAAGGATTTTTACACGGAATAGCTATTCTTCCAACGGGGGTTTTACACCAAGTTTGATTGATTTTTCCATAAGTATTTTCTTCCGGACAAAATTCATCGGAAACTTTTAATAAGGCGAAAGCTCCTAAATGATTAGCTTGACATTCAACAAGATTATCGTTGAGTCTGGTTGTTTTTACACCTTTATTAGACCAATATCCAATATCTTCATCGAGGATTTTCCAAAAAGCACATTCAACTTCGATTAAGGGATCAACTTGTAAATAAATACTAATCGGATTGTTTAAAATTCCTTTCAAATCCGTTATTTTTAAATCTATGATTTTACTTTCAACATTATTTTGAGGAAAAAGATGATTTGTTTTAAATATCGTTAAAATTGATGTTTTTAAAATATCTTTTGGAATATTTACAAATACTTTTTGTGAGGTTATGTTGTTCCAACTATTTGATTTAATAATTTGTACTATAAAATTTGGTTTGTCTATAATTAATGATGTGTTTTCTTTAGATAATTCGTTTAAAAATTTATCTACGGCTTGTAATATGTTGTTGGTGGATCCAAATTCATGCGCAGATTTAAGAAGTGATTTGTTTACATTTTGTAGGTTATGTAAAATATCGAAAAAAGGTGTAAGCTCGGTTTTTCTATTTTGATGAGATGTATAATTTAATATTCTTGCTATTGAGTGGATATCAACAACTGTTAAAGAAGAATTATTAATCATTTTAGCTACATCGGTTAAATTAGTTGGAGTAATTTTATGAAATTGAATTTCGTTATAAAATTTCGTAAAATATGATAAATTGATAATGGAACAGCTCTGTTTAGGTATAGACCAATAAACTTCATAATTCAATTGTGTACATGTTCTAGTTACAGGTACACCCATCTGATCTATACACGGATTTTTACAAGGAAGAACTGTTCTTCCAACTCGACTTCTACACCAAGTGTGAGGTATTTTATCATCGGTGTTTTCTTCTAAACAAAACTGAGCTTCCAATAAGACAAAAGTTCCTAAATCCTTAGATTGGCATTCTACGAGATCATCACTATGTCTGATTGTTTTCACAGGTTCAATTACAACTATTCCATCTTCAAAAGAAGAATCCCACCAATAAGAATACGAACATGCAACTTGAACCGAGGAATTAGTACGGAAATAAATACTAATCGAATTGTTCAATATTAAAGATTCAATCTTGTGCATTGTACTTATATTTGCTATTTTACTTATAACATTGTAATCGGGAAGTAGGTGATTTGTTTTAAACACCGTTAATATTAGTGGGTTTAAAATCTCCTTTGAGAATTTTATCAATACCCCATCTAAAGTAGTGTTGTAATGTTCGTTAAAGTTTGGTACGTTTGGTTCGATAATTTTTATTGCAATATTAGACATATCTATAGTAAATGATTTGGTTTCTTTAAATAAATCGATTAAGAATTTATGTTTGGATTCCAATATGATATTAGTAGATTTCAGTTCAGTTTCAAAATTTGATTGATTGATGTTGAATAGATTATTTACAATATCGAGAAAGGGTTGTTTATATTCCTTTTTGGGAAAGTAATAGGATGTAAAGTTTAAAATTTCTGCGATTAAATAAAAATCTAAAGCCGTTACATTAAAACCTTGGCTATTAATCATCGTAGATAAATTTTTTAAATTATCAGGAGTGATTTCATCTTCGATTTGATATAAAAAGTTTGTTAAATGTGATAAATCATTATTGGAACATTCGTTTATCGTGGACTGTATAGTTACAAAATAATCCATTAATTCGCATGTTTCGGTTACAGGATTACCCGAATGATCTGAACAACGAGTTTTACAAGGAAAGACTATTTTTCCAGATGGAGTTTTACACCATTTTTTATTTTCACAAATATTTAATGTCAATAAACTAATAGCTCCTAAATAATTAGTTTGGCATTCAACTAAATCATCGCTAAGTATGATTGTTTTCACATTTTTAGACCACCAATTTCTATTAAAAAATGTACAAACAAGATTCATTGAAGAATTTGCCTGTAAATATATACTAATTGGCTTTTTTAAAGGTTCGTTTACACCCATAATTGTTAAATTTACAACTTTTCTAGTAATATTGTTTTCAAAACTTTGTTCATTTGCATTAAATATCGTTAATGTTAATGTGTTTAAAATTTCGTTCGGAATCTTTATTAATACTCCATCTAAAGTAATGTTGTAATGATCATTAGAATTGGATTTAGTTGGTTGGATCACTTTTATTACAACATTAGTCATATTTAAAGAGAATGATTTGTTTTCTTTATATGAATCGATAAAGAAATTATTTATGGATTTCGATATGCTATGTTCAAATCCATAGTTCCATCGGTTTTGGAGAAACGATCGATTAACGTCCAATAGATTATTTACAACATTGAAAAATGGTTGTTTATATTCCGCTTTATTAAAATTATTAGATACATTGTATAAAATTTCTGCGATTAAATAAAAATCTAAAGCCGTTACATTAAAACCTTGCTTATTAATCATCATAGATAAATTCGTTAAATTATCAGGAGTGATTTCATCTTCAGTTTGGTATAAAAAGTTTGTTAAATGTGATAAATCATCAATGGAACATTCGTTTATCGTAGACCGTATAGTTATAATGCCTTCTTTTAATTCGCATTTATCGGTTACAGGAACTTTCCAATAATTTAAACAATGAGTTTTACAAGGAGAGACTATTTTCCCAGATCGAGTTTTACACCATTTTTTATTTTCACAAACATCCAATGTCGTTAATGCGATCGGTGCTAAATAATTAGTTTGGCATTCAATTAAATCATCGTCAAGTATGATTGTTTTTACATCTCTCAACGACCGGTATCTATTAAAAATTTTACAAACATTTTGAATTGAGGAATTTGCCTTTAAATATATACTAATCGGCTTATTTAAAGGTTCGTGTGCACCTATAATTATTAAATTTATAATTTTACTATTAATATCACCACCATGATAACTGAATAGGAAATTTGTTTTAAATATCATTAATATTGATGTGTTTAAAATCTCGTTTGGGATCTTTACCAAAGCTCCATCTAAGGTAATGTTATAATGATCGTTAGAATTTGATATATTTGGTTTAATAATAATTTCCGTTGCAATGTTAGGCATATTTAGAAGGAGTGGCTTATCTTCTATAGCTAAGTCAATCAAAAATTTGTTTATGGATTCCAATATGTTATTAGATACAGACAAGGGTAATGTTTTATTCAGATTGTGTAAGTTATTCACAACACTGAAAAACGGTAGTTCGTATCCCGTTTTATTGGTAAGATAAGACGTATCTTCTAATACTCCCATTATTATCTTGATATCTAACCAATTGAATAAAAACGAATCATTTTCATTAATCATCATAGCAATATTAGTTAAATTAATAGGAGTGGGAAATTTTGTTGTATATGCATCATTAAAACAATCATTTTTAGATGTAGTCAAATCTACATAATGAAATGCACATATTGTTGTCGAGATGGCATCAACATTTTCACATTTAACTATACAGTTAAGAACTCGTTCTCCAATTCGAGTTTTACATTCCTTTACACCTACTCTATCTAATGAACAGTGTGGAGTAAAAATGTTTAGCTCATATAGATCAAATGCAACGTTCTTCGTCCAAGGAAATAATTTTTCATAGCTTTCGCTACTCGCAATCGTCATGTAATACTAAAAAGATGTTAGTAACACCATCGCGATTTCCAATTATAAATCACGGTCGTTTACTTACTGGTTTTGAGAATCCACCATCACAGAAACTTAAACTTGTAATTATTAAAACCGCAATGGAAAACTTTAAACAACTACTTTCAAAACGCATTTTGAATCGTTACCGTATTAAAGTGCGAAAAACTTTCGGTAACTAAAATGTTATCGTGGTTATCGTTTTTAAAACTTATTTATTTCACAATAATATTTGAAGTGGAAGATAAATAAAACGCGCAGTCGAAAATTCTACCACTCAAGATTATAAAAGTTTTTAATGAACAAAAAAAAACCAATGTTTTCTATCAAATAAACCGATTTTATTATAAATAACAAATAACTTAACCTAATTTAAAAAAAAAATGATAATTTTAAAAAATCGTTCCGAACTTATTTATAGGAATTAGAAAATAATGTTTGTGTCAAATAAAACCTAAAACATTGTATTTTATTTTAAATCGGTTAAATTTATCCCAACTTCTCCCAAAAAAATTAAAAAAATTCCGAAAGACAACTATAATTTTTGACAACTAACTTAACCTAATTTTTCATAAAAATTTTAAAAAATCGGACCCAACTTATTTATAAGAGTAAAGAAATGATTTTTATATGAAATGAAACATAAAACATTCTATTTTATCTTAAATTGGTTAAATTTATCCCAACTTTTTCCAAAAAAATTAAAAAAATTCCGAAAGACAACTATAATTTTTGACAACTAACTTAACCTAATTTTTAAAAAATCTCACCGTACTTATTTATAAGAGTAAAGAAACGATTTTTATGTCAAATGAAACCAAAAACATTCTATTTTATCTTAAATCGGTTAAATTTATCCCAACTTTTCCCAAAAAAATTAAAAAATTCCGAAAAACAACTATAATTTTTGACAGGTAACTTAACCTAATTTTTCATAAAAATTTTAAAAAATCTCACCGTACTTATTTATAAGAGTAAAGAAACGATTTTTTATTAAATCAAACCAAAAACATTCTATTTTATCTTAAATTGGTTAAATTTATCCCAACTTTTCCCAAAAAAATTAAAAAAATCCTAAAAACAAGGAAGATTTTTCACTTAATCTAAAATTTTGACAATTTTTAAAAAATCCCCAAGGGTTTATTTATAAGAATTAATGAAAGATTTTTGAAATAAATGTAAATTAAAATGTCTAGTTTTAATTAAAATAAACGGATTTTTCTTAAGTAGTGTCAAAAAAATTTAAAAAATTCCTAAAGACAACCAACATTCTTTATTAAACTTAAAATTTTGCCCATCTTTAAAAATTCATCCAGAATTGATTTATAGAAATTTAGAAAAGAATTTTAAACTGAATATAATTTTTAAATATAAAAAAAACTTATTACAAATTTTGATAATGGAATAATAACTAATTTGATAATTAATTTAACAATTAATTTTTGATAAACACCTTTATTAAAATTATAAAGTTTGGCATTTAAAAACTAGATGGCGCTAATAGTCAAAGATAACTATTTTACCAACCTAAATGACATTTCTCTATTGACATTTTACTTGGTGTGTGTGTAAAAGACGTCTTGGTTATAAAATTTAAGATTATCTGGGTTAAATAATGTGCCAATAGTGTTTTTAACGGTCTACGATAATTAATCTCATCCTATTTATTATTTGTTTATATAGTGCTAGTGTTAATTAAATCGTCGATTTTCGCGTCTCTCAAGTCTGGTTTATTTACAGGTTAGATTTCTCGATTTTATAAACGGCCATTTTGTCTAACGAATAAGGAATATGTAATGATTTATTTTTAGATATCTAAATCATAATAAGATTTGTATTTATTTTTCTCGTTCGTTTTTTATTCTTTTTTTGTTAAGTGAGGTTATGTTTTTTTTTATAAATTTTTTTTTTATTAAATTTTTTTTTATTAAAATTTTTTTTTTATTAAATTTTTTTTTTATTAAAATTTTCTTTTTAATTAAAATATTTTTTTAATTAAAATTTTATTTTTAATTCAAATTTTTCTTTTTTTTTGATAAATTTAGGTTTTTGGAAGAATGGCAGAAAATTCCACAAATACATCCTCGGTAACATCAACAACATCGACTACGGTAGCCGCTCAAAATCAAGTAACGAATCAATGGATGTATAATTACGCTGCGATGTACGGTCAACAATTTCCTTACGGAATGACTCCGCAGGCGTACGCACAGTACGCTCAGTATTATCAGTATCCGCAAATGATGAATTACGCTCATTACGCGCAAACTTTTAAGCCGGTTGTGACGGAAAGTGATAAAATCGATGGGGAAAAGAAAGATTTAAATCCGCCGTTACCGTCCGGTCCGCCTCCGCCTCTTTTACAGAAACCGCCTCAATTTTACAATAATATTAGTCCGATACAAAAGCAATTTGGAAATATTAGGTTTAGTTTGAATAAAAAATCCCCACAAAATGGGAATTTAAATCAAGCGAATTCTCTAACGAGTGGAGCTGCTAAAAAGAAACGTAAGAGGAATAAGAATAATCAGAATTTTAATTTTAATATGCCGCCGTTACCGCCTCCGGAAAACGAAACGAAACCGGCTCCGCCTCCGGAAACGATGCCACCGTTACCGTCGGTTCCTTTACCGGATGTTCCAAAGGTGCCTCCGCCGCCTTTACCGCAGGAAACACCTAAATCTAAACCTCTTCCAAATCCTTTAGTTAATCCAACGGAAGAATGGCCCGATTCGCTTAAGGATTATGTAAAGAGATGTTACGAAAAGTGTAAAACTAAGATAGATCGTGATCAAGTTGATATCGTGTTAAAAGGGAAATTAACAAATGCTTCAACTACGGGAGATTTGTGGGTTAGGGATTGGACGAAAGAGCCCCTTCCAAGTATACACAGCGAGAGGATTAATTTAGAGCCGAAAATTGTAACCGGGCAACTTGCTCAGTTTCAAAATAATACTCCGAAAAAGGGTTTGTCGGCTGCTATGGGTGCACGGTTAGGTTCTCGAGCTTCTACGCTTAGAGGTCATAGTAAGTCTTCGTCGAGATCGAGGTCGAGATCTCCCGGAGGGTTTTATAAGAAGTCTAGATCGAAATCTAGAAGTCCGAAACGACACAGATCATCTAGGTTAGATTTTTTTTGGGTTTTTTATTTAATTAGTTAATAGTTAAAGTCATTAACATTAAAATCATTAATAATTAGATTAAAAATTATCATTTTTTAACGATTTCTTAACCTAACTTTTTAAAAAGTTTTTCATTTTGGGTCATTTTTAACTTGATTGTTGGTAAAATGTTAATTATTAATATTTTTAATAGTGTTATAACCTAATTTTTGATAAATATGTCAAAAAATTTAAAATTTATTAATCCGATTCCAAACCTAACCTCTTTTTTTTAATTAAATTTTCAATTTTCTTCACCAAAAATCATATCTAAGTTATAATAATTATTAATTTATTAACAGAACGTTTTTTAATAATGAAATTTGTCCTTTTTGATTGTTTCATAACCTCACTTTTTAAAAATTTGCTCAAAAACTGACATACTTTGACGATTAAATTATTAATTCAACTCTTTCTTATAAAATTTTTATAAATTATTAAATAAATAACTAATACAATCTTTTTTCTAACGAAATTTGCAATTTTTGACTTAAATTTGACGTTTAAAACGTTAAATTTGACGTTTAAAACGTCAAATTTGACATTTAACACGTCATTTTAATATTTAAATAGGGATTTTTTAGTTTTTTAAGTGATTTTTTAACAAATCACTCAAAATTGTTTTAAAATTATTCGAATTTATTTAAAATCTAATCAAAAATGATAAAAATAAGTTTAAAATTTGATCATATTCCAATTTATTTGACATTTCAAATGTCATTTTGACGTTTTAAACGTCATTTTAATATTTAAATAGGAAATTTGGTTCGATTTCTTACTAATTAAAAAAAAATTAGTCAAAATTGTTTAAAACTTACTTGAATTTATTTAAAATTTGACCAAAAATAAAAAGAAATAACCTTAAAATTTGATCATATTCATGTTTTTTGACATTTTAAACGTCAGTTTGACGTTTGTAGTATTTAAATAGTAATTTTTTTTGATTTTTTATCGATTTTTGAGACTAGAAATATCATATTTTTAGATATCTAAAGTTAAAACTGTCAAATTAGTGAAATTTTGAGGTTAAAATTTCGAAAATTTTAGTTTTTTAGGTTAAAATTGTTATAATTTCGAAATTTTAAGGTTCGCACTTAAAAATTTTAATATTTTGAGACTAGAAATATCATATTTAAAAAAATTTAAAGCTAAAACTGTCAAATTTGTGAAATGTAGAGGTTAAAATTTCGAAAATTTTAATTTTTTTAGGTTAGAATTGTTAAAATTTTAGAATTTTAAAGTTCGCAATGATTAATTTTTAATATTTTGAGACTAGAAATATCATATTTTTAAAAATTTTAATCTAAAACTGTCAAATTAGCGAAATTTTGAGGTTAGAATTTCGAAAATTTTAATTTTTTAGGTTAGAATTGTTAAAATTTTGGAATTTTGAGGTTCGTACTTATAAATTTTTAATATTTTGATATAAATTTTTCATATTTTGAGACTAGAAACATCATATTTTTAGAAATTTAAAGTTAAAACTATCAAATTAATGAAATTTTGAGGTTAGAATATCGAAAATTTTAATTTTTTAGGTTAGAATTGTTAAAATTTAGAATTTTAAGGTTCCCAATGACAAATCTTTAATATTTTGAGACTAGAAATGTCATATTTTTAGAAATTTAAAGCTAAAACTATCAAATTAGCGAAATTTTGAGGTTAGAATATCGAAAATTTTAATTTTTTAGGTTAGAATTGTTATAATTTTGAAATTTTAAGGTTCGCATTTGAGAATTTGACCAAAAATAAAAGATATAACCTTAAAATTTGACCTTATTCACATTTTTTGACATTTTAAACGTCAGTTTGACGTTTGTAGTATTTAAATTGTAAAACTTTTTGATTTTTTATCGATTTTTGAAAAAAAAATTAAAATTTTTTTAAAAATTATTCGAATTTATTTAAAATCTGATAAAAAATTTAAAAAATAAGTTTAATATTTGACCGTATTTTAATTTTTTTGACATTTCAAATGTCATTTTGACGTTTTAAACGTCATTTTAATATTTAAATAAGAATTTTTTTTTTCGATTTCTTACTAATTAAAAAAAAATAGTCAGAATTATTTAAAAATTATCGAATTTATTTAAAATTCGATCAAAAATAAAAAAATATAACCTTAAAATTTGATCATATTAATATTTTTTGACATTTTAAACGTCAGTTTGACGTTTGTAGTACTTAAATAGTAATTTTTTTTTTGATTTTTTTATCAATTTTTAAAAAAATTTGTAAACATTTTTTTTTTAATTATTCGAATTTATTTAAAATTTGATCAAAAATAATAAAAATAAGTTTAAACTTTGATCTTATTCTAATTTTTTTGACATTTCAAATGTCATTTTGACGTTTTAAACGTCATTTTAATATTTAATAAGTAAGATTTTTGAATTTTTAACTAATTTTTGAAGAAAAATACTGAATATTTTTTTAAAATATCTAAATTTATTTAAAATCGGACCAAAAATAACCTAAAATTTGTTCATAGTAATATTTTTTGACGTTTTAAACGTAATTTTAATATTTAAATAGGATTTAATTTTCGATTTTTTATTAAATAAAAAAAAAAAATAGGTAAAATTGTTTAAAAATTATTCGAATTTATTTAAAATTTGACCAAAAATAAAAGAAATAACCTTAAAATTTGATTGTAAATTTTTTGACATTTCAAATGTCAGTTTGACATTTTAAAAGTCAAAGTGACGTTTAAAATTTTTAAAAGTCATTTAAAACTACTTTTTGAAAAAAAAATGACCCAAATTATTTAAAAATGATCCGAATTTATTTGAAATATGACTAAAAATTAAAAAAAAATATTTTTTTATAATTTTTTTAAAAAATTTAACAAAAAAATCAAATAATTTGAAATAATTTTAATATATTTTTTTCTTTTTTGTGTTACAGTTCTTCTTCAAGTTCAGAATCTTTTATTCCCTTAACAAAACCGAAACAAAAAGGTAAAATAACGGATAGATTAGGTCCGGCAAATAATAACAATAATAAGCAAAAGCAATTAACGGTTAAGCAACAGAAAAAGCAAAAGCAAAAATTAAAAAAGTCCCATTTTTATTCGCTCGACGGTTTCGCGTCCGGTTTGGAAGAAAATTCCGAATTATTACAGCAAAGAGCGGCGCGTTTTGGGAAGCAAACTCCCGCGATTTCAGCGGGATCGTCGCCTATTCCGGCAAAACGTCGAAAACAGCAGCAACAGCCGAGTTTCTTTATCGATACGGTAAATAATAAATTTGCAGAACTGGACGGCGCAGCTGGCGACTTAGACTGGACCGAATTTCACATAGTGGGCACGTGTCAGGACTTAGAGAAGTCGTTCTTGCGACTCACCAAGGCCCCCGAACCTTGTGAAGTACGTCCAGTCCAAGTGCTCAGGTTATCATTGCAGAACGTTAAGAGTAAGTGGATGGAGAAGCAGGATTATTATTACGCTTGCGATCAATTGAAATCTATCAGACAAGATCTTACGGTAAGAATGATAATAGTTTAATCGGAAAGGTGATTTGGATATTAATTTTTTTGTAATGTTTAGGTTCAAGGTGTTAGAAATGAATTCACAGTTGAAGTGTATGAAACTCACGCGAGGATCGCTTTAGAGAAAGGCGATCACGAAGAATTTAATCAGTGTCAAACTCAACTTAAAATGTTATATTCCGAGGTTGGAGGTGAACATAAAAATGAATTTACCGCTTATAGGATATTGTATTATATTTTTACGAAAAATTCATTAGGTAATTTTAGTTTTGTTTATTCGTTTTTAAGAATGAATTATAAAAAAAAGGGAAAAAGTAAAATGAACTTCCATTTGTATTTTTAAACATTCAAGATTGATTTTTGAGGTTATGTCGTTTAAGAAATTTGATAAATTGGATAAAAAAAGTCATACTTTTGTAATTTTAATGTTGGTGCTTATAAATTTTGAGACTAGAAATCATATTTTTAGAAAATTAAAGCGAAAACTATCAAATTAGTGAAATTTTGAGGTTAAAATTTTCAAAATTTTAATTTTTTAGGTTAAAATTGTTATAATTTTGGAATTTTAAGGTTCGCAGTTATAAATGTTTAATATTTTAAGGCTAGAAATATTATATTTTTAGAAATTTAAAGATAAAACTATCAAATTAGTGAAATTTTGAGATTAGAATTTCGAAAATTTTAATTTTTTAGGTTAGAATTGCTAAAATTTTAGAATTTTAAGGTCCGCAATGATAAATTTCTAATATTTTGAGACTAGAAATATCATACTTTTAGAAATTTAAAGCTAAAACTGTCAAATTAGTGAAATTTTGAGGTTAGAATTTCGAAAATTTTAATTTTTTTGGTTAGAATTTCTAAAATTTTAGTTTTTTAGGTTAGAATTGTTAAAATTTTAGAATTTTAAGGTTCGTAATGATAAATTCTTAATATTTTGAGATTAGAAATATCATATTTTTAAAAATTTAATGCTAAAAGTATCAAATTAGAGAAGTTTTGAGGTTAGAATTTTAAAAATTTTAATTTTTTAAGTTAGAATTGTTAAAATTTTAGAATTTTAAGGTTCCCACTTATAAATTTTTAATATTTTGAGACTAGAAATATCATATTTTTAGAAATTTAAAGTTAAAACTAACAAATTAGTGAAATTTTGAGGTTAGAATTTCGAAAATTTTAATTTTTTAGGTTAGGATTGTTAAAATTTTAGAATTTTACATTTCGGAATGATAAATTTTTAATATTTTGAAACTAGAAATACCATATTTTTAGAAATTTAAAATTAAAACTGTCAAATTAGTGAAATTTTATGGTTGGAATTTCGAAAATTTTAATTTTTTAGGTTAGAATTGTTATAATTTTGGAATTTGAAGGTTCGCACTTATAAATTTTTAATATTTTGAGACTAGAATTATCATATTTTTAGAGATTTTGATCTAAAATTGTCAAATTAGGGAAATTTTGAGGTTAGAATTTCGAAAATATTAACTTTTTAGGTTAAAATTGTTATGATTTTAAAATTTTAAGATTCGTACTTATAAATTTTTAATATTTTGAGACTAAAAAGATCATATTTTTAGAAATTTTAGTCTAAAATTGTCAAATTAGTAAAATTTTGATGTTAGAATTTAGAAAATTTTAGTTTTTTGGGTTAGAATTGTTATAATTTTGGAATTTTAAGGTTTGCATTTATAAATTTTTAATATTTTGAAACTAAAAATATTATATTTTTAGAAATTTAATGCTAAAAATATCAAATTAGTGAAATTTAAAGGTTAGAATTTCGAAAATTTTAATTTTTTAGGTTAGAATTGTTTTAATTTTAGAATTTTAAGGTTCCAACTTATAAATTTTTAATATTTTGTGACTAAAAATGTCCTGTTTTAGAAATTTTAATTTAAAACTGTAAATTAGTGAAATTTTAAGGTTGGAATTTCGAAAACTTTAATTTTTTAGGTTAGAATTATTAAAATTTTAGAATTTTAAGGTTCGCACTTATAAATTTTTAATATTTTGAAACTAAAAATATTATATTTTTAGAAATTTAATGCTAAAAATATCAAATTAGTGAAATTTAGAGGTTAGAATTTCGATAATTTTGATTTTTTAGGTTAAAATTGTTATAATTTTGAAGTTTTAAGGTTCCCACTTATAAATTTTTAATATTTTGATATAAATTTTTAATATTTTGAGACCAGAAACATCATATTTTAAAAAATTTAAAGCTAAAAATGTCAAATTAGTGAAATTTAAAGGTTAGAATTTCGAAAATGTTAATTTTGTAGGTTAGAATTGTTATAATTTTGGAATTTTTAGGTTCCAACTCATAAATTTTTAATATTTTGAGACTAAAAATGTCATGTTTTTAGAAATTTTAATCTAAAACTGTAAAATTAGTGAAATTTTGAGGTTAGAATTTTGAAAATTTTAATTTTTTAGGTTACAATTGTTATCATTTTGGAATTTTTGGAATATTTTTGACATTTTAAATTTAAAATTACCATAATTTTTAAATTTTAAAGTTCATACTTTTATATTCTTTTAATTTTAAATTGTTATTATATTTTAAATCTTATAAAATAATATTTTTTTTTTAATAATTCATTCTAAAAACGAATACATTACAAATATTTTTATTTATTTAATAATATTCACTTATTTATTTGATTTATTTTATTTTATTCTATTTTTTAGATATAATGACGATTTTAAAGTCCCTTTCTTCAATAGAAAAAACGGACGATTGCATCGATTTCGCGTTAAAGATACGTTCTGCGTGGGCGATGGGCAATTTCCACAGGTTTTTTAAGCTTTACGTTAACGCGCCGCTGATGGCCGGTTACTTAGTGGATTGGTTCATCGAGCGCGAACGAAAACTTTATCTTAAGTACATTATCAAAAGGTAAGTTAACTAGCTTTGGGGGGAAAAAAGACAAAGTCATCGGTTTGAAAGGAGAATTACTTTGATAATTCTAATTTTAAATAATTTGAGATTTGGGAAAAAGGGGGAGGGAAATAATTTTATTACTTTTCAGATATTGTACCATAAGAGATGATTTTTAAAACGATTTTATTTGTGTGCATTTTTTTTTTTGTAATGAAATCTGTAATTTTTGACAGTTTATTTAACGTAATCTGTCAAAAATTTAATTCTAACTTAATTTTTAGTTTAGTTTTGTGATGAAATTTACAAAATTACAAAAAGACATCTGTGATAAATTGAAAAAAAAATTTTTTTTTGTTATAATTTATTTATTATTTTTTGTATTAACGTAATTTTTATCTGTTTAGCTACCGTCAAAACATAACAGTGAGCTTTGTGGCCGAAGAGCTGGCTTTCAAATCCCAGGACGAGTGTCTCTCGTTTCTCGATCCGTTCGGTTTGAGCTACGTGGACGACGGGAAAACTTCCGTCGATTGCAAGGGTAGCATGTCGGCTTTACCCAACATTTGATCTCTTCTTGCCCATCTTAAAAATCTTTATTGATTTTTTTTCTCCTCTCAAAACACAATCAATCAATCAATCCCGATTAAATCAAACCAAATGTAAAATTCGGTTTGGTGAATTCACACCAGTTTTCTACTCTTCAACTTATTTATAAATAATTTAATTATTCCCTATATTAAGTATCATCGATTATCATCTCTTAAAAAAATCTAATCTAAGAAATATACTTCTCTCTCTGTGGTTTCGTTTTATGAAATCAGGTTGGAAAGTCTTCTTCTAATCGTATGGGTATTTTGTTGGCGATTTGTTTCTCTCCTATTGGATTTTTTTTGAAAACGTTTACGCCGGAAGAATTTTTTCTCTTCTTCGTCCGTGGATATGGAATTTATTATGATGTGGGGTGAAGATGTTATTGTTGAAATTGTATATATGAGATGCTGTATGTCATTTGCTTATTAATTCCTTTAAATATATTCGTTTTAACAGATTTTTTGAGTTTTATTTTATCAGTCCTTTTACTATTATTTTTATTTTTATTATTATTAGTATAGAAGAGTATTACTTAGAGCTCGATGAATTCGGGAAGGGTCGACAGTTACTAAGATACAGTTTTAAGGAAATGCTTGGAGCGCGTTCAAACCTTGATATTTTGAACGTGCACCACCGGAGTTGTAAACTCGGATCGAGAGCTCATTTTGGGGTCAAAACCACGAAAACATTTTTTTTTTCTTTTCTGAGCTAATTAAACGTTTTTTAGCTTAAAAAACATTTTTAACAAAAAAAAAATTTTTTTTTCTTTTTCTGAGCTAATTAAACGTTTTTTAGCTTAAAAAACATTTTTAACAAAAAAAAATTTTTTTTTTCTTGGTGGGGTAGTGGTCAGTCAGCCAACCCAACCCAGCGTCGCGACGTCTGTAACCGAAGCATCGGTTGACAGTGAATTTTTTCGAAAAAAATTTTTTTTTTCCTTTCTGAGCTAATTAAACGTTTTTTAGCTCAAGAAACGTTTTTAACAAAAAAAAAATTTTTTTTTTCTTGGTGGGGTGGTGGTCAGTCAGCCAACCCAACCCAGCGTCGCGATGTCTGTAACCGAAGCATCGGTTGACAGTGAATTTTTTCGAAAAATTTTTTTTTTCTTCTCTGAGAATTTTTTCGAGAAAAATTTTTTTCTTTTTCTAAGTTAATGGCGTTTATGCAGTTTTGGCTTAGCAGCGTCGAAATGATATTTAAATTAAATTGATCTTCTATATAATAAAAGCAGGAAATAGTCAATGCTTCCTTTTTTAGTGTCACCTATATTGAATATTCAATTTCAAACAAAAATTTAAAACTTGTGGCGCCATCTGTTACAGAGTAGCCAAAGTTTTGTAGGAAGAATTTGGTTTGGAACTCGACTATTTAAAATTCTCAAATCTTATTGTTAGTTTCGAATATGAAAATTTTAAATAGTTGAGTTCCAAACCACGTGTAGTTCGACTCTCGGATATGAAAATTTTAAATAGCCAAGTTCCAAACCAAATTCTCCCTACGAAACTTTGATCTGTAACAAGCCACGTGTGGTTCGAAATTAAGATATGAAAATTTTAAATAGTCGAGTTCCAAACCAAATTTTCCTTACGAAGCTTTGGCGAAGTGACTTTTAGTGGTGCCATCTCATAAATTTTCGTTGAACTTTATACTTACAGAAAAATTAAAGAATTAAAATACAATCTTTTGCAAATTAATTAATTTGCAAACCACAAATTTTGTACGTATTATTTACCCGAACCAAAATTGTAAGAAGTCGAAAGTGTAGAAAAGGAAGAAGAAAAGAAAAAGAGGGGATTACTCGTTTACAACTTTATTATATATAATTTTTTTAATAATAAAACAGAATTTTACAAGAAACAGGAAGTTTTACAATACAATATGTACAGTATTTACGTTATAATTCATACATTTTTTTAAATTAACTTATCATTTATAATATATTAATTTTTTATTTCTTACCTAAGAAAATTAATACAATACATCTCATTCCATTTACCGATAGTTTTACAGTTGTTAAACGTTACCGTCACCAAAACCGTTTCGTTCGGTTTAAGCAACATTTTAAGAAATTGATTTTTATCCATCAAAATGAATTTTCCTCTAACAAATTTTTAAACGATTGAAATAAATTTTTATAAAAAGAAAAGATGTAAAAATTTCACGTTGACAGACAAAAAACTTTTATTTAGCTCGTTTATCATTAAATATTCTTTTGTGCTGTTTATCAGAAGTATAGAAAAATATGAGATTTCGATGATTCGATTTACAGCACCGAATGGAACAGAAGACGCCTAAAAACTAAAAGAGAATACGCGTGCTTATTTATTTTTTTTTTATAAACGAAGACATGAAATTTTGGCTGAACGTAGTTCATTTATTATATTAATTATTTTTTTAGATTTTTTTTAATAAATATAAGATGCGACTTTTTTTTTTTTAATTTAATTTAATTTTTCTTTCGGATTTTAATTTATTTAGACCGAAAGAGAAACGAAGCTGTTGTATTGGGTTATGTTTCTTTTTAATATATCTGCGCACAATCCTAATACACGTTCAAATCTATAACAAAAAGAAAATTAATTAATTTATTAAATTTAACAATTTTTTTTAAGTAAAAAAAAAATATTAATTTGTTAATATCTTACCTAGCTCTGTCTAATTTAACACATTTAAGCGGTCCATTAGCTACAACAGTAGCCGCTCGAGGTCTATCCAATAATAAAGCGATTTCTCCGAAATAATCACTTGGACCCAATCGTCCAACTTCAACGGGTTCTTCTCCTTCGCCTCGGTTTTGCATAACTAATGCAGTACCTTCGACGATTATATAAAAATCATCTCCGGGTTCGCCTTGTCTCACAATCGTCTCCTTATCTTCAAAACTAACCGTTTCGAGGGCATCGGCAACCGTTAATCTCTCCCATTTATCCAAATTTTCCAAGATAGACACCCTCGATAAAAATTCCTCGTACATCTTTCGTTTGCGGATCGTGGAACCCATTAAAATTCGACGGTAGGAATCTCGATCGATCCCCCATAGTTTCACGTCGGTTTTCGCGCGAACCGTGGCTGCACGTGGAGTGCCGTAAATTAAGGCTAATTCGCCGAAACTTCCTCCTTCGCCTATTGTTGTTACTAATTCGTTATTAACAAACACCTAAAAAGATATAAGATTAATATAAAAAATACTAGAAATAAATATAAAAAATATATAGAAATAAATAGATGAAATTTTTCTTATCTAATCAGTTATAAACAAGTGAATATATTAAAAGTTTTTCGATAACGTCGTTGATAGGAAGAAGGGGAGAAGAGAGAAAGAAAGAAACAGAGATAAGACACGTGTCAACTTGAAAAAACGTTTAGTTTTAATACGTTCGTTCGACTAAACTCAAGTGGTCGATCGAATTTTACTCCAATTATTTGTGTAAATTGTTAGTTTTGTTATTAACTTATACAGTATTGTGTTTAATTTAAAAAATAATTATGTCTATGGTAAGTATAAAAAATAACCACGTTGATTTTAAATGAACCACCTTGATGTTGACGTAAAAATATTCTTTTTGTTAATGTAATCAAAAAATAAAATGAACTTGAGGCATTTTTAGTCTTTCTTTAAATATTATTCATACAATTCATTCAATCAATAATTTAAAAAGAAGTCATATAATTAAAATTTTATAATTATGTTATTAACAATTAGTTTTACGATTTTCATATTTACATTTAAGTTTAGATAACTGATATCTTAAACGTCAACCATGAAAAATGCCTTTAAAACATTAAAAAAGGTTAGTTTTAAAATTTGACGTTTTAAATGTCAAAAAATGACGAAATTCAACATGAAAAATGTAACATATCAATAAAATATTTAAAATTGACGTTTTAAAAGTAAAAATTGACGTTTTAAACGTCAAAGTTAAAATCTTAAATGTCAAAAATGACAGTTTACGTATCGAAAATGACACAATTCAACATTAGAAAAGTAACATATCAATAATATATCTAAAATTAACATTTAAATGTCAAAATTGAGATCTTAAATCTAAAAATTTAAATATTAAACGTTAAAAATGGTGATACATCAAAATTATTTTAAAATTTGACGTTTTAAACGTCAACGATGATCGAAAAATCACATTTTAAACGTCAAAAATAGTGATATATCAAAATTATTTTTAAATTTAACGTTTCAAACGTCAAAATTAAAGTTTTAAACGTTAATCAATAATCATTGACGTTTTTAATAATGAAAATGACATTTTAAACTTTAAAAATTAGAACTTAAATACAAAAAAAGTGACATAAACGTTAAAATTGAGGTCTTAAATGTTATGAATAAAGTTGACATTACATTTATCGAAAAAAAATTATAGCTTAGGTTCTATTAAAATTTTACTAGTATGAATTTGACGTTTAAAACCTCAAAATTGAAGTCTTAAACGTCAACGATTTTATAAAAATCACATTTCAAACGTCAAAAATTAGAAATTGAAGACAAAAAAGTGATATAAACATAAAAATTGAGATCTTAAATATCACTAATAACGTTGACGTTAAATTTGTCAAAAAAAAATATAGGTTAGGTTTTATTAAAAATTTTCTAATTTAAATTTAACGTTTTAAAATATCAAAATTGAAGTCTTAAACGTCAAAGATTATCAAAAATGACATTTTAAGCCCCAATCATAACCTTTAAATCATCAAAATTGACATTTCAAATGTCAAAAATGACGTTTTCGAATTAAAAATGTCATTTTAAAAATGAGATGACAGTTAAACGTCAAAAATAACACCTCAAATGTCAAAAATGACATTTTAAACGTCAACCATAACCTCTTAATTATCAAAATTAATATCAAAAAGTCAAAAATGACGTTCTAGAGTTAAAGGTAAGTTTAAAACGTCAAAAATGGCATTTTAAACATCACTCATAATCTCTAAATTATCAAAGTTGACATTTCAAACGTCAAAAATTGCGTTTTAGAGTTAAAAGTGTCATTTCAGAAATGAAAATGACTTTTAAACACCAAAAATGACAGTTCAAATGTCAAAAATGACACTTTAGACACAAAAATAACGCTTTGAATATCAAAAAATGACTTTTAAAAAATTAGAAACGTCAAAAATGACATTCTAAACATCAACCATAACCTCTAAATTATCAAAGTTGACATTTCAAACGTCAAAAATTACGTTTTAGAGTTAAAAATGTCATTTCAGAACTGAAAATGACTTTTAAACGCCAAAAATAACATTTCAAATGTCAAAAATGACACTTTAGACACAAAAATAACGCTTTAAATTAAAAATTATTTTAAAAAATTAAAAATGTCAAAAATTATATTTTAAACGTCAATCATAACCTTTAAATCATCAAAGTTGACATTTCAAAGTTTAAAAATGACGTTTTAGAGTTAAAAATTTTATTTTAAAGATAAAAATGTCAATTTAGAAATGAAAATGACTTTTAAACGTCAAAAATAACATCTCAAATGTCAAAAATGACACTTTAGGAACAAAAGTAACACTTTAAATGTCAAAAAATGACTTTGAAAAAATTAAAAACGTCAATCATAACCTCTAAATCATCAAAGTTGACACTTCAAACGTCAAAAATGATGTTTTAGAGTTAAAAATGTCATTTTAGAGATAAAAGTGACATTTAAACGTCAAAAATAACATCTCAAATGTCAAAAATGACACTTTAGAAACAAAAGTAATGTTTCAAATATCAAAGAATGACTTTCAAAAAATTAAAAACGTCAAAAATTACATTTTAAACGTTAATTATAACCTCTAAATCATCAAAGTTGACATTTCAAACTTCAAAAATGACGTTTTTATCTCTAAAATATCATTTTAAAGATAAAAATGTCATTTTAGAGATAAAAATGACATTTTAGAGATAAAAATGACATTTAAACGTCAAAAATTACATTTCAAGTGTCAAAAATGACACTTTAGAAGCAAAAGTAACGCTTTAGATATTAAAAAATGATATTTAAAAAATTAAAAACGTCAAAAATGACATTTTAAACGTCAATCATAACCTCTAAATTATCAAAGTTGACATTTCAAATGTTAGAAATTAAAACTCGAATACAAAAAAAATAACATAAACGTAAAAATTAAGATTTTATATGTTATTAATAACTTTGACGTTAAATTTATCAAAAAAATTATAGATTAGGTTCTATTAAAAATTTTCTAATTTAAATTTAACGTTTTAAAATATCAAAATTGAAGTCTTAAACGTCAAAGATTATCAAAAATGACATTTTAAACGTCAAAAATTAGAAATCGAAAACAAAAAAAGTTACATAAACGTAAAATTTAAAGGTTTAAATGTCATTGATGATGTTGACTTTAAGTTTACTAAAAAAAATTTTAGGTTAGGTTCTAATAAAAATTTGCTAGTACGAATTTGACGTTTTAAACGTCAAAATTGAAGATGTAAACGTCGATGATTATAAAAAATGACATTTTAAACGTCAAAACTAAAGATGTAAACGTCAACGATTATAAAAAATGACAGTTTAAACGTCAAAAATTAAAAATCGTAGACAAAAAAATAACATAAACGTAAAAATGAAGATTTTAAATGTTATTAATAATGTTGACGATAAATTTATTTAAAAAAATTATAGGTTAGGTTCTATTAAAAATTTGCTGGTATAAATTTGACGTTTTAAACGTCAAAATTGAAGTTTTAAACGTCAACGATCATCAAGAATGACAGTTTAAACGTCAAAAATTAGAAATTGAAAACAAAAAAAGTTACATAAACGTAAAGCTTAACGGTTTAAATGTCATTAATAATGTTGACGTTAAGCTTACTAAAAAAAATTTTAGGTTAGGTTCTAATAAAAATTTGCTAGTACGAATTTGACGTTTTAAACGTCAAAACTGAAGATGTAAACGTCGATGATCATAAAAAATGACATTTTAAACGACAAAACTAAAGATGTAAACGTCAACGATTATCAAAAATGACAGTTTAAACGTCAAAAATTAAAAATCGTAGACAAAAAAAAATAATATAAACGTAAAAATTAAGATTTTAAATGTTAGTAATAATGTTGACGATAAATTTATTTAAAAAAATTATAGGTTAGGTTCTATTAAAAATTTGCTATTACGAATTTGACGTTTTAAACGTTAAAATTGAAGTTTTAAACGTCAACGATTATCAAGAATGACAGTTTAAACGTCAAAAATTAGAAATCGAAAACAAAAAAAGTTACATAAACGTAAAACTTAAAGGTTTAAATGTCATTAATAATGTTAAGTTTACTAAAAGAATTTTAGGTTAGGTTCTAATAAAAATTTGCTAATACAAATTTGACGTTTAAAACGTCAAAATTGAAGATGTAAACGTCGATTATCATAAAAAATGACATTTTAAACGACAAAACTAAAGATGTATACGTCAACGATTATAAAAAATGACAGTTTAAACGTCAAAAATTAAAAATCGTAGACAAAAAAAAATAGCATAAACGTAAAAATTAAGATTTTAAATGTTATTAATAATGTTGACGGTAAATTTATTTAAAAAAATATAGGTTAGGTTCTATTAAAAATTTGCTGGTATAAATTTGACGTTTTAAATGTCAAAATTGAAGATGTAAACGTCGATGATCATAAAAAATGACATTTTAAACGTCAAAACTAAAGATGTAAACGTCAACGATTATAAAAAAAGGCAGTTTAAACGTCAAAAATTAGAAATCGTAGACAAAAAAGATAACATAAACGTAAAAATTAAGATTTTAAATGTTAGTAATAATGTTGACGGTAAATTTATTTAAAAAAATATAGGTTAGGTTTTATTAAAAATTTGCTAGTACAAATTTGACGTTTTAAACGTCAAAATTGAAGTTTTAAACGTCAACGATTATCAAGAATGACAGTTTAAACGTCAAAAATTAGAAATCGAAAACAAAAAAAGTTAAATAAACGTAAAACTTAACGGTTTAAATGTCATTAATAATGTTGACGTTAAGTTTACTAAAAAAATTTTAGGTTAGGTTCTAATAAAAATTTGCTAATACGAATTTGATGTTTTAAACGTCAAAACTGAAGATGTAAACGTCGATGATCATAAAAAAAGACATTTTAAACGATAAAACTAAAGATGTAAACGTCAACGATTATCAAAAATGACAGTTTAAACGTCAAAAATTAAAAATCGTAGACAAAAAAAATAACATAAACGTAAAAATGAAGATTTTAAATGTTAGTAATAATGTTGACGATAAATTTATTTAAAAAAATATAGGTTAGGTTCTATTAAAAATTTGCTGGTGTAAATTTGACGTTTTAAACGTCAAAATTGAAGTTTTAAACGTCAACGATTATAGAAAAATGACATTTTAAACGTCAAAAACTAGAATTTACGTAAACTTTATTTCTTTTTGTAGATTCAACGATCAAATCTAAGCAATTCTTTCATGGAAAAATGCTTAAGAGTTCACAGAGGTCAAGATTTAGATCAGATAAGTATCGACAGTGGCAAAAGTGATCTCGATTCCGAATACGAAATGTATAAACCTGGTCCAATTCCACATCATTTAATACTTAGCAATTGCGTTCGTGTCAATGCAACAACATCTAATAGTATTGAAAATGAAGAATTAAAATCGTCTTATCAATTTGATTTTAACGTTTCGGAAAGTTACCAGTTTGAAGAAAATCATCAAAAAAGTAATTTAAGTCAGAATCAAGGTCAATTTTTAAATGGAATTTCTCAAAATCAAAGTTGGGAAAGTTTTTATAATGAAAATCAAACTAATAATTATGATTTAAATGAACAACAAGGAAGTAATCCGTTTAGGATAGAAAATCAAACACAATTTAGAAATGAAATACCTCAACATTTAACACAAAACGTTTCATCAGATGAAAACTCGTATTATGCAAATAATACCAGCACAGAAAATATTATTAGTTATGATGAAGAAGAAGAATTACCATGTTGTGTTATTTTATAAAAATAAATTAAAAATTATAATAAATTAAAATCAAATAAGAAGTTTTTTTCTTTATTATTATTTTTTTTTCTTTTAAGGAATTTACCTCAACTTCTCCTTGATCGATAACGTAAAAATTATCTCCTTCAGCTCCTTGACTGATGATCGCCTCTCCTGGTAGACAATTAACCGGAAACATAGCGTCGAAAATGTCCGACCTTTCGTTCTCGTCTAAATGGGAGAATAGGACGTTTTTTGCGATCGCCTTGGAAAGAGCGGCCATCGTTTTGTAATCTTTCGGAACGACTTTTTTCACGTAACTGGTGGCATCTTCTTCCGTAACGGGTTCGGCGGAAATTCCACCCCTTCGTTTAACCTGCTGTTGAGCTTGAACCGGAGGCATCGGCGACAAATCGTCCGTGTCTTCCGGCGAGGCTGCTTGTTGTTTCGCATCTAACGCCTGTTCCTATACGCAAATATAAAAAGAAAACGAAAAAATTAATTAAAGAAAAAAATAGTAATTTATAAAAAATTTTAAAAAAATCCTACCGAACTTATTTATAAGAATTAGAAAATAATTTTTGTGTCGAATCAAATCTAAAACATTCTATTTTATCTTAAATTGGTTAAATTTATCCCAACTTTTCCCAAAAAAATTAAAAAAATTCCGAAAGACAACTAAAATTTTTGACGGGTAACTTAACCTAATTTTTCATAAAAATTTTAAAAAATCTCACCGAACTTATTTATAAGAGTAAAGAAACGATTTTTATCTCAAATGAAACTTAAAACATTTTATTTTATCTTAAATTGGTTAAATTTATCCCAACTTTTCCCAAAAAAATTAAAAAAATTCCGAAAGACAACTAAAATTTTTGACAGATAACTTAACCTAGTTTTTCATAAAAATTTTAAAAAATCTCACCGTACTTATTTATAAAAGTAAAGAAATTATTTTTATCTCAAATGAAAGTTAAAACATTCTATTTTATCTTAAATTGGTTAAATTTGTTCCAACTTTTCCCAAAAAAATTAAAAAAATTCCGAAAGACAACTAAAATTTTTAACAGGTAACTTAACCTAATTTTTCATAAAAATTTTAAAAAATCTCACCGAACTTATTTATAAGAGTAAAGAAACGATTTTTATCTCAAATGAAACATAAAACATTCTATTTTATCTTAAATTGGTTAAATTTATCCCAACTTTTCCCAAAAAAATTAAAAAAATTCCGAAAGACAACTAAAATTTTTGACAGGTAACTTAACCTAATTTTTCATAAAAATTTTAAAAAATCTCACCGAACTTATTTATAAGAGTAAAGAAACGATTTTTATCTCAAATGAAAGTTAAAACATTGTATTTTATCTTAAATTGGTTAAATTTATTGAAACTTTTTCCAAAAAAATTAAAAAAATTCCGAAAGACAACTAAAATTTTTGACAGGTAACTTAACCTAATTTTTCATAAAAATTTTAAAAAATCTCACCGAACTTATTTATAAGAGTAAAGAAACGATTTTTATCTCATATGAAAGTTAAAACATTCTATTTTATCTTAAATTGGTTAAATTTATCCCAACTTTCCCCAAAAAAATTAAAAAAATTCCCAAAGACAACTATAATTTTTGACAGGTAACTTAACCTAATTTTTCATAAAAATTTTAAAAAATCTCACCGAACTTATTTATAAGAGTAAAGAAACGATTTTTATCTAAAATGAAAGTTAAAACGTTCTATTTTATCTTAAATTGGTTAAATTTATCCCAACTTTTCCCAAAAAAATTAAAAAAATTCCGAAAGACAACTATAATTTTTGACAGGTAACTTAACCTAATTTTTCATAAAAATTTTAAAAAATCATACCGAACTTATTTATAAGAGTAAAGAAACGATTTTTATCTGAAATGAAAGTTAAAACATTCTATTTTATCCCAAATCGGTTAAATTTATCCCAACTTTTCCCAAAAAAATTAAAAAAATTCCCAAAGACAACTAAAATTTTTGACGGGTAACTTAACCTAATTTTTCATAAAAATTTTAAAAAATCTCACCGAACTTATTTATAAGAGTAAAGAAACGATTTTTATCTCAAATGATAGTTAAAACATTCTATTTTATCTTAAATTGGTTAAATTTATCCCAACTTTTCCCAAGAAAATTAAAAAAATTCCAAAAGACAACTATAATTTTTGACGGGTAACTTAACCTAATTTTTCATAAAAATTTTATAAATCTCACCGAACTTATTTATAAGAGTAAAGAAGCGATTTTTATCTCAAATAAAAGTTAAAACATTCTATTTTATCTTAAATTGGTTAAATTTATCCCAACTTTTCCCAAAAAAATTAAAAAAATTCCGAAAGACAACTACAACTGTTCTTTTTTATATTTTAATTGTCGTTAAATTTAATATTTAATTTATGCAGAACAAAAATTCGAATAAATTTCATTAGAAACATTAAATTCTTGAAAATATCACAAAAAATTTAAGTAAATTTGTAAAAATTCCACCAAAACTAACAAAATTTTTAATAATTTCACCAAAAACTTGCTGAATTTTTAAAAAATATACTAAAATTAAGATTAATTTCGTCAAGAATTGATTAGATTCTTAAAAATTCCACAAAAGTTAGTTAAACTGAATGTAATTTCACCAAAAATTATTAAATTTGAAGACAATTCTACTAAAAACTTATTTTTTTTAAATTCCATCCAAAGTCAATAAAATTGGTAAAAATTCCACGAAAAATTTACTATCTTCGTAAAAATTCCACCAAAGTTACCAACATTTTTGATAATTCCACCAAAAACGTACTAAATTTTTTCAATTTTCCACCAAAGCTACAAAAATGTTGAATAATTCCACCAAAAATTTACTGATTTTTAAAAAATACCACCAAAAACTTACCAAATTCATAAAAATTCTACTAAAATTACCAATATTTTTGACAATTCCACCAAAAATGATTAAAGTTAATAAAAATTCCACCAAAGTTACCAACTTTTTTAACAATTTCATCAAAAACGTACTGAATTTTATAAAAATTCCACCCAAAATTAATAAAATTGGAAAAATTTCACTAAAAACTTACTAAATTCGTAAAAATTTCATAAAAAAAACACTGAATTTTTTAAAAATTCCATCAAAAATGAATAAAATTCGCAAAAATTCCACCAATATTTTATATCATCAAAATTTTTGATAATACCACCAAAAACATACTGAATTTTTTAAAAATTCCACCAAAAATTAATACAATTTGCAAAAATTCCACCAAAAACTTACTAAATTCATAACAATTTTACCAAAAACACTGATTTTTTAAAAAATTCCATAAAAAATGAATAAAATTCACAAAAACTCCACCAGTGTTATCAAAATTTTGGCTAATTCCACCAAAAATGTATTAGATTATTTAAAACTCTATTAAAATTTACTAAATTAATAAAAAAAAATGAAAAATTTGTCACTGATTTTACTAAAACTTCATTAAATTCATAACAATTCCACCAAAGTTGTCAATATTTTTGATAATTCCACCAACATTTTAATGAATTTTTAAAAATTTTTACTAAAAATGACTAAAATTAATAAAAGAATGATCAAAAACTGCTTAGATTTTTAAAAATTCCATCAAAAATGTACTAAATTCTTTAAAATTCTAACAAAAACGTACTAAATTCATAAGAATTTTACCAAAGACACTGACTTTTTAAAAAATTCCATCAAAAATGAATAAAATTCGCAAAAATTCCACCAGTGTTATTAAAATCTTTGATAATTCCACGAAAAACATAGTGAATTTTTTAAAAATTCCACCAAAAATTAATACAATTTGTAAAAATTCCACCAAAAACTTACTAACTTCATAAGAATTTTACCAAAAACACCGATTTTTTTTAAATTCCACCAGAAATGAATAAAATTCGCAAAAATTCCACCAATGTTATCAAAATTTTTGATGATTCCACCAAAAACATACTGAATTTTTAAAAAATTCCACCAAAAACTTGCTAAATTCATAAGAATTTTACCAAAAACACTGAATTTTTTTAAAATTCCACCAAAAATGAATAAAATTCGCAAAAATTCCATCAATGTTATCAAAATTTTTGATAATTCCACCAAAAACATACTGAATTTTTTAAAAATTCCACTAAAAACTTACTAAATTCATAAGAATTTTACCAAAAACATTGAATTTTTTAAAAATTCCACCAGAAATGAATAATATTCGCAAAAATTCCACCAATTTTATCAAAATTTTTGTTAATTCCACCAAAAACATACTGAATTTTTTTAAAATTCCACCAAAAACTTACTAAATTCATAAGAATTTTACCAAAAATACTGAATTTTTTTTAAATTCCACCAAAAATGAATAAAGTTCGCAAAAATTCCACCAATGTTATCAAAACTTTTGATAATTCTAACAAAAACATACTGAATTTTTTTTAAATTTCACTAAAAACTTACTAAATACATAAGAATTTTACCAAAAACATTGAATTTTTTAAAAATTCCATCATAAATGAATAAAATTTGCAAAAATTCCACCAATGCTATTAAAATTTTTGATAATTCTAACAAAAACAGTGAATTTTTTAAAAATTCCACCAAAAACTTACTAAATTCATAAGAATTTTACCAAAAACACTTAATTTTTTTTTAAATTCCACCAGAAATGAATAAAATTCGCAAAAATTCCACCAATGTTATCAAAATTTTTGATAATTCCACCAAAAATATACTGAATTTTTTAAAAATTCCACCAAAAACTTACGAAATTCGTAAGAATTTTACCAAAAACATTGAATTTTTTAAAAATTCCACCAGAAATGAATAAAATTCGCAAAAATTCGACCAATGTTATTAAAATTTTTAATAATTCCACCAAAAACATACTGAATTTTTTTAAAATTCCATCAAAAACTTACTAAATTCATAAGAATTTTACCAAAAACATTGAATTTTTTAAAAATTCCATCAAAAATGAATAAAATTCGCAAAAATTCCACCGGTGTTATCAAAATTTTTGATAATTCCACCAAAAACATACTGAATTTTTTAAAAATTCTACCAAAAACCTACTAAATTCATAAAAATTTTATCAAAAACATCGATTTTTTTTTAAATTCCACCAAAAATGAATAAAATTCGCAAAAATTCCACCAATGTTATCAAAATTTTTGATAATTCCACCAAAAACACACTGAATTTTTTAAAAATTCCACCAAAAACTTACTAAATTCATAAGAATTTTACCAAAAACACTGAATTTTTGTAAAATTCCACCAAAAATGAATAAAATTCGCAAAAATTCCACCAAAGCTATTAAAATATTTACCAACTACACCCAAAACTTACTGAATTTTTTTTTATTTCACCAAAAACTTAGAAAAATCCTAAAAATTACACCGAAATTGTCAAAGTTTTTAAAAATTCCACCAAAAGCTTACCAAGTCATCAACGTTTTTAACAATTCCACCAAAAACTTACCAAATTTTTTAAAAATTCCACCAAAATGTTCAAATTCTTTTAAAATTCCACCAAAAATCAACCAAATTAGAAACAATTTCACTAAAAATTAACTAAAACCTTGAAAATTCCATCAAAAACTTAGTAAATTCATAAAAATTCCACCAAAGTTACTAAAATTTTTAATAATTCTTCCAAAAAATAATGAATTTTTTAAAAAATCCACCAAAAAAACTACAAAATTTGTAAAAATTCCACCAAAAATTTACCATTTTTTTTTAATTCCACCAAAAAGTTATTAAATTAGTAAAGCTTCCACCAAAGTTACCAAAATGTTGATCAATTCCACCAAAAACAACAAATTTTTTTAGAAAAATACTAAAAGCAAAACTAAATTAGTTTTATCTTAAATCGGTAAAATTTGTTTCAAATTTTCCCAAAAAGATTAAGAAAAATTTCGATAAATTACTAATAGATGGCTCTTTTGAAATACCATTAAACGTCAAATTAACTGTCATTTTTCAAACATTTTACTAGCTTTAAAAATAGTTAATTTTTGAACTATTCTTTTTTACATTTTAATTGTCGTTAAATGTCCAATTAAAATTCTCCTTTTATCACTTATTCCTTCCAACGAACGTTTATTTTAAACCTTATTTGCTTGTTATTGAAAAGCTTTGAAAGAGAAACCTTATATTGGTATTTACTTTATTCAGGTTAAAAGCCTTTTAAAGTCCATGCAGCGAATAATGCAATTGACTTGCTCGAACGAAGCCCGAAGCTTGAAGCTTTTCACTGAAAAAGCTTCCCCTTTCGAGTCGAGGTTGAGCTTTTTAGCGTTTTCTCGTAAAAGACGAGAATATTCTTAAGTATAAACAGATTACATTTCTATTTACAAACCAATTCAGACGGTAAATAATCTAGAATAAAAAGACAAGAAAAGAAACACTATACAGGGTGTTAAAATTTCCTTGTTTATTTATTTTTTCTATTTATAACTAATTCAAATGGTAATTATTCTTTATTAAAGGAACTAAAACGTTGTTTTATTATTCGTTAATTTCTTTTATTAAAATATTGAATACTACTAGTTTTATTTTTAGTTATTTTTTTTTAATTATTGTTCTTGGTGGAATTGAACAACATTTTGGTATCTTTGGCGGAAGCTTTAAGAATTTAGTAAGTTTTTGGTGGAATTAAAAAAAAAAATGGTAAATTTTTGGTGGAATTTTTACAAATTTAGTAAGTTTTTTGGTGGAATTTTAAAAAAATTCATTATTTTTGGTAGAATTATTAAAAATTTTAGTTTTTTTAGTGGAATTATAAATTTATTAAATTTTTTATGGAATTTTCAAGGTTTTAGTTAATTTTTAATGAAATTGTTTCTAATTTGATTGATTTTTGGTGGAATTTTAAAAGAATTTGGACATTTTGGTGGAATTTTTAAAAAATTTGACAAGTTTTTGGTAGAATTGTTAAAAATGTTGACAATTTCGGTGTAATTTTTAGGATTTTTGTAAGTTTTTGGTGGAATAAAAAAATTCAGTAAGTTTTGGGTGTAATTGTCAAATATTTTAATAGCTATGGCGGAATTTTTGCTAATTTTATTCATTTCTGGTGGAATTTTAAAAAAATTCAGTATTTTTGGTAAAATTCTTATGAATTTACTAAGTTTTTTTGTGGAATTTTAAAAAAATTCAGTATGTTTTTGGTGGAATTATCAAAAATTTTGATAACATTGGTGGAATTTTTGCGAATTTTATTCATTTCTGGTGAAATTTTAAAAAAATTCAGTATTTTTGGTAAAATTCTCATGAATTTAGTAAGTTTTTGGGGGAATTTTTAAAAAATTCAGTATGTTTTTGGTGGAATTATCAAAAATTTTGATAACATTGGTGGAATTTTTGCTAATTTTATTCATTTCTGGTGGAATTTTAAAAAAATTCAGTATTTTTGGTAAAATTCTTATGAATTTAGTAAGTTTTTTTGTGGAATTTTTAAAAAATTCAGTATGTTTTTGGTGGAATTATCAAAAATTTTGATAACATTGGTGGAATCTTTGCGAATTTTATTCATTTCTGGTAGAATTTTAAAAAAATTCAGTGTTTTTGGTAAAATTCTTATGAATTTAGTAAGTTTTCGGTAGAATTTTTAAAAAATTCAGTATGTTTTTGGTGGAATTATCAAAAATTTTGATAACATTGGTGGAATTTTTGCAAATTTTATTCATTTCTGGTAGAATTTTAAAAAAATTCAGTGTTTTTGGTAAAATTCTTATGAATTTAGTAAGTTTTTGGTGGAATTTTTAAAAAATTCAGTATGTTTTTGGTAGAATTATCAAAATTTTTTATAACATTGGTGGAATTTTTGCTAATTTTATTCATTTCTGGTGGAATTTTAAAAAAATTCAGTATTTTTGGTAAAATTCTTATGAATTTAGTAAGTTTTTGGTGGAATTTTTGAAAAATTCAGTATGTTTTTGGTGGAATTATCAAAAATTTTGATAACATTGGTGGAATTCTTGCGAATTTTATTCATTTCTGGTGGAATTTTAAAAAAATTCCGTATTTTTGGTAAAATTCTTATGAATTCAGTAAGTTTTTGGGGGAATTTTTAAAAAATTCAGTATGTTTTTGATGGAATTATCAAAAATTTTGATAACATTGGTGGAATTTTTGCGAATTTTATTCATTTTTGGTGGAATTTTAAAAAAATTCAGTATTTTTGGTAAAATTCTTATGAATTTAGTAAGTTTTTGGGGTAATTTTTTAAAAATTCAGTGTTTTGGTAAAATTCTCATGAATTTAGTAAGTTTTTGGGGGAATTCTTAAAAAATTCAGTATGTTTTTGGTGGAATTATCAAGAATTTTGATAACATTGGTGGAATTTTTGCGAATTTTATTCATTTCTGGTGGAATTTTAAAAAAATTCAGTATTTTTGGTAAAATTCTCATGAATTAGTAAGTTTTTGGGGGAATTCTTAAAAAATTCAGTATGTTTTTGGTGGAATTATCAAAAATTTTGATAACATTGGTGGAATTTTTGCGAATTTTATTCATTTCTGGTGGAATTTAAAAAAAAAATCAGTATTCTTGGTAAAATTCTCATGAATTAGTAAGTTTTTGGTGGAATTTTGAAAAAATTCAGTATGTTTTTGGTGGAATTATCAAAAATTTTAATAACATTGGTGGAATTTTTGCGAATTTTATTCATTTCTGGTGGAATTTTAAGAAAATTCAGTATTTTTTATGGAATTTTTTCGAATTTGGTAAGTTTTTGGTGGAATTTTTAAAAAATTCAGTATGTTTTTGGTGTAACTATCAAAAATTTTGATAACATTGATGGAATTTTTGCGAATTTTATTCATTTCTGGTGGAATTTTTAAAAAATTCAGTATTTTTGGTAAAATTCTTATGAATTCAGTAAGCTTTTGGTGGAATTTTTAAAAAATTCAGTATGTTTTTGGTGGAATTATCAAAAATTTTGATAATATTGGTGGAGTTTTTGCGAATTTTATTCATTTCTGGTGGAATTTTAAAAAAATTCAGTATGTTTTTGGTGGAATTATCAAAAATTTTGATAACATTGATGGAATTTTTGCGAATTTTATTCATTTCCGGTGGAATTTTAAAAAAATTCAGTATTTTTGGTAAAATTCTTATGAATTTAGTAAGTTTTTAGGGGAATTTTTAAAAAATTCAGTATGTTTTTGGTGGAATTATCTAAAATTTTGATAACATTGGTGGAATTTTTTCGAATTTTATTCATTTCTAGTGGAATTTTTAAAAAATTCAGTGTTTTAGTAAAATTCTTATGAATTTAGTAAGTTTTTGGTGGAATTTTTACAAATTGTATTAATATTTGGTGGAATTTTAAAAAAATTCAGTATGTTTTTGGTGGATTTATCAAAAATTTTAACAACATTGGTGGAATTTTTTCGAATTTTATTCATTTCTGGTGGAATTTTTAAAAAATTCAGTGTCTTTGGTAAAATTCTTATGAACTTAGTAAGTTTTTAGTAAAATTTTTAAGAATTTAGTACATTTTTGATGGAATTTTTAAAAATCTAAGCAATTTTTGATAAACTTTTTATAAATTTTAGTCATTTTTAGTAAAATTTTTTAAAAATCCATTAAAATTTTAGTGGAATTATCAAAAATATTGACAACTTTGGTGGAATTGTTAGGAATTTAATAAATTTTTGTTATAATTCTTCTCAATTGTGGTTATTTTTAGAAAAAATTAGGTGTTTCTGGTCGAATTGTCAAGAATTTTTAAAACTTTGGTGGAATTTTTAAGAACTTCGTAAATTTTTAATGGAATTTTTAAGAATCAAACCAATTTTTAATAAAATTTTTATCAATTTTAGTCATTTTTAGTAAATTTTTTTAAAATCCATTAAAATTTTGGTGGAATTATCAAAAATATTGACAACTTTGGTGGAATTGTTAGGAATTTAATGAAGTTTTAGTAAAATCAGTGACAAATTTTTCATTTTTTTTATTAATTTAGTAAGTTTTAATAGAATTTTAAATAAGCTAATACATTTTTGGTGGAATTATCAAAAATTTTGATAACACTGGTGGAATTTTTTTGAATTTTATTCATTTTTGATGGAATTTTTGAAAAATTCAGTGTTTTTGGTAAAATTCTTATGAATTTAGTAAGTTTTTGGTGGAATTTTTGAAAATTGTATTAATTTTTGGTGGAATTTTTAAAAAATTCAATATTTTTTTGGTGCAATTATCAAAAATTTTGATAACATTGGTAGAATATTTGCGAATTTTATTCATTTTTGATGGAATTTTAAAAAAAATCGATGTTTTTGTATGAAATTTTTACGAATTTAGTAAGTTTTTAGTAAAATTTTTCCAATTTTATTAATTTTTGGTGGATTTTGTATAAAATTCAATATGTTTTTGATGGAATTGTTAAAAAAGTTGATAACTTTGGTGGAATTTTTATTAACTTTAATCATTTTTGGTGGAATTGTTAAAAATATTGGTAATTTTAGTAGAATTTTTATGAATTTGGTAAGTTTTTGGTGGTATTTTTTAAAAATCAGTAAGTTTTTGGTGGAATTATTCAACATTTTTATAGCATTGGTGGAAAATTGAAAAAATTTAGTACGTTTTTGATGGAATTGTTAAAAAAGTTGGTTACTTTGGTGGAATTTTTATTAACTTTAATCATTTTTGGTGGAATTGTTAAAAATATTGGAAATTTTAGTAGAATTTTTATGAATTTGGTAAGCTTTTGGTGATATTTTTTAAAAATCAGTAAGTTTTTGGTGGAATTATTCAACATTTTTGTAGCTTTGGTGGAAAATTGAAAAAACTTAGTACGTTTTTGGTGGAATTGTTAAAAATGTTGGTAACTTGGTGGAATTTTTATTAACTTTAATCATTTTTGGTGGAATTGTTAAAAATATTGGAAATTTTAGTAGAACTTTTATGAATTTGGTAAGTTTTTGCTGGTATTTTTTAAAAATCAGTAAGTTTTTGGTGGAATGATTCAGCATTTTTGTAGCTTTGGTGGAAAATTGAAAAAACTTAGTACGTTTTTGGTGGAATTGTTAAAAATGTTGGTAACTTTGGTGGAATTTTTACGAATATAGTAAGTTTTGAATTTTTACCAATTTTATTGATTTTGGGAGGAATTTTTAAAAAATAAGTTTTTAGTAGAATTGTCTCCAAATTTAATAATTTTTGGTGAAATTATGTTCAATTTAACTAACTTTTGCGGAATTTTTATTATTACTTTTTTATTTTTGTGGAATTTTTAAGAATCTAATCAATTCTTGACGAAATTAATTTTAATTTTAGTATATTTTTTTAAAAATTTAGGAAGTTTTTGGTGGAATAGTTAAAAATTTTGATAGCTTTGGTGGAATTTTTGCAAATTTTATAAGTTTTTGGTGGAATTATTAAAAATTTTAGTAGCTTTGGGGGAATTATTAAAAATTTTAGTAGCTTTGGGGGAATTTTTACAAATTTAATTTTTGGTGATATTTTCAAAAATGTAATTAGTTTTTAGTGAAATTTATTCGAATTTTTGCTCTGCAATTAAATATTATTACTTATTTTCGTCTTGTTTTTTTTTTTTCTTTTCTCATTTTAATTTGGTTAAGAACCTTTTTACAAGGTTATTTATCCGCACCCACAACTCTCCGCGTTTACAAAAGGCGGGGTCACATAGCCGTAAAGAAAATAGGTCACTCGATGATCGAGTGCACGAGAGAGACTCACTATTCATTTCAAAATAAAGAGGAAAAAAAAAACTCTGCACACACCTAAAATGCTTTTATCCTGAAAGCTCTCCGTCCGTTCGTCCTTTCGGAATAAAAACGTTTTCGGATCGTTTGGTTTGAAAAGCGACTCGATTACTCCATTTCCGACGATTTACAAACAAGTTTTGCCGAGGAAACAGAGGAAACTACTTATTGACCAAACACTCAAACTTAACTACGTTCTTAACACGATTTTAACACGATTTTAATACGATTGTAATACGATTTTAAAATTTAAACGTTAGGATTTTTAAAATCAATCAAAAAAAAAAAAATTTATGAATTTATTACAAACGGTTTAAAAAGTGGAAATAAAATGTTAATTAACCTAACTTTGTATTAAGAAACGTCGCAGTTTTGTAATTTCAAAACAGTTCGAAAATAACGTTTATAAATATTCATTACGAGTCGAGTTAGAACGACAACAAGTCGCCGAGGCGGGTTAAAACGACGTTTTGCATAAATCAAGGGTGAGGTTAAATGGATTTTATAAGCTAGTCTATAATAGTCAATTTTTTTTTAAATTCATATCTAGGAAAGTAATTATTATTAAGATTTGAAATTTCTTCACGATTTAAATTGACATTTTATCTTTATTTTTACCAATTATGAACTTTCTGACTTTTAATTTTTTCCTCAAAAAAAAAAATTCTAACCTAACTTAATTTACATGTCAATTAAAATTTAATTTTTAAAAATTCATATCTCAAAAACTAATTTAATACTTGAAATTTTATAAAGGATTTTGATTGAAGTTTAATCTTTATTTTTACCAAAAATAAACTTTATAAGACTTTTAGTTTTTCTCACAGAAGAGAAAATGTAACTTAACCCTCCGGTGGGCGCGTTTGCGGCAGTTAGCCGCATCTTTTTCCCAAAATATTACTAATTGTAAGTTAACTGTGAAACCTTTAAATATCCTATTGCGGTGTAAAAGCCGCAGCGCGCCTATTTGTGCAAGTCCGATAGGCGCGCCCACGGAAGGGTTAATCTCCTTCATTTAAATTTTTTGACATTCTAAAAATTAGGCTACGTTCTAAAAGTGGGTTTATCTTTGGATTATTTTCAAACATATTTTTAGAATAATAAATAAGGCGTTAAATGAAATAGAAACTTAATTAGATTAATTAATTTTTAAGCGTAAAATTTGAATTAGACATTTTGACATTTTAAACGTCAATTTTTCAAAAACTAAACCTGTCATTTTTGACATTTTAAATGTTAACCTTTTTCTCAAACTATCTTTTTCTGACATTTTAAACGTCAATTTACTGTCATTTTTGACATTTTAAATGTTAATTTCTTTTTCTCAAACTGTAATTTTTGACATTCCAAACGTCAATTTCTTAAGAACTAAAAATGTCACTTTTGACATTTTAAATGTTAACCTTTTTCTCAAACTATCTTTTTTGACATTTTAAACGTCAATTTACTGTCATTTTTGACATTTTAAATGTCAACTTTTTTTCTCAAACTGTCATTTTAGATATTTTAATCGTCAATTTCTCAAGAATTAAAACTGTCATTTTTGACATTTTAAATGTTATTCTTTTTTCTCAAATTGTAATTTTTGACATTCCAAACGCCAATTTCTCAAGAACTAAAAATGTCACTTTTGACATTTTAAATGTTAACCTTTTTCACAAACTATCTTTTTTTGACATTTTAAACGTCAATTTACTGTCATTTTTGACATTTTAAATGTCAACTCTTTTTTCTCAAACTGTCATTTTAGATATTTTAATCGTCAATTTCTCAAGAATTAAAACTGTCATTTTTGACATTTTAAATGTTAATTTTTTTTTCCCAAACTGTAATTTTTGACATTCCAAACGTCAATTTCTCAAGAACTAAAAATGTCACTTTTGACATTTTAAATGTTAACCTTTTTCACAAACTATCTTTTTTTGACATTTTAAACGTCAATTTACTGTCATTTTTGACATTTTAAATGTCAACTCTTTTTTCTCAAACTGTCATTTTAGATATTTTAATCGTCAATTTCTCAAGAATTAAAACTGTCATTTTTGACATTTTAAATGTTAACCTTTTTCTCAAAGTATCATTTTTTGACATTTTAAACACTAATTTTTCTTTTTTCAAACTGTCATTTTTGACATTTTAAATGTTAGCCTTTTTCTCAAACTGTATTTTTTGACATTTTGAACGTCAATTTCTCAAGAACTAAAACTGTCATTTTTGACATTTTGAATGTTAACCTTTCTTTAAAACTGTCATTTTTGACATTTTAAACCTCAATTTCTCTTTTTTTCAAACTATTATTTTTGACATTTTAAATGTTAACCTTTCTTCCAAACTGTCATTTTTGACATTTTAAATGTAAACCTTTTTCACAAATTATCAATTTTTGACATTTTAAAGGTCAATTATTATTTTAAACTGTCATAACTAGAATTTTAATCTTTAAACGTCAAAACTGACATTTTGAAAAAGAATTTTAATCTGTAAACGTCAAAAGTGACATTTAAAAAATGAAAAGTGACATTTAAACGTCAAAATTGACATTTTCAAAATGGATTTAGACATTGAAACGTCAAAACTGTCATTTTAATAGAGAATTATGACCTATAAACATCAAAAGTGACACTTTAAAGACGGAAAATTACATCCAAACGTCAAAAATAACAATTTAAAGATGAAAAATGACGTTTAAACATCAAAATTTACATTTAAAAAACGAATTTAAACATTCGAACGTCAAAACTGACATTTCGAAAGAGAATTGTCATCTGTAAACGTCAAAAGTGACAGTTCAAAGATGAAAAGTGACATTTAAACGTCAAAATTTACATTTAAAAAACGAATTTAAACATTCGAACGTCAAAACCGACATTTTGGAAATGGATATAGATAATTAAACGTCAAAACTGACATTTTGAAAATAGATTTCGGTAATTAAACGTCAAAAGTGACATTTTAAAGATGAAAAGTGACATTTAAACGTCAAAACTGACATTTTGAAAAAGAATTTTAATCTATAAACGTGAAAAGTGACAGTTCAAAGATGAAAAGTGACGTTTAAACATCAAAATTTACATTTAAAAAACGAAATTAGACATTCGAACGTCAAAACTGACATTTTGAAAGAAAATTTTTATCTATAAACGTCAAAAGTGACAATTTAAAGATAAAACGTGAAGGTTAAACGTCAAAATTGACATTTAGAAACTGAATTAAGACATTTAAACGTCAAAACCGACATTTTGGAAATGGATATAGATAATTAAACGTCAAAAGTGACATTTTGAAAATGGATTTAGGTAATAAAACGTCAAAAGTGACATTTTAAAGATGAAAAGTGACATTTAAACATCAAAACTGACATTTCGAAAGAGAGTTTTGATCTGTAAACGTCAAAAGTGACACTTCAAAGATAAAAAGTGACGTTTAAACATCAAAAATTACATTTAGAAAATGGATTTAGACATTCAAACGTCAAAATTGACATTTTGAAAGAAAATATTTATCTGTAAACGTTAAAAGTGACACCTCAAAGATAAGACGTAAAGGTTAAACATCAAAATTGACATTTAGAAATTGAATTAAAACATTTAAACGTCAAAACTGTCATTTTGAAAATGAATTTAGGTAATTAAACGTCAAAAGTGACATTTTAAAGATGAAAAGTGACATTTAAACATCAAAAATTACATTTAGAAAATGGATTTAGACATTCAAACGTCAAAACTAACATTTTGAAAGAAAATATTTATCTGTAAACGTCAAAAGTGATACCTCAAAAATAAAACGTAAAGGTTAAACGTCAAAATTAACATTTAGAAACTGAATTAAGACATTTATACGTCAAAACTGACATTTTGAAAATGGATTTCGGTAATTAAACGTCAAAAGTGACATTTTAAAGATGAAAGGTGACGTTTAAATGTCAAAATTGACATTTCGAAACTAAATTTAGACAATTAAACGCCAAAACTAACATTTTCAAAGAGAATTTTGATCTGTAAACGTCCAACTTGACATTTTCAAAATGAATTTATACAATTAAACGTCAAAATTGTCATTTTAATAGAGAATTATGATCCATAAATATCAAAAGTGACACTTTAAAGATGAAAAATGACGTTTAAACGTAAAAATTGACATTTCGAAACTGAATTTAGACAATTAAACGTCAAAACTAACATTTTAGAAGACAATTTTAATCTGTAAAGATCAAAAATGACAATTTAAAAATAAAAAATTACGATTAAAAGTCAAAATTAACATTAAAAATTAAAAAATTAACATTATTTAAAAAATGATTTGACACAATTAAACTAAATTTATTAAAAAAATAACCGTTTATTTTTTTTTAATCATCAAAATTTTTAATTTTAATTAAATATACTTTTTAATTTTTAAATTTTCTTTTTAATTTAAAATTTTTTTTTAATTTTAAAATTTTCTTTTTAATTTTTAAATTTTCATTTTCAATTTTTTAAAAAATTTTCTTAAAATCACCATAAATAACCGCAAAAAATTTTTTTATTCAAAATAACATTTATATAAAAAGTGAGGTTATAACTAAAAAATAAACTCACCATGATTTATTTGATTTTTGTTCCAATTATTTATCCAACACAAAAAATAAAGGATGAAAATCCTTTTTAAAGAAAGACCTTCAAAGAAAATTCACTCAAATATAAACCGAACAAATAATAAATCCGGTTGATTTTCAAGTTTATCTTTCTTATTGAAAAGTTTTGTGTTAGTTTTCGTTTGGAAACTAAAACCCGAGACCGTTTCACTTCAACTCCTTCAGCGAGCTGAACTAAATTCACACTAAACTAGACTCTTCTCTTCTCCGCGAATTGAACGTCGTTGTCGCGGTTGAGAGCGAGAGGAGAGACAACTTTGCGGAGTCGCAGTCGGTGCAAGACTGCGCCCACGATCCAACCAAACGACTTTTGTCTCGTAAAAACTAATAACGTATAAAGTTGTTTTGGCAATAAACAAGGCCGAAAGATACATATACGCGAGATATAAATACTTTTATTTAATATTAATAGATTTATCTGATTGAAAACCGATTTAACCGGATTTATTACTAATTTTAACGTTTAAACAATTATATCTCAAACGATTTAAGGTTATTTTTAAACCTGATTTTATTATTTTGATATTATTTTAAGATATTTAAAAAAATTAGTAAAGATAAAAATTAGATAAAATGTACGAAATAGAAACGTCAAAAATGACAGGTGTTGGTATTTTTAAAACGAATTTTATTTTAAAAATTTTAGATAAAATAAAAATTAGACAAAATAAAAATTAGACAAAATGTAAATTAAACAAAATGTAAATTAGATAAAATATAAATTGGTAAAAATATAAATTAGTAAAAACGTCAAAATTAATTCTTTCAATTAAACGTCAAAAATGACAGTTAACCTCAACATTATTCAAAGAAAAATATTAATTAAAAACACACACTTAACCTTCATAATCGACACTTATCAAGTTTAAAACTAATTTGTAATCAATCACCAACCGAAATTTTACAACTTCCCGTTGTCATAATATTAATAATGGACGTATTAAAAAAAATCTTTTAATCTCAATTGGTATAATCGTAAAACATCCGGGTACAAATACCTAGAACTATTATTTCGTACTAAAGTGGGGAATTAAAGGGGGTGGTGAGAAAAGGTTAAGGTAAAATGTCACCGTCAGCGGTATCGTGTTGAGGAAAGTTAATGCCCTTAGCTGGGTCTTAGGTTCGGGTTGGAGAGATTTCCGCGGATAGCTGACACGAAAGGTTAAAGGGGAAAAATCTGCAGTGTCGCGTTTTAACGAGGTAAGAAAATTAAAAAAGGAAAAAAAGTGGGTGAGATAAGTAGGTTTATTTTAAAAATGGGGTCAAGTATTTGCAATTTGCAATAGAGTAGAGGAATTATTTAACTAAGGAAGATTTAGTAGATGGTAAAATTAAATATATTATTAAGGTTTTAATGAGATGAGGAGAATTTTAGATTAGATTTAGAATTGATGGAAGGAAAAAAATCGTGGAGAAGTCACGTAGTACGAGCGAACGAACGATGCCAAATATTCGGTCTATAAATATGTGAATATGTGGAATCGAGGAATGACTAGAATTAAAATTCGACCAGAAAAATATTCAAAATACTACAACAAAATAAAAAATCGTTTTAAATATTTAATAAATTGGTTTACTTTAAAAATTTTTATTTACTAAATAAAAAATTAGAATAAATTACGTAAATTATGAACAAAATTAAATTCAAAATGTTAAAAGTGACATTTTAAACGTCAAAAGAGAAATCCTAACCTCTTTCCTAGATGTCAAATTTGACATTTTAATCGTAAAAAGTGTCATCGAGGTTTTATTTAATAAATAACATCTTGACCGTTAAAAGATAAAACTTAAAATGTCAAAAGTCACATTTTAAACGTCAAAAGAGAAATCCTAACCTCTTTCCTAAACGTCAAATTTGACATTTTAATCGTGAAAAGTGACATTGACGTTTTATTTAATAAATGACATTTTAAATGTAAAAAGATAAAACTTAAAATGTCAAAAGTGACATTTTAAATGTCAAAAGAGAAATCCTAACCTCTTTCCTAAACGTCAAATTTGACATTTTAATCGTAAAAAGTGACATCGACGTTTTATTTAATAAATAACATTGTAAACGTCAAAAGATAACACTTAAAATGTTAAAAATGACATTTTAAACGTCAAAAGAGAAATCCTAACCTCTTTCCTAAACGTCAAATTTGACATTTTAATCGTAAAAAGTGACATCGACGTTCTATTTAATAAATAACATCTTAAACGTCAAAAGATAAAAGTTCAAAATGTCAAAAGTCACATTTCAAACGTCAAAGAATGACAACCCTGCCTTTAAAAAATGAGATATCAATGTTTCCTTTAAAAGTGACATTTCAAGTATTTATCATAGATAAAATAAGATCTGAAATGTCAAAAGAGAAATCCTAACCTAACTCTTAAATGTCAAATTTGACATTTTTAAACGTCAAAAAGAATAAACTTAATCTAAGAAAGTGACATCAAAGTTTTATTTAAAAATGACGTTTTAAATGTCAAAAGATGGAACTTAAAACGTCAAAAGTGACATTTTAAATGTCAAAAAATGATTACACCTTAAAAAAAGAGTATTTCAACATTTCCTTAAAAAATGACATTTCAAATAATAACCATAAACAAAATAAGATCTTAAACGTCAAAAGAGAAATTCTAACCTATTTTCTAAACGTCAAATTTGACATTTTAAACGTCAAAAATAATAAACCTAACCTAAAAAAGTAACTTCAACATTCTACTTAAAAATGACGTTTTAAACGTCAAAAGATGAAACTTAAAACGTCAAAAATGACATTTTAAACGTCAAAAGATGAAACTTAAAATGTCAAAAATGACATTCTAAACGTCAAAAAATGACAACTCTATCTTAAAAAAATGATATATCAAAATTTCTTTTAAAAGTGACATTTCAAATACTTACCGTAAACAAAATAAGATCTTAAACGTCAAAAGAGAAATTCTAACCTATTTTCTAAACGTCAAAAGATGGAACTTAAAACGTCAAAAGTGACATTTGAAACGTCAAAAAATGACAACTCTATCTTAAAAAGATGACATATCAACATTTCCTTTAAAAATGACATTTCAAATATTTACTGTAAATAAAATAAGTTCTTAAACGTCAAAAGAGAAATTCTAACCTATTTTATAAACGTCAAATTTGACATTTTAAACGTCAAAAATAATAAATCTAATTTAAGAGAGTGACATCAACGTTTTATTTAAAAATGACATTTTAAACGTCAAAAGAAAGAACTTAAAACGTCAAAAGTGACATTTAAAACGTCAAAAAATGACAACTCTATCTTAAAAAAATGACATATCAACATTTCTTTTAAAAATGACATTTCAAATATTTACTGTAAATAAAATAAGATCTTAAACGTCAAAAGAGAAATTCTAACCTATTTTATAAACGTCAAATTTGACATTTTAAACGTCAAAAATAATAAATCTAATTTAAGAGAGTGACATCAACGTTTTATTTAAAAAGGACATTTTAAACTTCAAAAGAAAGAACTTAAACGTCAAAAGTGACATTTTAAACGTCAAAAAATGACAACTCTAACTTAAAAGAAATGACATATCAACATTTCCTTTAAAAGTGACACTTCAAATATTTACCGTAAACAAAATAAGATCTTAAACGTCAAAAGAGAAATTCTAACCTGTTTTTTAAACGTCAAATTTGACATTTTAAACGTCAAAAATAATAAACCTAACCTAAGAAAGTGACATCAACGTTTTATTTAAAAATGACATTTAAAACATCAAAAGTGACATTTTAAACGTCAAAAAATAGAACTTAAAACGACAAAAGTGACATTTTAAACGTCAAAAAATGACAACTCCACCTTAAAAAAATGATATATCAACATTTTCTTTAAAAGTCACATTTTAAATATTTACCGTAAATAAAATAAAATCTTAAACGTCAAAAGAGAAATCCTAACCTAACTCCTAAACGTCAAATTTGACATTTTAAACGTCAAAAATAATAAACCTTAATTTAAGAAAGTGATATCAACGTTTTATTTAAAAATAACGTTTTAAACGTCAAAAGAGAGAATTTAAAAGTCAAAAGTGACATTTAAAACGTCAAATTAGAGCCGTAAACGTCAAAAGTCTACCGTTTTAAATGTCAAAAACTTGTCAAATGTCAAATTTTATTTTTAGAAACAAAACATCAACGATACAATTTTTTAAAAAATGACAATCAATAGACGTACGTGTAAAATGGGCTTTAGAACTTTTAAACCATAGTTTTTTAACCAAACTTATCTAAAATCGCCTAAATTTTTGAAAAATCTTTTTAAAAATTTTAAAGCATAAAAATTCCAATTTATATCGGATGATTTTATTTAAAAACCGTCTTCCAAATCACAAAATTAACCATTTTATAGTAGAAATTCATGAATACGTTATTATTAAAATCCTAAATTTCATTCAATTCAACAAATTTATCTCTCACTATAGACAATGATGTTAATAAACTGTCAAGAAATAGAATTACCGCGGAAATAGACTCGTGTAAGTTTAAATCACGTGGTATAACATTTTCCAAACGTGATTGTTCTACTTTTACTTCTCTTTTTCTCAATAATTTCTTCCATAATTTAACTTATTTGAATCCTCTTTAACTTTACTGAAGTTTACTAATCCTCTTTTTTTAGAAACAAAGACAACTTTAATTATGTAATTTATACGTTTAATAAAAGTAATGGTAGCGCAAAGATAATTAACCCTTTAATTAGAAACGTGTAAAAGCGTGTAAAGGGCGCCGCGACGACGTCGAACCGACGGCATTAATTTTCATCGTTCGAGGCTCGCATGCCGTTTGATTAATCGTTTATTATTGCATGCTGCCCGTTCCTCCGACGTCCCACGTTAACGACCGAACCTGCCAGAAACCGGGAAATTAACAAATTCCGTCCGTACTTACTTATGCCATTTAAATACCACCACTTCCAACCCTTTTTTTCATTTTATTTTTCCTCCCCTTTATTTTAAACAAACCCAAGCGTCTTTCAAAAACACAAATTCACTTTATTTCATTTTCCGTCTGATCAAAGTTACTAATTTTGACAAAATTTTATTTTTCAACGATCTCTAATGAAAATATTTCATTAAAATTCTTAAATAATCTTAAAATTCATTAAAAATCCTTTAATTTGAGTACAAACACGACCTATCTACGATTAAAAATAAAAAAGTTAGGTTAATTTTTTAATTTTTAAGATGGCAGTTTAAAAAAAATGAAATTTTTATTAAAAATTCTTAAAGCTTATTCAAAATCCTTTAATTTGATACCAAACATGACCATATTCGGATAAAAAATAAAAAAGTTGGGTTAGTTTAAAAAATCCAAGATGGCCGACTTCCGGTTTTTATTAAAGTTAAAAATTTGGATAACTATCTTATTTTTGATCGTAGATATAGCATGTTTGTACTCGAATTAAAAGAAATTTAATTTCCTATCGATTTTTAATAAAAATTTCGATCTGAAAATATTTCTGATTTCTTTTTTTTTAACTTCTTTATTTTTGGTCGTAGATATGGCATGTTTGTACTCAAATTAAAAGAAATTTAATTTCCTATCGATTTTTAATAAAAATTTCGTTCTAAAATTTTTCTGATTTCTTTTTTTTTGAAAATGTTGACACTTTTTGAAATTTTTAACATTTTTTTTAGAATTTTTTTTTAATTCTTTTATCGTTTCTTTAAAAATTTTGAATTCTTTTGAAAATTTTGAAGTTATTTTTTAAAAATTTGAATTTCTTTTTAAAAAATTTGACATTTTTTTGAAAAATTTGAAATTTTTTTATTAAAAATTCTTAAAATTTACTAAAAAGCCTTTAATTTGATACCAAATACGACCATATTTGGATAAAAAATAAAAAAGTTAGGTTAGTTAAAAAAATTCCAAGATGGCCGACTTCCGGTTTAGGTTAAAATTAAAAATTTGGATAACTTTTTTATTTTTAATCGTAAATATAGCATGTTTATACTTAAATTGAAGGAAATTTAATTTCCTATCGATTTTTAATAAAAATTTCGTTCAAAAATTTTTTTTGATATCTTTATTTTGAAAACTTGACACTTTGAAATTTTTAACATTTTTTTTTAGAATTTCTTTTTAATTTTTTTATCATTTCTTTAAAAATTTTGAATTTTTCTTGAAAATTTTGAAGTTATTTTTTAAAAATTTGAATTACTTTTTAAAAAATTTGACTTTTTTTTTTGAAAAATTTGACTTTTTTGAAAAATTTTAAATTTTTATTAAAAATTCTTAAATTTGATTCAAAATCCTTTAATTTGATATCAAACACGACCATATTCGGATAAAAAATAAGAAAGTTAGATTAGTATAAAAAATTCCAAGATGGCCGACTTCCGGTTTTTGTTAAAATTAAAAATTTCGATAACTTTTTTATTTTTAATCGTAGATGTATTGTGTTTGTACTCAAATTAAAGGAAATTTAATTTCCTATCGATTTTCAATAAAAATTTCGTTCCAAGTTTTTTGATTTTTCTTTTTTAGAAAATTTTGACACTGAAATTTTTAACATTTCTTTTTTAGAAATTTCTTGAAATTTATATTTTTCCATAAAGATTGTGAAAATGTTGAAAATTTATACTTTTTGTTGAAAATTTTTACTTTTCTTTTGAAAATTTTGATTTTTTTTGAAAATTATTCAATTTTTATTAAAAATTCGTAAAGTTTATTAAAAATCCTTTAATTTGATACCAAACACGACTATATTCGGATAAAAAATAAAAAAGTTAGGTTAGTTTAAAAAATTCCAAGATGGCCGACTTCCGGTTGTCATTAAAATTAAAAATTTCGATAATTTTCCATCTATTAAAGATAGATAGGTCGTGTTTGTACTCAAATTAAAGGAAATTAAATTTTCTAACGATTTTAAAAAAAAATTCGTTCTAAATTTTTTTTTAATTTCATCTTTTTGAAAATTTTAGAATTTTTTGAAATATATAACATTTTTTTTAAATTTTTTATCATTTCTTTAAAAATGTTGAAAATTTTTTGAAAATTTTAACGTTATTTTTAAAAAATTTAACTTTTTTTTTTTGAAAAATTTAACTTCTTTGAAAAATTTGACTTTTTTTTGAAAATTTTAAAATTTTTATTAAATATTCTTAAAGCTTACTAAAAATCCTTTACTTTGATACGAAACACGACTATATTCGGATAAAAAATAAAAAAGTTAGGTTAGTTTAAAAAATTTCAAGATGGCCGACTTCCGGATGTCATTAAAATTAAAAATTTCGATAACTTTCGATCTATTAAAGTTAGATAGGTCGTGTTTGTACTCAAATTAAAGGAAATTGAATTTTCTAACGATTTATGATAAAATTTTAAAGATGGCTGACTTCTGCTAATTTAAAAAATCAAAAATTTCGATAACTTTCCATCTATTAAAGTTAAATATGTCGTGTTTGTACTCAAATTAAAGGAAATTTAATTTCCTATCGATTTTTAATAAAAATTTCGTTCTAAAAGTTTTTTGATTTCTTTCTTTTGAAAATTTTAGCATTTTTTGAAATTCTTGACATTTTTTTTTAGAAGTTTTTTTAATTTTTTATCATTTCTATAAAAATATTAAAAAATTTGACGTCATATTTTAAAAATTTGACTTTTTTTTAAAAATGACTTTTTTTTGAAAAATTTGACTTTTTTGAAAAATTTAAAATTTTTATTAAAAAATTCTTAAAGTTTATTAAAAATCCTTTAATTTGATACCAAACATGACTGTATTTGAATAAAAAACAAAAAAGTTATTGCGATTTAAAAAATTTCAAGATGGCCGACTTCCGGTTGTCATTAAAATGAAAAATTTCGATAACTTTCGATTTATTAAAGTTAGATATGTCGTGTTTGTACTCAAATTAAAGGAAATTGAATTTTCTAACGATTCATGATAAAATTTTAAAGATGGTCGACTTCCGGTTGTCATTAAAATGAAAAATTTCGATAACTTTCCATCTATTAAAGTTAGATATGTCGTGTTTGTACTCAAATTAAAGGAAATTGAATTTTCTAACGATTTATGATAAAATTTTAAAGATGGCCAACATCTGGTTACTTAAAAAATCAAAAATGTTGATAACTTTCAATCTATTAATGTTAGATATGTTGTGTTTGTACTCAAATTAAAGGAAATTTAATTTCCTATCGATTTTTAATAAAAATTTCATTTTAAAATTCCACCACCTCCAACATTCAATTTTTTTCTTTTCTCCTCCCCTTTATTTTAAACAAACTCAACCCAAACGTCTTTCAAAAACCCTTCAAATACACTTCATTTCAACTTCATTTCACATTCCGTCTCATTTAATCTTATTTAAGCTCATTTACGAAACGTCAATAACGCTTATTTCAACTTCAACGACGACACGTGCATTTCAAAAGACCTTTCGAGCGTAATCGAATCACATTCGAAGAGAATTCCGTCAAAATACTGAAAAATATAACCTACATTTCAAATGGAAAATAAGATTTTTCCATTTTATTTACTTGTTTTCTATGTATTATGCAGTGTGTTGTTATGTAGAGTACAAAATGGAACGTGGGGGGTGTAAAACGGGGTTTCGAGGAAGCCTTTCTGGCAAATGGCAGACGGAAAATCGATTCTACAAATGCAACTGTGCCATTTCTAGAAGATTTTTACTTAAAATATGTATTTATTTCAAATAGATTTAAAAATGTATTTTTTTTCTTTAATGAAAGTTTTAATAAAAATCAAAAGTAAAAATAAAATGAGTTTAAAAATTACCGTACGGTAATAAAACGAGATCCAGACTTAGAAAATCCTTTGGCACCGAGTTCTATTTATAAATAACACCAACAGATGTAAAATTGGAATATTCGCAAATAAGTCGGTAAGTTACATAAAACCGAAGTCAAAAAAACAAGTACGTTTACAAATTAACTAAAAAAGATAATAAATAAAAACTTACGTGAGGCATTTTATCCAAATACAACTTTTAAAAAATACTTTTTTCCAAACAAACTTATTTAAGCACTTTAAAACACTGTATAAAACACTGTGAATGTAACTCGGTTCGTTTCTTTTTAGCTACTGACTCGAAAATACCATCCGAAAGATACGATTCTTAATTCAAATAAATTTGCTGAGTTTTGTGTTTAATTTTACATTTATTTTTGCTTCTAAATTGATATCTACGAGTTTATTAATCCTTAAATTCCAAACGTGTCTCGTTTTAAACTGATAAATACCTCTATTTTAAAGATAACATTTATTACAAACTCTTAATAAATTTTGTAATCCTTTAAGATATAAAAATAAATATTTTAAAAGGTTAATTAATATGTTTTGTACTTACTTTTATTTATTTTTAAATCTTAATACTAGATAAAACTAATTTTGATGTCTAAATATTCATTTTCGAGTATTATTTTTAAAAAATAAGTAAATTTTTAGGATTTTTCTTCAAAACATCTGTCAATTTGACGTTTATTCCGTTTATTTACTTCCAAAGAGTGAAGTCTGCATTTAACCTACCGCCATCTATTATCCAGATGATACACTTAATATTTTTATTTTGACGTTTCATCTTCCTTTATTAAATTTTCTTCTTGCAAATTTATCTCTTCATTATGAAAAAAATTAATTAAAAATCAACTAGAAAATAAAGAAAAATTTTTTTTTATATATGCAATGAAATTTAATTTGACATAAGTGAGGTTAAAAAACTTTATGTTAAAAAATTTACTTAAAAATATATTTCTCACCTTTGTTTAAGTCCAAAAACTACTAAAAATATCTTAATTGTAATACTAATTAACTAACACGAATAATTTTATGTCGTTCAAAACGGTTTTTAATGAGTAAAATTATAATAAAAGTCGGAAATAAAAAACCCGTTTAGTATTTGACAGATAAACCCAAAGTGAACTACTTTATCGACATTACTCAATTAATTATACGTCAACATTTTTTTCTTTTAAATTTTTACCAACTTTGAATTTTTTTTTAATTTTTTGGTAATACTTGAAATAAATCGGTCTTTTTTAATTAAAACTAGAATGTTTTATCTTTTATTTAAAATAAAAGTCATTTCTTAATCTTAATAAATAAAGTCTGGGAGATTTTTTAAAGTTGGAGTTTTTTAAAAAATAGGTTAGTTAACTGTCAAATATTTTTATCAACTTTGAAATTTTTTTTAAATTTTTTAGTAATATTTAGAATAAATCGGTCTTTTTTAATTAAAACTAGAATGCCGTAAGTTTCATTTAGAAAAAAAATCAAATCAAAATTTTTAAAAATGAATTTTTGGTGAATTTTTAAAATTGATCGATTTTTTAAAGTTAGGTTAGAAATGTCAAAAATTTTTCCCAACTTTGAAAATTTTTTTAATTTTTTTGACAACACTTGGAATAAAACAGTCTTTTTTAATTAAAATTAAAACGTTTTAAGTTCCATTTAGAAAAAAAATCAAATCAAAATGATTAAAAACGAATTTTTGATGAATTTTTTAAAAAATTATTTTCTAACCTAAAAAATTTTTACCAACTTTGAAAATTTTTTTAATTTTTTTGGCAACACTTGGAATAAAACGGTCTTTTTTAATTAAAATTAAAACGTTTTAAGTTTCATCTAGAAAAAAAATCAAATCAAAATGGTTAAAAACGAATTTTTGATGAATTTTTTAAAAAATTATTTTCTAACCTAAAAAATTTTTACCAACTTTGAAAATTTTTTTAATTTTTTTGGCAACACTTGGAATAAAACGGTCTTTTCTAATTAAAATTAGAATGTTTCAAGTTTCATTTAGAAAAAAAATCAAATCAAAATGGTTAAAAACGAATTTTTGATGAATTTTTTAAAAAATTATTTTCTAACCTAGAAAATTTTTACCAACTTTGAAAATTTTTTTAATTTTTTTGGCAACACTTGGAATAAAACGGTCTTTTTTAATTAAAATTAGAATGTTTTGTCTTTCATTTAAAACAAAAATTATTTCTTAATATTAATAAATAAAGTCTGGGGGATTTTTTAAAGTTTTTTAATTACTTATAATTAAATTGATTGATTTTTTTTAATCCACCCAATTAACATCCATGTATAAGAAGTTGCATACACTCAAGGGGATAACAACTTGTGAAAATTTCGCGGAAAACTTTATCGATAACCGCGCCGCTTCGCGGTCGTTTCGCGAAACCTCCGTTACCGATCGCGACCGAACGGCGTTCGCGTTCGCGCCGCCGCCGCCGAATCAGAAAAGTCATGGCTACCGAGTCAGCTGGTTTGGTCGAAATGAGTTCGGCCCCGCGATCCAAACGAAAACTCCAAAAACACCTCCGAAGCTCCGGCCAGGCGTACATTTCCCGAACGGGAAAACTCATTCCCGCCAAACAAGTACCAGGTAGGTTACAACAAACAGTTTTTACGTTTTAATAACGTTCTTTTTTCGCGTCGAGAGGGGAAAAACATTATTGGCGCGAGCGAATTGACAGTTACCCTACGTCATCGACATGACTAACTTGATTAATTTTGCGGGATTTCCTTTTCATTTTTTAACACAAAAAGAAAAAAAAAATTTTTAATCATTTTATTATTAATTAAGAATTTTTTTTAATTTTCTAGTTTTTTTTTTTATATAAACTTGAATTTGTCCTCACCGTAAATTTACCTTACTGACCTTCCAGTATGTAGGTCACTCGAATTTTTTTTTTGTATCGAGCGACAGTAAAAACGGCCTTGTTTACGGATCGCATGCACTTGTCGAAATCCCTCCCGTTTTCGATCCAAATTAATTATTTAAATCCAACAATCGATACGACAACTTTGTCTATTTTTGAGGTTATGTACAAGCTGGGATTTTTCTTTTGTCTCGAACGATTGTTTTATTTATTTATTTTTTTTTTTCAAACAAAGCGTTGCTAACCTAGATAAACGTAATTATTTTTTCTTTTGTTTTAAACAACTGTCAAATTGACAAAATTTATCCAACATAACAAAAAAAAAATAAATAAATAAACAAAGTGATAATAAAAAATTAGTCATTTTGATTAAATATTTTAAATAAATTCAATGTACGAATTAATTAATCAAAATGATCAAAAAAATTAAAATCTATTAAAAAATATGCACTTTAAACACTATTCTTATCTATTTTTATCTTGATATTTTTTAAATTTTAAACAAATAACCTTATTTAAACGATTCAATTCAACTTATATTAAAATCCAACGATTAAATTTGATTTTAATCTTTAAAATAAATGTATTATAAGGAATAAAAAGTAGTTCAGTTTTGGTTTTTTGTTTGATTTGAACTTTGGGAATGTTGATGACAAAGCGATTTGATTGTAAAATTCGTTTAAGTTTTGGTAGTTAGTAATGAATAAGGACGCGGTAGACGCGGAAAAAACGTTTGGCGATAACCAAGTTTGAGTCCCGAATCGGTCGATTACGAAAGGTTTTTCCGAGAAATGCCGCCGCAATAACACGTTTCAACGTGCCAGTTAGATACGGCCCTTATCTGACCGCAGATACAGTTTCCTTTTTATAAAAAAAGGCATGCATGCAACGCACATACACACACAAAGCGATAGATAAATAAATGTAGACACAAATGTCAAAAAAAATTTTCCAACTTTTAAAATTTTTTTAAATTTTTTGGTAATATTTAGAATAAATCGGTCTTTTTAAATAAGAACTAGAATGTATTATCTTTCATTTAAAACAAAAATCAGTTCTTAATCTCAATAAATAAAGTCTGGGGAATTTTTTAAAGTTAGCTTTTTAAAAAATTAGGTTAACTGCTAAAAAAAAATTCCAACTTTGAAAATTTTTTTAAATTTTTTGGTAATATTCAGAAGAAATCGGTATTTTTTAATTAAAACTAGAATGTTTTATCTTTCATTTAAAACAAAAATCGTTTCTTAATCTTAATAAATAAAGTCTGGGGGATTTTTTAAAGTTGGAGTTTTTTTTTTAAATAGGTTAGTTAACTGTCAAAAATTTTTATCAACTTTGAAATTTTTTTTAAATTTTTTGATAATATTTAGAATAAATCGGTCTTTTTAAATTAAAACTAGAATGTTTTTTCTTTCATTTAAAACAAAAATCATTTCTTAATGTTAATAAATAAAGCCTGGGGGATTTTTTAAAGTTGGTCAATTTTTTTTTAAGTTAGGTTATTTAACTGTCAAAAATTTTTACCAACTTTGAAATTTTTTTTTTAATTTTTTGGTAATATTTAGAATAAATCGGTCTTTTTTAATTAAAACTAGAATGTTTTGTCTTTCATTTAAAACAAAAATTATTTCTTAATCTTAATAAATAAAGTCTGGGGAATTTTTTAAAGTTAGCTTTTTAAAAAATTAGGTTAACTGCCAAAAAATTTTTACCAACTTTGAAAATTTTTTTAAATTTTTTGGTAATATTTAGAATAAATCGGTCTTTTTTAATTAAAACTAGAATGTTTTATCTTTCATTTAAAACAAAAATTATTTCTTAATCTTAATAAATAAAGTCTGGGGAATTTTTTAAAGTTAGCTTTTTAAAAAATTAGGTTAACTGCCAAAAAAATTTTACCAATTTTGAAATTTTTTTTTAATTTTTTGGTAATATTTAGAATAAATCGGTCTTTTTTAATAAAAACTAGAATGTTTTATCTTTCATTTAAAACAAAAATTATTTTTTAATCTCAAAAAATAAAGTCTGGGGGATTTTTTAAAGTTGGAGTTTTTTAAAAAATAGGTTAGTTAACTGTCAAAAATTTTTACCAACTTTGAATTTTTTTTTAATTTTTTTGGTAATATTTAGAATAAATCGGTCTTTTTTAATTAAAACTAGAATGTTTTAACTTTCATTTAAAACAAAAATCATTTCTTAATATCAATAAATAAATTCTGTGGGATTTTTTAAAGTTGATTGAATTTTTTAAAAAAGTTGGATTAGCTAACTGTCAAAAATTTTTACCAACTTTGAAAATTTTTCTAATTTTTTTGACAAATCTTGGAATAAAACGGTCTTTTTTAATTAAAACTAAAATGTTTTATCTTTCATTTAAAACAAAAATTATTTCTTAATCTCAATGAATAAAGTCTGGAGGTTAAAAAAAAACTTGGGTTAAAAATGACGTTTTAAACGTCAAAAAAGTGACGTTTAAGAAAATAAAAACCAAGCTTAAACGTTCCAAGTGAAAAACGTCAACCATAACCTCTTAAATGTCAAAAAAATGACTTTTTAAACATCAAAAATAAAATTTTAAACGTCAAAAATGAAAAATTTTAGGTTAAATAAAAATAAATAAATAACCCAACTAAAATATATTCAACCTAACCTAACAAAATCTGTTGAATTTTAATCTCGATTTAATAAATAAGTAAATTATTTTTTTAATTTGTATTTAATAACTTTACAATGATTAGTTTTTTAAATTTGTTCAATTTTTTAATCAAAATTGCTTAAAAGCGACATCTTAATCGTCGACGGCAATTTTTAAAACGTCAAAAATGACATTTCAAAATTAAATCATAACCTCTTAAACGTTCAAAATCGTTAAAATTTAGTTTTAGAACTAAAAATTGAATTTAAACGTCAGAATTGGCATTTTAAACGTCAAAAATGACATTTCAAAATCGTTAAAATTTAGTTTTAGAACTAAAAAATGAATTTAAACGTCAAAATTGGCATTTTAAACGTCAAAAATGACGTTTCAAAATAAAACCATAACCTCTTAAACGTTCAAAATCGTTAAAAGTTAGTTTTACAACTAAAAAATGAATTTAAACGTCAAAATTGGCATTTTAAACGTCAAAAATGACATTTCAAAATTAAACCATAACCTCTTAAACGTTCAGAATCGTTAAAATTTAATTTTAGAACTAAAAAATGAATTCAAACGTCAAAATTGACATTTTAAACGTCAAAAATGACATTTGAAAATTAAACCATAACCTCTTGAACGTTCGAAATCGTTAAAATTTAGTTTTAGAACTAAAAATTGAATTTAAACGTTAAAATTGGCATTTTAAACGTCAAAAGTGACATTTCAGTGTTAAAAATGAGGTTTATAATGTCAAAAGTGACATTTTGATATCAAAATTTACATTTTAAACGTCAAGAATAACCTCTTAAACGTCAAAGGTGACGTTTAAAAATCCAAATTGATATTTTAAACTGTTTTAAAATTAAACTTGATATTTTAAACTGTTTTAAAATCAAAATTGATATTTTAAACGTCAACCATAATTTCTTGAACGTCAAAACTGACATTTTAAACGTCAAAACTGACGTTTTAAGCGTCAAATTGACATTTACAACTTCAACTATAACCTTTAATACATCAACGGTGACTTTTTAAACGTCAAAAATGACGTTTCAGAATTAAAAATTACTTTTAAACGTCAAAAGGGAGGTTTTAAATATAAAAAAATGACAGTTTAAAGTTAAACCATAACCTCTTAAATGTTAAAAATCGTTAAAATTTAGTTTTAGAACTAAAAAAATTAATTTAAACGTCAAAATTAGCATTTTAAACGTCAAAAGTGACACTTCAGTGTTAGAAATGAGGTTTAAAATGTTAAAAGTGACATTTTAAACGTCAACCATAACCTCTTAAACGTCATGGATGACATTTAAAAATCAAAATTGATATTTTAAATGTCAACAGTAACTTCTTAAACTTCAAAACTGACATATTAAACATCAAAATTGATATTTTAAACGTCAAAATTGACATTTTAAACATCAAAACTGACATTTTAAAAGTCAAAAATGACACTTCAGCGTTAAAATAAGTTTTATAAAAAAAAAATAAAACATTACAAATTAATAGTAAAGTGAAATAATAAAACCATTGAAAAAAAAAGAAAAAAAAATTATGAAACAAAACCGCATATACAGTACATTTATGTATTACGTATGTACGATTTTGCTGCGCGTCAAATGGCCTAAAGCAAAAGCAGCTGATGACGAAAGTCGTGCTTCTACACGTCAACACGTGAGCAAACTGAAGGACGACACCATTCTTTCCATTTATTTATTTATTTTTATTTTTTTTTTTCATCCTTCTTTTATTTAATTCATTTCACCTTTACTTTAAATTGTTAACATCTCATCATTATAAAATTAACTTAAATTATAAAAAAAACAGCTTAGAATTTTTCGATGCGTCAGTCGTTAAAAGGTCGTATACCTGAAATATTATTCCGGTATGATTGGCTTTGTGCGTATTTTCATTGTTAACGTTCAAGTTATTTTTTGGGGACTTATCGATTCCAAGCCAAAAATAACTCAAATACCCACAAAAAAAGAATAAAATTGAGTAGTAATAAAAAGTAAGAGGGAAAAAAATACGTTAACTCAATTGATCATTACGATTATTAATTCATTCGGACGGAATTACAATGGAATTACGAAAATTACCGACTGATGTAATGAATATGAACGATCAAAATGTAAATATAAGGAAAACAAAGACTCCCAAAAAAAGAAAGAAAAGAAAAAATGTGGGTTAAGGTCGTTGATATAAAAAAAATGTATCGATAAGATCTTATTTTTTTGAGTGAAACATTTTCGATTAATTCGAACAAAGTGAATTTTTTCATTTATAAAAGTGGAATTTTAATCAATTAATTTTAACCAAATTATTTTTGTAATTAATCAATAGATGACGAAATTTTTTTATCAATTAAGTCTAAATTTTTTAAGGTTAGATTTTAAAAATGTTGACGTTTCTAAACGTCAAAAGTCAACTTAAATTTTTTTAAGGTTAAGTAAAAAAATTTTACGTTTCTAAATGTCAAAAATGGCATTTCTTAAAAAATTATTTTTTACCCAAAAAATAATTTTTTATCCAAAAAATAATTTTTTATCCAAAAAATAATTTTACTAAAAATATAATAACTAGTTTTCTTTTAAATCAACCTTAATTTTAAGGTTATGTAAAAAAATTGACGTTTCTAAATGTCAAAGATGACGTTTCTTAAAAAATTAAGTTTTAACCCTGGAAAATAATTTTATCAAAAAAGATAACTAATTTTCTATAAATTCAATCTCAATTTTTTAAGGTGAGGTAAAAAATTTGACAGTTCCAAGCGTGAAAAATGACGTTTATTTTAAAAATTAATTTTTAACCCTAAAAAATGACTTTAGTAAGAAAAATGAACTAACTCGTTAAAGTTAACCACAATTTTTTTAAGGTTATGTAAAAAATTTGACAGTTCTAAATGTCAAAACTGACGTTTCTTTAAAAAATTAATTTTTTTACCCTAAAAAAATAATTTGATTAAAAAAATGAACTAATTCTTTCAAGTTAACCTTATTTTTTAAGGTTAAGTTAAAAATTTGACGGTTCTAAATGTCAAAAACGACGTTTCTTAAAAAATTAAGTTTTAACCAAGCAAAATAATTTTATCAAAATAGATAACTACTTTTTTTATGAAATTAACCTCAAATTTTTCAAGGTTTACTAAAAACTTTGATATTTCTAAATGTCAAAAATGACGTTTCTTCAAAAATTATCTTTTTTACTCTGAAAAATAATTTGACTAAAAAATGAACTAATTCTTTCAAGTTAACCTCAATTTTTTTAAGGTTAGGTAAAAAATTTGACATTTCGAAATGTCAAAAATGTCGCTTCTTGAAAAATTAAGTTTTAACGCCAAAAAATAATTTTATTAAAAAAGATAACTACTTCTTTATGAAGTTAACTTCAAAATTTGCAAGGTTTAGTAAAAAAAATTGACATTTCTAAATGTCAAAAATGACATTTCTTTAAAAAATTAATTTTTTTACCCTAAAAAAATAATTTGATTAAAAAAATTAATTAATTCTTTCAACTTAATCTAAATTTTTTTAAGGTTAAATAAAAAATTTAACGTTTCTAAATGTCAAAAATGGCGTTTCTTAAAAACTTAAGTTTTAATCCCGAAAAATAATTTTATCAACAAAGATAACTACTTTTTATAAAGTTAACCTCAAATTTTTCAAAGTTTAGTAAAAAATTTGACGTTTGGAAACGTCAAAAATGACGTTTCTTTAAAAATTAATTCTTAACCTTAAAAAATAATTTTATGAAAAAAGATGAACGAATTTTTTAAAGTTAACCTCAATTTTTTTTAAGGTTAAGTAAAAAATTTGACGTTTCTAAATGTCAAAAATGACGTTTCTTAAAAAATTAAGTTTTAACCTCGAAAAATGATTTTACGAAAAAAAGATAACTACTTTTTTATGAAGTTAATTTCAAATTTTTCAAAACTTAGTAAAAAAAATTTGACATTTCTAAACATCAAAAATGACAGTTCTCTAAAAATAATTTTTTTTAACCCTAAAATATAATTTGACTAAAAAAATTAACTAATTCTTTCAACTTAACCTCAATCTTTTTAAGGTTAAATAAAAAATTTGACGTTTCTAAATGTCAAAAATGACATTTCTTTAGAAATTAATTTCTTAACCTTAAAAAATAATTTTACTAAGAAAAATAAACGAATGTTTTTAAGTTAGCCTCAATTTTTTTAAGGTTAAGTAAAAAATTTGACGTTTCTAAATGTCAAAAATGTCGTTTCTTCAAAAATTAAGTTTTAACCCCAGAAAATAATTTTATGAACAAAGATAACTACCTTTTTATGAAGTTAACCTTAAATTTTTCAAAGTTTAGTAAAAAATTTGACATTTTTAAATGTCAAAAATGACGTTTCTTAAAAAATTAAGTTTTAACCCCGGAAAATAATTTTATGAACAAAGATAACTACTTTTTTTATGAAGTTAACCTCAAATTTTTCAAGGTTTAGCAAAAAATTTGACATTTCTAAATGTCAAAAATGACATTTCTTTAGAACTTAATTTCTTAACCTTAAAAAATAATTTTATTAAGAAAAATAAACGAATTTTTTTAAAGTTAGCCTCAATTTTTTTTAAGGTTAAGTACAAAATTTGATATTTCTAAATGTCAAAAATGACGTTTCTTCAAAAATTAAGTTTTAACCCCGGAAAGTAATTTTATCAAAAAAGATAGTTACTTTTTTATGAAGTTAACCTTAAATTTTTTAAGGTTTAGTAAAAAAAATTTGACATTTTTAAATGTCAAAAATGACGTCTCTTCAAAAATTAAGTTTTAACCTCGAAAAGTAGTTTTATCAAAAAGGATAACTACTTTTTTTATGAAACTAACCTCAAATTTTTTAAGGTTTAGTAAAAAATTTCACATTTCTAAATGTCAAAAATGACGTTTTTTAAAAATTAGTTCTTAACCTTAAAAAATAATTTGACTAAAAAACTGAACTAATTTTTTCAAGTTCACCTCAATTTTTTTAAGGTTAAGTTAAAAATTTGACGTTTGTAAATGTCAAAAAATGACGTTTCTTTAAAAATTAATTTTTAACCATAAAAAAAATGTTACTAAGAAACATGAACTAATTTTTTAAACGTAACCTCTATTTTTTTAAGCTTAAGCAAAAACTTTGACATTTCTAAACGTCAAAAATGACATTTCTTTAAAAATTAATTTTTCAATTCTAAAAAATCATTTTACTAAAAAAATAACTAGTTTTCTTTTAAGTTAACCTCAAATTTGTTTAAGATTAAGTAAAGAATTTGACGTTTTTAAACGTCAAAAATGACATTTCTTCGAAAATTAACTTTTAACATTATAATTAAATAAAAATAATTTCACTAACAGAACTAATTTTTTTTTAAGTCAATCTCAATTATTTTAAGGTTAAGTAAAAAAAAAATTGACATTTTTAAACGTCAAAAATGACATTTCTTCGACAATTAATTTTTAATCATAAAAAATAATTTTACTACAAAAATTGAACTAATTTTTTTAAATTAACCTGAATTTTTTTTAAGGTTATGTGAAAAAATTTGACATTTCCAAACGTCAAAAATGACGTGTCTTTAAAAATTAATTTTTAACCAAACGTTAAAAATGACGTTTCTTTAAAAATTAATTTTTAACCCTACAAAATAATTTAACTAAAAAAATGTACTAATTCTTTCAACTTAACCTCAATTTTTTTAAGGTTAAATAAAAAATTTGACGTTTCTAAATGTCAAAAATGACATTTCTTTAGAAATTAATTCTTAACCTTAAAAAATAATTTTAGTAAGAAAAATAAACGAATTTTTTAAACTTAACCTCAAATTTTTTTAAGGTTAAGTTAAAAAATTTGACGTTTTTAAACGTCAAAAATGATTTTTTTCTAAAATTAATTAAAAAAAATAAAATTTTTAATTTTAAAAAATATTTTTAAAATAAATTCTTTCATTTATCGATTTTTTATTGATTTTTATTTATTTTATTATCATTATTTATTTATTTATTTTATTATCATTATTTATTTATTTATTTTATTTTATTTTATTTTTTTTTTCAGAAGAATTATGTCAATGTCCACAAAAATGCGACGAAAGAATACCAAAGGAAGCCAGAGAAAGACTGTTCAATCATTTCTACAACTTGGGCGACGCCGACAAACAAAATACATTCCTTAGACAACACATGGATATTAAAACTAGAACTATTTCGGAAATTCTACCCCCATTTCCGTCCTCTACCGGTCCGACAGGAAGAGGACCTCGCAGGATAACCTGCAAGTACTTAATACCACTTCTACCCGGAGAAGAAACGACAGACGTCTGTCAAAAAGCCTTCGTCAGTGCCTTCGTAATAACAACAAAACGAGTCCGATTACAAAGAGAAAAACTCATCAGCAGCATGGGATTAAATAAATACAGTTCGACGAAGACCATAAAGAACATCAACAATAACGTTTTAACTTTCGACCCGCATTCAAATTCGGATAGTTCATCGAACGAAAGTCGATTTAATATAACGTTTAAAGAAGAATTGGAAAAGTTTAGTAAAAAAGGAGACGATCCTTTCGTACCTTTCGGTCTAATCGTTCCGGATAGCGTTACGATAACTCCGGTTATACCTGCGATTAACCACGATAGAGATATAGCGATCGTTAATAATTTCTTCTCGAACCAATTGTGGAAACCCGAGTACCTCAAATCGTATTCATGAGGAGTTAAACGCCAATAAATCTTAAAAACATAATAAAAATTTTAAAAAAATTTAAATGATTTTTCAAGGCGCGCACCTCACCGATGTTTGTCAGTACTTATTAGATTAATTTATTGTATTTTTTATTATTATTATTATTCGATTTTATAGTATAAATAGTTCGAAAAAATCGGACCAAAAAAGAACCCGAAAAAAAATTCAATTTTCTGGAATTACAATTTTCATAACATTCCGGAATAAATAATTTTTTTTATTCGCGTTTTTAATTTTCTTTTTTTACCATTTAACGTGCAAGTGCAAGATTTTTACCTTATAATATAATATACGTATTGTTATTTATATTTGTACGTCTCTATATAGTCTATTATTATTATTATTATTACTAAAGAAAGAGTATATTGTATGTTTTTAAGTGAAAAAAAGTGATCAAATTTTTTTTCTTTTTTTTTTAATAAAAAATTTTTAAAGAAAAAATAATTTTTTTAAATTCAACATAACCTCAAATTATTTCTTTAAAAAAACATCCGTATAACTTTAAATTTTAATTAAAATTAAGTTCTAAACTAAAAAGAAACGTTATTTCTTACGTATATTAAAAAAATGGTAACTTTTTATGTCAATTGGGGTCTTTAAAATGTAAAAAATGACATCTTAAAAGTAAAAAAATGACGTTTTAGAGTTAGAAATTGCTATTAAACGTCAAAAATGACATTTTAAATGTCAACCATAAACCTTTTACTAATAAAAAATAACATGTCAAACGTCAAAAATGACGTTTTAGAGTTAAAGATAAGTTTAAAACGTCAAAAATAACCTCTAAAACGTCAAAAATGACATTTTAAATGTCAACCATGACTTCTTAATTCCTAAAATTAACATCAAGACGTTAAAAATGACATTCTACAATAAAAGATAAGTTTAAAACGTCAAAAATGTCGTTTTAAACGTCAACCATAACCTCTAAATTATCAAAGTTGACATTTCAAACGTCATTTTTGACGTTTGAAAGTTAAAGATAAGTTTAAAACGTCAAAAGTAACCTCTAAAACGTCAATAATGACAGTTCAAATGTCAACCATAACCTCTTAATTAGCAAAATTACACAAAGACGTCAAAAATGGCGTTCTAGATTTAAAGATAAGATTGAAACGTCAACCATAACCTTTTAATAATCGAAATTACCATATTAAACGTCAAAATTGACGTTTTAAAGCTAAAAATAAATTTAAAACGCCAAAATCAACTTATTTAGCGTCAAAAATGACATTTTAAATGTCAACCATAACCTACCAATTATCAAAATTAACTCCAAGACAACAAAAATAACGTTCTAGAGTTAAAGACAACTTTGAAACGTTAAAAATGACATTTTAAATGTCAACCATAACCTCTTAATCATCAACATTAAAATGTCAAACGCCAAAAATGACGTTTTAGAGCTAAAAATAAATTTAAAACGTTAAAAGTAACCACTTAAACGTCAAAAATGACATTTAAAATGTCAACCATAACTTCTCAATTATGAAAATTAACACCAAGACGTCAAAAATGACGGTTTGGAGTTAAAAATAAGTTTGAAAAGTCAAAAATTATACTTTAAATGCCAGTCACAACCTCTCAAATATCAAAATTAACACCAAGACGTTAAAAATAACCTCTTAAACATCAAATATGACATTTTAAATGTCAACCATAACCTCCTAATTATTAAAATTAATATCAAGACGTCAAAAGTGACGTTTTAGAACTAAAGATAAGTTTAAAACGTCAAAAATAACATTTTAAACGTCAATCATGACCTCTAAATTATCAAAAATGACATTTTAAAGCTAAAAATAAATTTAAAACGTCAAAAATAACATTTTAAACGTCAATCATAACCTCTAAATTATTAAAAATGACATTTTAAAGCTAAAAATAAATTTAAAACGTCAAAAATAACATTTTAAACGTCAAAAATGACGTTTTAGAGTTAAAAATGTCATTTTAGAAATGAAAATGACTTTTAAATGTCAAAATTAACACTTGAATTATCAAAAATGACATTTTAAAGTTAAAAATGACACTTTAGACACAAAAGTAATACTTCAAATATCAAAAAATTACTTTTAAAAAATTTAAAACGTCAAAAATAACATTTTAAACGTCAATCATAATCTCTAAATTATTAAAGTTGACATTTCAAATGTCAAAAATGACGTTCTAGAGTTAAAAATGTCATTTTAGAAACGAAAATTACTTTTAAACGTCAAAAATAATATCTCAAGTGTCAAAAATGATACTTTAGATACAAAAGTTACACTTAAAATATCAAAAAATAACTTTTAAAAAATTAAAAATGACATTTAAAACGTCAATCCTAACCTCTAAATCATCAAAATTGACATTTCAAACGTCAAAAATGACGTTTTAGAATTAAAAATGTCATTTTAAAGATAAAAATGTTAATTTAGAAATAAAAATGACATTTAAACGATGAAAATGACATCTCAAATGTCAAAAATGATACTTTAGAAACAAAAGTAACACTTCGAATGTCAAAAAATGATTTTTAAAAAATTAAAAATGTCAAAAATGATATTTTAAACGTCAACTATAACCTTTAAATTATCAAACTTGACATTTCAAACGTCAAAAATGACGATTTAAAGTTAAAAATTACATTTTAGAGATAAAAATGTCATTTTAGAGATAAAAAAAAGTCATTTTAAAGATAAAAATAACTTAAATGTCAAAAATAACATCTCAAACGTCAAAAATGACATTTTAAACGTCTATCATAACCTCTAAATTATCAAAGTTGACATTCAAACATCAAAAATGACATTTTAGAGATAAAAATGACATTTAAACGTCGAAAATAACATTTCAAATGTCAAAAATTATGCTTTAAAAATAAAAGTAACCCTTGAAATATCAAAAAATGACTTTTAAAAAATTTTAATTGTTAAAAATGACATGTTAAACGTCAATCATAACCTCTAAATTATCAAAGCTGACATTTCAAACATTTTAGAGATAAAAATGTCATTTTAAAGATATGTAAACGTCAAAAATAACATTTTAAATGTCAAAAATCACGTTTAATACGTAAATTTCCCAAGAGATGGCGCGTCCTGTATCTGTCATTTCATTCATTATCGAGCAAAAGCGAATTTTCATTCATAAATTCATAAATTGACACATGAAAGGTTTTCCAACATCTATCGGGAGATTAATTCGCGATCTTCTAACAGATGGCGGTATATTTTAAAATGTCAAAGTATTAAAATTAAATTCAATTTTAATTGTTGTTAATAAAATGACAAAATGAAAAACTACGCCATCTATTAGAAAATTTCAATATAAACTTACTAGATTATAAAAAAAATTACTAAAATGTCAAATTTAATTCATAACCTTAAAATCAAATTTATTTTTTAAATTTTAATATATTTTTGCTTTAATTTTATTTTTTTATTAAATTTTTTTAATTATTTAATAAATTTTTTTAAAAATTTTTATCTAAATTTTCATAAAAAATACTCTAAACCTCTAAAATAAAATAAACCATCATCTAAACTAGGTCAAATCAAATCTTCCTCTATTCTCTGAACTCACCACCGAAAGGGTCAGCGTCATCTTTCCGGTAAATGACGTCGAAGCCGTGGCGACGAAAATTTTCCGAACGAATTCAAACGCAAAACGGAAACGAAACGGGACGGAAAAACGTTTTCCCGGGTTTCTATTTTTGAATAAAGCGACGATACGCGACCTCCGACACGAAACGCGAACTGAACCCCAAACGAAAGAGCGTCGCGACGCCGCCGCCACCGACAACGACCCGGAGAGAAATCTCGCACCGTCGCCGTGACGTCAATAAACCCACCACCACCCTTTCTACCGGGGACGCCCTTTATATAATATCGATGTTTTCCACCCAACAAGTATTTTTCACGGTCTCTCATTCAACCCTCAATATTACTATTTATTCCATTTATAATTTTCCAAAACCATAAAAAAAAATAAATTTTTCATATTAAAATTTAAAATATTAAAATTTAAAATATTAAAAAAAAATAATAAAAATATTAAAAAATAATAATAATAAAAATATAATAAAAATCTTTAAAATAATTAAAAAATATCTTTTGACGTTTAAAAATTTTTTAGGTTATATTCCAACTGACACTTAAATATTAATTAACCTAAATGTCAAAAATTGACATTTAATTGTCAGTTATTAAATTATTAAATTTATTAAAAAAAAATAAATAAATAATAAAAAATAAAATAAAATATTAAATATAAATTTAAAATTAACATTAAAAAAATTTAAATACCTACTCAAAATTATTAAAAAAAAAACTAACCTCAAAATTTTTCATTTTCCTTAAAATTTTTTTTTTTCAAACCCAAAGCATTTAAATTTTTATTTAACCTCACCTAATTTCAACACATTAACACCTCCTTTCGATTAATTCACGTCAAAACACTTAAAAATAGATCGACTAAACACTCGAAAAATGTCAACCTAACCTAAAAAAAAATCTCCCCCAAAAAAAATTTTCAACTTACCCTTTCTAATTTTTGAAAGTATTCCCGCAAGAAAGAAATGGGATTGTCCGGTCTGTTAACGCACAATTGAACGATACAATCTTTCAGGATCTGTTGGATGTTGTGCGTTTGAACGTAGGCCTCGCATTCCCTCAATGCTTGTTCGTCGTCCATATTACTGGCCATAATTTCACACGTACGCGCTCACAAAGTCTGATATTCGCGATTCTCCTAATACAACCCAAACCGCGTCGCGAGTCGTTTTCTTTAAATAAACTTTAACGCATTTAAGATACGCGATTAACACGGCACTTGGAAAACATCAATTGACGTTTGATTCGTCTTATTTACTGAATGTCGGTAAAACAGGTTACTTTATTTTGACATATTTAAAAATTAATTTTATTTATTTATTTATTTCTAATTATTATTAATTTTAATATATTTATTATAATATATATATTAATTGCTATAAGTTGTAATTTTAATTAAATAAAATGATTTTTTAATAAATATAAATAAAATATTCAAGGAGATATTTTAATACCAACATTAAAAAAATTTAGTGAGATATCTGTCAAATCAAAAGTCATTTAAAGCGGGAAAGTAAATGTAGACTTTGAGGTTATTTTAAATAAAAATGAAGAAATTTACTTCTAAAACTAAAGATAAAGTAAGTACTTACCTTAAATTAAACCTAAATAATAAATCTTTTTTAATTAATAGGTTAATAAAGTAAAAGAAAACCAAAAAATCTCAAATTTTTTTAAAAAACAACCTAAAAATGCCTCAAACACCTCAAATACTCATACGATAGTTATAGAATGTGATGAAGATGTGATACCGGTAACTCCGGATGCAAAAAGTATTAAAACTAAACCTATATTAACTTCTTTAAATCAATCGGAAGAAATAAATGGTGTTAAAAGGAAAATTTCACCGAGTAATTTAAGTTCGGAACAAAAAATAAAGAGAAAAAATGAAAATGTTGATCCGAATACATACAATGGGAATAAAACTCCTGAAAAATCACCAAAAAATGGAAAATTATGGGGTAAAAAATCATCTCCGCAAAAATCACGTTCACCGAAAAAGAAATTATTCGAATCGTCTCCCGATGTGAATGAATTTAAAGTCGAAGTTATTGATAAATTTGTTAAAATAACTCCGAGTAAGTGTAGTCGTAATGTGATAAAAGTTACACCGGAAAAAAAAAGCGGTTCGAAACAAAATTCTATTTTGAATTATATTTCACCTTCGTTATCATCTCGGTAGGTATTTTAATTCTATATTAGTTATTTTTAATGATAATTTGAGTATTTTTAATGATAATTTGAGTATTTTTAATCATAATTTGAGTATTTTTAAAGCTAATTTGTATATTTTTAATGATAATTTGAGTATTTTTAATAATTTGAATATTTTTAATAATAATTTGAATATTTTTAATGATAATTTGAGTATTTTTAATAATTTGAATATTTTAAATGCTAATTTGAGTATTTTTATGTCTAGAATGCAAAGCGAATTAGAAAAAACTCCGGTTAAAACACCGATTAAAGAAGATTTTCCTTCAACTTCACGAATTAAAGTTAAATTACAGTTTGAAGAGTTAAAAAGTGATAAGAAAATTATTCCGGAAGATGAAATAAATGGATTTATGGATGATTTCGGGGAGTTTTGGGATATCGATGATGATTTTGAGACTTATTCGTTAGATTTAAATAAGCCACAACATTGTATTATTGTTAATTATGAAAGATTAGACAGAAATAAAGTGGAAATTGTGGTTAAATCTACTAAAAACGGTGAGAAAGCTAAATGCCGATTGGAAGGCTTTTGGTGAGTTAAATTTTTAGGTTAGGTTTTTAATTTTATTTAAAAATACACTTTTAATGTTGTTTTTAGGATTAATACAAAATTAGAAATCGGCTCAAAGATTTATTTAAACGCAACTAAAGATGATCAAAATTGGAAAATAACAAATTCCGAGGGATTATTAGTGTACGAACCTGATTTATTAATAACTAGCACTTCAGTTGTAGGTTTGTATTTTATATTCGATATATTTAATTTTTTGACTATTTAATTAACTTATTTAGAAAAAAAAAACTTAATTTTAGTCCATTTTATTTATAAAAATAATCATTAAATATCAATGAAGTCAAACTGTCAACCGAAATGTTTAGTGGCGCCATCTAATGATTTTTCATTGAATTTTTTCTATAAAAGTAAATTCAATTTATCTTAAAAATCTATTTTTTAATTTATTTTTAATTGATATATTCTTCTTGATTATTTAATTAATTTATTTACTAAAAACTGTATCTTAATTCGTCTTATTTATAAAAATAATTAAAAATCAAAGATAATGATAAGTAGCGCCATCTAGTAGATTTTCAATGAACTTTATTCTTATAAAATTAATTTCAATTTATCTTAAAAATCTATTTTTAAATTTACTTTTTATTAATATATTCTTTTTCTTGACTCTTAAATTAACTTATTTAGAAAAAATTGTATTTTAATTCGATAAATTTTCGACGAAATTAAATGGTACATAGAGAAATCAAAAATTTTGAGGTTAGAAACTGTCAAATTGAGATTTGTAAACAACTTTTTTTAATTTCAAATTAATATTAAAACTATTAACTAATTTTGTATGTTTTTTAGGTGCTTTATTTTGTAAAAGACGGAGTGTCTTTAAAAATCGTTTTTATGGATTCGAACCGGAAAATAAAATGATGATCGTTGGAACTTTAGTTCATACTTTATTAGAAAACGCTTTGAAATCTAAAGCGGAGACTTTACAAGAGGTTGAAATGATTTTAAAAGGTTTATTAACCACAAAAGATATGGTAATTAATTAATTTAGTTATTTAAACTAACATTAATATTTAAAAATTTTTTTTAATCATTAAAATTTATTTAAATTTGTAGAATCGAATGCTTTATAATACTTCATTAAATCTAAACGAGATTAAAGAAGACATAAAAACTTACCTCCCTCGAATAGTAGAATTTATTCAAAATTACATCATAAATAAAGGAAATAAATCAAAAAAGGTAACATAACCTCACTTTTTTTTCCTTAATTTTACTCTTTTTTAACAAATATATGATTTTTAATCATTTATTTTTCCAGAACGATAACTGGATTGGTCATATTGATTCAATTCAAGATATCGAAGAAACTATTTGGTGTCCGGAATTAGGAATGAAAGGAAACGTTGATGTAACTTTACAAGTCGGATCAAAAATAATGCCGTTAGAGTTAAAAACTGGACGGGCAACCGTTTCGTTAGAACATAGAGGTCAAGTGATGATTTATATAATGATGATGTTAAAATTAGGATATTCGGTGTCTTCGGGATTGTTGTTTTATTTAAAAGAAGGGATTTTAAAAGAGGTTCCGTTTAATGAACATGAAAGACGGGATTTAATGTTACTTAGAAACGAATTGGGGTATTTTTTAAGGAGGAAATGTGAGGTGAAAAAAACTAATGATGGGGAAAAATTAGAAATGATGGAGTTACCGGAACCGATTCATCATCATAGTGCTTGTGAAAAATGTCCGTATAATGTTATTTGTTGTTCTTATTTAAGGTAAATATATTTTTTCTTTCTTATTTATTTATTTATTTCTTTTTGTTTGTTTATTTTTGAGGTTTTATAATGAAATCCATTGATAAAACTTCAATTTTGTAATTTTTAGATATGAAAAATATGATTTATCCTCAAATAAAAATTTATACCAAGTTAGTAAAAACGTTTTGAGTCATTTAAACGATAATCATATTGATTATTTTGTACATTGGACGAATTTATTGGATTTGGAGAGTTCACAAAGTGTCGGTAAAGATATAAGTAGTATTTATACCATTCCTCCGGAAGAAAGGTTTGTTTATTCTTTTTTCCTATTTTTTTAATAAATATTATTTTTATTGGAAATGTTTTTTGTTTTAAATTAAACTTAAAAGATTCTATTTTTAATTAAAAATGTTAAATTTTTCCTAATTATTACCAAAAAATTTAAAAAAGTTCCTAAAGTTAGTAAAAATTTTTGACAGTTCTAACCTAACTTTTTTAAAAATTCAATCAACTTTAAAAAAATCCCACATGGTTTATTTATTGAGATTAAGAAATGATTTTTATTTTAAATGAAAGATAAAATATTCTAGTTTTAGTTAAAAAAGACCGATTTATTCTAATTATTACCAAAAAATTAAAAAAAAATTTCAAAGTTAGTAAAAATTTTTGACAGTTAACTAACCCAACTTTTTTAAAAAATTTCATAAACTTTAAAAAATCATACAGACTTTATTTATTGAGATTAAGAAATGATTTTTGTTTTAAATGAAAGATAAAATATTCTAGTTTTAGTTAAAAAAGACTGATTTATTCTAAATATTACCAAAAAATTTAAAAAAAATTTCAAAGTTAGTAAAAATTTTTGACAGGTAACTAACCAAACTTTTTAAAAAAAATTTGACCATTTTTAAAAAATCCCCCAGACTTTATTTATTGAGATTAAGAAATGATTTTTGTTTTAAATGAAAGATAAAACATTCTAGTTTTAATTTAAAGAGACTGATTTATTCTAAATCTTACAAAAAAATTAAAAAAAATTTCAAAGTTAGTAAAAATTTTTGACAGTTAACTAACCCAACTTTTTTAAAAAATTCAATCAACTTTAAAAAATCCCCCAGACTTTATTTATTAAGATTAAGAAATGATTTTTATTTTAAATGAACCTTAAAACATTCTAGATTTAATTAAAAAAGACTGATTTATTCTAAATATTACCAAAAAATTAAAAAAAAATTTCAAAGTTGGTAAAAATTTTTGACAGTTAACTAACCTATTTTTTAAAAAAAAACTCCAACTTTAAAAAATCCTCCCGACTTTATTTATTAACATTAAGAAATGATTTTTGTTTTAAATGAAAGATAAAATATTCTAGTTTTAATTAAAAAAGACCGATTTATTCTAAATATTACCAAAAGATTTAAAAAAATTTTCAAAGTTGGTAAAAATTTTTGACAGTTGGTTAACCTAATTTTTTTTAAAAAAACTCCAACTTTAAAAAATCCCCCAGACTTTATTTTTTGAGATTAAAAAATGATTTTTATTTTAAATGAAAGATAAAACATTCTAATTTTAATTAAAAAAGACCGATTTGTTCTAAATATTACCAAAAAATTTAAAAAAAATTTCAAAGTTAGTAAAAATTTTTGACAGTTGATTAACCTAATTTTTTTTTTAAACTCCAACTTTAAAAAATCCCCCCGACTTTATTTATTAAGATTAAGAAATGATTTTTGTTTTAAATGAAACTTAAAACATTCTAGTTTTAATTAAAAAAGACCGATTTATTCTAAATATTACCAAAAAATTTAAAAAAATTTTCAAAGTTGGTAAAAATTTTTAACACTTTTAACCTAACTTTTTAAAAAATTTCATCAACTTTAAAAAATAACCCAGACTTTATTTTTAAAGATTAAGGAACGATTTTTGTTGTAAGTTAAACTTAAAAGATTCTATTTTCAATTAAAAAAATCAAATTTGTTCTAATTATTACCAAAAAAAATTAAAAAAAATTTTAAAATTGATAAAAATTTTTGACAGTTAACTAACCTAACTTTTTAAAAAATTAGAAATTCGATCAAAATTCTTTCAAATCTTTCATAATTTTATTATTTATTTATTTATTTTTTAGAGAAAAACAAGGAAAATGTCTAACATTCCTAAAATTAACCGATTTGATTGAAGACGGAGACGGATTTTACAAACACACCTTTAAAAAATCCACCGAAAACATTTCACCAACATTTTTAATCTCCGGTTTAACCGAAGGAAGCTACGTAGTTATTAGTATTACTTCAAGACCAGCTGTTGCATCCGGATTGGTTTCTTTCATCGATCACAAATCAATAATCGTAGCTTTAGAAAGGTTATTTTTTTTTTAATCCTTTAAAAAATTCTTTTAATTCCTTTTTGGTTATAAAAACTCCTTTTTACAACCAAACTAATTAATTTAAATTATTGTATTTTTATTTTTAGAAACCTCCAAATTAAATATCCATCATCGACATTCCACATAGACACTTACAACTCAACGAGTGTAAATTCATTTAATTTCTCAAACTTAGCCGTATTATTAGAACCGAATGAAAAGTCAAAACAGCTCCGATCATTAATTATAGATAAATCAGAACCGAAATACATAAAAAAACTTCCAAGAATTGTTGCTGAAAAAGCTCCGATCATTTTAAAACACTTAAACAAAGTTCAACAAAGAGCCGTGTTAAAAGTTTTAACAGCGGAGGATTATGTTTTGATTAAAGGTATGCCGGGAACTGGAAAAACAGCCACTATAGTAACCCTAGTTGAATTACTAACTGAAATCGGTCAAAGTGTTTTAATAACAAGTTATACTCACAATGCCGTTGATAACGTCTGTTTGAGATTGAAGAAAAAAGGGATTAAGGTGTTACGATTGGGTTCGCAAGGTCGGATACATCCGGATTTAGTTGATATTTCGGAATATGAATTAACTAAAAATTGTAAAAGTGTTGAAGAACTTGAAAAAGTTTATAACGAAGCTGTAAGTATTTCTTTCCGAAACTAAACCTAGTTTCAAAGTTTTATATTAGTAAATTTTTTCTTTAGGTTAAATGATTTTATAATTTATATAATTTTTAAATCCTATTTTTATGGGATTTTTAAGCAAATAAACTTAAATAAAATTAAGACAAAAAAGTGAGGTTAGGTTAAAAAATTATGGGAATAAAATAAATAAATAAAAGGTAATATTTACCAATAAATTTGAAGAATTTCATGTCCAGGTTAGATTTAAAATTGTTTATTTTAATTATTTTTACTTTTTAATCGAATTTTTAAATAAAATTTGAGATATTAAAACATCTAAATGGAAAAAATTTTAAGGTTATGTTTACAAGTTTAATGTCGGCAAAGTAGAACTCGTGGTATATGTCAATCATTAAATATTTAATTTATGCAGAGCAAAAATTCGAATAAACTTCACTAAAAACTAACTAAATTCTTGAAAATATCACCAAAAATTTAAGTAAATTTGTAAAAATTTAAAGTTACTAAAATTTTTAATAATTCCACCAAAAACTATTTGTAAAAATTCCACCAAAGCTATCAAAATTTTTAACAATTCCACCAAAAACTTGCTGAATATTTAAAAAATATACTAAAATTAAGATTAATTTTGTCAAGAATTGATTAGTTTCTTAAAAATTCCACAAAAATAAAAAAGTAATAATAAAAATTCCACAAAAGTTAGTTAAATTGAACATAATTTCACTAAAAATTATTAAATTTGGAGACAATTCTACTAAAAACTTATTTTTTAAAAATTCCACCCAAAATCAATAAAATTGGTAAAAATTCAAAACTTACTATATTCGTAAAAATTCAAAGTTACCAACATTTTTAACAATTCCACCAAAAACGTACTAAATTTTTTCAATTTTCCACCAAAGCTATAAAAATGTTGAATAATTCCACTAAAAATTTACTGATTTTTAAAAAATACCACCAAAAACTTACCAAATTCATAAAAATTCTTCTAAAATTACCGATATTTTTAACAATTCCACCGAAAACGATTAAAGTTAATAAAAATTCCACCAAAGTTACCAACTTTTTTAACAATTCCATCAAAAACATACTGAATTTTATAAAAATTCCACCAAAAGTTAATAAAATTGGAAAAATTTCACTAAAAACCTACTAAATTCGTAAAAATTTCATAAAAAAACACTGAATTTTTCAAAAATTCCATCAAAAATGAATAAAATTCGCAAAAATTCCACCAATGTTATCAAAATTTTTGATAATTCAACCAAAAATGTATTAGATTATTTAAAACTCTATTAAAATTTACTAAATTAATAAAAAAAAACGAAAAATTTGTCACTGATTTTACTAAAACTTTACTAAATTCATAACAATTCCACCAAAGTTGTCAATATTTTTGATAATTCCACCAAAATTTTAATGGATTTTAAAAAAAATTTACTAAAACTGACTAAAATTGATAAAAATTTTATTAAAAATTGGTTTGATTCTTAAAAATTCCATCAAAAGTTTACTAAGTTCTTAAAAATTCCACCAAAGTTTCAAAAATTCTTGACAATTCCATCAGAAACACCGAATTTTTTCTAAAAACAACCACAGTTGAGAAAAATTATAACAAAAATTTATTAAATTCCTAACAATTCCACCAAAGTCGTCAATATTTTTGATAATTCCACAAAAATTTTAATGGATTTTTAAAAAATTTTACTAAAAATGATTAAAATTAATAAAAAATTTATCAAAAATTGCTTAGATTTTCAAAAATTCCATCAAAAATGTACTAAATTCTTAAAAATTCTACCAAAAACTTACTAAATTCATAAGAATTTTACCAAAGATACTGAATTTTTTGAAAATTCCACCAGAAATGAATAAAATTCGAAAAAATTCCACCAATGTTATTAAAATTTTTGATAAATCCACCAAAAACATACTGAATTTTTTAAAGATTTCACCAAAAATTAATACAATTTGTAAAAATTCCACCAAAAACTTACTAAATTCATAAGAATTTTACCAAAAACACTGATTTTTTTTTAAATTCCACCAGAAATGAATACAATTCGCAAAAATTCCACCAATTTTATCAAAATTTTTGATAATTCCACCAAAAACATACTGAATTTTTTAAAAATTCCACCAAAAACTTACTAAATTCATAAGAATTTTACCAAAAACACTGATTTTTTTTTAAATTCCACCAAAAATGAATAAAATTCGCAAAAATTCCGCCAATTTTATCAAAATTTTTGATAATTCCACCAAAAACATACTGAATTTTTTAAAAATTCCACCAAAAACTTACTAAATTCATAAGAATTTTACCAAAACAGATTTTTTTTTAAATTCCACCAGAAATGAATAAAATTCGCAAAAATTCCACCAATGTTATCCAAATTTTTGATAATTCCACCAAAAACATATTGAATTTTTTAAAAATTCCACCAAAAACTTACTAAATTCATAAGAATTTTACCAAAAACACTGATTTTTTTTTGGAAATTCCATCAGAAATGAATAAAATTCGAAAAAATTCCACCAATGCTATCAAAATTTTTGATAATTCCACCAAAAACATACTGAATTTTTTAAAAATTCCACCAAAAACTTATTAAATTCATAAGAATTTTACCAAAAACACTGATTTTTTTTTTTTAATTCTACCAGAAATGAATAAAATTCGCAAAAGTTCCACCAATGTTATCAACATTTTTTATAATTCCACCAAAAACATACTGAATTTTTTAAAAATTCCACCAAAAACTTACTAAATTCATAAGAATTTTACCAAAAACACTGATTTTTTAAAAATTCCACCAGAAATGAATAAAATTCGCAAAAATTCCACCAATTTTATCAAAATTTTTGATAATTCCACCAAAAACATATTGAATTTTTTAAAAATTCCACCAAAAACTTACTAAATTCATAAGAATTTTACCAAAAACACTGATTTTTTTTTAATTCCACCAGAAATGAATAAAATTCGAAAAGATTCCACCAATTTTATCAAAATTTTTGATAATTCCACCAAAAACATACTGAATTTTTTAAAAATTCCACCAAAAACTTACTAAATTCATAAGAATTTTACCAAAAATACTGAATTCTTTTAAAATTCCACCAGAAATGAATAAAATTCGCAAAAATTCCACCAATGTTATTAAAATTTTTGATAATTCCACCAAAAACATACTGAATTTTTTAAAAATTCCACCAAAAACTTACTAAATTCATAAGAATTTTACCAAAAACACTGATTTTTTTAAAAATTCCACCAGAAATGAATAAAATTCGCAAAAATTCCACCAATGTTATCAAAATTTTTGATAATTCCACCAAAAACATACTGAATTTTTTAAAAATTCCACCAAAAACTTACTAAATTCATAAGAATTTTACCAAAAACACTGAATTTTTTTTAAATTCCACCAGAAATGAATAAAATTTGCAAAAATTCCACCAATGTTATCAAAATTTTTGATAATTCCACCAAAAACATACTGAATTTTTTAAAAATTCCACCAAAAACTTACTAAATTCATAAGAATTTTACCAAAAATACTGAATTTTTTTAAAATTCCACCAGAAATGAATAAAATTCGCAAAAATTCCACCAACGCTATTAAAATATTTAACAACTACACCCAAAACTTACTGAAATTTTTTTTATTCTACCAAAAACTTACAAAAATTCTAAAAATTACACCGAAATTGTCAAAGTTTTTAAAAATTCCACCAAAAACTTACAAAGTCATCAACATTTTTAACAATTGTACCAAAAACTTACCAAATTTTTTAAAAATTCCACCAAAATGTCCAAATTCTTTTAAAATTTCACCAAGAATCAATGAAATTAGAAACAATTTCACTAAAAATTAACTAAAACCTTGAAAATTCCACCAAAAACTTAGTAAATTCATAAAAATTTCATCAAAGTTACTAAAATTTTTAATAATTCTACCAAAAATAATGAACTTTTTAAAAATTCCAGTAAAAAACTTACAAAATTTGTAAAAATTCCACCAAAAATTTACCAATTTTTTTTTAAATTCCACCAAAAATTTACTAAATTCGTAAAGCTTCCACCAAAGTTACCAAAATGTTGATTAGTTCCACCAAAAACAATTTTTTTTAGAAAAATACTAAAAATAAAACTAAACTAGTTTCTTTTTATTGTTGTAGAATATTTTAGCTGTAACATGTTTAGGTTCAAAACATCCAGTTTTAACCAAACGCACTTTGGACGTTTGTTTAATAGATGAAAGCACCCAAGCTTTACAATGTTCACTATTTAGAGCTTTATCGGTTTGTAAAAAGTTTGTTTTAATCGGTGATCCGGATCAATTACCACCCATTGTTAAAAATAAACAAGCTATGTAAGTTTAAAACTCAATATTTTAACTATTTCATAAATTAATTTTATATACAAACATTTTTTTTAAACGATTTCATTTTTAGTTCAAGAGGAATGTCCGAAAGCTTATTCGAACGGTTACAAAATGAAGCTGGAATGGTTACATTAAACCTCAATTATCGTATGAATGAAACTATTACAAACATAGCGAATAAATTTATGTATAACGGAGAGTTAAAGATTGGAAATGAGAACGTAGCAAAAGCAACATTAAATTTATCTAATTTGGATGAAATTTCCCAAAAATGGATTTTAAAAGCGCTTAGTGTAAAACTAGAAGATTCAATTAAAATAATAGATACAGGGAAAACTTACTGTTTAAAATATAAACCAAAATTTGCTGAAATACTTTCAATAAACTTGGATGAAGATGAACAATTAAAATGTACTAATTTTTACGAAATAGCAATCGTTTATAGACTTTTAAAAGTCTTATTAAAGGTTTGTTAATGTTAATAATTAATATTAATTCAATTAAATTTAATTAATAAATTAATTCTTTAATTAAAAAAAAATTAAAGAAATCGCGCCATCTATCAACCAATAGTGGTAATTTTGAAAGCCGATAAAACAGTATTTACATCTTATTTTTTAATGAAATGTCATTTTTGACAGTTCACATTTTTTCACATAAATAAAAACTAACAAAAATTCATTTTTACGATTTTAGGGTAAAATTCAAAAAGAAAATATAGGTATAATAGCTCCGTACAGAGCGCAAGTAGCTCAATTATCAACGATTTTATCCCAAACTCAAGTTGAAATAAATACAGTCGATCAATTTCAAGGACAAGATAAAAGTGTTATAATTTATTCTTGTACGAAATCAATCGGGGACCCAAAAATCACCAAATATGATATATTAGAAGATAAACGGCGATTAAACGTGGCTATAACCCGAGCTAAACATAAATTAATTATAATCGGAGACGTTGAAACTATCGGAAAGTATTCAACTTTCGGTAAATTATTTAATTGTGTCGATGAAAAAGATTTTATCCGATTGGAAAATGGAAGTATGGATTTTGATTGGGAGAAAGTCATCGATATAGAATCTTTTTAGTTTATATAGTTTTACTTTTTTATAAAGTTAAGTATAATTAAAAAATTTATTTTTCTTTAAAACTAGTTTTATTTTAAATCATTTATTTATTATTTATTTTTTTTTTTAGTGATTTTTATTTTATTTTATCAAATACTATAAATAATTAATACTTGCAAGATATCGAAATCACTTTTTTTGACAAATAAACTAATCCATATCTAAAATATCTATGACTTCTTGACATTGACATTTAATTAAAATCAAAACAAATTTTAAGGTTATGTTAAAAGTATACCAAAAAATTGCAAGTATTCTCTATAGTATTTAATAATATTTAACGATAGTTTTTAAAAAAATCTTAAAACAAGAAAATATTAACCTTAAGAATATTGTAATTCTCTCGGAGCTAAATGTTTTAACTTATCGGGCCAACAAACGTAAACCTCAACTTGATAAAAAGTATTTCTCATAAGATTAATTAACTTATTAATAATTAAATTATCTTTACGATCACTAAAACCTTCAATAGCGATGTATTCGTATTGATCTTTCTTATTTAACTTGTTAATTTCACTTATGCACTTTTGAAAAGCACCGTAACTTAAGTTATCTTCCGGATTTTCTTTTACAACGACTCCGTAAATTAAATAATACTTACTTTTACACTCGGTTCTTATAATTGAACCGAGATTTCTCGTTGCTCTTTTATAATCTTCAACGATATTAAATTTTTTATCCAAATCGGACATAATTTTAGAAACGTGGTAATTTTTACTGCATATGTAGATAATCGTGGTGTATTCTTCAATGTCTACGACTGGTTTTAAGACGTTTTTTACTGGACATTTTCTCGGTGAAGGTTTTGTGAAGGAATCTTGAGGATCCTTTAAATAAAAAAAAAGTTTGGTTAATTTTTTTTTAATAATTATATAAAATTAATACAAAAAATTTAATATAATACAAATTTTTAAAAGTTAAAAGTTTTAAAAAGTACATATTTAAGAAAAAAAAATGATTTAATTTAACGTTTCTTTTTACTTTTTAAGTTTTTTTGATTTTTTGGAGTTTTTACATCACTACGATCACTTTTAGTTTGTAATTTCTGTTTGGTTTTTCCATAATTCTGAAATAAAAACCAAAAAAATTACTTAACTTTGTATCTAATTATTAAATTTTATCAAATCGAGTAACAAATTCCAAATAAAATCTTAAAAATTTATTTTAAAAATGTAAAACCTAACCTAAATTTTATCTGTCATTTTAAATGTCATTTTTGACATTTTAGGTTAATTTAAAACTTAAAATTCTAAAAATCTAACTATTTTAAAATACTAAAAACTATTTTAAATTAATATAAATCATTTACAATTTACTTACCTGTTGGAAATTGTAAATTTTAATCTCCACATCAACATCTTTAAAGATAAATTGCAACATTGACTTAACCGAAGTCCATTCTAATCCGTCAAGTCCACAACCGATCCTCGGCAAAGCTATTTTCTTTACGTTATGGTCTTCGACGTGTTTTCTCATCTCTCTCAATGATCGAAAGAGGGTTTCGTAAGTTGGTTTACCATTCGAGTACCTTTTCGTAACCAAATAATAGATGAATCTCTTATCGTCTTTTAAAATTGCCACTCCGCCTTGTTTAATTCTTTGGTCTAATAATTCTTCGACTCTTTTAAATTTACTCCTATTAAAAAAAAAAAAAAAAGAAAAAGTAAAATTAAAACTTAAAACATTCTAATTTTAATCAAAAAATACCGTTTTATTCCAAGTGTTGTCAAAGAAATTAAAAAAAATTTCAAAGTTTGTAAAAATTTTTTAGGTTAGAAAATAATTTTTTAAAAAATTCATCAAAAATTCGTTTTTAACCATTTTGATTTGATTTTTTTATAAATGAAACTTAAAACATTCTAATTTTAATTAAAAAATGCCGTTTTATTCCAAGTGTTGTCAAAAAAATCAAAAAAAATTTCAAAGTTGGTAAAAATTTTTTAGGTTAGAAAATAATTTTTTAAAAAATTCATCAAAAATTCGTTTTTAACCATTTTGATTTGATTTTTTTTCTAAATGAAACTTAAAACGTTCTAATTTTAATTAAAAAAGATCGTTTTATTCTAAGTGTTGTCAAAAAAATTTAAAAAAATTTCAAAGTTAGTAAAAATTTTTTAGGTTAGAAAATTATTTTTTAAAAAATTCATCAAAAATTCGTTTTTAACCATTTTGATTTGATTTTTTTTTCTAAATGAAACTTAAAACATTCTAATTTTAATTAAAAAAGATCGTTTTATTCCAAGTGTTGCCAAAAAAATTTAAAAAAAATTTTCAAAGTTGGTAAAAATTTTTTAGGTTAGAAAATAATTTTTTTAAAAATTCATTAAAAATTGAATTTTAAAGATTTTGATTTGATTTTTTTTCTAAATGAAACTTAGAACATTCTAGTTTTATATAAAAAAGACCGTTTTATTCCAAGTGTTGTCAAAAAAATTAAAAAAATTTTCAAAGTTGGTAAAAATTTTTTTGGTTAGAAAATATTTTTTTAAAAAATTCATCAAAAATTCGTTTTTAACCATTTTGATTTGATTTTTTTTCTAAATGAAACTTAAAACATTTTAATTTTTATTAAAAAAGGTCGTTTTATTCCAAGTGTTTTCAAAAAAATTAAAAAAATTTTCAAAGTTGATACAAATTTTTTAAGTTAGAAAATAATTTTTTAAAAAATTCATCAAAAATTCGTTTTTAACCATTTTGATTTGATTTTTTTTCTAACTGAAACTTAAAACATTCTAATTTTAATTAAAAAAGGACGTTTTATTCCAAGTGTTGTCAAAAAAATTAAAAAAATTTTCAAAGTTGGTAAAAATTCTTTAGGTTAGAAAATAATTTTTTTAAAAATTCATCAAAAATTCGTTTTTAACCATTTTGAATTGATTTGTTTCTAAATGAAACTTAAAACATTCTAGTTCTAATTAAAAAAGACCGTTTTATTCCAAGTGTTGTCAAAAAAATTTAAAACATTTTCAAAGTTGGTAAAAAATTTTTTAGGTTAGAAAATAATTTTTTAAAAAATTCATCAAAAATTCGTTTTTAACCATTTTGATTTGATTTTTTTTCTAAATGAAACTTAAAACATTCTAATTTTAATTAAAAAAGTCCGCTTTATTCTAAGTGTTGTCAAAAAAATTAAAAAAAATTTCAAAGTTAGTAAAAATTTTTTAGGTTGGAAAATAATTTTTTTTAAATTCATCAAAAATTCATTTTTAAAGATTTTGATTTGATTTTTTTTCTAGATGAAACTTAAAACATTCTAATTTTAATTAAAAAATGCCGTTTTATTCCAAGTGTTGTCAAAAAATTAAAAAAAAAAAAATTCAAAGTTGGTAAAAATTTTTTAGGTTAGAAAATAATTTTTTAAAAAAATTCATCAAAAATTCGTTTTTAACCATTTTGATTTGATTTTTTTTCTAAATGAAACTTAAATCATTCTAATTTTAATTAAAAAATACCGTTTTATTCCAAGTGTTGTCAAAAAAATTAAAAAAAATTTCAAAGTTGGTAAAAATTTTTTAGGTTAGAAAATAATCTTTTAAAAAAATTCATCAAAAATTCGTTTTTAACCATTTTGATTTGATTTTTTTTCTAAATGAAACTTAAAACATTCTAATTTTAATTAAAAAAGGACGTTTTATTCCAAGTGCTGTCAAAAAAATTAAAAAAATTTTCAAAGTTGGTAAAAATTTTTTTGGTTAGAAAATAATTTTTTAAAAAATTCATCAAAAATTCGTTTTTAACCATTTTGATTTGATTTTTTTTTCTAAATGAAACTTAAAACATTCTAATTTTAATTAAAAAAGACCGTTTTATTCCAAGTGTTGTCAAAAAAATTAAAAAAATTTTCAAAGTTGGTAAAAATTTTTTAGGTTGGAAAATGATTTTTTTAAAAATTCATCAAAAATTCGTTTTTAACCATTTTGATTTGATTTTTTTTCTAAATGAAAGTTAAAACATTCTAATTTTAATTAAAAAAGACCGTTTTATTCCAAGTGCTGTCAAAAAAATTAAAAAAATTTTCAAAGTTGGTAAAAATTTCTTAGGTTGGAAAATAATTTTTTAAAAAATTCATCAAAAATTCGTTTTTAACCATTTTGATTTGATTTTTTTACTAAATGAAACTTAAAACATTCTAGTTTTATATAAAAAAGACCGTTTTATTCCAAGTGTTGTCAAAAAAATTAAAAAAATTTTCAAAGTTGGTAAAAATTTTTTAGGTTAGAAAATATTTTTTTAAAAAATTCATCAAAAATTCGTTTTTAACCATTTTGATTTGATTTTTTTTCTAAATGAAACTTAAAACATTCTAATTTTAATTAAAAAAGACCGTTTTATTCCAAGTGTTGTCAAAAAAATTTAAAAAATTTTTAAAGTTGGTAAAAATTTTTTAGGTTGGAAAATAATTTTTTAAAAAATTCATCAAAAATTCGTTTTTAACTATTTTGATTTGATTTCTTTTCTAAATGAAACTTAAAACATTCTAATTTTAATTAAAAAAGATTGTTTTATTCTAAGTGTTGTCAAAACTTGACAAAATAAAATTTAACAAATACCTAAATTGAGTAGCGATCCCGCTTCCCATATTCATATCTTCGGCTACGCAATGTCCCAAAGCGTAATCATCGCTGACACAAAATAAATCACCAAATGTTTCGATAACATTTGTGTCTTCATCTTTAATAACTTTATCTTTAAACTCTCGACCCCATCGATCATACTCTCTATCTCGGGATTGAGAAGAGTTTCTATTACTTCCGAAAGATGAATTGTAGGAGTCTCTATTATGAGATCGTCTTTGTTTATTTTCATCATTTTTAAAACCTGGTGATTCATCACCATCACGAAAACTCTTACTTCCACGTTCGGAACGCCAAAAATTTTGATTCCCTCCGGAACTTCTATATCCCGATTTTCTAGAATCATCCCAATTACTATCCGTAGAGTCATTTTGAGATAGATTTTTTCTTTTTTCAATACTTTCCGGAGTTTGAGGCGTTCTAACCTCACTTTTTTTATTTACATTTTCATGTTTTGATCGGGGAGTGTAAAATTCTCGATCGCTACGCCGGTTTCTTTCTTGTTTGTCATCATTATAATTAAAACTTGATTCCTTATTGTCCCATCGATTTTTTCTCGGATAACTTCTCATAGGTCTTTTAAAATCATCCCCAATGTTATTTTCAATCTCCTCCGATATATCAAATGGTTTAACCTCACTTTCCATAGATTTTTCAATATCTTTTAAATCTTTTTCATGTATATCCTCATTGAAATCATCCCAATTTCCTTTAGAATCATCTTGACTCATCGTAAACTCACTAGTTGTTACATCACCTTCGGAAACTTTACTTACATCCTCGCTTTTCATTTCCACATCATCAATCTTCGAAGAACTATCTAAATCGCTTTGAAGACTTTGATTACCTTCGGATTTTTCACGTTCCTTCTTTTCCTTTTTATTTTTAGAACGATTAGCGTATTTATTCTTCTTTCCACCTCCCATTTTTAACTAATTATTAAATTTTTAGACTTGAATCGACGCGAAAGCTTACTCAACTATAGAACAAGTGGGAAGAATTACTCAGAACTAGCGCTTTATCTTATAAAACGTGTCAGATAACGTTAACGTGGGGGTTTTTAGTCACATTAATAGACAGAAAGGGGAACTACCTAAAATAACCAACGAAACGTCAACAAACATTTTAAAAACTCAATAATTTTTATGTTATGTAATTTTAACAAATAAATTTTTAAGTACTTACGTTATTTTAAGTATTTTGATGATTTTTTTTAATAATAAAGTGATAAAATAAATTTTTGTCGTTTTGATCGTTTTGACGTTTCTTATTTGACAGATGTATAATTAAAGATTATTTCAAAAGATGGCGCCGTTAAAAATACCTTTTTTTAAAGTTTATATTAATTAAAACTTATTAAATTTGAAATTAAATAAAATAAGTTGATTTTTAATTGAATTACAAATAATTTTTTTGATAAATTATTACAAATTAAAACAATAGTAAAATTTTAATAATTTCAATTTTAGTTAAGTATATAGTTAAAAAATTCTCTAAAAGATGGCATTGTTACTTCTTATAATTCAATTATAAAAAAAATTAATTTTATATTATTTTATGAGTTTTAAATATAATTTAATATTTTCTATTTTTACTAACAAATAACGTATATTATTACAAAATAATAAATAAATTCTAATTAATATCAATAGATTTTTTATATTTATTTGTGACATTAAAGTGTTCTTTTTTACCGACATCTTGATATTGAATTTTAAATTATTAGAAAAATTAAATAATTTAATTTATTCATATATCAAATAATTATTATTTAATAAATTTAATTACAAATAAACCAATCTAAACAATAAATTCCTTTTATTAAAAATTAATTTGATATTTTACCAAGAAACTTAAAATTGAGGTTATGTCATTTGACGTTTGACGTTTATATATTAACATCTTAAAAATCATTAAAAATATCAAAGAAAATGAAATAATTCCACTTCCACGGTAGATATTTATTGAAATTTAATAAAAATTTACTTACCTTTTAATAAATCAAAGTTTTTGTTTAAGAAAAGTGATGGCAAACACCTCTCAGGGGTTATACGCCCCTTTACCGCAATCAATCAGTGATTCCGACTCAGAAAAAGAACTCCAAACGGAACCAATTCGCCCAAAACCACTAAACGGAATGCACAAAAAGATTACGAACGGTTATATGATTCCGAACCATACCGTACATAATTTAAAAAACAAACCGATGAGTTTCGGTAGAAAAATCGCATTTATTTTATCAATTTTAACCTGTTTTCTCACCGTTGGTATATTTTTATGGGTTTTACCATGTACTGGGACTTGTCAAAAGCACATATCGAATTGGGATAACCAACGAGATGATTTCGAATACATCGGAAGGATTAATATAGTTCCGAGTGCTTTTCCGAACGTTAATAATCTAGTTTTATTGATTAAAAAAAGCTTAATTAAAAGTAACGATACAACCGATGGGGTTATTTCAATTTTAGGAAACAACGGAGAAGTCGCTTGGTTAATTCCGCAAAGTAATACACCGAAAGAAGTAAATTGTTACTTAATCGATGTTAATAACGATGGAATTTTTGATTGTTTATTAATCGGAGAGTCCGGAATTGAATTAATCGAACCAATTTCCGGAGAGATTTTCTACCGAGTACAAAGTTCCGATAAAAGATCTTTTTTAAACATCGATCTTCCCATCGTAATAAATGATTTAAATAAAGACGGAGTAAAAGAAATGATAACCGTTGTAAACGGGAAGAATTATCATAATAAATTAATAATAATAAGTGGAAAAAGTGGTGTTGTTTTGAGTAAAATCGTTTTTAAACATTGTTTCGAGGTTAAGTTTACCGAATTTGATGAAAATTTAATTTTTTCTTGTAGAAATTCTTCGAGTAAAGTGGAATATTTTGAGATAACCTTAAAAAGTGTTGAGGATCGATATAAAAATAAAACTTTTGAGGTTAATCCGATTAAAATTAATTTTTCGGATAAAAATGAAGAATATAATTTAAAAAATGAAGAATATAAATTTAAAATTGAAGAATACAAATTAAAAAATCGCAAATTAGTTGTAAAAAACGAAGGAATTTGTCCGAAATGTTCAACGAATCTAACACTTTACGATGAAAACAATCAAACGAATTGGTTTTTAACCCGCTCAAATAGTTACGTAATGAAGCCGACTTCATTTTCATTCCAACCGACAAAAACAAACCTAATTTCACTAAAAGGACATTTGAATGGATTTATAATAAAATTCTGGCATTTTACTTTTATTAATTCCAACGGAGATTATTTAAAACGTTCGATATCTAATGAGAACGAACCTCGAACAAATTTAATCAACGAAAGGGTGGTTTTAATAACTTTTAATGAAAGTAACGTTCACGTTATTAACGCGAGTTTAACTCAGATAACTCAGTTGTGTTTTATTATTAATTCCGAGGATGTTTGTCAGCCAAGTTTGGAAAACGAGGAAAATTCTTTGGAGATAAACGATTTGGATCACGACGGTTCTTTGGAATTGATTAGTTATAACAGTGAATATGTTAATAATGATGGTAATTGGAGGTTGGTGTCGAATATGAAGGTTATTCGATTGGAAACGGAGTTGCCGAAGCTTTACGATGGAGCTAAATGAAGATTCTAATTCTATTCTAATTTTAATTCTATTGAAATTGTAACTCTATTCTAATTCGATTCTAATTGTGATTTTATTCTAGTTCTGATTTTATTCTAATTCGATTCTAATTCTGATTTTGTTCTAATTTTGATTATATTCTAATTGGATTCTGATTCTATTCTAAGTCGATTTTAATTTTGATTTTATTCTGCTTCTAATTTTATTCTAATTCTGATTTTATTCTAATTTTGATTCCATTCTAATTCTAATTCGATTCTAATTCTGATTTTATACTAATTTTGATGCTAATTCGATTCTAATTTTGATTATATTTTAATTCTAATTGGATTCTAATTCGATTTTGATTCTAATTTTGATTCTATTTTAATTCTAATTCGATTCTAATTCCGATTTTCTTCTAATTCAGATTCTATTTTCATTCTAATTCGATTCTAATTCCGATTTTCTTTTAATTCTGACTCTATTTTAATTCTAATTCGATTCTAATTCTGATTTTATTCCAATTTTGATTATATTCTAATTCTAATTGGATTCTAATTCGATTCAAATTGTGATTTTGTTCTAATCTTGATTATATTCTAATTCTAATTCGATTCTAATTCCGATTTTCTTTTAATTCTGATTCTATTTTAATTCTAATTCGATTCTAATTCTAATTCTGATTTTATTCCAATTTTGAATAAATTCTAATTCTAATTGGATTCTAATTCGATTCAAATTGTGATTTTGTTCTAATTTTGATTCTATTTTAATTCTAATTTGATTCTAATTCCGATTTTCTTCTAATTCTGATTCTATTCCAATTCTAATTTCATTCTAATTCTGATTTTATTTCAATTTTGATTATATTCTAATTCTAATTGGATTCTAATTCGATTCAAATTGTGATTTTGTTCTAATTTTGATTCTATTTTAATTCTAATTCGATTCTAATTCCGATTTCCTTTTAATTCTGGTTCTATTTTAATTCTAATTCAATTCTAATTTTGATTTTCTTCTAATTCTGATTCTATTTTTATTCTAATTCGATTTTAATTCTGATTTTATTCCAATTTTGATTATATTCTAATTCTAATTGGATTCTAATTCGATTCTAATTCTGATTTTATTCCAATTTTGATTATATTCTAATTCTAATTGGATTCTAATTCGATTCTATTTGTGATTTTCTTCTAATTTTGATTCTATTTTAATTCTAATTCCGATTTTCTTCTAATTCTGATTCTATTTTAATTCTAATTCGATTCTAATTCCGATTTTCTTCCAATTCTGATTCTATTTTAATTCTAATTCGATTCTAATTCTACTCTGATCCTATTTTTATTACTTTTTTTTAATTATTGTAAATCTGTGATTTATTTTACGACCAATATTTATCAAAGCCTTTAAAATACGTGTCTATCTAGTCATTTTATTAGATAAAACAGATATAAATACTAAATGTAAACGATTCTAGTCACCGATGTATTATTTATTTAAAGCAAATTGTAAAGAATATTACGAGATTCAGTAAATATGTATAAATGTTTAATTATTTGTGTTTTAATTTATTTTATTTGATAAGAAAATAAAGTTTGAATACGTTTTGTAAAAAAAATGTCGATTTTTAGGGAATTTAAGTATTTTTAAGTCGGTTAAATGGACTTAAATTCAAAATTATCAACATTTTGAGACGATTTTAGATCATTTTAAGAATATTTTGAGGTTATATTGGTTAATTTTAGTATTTTTTGAGAAAATATTAGTATTTTTTGAGTCAATTTTAGTATTTTTTGAGTCAATTTTAATATTTTAAAGTCAATTTTAGAAGTTTTTCTAAACTCTAAATTGATTTTAAGACGATTTAAGCATTTTTAAGTCAATTATTGATCATTTTGAGATGATTTTAGACAATTCTAAGAATATTTTGAGGTTATATTGATTAATTTTAGGATTTTTTGAATCAACTTTAGTAGTTTCGAGTCAATTTTAGTATTTTTGAGTCAATTTTAGTATTTTTTGAGTCAATTTTAGTAATTTTAAGTCAATTTTAGTAGTTTTTCTAAACTCTAAGTTGATTTTAAGACGATTTAAGCATTTTTAAGTCAATTATTGATCATTTTGAGATGATTTTAGACAATTCTAAGAATATTTTGAGGTTACATTGGTTAATTTTAGTATTTTTTGAATCAATTTTAGTACTTTTAAATCAATTTTAGTATTTTTAAGACAATTTTAGAAGTTTTTCTAAAATCTGTTTTAATTTTAAGACGATTTATGCATTTTTAAGTCAATTATTGATCATTTTGAGATGATTTTAGACAATTCTAAGAATATTTTGAGATTATATTGGTTAATTTTAGCATTTTTTGAGTCAATTTTAGTATTTTTTGAGTAAATTTTAATATTTTTTGAGACAATTTTAGTATTTTTAAGTCAATTTTAGTAGTTTTTCTAAAATCTAAGTTGATTTTAAGACAATTTGAACATTTTTAAGTCAATTATTGATCATTTTGAGATGATTTTAGACAATTCTAAGAATATTTTGAGGTTATATTGGTTAATTTTAGCATTTTTTGAATCAATTTTAGTAGTTTTGAGTCAATTTTAGTATTTTTTGAGTCAATTTTAGTATTTTTTGAATCAATTTTAGTATTTTTTGAGTCAATTTTAGTATTTTTAAGACAATTTTAGAAGTTTTTCTAAAATCTGTTTTAATTTTAAGACGATTTAAGCATTTTTAAGTCAATTATTGATCATTTTGAGACGATTTTAGACAATTCTAAGAATATTTTGAAACAATTTTGATCAATTTTAGCATTTTTGACTCAAATTTAGACGTTTTTTAAAAATCGTAGTGAATTTTAAGACAATTTAAGCATTTTTAAGTCAGTTATTGATCATTTTGAGACAATTTTAGACAATTTTAAGAATATTTTGAAACAATTTTGATCAATTTTAGCATTTTTGACTCAAATTTAGACGTTTTTTAAAAATCGTAGTGAATTTTAAGACAATTTAAGCATTTTTAAGTCAGTTATTGATCATTTTGAGACAATTTTAGACAATTTTAAGAATATTTTGAAACAATTTTGATCAATTTTAGCATTTTTGACTCAAATTTAGACGTTTTTTAAAAATCGTAGTGAATTTTAAGACAATTTAAGCATTTTTAAGTCAGTTATTGATCATTTTGAGACAATTTTAGACAATTTTAAGAATATTTTGAAACAATTTTGATCAATTTTAGCATTTTTGACTCAAATTTAGACATTTTTTAAACATTTTAATGAATTTTAAGGCGATTTCAGCATTTTTAAGTCAATTATTGATCATTTTGAGATGATTTTAGACAATTCTAAGAATATTTTGAAACGATTTTGATAAATTTTAGCATTTTTGACTCAAATTTAGACATTTTTTAAACATTTTTTTTAATTTTAAGACGATTTCAGCATTTTTAAGTCAATTATTGATCATTTTGAGACGATTTTAAACAATTTTAAGAATATTTTGAGATGATTTTGATCAATTTTAGGAACTTTTAATCCAATTTAGAGGTTTTAAAAAAATCTTAGTGAATTTTAAGACAATTTAAGCATTTTTAAGTTAATTATTCATCATTTTGAGACGATTTTAGGCAATTCTAAGAATATTTTGAAACGATTTTGATCAATTTTAGCATTTTTGACTCAAATTTAGACATTTTTTAAACATTTTAATAAATTTTGAGACGATTTCAGCATTTTTAAGTCATTTATTGATCATTTTGAGACGATTTTAGATAATTTTAAGAATATTTTGAAACAATTTTGATCAATTTTAGCATTTTTGACTCAAATTTAGACATTTTTTAAACACTTTAATGAATTTTAAGGCGATTTCAGCATTTTTAAGTCAATTATTGATCATTTTGAGATGATTTTAGACAATTCTAAGAATATTTTGAAACGATTTTGATAAATTTTAGCATTTTTGACTCAAATTTAGACATTTTTTAAACATTTTTTTAAATTTTAAGACGATTTCAGCATTTTTAAGTCAATTATTGATCATTTTCAGACGATTTTAGACAATTCTAAGAATATTTTGAGATGATTTTGATCAATTTTAGCATTTTTGAATCAAATTTAGAGGTTTTAAAAAAATCTTAGTGAATTTTAAGACAATTAAAGCATTTTTAAGTCAATTATTGATCATTTTGAGACGATTTTAGACAATTCTAAGAATATTTTTAAACGATTTTGATCCATTTTTGCATTTTTGACTCAAATTTATACATTTTTTAAACATTTTTTTTAATTTTAAGACGATTTCAGCATTTTAAAGTCAATTATTGATCATTTTGAGACGATTTTAGACAATTTTAAGAATATTTTGAAACGATTTTGATCAATTTTAGCATTTTTGACTCAAATTTATACATTTTTAAACCTTTTCTTTAAATTTTAAGACGATTTCAGCATTTTTAAGTCAATTATTGATCATTTTGAGACGATTTTAGACATATCTAAGAATATTTTGAGCTAATTTTGATCAATTTTAGCATTTTTCAATCAAATTTATAGCTTTTTCAAAAATCTTAGTGAATTTTAAGACAATTTAAGCATTTTTAAGTCAATTATTGATCATTTTCAGACGATTTTAAACAATTCTAAGAATATTTTGAGGTTATATTGGTTAATTTTAGTATTTTTAAGACAATTTTAGAAGTTTTTCTAAAATATTATTTGATTTTAAGACGATTTTAGACAAGATTGAGATTATTTTAAAAGTATATCACTCAATTTTTGTATTTTTGGATCAAATTTAGTATTTTTTAATCAATTGAAGACGTTTTTCAAAAGTCTTAATTGATTTAAAAACGATTTAAGTGTTTTCGAGCCAATTTATCCTAATTTTGAGACGATTTTAGACAATTTTCAAAGAGTTTAAGTGATTTTAGCTCAATTTTTAATTAATTTAAACGATTTTGAAACAATATTGAGTAATTTAAGTTTTATATCAGTTGATTTTTGATGAATTTAAGCAATTTTTGGAAGATTTTAGACGATTTTACGCAAATATGGGTAATTATTAAAGATTTTTAGAACGATTTTTAATTGATTTTAATGATTTATGACAATTACTAAGAAATTTTCTATGAAATTTGGTAGATTTCAATGTAAATGTTGCTAAATCTTTCTTTATTCATGTTAAAAAATTGTTGAAATGTAATAAACTTATGTTTTTTTATGAATTTTCTCATTTAATCGACGTTTGATTGAGAAAACAAGAACGTTTTTGAACAACACATTAACTTAATTAATTAAAGTTCCTACCTTTTTAAGCGTAAAACACTCCTCAGTCCTTAATTTTCCATTTTAATTTTGCTTTTGAAGAGAAAAGTTGATTATAACCAAGATGGCATCCATCGTTAGTGATCGTTATCGACATTTGATTTTTTTTAGAAAACGACTTTACCGACCAACTTCAAATTCTTTAATCTGATTGGTCGAGGCTCGATCATCGAACATTCTCGTTCGAAGTCCGGCCATTTTGAAAGAATCTTACCGATCAATTTGATTAAAAATATTTAATTAACACTTTGTTGGTCGGGAATTTTACACAGATTTTATATCACCGATTATAACGAATGCAATGAGTTAATTCGCCTCCGGTCATCATAGCGTTAAAGAAATTGAAATTATAAAAATCGACTCGTTACATTAAAAATTAAAAAAGAAATTTTTTCTTTTAGTGAAAAGTAAAAATTAATTTTTCCGATAATTAAAATATAAACGTAAATTAGTTAATAAAAATTCCTACCTTTTTTCTCGAAAATTAACGAGAGAAAAATTATAACCAACATGGCACTCATCGTCCTCATCGTTACCGACATTTGATTTTTTTCATAAAAACGACTTTACCGACCAACTTCAAATTCTTTAATCTGATTGGTCGACGCTCAATCACCGAAATTATATTTATTACCGCAATTTTATATTATTTTATTAATTTTTCTTTTTATTTATTTATAATTTATTTTAAAACGTATAAAAGTCAATGTTTTAAATCTAATTAAAATAAAAAAATAATTAATTATTGAGAAATTTCATGAAATAAATTTTAAATTTAGTGTTTTTTATTTATCTTAGGTTGGTATTATCGAGAGTGGAGAGGGTTGAGAGCATAGAAAAAGAAAGATGGTTGAGAGTTCAATAACAACAAACTTTCTTAGATTACTTTTTCAGTTAAAAAAAACACTTTAAAAATATTTTTAATTAAAATAAACTAATTGTACTCTTAAAGACGTTTGTATTTATATTTTTAGTGGTGGATATATTCGCTAAAATAGGCTTAGTGATATCGGATTGGATAATAACTACCTAGTAAAGTAGAGGTTAGAATTTTATACATAACCTCAAAAAATTACATTAAAAATACAAATAATCAATTAATTTTTACTAATTTATTAAATTAAATCCTTTTTTTACTAATAAAATGTATTTATTTTAAGATATAATGAGTTTTTTTTAATTATTTAACCGAAAATAAACCATTAAAAGAAAATAAAATCTCTTTATTTAAGAAAAAAATAATTTACATTTATTATACATATTAAACATTTTATATTAAAAAAAGTATAAGTAAAAGGCGAAAATTTACAAAAAAAAAATCATTATTTTACTCTCCCAAAGGAATAAACGAAGGTAAGTCACCTAACGTCTTACGTTTATAAACATAAATCGGTTCATCATCATCGGAAACATTTAAATCATTAATTTCATCATTTTTACTCTTTTTATCTTCATTTTTATTACTTTTATTTTCATTTTTATGATTTTTATCATTGATATTATTTAAAATTTCAGTAGTTTTTAATAAATCTTGATTACCGATTGAATCTAAATAATACCTAACCTTCTTTTCAACTTCCTTTTTATTACGTTTATCTTTGTTTGTACAAATTTGTTCTATTTTCGCTTTGAGGAGTTTAATATTTCTTTTTGTAGCTTTCGCCTTTAACGAATATTTCCTTACCGTGTTTCCGTGAGGATACTGACAGCGTTTTCTCGGACAACTTCCGTTCTTTTCGTAATCCGGACACAAAAACTGATGACGTTTATCACACTACAAATCATATTTATCATAAACTCGTTTTATTAAGTTTATAAAGGGTTTTTATTTGTACCTCTTTTGCTCTTTTACAAAAACCTTCCAAAAAATCTTTGCAAATATCCGCTTTCGGACTGATTTTTACGTGCAAATACGGACAATCTTCTCTCGTACATAATCCTTCTAAGTAATATTTACAAGTTGGCATCTTCTCGGCGGATACTTTATGAGAGAGTAAACAATTCTTCTTTCGACAAGCTCCTTGTAAAAATCTATAAAATATAACATAAATATAACATAACCTCAAATTTTTTTAAAAATATTTTATTAAAAATTCATATAATTTTCTTATTTTTAATTTGATTATAGTCATATTTGGTATTAAATTAAATTTTTTTTAATAATTTTTAAGAATTTTCATAAATATTTAATGATTTTCAATTTTAAAATTAACTTAACCTAAAAATTTCTTCCAAAATTTATAAAAAGTGCCATAATTTTCTTATTTTTCATCCGATTATAGTGAAATTTGGTAGTTAATTAAAAGATTTTTAATAATTTTTAAGAATATTCACAAATATTCAATGATTTTAAACTTTAAAATTAACTTAACCTAAAAATTTCTTCAAAAATTTACAAAAAATGTCATAATTTTCTTATTTTTCATCCGATTATAATCAAATTTGGTATTAAATTAAAAGATTTTTAATAATTTTTAAGATTCTCAATAAATATTTAATGATTTTAAACTTTAAAATTAACTTAACCTCGAAATTTCTTCAAAAATTTATAAAAAATGCCATAATTTTCTTATTTTTCATCCGATTATAGTGAAATTTGGTATTAAATTAAAAGGTTTTTAATAATTTTTAAGAATATTCATAAATATTTAATGATATTCAATTTTAAAATGAATTTAACCTAAAAATTTCTTCAAAAATTTACAAAAACTTGTAATTTTCTTATTTTTCATCCGATTATAGTGAAATTTGGTATTAAATTAAAAAATTTTGAATAATTTTTAAGAATACTCATAAATATTTAATAATTTTAATTTTTTTAAGTAAGTTAACCTAAAAATTTCTTCCAAAATTTATAAAAAATGTCATAATTTTCTTATTTTTCATCCGATTATAGTGAAATTTGGTATTAAATTAAAAGATTTTTAATAATTTTTAAGAATTTTCATAAATATTAAATGATTTTTAATGTTAAAATTAAACATTTACAACAACAAACAAATTTACAAAAAATTTCATAATTTTCTTATTTTTAATCCGATTATAGTGAAATTTGGTATTAAATTAAAACATTTTTAATAATTTTTAAGAATTTTCATAAATATTTAATGATTTTAAATGTTAAAATTAACTTAACCTCAAAATTTCTTCAAAAATTTACAAAAAATTTAATAATTTTCTTATTTTTTATCTGATTATAATCATATTTGGTATTAAATTAAAAGATTTTTAATAATTTTTAAGAATTTTCATAAATATTTAATGATTTTCAATTTTAAAATTAATATAACCTAAAAATTTACAAAAAATTTCATAATTTTCTTATTTTTCATCCGATTATAGTGAAATTTGGTATTAAATTAAAAGATTTTTAATAATTTTTAAGAATTTTCATAAATATTTAATGATTTTAAATGTTAAAATTAATATAACCTAAAAATTTCTTAAAAAATTTACAAAAAATTTCATAATTTTCTTATGTATAATCCGATTATAGTGAAATTTGGTATTAAATTAAAAGATTTTTAATAATTTTTAAGAATTTTCATAAATATTTATTAATTTAAAATTTTTAAATGAACTTAACCTTAAAATTCTTTCTAAAATTTACAAAAAATGTCATAATTTTCTTATTTTTAACCCGATTATACTGAAATTTGGTATTAAATTAAAAGATTTTTAATAATTTTTAAGAATCTTCATAAACATTTAATGATTTTAAATTTTTAAATTAACTCAACCTCAAAATTTTTTCTAAAATTTATAAAAAATGTCATAATTTTCTTATTTTTCATCCGATTATAGTGAAATTTGGTATTAAATTAAAAGATTTTTAATAATTTTTAAGATTTTTCATAAATATTTAATGATTTTAAATTTTTAAATTAACTTAACCTCAAATTTTTTTTAAATTTTCTAAAAAATGTTATAACTTTCCTATTTTTAATGCCATTATAGTGAAATTTGGTATTAAATTAAAAGATTCTTAATCATTTTTAAGAATATTCATAAATATTTAATGATTTTAAATGTTAAAATTAATATAACCTAAAAATTTCTTCAAAAATTTACAAAAAATTTCATAATTTTCTTATTTTTCATCCGATTATAGTGAAATTTGGTATTAAATTAAAAGATTTTTAATAATTTTTAAGAATATTCATAAATATTCAATGATTTTCAATTTTTAAATTAACTTAACCTCAAAATTTCTTCAAAAATTTACAAAAAATGTCATAATTTTCTTATTTTTCATCCGATTATAGTGAAATTTGGTATTAAATTAAAAGATTTTTAATAATTTTTAAGAATATTCATAAATATTTAATGATTTTAAATGTTAAAATTAACTCAACCTCAAAATTTCTTCAAAAATTTACAAAAAATGTCATAATTTTCTTATTTTTCATCCGATTATAGTGAAATTTGGTATTAAATTAAAAGATTTTTAATAATTTTTAAGAATTTTCATAAATATTAAATGATTTTCAATTTTAAAATTAACTTAACCTAAAAATTTCTTCCAAAATTTACAAAAAATGTCATAATTTTCTTATTTTTCATCCGATTATAGTGAAATTTGGTATTAAATTAAAAGATTTTTAATAATTTTTAAGAATTTTCATAAATATTTAATGATTTTAAATTTTAAAATGAATTTAACCTAAAAATGTCTTCAAAAAATTACAAAAAATGTCATAATTTTCTTATTTTTTATTGGATTATAGTAAAATTTGGTATTAAATTAAAAGATTTTTAATAATTTTTAAGAATATTCATAAATCTTTAATGATTTTAAATGTTAAAATAAATTTAACCTAAAAATTTCTTCAAAAATTTACAAAAAATGCCATAATTTTCTTATTTTTTATCCAATTATAATCATATTTGGTATTAAATTAAAAAATTTTTAATAGTTTTTAAGAATATTCATAAATATTTAATGATTTTCAACTTTAAAATGAATTTAACCTAAAAATTTCTTCAAAAATTTACAAAAAAATGTCAGAATTTTCTTATTTTTTATCCGATTATATTCATATTTGGTATTAAATTAAAAGATTTTTAATAATTCTTAAGAATATTCATAAATATTTAATGATTTTAAATGTTAAAATTAATATAACCTAAAAATTTCTTCAAAAATTTCATAATTTTCTTATTTTTTATCTGATTATAATCATATTTGGTATTAAATTAAAAGATTTTTAATAATTTTTAAGAATTTTCATAAACATTTAATGATTTTAAATGTTAAAATTAACTTAACCTAAAAATTTCTTCAAAAATTTACAAAAACTTATAATTTTCTTATTTTTTATCCGATTATAGTGAAATTTGGTGTTAAATTAAAAGATTTTTAATAATTTTTAAGAATATTCATAAGTATTTAATGATTTTAAATGTTAAAATTAATATAACCTAAAAATTTCTTCAAAAATTTACAAAAAATGCCATAATTTTCTAATTCTTCATCCGATTATAGTCATATTTGATATTAAATTAAAAGATTTTTAATAAATTTTAAGAATATTCATAAATTTTTAAGAATTTTCATAAATATTTACTAATTTTCAATTTTAAAATTAACTTAACCTAAAAATTTCTTCCAAAATTTACAAAAACTTATAATTTTCTTATTTTTTATCCGATTATAGTGAAATTTGGTATTAAATTAAAATATTTTTAATAATTTTTAAGAATTTTCATAAATATTTAATGATTTTCAATTTTTTAATTAAGTTAACCTAAAAATTTCTTCAAAAATTTACAAAAAATGTCATAATTTTCTTATTTTTAATCCGATTGTAGTGAAATTTGGTATTAAATTAAAAGATTTTTAATAATTTTTAAGAATTTTCATAAATATTTAATAATTTTAAATGTTAAAATTAACTTAACCCAAAAATTTCCAAAAATGTCATAATTTTCTTATTTTTCATTCGATTATAATGAAATTTGGTATTAAATTTAAAAATTTTTAATAATTTTTAAGAATATTCATAAATATTTAATGATTTTCAATTTTAAAATTAATATAACCTAAAAATTTCATCAAAAATTTACAAAAAATTTCATAATTTTCTTATTTTTAATCCGATTATAATCATATTTGGTATTAAATTAAAAGATTTTTAATAATTTTTAACAATATTCATAAATATTTAATAATTTTAAATTTTTTAATTAAGTTAACCTAAAAATTTCTTCCAAAATTTATAAAAAATGTCATAATTTTCTTATTTTTCATCTGATTATAGTCAAATTTGGTATTAAATTAAAAGATTTTTAATAATTTTTAAGAATTTTCATAAATATTTAATAATTTTAAATGTTAAAATTAACTTAACCTTAAAATTTCTTCAAAAATTTACAAAAAATGTCATAATTTTCTTATTTTTCATCCAATTATAGTGAAATTTGGTATTAAATTAAACGATTTTTAATAATTTTTAAGAATTTTCATAAATATTTAATAATTTAAAATTTTTAAATTAACTTAACCTCAAAGTTTTTTCTAAAATTTATAAAAAATGTCATAATTTTCTTATTTTTCATCCGATTATAATCATATTTGGTATTAAATTAAAAGATTTTTAATAATTTTTAAGAATTTTCATAAATTTTCATAAATTTTTTATAACTTTCATAAATATTTAATAATTTTAAACTTTTAAATTAACTTAACCTCAAAATTTTTTCTAAAATTATTTAGCAATTTCTACTGTTACCTTGTACACAAATCGATTTGATCCGGATTGTGTGTTCGGAAACACTTCCCACGAATCTTCGCATAACATTTCCCAAATTTCTTATAAATCGGACAAGGAACGTTGCACTTTTTCATTTTACTCATAAAAACTTGCTTAATAAAGTTTTTCGTTTGACTAAAAACACAAAAATTAAATTTTTTCTTTAAAAATTAAATCGATTTACCTCAAAAGTAATCTCTTTTTGTTCAAATTCCTATTTGAATTTGAAAAACTATTATTTAATTTATAAATCTTTCCGTTGACTTTAATTTTCAATTTTTTAAGTTGTGTTTCCGATGAATTTAAATTTAAATTAGCTTTTTTTAATACATTGGGAGTTTTCTTATATAAAACACCGTTTATATTAACAAATTTTCCTTTCGAAACCGTTACATTTTTTAATTTAAATCTCGTTTTTACCATAATCTTCGTACAGTTTCTTTTTTTATCCGCAACGTTCCGTTTATCGATTTTATATTTACTCTTCACTCCGTGTTTTAATCTCGATGAACCTAACTTGGATGAATTTTCACCATTTTCCACATGAACTATTTTATATTTCGTATGTACAGATCTTCTTCTATTCAACGGACTTTTTATATTCCTAACCTCACTTTTTAAATTACTCGGTTTTAGGTTAGGTTTTAAATTATCTTTTAAATTCGATATATTACTAAGATTATTATCACAATTTGGTTTTAAATCTTGTAATTTTATAACATTTGGGTTGACGTGTATCGTTCCCTTAAAATTCGGATTTATATGAACGGTTTTTTTAAAATTCGGATTTACCAAAACCGTTGGCGGTTTATGAAAGTTTTGGTTTACGTAAACGAATCGATTTGTTGTTGGTACATCCCCTTCGTACTGATCTAAAAATAAATTCAAAAGATTTTTAACTTGTTACTTATTAAACACCTCTATTTTAAGGTTGTATTTTGAGGTTGTATTTTGAGGTTATACATATTTTAAGATTACATTTTAATGCTTTTTTTTAGTAAATAAATTTTACTAAATTTTATTTAAATTACTTACGTAATTGATCATAATTGTAATTACAACCGTAATAATCCATTTTCTTTGGGTTATTAATAAATAATTTGGCTTATAAATGGAAATGTACAACAGCTTAATGTCAGATTTGACAGATGACACTTGACGTAAGAGAGAATCAAAATAATTTTTAAAATTTAATAAAATAATTAATAATCTAAATAATAAAAAATACATTTCATAACTAATAAAATTAATTTTAATTATTATATAAAAGGTATTAATTTAAATCTAATTTAATTAAAATTTAAAAATATCTTAATTTGACTTTATCGGTACTAACGCCATCTACATCCTTAACCTAAACCACCATTGACGTTCTTTCTCATTTCCGCTTAAACATGGTGAGTGTTGTTCACATTATTTTAACTATTTTTATCCGATTTATAAACAAATTTAATCATATTTTTAATCAATCAGCTTTGGATAAACCTTTTCTACTTACCAACAATAAATTTAATATGTTTTTAAGTCGATTGAGGTCACTTTAAGGGTTAAATGTTTATCCACATGGCGTTTAATTACCGGGAATATTTTTTATTAATTGTATTAATATTTTACGGTGTTTTTAGCCTTTTAGGAGGTTCGTGGAAACCGGCCGCGTGGCTATGGTGGCCGATGGCCCCAAAAAAGGAAAATTGGTTAGCATTGTGGATGTTATCGACCAAACAAGAGTAAGTTTGAGGTTATGTTTAATTTATAAAACGTCATTATTTAAAATTTATGGTTAAAAAAAGTAAAAAAAATTATATGATGAGCCTTTTTTATTGATAGGAATTGCCGACTGATTGTAATGAAGCTAATTTTTTATCTGAAATTGATTTTAAATTAATTATTTTAGATGTCGATCTAAATTTGAGGTTATGTTAAGCTTTTATTTTGTAGGTTTTGGTTGACGGACCAACAAATAACGTTGCAAGAACGCAAATGAGGTTAAATCAGCTTCATTTGACCAAATTTAGAATAAAGTTTCCTTTCACCGCTTCGACGAGGATCGTAAGGAAGTCTTGGAATGATGCGAAAATCGATGAAAAATGGAAAGAAAGTGTTTGGGCACAAAAATTAGCCGCTAAAGAAAAAGTAAGTTGGTTTAATATAAATTTTTTATCTTCAAAATATAAATTTTTATGTATTTATGGTTGTTTTCAACCAAATGAGCGTAAATTTAAAATAAGTGAGGTTATGTTTGATTTATAAAACGTCATTTTTTAAATTATGATGAGCCTTTTTAATTGATAGGAATTGCCGGCTGATTTTTAATGAAGCCAAATTTTAAATCTGATTATTTTTTAATAAAAGAAAAAAATTAATTTTAAAAAATTATTTCTATTTATTAATAAATGTAACTTTTTGGGATTTTTAGCGGGCCGCTTTGACAGATTACGATCGGTTCAAGTTAAGACGTGCTAGAACTCGCAGAAATAAGATCAGATCCCTTACCTTTTATAATATAAAGATGACCAATTCTAGGAACGGGTCACTTTTTGGCAAGAAGAAGATGGCTAAAGGCGGAGGCAAACCCAAACCGAAAAAGGGGGGCAAAAAAGAGGAGAAATCCAAGAAAAAATAACTTATAAATGTGTTAAGGATGAATAAATAAGTTTATAAATAAAAAAAAGAGTTTTAATTTTTTCAAGGAAAAAAGAAGTTAGGTTATGTTTACATAAAAATTTTAGTTTGTTTTTATTGATTTTTTTGATAATTACGGTAAGTATTGATGATAATTTTAATAAGAAATAAACTAAAAATGAATAAATAAGTTTATAATTTAAAAAAAAATTGAGTTTTAATTTTTTTAAGAAAAAAAAAAGTTAGGTTATGTTTATATAAAAATTTTAGTTTGTTTTTATTGATTTTTTTGATAATTACGGTAAGTATTGATGATAATTTTAATAAGAAATAAACTAAAAATGAATAAATAACTTTATAATTAAAAAATAATTGAGTTTTAATTTTTTCAAGGAAAAGAAAGTTAGGTTATGTTTACATAAAAATTTTAGTTTATATTTTTATTAATTTTTTTGATAATTACGGTAAGTATTGATGATAATTTTAATAAGAAATAAACTAAAAATGAATAAGTTTATAATTAAAAAAGAATTGAGTTTTAATTTTTTCAAGGAAAAAAAAAGTTAGGTTATGTTTACATAAAACTTTTAGTTTATATTTTTATTAATTTTTTTGATAATTATGGTAAGTATTTGATGATTTTAATAAAAAAAAAAATTATTTATGTTGTCGTTTAAGACAAAATAAGAAAAATATGTAAAAATTTACCTTTTTAAAATAAATTTTATGAATTAAATCAAAACATGAATATGGTTAGAATAGTGAAGTAGGTTAACCAACCTAAATAAAAGTAACTAATTTTACTAATGGTAAATTAATAAATAAGAAGTTATAACAAAAATAATTATTTATAAAAGGAAATTAATTAATTTTAGGTATTTAAAAGCGTTTTTGGTATTATTTTATGGATATAAATCATAATTAAAGATAAAAAAATAAATTAATTGAAATTTTTGGAGGATTTAAATACCAACCATAAAAATAAAAATCATCAGTTTAAAAAATCAAATTTAATAATAATAATTTTTAATAATTAATTTAATTTTATTAATTGAATGTGTATAAAAACCTATCTTTAGTTAGATATTTACATTTTTAAACAAATTTAAATTAAATTTTTCAAAAATAAAAAGTAATTTAAATCACTAGTGATATATAACCTAAAAATTTTTTGACGTTTATGTTATAATAAATAAAGAAAATAATAATAAATAAAATCTTATTATATAAGTAATAAAAGTAAGTTTAAATAAAAATTTTCGAATTTTATTAAATTTTTCGACAATTAAAACAAATATTTGATAGTTATTAAGGTAAATGTTTATTATCAGTTTAAAGAACTTAACCTAAAAAATTTTTATTCGGAGCTTTATTTGAAAATGAAAAATTAGGTTTGTTATAAAATTATATTTATTTCTGAAAAATATATAATTATTTCAAATAAAATCTATTTCATATACATGTTATGGAGTTAATTATATTAATGTAATATATATATACAGGTTGGGTTAAAATTATACCGATAAATTAATAACACGATATGATGTAAAAAACTTAATAAAAATTATCTATATGACCTTTTTATCTGTATAATTTTAAAACATCCTCAATTTATACGGTAATAAATTAGTAAAATAAAAAAATTAAGTAACAATAATTGAAAATTTTATGTGAATTTTTTTAATATCTCTGGTTTCGATCGGAATACTTTGACGACAGCTTACTCACTGAATACCGATCACTGTATCTATCATCACCGTATTTCTCTTCGGTTTTATAATTAATTTCCGGTGTGCCGAAGGTTTTTTGCCAATGATGAGTCCAATAAAAATCTTCCGGATTTACATCTTTCGGTGACTTGAAATCTCTGCATATTACCACGCAGTAGATTATACTTGCGATTAATGTTATGAAACCAACTATTAAAAATATTATTCCTAAAACCCTATAAAAATAAATAAATAAATTAATATATAAAATAAATAAATAAATTAATATATAAAATTAAAAAAGTAAATTAAACGAACACTCTGTATAATAATTATATGATATATACTAACCAAACATAAAGTGGTTCGAAAAATTGAATAACAATAACGAATCCGAGTGTAATCAAAACGATTCCTAAATTTAATAGAAGCATCAGACAACACATTCCTTTTATGTTTGGACAAAATGGATTCGGAGCTGCCATCGTTTCAACCGTAACGCCTCCTTTTCGTGAGTTTCTAGTTTTTACGGTACTTGCAACCGATGGGGCTACTCCACTCCTGTAGGAATAGTGACTAGGAGCTCCTCTTGATCGTGAACCTCGACTAAAATAAAAATAATTTGTTTAACGGAACAAACAAAAAATTTATTTCATTCGAGAAGGTATTAATTTCATTAAAAACTCCTTTTTTACCTAAGTTCAGATGGTGCTTTATAAGCCCCACTTGTAACATAAATATCCGAGCCGTTATCATCATATCCGCTTCCTCGGCTTAAAGCCGAAGAAGCTCTCGGAGGTGGATTTCTAGCGTGGTGATATCTTCGACCTTCACGTTCATTTACAACATTATACGGCTAAAAAATAAAAAAAATAAATTAATAAATAAGTATAAAAAAACTTAAATTATAAAATTGTAAATAAAAAAAGTTAGGTTAGTTTACATGACAGTTTTAAACGTCAAATTGACAGTTTTAAACATCAAACTGACAGTTAAAACATATACAGGTGGTTTTTTTTTTATTCAATTGGTGATTTACAACATTTACTTACCGTGTATTCTGATAAAGTTCTTTCTGATGGTGCTCTTTGACTTTCTTCACCATCCGAATACACACTTCTTGGAACGTGGACAGGAATCGGAGACTCAGTGGGTCTTCGAGCCACGTAATGGTGTTTATTTACTCGGGTTGTCATACCTTTACCCATTGTGTCTGATAATTCATCTAATTTTAAGATTTAATTAAGTAATTAATTAAAAATTAATAGATATTTAGACTTGTACAGGTTTTTTTATTTACTATATTAAGGAAAATCTTAAAATGGAAGAGTTAAATTATTGTTGACGAGCGAGAAAAGAAAGTTAATTGTTTGCCGTGTTAGAAATCTTTTACAATTAGCATTTCTCTTAACGATGGAAAAACGTTTTCGTTTAGTCGATTTGCTCTGTTCGTTTGTATACAGGGTGTTATTTTAATACTGTTAATTAATAAAATAAATGAAGATTTATTTGTTAATCAATTTGACAGATGAATATTTCAAGAATTTACAATCAAAATTAAAAAAAAATGTTTATTTTTAAATTTTATTTTTAAAAACACTCTGTATATACAATCAAAAAAGTGTTAATTTTAATATACAGGGTGTTTTTTTTAATTCTTTATTTTTTTTCTCCTTACTGTTTTAATACTTAATTTTTTTTTCTAAGTATCACTTTGAATTAATATTTTTATATATTATGTATACAGAGTGTTCAAATAACCCGTCTAAAAAAATTTCATATTTTAGTTTTTTTTTCTTATTTTATTAATATATCATCAATGTTTACGACTAAAATGTTAAAATAACAATAATAATTAAAAAAAAATTACATTTTATATACAGAGTGTTTAAATAAACTTGTCTTTTTTTTTGGATTTTGGACGATTTGAGATTTTTTTTGTTATTATGTTATGGATTTATTACCAACATATAAAATATTAAAAAATACAGTTAAAATTACCATTTTATATACAAAGTGTTCAAATAAACTTGTTTTTTTGACGATTTGAGATTTCTTTTTGATTTTTTTGTTATTTTGTTCGGGATTTATTACCAACATTTAAAATATTAAAAAATATAGTTAAAAATTGATTAAAGTTAACATTTTATATACAGAGTGTTCAAATAAACTTGTTTTCTTTTTGACGATTTGAGATTTTTTTTCATTTTTTTACTATTTTGTTATGGATTTATTACCAACATTTAAAATATTAAAAAATATAGTTAAAATTAACATTTTATATACAGAGTGTTCAAATAAACTTGTTTTCTTTTTGACGATTTGAGATTTTTTTTAAATTTTTTTGTTATTTTATTATGGATTTATTACCAACATTTAAAATATTAAAAAATATAGTTAAAATTAACATTTTATATACAGAGTGTTCAAATAAACTTGTCTTTTTTAATGACTTGAAAATTTTTTGATTTTTTTTAGAATTATTTTGTTAAGGATTTATTACCAACATTTAAAATATTAAAAAATATAATTAAAATTAACATTTTATATACAGAGTGTTCAAATAAACTTGTCTTTTTTAATGATTTGAGACTTTTTTTTAATTTTTTTTTGTTATTTTGTTATGGATTTATTACCAACATCTAAAATATTAAAAAAAAGTTAAAAATTGATTAAAGTTAATATTTTATATACAGTGTGATCAAAAAAACTTGTCTTTTTAAAATCGTTACATTTATTATTAAGATTTTTTTAGTAATTTTTTTTATATAAGATTTAATAACTTTAGTCTTACTTTGACAATTATTTTTTTTATTTTTATTATATACTGAGTGTTCAAAAAACCAGCCTAAGTAGTTTTATAACGTTTTTAATTTAAAAAAGTTGTTTTTAACATTCAATAAATGTTAATAAGAATTATTTTGGGTTAAACTTTTTAAAAATTTTAATTTCTATTATATACTGAGTGTTCAAAAAACCAGTCTAAGTGATTTTATAATGTTTTTAACAAAAAACATTGTTTTTAACCTTTAACAAATGTTATTTTCAGTTAATATTTTTTAAAATTTTAGTTTTTACTATATACTGAGTGTTCAAAAAACCTATCTAAGTAATTTTATGACGTTTTTAATTAAAAAAAAATTGTTTTTAATCTTTAATAAGTGTTAATAAGTGTTATTTTCGATTAATCTTTTTTAAAATTTTAATTTTTACTATATACTGAGTGTTCAAAAAAACCAGTTTAGATAATTTTTTAACGTTTTTAACAAAAAAAAATTGTTTTTAACCTTTAATGAATGGTAATAAGTGTTACTTTCAATTAATCTTATTCAAAATTTTAATTTTTACTATATACTGAGTGTTCAAAAAACCAGTCCAAGTATTTTTTTGACGTTTTTAACTAAAAAAATTGTTTTTAACCTTTACTAAGTGTTAATAAGTATTATTTTCGATTAATCTTATTTAAAATTTTAATTTTTACTATATACTGAGTGTTCAAAAAAAAAACAGTTGACAATTTTTTGACATTTTTAATTTAAAAAAATTGATTTTAACCTTTAATAAGTATTAATAACTGTTATTTTCGATTAATCTTATTTAAAATTTTAATTTTTACTATATACCGAGTGTTCAAAAAATCAATCTAGGTAGTTTTTTGATGTTTTTAAATAAAAAAATTGTTTTTAACCTTTAATAAGTGTTACTTTCGATCAATTTTATTCAAAATTTTAATTTTTACTATATACTGAGTGTTCTGAAAAACCAGTTTAGACAATTTTTTGACATTTTTATCAAAAAAAATTGATTTTCATCTTTAATAAGTATTAATAAGTGTTATTTTCGATTAATCTTATTTAAAATTTTATTTTTTACTATATACTGAGTGTTCAAAAAATCAATCTAGATTATTTTTTGAAGTTTTAACTAAAAAAATCGTTTTTAACCTTTACTAAGTGTTAATAAGTATTATTTTCGATTAATCTTATTCAAAATTTTAATTTTTACTATATACTGAGTGTTCAAAAAATCAATCTAGGTAGTTTTTTGACGTTTTTAATAAAAAAAATTGTTTTTAACCTTTAATAAATGTTAATAAGTATTATTTTCGATTAATCTTATTTAAAATTTTATTTTTTACTATATACTGAGTGTTCAAAAAAGCAATCTAGGTAGTTTTTTGACGTTTTTAAATAAAAAAATTGTTTTTAGCCTTTAGTAAGTGTTATTTTCGATCAATTTTACTCGAAATTTTAATTTTTACTATATACTGAGTGTTCAAAAAAACCAGTCTAGATAATTTTTTGACGTTTTTAATTAAAAAAATTGTTTTCAATGTTTAATAAGCGTTATTTTCGAGTAATCTTATTTAAAATTTTAATTTTTACTATATACTGAGTGTTCAAAAAATCAATCTAGGTACTTTTTTGACGTTTTTAATTAAAAAACTCGTTTTTAATCTTTAATAAGTGTTACTTTCGAGCAATTTTATTCAAAATTTTAATTTTTACTATATACTGAGTGTTAAAAAAACCAATCTAGACAATTTTTTGACATTTTTAACTAAAAAAAATTGATTTTAACCTTTAATAAGTATTAATAAGTATTATTTTCGATTAATTTTATTTAAAATTTTAATTTCTGTTATATACTGAGTGTTTAAAAAACCAATTTTAGTAATTTTATGACGTTTTTAATAAAAAAAATTGTTTTTAACCTTTAATAAGTATTAATAAGTGTTATTTTCGATTAATCTTATTTAAAATTTTAATTTTTACTATATACTGAGTGTTCAAAAAAAGCAGTTTAGACAATTTTTTGGCATTTTTAACTAAAAAAATTGATTCTAACCTTTAATAAGTATTAATAAGTGTTATTCTCGATTAATCTTATTTAAAATTTTAATTTTTACTATATACTGAGTGTTCAAAAAATTAAACTAGATAATTTTTTAACATTTTTAATTAAAAAAATTATTTTTAATCCTTAATAAATGTTATTTTCGGTTAATCCTTTTTAAAATTTTAATTTTTACTATATACTGAGTGTTCAAAAAATTAAACTAGATAATTTTTTAACGTTTTTAATTAAAAAAATTATTTTTAATCTTTAATAAATGTTATTTTCGGTTAATCCTTTTTAAAATTTTAATTTTTACTATATACTGAGTGTTTAAAAAAACCAATCTAGATAATTTTTTGACGTTTTCAATAAAAAAAATTGTTTTTAACCTTTAATAAGTATTAATAAGTGTTATTTTCGATTAATCTTATTTAAAATTTTAATTTTTACTATATACTGAGTGTTCAAAAAATTAATCTAGATAATTTTTTAACGTTTTTAATTAAAAAAATTATTTTTAATCATTAATAAATGTTATTTTCGGTTAATCCTTTTAAAATTTTAATTTTCACTATATACTGAGTGTTTAAAAAACCAATCTAAGTAATTTTATGACGTTTTTAATAAAAAAAATTACTTTTAATGTTTAAAAAATGTTATTTTAGGTTAATTTCTTTTAAATTCTTGTTTTTTTAAAACATACCCATTCTTATATCTTGACTTGAGGGTTGTTTCGGCCACAAAGAGCTTTTTTCATCCTCCTTTATTCTCGCCATTTTTTTAATTTAATTAAAATTGGTCAAAAAACTGGGTCAAAAAACAATTAAGTAATAAATATATAAAAACAACCCAAAAATTAATTATAAAAAATACATCAATTCAATAAATCACAAAAAAATAAGTAAATAAATAAAAATAAATATCAAGGTTGGAAAAAATCACTTTTACTTTCATAAAAACTACCATTTTCGCTTTCTAAAAATGACGTCAACCTCTAAATATGGTCCGCAAACACTTCTTGAAAAGTATTCGCGTTCTCCGGTCGATTAGAAAAGGAACAAGTTCGGTTTAAACCGAACGGTACAAACCGCCATCGTACCTTTAGCACTATAACTATTTTTTTTTAATTCTATCCTTTCTAACTCACCGTTTTAAGTTGATTTAATGATGGTAGGTATTTAAAGTTGGTTTTTTTTGGATTTTTCACGTCACGTTTCGTTGGTCATTTCGTCGGTGGTTAATCTAACACCGAGATAAAAACGAAATACGCGAAATAAACGCACGATGCGAACGAGAGAACGTCTACGATGGTCTACGAACGAACGGCTTTGTATGTGTGTGTGTGGGGACCAAAAGGAGGAGACCGTGGAAGGCTGCGTGGGGAACGTTACGTCATTAGTGAGAAATCCACAGGTTGTTACAGTGTGGATGAGACTAGAACCAACTAGAACCACTACAAGACTAGTTGTACTGTTAAAAGCAGTTAGACGGCTGGAAAATCGTCCCGAAGTTGGTTTATAACAAATATCCATATAAATCTTGATGATTTTTTTGGTTAATTTTGTATTAATTTACTTAAAGAACTTCTGTGTCTACTTTAAGAGATAATTTAATTCATTTAATCCATAATTTAATTCAATCGGTGTCCTTGAAATACCAACAACGTACCTTTAATATACCATTGTCTCTAAAACAAATTGATGCTAATCAGTTTTGTAAATGATTCTTGAACGTGCTTTTATTGCGTATTCGCTCACCTTGTAAATAAATAAAACATTTAGGTCATCATTTAGTTAAATGGTTTTACCTTCGGGAAGATGAAAATATTTATGCTAAAAAAGTAAGGTTAATAAGGTTTATAAAGCTGTTAAGATTCAACCCAACTTAATTAAATCCAAAAATGTCTCCTTACTTCTTATTTTTTGATAAAAGAAATGATTTATTTATACAACACTAATTAATAACCTTAAATTCGAACTGTAAATAAGCTCGGCGACATCTCTTGAAGAAATGTCAAACTTTTCTAAGTAACCAAACGACACTAAATCCCCTACTTTTATTCTTACAAAATTAAAAATAATTTATTTTTAAATTTCGTTTTAAACAATATATTCATATTCTTGATTATTTAATTACGTTATTAAGGAAAAATCGTATTTTAATTCATCCTACTTATAAAAATAATTAAAAATTTAGAAACACACTTAGTGGCGCCATCTAATAAATTTTCGTTGAACTTTATTCTTATAGAATTAATCTTAATTTATTTTTAAAACCATTTCTTAATTTATATTTTATTAAAATATTTATTTTCTTTACTATTGAATTCAATTATTTAATAAAAAACAGTATTTCAATTCGTCTTATTTATAAAAATAACTAAAAATTGAAATAAACATATAGTGGTCCCATCTAATAGATTTTCGTTGAACTTTATTCTAATAAAATGAATCCTAATTTATCTTTAAAACTATTTTTTAATTTGTATTTTAATAAAATATCTTCTATGTATTTTAATAAAATAAAATTTTCTTCACCATTAAATTAACTTATTTATTAAAAATAGTATTTTAATTCGTCTTATTTATAAAAATACCTAAAAATTAAAATAACACATAGTGGTGCCATCTAATAAATTTTCGTTGAACTTTATTCTTATAGAATTAACCTTAATTTGTGTTTATAAAATTATTATAAATTACTCTTGTAGTTATTAAATAAAGTTAAAAACCTTGGATATTGTTTAAATTAATTGTAATATAGTGATTTAAAGTTCGAATGGAGTGATAAAAGGTGTTTTTATTATCTCATAACCTCAAATATTTGAGGTTAGGTTCAATTTTTAATTTTAAATAAATTTAAATCACAATTTACTTATAATTAAGTTTATAATAAAAAATAAAACTCAAATTCAGATATATATTTTTTTATTATGTTTTTTTTTACATTTTTATAACATTTTTATCATCATATTTATTTTCACATCGACAAAAAGAAAACAAGATTCGGTTATAAAACGGAACTAAATTAGGAATATCACAACAAAAGGGGTTTGATTTAACAAAAAAAATCATTTTTACGCTTGTTTATAAGCGTAAAATTGCCATCGACGTTCGATATTAGCTCCGATCCCAACTAATTCTTGTTTAAAAACCGCCGGAAACCTTGACATTAATAATTCGATATCGGAAGGTCTTAAATTCGTTTCTAATTTGCTTACATACGACCAAATGTAATCTAAACCGGCTCCGAAAGGATGTACGTTTAAAAATGTTGAAATAATTCCGATTAATTTAGCATCTCTTTCCGTCAACGGTTGAGATAACGTTTCTAAACTTTCATTAACGCTACAAACGCTTTCCGCTTTATCCGATTCGTTATCTTCTAAATTAACTATGTTGTTATCGAGTTGGGATTTTTTTTCTTTGGTAAGTTTCGCTTGGAGGTCTTTAACTTTGTTTTCTTCTTCGATTTGTTTCCGTTTGGCTTCGATTAGTTGCTGTTGCATTCCTTGTAGGGTTTGTTGAAGCATTTTAAATTGTTTATCTTTTTCGTCTATGTCTTTTTTTAAATCCATTTTTACTACTTCAACCTATAAAAATAAAAAAAGTTAGGTTAGAATTTCTCTTTTCTTCTCGGAGGAAAAAAACTAAAAGCCGGAAGGAATTTATTTTTGGTACAAATAAAGATTAAGTTATGTTAGATAAACAAACCTCATTTTTATAAGCTTCAACTTGCATCCGTAAATTATTATTTTCCTCCCGAAGTGAATCTTCTTGATTAATCATCTCCGTTCTTGGTTTTTTTCTAACGGTTTCTTCCTCATCGGAGACATCCATTTCATCATCGGCTTTCTCAACGGTTACTTCACCATCCAATTGGACATTTTTTATCTCCTAAAACCCAACGTAAGCATTAATCGGGAACAAAATTGATTATTTTTTCCAAATTTTTTTTTTAATACGTAAAAAAAAATAAAAAATAAAACAGAAAAAAAATTCTAAAGAACAATACATAACTATTTTAGACGTTTAAACGAACGTTTTACACAATTATTATTAATATTATTTGAACAAATGTATTTAAATTTTTTTTTTTTTTTAACCAGGTGATTATTTGATAAATTTTATACCTGTATACCTGAAAAATAAAAATTAAAACGTACCTTTTTATTGATTAAAAAAAATCACCTGGCAAATTTCTTTTAAATACATTTGCCGGGTTTTAAATGTGCCAATAATCCTCGAGACATTCGTCGTTCCAAGATAAACGGATTTCCAATGACAATCAGCGAGCGACCACGATCGACCCAGAGTTAAGTAACTTATAAGATCTCTCTTTCATTTTTAATATTGTTCACTTACCTTTACGTTACCTTACCTTTGTTATTTACGATAGAATTTTTTGCTTGATGATTGACCGAGTTCATTACAAGAAGTATTTGACAATTTTCCTTATAAAAATTCATCAAAAATTCGTTTTTAACCATTTTGATTTGATTTTTTTTCTAAATGAAACTTAAAACATTCTAATTTTAATTAAAAAAGATCGTTTTATTCCAAGTGTTGCCAAAAAAATTAAAAAAATTTTCAAAGTTGGTAAAAATTTTTTAAGTTAGAAAATAATTTTTTAAAAAATTCATCAAAAATTCGTTTTTAACCATTTTGATTTGATTTTTTTTCTAAATGAAACTTAAAACATTCTAATTTTAATTAAAAAAGATGGTTTTATTCCAAGTGTTGTCAAAAAAATTTAAAAAATTTTCAAAGTTGGTAAAAAATTTTTAAGTTTGAAAATAATTTTTTTAAAATTTCATCAAAAATTCGTTTTTAACCATTTTGATTTGATTTTTTTTCTAAATGAAACTTAAATCATTCCAGTTTTAATTAAAAAAGACCGTTTTATTCCAAGTGTTGTCAAAAAAATTAAAAAAATTTTCAAAGTTGGTAAAAATTTTTTAAGTTAGAAAATAATTTTTTAAAAAATTCATCAAAAATTCGTTTTTAACCATTTTGATTTGATTTTTTTTCTAAATGAAACTTAAAACATTCTAATTTTAATTAAAAAAGACGGTTTTATTCCAAGTTTCGTCAAAAAAATTAAAAAAAAATTTCAAAGTTGGTAAAAATTTTTTAGGTTAGAAAATAATTTTTTAAAAAATTCATCAAAAATTCGTTTTTAACCATTTTGATTTGATTTTTTTTCGAAATGAAACTTAAAACATTGTAATTTTAATTAAAAAAGGACGTTTTGTTCCAAGTGTTGTCAAAAAAATTAAAAAAAATTTCAAAGTTGGTAAAAATTTTTTAAGTTGGAAAATAATTTTTTAAAAAATTCATCAAAAATTCGTTTTTAACCATTTTGATTTGATTTTTTCTCTAAATGAAACTTAAAACATTCTAATTTTAATTAAAAAAGACGGTTTTATTCCAAGTGTTGTCAAAAAAATTTAAAAAAATTTCAAAGTTGATAAAAATTTTTTAGATTGGAAAATAATTTTTTAAAAAATTCATCAAAAATTCGTTTTTAACCATTTTGATTTGATTTTTTTTCTAAATGAAACTTAAAACATTCTAATTTTATTTAAAAAAGATGGTTTTATTCCAAGTGTTGTCAAAAAATTTTAAAAAATTTTCAAAGTTGGTAAAAATTTTTTAAGTTTGAAAATAATTTGTTAAAAAATTCATCAAAAATTCGTTTTTAACCATTTGGATTTGATTTTTTTTCTAAATGAAACTTAAAACATTCTAATTTTTATTAAAAAAGGTCGTTTTATTCCAAGTGTTGTCAAAAAATTTAAAAAAATTTTCAAAGTTTGTAAAAATTTGTTAGGTTAGAAAATAATTTTTTAAAAAATTCATCAAAAATTCGTTTTTAACCATTTTGATTTGATTTTTTTTCTAAATGAAACGTAAAACATTCTAATTTTAATTAAAAAAGACCGTTTTATTCCAAGTGTTGTCAAAAAAATTAAAAAAATTTTCAAAGTTGGTAAAAATTCTTTTAGGTTAGAAAATAATTTTTTAAAAAATTCATCAAAAATTCGTTTTTAACCATTTTGATTTGATTTTCTTTTCTAAATGAAACTTAAAACATTCTAATTTTAATTAAAAAAGACCGTTTTATTCCAAGTGTTGTCAAAAAAATTAAAAAAATTTTCAAAGTTGGTAAAAATTCTTTAAGTTAGAAAATAATTTTTTAAAAAATTCATCAAAAATACGTTTTTAACCATTTTGATTTGATTTTTTTTCTAAATGAAACTTAAAACATTCTAATTTTAATTAAAAAAGACCGTTTTATTCCAAGTGTTGTCAAAAAAATTAAAAAAATTTTCAAAGTTGGTAAAAATTTTTTAAGTTAGAAAATAATTTTTTAAAAAATTCATCAAAAATTCGCTTTTAACCATTTTGATTTGGTTCTTTTTCTAAATGAAACTTAAAACATTCTAATTTTAATTAAAAAAGACCGTCTTATTCCAAGTGTTGTCAAAAAAATTAAAAAAATTTTCAAAGTTGGTAAAAATTTTTTAAGTTAGAAAATAATTTTTTAAAAAATTCATCAAAAATTCGCTTTTAACCATTTTGATTTGATTTTTTTTCTAAATGAAACTTAAAACATTCTAATTTTAATTAAAAAAGACCGTTTTATTTCAAGTGTTGTCAAAAAAATTAAAAAAATTTTCAAAGTTGGTAAAAATTCTTTAAGTTAGAAAATAATTTTTTAAAAAATTCATCAAAAATACGTTTTTAACCATTTTGATTTGATTTTTTTTCTAAATGAAACTTAAAACATTCTAATTTTAATTAAAAAAAGTCGTTTTGTTCCAAGTGTTGTCAAAAAAATTAAAAAAATTTTCAAAGTTGGTAAAAATTTTTTTAGGTTAGAAAATAAATTTTTAAAAAATTCATCAAAAATTCGTTTTTAAACATTTTGATTTGATTTTTTTTCTAAATGAAACTTAAAACATTCTAATTTTATATAAAAAAGGACGTTTTATTCCAAGTGTTGTTAAAAAAATTAAAAAAATTTTCAAAGTTGGTAAAAATTTTTTAGGTTGGAAAATAATTATTTAAAAAATTCATCAAAAATTCGTTTTTAACCATTTTGATTTTATTTTTTTTCTAAATGAAACTTAAAACATTCTAATTTTAATTAAAAAAGGTCGTTTTATTCCAAGTGGTGTCAAAAAAATTAAAAAAATTTTCAAAGTTGGTAAAATTTTTTTAGGTTAGAAAATAATTTTTTAAAAAATTCACCAAAAATTCGTTTTTAACCATTTTGATTTGATTTTTTTCTAAATGAAACTTAAAACATTCTAATTTTAATTTAAAAAAGCCGTTTTATTCCAAGTGTTGTCAAAAAAATTTAAAAAATTTTCAAAGTTGGTAAAAATTTTTTAAGTTAGAAAATAATTTTTTTAAAAATTCATCAAAAATTCGTTTTTAACCATTTTGATTTGATTTTTTTTCTAAATGAAACTTAAAACATTCTAGTTTTATATAAAAAAGGACGTTTTATTCCAAGTGTTGTCAAAGAAATTAAAAAAATTTTCAAAGTTGGTAAAAATTTTTTTAGGTTGGAAAATAGTTTTTTAAAAAATTCATCAAAAATTCGTTTTTAACCATTTTGATTTGATTTTTTTTCTAAATGAAACTTAAAACATTCTAATTTTAATTAAAAAAGATCGTTTTATTCCAAGTGTTGTTAAAAAATTTAAAAAAAATTTCAAAGTTGGTAAAAATTTTTTAAGTTAGAAAATAATTTTTTAAAAAATTCATCAAAAATTCGTTTTTAACCATTTTGGTTTGATTTTTCTTCTAAGTGAAACTTAAAACATTCTAATTTTAATTAAAAAAGGTCGTTTGATTCCAAGTGGTGTCAAAAAAATTAAAAAAATTTTCAAAGTTGGTAAAAATATTTTAAGTTAGAAAATAACTTTTTAAAAAATTTATTAAAAATTCGTTTTTAACCATTTTGATTTGATTTTTTTCTAAATGAAACTTAAAACATTCTAATTTTAATTAAAAAAGATCGTTTTATTCCAAGTGTTGTCAAAAAAATTAAAAAAATTTTCAAAATTGGTAAAAATTTTTGACACTTTTTTAACTTAAGAAAGTTAACTTTAAAAATTCATTTCTCAAAATCTATCAAAGATTAAAAACTAAAATTATAGGAATTAAAAATACAAAAATTAATTATTAATTTAAGACTAATCTCAATTTTGTATCATTTTTAGTTCGTTTGGAATAAATTCCCAAAAAAATTTTTGACACTTCTTCGATTAGAGGTTAGGTTCAATTTTAAAAATTCATTCCTCAAAAACTATAAAAGATTAAAAACTGAAAATTATAGGAATTAAAAATAGAAAAATTAATTATCAATTTAAGACTAATCTCAATTTTGTATCATTTTTAGTTTGTTTGGAATAAATTCCCAAAAAAAATTTTTGACACTTCTTCGATTAGAGGTTAAAATTTTAAAAATTAATTTCTCAAAAACTATAAAAGATTAAAAATTGAAATTACAGGAATTAAAAATAGAAAAATTAATTATTAATTTAAGACTGATCTCAATTTTATATCATTTTTAGTTCGTTTGGAATAAATTCCCAAAAAAATTTTTGACACTTCTTCGAAAAGAGGTTAAAACTTTAAAAATTCATTTCTCAAAAATTATAAAAGATTAAAAACTGAAATTAAAGGAATTAAAAATAGAAAGATTAATTATTCATTTAAGACTAATCTCAATTTTGTATTATTTTTAGTTCGTTTGGAATAAATTCCCAAAAAAAATTTTTGACACTTCTTCGATTAGAGGTTAAAACTTTAAAAATTCATTTCTCAAAAACTATAAAAGATTAAAAACTGAAATTAGAGGAATTAAAAATAGAAAAATTAATTATTAATTTAAGACTAATCTCAATTTTGTATTATTTTTAGTTCGTTTGGAATAAATTCCCAAAAAAATTTTTGACACTTCTTCGATTAGAGGTTAAAACTTTAAAAATTCATTTCTCAAAAACTATAAAAGATTAAAAACTGAAATTAGAGGAATTAAAAATAGAAAAATTAATTATTAATTTAAGACTAATCTCAATTTTGTATTATTTTTAGTTCGTTTGGAATAAATTCCCAAAAAAAATTTTGACACTTCTTCGAAAAGAGGTTAAAACTTTAAAAATTCATTTCTCAAAAACTATAAAAGATTAAAAATTGAAATTAGAGGAATTAAAAATAGAAAAATTAATTATTAATTTAAGATTAATCTCAATTTTGTATCATTTTTAGTTCGTTTGGAATAAATTCCCAAAAAAATTTTTGACACTTCTTCGATTAGAGGTTAATTTTAACATCAAAATAGTAACATTGAAGCTAATTTCTTTATAGAAATCATAATTTTATAATAAAAATCTAAGATTAATGAATATTTATTGTCAAAATCTTCTTGTAAATAAAACCAGAACTATCCCAAAGAATAAATTTAAAGAAATTTCGTCACTTTATAAAAATTTCACATCAACAACCTTTTTTACTCTTTTCTTTTCTCTCTCTCACGGTTTTTTTTTTTAAATGCTTCGTTTTTAGAACTGGAAATCTTAGCCTACGCATGCAAGAGAAGCCGCAAGTTTTACAAAACACTTCATCAAACATAAATAATCTTTTTTTTAAATCTACAAAATATTTCTAAAAATTTATTTCACTCAAATAAATTAAAATAAGTATATAAATGATGTTAGAGTTTAAATAAAACTTTATTCTTGTAAATTTTTGTAAACCTTGCGGCATTTTACGTACCATCGATTGCTTTTTCCACACCTCAATGTTCTTTCTTTGCGCTTTGGTGAAATGGTCCCAAACCTTCTTATGGCAGGCGGCCGAGAACAAACGCTCGATTTGACTGACTGACAGGGACACGCAAACAAATTATTAAACCATCTCAGATCGTTACAAGATCTCCTAAGCACCTTTTTTTACAATTCCGATACCGAACCAACCCAAAATTCAATCCCAAAAATATATACACAAAAAACTTTAACCGATCTCTTTTTAAGCGACACAAAACTTAACAAAAAAACTTAAAAATCAAATTAAAGCTATTATATTTTAATAATTTCTCATTTAAAACTAACTCTGTACATTGATTCCGTTCTAACAATCAATAAATCGGAACAAATTACAAAAATCGATTAGATTAGATCAGATATCCTCTTTTTTTTTATTTAAAAACAATCATTCAATCAATTAGATGAAATTAAAACCAAACAACTTTACTTAAATTGATAAAAATGATTAATCGAATCGGAAAGAATAAAAAATAATAATCTGATAACTCATTTCTTACAATTTCGACACCAAAAATCAATCAATTTTAAAATATAAATACAAATATTTATTAAATACAAAGTGTCCCCCAAAAAAAGTAAATAAATAAAGCTATTTTATATTACCTATAAACGCTTTTGACTGAGATTATATACTTACACTTAAATCGTACCCATTTTTTAACCATTTTACTCCTAATTAATAATAAAAAAATACTTACACTGTAATAAAATCCCCTGCATTCGACCCTTCATTATCTCCCTCGCTTTCTGTAACTCATCCTCGTACTGAGTTTTCTCGCTTAGAAGCCTCCGAACGTGGGAATTCGTCGATTGGATCATCGAGTAAAACGTATTTGCGTTACGTTTGCTGCAATCTCCCCGTTCCAACCAAGTTATTACAATCTAAATAAAAAATACTATTATTTCAATACTTTTGAGGTTATGTTCTTTAATTCTTTTTTAAATAAAAAATTAACCTTTACTTTTAATAATAAACTATAAATAAACCATTTTTATTACTTTTCTTTATTAAATTAATCAAAAAACACCTTTTAAAACGATCAAATTAATTAAAATTAAGATATAATAAATGTTTACTTCTAAATCTCACTTTGACATTTCTTAAAATTTATAGGTTATTTTTAAACTAAAAAAAATATCTAAAAATAATTTAAAAAATTAATAAAATCAATTAAATTTAACTAAATTTTAACGATCTAATCATAAAAATATCTTAATTTATTTTGAATTTAAACATTTTAATTAGAATTCTTATAATTTATAATAAAAATTAATTTTGGCGTTTTTAACGCCATCTATTAGAATATTGGTTAATTTATCAAAAATTAAAGTAGTAAACGAGCAGCGCCGCGTTTTTTTGCACTCAGTTTGCACCGAACTACCGAAAATCGACCAATCACAGGGCAGAATTGCCGACAAGCCAATTTTCGACGTTTCCAAACGTCAAACTAACCGTTTTTTGCTCGCTTTTTTGCGACATTTACACCTTGGCTGCCGTTCATGTTGACAAATGAGACGTTCAAATGCAACTTCTTTTATAGGTTTCGGGCCGTTTCCAGGCCTAAATCGGTTAAATACCGCCATTTCAAACGTTTTTTTCCGGGTCCGATTTCGGGCCCTTGGCGCGAGTACGAGTTCGATTGACCGCGTTTCAAACGACAAATTTTTCAACGAAAACGGGTAAAATCCAATTTGATTAATGTAGAAAATTGTTCAAAATCGTTAAAATTAAGTAAAACGAACGCGTTTTTGTATCAATTTTTTAAAAAAATACCTTCAATTTCCAATTTTTTACGCGGTTCGTTTCTCGGCTATTTCAACCAAACTTCCCTCATTCATTTCTCGGCTATTCTAATTAAACGTCAAAATGAAAGTCAAAACGTCGTTAAATGTGTACTTAAAACGGAGAATTTGCGCAAATCCGGACCTAATTATATCTGAAATCGGTAAGTTTACAATCCGTTTACCGAAATTTACCCGAAGAACGTACATTTCGACGACGAAAACGACGATACGTCAATTTGCGTTTGGTTCGACGGTCGACGTAGTTTGCGGTTGTCGTAAATTCAAGAAAAATCGTTTATTAAATTATTAAACTTAAAATTAATCTTAAATATTTTTTAAATTAATCGTACGATATTATTATTGTTTTTTATATAAAAATCCGTTTAAAACCACTTTTTAAATAAATTATTTAGTTTTTTTTATCTACTTTTTATTTTGATTAATAAATGAATTTTTAACGCCATCTATTAGGATATTGGTGAACTTATCAAAACTTTATTAAATTATTAAACTTAAAAAATCGATTTTAAATATTTTTTAAATTAATCGTACGACATTATTATTTTTTTTTATAAAAATCCGTCTAAAACCACTTTTGAAATAAATTATTTAGTTTTTTTATCTACTTTTTATTTTGATTAATAAATGAATTTTTAACGCCATCTAATTAGAGTATCGACAAACTTAAAAATTACATTTATTAAATTAAAAATGGATCTTAGTTTTTGAAATCATAATTGTAATAATCATTTTACATAAAAAAATTGTAAAAAAAACAAATTATTTATTTGAAAAGTGATTTTAAACGAATTTTTATTTTTACGGGATTTATAAACGACGATTTAACTCCATCTATTATAATATCGGCAAACTTCAAAATGACGTTTATTAAAATGACGTTTATTAAAAATTAAATTTATTGAATATTTAACGACTAAAAATTAATCAAAAAAAAATCTATTTTAAGGTAATTTAAAATGCTTAAATAATATCTAAAGCGATTTTTTATGTTTTAGATATAAATAAAATAAAGGTAAGTAAAATCGAAAAGAATAAATCATAAATTTCAAATTTTGAGGTTAGGTTCAACGTTAAAAATTAATTTAGAGGAATTAAAAATGGAAAAATTAATTATTAATTTAAGATTCAGAATTTAATCTCAATTTTGTATTATTTTTAGTTCGGTCAGAATAAATTTCCCAAATTTTTTTTGACACTTCTTTGATTTTAGGTTAGGTTCAATTTTAAAAATTAATTTCTCAAAAACTATAAAAGATTAAAAACTGAAATTTATTTGAATTAAAAATAGAAAAATGATTAATTTAAGACTAATCTCAATTTTGTATAATTCTTAGTTCGTTTAGAATAAATTTCCAACTTTTGACACTTCTTCGATTAGAGGTTAGGTTCAACGTTAAAAATGAATTTACAAGAATTAAAAATAACAAAATAATTATTAATTTAAGACTAATCTCAATTTTGTATCAATTTTAATTCATTTAGAATAAATTTCCGAAACATTTTTTGACACTTTAATTAGAGGTTAGGTTGAAGTTTAAAAATTCATTTCTCAAAAACTATAAAAGATTAAAAATTGAGAATTACAGAAATTAAAAATAGAAAAATTAATTATTAATATAAGACTAATCTCAATTTTGTATGATTTTTAGTTCGTTCAGAATTTCCCAAAATTTTTTTGACACTTCATTTGAGGTTAGGTTCAATCTTAAAAAAATTAAAAAAATTCTTAAAGGTGACTAAAATTTTGTATAACCTAACTTTTCAAAAATTTCGATCAACTTTAAAAAATCGGGGAGACTTTATTTTTTTTAATTAAGAAATGAAATTTGTATAAATTGAAAGCTAAAATATTCTATTTTGTAATAAAAAAGCCAATTTTGTTCTAATTATTACCCAAAAAATTAAAAAAATTCATAAAGTTGACTAAAATTTTTCCTAACCTTAAAAATGTTGACCAAATTTAAAAAATCGTGGAGACTTTATTTTTTTTAATTAAGAAATGAAATTTGTATAAATTGAAAGCTAAAATATTCTATTTTGTAATAAAAAAAGCCAATTTTGTTCTAATTATTACCCAAAAAATTAAAAAAATTCATAAAGTTGACTAAAATTTTTCCTAACCTCAAAAATTTTGACCAACTTTAAAAAATCGTGGAGACTTTATTTTTTTAAATTAAGAAATGAAATTTGTATAAATTGAAAGTTAAAATATTCTATTTTGTAATAAAAAAATCACTTTTTTTCTAATTATTACCAAAAAAATTAAAAAAATTTTTAAAGATGACTAAAATTTTTTATAACCTAAAAAAAGATTAAAAAAAAAAATGAAAAAAATAGAAAATTATTTAAGAATTAAAGTTAATGTAACTTAATTTATATTAAAATTGTTAAAAAATTACTTAATTTAGTCTAAAATTGTAATATTTCATTTAAAATCTTTTAAAATTATCGATTTTTTTCCAAAATTTCACGAAATTTGGTGCAAAATTGTTGAATTTCGTTTAATTTCATCAAAATTTTTTCGAATTCCATTAAAAAATAACTTAAATTAGCTTGAAATTGTGAAATTTCGACAAAAATTTTCAAAATTCGTCCAATTTCGTTTGAAAATTCACGAAATTTCGTCTAAAATTGTCGAATTTAACTGAAAAATAACTTTATTTATCTTAAAACTGTGAAATTTCATCTAAAATCGTTGAATTTCATCAAAAATTTTCTAAAGTTATCAAATTTTATTTAAAATTTCACAAAATGTCATCAATTTTTTTCCAATTTCATTAAAATAAAACTTAATTTAGCTTGAAATTATGAAATTCAAACCAAAATTTTCAAAATTCATCGAATTTCGCCTAAAATTTCACGAAATGTCGCCTAAATTTGTAAAATTTCGTTGAAAAATAACTTAATTTAGCTAAAAATTGTGAATTTTTATCTCAAATTTCTTAAAATTGTCGAATTTCGTTTGAAATTTCACGAAATTTCGTCTAAAATGGTCGAATTTAATTGAAAAATAATTTAATTTAGCTAAAAATTGTGAAATTTTATCTCAGAATTCTTAAAATTGTCGAATTTCGTTTGAAATTTCACGAAATTTCGTCTAAAATTGTCGAATTTCATTGAAAAATAACTTAATTTAGCTAAAAATTGTGAAATTTTATCTCAAATTTCTTAAAATTGTCGAATTTCGTTTGAAAATTCACGAAATTTCGTCTAAAATTGTCGAATTTCATTGAAAAATAACTTTATTTATCTTAAAACTGTGAAATTTCATCTAAAATCGTTGAATTTCATCTAAAATTTTCTAAAGTTATCAAATTTTATTTAAAATTTCACAAAATTTCATCAATTTTTTTCCAATTTCATTAAAATAAAACTTAATTTAACTTGAAATTATGAAATTTAAACCAAAATTTTCAAAATTCATCGAATTTCGCCTAAAATTTCACGAAATTTCGCCTAAATTTGTCGAATTTAGTTGAAAAATAACTTAATTTAGCTAAAAATTGTGAATTTTTATCTCAAATTTCTTAAAATTGTCGAATTTCGTTTGAAAATTCACGAAATTTCGTCTAAAATTGTCGAATTTAATTGAAAAATAACTTTATTTATCTTAAAACTGTGAAATTTCATCTAAAATCGTTGAATTTCATCTAAAATTTTCTAAAGTTATCAAATTTTATTTAAAATCTCACAAAATTTCATCAATTTTTTTCCGATTTCATTAAAATAAAACTTAATTTAGCTTGAAATTATGAAATTTAAACGAAAATTTTCAAAATTTGTCGAATTTCGCCTAAAATTTCACGAAATCTCGCCTAAATTTGTCGAATTTAATTGAAAAATAACTTAATTTAGCTAAAAATTGTGAAATTTTATCTCAAATTTCTTAAAATTGTCGAATTTCGTTTGAAATTTCACGAAATTTCGTTTAAAATTGTCGAATTTCATTGAAAAACACTTTATTTATCTTAAAATTGTGAAATTTCTTCTAAAATTTTCGAAAATCCGATTTTTTTTCCAAAATTTCACGAAATTGGGTGTAAAATTATCTAAAATTATTGAATTTCGTTTAATTTCACTTAAACTTTTTCGAATTTCATTGAAAGATAACTTAATTTAGCTTGAAATTGTGAAATCTTGACAAAAATTTTCAAAATTCGTCCAATTTCGTTTGAAATGTCACTAAATTTCGTCTAAAATTGTTGAATTTCATTGAAAAATAACTTTATTTAGATTAAAATTGTGAAATTTCATCTAAAATTTCTTAAAATTGTTAAATTTCTTCTAAAATTTCGTTAAATTTTGTATAAAATTACCTAAAATGATTGAATTTCGTCTAATTTCATCTAAAATTTCCTTAAGTCATCGAATTTCGTCTGAAATTTCACCAGATTTCAACAAAAGTTGTCAAATTTTATTGAAAAATAACTTTATTTAGATTAAAATTGTAAAATTTTATCTAAAATTTGCTAAAATCGTCAAATTTGGTGATGAAAATTTTGACCAATTTTAAAAAAATCGTGGAAACTTTATTTATTTTAATTAAGAAATGAAATTTGTATAAATTGAAAGCTAAAATATTCTGTTTTGTAATAAAACAGTCAATTTTGTTCTAATTATTACGCAAAAAATTAAAAAAATTCATAAAAATGACTAAAATTTTTGACAGGTCATAACCTCACTTTTTTAAAAAATTGATCCAACTTTAAAAAATCGTGGAGACTTTATTTTTTACAATTAAGACACGAAATTTGCACTAATTGAAAGTGAAAATATTTTATTTTGTAGTAAAAAGATCAAATTTTCTCTAAATATTACCCAAAAAATTAAAAAAATTCCCAAAAATGATCAAAATTTTTGACAGTTCATAACCTAGCTTCTTTTTAAATTTTGTTCCACTTTAAAAAATTGTGATGACTTTATTTTTTAAGATTAAGAAATGAAATTTGTATTAATTAAAAGCTAAAATATTCTATTTTGTAATAAAAAAAGTCAATGTTGTTCTAATTATGACCCAAAAAATTAAAAAAATTCATAAAGATGACTAAAATTTTTGACAGGTCATAACCTCACTTTTTTAAAAAATTGATCCAACTTTAAAAAATCGTGGAGACTTTATTTTTTTAAATTAAGAAATGAAATTTGTATAAATTGAAAGTTAAAATATTCTATTTTGTAATAAAAAAGTCGATTTTGTTCTAATTATTACCAAAAAAATTAAAAAAATTTTTAAAGTTGACTAAAATTTTTTGTAACCTAACTTTTAAAAAATTTTGACCAACTTTAAAAAATCGTGGAGACTTTATTTTTTTTAATTAAGAAATGAAATTTGTATAAATTGAAAGCTAAAATATTCTATTTTGTAATAAAAAAGCCAATTTTGTTCTAATTATTACCCAAAAAATTAAAAAAATTCACAAAGGTGATTAAAATTTTTTGCTAAAACGTTCAAAAAGTTACAATTTTATTTTTTTTATTATATATAATAATTGTATGATAATCTTCATCATTTTACATAAAAAAATCCGTTCGAAACCACTTTTCAAATAAATTATTTGGTTTTTTATTTATTTATTTTGATTGATTAATAATTTTTAACGCCATCTATTAGAATAACGGCGAACACGTCAAATTGACATTTATAAAAAAATCTAATTTATTTAAAATTTATTAAATTTTATCTCAGAGAGTAAAAATTAGGGAACAAATTCACCTCAAAGTGTTTAATTGTTATTTTAATTGATAATTTTTAATATTTTACTTATAAAATAAATGTAAGTAAAATCAAAAAGAATAAATCTTTGTTATGTTTACATTTTGAGGTTAGGTTCAACGTTAAAAATCAATTTTTTCAAAAACTATTAAAGATTAATCAATAAATCTTTTAGAAATTAAAATAAAAAGTTGTTTCGATTAATTTAAAATCAACTTCTACCTTAATTTTTTATTTTAACCCAACATCGGGATGAATTTTTCATTCACTCGTGTTGTAACTTTACCTGAACGGCTTTTGTAAAGGTATCATCTTGTTTTAACTTCTCGGAAACAGCAGAAGCTTCATGATCTGTATAATGAACAACCGGAGGTGGTGACGGTGGTCTTAAACGTTCCTCTTCCATCCGTTCTCGGTGACGTTGTTCCCGTTGTAGCTGTCTTTGTCTACATTCCCATTCGTATTGGTCATCTCTAGCCTATATTTAATAAAAAATGTGTTTTTATTTATTAAAATTAATTAATAAATTAAAATTAATTAAAAAATTATTAAAATTTATTAAAAAAATATTAAAATTTATTAAAAAAATATTAAAATTTATTAATAAATTATTAAAAAAATAAAATAAATCAAAATTCTTACTTGAGCGTAATCAACATGTAACCTTCCGGTATTCGGTGGATCATTATTCGAACCGATTCGAATCCGATACCCGGAAAGAAAAATAGCCGAGTCAATAGAAGCCTCGTAAACAAATCTAATATGACAAAAATTCTTTTTACTCAAACGTAAAGTAGTAATCTCCCCGCAACGTTCAAAAACCTCGGTAATAATCTCCTCCGTCATATTTTCCGGTAATCCACCGACGAAAACCGTTCTACATCCCGGAGGTCTTTCCCTCGTAGTCGGAGGTGGTGCGTTCGGATTGGGTGGAAATAATGTACAAGATTTACAATGTATAATCTCCTTAACCGGATTTATAATAATACTAGGTTCGGTTGGAATAATATTCGGATCGGGAGCCATCATAGGTGGAATCATCCCGTAATTCCCCATCGACATCATATTCGGATCCATAATCATATTTACTCCAACCATCGGATACCCCATTCCCATCACTCCACCCCAAACGTTCGGTGGGATTCCGTTTTGAATCGGAATGACTTCCGGAGTGTTTGAGAGGTTAGAATCAGAATCTTCGCGGTTTTTATCAGACTCCCTCCGCGAATCCCTCCTAGAACGTTGCTCCAATCGGCGTTCTTTACGTGATTTTTGCGGTGGACTCTGACTGTTATCCTCTTTATCGTCTAAAACTATTTTTGACGTCGTTGCGTTCGATTTTGAACCGAATTCGCCGGTTTCGTTCATTTTGGCAGGGTACGTCGTCGCGCGGAAGTCGGGAAAACTCTGCGGTCCTGTGCGGACATTTATTTTTAAACCTCCAGAAAAATCAATACAAGTAGTAGTTATAAACTTACCTAACTGGGTTTGGCTACCAAACTGAAACGCCATATTAACTACTTTAAGCCGGTTTAAAGCGAGATGGAATTACGACCTAAATAGTTTTAAATTTCGCAATCGATTCGAGTTGGATTCACAGTTTATTTATAAATCACTTCTTTTTCATCGTTTATTTTTTAACCTCAATAACAAGTTTGACATTTCTAAATGACAGATGACATTTAATTATCATAAATTAATTTAATTTTTACTTTTAATATTTCATTTTAAACATATTTTAAGAAAAGATTTTATATAATTTACCTAAATACAAAATAAGATTAATAAATTTGCTTTAATTTTAAATTAAAATTTTTATAATTTTACGCGACATCTATTGGAGATATTTTAAAATAAACCAGTTAAATTTTTTTCATAATTAAATCTTAAAATGATAAAATGATAAAAATTTAATTTACAATTTTATATTTTTAATAAATCTTAACTTTAAAATAACTTATTTATTCGTTTAAATAAACAAATTAAAAATAAAATTATTTTATTACTAATTATCACCAACTTAACCTATATGACAGTTAAATAATTATCATAAATTAATTTAATTTTTACTTTTAAAATTTCATTTTAAACATATTTTAAGAAAAGATTTTATATAATTTACCTAAATACAAAATAAGATTAATAAATTTGCTTTAATTTTAAATTAAAATTTTTATAATTTTACGCGACATCTATTAGAGATATTTTAAAATAAACCAGTTAAATTTTTTTCATAATTAAATCTTAAAATGATAAAATGATAAAAATTTAATTTACAATTTTATATTTTTAATAAATCTTAACTTTAAAATAACTTATTTATTCGTTTAAATAAACAAATTAAAAATAAAATTATTTTATTACTAATTATCACCAACTTAACCTATATGACAGTTAAATAATTATCATAAATTAATTTAATTTTTACTTTTAATATTTCATTTTAAACATATTTTAAGAAGAGATTTTATATAACTTACCTAAATACAAAATAAGATTAATAAATTTGCTTTAATTTTAAATTAAAATTTTTATAATTTTACGCGACATCTATTGGAGATATTTTAAAATAAACCAGTTAAATTTTTTTTCATAATTAAATCTTAAAATAATAAAATGATAAAAATTTAATTTACAATTTTATATTTTTAATAAATCTTAACTTTAAAATAACTTATTTATTCGTTTAAATAAAAAAATTAAAAATAAAATTATTTTATTACTAATTATCACCAACTTAACCTATATGACAGTTTAATTATCATAAATTAATTTAATTTTTATTTTTAAAATTTCATTTTAAACATATTTTAAGAAAATATTTTATATAATTTACCTAAATACAAAATAAGATTAATAAATTTGCTTTAATTTTAAATTAAAATTTTTATAATTTTACGCGACATCTATTGGAGATATTTTAAAATAAACAAGTTAAATTTTTTTCATAATTAAATGATAAAATGATGAAATTTAAGTTACAATTTTATATTTTTAATAAATTTTAAGTTTGAAATAATGTCTTTATTCGTTTAAATAAAAAAATTAAAAATAAAATTATTTTATTACAAATTATCACCAACTTAACCTATATGACAGTTAAATATCCCTAAAAATAACTACTAAAACTAAAAAAAAATCTTTCTAAATATTTTCATCCATACGTCAAAAGTTTATTATGTTTTTCATATCAACACGAAAAAAGCGATAATAAAAACGATAAATTCAAACAATAAGAAGATGAAACATTAGCCGGGACGTAACCTAAGACGAATTTTTAACATTGTTTGTTATCAGTTGAAGTTACGATGGTTTTCTCTATTTATTGTTTTCCTCATTGAATAAAAATCATGGAAAAGGAAGCTAATGTGTACGTAAATAACAAACAATGGGGTCCTGCTATAGAAACATACACCAAGTTGTTACACAACCCCGGTTTGGATAAAAAACAAACGTTAAAGTACTTGTTGTTAAGATTGGAGTGTCTTTGGGAAATCTCTCAGTACGAAAGTGTTATAAGTGATTGTCGTGCTGTTTTACATATTTTAGGACTTTTGGGACACGAAGAAAATGAAATCGAGTTTCAAATATTACAAAAATTGCTTTATTCTTTGTTAACGCTTAAAAGAATTGGAGGTTAGTTTACGATCTTATTAAAAAAATACATTTTTTTAATTTACGCTTAAATAATTTTAGAAGCGGAAGTAATAATTCAAGAATGGACATCGAAAAATAAACCGAAAGACATTTTAAAAGAATTACATCAAATTTACAATCACTTTTACAATCAAAATCAACAGATGGAACATAAAGACCCTCCGAATCATCCCCGATGCATTTATTGTAACATCTCGTTCACCGATCAGATTGAATTACGTCTTCACTGTCAAACGGAATCTCATCAAACGGCCGTTATGTCCGACGAAGGTCGAGATTGGCATTTTAGACCGCCTCCGAGAGGTTTAACGGGGGAAAATTACGTTTTATGCGAGAATTTTATGACGAATAATAGTTGCCGATTTGGTATTCATTGTACGGAAGCTCACGGAATGTTGGAATTGAACGAATGGAAGGAGCGATTTCAATATAGATTGATGAAAATTCAAAGAGCTTACGAAAAGGAATTATACGGTAGGTTTTTCTTTTTTAATTTAAGATTTTTAAGGGTTTTTTGGATAATTTAAGGATGTTTTTTGAGTTTAAATAAGGTTAAAATTAAAAATGTCAAAATTTGACATATAGGAGTTTTTTTTAAAGTGTCAATAGATGGAGTCATTTTTAAACTTTTTAAAGTAAAATTTTAATTAAAAATAGATAATTTAATTTATATTTTGGTTTATTTTAATTAAATTTTTAATTTTATTTTTAATCTTAAGGTTTTTTTAAATTAAAATATTATTTTTAGAATAAAAAATATAAAAATATGACATTTTTATAAGAGTATAATCTTTAAAAGTGTCAATAGATGGCGACATTTTTAAACTCTTTAAAATAAAATTTTTAATTAAAAAATAGATAATTTAATTTACAATTTGGTTAATTTTAAGTAAATTTTTAATTTTATTTTTGATCTAAAGTTATTTTTTAATTAAAATATTATTTTTTAGAATAAAAAAAATATAAGAATGTCATTTATAGGAGTATAGTGTTTAAAAGTGTCAATAGATGGCGCAAGTTTTAAACTTTAATAATTTTTTTTTATTAAAAATAGTTAATTTAATTTAAAATTTGGTTTATTTTGATTAAATTTTTATTTTATTTTAAATCTTAAGGTTTTTTAAATTAAAATATTATTTTTAGAATAAAATATTTAAAAAATTGATTTCTAAGAGTAAACTGTTTGAAAGTGTCAATAGATGGCGTCACTTTTAAACTTTTTAAAATAAAATTTTTATTAAAAATAGGTAATTTAATTTGCAATTTGGTTCATTTTAAGTTTATTTTTAATTCTATTTTTAATCTAAAGATTTTTTTTAGTTAAAATATTATTTTTAGAATAAAAAATTGAAAATTTTGATTTCTAAGAATAAACTGTTTGAAAGTGTCAATAGATGGCGCAAATTTTAAACTTTAATAATTTTTTTTTTATTAAAAATAGATAATTTAATTTATAATTTGGTTTATTTTGAAAAAAATTTTAATTTTATTTTTAATCTAAAGCTATTTTTTAATTAAAATATTACTTTTAAAATAAAAAAATATATAAAAATGTCATTTATAAGAGTATAGTGTTTAAAAGTGTCAATAGATGGCGCAAGTTTTAAACTTTAATAATTTTTTTTTATTAAAAATGGTTAATAATTTTTTTTTTAGTAAAAATAAATAATTTAATTTACAACTTGATTTATTTTGACTAAATTTTTAATTTTACTTTTAATCTAAAGCTATTTTTTAATTAAAATATTATTTTTAGAGTAAAAAATTGAAAAATTTAATTTCTAAGAGTACAGTTTTTGATAGTGTCAATAGATGGTGCGACTTTTAAACTTTAATAATTTTTTTTTATTAAAAATGGTTAATTTAATTTACAATTTGATTTATTTTGACTAAATTTTTAATTTTATTTTTAATCTAAAGCTATTTTTTAATTAGAATATTATTTTTTTAAATAAAAAATATAAAAATATCATTTATAAGAGTACAGTGTTTAAAAGTGTCAATAGATGGCGCAAATTTTAAATATTAATAAATTTTTTTTTATTAAAAATAGTTAATTTAATTTATAATTTGGTATATTTTGACTAAATTTTTAATTTTATTTTTAATCTCAAGCTATTTTTTAATTAAAATATTATTTTTTAGAATAAAAAAATATAAAAATGTCATTTATAAGAGTATAGTGTTTAAAAGTGTCAATAGATGGCGCAAGTTTTAAACTTTAATAATTTTTTTTATTAAAAATGGTTAATTTAATTTACAATTTGGTTTATTTTGACTAAATTTTTAATTTTTTTTAATCTAAAGCTATTTTTTAATTAAAATATTTTTTTAGAATAAAAAAATAAAAATGTCATTTATAAGAGTAAAGTTTTTAAAAGTGTCAATAGATGACGTCACTTTTAAACTTTAATAATTTTTTTTTTATTAAAAATAGATAATTCAATTTACAATTTGGTTTATTTTGACTAAATTTTTAATTTTATTTTTAATTTAAAGGTATTTTTTAATTAAAATATTACTTTTAGAATAAAAAAAATATAAAAATATCATTTATAAGAGTAAAGTTTTTAAAAGTGTTAATAGATGGCGCTACTTTGACATTAAACGATTATTTTTATAATTTTAATCAAATGATGGAATTTTAATCAAAATACATAATTTAGTTTAATGAAAGTACATTTCAGTTTAATTTTAATAAATTGAATTTTATAATTCCGATTATTTAATGATTTAATAATGATTTTATTTCGTTTTTAGGAAAAAAAAACCTTAAAAGAAAAACATAACCTCAAAACGTCAACATTACAAATTGTAATTTTAATTTAATTTATTTTTCTTTTAATTAGGTAAGTCCTACACTGAAGAATTATTAGAACAATGGTTACAATCGTCGAATCCGGAAGGAATAATGAAAGAAAACCTCGACTATATAACCTGTTTATGTTCATCGGATTTTACGATAAGCATTCCGAGTAAGAACACGTCACATATTTGGAGTTTTGAGCTTGAAAGTGATTTGAAATTAATCAACGTCGCTTTATTACACGATAATTATCGAAATCATTTTGAAATCGGTTCGATTATTTGCAAAGATTTGGAAAATAATGAAGAAATCGAATTGATTTCGAATAATAAACAAGAATTTAGTGATTTAAATCAAAGTGAAACGTTTATAAAACGGGAATATGTTGTTACGGTTTGTTTTAAAACAGATATCTTTGGTACGTTTAGACAAAGTGTGGTTTTTAATTTCGGAAGTCAACCGGTTTTAGTTAAACATTTGTGTGTTGATATCGTTCCGAAAGATGATTTTGAAAAGATAAATGAGATTAAAAACGAGATTATTGTTTCGAATGGAAACAGATGGAACGATTATAATTCGAAAATAATCCGTTTTAATTCTAATTCTAACGATGAATGGTTTAAAACTTTACAAATGATGTATCCGAGTCCGGATCCTGAAAATTTTACTTTATCTCAAAGTACGATCATTGAGAAAGAATTAACCCGGCATAATTATAAAACTAGAATGCACGAGTTATTGTATTTGGAGGAATTAGCTCGGAACGAACAGATTTCTAATTATAATTTAAATACAAAGTTGATGATAGCTCAAAGTTATGTTTTAACTTATTCTAATAGTTCGAGTACAGCTAAATATGCTAATAACGGGGAGTTATTTGCTTTGGTTAAATTGGGAAGTGATTTATCGGAGGATACACCACACGGAAGGTTGATTTTAAGTAATTGTACGAGTGTTTTATTGAGTTATTATGATCCGGAAGGTAAAGATAATAAATTTGGGGAGGAAAAAGATAAAGAAAGTAAATTTAGAGAAGAAAAAGATGAAAACAATGAAAGAAATGAGTTTTCCGGTGAAAAAGATACAAAAAATAAATGTTCCGAGGAAAAAAATAAATGTTCGGAGGAAAAAAATAAATGTTTTGAGGAAAAAAATAAAGAAATTTTAAATGAAAATGTTAAAAAAGATAAGATTTTAGATGAAAAAGGTAAAAAAAGTAAGATTTTAGATGAAAAAGTTAAAAAAAATAAGATTTTAGATGAAAAATGTACAAAAACGGACAAAAAATTTTGTACAGTTGGCGAAAAAAGTTTTTGTACGGAAAAAAAATTATCTGTAAAAAGTAATTTAAAAGATATAAAATCGAAAAAAATTGATTGTCAATCTTTAAATGAAGAAAAAAGTAAGAAAATTTATACAAATGAGGAAAAAAGTTTTTGTACGGAAAAAAATGTATCTTTAAAAGATGAAATTTTGCAAACTGATGATTTAAATAATGATTATGATGATAAAAATTATGATTTAAAATCAAAAAAGGTCGAAAAAGATAAAAAATTTACAAAAAATGATAAAAAATTTTATACAGATGGTGAAAAAAGTTCTTGTACGGAAAAAAATTTACATCTAAAAAATGAAAATTTTAAAAATGATGAACATTTAAAATCGAAAAAGGTCGAAAAACAGAAAAAAGATAAAAAATGTACAAAAATTAATAAAGATTTTTATACAGAGGGGGAAAAAAGTTTTTGTACGGAAAAAAATTTATCTCAAAAAAATGAAATTTTACAAAGTCATGATTTAAATAATGATTATGATGATAAAAATAATGATTATGATGATAAAAATAATGATTATGATAATAAAAATAATGATTTAAAATCTAAAAAAGTCGAAAAAGATAAAAAATGTACAAAAACTAATAAAGATTTTTGTACAGATGAAGAAAAAAGTTTTTGTACGGAAAAAAATTTTTCTCTTAAAAATGAAAATTTAAAAAATGACGATTTAAAAAATGAAAATTTAGAAAATAAAGATTTAAAAAATGAAAATTTAAAAAATTACGATTTAAAAAATGATTTTAAAAATGAAAATTTTAAAAATTACGATTTAAAAAATGATTTTAAAAATGACGATTTAAAAAATAAAGATTTAAAAAATAAAGACTTAAAAAATAAAGATTTAAAAAATAATCAAGATTTAAAACGAAAAAAAATCGTTTATGAATGTTTAATCGAAGATAAAGGTAAAAATGTAATCTATTTAAGAATACCATCAAAAGCCGTAACCGATTTAAACCTAAATATAAATATACAATTCCCCGTTGAGATCCAATTCCAACTAAATAGAATACCTTACTGTGAATGGCATTATGCCGTTGATAAACTAAGCGATTTCAAGTTAATTTACCCCGATGTATTTGTCCAACCGGAAATACCATGGAGTCCGGGTTTACAATGGAACGAAGTGATGGATACCCGCTTAAACGTAAAACAACGCGAAGCAATCATCGCTATATCAACACCTTTGTATATAAAACTCCCTCCGATATTAATAATAGGACCTTTTGGTACCGGAAAAACTTTTACATTAGCCCAAGCGATTAAACACTTACTTTCAACGTCATTTCATCGTATTTTAATTTGTACACATTCAAATAGTGCTGCCGATTTGTATATAAAAGATTATTTAGATCCGTATGTTAAATCGGGACATTTGGAAGCTAAACCGTTGAGGATTTATTATCAAAAAAGATGGGTAGCAACCGTACATGAAACCGTACAAAAATATTGTTTAATAAATGAGATGAATTCGTTTCGATTACCTACAATTGATGAAATAAAAAATCATAGGGTTGTTGTTGTAACTTTATCGATTTCTATGTATTTGACTACGATTGGTTTACCGAAAGGATTTTTTACACATATTTTATTAGATGAAGCAGCTCAAGCTATCGAATGTGAATCTATAATGCCTTTAGCTTTAGCCGATGAAAATACAAGGATTGTTTTAGCCGGCGATCACATGCAATTAAGTCCGGAGGTTTATTCTAAGTTAGCTAAAGAAAGAAAATTTCATGTTTCACTTTTAGAAAGATTATATGATCATTATCCGGTTAATTTTCCTTGTAAGATTTTATTATCGGAAAATTATCGTGCTCATAAAGCTATAATTGATTTTACTTCGGAGAGTTTTTACGATCAACGTTTAATAGCTTGCGGTAAACAACCAAGTCATGAAAATTATTACCCGTTAACTTTTTATACAACGAGAGGTGAAGATGTACAAGATCAAAACTCAACGGCTTTTTATAATAATTCAGAAGTTTATGAATTAGTTGAACGAGTAACCGAGTTAAAAAATCTCTGGCCGGAAAATTATTGGGGAAAATTTAATGAACAATCAATCGGGATAATGAGTCCGTATTCAGATCAAGTTTTTCGAATTCGAATGGAATTACGTAAACGAAAAATGAATGGGATTTCAGTTGAGAGAGTTTTAAACGTTCAAGGTAAACAATTTCGAGCTGTTTTTTTATCAACGGTTCGAACGAGAAGAACTTGTTTAAAAAATACAGATGATTTAGAGTACGGTTTCTTATCAAACTCAAAATTATTAAATACAGCTGTTACGAGAGCTCAAAGTTTAGTTGTTGTCGTTGGAGATCCGGTCTCTTTGTGTACAATCGGAAGATGTAGTAAAGTTTGGGAGAGATTTTTAGAGATATGCGAAAAAAATCACAGTTTATTTGGAATAAGTTGGAGTCAATTGAGGAATCAATTGGATGGAGTTGAATTAAAAAAGAATTATGGATTAAATCCTTTAGCGCCGGAATTTGTACCCAGGAAGTATTTAATGGAGGCTTTTATTATTAATTCGAAGGTTTCACCGAGTTTTGTTTCACAAAATTTAGATGGAAATCGTTTGGGTTTAAATTCGATTAATTTTGATCAAAATCAAGTTAATTCTAGTTTGGTTTTAAATCAAAATTTAAATTTGAGTCAACAAAATTTAAATTTAAATCAAAACCAACAAAATTTAAATTTAAATCAACAAAATTTAAATTTAAATCAAAACCAAAATTTAAATCAATTAAATTTACTAACTCAAGTTAATTCGAGTCAGATTCATTTAAATCAAAGCGATTTACATCAATCGGTGAGATTAAATCCTCAAAATTTGGGAAATTCAAGTCGGATGAATTTAAATCAAGTTAATTTGTTAAATCAACAAAATTTAAATCAAATAAATTTGAATCAGGTTCATTTAAATCAACAAAGTTTAAGTCAGATTAATTTAACTCAAGTTAGTTTCGTTCAGCAAAGTTTGAGTCAGGTTAATACGATGAAAATTAATCCGATGGGTCAAAATTTAGCCGAGGTGAATCCGATGCAAGGAAATTTACCTCCGTTTAATGTAATTCAAGTCTCATCGAGTGAAAAAAACCTAAATCAAGGTAATTTAAGTTCTCAGAGTGTAATAAAAGTTCATCCGATGAAATCTAATTTGATAGAAGTTAATCCGATGAATCAAAATTTAACCGAGGTGAATCCGATGCAAGGAAATTTAACTCCGTTTAATGTAATTCAAGTCTCATCGAGTGAAAAAAACTTAAATCAAGGTAGTTTAAGTTCTCAAAGTGTTATAAAAGTTCATCCGATGAAACCAAATTTGGCCGAAGTGAATCCGATTCAAACAAATTTAACTCCGTTCAACCTCATTCAAGCCCCATCGGGTCAACTAAACTTAAATCAAGCTAATTTAACGTCTCAACATTTTTTAACTCAACAGAACTTAAATCAAGGTAGTGAAACCTCTCAAAATGCAATAAAAATTAATCCGATGATTCAAAACTCAACCGAAGTGAATCCGATTCAATCTGGTTTAACTCCATTTGGTCTAATTCAAGTTCCTTTGAGTCAGCAAAGTTTAAATCAAGGTAATTTAACATCTCAAAGTTCTTTGAGTCAACAGAACTTAAATCAAAGTAGTTTAACATCTCAAAATTTAATAAAAGTTAACCCGATGAAACCAAATTTGACAGATGTTAATCCGATGCAAGCAAATTTAACTCCGTTTGGTCTAAGTCAAGTCTCCTCAAGTCAACAAAACTTAAATCAAGGTAATTTGACATCTCAAAGTGTTACAAAAGGTCATCCGATGAAACCAAATTTGATAGAAGTTAATCCGATGACTCAAAATTTTACTGAAATGAATCCGATGCAAACAAATTTGACTCCGTTTAATGTAAACCAAGTCTCATCAAGTCAACAGAACTTAAATCAAGGTCATTTAAGTTCTCAAAATGTAATAAAAGTTAATCCGATGAAACAAAACTTGATAGAGGTTCTTCCGATGCAAACAAATTTGACTCCGTTTAATGTAAACCAAGTCTCATCAAGTCAACAAAACATAAATCAAGGTAATTTAACTTCTCAAAGTGTAATAAAAGTTCATCCGATGAAACCAAATTTGATAGAAGTTAATCCGATGAAACCAAATTTGATAGAAGTTAATCCGATGAATCAGAATTTAACAAATGTTAATCCGATGACTCAAAATTTAACTGATATGAACCCGATGCAAACAAATTTACCTCCGTTTAATGTAATTCAAGTCCCTTCGAGTCAACAAAACTTAAATCAAGGTAATTTAAGTTCTCAAAGTGGAACAAAAGTTCATCCGATGAAAACAAATTTGATAGAAGTTAATCCGATGACTCAAAATTTAACAAATGTTAATCCGATGTCTCAAAATTTAACTGAAATGAATCCGATACAAACAAATTTACCTCCGCTTAATGTAATTCAGGTCTCTTCGACTCAACAAAACTTAAATCAAGGTAATTTAAGTTCTCAAAATGTAACAAAAGTTCATCCGATGAATCAGAATTTAACAGATGTTAATCCGATGACTCAAAATTCAACCCAAGTGAATCCAATTCAATTCGATTTAGCTCAATTTAATCAAATACAAGCCTCTTCGAGTCAACAGAACTTAAACGAAGTCAATCCCAGTGCAATATCAACCAAGTCTAATACGAATAATTCATACCAACTTAATTCCGGTCAATTAAATCAAAACCAGATGGTTTCCGGTGAGTTAAATCCAAATGTTGTTAATCGAACACATTTAAATTCAAGTTTTGTTAATACGAGCCACTTAAATTCAGGCATAATTAATACGAGCCACTTAAATTCAGGTATAGTTAATGCGAGCCACTTAAATTCAAGTCCGATTCATCCAAATCATTTAAATTTAAACCCGGTTAATCAAAATCAACTTAATTTAAGTCAAATAAGTATGAATCAAGTCCATCCGATACAATTAAATCCCATTCGGATGAATGAAAAGCATTTAAATCCCACTCGGTTAAGTTCTAATCAGTTAAGTTTAAATCCGATCAATCCGAATCACTTAAACTCAAGTGTGGTAGATCATAATAATTTAAATTCAGGTTCGGTTAAACAAAATAAAGTTAATTTAGGTCAAATAAGTGTAAATCAAGTTCATCCGATTCATATAAATCCCTCTCGGTTAAATGAAAATCATTTAAATTCATGTCCGGTTAATCCGAATCAATTAAATTCATGTCCGGTTAATCCGAATCAATTAAATTCATGTCCGGTTAATCCAAATCAATTAAATTCAAAACCGATGAATCCAAATCACATAAATTCATCTTTGCTGAATCATAGCAATTCAAATTCAAGTCCGATAAATCAAAACCAACCCAATTTAAGTCAAATAAGCTTAAATCAAGTCCATCCGATTCATGTAAATCCCTCTCGGTTAAATGAAAGTCACTTAAATTCATGTCAGGTTAATCCGAATCAATTAAATTCAAAACCGATGAATCCAAATCACATAAATTCATCTTTGTTGAATCATAATAACTCAAATTCAAGTCCGATAAATCAAAACCAACCTAATTTAAGTCAAATAAATTTAAATCAAGTCCATCCGATTCAATTAAATTCTTCTCCGATGAATGTAAATCATTTAAATTCATGTCCGGTTAATCCTAAACAGTTAAATTCAAATCCAATGAATCCAAATTACTTAAATTCAAGTTTGGTTGATGCGAATCATCAAATAAGTTTAAATCAAATCCATTCGATACCTTTAAATCCATCTCCGATGAATGTAAATCCATCTCCGATGAATGTAAACCATTTAAATTCAAGTATGGTTAATCCGAATAACTTAAATTCAAATCCAAATCATTTAAGTTCAAATCCGATGAATCCAAATTACTTAAATTCAAATAATTTCCATCCGAATAAGTTATTAAACTCAAGTCAAGTGAATTTAAATCCGATGAAACAAATCCAAATGAATCCGACTCAATTAAATATGAATACGGTTGGTTCGAATCAGTTATTAAACCAAAATCAACTTGGAACGGTTAAACATAATTCAAATCAAGTGAATTTTACTTCTTATTCATCTCCGATGAATGTGAATCAACAAAATTTACCTCCGAATCAAGTAAATTCCATGAAATTAGATCCGATACAATTAAATTCACCTAATTTAAATCTAAATGAATTAAATTCAAGTTCAAGATCGATTTTTTATCAAATGCCAACACAATTTAATTTACCTCCAACGCATCAATTAATTCCAAGACCGTATGTAATAAATCCCAATTATTTACCGGTAATTCCAAATCAAAACGTTCAATTTACAAATTATCCTTTTCTATCGCAATATAATAAAATAGAAAGTGGTCAAAAGCCGGAACAAATAAAAGAAAATGAGAAAGATATGATACAATTTTTGGGGAACGTTCATTTTCCCGAATCGATGCAAAATTCGACGTTAAATGAATGTGTGAATTTATTACCGCCGAATATGACTTTAGCCGATATGATAGTTCAACGTTATGAAGTACAAGAAGCGTGGTTTTATTATTTATTGAAGAGTAAAGGGATTGAAGCTGCGAAAAAGTTTGAATGTTTGATACATTTAACGACGAAGAAAGATTTTTCGGAAAGGAATCAGAATTTGGAGGATAATTTTAGTGGGATAAATCTAAATGAATCGGTGTTTTTGTTGGAAAATGCTCAATCGACGCCTTTGTATCAAAGGCAAGGTAATTTGAGTCCGAATCGATTGGAGGAAGAGAAAAATTTAAATTTGGAAGAAAATGTGGAGAAAAATGAAGGGAAAAGTTATGCAAGTGTTTTAAAAAAATCCAAACCGATCACTCCGTTAGAATTAATCAATAGTTTAAAACCGGAAACGTCTGAAAAAGATACTAGGTTTTATCAGTATTTTGTATAGGTTTAATTTTTTTACTTTATTTCGTTTTAATTTTTAATTTTTGTAAATACAAGTTTGTTAAATAAGTTTCTTTTTAGTAGTTTTTAATAATTAGATTCTTTAGAATATAAAAAAAAAACTTTTATAGTGATTCTAATGTGTATGTGTACATAAATAAATACGATTCTGTAATAAATTTATTTATTTTTTATTTACAACTAACCTCAAAATGTTATATTTGCTTGATAGACATCAAAAATATGTAAAAAATAACTTAAAAATATGTTTACTTATAATTCATGACCACCTGTATATATATTTTTTATCACAGATAAATAGAAATTTAAAAAAACAAGAAACTGAACTTTAAAAACAACATCTTGGTTTTATTTATGAAAATTAAGAAAAGATTTTTTTGGAAAATGTCAATTTTTAAGTTTAAAATGTCAAAAATTACCCTGAAAAATCAAAATTTACGTTTGATACTTAAAAAATAACCTTAAAACATTAAATTTGACATTTGACACATCAAAAATAAGCTTAAAACATCAAATTTGACGTTTGACATATCAAAAATAAGCTTAAAATACCAAATTTGACGTTTGACACTTCAAAAATAACCTTAAAACGTCAAATTTCAACTTTGATATTTAAAAAATAACCATGAAATGTCAATTTTTAAAGTTTAAAATGTCGAAAACTACCTTGAAAAATCAAATTTTACGTTTGATACTTAAAAAATAAGCTTAAAACATCAAATTCGACATTTGACACATTAAAAATAAACTTAAAACCTCAAATTTGACATTTGACAGATCAAAAATAAGCTTAAAACATTAAATTTGACGTTTGACACTTCAAAAATAACCTTAAAACGTCAAATTTCAACTTTGATATTTAAAAAATAACCTTGAAATGTCAATTTTTAAGTTTAAAATGTCAAAAACTACCTTGAAAATCAAAATTTGCGTTTGATACTTAAAAAATAACCTTAAAACATGAAATTTGACATTTGACAGATCAAAAGTAAACTTAAAACATCAAATTTGACATTTGACACATCAAAAATAACCTTAAAACATCAAATTTGACGTTTAACACTTCAAAAATAACCTTAAAACGTCGAATTTCAACTTTGATATTTAAAAAATAACCTTGAAATGTCAATTTTTAAGTTTAAAACGTCAAAAACTACCTTGAAAAATCAAAATTTACGTTTGATACTTAAAAAATAACCTTAAAACATCAAATTTGACATTTGACATATCAAAAATAAGCTTAAAATACCAAATCTGACGTTTAACACTTGAAAAATAACCTTAAAACGTCGAATTTCAAGTTTGATATTTAAGAAATAACCTTGAAATGTCAATTTTTAAGTTTAAAATATCAAAATCTACCTTGAAAAATCTAAATTTACGTTTGATACTTAAAAAATAACCTTAAAACATCAAATTTGATATTTGATAAATCAAAAATAAACTTAAAACATCAAGTTTGACACTTCAAAAATAACCTTAAAACGTCAAATTTCAACTTTGATATTTAAAAAATAACCTTGAAATGTCAATTTTTAAGTTTAAAATGTCGAAAATTACCTTGAAAAATCAAAATTTTCGTTTAATACTTAAAAAATAACCTTAAAATCTCAAATTTGACATTTGACAGATCAAAAATAAACTTAAAACATCAAATTTGACATTTGACAGATCAAAAATAAACTTAAAACATCAAATTTAACGTTTGACACTTCAAAAATAACCTTAGAACGTCAAATTTCAACTTTGATATTTGAAAAATAACCTTGAAATGGTAATTTTTAAGTTTAAAATGTCAAAAACTAGCTTGAAAAATCAAAATTTACGTTTGATACTTAAAAAATAACCTTAAAACCTCAAATTTGACATTTGACAGATCAAAAATAAGCTTAAAACATCAAATTTGACATTTGACAGATCAAAAATAACCTTAAAACATCAAATTTGACATTTGACAGATCAAAAATAACCTTAAAACATCAAATTTGACATTTGACAGATCAAAAATAAACTTAAAATATCAAATTTGACGTTTGACACTTCAAAAATAACCTCCAAACGTCGAATTTCAAATTTGATATTTAAAAAATAACCTTGAAATGTCAATTTTTAAGTTTAAAATGTCGAAAACTACCTTGAAAAATCAAAATTTACGTTTGATACTTAAAAAATAACCTTAAAACATTAAATTTGACATTTGACAGATCAAAAATAAGCTTAAAATACCAAATTTGACGTTTAACAGATCAAAAATAAGCTGAAAACATCAAATTTGACATTTGACACATCAAAAATAAGCTTAAAATACAAAATTTGACGTTTAACACTTCAAAAATAACCTTAAAACGTCGAATTTCAACTTTGATATTTAAAAAATAACCTTGAAATGTAAACTTTTAAGTGTAAAATGTCAAAAACTACCTTGAAAAATCAAAATTTACATTTAATACTTAAAAAATAACCTTAAAACCTCAAATTTGACATTTGACAAATCAAAAATAAGCTTAAAATATCAAATTTCACGTTTAACACTTCAAAAATAATTTTAAAATGTCAAATTTTACGCTACGTATTTAAAAAATAACCTTAAAACGTCAAATTTGACGTTTAACACTTCAAGAATAAGGTTAAAAAATCAAATTTGACGTTTGACATTTAAAAAATAAGCTTAAAATGTCAGATTTGACATTTCACAAATAACCTTAAAATGTAATCTTTTACGATTAATACTTTTAAATACTAAAAAATATTTTTTTTTAATAAAAAAAAATAAAATGTCAAGTTTAACACATCAAAAGAAAACAAGATTTTTTTATTTTTACTTTTTTAAATTAAAAATAATTAATTTAAATGTAAAATTAGGTTATGTTTATTTTTACTTTTAAATATGGAAGTTATTTTCCTTAGAAACGATGGTTGCTAAGATAAACAGCCTTAGTAACCGTTCGAAAGGTTTCTAACTGTCAAAAATGACAGATGTCATAACAAAAAAATAGGTTATATTTCATTAAATATTTCATTAAAACCTCTTAGTTAACTTAATAGACAATAATATTTACTTAAACCAACTAAATTAGTTTAATTTAAATATCCAGATTCATTTTAATATCAATACATGTTTAATAATCTCTAAAATTACCTTTTTTCTCTTTCTTGCTTTTCTTTTAAACTTACGTAAGTAATCAAATCGCTTTTAAAAATGCGGTAAACAAACCTTTCCGGCAAACAACTCAGAAATAACGGTTATCCAAAGCGCTAGAACAAATAAAATATAAGAAATACCAACTTGGTGACTGTTCGGTAATTGATACGGTTGTCCTCCGATTTCGTGTACGTGAAAACCCATCGGGAATATTACGGCAGCCAAACAAAATAAAACCACTGTAAAATAAAATTATTTTTTATTAAAATATTTGTTTCATTTATTTTTTTTTTTATTATTTAAATATAAAAATAAGAAAAAAAATTTTTTTTTATTTTGTAAACTTACTTGCCGTAAATCCAACCCATCGAGCGTACGGAACAACGTTTCTATCCCAATGTGATGAAGCGAGGAGGATAATAGTCGTTGTAATACAAATACAACCGACGAATATACACACTAAAGCTAATAACCATTCGGGTTGTAAATCGGGTGTAAAACAAACTTGCGAACGATCGGGAATTGTCATACATGTCCACATTAAACCTAATCGGGTGTTACCTTAAAGTAAATACGCTTTGTTAATAAAAAAGAAAGACTTAAATTAATAAATTAGTAAGAATTAATTAGATATTTTATATATTAAATGATATTTTTTATATTTCATATGATTTTTTGAGGTTATGTATAAAATTCTAACCTCCACTTTCTGTTATTATCCAATCGGGCATCGCTAAGCTTATTATAGCGAATACATCCGCCGCTAGGAATAAAGTTCCTGATACTACGGTTAATTTATCCATTAAGAATAACTTTATTAAGTATTTTTTTTATAAAATAAAAGTTTTAAATAAAGTTTATTAGTCTCTAAAAATTTGACGTATTAGTGCTACCAACATAAAATTACTTACTAAAATCTGTAATAAAATTAATTTGTAATAAAATTAACTTGTAATTAATTATTATTTAATCTTTTTTGTGTTATTTAGGTTATTTTTTATACGTTTAAAAATAAATTTTAGATAAATAAGAATAAAAAAATAAATAAATAAGAAATACAAATAAACTTAACATGAAAATAATACCAACATAAAATAAATTCAAATCGAAAATTAACCAAAATATTTAACATAACCTTAAGGAAATTAATAATTCCCAGTAAGTACCCTTTTAAAATCATTTTCTCATTTTAAAATAGATAGAAAACACCAAATACCTTTTAAATATTATATTTTATTACAAAACAAAAGTGAAATTAAGAATAAAACTTAAGAAAAAAGTAACATTAATTAATAAAAAGGTATTTTATACTTCCAAACCATTCAAAGAATTAACGGAAGTGTCTCCACAAACGATTTTGGTGAAATTACAAACGATTGTTGTTTGCATATGTAACGGCATAACCTTTTTAAACTTTTTAAAGTTTGTAGTGTTTCCGTTTTGATGATAATTAGTTGTTAACTCGGCGTAGTTTCTTTCAATCGCTAAAGGTACTTTTTTAATCACTACGCAATCCTTAAAAGATGTCATAAGTGCGTTTAGAGCTTTATTAGAACGTTTTACTTCCATCTCGTCAAAGCTATCGCTGACGGTTCTCCAAAGAAATTCTTCTTGTTCATCGTCTAAAGTGATATTTTCCTCTTTTATTAAATTTTCTTTGTTTTCGTTTGTATTATTGTTATTAGTTGTTCTCCAAATGGCTTGTTGTTCTTCTTTTTGATTTTCTACTTTAACTTCTTGCCGATGATCATTAATTTCTTGCCGATTATCTTTAATTTCTTGTCGATTATCTTTAATTTCTTGCCGATGATCTGTAATTTCTTGTCGATTTTGTTCTCGATCACTTTGTTTACTTCCTTCGCTTGCTTGAATAAGATTCGGTTCTTGTAAAACAACCGGTTCATTTTTAACCACTCTAAACGGATTTTTAACCGAACTTTTATCCTTTGAAGTTGAAGGTTTTGCAAAAACTCCAAACGGATTTAAAACTTTAGCTTTTTTCGCTTCTCGGGAGGTTTCATTTTCATTTTCATTTAGTTCCATTGACTCAGAAAAGGTTCGTTTTGAAATTTGTGAAACTGATAAAACAGAAACGTTTAGTTTATTATCATTCGAGTGTTTTTGAGTGGAAGTTATAACGTTTTCGGTTGGTTTTTTAAACGTTGGTTTATTTGTAGTCGATCTAAAAAAAATTAAAAGAAAAAACATATTAAAAAATGTATAAATTTAAAATTAGTTTATGAATAAAGTAAAATTTTGCGATTAAAAAACGATTTTTTTAAAAAACACATAAAAAAATATGTTTTTGAGATAAATTTTGGTTAGAAATGAATAGAAAATTTAATTTCCTTTAATTTGAGTACAAACATGATACATCTAAGTTAAATAGTTTAAAAGTTATTAAGATTTTCAACTTAAAAATTTTTGAGGTTAGGTTTATAAAAAAAATTCTTTTAAAAATTGATAGGAAATTAAATTTCCTTTAATTTGAGTACAAACATCACATATTTAACCTAAATAATTTCTGAGATATAACATTAAAAAATTCTTTTTAAACATAACCTTAAATTTTTTTTTGAAAATTGGTAAGAAAATTAAATTTCCTTTAATTTAAGTACAAACTCGATAAGTCTAGGTTAAATATTTTCGGAGATATCATAATTTTTAATTTTAAAAACAATTGAACATCCGCCATTTTGAAAAAATTAAAATGTCAATAAGTTTCTTATTTTTAATCGTAGATATGTCGTGTTTGGTATTAAATTAAAGGATTTTTAATAAATTTTAACAAATTTTTAATTATTTTTAATAATTTTTAAATTTTTTAAACATAACCTTAAAAAAATGATAAAAAATGTTATAATTTAGTTATTTTTAATCCGATTATAGTCATGTTTGGTATCAAATTAAAGGATTTTTAACGATTTTTAAGAATTTAACAAGATTTTAAAATATTTTTTTTTAATTTTTTGAACATAACCTCAAAATTTTTTTAAAAACTTCATAACTTGGTTATTTTTTATCTGATTATAATCAAGTTTGGTATTAAATTAAACCATTTTTAATGATTTTTAAGAATATTAACAAAAATTTATTTTTTATTTTATTTTTGATCAATTTTCAACTAATTTTCCACTTTTTTTAAGGTAACTAAAATTTTTTTTATAAAAATCTATTAGAAAATTAAATTTACTTTAATTTAAGTACAAACACGACCTATTTATTTTAAATAACTTCTGAGATATAACATTAAAAAATTTTTTTTAAACATAACCTTCAATTTTTTTTTGAAAATTGATTAGAAAATTAAATTTCCTTTAATTTAAGTACAAACTCGATGTATCTAAGTTAAGTATTTTCGAAAATATAAAGATTTTTAATTTTAAAAACAATTGAACATCCGCCATCTTGAAAAAATTAAAATGTCAATAATTTTCTTATTTTTAATCGTAGATAGGTCGTGTTTGTACTCAAATTAAAGGATTTTTAATAAATTTTAAGAATTTTTAACTATTTTTCATTATTTTTAAATTTTTTAAACATAACCTAAAAATTTTATTAAAAAAAACTTTATAATTTGGTTATTTTTAATCCGATTATAGTCATGTTTGGTATCAAATTAAAAGATTTTTAAGAATTTAACAAGATTTTAAAATATTTTTTCAATTTTTTTAACATAACCTCAAAAAATTAAAAAAAAAATTTATAACTTGGTTATTTTTAATCCGATTTAATCATGTTTGGTATCAAGTTAAAGGATTTTTAACGATTTTTAAGAATTTTTAAATATTTTAAAATATTTTTTTAATTTTTTGAACATAACCTCAAAATTTTTTTAAAAAACATCATAACATAGTTATTTTTTTTCTTATTATTATCAAGTTTGGTATTAAATTAAACAATTTTTAATGGTTTTTAAGAATATTAACAAAAATTTATTTTTTATTTTATTTTTGAAGCATTTTCAACTAATTTTCCACTTTTTTTTAAGGTAACTAAATTTTTTTTTATAAAAATCTATTAGAAAATAAAATTTTCTTTAATTTAAGTACAAACACGACCTATTTATTTTAAATAACTTCCGAGATATAACATTAAAACAATTTTTTTTAACATAACCTTAAATTTTTTTTTGAAAATTGGTTAGAAAATTAAATTTCCTTTAATTTAAGTACAAACTCGATAGGTCTAGGTTAAATACTTTCGGAGATATCATAATTTTTAACTTAAAAAACAATTGAACATCCGCCATCTTGAAAATTTTAAAATGTCAATAATTTTCTTATTTTTAATCATATATAGACCGTGTTTGGTATCAAATTAAAGGATTTTAAATAAATTTTAAGAATTTTTAATTATTTTTAATAATTTTTAAATTTTTTAAACATAACCTAAAAATTTTATTAAAAAACGTTATAATTTGGTTATTTTTAATCCGATTATAGTCATGTTTGGTATTAAATTAAAAGATTTTTAATGAGTTTTAAAAATTTAACAAGATTTTAAAATATTTTTTTAATTTTTTGAACATAACCTCAATTTTTTTTATAAAAACTTCAAAACTTGGATATTTTTAATCCAATTATAGTCATGTTTGGTATTAAATTAAAGGTTTTTTAACGATTTTTAAGAATTTAACAAGATTTTATAATATTTTTTCAATTTTTTGAACATAACCTCAAAAATTTTTTTAAAAACTTCATAGCTTGGTTATTTTTTATCTTATTATAGTCAAGTTTGGTATTAAATTAAATGATTTTTAATGAATTTTAAGAATATTAATAAAAATTTATTTTTTATTTTATTCTTGATAAATTTTCAACTAATTTTCCACTTTTTTTTAAGGTAACTAACATTTTTTTTATAAAAATCTACTAGAAAATAAAATTTTCTTTAATTTAAGTACAAATACAACCTATTTATTTTAAATACCTTCCGAGATATACCATTTTTTAAATTTTTTTATAACATAACCTCAAAAAAATTAAAAAAAAATTCATAACTTGGTTATTTTTAATCCGATTATAGTCATGTTTGGTATCAAATTAAAGTATTTTTAATATATTTTGAGAATTTAATACTCTTTAGAAATTTTTAACTCATTTTAAAACATTAAAAAGATAAAAAAGCTAAAAATCACTAAAAAATCACTTTTAATCACAAAATTTCTAAAATTTTTTTTTAATAAAAACCTTATATTTGATTCTAAATTTGTTCCTTGTTGTTCAAAATCAACTTTTAACCTTTTTACATTCTCTTTTGATTGTAAATCGTTTACATTTAACCGTTTAACACCAGCTTTTTGATCCGGTTTTAACGTCGAGTCATCAAGATTAATACTTTCTTCATTTTTAACAACTTTATTAACTTTATCAACTTCATCCAAGTCAATAACGTCTGTATAAGGCGTTTCCGGTACATTTTTAACCGATCCCATCGTACATTCATTTAATTTACTTAAATTTCCTTCAGTTTCCGGCACTAAAACATTCTCCGTAGTGAAATATTGACTCGAATTTTGAATTAAATTATCAATCCGTTGGAAATCCGGATTACAATTCTTCTCGCAAGAACACATAACCACGGCTATTGGGATTTCTTGTAATGGAATCGGACGTTTGTTTAATTCCGATGATAATTTTAGTAGTTTATCGAAAGGATGATTTGAGTTTGGTTTTATTTCTTCTTCTTGTATCAATAAATATTGAGGTTCGTAACCTATTAAGTGATCTTTAGTGATTTTTTCTTCGTTATATAAAATACTTTTTCCTCCGGAAGCTAAAATAATCTCACTTATAGTTGATTTCGTTTTAAAAACGAATGTTTTATTTTTAAATAATGTTTTCCTTTCTGGGTTATATTCGAAAGATAGGTTTTTATGATTGAAATCTTTTAATTCCGGAATGAAATCTTTTACATCCGGCGGAGGGTGATTTTTTTGTATACAATCGATAAATTCTTTGAAATAATCTAACGTAACGATCGGTAGACCTTCTACGATTGCATGGACGACTTTTAAAGTTAATAACATTTTATCGGTTGCTAAATAAGTGAGATTTTCATCCCAGTTTTTAACTAATTCTCCGTTTAAAGTTTTTAATATGTTTTCGAGTTCTTTTTTATTTGTCGTTTTTAATCCGGAAGATATTACGATGAAATTTTTATGTTCGACTCTAAAAAAAATAAATTTGTTCGTTTACTTAAAGGTTTTTAGTAATTTTTTATTTAAATTATATTAAAATTATTTATTTTTGATTACCGATAAATTGATTTTAATATTCCAAACTTAATAACATCGGAATCCTTTAAAATAATTGGTGTATTTTGTTCTATTTTAATATTATTAACGAAAGTTTCATATTTCGAGCCGATATCTTCGATTTCTAATAAATTATTCTAAAAGAAAAAAAATTTTTTCCTCCGAACTACTCGTAATAGATAATCCAACTTGTTTTTGTACCTTTATTGTAAAACTTGCGTGTTTTTTACTTATAGAAGTATCCCCTTGGATTAAGAAATCACAACCTTTCCTTCCGAGAATGTAAGTTTTATTTTCAATGATGTAAAACGCTTGCGAACCTTAAAATTTTTATAATTTGTTTAATAAATACTTAGATATTTTCTAAACCTACCGGTTTCATGTTTTAAAATGTACATTATTCTCAAATTTAATAAACGTTAAAAACTTGGTGATAAATTTGATGTTTTTTTGACGTTTATTAGGTTAGGGTTTTGTTGACATTAAGTCGGTAAAGTAGACATTTTTATTAAACTAGACAAAGTTCGTTTTAAGAGAGAGATTTTTGTAATTTACTTTTAAAAATTGATTAAATAAGTTATTTACTTACTTATTTACGTTTTTATATCTTATGATATACATAATTTTTAAATTTAAATGTAAAATGAAAAGTAATTTATATAAAATTAGTGACGTTTCAAACTAGGGACATTTTACTAATTGGAAATTTTGTGTTGGTGGTTTTGAAATTATTTATAATAAAGTTTATGTATAATAAAACTAACTTTTTAAACGTTTTAGTAAAAAATTTTAGTCACCTTTATGAATTTTTTTAATTTTTTGGGTAATAATTAGAACAAAATTGACTTTTTTATTACAAAATAGAATATTTTAGCTTTCAATTAATACAAATTTCATTTCTTAATTTTAAAAAATAAGGTCATCACAATTTTTTAAAGTTGAACAAAATTTTAAAAGAAGCTAGGTTATGAACTGTCAAAAATTTTGATCATCTTTGGGAATTTTTTTAATTTTTTGGGTAATATTTAGAGAAAATTTGATTTATTTACTACAAAATAGAATATTTTCACCTTCAATTAGTGCAAATTTCATTTCTTAATTGTAAAAAATAAAGTCTCCACGATTTTTTAAAGTTGGATCAATTTTTTAAAAAAGTGGGGTTATGACCTATCAAAAATTTTAGTCATCTTTATGATTTTTTTTAATTTTTTGGGTAATAATTAGAACAAAATTGACTTTTTTATTACAAAATAGAATATTTTAGTTTTCAATTAATACAAATTTCATTTCTTAATCTTAAAAAATAAAGTCTCCACGATTTTGTAAAGTTGAACAAAATTTTAAAAGAAGCTAGGTTATGAACTGTCAAAAATTTTTATCATCTTTGGGAATTCTTTTAATTTTTTGGGTAATATTTAGAGAAAATTTGATTTTTTTACTGCAAAATAGAATATTTTTACTTTCAATTAGTGCAAATTTCATTTCTTAATTGTAAAAAATAAAGTCTCCACGATTTTTTAAAGTTGGATCAATTTTTTTTAAAAAGTGAGGTTATGACCTGTCAAAAATTTTAGTCATCTTTATGAATTTTTTTAATTTTTTGGGTAATAATTAGAACAAAATTAACTTTTTTATTACAAAATTGAATATTTTAGTTTTCAATTTATACAAATTTCATTTCTTAATTAAAATAAATAAAGTTTCCACGATTTTTTAAAACTGGTCAAAATTTTCATCACCAAATTTGACGATTTTAGCAAATTTTAGATAAAATTTTACAATTTTAATCTAAATAAAGTTATTTTTCAATTAAATTTGACCACTTCTGCCGAAATCGGGTGAAATTTCAGACGAACTCCGATGACTTAAGGAAATTTTAGATGAAATTAGACGAAATTCAATCATTTTAGGCAATTTTATATAAAATTTGGCGAAATTTTAGAAGAAATTTGACAATTTTAAGAAATTTTAGATGAAATTTCACAATTTTAATCTAAATAAAGTTATTTTTCAATGAAATTCAACAATTTTAGACGAAATTTAGTGACATTTCAAACGAAATTCGACGAATTTTGAAAATTTTTGTAGAAATTTCACAATTTTAAGCTAAATTAAGTTATCTTTCAATGAAATTCGAAAAAGTTTAGGTGAAATTAAACGAAATTCAACAATTTTAGATAATTTTACACCAAATTTCGTGAAATTTTGGAAAAAGAATCGGATTTTAGTAAATTTTAGATGAAATTGCAAAATTTTAAGATAAATAAAGTGTTTTTCAATGAAATTCGACAATTTTAAACGAAATTTCGTGAAATTTCAAACGATATTCGACAATTTTAAGAAATTTGAGATAAAATTTCACAATTTTTAGCTAAATTAAGTTATTTTTCAATGAAATTCGACAAATTTAGGTGAAATTTCGTGAAATTTTAGACGAAATTCGACGAATTTTGAAAATTTTGGTTTAAATTTCATAATTTCAAGCTAAATTAAGTTTAATTTTAATGAAATTGGAAAAAAGTTGATGAAATTTTGTGAAATTTTAAATAAAATTTGATAACTTTAGAAAATTTTAGATGAAATTCAACGATTTTAGATGAAATTTCACAGTTTTAAGATAAATAAAGTTATTTTTCAATTAAATTCGACAATTTTAGACGAAATTTCGTGAATTTTCAAACGAAATTGGACGAATTTTGAAAAGTTTGGTCGAAATTTCACAATTTCAAGCTAAATTAAGTTATTTTTTAATGGAATTCGAAAAAAAATTGATGAAATTAAACGAAATTCGACAATTTTGCGCCAAATTTCGTGAAATTTTGGAAAAAAATCGATAATTTTAAAAGATTTTAAATGAAATATTACAATTTTAGACTAAATTAAGTCATTTTTTAACAATTTTAATATAAATTAAGTTACATTAACTTTAATTCTTAAATAATTTTCCATTTTTTTCATCTTTTTTAATCTTTTTTTAGGTTATAAAAAATTTTAATCATCTTTAAAAATTTTTTTAATTTTTTTTGTAATAATTAGAAGAAAAATGACTTATTTATTACAAAATAGAACGTTTTAGCTTTCGATTTATACAAATTTCATTTCTTAATTAAAAGAAATAAAGTCTCCACGATTTTTTAAAGTTGGTTAAAATTTTTTAAAAGTTAGGTTATAAAAAATTTTAGTCAACTTTAAAAATTTTTTTAATTTTTTTGGTAATAATTAGAACAAAATTGACTTTTTTATTACAAAATAGAATGTTTTAGCTTTCAATTTATACAAATTTCATTTCTTAATTTAAAAAAATAAAGTCTCCACGATTTTTTTAATTTGGTCAAAATTTTTAAGGTTAGGAAAAATTTTAGTCAACTTTAAAAATTTTTTTAATTTTTTTGGTAATAATTAGAAGAAAAATGATTTTTTTATTACAAAATAGAATATTTTAGCTTTCAATTTATACAAACTTCATTTCTTAATTTAAAAAAATAAAGTCTCCACGATTTTTTAAAGTTGGTCAAAATTTTTTAAAAGTTAGGTTATAAAAAATTTTAGTCAACTTTAAAAATTTTTTAAATTTTTTTGGTAATAATTAGAAGAAAAATGACTTTTTTATTACAAAATAGAATGTCTTAGCTTTCGATTTATACAAATTTCATTTTTTAATTTAAAAAAATAAAGTCTCCACGATTTTTTAAAGTTGGTCAAAATTTTTTAAAAGTTAGGTTATAAAAAATTTTAGTCAACTTTAAAAATTTTTTTAATTTTTTTGGTAATAATTACAAGAAAAATGACTTTTTTATTACAAAATAGAATATTTTAATTTTGAATTTATACAAATTTCATTTCTTAATTTAAAAAAATAAAGTCTCCACGATTTTTTAAAGTTGGTCAAAATTTTTTAAAAGTTAGGTTATAAAAAATTTTAGTCAACTTTAAAATTTTTTTTAATTTTTTTGGTAATAATTAGAAGAAAAATGACTTTTTTATTACAAAATAGAATGTTTTAGCTTTCAATTTATACAAATTCCATTTCTTAATTTTAAAAAATAAATCCTCCCCGATTTTTTAAAGTTGATCGAAATTTTTGAAAAAGTTGGGTTAAAAAAATTTTAGTCACCTATTAAGAATTTTTTTAATTTTTTGGGTAATATTTAGAGAAAATTTGATTTTTTTACTATAAAATAGAATATTTTAAGAATATTTTTAGAATATTAAATAATTCATTTACTTACTTATTTACATTTTATGAATGTAAATGTAAAAAGAATTAATAGTTAGACATATGTCGGTAAAGTAGATAATTTTTTTTTAAAGGTTGTCAAAATGAAAACTCAATAAAATCTTTTTTCATTTTTATTTATTTAAATTAACATCTTTATTAAATTACCCCATCATAATAAATACAAAATACATAAAAATAATACATTATATATATATATATATTTTTTTTCTTTTCTCATTATACATATTTTGAGTTGACAAGTCTGAAGTTTGCTTCATTTCACTCAACCCTCAGCCTTTTTTGGTTCTTCTTCGCCAGTCTAACCAAAAAAAAAATCATCATTAAAACCCTTAAATTCTCAACTAACCTTTAAAAATTTTATAAATACCTCTAAAAATTTCTTCCGTTTCAATATAACCTGGCTCATAAGCTTATAACGTAACTTAACTCTCTCCTTAAATTTACTCGGAATGACCAGAGTGGTTGTTGTAGCGTTTCCGATGAACAGAATGAAAAACATCAAACTTAAAACTTTAATGTGCCAAGTTGCGGTCGGATAAAAACTCAATTGATATAAAACGTAAGCATTATAAAGTTGGAAAATGTATCCGCCGAATAAAAACGGAATGAGGAAACTTAAACCTCGGGACATCCACGAATGGAAACCTTCGATGGTTATATCCATGTTGTGACGTTCACCGAGAGCTTTTAATCGGTATAGCTGACCCATTTGGTATCTAAATTGTAAGTATTGAACAACACCTAAAAAAAATTTGGTTTAAAAAACGATAATTGTTGGTAGAATTGATTCCGAAGTAAATCCGAGGTAAAATTTTATAAATTTATGATTTTTTATTAAGAGATATATTAAAAAATAATTCAAATATATAAAGATTATTAAAAATCTTTTAATTTTATATAAAAAAAATAAAAATCGGATAAAAAATAAAGAAGGTATGAGGTTTTTTAAAAAAAATTTGAGGTTATGTTTACAAAAAAAAAATTAAAAATTACCATAATTTTTTAAATATTTAAGTTAGATATGTTGTGTTTTATATTATTTTAAATAAACGTTAAACCATGTGGTTTAAACCAATTCATGGGAATTGTTTTTTATTTTAAACTCTGAAGAAATTGCTCCGAAAGTACTTTCCGAGGTAAAATTTTATAAATAATAAATTTATGAATTTTTAATAAGAGATATGTTAAAAATTAATTCAAATTTAGAAAAATTGTTAAAAAATCTTTTAATTTAATATCAAATAAGTATGTTATTTGTTAAAAAATAAAGAAATTATGACATTTAAAAAAAAAATTTGAGGTTATGTTTTCATAAAAAATTTAAATTTATCATAACTTATCAAATATTTAAGTTAGATATGTTGTGTTTTATATTATTTTAAAGAAAATTAAATTTACTAATCATTTCTTTAATTATTTTATGTATAAAATTAATTATATCGATATAATAAATGAATTTTATTTGATTTATACTTCCGAATCAAACTTATCTCAAAAAAAATTTTATAATACTTACTTAAATAAACGTTAAACCACATGAATTGATTCCTAAACTCCGACCAAGTAACCTGATCGGGCCAAATGAGCAAAATAGCTGCTGCTACGGTCGAAATGAAATGATGTAACCTCCACCATCCTTTGATCTTCGATCCGTTCACTTTTAGGATGCTCTCTCGTATCGTTAGGGTGCAATAGTACCAAACCAGTAAGAAAATGTTGCATAATTCTAAAGCCCTGTAAGTATTTTATTGTTCGGTTTGTTAATAAATTTCAATTTCATTTTATTTATGAAACTTAAGCTTCCGAAGAAGATTTTTTCTTCCGGGGAAGCTTCGGAAGGAAAATTCTTACCTAAATCTAACGCATAAATTGAGGATTGCGAATAGAAATCCGATTATACTTAAAACCAGTTTGAATTTTTCGTATTCATCTTTATATTTAAACCTGTAACAGAAAAATTATGAAAATTATTAATAAATTTGGTCAAATTTTATAAAATTAACATAAATTATGACGAGTTTTTTACAAATTAAGACGAATTTTTGATAATTTTTAGTGAATTTGGATGAATTTTATAAAATTAATACGAATTATGACGAATTTTTCACGAATTAAGACGAATTTTTTACGAATCAAAACGAATTTCTGACTAATTTTACTAAATTTGGTTAAATTTTATAAAATGAATACAAATTATGGCAAACTTTTTAAAATTCAAGACGATTTTTTGATACTTTTTACTAAATTTAGAAGAATTTTATAAAATTAATACGAATTATGACGAATTTTTTACGAACCAAGGCGAATTTTTGATGATTTTTAGTAAATTTGGAAGAATTTTATAAAATTAACACGAATTATGACGAATTTTTTACAAATTAAGACGATTTTTTTACGAATCAAAACGAATTTCTGACTAATTTTACTAAATTTGGTTAAATTTTATAAAATGAATACAAATTATGGCAAATTTTTTAAAATTCAAGACGATTTTTTGATACTTTTTACTAAATTTAGAAGAATTTTATAAAATTAATACGAATTATAACGAATTTTTTACGAACCAAGGCGAATTTTTGATGATTTTTAGTAAATTTGGAAGAATTTTATAAAATTAACACGAATTATGGCGAATTTTTTACGAATTAAGACGAATTTTTTACGAATCAAGGCGAATTTTTGACTATTTTTACTAAATTTGGTTAAATTTTATAAAATTAACACGAATCATAACAAGTTTTTCACAAATCAAGACGAATTTTTACTAAATTTAGAAGAATTTTATAAAATTAACACGAATTATGACGAATATTTTATTAATCAAAGCGAATTTTTGACTATTTTTACTCAATTTGGTTAAATTTTATAAAATTAACACGAATCATAACTAGTTTTTTACAAATCAAGACGAATTTTTGAGAATTTTTACTTAATTTAGAACAATTTTATAAAATTAACACGAATTATGACGAATTTTTTACAAATTAAGACGAATTTTTCATGAATCAAAACGAATTTCTAAGAATTTTTATTAAATTTGGTTAAATTTTATAAAATTAATACAAATTATGGAAAATTTTTTAAAAATCAAGACAAATTTTTGATAATTCTTACTAAATTTAGAAGAATTTTATAAAATTAACATGAATTATGACGAATTTTTTACAAATTATGACGAATTTTTGATGATTTTTACTAAATTTGGTTAAATTTTATAAAATTAATACAAAATATGGCAAATTTTTTAAAAATCAAGACGAATTATTACTAAATTTAGAAGAATTTTATAAAATTAACACGAATTATGACGAATTTTTGACAATTTTTACTAAATTTTGAAGAATTTTATAAAATTAACACGAATTATGGTAAATTTTTTTTAAATCAAGACGAATTTTTGACAAATTTTACTAAATTTAAAAGAATTTTATAAAATTAACACGAATTATGGCAATTTTTTTTTAAATCAAGACGAATTTTTACTAAATTTAGAACAATTTTATAAAATTTACACGAATTATGATGAATTTTTAACGAATCAAGGCGAATTTTAGAATATTTTTACTAAATTTGTTTAAATTTTATAAAATTAATACTAATTATGGCAAATTTTTTAAAAATCAAGACGAATTTTTGATAAATTTTACTAAATTTAGAAGAATTTTATAAAATAAACACAAATTATGACGAATTTTTCATGAATCAAGACAAATTTTTGACTATTTTTACTAAATTTAGTTAAATTTTATAAAATTAACACCAATCTTAATAAATTTTTTACAAATCAAGACGAATTTTTACTAAATTTTGAAGAATTTTATAAAATTAACACGAACTATGACAGAATTTTCACGAATCAAGACGAATTTTTGACTATTTTGGCTAAATTTACAAGAATTTTATAAAATTAACACGAATTATGACGAGTTTTTGACAATTTTTACTAAATTTAATTAAATTTTATGAAATTAACACCAATCTTAACAAATTTTTTACGAATCAAGACGATTTTTTGATTATTTTTACTAAATTTGGTTAAATTTTATAAAATTAACACGAATTATGAGAAATTTTTCACGAATCAAGACGAATTTTTGAAAATTTTTACTAAATTTAGCTAATTTTTATAAAATTAACACCAATCTTAACAATTTTTTTACAAATCAAGACGAATTTTTGAGAATTTTTACTAAATTTTGAAGAATTTTATAAAATTAACACGAACTATGACTAATTTTTCACGAATCAAGACGAATTTTTCATAAATTAAGACGAATTTTTGACTATTTTTGCTAAATTTTGAAGAATTTTATAAAATTAGCACGAACTATGACGATTTTTTCACGAATCAAGACGAATTTTTTACTATTTTTACTAAATTTGGTTAAATTTTACAAAATTAATACAAATTATGGCAAATTTTTTAAAAATCAAGACGAATTTTTACTAAATTTAGAACAATTTTATAAAATTAATACGAATTATGACGAATTTTTAACGAATAAAGACGAATTTTTGACTATTTTTACTAAACTTGGTTAAATTTTATAAAATTAATACAAATTATAACGAATTTTTTAAAAATCAAGACAAATTTTTGATAAATTTTACTAAATTTAGAAGAATTTTATAAAGTTAACACGAATTATGACGATTTTTTTACGAATTAAGACGAATTTTTCACGAATTAAGACGAATTTTTCATGAATCAAGACGAGTTTTTGACTATTTTTACTAAATTTGGTTAAATTCTATAAAATCAACACGAATCATAACAAGTTTTTTACAAATCAAGACGAATTTTTGAAAATTTTTATTAAATTTAGAAGAATTTTATAAAATTAACACGAGTTATGACGAATTTTTCACAAATGAAGACGAATTTTTCATGAATCAAGACGAATTTTTGACTATTTTGGCTAAATTAACAATAATTTTATAAAATTAACACGAATTATGACGAATTTTTCATGAATCAAGACAAATTTTTGACTATTTTTATTAAATTTGGTTAAATTTTATAAAATTAACATGAATTATAACAAGTTATTTACAATTCAAGAGAAATTTTTGAGAATTTTTACTAAATTTTGAAGAATTTTATAAAATTAATACGAATTATGACGAATTTTTTACAAATGAAGACGAATTTCTCATGAATCAAGACGAATTTTTGACTATTTTAGCTAAATTCTAAAGAATTTTATAAAATTAACACGAATTATGAAGAATTTTTTACGAATCATGACGAATTTTTCATGAATCAAAACGAATTTTTGACAATTTTTACTAAATTTAGTTAATTTTTATAAAATTAACACCAATCTTAACGAATTTTTCATAAATCAAGACGAATTTTTGACTGTTTTTACTAAATTTGGTTAAATCTTATAAAATTAACATGAATTATGACGAATTTCTTACGAATCAAGACAAATTTTTGAGAATTTTTACTAAATTTTGTAGAATTTTATAAAATTAACACGAACTATGACAAATTTTTCACGAATCAAGACGAATTTTTCATAAATCAAGACGAATTTTTGACTATTTTTACTAAATTTGGTTAAATCTTATAAAATTAACACGAATTATGACGAATTTTTTACAAATCAAGACGAATTTTTGATAATTTTTACTAAATTTGGAAGAATTTTATAAAATTAACACGAATTATGACGAATTTTTCACGAATCAAGACGAATTTTTCATAAATCAAAACGAATTTTTGACAATTTTTACTAAATTTAGTTAAATTTTATAAAATTAACACGAATTATTTAATTTTGGACATTAAAAAAATTGGCAATTTTAAAAATTAGAACAAATAAACCCAACAACTTTTAGGACAATTTTATAAAATTGCCAACTTCATTATGAAAAATGTAACTGTCAAATTTGACAGATGTCATGAAATGAGGTTAAGTTAATAATGAAATTGAAATGTAAACAATAAAAATTAACTGTAATTTTTTGATGTTTCTTTGAAATTTTTTGACAGATCATTAAAATTCTCAATTTTCAAATAATTTTAAACAAATTTCAAAAGAATTTTTTATTTTAAAGAAAAATCAAAATAATTTTATTTAATTTATTAATTAATTTTAACTAAAATTTAATTTTTTTAATTTAAAAGTCTTATTTAACGTTTTTAGACATTTAAAAAATTGTGAATTTTAAAAATTAGAACAAATAAACCCAACAACTTTTAGGACAATCTTATAAAATTACCAACTTCATTATTAAACACTTAACTGTCAAATTTGACGGATGTCATTAAATGAGGTTAAGTTATTAATGAAATTGAAATGTAAACAATAAAAATTAACTGTAATTTTTTGATGTTTCTTTGAAATTTTTTGACAGATCATTAAAATTCTCAATTTTCAAATAATTTTAAACGAATTTCAAAAGAATTTTTCATTTTAAAGAAAATATCAAATTAATTTTACTTAATTTATTAACTAATTTTAATTAAAATTTAATTTTTTTAATTTAAAAGTCTTATTTAACGTTTTTAGACATTTAAAAAATTGTGAATTTTAAAAATTAGAACAAATAAACCCAACAACTTTTAGGACAATTTTATAAAATTACCAACTTCATTATTAAAAACTTAACTGTCAAATTTGACAGATGTCATTAAATGAGGTTAAGTTAATAATCAACATTCACAAAGTGAAATGTAAACAATAAAAATTAACAGTTTGAACTGTCATTTTTTGACGTTCCTTTGATTTTTTTTTTTGACAGATCGTTAAAATTCTCAATTTTCAAACGATTTTGAACTTTAAAAGATTATTTTTATTCTAAAAAAGATACCTACCATAAAAATTAACGGTTTTAAATGTCATTTTTTATTTTTAAATCTGATAAAAATTAGATTTTAAACAACCTTAACCTTTAAAATGGACTTTGATTTTATTTGGATCTAACTTTTTTAGAGGTTATTAATTAAATAATTGTTACTAAAATCTCAATTGATATAAAAATATAAACCATACAAACGATTTAAATTGTGTAATCTTAAAGATAAAGATTTTTTTTATTTTTCCTTCAATCGGAGTATTTTTTTTTAATAACCTCACTTTGATATAACCTTGGTATAAAAAAAAATACAAAATAAAAAACAGATTAAGGTCTAATTCACATAAAAAAAGTATGTTATCTTTTTTTTTATGACTTCGATGAATTTAATAAGTTTTTTTTTAAATGTAATTTGATAAAAATAAATTTTTAGTTTTTCCGATGACTTAAAATAGAATTAAAATTGAATGAAAATCGAAAGAAATTAATAAAACATACTTAGCTTCCTTGTTTAAAATAGAAACATTAACATTTCCTAAAATAATCTTTAAATAAACCCCATTTTTCTTCGGTAGCGTTTGTTCGATTTCCTCCAAATGAGCTTTCCGTTTTAAAATCTTATTTTCCAACTCTTCCAATTGATTTTTATCGTGTTCTTTCTTTTTTAACCTTGTAAAAAAAGATAAATAACATATAAATCCCCAAAAAAATCTTTCTTCGTTAAATAAAATCCTTACTCTTTTAATTTCCGAGAAATTATTCCTAACCTATATCTTTGCCGACCTATATGTTCGATACACTTCTTTTGAAACGCATCAACCTCATCCAATTTCTCCAAATAAGTCCTATTAGTCGTCTAAAATACATACAAATCACATTTATTGACTTAAAATGAAATAACATGTAAAAACCTAACCTCTAAATTTTTAAAGTCGGCTCCTAATTCCTTCCAGTCGTCGAAAATCGTAGAATCGCACATTTTTCCTTTAGAAAAACGAACGACCGCAACCCGAGACGTTCGCAAATTGACTCAACGATCGAAACTGGTGAAATTGACGAACACGTAATCCACTTTAAACCATTTATGCGTGTGTATATCAGTTTGAACCTGGATTTAATCGGACTTTTAGATTTTACGATAACAATAATTTTCAATGCACAAAAAAGTTGGTGTATTTAACCTTTGAATCTTTATGCAATCGAAAAAATTCGATCATATAAATTAATTTTAAATAAAAAAGAAAAAATATTGAGTGAAAAATACACTCTTTTTAAATAAAAAATAACCTTTTTTTTATAAATGTTGATATTTAAATAAATAAAAAATCATTTTATTTACCTGTTTTATATCTTATATCCTTAATTTATATTCAAATTTAAACGATAAATGTAAAAATCTTTTAATAAATGTAAATAAATTTTAATTTTTGACATTTGACATTTATACTTGACAGATTGTCGGTAAAGTAGATATTTAGGGATTTATTAAAAACTTACTTAAAAATTATTATTTTTATATTTTAAACTTAAAATCTTATTTTTTAAACTTTATTTTTAATATTTTGTTATAATTTATTTAAAAAATCTTTTAAATTTAAATTATTTTTTTTTATGAATACATTAATAACAAATAATAAAAAATTCGCCATCTATTAGAACGTCTATAAACTTATGTTATGTTCAGAATTTTTATAATAGATGGCGACTTCGTACAAAATGGTAAATAATCTTAAAGTTATTGTAAAATAATATTTATTTTAAATTTAAAATACAAATTTAGACTATTTTAAGTAAAATTTTAGATAAAATTTGATGATTTTTAAAAAATTTTAGGAAAAATTTACAATTTTAACCTAAATTATTTGATTTTTACGTTAAATTTGATAATTTTATACAAAATTAGACAAAAGTTAACGATTATAGACAATTTTATACAATATTTGACAAAAGTTTTGGACGAAATTCGACGATTTTTTTTAAAAAATTAGGAAAAATTCACAATTTTAAGCTAAATTACTTTATTTTTAAGTTAAATTTAACAATTTTATACAAAATTAAACAAAATTTAATGATTATAGATAATTGTATACAATATTTGACAAAAGTTTTGGACGAAATTCGACGATTTTTAAAAAAATTTAGGAAAAATTCACAATTTTAAGATAAATTACTTTATTTTTAAGTTAAATTTAACAATTTTATACAAAATTAAACAAAATTTAATGATTATAGACAATTTTATACAATATTTGACAAAAGTTTTGGACGAAATTCGACGATTTTTAAAAAAATTTAGGAAAAATTCACAATTTTAAGATAAATTATTTGATTTTTAAGTTAAATTTGACAATTTTATAGAAAATTAAACAATAGTTAATGATTATAGATAATTTTATACAATATTTGACAAAAGTTTTGGACGAAATTCGACGATTTTTAAAACATTTTAGGAAAAATTCACAATTTTAAGCTAAATTATTTGACTTTCAAATTAAATTTGACAATTTTATACAAAACTAGACAAAAAATAATGGTTATAGATAATTTTATACAATATTTGACAAAAGTTTTGGACGAAATTCGACGATTTTTAAAACATTTTAGGAAAAATTCACAATTTTAAGCTAAATTATTTGACTTTCAAATTAAATTTGACAATTTTATACAAAACTAGACAAAAAATAATGGTTATAGATAATTTTATACAATATTTGACAAAAGTTTTGGACGAAATTCGACGATTTTAGGGAATTTTAGATGAAATTTCACAATTTTAGATTAAATTAAGTCATTTTTTTAAATGAAATTTGAAAATTTTTGATGAAATTGGATTAAATTTAATAATTTTAGACAATTTTATACGAAATTGGATGAAATTTTAGATGAAATTTGAAAATTATAGAAAATTTTTAACGAAATTTCCAAATTTTAAGTGAAATTAAGTCATTTTTTTAATAAAATTTAAAATTTTTTGATGAAATTCAATGATTTTAGACCATTTCTTGTGAAATTTAATGAAATTTTAGAAAAAAATTTACAATTTTATCTAAAATTTCACCATTTTTGGACGAAATTGAATGATTTAAGGCATTTTTTATGCAATTTCACGAAATTTTTGATAAAATTGCACGAAATTCAATGATTTTAGATGAAATTTTACAATTTTAGGTTAAATTAAGTCATTTTTTTAATGAAATTTAATTCTTTTTGATGAAATTGCACGAAATTCAATGATTTTAGACCATTTTTTTATGAAATTTCGCGAAATTTTAGAAGAAATTTCACAATTTCAGATAAAATTAAATCATTTTTTAATGAAATTTCAAAGTTTTTAATGAAATTGTACGAAATTCGACGATTTTAGACAATTTTTTATGAAATTTCACGAAATTTTAGATGAAATTTTACAAAATTCGATGAGTTTAGATGAAACTTTACAATTTTAGGTTAAATTAAATCATTTTTTTAATGAAATTTAAATTTTTTTGATAAAATTGCACGAAATTCAATGATTTTAGACAATTTTCTATGAAATTTCGTGAAATTTTAGAAGTAATTTCACGAAATTCAATGATTTTAGATGAAATTTTACAATTTTAAGTTAAATAAAGTAATTTTTTAATGAAATTTGAATTTTTTTGATGAAATTCTATGATTTTTTATGAAATTTCGCGAAATTTTGGAAGATATTTTACAATTTTTAATATAATTAAGTCATTTTTTAAATGAAATTCGAAAGTTTTTCATGAAATTGGACGAAATTTAATGATTTTAGACCATTTCTTATGAAATTTTACGAAAATTTAGATGAAATATCATAAAATTCAATGATTTTAGATGAAATTTTACAATTTTAGGTTAAATTAAATCATTTTTTTAATAAAATTTGAAATTTTTTGATGAAATTGGACGAAACTCAAGGATTTTAGACAATTTTCTATGAAATTTCGTGAAAGTTTAGAAGAAATTTCACAATTTTAGAAGAAATTTCACAATTTTAGAAGAAATTTCATAATTTTAGGTTAAATAAACTCATTTTTTAATGAAATCTGAATTTTTTTGATGAAATTTCACGAAATTCAATGATTTTAGCCAATTTCTTCTAAAATTTCGCGAAATTTTAGAAGAAATGTTACAATTTTAGACAAAATTAAGTCTTTTTTTAATGAAATTTGAAAGTTTTTGATGAAATTAGATGAAATTCAGTGATTTTAGACTATTTTTAATGAAAATTTATGAAATCTTAGATGAAATTGGACGACGCTCAATGATTTTAGATGAAATTTTACAACTTTAGGTGACATTAAATCATTTTTTTAATGAAATTTGAAATTTTTTGATGAAATTGGACGAAATTCAAGGATTTTAGACAATTTTGTATGAAATTTCGTGAAATTTTAGAAGAAATTTCACAATTTTAGGTTAAATAAAGTAATTTTTTAATGAAATTTGAATTTTCTTGATGAAATTGGATGAAATGCAATGATTTCAGACAATTTTTTATGAAATTTCGCGAAATTTTAGATGAAATTTCACGAAATTCAATGATCTTAAATGAAATTTATCAATTTTAGATAGAATTAAGTCATTTTTTTAATGAAATTTGAAAAGTTTTGATGAAATTGTACGAAATTCAATAGGTTTAAGCAATTTTTTATGAAATTTCGCGAAATTTCTCAATTTTAGATAAAATTAAGTCATTTTTTAATGAAATTCGAAAGTTTTTGATGAAATTGAACGAAATTCAATGATTTTAGACCATTTTCTATGAAATTTCGCTAAATTTTAGATGAAATTTCACGAAATTCAATGATTTTAGATGAAATTTTACAATTTTAAGTTAAATTAAGTCATTTTTTTAAATGAAATTTGAAATTTTTTGATGAAATTGGACAAAATTTAATGATTTTAGACAATCTTTATGAAATTCTGTGAAATTTTAGAAGAAATTTCACAATTTTAGGTTAAATAAAGTCATTCTTTAATGAAATTTTAATTTTTTTTAATGTAATTTCACGAAATTCAGTGATTTTAGACTATTTTTAATGAAATTTCGCGAAATTTTAGATGAAATTTCATGAAACTCGATGATTTTAGATGAAATTTTACAATTTTAGGTTAAATTAAGTAATTTTTTTAAATGAAATTTGAAATTTTTTGATGAAATTGGACAAAATTTAATGATTTTAGACAATTTTTATGAATTTTTGTGAAATTTTAGAAGAAATTTCACAATTTTAGATAAAATTAAGTCATTTTTTAATGAAATTTGAAATTTCTTAATGAAATTGGAAGAAATTCAATGATTTTAGACCATTTTTTATGAAATTTCGTGAAATTTTAGAAGAAATTTCACAATTTTAGGTTAAATAAAGTCATTTTTTAATGAAATTTAAATTTTTTTGATGAAATTTCACGAAATTCTGTGATTTTAGACTATTTTTAATGAAATTTCACGAAATTCAATTAATTTAAATGAAATTTTGCAATTTTAGGTTAAATTAAGTCATTTTTTAAAGAAATTCGAAAGTTTTTGATGAAATTGGACGAAATTCAAGGATTTTAGACATCTTTTAATGAAATTTTGCGAAATTTTAGAAGAAATTTCACAATTTTATATTAAATTAAGTCATTTTTTAATGAAATTTTGCGAAATTTTAGAAGAAATTTCAAAATTCTATATTAAATTAAGTCATTTTTTAATGAAATTTGAAATTTTTTGATAAAATTGCACGAAATTCAATGATTTTAGACAATTTTCTAACAAATTTAGTGAAATTTTAAACGAAATTCGACAGTTTTGAAAAATTTTATATGAAATTTCATAATTTAAGGTTAAATCAAGTCATTTTTTTAATGAAATTTCAAAATTGTTGTGAAATTGGGCGAAATTCATAAATTTTAGATAATTTAATACCAAATTTGATGAAATTTTAGATAAAATTCGACGATTTTCGGATATTTCAGACGAAATTTCACAATTTTAAGCTAAATTATAGTATTTTTTTAATGAAATTAGAAAACTTTTGATGAAATTGGAAGAAAATTATAAATTTTAAACAATTTTATAAGAAATTTAGCGAAATTTTGGAAACAATCGACAGTTTTAGAATATTTTAGACGAAATTTCACAATTTTAGAAAAAAATTCAATAATTTTGGGCATTCTTTAGTTTTTTCTAACAATTTTGTAAAAAAAATAACCAATTTTCCAATAATTTTAAGCAATTTTTAAATAAATAAAATAAAAAGATAAATTTTAAAAAAAGCGCCATCTATTAGAATATCTTTAAACTTAATTTAGTTTAATTTAGTTCATCGTTTTCATAATAGATGGTGATAGATTATTATTTCGCAAATAATAAAATTAAAAATTCCTTTTAATTTCAAAATGACATTTATTTTAAATTAAAAACACTAATTTTTCTTTTAAAATGTTTAGATTTAACAAATCAAAATTTTTATAAATAAAAAATTTAATAAAAACAGGCGGGAGAAATAATCGTGTAGGGAATTATTTTTGATGACAGACGTATCCAACTTCAAGTGGGTAACCAAATTGATGCGAGATAAGGCGATTTTACACTGTTGTGTTTTGCTAGTTTTCTAGACGTTTCGGCGATTTATTTAATTAACTTTTCGCTTAATGAGTTTTTAGTGTTCGCGCGGCCGCAGCTTGGCGTATTCATGTTACAAATTTGGACAACGTAAGTGCGCTGTAGATGTGGGAATATTATGAAGGCGAACTGACAAAAAATCTTTCACAGACATGGCTGCAAGTAGAAAATTACAAGGTGAGCTATCCGAAAACCGAACGTTTTCTAACTAAAACCTCCCCGTGATAACATCAAACGCGCGTTAAATAATCATCCGAACGCTTCAATTCAATTTTACGACTGGAAATTTGTGGTTATGTACTTTTATTTTAGTCCATCCATGTTTTAAAACACATTTTACTCACAACAAAAACTAACGGTACTCTATTTTCTTTTAAATCTTACTTAAATTCATTCATTTTTTATATAAAAAAATAAAAATAAAAAATTTTATAAATAAAATTGAGGTTAATGTCAACATTTTTATTTTTTATGTTAACATAACCTCAAAAAATATATTTTTTTAAAAATGTTTTAATTGTAGGAGAGATCGATAGGTGTTTGAAAAAGGTAACGGAAGGAGTCGAAACTTTCCACGATATCTGGCAGAAGGTTCAAAATGCCACCAACGCCAACCAAAAGGAGAAATACGAGGCTGACCTTAAGAAGGAGATCAAAAAGTTACAAAGGCTTCGAGATCAGATTAAAAGTTGGATCGCCTCGGCGGAAATTAAGGATAAAAGTTTGCTTATGGAAAATAGGAAACTCATAGAACAGGTACGGCTTAAATTTTTATCGTTATTCAATTGTACCGATTAGAAAATGTTTTTAAATTGTAGCAAATGGAAAAGTTTAAAGTTGTGGAACGAGAGACAAAAACTAAAGCTTACTCGAAAGAAGGTTTGGGAGCGGCGCAGAAACTCGATCCGGTACAAAAAGAACGGGACGAGATACAAAAGTGGCTTAAAGATTCGATAAGTACTTTAAGTTCTCAAGTAAGTTTTATTTTTTTAAATAATTAGATGTTAATAAATAAATAATAAATCAAATTTAATGTTTTTAAAAAGAAATTAAATGATTTTAAAAAGAAATTAAAAAATAAACTTAACCTAAATTAATTATGTCAAAATTGACGTTTTTAAAAAAAAATGTTTATATGATCTAATTTTCAAAATACCTAATTTACATTTATAAAAAAATTTTAAAATAATTAAAATTAATTTGTAAATATTTTTTAATTTTATTTCTATGATTAAAAAAAATTTTTTTAATTTATTTAAAATTAAATTTAAATTAAATATTTTAAAAAGATTTTAAAATTTGGGTTAGTTAAAATTTAGGTTAATTAAAATTTAGGTTAGATTAAATTTACTTTAGATCTAATGTAACCTAATTTATCAAATTGACGTTTACATTGACGTTTTAATTTAACCTAATTTGAATTATTTTTTATTATTTTTTAATTTTTTTTTTTATTAATTTTGATTATTTTTTAGTGTGATACATTAGAATGTGAAATAGAATCGATATTAGCGAATAAGAAAAAGAAACTAGATAAGGACAAACAGGAACGGGTCGATGTGAACAAGAATCGTTTGGAGAGACACCGATTCCATATAAAAAAACTGGAAACGTTGCTTCGGATGTTGGATAATATGTCGGTGGAAGTGCAACAAATAAAGGCGATTAAAGAGGATGTTGATTTCTATTTGGAGTCATCTCAGGATCCTGATTTTGAGGAGAATGAGTACCTTTACGACGATATCGTCGGATTGGACGACGTGGAGCTTTCGGGAGTTGGTTTACCTTCTTCGGCGACGACGGACAGCAACGAAACGGGCGGAACGCCCACTTCCATCATTTCCGGGTCGTCGCCGATCGCGTCGCCTTCACTAAGCATACCTTTGCATAATCATTCCAGTGATAGTTTGAATGAGGACAAGAAAAATGCATATAATAAGGTTAGTTTTTAGATTTTAAAAAGTAGGAGAGGTTTTTAAAGGTGGAAAGTTGATTTTAGCCGATAAAACCGATGGCGGTACGCGCTTCAAGTACAACAATGAACAGCAGTTCGAATTCCCTGTTGAACTCGAGCGTAAACAGCGCGATATCGACGCCGAACAATAAGGTGAACCTGGTTAGTAGCACTCCGAGTAAACAGACGGCGAGGGAAGTTGCGAATCCGTCGCCGGTTTGTCCCGTTTCGACGGCGGGGAATTTTGCTGCTGTTGCGGCTAATAATCCATCTTCCAAATCTGCCACTAGTAAGTATATTCATTCAAGATAACATCAATGCAACCTTAAATCTTCTTAAAATAAGTCTATTTTGATTATTAAGTGTATACGAAATTAATTTTCTTAAAAATTAAGTGTACCGTTGATGTCTTGAACTTCCCGATTGATGTTTTTAGGTTTCCGATTGATGTTTTATGTTTCCGATTGATGTTATTTTCTTTAAAAATCATGATTTCTTCAAAAAGTACACAAAATAATTTTAAAATAAGTCTATCCTTGATGTTTTGAACTTCCCTATTGATGTTTTTAGGTTTCCAATTGATGTTTTAAGTTTCCGATTGATACTATTTCCTTTAAAAATCATAATTTCTTGAAAAAATACACAAAATAATTTTAAAATAAGTCTATTTTAAATAGAAAATGATTTAAATAGTTAATTCCAAGATAATTTTCTTAAAAATTAAGTGTACCGTTGATGTTTTGAACTTCCCGATTGATGTTTTAGGTTTCCGATTGATATTATTTCCTTTAAAAATTATAATTTCTTCAAGAAATATACAAAATAATTTAAAAATAAGTTTGTTTTAAGTAAAAATGATTTAAATAGTTAATTCCAAGATAATTTTCTTAAAAATTAAGTGTACCGTTGATGTCTTGAACTTCCCGATTGATGTTTTTAGGTTTCCGATTGATGTTTTATGTTTCCGATTGATGTTATTTTCTTTAAAAATTGTGATTTCTTCAAAAAATACACAAAATAATTTTAAAATAAGTCCATTTTAAATAGAAAATGATTTAAATAGTTAATTCCAAGATAATTTTCTTAAAAATTAAGTACACCGTTGATGTCTTGAACTTCCCGATTGATGTTTTTAGGTTTCTGGTTGATGTTTTATGTTTCCGATTGATGTTATTTCCTTTAAAAATCATAATTTCTTGAAAAATACACAAAATAATTTTAAAATAAGTCTATTTTAAATACAAAATGATTTAAATAGTTAATTCCAAGATAATTTTCTTAAAAATTAAGTGTACCGTTGATGTCTTGAACTTCCCGATTGATGTTTTTAGGTTTCCGATTAATGTTTTAGGTTTCTGATTGATGTTATTTTCTTTAAAAATCATAATTTCTTGAAAGAATACACAAAATAATTTTAAAATAAGTCTATTTTAAATAGAAAATGATTTAAACAGTAAATTCCAAGTTAATTTTCTTAAAAATTAAGTGTACCGTTGATGTCTTGAACTTCCCGATTGATGTTTTATGTTTCCGATTGATATTATTTCCTTTAAAAACTATGATTTCTTTAAAAATTACACAAAATAATTTTAAAATAAGTCTATTTTAAATACAAAATGATTTAAATAGTTAATTTCAAGATAATTTTCTTAAAAATTAAGTGTACCGTTGATGTCTTAAACTTCCCGATTGATGTTTTTAGGTTTCCGATTGATGTTTTATGTTTCCGATTGATATTATTTCCTTTAAAAACTATGATTTCTTCAAAAATTACACAAAATAATTTTAAAATAAGTCTATTTTAAATACAAAATGATTTAAATAGTTAATACCAAGATAATTTTCTTAAAAATTAGATGTACTGTTGATGTCTTGAACTTCCCGATTGATGTTTTTAGGTTTCCGATTGATGTTTTATGTTTCCGATTGGTGTTATTTTCTTTAAAAATCATAATTTCTTGAAAAAATACACGAAATAATTTTAAAATAAGTCTATTTTAAATAGAAAATGATTTAAATAGTTAATTCCAAGATAATTTTCTTAAAAATTAAGTACACCGTTGATGTCTTGAACTTCCCGATTGATGTTTTTAGGTTTCCAATTGATATTTTATGTTTCCGATTGATGTTATTTTCTTTAAAAATCATAATTTTTTTCAAAAAATACACAATAATTTCAAAATTAGTCTATTTTAAATAGAAAATGATTTAAATAGTTAATTCCAAAATAATTTTCTTAAAAATTAAGTACAGTGTTGATGTCTTGAACTTCCTGATTGATGCTTTTAGGTTTCCGATTGATGTTTTATGTTTCCGATTGATGTTATTTTCTTTAAAAATCATAATTTCTTGAAAAATACACAAAATAATTTTAAAATAAGTCTATTTTAAATTGAAAATGATTTAAATAGTTAATTTCAAGATAATTTTCTTAAAAATTAAGTGTACCGTTGATGTCTTGAACTTCCCGATTGATGTTTTTAGGTTTCCGATTGATGTTTTAGGTTTCCGATTGATGTTATTTCCTTTAAAAATTATGATTTCTTCAAAAAATACACAAAATAATTTTAAAATAAGTCTATTTTATATAGAAAATGATTTAAATAGTTAATTCCAAGATAATTTTCTTAAAAATTAAGTACACCGTTGATGTCTTGAACTTCCCGATTGATGTTTTTAGGTTTCCGATTGATGTTTTATGTTTCCGATTGATGTTATTTCCTTTAAAAATCATAATTTCTTGAAAAAATAAACAAAAAAATTTTAAAATGAGTCTGTTTTAAGTAAAAAATGATTTAAATAGTTAATTCCAAGATAATTTTCTTAAAAATTAAGTGTACGGTTGATGTTTTGAACTTCCCAATTGATGTTTTAGGTTTCCGATTGATGTTTTATGTTTCCAATTGATGTTATTTTCTTTAAAAATCATAATTTCTTGAAAAATACACAAAATAATTTCAAAATAAGTCCATTTTAAATAGAAAATGATTTAAATAGTTACTACCAAGATAATTTTCTTGAAAATTAAGTGCACCGTTGATGTCTTGAACTTCCCGATTGATGTTTTAGGTTTCCGATTGATGTTATTTTCTTTAAAAATTATGATTTCTTCAAAAAATACACAAAATAATTTTAAAATAAGTCTATTTTAAGTAAAAAAATGGTTTAAATAGTTAATTCCAAGATAATTTTCTTAAAAATTTAGTATACCGTTGATGTTTTGAACTTCCCGATTGATGTTTTTAGGTTTCCGATTGATGTTTTATGTTTCCGATTGATGTTATTTTCTTTAAAAATCATAATTTCTTCAAAAAATACACAAAATAATTTTAAAATAAGTCTAGTTTAAATAGAAAATGATTTAAACAGTTAATTCCAAGATAATTTTCTTAAAAATTAAGTGTATCGTTGATGTCTTGAACTTCCCGATTGATGTTTTAGGTTTCCGATTGATGTTATTTTCTTTAAAAATCATAATTTCTTGAAAAAATACACAAAATAATTTTAAAATAAGTCTATTTTAAATAGAAAATGATTTAAATAGTTAATTTCAAGATAATTTTCTTAAAAATTAAGTCTACCGTTGATGTCTTGAACTTCCCGATTGATGTTTTATGTTTCCGATTGATACTATTTCCTTTAAAAATCATAATTTCTTGAAAAAATACACAAAATAATTTTAAAATAAGTCTATTTTAAATAGAAAATGATTTAAATAGTTAATTCCAAGATAATGTTCTTAAAAATTAAGTGTACCGTTGATATCTTGAACTTCCCGATTAATCTTTTAGGTTTCCGATTGATGTTATTTTCTTTAAAAATCATAATTTCTTGAAAATATACATAAAATAATTTTAAAATAAGTCTATTTTAAATAAAAAATGATTTAGATAGTTAATTCCAAGATAATTTTCTTAAAAATTAAGTGTACCGTTGATGTCTTGAACTTCCCGATTGATGTTTTAGGTTTCCGATTGATGTTATTTTCTTTAAAAATTATGTTTTCTTCAAAAAATACACAAAATAATTTTAAAATAAGTCTATTTTAAATAGAAAATGATTTAAATAGTTAATTCCAAGATAATTTTCTTAAAAATTAAGTGTACCGTTGATGTCTTGAACTTCCCGATTGATGTTTTTAGGTTTCCGATAGATGTTTTATGTTTCCGATTAATGTTATTTTCTTTAAAAATTATGATTTCTTCAAAAATTACACAAAATAATTTTAAAATAAGTCTATTTTAAATAGAAAATGATTAAAATAGTTAATTCCAAGATAATTTTCTTAAAAATTAAGTATACCGTTGATGTCTTGAACTTCCCGATTGATGTTTTTAGGTTTCCGATTGATGTTTTAGGTTTCCGATTGATACTATTTCCTTTAAAAATCATAATTTCTTGAAAAAATACACAAAATAATTTTAAAATAAGTCTATTTTAAATAGAAAATGATTTAATAGTTAATTCCAAGATAATTTTCTTAAAAATTAAGTGTACCGTTGATGTCTTGAACTTCCCGATTGATGTTTTAGGTTTCCGATTGATACTATTTCCTTTAAAAATCATAATTTCTTGAAAAAATACATAAAATAATTTTAAAATAAGTCTATTTTAAATAGAAAATTATTTAAATAGTTAATTCCAAGATAATTTTCTTAAAAATTAAGTGTACCGTTGATGTCTTGGACTTCCCGATTGATGTTTTACGTTTCCGATTAATGTTATTTCCTTTAAAAATTATGATTTCTTCAAAAATTACACAAAATAATTTTAAAATAAGTCTATTTTAAATAGAAAATGATTTAAATAGTTAATTCCAAGGTAATTTTTTTAAATATTAAGTGTACCGTTGATGTCTTGAACTTCCCGATTGATGTTTTAGGTTTCCAATTGATACTATTTGCTATAAAAATCATAATTTTTTGAAAAAATACGCAAAATAATTTTAAAATAAGTCTATTTTAAATAGAAAATGATTTAAATAGTTAATTCCAAGATAATTTTCTTAAAAATTAAGTGTACCATTGATGTCTTGAACTTCCCGATTGATGTTTTAGGTTTCCGATTGATATTATTTCCTTTAAAAATCATAATTTCTTGAAGAAATACACAAAATAATTTTAAAATAAGTCTATTTTAAGTAGAAAATGATTTAAATAGTTAATTCCAAGATAATTTTCTTAAAAATTAAGTGTACCGTTGATGTCTTGAACTTCCCGATTGATGTTTTTAGGTTTCCGATTGATGTTTTATGTTTCCGATTGATGTTATTTTCTTTAAAAATCATAATTTCTTGAAAAATACACAAAATAATTTCAAAATTAGTCTATTTTAAATACAAAATGATTTAAATAGTTGATTCCAAGATAATTTTCTTAAAAATTAAGTGTACCGTTGATGTCTTGAACTTCCCGATTGATGTTTTTAGGTTTCCGATTGATGTTTTAAGTTTCCGATTGATGTTATTTTCTTTAAAAATTAAGATTTCTTCAAAAAATACACACAATAATTTTAAGTATTTTAATTTTAAGTAAAATAAGTCTAATTTTAAGTAAGAAATGATTAAAATTGTTAATTTAAGACCTAAAAATTGATTAATTTAATTATTATTTAATTATAGCAAATGCTGAAAACGCCCTCCCGGTATCTGTGATAGCGAATAACAACAACAACAGCACCAGTAATAGCAGTAACAGCGGCAACAACCAGACGTCTCAGTCTCAATCGCAACAGTCCGCCCCGACGACGACAACGGTCGCCGGGGTGAACGTCCACCACCACCAACAACAGCAACATGTCCCGACGACGGTGCAACATCCGCCCGCGTCCGTTCAAAACGTTAACGTCCCGACGAGTAACCCGGCTAAGATCTCGAACGCGGTGGAACACCACCATCAGCACCCGCACCATCATCAACCGACCAGTAATAACTGTTCGAGTCCGATTTCGACGTCGACCGTAAGTAGTCGAGCGTCGCCGACGCTTAATAACAGTGCGACGGTGGATCCGGTGGTGTCTAACGTTACAACTCAACCGATGATGAACGGTCCCGTGGTGTTAGAAAATAAGGTAGGTTTACGATTAAAGATTAATAGTTTTAATTAACTCACCCTGTTTTTCAAGTTAATAATTCTCCAATTGATGATAATTAACCTTAAATGTTGAGAAATCACACTTTTGTTGACACTGACAAGTAACGTTGTGTTATACAGGTTAAGTAACCTTAAAATACAAATTGGTGGTAAAATGTCATTATGGTCGGTAAAGAAGTTTTCAATTATATCAAGTTTGAAAGTTCTATTTACAAAGGGAAAAAATAAATTAAAAAGAAATTTTAAATTTAAAATGAAATTAATTAGTAATTTTTTTTAATTTGTTAATTTAATGAAAATAAATAATAAATAAGTCGTTTTTAATAAAAATTGAAAATTAAAAAGGTGGTAAAATTTAAATATAAAATTTAGCTTAGTGTAAATTGGGTTTTACACCTTACTTTTTTCATCTTACCAGTTATCTTATTTTTTTTTTTTAATTTTAACGTTTTAGAACGACGGTATGTCTTCGTTAAAGAAAATAGCTCAACAGGTGATAGACCGCGCGGGATTAGACAACAACCAACAGGCGGTTTTAGACGCTACGAATAACAAGACGCATAATTCCGGTAAATCGGAAGCTCAGATTCCACCCCTTTTAGGCGTAGCGCCTTTAGGGGCGGTTCCTCTGCAGAAGGAGCACCAAGGACAGTTTCAAATGATGGAGGCCGCTTACTACCACATGCCGCACCCTTCCGATTCGGAACGCGTGCGAACGTACTTGCCTCGGACGCAGTTTTTAACGCCCCCTTACTACATTCAGTCGCCGTTGCCCCATTCGGATTCGCTCGAGTTCTATCAGCGGTTAGGCACGGAGACTCTTTTCTTCGTGTTTTATTACATGGAGGGCACGAAAGCGCAGTACCTGGCCGCGAAGGCGCTCAAAAAACAAAGCTGGAGGTTTCACACCAAGTACATGATGTGGTTTCAACGGCACGAAGAACCTAAAGTTATTAATGAGGAATACGAACAGGTTGGTTTACTTAAAAACGTTAATTAGTTTATCGATTAGTTTAAAATACATAAAAGAAAGTATTAAAAAATTGATATAACCTAACTTTTTATAATGACAGCTGTCATTTTTGATCATTTTTAGATGGAAAAATCGATTTAATTAAAAAATTAGATCTAAATTTGTATAAAAAGAATCAAATAATTTGAAATATGTTAAAAAATTGATTAGAAAATCGATTTAACCTAACTTTTTATAATGACAGCTGTCATTTTTGACAGTTTTTGGATGAAAAAATTGATTTAATTTTTATATTTTGTATGGATGAAATGAATTACTAATTATTTTTTGTTGTTTTAGGGCACGTACATTTATTTTGATTACGAAAAGTGGGGCCAACGGAAGAAGGAAGGTTTTACGTTTGAATATAAGTACTTAGAAGATAGAGACTTGAACTGAGTAAAAGAATATATTCTTGCAATATGTTTTTCTTTATTTTCGATTTTTGAATAAGTGATAAAACCTATTGCTACGGACGGGCAGCAAAAAAAAAACACACAAAAATTAATTAAAATAAAAACGAAATTGAGGTTTTTAAGAGGAAAAATAAAATAAAAGTGGAAACGTTGTGACCTTCTCATAAAACATACAAAAAAAACATAACGATGATGATGAAATGAAATGAAACAAAGCGCAGTTTTCATGTTGTTTGAAAAGACGACGTTTGAAACACGTTCGGCGTCTCTTTTTATTTTATAATGTACAAAAAACAAGTTTAATTAATATATTATATATTGCTAGTATAATTAATATTGGAGATGTTTATTTCCACTTTTTTTATTTTGTTGTTTATTTATTTTTTATTTTCTTTGTAGAAGTAGTGTTTTTTAGGTGTAAAATGGGATTGAAAATAACTTTTATACAGGGTGTTAATAAGTAGAAATATTTGAAAAACACATCTTTGATTATTTTATTATTATTATCATTGTTGTATAGCGTACAATTAGTATTGAAAATTAAATATTGACACTCTGTATATGTTATTTAGATGTAAATAAGGTAAGTATGTGATGTTTAATTAGATAAAATTTAATCGGTTAAGAGGTGGTTTAAAACTCGGCTTTTGGAGATCTACCGATTTAAAATTTTAGATTCATGGTGCCATCTGTTGTATAATGGCTAAAATTTTGGTCAAAAAGATGCGGTTTGAAACTTAATTAACTAATTTTCGATTTAAACTTTTGGACTCATGGCGTCATCTGTTGTATAATAGCTAAGATTTTGGTCGAAAAGATGCGGTTTGAAACTTGGATAATTTTCTATGTAAAACTTATGGCGTCATCTGTTGTAAAATAGCCAAAGTTTCATTGTTAAAAACGTGGTTTGAATTGCAAACTGATTTTTAATAAAATTCTTAAATGCAAGTGTTAGATGGGTAGTTTAAAATAAAACAAATTAATTGGTCATACAGTAATATATTTTGCTTAATTATATTTTAATAATACGAAAGAAAATAATATATATAATATGTATATAGGTCATTTTGAATATACAAAAAAGAAAAAATCATATACTTATATACAAAAAATATAAACGAACGAAACTAAAAAAAAAAACTTGGTCTAATTAAGTTAAACTTGGTCACTATTGAACATCACAACTTAAAACGTACGAAATAAGTAGATAGAACCTAAATTCGTTTTAAAGAAAATAAATAAAATTCCATTAAAGAATACTTGTTCGGAATACTCCTCGGTTTCTAAAATTGGAAAAACGCGCTTATTACATACAAAATACAAAATATCTACTATATAATTATATTTTTATCAAGCGAAAAACGCCTTTCTCGTCAAAAAACTTTATCAAATTTGCCGTAAAAATCGTTTTCTTTTAAACTTATTTTAATTTTTTTTATTCATTTTATTTTTATTTTTTTACCTTAACGTTTAAAACGTTTGTTCGTTTTTGGTTACTTAAATACCTTACAAAATATATCAAATATATAGTGTGATTTTCGGAAAATAAAAAAAAAAGTTACGGTATTTTAAGTACCGTTAATTCAGACTTTTTTAAACTTTACTTTTAGAGTAATATTATGTAAACGTTACGTATGTAATCAGCGAATTTTGGTCAACAGTCTTTTCTACAGGAAGAATTTTTATCTTGCAGGTAACAATATAAAATACCAGCCTGCGCCATTACATCAGCCGTACCAGTCACTAAAGCGTCTTTGTTCTTCGAACCATCTCCTTTTCCTCCCGGATGTAATAATGTTGGACCGAAGACGGTTGCTAAATTATGCAGGGACATTTTATTCTCATTTTCACGTTGATTTATCCTAAAATTTTTATTTAGTAGTTATTAATAAATACAGGGTGATTCAAAAAAATGATTTTTTTAAATGTAAATTTTAACTTACTTAATCAAATGATCCAAAATACACTTAATAGTCTCTTTATTTGGTTTCGGAAGCTCTTCGAATCTCTCTTTTAACAACTGTGTACGTTTACTTAGATTTTCATTACTGGTATTGAACGCTTCGATTAATGTCGGATATAATTTATCGGTGAATAAAGCTTCTGGAAGTTCTCTAAGGTACAATTTAAGAACACCGGTTACGGAATGTATGTCTACTTCTTTTAGAAGTTGTTCGGCTTCGTAAGAATCTGAAATTTTAAAATTATTAAATGAGTATCTTAAAATTAAATATTTTAAAAGGAATATTTAAAAAATTAATTGGAAAATGATAAAAAAATATTAAATAACCAGATTGTTTTAAATAAAAAAGTAAAACTTACTACTTTCGAATGACTTTTTGAGCTTTTGAAGATCGGAAGCTGATCCGGAAACTCTGTAAATGCCAACTTCGCCCATTCCTCGACGTTCAACTTCACGAATACACGCGCAGACTATAAATGGGATGTCTCTTTTTTGACGCCTTTAAAAAAATAATAACAAATTATTATTTGGTTTAGAAAAAAAAATTTTTAATTTTTTTGGTAAAAATTAGGAAAAGTTTGTCTTTTTTAATTGAAAATAGAATGTTGGGTTAAATCTTAAAAAAAGTTGGGTTAGAATCCGTCAAAAATTTTTATGAACTTTAAAAATTTTTTTAATTTTTTTGGAAAAAATTAGGAAAAATTTGTCTTTTTTAATTAAAAATAGAATGTTTTAAGTTTCATTTAAAATAAAAATTATCTCTTAATCTTTAAAAATAAAGTCTGGGTGATTTTTTAAAGTTGGTCAATTTTTTTTAAAAAGTTGGGTTAGAATCCGTCAAAAATTTTTATGAATTTTAAAATTTTTTAAATTTTTTTGACAATAATTAGGAAAAATTTGCCTTTTTTAATTGAAAATAGAATGTTTTAAGTTTCATTTAAGATAAAAATCATCTCTTAATCTTTAAAAATAAAGTCTGGGTGATTTTTTAAAGTTTATTATTTTAAAAAAGTTAGGTTAAAACAATCAAAAATTTTTATCAAATTTAAGAATTTTTTTAATTTTTTTGGTAAAAATTAGGAAAAATTTACCTTTTTTAATTAAAAATAGAATGTTTTAAGTTTCATTTAAGATAAAAATCATTTCTTAATCTTTAAAAATAAAGTCTGGGTGATTTCTTAAAGTTGGTCAATTTTTTAAAAAAGTTGGGTTAGAATTCGTCAAAAATTTTTATCAACTTTAAATTTTTTTTTAATTTTTTTGGTAAAAATTAAGAAAAATTTATCTTTTTTAATTGAAAATAGAATATTTTAAGTTTCATTTAAGATAAAAATCATCTCTTAATCTTTAAAAATAAAGTCTGGGTGATTTTTTAAAGTTGGTCAATTTTTTAAAAAAGTTGGGTTAGAATTCATCAAAAATTTTTATCAACTTTAAAAATTTGTTTAATTTTTTTGATAATAATTAGAAAAAATTTCTTTTTTAATTGAAAATAGAATGTTTTAGGTTTTATTTAAAATAAAAACCATCTGTTAATCTTTAAAAATAAAGTCTGGGTGATTTTTTAAACTTGGTCAATTTTTTAAAAAAGTTGGGTTAGAATCCGTCAAAATTTTTTATTAACTTTAAAAATTTTTTTAATTTTTTTGGTAAAAACTAGGAAAGATTTGTCTTTTTTAATTGAAAATAGAATATTTTAAGTTTCATTTAAGATACAAATCATCTCTTAATCTTTAAAAATACACTCTGTGTGATTTTTTAAAGTTGGTCAATTTTTTAAAAAAGTTGGGTTAGAATTCGTCAAAAATTTTTATGGACTTTAAAAATTTTTTTAATTTTTTTGGTAAAAATTAGGAAAAATTTGTCTTTTTTAATTGAAAATAGAATCTTTTAAGTTTCATTTAAGATAAAAATCATCTCTTAATCTTTAAAAATAAACTCTGTGTGATTTTTTAAAATTGGTCAATTTTTTAAAAAAGTTGGGTTAGAATTTGTCAAACATTTTTATAAATTTTAAGAATTTTTTTAATTTTTTTGGTAATAATTAGGAAAAATTTGCTTATTTTAATTAAAAATAGAATGTTTTGAGTTTCATTTAAGATAAAAATCATTTCTTAATCTTTAAAAATAAAGTCTGGGTGATTTTTTAAACTTGGTCAATTTTTTAAAAAAGTTGGGTTAGAATCCGTCAAAAATTTTTATGAACTTTAAAAATTTTTTTAATTTTTTTGATAATAATTAGGAAAAATTTGTCTTTTTTAATTCAAAATAGAATGTTTTAAGTTTCATTTAAGATAGAAATCATTCCTTAATGTTTAAAAATAAACTCTGGGTGATTTTTTAAAATTGGTCGAATTTTTTTAAAGTTAGGTTAGTTAACTGTCAAAAAATTTTATAAATTTTAAGAATTTTTTTAAAATTTTTTGGTAAAAATTCTTTAAAACAAAATTAAAACTAAAAACATTTTAAAACTAAAAATTAAATTTATTTTACCCACCTACAAACCTGTTGAATCTTTTCCCCAAACAAAGCCCCGGTTTTCCCAGTAGGAACCCTCCGTAAACTAACCTCATACGGACAAAACTTTAAAGACACTCTCAATTCGCACTGATTAATCTTAATCCTCTTCTCAACCGGTTCCTGCTTTAACCACGCCCTACTCAACTGTTGCACCTGTTTCCCAAAAACGCTCGATTGCGGATCGGGCGAGTCAACGGAATGTAAATATGGACTTTGTTCCTCCCGATAAACCAACAGTCTCAAATTCTCACACCCTTCCAAATCAATCACAAATGATTCATTCCACGTAAACGTTCCATTTAAATTTTTTTTAGTTTTCGTTTTTGCCTTACAAAAGAAGTGACCATAAAAATCCACTTCGATACAGATATACATATCCGTACAATATTCGAGGCCGTGCATATCGTGAATTGTGATGTGTAAATCTCCAACTAATAAACTCTCATCGTGACCGCTACGAAGCAAATACGAACCCATATTTGGAATTAGATAGTTTCTACAAGCCGATATCCACGTTTGTAGTTCAAAGGTGCTGAACATAACGTTTGTGCCGGGAGCTTGGCCGGTTTTTTTTAACGTTCGGATGCTTTCTATCCATTGGGAACGTTCGTACTCGGAGGAAAGGAAGAACGTGTAGGTTTTTTGAAGTTGGATGTGTTTTAATTTAAAGACCAGATTCGGTGAGACTAGCACCAATTGACTTTCGATGTCTAAGAGGCGTTTACGGTGTTTTTCTGTACTACGACTTATACGAATTTTCTAAAAATAGAAAAAATACAAGTTTAGAAAAAAAATTTTAAGTCACAAATTTTGTTATAAAACGGATAAATATTTAAACAAAATTAAAAAGATATTTTAGTCTATCTTTTATAAAAAAATCATTTCTTAATTTCCATAAATAAACTCACAATGATTCTTTTGAATTTTGACATTTCAAAAGTTAGGTTAAAATTTAAAGTTTAGAAAAAAATTTTTAAGTCGGAAATTTTTTAATAAAACGTATAAATATTTATACATAATTAAAAAGAAATTTAATCTATCTTTTATAAAAAAATCATTTCTTAATATTTCAATCAAAAAATTATAAAAAAATGATACTTTTTAGTCAAAAAATCATAAAAAATGATACTTTTTAGTCGAAAAATTATAAAAAATAACACTTTTCAGTCAAAAAATCATAAAAAATGACACTTTTTTAGTCAAAAAATGATAATTTTATACTTAAAAGTTCGAAAATCGAAATTCTTTGATTAAAAAATGACATTTTAAGACAAAAAATCGTGCAAAAACTTTTCACCCCAAACTGTATACTTTCAACTTAAGAGGTTTAATGTACACTTTAAAAAAAAAAATTTGTACATAAATTTTTTTAAAAACTTTAATTTTAAGGGTTTTAATGAAATTATATATTTAAAAATGACACTTTTCAGTCAAAAAATCATAAAAAATTACACTTTTAAGTCAAAAAATGATATAAATTATACCTTTTTAGTCAAAAAATGATAAAAAATAAGTTTTAAATTTTACAAAAATCCGAAAATCGAACTTTTTTGACTAAAAAATGACACTTTTAAGCTTAAAATGATACCTTTCAATCAAAATATGACAAAAATGACATTTTTGAGTCAAGATATAATTAAAAAAATGACACTTTTCAATCAAGAAATGATAAAAATGACACTTTTTTAGTCAAAAAATGATCATTTTGTATTTAAAAGTTCGAAAATCGATATTTTTGATTAAAAAATGACACTTTTAGATTTAAAAAATCGTACAAAAACTTTTCACCCCAAACTGTATACTTTCAATTTGAGAGATTTAATGTACATTTAAAAAAAAAATTTTTTGTACATAAATTTTTTAAAAAACTTTAATTTTAAGGGTTTTAATAAAATTATATATTTAAAAATGACAATTTTTAGTCAAAAAATCATACTTTTAAGTCAAAAAATTACACTTTTTTAGTCAAAAAATGAAAAAAATAACACTTTTTTTAGTCAGAAAATGATAATTTTATACTTAAAAGTTCGAAAATCGAAATTTTTTTGACTAAACAATGACACTTTTAGACTTACAAAATCGTACAAAAACTTTTCACCCCAAACTGTGTACTTTCAGTTTGAGAGGTTTAATGTACACTTAAAAAAAAAAATTTTGTACATAATTTTCTTAAAAAACTTCAATTTTGAGGGCTTTAATAAAATTATATATTTAAAAATGACACTTTTCAGTCAAAAAATCATAAAAAATTACACTTTTAAGTCAAAAAATGATAAAAATTACATTTTTTTAGTCAAAAAATGACATTTTTGAGCCAAGATATAAGAAAAAATGACACTTTTTAGTCAAGAAATGATAAAAAATGTCACTTTTGACGTTTACAGATCAAAATGTTCCTTCTAAATGTCAATTTTGACGTTTACATTTCTAAACTCATTTTCAACTGTCAATTTTGATATTTAAACGTCACATTTCATCTTTAAAGTGTCTTTTATGACGTTTAAACGTCATTTTTTTATCTTTAAAGTGTCAGTTTTGACGTTTATAGATCAAAATTTTCTTTCCAAATGTTAATTTCGACGTTTAAACGTCACATTTCATCTTTAAAGTGTCTTTTTTGATGTTTAAATGCTTAAATTTATTTTCAAAATGTCAAGTTTGACGTTTGAACGTCATTTTTCATCTTTAAAATGTCACTTTTGACATTTACAGATCGAAATTCTCCTTCAAAATGTTAATTTTGACGTTTAAATGTCACTTGTGATCTTTAAAGCGAACACTTTGACATTTACAGATCAAAATCATCCTTCGAAACGTCAGTTTTGACGCTCAAATGTCAAAATCCATTTCAAAAATGTTAATTTTGACGTTTAAATGTCATTTTTCAAACTTTAAAGTGGCCTCTTTGACGTTTACAGATCAAGATTTTCTTTTAAAATGTTAATTTTGACGTTTAAACCTCACATTTCAACTTTAAAATGTCACTTTTGACATTTACGAATCGAAATTCTCTTTCAAAATGTTAATTTTGACGTTTAAACGTCATTTTTGATCTTTAAAGCGGACTCTTTGACATTTACAGATCAAAATCTTCCTCCAAAACGTCAGTTTTGACGTTTAAATGTCAAAATTCATTTTCAAGATATCAATTTTGACGTTTAAACGTCATTTTTTATCTTTAAAGTGTAATTTTTGACGTTTACAGCTCAAAATTTCATTTGAAAATGTCAGTGTTGACGTTTAAATGTCAAAATCCATTTCCAAAATGTTAATTTTGACGTTTAAATGTCATTTTTCATCTTTAAAGTGGCCTCTTTGACATTTACAGATCAAAATTTTCTTTTAAAACGTTAATTTTGACGTTTAAACGTCATTTTTCATCTTTAAAATATCACTTTTGACATTTACAGATCGAAATTTTCCTTCAAAATGTTAGTTTTGACGTTTAAATGTCACTTTTGATCTTTAAAGCGGGCTCCTTTACATTTACAGATCAAAATCTTCCTTCAAAACGTCACTTTTGACGTTTAAATATCAAAATTCATTTTCAAAATATCAATTTTGACGTTTAAACGTCATTTTTTATCTTTAAAGTGTAATTTTTGACGTTTACAGCTTAAAATTTTATTTGAAAATGTCAGTGTTGACGTTTAAATGTCAAAACCAATTTTCAAAATGTTAATTTTAACGTTTAAATGTCATTTTTCATCCATAAAGTGGCCTCTTTGACATTTACAGATGAAAATTTTCTTTCAAGATGTTAATTTTGACGTTTAAACGTCACATTTCAACTTTAAAATGTCACTTTTGACATTTAGATCAAAATTTTCTTTTAAAATGTTAATTTTGACGTTTAAATGTCACTTTTCAACTTTAAAGTGTCACTTTTGTTATTTAAAGATCAAAATTCTAATTTAAATATATAATTCTACAAAGTTTAGTGACATTTTAGGTAAATTATTGAAAAATTTAGTGACATTTTGTCTAAATTTAGTGATATTTTAATTAAACTTAACGAAATTTTGATGACGATTAAACATAAATTCAACATGTCGCCATCTAAGAACTTTTTTACTAAATTAGAAATTTAATTAAATAGTTTTACGAAAATCGCGCCATCTGTACGTAATCAAAGCAAGTATTTTATAAAAATCCTTAAAATTTAATTAAAAATCGTCGAAAATTCTATTTAGCGCCATCTAGAATCTTTAAAACAGACGATTTTTTATTATATACACTTTTATAAACGTTGTAATGAGATAAAATTCAATATAAATTAATTAAAAATTAACATAAAATTAAGTGTCGCCATCTTTTCAAAGACAACCAAAATAAAAATTTTTTTTAATGTCATTAAACGTCATTTCAAATGTCAAAAAATCGACTTTTTAAAGTCTTTTTTAATTTAGTTTAAATATTTTTAAAAATTTTAAAATCAAATTCAATTAAAATTTCAAATTACCTTATCATCTGCTTTTTCTTCCTGTCTGATTTGATCGCGACAGGTGGAAGCACGCGATTTTAATGAAACAATCTCTGAAGAAGACGTCTCGTAAGGATTGTTCATCATATCTTCCAAAATCGCGATTTGTTCGACCGGAATAAACCATTTAATCTCAAACGAATACTTTTCATTTCTTCCGGTATGCTAGAAAATATAAACCAACCTCATTAAACGTCTCTGTTTCATCGGAAACAAAAATTTATACCATTACTTTATATTTAGCACACGCTATCACATCATTAAATAAAAATAAGTGTCTTAATTTCCTGCTATTGTCCACGTACTCAACGATAAATGAATTTTTGACTAGACGACGTTGAGCTCTATCGGTAGCCTAGAAAAATTCAGATTGTAATCAACAAAATCGTAACTAATAAAAATAAATATTTAAAAAAATCATAAAAATTAGAAAATTTTTAAAAAAATCATAAAAATTAGAAAAATTAAAAAAAAAATCATAAAAATTAGAAAATTTAAAAAAAAAATCATAAAAATTAGAAAAATTTAAAAAAAATCATAAAAATTAGAAAAATTAGAGAAATTACAAAAAAATAAATAAATAAGTAAAAAGAAATAATTACAGGAAACATGGATTTCGTTTGAATCATATTAAACTCATCCAAAAACTGTTGAGTCAATTGTAAAGCTTCCTGTAAACTGTTGTAATCCTGATGCGACTTTGGTATGCATTTTAACAAATCGTGTAAAACCAGCGCGTTCTTCTGTACTCTAGCGACCGGTTTATGAAGCAAATCCTCCAAACTTGACTGTTCGCACAGTTGTTTACACGTCAGCTGTTTGATAATTTCAGCAAATTGAGTGTTTGCAGTGCTACATTTCCTTATCGTATCCAAAGCTTGACCATAATTAGCCAAGAAAGCTCCATATACATTCAAATTTAAAGCTATGTTTTTAAAACAATCTCCAATTTTGGTATCTTTCTTCTGCGAATGACGTTTCAAATTATCTAAGAAGTTTGAATGAATTGTATGAAGTTGTTCGATCTTGAAAAATATAGTTTCCAGTTCGGTTTCTGTTAGTACGGGTTGTGATGAGTATAAAGTTGCTTTGAAAGCTTTCTTATACTAAAAAAATAAAAAAAATAAATAAGTATTACTACTTTAGTTTTTTAATTTTATAATTATGAAAAAAAAAAAGAAAAAATACAAACCTGTAAAAGAACACCTAACCATTCGACGTAATTACTCTCACTGTCGATGATATTAGATAGAATGCTTTTGTACATTGAGGTTTTTTCTTCTTCCTGTTGTTTTAACTCTCCGGATATATTACTTCCCTTTAAAATCAATAAAAAAAAATAATTAAAAACATTTTTTATGAATAAATATAAATGTATATGTTAGTAGTTTCCAAATGTTGAATATTGCATGTTAAGAGTGTTCAAAAATCGAAGAGTATCAAAGTAATAAACATTTTTTTTAAACAAATATTCATTAAATAGTAAATATTCGATGTATTTGTCTTAAAATTATCATTTTTATTTTTATTCTCTTTGATCATGAGATAAATTTGTTAAATACAGTGAAATATCCTTTGTGCAGACACTAACGGGACCCACCAAAAGTGTCCGTTCAAGAGGGGTGTTCGCTTAAAAGAAATGCAAAGTAATTATATAAGAATCAGACGGTTCTATGAGAAACTGTCCGTCCAAGAGAGGTGTCCATTCAAAAGGAGTGTCCGCAAAGAGGAATTTCACTGTATTTGTTTATTCAATGGTTGTTGCAAGTCTAAACTCGCCTTAAAATCAATCTTCAAATACATTATGACTAAAAAAGTATAATAATAAATAAATAAACATCAGTTTTGATAGTTAATTAACATAATTCTTTAAAAATGTCAAAAAATTTACACTTTTGATAGTTGATTAACCTAACTTCTTAGAAATTTAGAATATTTTCAAAGAGAACGTCAATTTTTACATTTCATTAACATAATTCATTAAAAAAATTAAAAATGTTGCCAAAAAATTGTCAATTTTGACAGTTAATTAACCTAATTTGTTAAAAAATGAGAATATTATCAAAGAAAATGTTAATTTTGACAGTTAATCAACTTAATTTAAAAAAATAGAAAAACTGTCAAAGAAAACGTCAATTTTTGACAGTTAATTAACCTAATTTCTAAAAAAATTAGAATATTATCAAAGAAAACGTCAATTTTGACAATTAATCAACTTAATTGAAACAAAAATAGAAAAACTGTCGAAGAAAACGTCAATTTTTGACAATTAGTTAGCTTATTTTTTTAGAAAATATGAAAATTATCAAAAAACATCAATTTTTGAGAGTTAATTAACCTAATTAAAAAAAAAAAAATGAAAATATTATCAAAGAAAATGTCAATTTTGACAACTAATCAACTTAATTAAAACAAAAATAGTAAAAGTGTCAAAGAAAACATCAATTTTTGACAGTTAACTAACCTATTTAAAAAAAATATGAAAACTGTCAAATGAAACGTCAATTTTGACAGTTAACTAATCCAATTTTTTATAGAATATGAAAATTTTCAAAAAACATCAATTTTGACAGTTAATTAACCTAATTTCTTAAAAAATAGAATATTATCAAAGAAAAACGTCAATTTTGACAGTTAATCAACTTATTTTTTTAGAAAATAGAAAATCTGTCGAAGAATACGTCAATTTTTGACAGCTAACTAACCTAATTTTTTAATAAACGAAAAAAGCATCAAATAAAACGTCAATTTTGACAGTTAATCAACTTAATTTAGTAGAGAATAGAATAACAGTCGAAGAAAACGTCAATTTTTGACAACTACCTAACCTAATTTCTTTAAAAATTAGAATATTATTAAAGAAAACGTAAATGTTGAGAGTTCATTAACCTAACTTCTTAGAAATTTAGAATATTATCAAAGAAAACGTCAATTTTGACAGCTAATTGACATAATTCTTTAAAACAAATAAAAAAGTTGTCAAAAAATGTCAATTTCGATCGTTAATTAACCCAAGTTCTTTAAAATTTAGAATATTTTTCAAAGAAATCGTTAATTTTGACAGTTAATTGCCATAATTTAAGAAAAAAACAAGAATATCGTTAAAGAAAATGTCAATTTTGACTGTTCATTAACCTAACTTCCTAAAAAAATAGATTATAATCAGACAAAATGTCAATTTTGACAGTTCATTAACCTAACCTCTTAGAAATTTACAATACTTTCAAATAAAACGTCAAATTTGACAGCTAATTGACATAATTCTTTACAAAAATGAAAAAAGTTGTCAAAAAACATGTCAATTTTGACAGTTCATTAACCTAACCTCTTAGAAATTTACAATACTTTCAAATAAAACGTCAAATTTGACAGCTAATTGACATAATTCTTTAAAAAAATGAAAAAAGTTGTCAAAAAAATGTCAATTTTGACAGTTAATTAACCCAAGTTCTTTAAAATTTACAATATTTTCAAATAAAACGTTAATTTGGACAGTTAATAATACAAGACAAATAATTTTCAAGAATACAAGAATATTTTTAAAGAAAATGTCAATTTTGACAGTTCATTAACCTAACTTCTTAGAAATTTACAATATTTTCAAAGAAAACGTCAATTTTGACAGTTAATTGACATAATTCTTAAAAGAAAAAATAAAAAAAGGTAAATTTTGACAGTTTTTAGCCTAATTTCCTAAAAAATTAAAATATTATCAAAGAAAACGTCAATTTTGACAGTTAAATGCCACAATTAAAAAAAAATAAGAATATTGTTAAAGAAAGTGTCAATTTTGACAGTTCATTAACCTGACTTCTTAGAAATTTAGAATATTTTTAGAGAAAACGTCAATTTTGACAGTTGATTGACATAAATTAAGAAAAAAATAAGAATATCTTTAAAGAAAATGTCAATTATGACAGTTAATTAACCTAACTTTTTAGAAATTTAGAATATTTTTAGAGAAAACGTCAATTTTGACAGTTAAATGCCACAATTAAAAAAAAATAAGAATATTGTTAAAGAAAATGTCAATTTTGACTGTTCATTAACCTGACTTCTTAGAAATTTAGAATATTTTTAGAGAAAACGTCAATTTTAACAGTTGATTGACATAAATTAAGAAAAAAATAAGAATATCTTTAAAGAAAATGTCAATTTTGGCAGTTAATTAACCTAACTTTTTAGAAATTTAGAATATTTTTAGAGAAAACGTCAATTTTGACAGTTAATTGACATAATTCTTTAAAAATTTAAAAAAGTAGTCAAAAAAATTGTCAATTTTGACAGTTAAAGAATTTTTTGACGATAAAGAAAATATCAATTTTCACAATTAATTAACTTCATTTCTTCGAAAAATTAAATTTTATAAAATAAATTATCATTTTTATTCTTATTTTTCTTGATTACAAGACAAATTTATCAAATATCCGTTTATTTAATGTCTATTACAAGTGTAAACACACCCTAAAGTGACATCCTAACCTCAAACAGAAATCTAACCTGGCTAAATTTTCTTTTAGAAGCCGGCGTAGAAGACTCTAAAGAACTCGAACTGTTATATTGAAAGTCATCACGTTCGTTTCTCAACTGATGTGGTCCTTCTTCATCTTCGCTACTACTGTGACTATCATGACGCTTTTTCCTAAAAAAAAAAAATAAATAAGTATTCTTTCACAAAAAAAATAAAATAAAATAATTAATTCTAAACAATATTTACTTTTTACGAGGATTACAAAACATCTTGTCTTCAATTAAACTATTAACCCTTCCGATATGAATAAAATTAAAAGTGAGTAAGAACTAGAACGTAACATAAAACATTACTAATCATAAGTTTAAGAGAGAACAATCTCTTAAAACGTGATTCAATTTAATAAAACATGCGCTTTATCAGCATTGATAAGCTTAAAAAGCGAGTGTAGTTAGATAACGATTACTAATTAAACAAATAAAATTATTTAATCAGGTTTTTTAGTAAATTAAACCACTTTAATTTATAAAAATCAACAAAAAAATTTAAGTGTCGCCATCTAGGAACAATTTAATAAATAAAAATGACATTAAAAACTGTCAAAGTATAAAAATCAATTAACCTAAAAAAAATTAATTTAAATTTTAACAATTAGCGCCATCAATTAGCCCTTTTTAAAACTACATTCTTATAAATTTATTTTTAAAAATTTAAAAATTATCTTTTTTATAATTTCTTATTTCTTATCTTACCTTATTTCTATTTTTGTAATATGTACTTACAAAAGAAAATATTCAATGTTGACATAATTAGAAGTCGGATCGGGACTTTGAGGCTCAATCGAAACGTGCGTTCTCAACGCGTGGGGAGGCATCGGAAGCGTGCTCGAATTATTAATAAACTCATCCGTTCCCATCGAATCCACACTCTTCACCATCGAAGCATCATCGGACGCGACCATATCATAAAACGGTTCATCGCTGGGTGACAGTTGTTCCGTCGAAGACCTCATCGAACGTAACGATTCAATACTATTAGTCCGAGTCGAACTTTGATCTTGTGGCGACGATTGACAACTATCCCTTAATCGAGGTTTAATCGGAGGCCTAAAAAAGTGACATTTAATCATTTTTAAAACAAACCTAACCTAAAAATTTATTTATTTCTTAATTAAAACCATTTTTTGATTAATTTTTAAGATTGTAAATGTAAAAATTAAAAAAAAATTAGTTACTTGGGTGGTTTTATTGATGATGTAGGTGACGCCGAACTTTTCTTCATTGGATTTTCCGCACTTTTAATCCCGTTTACTTCGATAACTGTCACGAAACTACTCGGATCGACGTTAGATGGCGGCGGAGTAGACGTCGTCGTTAAATCGGAAACGGCAGAACTTCTATTCGACTTGTCTCCTCCAGATAACGTCTTCGACAACTCGGTTACACACTTATTGACTGCGTTTTCCGTCTCCGGTGATTCCAAAGGGGGCGCGCTCGGAACTATCACCTCCGACTTACGCTACCGAAATAAATTATTATCAAAATTAGATTTTCGATTGTATTAAGTAAGTAAGATACTATTAAGTCACGTATGAGTCATAAATATTCACAGATAAGATCAAAAAAATGTCTAAATAAAACAAACCGTGTGCTTAAATTAATTATAACCTAAAAAATAACCTTTAAAACTACAAATCTTAAAAATGACATAAAAACCAATATGGTTGTCAAAGTCCTTTTAAATTTCATTGTTACCAACCTAATTTTTTTTTAAAGTAGTTTAAGTTTCACTGTCACCAATCTAATTTTTTTTTTTAAGTATTTTAGATGGTTTTAATTTTTTAAAAATTAATTAAGAAACTTAAAATTATTTTTAAAAAATAAAAAATTTTTTTAAAATCGTTTAAAAATTAATAAAAATGAATAAAAATAAATAAAAAAAAAATTTTAAAAATAAAAAAAAAAATTTTTAAAATAAAAATAAATAAAAAAAAATAAATCTTAAAAATAAAATCATCTAAAATCACAAAAAATTAATAATTTAACCCAACTTTTTAAAATTTGACACTTAAAACGTCAAATATAACCCTACTTTTTAAAATTTGACATTTAAAACGTTAAATATAACCCTACTTTTTAAAATTTGACATTTAAAACGTCAAATATAACCTTAATTTATTATTTATGACACTTTAATTCAATTCTAACCTTAAAAACTTTTACAAATGACATAAAAACCAAAATGGTTGTTAAAATTTAACTCTTAAATTTCATTGTTACCAACTTAAAATATTTTTTTAAGCAATTTAAATGATTTTTCGTTTAATTAATTATTAAAAGACTTAAAATTATCAAAAAATAAAATAAAAATAAAAAAATAAAATAAAAATAAAAAAATAAACTATATAAAAAAAATAAAGTTTTTTATAAAATCGTTTAAAAATGAATAAAAATAAATAAAAAATAAATAAATCTTAAAAATGAAATCATCTATAATAACAAAATAATTAATAATTTAACCCTACTTTTTAAAATTTGACATTTAAAACGTTAAATATAACCTTACTTTTTAAAATTTGACATTTAAAACGTCAAATATAACCTTAATTTTTTATTTACGTCACTTTAATTGAATTCTAACCTATAAAAATTTTACAAATGACATAAAACCAAAATGGTTGTTAAAATTTAACTCTTAAATTTCATTGTTACCAACTTAAAATATTCTTTTATACAATTTAAATGATTTTTCGTTTAATTAATTATCTGAAAGGCTCAAAATCATCAAAAAAAGATTAAAATAATTAAAATAAAAGTAAAAAATCGTCTAAAATGACTTCAAATAATAAAAAAATCGTCTAAAATGGCTTTAAATTGTAAAAAAAATCGTTTAAAATTTGTTTAAAGTTAAAAAAATTAACAAAATCGACTAAAGTTATAAGAAAATCGTTAAAATACATTAAGAAATTGTTTAAAATATCATTTAAAAGATATAATTGATTCAAAAAGTCTAAGAAATCGCCAAAAATTACCTCAAACATTAAAAAAAATCGTCTAAAATGGCTTAAAACAGTAAAAAAATCGTATAAAATTTGTTTAAAGTTAAAAAAATTAACAAAATCGTCTAAAATCATAAGAAAATCGTTAAAATACATTAAAAAATTGTTTAAAATACCATTTAAAAGATATAATTAGTTCAAAAAGTCTAATAAATCGCCCGAAAATTACTTCAAACAGTAAAAGAAATCGTCTAAAATTTGTTTAAAGTTAAAAAAATTAACAAAATCATTTAAAATCGTAAGAAAATCGTTAAAATACGTTAAAAAATTGTTTAAAATATCATTTAAAAGATATAATTAGTTTAAAAAGTCTAATAAATTACACGAAAATTACACCAAACAGTAAAAAAAATCGTCTAAAATGGCTTCAAACAGTAAAAAAATAGTGAAAAATTTGTTTAAAGTTAAAAAAATTAACGAAATCGTCTAAAATCATAAAAAAATCGTTAAAATACATTAAAAAATTGTTTAAAATATCATTTAAAAGATATACTTAGTTCAAAAAGTTTAAAAAATGGCCAAAAATTACATCAAACAGAAAAAAAAATCGTCTAAAATTTGTTTAAAGTTAAAAAAATTAACAAAATCGTCTAAAATCATAAGAAAATCGTTAAAATACATAACATAATTGTTTAAAATATCATTTAAAAGATATAATTAGATCAAAAAGTCTAAAAAATTGCTCGAAAATTACTTCAAACAGTAAAAAAAATCGTCTAAAATGGCTTAAAATAGTAGAAAAAATCGTCTAAAATTTGTTTAAAGTTAAAAAATTAACAAAATCGTCTAAAATCATAAGAAAATCGTTAAAATACATTAAAAAATAGATTAAAATATCATTTAAAAGATATAATTAGTTCAAAAAGTTTAAAAAATCGCTCGAAAAACTACAAAATCTTTTCTAAAGATTAAATAATCGCTCAAAATTATTAAAATATTGTCTAAATATACAAAAAAATTATCTAAAAACCTTATAAAATCGTTTTAAAGACTAAAATCGTCAAAAAAATTTTAAAATTGTTTCAAAAAAGGTAAAAAATCGTCTAAAATGAGTTTAAAAATTAATAAAATTCTTCGAAATGAATACAATAACTAAAAAAATCGTTTAAAATCAATCTAAAAACTAAAAAAATTGTTTAAAATGAATACAAAAACTAAAAAAATCTTTTAAAATGAATATAAAAACTAATAAAATCGTTTAAAATGACAAGATAATCAACTAAAATCGATTAAAAACACTCTAGAAAGATTAATTAATCATCGAGAAGACTTAAAAGAGCCTAAAATCTAATAAAATCAATATTAAATCAACAATTCGCGCAAATATAGATAACAAAAGTGATTTTTAATAAAATTAAATAAACGATTAACAATGAAATCACAATTTTATTACAAAAAAAAACGCGTTTATAATAAAAATTGCGGTCGTTAATGTTTATTTATTAATCAACCGGCCGCGAATTTACTTAAATTCACTCTTTTTCTCAGAAATTTAAAGAAAAATTTCTTATCAACAAAACCAACTGAACAAATAAGGTTATTTTATTTACATACAGTCATAAAAATAAGTTTTTTTTATATTTTCTTTCATTGTAGAAGTTAATAAGAGAAAGAAAAGTCTTTAATTTATCATTTTAAGTCTTAAAGTTTATGAAAAATCTTGTTTAAAATCGAATTTGGAAAGAATCAGAACAAAAAAATTAAATAGAATCCAAATAGAGAGGAAATAGAATCAAAAAAATGGACTAGAATCCAAATAAAAAGGAAATAGAATCAAAAAAAAAATAGAATAGAATCAAAACACAATCAAAATAGAGACAAAAAACTTAATAGAATCAAAGTATAATCGAAATAGATTCAAAATAAAGTCCAAAGAAAATCTAAAATACAACAGAATCAAAGTAGAATCGAAATAGAATGAAAATAGAATCGAAATAGAATTAAAAAACATAATAGAATCAAAGTAGAATCGAAATAGAGACAAAAAACATAATAGAATCAAAGCAAAATTAAAGTAGAATCGAAATAGAATCAAAATAGAGTTCAAGATAGACTCAAAAACATAACAGAATCAAAATAGAATGAAAATAGAAACGAAATAGAGTCAAAAACACAATAGAATCAAAGTAGAATCGAAATAGAATCAAAATAAAGTCCAGATAGAATCAAAAAATGTTATAGAATCAAAATAGAGTCTCAATAGAATCAAGATCTCAATAGGTTTTTTTATAACCTAATAGAATTAAAGCAGAATGAAAATAGAATCGAAATAGAATCAAAATAAAGTTTAGATAAAACTAAAAAACGTAATAGAATCAAAGCAGAGTGAAAATAGAATCGAAATAGAATCAAAAACGTAATAGAATCAAAGCAGAATGAAAATAGAATCGAAATAGAACCAAAAAATATAATAGAATCAAAGTAGAATCAAAATAGAATGAAAATAGAGTCCAGAGAGAATCAAAAACTTAATAGAATCAAAGAAGAATGAAAACAGAATCGAAATAGAATCAAAAAACATAATAGAATCAAAGCAAAATCCAAGTAGAATCGAAATATAATCAAAACAGAGTCAAGATAGGCTCAAAAACATAAAAGAATCACAGTAGAATCGAAATAGAATCAAAATAGAGTTAAGATAAAATCAAAAAACGTAATAGAATTAAAGCAGAATGAAAATAGAATCGAAATAGAACCAAAAAATGTAATAGAATCAACGTAGAATCGAAATAGAATCAAAATAGAGTCCAGATAGAATCAAAAAATTTAATAGAATGAAAGCAGAATGAAAATAGAATCAAAAAACATAATAGAATCAAAGCAAAATCCAAATAGAATCAATATAGAATCAAAATAGAGTCAAGATAGGCTCAAAAACATAACAGAATCAAAGTAGAATCGAAATAGAATCAAAATAAAGTTCAGATAAAATCAAAAAACATAATAGAATCAAAGCAGAGTGAAAATAGAATCGAAATAGAACCAAAAAATATATTAGAATCAAAGCAGAATGAAAATAGAATCAAAATAGAACCAAAAAATATAATAGAATCAAACTAGAATCGAAATAGAATCAAAATAGAGTCAGATAGAATCAAAAAACCTAATAGAATCAAATCAGAATGAAAATAGAATCGAAATAGAATCAAAATAGAACCAAAAAATACAATAGAATCAACGTAGAATCGAAATAGAATCAAAATAGAGTCCAGATAGAATCAAAAAACACAACAGAATCAAAGCAGAATTAAAATAGAATCGAACTAGAATCAAAAAACATAATAGAATCAAAGCAAAATCCAAGTAGAATCGAAATAGAATCAAAATAAAGTCAAGATAGACTCAAAAACATAACAGAGTTAAAGCAGAATCGAAATAGAATCAAAATAGAATCCAAATAGAATCAAAAACCTAATAGAATCAAAGCAGAATGAAAATAGAATCGAAATAGAATCAAAAAATTATAATAGAATCAACGTAGAATCGAAATAGAATCAAAATAGAATCCAGATGGAATCAAAAAATTTAATAGAATGAAAGCAGAATGAAAATAGAATCAAAAAACATAATAGAATCAAAGCAAAATCCAAATAGAATCGAAATAGAATCAAAATAGGGTCAAGATAGGCTCAAAAACAAACAGAATCAAAGTAGAATCGAAATAGAATCAAAATAGAGTTCAGATAAAATCAAAAAACATAATAGAATCAAAGCAGAGTGGAAATAGAATCAAAATAGAATCGAAATAGAACCAAAAAATATATTAGAATCAAAGCAGAATGAAAATAGAATCAAAATAGAACCAAAAAATACAATAGAATCAACGTAGAATCGAAATAGAATCAAAATAGAGTCCAGATAGAATCAAAAACACAAAAGAATTAAAGTAGAATCGAAATAGAATCAAAATAGAGTTCAGATAAAATCAAAAAACGTAATAGAATCAAAGCAGAATGAAAATAGAACCAAACAATATAATAGAATCAAAGTAGAATCGAAATAGAATCAAAATAGAGTCCAGATAGAATCAAAAACCTAATATAATCAAAGCAGAATGAAAATAGAATCGAAATAGAATCAAAAAACATAATAGAATCAAAGCAAAATCCAAGTAGAATCGAAATAGAATCAAAATAGAGTCAAGATAGACTCAAAAACATAAAAGAATCAAAGTAGAATCGAAATAGAATCAAAATAGAGTTAACAAAAAATCAAAAAATGTTATAGAATGAAAGCAGAATGAAAATAGAATCGAAATAGAACCAAAAAATATAATAGAATCAACGTAGAATCGAAATAAAATCAAAATAGAGCCCAGATAGAATCAAAAACCTAATAGAATCAAAGCAGAATGACAATAGAATCGAAATAGAATCAAAAAATGTAATAGAATCAAAGTAGAACCGAAATAGAATCCAGATAGAGTCAAAAAACGTAATAGAATCAAAGCAAAATCAAAGTAGAATCGAAATAGAATCCACATAGAATCAAAAAACATAACAGAATGAAAAAAGAATCGAAATAGAATCAAAAAACACAACAGAAACTAAGAAGAATCGAAATAGAATCAAAATAAAGTCCAGATAGAATCAAAAAACATAACAGAATCAAAGCAGAATGAAAATAGAATCCAAAAACATCATAGAATCAAAGTAAAACCAAAGTAGAATTAAAACAGAATCAAAATAGAGTTCAGATAGAATAAAAAAAATAAACCAGAATCAAAATAGAATCGAAATAGAATCCAAAAAATAATTCAGAATTAAAAAAACTTTTAAAACTTGACTTAAAATTCATTTAAATTTTTATAAAATAAATTAAAAAAGATTCTTATCAACATAGATAACAATGTAGACACAAAATAGTGAAAAAATAAACAGTGAGTCAATCTTGTTTCGCAATAGATACTCTTAGAAAAAAATCGATATTCATCACAAAAAATAAAACACAAAAAAGAGTTTTTATTTTATTTATTTGTACATACTTTTCACGAAAATCACGTCTATTTACCTTAGATAATTCGATTCCGGTCGTTTCATGTTTTCCAACATCTTCCTCCTCCTGCTGTTTATTTTCCGAAAAGGCGTTTTCGCTCTCGACTTTGCGCTTTTGCTCCTCTAAATCGGACAATAATCGTTCGAGGTACGCGACGTACACTTCTTCCTTTTCGAGTTCCTCGCGTAAATTGTGCACCTTCTGTTGGTGTTTGGCGAGGTTCGCCCTCACGTCTTCCTCCCATCTCGATGGTAGATCGCTCTGAGGAAACCGCTGCAACCACACCCGCTGAAAATCGCCGAACACGCTCATTTTAATCGACGAGGGGCGCGCGCCTCTAACACATTTTCACTTTTATACGCGATTCGTTCCGTTTCGAAACGGTCGATTTCTTTTCTCGGGGGAAAATCGAACGAAACACACAGCGCTTTGACAGTTCGCTGTGTGTATCTGTGTTGTTGATTGACAGGGAGCGGTTAGATAAGAATTAATTTGGGGTTTTTTTGTACTAATTTTTAAATGTTCTAATGTCAATTTTACAAATTACTTAAATTACTTAATAAAAATCTTAATATACAATTAAATGTTTTATATAAATTCATTTAATATCTAAATTTATTTAAAAAAACCTTTTAATATTTATTTATTATATAAATTTAAAATTTTTTTAAAAGTTAATTTAAAAAATTTTAAATAACCTAAAAAAAGTCAAAATACCCAAAATTTTAAATTAAAAATTAATTAAAATCTAATTATGAAAATATATTAAAATACTTAATTTAGTCTAAATTTAATCTAAATTTTCGATTTTTAATAAAATAACTCTTATTTAAAAGTAAATTAAAAATTTAACTTTCAATTAAAAATACTTAAAAATTATAAAATTAAATACTTTATAAAAATTCATTTTATATATAAATTTAATTAAAAAAATACTTTTAATATTTATTTCTCATATAAATTAAAAGAATTAAAGTTAATTTAAAAAGATTTAAATTAAAAAATTTAAATAACCTAAAATCACAAAATACCTAATATTTTAAATTAAAAATTTATTTTTAATTTTACCCTAAAATACTTAATTCAACCCAAATTTAATCTAATTTTTCATTTTTTAATAAAATATCTCTTATTTAAAAGTAAATTTTAAATTTACGTTATTATATATTCAATTAATCTAAAATAACATAACCTATAAAATGTCAACTTATTAGAAAAAAGCGGGAATCTCATTAAAACATCACTTAAGAAATAAAATCATGCAGAAAAGTATAACGTAAGTATTATAAAGTTCATTTAAAACATTTAAAATACCTTAAAAGTATAATTTTTTAGGTCGTTTTTTACTAAAGTTCCCAAATCAGATGACACTTCAACCGGGTATGTAGTTTTAAGATGTTTTTAAGAGGTATTTTTGCTAGTAGAAGTGTTTTATTAACTAAAAAAGCGTTTGAATTTGATAAACGAGTTTCTTTAATGCTTGTTAATTCTTTGGGTGGTGGTAGAAAGGGTGCGATTGAGATTCCGAGGAGTAAACGGAAGAAGGAGTCATCATCTAGCGGTGAAGATAGTAGTAAAAAGTAAGTTTTATTTAATAAACAATTTTAATTGTTTTTATTTATTTTAATTTTATTTTATAGGAAGAAAAAGAAATCTGGGGAAAATAAAAACGGTATGAAAAAATTTTAGGTTATTTTTAATTTTTAGGTTATCAAATTTTTAAGTTGTCAAATTTTTAGATTGCCAAATTTTTAGGTTATGTTTATTTTTTAGGTTATATTTTTTATTTTATTCCTTTTAATTTTTATTTTATTCTTTTTAATTTTTATTTTATTCTTTTTAATTTTTATTTTATTTTTAATTTTTATTTTATTCTTTTTATTTTTTATTTTATTCTTTTTAATTTTAATTTTATTCTTTTTAATTTTTATTTTATTCTTTTTAATTTTAATTTTATTCTTTTTAATTTTTATTTTATTCTTTTTAATTTTTATTAAATTTATTTTTAATAGGAAAATCACCTAAAATAGAATCTCTAGTTTCAAATTTATCTAAAAAATCACCTTCGCCGATAAAATCGGATGAAGAAATTAAAAAGACGGAGACATCACAAAACGGAACGAAGAAAAAGAAGAAAATTAGTGTGATTATTGATTCCGAATCAAGCGGGGATGAGATTACTATTAAAAAGGAGGTTGGGGAAGATGTTAAAATTGAAAAAAATGGGAAATCGGAAGAAGGTTTGGTTAAAAATGAAAATCGGGATGAAAAATTCGATGATTTGAATTCTTCTCGTGAACCAAAAATTGAGAATAAAGATGAGGATGTTAATATAAGTATAAAAGGTGAAAAAGATGAGAAAAAAGTTCATCCGTTTTTTGGTAAAATTAAAAATAAATTATTTAACATAACCTCAAAAATTATTTTTTTTTTTAGCCGGAAATAAAACGGAAACTAAAAAAAATGATGTATATAATCCAACTTTAATTAAATATCATGCGATAGATCATGCAATTTGGAAAAGAAATGAAAAGTAAGTAATTTTTTTTTTAATTTTTTAATTTTTGAAAAAAAATTTTTAGGTTAGAAAAATTTTTTAGGTTAAATTTTTAGGTTAGAAAAAATAATTTTTTATAATTTTTTTTTGATTTCTTTAGAGTACCTTATATGGCATTAGCAAGAACCTTCGAAGAAATCGAAAATGTTTCCGCTCGATTAAAAATGATTGAAATTTTAAGTAATTATTTCCGATCGGTGATTGTATTAACTCCCGAGGATTTCCTACCGAGTGTTTATTTATGTTTAAATAAGCTCGGACCGGCTTACGAAGGTAAAATTTAATTAATAAATTTATTAATTAATGAATTTATTTAATAATTCATTTCTAAAACGAAATTTATTTAAAAAGGAATTGAACTCGGAGTTGCCGAAACCAGTCTAATGAAAGCGATAGCTCAATCGACCGGTCGTAGCATGTCCCAGATTAAATCGGACGCTCAAAACACCGGTGATCTTGGTTTAGTAGCCGAACAATCGAGAAATAACCAACGGATGATTTTTAAACCGGCTCCGTTAACCGTTCGGGGAGTTTTCGAAAAGTTAAAAGAGATATCTAAAATGACCGGACACGCAGTAAGTATTTTTAGTTAATCTAATTAGTTTTTTTAAAGAATTTTATTTTAAATAATTAAAATTTTTTGTTTAGTCTCAAACGAAGAAAGTTGAGAAAATCCAATCGATGTTTGTTGCCTGTAAAAATGCGGAGGCTCGATTTTTAATAAGATCTTTAGCTGGGAAGTTAAGAATTGGATTAGCCGAACAATCTGTGTTGCAAGCGATAGCTTTAGCTTGTGCTATGACCCCTCCGAATCAATCGTACCCACCGGAAATCATAAACGGAGCTAAGGGAAAATCATCGGAGAGTTTTAAAGAGTCTTACGATGAATTAGCTTTGATACTTAAAACAACTTATTGGTATAATTTTTAATTTTTTGATCAATTTATTTCAAATTTAATTAATTTTAATCGAAAAAACGACTTAAAAAAGGGAAAAAAGGATTTTTTTTTATATAACCTCACTTTTTTTATTTGACAGTTGAGGTTAGAATTCATAATTCACTAATAATTCACTTCTAATTCACTTTTAATTTAATAATAACAATTTTAATGTCTCTAATTAGACGATTTTATTAATTTTTTAAATTTATTTCTTTATATTTAGTGAATGTCCTAACTATGATATGATAATTCCGGTTTTATTAAAAGAAGGGATTAAAAAACTTCCCGAACATTGTAAATTAACACCCGGAATCCCACTTAAACCGATGTTAGCTCATCCGACTAAAGGTGTGCAGGAAGTTTTACAAAGATTTGAAGGTTTTAAATTTACTTGTGAGTGGAAATATGATGGAGAAAGAGCACAGGTAAAAAAAACCTAACCTAAAAAAATAGATCAACTTTAAACATTTTTTAAAAAATTCACCAAAAATTCATTTTTAACCATTTTGATTTGATTTTTTTTCTAAATGAAACTTAAAACATTCTAATTTTAATTAAAAAATGTCGTTTTATTCCAAGTGTTGTCAAAAAAATTTAAAAAATTTTCAAAGTTGGTAAAAATTTTTTTAGGTTGGAAAATAATTTTTTAAAAAATTCATCAAAAATTCGTTTTTAACCATTTTGATTTGATTTTTTTTCTAAATGAAACTTAAAACATTCTAATTTTAATTAAAAAAGGACGTTTTATTCCAAGTGTTGTTAAAAAAATTAAAAAAATTTTCAAAGTTGGTAAAAACTTTTTAGGTTAGAAAATAATTTTTTAAAAAATTCATCAAAAATTCGTTTTTAACCATTTTGATTTGATTTTTTTCTAAATGAAACTTAAAACATTCTAGTTTTATATAAAAAAGATCGTTTTATTCTAAGTGTTGTCAAAAAATTAAAAAAATTTTCAAAGTTGGTAAAAATTTTTTAGGTTAGAAAATAATTTTTTAAAAAATTCATCAAAAATTCATTTTTATTTATTTTTTTTTTAAGATTCATATTTCTGAAAAAGGAATAGTAAACATTTACAGTAGAAATCAAGAAAATAACACCTCAAAATATCCGGATATCATCTCGAGACTATCAAATTGTAAAACGGAAGATGTTCAATCGTGCATTTTAGACTGCGAAGCTGTGGCTTATGATATGGAAAAGAAACAAATCCTTCCGTTTCAAATATTAAGCACGAGAAAACGTAAAGATGCCAATGAAGCTGAAATTAAAGTCCAAGTTTGTGTGTTTATGTTCGATTTGTTGTATTTTAACGGAGAACCGTTGGTTAAGAAACCGTTCCAACATAGACGAGAGTTACTCAAGAAATATTTTAAAGAAGTTGAAGGACAATGGCATTTTGCTACGTCTTTAGATACGAAAACTATTGAGGAAGTACAAGAATTTTTAGAGGAAAGTGTTAAAGGTAATTTAATTTAGATTTAAAATTGATTTAAATTACAGTTTTCTACTTTATCATAGTTGTTAATGTAAATAATATGGCTGCTAAATTAACCTAAAAATTAAAATGACAGTTGTGTTTACTAATTTTCTTTGAAAAAAAAATAGGTAATTGCGAAGGATTAATGGTAAAAACTCTTGAAGATGAAGCAACTTATGAAATAGCGAAGCGATCGAGAAATTGGTTAAAGTTAAAAAAAGATTATTTAGAAGGTGTCGGAGATACTTTAGATGTTGTGGTTATCGGAGGTTATTTAGGTAAAGGGAAACGAACCGGGACTTACGGTGGGTTTCTTTTGGCTTGTTACGATCAAGATAATGAAGAATATCAAAGTATTTGTAAAGTAATTATAATTTTTTTTTCTTTTTTAATTAAATTTTTATTTAATTTAATTTTTTTAATTAGATTGGAACTGGATTTAGTGACGAAGACCTTCAAAAACACACCGAATTCTTAAAAAATCACACCACCGATCAACCGAAAACTTATTATCGTTACGATCAGTCTCATTTACCCGATCATTGGTTTGAACCGGTTCAAGTTTGGGAGATAAAATGTGCCGATTTATCACTTTCACCCGTTCATAGGGCTGCGTTAGGAATTGTTAGTAAATTTTCTATTCCGATTAAAGTGATTTTTTATTAAATTGATTATTATTAATTGATTTATCTAATATGATTTAAATTTAATATAGATTGATCCGGAAAAAGGAATTTCATTGAGATTTCCTCGGTTTATAAGGATAAGAGATGATAAACAAGTCGAAGATGCAACTTCCGCACAACAAATAGCAGATATGTATTTAAGTCAAGATCAGATTAAGAATCAACAAGGAAGCGGAAAGATAGCCGAAGAAGATTTTTATTAGTTTGTCTTAAATAAATCTAAAATTTTGTATTTCTAATTAATACTATTTTATTTAAAAAAAAAAATTAGTTGAAGAAAATTTTTGACAGTTAACTAACCCAACATTTTTAAAAACTCTAACTTTAAAAAATCACCCAGATTTTATTTTTAAAGATTAAGAGATGATTTTTACTTTAAATGAAACTTAAAACATTCTATTTTTAATTAAAAAAGACAAATTTTTCCTAATTTTTACCAAAAAAATTCTTAAAATTTATAAAAATTTTTGACGGATTCTAACCCAACTTTTTTAAAAAATTGACCAACTTTAAAAAATCACCCAGACTTTATTTTTAAAAATTAAGAGATGATTTTTATTTTAAATGAAACTTAAAACATTCTATTTTTAATTAAAAAAGGCAATTTTTTCCTAATTTTTACCAAAAAAATTAAAAAAATTTTTAAAGTTTATAAAAATTTTTGACAGATTCTAACCCAACTTTTTTAAAAATTTGACCGACTTTAAAAAATCACCCAGACTTTATTTTCAAAGATTAAGAGATGATTTTTACTTTAAATGAAACTTAAAACATTCTATTTTGAATTAAAAAAGATACATTTTTCCTAATTATTATCAAAAAAATTAAAAAAATTTTTAAAGTTCATAAAAATTTTTGACGGATTCTAACCCAACTTTTTTAAAAAATTGACCAACTTTAAAAAATCACCCAGACTTTATTTTTAAAGATTAAGAGATGATTTTTACTTTAAATGAAACTTAAAACATTCTATTTTTAATTAAAAAAGGAAAAAGTTTCCTAATTTTTACCAAAAAAATTAAAAAAATTCTTAAAATTTATAAAAATTTTTGACTGAATTTTATTAAAATTCGCAAGAATTTGATAGAATTTAATCAAATTTTGTACGAATTTCACAAAATTAAGATGAATTTTAATAAAGTTCGGAGGAATTTTTAACGAATTTTTGATTAAATTTTATAAAATTAAGACGAATTTTATTAAAATTCTTAAGAATTTTATAGAATTTACGCAAATTTTGGACAAATTAAGACGAATTTGAACGAATTGAGAAGAATTTTGTGAAAATTAAGACAAATTTAAACGAATTTTACAAAATTAAGATGAATTTTAGTAAATTTGGGAAGAATTTTTAACGAATTTTGAAATTTTTGTTTAAATTTGAACGAAGTTTTATAAAATTAAGACGAATTTTATTAAAATTCTTAAGAATTTTATAGCATTTAGGCAAATTTTGACGAATTGGACGAATTTTTGACGAATTGAGAGGAATTTTGTGAAAATTAAGACAAATTTAAACGAATTTAAAAAAATTAAGATGATTTTTAGTAAAATTGGGAGGAATTTTTAACGAATTAAAACGAATTTTGAAATTTTTTATTAAATTTGGACGAAATCTTGTAAAATTAGGACGAATTTTTTTAAAATTCTTGTGAATTTGATAGAATTAAGGCAAATTTTAGACGAATTGGACGAATTTTTGACGAATTGAGAGAAATTTTATGAAAATTAAGACAAATTTAAACGAATTTCAAAAAATTAAGATGAATTTTAGGAAAATTCGGAGGAATTTTTAACGAATTGAAACGAATTTTGAAATTTTTGATTAAATTTTATAAAATTAAGACCAATTTTATTAAAATTCTTGAGAATTTGATAGAATTAAGGCAAATTTTAGACGAATTGGGACGAATTTTGAACGAATTGAACGAATTTTTGACGAATTGAGACGAATTTTGAACGAATTGAGAAGAATTTTGTGAAAATTAACGTAAATTTAAACGAATTTTACAAAATTAAGATGAATTTTAGGAAAATACGGAGGAATTTTTAACGAATTGAAACGAATTTTGAAATTTTTGATTAAATTTGAACGAAATTATATAAAATTAAGACGAATTTTATTAAAAATCGTGGTAATTTGATAGAATTAAGGCAAATTTTGACGAATTGGACGAATTTTTGACGAATTGAAAAGAATTTTGTGAAAATTAAGACAAATTTAAACAAATTTTACAAAATTAAGATGAATTTTAGGAAAATTCGGAGGTATTTTTAACTAATTGAAGAGAATTTTGAAGTTTTTGATTAAATTTGAACGAAATTTTATAAAATTAAGACGAATTTTATTAAAAATCGTGGGAATTTGATAGAATTAAGGCAAATTTTGAGGAATTGGATGAATTTTAGACGAATTGGACGAATTTTTGAACGAATTGAGAGGAATTTTGTCAAAATTAAGACAAATTTAAACGAATTTCACAAAATTAAGATGAATTTTAATAAAATTAAGATGAATTTTTAACGAATTGAAACGAATTTTGAAATTTTTGATTAAATTTGAACGAAATTTTATAAAATTAAGACGAATTTTATTAAAAATCGTGGAAATTTGATAGAATTAAGGCAAATTTTGACGAATTTTAGACGAATTGGACTAATTTTTGAACGAATTGAGAAGAATTTTGTGAAAATTAAGACAAATTTAAACGAATTTTACAAAATTAAGATGATTTTTAGTAAAATTCGGAGGAATTTTTAACGAATTGAAACGAATTTTGAAATTTTTTATTAAATTTGGACGAAATTTTATAACATTAAGACGTATTTTATTAGAAATCGTAGGAATTTGATAGAATTAAGGCAAATTTTGAGGAATTGGACGAATTTTGAATGAATTGAGAAGAATTTTGTGAAAATTAGGACAAATTTAAACGAATTTCACAAAATTATGATGATTTTTTAAAATTGGGACGAATTTTTAACGAATTGAAACGAATTTTGAAATTTTTGATTAAATTTGGACGAAATTTTATAAAATTATGACGAATTTTATTAAAATTTTTAAGAATTTGATAGAATTTAGGCAAATTTTTGATGAATTGAGACGAATTTTGTAAAAATTAAGACAAATATAAACGAATTTCACAAAATTAAGATGATTTTTAGTAAAGTTGGGAGGAATTTTTAACGAATTGAAACGAATTTTGAAGTTTTTGATTAAATTTTATAAAATTAAGACGAATTTTATTAAAATTCTTGAGGATTTGATAGAATTTAAGCAAATTTTGGACGAATTGAGACGAATTTTTCAAGAATTAAGACAAATTTAAACGAATTTCAGAAAATTAACACGAATTTTATTAAAATTCTTAAGGATTTGATAGAATTACACAAAATTAAGATGATTTTTATTAAAATTCGGAGGAATTTTTAACGAATTAAAACGAATTTTGAAATTTTTAATTAAATTTTATAAAATTAAGACGAATTTTATTAAAATTCTTGAGGATTTTATAGAATTCAGACAAATTTTGGACGAATTGAGACGAATTTTTCAAGAATTAAGACAAATTTAAACGAATTTCAGAAAATTAACACGAATTTTATTAATTTTATCCTAAATTCTTTAGGATTTGATAGAATTACACAAAATTAAGATGATTTTTAGTAAAATTCGGAGGAATTTTTAACGAATTGTAACGAATTTTGAAATTTTTTATTAAATTTGAACGAAATTTTATAAAATTAAGACGAATTTTGAGGAAAATAAGACAAATTAAAATGAATTTTATAAAATTAAGGTGAATTATTAGTAGTATATATTAAAGTAGTAAACAATAGTAAATTAAAAAAACACCTGTATTTATAATCCACACAAAGACCAAAAGAGAACAATAAATATTTCCCCTCCGTTTTATATTTTATTTCACACGCGAAATACAATTCGTCTTTATTTCTCGTTATCAGTCAGATTAGAACTATCGCACCGATCGCGCCGTTAATTATCTCTACATCACCATTATTTTCCCCCGTTTTTTTTTCATCCAGGTCGTGTTTTCCAACGTACAAAGAAATTTCGCAAATCACTGTAATTTCATATTTAGAGTGACGTGTTTTGACACCGTCCTTGATCGATTCCGGTCAATCGTTTTCCACGAATCGGTCTATTTACATCGGTGAGTATTCTCAAAGGTATTTTTATTTAAACCGAGGGTGATTTTACTAATTTCGGGAAATTTATAACCTAAAATTTTGACGTTTATGTCATTTTGAGTGAATTGAAAATTCTCGGGTTTAACGTGAAGTTGGCTTTATTGTTAATAAATTGGATTATATTAAAAAAAATATTAAGATTAAATTAATTTATAAAAAAACGTATAAATGAATGAATTTAAGTATAAATAATGAAGTTAAGTATAAAATGTTATTTTAAAAAGAAATTAATAAGTAATGCATAAAAAAAATTTTATGGGAATGAAGTTGGATAATTTGTATAAAATATAAAATATCTTATTAGCTTTGATAAAATGACTTTGATGGTAAAATTAAAATAAAAAATCAAAATTGACGTTGTTAAAATTAAAAAATAAAATAAAATAAAATATTTAAAATGGGAAAATTAAAAAATTAAAAGCGGGTTAGTAAATTTAATTTTTATTTGGTTGGTATAAACGCGCGTTGCTCAGAGTCATACTCATACCGGTTCGACGTTCTTTGTTCGTTCTTCTTATGCCGGCGACTTCTTCCGTACGGAAGGGGTTAGTTTTTGCGAGAAATTCGTCCCGAAAAGACAAACTAACACTGTGTCCTTGTGTGTCCGATGTCTAGTGCTGAATTTGTGGACAGCTCCGTCGATCCGCCGAAAAAGAAACGGAAGCTATCCGCTACCGCAACCTCAAAAATGGCGAACAACGAAGCCGCTGGCGGTTCGTGTCCCCACGGCGGCCAAGATATCGACGAGGGGCTCTATTCGAGACAATTGTACGTATTGGGGCACGACGCGATGCGTCGAATGGCCACCAGCGATGTTTTAATATCCGGATTGGGAGGTCTCGGCGTGGAAATCGCCAAAAATGTTATCCTCGGAGGCGTTAAATCGGTTACTTTACACGATGAGGCTTTATGCACCCGTCAGGATTTATCCTCGCAGTTTTATTTAACCGAGGATGATATCGGTAAAAACCGAGCTGAAGCTTGCGTTAAACAACTCTCCGAACTTAACACCTACGTCCCGACTAAAACATACACGGGTCCACTTAACGAAGAATGGATACAAAAGTTCAGAGTTATCGTTTTAACAAACAGTACTCTTTCCGAACAACTTAGAATTGGAGAAATCACTCATAAACTTAACATCGCTTTAATTATAGCCTCTACAAGAGGTTTATTCGCCCAAATATTTTGCGATTTTGGTCCTTCTTTTACCGTAGTAGATGTAAACGGTGAATCTCCTGTTTCCGCAATGATCGCTGATGTTTCCCGAGATAAAGAAAGTGTTGTTACTTGTATCGATGACACTAGACATGGTATGGAAGATGGGGATTATGTTACATTCTCCGAAGTTATCGGAATGACCGAACTTAATAATTGCGAACCAATTAAGATAAAAGTACTCGGTCCGTACACTTTTAGCATTGGAGACACTTCTAATTACTCTAAATATGAACGCGGTGGGATTGCTACTCAAGTTAAAATGCCTAAAAAGATACAATTTAAACCCCTTTCGGAGTCGATTAAAAACCCGGAATTTGTAATCACCGATTTTGCTAAATTCGAACATCCACAACAATTACACTTAGCGTTTTCAACTTTACATAAGTTTGTTGAAAAAATGGGACGATTACCAAAACCGTGGTCGTTTGCAGACGCCTCAGAATTTTTAGCGTTGGCTAAATCGGTTTCCGTTGATGGAGGAAACGATACGGAGATTAATAATGAACTATTAGAGACGTTTTCAAACATTTGCGCGGGAGATTTAAACCCGATGAACGCTACAATTGGGGGAATTGTCGCTCAGGAGGTTATGAAAGCTTGTTCGGGGAAATTCCACCCGATTTATCAATGGTTGTATTTTGATGCGATTGAGTGCTTGCCGAGGAATGAAGGTGCGGTTAATGAGGCTTTAGCTACTTCTACCGGGTCGAGGTACGATGGACAAATTGCTGTTTTTGGAAGTGAATTTCAAAAGAAATTAGGTGGGTAAAAAAATTTTTAGCTTAACCTTACTTTTTAAAATCTGTCAATTTTTAACGGTTGAGGTTAAGTTAATCTTTTTTTTTTTATAAGATATGTCATTTTTGACAGTTCAGGTTAAGTTTACCTCACTTTTTTTATTAAGATCTGTCAATTTTTGACAGTTGAGGTTAGGTTAACCTTACTTTTTTTGATAAAATCTATCAATTTTGACAGTTGAGGTTAATTTAAGAATAAATTAATAAAATAATTATACATAATTTTTTTAACTTAACCTCACTTTTTAAGATCTGTCAATTTTTGACAGTTGACGTTAAGTTAACCTTACTTTTTTTTGATAAGATCTGTCAATGTTTGACAGTTGAGGTTAATTTAAGAATAAATTAATGAAATAATTATATATAATTTTTTAACTTAACCTCACTTTTTAAGATCTGTCAATTTTTGACAGTTTAGATTAAGTTAACCTCACTTTTTTATTAAGATCTGTCATTTTTAACAGTTGAGGTTAATTTAAGAATAAATTAATGAAATAACTGCATAATTTTTTTAACTTAACCTCATTTTTTAAGATCTGTAAATTTTTGACAGTTGAGGTTAAGGTAAATTTATTTTTTTAAATAAGATCTATCATTTTTGACAGTTGAGGTTAATTTAAGAATAAATTAATGAAATAACTATGCATAATTTTTTAACTTAACCTCACTTTTTAAGATCTGTCAATTTTTGACAGTTGAGGTTAAGGTAATCTTATTTTTTTTAATAAGATCTATCATTTTTGACAGTTGAGGTTAATTTAAGAATAAATTAATGAAACAACTATATATAATTTTTAACTTAACCTCATTTTTTAAGATTTGTCAATTTTTGACAGTTTAGGTTGAGTTAATCTTATTTTATTTTTTTTTTTGTAAGATCTGTCATTTTTGACAGTTGAGGTTAATTTAAAAATAAATTATTGAAATAACTATACATATTTTTTTAACTTAACCTCACTTTTTAAGATCTGTCAATTTTTTGACAGTTGAGGTTAATTTAAGAATAAATTAATGAAATTACATAATTTTTTTTAACTTAACCTCACTTTTTAAGATCTGTCAATTTTTGACAGTTGACTTTAAGTTAATCTTACTTTTTTAAAAAAAAAATCTGTCATTTTTGACAGTTCAGGTTAAGTTAAAAAAAAATTTTTTTTTCAGATCTGCCATTTTTGACAGTTGAGGTTAATTTAAAAATAAATTAATAAAATAACTTTTTTTTTTAAATTAACCTCGTTTTTTAAGATCTGTCAATTTTTGACAGTTGACGTTAAGTTAACCTTGCTTTTTTTTCATAAAATCTGTCAATTTTTGACAGTTGAGGTTAATTTAAGAATAAATTAATGAAATAATTATACATAATTTTTTAACTTAACCTAATTTTTTAAGATCTGTCAATTTTTGACAGTTGACGTTAAGTTAACCTTACTTTTTTTAATAAGATCTGTCATTTTTGACAGTTGAGGTTAATTTAAGAATAAATTAATGAAAAAACTATACATAATTTTTTTAACTTAACCTCACTTTTTAAGATTTGTCAATTTTTGAAAGTTGACGTTAAGTTAACCTTACCTTTTTTTTTTTAATAAGATATCATTTTTGACAGTTCAGGTTAAATTAACCTCACTTTTTTTTAATTAAGATCTGTCATTTTTGACAGTTGAGGTTAATTTAAGAATAAATTAATGAAATAACTATGCATAATTTTTAACTTAACCTCACTTTTTAAGATCTGTTAATTTTCGACAGTTGACGTTAAGTTAACCTTGATTTTTTTTTATTAAGATCTGTCATTTTTGACAGTTGACGTTAAGTTAACCTTACTTTTTTTGATAAGATCTGTCAATTTTTGACAGTTGAGGTTCATTTAAGAATAAATTAACAAAATGACTATACATAATTTTTAACTTAACCTTATTTTTTAAGATCTGTCAATTTTTGACAGTAGAGATTAAGTTAACCTTACTTTTTTTGATAAAATTTGTCAATATTTGACAATTAAGGTTCATTTGAAAATAAATTAATGAAATAATTGTACATAATTTTTTATCTTAACCTCACTTTTTAAGATCTGTCAATTTTTGACAGTTGAGCTTAAGTTAATCTTACTTTTTTTTAATAAGATCTCTCATTTTTGACAGTTGAGGTTAATTTTAAAATAAATTAATGAAATAACTACATCATTTTTTTAACTCTTAACCTCACTTTTTTTGATAAGATCTGTCATTTTTGACAGTTGAGGTTAAGTTAATCTGACTTTTTTGATAAGATCTGTCAATTTTTGACAGCTGAGGTTAACTTAAGATTAAATTAATGAAATAATTGCATAATTTGTTAACTTAACCTGATTTTTTTAAGATTTGTCAATTTTTGACAGTTTAGATTAACTTAACCTTACTTTTTTTGATAAGATCTGTCAATTTTTGACAGTTGAGGTTAAGTTACCTTTACTTTTTTTGATAAAATCTGTCATTTTTGACAGTTGAGGTTATGTTAACAATAAATTTATTCATTTTGTACTTTTAATTGTTTTTGTTTATCTAATTTTTAATTTAATGAAAAAATATAACTTAAATATTAAAAATTTAATAAAATTTTTCCATTTCGATACTAATTTTTGTTTGTTTAGGTGCTTTAAAATACTTTGTGGTTGGTGCCGGAGCTATCGGTTGTGAACTCTTGAAGAATTTTGCTATGATGGGTCTCGGATCAGACGGTGGAAAAATCACAGTAACCGATATGGATTTAATCGAGAAATCAAACCTAAACAGGCAGTTTTTGTTCCGACCGCATGATGTTCAACGGGCTAAATCAGCAACAGCGGCTAAAGTAATAATTATTTGTTTCCGATAGATATTTAGAATGACTAATTTAATTAATATTTAATTGTAGGTAATCAAAAAAATGAATCCGCTCATTAATATAGTCTCGCATGAGAACCGTGTTGGTCCGGAAACTGAAAGTATCTATGATGACACCTTCTTCGAAGACTTGGACGGTGTTGCAAACGCTCTCGATAATGTTGATGCTAGGATTTACATGGATCGGAGGTGTGTTTACTATCGTAAACCCCTTTTAGAATCCGGTACGTTAGGAACAAAAGGAAATACTCAAGTTGTTGTTCCGTTCTTAACCGAATCGTACAGCTCTTCGCAAGATCCACCGGAAAAAAGCATCCCGATTTGTACTTTAAAAAATTTCCCCAACGCAATCGAACACACCTTACAATGGGCGAGAGATAACTTTGAGGGTTTATTCAGACAGAATGCTGAGAACGCCTCGCAGTATTTAAAAGATCCAGAATTTGTTGAGCGTACTTTAAAATTACCCGGCGTTCAACCAATTGAAGTTTTGGAGTCTGTTAAGACCGCTTTGGTTGATGAGAGGCCGATGAATTTCCAAGATTGTGTAACGTGGGCGAGAAATCATTGGCAGGATCAGTACTCAAATCAAATTAAGCAATTGTTGTTTAATTTCCCACCCGATCAGTTAACAAGTACCGGACAGTTGTTTTGGTCCGGTCCGAAACGTTGTCCGGAACCTTTAACATTTGATATTAATAATCAGTTGCATGTGGATTATATTTATACGGCGGCTAATTTAAAAGCTGAAGTTTACGGGTTGCCACAAGTCAGGGATTATGATGTTGTTAAAGAAATGGTTGCGAACGTTCAAGTGAGTATGGTTTTTAGGGTTAGGATAAATGAAATAAAAGTTTTAAAGTTGTAATTGATTAATTTGTAATTGTTTGTGTTGATTTGTAAGGTTTAAAATTGATTATAAGTTGATTTTTATATCTGAACTTAACATAACCTAAAAAGTAAATTAAAAAAAAATTGTCCAACTTTAAAAAATCGCCCAGAGTTTATTTTTAAAGATTAAGAGATGATTTTTGATTTAAATGAAACTTAAAATGTTCTATTTTCAATTAAAAAAGACAATTTTTTTCTAATTTTTACCAAAAAAATTAAAAAAATTTTTAAAGTTCATAAAAATTTTTAACGGATTCTAACCCAACTTTTTTAAAAAAATTGACCAACTTTAAAAAATCACCCAGACTTTATTTTTAAAGATTAAGAAATGATTTTTGGTTTAAATGAAACTTAAAATATTCTATTTTTAATTAAAAAAGACAAATTTTTCTTAATTATTGTCAAAAAAATTTAAAAAATTTTTAAAGTTTATACAAATTTTTGACGGATTCTAACCCAACTTTTTTAAAAAATTGACAAACTTTAAAAAAATCACCCAAACTTTATTTTTAAAGATTAAGAGATGATTTTTGGTTTAAATGAAACTTAAAACATTCTACTTTTAATTAAAAAAGACAAATTTTTCCTAATGTATACCAAAAAAATTAAAAAAATTTTTAAAGTTTGTTAAAATTTTTGACGGATTCTAACCTAACTTTTTTAAAAAATTGACCAACTTTAAAAAATCACCCAAACTTTATTTTTAAAGATTAAGAAATGATTTTTGGTTTAAATGAAACTTAAAACATTCTATTTTTAATTAAAAAAGGTGGTTTTATTCCAAGTGTTGTCAAAAAAATTAAAAAAATTTTCAAAGTTGGTAAAAATTTTTTAGGTTAGAAAATAATTTTTTAAAAAATTCATCAAAAATTCGTTTTTAACCATTTTGATTTGATTTTTTTTCTAAATGAAACTTAAAACATTCTAATTTTAATTAAAAAAGATTGTTTTATTCCAAGTGTTGTCAAAAAAATTAAAAGAATTTTCAAAGTTGGTAAAAAATTTTTTAGGTTGGAAAATAATTTTTTAAAAATTCATCAAAAATTCGTTTTTAACCATTTTGATTTGATTTTGTTTCTAAATGAAACTTAAAACATTCTAATTTTAATTAAAAAAGGTGGTTTTATTTCAAGTGTTGTCAAAAAAATTTAAAAAAATTTCAAAGTTGGTAAAAATTTTTTTGGTTAGAAAATAATTTTTTAAGAAATTCATCAAAAATTCGTATTTAACCATTTTGATTTGATTTTTTTTTCTAAATGAAACTTAAAACATTCTAATTTTAATTAAAAAAGGTGGTTTTATTCCAAGTGTTGTCTAAAAAATTAAAAAAAATTTCAAAGTTGGTAAAAATTTTTTTAGGTTGGAAAATAATTTTTTAAAAAATTCATCAAAAATTCGTTTTTAACCATTTTGATTTGATTTTTTTCTAAATGAAACTTAAAACATTCTAATTTTAATTAAAACAGGTGATTTTATTCCAAGTTTTGTCAAAAAAATTAAAAAAATTTTCAAAGTTGGTAAAAATTTTTTTGGTTGGAAAATAATTTTTTAAAAAATTCATCAAAAATTCGTTTTTAACCATTTTGATTTGATTTTTTTTTCTAAATGAAACTTAAAACATTCTAGTTTTATATAAAAAAGGACGTTTTATTTCAAGTGTTGTTAAAAAAATTAAAAAAATTTTCAAAGTTGGTAAAAATTTTCAAAGTTGGTAAAAATTTTTAAAGTTGGTCAAAATTTTTGACAGTTTAAATTTAAATTTAACAAATTTCTTTTTTGTTAATTAATTTTTTTTTTAGGTGCCAGAATTTATCCCAAAATCAGGTGTAAAAATCGCCGTAACAGATTCCCAAATGGCCGTAAGTAATGGAAGTAACGTAGACATGGATAAAGTGGCCCAACTTCAATCCGAACTCCCTAAAGTAAGCGAGTTAGGAAACCTAACCTTAACTCCATTGGAATTTGAAAAAGACGATGATAACAACCTTCATATTGATTTTATTGTCGCCGCATCAAACTTACGAGCTGCAAATTATAAAATCCCACCGGCAGATCGTCATAAATCTAAGTTAATCGCTGGTAAAATCATTCCGGCGATTGCAACAACAACTTCCGTCGTCGGAGGATTGGTTTGTCTCGAACTTTACAAACTGGTTAATAATATGAAAGTTATAACTCCGTTTAAAAATGGTTTTGTAAACTTAGCTTTACCATTTTTTGGATTTTCCGAGCCAATCGAGGCACCTAAAATGGAATATTGTGGTAAGCCGTGGACACTTTGGGATCGATTTGAAATCCAAGGGGAGATGACTTTAAGCGAATTTTTGGATTATTTCAAACGTGAACACGGTTTGGAGATTACGATGTTGTCTCAAGGGGTTTGTATGTTGTATTCGTTCTTTATGGCGAAGAATAAAGCTCAGGAACGGCTTGGATTACCAATGTCCGAGGTGGTTAAGAGAGTTTCTAAACGTCGGATTGAACCTCACGTAAGAGCTTTGGTGTTTGAGCTTTGTTGTAACGATGAGGATGGAAATGATGTTGAAGTACCGTATGTTAAGTATAATTTGCCGTAGAAAGAAGAAGGAACGAACGAGAAAAGTTATTTTAGTTTTTTTTTTTTCTGTCGTTTTTTTGTAAGTGCACCAGCCACACGATGAAAAAGAAAAGAAATTTTTTTGAAAAGATAAACTGAATTTTGGGTGTTAATAAAAATTGTGATCCTAATGTAAAAAGTTTTAATTTACATCATCGGGTTAAAAAAAAATTAATGCTAAAATAATTCCCCGGAAGTTTAAAGAAATAAACTTTAAAAAAACTTAAAAATAAATAAAGTAAAACGTTAGATGGTCACACATTATATTTATACACTACAAGAGTTAAACGTTGTTAATTATTAAAGTAAAGAATAAAAAACGTGCGGGCATCTAGCATTTAAATAACCATTTTTTAGGAGTTTCTTTCTTTCTTTTGCTGAATTTGTAATTTAATTTTTAATGGAAAGTCTTAGTAGATGATGCAGTTAGAGCGTTTATTTTCGTAACTTAAATATTATAATTATCATGATGTGTGAGAAAAATAATTCAAAAATAAATCATTTTTTTGAGCAATTGTCATTTTCTTTTCTCTATTATTATACAGGGTGTCCGGAAATAACGTTCGTATACTGAAGGGGGTAATTCCACAGCAAAAACTATGAAGAAAAGTTCATATGAACGTGTGTCCGGAAATGCTTCCCAAAGGAGCTACAGCTCTTTGAAGTTGACACTCACGGTGTGGTTTTTTTAAATTATTTCACTTATCCTGCAGAGTAGGATGTTGAATTTTGGAACATCCCCTATTATTTACATAAGGAATATGATGATGGTAACCAAAATAATCTACGATGAACAGGATGCGGTACCGAGGCTGAGGAGCGCATTTAAAGTCCCGTATTCTTTTTGGTCGATAATTTTTTGAAAATCTGATTTCAAAATTGGAATGTTTAGACAAAAATACAAAAAAAAGTTACTAACATACGATGTCCTACCATGCACCCATTTCGAGAAATTCAACGATTATGCAGTAGTAACACACAATTTTATGTTCAAAAAATCTCTAAATATCGTAGTAGGTTCGCGCCATATTATTTGACAATTAGTATGTGACACTCCTTAATAAAAAAATAATGATAAATACTTAATTTTATAAACAAAAACGGGTACAGTTTCTGTGTTTCTGCTTAAATAAATCTTTTCCTGTTTAGTTATGTACTTGTTCTTGTTTATAAAATTAGATTTTTATCATCATTTTTTATTAAGGAGTGACACATACTAATTGTCAAATAATACGGCGCGAACCTACTACGATATTTAGAGATTTTTTGAACATAAAATTGTGTGTCATTACTGCATAATCGTTGAATTTCTCGAAATGGGTGCATGGTAGGACATCGTATGTTAGTAACTTTTTTTTGTATTTTTGTCTAAACATTCCAATTTTGAAATCAGATTTTCAAAAAATTATCGACCAAAAAGAATACGGGACTTTAAATGCGCTCCTCAGCCTCGGTACCGCATCCTGTTCATCGTAGATTATTTTGGTTACCATCATCATATTCCTTATGTAAATAATAGGGGATGTTCCAAAATTCAACATCCTACTCTGCAGGATAAGTGAAATAATTTAAAGAAACCACACCGTGAGTGTCAACTTCAAAGAGCTGTAGCTCCTTTGGGAAGCATTTCCGGACACACGTTCATATGAACTTTTCTTCATAGTTTTTGCTGTGGAATTACCCCCTTCAGTATACGAACGTTATTTCCGGACACCCTGTATATCATTAAAATACCCTAATTATTAGCAATACTTATTAAAAATAAGCATTATTTCACCTACCATAAAAACATAACCTTAAAGTTCTGTCGAATTTCGTCTAAAATTTCACCCAATTTCGTATAAAATTGAATAAAATTATTGAATTTCGTTTAATTTCAACTAAATTTTTCAAATTTCATTAAAAAAAAATGACTTAATTTAACTTAAAATTGTGAAATTTCGTCTAAAATTTTAAAAAATTGTCGAATTTCGTTTAAAATTTCACCCAATTTCGTATAAAATTATTGAATTTCGTTTAATTTCATCTAAATTTTTCAAATTTTATTTAAAAAATAACTTAATTTAACTTAAAATTGTGAAATTTCGTCTAAAATTTAAAAAAATTGAATTTCGTTTAAAATTTCACCCAATTTCGTATAAAATTGTCTAAAATTTCTAAATTTTGTTTAATTTCAACTAAATTTTTTAAATTTCATTAAAAAAATAACTTAATTTAACTTAAAATTATTGAAATTTCGTCTAAAATTTTAAAAAATTGAATTTCGTTTAAAATTTCACCAAATTTCGTATAAAATTGTCTAAAATTATTAAATTTCGTTTAATTTCATCTAAATTTTTCAAATTTCATTAAAAAAATAACTTAATTTAACTTAAAATTGTGAAATTTCGTCTAAAATTTTAAAAAATTGTCGAATTTCGTTTAAAATTCCACCAAAGCTATCAAAATTTTTAACAATTCCTCCAAAAACTTGCTGAATTTTTAAAAAAATATACTAAAATTAAGATTAATTTCGTCAAGAATTGATTAGATTCTTAAAAATCCCACAAAAATAAAAAAATAATAAAAATTTCACAAAAGTTACTTAAATTGAATATAATTTCACCAAAAATTAAATTTGGAGACAATTCTACTAAAAACTTACTGAATTTTTTAAAAATCTCACCCAAAATCATTAAAATTGGTAAAAATTCCTCGAAAAACTTACTATATTCGTAAAAATTCCACCAAAGTTACCAACATTTTTAACAATTCCACCAAAAACGTACTAAATTTTTTCAATTTTCCACCAAAGCTACAAAAATGTTGAATAATTCCACCAAAAACTTACCAAATTCATAAAAATTCTACTAAAATTACCAATATTTTTAACAATTCCACCAAATATGATTAAAGTTAATAAAAATTCCACCAAAGTTACCAACTTCTTTAACAATTCCATCAAAAACATACTGAATTTTATAAAAATTCCACCAAAAATTAATAAAATTGGAAAATTTTCACTAAAAACTTACTAAATTCGTAAAAATTCCATAAAGAAACGCTGAATTTTTTTGAAAATGCCATCAAAAATTAATAAAATTCGCAAAAATTCCACCAATGTTATGAAAATTTTTGATAATTCCATCAAAAACATACTGAATTTTTTCAAAATTCAACCAAAAACTAATAAAATTGGAAAAATTTCACTAAAAACTTACTAAATTCATAAAAACTCCATAAAAAACACGGAATTTTAAAAAAATTCCATCAAAAATGAATAAAATTTGCAAAAATTCCACCAATGTTATCGAAATTTTTGATAATTCCACCAAAAACATACTGAATTTTATAAAAATTAATAAAATTGGAAAAATTTCACTAAAAACTTACTAAATTCGTAAAAATTCCATAAAAAAACACTGAATTTTTTAAAAATTTTATCAAAAATGAATAAAATTCGGAAAAATTCCACCAATGTTATCCAAATTTTTGATAATTCCACCAAAAACATACTGAATTTTTTAAAAATTCCACCAAAAACTTACTAAATTCATAAGAATTTTACCAAAAATACTGAATTTTTTAAAAATTCCATCAAAAATGAATAAAATTCGCAAAAATTCCACCAATGTTATCAAAATTCTTGATAATTCTACCAAAAACATATTGAATTTTTTAAAAATTCCATCAAAAACTTACTAAATTCATAAGAATTTTACCAAAAACACTGAATTTTTTAAAAATTCCATCAAAAATGAATGAAATTCGCAAAAATTCCACCAAAGCTATTAAAATTTTTGATAATTCCACCAAAAACATACTGAATTTTTTAAAAATTCCATCAAAAACTTACTAAATTCATAAGAATTTTACCAAAAACACTGAATTTTTTAAATTCTACCGGAAATGAATAGAATTCGCAAAAATTCCACCAATGTTATCAAAATTTTTGATAATTCCACCAAAAACATACTAAACTTTTTAAAAATTCCACCAAAAACTTACTAAATTCATAAGAATTTTACCAAAAACAGTGAATTTTTTAAAAATTCCATCAAAAATGAAAGAAATTCGCAAAAATTCCACCAATGTTATCAAAATTTTTGATAATTCCACCAAAAACATACTGATTTTTTTAAAAATTCCACTAAAAACTTACTAAATTCCTAAGAATTTTACCAAAGCACTGAATTTTTTAAAAATTCCATCAAAAACTTACTAAATTCATAAGAATTTTACCAAAAATACTGAATTTTTTAAAAATTCCATCAAAAATGAATAAAATTCGCAAAAATTCCACCAATGTTATCAAAATTTTTGATAATTCCACCAAAAACATACTGAATTTTTTAAAAATTCCACCAAAAACTTACTAAATTCATAAGAATTTTACCAAAAACACTGAATTTTTTAAAAATTCCATCAAAAATGAATAAAATTCGCAAAAATTCCACCAATGTTATCAAAATTTTTGATAATTCCACCAAAAACATACTGAATTTTTTAAAAATTCCACCAAAAACTTACTAAATTCATAAGAATTTACCAAAAACACTGAATTTTTTTAAATTCCATCAAAAATGAATAAAATTCGCAAAATTTCCACCAAAGCTATTAAAATATTTAACAACTACACCCAAAACTTACTGAATTTTTTTTATTCCACCAAAAACTTACAGAAATCCTAAAAATTACACCGAAATTGTCAAAGTTTTTAAAAATTCCACCAAAAACGTTCCAAGTCATCAACATTTTTAACAATTCTACCAAAAACTTACCAAATTTTTTAAAAATTCCACCAAAATGTCCAAATTCTTTTAAAATTCCACCAAAAATCAATCAAATTAGAAACAATTTCACTAAAAATTAACTAAAACCTTGAAAATTCCATCAAAAATCAATCAAATTAGAAACAATTTCACTAAAAATTAACTAAAACCTTGAAAATTCCATCAAAAACTTAGTAAATTCATAATAATTCAACCAAAGTTACTAAATTTTTTAAAAATTCCACCAAAAAACTTACAAAATTTGTAAAAATTCCACCAAAAATTTACCCATCTTTTTAAATTCCACCAAAAACTTACTAAATTCGTAAAGCTTCCACCAAAGTTACCAAAATGTTGATCAATTCCACCAAAAACAATAAATTTTTTTAGAAAAATATTAAAAATAAAACTAAACTAGTTTCATCTAAAATTTAAAATAAAATTCGAATTTCGTTTAAAATTTCACCCAATTTCGTATAAAATTGTCTAAAATTACTGAATTTCGTTTAATTTCATCCAATTTTTTCAAATTTCATTAAAAAAATAACTTAATTTAACTTAAAATTGTGAAATTTCGTCTAAAATTTTAAAAAATTTTCAAATTTCGTTTAAAATTTCACCCAATTTTATATAAAATTGTCTAAAATTATTGAATTTCGTTTAATTTCATCTAAATTTTTCAAATTTCATTAAAAAAATAACATACTTTAACTTAAAATTGTGAAATTTCGTCTAAAATTTTAAAAAATTGTCGAATTTCGTTTAAAATTTCACCCAATTTCGTATAAAATTATCTAAAATTATTGAATTTCGTTTAATTTCAACTAAATTTTTTTAATTTCATTAAAAAAATAACTTAATTTAACTTAAAATTGTGAAATTTCGTCTAAAATTTTAAAAAATTAAATTTCATTTAAAATTTAATCAAATTTCATATAAAATTGTCTAAAATTATTGAATTTCGTTTAATTTCATCAAAATTTTTCAAATTTCTTTAAAGAAATAACTTAATTTAACTTAAAATTGTGAAATTTCGTCTAAAATTTAAAAAAATTGAATTTCGTTTAAAATTTCACCCAATTTAGTATAAAATTGTCTAAAATTATTGAATTTCATTTAATTTCAACTAAATTTTTTAAATTTCATTAAAAAAATAACTTAATTTAACTTAAAATTGTTATAATTTCACCTACCTTTTCCATAAAAGACGAAATCTTCCTCCTTTTGGATGAAATTCCTCCTAATATTAAAAAAATATAGGTTAAGATACGACCATTACAACATAACATTTTAATGCACAAAAATAGAAATATTACGACTCAAACTCATGTTGTTTATTAAGCTAATATAATAAATATATGATTTTACACAATTCGGACCCAACTTACCGTTAAAAACACCACTTTTTCATTAAAAATTCTCACTAATTCCAATAATTTCGTTCAAACCAAATTCACAATACAAACAAACATGACTTAGTAAGAAATTCAATACCAACCATGTAAATCAAAAATTTCCTAGTTTAATTTTTATAATTTTCTTTCAAATTTTTTAAAATTCTTTTTGTAATTTTACAAAATAATGTCAACGTTACCTTTAATAGTTAAAATCTTATATGAAATTAATTAAAAATCATTTAAAATCGTAAATTATTAATTTTAAAATTCTTAAATATAGCACCATCTATGAACAAATCAACAGACTAATTTAAACGTCAATAATATAAATTTTTCAAAATTATTTGTGTCAACGTTACCTTTCAAAACTTTAATTATAAACTACCCAAAGTACATCTAATTACTAACATTTAAAAACGAACATTTTTATAAATTAAATTTCACGTTTCCTTTTTGAAATTTTAAGATATTTTGGTTGGTATTTTAAAACGCGACAAACTTCAACTCGGTCTTCGATCACATTTTACCGGTGCGTTTTTCAGCGTGGTTCGTGGTTCGAAAAAAAAAACCCAAATTATTCCAAAATGAACAGCATTGTAAGAGCCGCTTTTCGCCTAAACGGTTTTAAACCGTTATTAAGTTGCACGAAGACTTCGATTTACGTTAAAAACGCCGTTCAACAGCGGCAAATCGCACGGAATTTTTGGTACATGTGCAACGTGAGAAACGATCAAATTTCCAATTCAATCACATTAAAAAATCCAAGCGAAACATGTAGTTGCGGATGTGGAAAACATCACATACATAGTAAAGCCGAAAGGGAACTTGTTGAGTTTTTAACCGAGGAGATTTTAGCCGAGAGAAAAGCTCAAAAAGTTAAAACGATTCCAACAGAAATCGATGGGTTTAAAGCTACGTTAAACGGTTCAGAAGTTACTTTAACCAAACAAGCCGATAAAGAAACGTAAAATAATACTAATTATTTTAAAAATTTATTAATTAAATTATTTTTTAGTATAAAAATCACCTTTAATGTAAATCACACCGTCGATTCAGATTCCGAGCCGGAAGTTATGCCGAATATGGATAAACCTGAAATCGGAGAATTAAAATCGAAGCCTTCGTTTAAAATCGATCTTATTCGAGGAGACGTAACGGTTTGTTTAGTTTGTTCGTTTATCGGACCAAACGAACAAGAAGAAGGTTACAGTAAGTATAAAATTTAAAAAAATAAATTTTTAGGTTATGTTATTAATTTAAATTGTCAAAAATGACATCTCAACAAATATCATTTTTGACAGTTTAAATTAAATTGTCAAAAATGACATTTCAACAAAAGTCATTTTTGACAATTTAAATTAAAGGTTATGATTTTAAAATCATTCCGTTAACAACTAAAACTTCCTTTTAGATGATATTTTTGGAATCGATGAAGTTAGTATTTACACGGGAAATTGGAACGAACAAGTTTATGCAGTTTCCGGAGAAGTAATAGATTCCGTAAGTATTTGATTCATTTTTTAATTTAAGTATTTATTTTTTTAATTAAATTATATATTTTCTTACCTGTTTTTAGTATTTATACGACCTTCTCATGAATTATATTGAAGAAAAAGGTATTTCAAATGATTTCGTAGAGAAATTATCCGATTATAGTACAGCTTACGAACACTCGGCTTACATCGGGTTGCTCGAAGGTCTTTCGAAGTTTGCTTCGGCCAAGTAAATGGGTTTAATTTTCGATCGGGACGAAACATCTGTTTAGGTTTAAGTGTTTTATTACCTGTAATAGCGTTTTAATTATTTGCAATAAAAGTATTTTGGAAAATTAATTGCGTATTTGTTAAAAATTAACTTCCGGGAAGTTCCTTTTATTTCTCTAATTTTCTTAAACTATAAAGTTGGTTTAAAATTTGATGAATTTTATGGTTTTTATTAAAAAATAAGTAAATAAACACGAAAAGGAACATATTAATAAAAAAGAAATTTAATAACAGATTTAAAGAAAAAGTAAGGTTAATTTTTTTAAAGGGAAAGTTTAATGAATGTTTATTAGATGGCGCCACTTTAAACCTCTCAATTTTTAAAATTATTTTTATAAATAAAACGATTTAAAATAAAAATTTTTGTAAATAAACTAATTAAATAATCACAAAAACAAATATATCAATAAAATTAAAATTTAAAAATAGATTTTAAAATTAAATTGAATTTAATTTTATAGGACTAAAGTTCAATAAAAAATTAATAGATGGTGGTATTTAAAATGTCAATTTTTTAAAAATTATTTTTATAAATAAGTCTAATTAAAATGTAATTCTTTCTAAATAAACTAATTAAATTATAAAACAAGCGAATTTATCGATAAAATTAAAATTTAAAAATAAATTTTTAAAATAAATTGAATTTAATTTTATAAGAATAAAGTTCAATGAAAAATTAATAGATGGCGCCATTTAAAACTTCTCTTGATTTTTTAATTATTTTTATAAATAAAACGAATTAAAATAAATTTTTTTTGTAAATAAACTAATTAAATAATCACAAAAACAAAAATATCAATAATATTAAAATTTAAAAATGGATTTTTATAATAAATTGGATTTAATTTTATAAGAATAAAGTTTAATGAAAAGTTAATAGATGGCACCATTTAAAATGTCTTGATTTTTTAAAATTATTTTTATAAATAATCCGAATTAAAATGGAATTCTTTCTAAATAAACTAATTAAATAATCACAAAAACAAACATATCAATAAAATTAAAATTAAAAAATAGATTTTTAAAATAAATTGAATTTAATATTATAAGAATAAAGTTCAATAAAAAGTTAACAGATGACGCCATTTAAAATATCTTGATTTTTTAAAATTATTTTTATAAATAAGTCGAATTAAAATGCAATTCTTTCTAAATAAACTAATTAAATTATTAAAAAAACGAATATATCAATAAAATTTAAATTTAAAAATAAATTTTTAAAATAAATTGAATTTAATTTTATAAGAATAAAATTCAATGAAAATCTAATAGATGGTGGTATTTAAAATGTCAATTTTTTAAAATTATTTTTATAAATAATCCGAATTAAAATGCAATTCTTTCTAAATAAACTAATTAAATTATTAAATAAACGAATCTATCAATAAAATTAAAATTTAAAAATAAATTTTTAAAATAAATTGGATTTAATTTTATAGGAATAAAGTTGAATGAAAATTTAATAGATGGTGGTATTTAAAATGTCAATTTTTTAAAATTATCTTTATAAATAATCCGAATTAAAATGCAATTCTTTCTAAATAAACTAATTAAATTATTAAAAAAGCGAATCTATCAATAAAATTAAAATTTAAAAATAGATTTTTAAAATAAATTGGATTAAATTTTATAAGAATAAAGTTCAATGAAAAATTAATAGATGGTGCCACTTAAAACGTCACTTTGATTTGACAGTTTTTATTTGTAAATAAAACGATTTCTTTTAGGTTAGTTTATTGCTAGCTTAAAAATTACAAAATAATCTTTGTTATTTTTGTATATTATTTATAATTTTATAACTCCGAATAGTTTTGAAGGTCCGCAAGCAGGTAATTGACAAGTTTTTTCTTCCATTTCGGTTTCGGCAACATCACAATTTTCCAAACAGTGTCTCCAACGAATTTCCCGACCTTTTCCGCAAGAAACGCTACACGGCGACCAATTCGTCCATTTTCCCCACCTTTGTCGCTTTCCATCCTTTCGTTCTTTCTTCCTTCTTCGCCTTTCGATCCGTTGAATGAAGCTTAGCTTCGGAGATGAGTTTGAAATCGTAGTCTGTTCTGTTATAAACATTATTTTATTTTAAAATTTAGTTTAATTTAAAGTATACCTGAAAATTTACGAATTGGAAAATTCTTTTCATTTTCCTGATCCTCGTCTAAAAATTTTTCGTGTTTTAGGTGTTTTAAATTATTAATTTTTTCTTCACTTTCCATTTCATCGATTTTATCTAATAATTTCGCCAGTAAAGATTTAATTTCCATTAAAGTTTGTTGTTTTGAATGTTTGCGTTTTACAAAAAACTCCGGAATCGTTTCCGGAGTTGAATGAATCTCCATCGGAGGAGGATTTTCACTGATACCTTCAAAAAATTTCGCATCGTCCATTCGATTCCTCTTCTCGATAAAATCCCTTTCTAATTTTTTCCCTTTTCCGGCTCGTTTCATTTTAAACAATGATTTTTTATCATCCGAATCAACTACACAGTCGAAAATCGGTGTTAAAGACACCAAAACCATCAGAAAGAAGACATAACTTTCGTTCATTAGAAAACCTTATTTAAATCTTTTTACATTTCTTTATATTCGAATAGATTGAAGTGTTTTCTTTTAGTTTGGACGTTTTTTCTTGACATTTATTATTACAATTCAAATCAACTATCAAAATTTGACATTTTAATTCATCGAATCTTTTATATATTTTTTTTTATTAATTTTAAAATATTAACAAACAACAACAATTAACAAACAGTTAATAAATAAATAAATAAATACACTCTCAGAAAAAAAAAACATTAAATACTATCAATTAACTCTTCCAAGTTGTTCGTTAATTGAACATAAGCTTGATTTGCCATTCTACCGACCATTCCCTCTTGACTGCTCTCCGGCTCCAACATTAATATCTCAGAGGACTCTTTTAATAAGCCGATAGCTTCTTGTAACTTGTTGCGTAAGTCTCCTTTGTCTATAGCGTCCGTGTTGTAAAGGTTTCGAGCCAACATGATGATCGGAGCGTGAAGTTCGTAAAGAATCATACCTTAAATCACAATAAAAAACTTTAATCGATTGAAAATTTTAAAAAATTCTTAAAAATCATAAAATATCCTTTAATTTTATTTAATTTTAATACAAATATGACATATCTACCATAAAAAATAACAAAATTATCAAGTTTTTTCAAAATAGGATCTTTCAAGTGACTTGTAGAATTAAAATTTTTAAATATTCTTAAAGATTATTAAAAATCCTTTAATTTGAGTACAAACACGACTATATTCGGTAAAAAACAAAAAAGTTAGGTTAGTTCTTTAATTTTCAAAATGGCGGATTTTCAATATTTTTAAAAATTCTTAAAAATCATAAAAAATCCTTTAATTTTATTTAATTTTAATACAAACAAGACATATCTACCATAAAAAATAACAAAATAATCATGTTTTTTCAAAATAGAATCTTTCAAGTGACTTGTAGAATTAAAATTTTTAAATATTCTTAAATATTATTAAAAATCCTTTAATTTGAGTACAAACACGATTATATTCGGATAAAAAATAAAAAAGTTAGGTTAGTTTTTTAATTTTCAAAATGGCGGATTTTCAAAATTTTTAAAAATTCTTAAAGATTATTAAAAATCATTTAATTTGAGTGCCAACATGACACATCTATAATTAAAAATAGAAAAGTTAGGTTAATTTTTTAATTTTCAAGATGGCGGATTAAAAATAACTAAATTTTTTAAAAATATTCTTAAAGATTATTAAAAATCCTTTAATTTGATTACAAACACGATTATATTCGGATAAAAAATTAAAAGGTTAGGTTAGTTTTTTAATTTTCAAAATGGCCGATTTTAAAATTTTTTTAATTTTCTAAAAGATAATTTAAAACCTTTTAATTTGATACCAAACACAACTATATTCGGTTAAAAAATAAAAAAGTTAGGTTAGATTAAAAATTTCCAAGATGGCCGACTTTTCAATTGTTTTTAAATTAAATTTGTTGATAACTCAAAAAGTATAAAAGTTAGATATGTCATGTTGGGTGTCAAATTAAATGATTTTTTATAAACTTTAATAATTTTTAAAAATTTTTAAAGATGGCGATTATCGATTGTTTTTAAAGTAAAAAATTGATATCTTTTGAAAAGTATTAAAGATAAATATATCATGTTTGTACTCAAATTAAAGCAAATTTAATTTCCTATCGAACCTTAATAAAAATTTTAATTCAAAACTATTATTAAAGATTTTATTTTTAAAAATTTGAAAATTTAGTAAAAATTTTAAAATATTTTTAAATATTCTTAAAAATTATTAAAAATCCTTCAATTTGATACCAAACACGACTAGGTTTGGTTAAAAAATAAAAAAGTTAGGTTAGTTTTTTTAATTTTCAAGATGGCCAACCATCAAATTTTTTTAATATTTTGAGATATTTTAAAAGATAATTTAAAATCTTTCAATTTAATACCAAACACGACTATATTCGGTTAAAAAACAAAAAAGTTAGGTTAGTTTAAAAATTTTCAAGATGGCCGACGTTCAATTGTTTTTAAATTAAATTTGTTGGTAACTCAAAAAGTATTAAAGCTAGATATGTCATGTTGGGTATCAAATTAAAGGATTTTTTATAAACTTTAATAATTTTTAAAAATTTTTAAAGATGGCGATTATCAATTGTTTTTAAAGTAAAAAATTAATATATCTTGAAAAGTATTAAAGATAGATATATCATGTTTGTACTCAAATTAAAGGAAATTTAATTTCCTATCGAACCTTAATAAAAATTTTAATTCAAAACTTATTAAAGATTTTAATTTTAAAAATTTGAAAATTTACTAAAAATTTTTTAATATTTTTAAATATTTTTAAAGATTATCAAAAATCTTTTAATTTGATACCAAACACGACTATATTCGGATAAAAAATAAAAAAGTTAGGTTAGTTTTTAAATTTTCAAGATGGCCGACCATCAAAATTTTTAAATATTTTAAGATATTTTAAAAGACAATTTAAAATCTTTCAATTTGACACCAAACACGACTATATTCGGATAAAAAACAAAAAAGTTAGGTTAGTTTAAAAATTTTCAAGATGGCCGACTTTTCAATTGTTTTTAAATTAAATTTGTTGATAACTCAAAAAGTATTAAAGCTAGATATGTCATGCTGGGTATCAAATTAAAGGATTTTTTATAAATTTTAATATTTTTTAAAAATTTTTAAAGATGGCGATTATCGATTGTTTTTAAAGTAAAAAATTGATATATTTTGAAAAGTATTAAAGATAGATATGTCATGTTTGTACTCAAATTAAAGGAAATTTAATTTTTTATTTATTTTTAAAAGAATTTTTAATCTTAACCTAACCTCAAACATTTTATGATTAAAAATCGTTATATCTCTGAAAGTATTAATGTTAGATATGTCATGTTTGTACTCAAATTAAAGGAAATTAAATTTCCTATTCATTTATAAACTTTATTTTATTGTAAAAAAATTTTTTGTTATTTTTACCTCTTAATCGAGTATATCCCGGTTCTAAAATATTAATATTTTCTAAAATTTGTTGACAAAGTTCGATTTTTCTCTCGTATAAAATATCCGGTAAAACATCCATAGTATAACCTTCGACTTTTCCATACATTTGAGCTAAAGATATCCTTAAAATGGTAAAATAAGCATGTCTCGGGTGTAAAACCGATCTGTACTTTCTATAAAGAGATTCTCTCATTTCAATAGCTGATGAATCTTGTTCCATAGCATCGGCTTGATCAATTTCAGCTTGGATATTATCAAAAACTTTTTTTACAGTTGTCCCTTTTAACGTTTGAGGACAATGAGTACATTTCCATTCAGATTCCGGATCTAACAAAGGATTCGTGGATAAAATCACTCCGTTATCACACTTGGTACATTTTAAAGTACTCATATGAGTGCCTAATTCAGTCGGATCTGAACACCGTTTACAATTACAATCAAAATATTTACTTTCTTTTAAAAATGCTCTTCTAGTCATAGTTGGCCACATTGTATACGTATAACTAGTAAATATTTCATCGCCTTTTTTAATTGGAACTGAGGCTCTTAAAGTGACTTTATAATCGTCTTCGTTTCCTTCTCCAGTTGTTAAAATCGAATGAGTAACGTTTGAAACACAATTATGAGAGAAAACTGCTAATTTTGGGTATAAACATCTGATGGCATTTCCGGATAATGTTCTAGCTTCGAAGACATTTACTTCTAAGATTCCACAAACTTGATGGATGAGCTCTTCGCTGAAACGATCGCATTTGCACGGTCCGCGTAGATAACCGACGATGTTTTGTTGGTTAAATTCCCAAACTTTGAGTTGTTTGCGTTCCTTTTCGTGGGTTTGCATGACGTCGATGTGTTTTTCCCAAACGTCCGGGTGTTTTTCCTTCGATAATAAGACTCGGAGAGGTGTGACGCATTCGTATTGAAGGCTTGGCGCGTATGGATCTTCAACCGGGGTGAATTTTGCGTTGGAATTTGCAAAAACTAAGCATTCGGCGTCTTTGTGAGCTGGGATATTTGAACATTCTTCGTTGCAAACCGGCCAGGAACATCTCGGACAAAGATACGAACAGTCTGTGTATGCGTAACATCCTAAACAAATCGGGGGACTATCTAAAAAAAGAAAAAAATTTTTTTTAAGATGACAAATCATTAAAAATTTTTTATTTTTAAAAAGATAATTTAAAAACATTTAATTTGAGTACAAACACGACTATATTCCAATAAAAAACAAAAAAGTTAGGTTAATTTTTCAATTTTCAAGATGGCGGATTATCAAAATTTTTTAATTTTTTAAAAGAAAATTTAAAACCATTTAATTTGATACCAAACATGACTATATTCGGGTAACAAACAAAAAAGTTACCTTAACCTAAAAAATTTCAAGATGGCGAATCATCAATTGTTTTTTAAATTAAAATTATTCATAACTCAAAAACTATTAAAGCTAGATATATCATGTTTGGTATCAAATTAAAAGATTTTTGATAATCTTTAAGAATTTTAAAAAATTTTTAAAATCGGCCATCTTGAAAATTTGTAAATTAACCTAACTTTTTTATCTTTGATCATAGATATGTCATGTTTGTACTTAAATTAAAGGAAATTTAATTTTTTATCGATCTCTAATAAAAATATTATTTTAAAACTATTATTAAAGATTTTATTTTTAAAAATTTGAAAATTTACCAAACATTTTTTGAATATTTTAAAACATTCTTAAAGATAATTAAAAATCCTTTAATTTAAGTACCAACATGATATATTTACGATCAAAAATAAAAAAGTTACATTCATTAAAAAATTTTCAAGATGGCGGATCATTGAAATTTTTAAACTTTTTAAAAGAAAATTTAAAACTATTTAATTTGATACCAAACACGACTATATTCGGATAAAAAATAAAAAAGTTATCTTAACCTAAAAATTTTCAAGATGGCGGATCATCAATTGTTTTTTTTTACAAAATTGTTTATAACTCAAAAAGTATTAAAGATAGATATGTCATGTTTGGTATCAAATTAAAGGATTTTTAATAATCTTTAAGAATTTTAAAAAATTTTGAAAATCCACCATTTTGAAAATTAAAAAATTAACCTAACTTTTTTATTTTTGATCATAGATACGTCATGTTTGTACTCAAATTAAAAGAAATTTAATTTTTTATCGATCTCTAATAAAAATTTTATTTCAAAAGCATTATTAAAGATTTTACATTTAAAAATTTGAAAATTTACTAAAAATTTTTTGAATATTTTAAAATATTTTTGAAGATTATTAAAAATCCTTTAATTTAAGTACCAACATGATATATTTAACATTAAAAATAAAAAAGTTACATTAATTTAAAAATTTTCAAAATGGCGGATCATCAAATTTTTTTAATTTTCTTAAAGAAAATTTAAAACCATTTAATTTGATACCAAACATGACTATATTCGGGTAACAAACAAAAAAGTTACCTTAACCTAAAAATTTTCAAGATGGCGGATCATCAATTGTTATTTTAATTAAAATTATTCATAACTCAAAAACTATTAAAGTTAGATATGTCATGTTTGGTATCAAATTAAAGGATTTTTAATAATCTTTAATAATTTTTAAAAATTTTTTAAATCGGCCATCTTAAAAATTTTTAAATTAACCTAACTTTTTTATTTTTAATGGAAATATAGTCATGTTTGTACTCAAATTAAAGGAAATTTAATTTTTTATCGACCTCTAATAAAAATTTTATTTAAAAACTATCATGAAAGATTTTATTTTTAAGAATTTGAAAATTTACCAAAAATTTTTTAAATATTTTAAAATATTCTTAAAGATTATTAAAAATCCTTTAATTTAAGTACCAACATGCCATATCTACGATCAAAAATAAAAAAGTTACATTAATTTTTTAATTTTCAAGATGGCGGATCATCAAAATTTTTAAATTTTTTAAAAAATAATTTCAAACCATTTAATTTAATACCAAACATGACTATATTCGGATAACAAACAAAAAAATTCCCTTAACCTAAAAATTTTCAAGATGGCCGACTTTTCAATTGTTTTTTTTACAAAATTGTTTATAACTTGAAAAGTATTAAAGCTAGATATGTCATGTTTGGTATCAAATTAAAGGATTTTTTATAAACTTTAATAATTTTTAAGAATTTTTAAAGATGGCGATCATCGATTGTTTTTAAAGTAAAAAATTGATATATTTTGGAAAGTATTAAAGATAGATATGTCATGTTGGTACTCAAATTAAAAGATTTTTAATTTCCTATTCATTTTTAAACTTTATTTTAATCTAGAAATTAATTTAAAAGAGATTTAATAAAATTTTTGTTTTTTGTTGGTTAAAAAAATAAAAATAAAATAAAATAAACAAAATCTTACCTGTTTTAGGTCCATAAGCAAACGGCTTTTCGCTAAAAATCAACTCTCCAGCCTTCAAATCCCGATTGCTAACCCCATAACGACCAACTACGTCGTTTTGACGTTCTTCAAATTCAGCCTAAAATAAATTTCGTTCCAATTTTTGAACCAACAACTCGAGAAAAATAACTTTTGATGTAACCTTAGCCAGTAGCAATATTATTATAAAGTTGTTGTTATTATCGTTTAAGATCTTCGTTTTATATTTTAAGCTCGAAAGCAATTACAGTAAACAACATTCTTTCAAGCCAGCTGTTAGCTGTGTATTCGGTTATAAAAAGCAACCTAACATTGATTCGATTGAGTTACGAAATGATGTAATTACAAACATATTTCCTATTTTTGATTTTATTTTTAAACGTATTAATTTTGTTATTGCTTATTTAAGACTTACTTCTTGGGAATTCGTTGCCATTTTAACTTTAAAAATAATTAAATTGGGTCGTTTCGTTTCAAAATGTAGAACAAAGACTAAATCGAGTTGAGTTGAGAGTTAGATTTTATATATGGGGGATAAAAATAGATTTTCCACCTCTACTTCGTTATTTTTGGAAAAATATTTTTTTCAAAAAGAGTTTTTAAAATAAAATTAACTTAAAAAATGATTAGATAATTAAATTTCTTTTAATTTAAGTACAAACATGACTATATTTTGATTAAAAACAAGGAAAATATAAGTTTTTTTAATTTTACAACCATCATTTGTTTTTAATATTAAAAATTTTTCAAAATTATTAAAGTTCATTAAAAAACCTTTAATTTGAGTACAAACACGACTATATTCGGTTAAAAAATAAAAAAGTTAGGTTAATTTTTAAGTTTTTAAAATGGCGGATTTACAAAATTTTAAAAAATTCTTAAAGATTATTAAAAATCCTTTAATTTGAGTACTAACATGACTATATTCGGAGAAAAAATAAAAAAGTTAACTTAATTTTTTAATTTTCAAAATGGCGGATTTTAAAAATTTTGAAAAATTCTTAAAGATGATTAAAAATCCTTTAATTTGAGTACCAACATGACTATATTTGGTTAAAAAACAAAATAGTTATCTTAATTTTAAAATTTTCAAGATGGCGGATCATCAATTGTTTTTTAAGTTAAAAATTAAGATATCTTTGGAAGTATAAAAGATATATATGTCGTGTTTGGTATTAAATAAAAGGATTTTTAATATTTTTTAATAATTTCCAAAAATCTTTCAAGATGGCGGTCGTCATTTGTTTTTAGAATGAAAAATCGTTATATCTCCAAAAGTATTAAACCTAGATATGTCGTGTTTGTACTTAAATTAAAGGAAATTTAATTTTTTATCGATCTCTAGAAAAATTTCTTGTTCAAAATTATTTTTAAATTTTTTATTTTTGAAAAATCAAAAAATTAGTAAAAATTCTTAAATGTTCTTAAAGATCATTAAAAATCCTTTGAATTGAGTACCAACATGACATATCTACGATTAAAAATAAAAAAGTTAGATTAATTTAAAAATTTCCAAAATGGCCGACTCAATTCTTTTTTTAATTAAAAGTTTTAATAACTTTTAAATTTTGACATAAAACACGATATATCTAACCTAGATAATTTAAAAATTGAGATTTTCAGCCTAAAAGAGAAAAAATTGATGGTCGGCCATCTTGAAAATTTTTAAGTTAACCTAACTTTTTTGTTTATTATCCGAATATAGTCGTGTTTGTACTCAAATTAAAGGAAATTTAATTTTCTATTGATTTCTAATACAACTTTTATTCAAAATTATTTTTAAAGATTTTATTTTTGAAAAATCGAAAAATTAAAAAAAATTCTTAAATATTCTTAAAGATTATTAAAAATCCTTTCATTTGAGTACCAACATGACAGATCTACGATAAAAAACAAAGAAGTTAGGTTAATTTAAAAATTTTCAAGATGGCCGTCTGTCAACTTTTTTTTAATTAAAAATTTCTTTAAAAGCTTAAATTTTGACATTAAACACGACATATCTAACCTAGATAATTAAAAAATTGAGATTTTTTAAATAAAAGAGAAGAAAATTGAAAGTCTGCCATCTTGAAAATTATTAAATTAACCTAACTTTTTTGTTTTTTATCCGAATATAGTCGTGTTTGTACTCAAATTAAAGAAAATTTAATTTTTTATTGATTTTTAAAAGAATTTTTAATCTAAAGTTAACCTCAAAAATTTTATGGAGAAAAATCCTTATATCTTGGAAAATATTGAAGGTAGGTATATCATGTTGGTACTTAAATTAAAGGAAATTTAATTTTTTATTCATTTTTAAAAGAATTTTTAATCTAAATCTAACCTTAAAAATTCTATGATAAAAAATCGTTATATCTCGGAAAGTATTAAAGTTAGATATGTCATGTTTATACTCAAATTAAAAGAAATTTAATTTCCTAATAGACTGTTAATTAAGTTTTGTTCTAAAATTAACCTCAAAAAATCTTATCGATTATTTTTGAAAAAAATGAGGTCAACTTGAGGTTGGTCAGAGATCGTTTGCTCTAAAACTATAAATAAGTCTCCACACCGATAAATTCCTACTTAATTTAATCATCTTAAGCACTCATTATGACTAGAAGTTATTTAAAAATTACTTTTTCGTTGATATTTTTTATAAACATCAACCAAATTCTTTCAAAAGAAAACGTTCCAATCGTTAAAACATCTCTAGGTTTAATCAGTGGTGTTTACGATGTAAGTTATAAAGGAAAAACTTATTCAAGTTTTTATGGAATTCCCTATGCACAACCTCCAATTGGAAATTTACGATTTGAAGTTAGTATTTTATTATTTTTTTGTATTAAATTTCTTTTTATGTATTAATTTTTTTATGTATTAAAATGTATTTTTTTAATATAGGAACCAACTGAAGTAAAACCTTGGCTAGGAACATGGAAAGCAAATCAAACGAAAATTTACTGTCTTCAAATCAATCACGTTCCAAATCCAGAAGGTGGGGAATTAATAGGAGACGAAGATTGCCTCTATTTAAACGTTTTCGTCCCTTCTAAACACCCCCATCAAATAAAAGACTTACTAGACGTCGTCGTTCATTTCCACGGTGGTGGATTTATGTTTGGAAATGGTGGATATTACACTGGGGCAGATTTTTTAATGGATCAAAAAGTTATTTTAGTTACTTTAAACTATAGAGTTGGTTATTTTGGTTTTATGAGCACCCAAGATGACGTAATTCCGGGAAATATGGGGATGAAAGACCAAGTTGTGGCTTTAAAATGGGTTCGAGACCATATAAAAAATTTTGGGGGAAATCCTAAGTCTGTTACGATAACCGGATTATCAGCCGGAGGAGCTAGCGTTCATTATCATTATTTATCTCAATTATCAAAAGGTAAAATTCCATATTTTGGAAAATTTATGGAAATTAAGATTAAAATTTTTAAATATTCGTAAAGTTTATTAAAAATCCTTTAATTTGATACCAAACACGACTATATTCGGATAAAAAACAAAAAAGTTTGGTTAGAAAATATAATTTCAAAATGGCGGATTTTCAAAATTTTTAAAAATTCTTAAAGATTATTAAAAATCCTCTAATTTGAGTACCAACATGATATATTTGTGATTAAAAATAAAAAAGTTAATTTAACTTTTTAATTTTCAAGATGGCCAATTAAAAATAATTAAATTTTTTAAAAATATTTTTAAAGATTATTAAAAATCCTTTAATTTGAGTACAAACACGACTATATTCGGATAAAAAATAAAAAAGTTAGGTTAATTTAAAAATTTTCAAGATGGCCAACCTTCAATTTTTTTTAGGTTAAAAACTTTAATAACTTTGATACTAAACATGACATATCTAACCTAAAAATTAAAAAAATTGAAATTTTTAACCTAAAAAAGAAAAAAAAAATTGACTATCGGCCATCTTGAAAATTTTTAAATCAATCTAACTTTTTTGTTTTTAATCCTAGATATGTCATGTTGGTACTCAAATTAAAGGATTTTTAATGATCTTTAAGAATATTTTAAAATTCTTTTTAATTTTTCGATTTTTCAAAAATAAAATCTTAAAAAATAATTTTAAACAAAAAATTTTTTTAGACATCGATAAGAAATTAAATTTCCTTTAATTTGAGTACCAACATGACATATCTACGACCAAAAATAAAGGGGTGAGGTTAATTTAAAAATTTCCAAGATGGCCGACCTTCAATTTTTTTTTTAGGTTAAAAGCTTTAATAATTCTTAAAATTTGATACTAAACATGACATATCTAACCTAAAAATTTTAAAAGTTGAAATTTTTAACCTAAAAGAGAAAAATTGGACAGTCGGCCATCTTGAAAATTTTTAGGTTAAGGTAACTTTTGTCTTTTATCCGAATATAGTCGTGTTTGTACTCAAATTAAAGGAAATTTAATTTTCTATTGATTATTTAAAGAATTTTCCATTTTTAGAATTTTCCAAAATTTCTAGAATCAAAAATTTTTATATCTCCAAAATTATTAAAATTAGATATGTCATGTTTGTACTCAAATGAAAGGAAATTTAATTTTCTATTGATTTTTTAAAGAATTTTCCATTTTTAGAATTTTCCAAAATTTCTAAAATCAAAAATTTTTATATCTCCAAAACTATTTAAGTTAGATATGTCATGTTTGTACTCAAATTAAAGGGAATTTAATTTTCTATTGATTTTTAAAAGAATTTTTAACCTAAACCTAACCTTAAAAATTTTATGGTTAAAAATCGATATATCTCGGAAAGTATTTAAGTTAGATATGTCATGTTTGTACTTAAATTAAAGCAAATTTAATTTCTTACAGGTTTATTTCAAAGAGGAATCTCAACAAGTGGTTCAGCTTTAGCCCCGTGGACTTTTCAAGAAAACCCCCTAGAAAAAGCCAAGTTTTTAGCGATTAACGTGGGATGTGAACCAACTAACATAAGAAAAATGGTAGAGTGTTTAAAAACTCGACCGGCTAAACAAATAGTGGAAGTAACCAAGCTTTTAAGACCGTGGTTATTTAATCCTTTCTCACCGTTAGCTTTGGTGGTTGAAAAAGGTGGGAAAAATAAATTTTTAGATGAACATCCTTACGTTTTATTATCGAAAGGGAGGATTAATGATTTACCTTGGTTGACTTCTTTGACTTCGGAAGAAGGTTTATATCCTGGAGCTGGTAAGTTAATTTAAACACTAAAATAAAAAATAATTAAATTAATAAAATAAAATTTAAAATAATATTTTTTTTAGATTATGTTCTAAAAGATAATTACTTACCCGAATTAGAACAAAAATGGAATGAATTAGCACCGTTTGTACTCGATTATAATTACACAATTCCTATTGAAAGGTTAAATGAAGTTTCTCAAAGGATTAAAAAGGAATATCTTAGTGATAAACCGATTTCAAAGGATACTTATAAAGAATTAATAGATGTAAGGACTTCAAAAGATATTTTTAGAGATAGTTTAAGTATTTTTAAAAAAATTAAATCAATTTTAGATGATGAGCGATCGATTATTTAGCGTTTATACGGAAAAAGCGGCTAAAATTCAAGCTCAAGTGTCAAAATCGCCCGTATTTTTGTATTATTTTAGCTTCCCAAGAGACGTTTTGGAGAGTTTTACCGTTCATATAACAGGAAAAGATCAAAAACATGGTAATATTCTTAAAAATTATTAAAAATCTTTTAATTTGATACCAAACATGACTATATTTGGATAAAATCAAAAAAATTAGGTTAATTTAAAAATTTTCAAAATGGCCGACTTTCAATTTTTTGATTTTCTAAAAGATGATAAAAAATCCTTTCATTTGAGTATAAACATGACTATATTTGGTTAAAAAATAAAAAAGTTAGGTTAATTTTTTAATTTCCAAGATGGCGGATCTTCAAAATTTTTAAAAATTCTTAAAGATAATTAAAAATCTTTTAATTTCAGTACAAACACGACTATAATCGGATAAAAAATAAAAAAGTTAGGTTAGTTTAAAAATTTTCAAAATTGGCCGACTTTGAATTTTTTGATTTTTGAAAATATGATTAAAAATCCTTTCATTTGAGTACAAACACAACTATATTCCGATAAAAAATAAAAAAGTTAGGTTAATTTTTAATTTTCAAGATGGTGGATTTTCAAATTTTTTTAAAATTCTTAAAGATTGTTAAAAATCTTTTAATTTGAGTACCAACATGACTATATTCGCATAAAAAACAAAAGGATTAAGTTAGTTTTTAATATTCAAAATGGCGGATTTAAAAATTTTTTAGAAATTGTTAAAGATAGTGAAAAATCCTTTCATTTGAGTACAAACATGACTATATTCCGATCAAAAACAAAAAAGTTAGGTTAATTTACAAATTTTCAAGATGGCCAACTTTCGATTTTTTTAATTTTCTTAAAGATTATTAAAAATCTTTTAATTTGAGTACCAACATGATTATATTCAGAGAAAGAACAAAAAAGTTGGGTTGATTTAAAAATTTTTCAAGATGGCCGACTTTCAATTTTTTAATTTTCGAAAAGATGATTAAAAATCCTTTCATTTGAGTACAAAAATGACTATATTCGGTTAAAAAACAAAAAAGTTGGGTTAATTTTTAAATTTCCAAAATGGCGGATTTTGAAAATTTTTAAAAATTCTTAAAGATAATTAAAAATCTTTTAATTTGAGTACCAACATGACCATATTTGGATAAAAAACAAAGAAGTTATCTCCATATAAAAATTTTCAAGATGACCGACTTTCAATTATTTAATTTTCTAGAAGATGGTTAAAAATCCTTTCATTTGATACCAAACACGACTATATTTAGTTAAAAAATAAAAAAATTAGGTTAATTTAAAAATTTTCAAGATGGCCGACGTTAAATTTTTTTTGTAAGTTAAAAATTTTAATAACTTCTAAATTTTGACATTATACGTCATATATCTAGCCTACATAATTTAAAAATTGAGACTTTTAACCTAAAGGAAAAAATTGAAAGTCGGCCATCTTGAAAATTTTTAAATTAAATTAACGTTCTTGTTTTTGATCATAGATATGTCATGTTGGTACTCAAATTAAAGGAAATTTAATTTTCTATCGATCACTAAAAAAATCTTTCGTTCAAAATTACTTTTAAAAATTTTATTTTTGAAAAATCGAAATTTTACTAAAAATTCTTAAATATTCTTCAAGATTATTAAAAGTCCTTTCATTTGAGTACCAACATGACATACCTATGTTTAAAAATAAGGAAGTTAGGTTAATTTAAAAATTTTCAAGATGGCCGACTTTCAATTATTTTTTTAGGTTAAAAATTTTATTAACTTTTAAATTTTGACATAAAATACGATATATCTAACCTAATTTATTTAAAAATTGAGATTTTTAACCTAAAAGCGAAAAAAACTGAAAGTCGGCCATCTTGAAAATTTTAAATTAAACTAACTTTTTTGTTTTTGATATGTCATGTTGGTACTCAAATTAAAGGAAATTTAATTTTCTATCGATCTCTAATAAAATTTTTTGTTCAAAATTATTTTAAAAAAATGTTTTTTTTTTTAATCGAAATTTTACCAAAAATTCTTAAATATTCTTAAAAATTATTAAAAATCCTTTCATTTGAGTACCAACATGACATATCTACGATCAAAAATAAAGGAGTAAGGTTAATTGAAAAATTTCCAAGATGGCCGACTTTTAATTATTTCTTTTAAGTTAAAAATTGTATTAACTTTTAAATTTTAACCTAAAACACGATATACCTAATCTGGATAATTTAAAAATTGAAATTTTTAACCTAAAAGAGAAAAAATTGAAAGTCGGCCATTTTGAAAAATTTTTAAAATAACCTAACTTTTTGTTTTTTTATCCGAATATAATCGTGTTTGTACTCAAATTAAAGGAAATTAAATTTTTTATTCATTTTTAAAAAAATTTTGAATATAAACCTAACCTCAAAGAAATTATGATTAAAAATTTTTATATCTCGGAAAGTATTAAAGTTAGATATGTCATGTTTGTACTCAAATTAAAGGAAATTTAATTTTTAATTCATTTTTAAAAGAATTTTGAATCTAAAGTTAACCTCAAAAATTTTATGACAAAAAATCGTTATATCTCGGAAAGTATTAAAGTTAGATATGTCATGTTTGTATTCAAATTAAAGAAAATTTAATTTCTTATTCATTTATTCAATCAATTTTATTCAAAAACTAACCTTAAACCCAAATTTACCAAAAACTAACCTTAAACCCACTATTTTAATTCAGGAACTGCACATGGTGATGATATGATGTATATATTTTCAATTCCATTTAAAAAACAAACTTTATCAACGTTAGATCAACAAATGCAAGACGTTTTAATGGGTATTTGGATGAGTTTTATTAAATCCGGGTAAGTTTTAGCCAAAAATTCATGTCTATATTATTATTAACATAAGTTTTATTTTAAAAAATAAATTTTTATAGAAATCCACAAGTAAAAAATTTAAAATGGAGTGAAATTTCAAAAAAAGACGACGAATTTTTAACCCAACTTCATATAAAATCACCCGAAGATATTATAATTGAAGATGTGAAAGAAATTAATCGTCATAGAACGTTATGGGATGATTTAAGGTTTGAAGAAAATGAATATTTTTTAAATAAAGTTGAAAAGAATGAGTTATAACATTTTATAACATGAAAAATTTATTTTTTCATTAAAAAATTAACGTTTAATATTAAATTATATAAAATATTTAATAAAATCACACGTGATACTCCCCGCCATCTAATTTTTCATCGGTTATGTAATTCATAAGCCATTTCGATGTATCATCATCGATGTAAATCAACCCCAAAAGCATTCCTTCGACTAAACCTAATAAAACTCCGGATAAAACGTCCAAAATGTGATGACGATTAAGTAAAATACGACTGACGGAGACCGATGTGGCCCAAGCTAATAGCGGACCGTAAAAAATAAAGTGAGCCGATTGTAAATGAATAAAAAAATAGACTACGTAAAAGGCTCGACTTGCATGACCCGACGGAAAACTAAAAACATCTGGTCCGAGCTCCATAGAATCTTTAATATGTGCCTTTGGACGTCGTCTACGTACATAAGCTTTTATTAAAGCTACGAAAATTATATCAAGAATCAAACCTAAAATTTTTTTTGTTATTACTTAATTTTCCGATGAAACGGAATTCTTTTTTTGTACCTAAAAGCATATTTACTTGCATTTGAACTAAATGTTGGTTATCGAAAAGCCATGTAAAAGCTATCCAAAAAGCCAACCATGGAATTCCATGACAACTTATCTAAAGAAATAAAAATATTCGTTTTTATTTTTGTAAATTTTTAGGTTATGTAAATGTCAAATATAACCTAGAAAAATACCTACCTCTAAAGCTTTATAATGGATTTTCATAGATCGAAAAGTAACAAATTTATTCATCCATAAAACGAATTTTTCCGTTAATTTCTCATCTATCGTAAGGATCTTCTTTAAAATCGGAGGAACAACCCTCTTTTGTGTCTAAAAAGAAAAATGCTTGTAGCTTTTAATTAAAGTATAAAATGCACTCACCTCGTTCATTTTTACGTATTTAAAGCTTTATTTACGACTAATTTAATGTATCTTTATTGTAATTAATGACTAAACATTCCAAAAATAAATTTTTAAGGTTGGAATTATTTTGACGTTTGACACTTAAGATTAATGAAGTGAACTAGCGACATCTTACAATTGTATAAACTAATAATTTTTAATAAATTTTAAAATTTTATTTTCACGTATTTAAAATATAATTTACTATTATTTTAATGTATTTTTTTAAATTATAACTTATAAGTAAACTTTACAAAATAAATTTTTAGTTATTTTGTATCAAAGTGTCATTCTAAATAAAATGTTCATAGACATCTTACGATTACATACAAAGTCATAATTTTTTTAATTTTTATAAATTTAAGAAAGTTTGATTTTTTACGTATTTAAAATATAATTTTGGAAGAATTTAACGTATCATCATTATAATTAATAATTACACTTTTCTAAATAAATTTTTAAAGTTAAATTGTATCGAAATTTGATTTTTTAAATAAAATGTTCATAGACATCTTACGATTACATACAAAGTCATAATTTTTATAAATTTTAAAATTTATTTATTTTTACGTATTTAAAATATAATTTGGGAAAAATTTTACGTATTTTTATTGTAATTAGTAATTAAACTTTTTTAAATGAATTTTTAATGTTAGATTGTACCGAAATTTGATTTTTTAAATAAAATGTTCATAGACATCTCATGATTATGATTCTAATTTTTATAAATTTAAAAAATTAAACGTAATTTAAATTTAAATTTATATAATATTTAAGAAAATGTAAAATGTTATACTTATAAATAATTTATAAATAAAAACATTTCAAAAATTAAAAGTAAAATTATTTTAAAATTATTTTAAAATAATCAAAGTGAAGTTATTGACACATGATTGAACATAACCTCAATATTTTTTCAGCTGGGGAAAAATAAACAACTTTATTAAAAATGTTTAATAATAAATTAAGTTTAGCGACGAAATATAAAGCTTTTTCAAAAAATTTACAATTAATAAAGGTTAGTACTTAAAAAATATTAATTTTAATAATCGGTATTTTTGAGGTTATGTCACATTTTCTTTTTGTTCATTGAATTACATTAATAATTGTAATTTTTATCTTTATTTTGTTCTAGGGTAATGTTTCAAATAAAAATCAACCAATTTCAAATCGTTTACAAACGATTTTTACCACAAATACGGAAGGAAATTGTAAAAATATAAAAGTGAGGTTATGTTAAAAAAGATTTTGACATTTTTATCCTAAAAAAATTAATTTTAGCCTATTTCAAACCAATTAGGATCTAATTTAATTAATAAATATACCAAATTTATTCATAATTTATTAAATAAAAACCCCGATGAGAAAAATAATACTTATAAAGGGAATAAGTTCACTCCGACGGCTATTTTAGGAGCTGCCGGTTTAACTTTAGTTGATACACCTTTACCAGAAGCACCGAAAGCTTTAGATAACTTACCTGAACCACCTCCGATTCCAGAAAATTTATCGGAAGGTTTAACGGAAGCTGTAATTGAACAAACAAACATTTTGGGTGAACCGACGTTCGCTTCGTTGGGTTTAGGGGGTTATACCCCGGTCGGTTTTGTTCAAAATTGTTTTGAATACTTACATGTAACCTTAGGAGTACCTTGGTGGGAAGCTATCGTCATCGGAACGATTATTATAAGGTTTTTAATGTTCCCGTTGGTTATCGTGGCTCAACGAAATGCAGCAAAGATGAATAATTACATGCCGCAGATACAAGTTTTACAATTAAAGATGACCGAGGCGAGACAGATGGGTAATCATTTAGAAGTGGCGAGATATTCGCAAGAATTAATGAATTTTATGAAGGAGAAGAATTTTAATCCGTTTAAAAATATGTTGGTACCTTTGGCACAAATGCCGGTGTTTATTTCTTTCTTTATGGGGCTTAGACAGATGGCTAATGTTCCCGTTGATAGTATGAGAACGGGAGGGTTGTTTTGGTTTAGTGATTTAACGATTCCAGATCAATTTTTAGCTTTGCCAATTATTACAAGTTTAACGCTTTGGGCAACTATTGAAGTAAATACATTTTAGTGATTAAATTTTTATTTTTTTAATTTATAAGTTAAGAAAAATGATTTACATTTTATTTTACTTTTAGCTTGGAACAGATTCAGCAAAATTATCCTCGCAAAACTTACAAACGATGAAATATGTCCTCCGAGCACTCCCGCTTTTAATTCTACCGTTCACCGTAAACTTCCCCGGAGCTATTTTATGTTATTGGGTGTCGAGTAATTTCATATCGTTGGCACAAGTAGGATTTTTAAGGATTCCAAGTGTTCGGACGTATTTTAAAATCGATCCGATGCTTAAACACAACCCAAATAATCTACCGGTTAAACCGAAAGGATTCGTTCAAGGGATTAAAGATTGTAATTGAAAAATATTTGAAATTTTAAGGTTATTTTGTAAGTAATTTGTAAGTAAATTGTATTATTTATGTTTTAGCTTGGACTAATATAAAAATAAGTAAAGAAATCGAAGAAAGGAGTCGAATCGATGAGTTGCAATTTCAACGGGCCGGTAAAGGACCTTTAGTGAAGACTTTTAAGTACGATCCGACCAAGCAAATTGGTAATCGGAACGCTGTTAGTGCTAAAAAGAGGGATAGTTAATGTGGATTTTGTAGAGTTATAAGATTATTATTATTTTTGTTTAAAATAAAATAAAGAATTAAAAATTTATTTATATTTATTTAAAATAGACATTTTAATCTACATTTAGAACAAAAAATCATTCCTTAACTCCCATAAATAAAGTCTGGGCGAATTTTTAAAACTTTAATTTTTAAGGTTAGATTTCGAAAATTTCTTTTTAATTTTTTTTGATAATAAATAGGAAAAATTTACTTATATTTTCTTAAAATAGACATTTTAATCTACATTTAGAACAAAAAATCATTCCTTAATTAACATAAATAAAGTCTGGGCGAATTTTTAAAACTTTAATTTTTAAGGTTAGATTTCGAAAAATTTTTTTTTAATTTTCTTGATAATAAATAGGAAAAATTTACTTATATTTCCTTAAAATAGACATTTTAATCTACATTTAAACAAAAAATCATTCCTTAATTTTCATAAATAAAGTCTGGGCGAATTTTTAAAACTTTAATTTTTAAGGTTAGATTTCGAAAAATTTTCTTTTAATTTTTTTGATAATAAATAGGAAAAATTTACTTATATTTCCTTAAAATAGACATTTTTATCTACATTTAGAACAAAAAATCATTCCTTAATTTCCATAAATAAAGTCTGGGCGAATTTTTAAAACTTTAATTTTTAAGGTTAGATTTCGAAAAATTTTTTTTTAATTTTTTTGATAATAAATAGGAAAAATTTATTTATATTTCCTTAAAATAGACATTTTAATCTACATTTAGAACAAAAAATCATTCCTTAATTCCCATAAATAAAGTCTGGGCGAATTTTTAAAACTTTAATTTTTAAGGTTAGATTTCGAAAAATTTTTTTTTAATTTTTTTGATAATAAATAGGAAAAATTTACTTATATTTTCTTAAAATAGACATTTTAATCTACATTTAGAACCAAAAATCATTCCTTAATTTCCATAAATAAAGTCTGGGCGAATTTTTAAAACTTTAATTTTTAAGGTTAGATTTCGAAAAAATTTTTTTTTAATTTTTTTGATAATAAATAGGAAAAATTTACTTATATTTCCTTAAAATAGACATTTTTATCTACATTTAGAACAAAAAATCATTCCTTAATTTCCATAAATAAAGTCTGGGCGAATTTTTAAAACTTTAATTTTTAAGGTTAGATTTCGAAAAATTTTTTTTTAATTTTTTTGATAATAAATAGGAAAAATTTACTTATATTTCCTTAAAATAGACATTTTAATCTACATTTAGAACAAAAAATCATTCCTTAATTCCCATAAATAAAGTCTGAGCGAATTTTTAAAACTTTAATTTTTAAGGTTAGATTTCGAAAAAAATTTTTTTAATTTTTTTGATAATAAATAGGAAAAATTTACTTATATTTCCTTAAAATAGACATTTTAATCTACATTTAGAACCAAAAATCATTCCTTAATTTCCATAAATAAAGTCTGGGCGAATTTTTAAAACTTTAATTTTTAAGGTTAGATTTCGAAAAATTTTTTTTTAATTTTTTTGATAATAAATAGGAAAAATTTACTTATATTTTTTTAAAATAGACATTTTAATCTACATTTAGAACCAAAAATCATTCCTTAACTCCCATAAATAAAGTCTGGGCGAATTTTTAAAACTTTAATTTTTAAGGTTAGATTTCGAAAAATTTTTTTTTAATTTTTTTGATAATAAATAGGAAAATTTTACTTATATTTCCTTAAAATAGACATTTTTATCTACATTTAAACAAAAAATCATTCCTTAATTTCCATAAATAAAGTCTGGGCGAATTTTTAAAACTTTAATTTTTAAGGTTAGATTTCGAAAAATTTTTTTTTTAATTTTTTTGATAATAAATAGGAAAAATTTACTTATATTTCCTTAAAATAGACATTTTAATCTACATTTAGAACAAAAAATCATTCCTTAATTTTCATAAATAAAGTCTGGGCGAATTTTTAAAACTAGTAAAAATTTTTAAGGATGAATTTTTGAAATTAAATTAATTTTTTCTACTTATCAATAGATGTCGTAATAAGTTATTTGTTTATAGATTTCAGTAATAAGTTAAAACCTTGCTTGTAAATCCAATAGATGGAGTGTAAGAATAAAATTTATAAAATAACCCGTATGAATCACGAGTACACAATTCCAAACCTCTTTTATACCGATTTGAAGCGTCGTTATCTATAAATATCTGTCCGAAACGGTGGCAGGCAAAGACTCGGACGCATTTATTCGAGCCTAGGGCCGTTTTTAGACGGTCAATGCCCTCCGTGCCGTCTCAAAACGGGAGAAAATCGAAGGGTTTGTCGATCCTGACCTCGACATTTATAATTTTGGTTTTACCCTTTAACAAAGACTTTATCAAAGAAAGATTTTTATATAAAATAATAATAAAATAGCACCAACCAAGTAATTGAGGTCGTTAGAAGCGAATAATTTTTTGTTATTCGGTTTGTTTTTTTCGGTAGGAATGCCGCGTTTTATATTAATTAACGAGAGAAACCGATTATAGATTATTTCCAGTCGTGGATAATTTAAAGTCCCGGCTCTAACCGCAAATGGTTAAAATTTAATTGCGCCAGTTATATTCCCCCTTAATGATCTCGGATCTCGCAGCTGCATCTCGCTCGATCGAAATATTCCAGGAAATTGATATAAAACTCACCTAAAAAACACAAATAAAACGAATAACAACCAAAAAAAGGACTAAATAACCTAAAAAAATAAAAATTTCTTAACGAAAAAACCTCTTCTACACTCATCGAGTTTGTTTTGATCTTAGAAATCGTGTTTAATGAGAGATATCGTTTCCTAGATGAATAATTATCTCTTTCCTTTTATTTCCCTTTTATTTTCCTCGTAATGAGAGATCGTCGAGCATTCGTTTCTCCAAACGGAATTAATTTTAGTAATTATCCGTAAGCTTGGGTTTTATAACGTGGGCGGTTTTACTAAAAATAAGTAAAACTAAATAAGTAAAAATAAATTAAGTAAAAATAAGGAAGAAAATACCAATCAACTTACCGAGGATTAACCGGTAATTGTGTCACACCTGGACGATGATTACTAATGAATGAATCATTTGACTTTGACTCCACATTTACATAATCTATTCAAATCAAATTCTATTTATGTTAATTAAATAAATTAAATTTAAATAAATAAATTAAATAAGTCAAAAAAGATAAAAAAAATAAGAAATAAAAAAACTAACCTCAATTCTTCCAAATAAAACCAAAACATTTATGAAGATAGTTAATGAAAAAAAAAGGGGGGCCAACCTAAAATTAATCAATTGGAAAATAAATTATAATAAAAATTAATGAACTAATTAATTAATCAAAACTTAATTAATTAATAATGATTTCTTAAAAAAATTAGAATTAATTTATAAATATAAATCATAATTTAAAAACGAAAAATTTAATAAATTGATATTTTGGGAGAATTTTACTACCAACCATAAAAAAGCAAAATTACCTTAAAAGTAAAAAAAAATAAAATCAATAATATTGATAACTAATTTAATTTTATTACTTATTTATTTATAAAATGTTCTTTTTAATTAACTAATTATGTTTTTAGTTAAATTTAAATTTAAAACTCTCGAAAATTAAAAGAAATTTTTGGTAACTTTTAGTTGACATAATATTTTGACATTTATGAAATGTCATTTTGTGTTTGGATGGTGTTCATCGATTTTCGGGTAAGTTTTTTGCAATTTTTGATAATTTAACGACGATTTCTATCGTTTGATTGTTGCTTAATGATAATTTTGAATAATTTGGAATGGATTTTAATCATTTAACTGGGATTTTTAATCCTTTTTGGTCGCGTATTTGATGATTTTTCGTTGTTGGTTTTTTTAGGATTAGAATGATTTTTAAGATTTTTAGATGATGTTAATTTAATGATCATTTTGAATCGATTTTAATCATTTAATGACGATTTTTAATTGTTTTTGATTATTTATTGATTATTTTTAGAAGTTTTTAGGCGATTTTAGTCATTTAAATGATACTTTTTAATCGATTTTGATCATTTAATGACTATTTTTAATCGTTTTTGATCATTTAATGACTATTTTTAATCGTTTTTGATTTTTTAATGGTGATTTTTAATGATTTTTGTTAGATTCTAGTCATTTGATGATAATTTTTAATCGATTTTAATCATTTAATGACGATTTTTACTGATTTTCGGTGGATTTTAATCATTTAATGACGATTTTTAATCGTTTTTGATTATTTAATGACGATTTTTAATGATTTTTGGTGGATTTTAGTCATTTAATGACGACTTTTAAACGCTTTTGATCATTTATTAATGATTTTTGGGAATTTTTAGGCGATGTTAGTCATTTAATGATAATTTTCAATCGATTTTGATCATTTGATGACTATTTTTAATCGTTTTTGATCATTTAATGGTGATTTTTAATGATTTTTGGTAGATTTTAGTCGTTTAATGATAATTTTCAATCGATTTTGATCATTTAATGACTATTTTTAATCGTTTTTGATTATTTAATAACGATTTTTAATGATTTTTGGTAGATTTTAGTCATTTAATGACGACTTTTAAACGCTTTTGATCATTTATTGATGATTTTTGGGAATTTTTAGGCGATGTTGGTCATTTAATGATAATTTTTAATCGATTTTGATCATTTAATGACTATTTTTAATCGTTTTTGATCATTTAATGATGATTTTTTATGATTTTTGTTAGATTTTAGTCATTTGATGATAATTTTTAATCGATTTTGATTATTTAATGACGATTTTTACTGATATTTGGTAGATTTTAATCATTTAATGACGATTTTTAATCGTTTTTCATCACTTATTGATGATTTCTAGAAGTTTTTAGATGATGATAGTTATTTAATGATAATTTTTAATCGATTTTGATCATTTAATGACGATTTCTACTGATTTTTGGTAAATTTTAGTCATTTAATGACTATTTTTAATCATTTAATGACGATTTTTACAGATTTTTGGTAAAATTAATTCATTTAATGACTATTTTAAATGGTTTTTAATTATTTAATGACGATTTTTACTGATTTTCGGTGGATTTTAATCATTTAATCAATATTTTTAATCTTTTTTAATCATTTGATGACTATTTTTTATCGTTTTTAATCGCTTAATGACGATTTTTACTAATTTTCTGTACATTTTAATCATTTAATGACTATTTTTAGTCGTTTTTTGTCACTTAATGACGATTTTCAATGGTTTTTTTATCATTTATCGATGATTTCTAAGAAATTTTAGGGCATGTTGATTATTTAATGACGATTTTTTGTGGATTTTATTCATTTAATGACTATTTTGAATCGTTTTTAATTATTTAATGACGATTTTTACTGATTTTCGGTGGATTTTAATCATTTAATCAGTATTTTTAATCTTTTTTAATCATTTGATGACTATTTTTTATCGTTTTTAATCGCTTAATGACGATTTTTACTAATTTTCGATGGATTTTAACCATTTAATGACTATTTTTAATCGTTTATAATCATTTAATGACGATTTTTACTGATTTTCTGTACATTTTAATCATTTAATGACTATTTTTAGTCGTTTTTTGTCACTTAATGACGATTTTCAATGGTTTTTCAACATTTATCGATGATTTCTAAGAAATTTTAGGGGATGTTGATTATTTAATGACGATTTTTTGTGGATTTTATTCATTTAATGATTATTTATAATCGTTTTTAATTATTTAATGACGATTTTTATTTATTTTCGGTGGATTTTAATCATTTAATGACTATTTTTAATCGTTTTTAATCATTTAATGACGATTTCTAAGAAATTTTAGGCAATGTTGATCATTTAATGACGATTTTTACTGATTTTCGGTGGATTTTAACCATTTAATGACTATTTTTAATCGTTTTTAAGCATTGAATGACCATTTTTGATCATTTATTGACTATTTTAAAGAATTTTTAGACAATAATAATCATTTAATGACGATTTTTACTGATTTTTGGTGGATTTTAGTCATTTACTGACGATTTTTAATCATTTTTGATCATTTATTGATGATTTCTAGGAAATTTTAGGTGATGATAGTCATCTAATGATAATTTTTCATCGATTTTGATTATTTAATGATGATCTTTACTGATTTTTGATAGATTTTAATCATTTAATGACAATTTTTAATGATTTTCCATCTATTTTAATAAATTAATGACGATTTCTAGTCTTTTTTGATCATATAATGATGATTTTTTAATGATTTCTTATGGATTTTAGTCATTTAATGACGATTTTTAGTCGTTTTTGTTCATTTAATGGTGATTTTGAATGATTTTCGATTAATTTTAGTCATTTAATGATAATTTTCAATCGATTTTGATTATTTAATGACGAATTTTATTGATTTTTGATAGATTTTAATCATTTAATGACAATTTTTAATGATTTTTCATCTATTTTAATGAATTAATGATAATTTTTAGTCGTTCTTGATCATATAATGATAATTTTTAATGATTTTCGATGGATTTTAGTCATTTAATGGCAATTTCTAATGATTTTCTATGCGTTTTAATTAATTAATGACGATTTTTAGTCATTTCTCATCATTTAATGATGTTTTTTGTCGATTTTCGATGGATTTCAATCATTTAATGACGGTATTTGATGTGTTTTTGAAGTGATTTCGGTTATTTTAAATTCTTTTAATGATTTTTAGATCATTTGATTCATTTAATAACTTGATTTTAGTCGTTTAATGAGTATTTTTGAACGATTTTTCTTACTTAATGACAATTTTTAATGATTTTCAGTTGATTTTAATTATTTAATGAGTTTTTTTTATAATTTAATGACGATTTTTACTAATTTTTTGTGGATTTTAATGAATTAATGATGATTTTGAATCATTTTGATCATATAATGAAGATTTTTAATGATTTTCGGAGGATTTTAGTTATTTAATGACGATTTTGAATGATTTTCGGAGGATTTTAGTTATTTAATGACAATTTTTAATGATTTTCGGAAGATTTTAGTTATTTAATAACGATTTTTAATGATTTTGATAACATTTTTATTATTTAATAACAATATTTGATGATCTTTTTACAGAATTCTAATTATTTAAAAAATTTATAATCATTATTTGTCATTTGAATCATTTAATGACTCGGTTTTGATCGTTTAATGACTATTTTCAAACGATTTTAGTGATTTGACGACGTTTTATAATGATTTTAATTTTTTAATGACGATTTTTTAATTATTTTCAAACGACTTTAATCATTTAATGATAATTTTTAACTTTTAATGACGTTTAACGATAATTTTTATCATTTAATGACCATTTTAAATGATTTTTAGTTGATTTTAACTAATTTTTTACGATTTTTTAATTATTTCTAAACGATTTTAATCATTTAACGGCGACTTTTAACATTTAATGACTATTTTTAATAATTTTCAGTTGATTTTAATGAATTAATGACTATTTTTAAATTATTTTTAAACGAGTTTAATAATTTAACGATGATTTTTAACATTTAATGACCATTTTTAATGATTTTCAACGAATTTTAATCAATTAATGACGATTTTTTAATTATTTTTAAACAATTTTAATCATTTAATGATGATTTTTAATGTTTAATGACGTTTAGCGATAATTTTAAACATTTAATGATCATTTTTAATGATTTTCAACGAATTTTAATCAATTAATGACGATTTCTTAATTATTTTTAAATAATTTTAATCATTTAATGATGGTTTTTAATGTTTAATGATGTTTAACGATGATTTTTAACAGTTGATGATTATCTTTAATGATTTTTAGTGGATTTTAATGAATTAATGACGTTTATTTAATTATTTTTAAACAATTTTAATCATTTAATGATGATTTTTAACTTTTAATAACGTTTAACGATTATTCTTAACATTTAATGGCCATTTTTAATGATTTTCAGTTGATTTTAATGAATTAATGATGATTTTTAATCTATTTTAGTAATTTAATGAAACTTTATAATGATTTTAATTTTTTAATGACAATTTTTTAATTATTTTCAAACGAGTTTAATCATTTAATGATGATTATTAACTTTTAATGACGTTTAACGATGATTTTTAACATTTAATGACTATTATTAATCATTTTCAGTTGATTTTAATTTTTTAATGACGATTTTTTAATTATTTTTAAACGATTTTAATCATTTAATGATAATTTTTAACTTTTAATGACGTTTAGCGATAATTTTTAACGTTTAATGACCATTTTTAATGATTTTCAGTTGATTTTAATGAATTAATGACGATTTTTTGATCATTTTTAATCGATTTTAGTAGTTCAATGATTTTTTATAATGATTTTAATCTTTTAATGACAATTTTTTATTACTTTTAAACGATTTTAATCATTTAATGACCATTTTAAATAATTTTTAATTGATTTTAATTAATTTTTGACGATTTTTTTATTATTTCTAAACGATTTTAATCATTTAACGGCGACTTTTAACATTTAATGATTATTTTTAATGATTTTTAGTATTTATTTTTATTAATTTTTAAATAAAATTTAATTTTTATTAAAATTTGTATCAAAATTTATATTAAAATTCATATTAAAATGTATATTAATAAAAAAATTACATTGATAATTAATAATTTTCACGTCGATAATACAGATTACAACAATAAAACCAACTGAATTAATTTATTTTAAGTTGGCGTCACTTCAAATTTAAAACGTCAAAAATTTGACGTTTAACGTCATTTGGTTAGATGTCAAACGTTAATTCTAACCTTAAACATTGAAATGACATTACAACAATAAAACTGACTGAATTAATTTATTTTAAGTTGGCGTCACTTCAAATTTAAAACGTCAAAAATTTGACGTTTAATGTCATTTGGTTACATGTTAATAATTAAATGTCAATTAATTCTAACCTTAAAAATCGAAATGACATATGTCAAAGTACAACTAATTTTAATTTTGTAATTTAGTTTTTTTTTTAATTTGGGCAAAATAAATAATAATACTGAAAACGTTGCTGACGCCCACCGAAAAAAACTCTTTGTTCGGTTTTTTGTAAAGGTTCGTAGCCGGGTCGTGAACGTGTCTGGGGAAGCGGAGGGGAAGGGGGCGCGCGCTTCGCTGCAGCGAGGACGGCGGCGGTAGAGGCGGGGGCGGTTGCACCGACGCGAGGGGGGAAACCCGGTAGGGAGGGAGGGGGGGAGGCGGCAGGCCCCCGGTTTTTTCGTCCTTTTTTTCGGCCGCTGCACACGCTATTGATTTTTCATGACCTAGATGGGCGCTAGTTCCTTGCCTTTTTCGGTTTTATTGCCGCCCCCCTCCGAACGCCCCGTCGATTCCCACCCCGCTACACCCCCTTGAAATTTCCCCCCCGTTTCCCTTCCTCCGCCCGCCAAAGGCTAGTTTTCCCCGTACGGTATTTTTTCTGCATTTTTCGAGAGTGCATTCATCCAAACATCCATATTTAAAAAATAGATATGAACTAAAAAAAATAGTAAAGGCACGTTCAGACGTGTTAATTAAAAAAGTAAATTTAAATCATTTTTATTTATTTTATTTTTGTTAAAAAACCATAACCTTACTAAACATCTAAGTTTTTTTTTTTTCGTTTTGAGTTGTTTCGGAGATAACAGTTTGTGTAAACATGTTTATAAAAGAACGGACTGACGAAAAATAAACTACGTTTTGAGACTGTAGACTTGTTTAAAGTGTGACGTCAGCTAAAACTCGCAACAATTTACTTATTTATTATTAGAGGTGTTTAAAAATCACCTTTAAAATGTCATTTTTAATTTGAATAATTATCATATTTACTAAACGAATAAAGAAATTAAAAAAAAAAATTACCAATTTTATTTCACCAACAAATTTTTTGACATTTGACATTTTACATTTGACGTTTCTCAACGTCATTTCTAGTCGGGAATTGACACAAAAGATCTAATTTTAAGACGGTTGATAAAATCGTTTTTTATAAAAAAATTAAAAATTAAATTTTTAAAATTTTTTAATTTTTTGTTTAATTATGATTTTTTATATTATTTTTTATAATAATTTTAAATTAATTCGCTTTAACAAAAAAGAAATTTATTAGAAATAAATTAGAAATTTTGTAAATTAGTACAAATGAATATATTTTAAATTGACATTTAAAATGAGAGAAATTTCAATTTCTACTTTACCGACATTTGGAACTTTAAATTTATAACCTAAAAATTTTTTGTATCCTCAAAGTGTATTTATATTCATAAAATTCACTAGAAATATCCTTAAAAATACATAAAATGTGCTCGTATTTGATTTTTAAGATCAAAAAGCAAAAATGGTGAGTAAAATAATTAATGAGTTTGGTAAATTAAATCAATTTTTTATCTAATTTATTTTTTTATTAACAGCGATGATGTGTATAAGGTGATAAATGCAAAGAAAATTTAATAGAATTCGAACCGGAACGAGTTTTGATGTAAAATCAAGTCTTGGTGAATAAAAAAAAACGATAAGGAAATTTATTATTATAAAATACCAGGAAGAAAATACAGTTAGAAACACGAATAGTAATAATATCTTCCGTTAAGGTAGCGGGTTGATTTAAATAGTAATGTGTGTATGTGTAACACTGCCCGAAGGTGTTACGATGTGTATAGTCTTACAAATCGATGTTGGTTTTATTAATTTTACGTATTTTTTTTGGAAATGTATTAAAATAATTTAAAAATATTTGATTTCTTTAAAAAAATAGAAAATTTTTAAGTGAATTTAAGTTTTTTTAATGTGGAATTTATAAAAATTAATATTTTCTTGTAAAACTATACATAAACTATGTAGGAAGTTGAGTAAATGAATGCAAATCCCGGTAAAATTAACTTTCTATGTTTTCTGCGGTTAATTTATGAAAGTTTACTCAAAAACTAGTAAAAATTTTTTTATTTTTATTGTTATTTTTCTTTTTAAGGATAGATAATTAACGTACGGTGAAGGAAAATGATGTAAAGTGAGTAGAAAAAAAGAAATGTTCGGATGGAGGTCGAAGTGTTCTACTCTCACTGTTCCGGGAGAGTTTCTCGTTGGTTTCTGATGGTCGTTTTTGTTTCGAAAAGAGCCGACCGGAGTCCCGACGGATCCCGCGGGAAAGTGGACCGCAGAGAGACGGGAGAGAGACTGCAATAAGGGCATTCAGACAGTTCATTCATCGGTAGGTTGTGTACACGGGGGGCTGCTACAGCAGCAGCCGCCTCCGTGCTTTCTCGCCCCCTCGAACGTCTCCGCCCCCTAGTTTGGAGGAGTAGTCGGTCTCTCTTCGTTGTCGTAGTCGTCGCGCGCCTCCATGTCTTCAAGTTGGGTCTCTACAATCTGAAAATAGAAAGAAAAAAAATAAAAAATTTGATTTAAGTTAAAAAAAAATTTATGTTAAAAAAAAAATTTATGTTTAAAAAAAAATTAACTTTAAAAAATCACCTAGACTTTAATTTTAAGAATTTTAAAAAGTTTTTTTAACAAATTGTAGATTAAAATGTCTTTTTTAATATCACTTAGGAAAATTTATAAGTTATTTTAAGAAAATTTTTAGAAAAAAATTTTTTTCTAAACATCTACATTTTCACTTAACCTAAAAAATCGTAAAAATTGAAGAATTTTAAAAAATCGCCTGGGCTTTAATTTTGGGAATTTTAAAAAGATTTTTTTAACAAATTGTAGATTAAAATGTCTTTTTTAATATCACCCAGAAAAATTTATAGGTTATTTTAAGAAAATTTTTAGAAAAAAATTTTTTTCTAAACATCTACATTTTCACTTAACCTAAAAAATCGTAAAAATTGAACAACTTTAAAAAATCGCCTGGGCTTTAATTTTGGGAATTTAAAAAAGATTTTTTTAACAAATTGTAGATTAAAATGTCTTTTTTAATATCACTTAGGAAAATTTATAGGTTATTTTAAGAAAATTTTTAGAAAAAAAATTTTTTCTAAACATCTACATTTTCACTTAACCTAAAAAATCGTAAAAATTGAAGAACTTTAAAAAATCGCCTGGGCTTTAATTTTGGGAATTTTAAAAAGATTTTTTTTAACAAATTGTAGATTAAAATGTCTTATTTAATATCTCTTAGGAAAATTTATAGGTTATTTTAAGAAAATTTTTAGAAAAAAATTTTTTTCTAAACATCTACATTTTCACTTAACCTAAAAAATCGTAAAAATTGAAGAATTTTAAAAAATCGCCTGGGCTTTAATTTTGGGAATTTTAAAAAGATTTTTTTAACAAATTGTAGATTAAAATGTCTTTTTTAATATCTCTTAGGAAAATTTATAGGTTATTTTAAGAAAATTTTTAGAAAAAAATTTTTTTCTAAACATCTACATTTTCACTTAACCTAAAAAATCGTAAAAATTGAACAACTTTAAAAAATCGCCTGGGCTTTAATTTTGGGAATTTAAAAAAGATTTTTTTAACAAATTGTAGATTAAAATGTCTTATTTGATATCACTTAGGAAAATTTATAGGTTATTTTAAGAAAATTTTTAGAAAAAAAATTTTTTCTAAACATCTACATTTTAACTTAACCTAAAAAATCGTAAAAATTGAACAACTTTAAAAAATCGCCTGGGCTTTAATTTTGGGAATTTTAAAAAGATTTTTTTAACAAATTGTAGATTAAAATGTCTTTTTTTAATATCTCTTAGGAAATTTTATAGGTTAGGTTATTAAAATTTTTAGAAAAAAAATTTTTCTAAACTTTTACATTTTCCCTTAACCTAAAAAAATGGCGAATTCTTTCTAACAACTAAAATTTTTTAAAATTCTTAAAAAGTATGAAAAATCCTTTAATTTGATACTAAACACAACTACATTCAATTAAAAAACAAAAAAGTTAGGTTAATTTTTAATTTTTAAAATGGCCGCGTTTCAAAATTTTTCAAAATTCTTAAAGATCGTTAAAAGTCTTTTAATTTGATACCAAACATGACACATCCACGATTAAAAACAAAAAAGTTACGTGAAATTAAAAATTTTCAAGATGGCGGATCATCAATTGTTTTTAAAATTAAAAATTGGAATATCTCTTAAACTATTTAACTTAGACCCATCGTGTTTGTACTCAAATTAAAGGATTATTTATTTTCTTTCAGAATTTTTAAAAAAATTTCAAAAGTTTCCAAAATAGCGACCATTTATTATTAAAAATGTTAATATTTTTAAAAGTATTAAACCTAGATATGTCATGTTTGTACTTAAATTAAAGGAAATTTAATTTCCTATCGATCTCTAACAAAAATTTTATTTAAAAATTATTTTTAAACATTTTATTTTTGAAAAATTAAATATTTACTAAATTTTTTTTTAATATTTTTAAAAAATTTTTGAAAATTCTTAAAGATTATTAAAAATCCTTTAATTTAATACCAAACACGATAATATTTCGATAAAAAAAACAAAAAAGTTAGGTTAATTTCAAAAATACAAGATGGCGGATTTTCACATTTTTTGAAAATTCTTAAAGATTATCAAAAATCATTTAATTTGAGTACAAACACGACTATAATTGGATAAAAAACGAAAGAGTTACTTTAAGTTAAAAATTTTCAAGATGGCGGATCATCAATTGTTTTTAAATTTTCAAAGTACTATATCTCCCAAACTATTTAAGTTAGATACGTCACGTTGGTACACAAATTAAAGAGTTTTTTATTTTCTTGAAGAATTTACAAAAAAATTTTTAAATTTCCAAGATGGCGCTAATTATTTTTTAAAAAATCGTTATATCTCCTAAACTATTTAGCCTAGACCCATCGTGTTTGTACTCAAATTAAAAGATTTTTAATTTTCTTTAAGAATTTACAAAAAATTTTAAGAATTTCCAAGATGGCGCTTATCATTTTTTAAAAAATCGTTATATCTCCTAAACTATTTAATTTTCTATTTGATTTTTAATTTTCTATAGATTTTTAAAGAAATTTTTATTAACATTTTATTTAAAATTTATTTTTAAAGATTTTATTTAAAAAAAATTAAAAATTTACTAAAAATTTTGAAAAATTCTTAAAAAGTATTAAAAATCTTTTCATTTATGTACCAACATGACATATTTACGATTAAAAATAAAAAAGTTAGGTTAAATTCAAAATTTTCAAGATGGCGGATTTGTCAAATTTTTTGACAATTTAAAAGATTATTTAAAATCCTTTAATTTGACACCAAACACGACTATATTCGGATAAAAAGCAAAAAAGTTAGCTTAGTTTAAAAATTTTCAAGATGGCCGACATTCAATTGTTTTTAAAATTAAAAATTGTTATACCTTCTAAACTATTTAACCTAGACCCATCGTGTTTGTACTCAAATTAAAGGATTTTTAATTTTCTTTAAGAATTTACAAATTTTTTTTAAAATTTCCAAGATGGCGCTTATCATTTTTTAAAAAATCGTTATATCTCCTAAACTATTTAATTTTTTATTTGATTTTTAATTTTCTATAGATTTTTAAAGAAATTTTTATTAACATTTTATTTAAAATTTATTTTTAAAGATTTTATTTTAGAAAAATCAAAAATTTACTAAAAATTTTTAAAAAGTATTAAAAATCCTTTCATTTAAGTACCAACATGACATATTTACGATTAAAAATAAAAAAGTTAGGTTAAATTCAAAATTTTCAAGATGGCGGATTTGTCAAATTTTTTGACAATTTAAAAGATTATTTAAAATCCTTTAATTTGACACCAAACACGACTATATTCGGATAAAAAACAAAAAAGTTAGGTTAGTTTAAAAATTTTCAAGATGGCCGACGTTCAATTGTTTTTAAAATTAAAAATTGTTATATCTTCTAAACTATTTAACCTAGGCCCATCGTGTTTGTACTCAAATTAAAGGATTTTTTATTTTCTTTCAGAATTTTTAAAAAATTTTCAAAAATTTCCAAAATAGCGACCATTTATTATTAAAGATGTTAATATTTTTAAAAGTATTAAACCTAGATATGTCATGTTTGTACTTAAATTAAAGGAAATTTAATTTCCTATCGATCTCTAACAAAAATTTTATTTAAAAATTATTTTTAAACATTTTATTTTTGAAAAATTAAATATTTACTAAATTTTTTTTTAATATTTTTAAAAAATTTTTGAAAATTCTTAAAGATTATTAAAAATCCTTTAATTTGATACCAAACACGACAATATTCCGATAAAAAAACAAAAAAGTTAGGTTAATTTCAAAAATTCAAGATGGCGGATTGTCACATTTTTTGAAAATTCTTAAAGATTATCAAAAATCATTTAATTTGAGTACAAACACGACTATAATTGGATAAAAAACGAAAGAGTTACTTTAAGTTAAAAATTTTCAAGATGGCGGATCATCAATTGTTTTTAAATTTTCAAAGTACTATATCTTCCAAACTATTTAAGTTAGATACGTCACGTTGGTACACAAATTAAAGAGTTTTTTATTTTCTTTAAGAATTTACAAAAGAAATTTTAAATTTCCAAGATGGCGCTAATCATTTTTTTAAAAATCGTTATATCTCAAAAACTATTTAACCTAGACCCGTCGTGTTTGTACTCAAATTAAAGGATTTTTTATTTTCTTTAAGAATTTACAAAAATTTTTAAAAATTTCCAAGATGGCGCTTATCATTTTTTAAAAGATCGTTATATCTCCTAAACTATTTAATTTTCTATTTAATTTTCTATTTGATTTTTAATTTTCTATTTGATTTTTAATTTTCTATAGATTTTTAAAGAAATTTTTATTAACATTTTATTTAAAATTTATTTTTAAAGATTTTATTTTAAAAAAATTAAAAATTTACTAAAAATTTTTAAAAATTCTTAAAAAGTATTAAAAATCCTTTCATTTAAGTACCAACATGACATATTTACGATTAAAAATAAAAAAGTTAGGTTAAATTAAAAATTTTCAAGATGGCGGATTTGTCAAATTTTTTGACAATTTAAAAGATTATTTAAAATCCTTTAATTTGACACCAAACACGACTATATTCGGATAAGAAACAAAAAAGTTAGGTTAGTTTAAAAATTTTCAAGATGGCCGACGTTCAATTGTTTTTAAAATTAAAAATTGTTATACCTTCTAAACTATTTAACCTAGACCCATCGTGTTTGTACTTATATTAAAGGATTTTTAATTTTCTTTAAGAATTTACAAAAATTTTTTAAAATTTCCAAAATGGTGTTCATCATTTTTTAAAAAATCATTATATCTCAAAAACTATTTGACTTAGATATATCATGTTTGTATTCAAATTAAAGGATTTTTTATTTTCTTTAAGAATTTTCAAAAAATTTTAAAAATTTCCAAAATGGTGTTCATCATTTTTTAAAAAATCATTATATCTCAAAAACTATTTGGCTTAGATATATCATGTTTGTACTTAAATTAAAGGATTTTTTATTTTCTTTAAGAATTTTCAAAAATTTTCGAAAAAAATTTTTTTTTCTAAAAAAAATTTTTCACTTAAGCTAAAAATTCGTAAAAATTAAAGTTTAAAAAATCGCCTGGACTTTAATTTTGGGAATAAAAAAAAAAAAATTTTAACAAATTGCAGATTGAAATGTCTTTTTTAATATCACTCACAAAAATTTTTAGGTTAGGTTATGAAAATTTTGAGAAAAAAAAATTTTTTTTAACTGTATTTTCGCCTAATTTTAAAAAATGGTAATTTTTAGGTTGATGTTATTCTGAAGTGAATTTCCTAAGGAATTAAGAAGCGTAAATAGAGACAGAAACGTAATTCCTAATACGTATACAACTACCTTGTAAGCGTGGAACGGATCGGAATGGATAGAGGAACGACATCGAGGCTATTCTACGACTCGTTAAATCAATTAGCGGCGTGGAGAATGTCGTTAAATCGGACGTCGTCGTCGCCGAAGACTCCTAACGATAAAAATGGCTCGGTTAAAAATATCGCTTACTTTTAGTTTTATTTCTAATTCTTAAACGAGAATAGAATTGTTCTCGTTTTCAAACTAAACTGATTGTGAGAAGAAAACTTAGAATAGTAATTTGAAAAAATGATTTTTTGGAGATGTTAAGAAGATAACTTTTAAGATAATTTTTAAAGTGCGTGACTTAAAAAAACATTTAGTTGGGCGAAGAGAGAAAAAGAAAAAACGAAAATTTGGGGGGAAAGGTCTCGTGGGAATCCAGTCAATTATATTTGGAAAGGGGGCCCCTCGGATTTCTGCACGCCGGTCCCTAATTAAGAAATGCAAATGCTAGCAAACGAGAAACGGTCGTGCACCGACGTTCGAGCAAAGTTTCCTTCTCTCGTCGCGATGCCGATGGAGATCCCGCGGCCCCAGATGCTGTGTCCTTGCCCAAGGGTCACGGCCAGGGTCACTACTGACCTAATACACTACTCGTATGTTAACCTCAATCGTCCTTCTCTATCCTAGACTAACGTAACACACGTTACAAACGAAAACAAACATCTCAACCACCTTTAAAGAATACATTTTTATCATTTAAAGTCAAATTATTGGACACAAACTTATATCAAAAAAGAAACTTCTAATCCGAATTAAAAAAAGTTAAATTATAAACGCTTCGATGCGTTGCAAACTCAAGTTGAATCAAAAACGTCGGTTCCGACCAATTTTACACCCAGTCGTCCGTGTAAATTCCGAGAAATAGCCCGGAATTACTCGGTAAAAGTCTTCACGGAAGAAAAAATTTTCATCGCCGTCGGTTTTCTTTGTCTTCAAGCCCGAAACACTCAACTTAACGGCGACGGATTTAATCGCTCGTAATAATATAAAGATGGTCCTTTACTCCTTCTAAAGATGCACACGCTCGACCACGAATGGTACGCACCTGCTGTCTTTTGCCTTTCCATCTGTGGCAGGCGTGAGAACTCGAAACGTTAGATAGGAGAGTATTTTTTTTTATTACTCATGAGATAATCAAAATAATCATTTTAAGTTTTAAAAATTAAATATATAAAAAAATTAACATCATTTTGATGTATTTTAAAAAGATAAATGAGACATAACCTAAATTTAATCTTGATTTAAACATGTTTTTTAAATCAAAAACTTTTTAAAATCATTTTAGAAAAGTAAACTTTTTAAAAATGATTAAGAAATAAAATTTCCTTTAATTTAAGTATAAACATGACATATCTAACTTTAGTACTTTTAAAGATATTCAAATTTTTTACTTTAAAAATAATTAATCACCGCTATTTTGAAAAATTTTTGAATATTATTAAAGAACATTAAAAATCCTTTAATTTGATACCCAACATGACATATCTAATTTAAATAGTTTAGAAGATATAAAAATTTTTAATTTTAAAAATAATTGATGATTCGCCATCTTGGAAATTTTTTAAAATTGTTAAAAAACGTTAAAAATCTTTTAATTTGATACCCAACATGATATATCTAACTTAAATAGTTTTTGAGATATTCAACTTTTTAATTTTAGAAACAATTGATGATCCGCCATTTTGAAATTTTTAAAATAACGGTAACTTTTTTATTTTTAATCGGAATATAGTCGTGTTTGGTATCAAATCGAAAGATTTTAAATTATCTTTTAAAATATCTTAAAATATTAAAAAAATTTGATGATTCGCCATCTTGAAAATTTAAAAACTAACCTAACTTTTTTGTTTTTTATACAAATATAGTCGTGTTTGATATCAAAATTAAAGGATTTTAAACGATCTTTAAGAATATTTAAAATTTTTATTTCTAAAAAAAAGTTAATAATCGCTATTTTTAAAATACGTCATAATTTTTTCATTTTTTTTTTTAACAATTGGAAATTTCTAAAGAAAATTAAAAGTTCTTTAATTTGAGTACAAACACGATCAGGTTAAGTTAAATAGTTTAAAAAATATAACGATTTTAAAAAAACGACAACCACCATCTTGGAAATTTTTGAAAATTTTTGAAAATTTTTCAAATTTTTTCAAAATTCTTAAAGAAAATAAAAAATCCTTTAATTTGAGTATAAACACGATGGGTTTATCATAATTAGTTTAGGAAATATAACGATTTTTAAAAAAACGGTAACCGCCATTTTGGAAATGTTTGAAAATTTTTAAAAATTCTTAAAGAAAATTAAAAATCCTTTAATTTGAGTACAAACATGATGGGTTTGTCATAATTAGTTTAGAAAATATAACGATTTAAATAAAAACAGTAACCGCCATTTTGGAAATGTTTGAAAATTTTGCAAAATACTTAAAGAAAATTAAAAATCCTTTAATTTGAGTACAAACATGATAGGTCTAAGTTAAATACTTTAGAAAATATTCCAATTTTTAATTTTAAAAGAATTGATGATCCGCCATCTTGAAAATTTTTAATGTCAAGTAATTTCTTTGTTTTTAATCGTAGATATGTCGTGTTTGGTATCAAATTAAAAGATTTTCAACGATCTTTAAGAATTTTTAAAAATTTCGAAAAATTTTGAAAGTCGGCCATCTTGAAAATTAAAAAATTAACCTAACTTTTTTGTTTTTTAATTAGATGTAGTTATGTTTGGCATCAAATTAAAGGATTTTTAAGAATTTTTAAAAACTTTAGTTGTTAGAAAGAATTGATGGTCTGCCATCTTGAAAATTGAAAAATTAACCTAACTTTTTTGTTTTTTATCCAAATATAGTCGTGTTTGATGTCAAATTAAAGGATTTTAAACGATCTTTAAGAATTTTTAAAAATTTTATTTCTAGGAAAAAATTGAAAGTCGCTATTTGCAAAATACCTCATAATTTTTTCATTTTTAATGAAAACGGTAGTCGCCATCTTCAAAATTTTTGGACATTTTTACAAATTCTTAAAGAAAATGAAAAATCTTTTAATTTGAGTACAAATACGATGGGTCTAGGTTAAATAGTTTAGAAAATGTAACAATTAAAAAAAAAAACGGTAGTCACCATCTTGGAAATTTTTGAAAGTTTTTAAAAATTCTTAAAGAAAATAAAAAATCCTTTCATTTAAGTACAAACACGATGGATTTATTTTAATTAGTTTAGAAAATATAACGATTTTTAAAAAACGACACCCGCCACTTTGAAATTTTTTGGACATTTTTCAAAATTCTTAAAAAAAATAAAAAATCCTTTAATTTGAGTACAAACACGATGGGTGCAAATTAAATAGTTTAAAGGATATTACAATTTTTAATTTTAAAAACAATTGATGATCCGCCATCTTGAAAATTTTTAATTTCAAATAATTTTTTTATTTTTAATCGTAGATATGTCGTGTTTGATATCAAATTAAAAGATTTTCAACGATCTTTAAGAATTTTTAAAAATTTCGAAAAATTTTGAAAGTCGGTCATCTTGAAAATTAAAAAATTAACCTAACCTTTTTATTTTTTATCCAAATATAGTCATGTTTGTACTCAAATTAAAGGATTTTTAATACTTTTTAAGAATTTTAAAAAATTTTAATCTTTAGAAAGAATTGATGATCCGTCATCTTGAAAATTGAAAAATTAACCTAGCTTTTTTGTTTTTTATCCAAATATAGTCATATTTGGTGTCAAATTAAAGGATTTTAAACAATCTTTAAGAATTTTTAAAAATTTTAATTGTAAGAAAAATTTGAAAATCACTATTTGTAAAATACGTCATAATTTTGTCATTTTAAATGGTAACGATGATCGTCATCATGAAAAGTTTTGGAAATTTTTACAAATTCTTAAAGAAAATGAAAAATCTTTTAATTTGAGTACAAACACGATGGGTTTATCATAATTAGTTTAGAAAATATAACGATTTTTAAAAAATGCCAACCGCCATCTTGAATTTTTTGAAAATTTTTCAAAATTCTTAACCGCTTAATGCACACCTCCGTGACATATACGGGCAACGTTTACCGGCAGAATTGTACAGCTCCGTGAACGTCACGGTCACTTTATTTGCAAAAAAAATAAATGATTTTTTTTTGTACCTAAATTGATTAAAAAAATGTGCATTAAGGGGTTAAAGAAAATAAAAAAATCCTTTAATTTGAGTACAAACACAATAGGTTTAGGTTAAATAGTTTAGAAAATATAACGATTTTTAAAAAATGATAACCGCCATCTTGGAAATTTTTGATAATTTTTCAAAATTCTTTAAAAAAGTAAAAAATCCTTTAATTTGAATACAAACACGATAGGTTTAAGTTAAATAGTTTAGAAAATATAACGATTTTTAAAAAACGGTAACCGCCATCTTGGAAATTTTTGAAAATTTTTCAAAATTCTTAAAGATTATTAAAAACCCTTTAATTTGAGTACAAACACGATGGGTCTAGGTTAAATAATTTAGAAGATATTTCAATTTTTAGTTTTAAAAACAATTGATGATCCGCCATCTTCAAAATTTTTAATTTTAAGTAACTTTTTTAATTTTTATCCGAATATAGTCATGTTTAGTATCAAATTAAAAGATTTTCAATGATCTTTAAGAATTTTTAAAAATTTAGAAAAATTTTGAAAGTCGGCCATCTTGAAATTTTTTAAACTAACCTAACTTTTTTGTTTTTTATGTAAATATAGTCGTGTTTGGTATCAAATTAAAGGATTTTTCATACTTTTTAAAAATTTAAAAAAATTTTTGTTGTTAGTAAAAATTGATGATCCGCCATGTTGAAAATTTTTTAAATTAACCTAACTTTTTTATTTTTAATTTTAGATATGTCATGTTTGTACTCAAATTAAAGGATTTTTAATAAACTTTAAGAATATTTAAGAATTTTTTTTTATTTTTTATTTTGTTGTTTTAAATGCTAAAAAAATGTATTTAATGTTATTTTATTGATGCTAGAGGCCTTCTAAATCATTTTATCGACCAAGAACGGTTGCTTTAAACCGTCTTCGTCGTCGTTCGAAACCGCAACCCGTCCGTTGCGTACACAAAACGACCGAGATACGCGGTAGCATAGATAAAAACCGCAAAACGCCGCTCGTTCGCTCGTTCCCTCGTTCGAGAGAATAAAAAAAAGACCGTACTAATTCCGAGCTACAACTCGTCGCCGGGTAAAAAAAAGAATCGCTCCGGAATCGCTATAATTTCGTCGCGGCGATTAGATCTCGCGGTCGAGATTCCTGCACGCAGACGCCAGGAAAAGAAAGCTCGCGGACGCCGAGATAGAGGCGTCGACTGCGACGTCGTTGTCGTTGCGGTCTTCGTCGTCGTTGTTAACTTACCGGCAATTAATCCAAACCGCGTCGTTTAGTTTATTTTGTTTTATTTTGAAGGAAAAATAAATAAGGAAATAAAATTGTTTCCGTAAGAAATCAATTAATACCTTTCTCTGTAGTTAGGTTGATATTTTATCTTTATTTTTATTAAAAATGATTTTTTTTTGATTTTTAGTTTTTCGCAAAAAAGAAATTTTCTAATAAAAATTTTTATATTAATTGTTACAGTCTTAGACGGACGTTTTCGTCTGAAAAGCGACGCTACTTAATCAATTACACATCTCGGTGCCATCAATCAATCCCGAGGGCGTCTTTCAGTCCGAAGAAGAACGGTTGTGGAGAAGAACTCGGAGGATGGAAAGAGAGGAGACGTTGTCTCGGCGTTATCCTTCGTGGCTTGACTGAAGGGGGCGCATTATACGTCCGCGGAACGGCCGGTTTGATCATGATGAAGCGTCCCGCGGTAAATGATGGTCGGTAGCCCCGCGACGGCACCCAGATCCACGTGAATCATTCTCGAGGCGGCCCCCCCTCGCCGCCGGCTCCTCGACCCCGTTCCACCTATCTCGATATTCGATCAATCTTGTCAGGTCGTATGCACGTCTTGGGGCATCTTCGGCGCGCCATCTACGGACTCCCCGCGACGGTAAGATGACCGAACCTAAACCTTATTTCTTTGTTCTTTATTTACGCTTTATTCCAACGTTCAATTTTAAATTGTTTGCTTTTAAAAAAAATTTTTTAATAATTGAAAGCGTTAGAATTGACATTCTAGGAAAAATCATCTCTGGTTTTATTAAAAAAAGTTGATCCACGTGCTGGTTTTAAACACTAAACCAACAAAGCATTTTTTTTTTGATTCCACTAAGCAAACAAATTGTCGCCGGTAAAAAGTCGTCACTCAATCGAGTCTCGTTCACGCAACGATTCGTCGTTCGGAAATTCGTCGTAAGTCCGACCGCAGAAAAAGAACGATGAAATGGTCGGTTCTTGGAAAAACCGCGGGGTTTTCTACGAAAATCCATCGTCGGGCTCAAAAGAACCGACACGACCCGCCACTGGTACAAATTGGACTATACATCAAACATCATACCGTGAAAAATAAAGAATTAAAAAAGTATTAAAAAAGAATTAAATAAGAATTAAAAAAAAAGTTAAAAAAGAATTTGAAAAAAATTTAAAAAAAAGAATTAAAAAAAATAAAAAAAATTAAATAAGAATTAAAAAAAAAATTAAAAAAGAATTTGAAAAAAATTAAAAAAGAATTTGAAAAAAATTTAAAAAAAAGAATTAAAAAAAATAAAAAAAATTAAAAAAGAATTAAAAAAAAAAATTAAAAAAGAATTTGAAAAAAATTTAAAAAAAAGAATTAAAAAAAATAAAAAAAATTAAATAAGAATTAAAAAAAAATTAAAAAAGAATTTGAAAAAAATTTAAAAAAAAGAATTAAAAAAAATAAAAAAAATTAAATAAGAATTAAAAAAAAATTAAAAAAGAATTTGAAAAAAATTTAAAAAAATTAAAAAAGAATTTGAAAAAAATTTAAAAAAAAAGAATTAAAAAAAATAAAAAAAAATTAAAAAAGAATTTAAAAAAAAAATAATTTAAGCTAAAAATTTAAAAAAAAATCGAATTTAAACTAAAAATTAAAAAAAAATTTTTTTGAAAATAATTTTAGAAAAAAATTTTTTTTTTAAACACTTAGGAAATTAAATTCCCTTTAAAATGAGTACAAACATGACATATCTAACTTTATTAGAACGAAAGTTATAGAAAATTAAAAAAAATTATAACCGCCATCTTGAAAAATTTTTAGAAATTATTAAAAATTCTTAAAGAGAATAAAAAATCCTTTAATTTGAGTACAAACACGATATATCTAACTTAAATAGTTTAGGAGATATTCCAATTTAAAATTTTGAAAACAATTGATGATCCGCCATCTTGAGAATTTTTAAATTAACCTAACTTTTTTGTTTTTTATCCGAATATAGTCATGTTTGGTATCAAATTAAAAGATTTTTAATAAATTTTAAGAAAATTTAAAAATTTTTAAAGTTGGACATTTTGAAAAATTTGAAACTAACCTAACTTTTTTATTTTTAATGGAAATATAGTCGTGTTTGGTATCAAATTTCAAGATTTTTTAAGATTTTTAATTTTTTTTTAATATTTTCTAATATTTTTTAATAATTTTAAATATATAATAATTTTTGAATTCTTAAGGTTGGATATTCAAAAGTAAAATTTTTAAAAATAATTTTAAAGTAAATTTTTCATTAAAAATTGATACAAAATTAAATTTCCTTTAAAATGAGTACAAACATGACATATCTAACTTTATTAGAACGAAAGTTATAGAAAATTTAAAAAAACTATAACCGCCATCTTTAAAAATTTTTTAAAATTCTTAAAGACAACAAAAAATCCTTTAATTTGAGTACAAACACGATATATCTAACTTTAATAGTTTAGGAGACATTCAAATTTAAAATTTTAAAAACAATTGATGATTCGCCATCTTGAAAATTTTTAAGTTAATGTAACTTTTTTGTTTTTTATCCGAATATAATCGTGTTTGGTATCAATTTAAAGGATTTTTAATCATCTTTCAAAATTTATCAAAATTCTTGAAATTATGAAAAATTTTGAAAGTCGGCCATCTTGAACATTTTTAAATTAAGTTACCATCGTTATTTTTTTTGTAAATATGTCATGTTGGTACTTAAATGAAAAGATTTTTAATAATCTTTAAGAATTTCAAAAAATTTTAAGGTTGGTAATCTTGAAAATTTTTAAACTAACCTAACATTCTTATTATTATTCATAGATATGTCATGTTGGTACTCAAATGAAAGGATTTTTAATAATCTTTAAGAATTTCAAAAAATTTTGAAGATTGGTAATCTTGAAAATTTTTTAAATAACCTAACGTTCTCATTATTGCTCATAGATATGTCATGTGGGTACTCAAATTAAAGGATTTTTAAAAATCTTTAAGAATTTTTGAAAATTCTTAAAATCGGCCATCTTGAAATTTTTTAAATTAATTTAACGTTTTTGTTTTTTATCGTAAATATGTCATGTTGGTACTCAAATGAAAGGATTTTTAATAATCTTTAAGAATTTCAAAAAATTTTGAAGGTTGGTAATCTTGAAAATTTTTTAAATAACCTAAGATTTTCATTATTGATCATAGATATGTCATGTTGGTGCTCAAATGAAAAGATTTTTAAAAATCTTTAAGAATTTTTAAATATTTTTTTAAATTTTGAAAATCCGCCATTTTGAAAATTTTAAAACTAACCTAATTTTTTTATTTTTTAATCAAATATAGTCGTGTTTGTACTTAAATTAAAGAATTTTTGAAGATCTTTAAGAAAATTTTAAAATTTTTAAAGTTGGCCATCTTAAAAATTTGAAAATTAACCTAACTTTTTTATTTTTAACCGTAAATATGTTGTGTTTGGTATCAAATTAAAAAATTTTTTTAATATTTTTTTAATAATTTTAAATATTTAATATTGTTTTAATTTTTAACTTTCAATATTCAAAAGTAAAATCTTTAAAAATGGTTTTAAAATAAAATTTTGATTAAAAATCAATAGGAAATTAAATTTCATTTAATTTGAGTACAAACATGACATATCTATCTTTAATACTTTTCAAAATATAAGAATTTTTAACCCAAAAAACAATCGATGGTCGCCATCTTTAAAAATTTTTGAAAATTATTAAAAAAACATAAAAAATCCTTTAATTTGATATCAAACATGGCATATCTAACTTTAATACTTTTCGAGTTACAAAGAATTTTAACCTAAAAAACAATTGATGATTCGCCATCTTGAAAATTTTTAAATTAACCTAACTTTTTTGTTTTTTATCCGAATATAGTCATGTTTGGTATCAAATTAAAGGATTTTAAAAGATTTTTAAGAAAATTTTAAAATTTTTAAAATCGGCCATCTTGAAAATTTCGAATTTAACCTAACTTTTTTATTTTTAATCGTAAATATGTCGTGTTTGTATTCAAATTAAAGGATTTTTAATAATCTTTAAGAATTTCTCATTATTTTTCAATTTTTTAAATTAACTCATCTTACTACATAGATTAGGTAGAGTTATTAGGTTTGGTTTTTACCAGTTGGGATATTATGTGAGCTTGGACGTTCTTTATTTGGGGTTGAGATGACTAATTGTAAGAACTAGTTGTTGAGTAACGCTCGGGTTTATTTTTATGATAAAATTTACCTAAAAATGAATCAGTTCTACTTCATAGCTTGCAAGAAGCGGTCGAATATGATCGAATATAATCTAATATAACTCCTAGTTAAGGTACAAATTTTATTTCACGTTCAAAACCCTACAGCCAACATAGATTTTAATAAATGTACACCTTCTAATTAAAATTAAACTTCTCTATCGATGTTCGTTCTCGAGTTTCTTCCTATATTTCCTATTAAAATCGGTAAAAATCGCCAATTAATCCGGTTAATACCGGTTGCGGAACGCAGGAAGGCCGGAAAGATAAGCGCAGATTAGAAATACCGGGAGTAATATTTCAGAAAATCCGCGATAATTGCGCCGATCGCGTTCGCGCCGCCACTGAACGTCATTAAAGTCGCTCCCGTGACTCGGGAGTTGGCCCTTTTACGATTCCGTCGCGGCCCCATCGAGTTATTTATCTCCGCGCTGCGGCGCCCGACGTTAATCGATTTTAAATAATTTAAAATGCAATCTCGTTTATAATAATACGGTTATGATAAAGGCAAAACGAGACAAGCGCCGCCGCCACTGGATTAAACTACTAAATAGATATTTTCTAGTTATACAAGAAACAAAAAAGAAATCTAAAAAAGAAATCCAAAAAAGAAAACCAAAAAGAAACCCAAAAAGAAAAAAAAATTTTTAATACAAAATTTTTTGTTCGAATTTAATTCTAACCTTAAATAAATTTGAATTTAGACAAAAAATTCTTTTAAAAATGAATAGGAAATTAAATTTCCTTTAATTTGAGTACAAACATGACATATCTATCTTTAATACTTTCCAAGATATAACAATTTTTCACTTAATAAACAATCGATGAATGCCATCTTGAAAAATTTTTGGAAATTATTAAAGAGCATCAAAAATCCTTTAATTTGATACCAAACATGATATATCTAACTTTAATACTTTTTGAGTTACAAAAAATTTAACCTAAAAAACAATTGATGATCCGCCATCTTGAAAATTTTTAAACTAACCCAACTCCTCTATTTTTTATCCGAACATAGTCGTGTTTGGTATCAAATTAATAGATTTTAAACGATCTTTAAGAAAATTTAAAAAATTTGAAAATCCGCCATCTTGAAATTTTTCAACTTAACCTAACTTTTTTGTTTCTTAATCAAATATAGTCATGTTTGGTATCAAATTAAAAGATTTTAAATGAATTTTAAGAAAATTTAAAAATTTTGAAAATCCGCCATCTTGAAAATTTTAAACTTAACCTAACTTTTTTGTTTTTTATCCAAATATAGTCATGTTTGGTATCAAATTAAAAGATTTTTAAAGATCTTTAAGAAAATTAAAAAAATTTGAAAATCCGCCATCTTGAAAATTTTCAACTTAACCTAACTTTTTTGTTTTTTATCCAAATATAGTCATGTTTGGTATCAAATTAAAAGATTTTAAACAAATTTAAGAAAATTAACAAACATTAAAAATCCGCCATCTTGAAAATTTTGGAGTTAACCTAACTTTTTTATTTTTTAACCAAATATAGTCATGTTTGTACTCAAATTAAAGGATTTTTAATAAATTTTTTATTTTTTAAAAAAATTTTTTAATTTTCTAAAAAATTTTGTTTTAGTTTTACATTTTATAGATTTAAATTCATTTTATTCGTTTTTTAGAGACTAAAAATAGAACCACCCTGTATATATGATATTTATAAGATAATCTGTGTCATTTTAAGTAAATAGAAAACCGATTGGAAGACGTGGTACATACGAAATGGGAGACTCCCGACGGTGAAGGTTGCCGGGAGGCGCATTAAAACGTCCGGTTGCGTTTTAACTGACCTACACCGACGTTCGGACGCGCTCCTCAAGGGGGCGCGTCTCGGCGCGGCGATTGATGGCCGACATTGGAATTATTAGACGTAAACGCGAATAGAATTCCGCGCGATCGCGCTCTCGCGGCTCGAATGAAGACGTTTCCACACGTTTTTACGATCGTTTAAAGAACCTCGTAGTATCGTGTGCACGGAACGAATCGGTTACCGCCTCGGAACGGTCTCTAAAATCAATTTAAGCGCTTTATAGATATGTACCATTAAAAATTTTTCATTTTAAACCTATTAATTTTAAAATATACGCATTAAAACTTATTTTAGAATCGAAATTTGTTTAAAAATGATTAGGAAATTAAATTTCCTTTAATTTGAGTACCAACATGACATATCTAACTTAAATAGTTTTGGAGATATAACGATTTTTTAAAAAATGACAGCCGCCATCTTGGAAATTTTAGGAAATTTTTAAAAATTATTAAAGTTTATAAAAAATCCTTTAATTTGATACCCAACATGACATATCTAACTTTAATACTTTTTAAGTTATCAACAAATTTAATTTAAAAACAATTGAAAAGTCGGCCATCTTGAAAATTTTTAATTTAACCTAACTTTTTTATTTTTTATCGGAATATAGTCGTGTTTGGTATCAAATTAAAGGATTTTTAATAAACTTTGGGATTTTTTAAATATTTTTAAAAATTTTGAAGGTCGGCCATCTTGAAAATTTTTAAATTAACCTAACTTTTTTATTTTTGATCGTAGATATATCATGTTGGTACTCAAATTAAAGGATTTTAAACGATCTTTAAGAATTTTTAAAAATTTTGAAAAAATTTGAAAATCCGCCATATTGAATTTTTAAAAATTAACCTAACTTTTTTGTTTTTTAACTAAATTTAGTCGTGTTTGTACTCAAATGAAAGGAAATTTAATTCTTTTTAAGATTTTTTAAATATTTTATTGATTTTTTAATTTTTTACCTTTAAATTTTCAAAAAAATGAGATTTTTATGATTATTTAGTATCGTGGCGTGTTTTACACGACACTTTTTTCCCGTCAAATAGCGACGTAACGACGCGTAGTCGCAATCGGCGGTAATTTGTTTTTAATACGATAATGGCACGACCGGGGTATAAAAATCGGCCACCTGTGCGGCGTTCGTAAGCTTTTTGTCCGCCTCCAGAGGCGATTCCCCGCTCGTTCGAACGTCGTTTGAGTCGTTCCCGGTATTATTTAGTCGTTTTCGTCGACGGTGCCGGCGACAAACGGGAATTAACTTTACCGGGGTTAAATACTTATCCGTTCCGTTAACTTAAACGCATTGATTTTATGCATAATTCGTTAGTCTAGGTCCCGGGGGCTTCGGCCGGTCGCTTTATCGAATATTCAGGTGGCCCTCGGGCGGAATTATTGGAGCTCCCATCGATTGCCGGGACTAAATTATGCATTTTAGAGACGGGCGGGTGGCGGCGACGACGTCCGGCGTCTAGATGTCCGTTTTGAACGTAATTTCCACCAAATGATTCATATTTTTTGGTGTATTTAATTTTTAAAATGAAAATTTTTAAAAAATTACTTTAAAAATGATTAGTAAATTAAATTCCCTTTAATTTGAGTACAAACATGACATATCTAACTTAAATACTTTAGAAGATATAACGATTTTTTAAAAAAGGATAACCGCCATTTTGAAAATTTTAAAATTTTTTTGAAAATTCTTAAAGAAAATGAAAAATCTTTTAATTTGAGTACAAACACGATGGGTCTAGGTTAAATAGTTTAGGAGATATAACGATTTTTTTTAATGATAAGCGCCATCTTGGAAATTTTTAAAAAATTTTGTAAATTCTTAAAGAAATTAAAAAATCCTTTAATTTGAGTACAAACACGATTGATCTAGGTTAAATAGTTTAGAAGAGATAACAATTTAAAATTTTAAAAACAATTGAAAGTCGGCCATCTTGAAAATTTTTAAACTAACCTAACTTTTTTGTTTTTTATCCGGATATAGTCGTGTTTGGTATTAAATTAAAGGTTTTTTAATAATCTTTTAGAATATCAAAAAATTTAAAAAATCGGCCATCTTGAAAATTTTGAATTTAACCTAACTTTTTTATTTTTAATCGTAGATATGTCATGTTGGTACTTAAATGAAAGGATTTTTAATACTTTTTAAAAATTTTTAAAAATTTTTAGTAAATTTTTAATTTTTTTTAAATAAAATCTTTAAAAATAAATTTTAAATAAAATGTTAATAAAAATTTCTTTAAAAATCGATAGAAAATTAAAAATCCTTTAATTTGAGTACAAACATGACCTATCTAAGTTTAATACTTTTAAAACTATACAAATTTTTAATAATAAATAGTCGCCATCTTGGAAATTTTTGAAAATTTTTTGAAAATTTTGAAAGAAAATTAAAAATCCTTTAATTTAAGTACAAACACGATGGGTCTAGATTAAACAGTTTAAGAGATATAACGATTTTTTAAAAAATGATAAGCGCCATCTTGGAAATTTTTAAAAATTTTTGTAAATTCTTAAAGAAATTAAAAAATCCTTTAATTTGAGTACAAACATGATGGATCTAGGTTAAATAGTTTAGGAGATATTCCAATTTAAAATTTTTAAAACAATTGAATGTCGGCCATCTTGGAAATTTTTAAAGTAACCTAACTTTTTTGTTTTTTATCCGGATATAGTCGTGTTTGGTGTTAAATTAAAGGATTTTTAATAATCTTTTAGATTGTCAAAAAAATTTTAAAATCCGCCATCTTGAAAATTTTGAATTTAACCTAACTTTTTTATTTTTTATCGTAAATATGTCATGTTGGTACTTAAATGAAAGGATTTTTAGTGACTTTTAAGAATATTTAATTTCTTTAAAATAATTTTTAGTAATTTTTTAATTTTTCAAAAATAAAATGTTTAAAAATAAATTTTAAATAAAATTTTTGTTAGAGGTCAATAGGAAATTAAATTTGCTTTAATTTGAGTATAAACAAGACATATCTAGGTTTAATACTTTCAAAGATATACAAATTTTTAATAATAAATGGTCGCCATTTTGGAAATTTTTGAAATTTTTTTGAAAATTCTCAAAAAAATTTTAAAATCCTTTAATTTGAATACAAACACGATGGGTCTAGGTTAAATAGTTTTTGAGATATTCCAATTTAAAATTTTAAAAACAATTGATGATCCGCCATGTTGAAAATTTTTAGGTTAATGTAACTTTTTTGTTTTTTATCCGAATATAGTTATGTTTAGTATCAAATTAAAGGATTTTAAATTATTTTTAAGAATATTTAAGAATTTTGATGATTTTTGAAAGTCGGCCATCTTGAATTTTTTTAAGTTAACCTAACTTTTTTGTTTTTTATCCAAATATAGTCATGTTTGGTATCAAATTAAAGGATATTTTATAAACTTTAAGAATTTTTAAAAATTTTGAAGAACTGGAAAATCGGCCATCTTGAAAATTTTAAAACTAACCTAACTTTTTTATTTTTAATCGTAGATATGTCATGTTGGTACTCAAATTAAAGGATTTTTTATGAACTTTATGAATTTTTAAAAATTTTTGGTAATTTTTGATTTTTTATTTTTTAAATTGGATTTTTTTTGTTAATTAAAAATGTTGCGATGTAAAAAAGGATTTATTTAGGTTTGAAATTAAAAAAAATATTTAAGGTTAGTTAAAAATATTTAAAGTTAATTAAAAATATTAAAGTTAATAGTAAAAAAGGCTAGTATAAAAGCAAATATGCGGTATAAGATCGTTTCTTATAGCTCAATTTGTCCTCTCGCGTAATTCCAACGTGATGCGGCAGGTTAATTCTCGCATGGACACGGATAGGGCAATTTGCACATGTCCGTTCCGGTGCTAGAGCAAAAAAGAGCCGGTTAATACCCGGATTGCATGATAACAGGCTGTAAATACGGGCATTTCACCCGTAGGGATTCATTTGCAGGGGGTTCGACCCCGATTTCTTTCTCGTCCACCTTCCATTCCTTTTTTATTTTTTACTAATTCGTTATTTTTTAATAAAAGAAAATAATTTTTATTTTTTTATTTATTACAGATCTTTAAATCCAAAAAAAATCGAAATGAGACAATAACAACGTTAATTAATTACGTGTAACCGTGTAACGATAAAATTAATTGTGGTAATACCAGTGGCGTAACGTAACGGGGAGTCGAGAAAAAAAGGAAAACGATTCGGAACGAGAAAAAGACTGGGACTGGGACGGATTGAGAGTGGAAGAAAACAAAAGGAAAACCGGGTCGACGTTCGATCCGTGTGTGCGTAAACGCGGACTCAAAACAAAATCGTCCATTTGCTTTTGTTATTACTGAGGCAGGTCGGTGAAGAAGAAGAAGAATAAGAAGACGATTACCCGCAAAATGACCCGAACGAACGGACTGACTTTAATATATACGAAAAACGACGAAAGGGAAGTGGAAAAACGAGAAACGGTAAGTGTAACACCAAAAAGTTTCTTATAAATGAACTTGAATGAATTTTTTTTATGTAGTTGATTTTTTCTTACGTACTTGATTTTTTTTTTCTTTCGGAATGGATTTTTTTTGTTTTGTATGTTGATGTGACGACCTTGTAGAGGTGAGCGTCACGTGACCGCTACGTGCCGCTTCGGAACCGCATTATTTTGCGCGAGCGGCATTGACATTTCGACGGCGCGACATCCAAACTGGTCCCGAGACCGGCCAAGCGAAAATCGACTCCTTTTCCGATTCGTTTGTGTCTACTCTTACCATACATATATATATACACCGGGTATATACCGGGTGAAACAAAAATTTTTTACTTTAAAGTTAAAATAATTAAAAAAACTTCTTCAAAATTAATTTTATAAAGAAAATTTTTTAAAAAATGATTAGAAAAATTAATTTCCTTTAATTTGAGTACAAACACGATGGGTCTAGGTTAAATAGCTTGAGAGATATAACGATTTTTAATTTTAAAAACAATTGAGAAACGCCATCTTTAAAAATTTTTGGAAATTCTTAAAGAACATAAAAAATCCTTTAATTTGATACCAAACACGACATATCTAACTTTAACAGTTTTAAAGTTAGAAATGATTTTAACCAAAATACAATTGATGATCCGCCATCTTGAAAATTTTTAAATTAACCTAACTTTTTCGTTTTTTAACCGAATATAGTCATGTTTGGTATCAACTTAAAGGATTTTTAGTTTTTTTTAAGAATTTTTAAAAATGTTGAAAATCGGCCATCTTGAAAATTTTTAACTTAACCTAATTTTTTTGTTTTTTCTCCGAATATAGTTGTGTTTGGACTTAAATTAAAGGATTTTTAATCTTTTTTACAAATATTAAACTTTTTTTTTTATTGAAGTTATTTCATCATCGATTTTGACTCTAAAAAGTAAATGACAATCGCCATTTTTTAAAATTTTTGGAAATTATTAATAAAATCCTTTAATTTGATACCAAACACGACATATCTAACTTTAATAGTTTTAAAGTTACAAACAATTTTAACCAAAAAAAAAAAAAAACAATTGGTGATCCGCCATCTTGAAAATTTTTAAACTAACATAACTCCCTTGTTTGTTATCTGAATATAGTGGTGTTTGGTATCAGTTTAAAGGATTTTTAGTTTTCTTTAAGAATTTCAAAAAATTTTGAAAGTCGGCCATCTTGAATTTTTTTTATTTTTTTTAAGTTACCTTTTCTGTTTTTTATCGTAAATATGTCATGTTGGTACTTAAATGAAAGGATTTTTAATAATCTTTAAGAATTTTTAAAAATTTTTAAGGTTGGTAATCTTGAAAATCTTTAAATTAACTAAACTTTTTTATTTTTTGTCATAAATATGTCATGTTGGTACTTAAATGAAAGGATTTTTAATAATCTTGAAGAATTTCAACAAATTTTGAATGTTGGTAATCTTGAAATTTTTTTTAGTAATCTAACTTTGTCATTATTGATCATAGATATGTCATGTTGGTACTCAAATGAAAGGATTTTAAATGATCTTGAAGAATTTTTAAAAATTTTGAAAATCGGCCATCTTGAATTTTTTTAAATTAACCTAACTTTTTTGTTTTTTCTTCGAATATAGTTGTGTTTATACTCAAATTAAAGGATTTTTAATCTTTTTTACAAATATTAAACTTTTTTGTTATTGAAGTTATTTTATCATCGATTTTGACTCTAAAAAAGAAATGACAATCGCCATTTTTAAAAATTTTAGGAAATTATTAAAGAATATAAAAAATCTTTTTATTTGAGTATAAACACGATATATCTAACTTAAATAGTTTAGAAGATACAATGATTTTTAATTTTTAAACAATTGAAAGTCGGCCATCTTGAAAATTTTTAAATTAGCATAATTTTCTTGTTTGTTATCTGAATATAGTCGTGTTTGGTATTAATTTAAAGGATTTTTAGTTTTCTTTAAGAATTTCAAAAAATTTTGGAAGTCGGCCATCTTGAAAATTTTTTGTTTTCGAGTTCCCTTTTCTGTTTTTTATCGTAAATATATCATGTTGGTACTTAAATTAAAGGATTTTTAGTAATTAAGATTTTTTTTTATATTTTGAAGGTTGGTCATCTTGAAAATTTTTAAATTAACCGAACTTTGTTATTTTTTATCGTAAATATGTTATGTTGGTATTCAAATGAAAGGATTTTTAATAATCTTTAAGAATTTTTAAAAATTTTTAAGGTTGGTAATCTTGAAATTTTTTTTAGTAATCTAACTTTGTCATTATTGATCATAGATATGTCATGTTGGTACTCAAATGAAAGGATTTTTAATAATCTTTAAGAATTTTAAAAAATTTTGAATGTTGGTCATACTGAAAATTTTGAAAATAACCTAACTTTTTCATTATTGATCATAGATATGTCATGTTGGTACTTAAATGAAAGGATTTTTAATAATCTTTAAGAATGTTTAAAAATTTTGAAGGTTGGTAATCTTGAAATTTTTTAAATTAATTTAACGTCTTTGTTTTTTATCGTAAATATGTCATGTTGGTAATCAAATTAAAGGATTTTTAATAATCTTTAAGAATTTCAAAAAATTTTTAAGGTTGGTAATCTTGAAATTTCTTAAATAACCTAACTTTCTGATTATTGCTCATAGATATGTCATGTTGGTACTCAAATTAAAGGATTTTTTTATGATCTTTAAGAATTTCAAAAAATTTTGAAAATCAGCCATCTTGAAAATTTTTAAATTAAGCTAACTTTGTTATTTTTTATCGTAAATACGCCGTGTTGGTACTTAAATGAAAGGATTTTTAATAATCTTTAAAAATTTCAAAAAATTTTGAAGGTTGGTAATTTTGAAATTTTTTAAATTAATTTAACGCCTTTGTTTTTTATCGTAAATATGCCGTGTTGGTAGTCAAATGAAAGGATTTTTAATAATCTTTAAGAATTAAAAAAAAATTAAGGTTGGTAATCTTGAAAATTTTTAAATTAATCTAACTTTTTTGTTTTTTATCCGAATATAGGCGTGTTTGTACTCAAATGAAAGGATTTTTAGTAAACTTTAAGGATTTTTAAATATTTTTTAAAATTTTGAAAATCAGCCGTTTTGAAAATTTTTAAATTAACCTAACGTCTTTATTTTTTATCGTAAATATGTCATGTTGGTACTCAAATGAAAGGGTATCTCGAGTATAATTTTATATTTTGTCGATCCGTCTATTTGCTAAGATTTAGATCCCAGCAAGGATCTAAGTAGTCACAATCACGTCTTAAGGTTGAAGTCTGAAGTCTGCCGGTTTAGCATAGTTGGCCGTGTGAGTATGAGTCGGTCGCAGACGTCCTCGATCGGAGTCATGGCCATCGTCGGAGTCGTTTTCTACGTCCGAGACAAAACAAACTCATTTCACAATTTGGCGGCCGAACGGCTCGTCGCTTGCGGTAGGTCGTTTTGTGACGCAACCAACGACTTAAAAAAAATCAGGATCGACACTTACATTTAATCGTTTTTCCTTCCCATTTTTATAAAATATTGAAAGTAAAGTGATTGAATCTTATAAGATTTTAATTTTTTTTATTTGTAATAGAAGTTATTAATGTAGATAGGAATTTCTAGGTTAGGGTTAACGGTCCCCGAGTTATACGGTCGTTTTTCCCGGACTAATAGTAGGCTTGACCTGCATAATTTTCCTGAATTGACAAGCGAGCGATGCATATTTATGAGAATCCGCGGCAAATTGTGCGTAATTAAAACGATCGAGACGCGGAGACAGAATTAAAAAAAGGTCGAAAAATAAACGAGACGAGTGTGTGTTCGATCCGAGCCGAGCTCTCGTATGCAAATCGAAGGCAGGAAATTAAAGTATATCATTACGGGTAATTTATTTGTTTATTATGTTAATGGTCGGGAATTAAATCGCGCTCGGACAAAGTTTTTAACCCGGGGATTCTCACGTATTTAAAATATTTGATATTTATTTATTTTTTTAAATCACTTTTACTTAAAAAAAAATACATTTTACATTACTAAATTTAAAATACAAAATTTAATATTTTAAATTTACAACATTCATTGAAAACACCTGTTTTATATGAATGAAACGAGATTGAGTTGATAAGAGACATATGTAAAATACAAGATGGTTTGTTGCTGCTCCAATTTTACTTTTTCCTTTTTCACATTCGAGTCATAAATTTAATTATACCGGAAACGGCTCCCGCGTCATCCACGGTCTCGCATTTCACTTGGATACAATTTTAGATCGAGGAGACACTTTGGGAAGAAACGTTGACGTCTTTGCAGCTGGATTACAAACGAATCCAACATCCGGTACAGATAGAATGTCGTAAAGTTAAGTCAAATGTTAATTATTAAGTAAATTTTGTTAGGATTTTAAGTTGTAAGATTTTTGTGTTGTTGCCGAGGCCTATAAGATCTTTTTAAATGTTGGCAAGACGCGTCTGGTGGCCGAACGAAGGTTTGGGATCCAGTCCGGTCGTTACAATCTCGTCCCAAGGTCACATCGGTTGACCATAGCCGCCGACCAGTCAAGGTGTGCTTTACGCTTCTCGACAATTCGAGAAAAAACCCCAACGTCCAAGTGGAAAAGACTTATTTTATATAAAAACATATAAAAATACATAAAAACATAATTAAAACATATAAAAACACATAAAAACTAACATTTCAAACTGAAATAAAAAAAATCATTTAAAATTTTTAAAAATTCTTAAAGATCATAAAAAATCCTTTAATTTGAGTACCAACATGACATATCTACGATCAAAAATAAAAAAGTTAGGTTAATTTAAAAAATTTCAAGATGGCCGATTTTCAAATTTTTTAAATATTTTTAAATTTTCTTAAAGATTGTCAAAAACCCTTTAATTTAAGTCCAAACATGACTATATTCGGATAAAAAACAAAAAAATTAGGTTAAATTAATAATTTTCAAGATGGCGGATTTTTCAATTGTTTATAAATTAAAAAATATTGAATCTCCGATACTATTTAAGTTAGATATATCATGTTTGGTATCAATTTCAATGATTTTTTAATAATCTCTAAGAATTTTTAAAAATTTTGAAAATCAGCCATTTTGAAAATTTAAAATTAATCTAAATTAACCTAACTTTTTCATTTTTTAATAGAATATAGTCATGTTTGTACTTAAATGAAATGATTTTTAATAATCTTTAAGAATTTAACAAAATTTTTCAAAATGGCGATTATCGATTATATTTAAAGTTAAAAATTCATATATATCGGAAAGTATTAAAGGTAGATATATCATGTTTGTACTCAAATTAAAAGAAATTTTATTTTCTATTCATTTTTAATAAAAAAAATCTTTTAGAATTATTTTTAAAGATGTTATTTAAAAAAAATTGAAAGTTAAGAACTTAAAAATTAAATATTTTTAAAGATTATTAAAAATCCCTTAATTTGAGTACAAACACGACTATATTCGGATAAAAAACAAAAAAGTTTGGTAAATTTTAAAATTTTCAAAATGGCCGACTTTTCATTTGTTTATAAATTTAAAATTTTTATATCTCCGTAATTATTTAAACTAGACATGTCATGTTTGGTATCAAATTAAAGGATTTTTAATGATTTTTAAGAATTTTGAAAAATTTTCAAAATCGGCCATTTTGAAAATTTAACAATTAACGCAACTTTTTCATTTTTTAACTAAATATAATCATGTTTGTACTCAAATTAAAGGATTTTTAATAATCTTTAAGAATTTATAAAAAAATTTTAAAGATGGCGATTATCGATTGTATTAAAACTTAAAAATGATGATATTTGGAAATGTATTAAAAGTAGATATATCATGTTTGCATTTAAATTAAAGGAAATTTAATTTTCTATTGATTTTAAATAAAAAAAATCTTTTAAAATTATTTTAAAAAATATTATTTTTAAAAAATTGCAACTTAAGAACTTAAAAATTAAAGATTATTAAAGATTATTAAAAATCCTTTAATTTGAGTACAAACACGACTATATTCGGATAAAAAACAAAAAAGTTTGGTTAATTTTAAAATTTGCAAGATGGCCGACTTTTCAATTGTTTATAAATTTAAAATTGTTATATCTCCGTAATTATTTGAACTAGATATGTCATGTTTGGTATCAAATTAAAGGATTTTTAATAATTTTTAAGAATTTTTAAAAATTAAAAAAAATTTTGAAAATCAGCCATTTTGAAAATTTTAAAATTAACGCAACTTTTTCATTTTTTAACTAAATATAGTCATGTTTGTACTCAAATAAAAGGATTTTTAATAATTTTTAAGAATTTTTAAAAATTTAAAAAATGGCGATTATCGATTGTTTTTTTAGGTTAAATATTCATATATTTCGGAAAGTATTAAAAGTAGATATATCATGTTTGTACTCTAATTAAAGACAATTTTATTTTCTATTAATTTTTATTAAAAGAAATCTTTTAAAATTATTTTTAAAGATATTATTTTTAAAGAATTGAAAGTTAAGTGCTTAAAAATTAAATATTTTTAAAATTTTTTAAAGATTATTAAAAATCCTTTAATTTGAGTACAAACACGACTATATTCGGATAAAAAACAAAAAAGTTAGGTTAATTTTTAAATTTTCAAAATGGCCGATTTTCAAATTTTTTCAAAATTCTTAAAAATCATTAAAAATCGTTTAATTTGATACCAAACATGATATATCTATTTTAAATAGTTACGGAGATATAGCAATTTTAAATTTATAAACAATTGAAAAGTCGGCCATCTTGAAAATTTTTAGGTTAATGTAATTTTTTTGTTTTTTATCTGAATATAGTCGTGTTTGTACTCAAATTAAAGGATTTTTAAAAATCTTTAAGAATTTTGAAAAATTTTGAAAATTTTTAAAAATCCGCCATCTTGAATTTTTTAAACTAACCTAACTTTTTTGTTTTGTATTCAAATATAGTCGTGTTTGTATTCAAATTAAAGGATTTTTTATGAATTTTAATAATTTCTGAAAATTTTTAAAGATGGTGGTCATCGATTGTTTTCAAAGTTAAAAATGATGATATTTGGGAAAGTATTAATGATGGATATATCGTGTTTGTACTTAAATGAAAGGAAATTTAATTTTTTATTGATTTTTAAAGAAATTTTTTGTAAAATGAAAAAAAATTTTTTTGGGTTGGATGAAACTTGGTTAAAATAAAAGGAGGTATTAAATCAATGTATGGGGATCGTGGAAGGTTTGGTACGTAGGTTCGGTACGCGAAGGGGTCTTTCCGATCTTCCCCCCATTTCCCCTCTCGTTCGCATTCATCTGCATCAACACCTGCAGCTACGCGGCGCATTTTTTCGACCGCGACTCGCCCCGGGCGCTGAATACAGGCTCCTCGCTCGCAGGACGACCGAGTGGGGCCCCCGACGACCGCTTACCTGCTGCCTGCTGCCCACCCCTGCAGCGTTGGCACGCAATCGCAGGTAGAGGAATCGCGATCGTTCCTCCATTTACTCCTTTTTTCGATCGAATCGAATTTTAATAAAGGTACACTCAATCCACATCAATCCGTTCACATTAATACCACAATTACTATTTTTTTGTATTTAAATTTCAAAACGCTAATCTAAAAATTTCGAAATTAACGTTCTCCTTTTAACTCTAAAATAATTAAAAAAAGTAATAATTATAATATGCAGTTTCCTGCAATTAAATTTAAATCGGTTAATTTCTTTCTTAAAAGCTTTCGCTTTTTCCCTTCCCTTTTAAAATAAAAATAAAAAAAAAATCCAATCGACTTACAACACTTAAGTTAGTTTTACACAATTCAAATAAAGAGTGCGAAATAAAATTATCCTCGGTTCGTTAGAGATTGCAAGAACGAAGTACAACAAGTAAATTCCGATAGTTTCGCTAATAAAACTACCGGGAAGGGAATTGGGCGCAAATATGAGGAACTGATTGGGAAAATAAACTTGAAAAAAGTCGATTTGCTAATTAACACAATTAGTGACGTCATCTTTTCTCGGTTGGCGCGCGATTAATCTTTTTTATTTTTCCTTCTTCGTTGATTTCGTTCGTTTGGTGGATTATTTCATGGCGAAACAATAATTTACGTTCCGCGACCGATGTACGTATCAATTAGAGTTGATTTCTTCCATTTTTCGCGCGACCAGCTCTCCTCTAACGGATGCGATAATTCCAACCAGGACTTTTATTGCGGCGCGAAGAAATTGATGTTCGCTAGTAATTGGTTGTATCTATCTTTTTTTTTTAAGTTTTCCACTTTTTCTTCGTTTGAGAATTTGTTTTCCCACATCGTTAACCATTTATATATTCCATACCAAGAAAAAATAATCACATATTTACATTTTATATCTTACCACCATTAAAATTTTTCAAAAATTTTTAGATATTCTTAAAGATTATTAAAAATCATTTAATTTGAGTACCAACATGACTATATTTGGTTAAAAAACAAAAAAGTTAGGTTAATTTCTTCATTTTCAAGATGGCCGATTTTAAAAATTTTAAAAATTTTTAAAAATTCTTAAAATTCATAAAAAATCCTTTAATTCAAGTACAAACACGACAATATTCGGTTAAAAAACAAAAAAGTTAGGTTAATTTTTTAATTTTCAAGATGGCCGATTTTAAAAATTTTAAAAATTTTTAAAATTCATAAAAAATCCTTTAATTTAAGTACAAACACGACTATATTTGGTTAAAAAATAAAAAAGTTAGGTTAATTTAAAAAAATTCAAGATGGCGGATCATCAATTGTTTTTTTTACAAAATTATTTGTAACTTTAAAAGTATTTAAGTTAGATATATCATATTTAGTATCAAATTAAAGGATTTTTTAAAATCTTTAAGAATTTTTAAAAATCTTGAAAATCCGCCATCTTGAATTTTTTTAAACTAACCTTTTTTTTTATTTTTTAATCAAATATAGTCGTGTTTGTACTCAAATTAAAAAATTTCTTTAAATCTTTAAGAATTTTTAAAAATTTTGAAAAAATTTGAAAATCAGCCATCTTGAATTTTTTTAAACTAACCTAACTTTTTTATTTTTTTATCAAATATAGTCGTGTTTGTACTCAAATTAAAGAATTTTTTAAAATCTTTAAGAATTTTTAAAAATTTTGAAAAAATTTGAAAATCAGCCATCTTGAATTTTTTTAAACTAACCTAACTTTTATTTTTTATTCAAATATAGTCGTGTTTGTACTCAAGTTAAAGAATTTTTTAAAATCTTCAAGAATTTTTAAAAATTTTTAAAAAATTTGAAAATCCGCCATCTTGAATTTTTTTAAACTAACCTAACTTTTTTATTTTTTAATCAAATATAGTCGTGTTTGTACTCAAATTAAAGGATTTTTTATAAATTTTAATAATATCAAAAAATTTTTAAAGATGGCGATTATCAATTGTTTATTAAATTAAAAATTCTTATATTTTGGAAAGTATTAAAGATAAATATGTCATGTTTGTACTCAAATTAAAGGAAATTTAATTTCCTAATCGAATTTAAGATTTATTTTAAAATATAATTAAAATTTATCGATGTTTATTAAAAAAATTGATTAAAAATCTAAATTTTAAACTTTGAACGTTCGACGACCGCACAGATCATCGATTCGATTAAAACGCGTCGAAGAGACGGAAACGCCTATGTTATTAAAACGTTTTAATAGCGCATGGGTCGCGTTTAAGCTCGAACGAGACGCTTAATTGAGTCGCATCGTCACACACCGGATGTGCGTTTACTCATTACGAGACAAGTTCATATGTGTAGAGTAAATCGTGCGTGCTATCGCGGAAACTATAATACATTCATAAATTATATTCGTAAATTAAAATCAAAAATTAAATTCATAAATTAAATTCAAAAATTAAATTCAAAAATTAAATTCAAAAATTAAATTCAAAAATTAAATTCAAAAATTAAATACAAAAATTAAAAAATCAATTTAGTTAAAATTTTTTTAACAAATCATTAGAAAATGAAATTTGCTTTAAAATGAGTACAAACATGACATATCTAACTTAAATAATATAGGAGATATGAAGATTTTTTAAAAAATTATAACCGCCATTTTGGAAAATTTTAAAAATTTTTGAAAATTCTTAAAGAAAATAAAAAATGCTTTAATTTGAGTACAAACACGATGGGTCTAGGTTAAATAGTTCAGGAGATATAACGATTTTTTAAAAGTGACACCCACCATCTTGAAAATTTTTGGAAATTTTTAGAAATTCTTAAAGAAAATAAAAAATCCTTTAATTTGATACCCAACATGACATATCTAACTTAAATAGTTTCGCAGATATAACGATTTTTTAAAAAATGGCACCCGCCATCTTGGAAATTTTTAAAAATTATTAAAGAAAATAAAAAATCCTTTAATTTGATACCCAACATGATATATCTAACTTAAATAGTTTGGGAGATATAGTACTTTGAAAATTTAAAAGCAATTGATGGTCGGCCATCTTGAAAATTTTTAGGTTAAGGTAACTTTTTCATTTTTTATCCGAATATAGTCGTGTTTAGTATCAAATTAAAGGATTTTAAACGATCTTTAAAATTTTTTAAAAATTTTGAAAATCCGCCATTTTGAATTTATTAAAATTAACCTAACCTTTCTGTTTTTTAACCAAATTTTGTCATGTTTGTACTTAAATTAAAGGATTTTATATAATCTTTAACAAAATTTAAAAATTTTTGAAATCGGCCATCTTGAATTTTTTAAATTAACCTAACTTTTTTGTTTTTTAACCAAACATAGTCATGTTTGTACTTAAATTAAAGGATTTTATATAATCTTTAAGAAATTTTAAAACTTTTTGAAGTCGGCCATCTTGAAGTTTCTAAATTAACCTAACTTTTTTGTTTTTTAACCAAATTATGTCATGTTTGTACTTAAATTAAAGGATTTTATATAATCTTTAAGAAAATTTAAAAATTTTTGAAATCGGCCATCTTGAATTTTTTAAATTAACCTAACTTTTTTGTTTTTTAACCAAATTATGTCATGTTTGTACTTAAATTAAAGGATTTTATATAATCTTTAAGAAAATTTAAAAATTTTTGAAATCGGCCATCTTGAATTTTTTAAATTAACCTAACTTTTTTGTTTTTTAACCAATCATAGTCATGTTTGTACTTAAATTAAAGGATTTTATATCATCTTTAAGAAAATTTAAAAATTTTTGAAGTCGGCCATCTTGAATTTTTTAAATTAACCTAACTTTTTTGTTTTTTAACCAAATTATGTCATGTTTGTACTTATATTAAAGGATTTTTAATGATTTTTAAGAATTTTAAAAAATTTTAAATGTTTTTTTTATTTTTGACTTTATAAAAATTTTTTTTTAGGTTATTTCTTTTATGATTTTGATTATTTTTGTTGAAATTGTAGTTAGATGATGTGTACGGGTGAATACAATAGAATAAAATAATCGTAAATAAACGAGAGATCGATTAGAACGGGTAGATATTTAGCGCTTCTACCCGGCGGGTCGCATTGGGGCCGCGTTCGGGCCGTTCGCGGCCCTAAAGGCCCCTCTATGGTGGCCGCGGTAATAACGGGCCGGAACAATCGGGTAGATCGCAACTTGTAGATACGCAGAAGGAGAAGTTCGCGCCCGAAGCGGTACAGATTCAATGGGGATATTGTTTCTTTATAAAGAAACCAAATCGAACGGTTCAGAAGTTCACTTTACAAAAAATAAAAAATAAAAATAAAGAGTAAAAAAAGTTTAAGAGAGAACCCAAGTAATTTTATGGAAAGATAACTATCGAAAGCTTTGCTATTCCATTGAGGATTGAAATCGTTTTGATGTCTTAGGTTCTGATGTCTGGTTCTATTAGAATCCATTCTTATTAGAATGAATTCTAATAGAATCCAGAGAGGATTTAAAGTTGTAAGAGAGACGAAACGTGTTTGTAACGAATGTCGTCGTGGACGGCGAGAGCTCGAAACGAGTTGTAGTAGTAGAAGCTCGCTTAGAATGGAACCTTGACCGAGTAAGGTCGAATAGGATCGCATTAAAATGTCTAGTTACGTCTAACTGACCTACACCTACGTCGGCACAGAACATACCAGTTCTCCGTGACCGTGGACGACCGCACTTGAATGAAATGTCTACTATTACCCGCTCAAATAGGCTTTTCTTATGTAAATATCACCTCCAATGATTTTAAAATTAATTATAAATTAAAACAAACTTAAAATCTAAATAGGAAATTAAATTTCCTTTAATTTGAGTACAAACATGACATATCTATCTTTAATACTTTTTAAGATATTCAAATTTTTAACCTTAAAAACAATCGATAATCGCCATCTTTAAAAATTTATAAAAATTATTAAAAAGCATTAAAAATCCTTTAATTTGAGTACCAACATGACATATCTACGATCAAAAATAAAAAAGTTAGGTTAGTTTAAAAATTTTCAAGATGGCCGATTTCAAAATTTTTTAAATTTAAAAAATATTTAAAAATCCTTAAAGTTTATTAAAAATCCTTTAATTTGATACCAAACACGACCATATTTGGTTAAAAAATAAAAAAGTTAGGTTAATTTAAAATTTTCAACATGGCCGATATTCAAATTTTTTTAATTTTCTTAAAGTTCATTTAAAATCTTTTAATTTGATACCAAACACGACTATATTCGGATAAAAACAAAAAAGTTAGGTTAAATTAAAAATTTTCAAGATGGCCGACCATCAATTGTTTTTAAATTTTCAAAGTACTATATCTCCCAAACTATTTAAGTTAGACCAATCGTGTTTGTACTCAAATTAAAGGATTTTTTATTCTCTTTAAGAATTTTTAATAATTTCTAAAATTTTTCAAGATGGCGGTTATCATTTTTAAAAAATCGTTATATCTCCCAAACTATTTAAGTTAGATATCTCATGTTGGTACTCAAATTAAAGGATTTTTTATTTTCTTTAAGAATTTTTAAAAATTTCCAAAAATTTTTAAAATCCGCCATCTTAAAAATTAAAAAATTGAAGTAAGTTTTTTGTTTTTTAACCGAATATAGTCGTGTTTGTACTCAAATTAAAAGATTTTAAATTATCTTTTAGAAAATGTAAAAAAATTGAAAATCGGCCATTTTGAAAAATTAAAAATTAACCTAACTTTTTTGTTTTTTATCCGAATATAGTCGTGTTTGGATTTAAATTAAAGGATTTTTAATTCTATTTACAAATATTAAATTTTTTTATTAAAATTATTCCTTCATTTTTGAAAAAAATTTTTTTTTGATGAAATTACATAGAATATATCATAGAATATACATTACCTAGAAATTACATAGAATGTAGATATCTAAATAACAAATCTTTTTTCGAATTATCTGCATTACCCGCATTATCTGCATTATCCGCATTATTCACATTATTCAGATTATCCACACTATACTTTACATAGATTAGAAAATATTTTCCCAAGAAAGCCCGAATTACACTCGCATAATTTCAACGTAACACCTAATTTATTATAAACTCGGCCTAGATTTCTACAAACGATAAGATATTCGCACGTTTATGTTTAAAACGATGCGTTTTAACTCGTTTTAAGGTTTTAAGTCGTTTGGTCGATCGAAACTTACAGTTTTTTTTATTATTTTTTTTTATTTTTATTTAATTTTTTCAAGCTTGAAAGCTCTCCTCTTCGCATAATAGCTTCGATGCTTCGTAATAAGCTTCGAACCGATAAACATCGACGATAGAAACGACCGTTTTACCACCGCGGGACTTAAAATCATTAAGGTCATAATTGCGCTAATGATTTACAAGTAATTTATTCAAAGTGGGAAACTTATTATTAAACTAGTTTGTTGATTTTTTTTGGTTTGATTTTATATGTTGGAAGGTTTTTTAAACACTCAGTATATGAAAATTTTTTATAAATTTAAAATTTTTGATTTTTTTAAATGAATTGTTTTAAGATATGAATAGGAAATTAAATTTGCTTTAATTTGAGTACAAACATGACATATCTAAGTCAAATAGTTTTTGAGATATGAAGATTTTTAATTTTTATAGTCGCCATTTTGAAAAATTTTTGGAAATTTTTAAAAATTCTTAAAGATCGTAAAAAATCCTTTAATTTGAGTACAAACATGACATATCTAAGTCAAATAGTTTTTGAGATATGAAGATTTTTAATTTTTATGGACGCCATTTTGAAAAATTTTTGGAAATTTTTGAAAATTCTTAATGATCATAAAAAATCCTTTAGTTTGAGTACAAACACGATGGGTCTAGGTTAAATAGTTTAGGAAATAGGATTTTTTTTATTTTATAAACAATTGAATGGCGGCCATTTTGAAAATTTTTTAAACTAACCTAACTTTTTTGTATTTTATCCGAATATAGTCGTGTTTGGTATTAAATTAAAGGATTTTTAATAAACTTTGAGGATTTTTAAATATTTTTTAAAATTTTGAATGTCGGCCATCTTGAAAATTTTTGAATTAACGTAACATTTTTATTTTTTATGGAAATATAGTCGTGTTTGTACTTAAATTAAAGGATTTTAAACGATCTTTAAGAATTTTCAAAAAATTTTAAAATCCGCCATCTTGAAAATTTTTAGGTTAAGGTAACTTTTTTGTTTTTTATCCGAATATAGTCATGTTTGGTATCAAATTAAAGGATTTTTAATAATTTTTAAGATTTTTAAAAAAATTTATTAATTTTTTGGTTTTGTAGTTCTAAAAAAAAATTATTTTATTAATTATTGATTTTTTTTGTAATTAATGGTATATTTTTTAATTAATGATAAATTTTTTTAATTTTCTGGGATAAGATTTTACTAGAAAGCTTTAAGAAGGCGAGAAAGCGGACTAAAAAAATTGTAAAAACGCCCTCTGGCGGCGGAGAGTCATTAAGCGCGCCGTTGGCCCGCGGGTTGAAGTCCATCTGCGATGCAAATGAAGACATAAAACATAATCTATCCAAACAGGAAGCTGGGCGCTCAAATCAGAGCGAGCGCGCCGCTCGGATTTGCATCTAAACGCTGCAAACGCCGGTAAAATAAAAAAATTGACGCAAAGAAACAAAAAAAGACGGCGAAAAGAAATTAAAAAAGGATGAAGAAGGCGAAAAGGGATCTCGATCGCAGGAGGCCGCGACTCCTAATTGATATGTTAATTGCGCCATCGTTGATCCGCTTGAAAAATCACTCTAATTGACGCTTTAATAAAATGAGATTTCAATCTTAAGCTTTTAACTTAAATAGAAGCAAAATAGATTCATAAAAAAGATTTATTATTAAAAATTTTTTTTTAAATGTTAAAAAAAAAATTTTTAAATGTTAAAAAAAAATTTTTTAAATAATAAAAAAAAATTTCTAAATAATAAAAAAAATGTTTAAAGTACATAGACATTTTTTTTTTGTTTAAGGAGAGGATTTTGTTCAAGGCTATGGAGAGTGCACATAGTCTGCGATCGTAGCGCCGCCGTCGCAACGACGGTCGAAGTAAAGGAACGAACCGAACCGTTGACCAGAGGTGGCTTTGACCGTATCTTTGTGGTGCACTGGTGCAGACCGTAAATCAGGCCTGGCCGTGGCTCCGGCAAAACATGCAACCAAATGACCTTCACGACGTTCGCGTGTATAAATAATCGTCGTCGGGACCTCTCCCGGCTTCGAAACGAACCAAACTCGCCCGGGACCGACTCTTCTTCTCTTCGACCGACTCTTCTCAACTCTGGACCCTCGAAACCATTGGCAACGTCGCGAAACTGACGGTGAATCTCTTTTAGAAATATTTTTAACTCTTCTTCTTACACTTACATCTCAACCCAACCCAAAAAATTGATTTAAAATTGAAAAAAAGAAACAAAATTTTTATTTTTTTCTTTTGACAGTTAAAAAAAACTAAAACTAATACAAAATATAAAAAGGAAATTAAATTTCCTTTAAAATAAGTACAAACATGACATATCTAACTTAAATAGTTTAGGAGATATAAAGATTTTTTAAGAATGATAACCGCCATCATGAAAAATTTTCGAAATTATTAAAAATTCTTAAAATTCATAAAAAATCCTTTAATTTGAGTACAAACACGATGGGTCTAAGTTAAATAGTTTGGAAGATAGAGTACTTTGAAAAATTTAAAAACAATTGAATGTCGGCCATCTTGAAAATTTTTAATTTAACCTCACTTTTCTGTTGTTTATCCGAATATAGTCGTGTTTGGTATCAAATTAAAGGATTTTTAAAAACTTTAAAGATTTTTAAATATTTTCTAAAATTTTGGAGGTTGGTCATCTTGAAAATTTTAAAATTAACCTAACTTTTTTATTTTTGATCGTAAATATGTCATGTTGGTACTCAAATTAAAGGATTTTTTATGAATTTTAAGAATTTTTAAAAATTTTGAAAATCCGCCATTTTGAATTTTTTAAATTAACCTAACTTTTTTATTTTTTATCCGAATATAGTCGTGTTTTGTATCAAATTAAAGGATTTTTAATAAACTTTGAAGATTTTTGAATATGTTTTAAAATTTTCAAGGTTGGCCATCTTGAAAATTTTAAAATTAACCTAACTTTTTTATTTTTGATCGTAGATGTGTCATGTTGGTACTTAAATTAAAGGATTTTTTAAAATCTTTAAGAATTAAAAAAAAATTTTAAATCCGCCATTTTGAATTTTTTTAATTAACCTAACTTTTTTGATTTTTATCGAAATATAGTTATGTTTGTACTGAAATTAAAAGATTTTTAATAATTTTTAAAAATTTTAGTTGTTGGTAGCAATTGATAATCCGCCATCTTGAAAATTTTTAACCTAACCTAATTTTTTTTATTTTTTATCCGAATATAGTCCTGTTTGGTATCAAACTAAAGGATTTTTAATAAACTTTGAAGATTTTTATATATTTTTTAAAATTTAGAAGGTTGGTCATCTTGAAAATTTTAAAATTAACCTAAATTTTTTATTTTTGATCGTAGATATGTCATGTTGGTACTCAAATTAAAAGATTTTTAAAAATCTTTAAAAATTTTGAAAATTTTTTAAAATCCGCCATCTTGAATTTTTTAAATTAACCTAACTTTTTTGCTTTTATCCGAATATAGTCGTGTTTTGTATCAAACTAAAGGATTTTTAATAAACCTTAAGTATTTAAATTTTTTTAAAATTTTGAATGTCGGCCATCTTGAAAATTTTTAAATTAACCTAACTTTTTTATTTTTGATCGTAGATATATTATGTTGGTACTCAAATTAAAGGATTTTTAAAAATCTTTAAGAATTTTAAAAAATTTTGAAAATCCGCCATTTTGAATTTTTTAAATTAACCTCACTTTTTTGTTTTTTATCCAAATATAGTCGTGTTTGGTATCAAACTAAAGGATTTTTAATAAACTTTGAAGATTTTTATATATTTTTTAAAATTTTGAAGGTTGGTCATCTTGAAAATTTTAAAATTAACCTAACTTTTTTATTTTTGATCGTAGATATGTCATGTTGGTACTCAAATTAAAGGATTTTTAAAAATCTTTAAGAATTTTTAGAAATTTTGAACATCCGCCATCTTGAATTTTTTAAATTAACCTAACTTTTTTATTTTTATCCGAATATAGTCGTGTTTGGTATCAAATTAAAGGGATTTTAATAAAGTTTGAAGATTTTTAAATATTTTTTAAAATTTTCAATGTGGGCCATCTTGAAAATTTTAAAATTAACCTAACTTTTTTATTTTTGATGGTAAATATGTCATGTTGGTACTCAAACTAAAAGATTTTTAAAAATTTTTAAGAATTTTGAAAATCCGCCATCTTGAATTTTTAAAATTAACCTAACTTTTTTGATTTTAATCGAAATATAGTCGTGTTTGTACTCAAGTTAAAAGATTTTTAATCTTTTTTTAAAATTTTAAAAAATGTTAGTTGTTGGTAGCAATTGATGATCCGCCATCTTGAAAAATTTAAAAATTAACCTAACTTTTTCATTTTTTATTCGAATACAGTCGTGTTTGTACTTAAATTAAAAGATTTTTTATGGTCTTTAAAAATATTTAAAAAAATTAAAATTTTTTAGAATTTTAAAAAATTTTAAATGATTTTTTCTAAGTTTTCGTATGAAAAGTTGATTTTTAAGATAGCCGACTTTAAAAATTTTTAAATTTTCTAAAAGATTACTTAAAATCCTTTAATTTAAGTACAAACAAGACAAAAATTGGTTAAAAATGAAAAAGTTAGGTTAGTTTTAAAAAATTCAAGATGGCGGATTTTCAAAAATTTTCAAAATTTTTAAAAATTCTTAAAAATCGTTTAAAATCCCTTAAGAATTTACAAAAATTTCGAAAAAATTTCAAGATGGCGGTTGGCGTTTTTCAAAAATCTTTGTATTTTCTAAAGTATTTAATTTAAACCTATTGTATTTGTACTCAAATTAAAGGACTTTTTATTGTCTTTAATAAATTGTCAAATTTTCCAAAAATTTTCAAGATGGCGGTTATCGTTACCATTAAAAATGACAAAATTATGACGTATTTTACAAATACTGATTTTCAAATCTCTGTTAGAATTAAAATTTTTAAATATCTTTAAAAATCGTTTAAAATCCTTTAATTTGATACCAAACACGACTATATTTGGTTAAAAAATACAAAAGTTAGCTTAATTTTTCAATTTTCAAGATGGCGGATTTTAAAAATTTTCAAATATTTTAAAAGATTATTTTAAATCTTTTAATTTGATACCAAACACGACTATATTTGGATAAAAAACAAAAAAGTTAGGTTAAGTTAAAAATTTTCAAGATGGCGGAACATCAATTGTTTTTAAATTTTCAAAGTACTATATCTCCCAAACTATTTAAGTTAGATATGTCATGTTGGTACTCAAATTAAAGGATTTTTAAAAATCTTTAAGAATTTTTGAAAATTTTGAAAATCCGCCATCTTGAAAATTTAAAAATTGAAGTAACTTTTTTATTTTTTAATCGAATATAGTCGTGTTTGTACTCAAATTAAATGATTTTAAATTATTTTTTAGAAAATTGAAAAATTTTGAAATTCGGCCATTTTGAATTTTTAAATTAACCTAACTTTTTTGTTTTTTATCCGAATATAGTCGTGTTTGTACTTAAATTAAAGGATTTTTAATCATCTTTAAGAATATTTAAATATTTAATGAAATTTTAATTGATTTTTTACTTTTTAAGGAGATTGAATACAGGGTGTTCGTTTTAAAATGTAGTAAATGTTTGTTTATTGCAAAACTAGTAGCTCTCATTACAACCGAGCCACCGTTTACACCGTACATATAATTTTCTTCTCTATCCGAGGGTCTTTTTCCTTTCATTTTCGTCCGACGGTCATAATAATCGCGCTGCGCGAGCCGCCACTAAAGCGAATCGTAATGGATCATTGAACCTCGCCGTGGAGCACAATTTGTAATGCAACACTCGGACGATATTATAGTTAGCCCACCGATTTTCGTTCTCTACGTAGTTCTCATCGTTTTCGTCCTTCTCATTTTCGTCCCTCTCATTATTTTCGTCCTTTTGCCTCATTTAGCGACGTTTTTCTTTTTTCGAAAGACACATTAAGTGCTGTTAGGGTTAATTACAGGAAGTAACTTGGACGGTTTTGTATATAAATACATCTGGAATAACGAACAATTTCAAGGTTTAAAATTTAAAATTTAAAGTTTAAAATTTAAAAGTATTATTTTTTTTTATTTTTGATTTTTAGTTTTGATTTTTATATTAGTTTTATAAAAAAAATAAATTTATTGGAATGTTAGGTTTTTAAAAATGGGAGTAAGATCGCTGCGGGAAGAAGACGGGATTAAAAAGATGAGATGAGAGAACAAACCGTGCTCGTCGGACGCTTCGCTAATAACAGTAATAATAATAATAAGCCGCCGAGATTTATCTACATCTACCGTGTGCGTGTGCATCGGAGATTTATACAAGATTTTTTTGTTTTTTGGCCTCGAGTGATCGCCGGAATGCGGCATTGTTCCCGTTTTCTTTTCTAAATGCTTTTATAATTCGATTTCTACCTCCAACTAACTTACTTTGGTCTTAAATTCATCTTTTAACTTCATCTAACATTTATTTTCTTACTTTAATAGCGATTTTTTATCTTTAATTAACGATTTTTTTACTTTATTAAAAGTAAAAAATCAAAAATTTAATAAAATTCTTAAATAATTATAAAGTTTATAAAAAATCCTTTAATTTGATACCAAACACGACTATATTCGGATGAAAAACAAAAAAGTTAGGTTAATTTCAAAAAATTCAAGATGGCCGATTTTAAAAATTTTTGGAAATTTTTAAAGATTATTAAAAATCCTTTAATTTGATACCAAACACGACTATATTCAGATAAAAAATAAAAAAGTTACCTTAACCTAAAAATTTTCAAGATGGCGGATCATCAATTGTTTTTAAAATTAAAATGGTTATATCTCGAAAAGTATTTAAGATAGATATGTCATGTTTGTACTCAAATTAAGGGATTTTTAATGATCTTTAATAATTTTCAAAAATTTTTAAAGATGGCGATTGGTGATTATTTTTAACATAAAAAATTTGAATAACTTGGAAAGTATTAAAGTTAGATATGTCATGTTGGTACTTAAATTAAAGGATTTTTAATGATCTTTAATAATTTACAAAAATTTTTAAAGATGGCAATCATCGATTGTTTTTATGATAAAAAATTTGAATATCTCCGAAAGTATTAAAGTTAGATATGTCATGTTTGTACTCAAATTAAAGGAAATTTAATTTCCTATCGATTTTTTAAAAAAGTTTTATTCTAAAATTATTTTTTAATTTATTTTTTGAAAAAATTATTTTAATTGATTAAAAAATTTTTATTTTAATTGATTTAAAATGGTTTAAATATGTGATATTATTATTATAGATTAATTAATACACGGTGGATGTTAGGAATCGTGGATTGATTAGGTCGTTTAGTAAAATAAAAGTAGATCTACTCGAGGAACGGTTTACTGTTCGGTCTCCTCGGTTGGTTAATTGCACCCACTTTGGCCGGTAAATTGCGTGACTGCGTAAGAACCGGAGTTACCGCCGCGTACAAACCAAGAACGAAGGAACGGTATTATTTCGGCCAATGAGCGTTTTCTACCGGCGGTAGGCGTAGGCCGCCTCTTCTTCGGTCCGCGAGGGAAAAAACCGCTCTCAGCGCGCGCTCTACTTCTTACATCTCGATGGGCGTTAACCACAAAGAGAAAGGAGAGTGTCACGTCGATCTAACTAAAGACGTCTACGTCGTCCTACTACGTTAATAATCACCTTACAATTAAATCAAAAAAATTTATTAATTAAGATTCAAAAAAATTATTATAAAATATTTAAAAATTCTTCTTTAATTTGACATTTTAAGGCAATTTTTGACATTTTAAGGTAATTTTTGACATTTCAAATGTCAAATTTTGGTACATCAAGATAAGTTTTGACGTTTTAGATGTCAATTTTGACATATCAAGATAAGTTTTGACGTTCCAAATATCAATTTTGACATTTGAAGGTAAATTTCAACTTTTAAAATGTCAAATTTTGACATATCGAGATAAGATTTAACGATTTAAATGTCAATTTTGACATTTCAAGGTAAATTTTGACGATTCAAGGTAGTTTTTGACATTTCGAGGTAATTTTTGACATTTCGAAGTAATTTTTGACATTTTGAGGTAATTTTTGAAATTTCAAACGTCAAATTTTGAAACATCAAGATAACATTTGAAGTTTCAAATGTCAATTTTGACACTATAAGATTATTTTTGAAGTTTCAAGGTAAACTTTGACGTTTAAAATGTCAAATTCTGACATATCAAGATAAGTTCACACATTTCAAACGTCAATTTTGACATTTCAAGGTAAGCTTTGACGTTTGAAATGTAAAATTTTGACATATCAAGATAAGTTTTGACGTTTCAAGTGTTAATTTTGACGTTTCAAGTTAATTTATGACATTTTAAAGTAATTTTTGACATTTTGAGGTAATTGTTGACATTTCAAACGTTAAATTTTGAAACATCAAGGTAAGTTTTGACGTTTGAAATGTCAGTTTTGACATGTTAAGATTAATTTTAACATTTCAAGGTGAACTTTGACATTTCAAACGTCAAATTTTGAAACATCAAGACAAGTTTTGACGTTTCAAATGTCAATTTTGACATTTCAAGGTAAAATTTGACGTTTCAAGGCAATTTTTGACATTTCAAAGTAATTTTTGACATTTTGAGGTAATTTTTGACATTTCAAGGTGATTGTTGACATTTCAAACGTCAAATTTTGAAACATCAAGATAAGTTTTGACGTTTCAAATGTCAATTTTAACATGTTAAAATTAATTTTTGATATTTCAAAGTAATTTTTGACATTTTGAGGTAATTTTTTGACATTTCGAGGTAATTGTTGACATTTCAAAGTAACTTTTAACATTTCAAAATAATTTTTGACATTTCAAAATAATTTTTGACATTTCAAATGTCAAATTTTAACACACCAAGATAAGTTTTGACGTTTCGAATGTCAAATTTCAAAGTAATTTTTAACATTTCAAATGTCAAATTTTAACACACCAAGATAAGTTTTGACGTTTCGAATGTCAAATTTCAAAGTAATTTTTAACATTTCAAATGTCAAATTTTAACACACCAAGATAAGTTTTGACGTTTCGAATGTCAAATTTCAAAGTAATTTTTAACATTTCAAATGTCAAATTTTAACATATTAAAATAAACTTTGACGTTTCAAGTGTCAAATTTGATATTTCAAGGTGATTTTTGACATTTCAAAAGTCAATTTTGGCATTTTCATTTCACATTTCAAGGTAAACTTTACGTTTAAAATGTCAAATTTTGACACATTAAGATAAGTTTTGACGTTTCAAATGTTAAATTTGACGTTTAAAATGACAAATTTTGACATATCAAGATAAATTTTGACGGATTAAAGTTATTTTTGACATTTTGAAGGTAAATTTTTATCTTACGAAGATATTTTTTGCATGTTAAACTGCACATTTGACAAGTTTAGGTTATTTTTGATTATTGAAATGTCAAACTTAAGATATTAAAGCTACTTTTGGTATTTGAAATGTTCAATTGGACGGTTTTGAGATCTTTGTAAGATTTTAAACAAAAAAGTATATCGTTTTAAATTAACTTTTGATATTTCAAACGTCAAATTTGACATTGCCAGGTTATTTTTGACGTTTGAAATGTCAAATTTACCAGAAATTTCTTTTTTTATTTTAACTGTCAAATTTGACGTCTTAGGGGTTATTTTTGACATTAAAAATGTCAAATTTGATTTTGAAAATGTTATATCTTAAACGATAAATGAGACATTTTAAGTTAACTTTTGACATTTCAAACGTCTAATTTGACATTACCAGGTTAATTTTAACGTTTGAAATGTCAAATTTACCACAAATTTCTTTTTTTGTTTTAACTGTCAAATTTGACGTTTTAGGGGTTATTGTTGACATTTAAAATGTCAAATCTGTTTTTTGAATTTTATATCTTAAGCGATAAATGAGACATTTTAAGTTAACTTTTGACATTTCAAACGTCAAAATTAACATTACCAGGTTATTTTTGACGTTTTAAACGTCAAACTTATCATAGATTTCTTTTTCCATTTTAACCGTCAAGTTTGACGTTCTAGGGGTTATTTTTGACATTTAAAATGTCAAATTTGATTTTGAAAATTTTATTTCTTAAACGATAAATTTGACATTTTAAATTAACTTTTGACATTTTAAACGTCAAATTTGATATTACCAAGCTATCTTTGACGTTTTAAATGTCAAATTTATCAGAAATTTCTTTCTCCGTTTTAACCTTTAAATTTGACGTTTTAAGGATTATTTTTGACATCTAAAATGTCCAATTTGACTTTCAAAATTTTGTATCTTAACCCCTTAAGGACCGATTTTTTTTTCAAAAAATGCACCAGAAAAATCAGTTTTTTTTATAATTAAAACTAACTTTTTGACATATTAGGAACCAGTTACAAGAGTACTTTTACAAGTTAGTTTGGGCAAATACGTACCATAAGTATCATATACATAGCATAAATGTGTAAAATATTAGAGCGCACTATTCAGCGATTCGTGAGTAAATCGCGATTTGTACAGGAACGTACAAATGTGCCTGGCCGAGTTATCTCGGGTATGGTCTTTTTAGACCGTATACTCTATCCCGAGATATCTCGGGCCTGGTCCTTAAGGGGTTAAACGATAAATTTGACATTTTAAGCTAACTTTTGACATTTCAAACTTCAAAATTGACATTTTAAGTTTTTTTAATGTGTCAAATATAAATTTGATTTTTTGAAGTTACGTATTGAAAGTTTCTAGTAATAAAAATTTGACATCAAAATAGGGAAAAATATTCAAAGTATAAAAAAAGTTTTTATTTAAAAAATTTTATTAACTCTCCTTGTGTACACTGGGTTTTTGAAGGAACAGTCAAAATTTCCGTTTTTTTTTTCTTTTCAGAGGATTCAGACGATTATTTCATTCTTATTGACTACAGTTTTAAACTTTTGAATTTGGTAACTGTTCGGTCATGTAGTAGATTTTTCAATAAGTAACTCCAGAACATTTCAAAAATTTTTGAAAACATGCCTGTACCCTAAAAGAGCCAGTATACACACCTTGTCTCAAAAAATATAGTATACACACATATCAAGACTTATCAACATAAGTTCTGTTTTTATTTATTTATGGTTATTCGAGATTTTTAAAATATGAAAGGTACAAATAAAAGAAGATTTAATTCTAGAGGCGATTTCTAGTAAAACCGCAAAGAGAAGGAAATTTCAGGCGATTTCGCCTGAAAAAACCGCCTACTACGTCGCCAATTAGCTGTGGCGGTGGCAGCGGTGGCGCTGCGATCGCTTTCTAATGAATTTTAAATGTAGGCGCGTTCTTTCCGGCCGCGGAGCCGCGTATTCGTCCCGTATTAGCTCGGATTTAAGTAGCGACCGCGGTCGTTATCACTAATAGCCGGTTCTCCTCGATTCAAGCCACTCTAATAAATCTCTCCGAAGGGGGGAAAATACCGGGAGGAGGAAAATGAGAACCTCAAATGATGGCCTACCACGATTTATTACTTTTTAATAACTCCAATTCTAGTATTTTTTTTTTTTTTTTTGAATTTTTTCAATCATATACATGGTGAGTCAAAGTGGACACTTTTAACCACTTGCGGTGGAAAAACGTGGCAGGCACGTCGAGATGCTTCTGTTACTGAAATGTCAGCGATTTGTTATACACGTTATCAAGTGATTATAGCAAACAACGATATTAGTTTTCCTCTACTTCTTATAGAAATATGAATTTCCCATTAAAAGTGTCCAACTTTGTCCACCCTGTACAAATTTCTTTTTTTTGGTAAATTTCTTTTAATGTAAAAGTTTTATTTTAATTAAATTTTTTTTAATTAAAAATTTTTTTAATTAAAAATTTTTTTTATGAAAAATTTTTTGTTAATCAAATATTTTTTGTAATGAAAAATTTTTTAATGAAAAAAAATTTTTTTAATGGAAATTTTTTTTACATTTAGATTTTCATTTTTTACGAAATAAAAAATTAACAAAGGTAAATAAAAAAAAATAAAAATAAAAAAATATTCAGTGGCGGTATTGGAATAAAACCCCGGGAAAAAACCCCGCCACTGGATGCGTCGCGTTCGGATGACGTAGACGTTACTAGTGGAGGGGAGGGGTGGCGGAACCGGGTTTTGATGATGGCGAAGGGGGTTGGTAGGGGAGCCGGCGGCGGCGGTGGCGGCGTCGGCGTCGCGCTTGCAACTGCACCGTAGAGGGCGCCGCGCCGAATTGAACCGAGCCGAGCACCCGGTGCACCGCCGTCTCGAATAAAAATCGATCGGACGTCGGCGGCGGCGGCGTTGCCGGAACCGCGTCGCCCCCGTTTCCACCCCCAACGTCCCCCCGGAATGAAAAATTATCGTGTGCAAGCTGAAAAAACTACTGTCACTACATGCTATATATCGATCCGAGAGGGCGCACGGAGGCGGCGGAACCCGAGAGGGGGCGGGAGGGAAGCGCCGATATCCGCGGGCGCTCAACCGACGTCGCCGGGATTTTCGAAAAAAACCCTCCGAGCTCGACCCGATTTTTTCCATTTTTTCCAACCCACCCCCCTCACCTCTTCCGAACTCACCCCTTTGGGAGTCCCCGGTACGGTCCTGGACGGTTGTTTTTTCTTTGATCGCACGCGAAGCACGCGGAAAAATGTACGTTGAGAATTTTTTTATTTTATTTTTTTATTTTTTACTAAACACCGACTTCAAGCCAAACACTCAACCCACCACCTCATAGATTCTTGTTTATCATCCGTCTAGAATTTTATTTGATGAGGCAATGAACGTTCTTATAGTCAACATTTTTAATTTTTTAAATCTACACTAATCTATTAAATTATTTAAGGTTATTTTAAGGTCAATAATCATAGATAAATAATTATAAATAAATAATCATAGATAAATAATCATAAATAAATAAGTAAATGATTACTAAATCGAAACACTTGTAAAAACAAATCGACACAAAATAACTCATTACCATTATTATTATTATTATTATGCAAGTGGCGTGTCTAAAATGAAAACGATTTCCCGCCACTTATTACTCAAACTGGCGATCCAATTGAAAGCGCAAAGCGCCTCGCCGCGTCGCGCCGCTGTGCGCTTAACAAAGTATAAGTTGAGTAAGCGCGGTCACAGCCGACGATGCTAATCGACTTAATAGCGAGGGATTTATCGCAATATTTGATCTATTGCGACGTACGAGGAAACGTTTTACCTATCCAGCCGTAATAAATCAAAAAAAGTACCCGCTTTATACAAGAAAACTCAAAAGTAATCAATTTTTTACCAAAAAATTTTCAATAATTTACTTAAAATTAACTTATATAATTTTATTATTTTTAAAAATAAATAGGAACTTAAATTTCCTTTAATTTGAGTACAAACACGATATATCTAACTTAAATAGTTTAGAAGATATAACGATTTTGTTAAAAATGATAACCGCCATCTTGAAAAATTTTAGAAATTATTTAAAATTCTTAAAGAGAATAAAAAATCCTTTAATTTGAGTACAAACATGACATATATAACTAAAATACTTTCCAAGATATAAAATTTTTAAATTTATAAACAATTGAAAAATCGCCATTTTGAAAAATTTTTTGAAATTATTAAAGAAAATTAAAAATCCTTTAATTTGATACCAAACATGATATATCTATCTTAAATAGTTTTGGAGATATCAAATTTTGAAATTTATAAACAATTGAAAAGTCGGCCATCTTGAAAATTTTTAGGTTAAGGTAACTTTTTTCTTTTTTATCCGAATATAGTCGTGTTTGGTATCAAATTAAAGGATTTTTTATGAACTTTAAGAATATTTAAAAATTTTCAATTTTTGAGTTTAACTTTTCAAAAAAAAAATGAAAAAAAAATTTTTTTAAAGGTTTAAAATCAAGTTTCTATTAAAAATTTATAGGAAATTAAATCTCCTTTAATTTAAATACAAACATAATATATCTAACCTAAATATTTTCCAAGATATGATGATTTTTAATTTTAGAAACAATTGATAAATGCCATCTGGAAAAATTTTTAAAAATTATTAAAGAGGATTAAAAATCCTTTAATATAAGTACAAACACGACCTATCTAACTTAAATACTTTCCAAGATATAAAATTTTTAAATTTATAACAATTGAAAAATCAGCCATCTTGAAAATTTTTTAGAAATTATTAAAGAGTATTAAAAAATCCTTTAATTTGAGTACAAACACGACATATCTATCTTAAATAGTTTCGGAGATATGAAATTTTTAAATTTATAAACAATTGAAAAGTCGGCCATCTTGGAAATTTTTAGGTTAAGGTAACTTTTTTATCCGAATATAGTCGTGTTTGGTATCAAATTAAAGGATTTTTTATGAATTTTAAGAAAATTTAAGAATTTTTAATTTTTGACTTTTAACTTTTCAAAAATGAAATGAAAAAAAAAATTAAAAATTTTAAAATCGAATTTTTATTAAAAATTGATAGGAAATTAAATTTGCTTTAATTTAAATACAAACCTGATATATCTAACCTAAATATTTTCCAAGATATGATGATTTTTAATTTTAAAAACAATTGATAACCGCCATCTTGAAAAATTTTTAAAAATTATTAAAGAGGATTCAAAATCCTTTAATATGAGTACAAACACGACCTATATAACTTAAATATTTTCCAAGATATAAAATTTTTAAATTTATAACAATTGAAAAGTCAGCCATCTTGAAAAATTTTTAGAAATTATTAAAAAGAATTAAAAATCCTTTAATTTGAGTACAAACACGACATATCTATCTTAAATAGTTTCGGAGATATGAAATTTTTAAATTTATAACCAATTGAAAAGTCGGCCATTTTGAAAATTTTTAGGTTAAGGTAACTTTTTTGTTTTTTATCCGAATATAGTCGTGTTTGGTATCAAATTAAAGGATTTTTTATGAATTTTAAGAAAATATAAGAATTTTTAATTTTTGAATTTAATTTTTCAAAAATAAAATGAAATTAAAAAAATGAAAAAGTTTTAAAATCAAAATTTTATTAAAAATTGATAGAAATTTAAATATGTTTTAATTTGAGTACAAACATGACATATCTAACTTTAATACTTTCGAAAATATTCAAATTTTTTATTTTAAAAACAATCGATGATGGCCATCTTTAAAAATTATTAAAGTTTATTAAAAATCCTTTAATTTGATACCAAACATGACATATCTAGCTTAAATACTTTTCGAGATATAAAATTTTTAAATTTATAAACAATTGAGAAGTCGGCCATCTTGAAAATTTTTAGGTTAAGGTAACTTTTTTGTTTTTTATCCGAATATAGTCGTGTTTGGTATCAAATTAAAGGATTTTTTATGAACTTTAAGAATATTTAAAAAATTTTAATTTTTGACTTTTAATTTTCAAAAATGAAAGGAAAAAAAATTTTTTTTAATTTTAAAATCAAATTATTATTAAAAATTGATGAGAAATTAACTTTGCTTTAATTTAGATACAAACATGACATATTTAACTTAAATACTTCCCAAAATATGAAAATTTTGAATTTTTAAAACAATCGATGATCGCCATTTTTAAAAATTTTTGGAAATTATTAAAGATTATTAAAAATCCTTTAATTTGATACCAAACATGATATATCTATCTTAAATAGTTTCGGAGATATAAAAGTTTTAAATTTATAAACAATTGAAAAGTCGGCCATTTTGAAAATTTTTAAATTAACCTAACTTTTTTATTTTTTATCCAAATATAGTCATGTTTGGTATCAAATTAAAGGATTTTTAACGAGCTTTAACATTCTTAAATTATTTTTTTTATATTTTTATTTTTTAAATTATCTTTTTGAAAAATCTTATTTAAAGCTTTTTTTATTAAATTTTTTTGGGTTGAATATCTTAAAAGAATTTCCTTAAATTTAACTTAAAAGAATTTGCAAAAAATTTTACTTTGACAAAAAAAAATTTTTTTTTGACAATCCGCCATCTTGGTTATTTTTGACAACCTCATAACTCGATTATTTTTAATCGAAATATAGTCGTGTTTGTACTCAAACTAAAGGATTTTTTATGAATTTTACGATTTTTTAAAAATTAAAAAAAAATTTTTTTTTTCAAAAGGAAAAAGTTAAAAGTGTTGATTTTTTAATCGTTCAATTTACTTTTGACCGGAGTTATATAGATGTTTATAGGCGTGTTTTGTAGCGGAACAGCCGGTAGCATTATTACCGTCGATTATTTTCAAACCACGGGAATTCGGCTTCCAGTTTTAACAGTGCCTAATAAGCGATCCGCGGTAATAGATACACGGCGGCATTACAATTTCAACACGCTTAGAATTAATGAGATCTGAGGTCGTATACGCGAACGATCGCACTTTCCAAACGGCCGCAGAGTAATCTTTACGTTTTATATCGACCGACTTCCTGTTACGCGAGAAACGATTCACTCCTCCTCCTTCTCCCGATTACCGTTTACTACTTTACTTTTTAAATCTAACTAAATGTCAAACGGTTATCTTCAAAAATAAAATTAAAATATCTAAAACAAAAGGAAATGATTGAGTTTTAGATATTTTATAGGAAATTGTTCAATTTGATCGATAAGAAGTTGGGTTGTAAAGAGAAATAGGGATCAAAGGAAACGGGAAGCGCCATCTAAGAACCTACCTCGTTAATCTATCCGTTTTGACAACATTTAATTGCGCGCGACTTTCTATAAATTCCTTTTTAAACTCAACCATTAAAACAGCGAGACGAGATTTATTCCTTACATTTATTTATTAGCCCATTTGTTTTCCCTTACAAGAAATATTCAAACTAGCCTCATTAAGCGATCGTTATTAATAGGACGCAATTATTGCATAGCATACAGGGTGTTTCATACTTTTTATTTTTTTCATTTAGTATTTTTTTTAAATACTATTATTTTTTTGTAATACTATGATTTTTTTTAGTTGTATTTAGATGAGGTGTGTATTCGGTGGGGTCCAGATTTCGTTTTCATCGGTGGAATGCGGGTCCAAAAGACGACGACGAAGCGGCGGCGGTGGAGGAGAAGCTCGCTCGCACGGACTTGGACCGGACGCGGGGGGCGCGCGCCTCTGGTGGGCGTTAGAAGGTCAAACGAAAGGGATAATGCCGGTCCTTGGGGCCTCCGCCGCTCGCCGCCGATCGACGGCGACGAATCCTCTCTCCCGCTTTAACAAAACTTTCCGACGACGAACGCCGAACGCCGATACTTTTCACCCAAACTTCATTTTCAACCAAAACTAAAAAAATTGAGTAAGTTATAAAAATGATTTTCAAACAAAACCGATTTAAAATCTAAATAGGAAATTAAATTTCTTTTAATTTGAGTACAAACACGGCCCATCTAATTTACATACTTCCAAAAATATAACAATTTTTAATTAAAAAAAAAAAAAATGGCGCCATCTTAAAAATTTTTGAAAATTATTAATAAACATAAAAAATCCTTTAATTTGAGTACAAACACAACATATTTATTTTAAATACTTTCTTAGATATTCAACTTTTTAGTTTTGATGATCCGCCATCTTGAAAAATTTTTACATATTTTTAAAGAAAATAAAAAATCCTTTAATTTGAGTACCAACATGACATATTTAACTTTAATACTTTTCAAATTATTTAAATTCTTTATCTTAAAAACAATCAACAATCGCCATCTTGAAAAATTTTTGAAAATTATTTAAAAACATTATAAATTCTTTAATTTGAATACCAACACGACATATTTATCTTTAATACTTCTCAAGATGTGAAAATTTTTTATTTCGATAGTCGCCATTTTGAAAAATTTTTGAAAATTATTAAAGAACATTAAAAATCCTTTAATTTGAGTACCAACATGACATATTTATCTTTAATACTTTTCAAGATTTGAATATTTTTAATTTTGATAGTCGCCATTTTGAAAAATTGTAACATATTATTAAAGAACATTAAAAATCTTTTAATTTGAGTACCAACATGACATATTTATTTTTAATACTTTTCAAGATATGAAAATTTTTAATTTCGATGGTCGCCATTTTGAAAAATTTTTGAAAATTATTAAAGAACATTAAAAATCCTTTAATTTGAGTACCAACATGACATATTTATTTTAAATACTTTCCGAAATATCCAACTTTTTAGTTTTGATGATCCGCCATTTTGAAAAATTTTTGCATATTTTTAAAGAACATTAAAAATCCTTTAATTTGAGTACCAATATGACATATTTATCTTTAATACTTTCCAAGATATGAAAATTTTTAATTTCGATAGTTGCCATTTTGAAAAATTTTTACATATTATGAAAGAATATTAAAAATCCTTTAATTTGAGTACCAACATGACATATCTAACTTTAATACTTTTCAAGTTATTCAAATTTTTTAACTTTATAAACAATCAACAATCGCCATCTTGAAAAATTTTTGAAAATTATTAAAGAACATTAAAAATCTTTTAATTTGAGTACCAACATGACATATTTATGTTAAATATTTTCCAAGATATGAAAATTTTTAGTTTTGATGATCCGCCATTTTGAAAAATTTTTGAAAATTATCAAAGATGATTAAAAATCCTTTAATTTGAGTACCAACATGACATATCTAACTCTAATACTTTCCAAGATACAACAATTTAAAAATATGACAATCGCCATCTTGAAAATTTTTTTAAATTCTTAAAAAGCATAAAAAGTCCTTTCATTTGAGTACAAACATGACATATTTATCTTTAATACTTCTCAAGATATGAAAATTTTTAATTTTGATAGTCGCCATTTTGAAAAATTTTTGAAAATTATTAAAGAACATTAAAAATCCTTTAATTTGAGTACCAACATGACATATTTATATTAAATATTTTCCAAGATATGAAAATTTTTAATTTCGATAGTCGCCATTTTGAAAAATTTTTGTAAATTATTAAAGATTATTAAAAATCCTTTAATTTGACTACCAACATAACATATTTATCTTTAATATTTTCCAAGATATGAAAATTTTTAATTTCTACCGTCGCCATTTTGAAAAATTTTTGCATATTATTAAAGAACACTAAAAATCCTTTAATTTGAGTACCAACATGACATATTTATATTAAATATTTTCCAAGATATGAAAATTTTTAATTTCGATAGTCGCCATTTTGAAAAATTTTTGCACAGTTTTAAAAAACATTAAAAATTCTTTAATTTGAGTACCAACATGACATATTTATTTAAAATATCTTCTAAGATGTAAAAATTTTTAATTTCGATATTCGCCATTTTGAAAAATTTTTGAAAATTATTAAAGATTATTAAAAATCCTTTAATTTGACTACAAACACGATATATCTATGATTAAAAATAAAAAATGTACGAAACTGTCAAAAATAATCAAAATGGCGGACTGTCAAATTTTTTTTTGAGGTTAAAAAAAGTTTTAGAACAAAAATGTGAAAACGCATTTTGAAAATTCCTTTGGATTCAATATCCAACCCAAGAAAATTCAACGATACTCAACTTTGTATAAGACTGATCAAAAGTACAGTTCATTTGAAAAATAAAAATATGGAAAAAAAATTAAAAAATAAAAAATAAAAAAAAAATTTAAAAATAAAAAATAAAAAAAAAATTAAAAATAATTAAAAAATATTAAAGTTCATCAAAAATCTTTTAATTTGATACCAAACACGACCAATCTATCTTAAATACTTCCAAAGATATAACGATTTTTAATTTAAAAAACAATTGAAAATCCGCCATTTTGAATTTTTTTAAATTCACCTAATTTTGTTATTTTTTATCCGATTATAGTCGTGTTTGGTGTCAAATGAAAGGATTTTTAGCAAACTTTGAAGATTTTAAAATGTTTTTTAAATTTTTAAAATTTTTAAAAAAATTTAAAAATCGGCCATCTTGAAAATTTTTGAATTAACGTAACTTTTTTATTTCTGATCGTAGACTTGTCATGTTGGTACTCTAATTAAAGCATTTTTAATGCTTTTTAATAATTTTTATAAATTTTTAAAGATGACGATTATCAATTGTTTTTAAGGTTAAAAATTTGAATATCTTAAAAAGTATTAAAGATGGATATGTCATGTTGGTACTCAAATTAAAGGATTTTTTACGAACTTTAAGATTTTTAATTAATTTTTATAAAATTTTTGTTTTTGAAAGGAAAAATTTAATTTTTAATGATTTTTTTAGTTTTTTTAAAGTTTTTTTAGGGTTTTTTCGGTTAAAAATGAGTGAAGCGAGTTGGAAATTTTGACGAACGCGATCTCGTCGGTAGATGAAGGTTCCGACCGGTTCACGACCTTGCTTACGTACGTTTTTCAAGACGCGCTCCTCCCGGACGGCCTTAGCGAGGCGTCTCGGGGTCAATAAGCGATCGGTGCGGTGGCGCGCACAATGCACGCACACGTAGTGCGCGCGCGAGAGAACCGACGTTCGCGCATTAATCAAAACCGGCCCGAACGTCGCCTTCCTTCCTTCGTACGGCTGGCTATAAGGTATAAGGTGATGCCTCCTCACTTTGTTGGTAATTTCTTAAAGGTACATCAATCAAACAACCTCACAATCTCAGTCGGCTAAAGATAATTTAACGCTATGGGTTAATATCTAGTTAATTAAGGAAATTGCAAAAAGAATTTTACAAAAAAAAATTTACAAAACAAAAATCATAAAAAAAAATCTTTTAATTTGCTAGATTTATTAAAAAAAGGAAAGATTTTTTAGGGTTGTTGACCCACATCCCTCCCTATTTTTAAAAGGGTGGGAGATCCTTTTATTTCTGGGATTCTCAGACAAAAAAACTTATTGGGTCAAATCCTTACCTTTTAGAGTCGAGTCGACCCTCTTTTACTCTCTTCTTGTCGCCAATCGGGTTCGTTTCGTCCGGCAACAAGTTTCGGCTCGAAAGACGATGACGACGGGTCCCTGAGGGGGGTCCAAAGTAAAGAGGGGGAGCCAAGCGGGGGCGCTTCAAACCGGTATCGACGAAAAAAAACCTGAATTAAAAAAAAAAGAAAAGAAAAAACAATGGCCAGAGTTGCATACATCGTGCGTTACATTCATTCAAATCGAACATAAAAGTAAATTGGATATAAAAAAATTTCTGGGAGAAAAACTAAAAGTCGTAGAAAATTCATTTTTGGTACAAATAAAGATTAAGTTTCAATCTAAATTGTCATAAAATTTCAAGTCTTTAGAACAATTAGTTTTTGAGATATGAATTTTTTAAAATTGATAAATTTTAGTAGACATTTTAAATAAGTTAGGTTAGAATTTCGTTTCTGGGGGAAAAACTAAAAATCGTAGGAAATTGATTTTTGGTACAAATAAAGATTAAATATTAATCTAAAACGTGATAAAATTTCGAGTCTCTAGGATAATTAGTTTTTGAGATATGAATTTTTAAAAATGAAATTTTACTGAATTTTTAATAAATCAAATTTTTCATTTTTAATGATTAAAAAATTAAAAAATAAATAAAAAATTTTAAAAAATTAATAAAAATATTTTTTATTTATGTTGGTAGAGTTGAAACAAACGAGACAAAAGAGCGTCGCGACCGCAGCGCCGCCACAACCGACCCCCCTTTGGTCCCCCCTCGCCCGTCCCCTCATCGACGAAAATAGAGAGGACCATCGCGGTATTATATTTAGACGGGGGCACTAACTCCCGGTCGACACACTCTTTTAGCTTCTTCTTCGCTCCTCGTAAGAATATATATCTGCACGCGCGCGTACACGTACTTACTTACGAAGAGGTGACGGTGACGCACTACTTACGAATTTCGACCGAATATAATGCCCTCTAAGCGACTATAATTATAAACAAGAATGGAAAGAATTCAAAAACGATAAAAACATAAAATCAAAAGAAATCGAAAAATTTAAAAAAATTAAAAAATTAATAAAGATTAATAAAAATTAATAGAAATTAATAGAAATCAATAAAAAAAGATTAAAAACATTCAATGATATTTTTAATTAAGAAAAAAGTTCCTAGAGGGTACTCTTACTAAGATCGAAAATTTAAAAATTTCAATTTTATAAAAAATTTTTTAAATTCTTAAAGTTCATAAAAAATCCTTTAGTTTGAGTACAAACACGACTATATTCCGATCAAAAACAAAAAAGTTAGGTTAATTTTTCAATTTTCAAGATGGCCGATTTTCAAAAATCATAAAAATTCTTAAATATTCTTATAAATCATTTAAAATCCTTTAATTTGATACCCAACATGACATATCTACGATTAAAAACAACCAAGTTATGAGATTGTCAAAAATAATCAAGATGGCGGATTGTCAAAAAAATTTTTTTTTAACTTAAATAGTTGTACATCTCGAAAATTTGGATTCAATATATAATCCAAGAAAATTCAACAAATTTCAATTTTATATAAGACTATGCAAAAGTATGGTTAATTAAAAAGATAAAAATATGAAAAAATATAAAAAAAAAATTTTAAAATAATAAAAAAATAATCTAAAAATGTTAAAGTTCATCAAAAATCTTTTAATTTGACACCAAACACGACCTATCTATCTTAAATAGTTTTGAAGATATCAGATTTTTAAATTTATGAACAATTGAAAAGTCGGCCATCTTGAAAGTTTTTAAACTAACCTAACTTCCTTATTTTTTATCCGAACATAGTCGTGTTTGGTATCAAATTCTTTAATTTTTTTATAAACTTTAAGAATTTTTAATTGAAATTTAAATTTTTTAAAGTCGCCATTTTGAAAATCAAAAATTAACCTAACTTTTTTGTTTATTATCCAAATATAGTCGTGTTTGGTATCAAATTAAAGGATTTTTTATGAACTTTAATAATTTTTAATTTTTAAAGATGGCCGATCATCAATGGCTTTTTAAATTAAAAATTTGTTGTAATTTTCAAACTATTTAACCTAGATATATCATGTTTGTACTCAAATTAAAGGATTTTTTGCGAATTTTAAGAATTTTAATGAATTTTTATAAAATTCTCACTTTTAGAAAAATTAAGTTTAATTTTTGTTTAAATCGAAAATTAAAAAAATTAGAATTTTATAAAAATTTTGAAAAATTGTTAAAATTCATAAAAAATCCTTTAATTTGAGTACAAACATGACATATCTACGATTAAAAATAAAAAAAGTTGACATTATCAAAAATAACCAAGATGGCGGATTGTCAAAAAAAATTTTTTTTTCACTCAAATAATTGTATATCTCCATAATTTGGATTCAAAATCTAATCCAAGAAAATTCAACAAACCTTAATTTTGTATAAAACTGTGCAAAAGTATGGTTCATTAAAAAGAAATAAAAATGTGGAAAAATAAAAAAAAAATAATTTAAAAATAATTTAAAAATGGTTTTAAAATGTTAAAGTTCGTTAAAAATCTTTTAATTTGATACCAAACACGACCTATTTATCTTAAATACTTCCAAAGATGTGAATTTTTAATTTTAAAAACAATTGAAAAGTCGGCCATCTTGAAAATTTTTAAACTAACTTAACTTCCTTATTTTTAATGCGAATATAGTTGTGTTTGGTATCAAATTAAAGGATTTTTTGCGATTTTTAAGAATTTTTAATTTTTTAAAATGGCACACTATAATTTTTTGTTGTTTTCTAGAAAATTGTTTATAACTTTAAAAGTATTTAACCTAGATATGTCATGTTTATACTCAAATTAAAGGATTTTTTGCGAATTTTAAGAATTTTTATAAAATTCCCACTTTTAGAATAATCAAGTTTAACTTTTATTTAAATCGAAAACTTTAAAAATTAAAATTTTACAAAAATTTTTAAAAATTCTTAAAATTGATTAAAAATCCTTTAATTTGAGTACAAACATGACATATCTACGATTAAAAATAACCAAGTTATGAAATTGTCAAAAATAACCAAGATGGCGAATTGTAAAAAAAAATTTTTTTTAATTAAAATAGTTATACTTTTCGAAAATTTGAATTTAGTATCTAATCCTAGAAAATTCAACAAAAGTTTGTATAAAGCTGTACAAAAGTACTATTCATTAAAAAAAGAAATAAAAATATGAAAAAATGAAAATAATAATAATTTAAAAATAATCAAAAAATCTTAAAGTTCATTAAAAATCTTTTAATTTGATACCAAACACGACCTATCTATCTTAAATAGTTTTGGAGATATCAAATTTTTAAATTTACAAACGATTGAAAAGTCGGCCATCTTGAAAATTTTTAAACTAACCTAACTTTTTTATTTTTTATCCGAATATAATCGTCTTTGGTATCAAATTAAAGGATTTTTTATCAGTTTTAAGAATTTTTAATAAAATTTAAATTTTTTTAATTCGCCATTTTGAAAATTAAAAAATTAACCTAACTTTTTTATTTTTTATCCGAATATAGTCGTGTTTGGTATCAAATTAAAGGATTTTTTACGATCTTTAAGAATTTTTAAAAATTTTTATAAAATTCTAATTTTTTAAGATGGTCGACTATAATTTTTTTTGTTTTTTAGAAAATTGTTTATAACTTTAAAAGTATTTAAGTTAGATATGTCATGTTTGTACTCAAATTAAAGGAAATTAAATTTCCTATTTATTTTTTAAAAAATTTTTCATCAAAAAACTTTTTATTTTTTAATAAGGTGAAAAAATCTTTTTATAACCTAATTTTTTTAAACCTAATTTAGTATAATTTATTTTTTTGGTTTTTTATTTAATAGTTTAGGGTTAAAACGACTCAAGGGTAAGTAAGCAAACCGAGAACCGCCGTGCACCTCGGTTATTTATGTACGTACGCCTCTGCGGCGCCGAGGCGCTCCTCTCGATCCCTTTCCCCCGCGGCGCACGGCGTCGGGACGCGCGGCGTCGCGTCGGAAAACGCCATCAATCATTCACTTCTTGCAGTCCTCCGGGCTGCATTCCCGTCAAGATCCCGGAGGCGAGGGCCGCGGGAGAAGAAGAAGAAGAAGAGTAATGGGCCCCCGTTCGTTTTCGCCGCACAAAATAACAAAAAAGAAAACCAGTGGCGGAGCGGAGCTTTCCTTTGGATTTATCACGATCCTAACTTGTAATAACTAAAAAGGATTTAAAAAAAATTTTTTTTTAATATTTTTAAAAAAATATTTTTAAGAAACATTTTTTTAAAATATTAAAAAAAAAATTTTTTTAAATTCTTTTAAAATATAAAAAAAAAATTTTTTTTTTTAATTCTTTTAAAATATTAAAAAAAAAATTTTTTTAATTCTTTTAAAATATTAAAAAAAAATTTTTTAATTCTTTTAAAATATTAAAAAAAAAAAATTTTTTTCATCATAATTTTAAAAATTAAAAAAATATTTTTATGAATCACCCTGTATATTAATCGAAGATAAAATTTGACAAGACAAGCTAAAGTAAGTAATTTTTCATGCTTGATTTAGCTTAACTATCTACTTAACGTGGACCTTGACGTTTCAATGTCGAAGTTCACGAAAAAAACTAACTGTATTAGACGTTTGACGCAAGAATAAATATGCGGAATAGAAACTAGTTCCAGGAATTAGATTTTATTACTCATTAGATTATTAAATTATTAGTACTAAAGTTAAATACGACTTATTATTAAATAATTTTATTATAAAATCAATTATTTTATTAACAAAATCAATTTTACTAAAAAAAAATAATTTTTATTTCATTATTTTTCAAAGTTAAAATGAAAAATTAAAATTTTTTAAATTCATTTTCAAATATTATTAAAATTCGTAAAAAATCCTTTAATTTGAGTACAAACACGACTATATTTGGATAAAAAACAAAAAAGTTATGTTAGTTTTTTAAAATTCAAGATGGCCGACTTTCAATTTTTTAAAAATTCTTAAATATTCTTAAAAGTCATTTAAAATCCTTTAATTTGATACCAAACACGACATATCTAGCTTTAATATTTTCGGAGATATAACATTTTTAAATTTATAAACAATTGAAAAGTCGGCCATTTTGAAAATTTTTAAATTAACCTAACTTTTTTGTTTTTTATCCGAATATAGTCGTGTTTGGTATCAAATTAAAGGATTTTTAATAAACTTTAAGAATATTTAAGAATTTTAATGATTTTTGAAAATCGGCCATCTTGAATTTTTTAAATTAACCTAACTTTTTTGTTTTTTATCCGAATATAGTCATGTTTGTACTCAAATTAAAGGATTTTTTACGATCTTTAAGAAAATTTAATTTTTCTTCCTTATGACTCATTTTCCTTTCTTCTAAATTCATTTTAATCTATTAAATTAAATTAGTCACCTTTAAAAAGTTGTTTATGTTAAAAACGAAGGTCGATCGATCAACAAAAATAACAACAAGAACAATAAATTTCAACTTTCTACAAATTTTAATCTATAATTATCCCCTTATTTTATAAAAATAACCGCTAGAACGGTTTTATCAAAGAAATCCCAAGAATTTACGTCACTAAATTAATTTGCAATTTCGATTTCATCCTTTATTCGGTTAATTCCAAAACACATCACACCTATAATCATTTGATATTTTCTCGGATGTAGAATATTCATGAATTCGTTTCGAGACGTCAATAAATTTTCATTTCGGTCAGTGGGAAAAAATCCCCAATGTTCAACCCACATTTGTAAACATTAATTAAGTAAATTTACATTGTATAATCGTTATGACTCAATTTTTTGGGAAGTATAAGTAATAAAAATCTAAAAATAAATTTTTTTTGAAGTTGAGAGTCGATCGCGTGGTGGTGCATTTTCTTGCATCGGGAATGAGAGAAGAGGCTGCGGTCTCTCGGCCCCGTGAAGTGTATAATTAAGCAGCTAACCGTGGACCGGACTCAGGGGCGAAGGGGGGAACGTGGGGACGTTGAGGGGCGAAAAAATCCCCTTCCATCCTTTTCTTTTCGGTTTTCTGGACGTGTAAGTAGAAAAGAGATGGAAAGATGAAGTCCGCGCGCGAAATTACAGCTTAGCCGCGATGCGAAGTGGATCAAAGCGGCCGTTGCGAGTTTCCAGATTAATTGGAAATTCCTCTCTTGTCATTGCGTTGCGTAAACGACCGGTCTTCGAGTCGGTAAAATCAATTTTTTTAACAACTACGCATATTAACGAAAAAAACAAGTGTAGGAACACTCATCGGTTATTTTAGATTTTTAGATTTAGAAAAAAAATCGAAAAATACATTTATTTATCAACTAACAAAATAATTTTAAAATCAAATTTTTATTAAAAATCAATAGGAAATTAAATTCCCTTTAATTTGAGTACAAACATGACATATTTATCTTTAATACCTTAAAAGTTACAAAGATTTTAAAATTGATGATCCGCCATCTTGAAAAATTTTTAGAAATTCTTAAAGATAATTAAAAATCTTTTAATTTAAGTACAAACACGACTATATTCGGAGAAAAAATAAAAAAGTTAGGTTAGTTTAAAAATTTTCAAGATGGCCGCTATTCGATTGTTTTTAAAATTAAAAATCCGTATATCTCGAAAAATGTTTAAGATAGATAGGTCGTGTTTGGTATCAAATTAAAAGATTTTTAACGAACTTTAAAAAAATTTAAAAATTTTTAAAATCCGCCATTTTGGAAATTTAAAAATTAACCTAACTTTTTTGTTTTTTATGCGAATATAGTCGTGTTTGTACTTAAATTAAAGAATTTTTAGTTATCTTTAAGAATTTTTAAAAAATTTTGAAAATCGGCCATTTTGAATTTTTGACATTAACCTAACTTTTTTGTTTTTTAATTAAATATAGTCATGTTTGTAGTTAAATTAAAAAATTTTTAGTTATCTTTAAGAATTATTAAAAAATTTTTAATCATCTTCAAGATTTTTTAAGAATTTTTAATAAATATATTTTTTAATCTCCTCCAAGGTTTAATTTTAAATGATATTTAGGAATATTTGAGAATTTTTTTTTCTGAGAAAAAAACTAAAAGTCGTAGTAAATTCATTTTTGGTAAAAATAAAGATTAAGTTTTAATTTAAATTCTTAAGTTAGGTGAAAGCTTCCAAAAATTCTTTCTAACTTTGAAAATTTTTTAAAATTTTTTGACAACAGTTGGAATAAAACGATCTTCTTTAATTAAAACTAGAATATTTTAAGTTTCATTTAGAAAAAAAATTTAATCAAAATCTTTAAAAATGAATTTTTGGTGAATTTTTTAAAAAATGATTAATTTTCTAACCTAAAAAATTTTTTACCAGCTTTGAAAATTTTTTTAATTTTTTTGACAACATTTAGAATAAAACGATCTTTTTTATATAAAATTAGAATGTTTTAAGTTTCATTTAGAAAAAAAATCAAATCAAAATCTTTAAAAATGAATTTTTGATGAATTTTTAAAATTGATCGATTTTTTTCAAAGTTAGAAAAATGTTAAAAAATTTTCCCAACTTTGAAAATTTTTTTAATTTTTTTGACAACACTTGGAACAAAACGGTCTTTTTTAGTTGAAATTAGAATGTTTTTAGTTTCATTTAGAAAAAAAATCAGATCAAAATCTTTAAAATTCGATTTTTTACGATTTTTTTAAAAAATGATTGATTTTTGAAGTAAAATTTTTTTAGGTTAAAAATTTTTTACCAACTTTGAAAATTTTTTTAATTTTTTTAGTAATTTTTAGAACAAAACGATCTTTTTAGATAAAAACTAGAATGTTTTTAGTTTCATTTAGAAAAAAAATCAGATCAAAATCTTTAAAATTCAATTTTTAACGATTTTTTTAAAAATGATTGATTTTTACCCTAAATTTTTTTTTTCAGGTTTAAAATTTTTTACTAACTGAAAAATTTTTTAATTTTTTTGATAACATTTAGAATAAAACGGTTTTTTTTAATTGAAATTAGAATGTTTTAAGTTTCATTTAGAAAAAAAATCAAATTAAAATCTTTAAAATTCAATTTTCTACGATTTTTCTAAAAATGATTGATTTTTAACCCAAAATTTTTTAGGTTAAAATTTTTTACTAAGTTTGAAAATTTTTTTAATTTTTTTGATAAAATTTAGAACAAAATGGTCTTTTTAGATTAAAACTAGAATATTTTTAGTTTCATTTAGAAAAAAAATCAGATCAAAATCTTTAAAATTCAATTTTTAATGAATTTTTTAAAACTTATTCATTTTTTAACAATCAAGAAATTTTTAACATAAAATTTTTTTTACCAACTTTGAAATTTTTTTTAATTTTTTTGGTAGAACTTACAACAAAACGATCTTTTTAACATAAAACTAGAATGTTTTTAGTTTCATTTAGAAAAAAAATCAAATCAAAATCTTTAAAAATGAATTTTTGATAAGTTTTTGAAATTGATGGATTTTTTTCTCAAAGTTAGAAAAATGTCAAAAATGTTTACCAACTTTGAAAATTTTTTTAATTTTTTTGACAACATTTAGAATAAAACGGTCTCTTTTATATAAAACTAGAATGTTTTAAGTTTCATTTAGAAAAAAAATCAAATCAAAAATCTTTAAAATTTGATTTTTTATGATTTTTTTAAAAATGATTGATTTTTACCCTAAAATTTTTTTAGGTTAAAAATTGTTTACCAACTTTGAAATTTTTTTTAATTTTTTTGACAACATTTGGAATAAAACGGTCTTTTTTAATTAAAATTAGAATGTTTTTAGTTTCATTTAGAAAAAAAATTAAATCAAAATTTTTAAAATTCGATTTTTTACGAATTTTTTAAAAAATGATTGATTTTTAATATAAAATTTTTTTAGGTTAAAAATTTTTTACCAACTTTGAAATTTTTTTAATTTTTTTGACAACATTTAGAATAAAACGGTCTCTTTTATATAAAACTAGAATGTTTTAAGTTTCATTTAGAAAAAAAATCAAATCAAAAATCTTTAAAATTTGATTTTTTATGATTTTTTTAAAAATGATTGATTTTTACCCTAAAATTTTTTTAGGTTAAAAATTGTTTACCAACTTTGAAAATTTTTAAATTTTTTTTAATAACATTTAGAATAAAACGGTCTTTTTTATATAAAACTAGAATGTTTTAAGTTTCATTTAGAAAAAAAATCAGATCAAAATCTTTAAAATTCGATTTTTTACGATTTTTTTAAAAAATTATTGATTTTTAAAGTAAAATTTTTTTAGGTTAAAAATTTTTTACCAACTTTGAAAATTTTTTTAATTTTTTTGATAACACTTGGAACAAAATGCTTTTTTTTAGTTAAAATTAGAATGTTTTAAGTTTCATTTAGAAAAAAAATCAAATCAAAATCTTTAAAATTCGATTTTTTATGATTTTTTTTAAAATGATCGATTTTTTTAAGTTAGAAAAGTGAGGTTAGAAACAAAATCAAAATCTTACCCGTTTTCTTCGACCTCGATCCCTCCGATCGGGGGAAAGGAAGGAAATTGTGTCAAAGTTCGAGCGCCCGGTGCGTAAGTGGCGCCGCCTACGCCTCCGGCAACAATTTCCCTCTCTCCTTCATCCGCCTTTAGGACGTCTTCCCGTCTCCCTCGATCCAAGAGACCCAACCGAGTAAAGTTTTCGGGGGGCGAACAATTTTCCACAACCCTGCACACATCTGACCTCGGTTAACCTTTTCATCACTTCTTCAACAATCCTACAACAATCAAAAATACTTTATTAGAAAAAAAAAATTGATTTTTTTATTTTACATTTTTTAAAAATACATTTTTTTTAAAAACGACTAGAAATGTTTTAAACTAGATGAAAAAAAAAATTTTTTTTTTTAATTTATTTTTTCCCGGTTGGATTTTATTTTTTAAACACATAGAATATGCATATATGGGGAATTATAAAAAATGTGGAAGGGATAAGGGGGAAAATGAAAAAAAGTGGGGGGTACTCAATACACGCCACGCGTATATGCATCGTATACGGACGACGGTTGGGTTAGATCGAGGGGGGAAAAAAGGCCGGGGTAAGGGCAGGGCACGTCCGAAAACCGAACCGAACCCGGGTGAGCGAACCCACCGACGCCCCCGCCTCCCCCGCCCCCCCCGTCCGTTTTCCCCCCGAGCCCCAAACCGGGCGAGCGGGAGCGGGAGGGCGACGGCGGCGTCGGAGGGGACCACTTTTTTGCGATAATGTGTGATATTGATTCTGGTGCAACGGGCCGGCGCGGTGCACGTGCATCGGCGGCGGCATCGCCAGACAGAGACGGAGGCGGCGCAGCAGACGGCCTCCGACCGTGCTAACTGCACGTAGAAATTTATTCTACCGAGGGAAAAAAATTTTTTCAAACTTTCATTTAGTTTTTCGGGCCGTCTAAGTTAAAAATTTAAAAAATAATATTACAAATTTATAAAAAAAAAAAATTCCCTCAAATAAAAAAAAAAATAGTTACTCTCGGGTTTTTTTTTAAATAAGTATATTTGTGAAGTGGACTTTTTTTTAAAAATTAAGTTTTATTAAATCGGTGTAAAAGAAGAATTTTTTTCTTGGATTGTTTCTTGGTGGCTATGAAGAGATCTAGTAAGCCGTGCCGGGACGAAGACGTAGTAGTCTTGATCGCGGTTGGCTTGTCGTCGTCCCCTCCTCCAGTCGGAACAGCATCAGAGGAGCCAGCATCGCCGGGGACACCAAGACCAAGCGGCAGAAGCGGCCGAAAGTGCCACGGCGACGCACCATCACCGCGATCGGTTTTCAAAAAAATGGGGCCCGCCAACCGAAGAGTTGTTGCGCCCTCGCGCGCGAGTGTGTGCCACCGATTTTACCAAGAAGATACGTGCCGCGAGTGCCACTAACTCACTCACCATCCATTATTATTTTTTTCTCTCTCCTACTTAATAATAACGAAATAAAAAAAAGAACCCATCTCGGCTGATTTTAATTTTTTTTTATCTTACGTTTTTAATAAAAGTGCTCGAAGACGTCGAAAAGCGACCAAGTGATGGCGATAAATTTTTCGGCGTCGTTCGCGGCGTGCCTCGCCGCCGGACTGAAAGTGCCCAGACAGCTGATGTACTGCATCCAAGGTAAATCCCGGCGGTTTGTTGTTGTTAGAAAGAGAGTTTTGTGATTCTCGAGACGCGTCTAGGTTTGTGCGCGCGCCAAAATCTCGTCGTGCGACTACGACTACGCACGCACGTGGTGCGTGAGGTAGGCTCGGCAGACGAGGGCGGCGCCGCATCGTTCGCCGAGCCGACGATCGACGTCGCGACGCTGCTCCCTACCGACCTTAAACGCTTACATGTTATGGTAGATTAGGGTAGAATTTATTTAATGGGAGGGTTCTTTTCTTTCCCCTCACATCACATAATCGAGAACCAATAAAAATAATTTTTATTTTGATTACAATTTAATAACTATTTTTATAGAAAAAAAAAATTTGAAACAAGAAAATAATTTTAGTAAAAAAAATTTTTTTTACTTAAAAAAATTTTATTAGAAAAATTTTTTAGAAAATTAAAAAAAATTGTAATAAAATTTTTTTGTTAGAAAAATTTCTTGAAAATTAAAAAAAATTTATAGAAAAATTTTTTGAAAATTGTAAAAATGTTTTGTTAGAAAAATTTCTTGAAAATTAAAAAAATTTTATAGAAAAATTTTTTGAAAATTGTAAAAATTCCTTGTTAGAAAAATTTTTTGAAAATTAAAAAATATTTGAAACAAAAATTTTTTCAAAATTAAAAAAAAATTGCAATAAAATTTTTTTGTTAGAAAAATTTCTTGAAAATTAAAAAAATTTTATAGAAAAATTTTTTGAAAATTGTAAAAATTTTTCGTTAGAAATTTTTTTTGAAAATTAAAAAATATTTGAAACAAAAATTTTTTTATTAAAAAAATTTCTTGAAAATTAAAAAAATTTTGTAGAAAAATTTTTTGAAAATTGTAAAAATTTTTTTGAAAATTAAAAAAAAAATTGCAATAAAATTTCTTTGTTAGAAAAATTTCTTGAAAATTAAAAAAATTTTATAGAAAAATTTTTTGAAAATTGTAAAAATTTTTCGTTAGAAAATTTTTTTGAAAATTAAAAAATATTTGAAACAAAAATTTTTTTATTAAAAAAATTTCTTAAAAATTAAAAAAATTTTGTAGAAACATTTTTTGAAAATTGTAAAAAAAATTGCAATAAAATTTTTTTGTTAGAAAAATTTCTTGAAAATTAAAAAAATTTTTTGAAAATTGTAAAAATTCCTTGTTAGAAAAATTTTTTGAAAATTAAAAAATATTTGTAACAAAAATTTTTTGAAAAGTTAAAAATTAAAATTTGTAACAAAATTTTTTTTTCTAAAATTAAAAAAAATTCTAATAAAATTCAAATTTAAATTTTTTTAACCTAAAAATTTAAATTTACAAAACTAAAATTGCTTTAAATCGTTCAAAATAACTTTTTCAACTTTAATAAAACTCTTAAATTTTCTTAAAAATCGATTTTATATCACTTTTAATACCTCATCGTTCTAAAAAATTCATTTAGAAACATCTAAAACATCTATTTTTGAAGATTTAAAAACTCAAAACTTTGTTAGAAACATTTTTCAAAAATAAAAAAAAAATTTGGAACAAAATTTTTTTTGAAAATTAAAAAAAATTTGTAACAAAAATTTTTTGTTAGAAAATTTTTTCTAAAATTAAAAAAAAAATTCTAACAAATCTTTTTTTTGTAAAATTTAAAAAATTTAATTAAATTTCAATTTTTAATTTTTTTAATCTTAAAATTTAAATTTACAAAACTAAAATTGCTTTAAATCGTTAAAAATAACTTTTTCAACTTTAATAAAACTCTTAAATTTTCTTAAAATTCAATTTTATATCACTTTTAATACCCAATCATTCTAAAAAATTCACTTAAAAAGATTTAAAACATCTATTTTTGAAAATTTAAAAACTCAAAACTTAATTTTTTGTAAATTTTTAAAAGGATTATTAAAGAATATTAAAAATCCTTTAATTTGATACCCAATATGACATATCTACTTTTAATACTTTCAAAAATATGATAATTTTTAATTTTTATGGTCGCTAATTTGAAAATTTTAAAAAATTTTTACTTAAATTATTAAAATTTATTAAAAATCCTTTAATTTAAGTACGAACATGACTATATTTGGATAAAAATAAGGAAAATATGACAATTTAAAAATTATTAAAGATAGCGGTTTTTGTAAAAACAAAAATTTTATAAAAATTTATTAAAATTTTTAAAGATGATAAAAAATCCTTTAATTTGAGTACAAACAAGACTATATTTAGATAAAAAATATGGAAGTTATGACAATTTAAACATTTTTAAAGATGGCGCTTTTTGTAAAACCAAAAATTGTAGAAAAATTTATTCAAATTCTTAAAGTTGATAGAAAATCTTCTAATTTGATACCCAACATGACATATCTATCTTTAATACTTTCAAAAATATGATAATTTTGAATTTTTATAGTCGCCAACTTGAAAATTTTTAAAATTTTTTTTGAAATTATTAAAATTTATTAAAAACCCTTTAATTTAAGTACCAACATAACTATAATCCGATAAAAAATAAAAAAATTATGACAGTTTAAACATTTTTAAAGATGGCGCTTTTTTTAAAATAAGAATTTTGTAAAAATTTACTAAAATTCTTAAAGAGGATTAAAAATCCTTTAATTTGATACCCAACATGACTATAATTCGATAAAAAATAAGGGAGTTATGACAGTTTAAATATTTTAAAGATAGGGCTTTTTTTAAAATAAAAATTTTAGAATGATTTTTAAATTTTTATTTATTGAAATTCTGAAAGATGTTAAAAAATCCTTTAATTTCATACCAAATATCACTATATTTGGATAAAAAATAATGAAGTTATGACAGTTTGAACATTTTTAAAGATGGCCGTTTTTTAATTGTTTCTAAAATTTAAAATCTTTATATCTCGGAAAGTATTAAAGATAGATATATCATGTTTGGTATTAAATTAAAGGATTTTTAATAAATTTTAATAATTTCATAAAATTTTTCAAAAAAAATTCCAAGATGGCGACTATATTTTTTTTTTAAGTTGGTAACTTTTAAAATATTAAAGATAGATATGTCATGTTGGTACTCAAATTAAAGCAAATTTAATTTTCTATTCATTTCTACTTTAAATTATTTTCTAAACACCTAATATAATTTGTAAAGAATATTAAATATCATTTCAACAAAAATTTTCTTTCTTTATTCTTTAATTTTCTAAAAGTTTATTAAAAATCCTTTAATTTGAGTACAAACATGACTATGTTATCATAAATAACAAGAAAATTAAGTTAGTTCAAAATTTTCAAGATGGCCGACTTTAGAAATTTTTAAATATTTTTAAAGATTATTTAAAAATCTTCAATTTAATACCAAACACGACTAGATTCGGATAAAAAACAAAAATGTTAGATTAAGTTTAAAAATTTTCAAGATGGCGAATCATCAATTGTTTTTAGAATTATAAATCTTTATATCTCGAAAAGTATTAAAGTTAGATATATCATGTTTGGTATTGAATTAAAAGATTTTGAACGCTTTCTAATAATTTCTAAAAAATTTTCAAGATGGCGATTCTAATTTTTTTAAGTTGGTAACTTTTAAAGTATAAAAGATAGATATGTCATGTTGGTACTCAAATTAAATCAAATTTAATTTTCTATTCATTTCTACCTTAAATTATTTCCTAAAAACTTAAAATAATTCATAAAGGATGTTAAATATCATTTCAATAAAAACTTTTTTTTCTTTATTCTTTAATTTTCAAAAAATTTATTAAAAATCTTTTAATTTGAGTACAAACATGACTATGTTATCATAAAAAACAAGAAAATTAGGTTAGTTCAAAATTTTCAAGATGGCCGACTTTAGAAATTCTTAAATATTTTTAAAGATTATTTAAAATCCTTCAATTTGATACCAAACACAACTATATTCGGATAAAAAGCAAAAAAGTTATGTTAATTTTTAACTTTAAAAACAATTGAATGTCGGCCATCTTGAAAATTTTTAAATTAACCTAACTTTTTTATTTTTTATTCGAATATAGTCATGTTTGGTATCAAATTAAAGGATTTTTTACGATCTTTAAGAATTTTCATAAATTTTTAAAATCCATTTTAAAAGTTTTTAAATTAAGATAACTTTTTTGTTTTTAATGCAAATGTAGTCATGTTTGTACTCAAATTAAACGATTTTTAATACTCTTTAATAATTTTAATGTTTTTTTTTTATAATTTTAATATTTTTTTAATAATTTTATTAAATTTTTAGAATTTCATAACATTTTTAAGTTCTTACTTTTTAATTTTCTTCTTTAAAAAGAAATCTGATTTAAGATAAGTTAAGATAAAATTAAAATTAAAAGATATTTTAATTCGGTTGAGAGAAAAAATCGATATTTTTCGATTGAGCAACAGACAGACAGACATTTAGTCTGTCCGAATCGTCTAGACCGTAGACTAAAGAAAGGAAGAATGTGTGCATATAAAAAAAGAAGATGAAGGTAGAAAAAAAAAGTAGTAGACGGTCCAAGGTCCGTGACCGGCGATCCCAAAACTGGTTAGTCGGTTGGGGCTGCGGAGGCAGGTGTAAATTGAACCTGCACGAAAGGGTTGAGACTCCGAAGATGAAGAAGGGATCGGTACGGATGAGGTTTTACGCTTCGGTATGCGTGGCCTTGTTTTATTAGCTTTTAAATTGCGATTCTCAACTAAAAATTAAACGAGATTATTTCATTTATAAAGATTATTTAATTTATAAAGAAATTATTTAATTTATAAAGAAATTATTTGATTTATAAAGAAATTTTAATATATAAACTGAAACTTTTAACTTTAGAGTATGTTAAAGCCTCTGAAAATACAATCCAAAGAGGATGTGTGTAATCTATAAAAAGCTACATATGTGAGTGTTGGTGTCGTCGGAACATATGAGACACTTTTAGAGGCACATGTTTGAGACGCGTTTAACCGAAGAAAACCCTTTCACGCGGAGAGGAGGATTTTTTTTTAAACCGCCGACTAACCGAGTCGACGTAAGTACGTTCGGAAGGGGGCAGAGTCCGAAGCGGAGCCCCGATTTCCGTGAAAGGTGGTAAAACGTGCGTCGAACCTGCCAATTACCTTTACGTATTACGTGACGGCGCGTTTGAAAGTTTACAAGTTTTTGTTTTTAAGCGTATATATTCAAATTGTTGTCTTGTATTCATTTTATAGATCTAAAACTTCATTTTTCCCCCGATTAAAATCCCAAATTTAAAAAGAAATTACCCTATATAATAAAAATTTTATAAAAAATAAATAAGAAATTAAATTTCCTTTAATTTAAGTACAAACATGAAATATCTATCTTTCATACTTTTCAAAATACAACAATTTTTCACTTTAAAAACAATTAACATTCGCCATCTTGAAATTTTTTTTTAATTATTAAAAATTATTAAAGATTATTGAAAATCCTTTAATTTGATACCCAACATGACACATTTATCTTTAATACTTAAAAAAATATAACGATTTTTAATTAAATAAACAATTGATGATCGCCATTTTAAAAAATTTTGTTTAAATTATTAAAGATTTTTAAAAATCCTTTAATTTGATACCCAACATGACATACCTGACTTAAATACTTTTCGAGATATAAAGATTTTTAATTTAAAAAACAATTGATGATCCGCCATTTTGAAAATTTTTAAATTAACCTACCTTTTTTGTTTTTTAACCGAATATAGTCGTGTTTGGTATCAAATTAAAGGATTTTTAATAATCTTTAATAATTTTTATAAATTTTTAAAGATGGCGATAATCGATTGTTGTTTTCGGTTAAAATTTATTAAAATTTTGAAAATTTTCGTCTCAACCCAAATTATAAACATTAAATGTGACTAATTTAGCATCTATATTCATTGATTGAATTGACAATTAAAATTTTGACGTTCAAAATTGACTGTTTTAATGAAAGTTGACGTTTAAAATGACAACATTGTTAGTTTTTAATAAAATTTGACATTTCAGATATAAAAATTAACAGCTTTTGTTAAAATTTGACGTTTAAGATGTCAAAATTGACAGATTTTAGTGAAAATGTAACTTCAAAAAGTTGATATTGTCCATTTTAAGAAAAAATTGACATTTAAAACGTCAAAATTGACAGATTTTAGTAAAATTTGACATTTCAGATATAAAAATTGACAGTTCTAGTTAATATTTGATGTTAAAATGTCAAAATTGACACATTTTAGTGAAAATTACCTTTCAAAAGATTGATATTAGCAATTTTAAGAAAAAAATTGACATTTAAAACGTCAAAATTGACAGATTTTAGTAGAATTTGACATTTCAGATATACAAATTGACAGTTCTAATTAAAATTTGACATTTAAAATGTCATAACTGACAGATTTTAGTAATACTTGATCATCAAAAGATTAATATTGACAATTTTGAGAAAAAAATTGACATTTCTTGTTAAAATTTGACGTTTAAAACATCCAAATTGACAGATTTTAGTAAAAACTAACCTTCAAAAGATTAATATTGACAATTTTAAGAGAAAAACTAACCTTTAAAACGTCAAAATTGACAGTTTTAGTTAAAATTTTACGTTTAGAATGTCAAAATTGACAGTTTTTAACAAAATTTGATATTTCAAATATAAAAATTGACAGTTCTAATTAAAATTTGAGGATTAAAATGTCAAAATTGACAGATTTTAGTGAAATTTTACCTTCAAAAGGTTAATTTTGACAATTTTAAGAGAAAAACTAACCTTTCGTCAAAATTGACAGTTTTAGTTAAACTTTTACGTTTAGAATGTCAAAATTGACAGTTTTTAACAAAATTTGATATTTCAAATATAAAAATTGACAGTTCTAATTAAATTTTGATGTTTAAAATGTCAACATTGACAGATTTTAGTGAAATTTTACCTTCAAAAGGTTAATTTTGACAATTTTAAGAAAAAATTGACATTTAAAACGTCAAAATTGATAGTTCTAGTTAAAAGTTGACGTTTAAAATGTCAAAATTGACAGTTTTTAACAAAATTTGACATTTCAAATATAAAAATTGACAGTTCTAATTAAAATTTGAGGATTAAAATGTCAAAATTGACAGATTTTAGTAAAATTTCCTTTCAAAAGATTGATATTAGCAATTTTAAGAAAAAAATTGACACTTAAAACGTCAAAATTGACAGTTCTAGTTAAAAGTTGACGTTTAAAATGTCAAAATTGACAGTTTTTAACAAAATTTGACATTTCAAATATAAAAATTGACAGTTTTAATTCAATTTTGACATTTAAAACGTCAAAATTGACAGATTTTAGTGAAATTTAACTTTCAAAAGGTTAAGATTGATAATTTTAAGGAAAAATTGACATTTAAAACGTCAAAATTGACAGTTCTAGTTAAAATTTTACGTTTAAAATGTCAAAAGTGACAGTTTTTAACAAAATTTGACATTTCAAATATAAGAATTGACAGTTCTAATTAAATTTTGACGTTTAAAATGTCAAAATTGACAGATTTTGGTGAAATTTTACTCTCAAAAGGTTAAGATTGACAATTTTAAGAAAAGATTGACATTTAAAACGTCAACATTGACAGTTCTAGTTAAAAATTTCTCTTTTAAAATGTCAAAATTGGCAGTTTTTAACAAAATTTGACATTTCAAATATAAAAATTGACAGTTCTAATGAAATTTTAACGTTTAAAATGTCAAAATTGATAGATTTTAGTGAAATTTTACTTTCGAAAGGTTAATATTGACAATTTTAAGAAAAAATTGACATTTAAAACGTCAAAATTGACAGTTCTAGTTAAAAGTTGACGTTTAAAATGTCAAAATTGATAGTTTTTAACAAAATTTCACCTTTCAAATATAAGAATTGACAGTTCTAATGAAATTTTGACGTTTAAAATCTCAACATTGACAGATTTTAGTGAAATTTTACCTTCAAAAGATTAATATTGGCAATTTTAAGAAAAAATTGACATTTAAAACGTCAACATTGACAGTTCTAATTAACTTTTGACGTTTAAAATGTCAAAATTGACAGTTTTTAATAAAATCTGACATTTCAAACATAAAAATTGACAGTTCTAATGAAATTTTGACGTTTAAAATGTCAAAATTAACAGATTTTAGTGAAATTTTACCTTTGAAAGGTTAAGATTGATAATTTTAAGAAAAAATGACATTTAAAACGTCAAAATTGACAGTTCCAATTAAAATTTAACCTTTAAAATGGCAAAATTTACAGTTTTCAGTAAAAGTTGACATTTAAAACGTCAAAATTAAGAGTTTCAACTAAAATTTGACGTTTGCAGTATCAAAATTGAGGGTTTTTAGCAAAAATTGAAGTTTAAAAAATCCAAGTTGTCAAATTTTAAGAAAAAGTTAGCATTTAAAACATCAAAATTGAAAATTTTAGTTAAAATCTGACATTTAGTGGATCGAGATTGTCAATTTTAAGAACTAAATGACATTTAAAACGTCAAAATTGACAGTTCCAATTAAAATTTGACGTTTAAAACCTCAAAATTGACAGTTTTGTTTAAAAATTCACTGTTGAAATGTCAAAACTTGTAGTTTTCAGTAAAAGTTGACAATTAAAAGATCAAGATTGACAATTTTAAGAAAAAACTAACCTTTAAAACGTCAAAATTGACAGTTCTAGTTAAAATTTGACATTTAAAATGTCAAAATTGGTAGTTTTTAATAAACATTGACATTTCAAATATCAAGACTGATAATTCTAATAAAAATTTGACATTTAAAACATCAAAATTAACAGTTTTTAGTAAAAACTGACAATTAAAAAAAAATTGACATTTGAAACGTCAAAATTGACAGTCTTTGACGTTTAAAATGTCAAAATTGACAGTTGTTGATAAAAACTGACTTTCAAAGGATTGATATTGACAATTTTAACAAAAAATTGACATTTAAAATGTCAAAATTGACAATCTTTGACGTTTAAAATGTCAAAATTGACAAATTTTAGTAAAAATTTACCTTCAAAGGGTTAATATTGACAATTCTAAGAAAAAAAATGACATTTAAAACGTCAAAATTGACAATTTTAGTTAAAATTTGACATTTACTAGATCGAAATTGTCAATTTTAAGAAAAAATTGACATTTAAAACGTCAAAATTTACAGTCTTTGACGTTTAAAATGTCAAAATTAACAAATTTTAGTTAAAATTTACCTTCAAAGGGTTAATATTGACAATTCTAAGAAAAAAATGACATTTAAAACGTCAACATTGATAATTCTAGTTAAAACTTCTCATTTAAAATGTAAAAATTTATGGCTTTCAGTAAAAGTTGGCATTTAAAATGTCAAAATTGACAGTTTTAGATAAGTTTAACCTATAAATAATAAATTGGTTACCATAGCAACGAAACAGCAAACGATACAAACAAACCAATATATCCAAAAATTATCCCATAATTTACCAAGAAACTTTTATCTAAAAAATTTTTCATTTAAATCATAAACGGAATATTAGCTATATTCCAAAACTCTTATCACACCCTGTATACTAACATTATAATAATTTATCTGAAAAAACTGATGTAAAATCGTTGACGTTAAGATTTAAATTAGCCGGTCTCATTTGAGGAGGAGAGCAGAGCGAGGATTCTCCTCAATGGAATCCGCATGCAACCAATTTCGCTCGTTGCCCCCTTTTATTCGCGGTTAACGAACAAAACAACGGGTGCATCGACTGCGGCTCGCCCTCGCCCCCCTCCCCACCCTCCTTCCCACCCGCCCCCTTTTCGTCTCTTCGCTGCCCCCCGAAATAAAAATAAAATTGACGCATAACAAATGTGAACGCTCTGAATTACGAGCCGGCGGCCAAACCGGCGAACGAACGAACGAAACTCCAACCAACGACTTATTATTCATCGGGATTCACCAACTGGTACTCTCTCAAGGACTCACTCCGAGAATTAAAAAAAAACAAAGTTTGTGAGTCCAAAATAGAAATTACTAACAATAAGTATTTTTGTTGTAAATTAATATTTACAATTTAAATTTAAAATCTATTAGTTTTAATCCTTATAAGAGGGAAAAACGGGAGAAAGAGAGATAAAAATTGATATGTTTAATGAAGTGTGGAACGGGATTAAGACAGACTGAAAAATCAAGTTTTTAAATAAGATGTAGGTGCTTACATAGTTGATCGGGTTCGTTAAATGCAAAAAGGAGGAGAGACATTTTATTTTATTAAGTCGTTCGCTTCCTCTTCCGTATAAAGAAAGATGATTGAATGGGTTGTTGGTTGTTGGTCGTCGATTTGCGGAGAAATTGGATTATATACGAGATTTAAGTTGTTTTATAACGGTTTTAAATTTCTTATCATTTAAATCCTTTAAATTATGCAGTCAAAATCCAAAAACTTTATAAAATAAATAAAAAAATAACTTAATTTTTTCTAAAAATAAAAATTTTATGAAAATTTTATAAAAACTTATTAAAATTCTTAAAAAGGATAAAAAATCCTTTAATTTGAGTACAAACATGACATATATACGATTAAAAACAAAAAAATTAGGTTAGATTTTTCATTTTCAAGATGACAGATTAAAAAAATTAAAAATTTTATTAAAAATTCTTAAAATTTATTAAAAATCCTTTAATTTGAGTACAAACATGACTATGTTCCGATTAAAAATAAAAAAGTTAGGTTGATTTTTTAATTTTCAAAATGGCGGATTTAAAAAATTAACAATTTTATTAAAAATTCTTAAAATTTATTCATAATCTTTTAATTTGAGTACAAACATGACTATATTCCGATTAAAAATAAAAAAGTTAGGTTGATTTTTTAATTTTCAAAATGACGGATTTAAAAAATTAAAAATTTTATTAAAAATTCTTAAAATTTATTCAAAATCTTTTAATTTGAGTACAAACACGACTATATTCCGATTAAAAATAAAAAAATTACCATCATTTAAAAAAATTCAAGATGGCGGATCATCAATTGTTTCTAGAATTAAAAATCTTTATATCTCGGAAAGTATTTAAGTTAGATATATCATGTTTGGTATTAAATTAAATGATTTTAAATAAATTTTAATAATTTCAAAAAAATTTTTCAAGATGGCGACTATTTTTTTTAAGTTAGTAACTTTAAAAGTATTAAAGATAAATATGTCATGTTGGGTGTCAAATTAAAAGATTTTTAATGAATTTTAATAATTTCAAAAAATTTCAAAGAAATTTCAAAATGGCGACCATAAATTTTTTTTAGGTTAGAAACTTTTACGTTTTTAAAAGTATTTGAAATAAATATATCATTCTCTTAAAGATCGTAAAAAATCCTTTAATTTGATACCAAACACGACTATATTTGGATAAAAAACAAAAAAGTTAGGTTAATTTAAAAATTTTCAAGATGGCGGATCTTCAATTATTTTTTAGGTTAAAAATTGTTATATCTTTGGAACTATAAAAGAAAATATTTGATGTTAGATATCAAATGAAAGGATTTTTAATAAATTTTAATAATTTAAAAAAAAATTTGAAGATGGCGACTACTTTTTTTTATAAATTGGTAACTTTTAAAGTATTAAAGGTAAATATGTCATGTTGGGTGTCAAATTAAAAGATTTTTTATAAATTTTAATAATTTCAAAAAATTTCAAAAAAAATTTCAAAATGGCCATCAATTTTTTTAGATTAAAATTTTTTATATTTTTGAAAATATTTGAAATAAATACATTATTTTTTAAAAATTTATTAAAATTCTTAAAGATCATAAAAAATCCTTTAATTTGATACCAAACACGACTATATTCGGATAAAAAACAAAAAAGTTAGGTTAATTTAGAAATTTTCAAGATGGCCGACTTTTCAATTTTTTTAAAGTTAAAAATCGTTATATCTCAAAAAGTATAAAAGATAGATATGTCATGTTTGGTATCAAATTAAAGGATTTTTTATTAACTTTATTAATTTCTAGGAATTTTTAAAGATGGCGATTATCGATTGTTTTTATGGTTAAAATTCGTTATATCTCGAAAAGTATTAAAGTTAGATATATCATGTTTGTACTTAAATGAAAAGAAATTTAATTTTCTATTTATTTTTAAAAGAATTTTTAATCTAAACCTAACCTCAAAATAATTATGATTAAAAATCATTGTATCTGGAAAAGTATTTAAGTTAGATATATCATGTTGGGTATCAAATTAAAATAAATTTAATTTCCTAACTAATTTTTTTAATATACAGGGTGATTAAGTATCAAAAAATTGAAAAAAAGCGATTTTTTTCTATAAAAACTCGTTAAAAATAAAAAATTTTATAAAATTTTTTAAATAATCATAAAATTTATTAAAAATCTTTTAATTTAAGTACCAACATGACATATTTACGATTAAAAATAAGAAAGTTAGGTTAGTTTTTAAATTTTCGAGATGGCCGATTTTCAAAATTTTTTAATTTTCTTATAGATTATAAACAATCTTTTAATTTGATACCAAACACAACTATATTTGGATAAAAAACAAAAAAGTTAGGTTAATTTAAAAATTTTCAAGATGGCCGACTTTTCAATTGTTTTTAGGTTAAAAATTGTTACATCTCAAAAAGTATAAAAGATAGATATGTCGTGTTTGGTATCAAATTAAAGGATTTTTTATCAACTTTAATAATTTTTATAAATTTTTAAGATGGCGATTATCAATTTTTTTTTTAGGTTAAAAATTGCTATATCTTAAAAAGTATTAAAGTTAGATATGTCATGTTTGTACTCAGATGAAAGGATTTTTTATGCTTTTTAAGAATTTAAAAAAAATTTCAAGATGGCGGTTATTATATTTTTAAATTGGTATATCTCGGAAAGTATTAAAGGTAGATATGTCATGTTGGTACTCAAATTAAATGAAATTTTATGCTTTATTTAAATTTTAAATTAATTTTGGTATAAAATTTTTTGTAAAGATTTTTTGTAAAAATGTAAAAGAAATTTTTTTTTCTTTTGTATTTTTATTTTTTTCATTATTTTTTATCCGTGACAAATCGGTCTTAACGTCGTCCTTCATCTGACTAGTGGAAGATGGACCGGCGGGTACGCGCTCGTTCGGTTGCGGGCCCCCTCGGAGGGGGTCCCGTCCCGCTCGGCGTCCCGCTCGGCGCGGCTGCGGCCGCCGACGACGACGACGACGAGTTCACCAAAAGAGCCATGAACCCGAATAAGTGCGCTCCGTGAAGGGTAGCCCGTTGTTATTGCGGTCTATAAATAAGCGGCGACGGCGACCGACGGCGACGCCGTCCGAGCGACGAAGAGGGAGGAGAAATCGAGACGGTGGCGGCCGCACCCGCTCCCGCCACTCGCGCCTCGCGCTACTCTCGCGCCAGTGGCGGCGGCGCGCCGCGGCGGGACGGGGTTCGAAAAAATCCCCGCCCGAAATAGAGAGACCGATGCACATTCTTCACTTCTCCCTCTTTATCTCTTTCTCTCCATCTAACCATCTCACTTTTTTCATCTTTACTCATTTCATTTTTCATTTTATTTCATTTCATTTCATTTTATTTTCAAAAATTAAAAAAAAAATTTCCCTCAGAAGAGAAAATATTAATTAAAATTCATAGATGGCACTTAAAAAAAAAAAAAAAAATCTCACTTTATCTAAACCGTTCAATCGTAAATGTCTTGAATATTATCATCATAATCACCATCACCATTATTATTATGAATTTCAAGCGGCGTTAATAGTAGTAAAACGATCATAGAGGGCACCGTTATATCCTCGACCAACACCTACTCCGTATGTAATGTCTTCTAACTAACCGCGTTCTACTATCGCAACGCCGCGAGCGACTTTTTTCCGAATTACGCTACGCGCTACATACTTTAAAACCTAACTGTATATGCGCGCGAAGCGGGAGCCTTTTCTTTTTCTTAAAGACGACTCCCCCTTTTTCCCCGGGGGACTACCGTGCGGATGCCGATACGTTATAATTAATGCCTCTCTTATGCCGTTATTAGCCGCTGCCTTCCACTGGATTTTGTCTCTAGCGGTCTACAAGTCTAGATAAATGAACTTGGAAGCCGCGAACGAAGCTCGAGTCGTTAAGTCCGAGTTAACTGGCGTGGAAAATGGTAAAAATTTACCTCGGCCTCCCCACCCATTTAAATTATAGTAATTATTTTACAATAAAAAACATTTTTTTAATTTAATACCCTTAAAACATAAAAAAAATTATAAATTTTTTTTAATATTCTTAAAGATCATTAAAAAACCTTTAATTTAAGTATAAACATGACATATCTACGATTAAAAACAAAAAAGTTATCTTAATCTTTAAATTTTCAAAATGGCGGATCTTAAATTTTTTTTTTAATTCTTAAAGATCGTAAAATATCATTTAATTTGAGTACCAACATGACATATCTACGATTAAAAATAAAAAAGTTAGGTTAATTTTTTAATTTTCAAAATGGCGGAGTTAAAAAAATTATTTTTTAATTTAAAATTCTTAAAATTTATTAAAAATCCTTTAATTTGATACCAAACACGACTATATTCGGATAAAAAATAAAAAAGTTACCTTAACCTAAAAATTTTCAAGATGGCCGACTTTTCAATTGTACTTTTTTAAATCGCTATATTTTAAAAACTATAAAGGATAGATATATCATATTTAGTATCAAATTAAAGGATTTTTAATCCTTTTTAATAATCTTTAAAAATTTTCAAAATCGCGATTATCAATTTTTTTTCAAAATGGCGGCCGTCAAAATTTAAAATTTTCATATCTCAAAAACTACTTAAAATAAATATATCATGTTTGTACTCAAATTAAAGCATTTTTAATATTCTTTAATAATTTTCAAAAATTTTTTTAAGATTTTCAAAATGGCGGCCATAAAATTAAAAATTTTCGTATCTCAAAAAGTATTTAAAATAAATATGTCATGTTTGTACTCAAATTAAAGCATTTTTTATGTACTTTAATAATTTTTAATTTTTTTAAAAAAATTTTCAAAATGGCTACCACTAAAATAAAAAATTTTCATATCTTAAAAAGTATTAAAGATAAATATGTCATGTTGGGTATCAAATTAAAGGATTTTTTATCCTTTTTAATAATCTTTAAGAATTTTTAAGATGACAATTTTCAATTGTTTTTTATGTCAAAAATTTGTATATCTCCGAAAGTATTAACGTTAGATATGTCATGTTTGTACTCAAATTAAACCAAATTTAATTTCCTATCGATTTATTAAATTAATTTTATTCCAAACTCTTAAAAATTTTTCATATCTAAATTATTACTCTTAAACACTTTCAATTTTCTTAACTATTCAAACTATTTCATTGTCTTTTTGTACTTTTAACTTCTTCATCTTATTTTCCCTTCACTATTTACACACACACACAGTAAACGGTAATTACTTTCACTTTATTGTCGTTAATTTCTGTGCGTATAAAGGAAAACTATGTTTATCGAGTATTAACTAAGCGAAAATTATACCATTTCTATTCCGTTCGTATTTATTTCTTTTATTATTAAATTATTCGAAATCGATTTGATTTTTTCGATAAAATCTCATTTTATTATTTGTTTGCGGATGTAAAGGTGTCTACATTCAACTTTGGAACATGCAATACGAGCATTATCGGTGAGGAACTGTTTGTTTGTTTATTGAGCAACGGTTTATCGAAGAAATGAATAAAATTTCGGCGATTATAGGTTATTTTTAATGGTTTCGGACGATTAAGTGTAGTTTGTAGATATGAATTGGATCGAACGTATGAATTGCGTCAGTTTTAAAACTATATCCTTTATGGAAATGTTTATTTTTTATATACAGGGTTATGTATCAAAAATTTTTAAAAAGAAGTGATTTTTTTCTATAAAATCGTTTTAAAAGTAAAAAAATTTATAAAATTTTTTTAAAATTTTTAAAAATTATTAAAAATCCTTTAATTTAAGTACAAACATGACATATTTATGATTATAAATAAAAAAATTAGGTTAGTTAAAAATTTTCAAGATGGCGGATTTTTAATTTTTTTTTTAATTCTTAAAGATTATTAAAAATCCTATAATTTGAGTACCAACATGACATATTTACGATTAAAAATAAAAAAGTAAGGTTAGCTTTTAAGTTTTCAAAATGGCGGATTTTCAAATTTTTTTAATTTTCTTATAGATTATAAAAAATCTTTTAATTTGATACCAAACACGACTATACTTCGATTGAAAACAAGGAAGTTGCGTTGATTTAAAAATGTTCAACTAATTTTTTTAATATACAGGGTGATTAAGTATCAAAAAATTAAAAAAATGTTTTTTTTTCTATAAAAGGTTTTTAAAAGTAAAAAAATTTATGATTTTTTTTTTAATATTCATAAAGTTTGTTAAAAATCCTTTAATTTAAGTACAAACATGATACATTTACGATTAAAAATAAAAAAATTAGGTTAGCTTAAAAAATTTCAAAATGGCGGATTTTCAAAATTTTAAAATTTTCTTGTTAATTATAAAAAATCTTTTAATTTGATACCAAACACGACTATATTCGAATAAAAAACAAAAAAGTTACTTTAACCTAAAAATTTTCAAGATGGCGGATCATCAATTGGTTTTTAAGTTAAAAATTAAGATATCTTAAAAACTATAAAAGATAGATATGTCATGTTTGGTATCAAATTAAAGGATTTTTTATATATTTTAATAATTTCTAAGAATTTTTAAAGATGGCGGTCATCGATTGTTTTTATAGTTAAAAATCGTTATATCTCGAAAAGTATTTAAGTTAGATATATCATGTTTGTACTTAAATTAAAGGAAATTTAATTTCTTATTTATTTTTAAAAGAATTTTTAATCTAAACCTAACCTCAAAAAAATTATGGTTAAAAATCATTGTATCTCGGAACGTATTTATGTTAAATATATTATGTTGGGTATCAAATTAAAGGATTTTTTATATACTTTAATAATTTCTAAGAATTTTTAAAAATGGCGATCATCGATTGTTTATATGGTTAAAAATTGTTATACTTTGAAAAGTATTTAAGTTAGATATATCATGTTTGTACTTAAATTAAAGGAAATTTAATTTCCTATTTATTTTTAAAAGAATTTTTAATCTAAACCTAACCTTAAAAAAAATTATGATTAAAAATCATTGTATTTCGGAAAGTATTTATGTTAGATATATCATGTTGGGTATCAAATTAAAAGAAATTTAATTTCCTAACTATTTTTTTAATATACAGGGTGGTTAAGTATCAAAAATTAAAAAAAAGTGATTTTTTTTCTATAAAAACAGTTTAAAAATAAAAAAAATACAAGAATTTTTTAATATTCATAAAGATTATTAAAAATCCTTTAATTTAAGTACAAACATGAGATATGTACGATTTAAAATAAGAAAGTTAGGTTAGTTTAAAAAATTTAAAAATGGCGGATTTTCAAATTTTTTTAAATTCTTAAAAATTATTAAAAATCTTTTAATTTGAATACCAACATGACATATCTACGATTAAAAATAAAAAAGTTAGGTTAGTTTCTAAGTTTTCAAGATGGCGCATTTTCAAAATTTTTTATTTTTCTTATAGATTATAAAAAATCCTTTAATTTGAGTACCAACATGATATATTTATATTAAATATTTTTTAAGGTATGAAAATTTTTAATTTCGATAGCTGCCATTTTGAAAGATTTTTTAAAATAAGTAAAAAGCTTTTTAAAAGTAAAAAAAAAATATTAAAATTTTTCAATATTCATAAAGTTTGTTAAAAATCCTTTAATTTAAGTACAAACATGATACATTTACGATTAAAAATAAAAAAGTTAGGTTAGTTTAAAGTTTTCAAAATGGCGGATTTTCAAAATTTTTAAAAATCCTTTAATTTGATACTAAACACGACTATATTCGGATTAAAAACAAGGAAGTTGCGTTGATTTAAAGTTTCCCATTTTTTTTAATATACAGGGTGATTAAATATCAAAAAATTAAAAAAAGTGATTTTTTCTATAAAAGCATTTTAAAAGTAAAAAAAATTATTAAAATTTTTTAATATTCATAAAAATTATTAAAAATCCTTTAATTTAAGTACAAACAGGACATATTTACGAATAAAAATAAAAAAGTTAGGTTAGTTTAAAAAATTTCAAAATGGCGGATTTCCAAAATTTTTTTTAATTCTTAAAGATTATTAAAAATCCTTTAATTTAAGTACCAACATGACATATTTACGATTAAAAATAAAAAAATTAGGTTAGTTTAAAATTTTTAAGATGGCGGATTTTCAAAATTTTGAAGAATTCTTAAAGATTATAAAAAATCTTTTAATTTGATATCAAACACGACTATATTCGGATAAAAAATAAAAAAGTTACATTAACCTAAAAATTTTCAAGATGGCCGACTTTTCAATTGTTTATAAATTTAAAAATTTCATATCTTCGAAATTATTTAAGCTAAATATGTCATGTTTGGTATCAAATTAAAGGATTTTTTATATACTTTAACAATTTCTAAGAATTTTTAAAGATGGCGATTATCGATTGTTTTTATGGATAAAAAACATTATATTTCGGAAAGTATATAAGTTAGATATATGATGTTTGTACTCAAATTAAAGGAAATTTAATTTCCTATTTAGATTTTAAATCAAATTTAATCTAAAAGTAATTTTAGTAAATTTACTAAAAAAATTATTATTAAAAAAAAATTTTTTTTTTAATTTTTAATTTTATATTTACAAATAAATAAATAATCTTTTCAACACAGCTGTAATAATAATAAATTTCTCATAAAGAGACACATCTCAGTGTTAAATCGGAGCGTGCGATAAGCAGCGCTATCTGGGGTCAACTTTTTCGCGGTTCAACTTCGTAATTTTAGATCGCGGTTGCGGTGTGATATCCGACGACGACACGTCAAGTCGGATTTTTACCCAAGCTACCGCGATTCTACTCAATGAAAACAAACAAACAAACCTACCAACGTCTATGATGAGAAGTGGGGAAAGTGGGGGGATAAAACTATTTGTAGAGAGTGGTAGAGAGGGAGTGAGAGAGAAAACGGGGGGTTTCCCCTCAAACTATTAACTAACTTCGCGACAATACGATCCACCTCGGTCGGTAATTGCCATTACCAGCTAACGTCGTGGCGGTTGTGGCGTCTGCGGCGGTCTTGCGCCAACTTGTTCGCCGGTAATTGTTATTAGGTTACAATGCTACAATAGCGACAACGTTTTATGTCTTTATCTACGACCAATTAATTAGTTTCTTTACCGCTAATTGATTAACCGAGTCGGGTTATTGTTTAAGTTCAGATAACCTTATAACTTCTTTTTTTATCTAACTTATATCTCGTCTATTTAATCGTATTTTCGCTTCCTCAGCTTTCATTGATAATTTCTTCTTCTAATCGTATCGATAAATAAGTAATTAATTAAATAACGCCGATAAATAAATAAAATAAATAAAATAAACAATCAAAAAAAATCAAAATGTGTTTTTAGTTTTTAGATGAAAGAATTGAAAGATAACTTACCGTTTATGTTGTAAATAGGTGTTTACAACGGCGTGAAGAAAACGAAAAACCATGTTACAACCACTTAATATACGGGTTTACAGCTGTTTAAAAGCGGTAGACGAAGGTAATCGGTTTGATTTATGCTTTGGAACCCGTTTGAGAGGTTTAGAAACGTTGACTGAGTCGCCATCTAACATTCAGAAGCTGAATTTACTGAAACAAATTTAAAAATTATATTTTTATAAATTTAAAATTATTTATTTAAATAAAATGATTAATTTTTATATTTATTTAAAAAAAATTAAATTAAAATAGAATTAAAATAAAAATTTTAAATAAATACATTAAATTAATTGAGAAATATTTATGTTGGTAGTAAATAATGTGGGTAATGTAGATATTTATTAATCAATTGACGTTTGTCACTAAACTTAACCTATAAAATTGAAAGTAAACAAACACACACTTTTTAAGATAAGATTATTGAGTAAATTAACAATTCTTGGTTTGATTATCCTTATTTATATGTTTTAAAGCATTTAAATTGATTAATTGGAGCTTATTAAAGCCTAATTAAAGCAATTAATTGTTGTAAAAGTAGGTATTATTTGTATATTTAGGAATTTAACCTTAAAAAAAATAATAAAAATAAGGTAATATTAATTTTTTTTTTTTTTATATATAAATTAATATATCAAATAAGCAAATTTTATTGGATTGAGGGGAGAAAAAAAAAAAAGGTTTTTATTGTGTTGTTTTAGATACCTCAGCACCTTACGTCCTATACAAAGATGGTATAGAACGCAGTCAGGCGCAATGGGGAGGTGCTCAAGATCCGTACACGGCGGTTCAAGCGCAACAGCAACAACAAACGCAACAGCAGCAGCAACAACAGCAAACGACGCCGGGCGGGGCTAACAGTCCGAATCAATCGTGCGGCCCCAGCGTGCCGCCGTTGGGTGTTGAGGCGGACTCGGTACCCGCGAGGGATCAGAGTTTGCCGTCGCCCGCCCCTTCCCCGTATCCGGCCACTCAGGCCGAGCCCCGGGACGATGATCTCCCCACAAGCGACCAACCGACGATGGACATGGAGCCACGACCCGCCTCCCAGTGCTTCCCCACCGATATACAACAACAGCAACAGCCCTATCAACAATACAGGGCGCCGCCGCCGGCCGCTCCGCCACCCGTTCCGCCCCATATGTTAGGCGCGGGGAGTTTTTCCGCCTTGCATTATTTAAAACAACCCGGAGTGGCGATGTTGACTTCGTTGGGGAGCGAGGCGGCGAATCAGTTGGATCAGTATACGAATAATATGCAGGATTTAAGAGCTGCGGCGCTTCCCGATGTGATACAACAGCAACAAAACGGGTTGAAGCAAGGGAAAGGTTTGGGAGGAGAGTTGAGGCTGTTTAAGTGTTTGACTTGCGGGAAGGACTTTAAGCAGAAATCTACGTTGCTACAGCACGAGAGGATACACACGGATAGTAGGCCGTACGGTTGTCCGGAATGCGGGAAGCGGTTTAGGCAGCAAAGCCACCTAACGCAGCACCTGAGGATACACGCGAACGAAAAGCCGTACGCCTGCGTGTACTGCGAGCGGACGTTCCGACAGAGGGCGATTCTCAATCAGCACCTTCGCATCCATTCGGGTGAGAAGCCGTATGAGTGCCCCGAGTGCGGGAAACACTTCCGTCAGAAGGCGATCCTCAACCAGCACGTCCGCACACACCAAGGCGAGCGCCCAACATTGAATCAGGCGGATCCGGGCGCCACCCGCCCCAATTTAACCGTCCCTGGTATTAAAATCGAAGGGGACGGCGCTGGGGAGGGGAGCGCCGGGGGCGCCCATTTCCCCCCTGATTACTTTGACAAACAGTACTGCCAGTTGTAGCGGCGACGGGGCGGATTCGCGGTTTTCGCGCTTCCGCCCCAACATCCGCTAAACGTACCCGAATCTCTAAGACCCCTCTTATTTTGTACAAACCCTGTATGATACAAGTTTAATAAATTTATGATTAATAAATGTGTAATTAAAACTAAATATTTTATATCATTTTTAGGTTGAGTGAAATGATTTTTTAACAACTACATTAAATCGGTTATTAAATTTAATGTTTTTATCATCCGATACAAACTTTTCCACTACGATCATTTATATAATTATTATTAATCATTCTAAAAGTCATCCTATAGATCATTGATAGATACATATCGATATAGAGCACATCCGAACCTATCTTACATGAATCGGTTGTTAATTTTGAGCATTTATAACTGTCATCGGAAACAAATTTATGTCATCGGACACAAATTTTCATTACATGTTGTAAATATAAATCCCATTATTAAGTTGTTATAGCTTATTGATATGAAATTCTCTTTACATTTCATCTTTTCGATAAGTTCCAAACCTAATCTACATTAAATCAATCGGTTCTTTGAAATATTAAGTTTGAATGTTTCTAATATCTTCCGATACAATCTTTTTTCACTACGATCATTATATAATTACTACTAATCATTTTAAAAGTCACTATAGATCATTAATAGATCATATCCGAACCTACCTTACATGAATCGGTTGTAAAATTTCAACATTTATATCTCATCGGATATGGATTTATATCATCGGACACAAATTTTCATTACATATTGTAAATATAAATCCCATTATTAAGTTATTATAGTTTATTGATATGAAATTCCCATTACATTTCATCTTTCTGTCAAATTCCAAACCGAACCTACATTAAATCAATCGGTTGTTTGAAACATTAAGTTTGAATGTTTCTAATATCTTCCGATACAATCTTTTTTCACTTGATATCATTACAAATCATTCTAAAAGTCATCGTAGATCATCGATCTAAAATTCTTAATACATTTCAACTTCCTAACCGAAGCTACTTTATATCGGATGTTAAATTTTAACATTTATAACTGTCATCGGACACAAATTTTGACTACGAATAACTATAAATTTTTGTAAAATGCTATTATTGGTGGTTATAAGTCATCGATATAAAATTCTCAATGCATTTTATCGTTCTAAGTTCCAAACTTAACCACATTAAATAAATTAGTTAAGTTTGAAAATTTCTACTACCTTCCGAAACACAAATTTTCATTACGAACCTTTATAAATTTTTATAAAACTCAGTTATTAATTGTTATATGTCATTAATATAAAGTTTTTATAACATTTCATCATGTTATTAAGTTCCAAATCTAACCTATATTAAATAAGTTGATTGTTAAGTTTGAATATTTCAGTTACCTTCCGAAACACAAATTTTCATTACGAACCTTTATAAATTTTTATAAAATCCAATTATATGTTGTTATATATCATTAATATAAAGTTCTCAATACATTTTATCTTTCTAAGTTCCAAACTTAAGCACATTAGATAAATTGGTTAAGTTTGAAAATTTCTACCACCTTCCGAAACACAAATTTTCATTACGAACCTTTATAAATTTTTATAAAATCCAATTATAGGCTATTATATATCATTAATATAAAGTTTTCAATACATTTCATCATTCTATCAAGTTTTAAACCGAATCTACATTAAATAAATCGACTGTTAAGTTTGAATGTTTCAACTACCTTCCGAAACACAAATTTTCTTTACGAACATCTATAAATTTTAATAAAATCCAATTATATCTTATTATGTGTCATTAATATAAAGTTTTTATAATATTTCATCATTCTTTAAGTTCTAAATCTAATTTATATTAAATAAATTCAAGTTTGAATATTTCAACTACCTTCCGAAACACAAATTTTCATTACGAACATCTATAAATTTTAATAAAATCCAATTATATCTTGTTATGTGTCATTAATATAAAGTTTTTATAATATTTCATCATTTTATTAAGTTCTAAATCTAACCCATATTAAATAAATTGATTGTTAGGTTTGAATGTTTCAGCTACCTTCCGAAACACAAATTTTCATTACGAACCTTTATAAATTTTTAAAAATTCCAATTATAGGTTGTTATATGTCATTAATATAAAGTTTTCAACACATTTTATCATTCTATCAAGTTTTAAATCTAACCTATACTAAAGAAATTGGTTGATAAGTTTGAACATTTCTACTATCATCCAAAACACAAATTTTTATTACGAACCTTTATAAATTTTTATAAAATCCAATTATAGGCTATTATATATCATTAATACAAAGTTTTCAATACATTTCATCATTCTATCAAGTTTTAAACCGAATCTACATTAAATAAATCGACTGTTAAGTTTGAATGTTTCAACTACCTTCCGAAACACAAATTTTCTTTACGAACATCTATAAATTTTAATAAAATCCAATTATATCTTGTTATGTGTCATTAATATAAAGTTTTTATAATATTTCATCATTCTTTAAGTTCTAAATCTAATTTATATTAAATAAATTCAAGTTTGAATGTTTCAACTACCTTCCGAAACACAAATTTTCATTACGAACATCTATAAATTTTAATAAAATCCAACTATATATATTTATGTGTCATTAATATAAAGTTTTTAATACATTTCATCTTTCTATCAAGTTTTAAATCTAACTTATATTAAATAAATTCAAGTTTGAATGTTTCAACTACCTTCCGAAACACAAATTTTCATTACGAACCTTTATACATTTTTAAAAATTCCAATTATAGGTTGTTATATATCATTAATATAAAGTTTTCAACTCATTTTATCAATCTATCAAGTTCTAAACCTAATCTACATTAAATAAATTGGTTGATAAGTTTGAATGTTTAAACTACCTTCTGAAACATAAATTTTCACTATGTATCTTTATAAATTTTTATAAAACCCAATTCTAGGTTCTTATATATCATTAATATACAATTCTCAACACATTTAATCATTTTATTAACCCAACTTAAGTCAATTCTCCAAATAATTTATTATTTTTAGGTTATGTTCATAAAACGTCAAAATTTAAATTTAAAATCTATATTTTTCAATCTTGATGTGAAATAAAACTTAATAAAAGAATTATTTTTAATATTTCTTTTTAAAAACAACATTAATTTTTTATTAATTTAAAAAATTAAAAAAAATTTAAAAATTCTAACCTCAATTCACTCATGAAAAATATAAAATTCATTTATATTATTAAACTTGTATCAAAAACAACCCCAAAAAACCCAACAATTCTTTATTTTCAATTATAAAAAAATTAACATAAAAATTTTACAGATGTGAGTCCGCACCTGGTGTTTAAAAACGGTATAAATCCAACTTTGTGGCCTCAAGACGTCCCGTTTCCAGCCGATGAAGGAAAAGAAGAAGTAACATCTACATACGGAGATGGTGATGCTTCACAAGCGGACCGTGGGAGTTGTTTTTCCCCGAATAGTGTAACCGGCAACCTGCAATATCCGGCCTATTTTAAAGATAACAAAGGAATGAATCATTCCGTCTTCGGTTCGGGCGCAAATTTCGGCGCTTTGCAATACCTCAGCAATAAAGGCACCGGTGGTAAACTACCGGATGTTATCCAACACGGTCGATCGGCTGGAATGCCCCTCTATGTTCGATGTCCGATCTGTCAAAAGGAATTCAAACAAAAATCAACGTTACTTCAACACGGTTGCATTCACATAGAATCCAGACCGTATCCGTGTCCGGAATGCGGGAAACGATTTAGACAACAAAGTCACTTAACGCAACACTTAAGAATACACACGAATGAAAAACCGTACGGTTGTATTTATTGCGGGAGGAATTTTAGACAGAGAACGATTTTAAATCAACATCTTAGAATTCACACGGGGGAAAAACCTTATAAGTGTACGCAATGCGGGAAGGATTTTAGACAAAAAGCTATTTTAGATCAACATACGAGAACTCATCAAGGTGATAGACCGTTTTGTTGTCCGATGCCTAATTGCCGAAGACGGTTTGCTACCGAACCGGAAGTTAAAAAGCATATAGATAACCATATGAATCCTCACGCGGCGAAAAATCGAAGAGATTCTGCTAGTTCGGAAAGGTAACTTATTTTTAAAATAAGTAGTATGTTTTTAAATAACCTAAAAATTTTTTATGACAGTTTATTTTTAGGTTATGTTATTTATTTTTTTAATTTATTTAACAAATACTTACTTGTTGATAAACCAATTTATTTTTATATATTTTTTATTTTATTTTATTGTGATTTTAGTTAAATAATCATGTAAATAATTTAATTTATTTTATTTTTATTATTTTTTTTATCTAATATCAACTTTTGACAGATGTTTCCATCTTAATTCATTGTTACCAACATATTTTTTTTTTATTTTCAAATAATCTAATTTCATTCATTGCCAATCGAAAAAATTCCTAATGAGAAATAATTTTCTTTTTTAATTGAATTTAAATTTAAATTTAAAATGATTTTTATTTAAATTTTTAAATTTTTTAATTAGATAAACTTAAATATTTATAAAAATACTTTATTTTATACTTTTTTATTAAATTTTTTTTTTTTCGTTTATTTTATCTAATTTAACCAACTTCACTATTGACATTAGCTGTCAATTTTACATAACCTAACTTTTTTTGTTTATTAATTTTTTAAGTAAAATTTAATGGTTTTTGGATATATTTTAATGGTTTTTTTTTTAAATTTTAGTAAACATAATGGAATGTTACCACGTGGATTGACGCCAACGACGGTAGTAAAGCCGGAATTGTACTTCCCGCAGTGTTACGCTCCCGGTTTTAACCCTCCGACGAGCGTCAGTCAGTTCGCGACGGCGACGCCCGAATTTAAACCCCCGAACGGTCTGCCGACGCAGTGACTAACGGGATGGCAATTGGGGCCCTGCATCGGGTGACCTTTTGCCATCTCAAACTCGCTGATACGGACCAACGCAGCAACAGCAGCAACCGCCGCCGCCTTCGAACGGAATTAGTTAAAGCCGGGGGGCGCGGGAGCGACGGGTTGGGACACTGATGAACGGTTTCCCGAGGACGTTCGAGGCCCCGAAGAAGATACATGAAGGGATAATAATATAAGGAGAATTTATGGTGCTGTAACGAGAATAAAACGGAATAAAACGAAACAAAATAGAACAAATCGGAACAAAAATGGATCAAAGCGAAGGGGTTAAAAGAATAAAAAAATAATTAAATAAGATGATAAAAAGTGAAAGGTAAATTAGTTCACTTAGCGGCAATATAATTTTTAATTTTTTAGTTTGAGTATAAAAATCGATGATTGATTGAAGAAAAAAAAACGACCGAGAGTAACGATATATTATAAATATATATATATTTAAAGATGAATAATTGTTGTAGGTGATAGGTTATGAACTATTATGTGATCTCTTAGTAGTAACGTTTTTACCGAGAATTCGCGAGGACTTTAAAACGTTATTTCGGAATATTTTTTTAATTTAAAACGTTTTTCTTTTTTGGAATTTACTATATATATATATGCATTCGACTCCAAAAATAACCACATCTCGAATAAAAAAGACGGTTTGTGATATACATCCAATAGATGGCGCTTTTATAAATAAATAAAACCTTTTAAATTTCAAAAAATTAATTTAAATTTACATAAAATTTATTTTTTTACATAAAAAAAAATTTTTATATACAGGGTGTTCGAAAAAAAATGTCATTTTAAACACCCTGTATATATTAAGCTGATTTTTTTTTAAATATTTTAAAATAATTTAAATTTATATAAAATTAAGAAAAAAAAATATAAAAAAATATATACAGGGTGTTCGAAAAGTCATTATTTCTAAACACCCTGTATATATTAACCCAAATTTTTTTAATATTTCAAAATAATTAATTTAAATTTAAATAAAATTTATTTTATTTTATTAAAAAAAAATTTATAAAAATTATACAGGGTGTTTATAAAAAAAATTGTCAATTTCAAACACCCTGCATATATTAGACTGATTTTTTTGATCTCGTTAGGTTGTAAATAACAAATCAATTAATAAAATATCAAAAAATTAAATTATTGAATAAAGAGCGCCATCTATTCGGATAATTTCTTTTTAATTTTCACAAATTAAAAATCCCTAAAAAAATGGGAAAAAGCAAAAAATTTCTTCCGGTTTCAAAAACAATTTTTAGTTTTTTAACGAAACAAAAAGCAGCAGCAAATCAATAAAACCATAAAAAACAAAACAAAATAGTAATAAAACAAAATATAAGTTGTAATAATAATAATTAATAATTAAAAAAAAAGAAACAAATGATTGCCATAGAAGATACAAGATACAAAACAAGCCGTTTTTATTATGTACAAGTTTTTATACAGATATATATTCTATGTATACAATAATAACAGAGTTATATTTGCAGAACTGGATGACAGATTTTTTATACAGGGTGTCACCTATATACAACGCCAACGGCGTTTGCGCGACGGGTTGCTTCCATATTTTTTACTTTTAAATCGATATATACATATATATATAAGTGTAACGTAATAAATAAATAAACGACAATTGTTCTTTTTTTGGGTTCTCGATCGCACATACAGATGTAACTACAAGATGCCTTCTACACAATAGGTGCCTCTTACATAACGTAAATATAAATGTTTTTCGTTGATTTTTTCGATTCGTTTCTCGCGAGTCTTCTTCAAGGAAGCAATTCGTCGCGCAAACCGAACGTAAACAATAGATTTATTTATTTACAGATATACAAGTTATACAATAAACACTGCAACTTGTTATTGTGATAACATGCGGGGTTGATGAAACGTGCGGAAAGTGTTTTAAAGGGGTTTTGAGGACGTTTATCTTATTTAAATGATGATTGATGGAAAATTTGGGTTAAATTAGTTTTAAAAATAGTAGATTTGAAAAGATTATAAAAAATGGTTTAATTTGAGTACAAACACGACTATGTTTGGATGAAAAATAAAAAAGTTAGGTTAATCTTACAATTTTCAAAATGGCGGGGCATTAAAATTTTTTGATATTTTAAAAGATCATTAAAAATCCTTTAATTTGATATCAAACATGATATATCTATCTTAAATGGTTTAAAAGTTACAAGAGTTTTTAATTTGATGATCCGCCATCTTGGATTTTTTTTGAGTTAATGTAACTTTTTTGTTTTTTATCCGAATATAGTCATGTTTGGTATCAAATTTAATGATTTTTAATTCTTTTTAAGAATATTTTTAAAAAATTAGTAATTTCCAAAAAAAATTGTATTTTAATTTATTTTTTTTTTTATTTTTTAAAGTTGAAAATTAAATTTTTAATTTTCTTTTTTAATAGTCGATTAGAAATCATAATTTCCTTTAAAATAAGTACAAACATGACATATCTAATTTAAATACTTTAAAAAATATAACGTTTTTTTAATTTAAAAACAATATATAAACGCCATCTTTAAAATTTTTTAAAAATTATTAAAATTTATAAAAAATCTTTTAATTTGAGTACAAACACGACTAGGTTTGGATAAAAAATAAAAAAGTTAGGTTAGTTTTAAAAAAATCAATATGGCGTGTCTTTAAAATTTTTTGATATTTTTAAAGATCATTAAAAATCCTTTAATTTGATACCAAACATGATATATCTATCTTAAATAGTTTAAAAATTACAAGAGTTGTTAATTTAGCTGATTTGATGATCCGCCATATTGGAAAATTTTTAGGTTAATGTAACTTTTTTGTTTTTTATCCAAATATAGTCATGTTTGGTATCAAATTAAAGGATTTTTTATGATCTTTAAGAATATTAAAAAATCTTAATGCCCCGCCATTTTGAAAATTTTTAAATTAACATAACTTTTTTATTTTTAATCGAAATGTAGTCATGTTTGTACTCAAATTAAATGATTTTTAATTCTCTTTAACAATATTAAAAAAATTTTTAATAATTTTCAAAAAAATTCATTTTTAATTTATTTATTTTTTAAAGTTGAAAATTTAATTTCTAATTTTCTTTTTTAATAATTAATTAGGAAATTAAATTTACTTTAATTTGAGTACAAACATGACATATCTAACTTAAATACTTTAAGAAATATAAGGTTTTCTTTATTTAAAAACAATCGATAAACGCCATCTTTAAAAATTTTTTAAAATTATTAAAATTTATTAAAAATCTTTTAATTTGAGTACAAACACGACTATATTCGGATAAAAAATAAAAAAGTTAGATTAGTTTTTAAAAAATCAAAATGGCGGATTTTTAAAAGTTTTAAAAATTTATAAAGATCATAAAAAATCCTTTAATTTGATACTAAACATGATATATCTAGCTTTAATACTTTGGAAGTTATTAATAATTTTAACTTAAAAACCTAACCTAAAAATTGATGATCCGCCATCTTGGAAAATCTTTGGGTTAATGTAATTTTTTTGTTTTTTATGATAATATAGTCATGTTTGGTATCAAATTAAAGTATTTTTTATGATCTTTAAGAATATTAAAAAATTTTAGTACCCCGTCATTTTGAAAATTTTTAAATTAAGATAATTTTTTTATTTTTAGTCAAAATATAGTCATGTTTGTACTCAAATTAAAGGATTTTAAATGAACTTTAAAAATATTAAAAAATTTTTTAATAATTTCTAAAAAAATTTGTTTTTATTTTTATTTTTTATTTATTTTTTTTTATTTTTTGAAAATTGAAAATTCAGTTTAAAATTTTTTTTTAATAGTTGATTAGGAAATTAAATTTCCTTTGATTTGAGTACAAACATGACGTATTTATCTTAAATACTTTAAAAAATATAACGTTTTTTTTATTTAAAAACAATCGATAAACGCCAACTTTAAAAATGTTTAAAAATTATTAAAATTTATTAAAAATCCTTTAATTTGAGTACAAACATGACATATTTAACTTAAATACTTTAAAAAATATAACGTTTTTTTTATTTAAAAACAATCGATAAACGCCATCTTTAAAAATTTTTTTTAATTATTAAAATTTATAAAAAATCCTTTAATTTGAGTACAAACACGACTAGGTTTGGATAAGAAATAAAAGAGTTAGTTTAAGTTAAAAATTTCAAAATGGCGGATTTTCAAAATTTTTTGATATTTTTAAAAATCATAAAAAATCCTTTAATTTGATACCAAACATGATATATCTATCTTAAATACTTTGAAAGTTATTAATGATTTTAATTTAAAAACCTAACCTAAAAATTGATGATCCGCCATCTTGAATTCTTTTAAATGACGGTAACTTTTTTGTTTTTTATGATAATATAGTCGTGTTTGGTATCAAATTAAAGGATTTTTAATAAATTTTAAGAAAATTCAAAAAAATTTAATTGAAAAAATAATATTTTTGAAGATTTTTTATGTTTTTGGAAAATTAAACTTTTTAGAAATGAATTTTAGTTAAAAATGAGTAGTAAATTAAATTTGCTTTAATTTGAGTATAAACATGATATATCTAACTTAAATACTTTTCGAGATATAACAATTTTTAACTTTAAAAATAATTGAAAGTCGGCCATTTTTAAAAATTCTTAAAGATCATTAAAAATCATTTAATTTGATACCAAAAATGATGTATCTAGTTTTAATACTTTAGAAGTTATTAATAATTTTAATTTAAAAACCTAACCTAAAAATTGATGATCCGCCATCTTGGAAAATTTTTAGGTTAATGTAACTTTTTTATTTTTTATTCAAATATAGTCGTGTTTGTACTCAAATTAAAGGATTTTTGATGAATTTTAAGAATTTTCAAAAATTAAAAAAATCTACCATTTTGAATTTTTGAGATTAAGATAACTTTTTTGTTTTTTATCTGAATATAGTCGTGTTTGTACTCAAATTAAAGGATTTTTAATAAATTTTAAGAATTTTGAAGAATTTTTTTAAATGGTGGTTATTGATTGTTTTTAAAGTGAAAAATTTGAATAACTTTGAAAGTATTAAAGATAGATATGTGATGTTTGTACTTAAATTAAAGGAAATTAAATTTCCTATTTGATTTTTAATTTAGTTTTGTTAAATTTTTTTTTAACCAGATATAAATGAAAATAACATCAATTTTTATGTCTAAATAAGATAAACGTCGTTTTTAAATGTAAAAAAACGTTTCCGCACCGTTTTTTATTTCGATCCCGTATATTCTTTTTATATGTACTAATTTACAGAGTGTCTACAACGTTCTTTAAGTTTCTTTTTTATGCTCAAAAAATTACTAAATAATCGAAAACGAAAAGTGAAAAACAAAAATACCATATGCTACCAAAACAATGTACATTTTAATTACTTTTTGAAGTTGATTTTTTACTTTAGTGTTGTTTACTAATATCTCGATATATCTCGTATACGATTTTTAAAAAATAATGGGGAGAAAAAGTTTCCAAAGTTTGGAATTTAATTCGAAAATCATTCGGAAATGATTCGGAAATAATTCGGATATAATTCGGATATGTTTCGGATATGATTCGGATATGATTCAAATATGATTCAAATACGATTCGAATTAATTTTCGTCGATTTATATAAATATTATTGGTGTGGAGTCCTCAAAACTTTTTTTTTAATTTTTTTTATATTCTATAAGATATTAACATTAACCTTAAGGTACTTTTCAAAACAAAAAAAAATAGTTACAACTACAAGACTTAATTAATTAATTAAATATGATGAAAAAAAGAGGAAAAAAAATGGAAAAACAAGATCGTGATAGCATTTAACTAGTTATTAAGGTAATTTTTCTTGTAAATATTATATATTAACTACATTTTAACTAGTTTTTAAAATTGATGATGAAGATGAAAAAAAAAACAAGAGAAAAAAAGAGAGGTTAAGTGTGAAGTATGTGATATCCCAGTTTTTTTGATTGTTTTTAGGGTTTTAAACAAAAAAAATTTTTTTTATTTTTTTTTGATGGAGTTTCGTCGTCATCTTTAATTTTTTTACCTTTTATTAGACTTAAAAAAATTTGGTGTTCTAAAAAATTAAAAAAAAAAAATTTTTTTTTGGGACACCCTGTATATAAAAATTTTTTTTCACCCTGTATATAAAATAAAATAATATGTCAATTATAAAGATGGCGACGATTTCTAAAAAAAAATTTTTTAATTTTTTTTTTCAACGATTTTTATTAAATTTTTATAAAAATTAAAAAAAAAATCAATGTATACGATGTGCAATATTTAAAAATATTTAAAAAATTTAACCAAAAAAAAAAAAAATAAAAATCGTTGAAAAATTTTTTTTGTTAAATTTTTATTCTAAATCGATTCGATTTTTATTAAAAAATAAAATAAACTTCCATATCGTAAATGTAGTTAAAATTTTATAATTAAATTTTTTTTTTATTAATAGTAATTTTTAATAAACAGCCATATATAATATCGAATTAAAATATTTTTGCTTTTAAAAGGAAACTTAAATAAAAAAAAAATACAAATTAAAAAATAAAAAAGTATTTTATCAACAAAAATATAATAATTCGTCCATAGTATATAATTGTACGATAAAATGATAATTTCATAATATACCAAGTGCCATAGAAAAGAAAAAAAACAAATGAATAATAATAATTTTTTTTTTAATCAAAACTTTTTTTTGTCTCGTTTGTAAAAATAAACTGCATTTATGTGGATTTATTTGTAAAATTTTGGTTGTTTGTTTGTTGGAAAATGTTGAAAAGTTAACTTTGTATATACAGGGTGATTCGAATTTAAAATCTGATTGGATATTCTTAAAGGGGATCAAAAATCCTTTAATTTGAGTACAAACACGACTATATTCGGATAAAAAATAAAAAAGTTAGGTTAATTTAAAAAAATCAAGATGGTCGATTTTAAAAATTTGTCAAAATTTTTAAAATTTGTCAAAAATTTTAAGATTCATGAAAAATCCTTTAATTTAAGTACAAACACGACTATATTCGGATAATAAACAAAAAAGTTACCTTAACCTAAAAATTTTCAAGATGGCGGATCATCAATTGATTTTAAATTAAAAATTTGTATATCTTTAAAACTATTTAAGTTAGATATATCATGTTTGGTATCAAATTAAAGAATTTTTAATAAATTTTAATAATTAAAAAAAAATTTTTTTTAATTTTCAAGATGGCGACCATGAAAATTAAAAATTATCATATTTAAAAAAGTATTAAAGATAAATATGTCATGTTGGTACTCAAATTAAAGGATTTTTAATCAATTTTAATACTTTTTTAAAATTTTTTAAAAATTTTCAGAATGGCGACCATGAAAATTAAAAATTATCATATTTCAGAAAGTATTTAAGTTAGATATGTCATGTTTGGTATCATTTTAAAGTAAATTTAATTTAGAATCGATTTTTTACAAAATTTTGATTTTTTTGATTTTTGATTTTTTTGATTTTTGATTTTTTTGATTTTTGAATTTTTTCAAAAATTTTTGAATTTTTTCAAAATTTGAAAAAAAAATTGTTTTAAATTTGTTTATTCGTAAAAATTATTAAATTTTATTTAAAATAATTTTCCTTAATACAAATTATTATAAAAAATGATTTTTTAAAATTTAATTTAATCTGTTTATAAGATTTAAAAATTATGAAATATTTAAAATTTTAAAAAATTCTTAAAAATCGTTAAAAATCCTTTAATTTAAGTCCAAACACGGCTTTATTCGGATAAAAAATAAGGAAGTTATGACGGTTTAAAAAATTTCAAGATGGCCGACTTTCAGTTGTTTATAAAATTAAAAATGTTTATAACTTTTAAACTATTTAAGTTAGATATGTGATGTTTGGTGTCGTTTCAAAGTAAATTTAATTTAGAATCGTTTTTTTACAAAATTTTGATTTTTTTAATTTTTGGATTTGTTTCAAAAATTTTTGAATTTCTTTAAAATTTGAAAAAAAAATTGTTTTAAATTTATTTATTCGTAAAAATTATTAAATTTTGTTTAGAATAGTTTTTTTGATAAAATTTTTGTAAAAAATGATTTTTTGAAATTTAATTTAATTTTTGAATTTCTTCATAATTTGAAAAAAAATTGTTTTAAATTTGTTTATTCATAAAAATTATTAAAATTTCTTAAAAATCCTTTAATTTGAGTACAACCATGACTAGGTTTGGATAAAAAATAAAAAAGTTAGGTTAGTTTAAAAAAATCAAGATGGCCGATTTTAAAAATTTTTAGATATTCTTAAAGATTATTCAAAATCTTTCAATTTGACACTAAACATGGCTATATTCGGATTAAAAACAAAGAAGTTAGCTTAGTTTAAAAAATCAAGATGGCCGATTTTAAAAATTTATCAATATTCTTAAAATTCATAAAAAATCTTTTAATTTAAGTCGAAACACGACTATATTCGGATGATAAATAAGGACGTTATGACGTTTTAAAAATTTTCAAGATGGCCGACTTTCAATTGTTTATAAAATTAAAAATTTTTATATCTTTTAAACTATTTAAGTTAGATATGTCGTGTTTGGTGTTGTTTTAAAGGAAATTTAATTTAGAATCGATTTTTTATATAAAATTTTAATTTTTTGTTTCTGGTTTTTTCATTTTTTAATTTACAAGTTAAAAAATCAAAGGAAAATTTTTAGTTTTTAAAAATTCTTAAAATTTATTAAAAAAACCTTTAATTTGAGTACAAACACGACTATATTCGGATAAAGGATAAAAAAGTTAAGTTAATGTAAATTTTTCAAGATGGCCGATTTTAAAAATTTATTAAAATACTTAAAATTTATGAAAAATTCTTTAATTTGAGTACAAACACGACTATAATCGGATGATAAATAAGGAAGTTATGACGTTTTAAAAATTTTCAAGATGGCCGACTTTCAATTGTTTATAAAATTAAAAATTTTCATATATTTTGTAGTATTTAAGTTAGATATGTCGTGTTTGGTATCATTTTAAAGGAAATTTAATTTAGAGTCGATTTTTTACAAAATTTTGATTTTTTTGACTTTTGGATTTTTTCAAAAATTTTTAAAGTTCTTCAAAATTTGAAAAAAAATTGTTTTAAATTTATTTATTCATAAAAGTTCTTAAAATTTATTAAAAATCCTTTAATTTGACACCAAACACGATTATATTTGGTTAAAAAACGAAAAAGTTAGGTTAATGTAAAAAAACAAGATGGCTGATTTTAAAAATTTATCAACATTCTTAAAATTCATGAAAAATCCTTTAATTTGAATATAAACATGACTACATTCATATAAAAAATAAGAATGTTACTTTAACTTACATAATTTCAAGATGGCGGATCATCAATTTTTAGGTTAGGTTTTTAAGTAAAAATTATTAATAACTTTCAAAGTATTAAAGTTAGATATATCATGTTTGGTATCAAATTAATGGATTTTTAAAAATCTTTAAGAATTAAAAAAAAATTTTAAAGATCCACCATCTTGATTTTTTAAAACCTAACCTAACTTTTTTATTTTTTATCCAAACCTAGTCGTGTTTGTACTCAAATTAAAGGACTTTTAATAAATTTTAATAATTTTTGAAATTTTTTTAAAAATTTTCAAAATGGCGACCATCAAAATTAAATATTATCATATTTGGAAAAGTATTAAAGATAGATATGTCATGTTGGTACTCAAATTAAAGGATTTTTAATGAATTTTAATAATTTAAAAAAATTCTTTTAAAATTTTCAAGTTGGCGACTATAAAAATTAAAAATTATCATATTTTTAAAAGTATTAAAATTAGATATGTCATGTTGGTACTCAAATTAAAGGATTTTTAATAAATTTTAATCATTTAAACAATTTTTTCAAAAATTTTGAAAATGGCGACCATAAAAATTAAAAATTACCATATTTTTAAAAGCATTAAAGATAGATATGTCATGTTGGTACTCAAATTAAAGGATTTTTAATAAATTTTAATAATTTAAAAAAAATTTTTGAAAATTTTCAAAATGGCGTCCATAAAAATTAAAAATTATCATATTTTTGAAAGTATTAAAGATAGATATGTCATGTTGGTACTCAAATTAAAGGATTTTTAATAAATTTTAATAATTTTAAAGAATTTTTAAAAAAATTTTAAAATTGCGACCATAAAAATTAAAAATTATCATATTTTTGAAAGTATTAAAGATAGATATGTCATGTTGGTACTTAAATTAAAGGATTTTTAATGAATTTTAATAATTTTAAAAAATTCTTTTAAAATTTTCAAGTTGGCGACTATAAAAATTAAAAATTATCATATTTTTAAAAGTATTAAAGATAGATATGTCATTTTTGGTATCAAATTAAAGGATTTTTAATAAATCTTAATAATTTTTTATAATTTTTATAAAAATTTTATTTTAAAATGAATTTTTATTAAGAAATTTATTTAAAAAGTAATTTTTATTAAAAGATTTATTTTCAAATCACCCTGTATATAAATATTTTAAAAAAAATTAAATGTTTTGGCTAAAAAATTCGTTCGATAAGATGTTAAGTTTGTATTTTGAAAAATTTAAGTGTTTTTTTGACACTTAAATTGATTTTAAAGGTTAAAAAAATCAAAAATATTAAAAAAATTGGTGAAAATAAATATTTTTTTTTTATTTTAGATTTTTAAATTTTTAAATTTTAAATAACAAAAAAATAAAAGTTACAGTTTACTGGGATATTTGAGGTACAGGGTTATACATAAGTTTGTAAAAAAAAAAATCGTAAAGACGGTGTGAATCTTAAAACATTTATAGTGAAAAAAGACGAAAAAAAAAGTGAAAATTTTTTCTCGGACTTTTTAGTGTTTTATAATAATAATTATTATCTTAATAATGTAATTGTATAAAGAGTTTTTTATTTTTATTTTTCCGTGAGACAATCTCAAAATGATTTTTCCATATTTTTTTTTTATTATTCGGACTTTTAGGAAAAAAAAACAAAAGAGAACATAAAATATGCAAAATGAGAAAAAATAAATTTTAAAATAAAAAATTTTTTTAAATATAAGTGACAAAAACTTTGCGTCCAGCACGTTTATATATATTTAAAAATTCAAGAAAAAGTAACAAAAAGTAAAACAAAAAAAAAAAATACAAAAATACAAATAAAAAAAATTAAAAATAAGAGAATCAATTTTTCGAGTAATTCAAATAATTCAAAAAAAAAAAAATTTTTATGATGATAAAAAATGTCGTGTTAAGTGATGCTTTTTTTGTTCTAAAAAGGTTCTTTTTTTGTTCGAAAAAAAAAAATTTTTTTTTGAAAAAAAATTTTTGAAAAAAAAATTTTTTTTGAAAATTTTGAAAAAAAATTTTTTTTGAAAATTTTGAAAAAAAAATTTTTTTTCTTAATTTTGAAAAAAAAGTAAAAAGAAATTTTTTTCAAAAAAAAATTTTTCTTCGAAAAAAATTTTTTTTTTAATTTTAATTTTTAATTTCTCAACAGAAACACTGAGTCACCTCGAGACGTTGCCATTAAACGTGTAATAATAAATAAAAACAGTTACTAACGCTCAATCATATAACGAAATAGACGATGTACAATAGACTAACTAACAATTAAAAAAAAAAAGAAGAAAACAAGAAAAAAAAATAATAATAAAACTGGTATTTTTTTATCGAAGAGTTATTACAGAATTCACAAATGAAAAAAAAAATAAATAAAAACCCTAGCAACTACTGCAAAACAATGCAATACAAGTATTTGCTCAAAAGTACAAATACTGTAAATAATATTATTAGTTTAAATTTAAATTTAAACCAACAAAAAAAAAAATTTTTTTTTTGTATTTTAAAATTTTTTTTTTAACTCTAAAATCTTACCTAAAAAAAAAAAATTTAAGAAATTAAAATGTGAAATTTTACGGAAAATATTTCCCAAAAAACAATTACTTTTATTTTAAAAATGGAAAATTGGATCGGAAAAACTAAAATTTACAAAAAGACGACACTTGATGACTATTTGATAGTTTTTTAACCGGATTTTTACGTTAATTTACGATTTATTATAAAAAACCTAATTAATTAATTAATTAATTCTAATAGAAATATTGTATATGAATTGATTCTCTTTGTATGCATATAAATAAATATGAATGTATTTGTTAAAACTATTTTTTCCCTTATTATCCTTTCAAATTTCCTTTAAAAAAATAAAAAATTTTATTTTTTATTTAAAAATGAATAGAAAATAAAATTTCCTTTAATTTGAGTACCAACATGATATATCTACGATTAAAAATAAAAAAATTATCGTAATTTTTTAATTTTCAAGATGGCGGATTAAAAAAATTAAAATTTTAATTAAAAATTCTTAAAGTTTATTAAAAATGCTTTAATTTGATACCAAACACGACTATATTCGGATAAAAAACAAAAAAGTTATCTTAACCTAAAAATTTTCAAGATGGCCGACTTTCAATTGTTTTTAAAATTAAAAACTTTAATAACTTTTAAACTATTTAAGTTAGATATATCATGTTTGGTATTAAATTAAAGGATTTTTTATGATCTTTAAGAATTTTAATATATTTTTGAAAATTAATAAATTTTAAACATCGGCCATCTTGAAAAATCAAAAATTAACCTAACTTTTTTGTATTTTATATGAAAATGGTCGTGTTTGGTATCAAATTAAAGGATTTTTTATACTTTTTAAAAATTTTTAAGATTTTTTTAAAAACTTATAAAAATTAACGATTTTTAACCTAAAAAAGCAATTGATAACCACCATTTTTATAAATTCTTAAAAATTCTTAAAATTTATTAAAAATCCTTTCATTTGAGTACAAACATGATAATATTCGGATAAAAAACAAAAAAGTTAGGTTAATTTCAAAAATTCAAAATTTAGGATTTTTAAAAATTTTAAAGATTCTTAAAGTTTATTAAAAATCCTTTAATTTGATACCAAACACGACTATATTCGGATAAAAAATAAAAAAATTACCTTAACCTAAAAAATTTCAAGATGGCCGGCTTTCAATTGTTTTTAAAATTAAAAACTTTAATAACTTTTAAACTATTTAAGTTAGATATGTCACGTTTGGTATTAAATTAAATGATTTTTTACGATCTTTAAGAATTTTAATAAATTTTGAAAATCGGCCATCTTGAAAAATCAAAAATTAACCTAACTTTTTTGTTTTTTATATGAAAACAGTCGTGTTTGTACTCAAATTAAAGGATTTTTTATACTTTTTCAAATTTTTTAAGAATTTAAAAAAAAATTTCAAAAATGAACGATTTTTAACTTAAAAAAAGAAGTCGATAATTGTCATCTTTAAAAATTTTGAAAAATTCTTAAAGTTTGTTAAAAATCCTTTAATTTTATACCAAACACGACTATATTCGGGTAAAAAATAAAAAAGTTACCTTAACCTAAAAATTTTCAAGATGGCCGACTTTTCAATTGTTTTTAAAATTAAAAATGCTTAAACTTTTAAACTATTAAAGTTAGATATATCATGTTTGGTATTAAATTAAAGAATTTTTTGTGGTTTTTAAGAATTTTAATATATTTTTGAAAATTTAATAAATTTTTAAAGTCAGCCATTTTGAAAAAAATCAACTTTTTTATTTTTAAACCGAATATAGTCATATTTGGTATCAAATTAAAGGATTTTTTTATACTTTTTTAAATTTTTTAAGGATTTTTAAGAAATTTTCAAAAACGAACGATTTTAAACCTAAAAAAAGAATCGATAATCGCTATCTTTAAAATTTTTTTAATATTCTTAAAGTTTATTAAAAATCCTTTAATTTGAGTACAAATACGACTATATTCGAATAGAAAATAAAAAAGTTAGGTTAATTTTCAAAAAATTCAAGATGGCCGACTATTGTTATTAAAAAAAAATTTTTTTTTGATAAAATTTTTGAAATTTTTTTAAAGTTCATTTAAAATCCTTTAGTTTAAGTCCAAACATGACTATAATCGGGTGATAAATAAGGAAGTTATGACGGTTTAAAAATCTTCAAGATGGCCGATATTTCTATTGTTTTTAAAAAAATCGTTATATCGTCTAAATTATTTAAGTTAGATATGTCATGTTTGGTATCAAATTAAAGGATTTTTTACGATCTTTAAGAATTTTTAATATAATTTTGAAAATTTTAATAAATTTTTAAAGTAGGCCATTTTGAAAATTTTTAAATTTACTTTTTTTTAAATTTTTAATCCGAATATAATCGTGTTTGACATCAAATTAAAGGATTTTTTAAGAACTTTAAAATTTTTAAAAAATTTTGGAAATCGGCCATCTTAAAAAATCAAAAATTAACTTAACTTTTTAATTTTTTATCCAAACTTAGTCGTGTTTGTACTCAAATTAAAGGATTTTTGATGGTTTTTAATAATTTTTAAGAATTTTTAAAGATGATGATTATCGATTGTTTTTTAGGTTAAAAATTTTGTTATCTTGGAAAGTATTTAAGTTAGATATGTCATATTGGGTATCAAATTAAAGGATTTTTTAAGAACTTTAAAATTTTTAAAAAATTTTGAAAATTGGCCATCTTGAAAAGTCGAAAATTAACCTAACTTTTTTATTTTTTATCCAAATATGGTCGTGTTTGTACTCAAATTAAAGGATTTTTAATATTCTTTAATAATATTTAAGAATTTTAAAAAATGGCGATTATTGATTGTCTTTTAGGTTAAAAATTATTACATCTCTCAAAGTATTTGGGTTAGATATGTCATGTTGGGTATCAAATTAAAGGATTTTTTATGTTTTTTAATAGTATTTAAGAAATTTTAAAGATGGTGATTATCGATTGTTTTTTAGGTTAAAAATTATGATATCTTGGAAAGTATTTAACTTAGATATGTCATGTTGGGTATCAAATTAAAAGATTTTTTAAGAACTTTAAAAATTAAAAAAAATTTTGAAAATCGGCCATCTTGAAAAGTCGAAAATTAACCTAACTTTTTTATTTTTTATCCAAATATGGTCATGTTTGTACTCAAATTAAAGGATTTTTAATATTCTTTAATAATATTTAAGAATTTTTAAAAATGGCGATTATTGATTGTCTTTTAGGTTAAAAATTATTACATCTCTCAAAGTATTTGGGTTAGATATGTCATGTTGGGTATCAAATTAAAGGATTTTTAATGTTTTTTAATAATATTTAAGAAATTTTAAAGATGGTGATTATCGATTGTTTTTTAGGTTAAAAATTATGATATCTTGGAAAGTATTTAACTTAGATATGTCATGTTGGGTATCAAATTAAAAGATTTTTTAAGAACTTTAAAAATTTAAAAAAATTTTGAAAATCGGCCATCTTGAAAAGTCGAAAATTAACCTAACTGTTTTATTTTTTATCCAAATATGGTCGTGTTTGTACTCAAATTAAAGGATTTTTGATGGTTTTTAATAATTTTTAAGAATTTTTGAAGATGGCGATCATCGATTGTTTTTAGGTTAAAAATTATTACATTTTCCAAAGTATTTAATGTTAGATATGTCATGTTTGGTATCAAATTAAAGGATTTTTGATGTTTTTTTAATAATTTTTAAGAATCTTTAAAAATGGCAATCGTCGACTTTTTTTTAGGTTAAAAATTTTGTTATCTTGGAAAGTATTTAAGTTAGATATGTCATGTTGGGTATCAAATTAAAGGTTTTTTAATATTCTTTAACAATATTTAAGAATTTTTAAAGATGGCGATCATCGATTATTTTTTAGGTTAAAAATTATTACACCTTTCAATGTTTTTAAGTTAGATATGTCATATTTGGTATCAAATTAAAGGATTTTTAATAAATTTTAATAATTTCAAAAAAAAATTTCAAAATTGTGTCATTTTTTAATCAAAATCAGAAACAATAGTTTAAAATTTACTCACTAGATGGCGATAGTATTACAATTTGTAACATTATGATTATTTTTCTTATGAATTATATTGTATAATGTCATAATTTTGTTTAATACATTTTAAATAAAGATTTTTATTAAAAATTTTTGTTACATAACCTTAAATTTTTTAAATAATTTTTTTTTTTGATAAAAAAATATTTTTATTTAATTTTTTTATTTAATATTTAATCTTTTAGGTAGTTTATTAAAAAAATAATTATTAAATTTAAAAAAAAGAGACAATCTTGACGTTTTGTAGGAGTGATTTTTGTGTCAAAATACTTTGACAACTTTAGTGTTTTAAGCGCATGCGTGCGGCGCTACCAACGTTGACGATCGCCGCCGTAGTAGTCGGTTGTTCGTGCGCCCAAAACGACCTACCCAGCAAACTCAGGACGTTACCCTCGTTTAGAAAACGCTCTGGAGGTATATTTATAACCACCTGTATCGTACAGAACCGGATTTACGGCGAGTATAGGTAAGAAATATCAATCGCAACAATTTTAATCTTGAAGAACCAGTACGAACCTGTCTATTTTGATGAAAGCTTTTCATGTATGGGGACTGCAAAACGTTAAACGATCTGGGTTTGGTTGTAGTGGTGGGGAGGAGGTGTATTAATTACGTCACGTGAACACAAGCGGCAACGTTGCTTAAACTACGTTTTGGAGGTTAAAAGGGGACATCTTCATGTTTTCAAAGTAAAGATTTATTTATTACATTCATGACGTTTGATTTTAAGATATTTTGTTGATATTTTATTGACATTTTGTTGATATTTTATTGACAATTTATTGATATTTTATTGTCAATTTCATTTACTGATATTTTATCAACAATTTCAAACTATCTTAACTCATTTTTAACGATTTTCAAGGTTATAACAGTTTATTAAATGAATAATTGGCTAAAATGTTAAAATTTATTTTGTTGTACATAACATTAATTGTTAATATTCAAAATCAAATAACTATCAAGTCAAGTTTGGTGGAAATAACTGGTTATAACCGGATAAAATGGTTAGATTTATTTAGCCACGTTGGCATAGTTTCTACACTTCAATGCTCTCAATTTTATAGCTTCAGTCAATTATCTGGTTTCTATTAGGATGATATTTTGCAAAATTAAGAGTAGAATTTTGTCAAAATTTAATACAAAGTAGAAATATTAAATTTAGATTATGTGGTTATAGGTTATGTTAATAAAAACATCTTGTCATATGTTTTGAAGGTATTATACGGTTATAGTGGAATTAATGAAAACTTTTTCAGTGATATGTAGGTTGATTATTGGATGATTTTGACATTTTGTGACATTTTATGACATTTAGATACATTTAAAGACAAAAAATGTTTATGGTTTGAAATAAAATTATCTAAATTAATGTCAAAATTTGTTGTGGTCATAAAGTTAGTAAAAAAAATGATTCTTAATTACTCTTTAAGTATCAAGATTTTGAGTTTTTATGATTAATCTTTGTGAAAATCATTGGCCGTGAGTATCTCTCCAATGCTAAAGGTTAAAATCAATTAAACGCATGCGCAGATTTTACGTTTACATTCTAATCTTTGAGATATGCGTTGTACACGTTGTATAAATAAGTGAATTGTACAACAATAAGGTAGTTATATTGAAAATGCCACGTGTATGATTTAAAGACGGAGCTTTAGAAAGTTTTGAAGTTAAATTCATGTCGAAATGAAAAGTATGGATGGTGTATTATTGTTAATTGTAAACACATCTGTCAATGTCAAACAATGTCAAATGGTATTTTCTTATTGTTGGTTTAATGCGATAGGTTTATTCTAATAAATTGAAAAAATTGTTTCAGGTTAGTTTTTGTTGGTTTATTGGGATGAATCTATCTTTCATTGTTAAAGTGTTTTTGACTATAAAAACATTCATGTATTAATAGTCTTGTCATTAAGAATCAGTTAAATTAAATAAACCTAATGTATTGTGTTGGAATATCATGGTTTTGATCGACGCTGACTCTATTTGGATTCTTACTATGAAAATAAGGGAAAAAAAAATCTGTTATGTTTTGAAATTACAGTAAAATTCCCCTTCGTGGACACCCCTCTTGAACGAATACCCCTTTTAAATGGACACCTCTCATGGACGAACAGTTTCTCATGAAACCGTCCGACTCTCATATAAGTACTCCGTATTTCTCTTAAGCGGACATTTCTTTTGAACGGACACTTTTGGTCCTTTTTTGGATTGTTTTTGGTGGATCTCGTTGGTGTCCATACAAGGGAGATTTCACTGTATTTGATTTATTAAGACAGAACCTTAAAAGTGTTTTTAAATGTTAAATTCGAGAATGTAGTGTAATGTCATGTAATGAATTGGAGTGTTTAACGTGGCCTATCCCATCTGAACACTAGCTCCACCTGGACGCTGACGTAGAATGAAAACAAAATGAGTCGTTAAGAGGTCATGTGGTTAGATCAGACATTAAAATACTTTTATCCATACGATATACATACTATTTAATTCTTACATTTGATCATAATATTGAAAACTGTTCTCATAGTAGATGACATATAACACATTGAAATTTATGAATAACCATTGACCTTTCCTTCCATTCTTTCCCTTGACATTAGTTTTGTTCGTTAGGGTTACTCGCTTGCATTTCGCAGTTCAATGCTTTATTAAATTTTGGTTACATATGCGTTTATTGGATCATTTTTCATACCTGAACTAAAGTGTACCAAATTAAACTGACAAGAAGAGTGCAAGGTCTTGGGGTCATAGATTTAGTTCAAATTTTGTAGGATGGTAGATTTAGTTTCCCTGTTGAAGGAAATATATGATTTTAGGGGCCACTACTCAATGGCTCTTTAGATATTTGCAAGTGAAGTTGCAATTCTCTAGTTAAATTCAGGTCTGTAGCAAACGATTAAACATAATGGGTTTAGCGTAGCAGCAATAGATCGGTGTTTCTCGTTATTAGGCGCCGGGTTCGAGTTCTGGGAGTGTCCATTTTTACATATAAAGATACCATGGGTGGATATAAAATTTTGCGACATCGAAACATTTTTTGAGTGTGCACCGCACTTTGAATTTGCCAGTTAATTGTCATTTGATCTGCCAAGACTTCAAAATTAATACAGGAATATGACTTGGCATTATAACCTTTCTTCAAAAAGCCTGACTTAATCGGTATAAATTCGGTTAATTTTGACATTATTCGGACTTGTCCTAACGAATTAAATGCATCTTTAATTGGAAATATTTTAAAAATTATTGAATAGTGGCCGCTATAACCATATATTTTCATCAACAGGAAAACTAAATCTACCATTCTACGAAATTTGAACTAAATCCACGACCCCAACACCTTGCACTCTCCTTGTTAGTATTTTTTGTTAACTCAACTGGTTAAATCTTAAGTATGAAAATGTAATTTCATGTAATGAATTAGAGTGTTTAATGTGGCCTATTCCATCTACAGAGGTTCCACCTGGGCGCTGACGTAAAATGAAAACTAAATAAGTTGTTAAGAAGTCACATGATTAGATCAGGTATTACAATACATTACATACGATTACATTTATTCATACGATATATTAATTCTAACATTTGATCATAATATTGAAAACTGTTCTCAGATCACATATGACATATTGAAATTTATGTATAACCATCGACCTTTCCCTCCCTTCACATTAGTTTTGTTCGTTACGGCTACACCGCTTGTACTTAGCAGTTATTAAATTTTGATTCTATATGCGCTCCTTGGATCACATTTCATACCTGAATTATAAAGTGCACCAAATTATACTGAATTGCAATCATTCCTCTTTAAATGCTGGACGAAACAGCACCTTCGCACTATAATGCAACTTACAATGTTATGGCGTATTCGATTGGTTGCACTCAGTTGCACTAGTGCGCACCAGTGCATAGCAGCGTGTTCTATTGGTTGTTTCGTTGTGTTCTAATACATTTTATTATTGTAGTTTATAAAACATTTTAAATATCATCAAGCCTTAAACACACTTACAAGTGATGTTATGGTTACGTTTGATTTCATCGCGTTCTGTTGAATTTCCCTTTTTTTGCACTAAGCTAGTGTGACATATGTCACATTTTGCACTCAACGAGTGCGCACCAATGCACACTACCTAGTTTTCCCAATCGAATTCGCCATTAGTGTAATACAAAATTTAATCGAATGGACAAACCTATTATGAAAACAAATTGTCCCCTTGCTCACGTAGTGGCGTATCTGACATGCACACAATTTTACAGGAGATGCAAAAAATTAAAACTCTATAACCATAACTTATTAAAATACAAGTAATAATAAAGATAATAATAAAGAATTCCTAGTATTGTGTTGGGAATTCAGATACGCCACTACGTGAGATGATGTGGACGTTTTAAACTTACTTACTGCCGGTATATCTCAGTTTTTAATTTTTTGCTAGATACATCACTACGTGAGAAAGGGGACGAAATTATTAATCACTTGCGATGGCTGGACGTACACTGTACGTCGAGATACTTTTGTTACCGGAACGCTAGCGCGCCGGTTTTATGCACGCCATCAGACCATTGTTGTAGGTAGAAAAATGACTCATCTGGTACGCTCATTCGTAAATTTCTTGCCACTGGCAAGTGGTTAATCCAAATATAAAGCAGGTCTCACAATGATGCAGCCAGCAATAAGTAAGTAAAAACCAGCAATAAACGATATTGTTACTTGATGACATTTTACATTCGCCGTTTTAGAACAATATCGACTTAACTGCAATTTTTTGATAAAATGAGTTAAGGCTTTGCATCAATGTATGCAAAAATTGCTGATCTTAATTATTTTTCCTTCTGCAAAGTTTTTTATTTTGAAGCTATGTCGATATTCTTTCAGAACGGCGGCGATATAATCAAATGATGTCTCTCATATTGGATCAATTCGATATCGCAAATATTCGATATCGCTTGTTGCTGGTTGCGCCTCAGTGTGAGATATACCTAAATCATCATCACTTGTCAAGATTTTAAACAGCTGTTCTATGTACAAATGGAATATTCCATCGAACGATTATAAAAACGCATGCGCAGATTTTATGATTACGTCGCAATCTTTAAAATATGCGTTGTACCGTTGTATAAACAAGTTAGCTATATTAGAAACATCACGTGGTTTATTTATCTGTATTTTAGAAAATGTTGAAATCAAATTTTCATCAAATCTTTATTAATTTGTAATCCTCAGACTGTCAATTGAACAAAACAAATGTCAATGTTCAATGTCCAACAAATATCATATAAAATCATTTCTCTCACTTATTGTTAATTAAATATAATAAGTGAGAGAAAGGCAAAAATCATTCTTGAAGAATTTTTTAATAATAAAATTAGGTCAACTTGTCAAATAAGTTGGGCTGGATTTAAAACGACATTGAAAAACTCTAAAATAGTTCTTAGTATATTAGCAAAACTATATTTGTCATATGAGTTTCAAAATGATCGTTTACTGACAGTCTTGTCACTTTTTTGGAATATATAAACGTAATGTTTGTGTTTATTCTGAATTGATGTGAATTGCTCGATCGGCGCTGACTCCATCTAGCGGCTCACCATAGAAACAAGAAGAGTCCTTGAAAGGTCAGATGTTTGGACAAGTACTGTTTTACATCCATAGGATATTTATCATTTATGCATAAAATATTAGTATCCATGTGGAATATATAGACTTAATAGTATGATCACATATGTTTTTAATTAATCATCGCTCCCATCAAAATTAACCAACTCAATCCCTTTGTAACTCAATCAATAATGAGAAATAACATTCGTAACAATTTTTGTTAAAAATTTGTTCAAATTGCATTAACTATTCCAGAATACCGTTCCAGACACTCTATAAACTGATTCCAAGCATCTATCTATATTGATTACGTCACAAGATATTTGGCATGTTTTAAAATACAGTTTTGAAACACGCTTTTGATGTATTTAGAGTAAATCTGTAGATGTTTCTAAAAGTTATTTAGTAAACGTGGCATATAGTGTTATATAGAGAATGAGTTGGAGTGTTAAACGTAGCCTATCCGATCGACGCTGACCCCACCTAGAGACATACAATGAAAACAAACTGCGTCGTTAAGAGGTCATACGGTTAAATCAGATATTAAAACACTTAAAGTTTCTTCCACATATTATACATATCTAATTCTAACATATAGTTACAATGTTATTTAAAACTGTCTTTGTCTTAGGTGACATATGACATTACAATTTATAAATAACCATCGACTTTTCCCCCTACTCCACTTCCCTCCAGACTACAATAACAAATTAGTTATCCAAATATAAGTCAAGTCATCATCGTCACTTGTCAATGCTTTTGACAGTTGTTTTAAATACACAAATGAAAACATTTCATTGAATGAATGCAAAATCTCAGCTGGTCGAGTTTGACATTGTTGCCAAATTACCCCACCGCCTCAGTTATAAAATTTCCAATCAATACGACTAAGTTAGTAAAACCCGTCCATGCAAAGCTAAAAACCACGCAAAGTTATTTCCAAAATTCTTATCGTATCTAGTAAATAGTATTTAGCAAAATACGATTGTTATAAATGTCACGCGCATGACCGGCAGCCATCTTGTCCAACCCGGTCCCTCTCGGTCGACTAGCAACGCACTATAGCGAATATCGCACCGAGTGGGCCGCGAACGAGACACCACGCGTACACCATAGATGGTATTTTCAAGTCTCATATACGAATTATAATCGGATAGTTACATTGGGTAAGTTGTAATTGAGAAAAAGTTCATTTCTCATCTTGCCTTACTTTCAACACTCTCTTATATAGAGAAAAACAATCTTATTGTTTAGATTTTCTCAATCACGTTTGTATAATATGTACTATTCGGTCGAAATTTAACTGACATTTAGGTTAAAACTCGACCTTATGTACTTAAAGACGTCAGCACGCATGCGTATTTATACAGTTGGTAGTAATGTTATAAAGTTTGTTGATATAAGAGGTTATAAAAAAAATTAGTAAATGACAAAATTATTAAATGTCAAACGTGAAATATCAAAAAATCAAATGTCAAGAACGAAATGTCAAGAATTAAACGTTAAAAATCAAATGTCAAAAATAAAATGTCAAAAATCAAATGTCAAAAATAAAATGTCAAAAATTAAATGTCAAAAATCAAATGTCAAAAATTAGATTTTTTAAATGTCATTAAATTTTTGACATTTTTTTGTAAGTTAAAAATTTTTTGTTAAAAATTAATAATTTTTTAAAAATTCGTAAAAAATTGAAATTTAAAGATTTTGATTTAATTTTTCTTCTAATTGAAACTAAAAACATTCCGGTTCTAATTAAAAAAGACCGTTTTGTTCTAAATATTACCAAAAATATTAAAAAAAAATTCAAAGTTGGTAAACAATTTTTAACCTAAAAAAATTTTTGGATAAAAATCAATCATTTTTAAAAAATTCGTAAAAAATCGAATTTTATAGATTTTAATCTGATTTTTTTTCTAAATGAAACCAAAAATATTCTAGTTTTGATCCAAAAAGACCGTTTTGTTCTAAATTTTACCAAAAAAATTAAAAGAATTTTCAAAGTTGGTAAAAATTTTTAACACTTCTAACCTAATTTTAAAAAATCAATCAACTTTAAAAATTCATCAAAAATTGAATTTTTAAGCTTTCGATCTGATTTTTTTTTTTAAATGAAACTTAAAACATTCTAGTTTTGTATAAAAAATACCGTTTTATTGTAAATTTTACCAAAAAAATTAAAAAAAATTTTAAAGTTGGTAAAAATTTTTGACACTTCTAACCTAATTTTAAAAAATCGATCAACTTTAAAAATTCATCAAAAATTGAATTTTAAAGATTTTGGTCTGATTTTTTTACCAAATGGAACTAAAGACATTCTAGTTTTCTATAAAAAAGATCGTTTTGTTCTAAATATTACCAAAAAAATTAAAAAAATTTTCAAAGTTGGTAAAAAATTTTTAACCTAAAAGAAACTTTGGATTAAAAAACAATCATTTGTAAAAAATTCGTAAAAAATCGAATTTTAAAGATTTTAATCTGATTTTTTTTCTAAATGAAACTAAAAACATTCTAGTTTTGATCTAAAAAGACCGTTTTATTCTAAATTTTACCAAAAAAATTAAAAAAAATTTTAAAGTCGGTAAAAAAATTTTTAGGTTAAAAATTTTTTTAAGTTAGAAAATTTATAATTTTTTAAAAAATCATGAAAAATTGAATTTTAAAGATTTTGATCTAATTTTTTTTCTAAATGAAACTTAAAACATTCTAGTTTTATACAAAAAAGACTGTTTTTTTCTAAATATTACCAAAAAAATTAAAAAAATTTTCAAAGTTGGTAAACATTTTTTAACCTAAAAAAATTTTCGGTTAACAATTAATCATTTTTAAAAAATTCGTAAAAAGTCGAATTTTAAAGATTTTAATTTGATTTTTTTTTTAATGAAACTAAAAACATTCTAGTTTTGATCTAAAAAGACCGTTTTGTTCTAAATTTTACCAAAAAAATTTTAAAAAATTTCAAAGTTGGTAAAAAAATTTTTTTAGGTTAAAAATTTTTTCAAGTTAGAAAATCAACAATTTTTAAAAAATTCATTAAAAATTGAATTTTAAAGATTTTGGTATGATTTTTTTTCTAAATGAAACTAAAAACATTCTAGTTTTGATCTAAAAAAACCGTTTTATTCTAATTGTTACCAAAAAAATCAAAAAAAATTTTAAGTTGGTAAAAAAATTTTTAGGTTAAAAATTTTTTTAAGTTAGGAAATTTATAATTTTTTAAAAAATCATGAAAAATTGAATTTTAAAGATTTTGATCTAATTTTTTTTCTAAATGAAACTAAAAACATTCTAGTTTTATATAAAAAAGACCGTTTTGTTCTAAATATTACCAAAAAAATTAAAAAAATTTTCAAAGTTGGTAAACAATTTTTAACCTAAAAAAATTTTCGGTTAACAATCAATCATTTTTAAAAAATTCGTAAAAAATCGAATTTTAAAGCTTTCGATCTGATTTTTTTTCTAAATGAAACTTAAAACGTTCTAGTTTTATATAAAAAAGACCATTTTGTCCTAAATATTACCAAAAAAATTAAAAAAATTTTCAAACTTGGTAAAAAAATTTTTAACCAAAAAAATTTTTTTACCCCAAAAAAAATTCTTTCTTTTTAATTAATTTTTATTCTTAAAATAAATTTAAAAAAAATATACAATCAATTATAGATTATTGTAAAGTGTAAAATTTATTTTAACGCATGCGCTCTCCAACTTATACTATTATATAGAGTATAGCTTTCCCTCGCGAAGTAAGCGACACAGCGGGTAAACAACATATTATTAGACAGAAAACACATCCGAGTGTAAATCTACTTCAACCGATATACAGGGTGGTAAGTTAAAAAAGTCACAAACGCGATTATGCAACTTGTTTAAGTTCTAATCAATCCGATTATTAGCATTTAAGCCAATAAATTGTGTTTATCTTTCACGTCGGATGAACATAACCTCAAAATAACGACTGTCAGAAGTGTCCATTATCTTACAAATGACAAGTTATAACGATTTAATTCAAACGAGAACTTGATTTGTAAACTATATCAATTTTAAAATCCCAATTTGTCAAAAATATTTGACAGATGTCAAAAATTTTTTTAGCAAAAAAAATTTTTAATTAAAAAATTTCCAAAATTAAAATGAAAATTTTTATAAAATTTATAATCATTTTAATTTATTTTATTTTAAACAAAATTTTTCTTTTTTGACAAATTAATCTGTCAATTTATGTCAAATTGATTTACAAAAAGAATTTCAATTTTTACCGGAAATTTTTTTTTAATTAAAAAAAAAAATTTTTTTTTAAACTTTATGAAATGTAATAGAAAAAATCCATTTTTGTTAAATATGTATAATAAAATCGGTTCTAAATTTAGCCGTGGCAGCACAACGAGGTCAAATTTGTCTCCATCGTAAAGCGCTTGCGCGCAAAAACGCCACACGTCGGTCACTTTTATGGACTTGGTTATCGACTGAAATGCTTTTGACGTTTCACGTCAAAAGAACAAAAACGAAAAACCATCTAAAACTTGATTTTCTTACTAAATTTACCATTCTAACTTTCTGCCTTTTTACAATCTCACATAAAAACTTAAAAATCAATATTGCATTTTAGTTCTAATTTTATGCCAAATTATGCCAGAACTTTTAGACAACTTTTCAAAAAATTTTTTTTGTAAATTTCTTAAATGTCATTAATTACCATAAATATAACTACTAGTTAAAGAAAATTTAATATAAAATCTCTTTGTTTAGATTACAATAACACATAACCTCTTTATTCGGTGACAGTTCGATTTTAATCTAAATTTTTCTGGTATTTCTGATAAATCAAGTCAACTTATCTCAATAAGACAAAGAAAATCTTTTGTTGGTAGAAATATTATTGCTGTGTTAAAATCATAGAAGGCTTGGGTCAATGACATCATGGCTGACCTTGATATATCAACGTATTAAAAAAAAAATTAAAGAGTGGGGGTAAAAAATGTATTTAGACGTTAAATTTGTAAACGTGTTCATTAAAATTAGAAAGTTATACAATTCCCATCAAAAGTAATTACACAATAAGGATGTGTGTGTTAATCGGATTTTCTTAACCTAACTTTTGCGCAGACGCAAATCGGCCATTTTGTCGTCAAACGAGTAATCGTCGTCAAACAGTCCGTTAGTTACAATTCGTCTATTATTATTTTTAATTTCTATAACCTCTCAAGTTAAATCGACGATTAAAAAAATCATATCAAGAAACCTTAACCTCACTTTTATACTTTCTAAACGTCTTGAGCTAAAATAAAAACCGATTTTTGACATATGTCTAAAGAAAATACTTGTTTAAGATTTATTTTCTCATATTATAAAAAAATCGTATTAAAATTTAAAAAAACTTAACCTTACTTTTGTTTCTTAACCTCTTAAGTTTGAACAAAAACTGATTTTTGTGACATATGTCAAAAGAATATGCTTCTTTAAGACTTATTTTCTTGAATTTTCTTGAATTTTCTTGATTTTTTTCTTTGTTACTAATTAATAAATAAAAAATTTTCTTTTTTTAATTAATATAGGAATTGAATCTTGATGGAGAATGCGATTTTGATCTCTCAACCGACTCCGACAACCGTCGGAGTTATGAAAGGGGCGGAAAATGTTTCTGATGATGATACCGAAAGTATAGTCTTGGATTTACACATCTCGGATGATTCTATTTCGGATCCTGTTAAAAGTGAGTCTTTATAATGTTTGTAACATTTCTTTATAAAATTGGTAACAACATTTTTTGGTTAAAAAATCAACAATTTTTTTAAAAAATCATGAAAAATTGAATTTTAAAAATATTGATCTGGTTTTTTTACCAAATGAAAGTAAAAACATTCTAGTTTTATATAAAAAAGACTGTTTTATTCTAAGTTTTATCAAAAAAATTAAAAAAAATTTTAGGTTAAAAATTTTATAAGTTAGAAAATTTAAAATTCTTTAAAAAATCATTAAAAGTTGAATTTTGAAGATTTTGATCTAATTTTTTTTCTAAATAAAACTAAAAACATTCTAATTTTAACTAAAAAAGAGCGTTTCGTTCTAAAGTTTACCAAAAAAATTAAAAAAATTTTCAAAGTTTGTAAAATTTTTTTAGGTTAAAAATTTTTAGTTATTAAAAAATCAATAATTTTTTAAAAAATCATTAAAAATTGAATTTTTAAGATTTTGATCTAATTTTTTTTCTACATGAAACTTAAAACATTCTAGTTTTAATCTAAAAAGACCATTTTGTTCTAAATATTGTCAAAAAATTTAAAATTGGTAAAAAAATTTTTTTAGATTAAAAATTTTTGATTGTTAAAAAGTGAATAATTTTTAAATAATTTATTAAAAATTGAATTTTAAAGATTTTAATCTGATTTCTTTTCTAAATGAGACTAAAGACATTCTAGTTATATATAAAAAAGACAGTTTTGTTCTAAATTTTACCAAAAAATTAAAAAAAATTTTCAAAGTTGGTAAAAATTTTTGAGACTTCTAACCTAATTTTAAAAAATCGATCAACTTTAAAAATTCATCAAAAATTGAATTTTAAAGATTTTGATCTGATTTTTTTCCTAAATGAAACTAAAAACATTCTAGTTTTAGTCTAAAAAGACCGTTTTCTTCTAAGTTTTACCAAAGAAATTAAAAAAATTTTCAAAGTTGGTAAAAAATTTTTAGGTAAAAAAATTTTTTAAGTTAGAGAATTTATAGTTTTTAAAAAAATTCATTAAAAATCGAATTTTAAAGATTTTGATCTGATTTTTTTTCTAAATAAAACTAAAAACATTCTAATTTTAATTAAGAAAGACCGTTTTGTTCTAAATATTATCAAAAAAATTAAAAAAATTTTCAAAGTTGGTAAAAAAAATTTTTACCCTAAAAAAATTTTAGGTTAAAAATCAATCATTTTTAAAAAAATTCGTAAAAAATCGAATTTTGAAGATTTTAATTTGATTTTCTTTCTAAATGAAACTAAAAACATTCTAATTTTATATAAAACAGACCGTTTTCTTCTAAGTTTTACCAAAAAAATTAAAAAATTTTTTAAAGTTGGTAAAAAAAATTTTAGGTTAAATTTTTTTTTAAGTTAAAAAACTTATAATTTTTTAAAAAATCGTTAAAAATTGAATTTTAAGTATTTTGAACTGATTTTTTTACTAAATGAAACTTAAAACATTGTAGTTTTAATCTAAAAAGACTGTTTTATTCCAAGTGTTGTCAAAAAAATTAAAAAAATTTTCAGTTGATGAAAAATTTTTAACCTAGAAAAAATTTTAGGTTCAAAATCAATCATTTAAAAAGAAAATCGTAAAAAATCGAATTTTAAAGATTTTGATCTGATTTGTTTTCTAAATGAAACTAAAAACATCTTAGTTTTATATAAAAAAGACCGTTTTGTTCTAAATTTTACCAAAAAAATTAAAAATTTTTTTGAAGTTGGTAAAAAAATTTTTTTAGGTTAAAAATTTTTTTGTTAGAAAATTTATAATTTTTAGAAAAATCATGAAAAATTGAATTTTTAAGATTTTGATTTGATTTTTTTTCTAAAGGAAACTTAAAACATTTTAGTTTTATATAGAAAAGATAGTTTTGTTCTAAATATTACCAAAAAAATTTAAAAAAAATTTCAAAGTTGATAAAAAATTTTTAACCTAAAAAAAATTTTAGGTTAAAAATCAATCATTTTTAAAAAAATTGTATAAAATTGAATTTTAAAAATTTTGGTCTAATTTTTTTTCTAAATGAAACTAAAAACATTCCAGTTTTTATCTAAAAAGACCATTTTGTTCCAAATTTTATCGAAAAAATTAAAAAAATTTTTAAAGTTGGTAAAAAAAATTTTTTAGGTTAAAAATTTTTATTAGAAAATTTATAATTTTTTAAAAAATTATTAAAAATTGAATTTTAAAGATTTTAATCTGATTTTTTTCTAAATGAATCTTAAAACATTCTAGTTTTAGTCTAAAAAGACCGTTTTATTCCAAGTCTTGAAAAAAATTTTGACACTTCTAACCTAACTTTAGAAGATCGGTTAACTTTAAAAATCCATAAAAAATTGAATTTTCAAGATTTTGGTCTGATTTTTTTTCTAAATGAAACCCAAAACATTCTAGTTTTTATCTAAAAAGATTGCTTTATTTTAAATGTTATCCAAAAAATTAAAAAAATTTCTAAAGTTGATAAAAAATGTTTAACCTAAAAAAATTATAGGTTAAAAATTGATCATTTTAAAAAAATTCGTAAAAAATCGAATTTTGAAGATTTTGATTTAATTTTTTTACTAAATGAAACTAAAAACATTCTAGTTTTAATCTAAAAAGACCGTTTTATTCTAAATTTTACCAAAAAAAACTAAATATTTTTAAGGTTGGTAAAAATTTTTGACACTTCTAAACCTAATTTTAAGAAATCAATCAACTTTAAAAGTTCATCAAAAATTGAATTTTAAAGATTTTGGTCTAATTTTTTTACCAAATGGAACTAAAAACATTCTAGTTTTATATAAAAAAAACCGTTTTCTTCCAAGTTTTATCAAAAAATTTAAAAAAATTTTCAAAGTTGGTAAAAAAAATTTTTTAGGTTAAAATTTTCTTTAAGTTAGAAAATTTAGAATTTTTTTAAAAAATCATGAAAAATTGAATTTTAAAGATTTTAATCTGATTTTTTTTCTAAATGAAACTTAAAATATTCTAGTTTTAGTCTAAAGAGGCCGTTTTATTCTAAGTTTTATTAAAACATTAAAAAAAAATTTCAAAGTTGGTAAAAAAAATTTTTTAAGTTAAAAATTTTTGGTTATTAAAAAATCAATAATTTTTAAAAAATTCATTAAAAATTGAATTTTAAAGATTTTGATCTGATTTTTTTTCTAAATAAAACTAAAAACATTCTAGTTTTAATCTAAAGATACCGTTTTGTTTTAAATTTTACCAAAAATTTTAAAAAAATTTTCAAAGTTGGTAAAAATTTTTTTTAGGTTAAAATTTTTTAATTGTTAAAAATCAATAATTTCTAAAAAAATTCGTTAAAAATTGAGTTTTAAAGATTTTGATCTGATTTTTTTTCTAAATGAAACTAAAAGTATTCTAGTTTTATATAAAAAAGACCGTTTTGTTCTAAGTTTTACTAAAAAATTTAAAAAAAATTTCAAAGTTGGTAAAAATTTTTTTGGTAAAATTTTTTTTAAGTTAGAAAATTTAGAATTTTTTAAAAAATCATTAAAAATTGAATTTTAAAGATTTCGATCTGATTTTTTTTCTTAATGAAATTTAAAACATTCTAGTTTTATATAAAACAGACTGTTTTACTGTAAGTTTTACCAAAAAAATTAAAAAAATTTTTAAAGTTGGTAAAAAAAATTTTTTTAAGTTAGAAAATTTATAATTTTTTTAAAAAATCATGAAAAATTGAATTTTAAAGATTTTAATCTGATTTTTTTTCTAAATGAAACTTAAAACATTCTAGTTTTAATCTAAAAAGGCCGTTTTGTTCTAAGTTTTATCAAAAAAATTAAAAAAATTTTCAAAGTTGGTAAAAAAAATTTCTAGGTTAAAAATTTTTGATTGTTAAAAAATGAATAAGTTTTAAAAAATTCATTAAAAATTGAATTTTAAAGCTTTCGATCTGATTTTTTTTCTAAATAAAACTTAAAATATTCTAGTTTTGATTTAAATAGACTGTTTTGTTCTAAGTTTTACCAAAAAAATTAAAAAAAAATTTATAGTTGGTAAAAAGATTTTTTTTAGGTTAAAAATTTATTTGATTGTTAAAAATTTAGTTATTTTTAAAAAATTCGTTAAAAATTGAATTTTAAGTATTTTGGTCTGATTTTTTTACCAAATGGAACTAAAAACATTCTAGTTTTAATTAAAAAAGACCGTTTTATTCCAAGTGTTGTCAAAAAATTTAAAAAAAATTTCAAAGTTGGTAAATATTTTCGACACTTTTAACCTAACTTTAAAAAATCTACCAACTTTAAAAATCCATCAAAAATTCATTTTTAAAGATTTTGATTTGATTTTTTTTTTAAATAATATTTATTTATTAATAATTTTTTTTTAATAGAAGACAATTTATTGGAGTCAGAAGAAGACATATTAAATAAATACGTCAAAGACGTCGATGATGATGAAGAAGAAGAAGAAGCGATAGTGAAAGAAATACTCGATACAATTCCTAAAAACGACAATGCCGATGAAGAAATCGAAAAGGAATCTTTAACCGATAGTTTAAAAAGTATAAACGCCGCTTTAGATGCTTTAACAGATGATGATGAAAACATTAAACAAATTAGTGAAATTAAAAAGACTGATAATGAAGAAGATAATGACGAAGATAAAGAAGAAGATAATGAAGAAATAGAAAAAGATGAAGAAAATAAAAAGGATGAAAAAGATAAAAAAGATGACAAAAATGAAAAAGATAAAATAGATGATGAAGAAAATGAAAAAGAAAAAGAGGAAGATGGTAAAGTTAAAAAATTAAATGATAAAGTAAAAAATCAAGATGAAGAAGAAAAGCAAGAAGATAAAAAATTAGAAAAAGAAAATGAAATAGAAATAGAAAGGAAAGAAAGTAAAATAGACAATAAAGAAGTTAAAAAGGAAAGAAAAGATGATAAAAAAGAAGATGAAATAGAAGCAGAAAAAGGAAACGAAAGAAGAAATAAAACAAAACGAGAATTTAAATTTAGAGAACGGAGGAAATCTAAAGATGAAAATAAAAAAGAAAAAGGAAATGATGATGAAGATGCAATAGAAAAAGATAAAATAGAAAAACAAGAAGAAGAAGAAAAAGATAGTAATGAAAAAAGCGAAATTACATCTAAAGAAAATAAAGTGGAAAATAAGACTGAAAATAAAATTAAAAATGACACTCAAATTACTAAACAAAATGTTATTTTTATTGACGAAGAAGCTAATAATGATGAAGAAAATAAAAAAATTAATGACGATCAAGATGAAGATGGTGATCTTTTACTTCAAGTGATGGAAACCTCTTTCACCGATGAAATCGATAAAGTTTCTGAAGTTAGTTTAAATGAAAAAGATGAAAACAGTCCGGAAGATAATTTCCAAGAAGAAAACTCATCCGAAGAGAATTTACCCGAAGAACATTCACCGAAAGAAAATTTATCAGAAAGTAATTCACCAAAAGAAGGTCTATTACAAGAAAATTTATTACAAAATAATTTACGAAGTATTCAAAAAGAAAAAATTAAAAACGATAACTTTGAAAAAATGGAAACTGATGATGATTCCATATCAACCATTTTAATTACGGACAATGAAGAAATTTCAAGTGAGGAAAGGTTAAAAAATAAAGATGACCAAAATTTAGATGATCAAAATTTAGACGATCAAAATTTAGATGATCAGAATTTAAATGATCAAAATTTATGTCTTAATGAAAAAACTTTAGATGAAGACTTTAAAAATCCTAAAAATGTAATTGTATGTAATGGAAATGTTGATTTAGAATCCGATAATTCAAATAATCCGGAAACTGTAGACACAAATGAGTGTTCGATGGACATCGAAGAGAATAACATCGGTGGTCTTATTATTATCCAACAAATTGATGATAAAGAGATTAGTAAAGTTGATGAAGGAAACGAACTTGAAGATAATTGTGAATTAAATGATGAAATTGGAAAATCTAAATTAAAAAATGTATCAATAGTGCAATTTATTGATGAAACTGTAGCAAGAAATGAACGTAAATTAAAAGGTGAAAGTGAATTAAAAAATGGGGATGAATTAAAAGGTAAAAATGAATTAGATGTAAATGAATTAAAAGATGGAAATGAATTAAAAGATGGAAATAAATTAAAAGGTAAAAATGAATTAGATGGAAATAAATTAAAAGATGGAAATAAATTAATAGATGGAAATAAATTAATAGATGAAAATGAATTAAAAGATGGGAATAAATTAATAAATGAAAATAAATTAATAAATGAAAATAAATCTAAAGATGAAAGTAAATTAAAAAAAAATAAATTGAAAGAATACAAATCGAAACGAGAATCTAAATTTAGGGAAAGGAGAAAATCCAGGGAAGAAAATACAGTGGAAAAATGTGTTTTGACAAAAAGAAAAATTGAGTTAGAAAATGAAAATGATGTTAAAGACGCTAAAATAAATAAGAGTGAAACTAATAATGGTAAGTAAATTCAATTCAATTGGGTTTATTAATTTATTGCATTTTCTTGACTGGGAATTTTATACAGAAAGTATGTTATGTCATCGGCTATGATCGGCGTAATCATAAATTAATTCATCATTCGTCAGCAATGTGTTAAATTTAATTCTTAACGGTTTGTTATCCAGACGTTGTGAACATAACGTCTAAACACAACAAATTTAAAGTTTGAAGTACCTAGACAAATAATTCAATAGTTTTTATTGTTAGGCTGGTTTGTTTTATTAGGTAGTTTATTGTCCAGACATTCTGGGAATGTCTACAAAAAGAAAATAGGTAAAAAAATACAGAGAGGTACAAAAAAATGTATTCGCTGCTAAATAGTCTACTATAAGTTGCAAACTAATTGATGGAGTTGTCTCATTTTTAATGAAAGTGTAGCTTAAAGTCCAACTTAAAGATGTCACTGTAGGTGTTTGAAATGGTCACCATTAACATCCACACACAAATGATGCTGCCAAATTGCAGCACGAACTACTGATTGCAACGTGTTTAGTTGGATATTTGCACACGAATGTACGATTTCACTTCGAGAATGATGGATTCTCAAACTTCATCCAATGTGTGTTGCTTTTGTTAACACATTAACGGTGGGCGATCTCGACGAAAGTATGCTACGTAGCGCAGCGGCCACAGTCAAGTAAAATCGTATTATTACGATTTCCGCCTTTAAACTGCAGTCGAGATAAATCGTAGTACTACGACTCCCGCCTTTAATGTGTTAATAAACGACGTCCTTTAATGTTTCCCACAGGTCCAGGGGAGTTAAGTCTGGAGAACGTGGTGAATACTTTACAGTAGGGGAGACCGGGGTTGGTTGGCACATGGGTCTAATTGACACAGCGTCAACGATGGGACATCTATTTCACTTACTTAATCATACTTTGTACTTCACTGGCACTTTCTCGATCGGGTGTCAACGACTCTACACTCACAGAATTGCATCATCAATATAACTAAAATCGTAGGTAAAATAGATGACCCTTATTTGACGCTGTGTCAATTAGCCCCACGTGCCAACCAACCCCAGTCTCCCGTACCTACACGCCCTATCCATTTTAGATAACACGATTTTGGTAGTGGGCTGGGGCACCATCTTGTTGAAAATAAAATTTTTTCCTTACAAATCTCGGAAAAAAGGGATGTCTGAAGCTTTTGAAGAAGGTACACCTCACCGGTAATTGTGCCATCAAAGAAGAGTGGTCCAATCAATCCTCTAACTCACACCACACATTTACTCCTTGTAAATTCACGGCTTTATCTATGTACATGGACGTTTGAATTTTTGGTAACTCAATAGACACAATTATGACGATTTACTGTGCCTCAATAGACCACACAATCATCTCTGCAAACTCTTCATTGTTACGCACAATCTTATTAAACTACTCGCTATACTCCGTTCTACAATCTGGGTCATCCTCGTTCATTGCGTGTAGCAATCTTAGGATGTAGCATTTCCATTTTGCTGTCGTCAAAATTCGTCTAATTCGCGATTCGCCTCAGTTTCACGGGTATACTTACAGACTTCTGTGGAGAGCGAGTGAATTGTTGTGTAACAAGACGAGAGTTAGATAGACTTGTTACTGTTATAGGTTGTCCAGATCATTGTTTGTGTACATTTTTAACACAGTTTATGGCTTTAAATTTGTTTCGAATGCGACGAATCGTTAAACGTGTCGGTGGCTCTGTTTGATACTCATTTTCGCCATTATCATTGAACCTCATTAATGTTTTTGTACGTACTTAAAATATCACCTGAAAACTGACTTCCTTTCATCAAATGTAAGCCTTGCGCCAGCTATGTTTACTTGAGTAACTACAAGTTATACACTTTTCGCGGAAAGATGTCTCATGCGTCATTACTTGTCACCGTTTTCTCGACATATGTCAAATATTTTTTTCTTTATTTAATCATATATGTCAGATAGAGACGAAAACCGAAAATAGTAGTCTAGGATAATATAATTAATTAATGACGCATGAGACATCTTTCCGCGAAAAAAGTATAGGTAAGCAATACAGACTATTCCACCGCAAAAGCCAGTGACTCATTTCTGCAATGTATCCAAAAATTAGCATCACTGAAAATCCAAATCTTCCTTGTCCACTTAATCATAGGCGGGTTACACAAGGGGCACAACATTTTCTGATGTAATTTAATTTTATTGCTCTTGGACGTTTTGACACATTCTTTTAGTTAAATTAACTCTTTTATGAGAGCGGCGCTTCTTTTAAATACATCGCTGTAATCTTTTGACGCGCGTATTTATACATTATAACTTATTTGAATAAAAGTTCACGCGACAATGAGTTTGATTATTAAAAAATTTGGGAGGGAAATGTCAAGACGTTATTAGTTATACATGACAATTACTAAAGACCCTAATGAGTCACTGGCTTTGGCTTTGGAATACTCTGTAAAACGTTTGTATGATGATTGCCGGAACTACAAACTATTACACTACCAAAAAAAATGAAACAATTCCGTCAATTAGTTTGCAAATTATGGACTTTTAAATAGATACATTTTTTTTTTGAACCCTCTGTATATATAACTGTTAGTTCAAAATGTGTAAGATCATCTTTTGGTATTATTTTTTAATTTAAGTTCAGTTTTTGATATGTTAACATAGAATAATTCCAAAAACTCATTCTTCCAAAGACAATTCCTTCATTCTCTTTTGACATTAATTGTCAAAAATTGTCAAAACGCGTAAGGCTGATTTTAATGCTCAATTAACGGTCGATACTGATATTAGTATAGACGAAACACGCCGACCGTCAGTTTATACAGTCTCAAGAAAAATGTACGCGTTAACAAATTGTATAATACTTGGGTATTTCATCGTTCTGTGTCAACACTCATTTTGTTGTATTTACGATGATTGTACACTCACCCAATCCAACCTGAACACTCAACGCAATAATATAATCCAACAGTTTATCAGATGACTGACGTACCATAACCCGAAATAGAGCTGCATCATAAAGAGAAAGATGAAAAAGTAAACCCATTTTCCGTAACATTGCCGAGTACTCTTTTATCTTTCTCTTTCTGGTGCAGCTCCATTTCGGGATATAATACGTCAGGCGAACGCATTTAACAGAATTTTCATACACTCCGTGTAGCCATACGCGCATAGCTGTGCATCAGTGTACCACTGAACAGCTACATATAAATACGTTGATATAGTTACGCGCGACCAACGTCATTGCTGACCGTCGATTAAGCACTAAATCCGACCAAAGTTCTTTTTTGAGGTTGTGTCGTTAATTTAAAAGATCCAACATTAGAACAAACGTGACATTTTATGTTATTACCTTATATGAAGCGTTTAAATGCAAAGCCAGACATTTGACATTCGAATAGTTTTGAGAAAAGCGCAAAAAACCTCTCACTGTCTTTTAAGTCACTCAATCGGGTTGGTATTTTAACCAAAAGTAGATAATACATTGACGGGTCTTTATGTGCTTTAAAGCGTAAATCAGGCTTATAGTAAAAAAGTTATTTTGATTTAAAAAAATGAGATTGTCTTGTTTTGCATCTAAGGCTTGGAAATCTCTGCTTCGTGAACTGCAAAGTTCTGGATTTGGCGTTTCTGTACAAAAACTAGCAATATCTGGCACTAACAAAATTTGGAATTGCGATAAAAGAGATTTTAAAGAAGCTGATTTTACTGAAAAAACAAAATTAGTTTCTTAGGTACAAATTCAAATTCGTCAGTATCAGATTCATTATCAGAAAACACTAGTGTGTCATTCATATCCGCCTGAGTTTCCGAAGTGTTGGTTGGATTGTCTTGAAAGACGTTTTTGAAGAACTCCAAACTCGCTTAAATGTATTGTTGCGCTCCTGGGGGCCACAAAAATTGATTTCTTGCTAAATTTACAATACAGATCCGTGTCTAACTAATTTTTGAAGAAAATCTCCAATGTCTGCTTTTGCATTTATACGCTTCATATGAAAACATTAACTTTTTAATAACTAAAGTTCTTAACGACCAATTTACATAATACAGTTTCTACAAATAGTCGTTTGTGACTGAAGTTTTTAAGTAACGACAATTACAAAGCAAGCCTATCAGACTAGAACTAACATTCGCACTAACTCTAACATTAGATCTAAAACTAAAAGATTTTAGGTTTAATTATGCATTGTTTGAAAAAGCATTTTATATTTTAGATACTTTTTAGTTCTAAATGTTAGTTAGAATTAATCCTAATGTGAGTTCTAGTCTTACTTTTGTTAACATCGGCAATAAAAGCTTTCATGTTTATCAACTATTCTATCAAATTTTTCTTAAAACTGAGTTTTTAACTCCAACTTACATTTTAAGTTCTTCCTGAAGATTTATTTCAAATTAATCTACCATTACATTACATTGAATGTTAAAATTTCTGTAAAATTAAAACAAAAATAACACAAAATATTAAAATTCATCTAAAAGTTCAAAAAGTTGGGTTAAGATATTTGACACTTACTTAAATTAACTGCCATGTTTTTTTTCCAACCAATTAAAACATTCATAATTATAGCTGCCAACCACATAAAACAAAAAAAAACTGTTGTAAATTGTCTATTACTTTTCTCTAATACTTTTCAAAATACAAATAAAATTATATAAAATACAAGTATTAAAACTAACTTTTAAAAATAAATTAAAATATTAAAAATTTCTTTCATTTTTATGTTTACCAAATTTATTGGTAACTATAGCAACAAACCGTTACAATACAAACATAAAACTGTCAAATTCAATTAAGTAAATTTACTTTTTCATTTTTAACGGTTATAATATCTAAAAAAAAAGTACTTTTAACGTACTAAAGTTTGAAAGCATTTAAAGAAATGTATATAAAAATTAATTTTTCGCGTAAGTAACTTTATTTTTCTCTAATTGTATAATCCCAATGTTATAAAATTAATTAATTAATTAATTTATAAATTTATATATTTTTTTAATTTTTTTAGATACAGAGTCGAAAAAGATCCTAAAACGTGCTTTAGAATCCCAAACTGACGAAAGCTCAAAAAAAATAAAACTCGATACAAAAAAACCGGATAAAATGCGAGCTTTAAACTCATTTAAAACCTTCATGAAAGAAAAAGGATTAAAAAACTTAACCCGAGCGCAATTAGAAGAGTTATGTTTGCAAAAATGTTGCGAATGTTTAATGGATAAAAGCGAATTAGCCGATTTACGGCAAAAAATACAAAGTTTAGAGCACGCCATCGAACAATTTCGTCGAGAAGCGGTTACGATTGCCAACCAAACTAGAGATCTTAAAATTGTCCATGAAAAAGTCACTGCCGCTTTACAAGTAACTAAAGAACGTGGTAAACCGTTAGTTCCGGTTAAAATCACTCGATCGGTTGGACTTCAAGCGGTGTTGGAACATCATAACGGACGTCAAAATCGTTTATTGGGTCAAAATGGAATTGTACAAAACCACAAAACGATTCTTAATGGTAGTGGAAGCGTGAGCGGTGATAGAAACGTTCAGAAAAATGGAATTGTAAATAGTAATAATGGTGGGAATGTCAATCGGGGGAATAATGGGATTAATCGGGGGAGTAATGTTAATCGGACGCCCGGAAAAGGTCAAATAATATCCGTACAAAACTCTAATAGGGTAAGGAAAGATTAAAAAAAGGAAAATTTTTATATAATTGGTATTTTTTAGTAATAATTTTGAGGTTAAATCGGTTTTTATATGTTAAGAATATGAGAGAATTTTTTTGAGAAAAAAATTGAGGTTATGTTATTATATCTGTCAAAAATTAAAAAGAATTATCAAAAAAATTTAAAAAATTTAATGTAATTAGTATTTTTGATAGTAATTTTGAAGATAAATCGTATTTTATATGTAAAAAAATGTGAGAAGATAATTTTCTCGGAAGAAAAAATAAAGTTATGTTATATCCGTTAAAAATTTTTAAAAAAATCTTTCAAGAAAAGAGAAAATTAGACGTAATTAATATTTTCGATAATAATTTTGAGATTAAATCATATTTTATATGTTAAAATATAAAAAAATTATCTTTTTGGAAGGAAAATTGAGGTTATGTTATTATATCTGTCAAAAATTAAAAAGAATTATCAAAAAAATTTGCAAAATTTAATATAATTAGTATTTTTGATAATAATTTTGAAGTTAAATTATATTTTATATGTAAAAAATATGAAAAAATAATCTTCTCGGAAGAAAAATTTAGGTTATGTTATTATATTTGTCAGAAATTAAGAAATATTATCAAAAAAAGGTAAAATTTGGTATAATTAGTATTTTTAATAATAATTATGAAATTAAATTGTATTGAATATGTTAAAAGTATAAAAAAATTATGTTTTGGGAAGAAAAATTGAGGTTATGTTGTTATATCTGTCAAAAATATTAAAAAAAATTATTAGAAAAAGGGAAAATATAATGTAATTAGTATTTTTTGATAATAATTTTAAAGTTAAATTGTATTTATACGTAAAAAATATGAAAAAATCATCTTTTTGGAGGAAAAATTTAGGTTATGTTATTATATGTGTAAAAAATTACAAAAATATTTTCAAAAGAAAGGTAAAATTTGGTATATTTAGTATTTTTAATAACAATTGTGAGATTAAATCGTATTTTATACGTTAAAAATATGAAAAAATAATCTTTTCGGAAGAAAAATTGAGGTTATGTCATCATATCTACTAAAAATTTAAAAAAAATGATTAGAAAATGGGAAAATTTTATGTAATTAATAGTTTTTATAATAATTTTAAAGTTAAATTGTATTTTATATGTTAAAAATATGAAAAAATAGTCTTCTCGGAAGAAAAATTTAGGTTATGTTATTAAATTTACCAAAAATATTAAAAAAATTATCATAAAAAAGGTAAAATTTGATGTAATTAGTATTTTTGATATTTATTTTGAAATTAAATTGTAAATTAGATGTAAAAATTATAAAAAAATAATCTTTTCGGAAGAAAAATTGAGGTTATATCATGATATCTGTCAAAAATTAAAAAGAAATGATTAGAAAAAGGAAAAAATTTAATCTGATTAGTATTTTTTGTAATAATTTTATACTTAAATCATATTTAATATGTCAAAACTATAAAAAATACCTTTTTGAGAAAGAAAATTGAGGTTATGTTCTCAAATCTACCAAAAATATTAAAGAAATTATCAGGAAAATTAGATGTAATTAGTATTTTTGATAATAATTTTGAAATTAAATCATATTTTATTTGTAAAAAGTATAAAAAAATTATCTTTTTGGAAGAAAAATTGAGGTTATATCATCATATCTGTCAATAATGGAGAAGAAATTATTAGAAAAAAGACAAAATTTGATGTAATTAGTATTTTTGATAATAATTTTGAAGTTAAATCGCATTTAATATATCAAAACTATAAAAAAATATCTTTTTAAGGAAAAAAATTGAAGTTATGTTCTCAAATCTACCAAAAATATTTAAAAAATTATCAAGAAAAAGGGAAAATTAGATGTAATTAGTATTTTTGATGATAATTTTGAAGTTAAATCATATTTTATTTGTGAAAAATACAAAAAAATTATCTTTTCGGAAGAAAAATTAAGGTTATGTCATCATATCTGTCAATAATGGAGAAGAAATTATTAGAAAAAAGACAAAATTTGATGTAATTAGTATTTTTGATAATAATTTTGAAGTTAAATCGCATTTAATATGTCAAAACTATAAAAAATATCTTTTTAAGGAAGAAAATTGAGGTTATGTTCTCAAATCTACCAAAAATATTTAAAAAATTATCAAGAAAAAGGGAAAATTAGATGTAATTAGTATTTTTGATGATAATTTTGAAGTTAAATCATATTTTATTTGTGAAAAATACAAAAAAATTATCTTTTCGGAAGAAAAATTAAGGTTATGTCATCATATCTGTCAATAATGGAGAAGAAATTATTAGAAAAAAGACAAAATTTGATGTAATTAGTATTTTTGATAATAATTTTGAAGTTAAATCGCATTTAATATGTCAAAACTATAAAAAATATCTTTTTAAGGAAGAAAATTGAGGTTATGTGCTCAAATCTACCAAAAATATTTAAAAAATTATCAAGAAAAAGGGAAAATTCGATATAATTAGTATTTTTGCTGATAATTTTGAAGTTAAATCATATTTTATTTGTGAAAAATACAAAAAAATTATCTTTTCGGAAGAAAAATTAAGGTTATGTCATCATATCTGTCAAAAATATTAAGATAATCATCAAAAAAGGGAAAATTTTAATTTAATAAGTATTTTTGATAATAATTTTGAGATTAAATCATATTTTATTTGTGAGAAATTTGAAAAAATAACCTTTTCAGAAGAAAAATTGAGGTTATGTCATCATATCTACTAAAAATTAAAAAGAAATGATTAGAAAAAAGGGAAAATTTTATGTAATTAATATTTTTCATAATAATTTTAAAGTTAAATCATTTTTTATTTGTGAAAAATATAAAAAAATATCTTTTTAAGAAGAAAAATTGAGGTTATGTTATCAAATCTATCAAAAATACTAAAAAAATTATCAAAAAAAAAGGTCAAATTGGATGTAATTAGTATTTTCGATAATCATTTTGAAGTTAAAACGTAAATTAGATGTAAAAAAATTACAAAAAAATAATCTTCTCGGGAGAAAAATTGAGGTTATGTCATCAAATTTATCAAAAATATTTAAAAAATTATCATAAAAAAGGTAAAATTAAAGAATTTTGAGATTAAATCATATTTTATTTGTGAAAAATATAAAAAAATGATCTTTTTGGAAGAAAAATTTATGTTATTTCATCATATCTGTCAAAAATTGAAAAGAAATTATCAGAAAAAAGGCAAGATTTGATGTAATTAGTATTTTTGATAATAATTTTGAGGTAAAATTATATTTTATATATTAAAAGTACCAAGAAATAATCTTTCCGGAAGAAAAATTGAGGTTATGTCATATTTAATCTATCAAAAATCAAGAAAATTATCATTTTGGATAAAAATTGAGGTGTTATCTTACTTTTTTTTATGAAAAATAATCCAATTGAGAACTTTTTACTAAAATTTGAGGTTATAATATAATTTTAGTAAAAAATTTGAGGTTATGTCATTTTTAATCGGTCAAAAAATACTAAAAAATAGTTATTTTGTACAAAAAAAAATAAGATTTTATCTGATTTTTTTTATATAAATTAATCCAATTGATATATTTTTTATTCAAATTTAAGGTTATATTGCTGTTTTAGTAAAAAATTGGAGGTTATGTCATAATTAATCTGTTAAAAATACTAACAAAATAGTTATTTTGGACAAAAAATTAAGATTTTATCTGATATTTTTATAAAAATTAACCCAATTCATGTTTTTTATTAAAATTTTAGGTTATATTGTTATTTTAATAAAAAATTTGAGGTTATATCATATATAATGTGTGAAAAATACAAGAAAATGGTCATTTTAGACAAAAAAATTCAAGTTTTATCGTATTTTTAATGAAAAATAATCCAATTGAGTTTTTTTCATAAAAATTTGTGGTTATGTCATATTTAATGTGTCAAAAATACTAAAAAAATAGTTATTTTGGACAAAAGAAAAAGATTTTGTGATTTCTTTTTATAGAAAATAATCCAATTCATATTTTTTTATTCACATTTGAGGTTATATCATAATTTTAGTAAAAAAATTGAGGTTATGTCATATATAATATATCAAAAATACAAGAAAATGGCCATTTTAGACAAAAAAATCAAGTTTTATCATATTTTTAATGAAAAATAATCCAATAAACAATTTTTTTTATTAAATTTGAGGTTATATAACAATTTTAATAAAAAAATTGAGGTTATGTCATATTTAATCTGTCAAAAATACTAAAAGCTAATCATTTTTGAGAAAGTATTAAAGTATTATCTGATTTTTTTATAAAAATTAATCTAATAGATCTTTTTTTATTAAAATTTGAGGTTATATTATAATTTTAGTAAAAAATTTGAGGTTATATCATATATAATGTATCAAAAATACAAGAAAATCGTCATTTTGGACAGCAACTTGAAGTTTTATCGTAATTTTAATGAAGAATAATCCAATTGAAATTTTTTTTTATAAAAATTTGAGGTTATGTCATATTTAATGTGTCAAAAATAATAAAAAATAGTTATTTTGGACAAGAAAATAAGATTTTATCTGATTTTTTTTTATAGAAAATAATCCAATTGATATTTTTTTATTAAAATTTGAGGTTATATTATCATTTTAGTCAAAAATTTGAGGTTATGTCTTATATAATATATCAAAAATATTAAAAGATAGTTATTTTGAACAAAAAAATAAGATTTTATCTGATTTTTTTATAGAAAATACTTCAATTCATATTTTTTATTAAAATTTGAGGTTATGTTATAATTTTAGTAAAAAAATTTGAGGTTATATCATATATAATGTATTAAAAACACAAAAAAAGTTGGGATTTTGGACAAAAAATTGATGTTTTATCATATTTTTAATGAAAAATAATCTAATTGAATTTTTTTTATTAAAATTTGAGGTTAATTGTCTTCTTAGTAAAAGAATTGAAGTTATATCATATTTAATCTGTCAAAAATACTAAAAAATAATCATTTTGAGAAAAAATTAAGATATTATTTGAGTTCTTTATGGAATATAATCCAATTGATATTCTTTATTAAAATTTGAGGTTATATCATAATTTTAATAAAAAATTTGAGGTTATGTCATATTTAATCTGTCAAAAATACTAAAGAGTAATCATTTTTGAGAAAAAATTAAGCTGTTATCTGATTTTTTTTATAAAAATTAATCCAACTGAAACTTTTCTTAAAAATTTGTGGTTATTTTAGCAATTTGATAAAAAAATTGAGGTTATGTCATATTTAATCTGTCAATAATACTAAAAAATAATCATTTTTGAGAAAAAAATTAAGGTGTTATCTGATTTTTTTTATAAAAATTAATTCAACCGAAATTTTTCTTCAAAATTTGTGGTTATTTTAGCAATTTGATAAAAAAAATTGAGGTTATGTCATATTTGTTTTGTCAAAAATACTAAAAAATAATCATTTTTGAGAAAAAATTAAGTTGTTATTTGATTTTTTTTATAAAAATTAATTCAACTGAAATTTTTCTTCAAAATTTGAGGTTATTTTACTAATTTGATACAAAAATTAATATTATGTCATATTTAATCTGTCAAAAATACTAAAAAATAATTATTTTTGAGAAACAATTAAGGTGTTATCTGATTTTTTTTTTAATTAATCCAACTGAAATTTTTCTTCAAAATTTGAGGTTATTTTAGCAATTTGATAAAATTTGAGGTTATGTTCTTCTGTCAAAAATACTAAAAAAGTCATTTTGAACAAAAAATTGAGGTTTTAACTGATTTCTTTTTCATAGATAATAACCCAACTAAAATTTTTCTTCAAAATTTGAGTTTTTTTTTTTAGCAATTTGATAAAAAAATTGTGGTTATGTCATATTAAATCTGTCACAAAAATATTAAAAAATTTCATTTTAGATAAGAATTAGAAATTACACAATATTTTTTTTACGTCAAATAAATTGTATCAAAATCTTATAAAATTTTGAGGTTGTGTGATTAATAAAAATTTATATTTTTTAGTTAACGAATCAACAAAGAAGTCAAACGCCACAATTTAACAGACAAACGTCTCAAAAAGAGAACAGCAAACCAGGATCCAGTCCGATTCAACAACAACAACAACAACAGGTAATAAATGGAAAAACGAAAGTTCCAACGGATAAGAGCACTACTAATAAGGGAGTAATTGATCTAACGGATGAAGATGAAAAAACGACAAAAAACCCTACCAGTAACAATAATAATAATAATAGGACGTCGCCAACAATTACCACAGCAACGACAACAACAACAATAACCCCGGTAACGTCGAGATCAAACGGACAATTGTTGCAAAAAAGCCCCACAGCAATAGTAACGTCTACGAGTAGTCCCGGAACCAAACTGATGGTAATCCCGTCCACGGTTCTACAAAGACCGGTTGTGTTAAAAGTAAATCCTAGTCTTGTGTGTAGGTATTTTTAAATGTTTTTAAACACACGTGTTAACACCACATCTTTTTTTTTGTTTACAAGTTGGGTATTTTTTTTTTATTATTTTTACAATCGCTTTTTTTAACGTTAAAAAATTTCTTTTTTTTTGTTTTTTAATTGAATTTTATCAAAAATTAATTAAAAAATTAATTATTTTATTTATATAAATTGTGAATCCGTCTATGTAACCACTAACAGTAACTAACATAAGCTTTTAAGGTGCATACACACTTAATTATGAAAAAATGAGAAGTTTAATTATGTCTTAATTTGGTTTTTTGGTTTGGTTTGGTTGATTAATACCACATTTTTATCATTAATACCGCGATTAATTGATTATTTCATTTATATTTTTATTTTTCACTTAGCATGCAGTGTGAACGCGACTAAAAATTGATATTTTTTAGGTTAGAATTTGGTGGCGGTTTTAATAATCAATGTTTATTACGTATTTCTTTTTGATTGGTAAAAACATGCATAAAAACTTACCGAGCGAATGCCGTTTCCTCAAAAACTAACTAAAAAAAATAGAAAAAAAAGAAAAATTTTATATCATCTTTATTGACATTAAATTACAATAATTTTATACCTCCGGGCAATCGCAAAATAGCCATCTGATGACAGCTACATCTTCTGCTACACCTTCCAAAAACACAAACGCACACTGAAATGAAAGAAAATTAAAATAATAGAGAGAAAAAAGACTAATTTTTTTAAATTTAAATATTATTAACCTTAAGAGAGCCATCTTTGAAAGAATAGTTAACGCATGCGCACAAGCCACTTTATGATAATGCGATAACGCTAAATTAAAAACGCAAATTTTTTTCAAATTATATCATTTACCTTAAATTAAAACCGCAAAACACTTAGATTGATTTATTAACTAACTAACGCGAGTAAAAGAGAGACGGTCAAAACGATTTTTACCGGGTAAAATTGTTAAAGAAACTCGGACATGAACGCGATGCGTCTTAAAATTATAAAATTGACAGTTACCCTAAAAAAGAAAAACTTCTTTACCGACAATACATTTCTTCTTAATGTACAGTACGTAACGTAAGTTAATGTACAGTACATAAAGTAAGTTAATGTACAAAACGTCGCGAAATCGGTATCAAAAAAATAAAACGTAAAAGTCAAAATTTTAAGGAATGTTTATACTAACATTAATATTAAATTTAAAAAATAATAAAATTGAAATTTTTTTTATAGGTTTAAATTAAAAACGGTGAAGGTTTTTTATAATTAATATATAAATCGAATTAATTTATCTTTTTATTTTTGTCACTTAGCATGAATTGACACAGTGTGGACGCACCTTGCATGTTTTTTTAGTAGATTTTAGACAAAAAAATTGTTTTAAGTAGAATTTTTGAGTGCTAAAATTGCTTTAAAGAAATCATTTAACAGCTTTTAATGTTAAAAAAAAAATTACTCGCATATGTTAAGGCGGATTCACATTTAAAACTAATTTTTAAAACCAAAAAATATACGAAATTCGACAATTTTTTTAAATTTTAGATGAAATTTCACAATTTTAAGTTAAAATATGTTATTCTTTAATGAAATTTGAAAAATGTAGATGAAACTAAACGAAATTCAACAATTTTAGAAAATTTTATACGAAATTGGGTGAAATTTTAAACGAAATTCGACAATTTTTTAAAATTTTAGACGAAATTTGACAATTTTTTTAAATTTTAGATGAAATTTCACAATTTTAAGTTAAAACATATTATTTTTTTAATGAAATTTGAAAAATTTTGATGAAATTAAACAAAATTTAATAATTTTAGACAATTTTATACGAAATTGGATGAAATTTTGGACGAAATTCGAGAATTTTTTAAAATTTTAGATGAAATTTCACAATTTTAAGTTAAAATATGTTATTTTTTAATAAAATTTGAAAAATTTAGATGAAATTAAACGAAACTTAATAATTTGAGACAATTTTATACGAAATTGGGTGAAATTTTAGACGAAATTCGACAATTTTTTAAAATTTTAGACGACATTTCACAATTTTAAGTGAAAATCTGCTATTTTTTTTAATGAAATTTGAAAAATTTAGATGAAATTAAACGAAATTCAATAATTTTAGACTATTTTATACGAAATTGGATGAAATTTTGGACGAAATTCGACAATTTTTTTAAATTTTAGACGAAATTTCACAATTTTAAGTTAAAATATGTTAATTTCTTAATGAAATTTGAAAAATTTAGATGAAATTAAACGAAATTTAATAATTTTAGACAATTTTATAAGAAATTGAGTGAAATTTTAGACGAAATTCGAGAATTTTTTAAAATTTTAGACGAAATTTAATAATTTTAAGTTAAAATATGTTATTTTTTAATGAAATTTGATAACTTTTGTCGAAATCTGGTTAAATTTCAGACGAAATTCGATGACTTAAGGAAATTTTAGATGAAATTGGACGAAATTCAATCATTTTAGGCAATGTTATGCAAAATTTCGCGAAATTTTAGAAGAAATTTGACGATTTTAAGAAATTTTAGATGAAATTTCACAATTTTAATCTAAATAAGGTTATTTTTCAATGAAATTCAACAATTTTAGACGAAATTTAGTTTAATTTCACAATTTCAAGCTAAATTAAGTTATCTTTCAATGAAATTCGAAAAAGTTTAGATGAAATTAAACAAAATTCAACAATTTTAGATAATTTTACACCAAATTTCGTGAAATTTTAGAAAAAAAATCAGATTTTAGAAAATTTTAGATGAAATTGCACAATTTTAAGATAAATAATTTTTTTTTAATGAAATTCGACAAATTTAAACGAAATTTCGTGAAATTTCATACGAAATTCGACAATTTTAAGAAATTTGAGATAAAATTTCACAATTTTTTGTTAAATTAAGTTATTTTTCAATTAAGTTCGACAATTTTAGACGAAATTTCGTGAAATTTCAACGAATTTCGACAATTTTAAGAAATTTGAGATAAAATTTCACAATTTTTAGTTAAATTAAGTTATTTTTCAATGAAATTCGACAAATTTAAGCGAGATTTCGTGAAATTTTAGACGAAATTCTACGAATTTTGAAAATTTTGGTTTAAATTTCACAATTTCTAAAATTAAGTTTTATTTTAATGAAATTGGAAAAAAATTTGATGAAATTTTGTGAAATTTTAAATAAAATTTCATAACTTTAGAAAATTTTAGATGAAATTTCACAATTTTAAGATAAATAAAGTTATTTTTCAATGAAATTCGACAAATTTAGGCGAAATTTCATGAAGTTTTAGATGAAATTGGACGAATTTTGAAAATTTTGGTCGAAATTTCACAATTTCAAGCTAAGTTAAGTTATCTTTCAATGAAATTCGAAAAAATTTAGGTGAAATTAAACGAAATTTAACAATTTTAGATAATTTTACACCAAATTCCGTGAAATTTTGGAAACAAAATCAGATTTTAGAAAATTTTAGATGAAATTGCACAATTTTAAGACAAAATAAAGCTTTTTCAATGAAATTCAACAATTTTAAACGAAATTTCGTGAAATTTCAAATAAAATTCGACAATTTTAAAAAATTTGAGATAAAATTTCACAATTTTTAGCTAAATTAAGTCATTTTTCAATAAAATTCAACAAATTTAGGCGAAATTTCCTGAAATTTCAAACGAAATTCGACAATTTTAAGAAATTTGAGATAAAATTTCACAATTTTTAGCTAAATTAAGTCATTTTTTAGTAAAATTCGACAAATTTAGGCCAAATTTCGTGAAGTTTTGGATGAAATTGGACGAATTTTGAAAATTTTGGTCGAAATTTCACAATTTCAAGCTAAATTAAGTTATTTTTCAATGAAATTCGAAAAAATTTTGATGAAATTAAACGAAATTTAACAATCTTGCACCAAATTTCGTGAAATTTTGGAAAAAGATCGATGATTTTAAAAAATTTTAAGTGAAATATTACAATTTTAGACTAAATTAATTCATTTTTTAACAATTTTAATATAAATTAAGTTACAGTAACTTTAATTCTTAAATAATTTTTTATTTTTTTCATCTTTTTTAATCTTTTTTTTAGGTTATAAAAAATTTTAGTCAACTTTGTGATTTTTTTGAATTTTTTGGGTAATATTTAGAGAAATTTTGATTTTTTTATTATAAAATACCAAATTTTAACTTTCAATTAATACAAATTCTATTTCTTAATTGTAAAAAATAAAGTTTCCACGATTTTTTAAAGTTGGATCAATTTTTTAAAAAAGTGGGGTTATGAACTGTCAAAAATTTTAGTCATGTTCAAGAATTTTTTTAATTTTTTTGGTAATAATTATAAAAAATCGGTCTTTTTTAATTGAAAATAGAATCTTTTATCTTTCATTTAAACCAAAAATCTTTCCTTAATCTTCATAAATAAAGTCTGGGCGATTTTTTAAAGTTGGGTGACTTTTTAAAAAAGTTTGGTTAAAACTGTCAAAAATTTTCACCAACTTTAAAATTTTTTTTAATTTTTTTGGTAAGAATTAGAAAAGATCTGTTCTTTTTAATTCAAAATAGAATCTTTGAAGTTTCATTTAAACCAAAAATCATTCCTTAATCTTCATAAATAAAGTCTGGGTGATTTTTTAAAGTTGGGTGATTTTTTTAAAAAAGTTTGGTTAGAACTGTCAAAAATTTTCACCAACTTTAAAATTTTTTTAATTTTTTTGAGAAAAATTGGAACAAATTTGATCGATTTAAGATGAAATAGAATGTTTTATCTTTTATTTAAATAAAAAATCTTTCCTTAATCTTCATAAATAAAGTCTGGGTGATTTTTTAAAGTTAGGTGATTTTTTAAAAAAAGTTTGGTTAGAACTGTCAAAAATTTTCACCAACTTTAAAATTTTTTTTAATTTTTTTGGTAAGAATTAGGAAAGATCTGTCTTTTTTAAATCAAAATAGAATCTTTTATCTTTCATTTAAACCAAAAATCTTTCTTTAATCTTCATAAATAAAGTCTGGGCGATTTTTTAAAGTTGCTCGATTTTTTTTTTAAAGTTAGGTTAGTCACCTGTCAAAAAATTTTTCCAACTTTAAGAATTTTTTTTAATTTTTTGGTAGTAATTATAAAAATCTGTCTTTTTTAATTAAAAATAGAATCTTTTATCTTTCATTTAAACCAAAAATTATTCCTTAATCTTCATAAAGTCTGGATGATTTATTAAAGTTGATTGATTTTTTTTTTTAAAGTTAGGTTAGTCACCTGTCAAAAAATTTTTCTAATTTAAAAAATTTTTTTAAATTTTTTTGATAATAATTAGAACTAACCTGCCTTTTTTAATTCAAAACGGCATCTTTGAAGTTTTAGTTAAATCAAAAATCTTTCGTTAATCTTCATAAATAAAGTCTGGGTGATTTTTTAAAGTTGGGTGATTTTTTTTTAAAAGTTAGGTTAGTCACCTGTCAAAAAATTTTTACTAACTTTGGGAATTTTTTTAATTTTTTTGGTAGTAATTATTAAAAATCTGTCTTTTTTAATTAAAAATAGAATCTTTTATCTTTCATTTAAACTAAAAATCTTTCCATAATCTTCATAAATAAAGTCTGGGTGATTTTTTAAAGTTGGGTGATTTTTTTAAAAAAAAGTTGGGTTAGAACTGTCAAAAATTTTTACCAACTTTAAAAATTTTTTTAATTTTTTTGGTAAGAATTAGGAAAGATCTGTCTTTTTTAATTAAAAATAGAATTTTTTATTTTTCATTTAAACCAAAAATCTTTCCTTAATCTTAATAAATAAAGTCTGGGTGATTTTTTAAAATTGGTCGATTTTTTAAAAAAAGTTTGGTTAGAACTGTCAAAAATTTTCACCAACTTAAAATTTTTTTTTTTTTAATTTTTTGGTAAGAATTTTCCTAATTCATAAATAAAGTCTGGGTGATTTTTTAAAGTTGGGTGATTTTTTTAAAAAAAGTTTGGTTAGAACTGTCAAAAATTTTCACCAACTTTAAAATTTTTTTAAATTTTTTTGAGAAAAATTGGAACAAATTTAACCGATTTAAGATAAAATAGAATGTTTTAGGTTTCATTTGATATAAAATTTTTTTCTTTACTCTTATAAATAAATTCGGTATGATTTTTTTTACAATTACCAATTTTTTTAAAAGTTAGGTTAAGTTATATTTTATAAAAAATTAGTATTTTATAAAAAATTAGCATTTTATAAAAAATTAGCATTTTATAAAAAATTAAAGCGATTGTAAATTAAAAAATCATTTTTCCATTGTAACATAATTTATTTTTTAATACTAATTTTTCTTTAAACATTTTTTTCTAGCTCAAGCTAATAAAACAATAACAATCCCACCAACGAGTCAAGTATCTCTACTAAATCCACCCATAACGACGGCTGCTAAACCACAAATACGAGTCACAACACCAACAAATCTCAATAAGTCACCGATACAACAAAAATTAAAACATCCAGCTCCGTTACCAGCTCCCTCACCGCTTCAAAATCATATAACAGCAGAAAGACCGATTCCACCAAGGCCCCATTTAAACCTAACAAAGTCTCCGTGTGGAACGGGGATTGTTTTACAATGGAAGATGCCGTATAAATTGGATTTGTACGATTCGATAGTTAGTTATCAATTGTACGCTTATCAAGAGACGAAAAATCCCCCGAAGACGGATAGTTGGGGGAAAATTGGAGATGTAAAAGCTTTGGAGTTACCGATGGCTGTTACATTAACGCAATTTGCCGTTGGGAATAGGTATTATTTTGCTGTGAGAGCGGTGGATGTTCATAAACGATTGGGGCCGTTTAGCGATCCTCAAACGATTTTGTTGTAAATGTAAATTTGTAATTTCTAATAATTTCTAATTTGTATTTTGTAAATATAGGTAATTATTGTCGAAAGTTTAAATTTAAATGACGGTTAATGTAATAGTGTAGGTTTCTAAAAATGTAAGAATTTTTCTTTTGTGAAATGTCTTTTTTTGTTAAAAAAGTTTGATTAAAAAAATTTGATTAAAAGAAAATTAATTTAAAAATAAATAAAAAAAATTTCAATACGACTCTGTTTTTTATAAAATTTAAACTTAAAAAATTTTTTTAATAAAGTTTATTTCTCATTTAATCTGATTTTAATATAATTTTAATATATTTAATAAAATAAGATTAAAATTAATAAAGAAAAAGTAAAATTTAATTTCGCAAGGTTATAAAAAACCAACCTCTTAAAATCATTCAAAAAAGCTTTATTTTACCAATTTATACCAGAAAAATACTTAAAACTTAAAAAATAAACTTGATTTTAATGATTTTTATATCAACATGTTACCCAGAAATGATTATAAGGTCATAAAAAGCGAATAAAAAATCATTACTTTGACGTTTAAAAATCTTGACATTTAAGTTATAAAAACCAAGCTCTTAAAATCGTTCAAAAAAGCTTTATTTTACCAATTTATACCAGAAAAATACTTAAAACTTAAAAAATAAACTTGATTTTAATGATTTTTATATCAACATGTTACCCAGAAATGATTATAAGGTCATAAAAAGCGAATAAAAAATCATTACTTTAACGTTTAAAAATCTTGACATTTAAGTTATAAAAACCAAGCTCTTAAAATCATTCAAAAAAGCTTTATTTTACCAATTTATACCAGAAAAATACTTAAAACTTAAAAAATAAACTTGATTTTAATGATTTTTATATCAACATGTTACCCAGAAATGATTATAAGGTCATAAAAAGCGAATAAAAAATCATTACTTTGACGTTTAAAAATCTTGACATTTAAGTTATAAAAACCAAGCTCTTAAAATCGTTCAAAAAAGCCTTATTTTATCAATTTATATCAAAAAAATACTTAAAACTTAAAAAATAAACTTGATTTTAATGATTTTTATATCAACATGTTACCCAGAAATAATTATAAAGTCACAAAAAGCGAATAAAAAATCATTCGTTTGACGTTTAAAAATCTTGAAATTTAAGTTATAAAAACCAAGCTCTTAGAATCGTTCAAAAAAGCCTTATTTTACCAATTTATGTCAAAAAAATACTTAAAACTTAAAAAATAAACTTGATTTTAATGATTTTTATATCAACATGTTACCCAAAAATGATTATAAGGTCACAAAAAGCGAATAAAAAATCATTACTTTGACGTTTAAAAATCTTGACATTTAAGTTATAAAAACCAAGCTCTTAAAATCGTTCAAAAAAGCCTTATTTTATCAATTTATATCAAAAAAATACTTAAAACTTAAAAAATAAACTTGATTTTAATGATTTTTATATCAACATGTTACCCAGAAATAATTATAAAGTCACAAAAAGCGAATAAAAAATCATTCGTTTGACGTTTAAAAATCTTGAAATTTAAGTTATAAAAACCAAGCTCTTAGAATCGTTCAAAAAAGCCTTATTTTACCAATTTATGTCAAAAAAATACTTAAAACTTAAAAAATAAACTTGATTTTAATGATTTTTATATCAACATGTTACCCAGAAATGATTATAAGGTCACAAAAAGCGAATAAAAAATCATTACTTTGACGTTTAAAAATCTTGACATTTAAGTTATAAAAACCAAGCTCTTAAAATCGTTCAAAAAAGCCTTATTTAATCAATTTATGTCAAAAAAATACTTAAAACTTAAAAAAGAAACTTGATTTTAATGATTTTTATATCAACATGTTACCCAGAAATGATTATAAGGTCACAAAAAGCGAATAAAAAATCATTACTTTGACGTTTAAAAATCTTGACATTTAAGTTATAAAAACCAAGCTCTTAAAATCGTTCAAAAAAGCCTTATTTAATCAATTTATGTCAAAAAAATACTTAAAACTTAAAAAAGAAACTTGATTTTAATGATTTTTATATCAACATGTTACCCAGAAATGATTATAAGGTCACAAAAAGCGAATAAAAAATCATTACTTTGACGTTTAAAAATCTTGACATTTAGGTTATAAAAACCAAGCTCTTAAAATCGTTCAAAAAAGCCTTATTTTATCAATTTATATCAAAAAAATACTTAAAACTTAAAAAATAAACTTGATTTTAATGATTTTTATATCAATATGTTACCCAGAAATGATTATAAGGTCACAAAAATCGAATAAAAAATCATTAGTTTGACGTTTAAAAATCTTGACATTTAAGTTATAAAAACCAAGCTCTTAAAATCGTTCAAAAATGCCTTATTTTATCAATTTATGTCAAAAAAAGGCTTAAAACTTAAAAAATAAACTTGATTTTAATGATTTTTATATCAACATGTTACCCAAAAATGATTATAAGGTCACAAAAAGCGAATAAAAAATCATTACTTTGACGTTTAAAAATCTTGACATTTAAGTTATAAAAACCAAGCTTTTAAAATCGTTCAAAAAAGCTTTATTTTATCAATTTATGTCAAAAAAACGCTTAAAACTTACAAAATAAACTTGATTTTAATGATTTTTATATCAACATGTTATCCAGAAATTATTATAAACTCACAAAAAGCGAATAAAAAATCATTACTTTGACGTTTAAAAATCTTGACATTTAAGTTATAAAAACCAAGCTCTTAAAATCGTTCAAAAAAGCCTTATTTAATCAATTTATGTCAAAAAAATACTCAAAACTTAAAAAATAAACTTGATTTTAATGATTTTTATATCAACATGTTACCCAGAAATGATTATAAGGTCACAAAAAGTGAATAAAAAAGTCATTCGTTTGACGTTTAAAAATCTTGACATTTAAGTTATAAAAACCAAGCTCTTAAAATCGTTCAAAAAAGCCTTATTTTATCAATTTATCTCAAAAAAAGACTCAAAACTTAAAAAATAAACTTGATTTTAATGATTTTTATATCAACATGTTACCTAGAAATGATTATAAGGTCACAAAAAGCGAATAAAAAATCATTATTTTGACGTTTAAAAATCTTGACATTTAAGTTGTAAAAACCAAGCTCTTAAAATCGTTCAAAAAAGCCTTATTTTATCAATTTATGTCAAAAAATGACTTGAAACTTAAAAAATAAACTTGATTTTAATGATTTTTATATCAACATGTTACCCAGAAGTGATTATAAGGTCACAAAAAGCGAATAAAAAATTATTCGTTTGACGTTTAAAAATCTTGACATTTAAGTTATAAAAACCAAGCTTTTGAAATCGTTCAAAAAAGCCTTATTTTATCAATTTATGTCAAAAAAAAACTTAAAACTTAAAAAATAAACTTGATTTTAATGATTTTTATATCAACATGTTACTTAGAAATGATTATAAGGTCACAAAAAGCGAATAAAAAATCATTACTTTGACGTTTAAAAATCTTGACATTTAAGTTGTAAAAACCAAGCTCTTAAAATCGTTCAAAAAAGCCTTATTTTATCAATTTATGTTAAAAAAAGACTTGAAACTTAAAAAATAAACTTGATTTTAACGATTTTTATATCAACATGTTACCCAGAAATGATTATAAGGTCATAAAAAGTGAATAAAAAATCATTACTTTGACGTTTAAAAATCTTGACATTTAAGTTATAAAAACCAAGCTCTTAAAATCGTTCAAAAAAGCCTTATTTTATCGATTTATGCTAAAAAAAGACTCAAAACTTAAAAAATAAACTTCATTTTAATGATTTCTACATCAACATGTTACCCAAAAATGATTATAAGGTCACAAAAAGCGAATAAAAAATCATTACTTTGACATTTAAAAATCTTGACATTTAAGTTATAAAAACCAAGCTCTTAAAATCGTTCAAAAAAGCCTTATTTTATCAATTTATGTCAAAAAAATACTCAAAACTTAAAAAATAAACTTGATTTTAATGATTTTTATATCAACATGTTACCCAGAAATGATTATAAAGTCATAAAAAGCGAATAAAAAATCATTAATTTGACGTTTAAAAATCTTAACATTTAAGTTATAAAAACCAAGCTCTTAAAATCGTTCAAAAAAGCCTTATTTAATCAATTTATGTCAAAAAGAGACTTGAAACTTAAAAAATAAATTTGATTTTAATGATTTTTATATCAACATGTTACCCAGAAATGACTATAAGGTCACAAAAAGCGAATAAAAAATCATTACTTTGACGTTTAAAAATCTTGACATTTAAGTTATAAAAACCAAGCTCTTAAAATCGTTCAAAAAATCCCTTATTTTATCAATTTATGCCAAAAAAAGATTTAAAACTTAAAAAATAAACTTGATTTTAATGATTTTTATATCAATATGTTCCCCAGAAATGATTATAAGGTCACAAAAAGCGAATAAAAAATCATTACTTTGACGTTTAAAAATCTTGACATTTAAGTTATAAAAACCAAGCTCTTAAAATCGTTCAAAAAAGCTTTATTTTATCAATTTATGTCAAAAAAAGATTTGAAACTTAAAAAATAAACTTGATTTTAATGATTTTTATATCAACATGTTACCCAGAAATGATTATAAGGTTACAAAATTATCAAAATACGGGCCTGTTTTTTAAAAAATATACTTTTTAATTTTCAATTTACTTTTATAAAATTTCATTTCAACTTTAATTTTAATTTTAAAACAATATTACTTTTATTAAATCATAAAACCATACTTTAATGACTTTATTATTTTTATAAAATCTCCAATTAAAATTTAAATCATAACCTCAAAAACATAACCTAAAAAATGTTCACATCCGAATAAAAATCCTACATTTTAAACACCATGATCAAACTAAAAAGTATACAAATTTCATCTTTGAGAGTAATATCTTTGGTAAATCTTCATTAAAATTATAAATTCACATTTTAAATTCTAAAAAATTAAAAAAATTATTTTTTTTAGGTTAGAAATGTTTCAATTCCGGCTCAAAAAGAGGCTTTATACTCAAATAAATTCACCAAAGATGAACAAAATAAAATTTTAGATGTGTTAAATTCATCAAATCAAACTCAATTATCACGGTATTATCAAACCGTTTTTAAAATTCAACGAATTAAATATTTTTTATTTCCGATTTAGTTTAAAATTATCTCACAATCAAATAAAAAATATACAAACGTGGAAATACAATAGAGGTACGTTTAACGACCTTTTTCAAACTTTGCAAGTAGACGGATTGGAAATATCAAACGTGGAAAAATTATGTCAACGGATTTTAACGGGAAATGTGATAAATCAAAGTACGAAGAATAGTTTTAATAAAAAACAATTTGTTTGGCCTTCTTGGACATCTTCTAAAGTAAAATTATAAAATTTAATTTGTAAATGTGTGTTAGTTCTTTTATTATTTTAGGATTTAGAATCGGTTTTAGGAATTTACGTAGATTCATCCGGAATGAGTTGGACTAAAATTAATAAATCAAATAATACTATTAGCGAATGGGATTTTTATAGTTTTAGTAATTTACCGACTAAAATGTTACCTTATGATAATTTTAATCTGGTTAATTTAATTTTTTTTAATATTTTTAAAAAAATGTTGAGGTTATGTTTTTATTTTTATTTATTTACTTATTTTTTTTAAGGCGACGACAATTTTAAACATCCTTCCGGAAGCGGACGCTTATGTTTTTGAACTACAATCGAGTAAAAGTGGGAAATCTTCGCCGACACACCTTCAAATATTCGAATTAAATTCAATGCTTTACGCTTTAATCAATACGAGACATAAAAATTCTCAAAATGTACCAAATCGAGAAGTTTCAAGTATTTTAAATAAAATATATCACATTAGAAATAATTTATCATCCAGGTAAATACTTAAAAAATACTTTTTACCGTTTAAAAAACCAATATTAAAATTTTTGAGGTTATGTCATTTTTTAATTTTTAATAATTTGACTTTTTTTCCATTAAAAACTTTAAAAATTCATTATAAATCTTTAATATCATTGTAAATTAACTTAAATAATCACTTATTTTTTATTTTAGATTGTTTAAAACGTTTGTCGGAGGTGAAAAAGTCTCAACGATAGGAACCGTCTCAAAATTATTCCTTAAAGATAATAAATTACCATGTGAAAATGTTTCCATAGATAATTCACTTATAAATCAATACGAAACCGTTCCAAAAGACTCAAAAGAGCTTTTAGGTCGAGCTTTATTACTTACGATCACTTTTATGGAGTTAATCGTTAGGAAAAATCCGGAGAGTCATAAAGCTATACAACCTGGTCAAAAATAAAATTAATTTTTTAAATTTATGGTGTTATTTTATTAGATTTTTAATTAATATTAGTATTAATTAATTTTAATTTTGTTTAAAAAAAGTTTATTAAATTTTTTTAAATTAAAACCGCCATCTTTTATAAAAAAGATTAACTAATAAGCTAATACTTCAAGGATATTTTAATAGATGGCGTTAAGTTATAATCACAATTTTAATCAAAATTAAAAACTAAATTATTAATAATTAATTTAATATTTTTATTTAAATGGGTATAAAATAAGATTTTTAATGAAATATTTATATTTTTTTAAAAATATAAATTGAAAATGTTCAAAAATTAAAAGATAAATTTCAAATATTAACATAACCTAAAAATTAAATGTCATCAAATGTCAACAAATAATATAACTTAAAAAATGGTTTTAATTTGGATAAATTGAACATTTTAAAAAGGTTTTTAGACGATTAACAATGGAAAATTATAAAAACTGTACGAATTTATTAATAAAAACTTGAAATTATTTCATTTATGTGTTTAAATTAGTAAATAAAATTTAATCAATCGTAGGTGATGTTTCCGAAGACGTTTTTAAAGTTATAAATACAAGTAAAGATAATAATTTAAGTAAAAATTATGTTTATCAGGTTGAAAATGTTAATCAAAATAAAAATAATGTTAATCTGGATAGAAATAATGCTAATCGGGGAGAAATAAACAAAGGGAATGTTCGCCAAGATGAGAAAATGACTCAACGAGATGATAAAAACGAAGAAACAGATTCCGATATGGAATTAGATTTTACCCTACCAAATATTTACTTAGAAAATACAACTTTATTAAATCTAAATGATCAAAAAACCTCTTTAGAGGGAAAAAGACTTTCACAAAATATCCAAAATGATATAAAAATTGAAAATTATGAATTAATTTTAAACGATATTTCCTTTACACAACCAAATTTACCAGAAAATATTAAACAAAAAACAATAATAAATGAAAAATGTGATTCAAAAAGTTGCGATGACTTTCATCCAACGTTAAAGTTAAAATGCACCGTTTCGAAGGATGAAATTGTCCTCAATTGGGATTTAATAAACGTAAAAAGTGCACAAAAGAATAAAATTAAATTTAATATAATAGGTTATGAATTATTTACGTTTAGTGGTTTAAAAATCAGTTGTGATTTATCAACCTGGACCCGATTGCGATTAAAACGGGGGTTAGCTGAATTTCCTACGATGGCACGATTAAAAGACTTTCCGAAGAACATCAATCATCATTTTTTAGTGAGGTTGATTTATAATTTAAACGGGAATAAACGTTTCGGACCTGTTAGTAATATAGCCGAAGGAATTATTAAAGAAACTTGAGACTAAAGAATAAATGAGTTTTTTTTACGTCACTTTTTATCTTTAAAGTGTTACTTTTGACGTTTAAAGATAAAAATTCTCTTTTGAAATGTCAATTTTGACGTTTATGTTAAATAAAGTAGTGATTTCTACCACTGTATGGTATTAAAATAGTATCTAGTAGTTGTTGGATATAAAATCTATTTGGTTACTATGTATAATAAAATATAGTTCATAGATTAAATATAATATACTAATATAGATAGGCAACTCCCGGCCTTTAATGTTGACAATGTTTTTAGTTCAACCCGCACCGCATTTGGCGCTAGTGAGCAAACGCGGGAATTTTTAAAATCTTTAAAATAAAATATTACTCCTATTTGTTACAAAACCATGAATGGTAAAATTAAACAAAAACAAATTTTGCTTGTAGCCTGTTTGTTTTTGTTCAATTTCATCATACACAGCTTAAAAAATACAAAAGGGTTTAAAGAACAACTCAAGGACACTCTCCAGTACAATTGATAACACAACTTTATTCTCGTCGATTTTATTCTGGCGGTGGTTAATAACAAAACAATTTTTAACAACAAAATAATGTTTTGAATAAGGACATAAAAAGAAACCTTTCATCTTCAACAAATCTACAGTTCCCATATCTCGCGATGCTAGTGAAATCAAAGATTCCCGTAGTTCCCATCAGAGCCTTTCATCTTTGGACGTATTTCTGGACATACGTGACAATATTCTAGTCATTGGATACTAATGAACACAAATTGCAACACTAAATACGATGTTAACATTTTTTTCAAGAATTTCAATACAATTACGATACTTCGTTCACTCGCGTATTTGACATATGTACATGTCAGATATTATGTCGGACATCTCATTGTCAGTGCGTTTCATTTTGGCCGGTAAAGAAGCTGTTATTTTCCGCTATCAGCGCTTCCAGTGATGCGGGTTGAACTAAATTTATTGTCAACGAATTTCTATACAGAGGTAACATAGCCTGATATAGTTGTTGATATTATATAGATTCGATTACGTCGTTGTATTTTTCTATCATCAGAATAAAAGGTCTAATCTATTCAAGCAGTGTTTTTCCTTAACATGGTAGCAGAGGTCCGTGGTTACTAAAAGTTATTGAAAGGGCTTACAGAAGAGTAACTAAAGAAGTTAAAATTATGGAAACACAAGGCGGATTAAGTGTTCCAGTATTCGATGGAAATAACTACCAGAAGTGGAAGTTTCGATTAAAATTATATTTAGAATTAAAGGATTGTGAAATGGCTTTGGAGACAGAACCAATATATACTGATAAAGAAGGTTTAAGACGAGATGTGAAAGAAAGAAATTACATTGTGTCAAGTGTTGACAATGCGCAGTTAGATTTAATTATCAATGAAAAAACGGCGAAGCAGATGATAGAAAAACTCGACAAATTATATGGAGATAAGAATGGTACACTTAGAGTCCTTGCAAAAAGGAAGATTATGGAGATGAAATTTCCTGAAAATGAAGATCCGACACAGTTCCTAGCTAATTTTGAAGCAGTGATAAATGAACTAAAAAGTGCAGGTGAAGAATTAAGTAAAGAAGATGAAATGCATTACCTATTGGCAAAATTACCGTCAAATTTGTCACATATATGTGACGTTATTGATTGTTTACCAGACATAAATAAAAATATCGAATATGTCAAAAACAAGATTATATTAAATTACAAAAAGAAGAGTATGGACATCAAAAATGACGATGAAAATAATATATCTGAAGTGTTTAAAACGAAACTCAAACCATTTAAAACGCGGGATGTTAATTATAATAGGCAAGAGATAAAAAATGACGCAAGAGAAAAGAAGAATGAAATTAGATGCTTCAAGTGTGGAAAAATTGGACATTACCAACGAAATTGCAGATCAAACTACAGTAAAGGTAAATATAGAAGTGCATTCAACTCAAAATGGGCCAATAATACCAAAATTAGTGAAGAAGAGCAAGGAGGATTAAATAATTTTCACGTTGAAATACTTTCGACTAAGATAAAAGAATCATCAGATAGTAAAAACATTAAATGGTTACTAGATTCGGCTTGTACTGATCATATTGTAAATTCTAAAGAATACTTTAATAATTTCTTTGAATTTAAGAAAAACAATATAAAAGTTTTGGTAGGTGACGGGTATGCTTTAGATGCTGTAGGTAAAGGTAGTATAATTACATATTTTAAAATTAATAATAATGTCATGAAAACTAAAATCAACAATGTATACTGTGTACCCCAGATTAAAAGAAATTTGTTAAGTGTATCAAGAATTACAGAGCAAGGCAATAGTATCTTGTATAAATTAGACTTTGCAGAAATTTTTAATTTAGATCAAAAACTTGTAGCTAGGGCTAAAAAGGAAGGTAATTTATATACTATTGAAAGTAGAATTAACTGCATCGACACAAATAAAAGTGAAACCAAAATATATTCATGTATCAAAAGAATGTCTGATAAAGAAAAATGGCACCGAACTTTAGGCCATGTAAATTTCAAAGATTTAAATAGATTGTGTACTAATAGGTTGGTTGTTGGGTTACCTGAAAAACTAGAAAATGAATATTTAAAATGTGAAATCTGCATCAAAAATAAAATGAAGAATCTTCCTTATCTAAATCAAAGACGCAGAGCTAAAGATATTTTAGAAATAGTACATTCTGATGTAAATGGTCCAATTCAACCTACAGGATTCAGAGGTGAGAGATACTTTATTAGCTTTATTGATGATTATAGTCGATTATCGAAAGTTTATGCCATGAAACATAAAGGAGAAGCGTTTAAATTTTTTGAAAAATATTGTAATCAGGTAGAAAATTTTACTGGTAAAAAGATAAAAGAATTTCGTTGTGATAATGGTCGTGAATATTTAAATGAGAGATTTTATATGTTTGCACGTCAAAAAGGAATTAAAATTCAAACTTGTCCTGCTTATACACCTCAGTTAAATGGAGTTGCTGAAAGATATAATCAAACCATTATGAATAGAGCAAGATGCTTGTTAGAAGAAGCTAGTATTGATAAAAAGTACTGGCCAGAATGTGTTGAAGCTGCTCAGTACCTTGGAAATAGGTTATTAACGAATACTCACGAAAAGAAAACTCCATTCGAATTATTTTTTAAAGAGAAACCAAATATATCTAAATTACGTATGTATGGTTGTACTGTATTTGTTAGAGTTCCAGATGAAAAGAGAAGAAAACTGAGTCCAAAGGCACAAAAAGGAATTTTGGTTGGTTTTACAAATGTTGGATATCGGGTTTTGATCGATGGTAAAGTGGTTATAAGTCGAAATGTTGAATTTATTGAAAGAGATACTCAAAGAATTTATCTTCCTGATAAAGACAACAAAAAACATGAACATGGACATAATGAAGAAAATGAAATAAGTGATATAGCAACCGAAGAAGGTCCAAAAGACAATGCATGTAATAATGTGAGACCAAAAAGGAATATTAATCTTCCCATTAAATACCGTGATTATATTATTGATGTAAATTATATAAATGTCATGGTACCAGAAAAATATGAAGACGCAATAAGCTGTTCAAACGCAGATAAGTGGCAAAAGGCCATGCAGAGGGAATATGATAGTTTAATGAAGAACGATACTTGGTCTATAGTCGATTGCCCTGAAGGAAAGAATATAATAGAGGTTAAATGGTTGTACAGAATTAAATCTGATAGACGATATAAAGCTAGATTAGTTGCAAGAGGTTTTCAACAGTCTGACATAGTTGAAGACATTTATTCTCCTGTTGCTAGGCTAGTAACCTTAAAAACACTTTTAACAGTATGTTGCAAAAGAGGATGGTTTATTAATCAAATGGATGTGGAAACAGCTTTTTTACATGGCAATATTACTTCTGAAGTATATACATATCAACCAAAAGGTTTCGAGGTAGGTGTCAACAAGGTCTGTAGAATTAAAAAAGCTTTATATGGTTTGCGCGAAAGTCCGAGAAAATGGTATGAATGTTTTAATAATTATATGAATTTAATTAATTTTAAAAATTCTAAGTACGATACTTGTTTGTATCATGGAAGAATTGAGAACAGCATAGTGTACTTAATTTTATATGTAGATAACTTACTTATTTGTGCAGAAAAACAAGAAGTTATTGACCTATTAAAGAACAATTTAAGTAGTTCTTTTAGAATGAAAGATGAGGGTAAAATTAAAACTTATCTAGGTATTGAAATCAACTATGATAATACTGCAAAGAAAATGTATTTATGTCAAAGAAAGTATATTGAATCTTTAATTGAAAAATACGGTGTCAAGGAATCAAAAACGTTTCGTACACCAATGGAACAAAACCTTAAATTAGAAAAAGTCGACATCACTGATGAAAACATTAAATATAGAAACTTGATTGGAGCTTTATTGTATATTGGCAATGGAACCAGACCTGACATTGCTTACTCCGTTAATTATTTAAGTCGATTTCAAAGTAGTTACAATGATGCTCACTTTAAATATGCTTTAAGAGTCTTACAATATTTAAATAGAACACTGAATTATAAGTTACACTTTGACGGTAAATCGAATAAAATAATTGATTGTTATGTTGATGCAGATTGGGCCGCAGATATAAATGACCGAAAGTCGACAACGGGGATAGTTTTAAGAGTATACGGAAATGTTATTTATTGGAAATCTCAAAAACAAAAAATTGTATCTAGAGCTTCAACCCATGCAGAATTCTATGCTTTAGCTGATGCAGTTGAGGAAGTTCTGTATTTGAGAGGAATTTTGATGGAATTAAATGTTGAAATAAATGAACCAATATCAATTTATGAAGATAATTCTGGTGCGATAGCTTTAGCGAAAAATGGAACATTAACTAAAAACTCTAAACATATAGATGTTTCTTATTACTTCGTATCTGATTACATTAGTAATAAAATTATAGAGGTTATTAAAGTCGCAAGCAATGAAAACCTTGCAGATATGTTTACCAAATCATTAGGCAGAATCAAATTTGAATCGTTTAGAGATTTACTTAATTTAAATGATAATTAATTAGAGACTATTTTTTTTAAGAAAGTGGTATAAATCAAAAGGGGGTGTTAAATAAAGTAGTGATTTCTACCACTGTATGGTATTAAAATAGTATCTAGTAGTTGTTGGATATAAAATCTATTTGGTTACTATGTATAATAAAATATAGTTGTTGATATTATATAGATTCGATTACGTCGTTGTATTTTTCTATCATCAGAATAAAAGGTCTAATCTATTCAAGCAGTGTTTTTCCTTAACAGTTTAAATATCTAAATTTACTTTGAAATTGTTAGTTTTGAGGTTTAAATATTAGTTTTTGTGTTTAAAATGTCATTTTTGACGTTTAAAGATGAAAATTTTGTTTTGAAATGTCAATTTTAACGTTTAAATGTCTAAATTTACTTTGAACTTGTCAGTTTTGAGGTTTAAATGTTAGTTTTTGTGTTTAAAATGTCACTTTTAATGTTTAAATTCTTCTATTGGGGTGAAATCTTGTATGTAATTCTTGTATGAAATAAATTCTTGTCCAAAATCTTTATATGGAATGTAATAAAAACAACCAAGTACAAAAACATTTTTTAATCACGTTTATTTTCCTCAATTTCTCAATATTTATTATTTACAAAGGGAAAGACTTATCGAGAAAATGAAAACATAAAAACGAATGGTGCAGATGAACTCTTACAATTACATGTCTTAATAAGGTCTCGATGAAATTAATAAATAACTAATATCTAATATTTACAAGGCTTAATGTACATATACAGGGTGATTTATTAAAAACTATAAAAAAAATTAAAAAAAAGGTGCATTTACAAGATTTTAAGCGTGAGATAAATTATTAATCAGTCCGATTTTGATATGAAAAAGGGTTTATTTTATTTTTTTCTTTTTAATTTTAAGTATAAAATGTTATACTTATAAATAAATAACTTATATTAACCCTTAAATTAAATTAAATTAAAAAAAATGAACTAGATATCTTTGGTTTTTTCAAACTGGCTTCGATTAAATTAAAATGAAATAAAAAAATTAAAAAAAAAAAGTTAAAATCAAAAATAAAAAAATTAAATTAGTGTTTGTTGGTTTAATTAAAGAAATTCTAACAAACACTTCTTCGTTTAATTCTCATCTCACTATTAGCAACAGCGATCCATTCATTTCTCGTATTATCAAACCAAGTTAAACCTAAATTATACCTCCCGTTTAAGTTAGCGTGTTGACAATGAGAAAACCACCATCCACCTTCGTAATTACTTGCACAGTGGGTATTGGAAATATCCCTATCGTTATCAACAGTCGAAAATTCCATAAGATTTTGATAATCTAACGCATCGGAAGCATTCCCCGAATACGTGCCTACTTTTAATTTAAATCCCGTATCAAAATTACCAACGGAAAACTCATCGTAATTCGCCTGCCAACTTTTCCCGTAAATATCTTTCATATTTATTTGTAATTTAGTACAATTATCTGAAGTTAAAGCGTGTAAATGACGATTTCCAATCCAAAATTCTCCCGTGGCCGTTCCAAAACCATTCGAATAGTCATTCCAGTTACGATTAAAGTTGACGGAGCCATCTTGACGACGTTGAACGGTCGTCCAACCTTCCGAACAGTATACGGTGATTGGTTCACCTTCCCCCGGAGAGATTAAATAGATTCCGGACGGTCCTTGGATTGTTGTACAATCAAACGGAAGTTTATTTATAATATTTTTGTATTCTTTTTCGAACGTTTGAAATTGTTGGACTAAATTTATCGTGGATTTAGTTGAGTTTAAGTCTTTTGTTGAAGATTCAAACTGTAAAAGAGATTAAAATTAGATTTTTAAGTTTAATAATTTCATAACCTCAATTTAATAACCTCAAATCAAGGTCTATAGAGTAACGCTTATAAGGTTGTCCAACTCCCTATCCTTCCTATATTGCAAGCAAAATTTCCCCTCACATGCCCAAGTTCTCGATTATGTGACGTCATCCTTGTCCTAGCCGTCCGTAATATAAGCGTTGTTTGTAAATTTCACGTTATTATTTCACGTATTGCCTTTAAAATACTGATTGGGAATTTGGAAGAGGAATTTAAAAAATATTTTGGGGGAAAATGTTAACCACAAAAAAAAAGTAAAAAAATTGTATAAAAAAATTATTCCACATTTTCCTGAGAATTTTCATCACATAATTAAAATTTATATTAAACAAAGGCTATTTATTAAAATAAATTTTTTAAATACAAAATATGAGAATTATTGGTAAAAATTTCATCTCGCCGGACAAGCGTGACGTCACGCCCGCCTCTATCCCCTCAAACACGGCGCCACTCGAGTTGGACAACCTTATACCATTGCTCTATTGACCTTGCCTCAAATATTAAATATTGACATTTATAATATTAAATATTGACATTCCATTTTTAGATTTCTATTTTATCGACATAAAAAGAATTTCTCTTTTATTCAATAGATGGAGTTACTATATTTTTTTTAACTTTAAAATTAATTTTTAAACTAAAATAAAAATAAAATTTTATTTTTCAACTTACTTTGAGTATATGATCATGCAATTTAGAACTTTGAAGATTATTAGAAGTTTTTAAAACCTCAAAATCTTCAAATAATCCAATAATTTTTTCCCGATCTTCATCGATTTTATCCTTCGTGGTTGAAACAGTGGCTGCGATGGCTTTCATCGATGATCTAACATTATCCTGATCTTCTTTTAAAGCCAACACGTTTGAAGAAGCTTCCGACATTTGTACTTCAAGCTTAGAAATTTCCTTTCTAAACATCGGTAAGTTTTTATTCACTTTATTCTCGATATTTTCAATATTTTCTAATAATTCCAACATGGAACGATGCAATTTATCGAAATTACTTAATTGAGAAGTGACGTTTTTAATATTATTACTTAATTTTTTTTGTGACACCTCTAAATCATTTAATCGTTTATTTACGATTTTTTTATCGAAATTTTCTTCTTTTATTTCATTTAAACGATGATTTTTAATGTATTCGTTTACTTCGTTTCCATTAATACGATCAAATTCGACTTGGTTTGATTTAAAACCTTCATCATTTTTAATGTGATTTTGTAACATTTGCATCTCCTCTTCTAACTTTAATATTTTCTCTTGTAAGGCTTCGTTTGTCCTTTTTAAATGTCTGGTGGTTCTTTCAACATTAACGATATGTTTTCTTAAAATCCTTTGATGTCTCGAAGAGTGATCTTGAATTAATTGGTTTTTAATCGATCCTTTTGAACCCTCTTTGATGTTGGTTAATGAACTAAACGTTTCTGACCATTCTAATTGAAGAGTTTTCATCTGGAATTAAAAATACAATTTGTAAATCGATTTTTAAGCAAGTTATATCTCGTTGAATATTTGATTTGTTTGGATAGATAAGTTAGTAGGTTGTAAATCGTCTTATAATGTAACCGGGCACATTATACGTTGTAATTTGAGTAAAATCGATACCGGGAGCAGCTACTAGAACCGGAGCGGTTTGTCTGAGGCCCGGAATTTACATAATATGCAAACGCAACAGTTACAAGTTTAGACGTGTTTCAAACTATTCATTTTCTTAAAGTTAAACGCTTAGAAATAGGTTAAATTGATAAAAGTAACTTAAAAAATATCAATTTTTACATTTAAAGTATAATTTTGACGTTTTAAGATTTATTTTTACATTTAAAGTTCTATTTTGACGTTTTAAGATTAATTTTGACATTTTAACATAAATTTTCACGTTTGAAACGTCAAAAAACTATCTAAAAACGTCAATTTTTGATAAAGATAGATAAAAACTAACCTTAAAACGTCAAAAAATAACTTTGAAACATCAATTTTGACAGTTTAAGACAAACTTTGATGTTTTCAAGTCGATTTTGATATTTAAAACGGCAAAAAGCGTCTTTAAAAAGTCAATTTTAACCTAAAATTATCAAAAATTAACCTAAAATTGTAAAAAATAACTTCAAACGTTAGATTTGACATTTTAAGATCAATTTTGACATTTTAAACGTCAAAAACTAACCTAAAAATATTATTTTTGACATACAACTGTCAAAAACTAACCTTAAAACGTTTAAAAATTACTATGAAACGTCAATTTTGACAGTTTAAGACTAACTTTGACGTTTTCAAGTCGATTTTGATATTTAAAACGGCAAAAAACGTCTTTAAAAAGTCAATCTTAACCTAAAATTATCAAAAATTAACCTAAAATTGACAAAAAATAATTTCAAACGTTAGATTTGACATTTTAAGATCAATTTTGACATTTTAAACGTCAAAAACTAACCTAAAACATTCTTTTTGACATACAACTGTCAAAAACTAACCTTAAAATGTCTAAAAATTACTTTGAAACGTCAATTTTGACAGTTTAAGACTAACTTTGCCATTTTCAAGTCAATTTTGATGTTTAAAATACCAAAAGGTGTCTTTAAAATGTCAATTTTATCTTAAAATTATCAAAAATTAACCTCAAATTGTCAGAAAATAATTTCAAACGTTAGATTTGACATTTAAAAGTCAATTTTGACATTTTAAATGTTAGAAACAAACCTAATAACACTAATTTTGACATTTAACTGTCAAAAATTAACCTCAAAATGTCAAATTTAACCTTAAAATGTTGAATTTGATATTTTAACCTTAATTTTTGATAGTTTAAAGGTCAATTTTTGTGTTTTGACGTTTAAAACGTAAAAAATCAATCGAAAAATGTCAATTTTGACATAAAATCATTAAGAACTAACCTTGAAATGTCAAAAAATAACTTCAAAATGTCAAGTTTGACAGTTTAAGACTAACTTTGCCGTTTTAAAGTCTATTTTAACATTTAAAACGCCAAAAAACGTCTTTAAAACGTCAATTTTAACATAAAATTATCAAAAATTAACCTCAAATGTCAATTTTGACATTTTAATCCTCAGAAACTAACCTAAAAGACTAGTTTTGACATTTAGCTGTCAAAAATTAACCTTGAAATGTTAAAAATAACCTTAAAACGTCAAATTTGACATTTAAACCTTAATTTTTAACAGTTTAAAAATTAATTTTGATGTTTTGACGTTTCAAACGTAAAAAATCAATCGAAAAACGGAAATTTTGACAAAATCGTCAAAAACTAACCTTGAAACGTCAAAAAGTAACTTTAAAACATGAAATTTCACAGTATAAGACCAACTTTGACGTTTTCAAGTCGATTTTGATATTTAAAACGGCGAAAAGCATCTTTTAAACATTAATTTTAATTTAAAATCATCAAAAATTAACCTAAAAATGTCAAAAAGGAACTTTAAATGTCAAATTTGACATTTTAAGATCAATTTTAACATTTTAAAACCAATTTTGACACTTAAAACGTCAGAAGTTAACCTAAAAACATTAGTTTTGACATTCAACAGTCAAAACTTAACCTTGAAATGTCAAATTGGACATGAAATCGTCAAAAACTAACCTTAAAAAGTCAAGAAGTGACTTCAAAACGTCAATTTTGACAGTTTAAAACTAACTTTGCCGTTTTCAAGTCAATTTTGACGTTTAAAACGCCAAAAAGGGTTTTTGAAACGTAAATTTTTACTTAAAATTATCAGAAATGAACCTCAAGTTGTCAAAAAATAACTTCAAACGTTAGATTTGACATTTTAAGGTCAATTTTGACATTTTAAACGTCACAAACTAACCTAAAAACACAAGTTTCGACATTCAACTGTCATAAAATAACCTTGAAATGTCAAAAATAACCTAAAAACGTTACATAAAAGCGTCAAAAACTAACCTTGAAATGTCAAAAAATGACCTTAAAACGTCAAATTTGACATTTAAACCTTACTTTTTGACAGCTTAAAAACCAATTTTAATGTTTTGACATTTCAAACATCAAAAAACAGCCTTAAAACGTTAATTTTGACATAAAATCCTCAAAAACTAACCTCGAAATGTCAAAAAATAACATGAAAACGTCAAATTTGACAGTTTAAAACTAACTTTGCCGTTTCGAAGTCAATTTTGACATTTAAAACGCCAAAAAGCGTCTTTAAAAAGGTCAATTTTAACTTAAAATTATCAAAAATTAACCTAAAAATGTCAAAAAAATAACTTGAAACTTTAGATTTGATATTTTAAGATCAATTTTGACATTTTATACGTCAAAAACTAACCTAAAAACATTAGTTTTGACATTTAACTGTCAAAAATTAACCTTGAAATGTCAAAAATAACCTTAAAACGTTAAATTTGACGTTTAAACATTAGTTTTTGACAGTTTAAAAATCAATTTTGATGTTTTGACGTTTTAAACATCAAAAATTAACCTAAAAACGATAATTTCAACATAAAATCTACAAAAACTAACCTTGAAATATCAAAAAATAGCTTTGAAATGTCAAATTTTATACTTAAAGATCAATTCTGACGTTTTAAGACGAATGTTGATGTTATACAACCCATTTTGACGTTTAAAATGTCCAAAATTAACCTTAAAATACCAATTTCAACATAAAACTGTTAAAATAGAACTTAAAACGTCAAAAATTAACCTCAAAATGTTAAAAATTAATCTCAAAATGTTAAAAATTAATCTCAAAATGTTAAAAATCAATCTCAAAATGTCAAAAAATAACCTTAAAATATCAAAAAGCAACCGTAAAACGTCAAATTTGACATTTAAAAAATCAATTTTGACATTTCAATGAAGATTAACCTTAAAATCGTAAATGTTTAAAATACTATTAATTTAAAAAAATCGAAAATATAATCGTTTTAAATTTTAACTCTCGCCATTTAAGAAATGTAAAAAAATTAAAAAGCGCGTAATTTGGACCACATTCTTTCGAGAAGGTAATTTAATACTTATAGCGGTCCTCCAAAGGCATTGTGCTTTGGACTTTCAGACGTCCTCGCCTGAAACTTACTTGCGCGCCCGAAAGAGAAAGAAAGAGAGAGAGAGAGAAGAGAAGAAAGTGTACTCCGACTGGGCTTTTCTTCTTTATTTTTTACCTTTTTTTATATATGGATTGGCTGTAAAACCCGTTCACTTTACAACGCGATCGCGAATTCGTACGATCAACTTTAACGTTTCGTTCAAACGAATTGGGTAACAAAATAACCATAAAAACGAAAAAAAGTAAAAAAAAAAATTTGACAAAAATTAAAAATTAGTTAAAAATCAGTTAGAAAATTAAATTTCCTTTAATTTGAGTACAAACATGATATATCTAATTTAAATAGTTTATAAGATATAATGATTTTTTACTTTAAATAACAAATGAAAATCGCCATATTGAAAATTTTTAAAAATTATTAAAATTTATTAAAAATGCTTTAATTTGATACCCAACACGACTATATTTGGATAAAAAATAAAAAAGTTAGGTTAATTTTTTAATTTTCAAGATGGCGGATTTAAAAAATTAAAATTTTTATTCAAGATTTTTAAAGTTTATTAAAAATCCTTTAATTTGAGTACAAACACGACTATATTCGGATAAAGTTTAAAATTTTCAAGATGGCGGATCTTCAATTGTTTTTTGGTTAAAATTGTTTGTAACTTCAAAACTATTTAAGTTAGATATATCATGTTTGGTATCAAATTAAAGGATTTTTAATAAACTTTAAGAAACTGTAAAAAAAATTTCAGTTTTTTTAATCCGCCATCTTGAAAATTAAAAAATTAAGTTAACTTTTTTATCTTTCATCTGAATATTGTCATGTTTGTACTCAAATTAAAGAGTTTTTATTGAATTTTAAGAATTTTTAATAAAAATTTTGATTTTTTAATCCGTCATCTTGAAAATTAAAAAAATTAACCTAACTTTTTTACTTTTTATCATAGATATGTCATGCTGGTACTGAAATTAAAGGATTTTTAATGAATTTTAAGAATTTTTAATAAAAAATTTTAAATTTTTATCCGCCATTTTAAAAATTAAAAAACTAACCTAACTTTTCTATTTTTAATCATAGATATGTCTTGTTGGTACTCAAATTAAAGGGTTTTTAATGAATTTTAAGAATTTTTAAATAAAAGTTTAATTTTTCAATCCGCCATTTTGAAAATTAAAAAAATTAACCTAACTTTTTTGTTTTTTATCCGAATATAGTCATGTTTGTACTCAAATTAAAGGATTTCCGATAATCTTTTTAATTATTAAACAATATTTTTAATTTTTGTAAATAAAAGTTTTTAATTTTAAACATTTGATTCAAATTTGAAAATACTTTATTAGTTATAAGTGTAATCGATATTTTTTCGTTCGAAACCACCCGTACGATGGAAAATATTCGAAAAAAAACGAAGGAATGTGACCGAGAGAGTCCCAGTCCCCTTTTACAAGACACAATGCAAAGGTGAAATTCGAATTCGGGCGTAATACGGCAGGTGTTCGGTTAACAGCATGTGTCTGGGGCCGCGAGGGCCTCCACCTGGCCTCCGTCTCGGCCAATCCAGAGACTCCTTTTGTGTCCCTTTACCGACCGTTCGACTCCGGCAAACTCGGAACGGGAGAGGAGAAACCGCGTAGCGGTCCTTCTACCCGCATTATACAACCCGAACCAACCGTAAAAACAAAAACTACACTAAAAATAAAAAAACCAAGTTAAAATAAAAAAAAATCCAAGTTAAAACCGATTTTTAAAGGAATTATTCAAGAAATTATAATAAAAATAGGGAAATAGTTTAAATTTCAATAAAAATTCTTAAATATTTTTAAAGTTCATTAAAAATCCTTTAATTTGAGTACAAACACGACTATATTTAGATTAAAGACAAAAAAGTTAGGTTAATTTTTTTAATTTTCAAAATGGCGGATTAAAAAATTAAAATTTTTCTTTAAAATTCTTAAAGTTCATTTAAAATCCTTTAATTTGATACCCAACATGACTATATTTAGATTAAAAACAAAAAAGTTAGGTTAATCTTTTTAATTTTCAAGATGGCGGATTAAAAAAATTAAAATTTTTCTTAAAAATTCTTAAAGTTCATTTAAAATCCTTTAATTTGATACCCAACATGACTATATTTGAATTAAAAACAAAAAAGTTAGGTTAATTTTTTAAATTTTCAAAATGGCGGATTAAAAAAATTGAATTTTTTATTAAAGTTTCTTAAAGTTTATTAAAAACCCTTTAATTTGATACCAAACACGACTATATTCCGATAAAGTTAAAAATTTTCAAGATGGCGGATGTTCAATTGTTTTTAAAATTTTAAATTGTCATATCTCCTAAACTATTTAAGTTAGATATGGCATGTTGGTACTCAAATTAAAGGAAATTTAATTTCCTATCGATTTTTAAACAAATCTTTTTTCTAAACCTAACCTCAAATTTTTTTAAATTAAAAATCGTTATATCTCATAAACTATTAAAGATAAATATGTCATGTTGGTACTCAAATTAAAGGAAATTTAATTTCCTATCGATTTTTAAAAAAATATTTTTTCTAAAACTAACCTTAAAATTTTTTTCGTTAAAAATCGTTATATCTTGGAAAATATTAACGATAGATATATGATGTTTGTACTCAAATGAAACCAAATTTAATTTCCTATCAGTTTATAATAATTTTTTTTCTCTAAAAGTCATATTTTATTAAAAAAAATTTTTTTTCTTCTTACTTGATTCTTAGTTTTGCCGCAAACCGTAGCGGTCGCCTTCGCGTGATCCTTGACCGACTTAATTTCGTCTCGAACGGCCTCCATCTCGGCCTGGTACTTTAAATTCTTCGCCTTTTCGGCTTCCAACTCCCTGTTGAGGTTCGCGACGTCCGTCCTTAACAAACTGAGGTCGGAATCGAGCTGTTCGCGATTCTGTAGGATAACGGTCGCGTTCAGCGCGCTCTGCACCTCCAATAATTCAAGTTTGAGCTCGCTTACGCTGTCCGAGAGCCATTTTAAAGCCACCCGATCATTTTTCTCCTCATTCTGATGCCTACTATGACTTCCGGATGAAGAGGAATGATGATGACCCGAACGTAATTGTTCCAACTCCAACCTACAACAAAAAATTAAAAAAAAATTTAATTTAACGTCAAAGTTTATTCGTTACATGTTAAAGTTTACGTCGAAGTGGGTTGAAAATGTGTTTTAAAGTGAGGAGAAAAGGATCAAAGGATCAATTTTAGTCTTTGTACTTCTTTCGAGTTAGAAGTTTCAACTTTGAACTTTTAGTTTACAAGAGACGCCCTCTAACGTTATTTAGGGAGCGTTAATGGAAGGGTCGGAGTAAATATCAAAGAGAAAGTTAAACAATTGATGGGTTTAAAGTGAATTTTAAGGTTATTTTTTTAATTTTAAGGTTTTTTTAATTAAATTTTAAGGTTTTTTTTTTATTAAATTTTAAGGTTTTTTATTAAATTTTAAAAATTATTCCTTCAAAAATAATTTTTTTTTCAAAAATATTTTTAAAAATCGATAGGAAATTAAATTTCCTTTAATTTGAGTACAAACACGACTATATTTGGTTAAAAAACAAAAAAGTTAGGTTATTTTTTTAATTTTCAAAATGGCGGATTAAAAAATTAAAATTTTAATTAAAAATTCTTAAAGATTATTAAAAATCTTTTAATTTGATACCAAACATGATATATCTAACTTAAATACTTTCTAAGTTATAAACAATTTTGTAAAAAAACAATTGAAAAGTCGGCCATCTTGAAAATTTTTTAATTTATCCGAATATAGTCGTGTTTGGTATCAAATTAAAGGATTTTTTATAAACTTTAAGAAACTGTAAAAAAACTTTTAATTTTTTTAATCCGCCATCTTGAAAATTAAAAAAATTAACCTAACTTTTTTGTTTTTTATCCAAACCTATCGATGTTTGGTATCAAATTAAAGGATTTTTAATATATTTTATGAATATTTAATCGTATTAACATTTAAACATTGATCATTTAAAATTTATTAATTTTAGTGAGTTAAAGTTGATTAATAACGTCAAAATGTATTAAAATCGATCTCAATTTTGCGGTTAATGCCTTTCCCCGGTCACGTTAATGCCGTAATGTGTGCGCACACAGTCTATTGATTTTATCATCTATCATGATTAAATTTTCACCCGGTATGATTAACGGTTGCCGCTTGGTGGCGCTGAGCCTAATTACTCAGTTTAGTTTGATTCTAAACATTAATCCAAATTTAATCCATTCTAACAGTTTAAGATAATAAATATTTTTCTATTGTTTTACTTTTAGTTTTTCATTTATTTAAATAATTTTTTTTCAAAGTTGGTATTAGAACGAATTTTTTTAAAAAATCGATTAGGAAATTAAATTTCCTTTAATTTGAGTACCAACATGACATATCTAATTTTAATAGTTTCAGAGATATCAAATTTTTAATTTTAAAAACAATTGAAAGTCGGTCATTTTGAAAAATTATAAAAGTTCGTTAAAAATCTTTTAATTTGAGTACAAACACGACTATATTTGGATAAAAAACAAAAAAGTTAGGTTAATTTTAAAATTTTCAAGATGGCGGATGGTCGGCCATCTTGAAAAATTTCAAACTAATGTAACTTTTTTGTCTTTTATCCGAATATAGTCGTGTTTGGTATCAAATTAAAGGACTTTTTATGTACTTTAAGAATTTTTAATAATAATTGAAAAATCTTTAATCCGCCATCTTGAAAATTAAAAAACTAACCTAACTTTTTTATTTTTTATCCGAATATAGTCATGTTTGTACTCAAATGAAAGGATTTTTTATATACTTAACGAAAATGTTAAAATTTTAACGAATTTTTCATTTGTAAGAAGAAAAAACTAATTTATTTACATTTCAAGTTACCATTCCAAACGTTAACTTTAATCAAAAACTTCAGATTGGTTTTGTCCTTTCATTCCCTTTCTTTTTTTCAATTAGACGGAGCGAAAAGTTCGTTTCCGTACTCAAAGCGAATACGAAATCAGCTTTTCCAATCGATCTAGAAAATTAACCGATATAAAAATTCTTTTATTTTATTTTTTACATTTTTTTAAATTTTCTTTTTTATATTTTTTTTATTTATTTTTTTTATTTCTCTTTATTATTTTTTTTTTAAATTACAACCCTAACAATTTTTTTAACTAATTATAATTAGTTATATTCAAACATATCAACACGTACGCCTCTGGCATTAATGAATACGTTAACGTACGCTCTCTTTACTCTATGTACACACATATATTCGAGTAAAATTTACCTCCGGAGCGAATAAGGTTCGGTAATAAACCGTACGTACGAGAAAATTCATGAATATTTAAAAAGGCAGCGGCGGAGGGGACGTCCGACGGCCGGGGGTTGGTTATTTCCGCCGACCGTCACGCGCAACTAACCCCGGACGTTAAACAAAAGCCAACGAAAACACGTTACGTTTCAATATCATTTTTTTTTACTTTCTAGATTTGTTTGTGTGGAAAAACTAATTTAAAATCAGTAATTTAAAAAAAATACACTTTTAAGGTTAGGTTTAGAGTAAAAATCTTTTTAAAAATCGTTAGAGAATTAAATTCCCTTTAATTTGCGTACCAACATGACATATCTAACTTAAATACTTTTCGAGAAATTCAAATTTTTAATTTTAAAAAATGTAAGGTTAGGTTTTTTAAAAGTTTCTTTTTAAAAATGAATAGAGAATTAAATTTCCTTTAATTTGAGTACCAACATGACATATCTAACTTAATTACTTTCGAAGTTATGATTTTTTTAATTTTAAAAACAATTGAAGTAGCGCCATCTTTAAAAAATATTAAAGATCGTTAAAAATCCTTTAATTTGAGTACAAAGACGATATATCTAACTTCATTAGTTTGGAAGATGACAATTTAAATTTTAAAAACAATTGAATATCCGCCATCTTGAAAATTCTTTATTTTATCCGAATATAGTCATGTTTGGTATCAAATTAAAGGATTTTTTATGTACTTTAAGAAACTGTAAAAAAACTTATAATTTTTTTAATCCGCCATCTTGAAAATTAAAAAATTAAAAAAAGTTAGGTTAACTTTTTTGTTTTTTATCCGAATATAGTCATGTTTGTACTCAAATTAAAGGATTTTTAATAAACTTTAACAATTTTTAATTAAAATTTTAATTCTTTAATCCGCCATTTTGAAAATTAAAAAAATTAACCTAACTTTTTTGTTTTTTAACCAAATATAGTGGTGTTTGGTATCAAATTAAAGGATTTTTAATAAATTTTAAAAATTTTTAATTATTTTAATAATTTGTTTTATTTTTATCCAAATAAAACCTTTTTTAGACTTAAAAACTTGTTAAAAAATTTATCATCTTTGGGAAATTTTTCAATTTTACGATTGGCTTACTTCCCATATAAAAAGAAAACAGATTCAATTTATAAATCCCAACGAGTTTAAACCATTGGACCGGGGATGAGCCCTTTTTACATTTTTCAAACGTCAGTTTTCATTTACCACCGCTATAACCATCAAACCCACAATAACCTCGCGTATATCGGTGCCAATTTAAACGATCTGCGTTTTGCACGAACGAACGCGTCTTTACTCGTCCGATTCCCTTTTTCCGATCGTTTCTAGTAGTTTCCCGTTTCTGTTCTCGGTTGGAAAACGAGAGACGTCAATTTAAGCGGCAGACACACGTTCGGAAAATACGGATTCGGTACGTTTAAACTCGATTTACGCGAAATCACTTTTCCAATTCGAACGAAAATCGTTTTTTGATTGACTGCTCGAATCGGGGTTAAAATAACAAACTTGTTTAAAAATAATTTTACGATAAACGGTTAGAAAATTAAATTTCCTTTAATTTGAGTACCAACATGACATATCTAACTTAAATACTTTTCGAGATATTCAAATTTCTAACTTAAAAAAATTTAAGGTTAGGTTTTTTAAAATTTTCTTTTCAAAAATGAATAGAGAATTAAATTTCCTTTAATTTGAGTACCAACATGACATATCTAACTTTAATACTTTTCGAGATATATCAATTTTTAATTTTTTAAACAATCGACAATCGCCATCTTTAAAAATTTTGAAAAATTATTAAAAAGCTTGAAAAATCCTTTAATTTGATACCCAACACGACATATCTAATTTTAATACTTTAAAAGTTACAAGGAATTTTCTAGAAAAAACAATTGATGATCCGCCATCTTGAAAATTTTAAACTTTATCGGAATATAGTGGTGTTTGGTATCAAATTAAAGGGTTTTTAATAAACTTTAAGAATCTTTAAAAAAAATTTAATTTTTTTATCCGCCATCTTGAAAATTAAAAAAATTAACCTAACCTTTTTATTTTTTATTGAAATATAGTCATGTATGGTATCAAATTAAAGGATTTTTAATAAATTTTATGTATTTTTAAATTTTTTTATAAAATTTTGTTTTTATAAAAAGAAAAAATATTTTTAAAGTATTTTTAAGTCAAATAAATGATATTTAACGTTTCATTCGGGATAAATTCCCTCTTCTAATTAAAAGTTTTAATCGTCAACTAACTAATTGGCTATAAAACAGAAACGGATTTTAAGTTTTAGCCTATTTAACGGGAGAATAAGAGTAAATATCGTTTAACATTTTGACGTTTCGAGGCGTCTTTTTGATTTTATTACCGTTCGATTTTAGTTAGCGTTTTAGCGTTTTTTTAAAAAAGCCACTCGAGCCAATTTCAATTTCATCCGGTGTTTTTCGTTCGCCTTCGGGGATTTTAACCGAAAACCGTGCACGCTGCATTGTGCGCTCCGCGTCCCAACAATTCCGTTCCGAGCTCGATATTTGCAGTTTGCGGGGAAATCGCCCAAAGGGATTTTTCAAATTGCCGCTTTTCAGGAGCGATTCACTTCCGTTTCTAAGGGAATTCAACCGGTTATTTTCTTTTTTTCGAACTAGGAACAACACGCAAACAATAAAAAATAGGAAAATTCAACTTTTTAAACGAAGTTTATTTAGAAAAAAAAAAACGAAATTTTTACTTTTATTTGTTTATTTTTACAAAAACTTGGATTAAAAAAAAATTCGAATGGAAATTTTAAAATATTCTTAAAGTGGATTAAAAATCGTTTAATTTGATACCAAACATGACTATATTCGGATAAAAAATAAAAAAGTTAGATTAATTTTTTAATTTTCAAGATGGCAACTTAAAAAAATTAAAATTTTTTTGAAAGATTCTTTATATTTATTAAAAATCCTTTAATTTGATACCCAACATGACATATCTACGATAAAAAATAAAAAAGTTAGGTTAATTTTTTAATTTTCAAAATGGCGGATTTAAAAAATTAAAATTATTCTTAAAGATTCTTTAAGTTTATTAAAAATCCTTTAATTTGAGTACCAACATGACATATCTACGATAAAAAATAAAAAAGTTAGGTTAATTTTTTAATTTTCAAAATGGCAACTTAAAAAAATTAAATATTTTCTTAAAGATTCTTAAAGTTTATTAAAAATCCTTTAATTTGAGTACAAATACGACTATATTCGGATAAAGTTTAAAACTTTCAAGATGGCCGACTTTTCAATTGTTTTTTATAAAATTGTTTGTAACTTTTAAAGTATTAAAGTTAGATATGTCGTGTTGGGTATCAAATTAAAGGATTTTTAAAGCTTTTTAATAATTTTTCAAAATTTTTAAAGATGGCGCTTGTCGATTGTTTAAAAAGTTAAAAATTGATATATCTCGAAAAGTATAAAAGTTAGATATGACATGTTGGTACCCAAATTAAAGGGAATTTAATTTCCTATTTATTTATAAATAAATTTTTAAAGATGGCCGCCTTCGATTGTTTTTATGATAAAAAAATTAACTTAATTTTTTAATTTTCAAGATGGCGGATTAAAAAAATTAAATTTTTTCTTAAAGATTCTTAAAGTTCGTTAAAAATCCTTTAATTTGAGTACAAACACGACTAGGTTTTGATAAAAAACAAAAAAGTTAGGTTAGTTTTTTAGTTTTCAATATGGCGGATTAAAAAATTTTCAATTTTTCTTCGAAAATCTTAAAATTCATTAAAAATCCTTTAATTTGATACTAAATACGACTATATTCGGATAAAGTTTAAAATTTTCAAGATGGCCGACTTTTCAATTGTTTTTTATAAAATTGTTTGTAACTTTTAAAGTATTAAAGTTAGATATGTCGTGTTGGGTATCAAATTAAAGGATTTTTAAAGCTTTTTAATAATTTTTCAAAATTTTTAAAGATGGCGTTTGTCGATTGTTTAAAAAATTAAAAATTGATATATCTCGAAAAGTATTAAAGTTAGATATGTCATGTTGGTACTCAAATTAAAGGGAATTTAATTTTCTATTTATTTACAAATAAATTTTTAAAGATGGCCGCCTTCGATTGTTTTTATGATAAAAAATTAGGTTAATTTTTTAATTTTCAAAATAGCGGATTAGAAAAATTAAAATTTTTCTTAAAGATTCTTAAAGTTCATTAAAAATCCTTTAATTTTAGTACAAACACGACTAGGTTTTGATAAAAAACAAAAAAGTTAGGTTAATTTTTTAATTTTCAAGATGGCGGATTAAAAAAATTAAATTTTTTCTTAAAGATTCTTAAAGTTTATTAAAAATCCTTTAATTTGAGTACAAACACGACTATATTCGGATCAAGTTTAAAATTTTCAAAATGGCGGATCATTAATTGTTTTTTCTAGAAAATTCCTTGTAACTTTTAAAGTATTAAAATTAGATATGTCGTGTTGGGTATCAAATTAAAGGATCTTTCAAGCTTTTTAATAATTTTTCAAAATTTTTAAAGATGGCGATTGTCGATTGTTTAAAAAATTAATATATCTCGAAAAGTATAAAAGTTAGATATGTCATGTTGGTACTCAAATAAAAGGAAATTTAATTTTCTGTTTATTTACAAATAAATTTTTAAAGATGGCCGCTTTCGATTGTTTTTATGATAAAAAATTAGGTAAATTTTTTAATTTTCAAGATGGCAGATTAAAAAAATCAAAATTTTTCTTAAAATTTTTTTTAAATTTATTAAAAATCCTTTAATTTGAGTACAAACACGACTAGGTTTTGATAAAAAACAAAAAAGTTAGGTTAATTTCTTAATTTTCAAGATGGCGGATTAAAAAAAATAAATTTTTTCTTAAAGATTCTTAAAGTTTATTAAAAATCCTTTAATTTGAATACAAACACGACTATATTCGGATCAAGTTTAAAATTTTCAAGATGGCGGATCATCAATTGTTTTTTCTAGAAAACTCCTTGTAACTTTTAAAGTATTAAAATTAGATATGTCGTGTTGGGTATCAATTTAAAGGATTTTTAAAGCTTTTTAATAATTTTTCAAAATTTTTAAAGATGGCGATTGTCAATTGTTTAAAAAGTTAAAATTGATATATCTCGAAAAGTATAAAAGTTAGATATGTCATGTTGGTACTCAAATTAAAGGGAATTTAATTTCCTACTTATTTACAAATAAATTTTTAAAGATGGCCGTTTTCGATTGTTTTTATACTAAAAAATTAGCTTACTTTTTAAATTCTCAAGATGGCGGATTAAAAAATTAAAATTTTTCTTAAAAATTTTTTTAATTTATTAAAAATCCTTTAATTTGAGTACAAATACGACTAGGTTTAGATAAAAAACAAAAAAGTTAGGTTAATTTTATAGTTTTCAAGTATTAAGGTTAGATATGTCATGTTGGTACTCAAATTAAAGGAAATTTAATTTCCTATTTATTTATGAAAAAATTTTTAAAGATGGCGATCATCGATTGTTTAAAAAGTTAAAAATTGATATATTTTGGAAAGTATAAAAGTTAGTTACGTCATGTTGGTACTCAAATTAAAGGAAATTTAATTTGCTACTCGATTTTAAATAAATTTTTCATATAAAATCTGTTTTTAAATATCTCATTGTAACGTCAACCTCAATTAAGGTAATTTTATCGTTGAATTTCGACCAGATATTAAATTTCCGACCCAAATCCGATACGTACCGGATCGATACGTTGTCGTATTACGAATTAAACGCTCCGATGGGCGACAAATTTACCGGACAAGTCATCAAATCCCGCTCAAATCCCTTCAAGCCCATCTTACACGCCCCGAAGGTACTTGTTACCCCACTTTAATTAAATCCTAGTTTAGTTAACCCTACTAAATGTATTAAATCGTTTAATTTAGTCTCAAAATTGACAATTTATTAAATTAAAAATTAATTTTTTTTTTTTTTTTTTAATAAAAAAAATTTCTTTTTAATAAGAAAAAATTTCTTTTAAATAAAAAAAATTTTTTTCTTTAAATAAAAAAAAAATTTTAAATAAAAAAAATTTAAAAAGAATTTTTTTTTTTAATTTACCAACCTTAAATTTTTCATTTCTTCTCTAACCTCCTCAAACTCCTTACTTTTACTCAACTTCACCCTCATACTTTCTCCGATCATTTCGATATCTTCCCTCCTTCGTTCTAATAGGGCCGTGACCTGCTTGTTGAGCACCTTCAGCTGATCTTCGACGTTACCCCCGTCCCTAACATCTTTTCCGATTTCCTCACAAGATCCAAAATCGAAATAAAATCCAAAAACGCACCACAAGATGATAAAAACGTCTCGTATCGACATCGTGTCTTCTCACTCGTTCCTATTCTGGTTGTAATTTAACCGTCCCGGTTAAAGATCGCGACTTGCACGTGAAAATATCGCCGGCGAGAAGCTACGTCGGCGTGCGAATGCGACGAAAGCGCGCTTACTGGACGATCCGCGGCCGGACGAGGTGGTTTTATAGGGTTTTGAGGGGATGTTGGGATTGTTACGCGCAAGCGCGTGCCTGGACAGGTGGCAGCCAGTCTATAAAAAGAAAAGAAACGATTTTAAATGATTAAGAGTGAAGAAATATAAAAAAAAGATTTTTTTTCTAATTTAATTTTAAATTTCTCTATCAAAATTCTTTTAAAAATCGATAAAGAAATAAATTTTCTTTAATTTGAGTACAAACATGACTATATTTGGATAGAAAACAAAAAAGTTAGGTTAATTTTTTTTATTTTCAAGATGGCGGATTAAAAAATTAAAATTTTGATTAAAAATTCTTAAAGTTTATTAAAAATCCTTTAATTTGAATACCAACATGATATATCTACGATAAAAAATAAAAAAGTTAGGTTAGTTTTTTAATTTTCAAAATCGCGGAAAAAAATTTTAATATTTTAATTAAAAATTCTTAAAGTTTATCAAAAATCCTTTAATTTGATACCAAACATGATATATCTAACTTAAATACTTTTTAGGTTATAAGCAATTTTGTAAAAAAACAATTGAAAAGTCGGCCATCTTGAAAATGTTTAACTTTAGCCGAATATAGTCGTGTTGGGTATCAAATTAAAGCATTTTTAATAAACTTTAAGAATTTTGAAAAAAATTTTCAATTTTTTAAATCCGCCATTTTGAAAATTAAAAAATTAAGATAACTTTTTTGTTTTTTATACAAACATAGTCATGTTTGGTATCAAATTAAAGGATTTTTAATAATCTTTTTGAATTTAAAAAAATTTTTATAAATTTTAATTTTTGAGAAGGATTATTTTTAAAAAACTCGTATTTTAAGACGACTAAAACAAAAATCTCCTCTCTAAGGATTTTCTTGTTATCAAATCCCCACAACGCGGTGATATATGATCGTTATTACGTGCGTCCCTTTATGATCTCGGGGTTCTTATCGCGTTTAAACACGAAAAACGTCTGTCCCGGAGTTTCCGAGGGCGGTAAACGTGGGAAAAACCCTCTCAGTTACAAACAACTGTTATATCACACCTAAATCCAAGCGAGAGAGCGAGCGAACGCGCGTCTTTCGGTTTTAAGAGAGATCCAACTTTATTTTCTTCATTTAGAAACCTAATTAGATTTGTTGGCACCGAATAAAAAAAAAGGGAAAAGGAGATTCAGTTGGAAGAGAATCTAAAAAGAGGTTTGAGAAAAAAAACTAAAGAAAAAAAAAACTAAAAAGAAAAAAAAACAATCAAGATACACGTGACTAAAAGATACAAACGTGTGGCACAGCAAGGTGGATAATATTCATGATCTGTTGTAAGTTTCATTTCTGTGCAGGTGCTTTTAGAAGATTGTGGAGTGTGTTTCGAAAGGATTTTTTAAAAACATCTGTCTGGAACGTTTAAAAAATTATTTTTTTAGACAAGAAATGTTAATTTTTAGAAAAAAAAGTTAATTTTTAGACAAAAAAACTTAAAATTAATCTTATTTAATAAAAATTTTAAATTTTTTTATAAATATTCTTAAAGTTTATTAAAAATCCTTTAATTTGAGTACAAACATGATATATCTACGATAAAAAATAAAAAAGTTAGGTTATGTTTTTAATTTTCAAGATGGCGGATTAAAAAAATTAAGTTCTTTCTTAAAAATTCTTAAAGATTTTTAAAAATCCTTTAATTTGAGTACCAACATGATATATCTACGATAAAAAATAAAAAAGTTAGGTTAATCTTTTAATTTTCAATATGGCGGATTAAAAAAATTAAGTTCTTTCTTAAAAATTCTTAAAGATCTTTAAAAATCCTTTGAGTACGAACATGACATATCTACGATAAAAAATAAAAAAGTTAGGTTAGTTTAAAAATCTTCAAGATGGCGGATTAAAAAATTAAATTTTTTCTTAAAAATTCTTAAAGTTTATAAAAAATCCTTTAATTTGATGCCAAACATGACTATATTTGATTAAAAAACAAAAAAGTTACCTTAACCTAAAAATTTTCAAGATGGCCGACCATCAATTGTTTTTTTTTACAAAATTGTTTATAACTTAAAAAATATTTAAGTTAGATATATCATGTTTGGTATCAAATTAAAGCATTTTTAACAATCTTTAATAATTTTTAAAAATTATGCTTTTTCAATTGTTTTTAGAATCAAAAATTTGAATATCTTCAAAAGTATTAAAGTTAGATATGTCATGTTGGTACTCAAATTAAAGGAAATTTAATTTCCTATCGATTTTTAAACAAAATTTTCTTCTAAACCTAACCTTAAATTTTCTTTTAAAAAAAAAACACATTTAAATTACTTTATATTAGGTTTTATAACCACAAAATGTATTTATACTCAAAGTTTTAAAAAATTTTATAAAAAAGAGTTAATTAAAAAGGTAAAAAACCGCTTTGTTTGTTCTTTGGGAAAAATCTAGAGCTGGAAAATCAACTTTTCCGGGGAAAGAATAAATAAATAGAAGATAAATAACCCAGTAAAAATTCTTACTCACTTAAATTAAATGGTAAAAGGGTAGCAGACCGCCGCTGGGGTCGAGAACAAGCGAAAACAAACCGGAACAAATAGAATTTAAGCCCGGGACTTGAGTAATAAGCCAACTTTACGAACCTAATCAACGACGTACTTTATATTTTTCTTAAAAACCGCGAGATAATTCTTATTATGTTAGTTTTTTATATATTTTCTTATATTTTCTAAAATTATTTTATTAAATATACACTTATAATTAAAAAAAATCAATTAATTACTAATAAAAGGTATCAAAATTTTGACAAAATTAACCTTTTTTTTTAATTCGTAAAATTCATTAAAAATCCTTTAATTTGATACCAAATACGACTATATTCGGATAAAAAATAAAAAAGTTAGGTTAATTTTTTAATTTTCAAAATGGCGGATTAAAAAATTAAAATTTTTATTAAAAATTCTTAAAATTCATTAAAAACCCTTCAATTTGAGTACAAACATGACTATATTCAGATGAAAAACAAAAAAGTTAGGTTAATTTTTTAATTTTTAAAAATGGCGGATTAAAAAATTAAAATTTTTATTAAAAATTCTTAAAGTTTATTAAAACCCCTTTAATTTGAGTACCAACATGATATATCTATGATTAGAAATAAACAAGTTAGGTTAGTTTTTTAATTTTCAAAATGGCGGATAAAAATTTAAAAATTTTTATTAAAAATTCGTAAAATTCATTAAAATTCCTTTAATTTGAGTACAAACATGACTATATTCAGATGAAAAACAAAAAAGTTAGGTTAATTTTTTAATTTTCAAGATGGCGGATTAAAAAATTCTCAATTCTTTTTCGAAAACCCTAAAATTCATTAAAAATCCTTTAATTTGAGTACAAACACGGCTATATTCGGATAAAATTAAAAATTTTCAAGATGGCGGACGTTCAATTGTTTTTAAAATTTAAATCGATGTATCTCCGAAAGTATTTAAGTTAGATACATCATGTTTGTACTCAAATTAAAGGTTTTTTAATGAACTTTAAGAATTTTTAAGAAAAATTTTAATTATTTTAATCCGCCATTTTGAAAATTAAAAAATTAACCTAACTTTTTTTATTTTTAATCATAGATATGTCATGTTGGGTATCAAATTAAAGGATTTTTAATGCTTTTTTATAATTTTCAAGAATTTTTAAAGATGGCGATCATCGATTGTTTATAAAGTTAAAAATTGATATATCTCCTAAAGTAATTAAGTTAGATATGTCATGTTTGTACTCAAATTAAAGGAAATTTAATTTCTTATTCGTTTTTTAACATATTTTTTCAAAAAAATAAAAAATTGTATTAAATTTTTAAAAAAATGTTATAAAAATTTAATAAAACCGATCTAAATGACTCATAAAATGATTCATTTCAACCTTAACTTTAAATTCCCCCACAAACAACGACCAGATTTCAATCGAAATTAACACAATCACATTTAATTTATCAAAACACACACGCGAAGGTACACAAACCGCGATGTTTACCTGCTTGTATGTTTATGCGAGCGCGTAAATTATGAATTTCGCCATCAGGATTCAAAGACAGACGCACACAGAGGACGAAATGAACCTTTCCGATCCGCGATCCTTTGATGTTGTCTATTAAACGAGAACGCTAAAGCGACAAATTTCCCGTTAAAAGCTTTTACTCCAACCAATATTCATTTTGAAGGAGTTCTCGATTATTGTAACTCGAATAATAATGGTGTTTAATAAAAAAATAAGTAAAAAGAAGGGAGGTGAGGGGGGTGCGAGGACGGGAAAAGAAAATTCTTTGATGTTAAAAGCTGAAGTAACGGCTTTTACGTTAAATTCGTGTCCATTGAATCGAAATTAAATCACAAAGAACAAGTATCGATTGAAACTTGCAATGGGAGAATAAAAAATTAATAAAAAATGATTAATAAAAAAGATTTTAATAAATTAATAAAAATTCTTTAAAATTCTTAAAATTTATTAAAAATCCTTTAATTTAAGTACAAACATGATTATATTCGGTTAAAAAACAAAAAAGATAGGTTAATTTTTTAATTTTCAAGATGGCGGATTAAAAAAAATAAAATTTTTATTAAAAATTTTTAAAGCTGATTAAAAATCCTTTAATTTGATACCAAATACGACTATATTCGGATAAAAAATAAAAAAGTTACCTTAACCTAAAAATTTTCAAGATGGCCGACATTCAATTGTTTATAAAATTACAAATTTTTATATCTCCTAAACTATTTAAGTTAGATATATCGTGTTTGTACTCAAATTGAAGGATTTTTAATTTTCTTTAAGAATTTTAAAAAATTTTCAAGATGGCCGACTTTTCAATTGTTTTTAAAGTTAAAAAATTGAATATCTTAAAAAGTATTAAAGATGAATATGTCATGTTGGTACTTAAATTAAAGCAAATTTAATTTTCTAACGATTTATAAAAAAAATTATAAAGTGATTTTAAAAATTTCGTTTTAAAATCATTTTTACTTCAAATTTAGACCGGAAATGATGTTCTATTTCGGTATAGATTCGTGTTACTAAAGTATCTATTTGTAAGCTTGGGTTAATTAACGTATCAAACGCTCGGGAGACACTAAAACGAACGGAGACGCTTCCGAGTCGACGGAAACCGATCTCCGGGAGCTTGTTTACCCGAATATCAGAGCACAACTTTAGCCTCAAGTGTCTCTCGTCTTCCCGAAGTGTGTCGCAAAGTTCGAGAGTTTAAATCCCACTTTAAGTCGGTCAAACTTACCCGGAGACAATCATTGGGATTAAGTTAAATCGATTTTTTCTTAAAGGAAAATTTCAAAAATAATTTTAGAATAAACTTTTATTTAAAAATCGATAGGAAATTAAATTTCCTTTAATTTGAGTACCAACATGACATATTTATCTTTAATACTTTTCGAAATATTCAATTTTTTTAATTTAAAAACAATTGAAAAGTCGGATATCTTAAAATTTTTTAAAAATTATTAAAGACTAGTAAAAATCCTTTAATTTGAGTACAAACATGATATATTTATCTTTAATACTTTTTAAGTTATGAAGAATTTTGTAAAAAAAACAATTGATGACCCGCCATCTTGAAAATTTTTAATTTTATCCGAATATTGTCGTGTTTGGTATTAAATTAAAGGATTTTTAATGAACTTTAAGAAACTGTAAAAAAATTTTAATTTTTTAATAAAAATTTAAATCCGCCATCTTGAAAATTAAAAAAATTAACCTAACTTTTTTGTTTTTTATCCGAATATAGTCGTGTTTGGTATCAAATTAAAAGATTTTTAATAAACTTTAAGAAACTGTAAAAAAAATTTAATTTTTTAATAAAAATTTAAATCCGCCATCTTGAAAATTAAAAGAATTAACCTAACTTTTTTGTTTTTTATCCGAATATAGTCGTGTTTGGTATCAAATTAAAAGATTTTTAATAAACTTTAAGAAACTGTAAAAAAAATTTAATTTTTTAATAAAAATTTAAATCCGCCATCTTGAAAATTAAAAGAATTAACCAAACTTTTTTGTTTTTTATCCGAATATAGTCGTGTTTGATATCAAATTAAAGGATTTTTAATAAACTTTAAGAAACTGTAAAAAAATTTTAATTTTTTAATAAAAATTTAAATCCGCCATCTTGAAAATTAAAAAAATTAACCTAACTTTTTTGTTTTTTATCCAAATATAGTCGTGTTTGGTATCAAATTAAAGGATTTTTAATGAACTTTAAGAAACTGCAAAAAAATTTTAATTTTTTAATAAAAATTTAAATCCGCCATCTTGAAAATTAAAAAAATTAACCTAACTTTTTTGTTTTTTATCCGAATATAGTCGTGTTTGGTATCAAATTAAAGGATTTTTAGTGAATTTTAATAATTTTTAAAAATTTTCAAGATGGCGATTTTCATTTGTTTTTTTAAATTAAAAAATCGTTATATTTCGAAAAGTATTGAAGTTAGATATGTCGTGTTTGTACTTAAATTAAAGAAAATTTAATTTTCTAATGATTTTTTATAAGATTTTAAGCTGGTTATTTAATTTATTTTTGAGAATTTTGAAAATGTTGGTTTGAAAGGTTAAAAAATCGTTTTTTCTTCGGTATAAGAGTTGAGATATAACTCTTCAAGTCTTTAATTATTTGCCACGAGCCAAGTTTTAAGTCGATCCCGGTTTCAAACATCTGTCCGGCAGCGACAGCAGCCCGGCAACAGATCCGCCATCTGCCCTCCTTGAAAAGCACGCCCTTCGTTTGGTTTCGGTCCCTTCGGCGACCGAAATCACCTATAATTTTATTTTTCAGGTAGGAATAACAACAACATCTGTGCAACGATTTCAAAACTTGTCTTTTCTTTATATTTTCTGTGCCATCTGTTGTTAAAAGTAAATTTTAAAATTTAAAACTAAAAAAAATTAAAAAAAAAAATTTTAAATCTTTTGGATAATCTTCCGTACGCGTGCCAAAAAAAAATTTTTTTAGTAATAAAAAAAGGTAAAAAAATTTCGTGCCGGACGACAACAAAAAAAGTTAAAGCTATCTAAAAAAAAAAGGTTTAAAAAGGTGGTGTGTAGCACCTGCCTTCGATGCGTCGTGGCACCTGCCCTACCAGCTTACCGGCGACGTGAAAGACGGCAAAGAAGTGAAGAGCAGACGTCTAATTGACCCGCATGCATGTAAATTTCAACGTCCCTTATCCTTTTGCCGGGATAACCGGTCGACTCTCTTCGCGACCGAGATCCTCCTTTCGAGCTGCGGGTTCGACCCCGCCACCTGCGACGTCCGCGACGACGAAGACGTCGCTTAACGACTTAACGACCCTCATTCCGTGTGTTCGACTTACTTCTAGAATTTTTCAAAGTTAATTTTAGAATTATACTCGTTTAAAAAATCTCTTCTAAGTAACATTTCATTAAGTTTAAGTACCAACATGACATATCTAGGTTAAATACTTTCGTAGTCATAAAGATTTTTAATTTTAAAAAGCGCCATCTTTAAAAATTCTTGAAATTCATAAAAAATCCTTTAATTTGAGTACAAACACGACTATATTCGGATAAAAAACAAAAAAGTTAGGTTAAGTTTCTAATTTCTTTAATTTTCAAGATGGCGGATTAAAAAATTAAAATTTTAATTAAATATTCTTAAAGTTTATCAAAAATCCTTTAATTTAAGTCCAAACATGACATATCTAACTTAATTAGTTTAGGAGATATGTCAATTTAAATTTTAAAAACAATTGAATGTCGGCCATCTTGAAAATTAAAAAAATAACCTAACTTTTTTGATTTTTATCCGAATATAGTCATGTTTGGTATCAAATTAAAGGATTTTTAATAAATTTTAAAAATCTTAAATAAAATTTTCATTTTTTTTTAAATCCGCCATCTTGAAAATTAAAAAATTAAAAACTTAACCTAACTTTTTTGTTTTTTATCCAAACCTAGTCGTGTTTGTACTCAAATTAAAGGAAATTTAATTTCCTAACGATTTTTTAAAGAATTTTTAAAGTAAAATTCACTTTTAATGATTTACATTTTAAAATAGTGATTTAATTTTCTAACTTTAAGTGTGTATATGTCACCTAGAGAAACTAGGTCTCTATCTACACGTCCCGAAGTAATTTATATTTTCTACAGTACCTCCGGGAGGTACAGCGCGAAATTGGGTCCGGATTGGTCAAAGGGTTTCCGAGTTTGTAGGACTTTACTGTATGTCGAGGGAATGAAATTCGAATATCGCGCCAAAGTGTGTGCTAGTAACGTTAATAAATTTAGATTTTATTAAAATTCAATTTTTATTAAAATTTATTTTTTTTTAAGTCGTTTCTGTAACAAATTTTGAAATTATTTTTTAAAAGGTTAAAAATAAAAAAAATAAATATTTTTTTAAGAAATTCATTAAAAATCCTTTAATTTGAGTACAAATATGACTATATTCGGTTAAAAAATAAAAAAGTTAGGTTAATTTTTTAATTTTCAAGATGGTGGATTTTAAAAATTAAAATTTTTATTAAAAATTCTTAAAATTTATTAAAAATCCTTTAATTTAATACCAAACACGACTATATTCCGATTAAAAATAATAAAGTTAGGTTAGTTTTTAAATTTTCAAGATGGCCGACTTTTCAGTTGTTTTTTTACAAAATTGTTTATAACTTAAAAAGTATTTAAGTTAGATATGTCATGTTGGGTATCAAATTAAAGGATTTTTTATGATCTTTAAGAATTTTTAATAAAAATTTCATTTCTTAAAATCCACCATCTTGAAAATTAAAAATTACTAACATAAAAATAAAATCCAACTAAAATTTTTTAATTTTCTTAAAATTCATTAAAAATCCTTTAATTTGATATCAAGCATGACTATACTCGGAAAAAAAAACAAAAAGTTAGGTTAATTTTTTAATTTTCAAGATGGCGGATTTTAAAAATTAAAATTTTTATTAAAAATTCTTAAAATTTATTAAAAATCCTTTAATTTAATACCAAACACGACTATATTCCGATAAAAAATAAAAAAGTTAGGTTAGTTCTTAAATTTTCAAAATGGCCGACTTTTCAATTGTTTTTTTACAAAATTGTTTATACCTTAAAAAGTATTTAAGTTAGATATGTCATGTTTGGTATCAAATTAAAGGATTTTTTATGATCTTTAAGAATTTTTAATAAAAATTTCATTTTTTAAAATCCACCATTTTGAAAATTAAAAATTACTAACATAAAAATAAAATCCAACTAAAATTTTTTAATTTTCTTAAAATTTATTAAAAATCCTTTAATTTGATACCAAACATGACTATATTCGGATAAAAAACAAAAATGTTAGGTTATTTTTTTAATTTTCAAAATGGTGGATTTTAAAAATTAAAATTTTTATTAAAAATTCTTAAAATTTATTAAAAATCCTTTAATTTAATACCAAACACGACTATATTCCGATAAAAAATAATAAAGTTAGGTTAGTTTTTAAATTTTCAAGATGGCCGACTTTTCAATTGTTTTTTTTACAAAATTGTTTATAACCTAAAAAGTATTTAAGTTAGATAGGTCATGTTTGGTATCAAATTAAAGGATTTTTAATGATCTTTAAGAATTTTTAATAAAAATTTGATTTTTTAAAATCTACCATCTTGAAAATTAAAAATTACTAACATAAAAATAAAATCCAACTAAATTTTTTTAATTTTCTTAAAACTCATTAAAAAACCTTTAATTTGATACCAAACACGGCTATATTCAGTTAAATTTAAAAATTTTCAAGATGGCCGACATTCAATTGTTTATAAAATTAAAAATCTTGATACTTTTTAAACTATTTAAGTTGAATATATCATGTTGGTACTTAAATGAAAGGAAATTTAATTTTCTACTCGTTTTTATTAAATTTTATTAAAAAAAAAAATTTTTATTTGTCGTTTCTTTTTGTTAAAAACGTGGAAAAACGGATTTTCCGGATATAAAAACAATACCGTTGGGAAAATACGAAATTGAATTGTTAACTGGTGAATATTCGTGTTTATTATTTTTTTTATATCTATTATTTTTTTTTTTCGTTTCGTCTGCGATTGAAAAATTCATAAACGTTGATTAAATTCGGTAGCGAATATCATCAAAAACTTCTGTTCTATTTTTATTCTATATTTTTTTCGAGTTACATTTAGTTGAGCCAATTTAATAATTTTTTTTTTTTAACTTTTATTTTTAATTTAAAATTTAAAATTTTAAAATTTCAAAATAAATTTTTAAATGAAAATTTTATTAAAAACTAATAGGAAATTAAATTTGCTTTAATTTGAGTACCAACATGACATATCTAACTTAAATACTTTCGGAGTTATTACAATTTTTAACTTTAAAAAAATTGAGGTTAGGTTTTTTAAAATTTTCTTTCTAAAAGTGAATAGAGCGTTAAAAATCCTTTAATTTGATACCAAACATGACATATCTATCTTTAATACTTTTCAAGTTATGAAGAATTTTGTAAAAAAAACAATTGAAAAGTCGGCCATCTTGAAAATTTTTAACTTTATCCGAATATAGTCGTGTTTGGTATCAAATTAAAGGATTTTTAATAAACTTTAAGAATCTTAAAAAAAAATTTTAATTTTTTTAATCCGCCATCTTGAAATTAAAAAAATTAACCTAACTTTTTTAATTTTTGTCCGAATATAGTCATGTTTGTACTTAAATTAAAGGATTTTTAATAAATTTTTAGAATTTTAAAAAATTTTAGTTGATTTTGTTATCCAAATAATTAAAAATTTCAAATTAATGGTGTTTTAAGCTTTTTTTTGGGTTCTTTTAACATTTTTTATTTACTATTATAATTTACTCTTTTATAAACATACAAGTTCAAAGACCTTAACGTAGCTTTCGCGAACAAAGCTTGCCAAAGCTCGCGGAAAGCTCACCGCGCGTTGTACGGTCGCATAGTCGACACTCCAGGTGACGTTTCCAACGGTTTGTCACATCCGATATTATTGCAAAGTACAATAGCGAGCGGCAACCGCCGTAAGACGTGTTTTGTTTCAACGCGAATAGTAATAGTAGGTATATATATATGTATATATATAAGGGGAAAGATCACCAGAGTGGATTTCTATACGCTCTCCATCGAAACATCGAGATAACGTCATTCCAGGTTGTTTATAAAGGGTTGGAAACGAATTCATATCTTTCTAATGTTGATTTTTAAAATTTTTAAAGTATATAAATGAGAAATTAATTAAATATTAAAAAATTCTTAAAGAATATAAAAAATCTTTTAATTTGATACCAAACATGACTATATTCGAAAAAAAAACAAAAAAGTTAGGTTAATTTTTTAATTTTCAAGATGGCGGATTAAAAAAATTGATCTTTTTATTCAAAATTCTTAAAGTTTATTAAAAATCTTTTAATTTGAGTACAAACATGACTATATTCGGATAAAAAACAAAAAAGTTAGGTTAGTTTTTTAATTTTCAAGATGGCGAATTAAAAAATTAAAATTTGTATTGAAGTTTCTTAAAGTTTATTAAAAACCCTTTAATTTGATACCAAACATGACTATATTCGGATAAGTTTTAAAAAATCCAAGATGGCGGATTTTCAATTGTTTATAAAATTAAAATCTTCATATCTCCCAAACTATTAAAGTTAGATATGTCGTGTTTGGACTCAAATTAAAGGATTTTTAATTTTCTTTAAGAATTTTTAATAAAAGTTTGAAATTTTTTATTCCGCCATTTTGAAAATTAAAAAACTAACCTAACTTTTTTATTTTTATTCCTAGATATGTCATGTTGGTACTCAAATTAAAGGATTTTTAATAAACTTTAAGAAAATTTAAAATTTAAAACGATTTTTTTAATTTTAACTTCTCCATATCTAAAAAAAACAATGTTTTTGTGTTCTATTTACGTTCGAAAAATCCTAACTCGGTAAAATAATAACTCCACCATCTTTTTATTTTTCTTTCCACGTTTACTTTTTCCAGTTTTCTTCCTTGATTACAAAAAGAACATCGGTACACTTCCCTTTTGGGAACAGACGACGAAACTTTCCTTCCGATTTTTTTTTTCTTTTTCGTTTCCTTTTTTTACCTTTTTTTCGCGTCTAGGTTCGTTATCTAAATGGTAATGGCACGTGTGTACTTACAGTTCTGCGTCTCCATGTATGAGGGTAGCGGTTTTTAGATGGCGGTTTTTCACTCCTCCCCGACATTTCCAACGACGACTCTTTCCGTTTAATTACTTTCCGGTTAAAAATCCCTTCGACCACGACCGGCATAATTGAGTTTAATTGACGTCAAATAACCACCAACTGCACAACAATTATTATAATTATACGTAATGTATATTTGTGGGGTTTAAATTCATTTTATAAAAAACGCGTTAAACTAAAACAAACAGCTGCGTAAGTAATTGATTGATTCCATAGATGGATGAGTTTGGAAACCGTAAAAACGTCAGTTCGGAAATCGAGGAATTGTTTGTCAATGTTTTTGTAACTTTTTTGTTTTGAAACAGGTGTAAAGCTTCCCAGATATCTATTACAGTAGTTTTTGTTAAAGTTTGGTTTTAAAAATGGGTAAAAATGGTTAAAAATGACTAAAAATGGTTAAAAATGGTTAAAAATGGAAAAATATAAACGTAAGACTGAATTCTTTAACAAAATTATTAAAAATTCTTAAAGTCTATTAAAAATCCTTTAATTTGAGTACAAACACGACTATATTCGGATAAAAAATAAAAAAGTTAGGTTAATTTTTTAATTTTCAAGATGGCGGATTAAAAAAATTGATTTTTTATTAAAAATTCGTAAAGTTTATAAAAAATCCTTTAATTTGAGTACGAACATGACATATCTACGATAAAAAATAAAAAAGTTAGGTTAATTTTTTAATTTTCAAGATGGTGGATTAAAAAAAATTAATTTGATTAAAGATTCTTAAAGTTTATTAAAATCTCTTTAATTTGATACCAAACACGACATATCTAACTTAAATAATTTAGGAGATATAAATTTATAATTTAATAAACAATTGAATGTCGGCCATCTTGAAAATTTTTAAATTTATCCGAATATAGTCGTGTTTGGTATCAAATTAAAGGATTTTAAATGAATTTTAAGAAAATAAAAAAATTTTAGTTGAATTTTATTTTTATTCTAATAATTTTTAATTTTCAAGATGGCGGATACAAAAAAATAAAATGTTAATTAAAAATTCTTCAAGTTCATTAAAAATCCTTTAATTTGATACCAAACATGATATATCTAACTTAAATAGTTTAGGAGATATAAATTTTTAATTTTATAAACAATTGAATGTCCGCCATCTTGAAAATTTTTAAATTTATCAGAATATAGTCGTGTTTGGTATCAAATTAAAGGATCTTTAATGAGTTTTAAGAAAATTTAAGAATTTTACTTAAATTTTATTTTTATGTTAATAATTTTTAATTTTCAAGATGGCGGTTTGAAGAAAATAAATTTTTTATTAAAGATTCTTAAAGTTGATTAAAATCCCTTTAATTTGATACCAAACATGACATATCTAACTTAAATAGTTCAGGAGATACAAATTTTTAATTTTATAAACAATTGAATGTCGGCCATCTTGAAAATTTTTAATTTTATCCGAATATAGTCATGTTTGGTATCAAGTTAAAGGTTTTTTAATGAATTTTAAGAAAATTTAAGAATCTTACTTAAATTTTATTTTTATGTTAATAATTTTTAATTTTCAAGATGGCGGTTTGAAAAAAATAAAATTTTTATTAAAGATTCCTAAAGTTTATTAAAATCCCTTTAATTTGATACCAAACATGACATATCTAACTTTAATAGTTTAGGAGATATAAATTTTTAATTTTATAAACAATTGAATGTCGGCCATCTTGAAAATTTTTTAATTTATCCGAATATAGTCGTGCTTAGTATCAAATTAAAGGTATTTTAATGAATTTTAAGAAAATTGAAAAATTTTAGTTAAATTTTATTTTTATGTTAATAATTTTTAATTTTCAAGATGGCGGTTTGAAAAAATTAAAATTTTTATTAAAAATTCTTAAAGATCATTAAAAATTCTTTAATTTGATACCAAATATGATATATCTAACTTAAATAATTTAGAAGATATAAATTTTTAATTTTATAAACAATTGAATGTCCGCCATCTTGAAAATTTTTTAATTTATCCGAATATAGTCGTGTTTGGTATCAAATTAAAGGATTTTTAACGAACTTTAAGAAACTGTAAAAAAAATTAATTTTTTTAATCCGCCATCTTGAAAATTAAAAAATTAACCTAACTTTTTTATTTTTTATCCAAATATAGTCATATTTGGCATAAAATTAAAGCATCTTTAATGAATTTTAAGAAAATTTAAAAATTTTAGTTAGATTTTATTTTTATGTTAATAATTTTTAATTTTCAAGATGGCGGATATAAAAAAATAAAATTTTTATTAAAAATTCTTAAAGATAATTAAAAATCCTTTAATTTGATATCAAATATGATATATCTAACTTAAATAGTTTAAAAGTTATAAAAATTTTTAATTTTATAAACAATTGAATGTCGGCCATCTTGAATTTTTTTAAACTAACCCAACTTTTTTATTTTTTATCCGAATATAGTCATGTTTGGTATTAAATTAAAGGATTTTTAATAAACTTTAAGAATTTTGAATAAAAAAATTATTTTTTTTAATCCGCCTTCTTGAAAATTAAAAAATTAATCTAACTTTTTTATTTTTTATCAAAATATAGTCATGTTTGGTATCAAATTAAAGGATTTTTAATTAATTTTAAGAAAATTGAAAAATTTTAGTTAGATTTTATTTTTATTTTAATAACTTTTAATTTTCAAGATGGCGGATATAAAAAAATAAAATTTTTATTAAAAATTCTTAAAGATAATTAAAAATCCTTTAATTTGATATCAAACACGACATATCTAACTTAAATAGTTTCCGAGATATAAATTTTTAATTTTATAAACAATTGAATGTCGGCCATCTTGAATTTTTTTAAACTAACCTAACTCTTTTATTTTTTATCTGAATATAGTCGTGTTTGGTATCAAATTAAAAGATTTTTAATAAACTTTAAGAATTTTGAATAAAAAAATCAATTTTTTTAATCCGCCATCTTGAAAATTAAAAAATTAACCTAACTTTTTTGTTTTTTATCCGAATATAGCCGTGTTTGTACTCAAATTAAAGGATTTTAAATAATTTTTAAGATAATTTAAAAATTTTAATTGATTTTTAATTTTGTTAACGTTTAAAATGATTTATTTGCAAAAAAACGATTTTTAGTAGAACTTTTGGTTTAAAATTAGTTTTTCTATGTAGAATGTAGTTTATAAAAGTTTCCGGGAACGAATTTTGCCAACGAAGGTTAAAACCTGGGGAGCGTAGGTCGAAATCTCTCTTTTTCTCTCTTTTCTTCGGTTTTTTTCCTCTCTTTCTCTTCACGTCGGAGGAATATCTGTCGTTATAATTCCTCAACTTTTTAAATTCAATTATGTGCGAGAGCTCGCGACCGCGCGCGTTCCTCGTAAACTTTTGCGAGCTTTTATTTGTTCGCATCACTTTTCGAAGTGATTAATTGGCATTTTCCAACCTTTTTACCTTTAAAAACGTTAAAAATTATTTCATTTTTTTCCATAAAAGTGTCGAAAATTAATATACTTTTTTTTAAAACCCTTTAATTAAAATTTGTATTAAAAAAAAGGTAATTAATTAGACGAAGAAAAATTTAAAAGCGAAATCTGATACTAAATTCGAAGCTTTAAAAGTGACTTAGTTTGTTAGTTGGGTTTTAAAGGTAGTAAAGTGTAAAATTGGGACTCGACGGTGGTCTGTATTAAATTTTCACCTTTAAAACGAATTAAAACGCATCAGTGAGCGCCCCCTGGGCGGGTTTACAAAATTAATTAGTTACATTATCGAATTAACGTATTATTTTCAAACGTAGGGTATTAAATTAAGCCGTAAACTTTATGTAAATAATTAAAAGCAAATATAATTGCGTTAAATCCCGGATTAATTAGTAAAATAAATACCAATTAAATAAATTCCGATTTGGATATAAATAATAAAGGTATTTCAATTCCCTAAATAGATAAATATTTCAAAAAACGTAAAAAAATAAACAAACTTTAAAATAATACTTTTTAAAATTACAAAATTTCTTTATATTCTTAAAATTTATTAAAAATCCTTTAATTTGATACCCAACATGACTATATTCGGATAAAAAGCAAAAAAGTTAGGTTAAAAAATAAGTTTTCAAGATGGCGGATTAAATTTTTTTTAAAATTTATTAAAGTTTCTTAAAGCTTGTAAAAAACCCTTTAATTTGATACCAAACACGACTATATTCCAATAAATTTAAATTTTTTCAAGATGGCCGACATTCAATTGTTTATAAAATTAAAAATTTATATCTCCTAAACTACTTAAGTTAGATATGTCATGTTTGGTATCAAATTAAAGGATTTTTAATGATGTTTAAAAATCTTTAATAAAAAATTTATTTTTTTTAATCCGCCGTATTGAAAATTAAACAAATATTAAAATAAAAATAAAATCCTAACTAAAATTTTTCAATTTTTTTAAAGTTCATTGAAAATCCTTTAATTTGATACCAAACACGACTATATTCGGATAAAAAACAAAAAAGTTAGGTTAAAAAATAAATTTTCAAGATGGCGGATTAAAATTTTTTGAAATTTTAATAAAGTCTCTTAAAATTTATTAAAAACCCTTTAATTTGATACCAAACACGACTATATTCGGATAAATTAAAAAAAAATCAAGATGGCGGATATTCAATTGTTTATAAAATTAAAAATTTGAATATCTCGGAAAATATTTATGTTAATTTAAGTCCAAACATATCTAACTTAATTAGTTTAGGAGATATGTCAATTGAAAATTTAAAAACAATTGAATGTCGGCCATCTTGAAAATTAAAAAAATAACCTAACTTTTTTGTTTTTTATCCGAATATAGTCGTGTTTGGTACCAAATTAAAGGATTTTTAATCAGCTTCAAAAATCTTAAATAAAATTTTCATTTTTCTTAAATTCGCCATCTTGAAAATTAAAAAATTAAAAACTTAACCTAACTTTTTTGTTTTTTATCCAAACCTAGTCATGTTTGTACTCAAATTAAAGGAAATTTAATTTCCTATTCATTTCTTTAAAAAAATCTAACCTTAAAAAATTTTTAAGTTAAGAATTTTTATATCTCGAAAAGTATTAAAGATAGATGTGTCATGTTGGTACTCAAACTAAAGGAAATTTTATTTTCTAACCATATTCTAACTTAATTTTGTTTCAAAATATAGGAATAAAAAATTTAAATAAAGAAATTTAAAAAAAGAAATTTAAAAAAAGACAAAAAAATAAATAAATAATTTTAAAAATATACTTTTTTTAATTCAAGTTTTATTATTACTAAAAAAAAAATTAATTTTAATTCATCAATTTAATAAATTTAAAAATCGAGAAATTAACGCCATCTGTCAATTTTCTAGGTTAGTTATGTTAGTCATTAGTAAGAAAACTACCATAAGTTAAAAAATAATCCGTAAGATGGTGTTCAACCAAAAATAATTTAAACTTTTTAAATTTAAAATCAAATTTAATGTAAAATTTTAATAAAAACTTAAAATAATCAAATTAACCAATCAAAATTAATTAAAATTTACATTAAAAACATATTAAATCTTAAAAAAAAATCAATTAAATATATTAAAAGAAAAATTTTTAATTTATTTAGGGTTGGTAACACTTCAATCTGAAATATCAACAAACTCCCAACGTCAAACGTCAAAAAGGTTATGTTTACATCTATTTCAAATTTAAAAACTAATATAAGTTAAAAAAAATCAATAATTAAACAGATTTTTGGTAAGAAATTTATTATTTTATATATTTATTAACTAATTTTAACTTTTTATTCTAAATTAAAGGATTTTTTAGGTTGGAAAATTCTCCGAAGAGATGTCCGAAGCACCGCTACACTGTAACTTGCAATCTTGTAGGATTGTACTGGATGATAAAGCTTTAGTAACGTCTTGTTCGCATATATTTTGTCGTCAACACGGTCAGATAAGTGTAAAAAACGGAAAATGTTTAGCTTGTTCCACCGCTTTTAATAATAAATACGATTTTAATATGGCCGATATGCAACCGACAGATCAATACAAAGCCGTAAGTAAATTACAAACAATTTAATGTTTAAAAAATGTTATAAAATTAAATAATAAGGTTCATTTTTAATTATTAGATGATAATTACCGGTTTAAATCCGGAACAAATACTTGACGTAACATCACGATCGATATCCTTTTACACTTATCAATTAAGTAATGAATGTCGGGTCAAAGACGACTTATTAAAACAAGCTAAGGCAGAAATCGAGGATTTAAAAGGAAGTTATAAGTTGGAAATTAATAGACTTCAAAGAATAGCCGACGGTAAATTAAAATTTCAATGTAATACATTTTAAGATTTAAAATTAAGATTTTTTTTTTAATTTTAGGCTTTAAAAATGAACTAACAAATAAAACGAATGAATTGGAAAAATGCAAAGATCAATTAATGCAAAATAATAGACATATTAAAAAACTCCAATCGGAATTGTGTTCATTAAAGCGACATTTAACAACGGTGAAAGAACAAAACACTCCGAATGTTCAACCACCGTCTTTAACACGTTTAGGATTAAATACCGGATCGAGTAGGAGCGATCCGAATGAAGAATTTCGATTTTTTGAAGATGAAATAACCGATCCGGACGAATTTGGTTAGAAAAAAAATAATAATAACCTTTAAATTTTGTATAGTTCGATTAGAAAATTAAATTTCTTTTAATTTAAGTACAAATATGACATATCTAAGATAAATACTTTCCGAGATATTCAAATCTTTTACTTTAAAAAATTTAAGGTTAGGTTTAGAAAAAAAATTCTTTTAAAAATCAATAGAAAATTAAATTTCCTTTAATTTGAGTACTAATATGACATATCTAACTTAAATACTTTTTGAGATATTCAAATTTTTAACTTTAAAAAGTTTAAGGTTAGGTTTAGAAAAAAAAAATTTTTTTTAATCAATAGAAAATTAAATTTGCTTTAATTTGAGTACCAACATGACATATCTAACTTTTATACTTTTGAGGTATTCAAATTTTTAACTTGAAAAAATTTGAGGTTAGGTTGAGAAAAAAAATTCTTTTAGAAATTATTAAAAAGCATTAAAAATCCTTTAAGTACAAACATGACATATCTAACTTAAATACTTTCGGAGATAGAAAGGTTTAAAAATTTAAAAACAATTTAATGGCGGCCATCTTGAAAATTTTTAAACTAACCTAACTTTTTTGTTTTTTATCCGAATATAGTCGTGTTTGGTATCAAATTAAAGGATTTTTTGTACTCTTTACAAATCTTTAAATAAAATTTGAGAATTTTTAATCCGCCATCTTGAAAATTAAAAAATTAACCTAACTTTTTTATTTTTTATCTAAATATAGTCATGTTTGGTATCAAATTAAAGGTTTTTTGATAAACTTTAAGAATTTTTAATAAAAATTTCAATTTTTTTAATCCGCCACCTTGAAAATTAAAAAATTAACCTAACTTTTTTATTTTTTATCCAAATATAGTCATGTTTGGTATCAAATTAAAGGATTTTTTATAAACTTTAAGAAAATTACAAAATTTTTAATAAAAAAGAAATTTTTAATAAAAAAAATTTTTATTTTTAAAATTTTTTAATTTTAAATGTTTATTTTTTTAGTATCTCCGTTTGATTTACGTCAACCATCACAAAGAAGATATAGGAATTAAGTGTAAATTAATAATTTATTTTTTTTTGGGAATTAATACAACAACTAACAACCTTACAACAAAAAAAAAATAAGTTTACGTTTAATTTAAAGTAAAAAAAACTAAAAAAATTATTTTATTTTGTTTTTCTTATGATTTTTCTGTTTTAAATGGAATAATATTAAGTTCTCTATGAAGTTCACAAAGCGGTTGATCCCATCTTTTCTCATAATAGACATTAAACAGAAGGTCTGCTTCGTTTCCGGTTCGAATCGCCCAAGGTAAATAATATTTTTTGTAAGTCTCTCTATTTCTTATTTTTTAAACAATAAAATAAATAAAATTTTAAAAACAAACATTTAAAAACGTTAATTTTAAATAATCATTTTTACTTACTTTGGTTTTAGTCTCAATGGACCGAAAACAGCGCCACCTATGCACATAGGAAGCTTCGTTTGAATACCTTCGACCCATTTTACAGTTATCTCACCTGTACATATTTAAATTATTGTTGTTTTTTATAAAAATAAAGTTGTTTATAAAAATTAAGTTTTTTTTTTGACGTTTAAGTGTTAATTTTCTTTTTAAAAAATTCATTTTTTGAAATAGGTTAATTTTATAATAAAAATTTCTTTAGGATTGAACAGTAAATTAAATTTGCTTTAATTTGAGTACAAACATAACATATCTAACTTTAATACTTTCCGAAATATAACGTTTTTTTACTTTAAAAAATTTATGGTTAAATTTAAAAGAAAATTTTTAAAAAAAATAAATAGAAAATTAAATTTCCTTTCATTTGAGTACAAACTCGATGGGTCTAACTTAAATATTTTAGAAGTTGTTAAATTTTTTAATTAATAAAAAAAGTTGAAAGTCGGCCATTTTGAAAAATGGTTAGAAAATTAAATTTCCTTTCATTTGAGTACAAACTCGATGGGTCTAACTTAAATACTTTAGAAATTATTGAAATTCTCAATAAAGAAAAAAAAATGAACGTCGGCCATTTTGAAAAATGATTAGAAAATAAAATTTCCTTTCATTTGAGTACAAACACCATATATCTAATTTAAATAGTTTAGAAGTTATTGAAATTAAAAAAAAAATGAAAGTCGGCCATTTTGAAAATTCGATTAAAAATTAAAAATCTTTTAATTTGAGTACAAGCACGATATATCTAATTTAAATCGTTTAGAAAATAGAAAGATTTTATTTTTTAAAACAATTGAAAAGTCGGCCATCTTGAAAATTTTTAAACTAACCTAACTTTTTTATTTTTTATCCGAATATAGTCATGTTTGGTATCAAATTAAAGGTTTTTTTATGAATTTTAAGAATTTTTAATTAAAATTTTAAAATTTTTCAAACGCCATCTTGAAAATTAAAAAATTAACCTAACTTTTTTATTTTTAACCGTAGATATATGGTGTTTGTACTCAAATTAAAGGATTTTTAATTATCTTTACGAATCTTTCAAAATATTAATTGAATTTTGATTTTTTTACATTAAAACTGGAAAAAATCACACTTACCGATCATATTAGTTGGCATTTCTAGAATTGTATGAACTAAATCGTGAACCTCCCTGTATCTTTGCATGACGTATGCTAATTTAATGTCTTCTACGAATTGTACAGGTCCGCGGCTATCAGGAGTTACTTTCTATTAAAAATAAATTTAAAAAAAAATAATTAAAAAAATATAAATTTAAAAAAATAAAAAAAATTAAAGAAAAAAATAAAAAAAATTAAAGAAAAAAATAAATAAAATTAAAATAAATCATCTTACATTCTTTTTTAAAAATTCCACATAAATTTTTCCCAAAGTTCCATCTGGATAACCTTCCAATTTCTTCAAATCAACCGTTTTTGAGTTAATTCTCGGTCGATTTTTTAAAATTTCCGACCCTTCAGATGACTTTTCCATCATTTCCAACATATATTTCATCGCCTCATATCCTATAAATAAATTTCCAACATTAAAAACCACCAAAATTTGATTTTTACCAATTTATATACAGGGTGTTTAAAAAAAATCATCTTACCGGTTGATTCACCCATACAAGCAATCATTTCCGGTCTTCTCGGGTTAATTATACAAACGGCAGCCGAACCAACCCCCAAAACGAACTTCTGAAAGGCGCTAGTTGGGATGTGATTCTTCCTGAAGTCTTCCTCGAAGTCTTCCGAAGCATAAGGAACCATTTGAGTCGAATAAAAAATATTTCCGAGTCGATTAAAACTCCCCAAGTTCATTCGAAAGATGTTTCGAGTTAATTTCTGCATCTAATTAATAAAGAAAAAAAAGATTTTTTTAACTTTTTTGAACCACACTGTACATAAATCATAAATTTAACTTTTTTTCATTTTTTAAATATTTTTTGGTTCTTTATTTGTTGCCTTTTGTGTTGTCGTTTATAATCTTGATAAGAAATTCAATAGATCGTTTAAATTTTAAGATTATAATCGTTTTAATCTCCTTTTAAAACCGTTTTATTGATATTATTCAATTCAATCAAAAAGAAAAAAAATATAAACTATGAAGTAACACGTGAGGAATTTAAAAACGTTATTTTGTAATACATATGAATTTAAAAAACGTTAAAAACGAATTTTATTCTTATCTAGTTTCCTTTTTACTTATCTTTTAAAGTAAAACAAGAAAACATGTGCACAAACTATATTTTCCTTTTAAAAATATTAAAAAAAAATACTTAAAAAGTGAAAATGAAAACCACAAAAACGTTTTAACTCCTTATCTAACATCGTGTTGTATTTAAAATAGGACAAAACCGATAAAAGTTTGTATAAAAAATAGAAGTGTGAAAGGAAATCATTTTCAAGATTAAAAACAGTATTAAACGTTTGATAAAATAATTTTTTTTTTTAATTACAAAAATAAAATTCAAAATTTAATTAAAATTTTTTAATTTTTTTAAAAATCATTAAAAATCCTTTTATTTGAGCACAAACATGACTATATTTGGTTAAAAAATAAAAAAGTTAGGTTAATTCTTTAATTTTCAAGATGGCGGATTAAAAATTTTCAAATTTTTTTTAAAGATTTATAAAGAGGATAAAAAATCCTTTAATTTGAGTACAAACATGACTATATTTAGATAAAAAATAAAAAAGTTAGGTTAGTTTTTTAATTTTTAAGATGGCGGATAAAAAAAAATAAATTTTTTTTTGAAGATTCTTAAAATTCACTAAAAACCCTTTAATTTGAGTACCAACAAGACATATCTATGATTAAAAATAAAAAAGTTAGGTTAGGTTTTTTAATTTTCAAAATGTCGAAATATAAAATTTAAAATTTTAATTAAAAATTCTTAAAGTTCATTAAAAATCTTTTAATTTGATACCAAACACGACTATATTCGGATAAAAAATAAAAAAGTTAGGTTAGATTAAAAGTTTCCAAGATGGCCGACTTTCAATTGTTTGTAAAATTAAAAATGTTAATAACTTTTAAATCAAATAAGATAGATATATCGTGTTTGTACTCAAATTAAAGAAAATTTAATTTTTTATTGATTTTTTAAAAAATTAACCGTGTAAACCTAACCTTAATTTTTAAACTTAAAAATTTGAATATATCGAAAAGTATTAAAGTAAGATATGTCTTGTTTGTACTCAAATTAAAGATAATTTAATTTCCTATTGATTTTTTAAAAAATTAACCGTGTAAACCTAACCTTAAATTTTTTAAAGTAAAAAATTTGAATATCTCAAAAAGTATTAAAGTTAGATACATCATGTTTGTACTCAAATTAAAACTAATTTAATTTTTTATTCATTTCTTTAAAAAAAATCCAACCTTATTCTTAGAATTAAACTATTTTTTTAATTTTCAATATGGCGAATTAAAAAATTTGAAATTTTATTAAAAGATTTGTAAAAAACTAAAAAAATCCTTTAATTTGATACCAAACATGGCTATATTTAGATAAAAAACTAAAAAATTAGGTTAATTTTTTAATTTTCAAGATGGCGGATTTAAAAAAATGAAATTTTTATTCAAGATTTTTGAAGTTTATTAAAAATCCTTTAATTTGATACCAAACACGACTATATTCGAATAAAAAATAAAAAAGTTAGGTTAGATTAAAAATTTCCAAGATGGCCGCCATTCAATTGTTTTTAAAATTAAAAATATTAATAACTTTTAAACTAATTAAGATTATATGTCGTGTTTGTACTTAAATTAAAGGAAATTTAATTTTTTATTGATTTTTTAAAAAAATAATCGTCTAAACCTAACCTCAATTTTTTTTTAAATTAAAAATTTGCATATTTCAAAAAGTATTAAAGTTAGATATATCATGTTTGTACTCAAATTAAAGGAAATTCGATTTCTTATTGATTTTTTTTTTAATTAAGCGCCTAAACCTAACCTCAAATTTTTTAAAGTTAAAATTTGAATATCTCAAAAAGTATTAAAGTTAGATATATCATGTTTGTACTCAAATTAAAACAAATTTAATTTTTTATTCATTTCTTTTAAAAAAATCCAACCTTATTCTTAGAATTAAACTAATTTTTTAATTTTCAATATGGCGAATAAAAAAAAATTGAAATTTTATTAAAAGATTTGTAAAAAACTAAAAAAATCCTTTAACTTGATACCAAACATGGCTATATTTGGATTAAAAGTAAAAAGTTAGGTTAATTTTTAAATTTTCAAGATGGCGGATTTAAAAAAATGAAATTTTTATTCAAGATTTTTAAAGTTTTTTAAAAAATTTTTAATTTGATACCAAACATGACTATATTCGAATAAAAAATAAAAAAGTTAGGTTAGATTAAAAATTTCCAAGATGGCCGCCATTCAATTATTTTTAAAATTAAAAATATTAATAACTTTTAAACTAATTAAGATTAATATGTCGTGTTTGTACTAAAATTAAAGGAAATTTAATTTTTGATTGATTTTTAAAAAAATTAATTGTGTAAACCTAACCTTAAATTTTTTAAAGTAAAAAATTTGAATATTTCAAAAAGTATTAATGTTAGATAGGTCATGTTTGTACTCAAATTAAAGATAATTTAATTTCCTATTGATTTTTTAAAAAATTAACCGTCTAAACCTAACCTCAAATTTTTTAAAGTTAAAAATTTGAATATTTCAAAAAGTATTAATGTTAGATATATCATGTCGGTACTTAAATTAAAGGAAATTTAATTTCCTAATTATTTTTTAAATTAATTTTTAAAAAATTAAATTTTTTAAACACAATTTTATTATAAAATCACAGAAATACACATTTTTTAGTTAATTATACATTTAAACCTTAATTATTTACAAAGAAAAACTGGTAATAATGACTACAATAGTTAATTAATTCTTAATAGTTTCAATTTTTTTCTCCTATTTGATTAATCTATTTACACTAACATTTTTTTTTTCAATCTGATTAAAAATTTTTTTCTTTATTTAATTAAACATTTTTTTTATACGTATGGCACACACATACACTAAATTAATTTAACTAAAGCTTAAACACCAAAAAAATTCAATTCAAAAGGTAATAAAATTACAAATTAAACAACATCCATCTTCGTATTATCACTTAACGGCTTATAAACAACCGTCTCCTTCCGTCTAAAAGTCACATAAGTGTAAATCAAACTCCCCAATACGCTTATATTCAATCCGTGAAAATTCATCCAACTAAACATATAATCACCCCAAGCGATCATCCCGACGTAAGTCACACAAATGTTTTTTAAACACCCGATTATCGTGGTTGTTAAAGCCGAGTTGTGGTATGTACATAAAACCACACTGTACGATAAAATAAATCCCATAAAACAACTCAAAATAAAACAGGCTAAAAATGGTACGTCCAACCATCTTTCGTAATAATACCCCGAGTGTAAATCTCCGGAAGTGTACGCAAAGATTACTCCCGGAATTAACATAAAAAGTGAGTTGTAATATAAAAGACCGGATTTTCCCAAGTCTTTAGCGTCTAATTTCTTCTTCATATAAACTCCGTTAGCAGCCGTAAAGACATTATTTAAAAGTACGAAGATGTATCCGTGGAGATTAAAAGCCAAATCGTTACTCGCAGCAACCAACGCACCAAAAATCATCGTATAAACACTAAATTGTACGCTAAAAGTCGGTTTTATACCCAAAATATAATACTCGGCTATCATCGTCATTAAAATTGAGAATCTTCTTAAAGCCGTAAACATCGGTAAACTTAATTCTTTCGTTCCACCCAATCCGAAGATCATATTTCCGATGTAAATCAAAGGTAGAGGGAAGATTTTCCAGAAAGTTGATAATTCCAAGTCGGGGAAGTGTACAATTTTTAATTTTTTCCCAATATAAAGTACGATAACCGTTGCTAACATTTGTCCGAGACCCAAAATTTGAAACGAAGGGAAGTTAAAGTAAGTTAAAACCGTTTTATTCACCACGGTTATCATAAATGAAGTAAATCCGTAGAAAAAAGCGGAGGAAATTCGTTTAAATAACGCTCCGGGAACGACTTCTTGTTCTAAATGTTTTTGCTTCATTTTCCAGGTTAATTTTAATCCAAATTTAATTAAATTTCTTGTTAATTTGTAATTTTACATTCACTATATTTTGTTTTCATTTCATTTTGATTGTAAAACCATTACAAAACCTCTTTGTAACTCAATAAACGAGGAAAAACTGACTAATTTGACTTAACACGTATGTATTATTTAGGTTATTTCATCCCCACTTATAACATAACCTCAAAATTTCAACACAAAATCATAAAAATACCTTGAGATTTTATTTTTATCTCAATATAAATAAATAAAACTTTTAAATTTACCTTATTTTAACTTTCCAAGTGATTTTCTTTCCCGATTTTTTAACTAAAACCGTTTTATTTGAAGAATTCTTTCTATAAACGGAAGAAATCTGACAGTTCTCAAGTTGACGTTTCACACAAAGTATTTTCTGTATTACCGACATTAAAAATTTAATTTATATTTGATTAAAATTTTAATTTAATTCAAATTGAATGAAAATTATAATTAAATTTATTTAAAAACATAATTAATCAGATTTATCTTGAAATTTTTGATGAATAAAGTTAAAATTTAATCATTAGAAAAAGAAATTTTTATTACCGACTTTAATAACTTTGTCCTTTGACTAACAGATGACGCTAATACATTTAATTTTATTTTTAATGTTAATTTTATTAAAATTTCAATTAAATTTCTTTAAAAAAACTTTAATTTAGATTAATTTAAATTTAAAATGATTGAAAAAAAAATTTTTTTTGATTTATTTGACTTGAAATAAAAAATTTAAGTTTAAATTATGTCTTAAGACATAATTTTAAAGACTTAAATCGCAAAAATGTCTCTTATTTTAACCATTTTTGGTTAATTTATATAAAAATAAGATAATTTTTGACTAACCTTATATGTTTTTTCCTATTTTTTTGGAGATTTTTCCCTCAAAGCGAATAGTTTGAAGAATTCTATGAAAATAACTCCATGCAACAAGAAATTTGACATTTAATAAAAAAAATTTCTACATTATCGGCATTATTAAGACAAACAAAGTGTATTAAGGGAAATTTAATTTAGTAAATTTTAGATTTTTTTTCTAAAATTGATATATTTTTAGATTTTTGACTAAAGTAACTCTTGAAAACGAGATAAATCAGTGGCGTGGCAATTAAATATTTGAAGGGGATTTCGGGGACGACTCAATCGGGCAGATCGCGGGTCAAGCAGGCGATGTTAATAATTGACTCGAGCGGCTTTTAACACCCGGCATCGGCCTGCTCTTTTATTCAAGAGGACCGCCCCCTGGTTGCCAAAACGTAACCCAACGGGATATATCTGACACTAGATAAACTAAAAAAATAAAAATTAAAACTATAAAAAAAATAAAATAAAATAAAATCTAAATATATACGAATTTTTATTAACCTTACAAATAATTTTTAAAAAAATCGCTTTTAGATGTTGAAAACTTGAGTTTATTTAAAATAAATTTATTTTTTTTCTAAGAAAGAGGGAGAATTTCGTTGGTACTTGGTACATATATAAACACACGGTCCGAGTTGCATATTTGATGGCGATCTTTGGCAAGTCGTCGCCTGAAGGCCGCCCGGGGCACATAACTCATATCGAAAAGTCGTATATCAGGGCAATCGGAAGGCCCCCGCCTTCGACTCGGTGCTGCTGAATTTTTTATCGGAAGCCCCCGCAGATCGCCATCTGCGAGAGGCACGTCCGCGGGAATTTAAAATTTATCTTTGAACGCCTTTAAATTTCCCCAAAATAAAGAAAATACCCCAAGAAATAAAAAAAATACCCCAAAAAATAGAAAAAATACCCCAAAAAATAAAAAAATACCCCAAAAAAGATAAAAAATCCCAAAAACAACCCAAATTTTCCCCGTAAAACCTTAAAAATTAAAAATTTTTTAAAATCTTTAAAGTTCATTAAAAATCCTTTAATTTGAGTACAAACATGATATATCCACGACCAAAAACAAAAAAGTTAGGTTAATTTTTTAATCTTCAAGATGGCGGATTAAAAAATTTTAAATTTTTATTAAAAATTCGCAAAGTTTACTAAAAATCCCTTAATTTGAGTACAAACACGACTATATTCAGATAAAAAGCAAAAAAGTTAGGTTAATTTTTTAATTTTCAAGATGGCGGATTAAAAAATTTTCAATTTTTTTTTCAAAAATCTTAAAATTTATTTAAAACCCTTTAATTTGATACCAAACACGACTATCTTCGGACAAATTTTAAAAATCCAAGATGGCGGCTCTTCAATTGTTTTTAAAATTGTAAATTCTTATATCTCCCAAACTAATAAAGCTAGATATATTATGTTTGTACTCAAATTAAAGGATTTCTTATCCTCTTTAAGAATCTTTAATTAAAATTAAAATTTCTTAATCCGCCATTTTGAAAATTAAAAAATTAACCTAACTTTTTTGTTTTTTATCCCAATATAGTCATGTTTTTACTCAAATTAAAGGTTTTTTAATAAACTTTAAGAATTTTTAATAAAAATTTAAAATTTTTTAAATAGTCAAAAAATCACAAAAAATACATAAATTTCTCATCACAAAATCTTAAAAATTAAAAAAAAAACATTAAGTTTTTTAAAATCTTTAAAGATTATTAAAAATCCTTTAATTTGAGTACAAACACGACTATATTCGGATAAAAAATGAAAAAGTTAGGTTAATTTTTTAATCTTTTAATTTTCAAGATGGCGGATTAAAAAATTTTCTAATTTTTATTAAACATTCTTAAAGTTTATTAAAAATGCCTTAATTTGATACCAAAGACGACTATATTCGGATAAAGTTAAGAATTTTCAAGATGGCCGACTTTTCAATTGTTTTTTTTTTATAAAATTGCTTATAACTTAAAAAGTATTTAAGTTAGATATGTCATATTTGTACTTAAATTAAAGGATTTTTTATCCTCTTTACAAATCTTTTATAAAAATGTTAAATTTTTTAATCCGCCATTTTGAAAATTAAAAAATTAACCTAACTTTTGTTTTTTATCCGAATGTAGTCGTGTTTGGTATCAAATTAAAAGATTTTTTACGAATCTTAAGACTTTTTAATAAAATTTTATATCACAAAATCTTAAAAATTAAAAAAAATCATTAAAATCTTTAAAGTTTATTAAAAATCCTTTAATTTGAGTACAAACATGACTATATTCGGATAAAAAATAAAAAAGTTAGGTTAATTTTTTAATTTTCAAAATGGCGGATTAAGAAATTTGAAATTTTTATAAAAATTCTTAAAGTTTATTAAAAATCCTTTAATTTGAGTACAAACATGACTATATTCGCATAAAAAATGAAAAAATTAGGTTAATTTTTTAATTTTCAAGATGGCGGATTAGAAATTTTTAAATTTTTATTAAAAACTCGTAAAGTTTATTAAAAATCCTTTAATTTGAGTACAAACATGACTATATTCGGATAAAAAATGAAAAAATTAGGTTAATCTTTTAATTTTCAAGATGGCGGATTAGAAATTTTTAAATTTTTATTAAAAACTCGTAAAGTTGATTAAAAAACCTTTAATTTGAGTACAAACATGACTATATTCAGATAAAAAACAAAAAAGTTAGGTTAATTTTTTAATTTTCAAGATGGCGCATTAAAAAATATGAAAGTTTTATTAAAAATTCGTAAAGTTTATTAAAAATCCTTTAATTTGATACCAAACACGACTATATTTGGATAAATTTTAAAAATTCAAGATGGCGGATTTTCAATTGTTTTTAAAATTTTAAATCGTTATATCTCCCAAACTATTTAAACTAGATATATCATGTTTGTACTCAAATTAAAGGATTTTTAATCCTCTTTAAGAATATTTAATTAAAATTTCAAAATTTTTAATTCGCCATTTTGAAAATTGAAAAATTAACTTAACTTTTTTGTTTTTTATCCGAATATAGTCATGTTTGTACTCAAATTAAAGGATTTTTTGTCCTCTTTAAGAATCTTTAAATAAAATTTCAAATTTTTTAATTCGCCATTTTTAAAGTTAAAAAATTAACCTAACTTTTTTATTTTTTATCCGAATATAGTCGTATTTGTATTCAAATTAAAGGATTTTTAATAAACTTTAAAGATTTTTAAAAGTTTTAATGATTTTTTTTTTAATTTTCAAGATTTTTTGGGAAAATTTATGTATTTTGTTTTGTAATTTCATTTATTTTTTTTTTTTATTTATTTTTTTCAGACATTTTTTTCAACAAAGAATTTTTTTTCATAATCAATCCTTTTTTTGATAAAAGCCCACTTTCAAAATAACAAAAAAAAGTACAATTCGAATTTCCAACATGTTTCATCCGAACTAGAACAAAAATAAAGCCTCTACTGTCCCAAACGGCGAGCGGCGGCGCCACCAGCGGTTCAGCCCCTAAATCAAACACTATTAAAATTAACGCGGTCGTGAACGCGGGCCGATTTTTTTCCCTTTTTATTTTTTTGATTCCGCCGTTCTCTCTTAGTTTTATTTTTTTCGGGCGCGCGCGCCAGTGGCGGGGTTCGCCCCGGGGGCCGCACGCGGCGGCGACCTCTACCGGCGTACGCGCGCCCTCTCTGATTAAGCCCGGGTACCGCTCGCGGCGCTGTTTGTCATTAGTACCCGGAAACGCTCCATCTCTCTCTTTGTACACTTTGTATTTTGTTTGCTAATCACAGATGTTATTACGCAGATGTTACCGAGTCATGTGGTTGATGAGTTAAATATTTTTCAGGATGGAATAAAGTAAATAAATAAGTTAAAAAAAATTTTTTTTTTAAACTAATAAAAAAAAAAAAAAATATTGATTAATTCGTCCTCCCAACGAAGGAAATTAACCATATGTCGACGATATATTCTCTATTTTACACCGATAACGGGAGATATTCTCGCCGATAAGTCGATCGGGGATCGACTTGTCGTGACTTGAAGAGGAGCCGAACGGAGGGACCTTCGTGACGTTAAGCGGTCCTTCACGGTAAACCTTCGCTTACGCAAAGTTGACCGCTCGTTCGCCAACCAACCGGCTATCTCTCTCTCCTTTTCTAAAAGTCACAAAAGCGTCTCTAAAACGACCGGAACGACGTCCCGACGTCCGAAACACACGTCATCCGGACGTGGAAAGGTAAAATTGTCTCCCGCACGACACGCTTGATTGTTCCGGTGCATGCGATTCGTTTCACGTTCCCGTTCCGGACGTAATTTGACGACAATTTTACTTGTATTACTCGGTAATGGTGCAATTAGATCGATTGCTTGTGTTAGATCGACGATGGTTTATTTTTATTTATTTTTTTTTGTTTTTCAGTGTGATATAGACTTAATTAAAAACGTTTTTAATACATTTATTCCTAAAAATAATTTTCTTTTTGAAAATAAATTTTTTTTGAACAAAAATTTTGTTAAAAAAAGATAGAAAATTAAATTTCCTTTCATTTGAGTACCAACATGACATATCTAACTTTTATATTTTTCGAAATATTCAAATTTTTAATTTTAAAAACAATTGAAGAAGCGCCATCTTGAAAATTTTTTTAGAATCGAATAAGAAATTAAATTCCCTTTAATTTGAGTACCAACATGACATATCTAACTTAAATAGTTTTCAAATTATGATTCTTTTAATTTCAACAAGCGCCATCTATAAAAAATTTTTTTAATTATTAAAGAGGATTAAAAATCCTTTAATTTGATACCAAACATGACATATCTAACTTAAACACTTTTTATGCTATAAACAATTTTGTAAAAAAACAATTGAAAAGTCGGCCATCTTGAAAATTTAAAACCTAACCTCACTTTTTTTACTTTTTATCCGAATATAGTCGTGTTTGGTATCAAATTAAAGATTTTTTAATAAATTTTAAGAATTTTTAATAAAAGAATTTATTTTTTTTTTACTGCCATCTTAAATATTTATTTTCTAACCTAACTTTTTTGTTTTTTATTCAAATATAGTCGTGTTTGGTATCAAATTAAAGGATTCTTAATGAACTTTAAGGAACTGTAAAAAGACTTTCAAATTTTTTAATCCGCCATCTTGAAAGTTAAAAAATTAACCTAACTTTTTTATTTTTTATCCGAATATAGTCGTGTTTGTACTCAAATTAAAGGATTTTTTATAATTTTTAATAATTTTTACAAATTAAAAAAAAATTTCATTTTAGATAAAAATTTGTATGTAAATATGTTTTTAAAAGTAAAATTTTTTTTTAATAAATTTTTTTTTTAAATAGTAAGAAAATTAAATTTCCTTTCATTTGAGTACCAACATGACATATCTAAATTAAATAATTCCAAAGATTTTTTATTAAAAAAAAATTGAAAATCCGCCATCTTGAAAATTCATAAAGATCATTAAAAATCCTTTAATTTGATACCAAACATGACATATCTAACTTAAATCGTTTTAATGTTATAAACAATTTTGTAAAAAAAAACAATTGATGATCGGCCATCTTGAATTTTTTTAAATCGTCATAACTTCCTTATTTTTAATCGAAATATAGTCGTGTTTGGTATCAAATTAAAGGATTTTTAATGAATTTTACGAATTTTTTAAAATTTTAATTTTATCTAAAATTTTTTTGAAATTGTAAATAAAATACAACAGGTTGGAAGGTAATAGAGGTGGAAATAAGTCTAAAGTAGTGTTTTATGGGGCAATTCGGTGCGGAAGCACGGCTCTCCTTATCCATTCGTAAAGTTATGGGCATTAAAGCGGCGCATTGTTCAGTGACGGCGTCGTCCGCGCTTTGGCGGGGGCGCGAAAAAGTCGGCCGTAAAGGGGCCGCGCTTCCCCGCTTAAGTTATTACCCGGGGCCGGTTTCGCTTATTAAAGGAGAACATTACGCCCGGGAACATTACACTCGTAAACCATCTTTCTTTACTGCCGCCCCCGGAAGAATTCTTCTCTTTCTCCCTTCGCCCCCCCTCCTCCACATTTAGTCTCCCAACCGACTTTCGGACGTGAGCTTTGAGCTCCCCTCAAGAATAGAGTCGGTTATTTCCGTGTGCATATACAAGAAGAGAAATTACCCATAAATATGAAAATATTAAAAAATATATAAATGGTAAAAAAAAATTAGCGTTTTCGGTAAAAAATTTGATGTGATTTAAGATAAGATTTGAAGTTAAAAGAGGCGATGAAGCACCTATTAAGAAGTTTAACCCGACGAGTGAGCGAAAGCCGAAAGATGGCATGCAATATGCATGGTTTGGAGTCGGTTCTTCTTCTCCTCCGTCCGAATACCGATGCGACCGTCTGCATTATTCACTTCCGGTCTCCCCCACCCCCCTCACCCCTTAGAAATCCCCCCAAGACTCCGATTACGACGGAGGTTCTCTTTTACTTTACCTTTTGCCGTTTTTGCCGCCTCCAAAGGAAACGTTAAGACGTTTCAAATGTCAAATGGGTCTATTTTAGACTATATTTTGAATAAAAATTTTAAAATAAAAAAAATTTTTTAATTTTTTAATAAATTTTTTAATTTACTAACAAAAAAAAAAGAAATTATCTCCAATTAACCATAATTTAAAAAGTGAAATTCAAATTTCCCTCTTTTTTGAAAGCGCATGCGCATTAAACTTTTAAATTTTCATTTAAATCATTTTTCAAACGGATAAAAATCGGCTAAAATATAATTGTGTCAATGGGGGTGGGAGGAGGTGTGAGGGGGGGACGGGGAGGACGGCTCAATTCGGATCCATCTCTCTGCGGAGCTAAGTGACATCTCGACGCGGACGGCTGACAACAACGGCGCCCTCTGGACGACGCTGACGTCGCGTAATTGGTTCGCGACGCGACGTAGCTAATTGCCGTCGAATTAACAACAATAACAAGCTCACCAGATGCTGAAATTGTCGTCATACGTTAACATACTTAACATACAAAGGAATCATATTAAAAAATTACATTTCAAATAATGACTTTAAGTCAGTTTCATAGAAATTTTATTAAAAACGATTAGGAAATTTAATTTCTTTTAATTTGATACCCAACATGACATATCTACGATTAAAAATAAAAAAGTTAGGTTAATTCAAAAATTTTCAAAATGGCGATTTTGAAAATTTTTAAAAATGATTAAAAATTCTTAAAATTTATTAAAAATCTTTTAATTTGAGTCCAAACATGACATATCTACGATTAAAAATAAAAAAGTTAGGTTAATTTAAAAATTTTCAAAATGGCGATTTTAAAAATTTTTAAAAATGATTAAAAATTCTTAAAATTTATTAAAAATTCTTTAATTTGAATCCAAACATGACATATCTACGATTAAAAATAAAAAAGTTAGGTTAATTTAAAAATTTTCAAAATGGCGATTTTGAAAATTTTTAAAAATTATTAAAAATTCTTAAAATTTATTAAAAACCCTTTCATTTGAATCCAAACATGACATATCTATCTCAAATAGTTTTTGAGATAAAGAGATTTGTAGTTTTTAAAACAATTGAAAGTCGGCCATCTTGGAAAATTCTAAACTAACCTAATTTTTTTTCCGAATATAGTCATATTTGGTATCAAATTAAAGGATTTTCTATAAGTTTTAAGAATTTTTAATAAAGATTTCAAATTTCTTAAATTATTAAAAACTAAAAAAGAAAATACATAAATTTCCCCCCAAAATCAAAAAAAATTAAAACATCATTAAAATTTTAAAAAATCATTACAATTTTTAAAAATCCTTAAAGTTTATTAAAAATCCTTTAATTTGAGTACCAACACGACTATATTTGGGTAAAAAATAAAATAGTTAGGTTAATTTTTTAATTTTCAAAATGGCGGATTAAAAAATTTAAATTTTTTATTAAAGATTCATAAAGTTCATTAAAAATCCTTTAATTTGATACCAAACACGACTATATTAGAATAAAAAACAAAAAAGTTAGGTTACTTTAAAAATTTTCAAGATGGCGGATCTTCAATTGTTTTTAAAATTTTAAATCCTTATATCTTCCAAACTAATTAAGTTAGATATATCATGTTTGTACTCAAATTAAAGTATTTTTTATGATCCTTAAAAAACTTCAATAAAAATTTTAAAATTTTTAATCCGCCATCTTGAAAATTTCCAAATTAACTTAACTTTTTTATTTTTTATCCGAATATAGTCGTGTTTGGTATCAAATTAAAGGATTTTTCATGAATCTTAAGAATTTTGTAATAAATGTTTAAAATTTTTTAAACTGTCAAAAAATTACAAAATTTACATAAATTTTACCCCTAAAATCTAAAAAATTAAAAAAAAAATTATTAAAATTTTTAAAAATTATTAAAATTTTTAAAAATTATTAAAATTTTTAAAAATCCTTAAAGTTCATTAAAAATCCTTTAATTTAAGTACCAAGACGACTACAATCGGATAAAAAATAAAAAAGTTAGGTTATTTTTTAATTTTCAAGATGGCGGATTAAAAATTTTAAAATTTTTGTTAAAGATTTTTAAAGATCATAAAAAATCCTTTAATTTGATACCAAACACGACTATATTCGGATAAAAAACAAAAAAGTTAAAATTTTCAAGATGGCGGATCTTCAATTGTTTTTAAAATTTTAAGTATTTATATCTCCAAAACTAATAAAATTAGATATATCATGTTTGTACTCAAATTAAAGTATTTTTTATGATCTTTAAAAATCTTTAATAAAAATTTTAAAATTTTTAATCCGCCATCTTGAAAATTAAAAAATTAACCTAACTTTTTTATTTCTTATACGAATATAGTCATGTTTGTACTCAAATTAAAGGATTTTTAATGAATTTTAAGAATTTGCAATTCAAATTTTATTTTTTTAATTCGCCATCTTGAATATTTTTTTAAATTAACCTAACTTTTTTGTTTTTTATCTAAATATAGTCGTGTTTGTACTCAAATTAAAGGATTTTTAATGAATTTAAAAAAAAATTAAGAATTTTATTTGAATTTTATTTTCAATTCGATCTTCGGATTAAAATAGGGTTATTTAAATGTAGTTAAGGAGTACATTTCGCCCGCGGCTGACGTGGTGACGTAACCGGGCGCGAATTTCCCGAAATTAATTTTCAATCTGCTAGTAAAATATTCAAAAGGCAAACCTGGCGTATCCGGCTGCGGCGTTCTGTAAGCAATTTGCCAATCGACATCGTATTGTGGACCGACTCGAGGCTTGGGCTTTGTAATATGTGTATGTGTGTTTCGAAACCAGATCCGTACTCAAAATAATATTATCCAATGTTGTAATTAAAATTATTTGGAAAACTTTCAACATTTTCTATTTAAATAAATATCTCAATAAATTTTAAAAATAAAAAAATTATTTATGGATAAAAATATTTGTTATTAAATAAGAAATTAAATAAAAAATATTTTTTTTGTTAAATAATAAACAAGTTTTATCTAAAAAATTTTTTTTTCTTTTGTTTGATTTAAAAAGTTTTTGTTTAAAAACTTAATATTTGTAATCCGAGCCTGCTTATATGGAATTAACAATTAATTCCTAATTGGCACGTGACCAAATCCGAATCGGGCGCCAAACTGCGGCAGAGCTACGCAACTTGCCCGCAGAGAGTGCGCCCTAAACCATTCCAACATTAAACATTAACCACATAATATACGCAGTTTAACAATTAACCGTTCCGATTTGAATGTTTCACCGGCGCGGCGGCGCGATCGGACGTTTGATTTGACGTTTGCGGATCGCGTCAATGATTCAAGAGGCGCTTCGACGCGGGACACGCTTTTATTACGCCTCCGGCTTGGCGTTATCTCTCTCGGGGAGACGTCGGCGTCGACGTCGCGACGTCCGAACGTTTCCAAATCCGAATCGACGCACCGATGCGATCCGACGGACGCGTTCTAAATGCTCATCATTATTGCAAAACCGAAACTTGCGGAAGCTTAAAGCTTCACGTGTTTGGCGTTTAGGGTTTTGGTTAATTAATTAATTAATTAATTTTCAATTCAATCGATGAAATGATTAAATATTAAAAATTTTTTTATCGTAATAATTAAAAATTTTAAGTTATTCTTAAAGATTATAAAAAATCTTTTAGTTTGATACCCAACATGATATATCTATGATAAAAAATAAAAAAGTTAGGTTAATTTGAAAATTCTCAAGATGGCCGATTAAAAAAATGAAATTTTTACTTAAAGATTTGTAAAGAGAATGAAAAATCCTTTAATTTAAGTACAAACATGACTATATTCGGATTAAAAATAAAAAAGTTAGGTTAGGTTGGAAAATTTCAAGATGGTGGATTGAAAATTTGAATTTTTTTTAAAGATTCTTAAAATTCATTAAAAATCCTTTAATTTGATACCAAACATGACTATATTCCAAAAATGTTTAAAATTCTCAAGATGGCGGATCTTCAATTGTTTTAAAATTTTAAACTTTTATGTCATTTAAATTATTTAAGTTAGATATATCATGTTTGTACTCAAATTAAAGGATTTTTAATGTTCTTTAAGAATTTTTAATAAAAATTTATTTTTTTTAAGTTTACCGTCTTGAAAATTAAAAATTATTAAAATAAAAAGAAAATTTTAGAAAATTTTTTAAATTTTCTTAAAGTTTATTAAAAATCCTTTAATTTCAGTATAAACATGACTATATTTGAATAAAAAACAAAAAAGTTAGGTTATTTTTTCAATTTTCAAGATGGTGGATTCAAAATTTGAAAATTTTTTTGAAGATTTTTAAAATTTGTTAAAAATCCTTTAATTTGATACTAAACACGACTATATTCGGAAAAATTTTAAATTTTCAAGATGGCGGATTTCAATTGTTTTTAAAATTTTAAACTTTTATATTTTCTAAGCTATTGAAGATAGATATATCATGTTTGATATCAAATTAAAGGATTTTTAATGTTCTTTAAGAATTTTTAATAAAAATTTATTTTTTTTAAGTTTACCGTCTTGAAAATTAAAAATTATTAAAATAAAAAGAAAATTTTAGAAAAATTTTTAAATTTTCTCTTTATTTTTGTTTATTAAAAAATCTTTTAATTTGAGTACAAACATGATTATATTTGAATAAAAACCAAAAAAGTTAGGTTAATTTCTTTAATTTTCAAGATGGCGGATATAAAATTTGAATTTTTTTTTATAGATTCTTAAAATTTATTTAAAATCCTTTAATTTGATACTAAACACGACTATATTCGGAAAAATTTTAAATTTTCAAGATGGCGGATATTCAATTGTTTATAAAATTTTAAACATTTATATCTTCTAAATTATTTAAGTTAGATATATCGTGTTTGGTATCAAATTAAAAGATTTGTAATATTTTTAAAGAATCTTTAATAAAAATTCCATTCTTTTAAATTTAGCATCTTCAAAATTAAAAATTATTAAAATAAAAAGAAAATTTAACTAAAATTTTTAAATTTTCTTATAGTTTATTAAAAATCATTTAATTTGAGTACAAACATGACTATATTTGAATAAAAAACAAAAAAGCTAGGCTATTTTTTCAGTTTTCAAGATGGCGGATTCAAAATTTGAAAATTTTTTTGAAGATTTTTAAAATTTGTTAAAAATCCTTTAATTTGATACGAAACACGACTATGTTCGGAAAAATTTTAAATTTTCAAGATGGCGGATATTCAATTGTTTTTAAAATTTTAAACTTTTATATCTTCTAAGCTATTGAAATTAGATATATCATGTTTAGTATCAAATTAAAGGTGTTTTAATGTTTTTTAAGAATTTTTAATAAAAATTTAATTTTCTTAAATTTACCGTTTTGAAAATTAAAAATTTTTGAAACAAAAAGAAAATTTTAGAAAAATTCTTAAATTTTCTTAAAGTTTATTAAAATTCCTTTAATTTGAGTACAAACATGAATCTATTTGCATAAAAAACAAAAAAGTTAGGTTAGTAAAAGTTTTTTTTTCAATTTTCAAAATGGCGGATTAAAAAATTTGAATATTTTATTAAAGTTTCTTAAAGTTCATTTAAAATTCTTTAATTTGATACCAAACACGACTATATTCGGAAAAATTTTAAAATTTTCAAAATGGCGGATATTCAATTGTTTATAAAATTTTAAACATTTATATTTTCTAAACTATTTAAGTTAGATATCTCATGTATGGTATCAAATTAAAAGATTTTTAATGTTTTTTGAGAATTTTTAGTAAAAATTTCATTTTTTCAAATTTACAATTTTGAAAATTAAAAATTATGAAATTAAAAATAAAATTTAAGAAAAATTTTTTAATTTTCTGAAAAATTATTAAAAACCCTTTAATTTGAGTACAAAGATGACTATATTTGCATAAAAAACAAAAAAGTTTGGTTAGTAGAAGTTATTTTTTCGATTTTCAAGATGGCGGATTAAAAATTTTGAAAGTTTTATTAAAAATTCTTAAAATTTAATCAAAACCCTTTAGTTTGATACCAAACACGACTATATTTGGAAAAATTTTAGAAATTTCAAGATGGCCGATTTTCAATTGTTCATAAAATAAAAAATTTCAATAATTTCTAAAGTATTTAAGTTAGACCCATCGAGTTTGTACTCAAATAAAAGGAAATTTAATTTTCTAACCATTTTTCAAAGTGGCCGACTTTCAACGATTATATTTCGATTAAAACCAAAAAAGTTAGGTTGAATTTTTAATTTTCAAGATGGCGGATATAAAAAATGATATTCTATTTAAAGATTTGCAAAGAGAATAAAAAATCCTTTTATTTGATACCAAACACGACTATATTCAGATAAAAAATAAAAAAGTTAGGTTAGTTTTAAAATTTTCAAGATGGTTTGTAACTTTTAAACTATTTAAGTTAGATATATCATGTTGGGTATCAAATTAAAGGATTTTAAATTTTCTATTGATTTATAATTAAATTTTAAAAAATGGCATTTATCGATTGTTTTTAAATTTAAAAAAATTGTATAACTTTTAAAGTATTTAAGCTAGATATGTCATGTTTGTACTTAAATTAAAAGAAATTTAATATCCTATTGATTTGTAAAGGAATTTTTGTAAAAATCCTTTTTTTTTCGTGATTCTTTAAGAAAAATTAACATTAAGAGTGAGAGTTAAAGTAAAAAATTAAAAATTCTTAAAGTCCATTAAAAATCCTTTACTTTGAGTACAAACACGATCTATTTATGATTAAAAATAAAAAAGTTATATTAATTTTTTAATTTTTCAAGATGGCAATTACGAAAAGTTAAATTTTGATTGGAATTTCTTAAAGCTGATTAAAAATCTTTTAATTTGATACCAAACACGACTATATTCGGATAAAAAACAAAAAAGTTACCTTAACCTAAAAATTTTCAAGATGGCCGACTTTTCAGTTGTTTTCTTACAAAATTATTTATAACTTAAAAAGTATTTAAGTTAGACATATCATGTTTGGTATCAAATTAAATGTTTTTTAATAATCTTTAAGAATTTTTAAAAAATTTTAAAGATGGCGATCATCGATTGTTTATAAAGTTAAAAATTAATATATCTCGGAAAGTATTTAAGTTAGATATGTCGTGTTTGTACTCAAATTAAAGGAAATTTAATTTTCTATTGATTTGTAAAGAAATTTTCAAGATGGCTGACTTAATTGTTTTTAAAATGAAAAATTTCAATAATTTTTAAAGTATTTAAGTTAGACCCATCGTGTTTGTACTTAAATTAAAGGAAATTTAATTTTCTATTCATTTCTTTAAAAAAATCTAACTTAATAAAAATTTTTTATATTAAAAACTTTAATAACTCAAAAATTATTAAGGATAGATATGTCATGTTTGTGCTTAATTTAAAGGAAATTTAATTTCCTATTTGTTTTTAATAAAAAAAATTGTTAAAAAAAATTTTTTTTTAATACCCACCCTTTAAAAAACTCCCCCTAGATGGGTTATAAATCACTAACCGATTAAGTTACAAGGGTTTGGGGTTTACTCCGGGGGAAGCGACGTTTCTAATTGTATCGGAAGTAATCCCACTATTAAATTAATGTAGTACTTGATATGCACGCGTTAAGACACGTGGACGTCGTGGTCACGTGTCTCTAACAGGTTTTATTCAATTATCTTATTTCCTCTATCGAAAAACTTAATATTTTTTAATTTAATTTTTTATCTTTAGTTAAAAAAAATTATTATTATTTCTTTTTAGTTTAATTTAGTTAATTTTTAGTATAGTAGACGTAAAATGTGAAGATAAAAAAAATAAAAGTGAATAATAAAGTGAAGTAATGTGAAGTAGTAGTAGTAGGGGTAGGAGTGGTTCAATTACGCGGGGGTTCACGGTTTTTTATGGGTCCTTGCGGCCGACGAATCGCGCCTCGCAGCCGCTCTTTTATCGGTCCGCGGGGGGCTCCGCCGCGAATTGATATGTAATTGTTTTCCGGTTGCGCAATTCCTCTAAGAACGAACGTTTCGTTTCCGGCTCCGACCCTCCTTCCGAAAGGAGAGTCGGGGTTATCTTAGAAATTGCCCGCACCACTCCCCCCCCGCCCTTTTACGCGCGCACCATCCAGGTGCCCCCCAGGTTACGATCGGGAGAATTTTCATTTGCCCGGAGGCTATTCCGATGTATTTTTCATCGACCGATCGCCGTACGTGTCTACACATTACAATTTTTTTCTTTTTCTTATTTTTTTTTTTTTGGTTTTTACTTTTTACCGAAGAGGGGGTAAATTGAAATTTAATCTTCTTAACAAAAAATAAATAAACATTTAGACATGTCTGATACGTCTTTCCACCGCAAGTAATTAATTTTTATTTGACAGTTGACGTTTGATTTGACAGTTGACGTTTAATTTGACAGTTGACATTTCATTTGACAGTTGATGAGAACGACTTTACCGACTAGTCCGACTACTGACCGAAAAGCCGAACGTTTCCGAACGTGAAATTGGTGGGTTGGCGAAGATACCCGAATGATTAATTCGATTAAAAATAAAAAAAAATCAAATTTGATCGAAAATCTATCAAAAACGCTAAAAATTCTTTTAGGAAATAATAAAAAATATTTTTTTTAATAATTAAAATATAAATTTAACCTAATTAATAAAAAAATCCTACCTTTTTAAACTAAAATTCCTTCTTAATCTTCATTAATCCTCTTAATTTTCACTTCATATCCAAAACTATCACCAATTTGACACTTTTCATTAATTTAAAATATTTTTTTCTTCATAAAAACCCAATTTTAAGTCAAAAATTAAGGAGAAAAATCGATCGCGACCGACACAACATCAATAACCGCCGACATTTTGATTTTTTTTTCAGGGGAACGACTTTACCGACTAGTCCGACTACTGACCGAAAAGCCGAACGTTTCCGAACGTGAAATTGGTGGGTTGGCGAAGATACCCGAATGATTAATTGGATTAAAAATAAAAAAAATTCAAATTTGATCGAAAATCTATCAAAAACGTTAAAAATTCTTTTAGGAAATAATAAAAAATAATTTTTTTTAATAATTAAAATATAAATTTAACCTAATTAATAAAAAAATCCTACCTTTTTAACTTAAAATTCCTTCTTAATCTTCATTAATTTTCTTAATTTTCACTTCATATCGAAAACTATCACCAATTTGACACTTTTCATTAATTTAAAGTATTTTTTTCTTCATAAAAATGTAATTTTAAGTTAAAGATTAAGGAGAAAAATCGATTGCGACCGACACAACATCAATAACCGCCGACATTTTGATTTTTTTTCAGGAGAACGACTTTACCGACTAGTCCGACTACCGACCGAAAAGCCGAACGTTTCCGAACGTGAAATTGGTGGGTTGGCGAAGATACCCGAATGATTAATTCCATTAAAAATAAAAAAAATTCAAATTTGATCGAAAATCTATCAAAAACGTTAAAAATTCTTTTAGGAAATAATAAAAAATAATTTTTTTAATAATTAAAATATAAATTTAACCTAATTAATAAAAAAATCCTACCTTTTTTACTTAAAATTCCTTTTTAATCTTCATTAATTTTCTTAATTTTCACTTCATATCGAAAACTATCACCAATTTGACACTTTTCATTAATTTAAAGTATTTTTTTCTTCATAAAAATGTAATTTTAAGTTAAAGATTAAGGAGAAAAATCGATTGCGACCGACACAACATCAATAACCGCCGACATTTTGATTTCTTTTCAGGAAAACTACTTTACCGACTAGTCCGACTACTGACCGAAAAGCCGAACGTTTCCGAACGTGAAATTGGTGGGTTGGCGAAGATACCCGAATGATTAATTCGATTAAAAATTAAAAAAATTCAAATTTGATCGAAAATCTATCAAAAACGTTAAAAATTCTTTTAGGAAATAATAAAAAATAATTTTTTTAATAATTAAAATATAAATTTAACCTAATTAATAAAAAAATCCTACCTTTTTTACTTAAAATTCCTTTTTAATCTTCATTAATTTTCTTAATTTTCACTTCATATCGAAAACTATCACCAATTTGACACTTTTCATTAATTTAAAGTATTTTTTTTCTTCATAAAAACCTAATTTTAAGTCAAAAATTAAGGAGAAAAATCGATCGCGACCGACACAACATCAATAACCGCCGACATTTTGATTTTTCTTTCAGGAAAACTACTTTACCGACTAGTCCGACTACTGACCGAAAAGCCGAACGTTTCCGAACGTGAAATTGGTGGGTTGGCGAAGATACCCGAATGATTAATTCGATTAAAAATAAAAAAAAATTCAAATTTGATCGAAAATCTATCAAGAACGTTAAAAATTCTTTTAGGAAATAATAAAAAATAATTTTTTTAATAATTAAAATATAAATTTAACCTAATTAATAAAAAAATCCTACCTTTTTAACTTAAAATTCCTTCTTAATCTTCATTAATTTTCTTAATTTTCACCCTATATCCAAAATCATCATCAATTCGACATTTTTCACTAATTTAAAGTATTTTTCTCTTCATAAAAACGTAATTTTAAGTCAAAAATAAAGGAGAAAAATCGATCACGACCAACACAACATCAATAACCGCCGACATTTTGATTTTTTTTTTCAGGAGAACTACTTTACCGACTAGTCCGACTACTGACCGAAAAGCCGAACGTTTCCGAACGTGAAATTGGTGGGTTGGCGAAGATACCCGAATGATTAATTCGATTAAGAATAAAAAAAATTCAAATTTGATCGAAAATCTTTCAAAAACGTTAAAGATTCTTTTAGGAAATAATAAAAAACAATTTTTTTAATAATTAAAATATAAATTTAACCTAATTAATAAAAAAATCCTACCTTTTTTACTTAAAATTCCTTTTTAATCTTCATTAATTTTCTTAATTTTCACTTCATGTCGAAAACTATCACCAATTTGACACTTTTCATTAATTTAAAGTATTTTTTTTCTTCATAAAAACCTAATTTTAAGTCAAAAATTAAGGAGAAAAATCGATCGCGACCGACACAACATCAATAACCACCGACATTTTGATTTTTTTTTCAGGGGAACGACTTTACCGACTAGTCCGACTACTGACCGAAAAGCCGAACATTTCCGAACGTGAAATTGGTGGGTTGGCGAGGATACCCGAATGATTAATTCGATTAAAAATAAAAAAAATTCAAATTTGATGGAAAATCTATCAAAAACGTTAAAAATTCTTTTAGGAAATAATAAAAAATATTTTTTTTAATAATTAAAATATAAATATTACCTAATTAATAAAAAAATCCTACCTTTTTTACTTAAAATTCCTTTTTAATCTTCATTAATTTTCTTAATTTTCACTTCATGTCGAAAACTATCACCAATTTGACACTTTTCATTAATTTAAAGTATTTTTTTTCTTCATAAAAACCTAATTTTAAGTCAAAAATTAAGGAGAAAAATCGATCGCGACCGACACAACATCAATAACCGCCGACATTTTGATTTTTCTTTCAGGAAAACTACTTTACCGACTAGTCCGACTACTGACCGAAAAGCCGAACGTTTCCGAACGTGAAATTGGTGGGTTGGCGAAGATACCCGAATGATTAATTCGATTAAGAATAAAAAAAATTCAAATTTGATCGAAAATCTTTCAAAAACGTTAAAAATTCTTTTAGGAAATAATAAAAAATAATTTTTTTAATAATTAAAATATAAATTTATCCTAATTAATAAAAAAATCCTACCTTTTTTACTTAAAAGTCCTTCTTAATCTTCATTAATTTTCTTAATTTTCACTTCATATCGAAAACTATCACCAATTTGACACTTTTCATTAATTTAAAGTATTTTTTTCTTCATAAAAACCCAATTTTAAGTCAAAAATTAAGGAGAAAAATCGATTACGACCGACACAACATCAATAACCGCCCACATTTTGTTTTTTTTTTTTTCAGGAGAACTACTTTACCGACTAGTCCGACTACCGACCGAAAAGCCGAACGTTTCCGAACGTGAAATTGGTGGGTTGGCGAAGATACCCGAATGATTAATTCGATTAAAAATAAAAAAAATTCAAATTTGATCGAAAATCTATCAAAAACGTTAAAAATTCTTTTAGGAAATAGTAAAAAATAATTTTTTTAATAATTAAAATATAAATTTAACCTAATTAATAAAAAAATCCTACCTTTTTAACTTAAAATTCCTTTTTAATCTTCATTAATTTTCTTGATTTTCACTTCATATCGAAAACTATCACCAATTTGACACTTTTCATTAATTTAAAGTATTTTTTTCTTCATAAAAATGTAATTTTAAGTCAAAAATAAGGGAGAAAAATCGATCGCGACCGACACAACATCAATAACCGCCGACATTTTGATTTTTTTCAGGAAAACGACTTTACCGCCTAGTCCGACTACCGACCGAAAAGCCGAACGTTTCCGAACGTGAAATTGGTGGGTTGGCGAAGATACCCGAATGATTAATTCTATTAAAAATAAAAAAAATTCAAATCTGATCGAAAATCTATCAAAAACGTTAAAAATTCTTTTAGGAAATAATAAAAAATATTTTTTTTAATAATTAAAATATAAATTTAACCTAATTAATAAAAAAATCCTACCTTTTTTACTTAAAATTCCTTCTTAATCTTCATTAATTCTCTTAATTCTCACTTCATATCGAAAACTATCACCAATTTGACACTTTTCATTAATTTAAAGTATTTTCTTCTTCATAAAAATGTAATTTTAAGTCAAAAATTAAGGAGAAAAATCGATCGCGACCGACACAACGTCAATAACCGCCGACATTTTGATTTTTTTTCAGGAGAACGATTTTACCGACTAGTCCGACTACTGACCGAAAAGCCGAACGTGAAATTGGTGGGTTGGCGAAGATACCCGAATGATTAATTCGATTAAAAATAAAAAAATTCAAATTTGATCGAAAATCTATCAAAAACGTTAAAAATTCTTTTAGGAAATAATAAAAAATAATTTTTTTAATAATTAAAATATAAATTTAACCTAATTAATAAAAAAATCCTACCTTTTTAACTTAAAATTCCTTCTTAATCTTCATTAATCCTCTTAATTCTCACTTCATATCGAAAACTATCACCAATTTGACACTTTTCATTAATTTAAAGTATTTTCTTCTTCATAAAAATGTAATTTAAGTCAAAAATAAAGGAGAAAAATCGATCGCAACCGACACAACATCAATAACCGCCGACATTTTGATTTTTTTTCAGGAAAACTACTTTACCGACTAGTCCGACTACCGACCGAAAAGCCGAACGTTTCCGAACGTGAAATTGGTGGGTTGGCGAAGATACCCGAATGATTAATTCGATTAAAAATAAAAAAAATTCAAATTTGATCGAAAATCTATCAAAAACGTTAAAAATTCTTTTAGGAAATAATAAAAAATAATTTTTTTAATAATTAAAATATAAATTTAACCTAATTAATAAAAAAATCCCACCTTTTTAACTTAAAATTCCTTTTTAATCTTCATTAATTTTCTTAATTTTCACTTCATATCGAAAACTATCACCAATTTGACACTTTTCACTAATTTAAAGTATTTTTTACTTCATAAAAACCCAATTTTAAGTCAAAAATAAGGGAGAAAAATCGATCGCAACCAACACAACATCAATAACCGCCGACATATTGGTTTTTTTTTCGTGAGAGCAACTTTACCGACCGAAAGCCGAACGTTTCCGAACGTGAAATTGGTAGGTTTGCGAAGATACCCGATCGATTAATTCGATCCAAACATAAAAAAATCCCGTCTAGTTATACAACCAACCAAACAAGCATAAAAAATCATCAGTTGACATCAACTGTCAAAAAACCTTCTGTCATTTGAATATAAAAACGTCAAAATTAAGATTAAAATCGAAAAACAAATAAAATAAACGATGTAAAATCGGAAACAATTTAATATTTGGTTTTTAAACGTAAATATTTTGAAATAAACCTTTTAGATAAATATAGTTCCTTTCCAGAACGTTAAAAAAGACCGTTTTTACCATATCAAAGTACTTTGGGGCGACGTTTTTGAGTAAAAAATCCCTCCAAACAGGGGAATACGTAACAAGTCCCAAGAAGCACGCAAAAGGCCACGTGCAAGAACAAAAGAGCTAAAAAATAATAAAATAATTGTCTTTTTTGTTAAAAAAAATAATTTTTCTCTTTTACTGATTTATAAACCGATCCAATTTTCAACGGTTCTTATTGAATAACCTTTGTAGTAAACATCACATAAAAATAAAAGGAGTAAATAGAGTGATAAACATCGGATTAGGTATTTTTTTTGAGTTAGAAGACCTACAAAGATTATTTTTAAGATTATAACACTTAATTTTTTGTTTTATAAAAATATCTGGATAAAATACAATACCGAAAATGTAAATAATTACTTGCATAAACCATTTAAGGACCGTCCAAGCACCAACACACGTGCAACCCACCAAAAAAATCGCTTGTGTTTCTTCGCTAGCGATGTAATTGCAAATATTTTTTAAAAACTCCTCCGCCATAGTTTTATTTCAAATTTAAAAACCGATTAATCCAATTTTAAAACTTATTAATGAAGATATTTGAAAAATTATAACTAAAATTTTTGATTTTTGATCGAAAAATATGACTTTTTAAAAAAATCTAAAATGTCAATTTATCTAAGATCAATTTTGAATCAATTGAATGTTGTTAGCATAATCTTTTGTTTGATTTTAAACCTAAAATGATTTTTTGGGATATCCCTCCCCTTTTGGAAGACACTTTCGATAAGTTTCGACAGCTTCAGACAGCTTTAGACAACTTTCAACAACTTTCGACCACTTTGACCACTTCCACAACTTCCACAACTTCCACAACCGCTTTAGGGTGGAAATAATGGGCAATAGTAAACATTATTACCACTTCCGGAAGTGCGTGCGGCCGGAAGCGACGATTGTTGTGATAGACGGCGATAATAATCGCGTTTCGAGTGCTTTCGCACTTATTGCGGTTACTTTACGAACCCTAATTCCCCTTCTTTTACCCTTAACATTAATAAAATTATTCTTTATATTAAAATTAATATAAAAATTAAATACAAAATTAAATTTCCTTTAATTTGAGTACAAACATGACATATCCAACTTTAATACTTTCCAAAATATCACGTTTTTTACTTTAAAAATTTTTAGGTTAGATTTTTTGAAAAAATTTTTATAAAAATTAATAAAAAATTATATTTCCTTTAATTTGAATACAAACACGATATATCTAACTTTAATACTTTGTAAAATATAGCGTTTTTTAACTTTAAATTTTTTTAGGTTAGATTTCTTAAAAAAATTTTTATAAGAACGAATATAAAATTAAATTTCCTTTAATTTGAGTACAAACATGATTATATTTAGATAAAAAACAAAAAAGTTAGGTTAATTTTTTAATTTTTAAGATGGCGGATTAAAAAAAATTAAGATTTTTATTAAAAATTCTTAAAATTTATTTAAAATTCTTAAAACTCATTAAAAATCCTTTAATTTGATACCAAACACGACTATATTCGGATAAAAAGTAAAAAAGTTAGGTTAGATTTTAAATTTTCAAGATGGCCGACTTTTCAATTGTTTTCTTATAATTGTTTACAAAATTGTTTATAACTTAAAAAGTATTTAAGTTAGATATATCATGTTTGGTGTCAAATTAAAGGATTTTTAATGCTTTTTTAATATTTTTGAAGAATTTTTAAAGATGGCGCTTGATGAAATCAAAAACTTCCTAACTTGAAAACAATTTAAGTAAGATATGTCATGTCGGTACTCAAATTAAAGGAAATTTAATTTCCCATCGATTTTTAAAAACAATTTTGATAGAAAAATATTTTTTAGAAGAATTTAAAAATTTTCAACATGGCGGTTTAAAAATTTTTTTAATTTGACTAAAAATTCCTAAAAAGCATAAAAAATCCTTTAATTTGATACCAAACATGATATATCTAACTTAAATACTTTTTAAGTTATAAACAATTTTGTAAAATAAACAATTAAATAGTCGGCCATCTTGAAAATTTTTAAACCAACCTAACATTTTTATTTTTTTATCCGAATATCGTCGTATTTGGTATCAAATAAAAGGATTTTTAATCAGCTTTAAAAATTTTCAATTAAAATTTTAATTTTTTTAATCCGCCATCTTGAAAATTAAAAAATTAACCTAACTTTTTTGTTTTTTATTAAAATATAGTCGTATTTGTACTCAAATTAAACAAAATTTAATTTCCAATCAAGTTTTAAAAACAATTTTGAAAAAAAAATAATTTTTAAAAAAAATTTTTTAATTTTTAAGATGGCGGATTAAAAATGTTTTTAATTTGATTAAAAATTCTTAAAAAACATAAAAAATCCTTTAATTTGATACCAAACATCATATATCTAATTTAAATAGTTTTTAAGTTATAAACAGTTTTGTAAAATAGACAATTGAAAAGTCGGCCATCTTGAAAATTTTTAAACTAACCTAATTTTCTTATTTTTTATTGGAATATAGTCATGTTTGGTATCAAATTAAAGGATCTTTTATGCTTTTTAAGAATTTTTAGTTAAATTTAAAATTTTTTTAAAGCGCCATCTTGAGAATTAAAGAATTAACCTAACTTTTTTATTTTTTATCGAAATATAGTCATGTTGGGTATCAAATTGAAGGATTTTTAACAAATTTTAAGAATTTTTTAATTTTCAAATCCGCCATTTTGAAAAATTTTTAAATTAACCTAACTTTTTTATTTTTAATCATAAGTATGTCATGTTTGTACTCAAATTAAAGGATTTTTAATAAACTTTGAGAATTTTTTAATAAATTTGATATTTTGTAAATAAAATTTGATGATTTTTCAATAAAATTGAAAATTCTTTAATAAGATTGAAAATTTTTTAATAAATTTAATAATTTTTTAAATAAATTTGATAATTTTTTAAATAAATTTGATAATTTTTTAATAAATTTGATAATTTTTTAAAAATTTGAAAATTTTTTAATAAATTTGATAAATTTTTAACGATTTTTATAAATTATTAAGAAAATAAATCAATTTTTTAGAAAATTTTTGTTAAAATTTGTTAAATGTTTTGTTAAAATTAGATATTTTCGATGAGAACACCCTGTATATTCAAAGGTATGTACATGATACGGTACTCAATAAAAGAAAAAGCTCATAAACCGGCGGTCGTAGGGCTAATTGACGTCAATTTCCGCGTTCATCCGACGGCGGTTTTGTGTTTTCGGGCCGAAAACGTTCCGCTCGCGGGACCGACCGCTCGCTACCGTTATTAATGAGCAATATAAATTTAACTCCGGCCGGCACGCGTTAAAGAGGCCCCCGTTGCATTAATCAAAACAAAAACCGTGAGGGGTGACAACCGAATAAAGGCTCGTGAATGTTTAAAACGGGAGTTAATAGGACGGATAAATCTCACCGAACGAGTTATTTTCATTTTTTCGACTCATTTACCTCATTTATTAGTTATTTTTTTAAATATTTTGTGATAATAAAGAAAAAAAAAATTTTAAGTTGGGTTTTTGATCATTTTAAGGTTAGAAATAAATAGGAAATTAAAAATCCTTTAATTTGAGTACAAACATGACATATCTAACTTAAATACTTTCCGAGATATATCAAGTTTTAAGTTTAAAAACAATCGATAAACGCCATCTTTAAAAATTTTTTAAAATTCTTAAAATTCATAAAAAATCCTTTAATTTGATACCAAACATGATATATCTAACTTAAATAGTTTTTAAGTTATAGAAAATTTAGTAAAAAAGACAATTGAAAAGTCGGCCATCTTGGAAATTTTTAGGTTAAGGTAACTTTTTTATTTTTTATCCAAATATAGTCGTGTTTGGTATCAAATTAAAGGATTTTTAATCAGCTTTAAGAATTTTTAATTAAAATTTTAAAATTTTTAATCCGCCATCTTGAAAATTAAAAAATTAACCTAACTTTTTTGTTTTTAATCGAAATATAGTGATGTTTATACTTAAATTAAAGGATTTTTTATGAATTTTAAGAATTTTAAAAAATTTTTGATGGTTTATTGAATTTGATTTTTTTTGTTAATTATTTTTGTGTTATTGGAGTAATTTAATGATGATTTAATGATGAAATAAAGATCTTATATGTTTATAGGATGACCGCTGAGGTAAAATTGATGTAGGGAACCGTCGGTCGAGTAGCGTCGGCGTTAATTCTGTGCGGAGGGCGGGCGTCGCGACGCCGTAGACGCGCAAGCGCCGCCCTCGGAACCCCGAATCGGCTGGCCCCAATGGAAACCCTTCTCTCAGTTCGCATTTCGACCCTCTACCATTCGGGGGCGACGAGGAACGCGCGCCGCGACGCTGCGGTTTTATAATCTCAACACCCAGTATATCTCACATCTTCTGATTATTAAAAAAATTCATTTTATGGTGTCATCGGTAATTTTTACGATGGTACCGTTTTTAAGGTGTCGTTTATCGTCGATTTTCCAGTTTGATTTTTATTATTAAGAAAAAAAATTTTATCTGTGACTTTTTAAAAATAGTGGGGATTTTAAAAAACATTTTTTTTGTGTAAAAATTAAAAAAAATGTATTCTCCGGATAAAATGATGGGAGCTAAAGGACCGACGGGTTTACACGGACCGATAACGTCGTCGGGGGCGTGTTTTCCCGGAAGATATTCGCCGACGTATAGAAGTCCGGAACCTATGCCAAGGAGATGTATGCCAAATCCGTCGGTAAGTTAACAAAATGTACTTTTCCAAGTTGGAAAAATAAAATTACTTAAGTTATAACTTAAATACAACTTGATTAGATTGTCGATTGACAATTTAGAGCATTTCGATGGTTGTTAACGAGCGTCCACATCGTCCATATTCGTTAGTAAACAAATTTGCTTATAAATAATTCAAAATATTAGGTGTTGGGTTATCAATTTACTTGATTATTTGATTTTCACCCCTTTTTTTTAAACTTGGTAAAAAATAAAATGGTAATTTAAAAGAAATTTTTAAAAAATCTTAAAATTCATAAAAAATCCTTTAATTTGATACCAAACATGACATATCTACGATTAAAAATAAGCGAGCTATGAAGATTTTAAAATTTCCAAGATGGCCGTTCTTCAATTGTTTTTAAATTTTCAAATTTTTATATCTCCCAAACTATTTAAGTTAGATATATGATGTTTGGTATCAAATTAAAGTATTTTTAAAAATCTTTAAAAATTTTTCAAAATGGCGTCTTTTCAATTGTTTTTAAAATGAAAAATTTTGATAACTTAAAAACTATTAAAGTTAAATATGTCATGTTTGTACTCATATTAAAGGAAATTTAATTTTCTATTCATTTTCTTAAAAATTTTCCAAAAAAATTAATTTTAATTTTTTCTTAAAATCGTTTTTTATCCAAAAAATGTATATTTTATCCAAAAATTTTATATTTTTTTCAAAAATTTAAAGTTCTTTTTACCTTTGAACTTAAAAAAAGTAAATGTAAGAAGGAATTCTCTAGTGAATCGTTCGCAGGATGTAAATTCGGTCCTGGAAGTGCGTCTCCGGGTACTTTGTAGAGATACTGTCACCCTAACAACCGTCGGAATCCAATCGGAAGCCGCGTAAAACCGCACACGTGTCCCGACACGTTCCCGGAGCGCGCTCACACACGTTTCGACACACACACACGTATACACATTGAAGTAGAGGATTGCAAACATCTCCCCCGTTCGCAGGGCGTCGCAATAAAAATAAAACGAAACTCCTTCGATCCCGGACAAGCAATTCCGAGTTTTATTGAGTCGATCTGCGGTGAACGCCGTCGGGTTTCGCAAAAGTTACGAGATTTTAAAGCGGTTTTTTTATCGTGTGGTTAAAAAAAATAACTTTTTTAATAAAACCTTTATAAAAATCATTAAAAAATTAAATTTCCTTTAATTTAAATACAAACATCACATATTTATCTTTATTACTTTCCAAAATATATCAATTTTTAACCTTAAAAAATTTAAGGTTAGGTTTACACAAAAAATTTTCTTAAAAATTAAAAGAAAATTAAATTTCCTTTAATTTGAGTACAAACATCACATATTTATCTTTATTACTTTCCAAAATATATCAATTTTTAACCTTAAAAATTTTGAGGTTAGGTTTACCCAAAAAATTTTGTTAAAAATTAAAATTCCTTTAATTTGAGTACAAACATCACATATTTACCTTTACTACTTTCCAAAATATATCAATTTTTAACCTTAAAAATTTTAAGGTTAGGTTTACACAAAAATTTTTTTTAAAAATTAAAAGAAAATTAAATTTCCTTTAATTTGAGTACAAACAAGCCATATCTATCTTTTATATTTTCCAAGATATATCAATTTTTAACTTTATAAACAATCGACGATCGTTATCTTTAAAATTTTTATAAATTCTTAAAGTTCATTAAAAATCCTTTAATTTGATACCAAGCACCATATATCTAACTTTAATACTTTTTAAGTTATAAAAGATTTTGTAAAAAAAACAATTGATGATCCGCCATCTTGAAAATTTTTAATTTTATCCGAACATAGTCGTCTTTGGTATCAAATTAAAGGATTTTTAATGAACTTTAAGAAACTGTAAAAAAAATTTAATTTTTTTAAGTTGTCATCTTGAAAATTAAAAAATTAACCTAACTTTTTTGTTTTTTATCCGAATATAGTCATGTTTGGTATCAAATGAAAGGATTTTTAATAATCTCTAAGAAAATTGAAAAGTTTTAGTTGGATTTTATTTTTATGTTAATAATTTTTAATTTTCAAGATGGTGGATTTTAAAAAATCAAATTTTTATTAAAAATTCTTAAAGAACATTAAAAATCTTTTAATTTGATACCAAACATGATGTATCTAACTTTAATACTTTTTAAATTATAAGCAATTTTGTAAAAAAACAATTGAAAAGTCGGCCATCTTGAAAATTTTTTACTTTATCCGAATGTAGTCGTGTTTGGTATCAAATTAAAGGATTTTTAATGAACTTTAAGAAACTGTAAAAAAATTTTAATTTTTTTAGGTTGCCATCCTGAAAATTAAAAAATTAACCTAACTTTTTTGTTTTTTATCCGAATATAGTCATGTTTGTACTCAAATTAAAGGAAATTTAATAAATTTTAAGAATTTTAAATAAAAAAAATATTTTTTAAAATCGGCCATCTTAAAAATTAAAAAATTAACCTAACTTTTTTGTTTTTTATCTAAATATAGTCACGTTTGTACTCAAATTAAAGGATTTTTTATTATCTTTAAGAATTTTTCATTATTTTTTCTTAATTTTCGATTTTAATTCTAAATTTGGACTTTTTTTGCTTTTAATTTTATCATTTTTACTTTTATTTTTATTTTTATTTTATTTTATTTTTTTTATTTTTATTTTATGTTATTTTTTTGACTGTTTTTTTTATACTTATTTTGTTTTTAATATTTGTTATTTTAGAAGTGAGATTCTGTTTGTTGACGAATAAGCATTGGCGGCGCCTGTAGAAGGACCGAAAAGGGGTCGACCTACGTGCATCATTGATGGTCTTGGCGGCTTGCGATCGCGCCTTCATGCATTACTTACCGGATCTAGTTAGCGAGAGCTCGGGCGCAAAGCGACGCGAACGCGCGCCTTTTACTTCCGGCCGAAAGTGGCGCCACGCGACGACGAAATGCATCCTTTTTTTATTATTTTTTTTTTGAACGTTATTTTACTCTTATTTATTATTACCTTAAATTTTCACTTTTAATTCAACATTTATGACACATTCAATTTTAAGGTTAAAATAGAAATTTAACCTCTTTAAATTTAAATTTTAAGTTGGGATTTTTTTAAATTTGATTAGGAAGTTAAATTTGGTTTAATTTGAGTACCAACATGACATATCTAACTTAAATACTTTCCGAGATACACCGTTTTTTAATGATAAAAACAATCGATGAACGCCATCTTTAAAAATTTTTGAAAATACTCAAAGATTATTAAAAAACGTTTAATTTGATACCAAACATGACATATCTAACTTTAATAGTTTAAAAGTTATAAAGAATTTTGTAAAAAAAACAATTGAAAAGTCGGCCATCTTGAAAATTTTTAGGTTAAGGTAACTTTTTTGTTTTTTATCCGAATATAGTCGTGTTTGGTATCAAATTAAAGGATTTTTTATCAGCTTTAAGAATTTTTAATTATTTTAAATGTATTTCTTAAAATAAAAAGGGAATTTGTCTTTTTTAGTTAAAAAAATTTTTTTTTAATTATTAATTTTTTCTCTTAAAACTTTTTTTTCTTTCTTTTATTATGATTATCGTGAAACAAACGGGTTGGCGTGCGATGAATGTCCATCGTTGCGGGTCGTCCATCCGTCGGTTCCGGAAAAGGGGGCGCCACTTACGTGTATAATCAGCCGGTGGTGGACGCCCGGCGTTCGCCGTCCAGACGGCCGATTTCCCACAGCCTCGCCATTTATTAATGATAAGCGCCGGTCCGGCCGAGAGGGGGCGCTCGTAATTATACACCCCGTCCAGTTCGTACCGGTTCGCTTTTATTTTCGGTAATTATCGTCCGCGCGTGTGTCTGTCGGGAAATTTTCGCGGTTCAACTTGACTTAACGGGTATAATTAGGAGGCGAAAGCCGACAGATGGCGCATCGACTACCAACTCCTCGAATAATGACGTCTTACAACTAAAACTTTACTTTAACTTTTACTTAATGGGTTTTTGATTTTCTTCCATTCGGATATAAAGAAAAAGAGGGATTTAAACGTAATGAGGTAATCAGTGTTTGAAGAGTGATTGACGACGAAGCCCTCTAACGGACGATTGCGGTAATATTGTGTGTTTTGAAATTAAACCGATCTTTAATGTCAAGTTTTTTATTTTTTTATGAAAGTTGATTACTTTGCTTTGGTTTACTTAACGGTGAAGACTTAAAAATGGTTTTTTAATGGTTTTGTCGATAAACGGAAAACGTTAAAGAGAAAATTTTCTTAAAGAATCATAAAATTCGTTAAAAATTATTTCATTTGATACCAAACACAACTATATTTTGATTAAAAATAAAAAAGTTAGGTTAATTTTTTTATTTTTAAAGATGGCGGATTAAAAAAATTAATTTTTTTTTACAGTTTCTTAAAGTTCATTAAAAATCCTTTAATTTGATACCAAACACGGCTATATTCGGATAAAATTAAAAATTTTCAAGATGGCGGATCATCAATTGTTTTTTTACAAAATCTTTTATAACTTAAAAAGTATTAAAGTTAGATATATGGTGTTTGGTATCAAATTAAAGGATTTTTTACGATCTTTTAGAATTTTTAAAAATTTTCAAGATGGCGGATTTTTCAATTGTTTTTTTTACAAAATCTTTTATAACTTAAAAAGTATTAAAGTTAGATATATGGTGTTTGGTATCAAATTAAAGGATTTTTAACGATCTTTAATAATTTTAAAAAATTTTCAAGATGGCGGATTTTTCAATTGTTTTTTTTACAAAATTGCTTATAACATAAAAAGTATAAAAGTTAGATATGTCATGTTGGTACTCAAATTAAAGGAAATTTAATTTTCTATTGATTTTTGAAAAAAAAATCTTTCAAACTTACCAAAATTTCCAACTTTATTTTCAATTTTCACCTTTTTCCCTCTCTCCAATTAGAATTTCTCCTTGTTCTTCCCCTAAAAAACAATAAAACACTTTGTCCCACTTAAAATACTCGAAATTTACAATTTAATTCCGGATATAACGCTCAAGATCTCCCTTCTCGGTGTAGCTTTTCTCTCGGTAATCAGGTGTCCGCCCCCGGAACCTAACGGCGGCACGCACTTAGGCTCCGGCCGCCTTCCCGAGGCTAATAAGTTCGAAAACGAGGCCGTAAACATTAGTAATTACGATCCCCCGGAGGCTTCCGACGGAGATGTCGTCTCCATCAACGCGAAATTTTCAACTTACAACGCGGATCAGCATAAATGCTGATGGGATAATCGCGCGGAAATCTTTTATTGTCCCCTAGCAGTGGGAAAAAAAGAAAAAGAGTACGGAGAACCGAGGGGAAGTAATCCCACTTCGGATTAGAGACGTATTAGGGATGACGTTTTTGGGTATGAATGACTCGGATGTTATGTTTAGATGTCATTTATAAAAGAAGGGGATGATTTTAAAGTAATTTTTTTGGTAAAAAAAGTAATTTTTTTTGGTAAAAAGAGACATTTTTGACTTTAGAAAATTTTAAAGTTAGTTTTTTAAAGAAAATTTTTTAAAAACTTAATAGAGAATTTAATTTCCTTTAATTTGAGTACAAACATGACATATCTATCATTTATACTTTCCATGATATATCAATTTTTTATTTTATAAACAATCGACGATCGCCATCTTTAAAAATTTTTATAAATTCTTAAAATTTATAAAAAATCCTTTAATTTGATACCAAACATCATATATCTAACTTAAATACTTTCCGAGATATTAAAGATTTTGTAAAAAAAACAATTGATGATCCGCCATCTTGAAAATTCTTAATTTTATCCGAATATAGTCATGTTTGGTATCAAATTAAAGGATTTTTAATGAACTTTAAGAAACTGTAAAAAAAAATTAATTTTTTTAATCCGCCATCTTGAAAATTAAAAAAATTAACTTAACTTTTTTGTTTTTAATCCGAATATAGTCATGTTTGGTATCAAATTAAAGGATTTTTAATGAATTTTAAGAAAATTTAAGAATTTTTTAATTTTATTTTTTTTTTAAAAGAAGGTTAAAAGTTTAAATGTAATTTTATCTAATAAAATGCAATTTTACCGTGCTTGGGAATTTCCGTAGGTCGTTTGGGAATCGAGTTGACCAAAAGAAGGTAGTTTGGGGGTCGGAGGCGATATAGTCCGGTCGCCATAAATTCATTTAACAACTTTACCCGGTCTTACTACCGCAATTTACTGGACCTCGGGGACCGGGAGCGTAAATTTTCTCGTGGAAACGAACGTTCGTTCCTCCTCGGACGTCCGGCGACTTTCTTACGTTTTCTTACTTCTACCCCGTATATAGACGGGGTAAAAGTCGGATAAGAGAGTCTTCCGAAACCGGTACGTCTCTTTCTGGCTCTTTTCAGGTTCGGTTTGTGTTACGGCCTGACCGCTCGTTCCCGTAACCGCAATGGAGCGGTAACATTTATATAAATTAATCGATCTCTTATACCTAAGGGGTCCGAACTAACCGTCGGACGTTTGGAGTAGCCTAGAGTAGTCTGGACGTTTGATATAGGGTCAATTTATGTCATAAAAATTACGAATTTATATTTGAAATGAGAAATAAAATGTAATACTTTAACTTCTTTAAGTGAAAAATGCTTTTAAAACAATAAAATTAAATATTTTTTAAAGATTTTTTAATTTTTCTAAAAAATTTTTAAAAATTCTTAAAATTCATTAAAAATCCTTTAATTTGATACCAAACATGACTATATTAGGATAAAAAATAAAAAAGTTAGGTTAATTTTATTAATTTTCAAGATGGCGGATTAAAAAATTAAAATTTTTTTTACAGTTTCTTAAAGTTTATTAAAAATCTTTTAATTTGATACCAAACACGACTATATTCGGATAAACTTAAAAATTTTCAAGATGGCGGATCATCAATTGTTTTTTTTACAAAATTCTTCATAACTTAAAAAGTATTTAAGTTAGATATATCATGTTTGGTATCAAATTAAAAGATTTTTAATGTTCTTTAAGAATCTTTAATAAAAATTTCACTTTTTTAAATTCACAATCTTGAAAATTAAAAATTATTAAAATAAAAATAAAATTTAAATAAAATTTTTAAATTTTCTTAAATATTATTTAAAATTGTTTAATTTGATACCAAATATGACTATATTCCGATAAAAAACAAAAAAGTTAGGTTAGTTTTTTTAATTTTCAAGATGGTGGATTAAAAAAGTTAAAATTTTTTTACAGTTTCTTAAAGTTTATAAAAAATCCTTTAATTTGAGTACAAACACGTCTATATTCGGATAAATTTTAAAATTTTCAAAATGGCGGATGTTTCAATTGTTTTTTTACAAAATTGCTTATAACTTAAAAAGTATTTAAGTTAGATATATCATGTTTGATATCAAATTAAAGGATTTTTAATGTTCTTTAAGAATCTTTAAGAAAAATTTCATTTTTTTAAATTCACAATCTTGAAAATTAAAAATTATTAAAATAAAAATAAAATTTAAGTAAAATTTTTAAATTTTCTTAAATATTATTTAAAATTCTTTAATTTGATACCAAACATGACTATATTCGGATAAAAAACAAAAAGGTTAGGTTAGTTTTTTTAATTTTCAAGATGGCGGATTAAAAAAGTTAAAAATTTTTTACAGTTTCTTAAAGTTTATAAAAAATCCTTTAATTTAAGTACAAACACGCCTATATTCGGATAAATTTTAAAATTTTCAAGATGGCGGATATTTCAATTGTTTTTTTACAAAATTGCTGATAACTTAAAAAGTATTTAAGTTAGATATATCATGTTTGGTATCAAATTAAAAGATTTTTAATGTTCTTTAAGAATCTTTAATAAAAATTTCATTTTTTTAAATTGACAATCTTGAAAATTAAAAATTATTAAAATAAAAATAAAATTTAAATAAAATTTTTAAATTTTCTTGAATATTATTTAAAATTGTTTAATTTGATACCAAATATGACTATATTCCGATAAAAAACAAAAAAGTTAGGTTAGTTTTTTTAATTTTCAAGATGGCGGATTAAAAAAATTAAACTTTTTTTACAGTTTCTTAAAGTTTATTAAAAACCTTTTAATTTGATACCAAACACGCCTATATTCGGATAAAATTAAAAATTTTCAAGATGGCGGATTTTTCAATTGTTTTTTTTACAAAATTGATTATAACTTAAAAAGTATTTAAGTTAGATATATCATGTTTGTACTCAAATTAAAGGAAATTTAATTTTCTATTGTTTTTTAAAAAAATTTTATTTGTAAACCTAACCTTAAAATTTTTAGAGTTAAAAATCGATATATCTCCTAAAGCATTTAAGTTAGATATATCATGTTGGTACTCAAATTAAAGGAAATTTAATTTTCTATTTATTTTTTAAAAAATCTTAAATGTAAACTTAACCTTAAAATTTTTAAAGTTAAAAATTGATATATCTTCGAAAATATTAATGTTAGATATGTCATGTTGGTACTCAAATTAAAGGAAATTTCATTTTCTATTTATTTTTTAAAAAATCTTAAATGTAAACTTAACCTTAAAATTTTTAAAGTTAAAAATTGATATATCCTCGAAAATATTAATGTTAGATATGTCATGTTTGTACTCAAATTAAAGGAAATTTAATTTCCTATTTAATTTTTAATAAAAAAACTCAAAATTATTTTTTTCTTTCTAAATTAAAAGAAAAAAATTGAAAATTTTTTGAAAAATTTAATTTTTTTTTTCTTAAAATTCTATGATATAAAATGATATTTAACAAATCGTCACTTTATCCTGTCATTTAACGATTTTTATGCATGAAAAGAGCAACCGCACCCTCTCTTCGTGCTTAAAAAGGTACTCGTGCGTATCAATGGTGAACATATGGTGGACAGGATCGAAAGGGGGGTCCAGATTTCAATCGGTCAGGGTCGGCACCTGTACCGTACGTGTTGCTACCTGTCTCGCCCCCTTTTCAAACGCTCACCCTCTCGTCATTCGAGTCTTATTAATTTACAATAACCGGACGTGGCGAATCGGAACCTCTTTTATTTAAGCATCCGAAAAGTTATACAAGGGGAGTGATGTCTCGTTGAAAACTTAATTTATTATCTTTTATATAACATTAATTAACTTGTAAAGTAAAAAAAAATTTTTTGATTAAATTTTTAAAGTTATTTAATACATTTAATTTTTTAAGGTTAGGTTTTTTTTTAAATATTTTTTAAAAAATAAATAGGAAATCAAATTTGCTTTAATTTGAGTACAAACATGACTATATTCGGATAAAAAACAAAAAAAAATAAGTTAATTTTTTTAATTTTCAAGATGGCGGATTAAAAAATTTGATTTTTTTTAAAGATTTGTAAAGAGGATAAAAAATCCTTTAATTTGATACCAAACACGATATATCTAACTTAAGTACTTTACAAGTTATGAAAGATTTTGTAAAAAAACAATTGAAAAGTCGGCCATCTTGAAAATTTTTAATTTTATCCGAATATAGTCGTGTTTGGTATCAAATTAAAGGGTTTTTAATGAAGATTAAGAAACTGTAAAAAAAATTTTAATTTTTTTAAGTTGCCATCTTGAAAATTAAAAAATTAACCTAACTTTTTTGTTTTTTATCGTAAATATGTCATGTTTGGTATCAAATTAAAGGATTTTTTTTTAATTTTTATAAATTTTAATTTTTTTTTTATTTTGAGATTGTTTTGGATGAAAATTTTTCATTAATGGGGTAATTAGTGGAGGATAAATGTGAAAAATAAATGAAAACAACATGTGTAAACACGTTAGAAGGTAACACATCCGTCGTATACCTACTAACTATTATTACCGAGTCATTAGCGTCGGTTGTTAATTGAAATAACAACTTGAGGCTCCCCCTTCGAGTTCTTTTCCCCTTTTTCCTTATCCCTTTTCGCCCGCTGTTGACAAATACTACAAATATCAATCAAATAATATCCGGACGCGTGTACGTACACGTTTGGAGTGGGTTGACGGGGGATTGCGTACGTGTACACGGTGAAAAATGAGTAATTGAAAATCGATAGAGGGAAAGGAGAAACGAAACGAAGCGAATGTGATCGGTTCGAGTTTGTTACGTGACGTATGTCGATCAAATCGTAAAATTTCATATCGAAGTTTTTAGTATTTACGTTTTAGATTGAACGAAACAAGTTAGAACAGGTGTTTAGTTCTCTTGGAAGAAAAAAAAAGTTTAGTTTTGAGGTTAAAAATAAAATATATATACATATATACATAAAAATAAAAAAAAAATCGAACGTTTTTCGAACAATTGAACATCGAGGTAAAAATAAATATTTTTTTCTTACCAATTTTTTTTCATTTTTTTTTCATTTTTTTTATTTTTTCCTTTTTTTTTATTGAAACTTGTGTACCGGATGACTATTTTTAATTTTTTATCGGAACCGCGCCGCCGTTCACTAAATTTAATCATCGTCAAAGTGTCGCCCTCGAAAAAAAAAATTCGCGTTCGAAAAATAAAATTAACAAAAAAAAATATACCGTCAAACGGAGTGAGAGGAAAAAAATAAAATCGAGGGGTTGAAAACGTCCGGAACTGGTAAAAAAAATAACGAAAAAAAGAAAAAAAAAAAAAAAATACGCGCGCTTTCCGATGAATATTGTACACGCCACTGCGTTTATTATCGGGCGCGCGCGAAAAATGAAATGACAAAACTGTCAAACGGGGACCCGAACGGTGAACAAATTACATTAATCGAAAAAGGTTTACCTTTTTGTTTTTTTTTTTCAAGTTATACCTTTATTTTAAGGTTAAATTTTTTAAAAAATAATTTTTAAATAAAAATTTTTTAAAAACCAAATAGGAAATTAAATTTCCTTTAATTTGAGTACAAACATGACATATCTAACTTAAATACTTTCCGAGATATATCAATTTTTTGATTTATAAACAATCGACAATCGCCATCTTTAAATTTTTTTTAAAATTATTAAACTACATGAAAAATCCTTTAATTTGAGTACAAACACGATATATCTAACTTTAATAGTTTAAGAGATATGAAGATTTTAATTTTATAAACAATTGAAGATCCGCCATCTTGGATTTTTTTTAAACTTATCCGAATATAGTCGTGTTTGGTATCAAATTAAAGGATTTTTTATCCCCTTTAAAAATCTTTAAAAAAATTTTAATTTTTTAATCCGCCATCTTGAAAATTAAAAAACTAACCTAACTTTTTTATTTTTTATCCGAATATAGTCGTGTTTGTACTCAAATTAAAGGATTTTTAATAAACTTTAAGAATTTTTAATAAAAATTTTAATTTTTTCAAGTTGCCATCTTAAAAATTTCCAACCTAACCTAACTTTTTTATTTTTAATCATAAATACCTCATGTTTGGTATCAAATTAAAGGATTTTTAATAATCTTTACGAATTTTAACTTTAAAATTTAAATTTCATCCAATTTCAACCCAATAAAATATAAAAACCCCTTTTTAAAACGTTTAAACGAGTCGACTCTGGATTGGTTAATCTAATATCTAATAATTTAACCTTATTTTTTAATATTATTATTATTTTTTTAATATTAGTCGGTTATTTTCATTAAAATAAACAAAACCAAAGATAAAGACGGGTTAAAACTGAATCGTTTTTATCGCTTTTCGTGGATCTGTTCGCGTAGCCGTCGCCGACTACGATATACATTTACGCGAACGGAGTGAACGGTGGCGGCGAGTAAAAATATGGGTAAAATCACGTCGGCTTTGGACGGCCCCGCCCCTTTCCGCCCCCCACCGCTCTCTAGGTGGCCAATCGGATCGTTCCGTTTATCGATCGCCACGTCACTTCCTCGGCCGCCGTCCGACGCCATTTTCCGCCCCCCACCTCTACCCCTACCACCACCGCCCACAGCCTACCCAGACACCTAAAATCAACCGATAGAAAAAGACAAAAGGAGAGAGAGAAAAAGAAAATGAAGAGAATGAGATAAAAGACGAAAAATAACAAAAAGGAAAATAAAGATTTTTTTTTATTATTAAAGATTTTTTTTATTATTAAAGATTTTTTTTTATTATTAAAGATTTTTTTTATTATTAAAGATTTTTTTTATAATTAAAAATTAATTTTATATTAAAAAATAAGTAAATTAATTTAAACAAAAAGTAAAAAAAATTATACAAACGTAATAAATCAACTTGACCGAGTTTTATTATCGTATAAATCGAATGACTACGCCACTGTGCTAAAAACAATGTATAGTACATAAAGATGCACTGATCTAACTGCAAATTCTCACGAACGAGCGATTTAAGCGGACAAATGCGATGAAAACAAAAGATATCTTTTAATATCCGGTTGTTTTCGCACACGATTTATTGTTTGGGTAAGCTTTGGTTGTAAACGTAATAAATTAAACGTTTTAAAGGGTTAATTAAGAAGATTAACGATTTAAAAAATAATTTTAAAACAAAACTAACTTTAAAAAGTGTTAGGAAATTAAATTTACTTTAATTTAAGTACAAACATGACATATCTAACTTAAATACTTTTCGAGTAATTCAAATTTTTAAACTTAAAAATTTTTAGGTTAGGTTTGCAACCAAAATTTTTAAAGAAATGAATAGAAAATTAAATTTCCTTTAATTTGAGTACAAACATGACACATCTAGCTTAAATACTTTGGGAGATATAACGATTTTTAGTTTTTAAAAAGATTGAAAAAGCGCCATCTTGAAAATTTTTTGAAAAATGAAAAGAAAATTAAATTCCCTTTAATTTGAGTACAAACACGACATATCTAACTTAAATACTTTTCGAGTAATTCAAATTTTTAACCTTAAAAATTTTTAGGTTAGGTTTGGAACTAAAATTTTTTTAGGAATCAATAGAAAATTAAAAATCCTTTAATTTGAGTACAAACATGACATATCTATCTTTAATACTTTTTAAGTTATAAACAATTTTGTTAAAAAAACAATTGATGATTCGCCATCTTGGAAATTTTTAACTTTATCCGAATATAGCCGTGTTTGGTATCAAATTAAAGGGTTTTTAATGAACTTTAAGAAACTGTAAAAAAATCTTAAATTTTTTAATCCGCCATCTTGTAAATTAGAAAAATTAACCTAACTTTTTTGTTTTTTATCCGAATATGGTCATGTTGGGTATCAAATTAAAGGATTTTTTATAATCTTTACGAATTTTTAAAAATATTTTTGATTTTGTTTCAAACTAAAGTATTTTTGACCAAAATAAAGTATATTTGACTAAAATAAAGAAATTTTATGTTAGAAATAATGAAAAATCGATGATGTAAAATCAAATAATTCACTTTACGACTAGTAATCGTAAAACCTACTTACAAATTCGATTTGCTAACGCACTTGTCTCTCTAAAAGCGATCGTAACGAGTCGCGTGCGTTAAAATTAGCGGTCGCGTGGCTCGCACGTGCCATCACGCGTGCCATTTGATACGTTACACACTCTATTTGATCACTTTTACTAACAACATTTATTTCTTAATCGTTTCAGAGTCGAATATTGGAGGATGCGTCGATTATGTGCAATTCTTGGTCACCAAGGCACAACGTAAGTTAATTTTTTAAAACATTTCTTATTAAATCTTCCTAATTTTTAAAATTTTTCTTTCTGTTTATGATTTGTTCTTTTTGATTTCTTTTATTTTGATTTTAGATACGAAAATGGAGTATTGAGTGGTTTTGTGATAACGATAATAGATATTAGGAACGGTAAATGTAAGTCTGAGGGGTTTAAATTCGAGTTTTACTAAAAAGCCGGGAGAGAGGGAACGGAGAGAAAGAGCTTCTGTGCGTAGCGGGTTCTTAAAAGTTCATTTATTATTTAAAAGGTACGCGTGAGAGTTTCCGTCTTTGTTTAAGAAAGAGAAAGTTTTTAAAAATCGATAGAAAATTAAATTTCTTTTAATTTGAGTACCAACATGACATATCTAACATAAATACTTTTCGAGATATTCAAACTATTAACTTTAAAAATTTAAGGTTAGGTTTTTAAAATTTTTTTTTTTCAAAAATGAATAGAAAATTAAATTTCCTTTAATTTGAGTACCAACATGAGATATCTAACATAAATACTTTTCGAGATATCCAAATTTTTAACTTTAAAAAATTTAAGGTTAGGTTTTTTAAAATTTTCTTTTCAAAAATGAATAGAAAATTAAATTTCCTTTAATTTGAGTACCAACATGACATATCTAACATAAATACTTTTCGAGATATTCAAATTTTTAACTTTAAAAAATTTAAGGTTAGGTTTTTTAAAATTTTCTTTTCAAAAATGAATAGAAAACTAAATTTTCTTTAATTTGAATACAAACATGGCATATCTACCTTTAATACTTTTCAAGTTATGAAGAATTTTGTAAAAAAACAATTGAAAAATCCGCCATCTTGAAAATTTTCAACTTTATCCGAATATAGTCGTGTTTGTACTCAAATTAAAGGATTTTTAATGAACTTTAAGAATCTTCAATTAAAATTTTAAATTTTTAATCCGCCATCTTGAAAAATAAAAAAATTAACCTAACTTTTTTATTTTTTATCCGAATATAGTCATGTTTGGTATCAAATTAAAGCATTTTTAATAAATTTTTAGAATTTAACAAAATTTTTATTAAATTTTTATTTTTTAACTGAGTTATGAACATTTTTTATATTAATAACATCTGGCAAACGATTTAAATCCACTTTTATTGTTCTATTTTACTGAATTTCATTGAAGGATTTAAAAAAACTCGAAAAAATTCTCATTGTTTAAGATTCCATGCGAATTCGAATGAAATTTGAATGATATTCGAATGAAAAAATGTTCGTTGGAAAAAAATGTTTCAAAGGTTCGAAATCGGGGTTAAATTCGATTTCAATTAGAACGGGATGTAAAAGGAACGTTGTTCGGGAATTGTATACTAACCGGGGTGGAGTTGGTTTTAGTCGGAGAGAGTTTAGTAGGCCGAGAGAAGGGAGAAACAGATGAAGAGTTATAGCCGCCCGGACAAGTGATAATCGGCGTAATTTCATTGCCGTTGCTCGTTTGTTTCGGCCCCGGCCAACCCCGAAATTCATCAGACGGCGCAACAAACTCCCGCGTCCCGCCCTTATTTGTCTTCTCCACCCTCCCGGTTACAAATTATCTCATTCCGGTAACTTACGACCATTACATTAACAGGGCACTTAGTCATTTTTGCGGTTTCCTTACAACCCTCAACTCTATTACCGGTATTTTTCAAGATTATCACTTTATTTAATTTTATTCATTAAAAAGTTACAAATTTAACAATTTTTTTATTATAATCAAAAAATTTATTAAAAATCCTTTAATTTGAGTACAAACATGAGATATTTATCATTAAAAATAAAAAAGTTATGTTAAAAAATTTTTTTCAAGATGGCGATTTGAAAAAATTAAAATTTTTATTAAAAATTCTTAAAGCTGATCAAAAATCCTTTAATTTGATACCAAACACGACTATATTCGGATAAAAAATAAAAAAGTTAGGTTAGTTTAAAAATTTTCAAAATGGCCGACTTTTCAATTGTTTATTTAACAAAATTGTTTATAACTTAAAAACTATTAAAGTTAGATATGTCATGTTTGTACTTAAATGAAAGGAAATTTAACTTTCTATTCATTTTTGAAAAAAACCTAACCTTAAAAAAATTTTTAGGTTAGAAATTTTAATATCTCGGAAAGTATAAAAGATGAATATGTCATGTTGGTACTCAAATTAAAGGAAATTTAATTTCCTGTCGATTTATAAAAAAATAAAAAAAATTTAACTTCAAATTTTTTTGTTAACCTAAAAAAATCGTATAATTACAAATCCAAACGATTTATTTATGTATATAACGATTTATAATAAATAATTCCGCATCAATTAACCATTATAACAGTAATAACAGTCGATAATTTCCGATTTGTAACCCGACCGTCGCGTATACAGGGTGACATGTTACCCGTTATCGATATATTCGTGCAAACAAACATTAATTTGAACACTTGATTAAACGTGAATGTAAACGCGTAGGTTGGGAATCGCGTTAATATTGTATTTCATTAGTTGACAGTCGCGTCGCGTCGCTTTGCGTCGGCGGCCGGCGTCGCGACGCTTAAAACGATTATAAAAAAAGATTTGCCGGACGGTCGCGTAATTGCGGCCAAGTCGGTAGGAAAAAATCATAAATAATTTACCGTATCATTTTATCATAATTTCAGCGCATAAATTTTAGAGGAGCGCCGCCGACGTCGGGACGCTCTCGACGCCGTGCTTGCTTAATCCAATATTTACCGCTCCCCTACTGTGTTAGTAGCTCTACGGCTTTACGTACAAAACACAAAATACACTTACTCGTCGACAACTATTACCATAGGTGTTTACTGACGTTAAAAAAGTTAAAAAACGTTAAAAAAATCTTCAGAAAGCTTAAAATAAAATGTTATTTTAACAAAAAATTTTTTTAAATTAAAAATTTTAATAAAAATTTTTATAAATTCTTATAATTTATTAAAAATCCTTTAATTTGAGTACAAACATGACATATTTACGATTAAAAATAAAAAAGTTAGGTTAATTTTTTAAGTTTCAAGATGGCAACTTTAATAAAATTAAAATTTTATTAAAAATTCTTAAAGCTGATTAAAAATCCTTTAATTTGATACCAAACATGACTATATTCGGAAAAAAAATAAAAAAGTTAGGTTAGTTTTTAAATTTTCAAGATGGCCGACTTTTCAATTGTTTATTTTACAAAATTGTTTATAACTTAAAAAGTATTTAAGTTAGATATGTCATGTTTGGTATCAAATTAAATATTTTTTAACGATTTTTAATAATTTTTAAAAATTACGTTTTTTCAATTGTTTTTAAAATTAAAAATTTGAATATCTCGGAAAATATAAAAGATGAATATGTCATGTTTGTACTTAAATTAAAGGGAATTTAATTTCCTATCCATTTTTGATGTAAAAAAAGTAATTAAAAAATTTTTTTTCTTACCTTGTTACAGGGTGATCTATTTTCCGGACTAAACGATGGGTTGATAAGTAGGGCGGAAGCCTTAGCGGCTGTAGATATTAAACATCAGACGTCTGGTGGTCCTGGTGGATTACCACAGTTGAAACATGATATGATGTACCATCACGGAATGGGGGCGCCACCTCCTGTCAGTAGACCACATCAGGTTAGTTATGTATGGATCATTATTAATATACATATATATTTTTTCTAATTTTATTTTTTTTTTAAGTTTTTTATGTATTATACAGGGTGTTTAATTTTTTTTATTTATTTATTTTAGTTTATTTGTTTGTCTACTTGAAGAACAAACGTTTTAGTCGCGTCGAAGGGTCGCGCGACCCTTGTACGCGCCACGTAACATTTCCCCCGGGTGCCATGACCCGCATACGCGCGCGCCCCCCATCGGACCCCGTGTTCTACACGTGAAATGACCACTTTACACCAATGTGTAAGCTAATGATGAAATATCTTACCCGCGGGAACGACGCCCTCGATGCCGCGGTTGAATCATCTATTGGAATTTCAAAAAATTTTTCGAAAATTTACTTTTTTTACTATTATTTTCTTTAAAAATTCATTAGGAAGAAGGAATTTTCCAAAAATATTAAAAAATTTAAAAAAAGGATTAAAAGTCCTTTAATTTGATACCCAATATGACATATTTACGATTAAAAATAAAAAAGTTAGGTTAGAAAATAAATTTTCAAGATGGCGCTTTAAAAAAATTAAAATTTTTATTAAAAATTCCTAAAGTTTATTAAAAATCCTTTAATTTAATACCAAACACGACTATATTCGGATAAAAAATAAAAAAAGTTACCTTAACCTAAAAACTTTCAAGATGGCCGACTTTTCAATTGTTTTTTTTACAAAATTGTTTATAACTTAAAAAGTATTTAAGTAAGATATGTCATGTTTGGTATCAAATTAAAGTAAATTTAATTTTCTATTAATTAAAAAAAAAAAATTGAAAATCCGCCATCTTGAATTTTTTTAAATCAACCTAACTTTTTTATTTTTTATCCGAATATAGTCGTGTTTGTACTCAAATTAAAGGAAATTTAATTTTTTATTTATTTTTAAATTTATTTTTAAAATTTTTTCTAAAAAAATGAATTTTCTTAACTAAAATGTATAAATTTATGTATATTTTTTTGATTTAACCCCCTTTTCGATTTATAAAACGGGTATAAAACGTGGGGGGCGTCCCGAAAAACCGAAAATTTCCTATTTCGCCTCCGATTTACGACCCTCTAGGGTTTTAGGGACATTCCGGTGTCGCGGTAATGACGCCATCGAAACTCAATGGTTACCGCTACCAGTATTTTCCGTAAAGGGGTCTTTTATTGCGTTGACAGATGGCGTATCGAAAAAGCGAAAAGATAAAAATTGTTTTTATCGAATAAATAATTTTTTTTTCTTTTTTTAAGATTTTTTTTTCCTTTTTAAGATTTTTTTTTTGATTAATTTAAAAAAAAAATTTTTTTTGTTCCGAATTTATTCCTTTTTTGGTCTAATTTTCCGATTTGAAGTAACATCAACGAGAGTAGTAATCAATCTAGTGCGCTGGGTTTGACCCCGCGTAGGCTGCGTATTTCCCACTCGATGTGCAGCCCTATCACGAAATAACGGCCTCGTGAATTTTGAATGAGATGAGGGGACCGCTGATTGCCGTAGCAGTATTCTTTTCGATCGTACCGATCACTATTTTTAACCTTCAAACGGTTAAATTTATTAAATTTTATAATAATCAATCAAAATAATTAATCAAAATAACCAAAATAATCAAAAAAATTATTATAAGAAAAAAAAATAAAATTTATAAATAAATTTTTTTTTTATATTCGAATAGGAAATTAAATTCTCTTTAATTTGAGTACCAACATGACATATCTAACATTAATACTTTTCGAAAAAATCAAATTTTTAATTTTAAAAACAAACGAAGAAGCGCCATCTTGAATTTTTTTTAGAATCGAACAGGAAATTAAATTTCCTTTAATTTGAGTACCAACATGACATATCTAACTTAAATAGTTTCCAAGTTGGGATTTTTTTAATTTTAACAAGCGCCATCTTTAAAAATTTTTAAAAATGATAAAAGAGGATTAAAAATCCTTTAATTTGATACCAAACATGACATATCTAACTTTAATAGTTTCCAAGTTAGGAGTTTTTAAAATTTATAAAGCGCCATCTTTAAAAATTTTTTAAAAATATTAAAGAGCATTAAAAATCCTTTAATTTAATACCAAACATGACATATCTAACTTAAATACTTTTTAAGTTATAAACAATTTTGTAAAAAAAACAATTGAAATGTCGGCCATCTTGAAAATTTTTAGGTTAAGGTAACTTTTTTATTTTTTATCGGAATATAGTCGTGCTTGGTATCAAATTAAAGGATTTTTAATAAATTTTAAGAATTTTTAATAAAAATTTTAATTTTTTTAAAGCGCCATCTTGAAAATTTATTTTCTAACCTAACTTTTTTATTTTTAATCGTAGATATATCATGTTGGGTATCAAATTAAAGGATTTTTAATGTGCTTTAAGAATTTTTAACAAAAATTTTAATTTTTTAATCCGCCATCTTAAAAATTTATTTTTTAACCTAACTTTTTTGTTTTTTATCCAAATATAGTCGTGTTTGGTATCAAATTAAAGGTTTTTTAATAAATTTTATTAATTTTTATTTTTTTAAATTTTTTTTTTAATTTTTTAAATTTTTTCTTTAATTTTTTTTTCTAATTTTTAATAAAAGTACATTTTTTAACCAAAGTTATTCTAAAATTCAACATTTTTTATGTTATTTTAGATGAGTCACATGGACGGTTTAGAAATGTTAGACCCAATATCAACATCCTCAATGACCACGTTAACCCCAATGTCCGAAACGCCAACACACATGCACTCGTACGGAATGAACCACGTTATGAATCACCATCATCACGGAGGACCTCTATCGGGACATAGCGCGCCCGGACATCATCCAGGTCATCACGGGGGTCACCCTGGTGCTCATCACCCAGCGATGGCAGCGGCAGCGGCTGCTGCAGCCGTCGCTGGACTTCACCCGGATGCGGATACCGATCCGAGAGAGTTGGAAGCGTTTGCGGAAAGATTTAAGCAACGAAGAATTAAATTGGGAGTGACCCAAGCAGACGTGGGTAAAGCTTTGGCGAATTTAAAGCTTCCCGGAGTCGGAGCTTTGTCCCAATCGACGATTTGTCGATTCGAATCGTTAACGTTAAGTCATAACAACATGATAGCTTTAAAGCCGATATTACAAGCGTGGTTGGAAGAGGCGGAGGCGCAGGCGAAGAACAAACGGAGAGATCCGGACGCTCCGAGCGTACTTCCGGCGGGCGAAAAGAAACGGAAACGAACGTCGATAGCCGCGCCGGAAAAACGAAGTTTAGAGGCGTACTTCGCGGTGCAACCTCGACCGTCGGGCGAGAAAATTGCGGCGATAGCCGAGAAATTAGATTTGAAAAAGAACGTGGTTCGCGTTTGGTTTTGTAATCAACGACAGAAGCAGAAGCGTATGAAGTTTGCCGCGCAACACTGACCGGATGTTAATTTTGGGTTCCCAGTGAATTGATATCAAGTGATCGACGCGGTTGAAACGGTTAAAAGCGAGTTTCCTATCGAGAACGAACAAAGCGGGCGGTACGAACGGTACGAACGAGAAAATCGTCACGTGGGTGAGTTTAAGGAGTATTTCGAGGGGTATCAATACAACCAACAACAAGAATTTAGGTATAATTAAGTTAAAAGTACGATTTAAAAGTAAAAGTTTTTTTGAAAATGTTTAAAAATCGATAGGAAATTAAATTTCCTTTAATTTAAATACAAACATGACATATCTAACTTAAATACTTTCCGAAATAGAGAAATTTTTCATTTTAAAAACAATTGAAAAAGCGCCATCTTGAAAATTCTTAAAAAAATGAATAGGAAATTAAATTTGGTTTAATTTGAGTACAAACATGACATATCCAACTTAAATACCTTCCAAAACATAGAAATTTTTAATTTTAGAAACAGTTGAAGAAGCGCCATCTTGAAAATTTTTAAAGAAATGAATAGGAAATTAAATTTGGTTTAATTTGAGTACAAACATGACATATCTAACTTAAATACCTTCCAAAATATAGAAATTTTTAATTTTAGAAACAATTGAAAAAGCGCCATCTTGAAAATTTTTAAAGAAATGAATAGAAAATTAAATTTCCTTTAACTAGAGTACCAACATAACATATCTAACTTAAATACTTTCCGAAATAGAGAAATTTTTAATTTTAAAAACAATTGAAAAAGCGCCATCTTGAAAATTTTAAAAGAAATGAATAAAAAATTAAATTTCCTTTAATTAGAGTACCAATATGACATATCTAACTTAAATACTTTCCGAAATAGAGAAATTTTTCATTTTAAAAACAATTGAAAAAGAGCCATCTTGAAAATTCTTAAAGAAATGAATAGGAAATTAAATTTGGTTTAATTTGAGTACCAACATGACATATCTAACTTAAATACTTTCCGAAATAGAGAAATTTTTCATTTTAAAAACAATTGAAGAAGCGCCATCTTGAAAAATTTTAAAAAAATGAATAGGGAATTAAATTTGGTTTAATTTGAGTACAAACATGACATATCTAACTTAAATACCTTCCAAAATATAGAAATTTTTAATTTTAGAAACAATTGAAAAAGCGCCATCTAGAAAATTTTTAAAGAAATGAATAGAAAATTAAATTTCCTTCAATTAGAGTACCAACATGACATATCTAACTTAAATACTTTCCGAAATACAGAAATTTTTAATTTTAAAAACAATTGAAGAAGCGCCATCTTGAAAATTTTTAAAGAAATGAATAGGGAATTAAATTTGGTTTAATTTGAGTACCAACATGACATATCTAACTTAAATACCTTCCAAAATATAGAAATTTTTAATTTTAGAAATAATTGAAAAAGCGCCATCTTGTAAATTTTTAAAGAAATGAATAGAAAATTAAATTCCCTTTAATTAGAGTACCAACATGACATATCTAACTTTAATACTTTCCGAAATAGAGAAATTTTTAATTTTAAAAACAATGAAGAAGCGCCATCTTGAAAATTTTTAAAGAAATGAATAGAAAATTAAATTTCCTTTTATTTGAGTACAAACATGACATATTTAGGTTAAATAGTTTAAGAGATATCAAGATTTGAATTTTAAAAACAATTGATGATCCGCCATCTTGAAAATTTTTTTAAACTTAACCTAAATTTCTTATTTTTTACCCAAATATGGTTATATTTGAAATAAAATTAAGATTTTTTTTTGTAAATTTAAAAAAATTTCAAATGTTCTAATCCGCCATCTTGAATTTTTAAATTTTTTTAAAAATAACCTAACTTTTTTATTTTTAATCGTAAATAGGTCGTGTTTGTACTCAAATAAAAGGTTTTTCGATGAATTTTACGAATTTTTAATAAAAAATTTAATTTTTTCGAGTTGCCATTTTGAAAAAGTAAAAAAATTAAAAAATCCAACCTAACTTTTTTATTTTTAATTGAAACATAGTCATGTTTGTACTCAAATTAAAGGATTTTTTATGTACTTTACGAATTTTTAATAAAAAATTTAATTTTTTAAAGTTGCCATTTTGAAAAAGTAAAAAATTAAAAAATCCAACCTAACTTTTTTATTTTTAATTGAAACATAGTCATGTTTGTACTCAAATTAAAGGATTTTTTATGAACTTTAAGAATTTTTAATTAAAATTTTATTTTTTCAATTTGTCATTTTAAAAATTAAAAAAATTAACCTAACTTTTTTGTCTTTTATCGGAATATAGTCATGTTTGTACTCAAATTAAAGGATTTTTTATGAACTTTAAGAATTTTTAATTAAAATTTTATTTTTTCAATTTGTCATTTTAAAAATTAAAAAAATTAACCTAACTTTTTTGTCTTTTATCGGAATATAGTCATGTTTGTACTCAAATTAAAGGATTTTTAATAAATTTTAAGAATTTTTAAGTTTTTTTGTAATTTTTTTACTTTTAAATCGTACTTTTAATAAAATTAAGTGTAATTAAAAGAAGAATTTCGTTAAAAATCGATAGAAACCAGCTGTAAAATCGTTACAAACACGTTTGTAAAGAAATTACTAATTAATACCTAGTACAATTTTTATACAACCAAAAAAAAGAAAATGTAATATTCACCACGATAACTTTAAATAATTTAATCGGCTAAAATTGTATATAGTGAACATAAAACATGGTTATGTAACTTATAACCAATTCTTTCCCTGCACAGTATTATTATTAATGAAATTAAATGAGGAAAAGTAAGAAAAATAATAAACCAAGAATGAAAATAATCAGTATTTTTAGTGATATTTTCGAATGAATTTAAAAAACTGGTAGAATTTAAAAAAAAAACCGTTAAAAGTGCAATATTTTAGGTAGTTAATTAAAAATATTTACTTTATTTTTTTTTTAGTAAGATTTAGGTTTGTAAATATGAGAAAAAGTGAGATTAAAGATGTGTTTCGTTGTTCGGATGCGAAAAATAAAGAAGCAATAAATGAATAAATAAAAATTAAGATTTGTGTTTGATAAAAAACAGGGTACGACGAAACATATCAAATTTTTTACCGATCTGTACATTTTAGAGAAGAGATAAACGAAAAATTAATTAATTAAATTAATTAATAAGTGAAAATAAGTGAAAACAATGAAAAAAAAACGATCATGAAAGAAAAAAAGAAAGAAAAACATATCATTTCGTATTTCGCGCTTATATATTAAAAAAAAAACGACGGAAAATACTTGTAAATAGTCGAAAAAAAACTTGTAAATAGATCTTCTTTCTTATTATTGTTTTTTTTATTTTTATTTTTTAATTAAAGAAAAAAAAAGTTGGTAAAATTATGAGAAATGAAAAGTGTTCATAAAAAAATGTTCCTTTTGTTATTAAATAAGTACAAATTTGAGAGTTTTAAACCGTTATTACAGTTTTAAAAAAATTCAAATGTACAGGGTGATTTTTTTTTGATTTAAAAAAAAATTTGAAAAAAAACACCCTGTATAAATTTTTTTTAATCCATTTCGGTACGGCGCCTATTGGCCGTGAAACGTCGTTAAGAATCGGTACTCACCATCCGTATAATGGCACGACTGTCGACTATAGTCGACACTCGGCTGTCCGGGGTCATCGTGCGGCCGTCGACTATAGTCGACGCGCGTACCGAAGTGGTTAATTATTAAAAATTTTCAAAAAAAAAAGATAAAAACAGTTATTATTTTCCTTCACTAGTCAATCTATTATAAATTTACAGCTCCATCTCGCTCTCTTTCTCTTGTATATTGTAAACAATTTTAGAAGAGTCATGTAATAAAAATATAAATAAAAATTGAATTTTTTTTTAATTTTTCAAACCCCATATTTAAAAAATCAACGAAAAAAGGTAAGTATATAAAAAAAGTAAGTATAAAACAACCAACAAACCACTAAAAATAAACCACTAAAAACAAAACATTCAAAACAAAGCTTCCTCCCTTTAAAAAAAACCCTCTCAAACTTCGATACAAGTTTGGTCCTCAATCCTCATCAAAACAGCGATTGTTTCCCCTTTATTTATTCTTTCTCATTTTCTTTTAAGTACAAACACAAAACCACTTCAATCCTATCGACGGTTATAAAGGAAGAGAAGAAAGAACCGTTTTATGTTTTGTTACTTCTCTTTTATAAACCAACCCCTTTTTTAATCCCTTCTAGGATTGAAAACGCTTCTATTTTGAGACAATTGTTGAATGTTATGAATGAAAAAGTACATTATTTTAAAAACTTTGTTTCAAAAATTAAAAAAAATTAAAAAAAATTAAAAAAAAAAATAAAAAAGTAAAAGTAAAAATTTAAATATAAATCTAAAATTTTGAAAATATCACCTTAGGGTAAAATTATTTTACAAAAATTTTTTAATATTCTTAAAATTCATTAAAAATCCTTTAATTTGAGTACCAACATGACATATCTACGATTAAAAACAAAAAAGTTAACAAAAATTTTTAATTTTTAAAATGGCGGATTTAAAAATTAAAATTTCAATTAAAAATTCTTAAAATTCATAAAAAATCCTTTAATTTGAGTACCAACATGACATATCTACGATTAAAAGTAAAAAAGTTAACTAAATTTTTTAATTTTCAAAATGGCGGATTAAAAAATTAAAATTTCAATTAAAAATTGTTAAAATTCATAAAAAATCCTTTAATTTGAGTACCAACATGGCATATCTACGATTAAAAATAAAATAGTTAACAAAAATTTTTAATTTTTAAAATGGCGGATTTAAAAATTAAAATTTCAATTAAAAATTCTTAAAATTCGTAAAAAATCCTTTAATTTGAGTACCAACATGACATATCTACGATTAAAAACAAAAAAGTTAACAAAAATTTTTAATTTTCAAAATGGCGGATTTAAAAATTAAAATTTTAATCGGAAATTCTTAAAATTCACAAAAAAATCCTTTAATTTGATACCAAACATGACTATATTCGGTTAAAAAATAAAAAAGTTACCTTAACCTAAAAATTTTCAAGATGGCCGACTTTCAATTGTTTTTAAAATTAAAAATTTATATCTCCTAAACTATTTAAGATAGATGTGTCGTGTTTGTACTTAAATTAAAGGGAATTTAATTTCCTTTTCATTTTTTAAAAAACTTTCAAGATTGCGCTTTTTCAATTTTTTTTATTTACAAAAATCGATATATCTTCTAAAATATTTAAGTTAGATATATCATGTTTGTACTCAAATTAAAGGAAATTTAATTTCCTATTGTTTTTTAAAAAAAATTTACGTATAAACCTAACCTTAAAATTTTTAGATTTAAAAATCGATATATCTTCGAAAATATTAATGTTAGATATATCATGTTTGTACTCAAATTAAAGGAAATTTAATTTCCTATCGATTTATAAAAAAAATTTTATTGTACACTTAACCTCAATTTTGCTTTTAAAAAAATTTCCTTTTAAAAACAATTTTTTTTATATTTTTCGCTTCTCCACCAACAAATAAAAGTAAATAAGTACTAAGTACTGTCTTAATTCAGTTACCGGACGCATTATCCGACCTCGACGTCGGTCGCCGTCGGTTTAGTTAGGAAAGTGCAATCACAACCGCTAACGAGTTCCATTCTGGTTGGGTTTCGGGGCGAAAACTGAGTTACGAGAGAACAACCGAATAACGGAGACGGGGGAACAGAGAGAAACGCGTTTCGGGGAATTCCCCCAGGTTTCGGGGGGCGGCTTTATTACGACGGGGAACCCCCGCATAATCTATGGAGGGCGGCTCGAAGGGAAGGGTTATGATTGCCACGGTTAATAATTAATCGAGTAATTAATGCAAGAAATTACCTATTATATGTATGATTTCGGTCGGGTTGATTTTCGGGGGGGAGGGGAGGGGGGGTCGACGTAGAAACCAAGGATCATTGTAAAATACTCTTCTCGACCGGCAATATTTCAAAGCTGAAATAAAAAAAAAAAAAACGAATTATTTTTAAAAGTAAGCAATAAATTTTTACGAGGTTCAATCAAGAATTGAACTATGAATATTTAGGTTTCAATTATTTTTTTTGTTTTATTTTGATAGACAAAAAAAAAGTTGAAATAAAAAAAAATTTGAAATTAAAAAGAAAATTTGAAATAAAAAAGAAAAATTTAAATAAAAAAAATTTTAAATAAAAAAAAATTTAAATAAAAAAAGTTTTTAATAAATTTTAAGGGGCATAAATAAAAATTTAAAAAAAATACTAAATTTTTTTAAATTTTCTTAAAATTTATTAAAAACCCTTTAATTTGATACCCAACATGATATATCTACGATTAAAAATAAAAAAGTTAGGTTAGTTTTTTAATTTTCAAGATGGCGGATTAAAAAATAAAAATTTGAACTAAAAATTCTTAAAGTTTATTAAAAATCCTTTAATTTGATACCAAACACGACTATATTCGGATAAAAAATAAAAAAGTTAGGTTAATTCAAAAAATTCAAGATGGCCGACTTTGATTGTTTATAAAATTTAAAATCCTTATATCTCAAAAAGTATTTAAGGTAGGTATGTCATGTTTGTACTTAAATTAAAGGATTTTTAATGATCTTAAATAATTTTTAAAAAAATTTAAATTTCTTTAATTTTTTGTAAAGATGGCGCTTATTAAAACCAAAAATTGTTATATTTTCTAAACTATTTAAGTTAGATATGTCATGTTTGTACTCAAATTAAAGGAAATTTAATTTTTTATTCATTTCTTTAAAATTTTTCAAAAAAGTGCTTCTTCAATTGTTTTTATTTTGTTATTTTCAAGATGATGAATTAAAAATTTACAATTTTAATTAAAAATTTTTAAAGTTTATCGAAAATCCTTTAATTTGAGTACAAACATGACTATATGCGGATAAAAAATAAAAAAGTTAGGTTAGTTTTTAAATTTTCAAAATGGCGGATTAAAAAATAAAAATTTGAACTAAAAATTCTTAAAGTTTATTAAAAATCCTTTAATTTGATACCAAACACGACCATATTTAGATAAAAAAATAAAAAAGTTAGGTTTATTTAAAAAAATTCAAGATGGCCGACCTTCAATTGTTTATAAAATTTAAAATCCTTATATTTCAAAAAGTGTTTAAGGTAGGTATGTCATGTTTGTACTTAAATTAAAGGATCCTTAATGATCTTTAATAATTATTTAAAAAATTTAATTTTTTTAAATTTTTTGTAAAGATGGCGCTTATTAAAATTAAAAATTGTTATATTTTCTAAGCTATTTAAGTTAGATATGTCATGTTTGTACTCAAATTAAAGGAAATTTAATTTTTTATTCATTTCTTTAAAAATTTTCAAAAAAGTGTTTCTTCAATTGTTTTTATTTTGTTACTTTCAAGATGATGAATTAAAAATTTACAATTTTAATTAAAAATTCTTAAAGTTTATCGAAAATCCTTTAATTTGAGTACAAACATGACTATATGCGGATAAAAAATAAAAAAGTTAGGTTAATTTTTAAATTTTCAAAATGGCGGATTAAAAAAATTGAATTCTTTATTAAAAATTCTTAAAGTTGATAAAAAATCCTTTAATTTGATACCAAACACGACTATATTCGGATAAAAAATAACAAAGTTAGGTTAATTTAAAAAATTCAAGATGGCCGACATTCAATTGTTTATAAAATTTTAAATCCTTATATCTCAAAAAGTATTTAAGATAAATATGTCGTGTTTGTACTTAAATTAAAGGATTTTTAATGATCTTTAATAATTATTTAAAAAATTTAATTTTTTTAAATTTTTTGTAAAGATGGCGCTTATTAAAATTAAAAATTGTTATATTTTCTAAGTTATTTAAGTTAGATATGTCATGTTTGTACTCAAATTAAAGGAAATTTAATTTTTTATTCATTTCTTTAAAAATTTTCAAAAAAGTGTTTCTTCAATTGTTTTTATTTTGTTACTTTCAAGATGATGAATTAAAAATTTACAATTTTAATTAAAAATTCTTAAAGTTTATCAAAAATCCTTTAATTTGAGTACAAACATGACAATATTCGGATAAAAAATAAAAAAGTTAGGTTAGTTTCTAAATTTTCAAAATGGCGGATGAAAAAATAAAAATTTGAACTAAAAATTCTTAAAGTTTATTAAAAATCCTTTAATTTAATACTAAACACGACTATATTCGGATAAAAAATAAAAAAGTTAGGTTTATTTAAAAAAATTCAAGATGGCCGACCTTCAATTGTTTATAAAATTTAAAATCCTTATATTTCAAAAAGTATTTAAGATGGATATGTCATGTTTGTACTCAAATTAAAGGAAATTTAATTTTTTATTCATTTCTTTAAAAATTTTCAAAAAATGCTTCTTCAATTGTTTTTATTTTGTTACTTTCAAGATGATGAATTAAAAATTTACAATTTTAATTAAAAATTCTTAAAGTTTATCGAAAATCCTTTAATTTGAGTACAAACACGACTATATTCGGATAAAAAATAAAAAAGTTGGGTTAATTTAAAAAATTCAAGATGGCCGACTTTCAATTGTTTATAAAATTTAAAATCCTTATATCTCAAAAAGTATTTAAGGTAGATATGTCATGTTTGTACTTAAATTAAAGGATTTTTAATGAACTTTAAGAATTTTTCATTAAAATTTTTATTTTTTAATCCGCCATTTTGAAAATTAAAAAATTGTTATATTTCAAAAACTATTTAAGTTAGATACGTTGTGTTTGTACTCAAATGAAAGGAAATTTAATTTTTTATTCATTTCTTTAAAATTTTTCAAGATGGCCGACTTTCAATTGTTTTTAAAACTAAAAATTTTCATATCTTGGAAACTATTTAAGTTAGATATGTCATGTTTGTACTTAAATTAAAGTAAATTTAATTTCCCAACTATTTTTAAAAAAATTTTTAATAAACAATTATTTTTAAGACACCAATTTTTCTTTTTTATGGTTTTTTTGAAGGTAAATTAAAATTGTTGATTGATTACTTTTACCTGTAAAGTAAAGAATGAAAAAATTAATCGATCTTGTTACAAATTAAGACCGTGTGTGTACACTTTCAGCCTACTTTTGTAATTAACGTCTGTCAATTTCATAGTCGTCAATTAACTTAAATGTACCTTTCTACTAAAAAAATTTTTTTTTCTAGATATTATTAATCTTTTTTCTTTTTCAATCAATTAAAAATGCAATTATACCCACGTTTACATTCAAACAAACGATCGTACATCTGACATTTGGAAACACACGTCAAGAAAACCTCTCGAAAATACCAAATAACGAACGAAAAAAAAGAAGGAGGGAAAAAAAGAAAAGCAAGTGAAGGTAGAAAAACGAAAACGTGTCGAAGGTAAGAAAGCGGAACGTTCGTGACATTTCACGAAGTTTTCAAACCGAGCACAGAGGCGTACCGACTCGGAACGAACGAAAATGAATAAATAAGCGGGCACAATAAAGCATCCGTGTGGGAATAGGTTAATTTCTTAATTTACCGGTTAAGTTGTTCGCCGTTCATGAATACGAAATGACCCGAAGAGGTATTACTTTATGAATTGCCAAGTTTAACGGCCGACAACGCCATCTACCGTCGAAGAAATTTGATTAAGACTTTCTTCTTGACACCAAACACTTTTTTCTCCCTCCTTTTCTTTTTAATAAGAAACATCCCCGACGGAATTAATAACACGGATTAATAAATCCTCAGGGACAAAAATTCGACGCTAATTAAAACTTAAATTGAATTAGAAACACTTAATTTTTTTTTGTTAAACAGATGATTTACTCTTGAGATGGATTTGAACACTAATTGGATAAACACAGCTTCTTTCTTTCTTTGAATTCGTCTGATTGTGAGTTGGTGAATTTTTTTGTTGAAAATCACCGGTCCGTGGAATTCAAGTACTTTAAATGTATACACACGACTCGTACAAGTCCATAGAGGGTCGGAGGGTAAAAGCGGAGCGCTTTCAATGTGTGTGCGTCGTGATCTTTGTCGTTATCTGGAGTTTCCACCCCGGAACCGACGACGACGAGGCTTATTGTAAGCGATCCCTGCTGGGAAATCGCTCGCTTTTATGTCGACAAATTATATACAAATACACAAGCCCGGGAAGCAAGGAACGAAAGATGGAAGGAATTCACACGGGAACCCAACTAAATTTAAACAAATCCAAACAAAAAAATCATTTTAGAACAAAACCAAGTTTATAAATGAATAAAAAATTAAATTTCCTTTAATTTGAGTATAAACATGACATATCTATATTCAAAACTTACTAAGATATTCAAATTTTTTAGTTTAAAAAATTTGAGGTTAGATTTTTTTTTAATTTTATTAAAAATTAATAAAAAATTAAATTTCCTTTAGTTTAAGTACAAACACGACATATCTAACTTAAATACTTTCAGAGATATACAGATTTTTTATTCTAAAAACAATCCAAAAAGCGCCATCTTGAAAATTTTTAAAGACATGAATAAAAAATTAAATTTCCTTTAATTTGAGTACAAACACGACATATCTAACTTAAATAGTTTTTGAAATATAACAATTTTTTAATTTTCAAAATGGCGGATTAAAAAATAAAAATTTGAACTAAGAATTCTTAAAGTTCATTAAAAATCTTTTAATTTAAGTACAGACATGATATATCTATCTTAAATACTTTTTGAAATATAAGGATTTTAAATTTTATAAACAATTGAAAGTCGGCCATCTTGAATTTTTTAAATTAACCCAACTTTCTTATTTTTTATCCGAATATAGTCGTGTTTGGTATCAAATTAAAGGATTCTTTATCAACTTTAAGAATTTTTAATAAAAAATTCAATTTTTTAAATCCGCCATTTTGAAAATGTAAAAATTAACCTAGCTTTTTTATTTTTTATCCGAATATTGTCATGTTTGTACTCAAATTAAAGGATTTTCGATAAACTTTAAGAATTTTTAATTAAAATTGTAAATTTTTAATTCATCATCTTGAAACTAACAAAATAAAAACAATTGAAGAAGCACTTCTTTGAAAATTTTTAAAGAAATGAATAAAAAATCAAATTTCCTTTAATTTGAGTACAAACATGACTTATCTAACTTAAATAGTTTAGAAAATAAAACAATTTTTAATTTTAATAAGCGCCATCTTTACAAAAAATTAAAAAATTTTAATTTTTTTTAAAAGTTATTAAAGATTATTAAAAATCCTTTAATTTAAGTACAAACATGACGTATCTATCTTAAATACTTTTTGAGATATAAGGATTTAAAATTTTATAAACAGTTGAAAGTCGGCCATCTTGAAAATTTAAAAACTAACCTAACTTTTTTATTTTTTAACCAAATATAGTCATGTTCGGTATCAAATTAAAGGACTTTTAATGAACTTTAAGAATTTTTAATTCAAATTTTATTTTTTTAATCTACCAACTTGAAAATAAAAAAAATAAAAACAATTGAAGCTACATTTTAAAAATTTTTATAGAAATGAATAGAAAAATAAATTTCCTTTAATTTAAGTACAAACATGACATATCTATCTCTAATACTTATCAAGATATCAAAATTTTTAGTTTTAGAAAATCGTCCATCTTGAAAATTTTTAAAAATTATTAAAGATCATTAAAAATCCTTTAATTTAAGTACAAACATGATACATTTATCTTAAATATTTTTTAAGATATAACAATTTAAAATTTTATAAACAATTGAAAAGCGACCATCTTGGATTTTTTTAAACTAACCTAACTTTTTTATTTTTTAACCGAATATAGTCATGTTTGGTATCAAATTAAAGGATTTTTAATCAGCTTTAAGGATTTTTAATAAAAATTTTAATTTTTTTAATCCGCCATTTTGAAAATTTATTTTCTAACCTAACTTTTTTATTTTTTATCCGAATATAGTCGTGTTTGTACTCAAATTAAAGGATTTTTAATAATCTTTTTAAAAAATAAAAAATTTTTAATGTTCGAACTAAAAAAAATTTTAATTTATTAATTTTTTAGGTTAAATTTTATCTCAATTTTTTTTCCATTCATTTTTGAAAAAAAAAATTTGAAAGAAAAACATAAATAAAACGAAAAATATTAATAATAACATCTTATAAACCCCCCTCTTACTTTAAAATCTTTTTTAAAACACGTCAAAAAGGAATAAAAAATTTTTCCAGTGACGTATCAAAAAAAAATTTTATATTTTTTTTAAGTATGTTTTAAAAAACAAAAACCCTAGTTTATAAAAGCGTTAAAAGCTTTCAAAAAATCCCCACTTTTTCAATTTCAATCCGACGGAGTTTTTTTTATCCCAACTCAATTTTTTCCAGTTTGGTTCTAGTTTTCCCCGTTTTAACATTTTTTTTTTAGTTTTCCTGATCGAAAACGGAGAGTCGTTTGAATGATCGGGGGCGGGAAAGAGTGAGGGGGTGGGAAAGGGCGAGGGGGTGGGGTGTCGACCAAAAAGGGGTTTCGGGGGGTGGTTTGGGGGGATCGAAATGGCGGGGGACACGTCAACGGGTCCCGGTGATTGACTGGAACCCCGCAACTGCATAATGTATGTGCGGGCCGGAGTGCCGTTGTCCCGCGGTGCGCCCCCTTTCGGTCGACGCCGGAGACCTGTCACGAGTGGACGTTTCTACGTCCGACGAAGCCGCCTCCGTCAGGTACGACCGCCCGATTTTTTTGCATAAGTCCATTACGGTGTCGAAAGACGTCGTCTACGCCACTGTCAACGAAACCACCGACGCCACTGGATCTCCAACGTCGGAACAAGGAAGATGGACGCGATTTAAAATTTATACGGAGCGCTTTTCGTTTGTGACGTTTGTCCGATTTTATTTTATTTTATTTATAGCCGGATTTTAAAAATTTTTTGTTTTTAAATGTTGGTATTAATAAAACTTTTAATAAAATTTTTAATAAAAAAACAAAATATATTAAAAATCGTAAAGATTATAAAAAATCCTTTAATTTGATACCAAACATGACCATATTTGGATAAAAAATAAAAAAGTTAGGTTAGAACATAAAATTTCAAGATGGCGGATTATCAATTTTTTCTTTTAGGTTAAAAATTCTTAAAATTCATAAAAAATCCTTTAATTTGATACCAAACATGACATTTTTGAATAAAAAATAAAAAAGTTAGGTTAAAAAATAAATTTTCAAGATGGCAACTTAAAAAAAAATAAAATTTTATTAAAAATTCTCAAATGTTATAAAAAATCCTTTAATTTGATACCAAACATGGTTATATTCCGATAAAAAATAAAAAAGTTAGGTTAGGTTTTAAATTTTCAAGATGGCCGACTTTTCAATTGTTCTTTTTTTACAAAATTGTTTATAACTTAAAAAGTATTTAAGTTAGGTGTATCATGTTTGGTATTAAATTAAAGGATTTTTAATGCTCTTTTATAATTAAAAAAAATTTTTATAGATAGCGCTCCATAAAATTAAGAAATTCCTAACTTGGAAACTATTTAAGTTAGATATGTCATGTTGGTACTCAAATTAAAGGGAATTTAATTTTCTATTCGATTCTAAAAAAATTTTCAAGATGGCGCTTCTTCAATTATTTTTAAAATTGAAAATTTGATTATTTCGAAAAGTATTAAAGTTAGATATGTCATGTTGGTACTTAAATTAAAGGAAATTTAATTTCCTAAATGATTTTTGAAAAAAAGTTGATAAAAAATTGTTTTTTTAATTTAATTTTTTGTTTTTTAACAAAAATAAGTAACCTAATTTATTCCAAATGGTGATTGTTGGGAGTAAAAGTAAAATAACGGATTAAATCCACCCGGTAACAAAATCTAGAGTGCAAAAATCTCTCGGGACGGACACTGCCCTTGTATAAAACGGCCCGCTTTGATCGGATTAACGGTAAATGGACGTTCGATTGTCTGTTGTGCGATTGTCTGTTGTTCGATTGTCAGCGCCTACTCAAATTTGTCACATCTCCAATTTAAAAAATCCATCCCAATTTAATCTTAATTCATCAAATAAAAAAAATAATAATAGTATGTAGTAAAAAAAATATTAAGGGGTAGAATTAAAAAAATCGTTTGTCCTTTCTTCGGAAACAATCGTGCCCGATCGGCATTCGACGCGCGGACGCAAGGGGGCGGTGGAGGCGGCGGCCGCCAGGAGGGTTGGAGATTGGGGAACGCGGAGCGCCCCCAACCCCATGAATAATAAATGGGGCGTGTTCTAACAATGACGTAACTGCAATCCCGAAGCTGCTCTCGGCACAGATTGGCGAGGATACGCCGCCGCCGACGCGGCCCCCACGCAAGCGCCCCCGCGACCTCCGAAGGGGCTCCAGAACCGACGTCGTACTCGTTAGAAACGAGGGGAATTTTCACAAACTAAAGTTTTTTTTGAAAAACATTAAATTTAACTTTCATACTAAAAGTTCCACCCTGTATATATAAAATTAAATTATAAAAAAATTAAAAATCACATAAAATTTTTAAATAATCTTAAAAATCACAAAAAATCCTTTAATTTAACACCAAACATGATATATCTACGATTAAAAATAAGAAAGTTATCTTAATTTTTTAATTTTCAAGATGACCAACATAAAAAATTAAAATTTTAATTAAAAATTTTTAATGTTCATTAAAAATCCTTTAATTTGATACCAAACACGACTATATTCGGAAAAAAAATAAAAAAGTTAGGTTAGTTTATAAATTTTGAAAATGGCCGACATTGTTTATAACCTCAATTATTTATAAAATATAAATTGTTATATCTCCCAAACTATTTAAGATAAATATATCATATTTGGTATCAAATTAAAGGATTTTTAATAAACTTTAAGAATTTTTTAAAATTTTTAAAAATTTTCAAGATGGCCGACTTTCTAAAACTAAAAATTTTAATATCTCGGAAAGTATTAAAGATAAATATGTCATGTTTGTACTCAAATTAAAGCAAATTTAATTTCCTAACTGTTTCTAATCAAATTTTAATTCTAAACTTAACCTTAAAATTCTTAACCTTAAAATTCCTAACCTAAATTCTTAACCTAATTTTTTTTTATCCGATAAATATAAAAGAAAAAGATGAAAGATCACAAACATCAAAGCACACGACGAAAAGTAATTCTTTGAGTGCACTTTCCTTTAATCAGAGCTTAAACGACCATCTTCCATCTTTCGATGTTGATCTGAAACGTTTCCATCTCGAAATCCAAAGTTTTCCTCGGACTCTCTTCCGCGTTTTTTGTTTTTTTAACACACAGTTGTACCGGAGTACTTCCTACATACCATTTCGGGTTTCATCCTCTTCCACTCGATACAAACGGTTGATTTCCCTAGAGTTCCGACAATGCGCGCCATCTTCCGGAGCGCGAACGCGGTATCCAAGACCGGACCTATTTGCAGTTTCGCCAAACGGCCTTCGCTTTTTATTGTGTGCGCGAAATCGTTCCCCGAAACTTCCATTTACTCCAAATGGATACTCGACTTAATTTTTGCATATTTAAAATTTTTATTTTTGATTAAAACCAAGTTAAAAAATCGATATAAAATGAAATTTCCTTTAATTTAAGTACAAACATGAGATATCTACCTTTTAAACTTTCCAAGATATACAAATTTTTAATTTTAAAAAATTTGAGGTTAAGTTTAGAAAAAAAATTTGTTTAAAAATCGATATAAAATGAAATTTCCTTTAAATTGAGTACAAACACGATGGATCTAGCTTAAATAATGTAAGAGATATGATATTTTTTAATTTTATAAACAAGTGAAAAAGCGCCATCTTTAAAAATTTTTAAAAATTATTAAAGATCATAAAAAATCTTTTAATTTGATACCAAAAATGATATATCTAACTTAAATACTTTTTAAGTTATAAACAATTTTGTAAAAGAAAAAATTGAAAAGTCGGCCATCTTGGAAATTTTTAGGTTAAGGTAACTTTTTTATTTTTTAACCGAATATAGTCGTGTTTGGTATCAAATTAAAGGATTTTTTATAAACTTTAAGAATTTTCAATTGAAATTTTAATTTTTTAAAATCGCCATTTTGAAAATTAAAAAAATTAACCTAACTTTTTTGTTTTTTATCCAAATATAGTCGTGTTTGGTATCAAATTAAAAGATTTTTAATAAATTTTACATTTTTAAATAAATTTTATGGTTTTTGATGTTTTAAATGTTTGTAAATTGAAAATTTTGAGTATTAAGTGGGAAATTCGCGTTAGAAATGAGCGAATGAGCCCCGAAGAACGGTTTGGCGGGGCACTTCCAGGTCCGGCTCCTCGTGAATGTTTAAACGGGGGCGGTCGCGAAAATTGCACACGCTCCCGACCGGATGAGCGGTCAAGCGCCCTAAAACCGAAACATCTCCGTTCGGCCGTAAACGCGGCCGCATTTACAACGCTCCGAACGGCCTCCGACGCCGTTACCTACTTAATTTAACGACACGGCGCCGCAAATTATTGTTATTATTCCAATTATTAATAATTACGACTTAGCAAAAATCATTTTTTATTAAAATTTTTTTTAGAAATTATTAAAAAATGAAATTTACTTTCATTTAAGTATAAACATAACATATCTAACTTAATTAATTTAGGAGTTATCAAGATTTCTCATCTTAAAAAGCGCCATCTTTAAGAAATTTTTAAAAATTATTAAAAATCATTTAAAATCTTTTAATTTGATACCAAACATGACATATCTAACATTAAAAATAAAAAAGTTAGGTTAATTTTTTAATTTTCAAGATGGCGGATTAAAAAAATAATTTTTTTTTTTTGAAAATTCGGAAAGTTTATTAAAAATCCTTTAATTTGAGTACAAACATGACTATATTCGGATAAAAAATAAAAAAGTTAACTTAATTTTTTAATTTTCAAAATGGCGGATTAGAAAATTGAAATTTTTTTTTAAGATTTGACAAGTTTATTAAAAATCCTTTAATTTGATATCAAACACTATATATTTAAGTTTAGTACTTTTTAAGTTATAAACAATTTTGTAAACAATTATAAAAAAAACAATTGAAAAGTCGGCCATCTTGAAAATTTTTAAACTAACCTAACTTTTTTATTTTTTATCCGAATATAGTCGTGTTTGGTATCAAATTAAAAGATTTTTAATCAGCTTTAAGAATTTTTAATAAAAATATTAATTTTTTTAAGTCGCCATCTTGAAAATTTAAAAACTAACCTAACTTTTTTATTTTTTATCCGAATATAGTCATGTTTGTACTCAAATAAAAGGATTTTTTATCAATTTTAAGATTTTTTAAAAATTTTAGTAAATTTTTCAAATTTATTTCGATAAATTTAAATAAAACCTTAAATCAAGCCCGATTTACACGCAATTTTTTTCAAATTTAAATCCCACTTAAAAAAAAGAAGAAAAAAAGACGAGAAACTTTCGGCACTTAAACCTTAATGAATATTTAACCGTCTCAGATCAGATGGTATGTTTAAAATTAGCGTAAATCAAAGGGCGCGAGTCCTTTGAGAGTTTCGGCGGTCCCGAGGGCGTGCCGGTGCATTATCAAATTACCGACTGAGTCCCCTCCGACCCCCTGCAGCCGTGTGTCTCCGTTAATCTGTTTTCAATGAACCCCGCTCACTTTATACACATGATACTGTACACAGATCGACCCCGGGGACGTCCTTCTGTTCGTCCGACGCACTAATAATACGCGCCCGACCTTACTGCATCATCCGATCCCCTTATTTTATAACCCCCTTTGCTTTTTTCGAGTTCGAAGGTCGTCTCGCAACTTTCGGCATCAGCGCGTCCAAGGCATTAGCCTCCATTTGTTTGCATTTAAGAAGGGTTATCCCGAGTACACGTATATGTGTAGATAAAGTACGGCGGTGGCACACAATGCTCATATTTTCGATTGGGACGATAAACAAGGGGGTGGATTCGGATTGTTTCGAGTAAGAGGGGTTCCGGAATAGGTACCATATGGATACATATTAGAAGAGGCTGGTGCGGACGTGAATATACTACTTATTGTTTATTTTAAAGAGATTTATTTATTTAAAGATCAAGTGGAATTTTTTCGTTTAAAATAAATATTAAAAGGAAAAAAATAAAAATTTTAGGTTAATTTTTAAAAATTCTTAAAGATGATTAAAAATCCTTTTATTTGATACCCAACATGACATATCTACCATTAAAAATAAAGAAGTTGTCATAATTTTTTAATTTTCAAGATGGCCGATTAATAATTTTGTTTTTTTAATTAAAAATTCTTAAAGTTTATAAAAAATCCTTTAATTTGATACCAAACACGACTATATTCGGATAAAAAATAAAAAAGTTAGGTTAGAAAATAAAATTTCAAGATGGCGGATTGAAAAATTTTTTTAGTTTTTTAAATTTTTTTAAAAATCCTTTAATTTGATACCAAACACGATATATTTACGATAAAAATAAAGATTTTCAAGATGGCGGATCTTCAATTGTTTTAAAAATTAAAAATGCGGTTTTTTAAATTACATTTTTAATCAAAATTTCTTAAATTTTATAAAAAATCCTTTAATTTGATACCAAACATGACTATGTTCGGATAAAAAATAAAAAAGTTACCTTAACCTAAAAATTTTCAAGATGGCCGACTTTTCAATTGTTTATAAAATTAAAAATTTATATCTCCCAAACTATTTAAGTTAGATATATCGAGTTTGGTATCAAATTAAAGGACTTTTAATCATCATTAAGAAAATTTAAAAATCTTTTAGCATTTGTAAAGATGGCGCTTATTCAGTTGTTTTTAAAATTAAAAATCTTCATAACTCAGAAACTATTTTTGGTGGATATATCGTGTTTCTACTTAAATTAAAAGAAATTAAATTTTCTAACGATTTCTAATAAAAATTTTATTCTAAAATCATTTTTAAAGATGTTATTATTAAAAGATCCAAAAATTTTATTTAAAATTTTAAAAATTTTTGAATATTCTTAAAGATTTTTAAAAATCCTTTAATTTGATACCAAACACGACTATATTCGGATAAAAACCAAAAAAGTTAGGTTAATTTTTTTAATTTTCAAGATGACGGATTAAAAAAATTAAATTTTTTTTACAGTTTCTTAAGGTTCATAAAAAAATCCTTTAATTTGACACCAAACACGACTATATTCGAAGAAATTTAAAAATTTTCAAGATGGCCGCTTTTCAATTGTTTATAAAATTAAAAATTTATATCTCCTAAACTATTTAACCTAGACCCATCGAGTTTGTACTCAAATTAAAGGAAATTTAATTTCCTTTCGATTTTTAAACAATTTTTTTTACCAAACCTAACCTTAATATTTTTAAAGTAAAAAAACGTGATAACTTTTAAACTATTAAAGTTAGATATGTCATGTTTGTACTTAAATTAAAGCAAATTTAATTTCCTATCGATTTGTCAAAAAAATTTGCTTCTAAACCTAACCTACAAAATGGTTTTTTCTTTTAATGTAATAAAAATTATTTGAAATGTAAAATTTTTTTTTAAGTTTAAAAAAGGAACAAAATGCAAGATAAAGTTAAAAAAGTCGAAGGCGTAGGGAAACGTTTTCGACCGTAGGGGTCGCATAAATAATTCGAAATGCAAAATAGAGCAGCGACCGGACCTCGGAACGGCTAGAAGGTGGAAGTCCCGCCGTAAATTTCCGGGCGGCGTACGCGATGAAGCGGACCGAAGATTTGTGTGCGGGTCAAGCGGCCGTACGCCACTGGCTCGCCGTGCTGGCGAGGCGCCCCGTTTGGGGATCGCGCCGTGAATTATGCACGCGCCCCCGTGCATACTGCATGAGCGTTAAACGCCGATAGGTTAACTTCTTAGCCGTGGAGAGAGGCGTCATCTAACGATCAACCCAAAAACAACATCCACAAAAAACCAAACCAAGCGAAAAATTAAAAAAAAGATGTTTGTATACAATCATAATAATTATAGAGATGGGGAAAAAATCCTTAAATAATTTATTAAAAGAGGAAAAAATAGCCACCATAGCGAGTAATTTGTAAAGTCTGTAATTTTCGAATCATGTTTAAGGATGGAATTAAAACAGAAGGAATACCCGCAAAAGGACGGATGAGTAAATTATACGCGTCGCGTACATGAACAACGTTCGTGTCCCTTCCTTCCGGGTCGATTTTGAAAAAACACGAGCCGTCCGTATCGAGTTCTTCTCGCGGTTTAAATTGTTAAAGAGCCGTCCTTTGTAACGTTCGAACGATCGACTTGTTTGCGTGATCGGATCGGTTCCTCCGCTTCTCGTCCCGTTTCCAACTCTCACCGTTTATTTAAAACGTATCAAATATTCCAATTTTAACATAAAACATTCTTCCAAATTAATTTAAAACCAAAAACCTTTTCAAAAATCAATAAAAAATTAAATTTCCTTTAATTTAAGTACAAACATGACATATCTATCTTTAATACTTTCCGAAATATCAAAATTTTTCATTTTAAAAACAATTGAAAATCGCCAATCTTAAAATTTTTTATAAATTATTAAAGATTATCAAAAATCCTTTAATTTGAGTACCAACACGACATATCTATCTTTAATAGTTTTCGAGATATCAACATTTTTCATTTTTAAAACAATTGAAAATCCGCCATCTTGAAATTTTTTATAAATTATTAAACTACATTCAAAATCCTTTAGTTTGAGTACCAACACGGTATATCTAACTTAAATAGTTTAGGAGATATATCAATTTTTAATTTTTAAAGTCGGCCATTTTGAAAATTTTGAAAAAAGTAAATAGAAAATTTAATTTCTTTTAATTTAAGTATAAACACAACATATCTAACCTAAATACTTTCGGAGATATAACAATTTTTAATTTTAAAAACAATTGAAAAGTCGGCCATCTTGAAAATTTTTAAACTAACCTCACTTTTTTATTTTTTATCCAAATATAGTCATGTTTGTACTCAAATTAAAGGACTTTTTACCTTATTTACAAATCTTTAAATAAAAGTGTTTATTTCAGAAAAATAACAATTTTTAATTTTGAAAACTGATGATCCGCCATTTTGAAAATTTTTAACTTTATCCGAATATAGCCTTGTTTGGTATCAAATTAAAGGATTTTTAATGAACTTTAAGAAACTGCAAAAAAATTTCAATTTTTTTAATCCGCCATTTTGAAAATTAAAAAATGAACCTAACTTTTTTATTTTTTATTGAAATATAGCCATGTTTGGTATCAAATTAAAGGGAATTTTATAATTTTTAAGAAAAATTAAGAATTTTTAACTTTTAAAAATATTCATTTGGGATGTGGTTAAAATTTAGATGAAATAAAGAGGAAATAAAGGGGAAATAAAGGGGGAAGGAAATTCCCTCCACCCTTTTTTGTTCCCTTTCGCTTTTAAAAGCGCGACAAGTACTTTGACAAGTGGCCCCGTTCGCTCTGTCGTCAAACGGCGACGCGGTGGCGCCCCCTTCCGCCGATCGCGCCCTTTCGATCGCATAAACATGTAAACACTAATGTATGGAAATCCGGGACGAGCTCGGTACACGTGTAGCCTAATACCGGCCCCGTGTATATATTCCGAATCGAGTGGCGCCCCCTTTGAGCCCCGTTTCGCACCCCTTCGACGACGACTGAGTCCCGATCGGACCTGTCATAATAGATTTAGCGTGTAACGGGAATTATCCGGTTGATTCAGACTAATACACTACTAATAATTCAAATTTTCTATAATATATGTATATAATATACACATATATATACATATATATGCATAATTTAAATAATAAAGAAAATTAAATTTAATAAAAATTGAAATATTATTAAAAATTCATAAAATTCATAAAAAATCCTTTAATTTGATACCAAACACGACTATATTTGAAGAAAAAATAAAAAAGTTAGGTTAGAAAATAAAATTTCAAAATGGCGGATTATCAATTTTGTCTTTTAGGTTAAAAATTCTTAAAATTCACAAAAATTCCTTTAATTTGATACCAAACACGACTATATTCGGTTAAAAAATAAAAAAGTTACCTTAATCTAAAAATTTTCAAGATGGCCGACTTTTCAATTGTTTTTTTTACAAAATTTTTTATAATTTAAAAATAATTTAAGTGAGATATGTCATGTTTGTACTTAAATTAAAGAAAATTTAATTTTTTATTGATTTTTTAAAAAATTAACCGTGTAAACCTAACCTTAAATTTTTTTAAGTTAAAAATTTGAATATCTCGAAAAGTATTAAAGTTAGATATGTCATGTTTGTACTCAAATTAAAGGAAATTTAATTTTTTATTCATTTCTTTAAAAATTTCCTAGATGGCGCTTCTTCGATTATTTTTAAAATAAAAAATTGATATATCTTAAAAAGTATTTAAGTTAGATATATCATGTTTGTACTTAAATTAAAGCAAATTTAATTTCCTAACGTTTTTTAAAAAAAGTTTGGTTTAAAAAACGATTTTAAAAGAGTTAGTTTCTCCGGTTAACGTTTAAACTTGAAATATTTATACCTAACTCACCTAAAACCAACAACCAACAAACCGAAAACGCAAACACGCGAACGCAAACGACGTTTCCGGTTAGCTACGGTTGACGGTCGAGGTTTTCTCGGACAACAAAGTGGAGTAAACGGCGTCGGCGGCGTCGACGTCGCCATTGTTCCGACGCCGCACTAATTACGCCATGATTATGATTAGCTTTCGGTCGGCTAAGCCGCCAGCTTACGAGCTTTACCCTCTGTAGTGTTTGGACGGGGAGCTTAAGCGGAGCTTACCGCCCCGTATTTACATGCTAGGCACCTCCACCCCCTTCCAACCATCCCAACCGTCCCCCCGTTCCCCCCAAACCTCCAACATCCCATAGTACGTTTATCAAAACGGGATGAATTTGATCTTGAGCGTGTCGGATTTAACGTTGGAAGCGGAAACTATTTGGTTTTAGTACAAATAGACAAACAGGGTTGTATTTGGACTTATTTATTTAGTTTTGAAGTAATTTCAAAGACTAAGACTGTTTGCGCAATGACACTGCAGTGCGTCAGGTGGAAAACCACTCGACTTCGTCCGTTTGTTCCTTCGCTTGGTTCGCCTCGTCTGGGGGTTGGAAAAAAAGAGGAGAAAAAGGAGTTTCTAGAAGCTGCCGGTCGGGTGGGAGTTTTTACCCGGGAACGGACCGGATGGAACGGGAACGAGGCGGGAATAATCCGGGAGAAACTCCAACAAAGAGAGATAAGTTAAAATTATTTTCTTAGTTAAGATTTAGTCGCCGGGCGTTCCGCGTAATAATTAAGTAGAGAGGGCCGTGCATTATGCATGCAAGGGAAAAGAGGAGGCGACGAGGAGTCTTTCTAACCCTCTCGGCCCGACACGTACCCGCTTTATGTCGCCCAAGGAGAAGAATTCGCGAAAGAGTGTTTCCCCCTTTAAACTCCCGGACTTAGTTCGCGACGTCTACCCTTTTAAAACGACCGGATAAAACCCTTTTCATTTATTAATAAATTTCAAATTTTGCAAAAATTTTAAAATTTATTTAAAATCATAAAATTTATTAAAAACCCTTTAATTTAAGTACAAAAACGACATATCCATCTTCAATACTTTCCGAGATATCATAATTTTTAATTTTAAAGACAATTAAAAAAGCGCCATCTATAAAAATTCTTAAAATTTATTAAAAATCCTTTAATTTGAGTACAAACACGACTATATTTGGATTAAAAACAAAAAAGTTAGATTAAAAAATAAAATTTCAAGATGGTGGATTATCAATTTTATTTCTTAGGTTAAAAATTCTTAAAATTTATAAAAAATCCCTTAATTTGAGTACAAACATGACTATATTCGGATTAAAAACAAAAAAGTTATGTTAAAAACTTAAATTTCAAGATGGCGGATTATCAATTTTATTTCTTAGGTTAAAAATTCTTAAAATTAAAAAAAAAATCCCTTAATTTGAGTACAAACACGACTATATTTGGATTAAAAACAAAAAAGTTAGGTTAAAAAATAAAATTTCAAGATGGCGGATTATCAATTTTATTTTTTAGGTTAAAAATTATCAAAATTTATAAAAAATTCTTTCATTTGAGTACAAACATGACTATATTCAGCTTAAAAACAAAAAAGTTAGATTAAAAACTTAAATTTCAAGATGGCGGATTATCAATTTTATTTCTTAGGTTAAAAATTCTTAAAATTTATAAGAAATCCCTTAATTTGAGTACAAACATGACTATATTCGGATTAAAAACAAAAAAGTTGGGTTAAAAAATAAAATTTTCAAAATGGCCGATCATTAATTTTATTTTTAGCTTAAACATTTTTAAAAATTAAAAAAAATCCTGTAATTTGATACCAAATATGATACACTTCACTTAAATAGTTTAGGAGATAAAAAAAATTTTAAATTTTAAAAACAATTGATGATCCGCCATCTTGAAAATTTTATTATTTAACCTAACTTTTTTGTTTTTAATCCGAATATATTCGTGTTTGGTGTCAAATTAAAGGATTTTAAATAAATTTTAAGAATTTTTAATAAACATTTCTAATTTTATAAATCGCAATCTTGAAATAATAATAATAAATTTTAAATTTAAAAAATTTAAAAATAATGATATAAAATCATAAAGATTATTAAAAATCCTTTAATTTGAGTACAAACACGACTATATACGGATTAAAAACAAAAAAGTTAGGTTAAAAAATAAAATTTCAATATGGCGGATTATCAATTTTATTTTTAGCTTAAAAATTCTTAAAAATTAAAAAAAATCTTTTAATTTGAGTACCAACACGACATATCTAACTTAAATACTTTCAGATATATAACAATTTTAAATTTTATAAACAATTGAAAATCGGCCATCTTGAAAATTTTCATTCTAACCTAACTCTTTTGTTTTTTAACCAAATATAGTCGTGTTTGGTATCAAATTAAAGGATTTTTAATAAATTTTAAGAATTTTTAATAAAAACTTCAAATTTTATAAACCGACATCTTGAAATAATAATAACAAATCTAAAATTAAAAAAAAATAAAAAATTTGTTTAAAATCATAAAAATTATAAAAAATCCTTTAATTTGAGTACAAACACGACTATATACGGATTAAAAACAAAAAAGTTAGGTTAAAAAATAAAATTTCAAGATGGTGGATTATCAATTTTATTTTTAGCTTAAAAATTCTTAAAAATTAAAAAAAATCTTTTAATTTGATACCAAACATGACATATCTAACTTAAATACTTTTTAAGGTATAAACAATTTTGTAAAAAAACAATTGAAAAGTCGGCCATCTTGAAAATTTTATTTCTTAACCTAACTTTTATGTTTTTTATCCAAATATAGTCGTGTTTGGTATCAAATTAAAAGATTTTTTTTAATTTTTAAGAATTTTTAAGCTAAAACTTTAAGAATTTTTAATAAAAGTTTCAAATTTTATAAACCGCCATCTTAAAATAATAATAATAAATCTTAAATTAAAAAAATTAAAAAAAAATTATTTAAAATCGTAAAGATTATTAAAAATCCTTTAACTTGATATGATACACGACTATATTCGGATTAAAAACAAAAAAGTTAGGTTAAAAAATAAAATTTTCAAGATGGCGGATCATCAATTTTGCTTTTTTTGGTTAAAAATTCTTAAGAATATTAAAAAGTGTTATAATTTGATACCAAACATGATACATTTCACTAAGATAGTTTAGAAGATATTAAAATTTTAAATTTTATAAACAATTGAAAGTCGGCCATCTTGAAAATTTTTATTCTAACCTAACTTTTTTGTTTTTTATCCGAATATAGTCGTGTTTGGTATCAAATCAAAGGATTTTTAATAAACTTTAAGAATTTTTAATTAAAATTTTAATTTTTCAAATCGCCATTTTGAAAGATTAAAAATTAACCTAACTTTTTTATTTGTAATCGTAGATATGTCATGTTGGGTATCAAATTAAAGGATTTTTTATAATTTTTATGAATTTTTTATTATTTTAATTATTTAGTTGGTTATAAAAAATTTATTGTTTAAAAACATTTAAAAAAGCTTTTTTAATAAGGTGTTGGAATTTTAAAAGTAAAAAAAGTAGTAGTTTTAGTTATTTTTTTTGATACCAACAACCTTCCCCTTCGACCTCCGACTGGTAGTCCTATTTAATGCGACCGGAGATCCCCTAAGTCTCGCGAGGCATCCATTGATGCTCATTTTTGGCAGCTGTAATCGTTTTTGGATCACTGTTATACCCATTTCGGCGGCGGCCCGCCCCCTATATTAGATTACAGACCTATTTTATGGGATTTATTCCGTTCCGTCCCCCGTATTCGACTTTATCCTCTTTCCGACCACCTACCGTTAAGAGATTTTTTTTTCTCCTCTCTGTACTAAAATCCACTTCACTAATCCACTTCACCTTTAGTGATTTATTTTTTTTTTTCTATTTTCAAAAGTAAATTTAAAAGCAAAAATCTATTTTAAAATTTAAAAAAAATATTTTTAAACCACCCTGTATATTATACACCTAAAGACAAGTTGGTAAAAGTCTACTCTCACGTATCTCCGAAAACATAAAGCTACTACATCTGTTGAGGAAGAAAGAAAAGAACGGCAAAAAAAGAACAGGTTCGGACCGGCCGCTTGTCTCCCGCGAGTCTATAAACACGCCCCCATAAATTTTATGTCCCCCCGAACGGGCGCCTTATCGAATATTTATGCCTAACAGGCCTGAACGGGCCTTCGCCTCAAGACGTTTCGCCCTTCAAGACTTTTGAGACGAAACTCGCATCCTCCCTAGATACGTACCTGTATACGGTACGAAAGCGGAGAGACACGAACGGCGGTAAATTATTTTTATTTTCACCCCACAATGCTTAAAACTTAATGTTTTACCACTTTTTATTTATTAGTTTTGGAGAAGAAAATAAAAAAAAAAAAATAATTTTAGATGAAAATCAACTTTAAAAATAGTTAAAAAATTAAATTTGCTTTAATTTAGGTATAAACATGATATATCTAACTTAAATAGTTTAAAAATTATTAAATTTTTTAATTAAAAAAAAAATTGAAAGTCGGCCATTTTGAAAAATTTTTGGAAATTATTAAAAAGCATTAAAAATCCTTTAATTTGAGTACAAACACGATATATCTAACTTAAATAGTTTAAAAATTATTAAATTTTTTAATAAAAAAAAATTGAAAGTCGGCCATCTTGAGAATTTTTTGGAAATTATTAAAAAGCGTTAAAAATCCTTTAATTTGAGTACAAACACGATATATCTAACTTAAATAGTTTGAAAATTATTAAATTTTTTAATTTAAAAAAAATTGAAAGTCGGCCATTTTGAAAAATTTTTGGAAATTATTAAAAAGCATTAAAAATCCTTTAATTTGAGTACAAACACGATATATCTAACTTAAATAGTTTGAAAATTATTAAATCTTTTAATTAAAAAAAATTGAAAGTCGGCCATTTTGAAAAATTTTTGGAAATTATTAAAAAGCATTAAGAATCCTTTAATTTGAGTACAAACATGATATATCTAACTTAAATGGTTTGAAAATTATTAAATTTTTTAATTAAAAGAAAATTGATAGTCGGCCATTTTGAAAATTTTTTGGAAATTATTAAAAAGCGTTAAAAATCCTTTAATTTGAGTACAAACACCATATATCTAACTTAAATAGTTTTGGAGATATAACGATTTTTGTTTAAATAAACAATTAAAAGTCGGCCATTTTGAATTTTTCCGCCATCTTGAAAATTTTTGAACTAATGTAACTTTTTAATTTTTAATCGTAGATATGTCGTGTTTGGTATCAAATTAAAGGATTTTTAATAAAGTTTATGATTTTTTAATAATTATTAAAGTAGCCATTTTGAAAATGTTGAGTATAAAATATTTTTTTAATTTTTAATCGTAGATATGGCATATTGGGTATCAAATTAAAGGGTTTTTATTAAACTTTAAGAATTTTTAATAAAAATTTTATTTTTTTCATCCGCCATCTTGAAAATTAAAAAATTAACCTAACTTTTTTGTTTTTTATCCGAATATAGTCGTGTTTGGTATCAAATTAAAGCATTTTTAATTATCTTTAAGAATTTTTAATAATATTTAATGATTTTCTTTATTTTTTTTAACTATTAAATTGAAAAATACTTAAAAACTCCTAAAAAAATCAAGTTTTTTTACGATAGAGTCCACTTTATTTGTTGGACACTTTAAATGACCACTTCCACGCATCTTCCCCGACTAGTTTCTTTCTTTCTCAAGGTCCGAGTTAAGAAGTTTGATCTGTAAGAGGGCGCTCGACCCGTCCCATCGCTGTCTCCTTGACAGTTCCGGTTCGGTTGAATATCCCCCGGGAATAACGCCGGATCCCCGGGAAAATTGACGCCGCCAATCACAGCTAGGTAATTATTTTAAAGTAAAGTAAAAAGTCTTCTAGAACTTCCGGGAAAAAATCTCAAATCTCATCAATAAATTAAGTTAAAAAAAAAATATATTTTTTTTTACTTTTCGAAAAATGAGATTAAACCTCCACGTGTACCAATTGCGTTTCCAACGTTTGACGTAACATGAATATAAATCCGGGTCGAGTTGGTGACGGTGTAACCGTGACACGATGTAATTTACAATGGTAATCAGTTGACTGGACGATGATTAAGTGTATGAATAGCAGATTCGCTGCGAAATTGCTTATTTGCAACCTCCCCATTTCCAGTGGCGGCGGCCGCTCCCGACAGGGGGCGGCCAACGATGACCAACGCGGGGATGCCAACAGAGACACCAACGGGGAATACCAACGGTTACTATACCGGAATCCCAACCCAAACCCACGCTCGGTTACCAACCCCGAACCTATGCAATCCGTCACGCGCGATGATCGCCATGAATAAGTCAAAAGGTGACCGTTAGAGGACTCTTGTATGAAATAACACAAAAAAGAAGTCATTTTTAGGCAATTATTTTGTTTTTAAGTTGGTAAAAACAAACTTTATACATCTATATGTAAACTATTCTAAACCAAAAATTTCTAAATGAGGATAAACCAACGTAATTTATTAAAATTCTTAAAAACGGCTAAAAAACATTTAATTTAACACCAAACATGATATATTTACAATAAAAAATAAAAAAGTTAGGTTAGTTTATAAGTTTTCAAAATGGCGGATTAAAAAATCAAAATTTCAATTAAAAATTCTTAAAGCTGATTAAAAATCCTTTAATTTGATACCAAACACGACTATATTCGGTTAAAAAATAAAAAAATTAGGTTAGTTTATAAATTTTCAAGATGGCGGATCTTCAATTGTTTATAAAATGAAAAATTGTTATATCTCCTAAACTATTTAAGTTAGATATGTCGTGTTTGTACTCAAATTAAAGAATTTTTTATGTTTTTTAATAATTTCTAAAAAAATTTAAAGATGGCCGACTTTCAATTTTAATAAAATTAAAAAATTGATATATTTGGGAAAGTATAAAAGTTAGATATGTCATGTTTGTACTCAAATTAAAGCAAATTTAATTTCCTAATCAAATCTAAAAAGATTTTCACTCCAAAATCCACTTTAATTTTTAACTACCGAAAAATCTCATTTTATTAACTATAAAAACCTTTTCTTTCTTTACAAACCTTTAATTCTTTTTTTCCTAAAGAACAAAAAAAAAGATTAATTTCCTTAGAACGTCCATTTCTCAATTTGCCATTCAAAACGTACGACCTGGGCGTACAACGCGAAGTTTACAAATGGCCCCTACCGGTAAGATTTGTGAGACCACGGGTTCCGCATTCGCCCGGATGGAAATCTCTTGACCGACGGTCATTTCGCCCGTTTCGAGGCTCCGGAACCGTCCTCTAACCGCCTCCATTTCGACTCCTCTAACTCCTCCAACTCCACCTTCTCGTCCTGCGTCTGTGTCCGTCCATTTCGCGGTTTACTTTGTACCAACCGAACCCCGGAACCTCTTAATAACGTGCCGGACGCAGCGTGTTCGGCCTTTCTGACCTTACCTTTATAAATATTCAAGTTCCAACCGGGACTCAAAAGGTAGAAGAGACTTTCTAACCCCAAGAGTTAGAAATAGTATTTTACTTATAATAAAAATTTTTAAGCTTTATTTAGAAGATTAAGATTTACTTTTAACTAAAAAATTGTATTAATTTGTTAAATAAAAAATAAATGTTATTTATTATAAAGAAATAATAATAAAAAAATGGGGTGGTTTTTAGTTTAAGATGCTGCCATCTAGCGTTAAGTAGCTTAACTTACATCAAGTTCTATTATTAAATTTTGGTTGTTAATACAGATTTCTCTATGAAGAAGGTTAGTTTAACGTTTGTATAAAAGATGGAGCTCCGAAAATTAAAAAAAAAAATTAAAAAATGATATCTATTTAAAAAATAAAGCATAAAAAATTTCTCTTTCTCCTAGATTATATCCAAACTTTCATTTATGCATTGAACAAGATCGCATAAATGACTTTTCTCTTGCTGCATTCATAACCTACTTTTTCTTCAACTAATAAAATCTAATTTTCAATACCAATCATCTCAATTTCTTTCCTAACATAATAAATTTTCATTTAAAATTTTTTTATCAAATAAAAAAAAAATAAGAATCGATAATTTTCATAATATTCATTAAAAATCCTTTAATTTGAGTATAAACATGACTATATTCGGATTAAAAATAAAAAAGGTAGGTTAATTTTTTAATTTTCTAGATGGCGGATTAAAAAATTGAAATTTTTATTTAAAATTCTAAAAGTTCATAAAAAATCCTTTAATTTGAATACAAACATGACTATATTTAGATTAAAAACAAAAAATTTAGGTTATTTTTTTAATTTTCAAGATAGCGGATTAAAAAAATTGAAATTTTTATTCAAAATTCTTAAAGTTTATCAAAAATCCTTTTATTTGATACAGAACATGACTATAATAGAATGAAAGACAAAAAAGCTAAGTTAAGAAATAAATTTTCAAGATGGCGGATAAAAAAATTAACATTTTCATTGAAGATTGTTAGAATTTGTTAAAAATCCTTTAATTTGAACACAAACATGACCATATTTAGATTAAAAACAAAAAATTTTGGTTAATTTTTTAATCCTCAAGATGGCGGATTAAAAAAATTGAAATTTTTATTCAACATTTTTAAAATTCATAAAAAATCCTTTAATTTGAATACAAACATGACTATAATCAGATTAAAAATAAAAAAGTTAGATTAATTTTTTAATTTTCAAGATGGCGGATTAAAAAATTAAAATTTTTATTCAAGATTGTTAAAGTTCATAAAAGATCCTTTAATTTGAATACAAATATGACTATATTTAGATTAAAAACAAAAAAATAGGTTAATTTTTTAATTTTCAAGATGGCGGATTAAAAAAAATTAAAACTTTTATTCCAAATTCTTAAAGTTCATAAAGAATCCTTTAATGTGAGTACAAACATGACTATATTTAGATTAAAAACAAAAAAGTTAGGTTAATTTTTTAATTTTCAAGATGGCGAATTAAAAAAATTGAAATTTTTATTCAACATTTTTAAAATTCATAAAAAATCCTTTAATTTGAATACAAACATGACTATAATCAGATTAAAAATAAAAAAGTTAGGTTAATTTTTTAACTTTCAAGATGGCGGATTAAAAAACTGAAATTTTTATTCAGGATTGTTAAAGTTTATTAAAAATCCTTTAATTTAAATACAAACATGACTATATTTAGATTAGAAACAAAAAATTTAGGTTAATTTTTTAATTTTCAAGATGGCGGATTAAAAAATTGAAATTTTTATTGAAGGTTGTTAAAGTTTATTAAAAATCCTTTAATTTGAGTACAAACATGACTATATTTAGATTAAAAAGAAAAAAGTTAGGTTAATATTTTAATTTTCAAGATGGCGGATTAAAAAATTGAAATTTTTATTCAAGATTGTTAAAGTTTATTAAAAATCCTTTAATTTGAATACAAACATGACTATATTTAGATTAAAAACAAAAGATATAGATTATTTTTTTAATTTTCAAGATGGCGGATTAAAAAATTTAAATTTTCATTCAAGATTGTTAAAGTTTATTAAAAATCCTATTATTTGATATCCAACACGACTATAATCAGATTAAATATAAAGAAGTTAATTTTTTAACTTTTAAGATGGTGGATAAAAGAATTTGAAATTTTTATTCAAAATTCTTAAAGTTCATAAAAATCCTTTAATTTGAGTACAAACATGACTATATTTAGATTAAAAACAAGAAAGTTAGGTTAATCTTTTGACTTTCAAGGTGGCGGATTAAAAAATTGAAATTTTTATTCAAGATTGTTAAAGTTTATTAAAAATCCTTTTATTTGATACCCAACACAAGTATAATCGGATAAAAAACAAAAAAGTTAGGTTAATTTTTTAACTTTCAAAATGGCGGATAAAAAAATTTGAATTTTTTATTCAAAACTCTTAAAGTTCAAATTATAGAATAAATTTCAAAATTTCCAAGATGGCGGATTTTAATTTTTTAATTTTCAAGATGGCGGATTAAAAAAATTGAAATTTTTATTAAAAATTCTTAAAGTTTACTAAAAATCCTTTAATTTGATACCAAACACGACAATATTTCAAATTATAGAATAAATTTTAAAACTTTCAAGATGGTGGATTTTAATTTTTTAATTTTCAAGATGGCGGATTAAAAAAATTGAAATTTTTATTAAAAATTCTTAAAGTTTACTAAAAATCCTTTAATTTGATACCAAACACGACAATATTTCAAATTATATAATAAATTTCAAAATTTCCAAGATGGCGGATTTTAATTTTTTAATTTTTAAAATGCCGGATTAAAAAAATTTGAAATTTTTATTAAAAATTCTTAAATTTTATTAAAAATGTTTTAATTTGATACCAAACACGACCATATTTCAAATTATAGATTAAATTGCAAAATTTCCAATATGGCGGATTTTAATTTTCTAATTTTCAAGATGGCGGATTAAAAAATTTGAAATATTTATTGAAAATTCTTAAAGTGTATTAAAAATCCTTTAATTTAATACCAAACACGACTATAGTCAGATAAGTTTAAAAAAATTCAAGATGGCGGATCTTCAATTGTTTTTAAAATTTTAAATTGTCATATTTCCTAAAGTATTTAAGCTAGATATGTCATGTTTGTACTTAAATTAAAGGAAATTAAATTTCCTATTGATTTTTAAATGAATTTTATGTCTAAATCTAACCTTAAATTTTTAAAAGTAAAAATTTTGATATCTCGGAAACTATTAAAGTTAGATATGTCATGTTTGTACTCAAATAAGAGGAAATTTAATTTCCTATTTATTTATAATAAAATTTTTAAAGATGGCCGCCATTGATTGTTTTTATGATTAAAAATTTATATATCTCGGAAAGTATAAAAGTTAGATATGTCATGTTTGTACTCAAATTAAAGAGAATTTAATTTCCTATTTATTTTTCAAATCAGTTTTGTTCTTTCGAAAGTTTCAACTTATTGTTTAATGAAAACGTGAGAAACTATCCCCACAATCGTTTGAATATTTGAATACTTGAATAATTAACGCTTTAATACGTCTTTTATAGCCGTTTAAAAGGCGTTTAATTATTTCCCGATTTTTATTTTCTCTTTTGTAGAGAAACGTCGATGACGTCGCGACGCCAATCGCTAGTTTCGACGTCTGTAAGGTCTGCGCAAACTCAAATCCCGACAGGCCGTCGCGAGAAAACAAAACGTGCGCGATTCAGTTTCCTTTCAAACGCCGTTCGCGGTGCTTCGTACGTGTCACCTGTCATTCTCTTATAATTAAGATTTTCCGGCTTTTCCTACCAAAAACCAACCGGAAATAAACCCATTGAGGTTTAAAACCGATCCAAAAACCCTTCTAAAAATCCGAGAGATGGTTAATTTATAAAAAGATACTTCCCATCTTAAGAATCATTTTACAATAGCGAGTGTAATTATCAGGGGGCAGTGATCTTACTACAACACCTGTTCTTACTACCTATTCATTTAATACTACGATTTGGGGAAGTTTTTAAAAACGATGGAATTTCGTTTTAACGTAAACGATATTTTTCAATCTCCCATCGTGGAAATAGGTCCGAGCTTAATCCCACCAGGGGTGGCCTATTCTGATAAAAGGGCGTTGTGGTAAGTATTATGAGTCATAATCTCCATCATACTTCCTCTTTTAAACCATTATAAATTATTCCTAGAAACGTAGTTTCGTTTAAAAACGCATTTTTATAACATTACGTAGCTTCGGGTCGGTTTTAAAGGTCGTTTTTGACCTTAAATCGTAAATATCGTGTCACGGTTAGCCGGATTTTGACTGTTTTAACAGGTTAATCGACCGCGATCGCATCGCACTTCCAGAAATCAAGGTTATACCGCGTCGTTACGGTGAATAAGTAAGGTACGAAACGACAGATGTTACAAGATGTTTAAAACAGAACCGTACTCATCATTTTTAATCGTTAATTTAAATAATTAAAAATTTTTAAATCATAAAAATATTAAAAAATTAAAAAATATATTAAAATTCTTAAAGATTATTAAAAATCCTTTCATTTGACACCCAACATGATATATTTAATATTAAAAATAAAAAAGTTAGCTTTGGTTAAAATTTTTCAAGATGGCTGATTTAATATTCGTAAAGGTGATTAAAAATCTTTTAATTTGATACCAAACACGACTATATTCGGATAAAAAACAAAAAAGTTACCTTAACCTAAAAATATTCAAGATGGCGGATCATCAATTGTTTTTTTTTACAAAATTCTTTGTAACTTTTAAACTATTTAAGTTAGATATATCATGTTTGGTATTAAATTAAAGGAAATTTAATTATTTATTGATTTTTAAAAGAATTTTCAATCTAAACCTAACCTCAAAGTTAAAAATCTTTATATCTCCGAAAATATTAAAAATAAATAGGTTATGTTTATACTTAAATTAAAGAGAATTTTATTTCCTATTCATTTTTTAAATTAATTTTTTATATAACAAAATTTTGTTTAGTTTTAAAATCAAGAAAAAAAAATAAATAAAATAAAAAAATACCAAATTTTTTTAATTTTCTTAAAATTCATTAAAAAACCTTTAATTTGATACCAAGCAAGACATATCTACGATTAAAAATAAAAAAGTTAGACTTATTTTTAAAATTTTAAGATGGCGGATTTAAAAAAATTAAATTTTTATTAAAAATTCTTAAAGGCGATTAAAAATCCTTTAATTTGATACCAAACACGACTATATTCGGAGAAAAAATAAAAAAGTTAGGTTAATTTAAAAAATTTCAAGATGGCCGACCATCCGCCATCTTGAATATTTTTAGTTGAACCTAACTTTTTTATTTTTAATCGTAGATATATCGTGTTTGTACTCAAATTAAAGGAAATTTAATTATTTATTGATTTTTTAAAAGAATTTTCAATCTAAACCTAACCTCAAAATTAAAAATCTTTATATCTCCGAAACTATTAAAAATAAAAAGATCGTATTTGTACTCAAATTAAAGAGAATTTTATTTTCTATTCATTTTTTAAATTAATTTTTTATATAACATAAAATTTTGTTTAAGTTTTAAAATCAAGAAAAGAAAATAAATAAAAAATATCAAAATTTTTTAATTTTCTTAAAATTCATTAAAAATCTTTTAATTTAAGTACCAACACGACCTATCTACAATTAAAAATAAAAAAGTTAGGTTAGTTTAAAAATTTTCAAAATGGCGGATTTAAAAAATTAAAATTTTAATTAAAAATTCTTAAAGTCGATTAAAAATCCTTTAATTTGATACCAAACACGACTATATTCGGAGAAAAAATAAAAAAGTTACCTTAACCTAAAAATTTTCAAGATGGCCGACATTCAATTGTTTATAAAGTTTTAAATTTTTATATCTCCCAAAGTATTTAAGATAGATATATCATGTTTGTACTCAAATTAAAGGAAATTTAATTTTCTATTGATTTTTTAAAAAATTTTCAATTTTTTAAATTTTTCAAAATTTCAAAAATCAAAAATTTTCCTATCTCCGAAAGTATTAAAGTTAGATATGTTATGTTTGTACTCAAATTAAAGGAAATTTAATTTCCTATTGATTTTTAAAAGAATTTTTTATCTAAACCTAACCTCAAAATTTTTATGATTAAAAATCTATATATCTCAAAAACTATTAAAGTTAGATATGTGATGTTTGTACTTAAATTAAAGGAAATTTAATTTCCTATTTGGTTTTTAAAAAAATTTTATTTAAAAATTATTTTTTTCTTTAGGGATGCTGTAAATAAAGTGGCAGAAATCGTGAATTCAATGGGAGAGGCTTCGGCGATGGCTCAAGGCTTGACAAAACCCATAACGACCTCCGATCGCCTCAGGAATTCCGAGCAAAAGTTGTATCTTCTGATCGAACCCGAGGCTAACAAGTAAGCTTAATCTCTTTTAACTTTTAAATCGATTCATGTTATTAACCAAACTCAATTAATTTCCAGGATGTGTAACGTGTTAATATTGTAAACGTAAAAACGTTTTAAACGTGCGTTGGTTTAAATTTATTAAAACGGTTAACGTTGAGCTTGTAAATTGTAAATTAAGTACGGTTTCGTTTGGTGAATGCAAATGTGGGCTTTGAACTGCATTCCTAAACGTTATCAGCACTTGTTAAACCAACTGTTGTTAGGTTTTTACCGTCACGAAACGAAAATAGAAACTTAATAAGAAAAAAAAATGTTCTAATCTAACTTTTAAGAAAAAATAAAAACGCAACAAAGTGCTAATAAGTAATAAGTTTGATTTATTTGCGTATTTTACGTCAATTCCACGTACTTTTTAACAGATAAGTTATCTAAATTAGCAACTGTTGAGTGGTGATTGTAGTTAACCCAAAAATAGATTTATAATTTCACCGTTACGTCCCGTATCTGTAATGGGTGTTTAGCTATTTAGGTGTCTGGCACCGAAATCGCGAAGAATTCGCTACGAAAGCCCGCGTGACAGACAACAATTTACATTTTGAACGTGTTTAAAACAATTAACACGTTATGATTAATTAGGTGATAAGTTTTTTTTAGGTTAAAATCAAAATATTTTTTTAGGAGTCATTAGAAAAATTAAATTCTCTTTAATTTGAGTACAAACTCGATGGGTTTAGCTTAAATAATTCTAAAGATATAAAGATTTTTAATTTTAAAAACAATTGATGGCCGGCCATCTTGAAAATTTTTACAAAAATGAATAGGAAATTAAATTTCCTTTAATTCGAGTACAAACATGACATATCTAACTTAAATAGTTTAGAAGTTACAAAAATTTTCAATTTTTCAAACAACTGAAGAAGCGCCATCTTGAAAATTTTTAAAGAACTGAATAGGAAATTTAATTTCCTTTTATTTGAGTACAAACATGACATATCTAACTTAAATAGTTTTGAAGTTATAAAAATTTTCAATTTTTCAAACAATTGAAGAAGCGCCATCTTGAAAATTCTTAAAGAACTGAATGGGAAATTTCATTTCCTTTTATTTGAGTACAAACATGATATATCTAATTTTAATAGTTTAGGAGATAATCATTTTCAATTTTATAAACAAATGAAAGTCGGCCATCTTGAAAAATTTTTAAAAAATGTTAAAGATCGTTAAAAATCCTTTAATTTGATACCAAACATGATATATCTAACTTAAATACTTTTTAAGTTAGGAACAATTTTGCAAAAAAACAATTGAAAAGTCGGCCATCTTGAAAATTTTAAAACTAACCTAACTTTTTTATTTTTTATCCGAATATAGTCGTGTTTGGTATCAAATTAAAGGATTTTTTATAAACTTTAAGAAAATCAAAATATTTTGATAATTTTTTAATTTTTTTAATCTAATTTTAAAATTTTAATGAAATTTTATCATGTTTTAAAAAAAATTAATTTCAAAAATGAACAGGAAATGAAATTTCCTTTAATTTGAGTACAAACATGATATATTCAATTTTATTAGTTTGAAAGATAATAATTTTTGATTTTATAAACAATTGAAAAAGCGCCATCTTTAAAAAATTTTAAAGTTTATTAAAAATCCTTTAATTTGATACCAAACATGATATATCTAACTTAAATACTTTTTAAGTTATGAACAATTTTGTAAAAAAAAACAGTTGAGAAGTCGGCCATCTTGAAAATTTTTAGGTTAAGATAACTTTTTATTTTTTATCCGAATATAGTCGTGTTTGGTATCAAATTAAAGGATTTTTTATAAACTTTAAGAAAATTAAAGAATTTTGATAATTTTTTATTTTTTTTTAATCTAATTTTAAATTTTTAATGAAATTTTATCATGTTTTAAAAAAATTAATTTCAAAAATGAATAGGAAATGAAATTTCCTTTAATTTGAGTAGAAACATGATATATTTAATTTTATTAGTTTGAAAGATAATAATTTTTGATTTTATAAACAATTGAAAAAGCGCCATCTTTAAAAAATTTTAAAGATGATTAAAAATCCTTTAATTTGATACCAAACACGATATATTTAACTTAAATACTTTTTAAATTATAAACAATTTTGTAAAAAAGCAATTGAAAAGTCGGCCATCTTGAAAATTTTTAGGTTAAGGTAACTTTTTTATTTTTTTTACGAATATAGTCGTGTTTGGTATCAAATTAAAGGATTTTTTATAAACTTTAAGAATTTTTAATTAAAATTTCAAAATTTTAAACCGCCATTTTGAAAATGTTAAAAACTAACCTAACTTTTTTATTTTTAATCGTGGATAGGTCATGTTGGGTGTCAAATTAAAGGATTTTTAATAAATTTTAAGAATTTTTAATAGATTTTAAGAATTTTAAATAAATTTTAAGAATTTTTAAGAATTAAAACGATTTATTTCAATTTAAAGACGGATATTTAAATTTTTTACCGTGAAAGTAACGTTATTCCTTAATTAAAATTTACAGTAATTCTCACGGTATTAAAACGCAAAGAAAAAAGTGATTATCTAGCGTTTGTAGAGCGAAATCGACCAACCGTCGTCTCTTTGTTACTCTTTAACGAGTATCTGGGTCGAGAACTTTTAGAAAATTTTAGAAAATCGATTTTATTTCATAGTTAACATTTTAAGTTAAGTTAATAAACTTAAATTAATTATTTACCTACCTTTTTTATCTTGTAGCGGGCGGGGAGCTGTTACGGGGATGTTAAAAACCGGCAAGAAAGGTCTTTACGTCTTCGATCGTGAGGGTCATCACTATCAAGTCCAACCCTGTTGCATCTTGGATTTTTACATTCACGAATCTAAACAAAGAATGGGTTTAGGGAAAAAACTTTTCGAACATATGTTGGCTGTAAGTATTTTTAAAATTTTTCCAAAAATAAAATAAGATAAAATAAAATAAATTAATAATTCAAAATCATATAAGTTTAAATTTATTCAAGTCACGAAATCTATTGACCTGATTTGTTAAGTTTATCACGCGATCGTTTGATTAAATACTAAAGCTCTCAACTTCAAGACAACAGTAGAAAATCGTCTATTATACCGAGCGTTTGTTTTTAAGGGGGTAAAAAAATGAAATTTTTTATTCATAATGGATTTTATGGTCAATATATTAATGTAATTTAATTTTTTTTTTTAATTATTTTTATAAAAAGATTTTTTTTTCATCTAGGAAGAAAAAATAGAACCAGTAAAACTCGCAATTGACAGACCGAGTGATAAATTTTTAGGTTTCTTAAACAAACACTACTCTCTAACAAACCCAGTGAGACAGATGAACAATTTCGTCGTTTTCGATGGATTTTTTCCCGAACCCGTTGGCGGACGAGCCAAAGGGGACAGCTCAGAAGTGTAAGTCGTTCGTAACTTTACCATTTTGCATCAAAACATTTAATTGAAATTCATTTAACCGCTTGTAACGACTTAACGGTGTCGGTGTAAACCCGCCCTCATTTTATTAATCATTCTCTCGCCGATCATAGGCCTACAACTAAACCTAACCAGGCCGCTAACGGGTTACAGTCGACTTTTACGACGCCATACGGAAGATATGGCGCACCGAGACCACCATGTAGTATGGGTCAGGTAAGTTTATTAAAAAAATAACCATTTTTTTAATTAAAAAAAAATTCTTTTTAATAATTTAACCCAAATTTTTTTTTAATCAATAGGAAATTAAATTCTCTTTAATTTGAGTACAAACATGACATATCTAACTTTTATACTTTCCGAGATATATCAATTTTTCATCATAAAAACAATTGATAAACACCATCTTTAAATTTTTTAAAAAAATCTTAAAGAACATTAAAAATCCTTTAATTTGAATACAAACACGACCATATTTAAATAAAAAACGAAAAAGTTAGGTTAGTTTTTTTAATTTTCAAGATGGCGGTTTAAAAAAATAAAATTTTTATTAAATATTCTTAAAGTTTATAAAAAATCCTTTAATTTGAGTACAAACACGACTATGTTTGGATAAAAAACAAAAAAGTTAGGTTAATTTCAAAATTTTCAAGATGGCGGATCATAAAATTAAAATTTTAATTAAAAATTCTTAAAATTCATAAAAAATTCTTTTAATTCATAAAAAATTCTTTTATTTGAGTACAAACATGACTATATTTCGATAAAAAATAAAAAAGTTAGGTTGGGAAATGAATTTTCAAAATGGCGGATTTAAAAAATTAAATTTTTATTAAAAATTCTTAAAATTCATAAAAAATCTTTTAATTTGAGTACAAACACGACTATATTCCGTTAAAAAATAAAAAAGTTAGGTTAGTTTAAAAATTTTCAAGATGGCCGATTTCCGGTTTTTGGTTAAAATTAAAAATTCTTAAAGATCGTTAAAAATCTTTTAATTTGATACCAAACACCATATATCTAATTTAAATAATTTAGAAGATATATATTTTTTAATTTTAAAAACAATTGAAAAGTCGGCCATTTTGAAAATTTTTAAACTAACCTAACTTTTTTATTTTTTATCCGAATATAGTCGTGTTTGTACTCAAATTAAAGGATTTTTTATAAACTTTAAAAATCTTTAATTAAAATTAAAATTTTATTAATTTTTTAAATCCGCCATTTTGAAGATTTATTTTTTAACCTAACTTTTTTGTTTTTAATCGTAGATATATCGTGTTTGTACTCAAATTAAAGGATTTTTTATAAACTTTAATAATCTTTAATTAAAATTAAAATTTTATTAATTTTTTAAATCCGCCATTTTGAAAATTTATTTTTTAACCTAACTTTTTTGTTTTTAATCGTAGATATATAGTGTTTGTACTCAAATTAAAGGATTTTTTATGAACTTTAAGAATTTTTAATAAAAATTTTATTTTTTTTAATCCGCCATCTTAAAAATTAAAAAAATTAACCTAACTTTTTTGTTTTTTAATCAAATATAGTCGTGTTTGTATTCAAATTAAAGGATTTTTTATGTTTTTTTTACTTATAAAAAATTTTTTATTAATTTTTATTTTTAATAATTTCTAGATAATCCACAATCAGTCCCCGCTGTCCCATCAGGCCCAAGAACCTACAGGGTGAGTAAATAATCCCAAAAAACCTTACCACATTTTTTATATAATTAAAATTTTTAATTATTTTAAATGTAATTTTAACAATAACATGTTTTAACGCACTCGATTTTTTGTCTCGTCCTCGCTTTTCATTTTTGCATGTGTAGAACGAGTCTGAATATTCGTCCGGCGCCTAAAATCCGACCGGAATCGGCGCCCAGCGATTATCACGGTCACATCAGGTAAAAATTTTCATTTAATAATTATATTATTTCGGAAAAGATCCACCGATTAATAGAAATCGAGGGAATTTTTAAGGTGAGTATACATTTGGGGTGTTTTAGCCGGAATGTTGTTAATGCGAGTGAAAAATCTAATGTGGTGGAGGATAAGCAAAAGAAGGACGTTTGTAATCAAGATAATAGTCAAGTTTATCAACAAAATGTACAATTTCAATATCAACAATATCAACAGAAACAACAAAACCAACAATATCAACAACAAAATCAACAACAACAACAACAAAATCAACAACAACCGTATCAAATGCAGAATTTACAACCTCCTCAACAAATTCAACAAGGTTATAATAATTATCAGTATCAACAACATTATCAACAACATGATCAACAACAAAATTACCCACAACAACAACAAAATTATCAAAAACAAGAATATCCTGAAATGCAACAACATTATCAAATGGAACAACATCCTCAACAACAAATAATTCAAAATGATGGAGTTGTGGGTTATCATCGTCAACAACAACAACAACAAAAAGTGCTTCCAGAAGGATTACAATCATTGAGGCAACAAGAACAGTTTAGATCGACGTCGCAACCCATACAACAAACATCAGCGATGTCAACAACGCAGTATCAACAATTACCAACAACGACAACACATCTTCAACAAATGCCAACTCAACAAACAACTCAATTGGCAGGAAATCAACTATATCAACAACAGGGTCAGTTAGGTCAACAACAAGATCAATATTTGCAACAACCAGTGTCGTACGGACAACAATTACAGTTGGGACAACAACAAAATCAACAAATGCAACAACCGGTGATGGTTGAAGGTTATCAAAACGTGTCGGCGGTTGATGCGAAGAAATCTGTACAGTTTATGCCTCAATATGGAAAGGTATCGGGTGATATGTTGAAAGCTCAAGGTGATTATCAACAATTGGGGCAACAACAAGGATTTAATCAACAGTATGAAGGTGTAAAACAACCAAGTCAACAAGGTTATCAACAATATGGACAAGAAGTCAGTCAACGAACAATTCAACAGTCTGTACAACAACCAACTCAACAGATTATTCAACAACCAACTCAACAAAGTGTTCAACAGCCAATTCAACAGATTATGCAACAACCATATCCATACGCAACGCCAACGGTTAATTATATGCAACCGAATGCAGTTGAACAAAAAATTAATGTTGTTGACACTTCTATTTCAAGTCCAGAAATGTTGCAACATCAACAAGGTCAAATTCAACAAATGCAAAACGTACAACCTTCGATTCAACAATTTATTCAACAACCAGCTCAACTGTCAGCGCGATATTCAACTCAACAGCTAAGTCAACAACCAATTCAACAATTGAATCAACAAGAAACACTAAAGAGCAATTATATTCAACCTAATTTGATGCAACAAGAGGTAAATGTTGATAAGAGAATGAGTCATCAACAAATGTTGCCACCAGTACAAGTGCAAAGTGTTCAACCTTCGATGCAACAGTTACAAAGTCAGATGCAAGCGTATCCTTCGGTTCAACAATTGTTGCAAGCTTCGAATCAACAATTACCGACAGGAAATCAACAATTTCAAGTTTCAAATCAAAAATTTCAACTTTCAAATCAACTTCAATCTTCAAATCAACTTCAACCTTCAAATCAATTTCAACCTTCAAATCAATTTCAACCTTCAAATCAATTTCAACCTTCAAGTCAATTTCAACCTTCAAATCAATTTCAACCTTCAAATCAATTTCAACCTTCAAATCAACAATTTCAACCTTCAAATCAACAATTTCAACCTCCAAATCAATTTCAACCTTCGCATCAACAATTTCAACCGTCTAATCAACAACTACAAACTCAACAATTACAAAATCAACCTTCAACTCAACAATTACCATCACCCGATCGCAATATTCAACAAATACAACCTTATCAACCTAATATGCAACAGCAAACACCTCAAATATTTGCCTCCCAACCGAATATTAAGGCGCATCTACACCAAGCGTTGATAAATGAGACTCAAAGCGCTGTAAACACCGCAAGCTATATAACTAACCCGGCGCAAGTTCCCGTTCAACAACATAGAGGGCAGGTGCCGCCTCAGGATCACGTGAGAGGTCAAGATTTGTTTGTTGAAAATCAACAGAAGGCGCCGATTTCCGGTTCGTTGGCGAAAGTCGGTGGAGATGGCGTTGGAAGCGTGCCAAACGCCGGAGGGTATATTTTTAGGGGATTTTTGATAATTTGGGGAATAATGAATGAAAATAATTTCTTTTTAGTGATATGCAACCGATTGAAGCTCGTTAGTGCGGATGTTTTTTGTGGATGTTTTGGAATAATTTGGTGTTTTTTTATTTATTTATTTTTTTTTTTTGAAAAAGTGAGGTTAGAAAATGTGATTTTAAATTAAATAAATTAATAAAATACATGAAAAAATGAAAAAAATAACGTAATTTTGTGATTTTTTTTTTAAAGCGATTAAAAATATAAAAAATATTTTAAAATTTCCAGGTGGAATATAAGGTGAGATTTTTTTATATCTTATTTTTATTAATTATATCTTATTAAGTTAATTGTACGAAATAAATTTTCAACATAAAATCTTTTGGTAAGTTTTCTATTAATCAAAATTAAAACCTAACTCAATTTAACCCAACTTAACCCAATTTTTCTCCTTTTTTTTAATAATTTATGTTTATTATTTACATTTTTGTTGTTAAATCAAAAATATTCTTAAAGATAATTAAAAATCCTTTTATTTGATACCCAACATGACATATCTACGATTAAAAATAAAAAAGTTAGGTTAATTTTTAAATTTTCAAAATGGCGGATCGTAAAATTAAAATTTTAATTAAAAATTCTTAAAAATCATAAAAAATCCTTTTATTTGAGTACAAACATGACTATATTTCGATAAAAAATAAAAAAGTTAGGTTAGAATATAAATTTTCAAAATGGCGGTTTTTAAAAAATAAAATTTTGATTAAAAATTCTTAAAATTTATAAAAAAACCTTTTATTTGAGTACAAACATGACTATATTTCGATAAAAAATAAAAAAGTTAGGTTAGAATATAAATTTTCAAAATGGCGGTTTTTAAAAAATCAAATTTTGATTAAAAATTTTTAAAATTTATAAAAAATCCTTTTATTTGAGTACAAACATGACTATATTTCGGTAAAAAATAAAAAAGTTAGGTTAGAATATAAATTTTCAAAATGGCGGTTTTTAAAAAATAAAATTTTGATTAAAAATTCTTAAAATTCATAAAAAATCCTTTAATTTAAGTACAAACATGACTATATTCCGTTAAAAAATACAAAAGTTAGGTTAGTTTAAAAATTTTCAAGATGGCCGACTTTCAATTGTTTTTAAAAATTTATCATATCTCCAAAACTATTTAAGTTAGATATATCATGTTTGTACTCAAATTAAAGGATTTTTTATAAACTTTAAGAATTTTTAATAAAATTAAAAAATTTTTAAATCCGCCATCTTGAAAATTTGTAAATTAACCTAACTTTTTTGTTTTTTATCCGAATGTGGTCGTGTTTGTACTCAAATTAAAGGATTTTTTATGAATTTTAAGAATTTTTAAAAATTTTTAAAGATGGCGATGGTTGATTGTTTATAAAGTTAAAAATTGGTATATTTTGGAAAGTGTAAAAGTTAGATATGTCATGTTTGTACTCAAATTAAAGGAAATTTAATTCTTTATTTATTTTTTATAAAATTTTATTTAAAAATTAACTTTAATTTTTTTTTATTTAATTTTTTTTAATTAATTTTATTTTTTTCTCTTTTTTTGTTAATTTAAGGTCCCGAATATACTCCCAATAACAACACAAATCAATTATTACAATTATTCACCTTGAATCGAACGCATCCCGCAAAAATATAAACAATTCCAGTACGAACGACGAGTCAGATGGAGTTCAAACCGAAGATGGACAAATTTTGGAAAAAATCCAAGACGATTTAACAATTCAAGTTGAAGTTAAAGAAGTTAAAGACGTTTCCCCTCCTAAATTGGAACGTCCTCGATCGCTTTCATTACAAACGAGCGAAGACCACGATCAGGAAGGTCAAATGAAGGTTAAAGAATTAGAAGAGGAAGAAATAATTAAAGACGAGGAGGAAGAATTAATCGTAAAGATAAAATCGGTTGTCGTTGAAGAAACCGAGGCGAAAACCGACGAAAAAGACGAAAAGAAAAAAACTCCAAGTCATTTAACCGAACAGGGTTATTTCGACTTAAAATTTTATCACAACAAGCTTTGGTAGAAAACTTTTTTAAGTTTCTAAACGCTTAATGTAGTTTTGAGCGCTTTTTTCACACAAAAAATAAAATATTTTAAGTGTATTTTGTCTTCCAAATTCAAGGGATGTGTTTTTTCCAAAAAAAAGGTGTTAAAAAGACTTTTAAATTCTTCTATCTTGTTATCTATAGATGTAAATTAATTAATTTATTTTCTTAAAAAAAACCCATATTATGGGACACCCTGTATAAATTAATTTAATTTATTAACGACTCACGTTACCATTTTTAAGACTTCTCTTCTCGTTTATAGGTTGTGATTGTAGATTAATTTAATTTAAAAAACGTATTTTTTTATTACTATTATTTTTTTAATCCTTTTAATTTATTTTTTTTTCGGTTGCAGCAAAAGCTATCAGAATATCTATATAGAATCGTTCTTACTACACTAAAATAAATAAGCTTGATGTAAATGTGGACTTCTAAAGACGTCAGAAAGATGTAATACGATATTAATCTGTCTTATAATTGTTATTTAAAACGCAACATGTAAATTTATACACGGAAAATAAATAAATGTTCTACACGATTAATTTTTTTTATTGAATTTTTTAAGTATTCTTAAAATTTATAAAAAATGCTTTAATTTAAGTACAAACATGACTATATTTGGATAAAAAACAAACAAGTTAGGTTAATTTTTTAATTTTCAAGATGGCGGATTAAAAAATTAAAATTTTTTTTAAAGATTCTTAAAGTTTATTAAAAATCTTTTAATTTGAGTACAAACATGACTATATTCGGATAAAAAACAAAAGAGTTAGGTTAGAATAAAAATTTTCAAAATGGCGGATTAAAAAAATTAAAATTTTTATTAAAAATTCTTAAAATTCATAAAAAATCCTTTAATTTGAGTACAAACATGACTATATTTCGATTGAAAACAAAAAAGTTAGGTTAGAATAAAAATTTTCAAAATGGTGATTTAAAAAAAAATTATTAAAAATTAGTTTTTAAAAAATCCTTTAATTTGATGCCAAACACGACTATATTCGGATAAAAAATAAAAAAGTTACCTTAACCTAAAAATTTTCAAGATGGCCGACTTTTCAATTGTTTTTTTACAAAATTGTTTATAACTTTCAAAGTATTTAATTTAGATATATCGTGTTTGGTATCAAATTAAAAGAAATTTAATTATTTATTAATTTTTAAAAGAATTTTCAATCTAAACCTAACCTCAAAGCTAAAAATCTTTATATCTCCGAAAATATAAAAAATAAATATGTCATGTTTATACTTAAATTAAAGAGAATTTTATTTCTTATTCATTTTTCAAATTAATTTTTTTATTACTTAACAAAAATCCATTAAGTTTTAAAATCAAGAAAGAAAAAATAAAAAAAATTAATTTTTTTAAAATTTTATTAAAGCTCATGAAAAATCCTTTTATTTGAGTACAAACACGACATATCTATGATTAAAAATAAAAAAGTTAGATGAGTTTAAAAATTTTCAATATGGCGGCTTTTTAGGAAAATTTTTAAAAATTGTTAAAAACCTTAAAATGCATTAAAAATCTTTAAAATTTATTAAAAATCCTTTAATTTGATACCAAACACGACTATATTCGGAAAAAAAAACAAAAAAGTTAGGTTAATTTAAAAAATTTCAAGATGGCCGACTGTTAATTGTTTATAAAATCAAAAATTACTAACTGCCAAATTATTTAAACTAGATATATCGTGTTTGGTATCAAATTAAAGGATTTTTAACGATCTTTAAGAATTTTTAAAAATTTTTTCAAGATGGCCGACTTAATTGTTTTTTTAAATAAAATCGTTATATCTTTGAAAGTATAAAAGTTAGATATGTCATGTTTGTACTCAAATTAAAGGAAATTTAATTTCCTATTTATTTACAATAAAATTTTTCAAAATGGCCGCCATCGATTGTTTTTATGATTAAAAATTATGATTTTTCAAAAAGTAATTAAGTTAGATATGTCATGTTTGTACTCAAATTAAAGAAAATTTAATTTCCTGTCCATTTCTTTAAAAATTTCCAAGATGGCGCTTTTTAAATTGTTTTTAAAAACAAAAATCGTTATATTTTTTAAGCTATTTAAATTAAATATGTCATGTTTGGACTTAAATGAAATGAAATTTAATTCTTTATTAATATCTAAACTTAATTTCATTTTAAAATCACCTTAAAAGATAATTTTTAATTTTTTTAAGTTACTTTTGAACCTACCTGTATATAACTTAACCTCGAAACACTCGTAAAATCTTTTAACGCACGCGCATTTTCTTTATTTACATCTATGCGTGGCACTTATCATCTAAATGTGATCTAAATTGACCTAAATCTTCCAAATCTCGCCCGTTTTATAGGTTTTAGGTCAATAAAAAATCAAAACACCCAAAAATGTCGGGAAAATTCGTCGGTTTTAGCGAAGATGATATAAAGAAAGTTCAAAACAACCTTCCAGTAAGAAAAAATGACCCAAAAATCGGTATGTTTAACATTTATGATTAAAATTTTAATCATAAACTCAATAAAAATTACTTTTTAGATCATCCGGAAACAAAAATGAAACCGAAGAAGATTAAAAATACTCAAAATGTTCAAAATCAATCACAAAACGATCAAAATTTAAATATGTTAAGAAATACGATGGAAAAATCAATCAATTTAGATCAAAATGAACAAAATCAAAGTCAAAATTTGATTAAAAATGAAGAAATTAAGGAAAACAAAGTAATTAAACAAACTGATCAAAAGGAATTAACGGAGAACACAAACGAGAAAGAAAAGCGAGCGATAAAAGACTTGGATGAGTTTCAAACGAGACAAAAATTAATCGAAGAAGCAAACAACCACCGAAAAATGATTCTTTCGAAAGCCTTGGAAGATAGAACCAAAAAAACTCGGGAAGAAGCAAAGCGTTTGAGTGAAATCGAACAAGAACTTAAAACGTTAGACGCTCGGCTTTCAACCGATGTTAAAATCTTAAGAAAAAAAATAGAATCGGCAAGTTTGGATTATATGGAAGCTCAAAAACGATATTTACACGTCGAGAAAGCTTTTTTAAACGCTAAATTACACCTGCAAAAGAAACTAGAACAAAAGGAGATGTTAACGGAGCATTTATGTACGATTATCGAACAAAACGAAGAGCGGAAGGCTAAAAAATTAACCGAGTTGATTAACAAACTTAATTTAGGTGATGATTTTAGTGATAGTTTAGATAATTGTAATGATAATAATGATAAAACTTGAGTTTTATTAAATTTTTTTTAAATTTAAGTGGCAAATTATTAAACTTCAAATGTCAAACTGTCAATCGTAAACAAGCAAAAATTAATCCTAAGAAATCGGTCTAAAATATACTTACCGCCCCCGTAAAAGTACCTGAAATATATAAATTGGGTTATTAAGTAATCAAAATGAGTAAAATTTATACGGTTAAAGCGTTTTTTACCTATTAATATTGTAAAATAAAAGTTGGAGTTGCACTGACATCTTTTCGGATGAGATGGTGAAGATTAATACCAACCGTTTAAAATGAAAAATTCCTACCTTGATAATTTATTAAAATTTATTAAAAAATGTTTATTTTAAGTTTAATTTTTTGATTTTATATTAAATTTTAGTTTTAAATTTGTTTATTAAGTAAAATTTCATTAATTCTATATTTACAAACTAAAATTATTTCTATAATATATGTTGTGATATTAGTTGCATATATTTGATAAAAAGATAAGATTTTTTAATACATTTTTTTAATTACCAATCGATTTTATATTCAATTTAAGTTTTAAATTCGTTTACAAACTAAAATTTAATTAATTATTAATTAATTCTAAAATGTTCATACAAAAATAAATGTTGTGATATTAGTTGCATATATTTTATAAAAAAATAAGATTTTTCTTTTTAATTTTTTAATTATCAATCGATTTTATATTCAACTTAAGATTTAAATTCGTTTGTAAACTAAAATTTAATTAATTATTAATTAATTTAATAATTTTTATATAAAACTAAATGTTGTGATATTAGTTGCATAATTTCTGTAATTAAAATTACTTTGTTATTTAATTATAAATTTTAAAATAAAACTATTATTTATTATTTATAAAGGATTTTATAATAATTACTTTTATATTTATTAATAAATTAATTTAATTTTAATTTTAATTAAAATTGTAAAAAGTTCCAACTTCACTTCAATCTAAAAACTAGGTTATAATTAGTTGACAGTTCGGTAATAATTTTAAAATTAATTATTTAATTAACAATTAAATTTAACAACATTACTATTTTAACAACTAATTTATCTAATATCTCTTTTTATATATCAAACATCAAACAGTTAAAACTTCCTGGAAAAATTGTAAAAACCACATAAACCACAACCTACATTCAGTCAACGCCCAAACGTCAAACTTCAATTTTCCTTCTTAAATAAAAGGGTTTATTTAAGTTCCTCCATTAAAAATGGAAGATATTTTTCATTGGTGTCGAGAGGGAAACGCGATGCAAGTGAGGGTATGGCTCGACGATACCGAACACGACATGAATCAAGGGTAAGTTTTTATAGGTTATGTTTTCACCAAAACACTTCCTTATAAGGCGATTAAAACCGTCTTGTTACAGTTACGTGGGTTTAATTAATTCTTTTAATTTATAGGGATGATCATGGTTTTAGTCCTTTACATTGGGCCGCTAAAAAAGGCAGCAATAAAATCGTCGAGATGCTTTTACTCCGAGGAGCTAGGGTTAACGCCACGAATCGGGGTGATGACACTCCGTTACATTTAGCCGCAGCTCACGGACACAGAGATATCGTTCATATGGTTAGATATAATGATTTAAATTAGATTTTGATGTTTTTAAATTTTAATAATTAAGTGAAATGGTAAATTTGATTTTTTTTAATTGTAAAATGACAGTTTGAAATGTCAAATTGACAGTTTGAAATTTCAAGATGACAGTTTAAAATTTCAAAATGGCAGTTTGAAATGTCAAAATGACGTTTTTAGGTTAAATTTTTAAAACTACAATAAAATTTTAATTTTTTTTGGTTTAATAACTTATTTTTATGAAAAATATTTATTTTATTATTGAAATTATTTATTTTTTTTTTATAAAATTTAAATTTTAATGAAATTTAATGAAAATCCCTTTTTAGTTACTCCGACAAAAAGCAGATGTCAACTTTACGAATGAACACGGTAACTCCCCGCTTCATTACGCTTGTTTTTGGGGATATAACGACTTAGCGGAGGATTTGGTACATCACGGAGCGATTGTTTCGATTGTAAATAAGTTCGGAGACACTCCCTTAGATAAAGCGAAAGGAAATTTAGCTAAGTTACTTCACGATACAGCCGTAGAAGCCGGACAAGATCTTAAAAAGATTAAATTTAAAGACCAAAGTTGGTTAGGGATGAAAACCAGGTCGAGGGATGCTACTTTGTCTCGGTTTAAGGGAATTAACTATAAGGATTTAAGATTTTTAGAAAAAATTGCTTCGACTCCTAGCGGAGAGTCGTGGAGGGCTATTTGGCAAAAAAACGACGTTGTGGCTAAGATTTTAAACATTCGTAATTGTACAGCGAGGATTTCGAGGGATTTTAATGAAGAATTTCCTAAATTAAGGATTTTTTCCCATCCGAATGTTTTACCAGTGATCGGTTGTTGTAATTCACCTCCGAAATTAATCGTAATCAATCAACACATGCAAATCGGGTCTTTATTTAGAGTTTTACATGAAAGTAGTGGTTTGGTTGTCGATACGGCTCAAGCTTTAAAGTTTGCCGTTGACATAGCTAAAGGAATGGCATTTTTACACAGTTTAGAAAGGATAATTCCCGAATATCACTTAAATAGCCGTCATGTTATGATCGATGAAGACTTAACAGCCCGAATAAATATGGCCGATGCTAAATTTTCCTTCCAAGAACGAGGTAGGGTTTATTATCCCGCTTGGATGTCCCCCGAAGCTTTACAAAAGAAGATTTCGGATAGAAATTGGGAGGCTTCGGACATGTGGAGCTTTGCGGTGTTACTTTGGGAGCTCGCAACCAGAGACGTACCCTTTGCCGATCAATCCCCGATGGAGATCGGGATGAAAATCGCTTTGGAAGGTTTAAGAGTGAGTTTAAAACCCGGAATATCCTCCCATTTGGCTAAATTGATCAAGATTTGTATGAACGAGGATCCCGGAAAGAGACCAACGTTTGATATGGTTAATCCCATATTGGAAAAGATGCAACGTTAAGAAAAAAAAGTTAAAAAAAATAATTTTTAATGGTTTTTGAAAAGATTTTTTTTTAAATAATGAAAGGTAATAGTATTAATTTGATTAATTTTTTAATAATCAATTAAAAGATAATTTTTTAATCAATTTTTGACATTTATTTGACATTTTTGACAATTATTTGACATTTTTGACAATTATTTGACATTTTTGACATTTATTTGACATTTTTTTACATTTATTTGACATTTTTGACATTTATTTGACAATTGATTAAACCAAAATTGAATTAAAATGATAAATTTTATTAAAAAAGTCTTTAAATTAGATTATTTTTACTCCGATTTAACTTAACCTATCTTTTTTAATTAAATTTGTCATTTTTGACAGTTATTTGATAGTTTTTTAAAACAATATGGTTTAAAAATGATGAATTTTATTATAAAATGTCTTTAAATTGAGTTATTTTAGCTCCGATTCAACTTAATCTCTTTTTTATAATCTAATCGATCATTTTTAACAGTTATTTGACTATTGATTTGTACAATATTGATTAAAAATGAAGGATTTTGTTATGAAATGTCTTTAAATTAGGTTATTTTTACTCCGATATAACTTAACCTATTTTTTTAAATTAAATCTGTCATTTTTGACAGTTATTTGATAGTTTTTTAAGACAATATGATTTAAAAATGATGAATTTTATTATAAACTGTTTTTAAATTGAGTTATTTTAGCTCCGATTAAACTTAATCTCTTTTTTGTAATCTAATCGATCATTTTTAACATTTATTTGACTATTGATTTGTACAATATTGATTAAAAATGAAGGATTTTTTCATGAAATGTCTTTAAATTAGGTTATTTTTACTCCGATATAACTTAACCTATCTTTTTAAATTAAATTTGTCACTTTTGACAGTTATTTGATAGTTTTTTAAAACAATATGGTTTAAAAATGATGAATTTTATTATAAAATGTCTTTAAATTGAGTTATTTTAGTTCCGATTCAACTTAATCTCTTTTTTATAATCTAATCTATCATTTTTAACAGTTATTTGACTATTGATTTGTACAATATTGATTAAAAATGAAGGATTTTTTCATGAAATGTCTTTAAATTAGGTTATTTTTATTCCGATATAACTTAACCTATTTTTTTAAATTAAATTTGTCATTTTTGACAGTTATTTGATAGTTTTTTAAAACAATATGGTTTAAAAATGATGAATTTTATTATAAAATGTCTTTAAATTGAGTTATTTTAGCTCCGATTCAACTTAATCTCTTTTTTATAATCTAATCTATCATTTTTAACAGTTATTTGACTATTGATTTGTACAATATTGATTAAAAATGAAGGATTTTTTCATGAAATGTCTTTAAATTAGGTTATTTTTACTCCGATATAACTTAACCTATCTTTTTAAATTAAATTTGTCACTTTTGACAGTTATTTGATAGTTTCTTAAAACAACATGGTTTAAAAATGATGAATTTTATTATAAAATGTCTTTAAATTGAGTTATTTTAGCTCCGATTCAACTTAATCTCTTTTTTATAATCTAATCGATCATTTTTAACAGTTATTTGACTATTGATTTGTACAAAATTGATTAAAAATGAAGGATTTTGTTATGAAATGTCTTTAAATTAGGTTATTTTTACTCCGATATAACTTAACCTATCTTTTTAAATTAAATCTGTCATTTTTGACAGTTATTTGACAGTTCGACAACATGGTTTTAAGACAATATGGTTTAAAAATGATGAATTTTATTATAAAATGTCTTTAAATTGAGTTATTTTAGTTCCGATTCAACTTAATCTCTTTTTTATAATCCGATCTGTCATTTTTAACAGTTATTTGACAATTAATTAGTAAAAGATTGATTAAAAATGATGAATTTTGTTATGAAATGTCTTTATATTAGGTTATTTTTACTCCGATTTAATTTAATGTCTTTTTTTATAATCCGATCTGTCATTTTTGAGAGTTATCTGACTGTTGATTAAAACAAAATTGATTAAAAATGAAGGGTTTCATTGCAAAAATGCTTTAAATTGGATTATTTTAGTTTCGATTCAACTTAACTTAATGTTTTCATACGATCTGTCATTTTTGACAGTTATCTGACAGTTGGCTCCGTTAAAAATGACAAATTTTATTATGAAATGTCTTTAAGTAAGGTTATTTTAGCTCGGATTCAAGTTAATGTCTTTTTTTATAATCCGATATGTCATTTTTGACAGTTATCTGACAGTTTATTAATCAAACATCAGACAAAATTAATTAAAAATGACAAATTTTGTTATAAAATGTCTTTAAATTAGGTTATGTTAGATTGGATTCAAGTTAATCTTTTATTTATGATTAAGTCTGTCATTTTTGACAGTTATCTGACAGTTGGTTCCATCAAAAATGACAAATTTTATCATAAAATGTGTCTCGGTAGAGTTATTTTAGCTCAGACTCAACTTAATGTCTTTTTTATGATCCGATATGTCATTTTTGACAGTTATCTGACAGTTGATTAATCAAACATGAGACAAAATTGATTAAAAATGACAAATTTTATTATAAAATGTCTTTAAATTAGGTTATGTTAGATTGGATTCGAGTTAATCTTTTATTTATGATTAAGTCTGTCATTTTTGACAGTTATCTGACAGTTGGTTCTGTCAAAAATGACAAATTTTATTATAAAATGTATCTCGGTAGAGTTATTTTAGCTCGGACTCAACTTAATGTCTTTTTTATGATCCGATATGTCATTTTTGACAGTTATCTGACAATCGATTAATCAAACATCAGACAAAATTGATTAAAAATGACAAATTTTGTTATAAAATGTCTTTAAATTAGGTTATGTTAGATCAAATTCAATTAAATCTTTTTATTTTATATGATCTGTCATTTTTGACAGTTATCTGACAGTTGCATCTGTCAAAAATGACATATTTCATTGTAAAATGTCTTTAACTAGGGTTATTTTAGCTCCGATTCAACTTAATGTCTTTTTTTATAATCCGACATGTCATTTTTGACAGTTACCTGACAGTTTATTAATCGAACATCAGACAAAATTGATTAAAAATGACAAATTTTGTTATAAAATGTGTCTCGGTAGAGTTATTTTAGCTCGGACTTAACTTAATGTCTTTTATATAATCCGATATGTCATTTTTGACAATTATTTGACAGTTGATTAATCGAACATTAGATAAAATTGATTAAAAATTGCAAATTTCATTATAAAATGTCTTTAAATTAGGTTATGTTAGATCGGATTCAACTAAATTTTTTAATTTTATATGATTTGTCAATTTTGATAGTTGTATCTGTCAAAAATGACATTTTTCATTGTAAAATGTCTTTAACTAGGGTTATTTTAGCTCGGATTCAACTTAATGTCTTTTTTTATAATCCGATATGTAATTTTTGACAGTCATCTGACAGTTTATTAATCGAACATCAGACAATATTGATTAAAAATGATCAATTTTGTTATAAAAGGTGTCTCGGTAGAGTTATTTTAGTTCGGATTCAACTTAATGTCTTTTTTTATAATCCGACATGTCATTTTTGACAATTATCTGACAGTTGATTAATCGAACATTAGATAAAATTGATTAAAAATTGCAAATTTCATTATAAAATGTCTTTAAATTAAGTTATGTTAGATCGGATTCAATTAAATTTTTTAATTTTATATGATTTGTCAATTTTGACAGTTGTATCTGTCAAAAATGACATATTTCATTATAAGATGTCTTTAACTAGGGTTATTTTAGCTCCGATTCAACTTAATGCCTTTTTTTATAATCCGATATGTCATTTTTGACAATTATCTGACAGTTAATTAATCGAACATCAAACAAAATTGATTAAAAATGATAAATTTTGTTATAAAATGTGTCTCGGTAGAGTTATTTTAGCTCAGATACAACTTAATGTCTTTTTTTATAATCCGATATGTCATTTTTGACAATTATCTGACAGTTAATTAATCGAACATCAAACAAAATTGATTAAAAATGATAAATTTTGTTATAAAATGTGTCTCGGTAGAGTTATTTTAGCTCAGATACAACTTAATGTCTTTTTTTATAATCCGATATGTCATTTTTGACAGTTATCTGACAGTTTATTAATCTAACATCAAACAAAATTGATTAAAAATGACAAATTTTGTTATAAAATGTGTCTCGGTAGAGTTATTTTAGCTCGGATTCAACTTAATGTCTTTTTTTATAATCCGACATGTCATTTTTGACAGTTATCTGACAGTTGATTAATCGAACATCAGACAAATTAGGTTATGTTAGATCGGATTCAACTGAAAATTTTTAAATTTCATATAATTTGTCAATTTTGACAGTTATCTGACAGTTGTATCTGTCAAAAATGACATATTTCATTGTAAAATGTCTTTAACTAGGGTTATTTTAGCTCCGATTCAACTTAATGTCTTTTTTTATAATCCGATATGTCATTTTTGACAGTTATCTGACAGTTAATTAATCGAACATCAGAAAAAATTGATTAAAAATGACTAATTTTGTTATGAAATGTGTCTCGGTAGAGATATTTTACCTCGGACTCAACTTAATGCCTTTTATATAATCCGATATGTCATTTTTGACAGTTATCTGACAATTGATTAATCAAATATCAAACAAAATTAATTAAAAATGAAAAGTTACATTATAAAGTGTCATTAAATTAGGTTATGTTAGATCGGATTCAACTTAACTTATTTTTTTTATACGATCTGTCACTTTTGACAGTTATCTGACAGTTGGTTCTGTCAAAAATGACAGATTACATTAAAACATGTCTATTTTAAACAATTTTAATGAAATTTTTTACTTAATTTGGTTATTTATGGACGTTTTTAATGATTTTAAGGATTGAAAATAAAATTTTTTGATAAATCTACTTTAAAAAAATACTTCAATAATAAAAATAAAAAAAATATTTAGTTATGTGTAAAAAAATAGTGCCTTTTTGAGTGCCTTTTTTAATTTTTTAATAATATATTTAGCTTTAATAGATCTGTATGTATTTAAATTTGTATTTAATTAATATTTTTTAAATGTTTTTTTAATGTTTTAAATATTTAACTTAATTTTTAATTTAAAACTTAAAACCTAATTTTCTTTTTTTCTATTTTGACAAAGAAATAATTAATATTTATATGTATTAACAAAAATAATTTAATTTTAATTTAAATTTTAAACGTTAAATGTATAATTTTATAAAATACAATAATATATGTGTATATATATTTTTTGAATGTATATTCTATGGGTTTTTTTATTTCTCAAAAACCAAAAAATCCCAATTTACTTATTTTTAATCCTTAATTTAAAAATCCTTAGTTATAAAAATCCAATAAAAGATCTTTTAATGTCTAATAATTATAATTTTTTTATTAATTTATTATTTTTATACTAATTTATGATAATTTTTTTAATGATTTTAATGTTTGGTTGGTTTGAAAGCATTTATTCGGTTGGAAGTGCAAGTTGGGACGCGCAAGCGCTCTCTATCAACCCCTTAGTTTAGCGGGAGCTCTTCGACGGCAGTGTACCGTGTTAAATGGCGGACAACCCTTCTGTCCCGCCTTTTTCGGCGATCGAGAGCGGAGTGTTCGCGCCGGAACGTCGCGAAATGCAGCGAGAGTGATGGGCGAGGGGTTTCACCTTCGCCCCGTTTCCGATCGTCCGCCGATGGAGGCTTCAAGCTCGACGCCGAGCCCGCCTGTGATAGCAGACTCTACGTTCACCAGGTAATTAACTACCAAACAAAAAAAAACCTCCCTCCTCCACCATTGTTGTTAGATAACAACGTTTTAATGTTGGATGGCTTTATCGATCTTTTATGACCGTGAAAAACTAAAAAAAAAAACACCGTACTAAAAAAAAAAATAAAATAGTTTTTTTTTATTTAGGGATTTATTAAATCATAAAGGTGGTAGTACTGTTTCACCCTGAATATTTTAAAATTTATAGGTTAGATTTTAATTTAAATAAATAAAAAAAAATACTTTAATTTCAAGGTCCTCCCTAGTAGCATAATGACCCAGTTTTCCGTCGTTCCGTTGCACACTAAAGCTCTATAAAGCTCGTGCTTTCGTTGCGCGCAGCTCCGAACCCGGGAAACGGGTACGAACACGTTCGGTTTTCGTAGATAATTGATTTCCGTTAAGCGACACAAACGATTACAACCACTTCTAAAACGGTTATCATTATTAACTTCATTAATTTTTAAAATTTATCAAACCAAATTAAATTTTATAACAAAAACAACTTTAAAAATGAATAAAAAATTAAATTTCCTTTAATTTAAGTACAAACACGACCCATCTAACTTTTTTACTTTCCAAAATATATCAATTTTTAACCATAAAAACAATTGAGTTCGGCCATTTTTAAAAATTTTATCATAAATAAATAGAAAATTAAATTTCCTTTTATTTGAGTACCAACATGACATATCTAACTTTTATACTTTTCGAAATATATCAATTTTTAACTTTATAAACAATCGACGATCGCCATCTTTAAAACTATTTAAAAATTATTAAAGATCGTTAAAAATCCTTTAATTTGATACCAAACACGATATATCTAACTAAAATACTTTAAAAGTTACAAACAATTTTGTAAAAAAAAACAATTGATGATCCGCCATCTTGAAAATTTTTAAACTAACCTAACTTTTTTATTCTTTTCCGAATATAGTCGTGTTTGGTATTAAATTAAAGGATTTTTTATAAACTTTAAGAATTTTTAATTAAAAATTTAATTTTAAAAACCGCCATTTTGAAAATTTTTATTCTAACCTAACTTTTTTATTTTTTTCCGAATATAGTCATATTTGGTATTAAATTAAAGGATTTTTTATAAACTTTAAGAATTTTTAATTAAAATTTTAATTTTTTAAATCCGCCATTTTGAGAATTTTTATTCTAACCTAACTTTTTTGTTTTTTATCGGAATATAGTCGTGTTTGGTATCAAATTAAAGGATTTTTTATAAATTTTAAGAAAATTAAAGAATTTTGATTAATTTTAATTTTTTTAATCTGATTTTAAGACTTTATATGAAATTTTATCACGTTTTAAAAAAAATAATTTCAAAAATGAGTAGGAAATGAAATTTCCTTTAATTTGAGTACAAACATGACATATTTCATTTTATTAGTTTCCAAGATGATAATTTTTGATTTTATAAACAATTGAAAAAGCGCCATCTTTAAAAATTCTTAAAGTTTATTAAAAATCCTTTAATTTGATACCAAACATGATATATGTAACTAAAATACTTTAAGAGTTACAAACAGTTTTGTAAAAAAAAACAATTGATGATCCGCCATCTTGAAAATTTTTAAACTAACCTAACTCTTTTATTTTTTATCTGAATATAGTCATATTTGGTATCAAATTAAAGAATTTTTTATAAACTTTAAGAATTTTTAATTAAAATTTTAATTTTTTAAATCCGCCATTTTGAAAATTTTTATTCTAACCTAACTTTTTTGTTTTTAATCGGAATATAGTCGTGTTTGGTATCAAATTAAAGGATTTTTTATAAATTTTAAGAAAATTAAAGAATTTTGATTAATTTTAATTTTTTTAATCTGATTTTAAGACTTTATATGAAATTTTATCACGTTTTAAAAAAAATAATTTCAAAAATGAGTAGGAAATGAAATTTCCTTTAATTTGAGTACAAACATGACATATTTCATTTTATTAGTTTCCAAGATGATAATTTTTGATTTTATAAACAATTGAAAAGGCGCCATCTTTAAAAATTCTTAAAGTTTATTAAAAATCTCTTAATTTGATACCAAACATGATGTATCTAACTAAAATACTTTAAAAGTTATAAACAATTTTGTAAAAAAAAAACAATTGATGATCCGCCATCTTGAAAATTTTTAAACTAACCTAACTTTTTTATTTTTTATCCAAATATAGTCGTGTTTGGTATCAAATTAAAGGATTTTTTATAAACTTTAAGAAAATTAAAGAATTTTGATCAATTTTAATTTTTTTAATCTAATTTTAAGACTTTATATGAAATTTTATCACGTTTTAACAAAATTAATTTCAAAAATGAATAGGAAATGAAATTTCCTTTAATTTGAGTACAAACATCATATATTTAATTTTATTAGTTTGAAAGATAACAATTTTTAATTTTATAAACAATTGAAAAAGCGCCATCTTTAAAAATTCTTAAGGATCGTTAAGAATCTTTTAATTTGATACCAAACACGATATATCTAACTAAAATACTTTAAAAGTTACAAACAATTTTGTAAAAAAAACAATTGACAGTCGGCCATTTTGAAGATTTTTAACCTAACCTAACTTTTTTATTTTTTATCCGAATATAGTCGTGTTTGGTATCAAATTAAAGGATTTTTAATAAACTTTAAGATTTTTTAATAAAAATTTTAATTTTTTAATTCCGCCATTTTGAAAATTTTTATTCTAACCTAACTTTTTTATTTTTAATCGGAGCATAGTCATGTTTGTACTCAAATTAAAGGATTTTTAATAAATTTTTAGAATTTTTAATTAAAAATTTAATTTTTTAATTCCGCCATTTTGAAAATTTAAAAATTAACCTAACTTTTTTATTTTTTAACCAAATATAGTCATGTTTGGTATCAAATTAAAGGATTTTTTATAAATTTTAAGAATTTTTAAAAATATATATTTTTTTTATTGTAGTGTAAAACAAGAATCAAGTTCGAATCCTGCAAGTCCTTTGGAAGCGACCAGTCCAAGTTCTATACCGCTTAAAAATTCAGGTAAGTACGCTTATTAAACTGATTAAACTTGTACAAAAAAATTAAAATAGAAAGTTAAGATCGCAAACGTAACTTTAAACATGTTGTGTTATAACCTTTTGGATTTCTCTCTCCTCCCTGTTAAGAGTTTCAAAGATATATCTCTCGGTCTCTTTCTCTATATTTCCCGCTCGGTACGTCTTTCTTTTTTCTCTCTCGGTGGAAATTATTGCTGGATCTACGTGGGTGTGCCTTCAGCGGTCCATTACATAACTAACGGCCTAAGGCTGCTGTCGCGGCGGCAAAACTTAGACTTTCACCGCTCTGGTAAAAGATTCTCTCACGATTATTGCCCCGGGAAGACCGTAATGTTACCCGGAGTTGTTTCTATTTCGATTTTTAAATCGGATAAAATCAATTTGAATTTAAATTAAATCAATTTCAACTATTTTTTTTATTATTACCTTTAATTGTTAATGAAAAAATTTTAAATTAACTTTTTTAAGAAAACTGATTTTAAAAATGAATAGGAAATTAAATTTCCTTTAATTTGAGTATAAACATGACATATCTAACTTAATTAGTTTTTGAGATATCATATTTTTTAAGTTTAAAAAATTTGAGGTTAGGTTTAGATGAAAATTTTTTTTTAAAAATCGATAGAAAATTAAATTTCCTTTAATTTGAGTACCAACATGACATATCTAACTTAAATATTTTCGGAGATATCAAAATTTTTGATTCTAGAGATTTTGGAAAATTTAAAAAATGGAAAATTCTTTTAAAAATCAATAGGAAATTAAATTTCTTTTACTTTGAGTACAAACATGATATATCTATCTTAAATACTTTGGGAGATATAAAGATTTAAAATTTTGTAAACAATTGAGGATCCGCCATTTTGAAAATTTTTAAATTAACCTAACTTTTTTACTTTTTATCCGAATATAGTCGTGTTTGGTATCAAATTAAAGGATTTTTAATCAGCTTTAAGAATTTTTAATAAAAATTTTAATTTTTTTAATCCGCCATCTTGAAATTTTAAAAAATAATTTTTTTTTCTTGATTTTAAAATTTTAAACAAAATTTTATGATTTTCTAAAAAAATCATTTTAGAAATGAATAGGAAATAAAATTCTCTTTAATTTGAATGCAAACATGATCTATTTATTTTCATTATTTTGGGAGATATAAAGATTTTTAACTTTGAGGTTAGGTTTTGATTGAAAATTTTTTTAAAAATCAATAGAAAATTAAATTTTCTTTAATTTGAGTACAAACATGACATATCTAACTTAAATATTTTTGAAAATAGGAAAATTTTTCATTTTGGAAATTTTACAAATTTTTAAAAACTTAAAATTCTTTTAAAAATCAATAGAAAATTAAATTTCCTTTAATTTGATACTAAACATGATATATCTAGCTTAAATACTTTTTAAGTTATAAACAATTTTATAAAAAAAACAATTGAAAAGTCGGCCATCTTGAAAATTTTTAGGTTAAGGTAACTTCTTTATTTTTTATCCGAATATAATCGTGTTTGGTATCAAATTAAAGGATTTTTAATCAGCTTTAAGAATTTTTAATAAAAATTTTAATTTTTTTAATCCGCCATCTTGAAATTTTAAAAATAATTTTTTTTTCTTGATTTTAAAACTTTTATAAAAAAATTATTTTAAAAATGAATAGGAAATAAAATTCTCTCTAATTTGAATACAAGCATGATCCTATTTATTTTTATTATTTTGTGAGATATAAAGATTTTTAACTTTGAGGTTAGGTTTAGGTTGAAAATTTCTTTAAAAATCAATAGAAAATCAAATTTTCTTTAATTTGATACCAAACATGATATATCTAACTTAAATACTTTTTCAGTTATAAACAATTTTGTAGAAAAACCAATTGAAAAGTCGGCCATCTTGAAAATTTTTAGGTTAAGGTAACTTCTTTATTTTTTATCCGAATATAGTCGTGTTTGGTATCAAATTAAAGGATTTTTTATAAACTTTAAGAATTTTTAATTAAAAATTTAATTTGAAAAAAAAGCCATTTTGAAAATTTTTATTCTAACCTAACTTTTTTGTTTTTAATCGGAATATAGTCGTGTTTGGTATCAAATGAAAGGATTTTTTATAAACTTTAAGAAAATTAAAGAATTTTGATCAATTTTAATTTTTTTAATCTAACTTTAAGACTTTATATGAAATTTTATCATGTTTTAAAAAAATTAATTTCAAAAATGAATAGGAAATGAAATTTCCTTTAATTTGAGTACAAACATGACATATTTAATTTTATTAATTTGAAAGATAACAATTTTTAATTTTATAAACAATTGAAAAAGCGCCATCTTTAAAAATTCTTAAAGATCGTTAAAAGTCTTTTAATTTGATACCAAACACGATATATCTAACTAAAATACTTTAAAAGTTACAAATGATTTTGTAAAAAAAAACAATTGATGATCCGCCATCTTGAAAATTTTTAGGTTAAGACAACTTTTTTATTTTTTATCCGAATATAGTCGTGTTTGGTATCAAATTAAAGGATTTTTTATAAGCTTTAAGAATTTTTAATTAAAAATTTATTTTTATTAAATAAATTTATTATTTTTATTAAATAAATTTTTAAAAACTGCCATTTTGAAAATTTTTAGGTTAAGACAACTTTTTTATTTTTTATCCGAATATAGTCGTGTTTGGTATCAAATTAAAGGATTTTTTATGAACTTTAAGAATTTTAAGAATTTTTAATAAAATTATTTTTTTAGGATTAAAAATTAAATGAAAATTTTTTTTTGTTTTTTTTTCTACGGTATATAGTTGTTGGATATTAAGTAAAAAAATGTTATGGGAGGAATTGAATGGAGAGGGGGGTGAAATTCTCGGTTAGATGGTTGGAATAGGAGGAAAATAGGAGAATAGGAGGAGGTTAGGTGGAGGTGGTAGTAGTTCTCTGGAGATTCCATCGAATCGAGATACACGGAAGAGGAGAGCTCTCGTCGAAGCGAGTTGAGGCGAGGCGAGGCGATGCGACTCTCCAGACACAATCGTTTTTCACACGATTTATAATTACCGCGGCGCTCGCGCTAATAATGCGCTTCCTAGTGAAGTCGGATTCGATAGTCGAGCCACGCGAGCGCCGCTCACGAGAGATCCTCTTTTTGCGAACTCCCTTGGCAGCCCCTCCGAGAGGAGAGAAGGAGGGTCAACGTCCTACTCGGTTATTCCACTCTTCTCCGAGACTTTATAAACTCTATTACTAACTAGTTTCTAACTATGATTATTCCAAACATTTTTTTTTATTTTAATCCAAACATTTTTTTTTTAATTTTTTTAAATTTATTTTATTTATTAAAATAATTTATTTAATCGATGGAAATTTTTTAAAAGATAATTATTACAGTTTTGTTAGAAATTCTTGATTTTTTTTTTCTCTTGTATCGATTGAAGAAGTACACACACACAAATACACGCGTATGGCAGGATGGTTCTCAGGTGTGCACGTGTGTAACTCCGAGAAACGGAACCGGTTCCATTCTAAAGTTCATTCACATCGTTTCCATCGGGATCTCTGTTCGATCGGATGCCGCATGAGCCGGGTTTATTAATCTTGTGGAGGGTTTTCGCGGAAACTGGATGTTGATGTCATGTTCGAAGACGAAGAAGAAGAAAGTCGAAGAAGGTTTGTTGCCGGAAATGGGAAATTTGAATCGCGGGTGGAAGGTGGAAGGTGGAAAACGAGAATTGAAAAGGAGGATTAAATTGAGATGAAAGAGGAATGGAGGGGAAAAGTAAATCAATCGATTGCATATATGGAAGGACGTGTTGGATTGTTGTTGTTACGTAATGGTGAGGTTGGATGACCGGTTCAAGGAGAAATAATGAATTCTTTGCCAAAAAGAGGAGGATGATGAATTTTTTTTACTTGGGTTGGATGGAGAATGAGGATTGAAGATGGTGCTTAAAAGAATAAACGTAGGGTTTATTTTTAAAAATTAAGGAAAGATTTTTTAAATATAAGTAAATTAAAATGTCTATTTTTAATTAAAACAAACGGATTTTTTCTAATTATTACCAAAAAATTTAAAAAAAATTCTAAAAAAATCGATTTTTAAAATCTGTCAAATTTAGAGGAAATTTAAAAAATCCCCCAGACTTTATTTTTGAAAATTTTAAAAAGATTTTTTAAATATGAGTAAATTAAAATATCTATTTTTAATTAAAACAAACGGATTTTTTCTAATTATTACCAAAAAATTTAAAAAAATTCTTAAAGAAATCGATTTTTAATTTCTGTCAAATTTTAGAGGAAATTTAAAAAATCCCCCAAACTTTATTTTTGAAAATTTTGAAAAGGTTTTTTAAATATGAGTAAATTAAAATGTCTATTTTTAATTAAAACAAACGGATTTTTTCTAATTATTACCAAAAAATTTAAAGAAATTTCCAAAAAAATCGACTTTTAATTTCTGTCAAATTTAGAGGAAATTTAAAAAATCCCCCAAACTTTATTTTTGAAAATTTTGAAAAGGTTTTTTAAATATGAGTAGATTAAAATGTCTATTTTTAATTAAAACAAACGGATTTTTTCTAATTATTACCAAAAAATTTAAAAAAATTTCCAAAAAAATCGATTTTTAAATTCTGTCAAATTTTGAGGAAATTTAAAAAATCCCCCAGACTTTATTTTTGAAAATTTTGAAAAGATTTTTTAAATATGGGTAAATTAAAACATCTATTTTTAATTAAAACAAACGGATTTTTTCTAATTATTACCAAAAAATTTTAAAAAATTTCTAAAAAGATCGATTTTTAAATTCTGTCAAATTTAGAGGAAATTTAAAAAATCCCCCAGACTTTATTTTTGAAAATTTTGAAAAGATTTTTTAAATATAAGTAGATTAAAATGTCTAATTTTAATTAAAATAATTAGATTTTTTCTAATTATTATTGAAAATTTTTAAAAAAATTTTTTTAAGGACTCATTTTTTTTTTTTTTGATAAATTTTTTTTAATGTAAATTTTAATTTTAGTTGATAATATTTAAAAAAATGTTTTAGAAAATATAATAAAGAAAAAAAATAAAGAAATAAGAATTCTAAGAAGAAAAAAACCACCTGGATTTAAAAACCTCGTTGAAGAAGACGTCGTCCTAGGACAACAAATTCGCTTAAAACCGTTTATAAAGTGTTCCAAATGTGTTTCGGAAAGGTGGTGGAGTCGAAACCGTGGAGATGTTGGAGTTTGTGGAAGTATCCTCCGCGTTAGTTGGAGATCGTGGTAGAGAGCGGTCATCGAACCCGTTTCGCTGCCGGTAGCGTGGCCATTGCGGCCCCTCCTCCTCCTCCTCTTCTTCGCCGAGAGAACCACCGCTTTGGCAGCAGCAACGGCGGCGGCGGCCGGCTCTCTTACCTGTTGTCGGTTGCGCGCCGCTCGCCCCGATACAAGAGACCGTTCGGTCCGAGTTCGGCCGGACTTTGGGAAGAGGACGCGAGTGAAAATTAAGACCCGGACGCGGACGCGGGGGACACGTGGTGCCCGGTGATGGTGTGTGGTAAAACGGGGATTCGGCCGACGAAGACGACCAAAGGGAAGAAATGGACGTGTTCAAGATCGAACAGCAGCAGCAGCACGCGGAGCGCCTCTTGGGCGGAGCGCCCTCGCCGGACAGGATCAATCCGGAGGTCACCTTCGACGCCGGCTCCGAGTTTAATTTGAGTTTTTTCGACGCCCCCGAGGATAACAGTAGCACGCAGGGGTTTAGCGATCCCGGATCGGTCGGATCCGCTTCCGGAGGATCCTCTCCGCCGCATTTGCCCGGCACCAGCACCACCACTTTACTACTAAGCGGTCCTTCGACTCCTTCCGGAGGTGGAAACGCCGCGGGAGTCGTCGTAGGATCTAGTGGTGTTTCCGTCACGACGATGCCGACCAAACAAGGTTAGTGAAAATGGGAATGTTAACTCAAAACCATCCGGAAGAGTGATTTCAAGGACATCACCGTTCAGTCTTCTTACATAAAAGTCTATAAATCGCCAAAAAGGAGATTCATCTGTTTGGAATTTTAAATTGGAAGTAAAAATCGGCATCAAAGGTCAAAGCTGCATCCATATTTAAGATTAGTGGGATGCCAATGACCGAGTTTCGCCTTTGTTTGGGACATATTTGAATACATCTCAAAACCGTCAAAAAAAAGAATGAGATTAAAACGTCAAAATTGGTCTTGAAATGTCAAAAATGAAATTGAAAATGTCAAAATTGCACTTAAAATGTCAAAAATTAAGTTCAAAATGTCAAAAATTAAATTAAAAATGTTAAAATTACACTTAAAATGTAAAAAATTAAGTTCAAAATGTCAAAAATTAAATTGAAAATGTTAAAATTAAATGGAAAATGTTAAAATTAAGTTGAAAATGTTAAAAATTAAATTCAGAATGTTAAAATTAAACGGAAAATGTCAAAAATTGTACTAAAAATGTTGAAAATCGATCTGAAAATGTCAAAATTAAACGTCAATTGTCAAAATTAAACTTCAAATGTCAAAATTAAAAGGTCAAATGTCAAAATTAAACGTTAAATGTTAAAAATTGTACTAAAAATGTTAAAAATCGATCTGAAAATGTCAAAATTAAACGTCAATTGTCAAGATTAAACTTCAAATGTTAAAATTAAAAGGTCTAGTGTCAAAATTAAACGTCAAATGTCAAAAATTGTACTAAAAATGTTAAAAATCGGTCTGAAAATGTCAAAATTAAATGTCAAATATCAAAATTAAACGCCAAATGTCAAAAATTAAACTCAATATGTCAAAAATCGATCTTTAAATATCAAAACTTAAACTCAAATAGAAAACGTCAAAAACTATACTCAAAATGTCAAAGACTAAATACGTCAAAAACTCTATACGTCAAAAATCGGTCTAAAAATATCAAAATTAAACGTCAAATGTCAAAATTAAAAGATCAAATGTCAAAATTAAACGGAAAATGTCAAAAATTGTACTAAAAATGTTAAAAATCGATCAGAAAATGTCAAAATTAAACGTCAAATGTCAAAATTAAACTTCAAATGTCAAAATTAAAAGGTCAAATGTGAGAAATTGTACTAAAAATGTTAAAAATCGATCTGAAAATGTCAAAATTGAATGTGAAATGTCAGAATTAAACGTCAAATGTCAAAAATTAAACTCAATATGTCAAAAATCGATCTTCAAATGCTAAAAATTAAACTCAAATAGAAAACATCAAAAACTATACTCAAAATGTCAAAGACTACATATGTCAAAAACTCTAATGTCAAAAATCGGTCTAAGAATATCAAAATTAAACTCAAAATGTCAAAAATCCATCTTAAATTGTCAAAAAATTAAAACTAAAGCAAAAAATTTAACTCCAAACGTCAAAACTAAATTCAAATTGTCAAAAAGCGAACGTAAGTAGTCAAAATCGTTCTCCAAACGTCAAAAATTAGATTAAAAATGGCAAAATTGAATTGAAACAGCCAAAGATCAATGTCTAAACGTAAAAATTAAGCTCAAATAGTCAAAAATTAAGCTAAAAATGTCAAAAGCAATCTCCAAATGTCAAAAATTGAACTTAAGTGATCAAAGATCTATGTCTAGATGTCAAAAATAAGCTCTAATTGTAAAAAATCAAACAAATTGTCAAAATGAATCTCCAAACGTCAAAAATTGAACTCAAATTATCAAAAATCGAACATTGGTTGTAAAAATCGTTCTCCAAACGTCAAAAATCAATGTCTAAATGTCAAAAATAAGCTCTAATTGTCAAAAGTCAAACAGAAATTGTCAAAATCGATCTCCAAACGTCAAAAATTATGTTCAAAGTGTCAACATTAAATTCAAATAGTCAAGAATCGATGTCTAACTCTCAAAAATAAGCTCTAATTGTCAAAAATCAAACAAATTGTCAAAATGAATCTCCAAACATCAAAAATCGAACATAAGTTGTAAAAATCGTTTTCCAAACGTCAAAAATTAAATTCAAATAGTCAAAATTAAACTCAAATAGTCAAAAATCAATGTCTAAATGTCAAAATTAAGCTCAAATTGGCAAAAAGCAAACATAAGTTGTCAAAATGAATCTCCAAACATTAAAAATTGGACATAAGTTCTCAAAATCGTTCTCCAACCATCAAAAATTAAATTCAAAATGTCAAAATTAAATTCAAAATGTCAAAATTAAATTCAAATAGTCAAAAATCGATGTCTAAATGTCAAAATTAAGCTCAAATTGGCAAAAATCGAACATAAGTTGTCAAAATCGTTCTCGAAACGTCAAGAATTAAATTCAAAATGTCAAAATTAAACTGAAATAGTCAAAAATCGATATCTAAATATCAAAATTAAGCTCAAATTGGCAAAAATCAAATTATAAATGTTAAAATCGATCTCTAAATGGTAGGAATTGAACTCATATTATCAAAAATCGATGTCTAAATGTTAAAAATAAGCTCTAATTGTCAAGAAACAATCATAAATTGTCAAAATGAATCTCCAAATATCAAAAATCGAACATAAGTTGTTAAAATCGATCTCCAAACGTCATAAATTAAATTCAAAATGTCAAAATTAGACTCAAATAGTCAAAAATCGATGTCTAAATGTCAAAGTTAAGCTCAAATTGGCAAAAAGCAAACATAAGTTGTCAAAGTGAATCTCCAAACATTAAAAATCGAACATAAGTTGTCAAAATCGTTCTCCAAACGTCAAAAATTAAATTCAAAATGTCAAAATTAAACTGAAATAGTCAAAAATCGATGTCTATATGTCAAAATTAAGCTCAATTTGGCAAAAATCAAACTAAAAATGTCAAAATCGATCTCCAAATGTCAGAAATTGAACACAAATTATCAAAAATCGATGTCTAAATGTCAAAAGTGAGCTCTAATTGTTAAAAAACAAACATAAATTGTCAAAATGAATCTCCAAACATCAAAAATCGAACATAAGTTGTCAAAATCGTTTTTCAAACGTCAAAAATTAAATTCAAAATGTCAAAATTAAACTCAAATTGTCAAGAATCGATGTCTAAATGTTAAAATTAAGCTCAAATTGGCAAAGATCAAACTAAAAATGTTAAAATCGATCTCCAAATTTCAAAAATTGAATTCAAATTAACAAAAATCAATGTCTAGATGTCAAAAATAAACTCTAATTGTCAAAAAACAAACATAAATTGTCAAAATGAATATCCAAACATCAATAATCGAACATAAGTTGTCAAAATCGTTCTCCAAACGTCAAGAATTAAATTCAAAATGTCAAAATTAAACTCAAATTGTCAAAAATCAAACTAAAAATGTCAAAATCGATCTCCAAATGTCAAGAATTGAATTCAAATTATCAAAAATCGATGTCTAAATGTCAAAAGTAAGTTCTAATTGTCAATAATCAAGCAGACATTATCAAAATCGATCTCCAAACGTCAAAAATCGAACATAAATTGTCAAAATCGTTCTCCAAACGTCAAGAATTAAATTCAAAATGTCAAAATTAAACTCAAATTGTCAAAAAATCGGATATAAGTTGTCAAAATCAATCTCCAAATGCCAACATAAAACTCTAATTGTCAAAAATCGATTTCTAAATGTCAAAATTAAACTCAAATTGCCAAAAATCGAACATAAATTATCAAAATCGATCTCCAAATATCAAAAATTAAACTCAAACCGTCAAAAATCGATTTCTAAATGCTAAAATTAAGCCCAAAATGTCAAAAATCAAACAAAATGGCAAAATCGATCTCCAAACGTCAAGAATTTAGTTCAAAATGTCAAAATTAAGCTTAAATTGTCAATAATCAAACATAACTTGTCAAAATCGATGCTCAAAAGTCAAAAATCGAACATAAGTTGTCAAAATTAAACTCAAATAGTCAAAAATTAAACTAGAAATGTCAAAAATTAAACATAAATTGTCAAAATCAATCTCCAAACGTCAAAAGTTAAACTAAAAATGTCAAAAATCAATCTAAAAATGTCAAAATTAACCTTTAAAAAATCATATCTAGCTTATTTATGCAACTTAAGAAACGATTTTTGCATCAATTCAAAGCTTACAATCTTACCTTTAAGATTTTTAAGGAAAAAATTAAAATCTAATCCATGACATTTAAACCTAACCTCAAAACCAAACTGAAACTTTAAAAATTCAAAACTGACCTTATTTATAATGATTAAAAAACGACTTTAACATCGAAACAATTCTTATAATTTTCATTTTAATTTACTTATATCTAAGAAAAACGTAGAAAAAAAATTTAGGCGAAAAAAAATAAAAATTTAAACCCCTCACTTTGACTTAACCTAAAAAAACGTCAATGTCAAACTTAAAAAAATCACCGTGACTTTATTTATGAAGATTAAGAAAGGATTTTTAGATCAAATCGAAGCTTATAATCTCCTCTTTCCGATGATGTGTAATAATCGATGTTAAATCGTTTCTCTTCTGAACGTTTTCAAAGGCAACGAACTCACGAAAGACGACGCTTTTTTAAGGATCAATTTCCGCCCGGTTTTTTATTGTAATTAACAACAACCGGTTCGCGTTCTTTGTGTTTATTACGTAACGCTGTAAAACGCTTCGAATAACTTCAAAAACCTAATGTAAAAAATCAACATGGGGGAAGTTTTTAATAAATTTTTTTAAGTAAATTGTTTAAGCTTGGGAATGTTAAGATTTTAGCTGGAAATTTTGATAGATCTTAGAATTTCAGTTTAGAAAGTTAATCGTTAAAGCTGGTATTCCGACGAACGACTAATGTACCGTTAGTTCTTGTGTGTACGCCTGTGTGAATATACCGAGAGAGCATATTAATGCGTCTTTAGCCCCTCCTTGTTTGTTTATTTTTTCTTTTTAATTTCATTTACGTTTTTAATACATTTTAAAGGAGATTATAACTAAATTAATGATTTTATTCTTTTTTGTTTACAGGTGAGGACCTCCAGCGTATTTCCGATCTTACCGAAGACGATAAATATGGTAAATATTTACGTTTTATTTTAATTTAAAAAAAATTTTTTAACAAAAATCTACTTTTAAGATGGTATTTTTAAAAATTAAAAAATTTTCTTAAAAAATTTCTTAAAAATTCTTAAAATTTATTAAAATTCATTAAAAATCCTTTAATTTGATACCAAACATGACATATCTACGATTAAAAATAAAAAAGTTAGGTTAATTTTTTAATTTTCAAGATGGCGGATTAAAAATTTCAAGTTTTTAATTAAAAATCCTTAAAGTTTATTAAAAATCCTTTAATTTGATACCAAATACGACTATATTCGGAAAAAAAATAAAAAAGTTGGGTTAGTTTAAAAAATTCCAAGATGGCCGCTTCTCAATTGCTTATAAAATTAAAAATTTGATATCTTCTAAACTATTTAAGTTAGATACATCATGTTTGGTATCAAATTAAAGGATTTTTAATGAATTTTAATAATTTTTAAAAATTACATTTTTTCAATTGTTTTTAAAATAAAAAATCTTCATAATTTATAAACTAATTAAGATAGATATTTGATGTTTGTACTTAAATTAAAGGAAATTATATTTCCTATCGAACACAAATAAAAATTTCGTTATAAAATTATTTTTTAAGTTTTAAATCGTAAAAATCAAAATTTTTTTAATCAAAAACTTAAAAAAAATTAAAATTCTTAAAGTTTATTAAAAATCCTTTAATTTGATACTAAACATGACTATATTCGCATAAAAAATAAAAAAGTTAGGTTAGTTTAAAAAATTCCAAGATGGCCGACTTTCAATTGTTTATGAAATTAAAATTGTGATATCTCCGAAAGTATTTAAGTTAGATATGTCATGTTTGGTATCAAATTAAAGGATTTTTAATCTACTTTAAGAATTTTTAAAAATTACATTTTTTCAATTGTTTTTAAAATGAAAAATCTTCATAATTTATAAACTAATTAAGATAGATATGTCATGTTTGTACTTAAATTAAAGGAAATTATATTTCCTATCGAACACAAATAAAAATTTCATTATAGAATTATTTTTTAAGTTTTAAATCGTAAAAATCAGATTTTTTTTTAAATCAAAAATTTAAAAAAAATAAAAATTCTTAAAGTTTATTAAAAATCCTTTAATTTGATACCAAATATGACTATATTCGGATAAAAAATAAAAAAGTTAGGTTAGTTTAAAAAATTCCAAGATGGCCGCTTTTCAATTGTTTATAAAATTGTTTATAACATTAAAAATTTATATCTCGGAAACTATTTAAGTTAGATATGTCATGTTTGGTATCAAATTAAAGGATTTTTAATAAACTTTAATAATTTTTAAAAATTACATTTTTTCAATTGTTTTCAAAATTAAAAATCTTCATAATTTATAAACTAATTAAGATAGGTATGTCATGTTTGTACTTAAATTAAAGGAAATTATATTTCCTATCGAACACAAATAAAAATTTCATTATAAAATTATTTTTTAAGTTTTAAATCGTAAAAATCAGATTTTTTTAATCAAAAACTGAAAAAGAAATTTTAAATTCTTAAAATTTATTAAAAAGTATTTAATTTGATACCAAACACGACTATATTCGGAAAAAAAAATAAAAAAGTTAGGTTAATTTTTTAATTTTCAAGATGGCGGATTTTAAAAAAATAAAATTTTTATTAAAAATTCTTAAAGTTTATTAAAAATCCTTTAATTTGATACTAAACACGACTATATTCGGATAAAAAATAAAAAAGTTACCTTAACCTAAAAATTTTCAAGATGGCCGAACTTCAATTGTTTATAAAATTAAAAATTTGATATCTTCTAAAGTATTTAAGTTAGATACATCATGTTTAGTATCAAATTAAAGGATTTTTAATGTACTTTAATAATTTTTAAAAATTACATTTTTTCAATTGTTTTCAAAATTAAAAATCCTGATAATTTATAAACTAATTAAGATAGATTTGTCATGTTTGTACTTAAATTAAAGGAAATTTAATTTCTTATCGAATCCAAATAGAAATTTTATTTTAAAAAGATTTTTTAATCTTTAAATCGTAAGAATTAGATTTATTTTTAATCAAAAACTAAAAAAAATTAAAAATTCTTAAAATTTATTAAAAATCCTTTAATTTGATACCAAACACGACTATATTCGGATAAAAAATAAAAAAGTTAGGTTAGTTTAAAAAATTCCAAGATGGCCGCTTTTCAGTTGTTTATAGAATTGTTTATAACATTAAAAATTTATATCTCGGAAACTATTTAAGTTAGATATGTCATGTTTGGTATCAAATTAAAGGATTTTTAACGTTTTTTAATAATTTCTAAAAAGTTTTGAAGATGGCGTTCATCCATTGTTTTTATGATTAAAAATTGATATATCTCGGAAAGTATAAATGTTAGATATGTCATGTTGGTACTCAAATTAAAGGAAATTTAATTTTTTATTTAGTTTTAAAAAGATTTTTTTGGAAAAACCTAACCTTAAATTTTTTTTAACTAAAAATTTGAATAACTCGGAAAGTATTAAAGTTAGATGGGTCGTGTTTGTACTCAAATTAAAGGAAATTTAATTTGCTGAACCTTTCCGAAACGTGTATTATTCTAAAATCGCAAAACGTGCGAGATTCTGTGGAGATTCGTCCGCGTATACCGCTTGGGTTCGTTGACCTACTCGGAATCGGCAACTTTGACGGCGGCGCACGCAAAAAACCAGTTTCCTTAACTATCCGACTATAAATCCATCAGCCACGCCTTCCGCCATACGTCATTCTTTCTTCGTCCTTGAAAAAGAGAAAGAAATTCCCTCCTCTAAGCTTTTTTAAAGTTACCCAGGTCTTGTAAATTTGTTTTAATTATGTATATGGGAAGGTATTTTATTTATTTAATGAGCACTCGGACGGCACGGGAAGAGGGAGAAAGACGATTATTACCTCGCCGGTAGTAAAGATGCGGAGGTAATCCTGTTGTAACGCTGTTATACAACAACTCTTCGCCTCAAGGTTACGAAGGAAGAAGAAACGAGCGAGAGAATGCCAACCGACGGGGAGCTTCTTTCTTTTTTTCGAGAGGAAAGCTTTCGGATAGAAATCGACATTACATACGCACCGAGTCTTTATTAAACCGGAAAAACCTGTATTTTCGGCGGGTTAAAACCCACTTGGAAACGTTTCAGATGGTTATCTCTCACGAAAGATTTTTAATAAATACGTTTACGTTTTATATTAGACGTTTGCTTAGCTTAAATCGCGAATATTTCCATTAAAACGAACGTGGCGTGGATTATAGTGTAGCGAAAAGACTGGTTTTGAATCTCAACGAGGATAGTAACGAGTCTAATGACCTACAAGCGAGTCTCCGGTGATTAATAAAGCTCGGATTTTGAATTAATTTGAGTTAAAAATTGAAAAAGTTAAAAATTTAACTTAAAAAAAATAAAAATTCTTAAATTTTCTTAAAGGTGATTAAAAATCCTTTAATTTCATACCAAACACGACTATATTTGGATAAAAAATAAAAAAGTTAGGTTAATTTTTTTAATTTTCAAGATGGCCGATTTAAAAAAATAAAATTTGTTTAAATATTTGTAAAGAGCTTAAAAAATCCTTTAATTTGATACCAAACACGACTATATTCGGATAAAAACCAAAAAAGTTAGATTAGGTTAAAATTTTCCAAAATGGCCGCTTTTCAATTGTTTATAAAATTGTTTATAAAATTAAAAATTTATATCTCCTAAACCATTTAAGTTAGATATATCGAGTTTGGTATCAAATTAAAGGGTTTTTAATAATTTTTAAGAATTTTTATAGATGGCGCTTTTTCAATTGTTTTTAAAATTTAAAAACTCAATAATTCAAAAACTATTTAAGTTAGATATACCGTGTTTGTACTTAAATTATAGGAAATTAAATTTTCTAACGATTTCTAATAAAAATTTTATTCTAAAATCATTTTTAAAGACGTTATTATTAAGAAATGCAAAAATTTTATTTAAAATTTTAAAAATTTTTGAATATTCTTAAAATTTATTAAGAATCCTTTAATTTGATACCAAACATGACTATATTCGGATAAAAAACAAAAAAGTTAGGTTAATTTTTTTAATTTTCAAGATGGCGGATTAAAAGAATTAATTTTTTTATACAGTTTCTTAAAATTCATTAAAAATCCTTTAATTTGATACCAAACATGACTATATTCGGATAAATTTAAAAATTTTCAAGATGGCCGCTTTTCAATTGTTTATAAAGTTAAAAATTTATATCTCCCAAACTATTTAAGTTAGATATATCGAGTTTGGTATCAAATTAAAGGATTTTTAATCATCTTTAAGAAGATTTAAAAATCTTTAAGCATTTGTAAAGATGGCGCTTATTCAATTGTTTTTAAAATTAAAAATCTTCATAACTCAGAAACTATTTTTGGTGGATATATCGTGTTTCTATTTAAATTAAAGGAAATTAAATTTTCTAGCGATTTCTAATAAAAATTTTATTCTAAAATCATTTTTAAAGATGTTATTATAAGAGAAACCAAAAATTTTATTTAAAATTTTAAAAATTTTTGAATATTCTTAAAATTTATTAAAAATCCTTTAATTTGATACCAAACACGACTATATTCGGATAAAAACCAAAATAGTTAGGTTAATTTTTTTAATTTTCAAGATGGCGGATTAAAAAAATTAATTTTTTTTACAGTTTCTTAAAGTTCATTAAAAATCCTTTAATTTGACACCAAACACGACTATATTCGGATAAATTTAAATTTTTTCAAGATGGCCGCTTTTCAATTGTTTATAAAATTAACCATTTATATCTCCTAAACTATTTAACCTAGACCCATCGAGTTTGTACTCAAGTTAAAGCAAATTTAATTTTCTAACGATTTCTAGAAAAAATTTTTGTATAAACCTAACCTCAAATGTTTTAAGATTAAAAATCTTTATAACTCGGAAGATATTGAACTTAGATGTGTCATGTTTGTACTCAAATTAAAGCAAATTTAATTTTCTAACGACTTCTAAAAAATTTTTTTGTATAAACCTAACCTCAATTTTTTTAAACTTAAAATAGATGATATCTCCAAAACTAATTAAGTTAGATATGTCATGTTTGTACTCAAATTAAAGAGAATTTAATTTTCTTTCGATTTTTAAAATAAAATTTTGAAATAATTAAATTTTTTTTTTTTTTGAAGTATTTAAATAAGGTTTTAAATGACGGACACGGTTTTAAACTTAAATCTGTGTCGGTGTAATTTGTAAACGTCCGAAAATCTCTTAGTTATTTCCGTCATTCCGAACTCCAACGCGAATTTATTATCTTCCACTTGGCTAATTTAAGAGTAAGAGAAAATGATGTCTTTTAAAATAACTTTAGAATAAGTTAAAACCCGAACGAAATTTATATCTTCATTCCCGCGTGTACGCGCAAAGGTGGAGATATCCTTTTAGCAACACTGTAAGTTTGTAATCCTAACGATTCGAGTTACGGGAGTGAGAGTGGCCGGTTAATTGCGATTTATGCGTCTCGAGGCGGATACCCTCGCTTTTACAAACTGTTCGTTTATTAATGGGCGAAAATGGCCGGCCATTACATTCCGATCTCGGTCGATAAGGTAGAATTTGCCGCGAACGGTCGCTATTTACGGCTTTTTAGGATTCCCGAAGACTTTTATTACCACAACTACTATGTATTTTGTTTGGACACCTGTTTCTATACTTTATACCTTTATTTTTCCCCGTTTTAATTCGAAATCTTTCACTTCCTCGTTTATATACACATAAATAAATTAAATAAGTAAAATAAATCGATTAATTTGTTACTTGTGGACGTCCTTTCACTTTATCCGTTCGATTATTTGCTCGTTTTCTTATATCTAAAAAAGAGATTGTAATTAATCGACGCAATCTACTCGACAAATACAGTTATTAAGAATTTTTACCTTTTTTTTAAGTATTTAAAAAAAATAATTAATTTTAGAACGAAAATTTTTTAAAAAGTGGTTAGGAAATTAAATTTCCTTTAATTTAAGTACCAACATGACATATCTAACTTAAATACTTTTTAAGTTATTCAAATTTTTAACTTAAAAAAATTTAAAGTTAGATTTTTTTACAATTTCTTTTTAAAAATGAATAGAGAATTAAATTTCCTTTAATTTGATACCAAACATGACATATCTAACTTAAATAGTTTCCGAGATATAAATTTTTAATTTTATAAACAATTGAAAAGTCGGCCATCTTGAAAATTTTTAAATTAACCTAACTTTTTTATTTTTTTTTTCGAATATAGTCGTGTTTGGTATCAAATTAAAGGATTTTTAATAAATTTTAAGAATTTTTATTTTTTTTTTAATTTTTGATTTAAAAAAATCTGATTTTTACGATTTAAAACTTAAAAAATAATTTTATAATGAAATTTTTATTTGTGTTTGATAGGAAATATAATTTCCTTTAATTTAAGTACAAACATGATATATCTATCTTAATTAGTTTATAAATTATGAAGATTTTTAATTTTGAAAACAATTGAAAAAATGTAATTTTTAAAAATTATTAAAGTAGATTAAAAATCCTTTAATTTGATACCAAACATGATATATTTAACTTAAATAGTTTAGGAGATATTAATTTTTAATTTTATAAACAATTGAAAAGTCGGCCATCTTGAAAATTTTTAGGTTAAGGTAACTTTTTTATTTTTTATCCGAATATAGTCGTGTTTGGTATCAAATTAAAGGATTTTTAATAAACTTTAAGAATTTTTATTTTTTTTTAATTTTTGATTAAAAATGAATCTAATTTTTACGACTTAAAGATTAAAAAATCTTTTTAAAATAAAATTTCTATTTGGATTCGATAAGAAATTAAATTTCCTTTAATTTAAGTACAAACATGACATATCTATCTTAATTAGTTTATAAATTATAAAGATTTTTAATTTTGAAAACAATTGAAAAAATGTAATTTTTAAAAATTATTAAAGTAGATTAAAAATCCTTTAATTTGATACCAAACATGATATATCTAACTTAAATAGTTTAGGAGATATTAATTTTTAATTTTATAAACAATTGAAAAGTCGGCCATCTTGAAAATTTTTAGGTTAAGGTAACTTTTTTATTTTTTATCCGAATATAGTCGTGTTTGGTATCAAAATAAAGCATTTTTTATAAACTTTAAGAATTTTTAATTAAAATTTTAATTTTTTAATCCGCCATTTTAAAAATGAAAAAAATTAGTGTAACTTTTTTGTTTTTAATCGAAATATAGTCGTGTTGGGTATCAAATTAAAGGATTTTTTGTAAATTTTAAGAATTTTTAAATTAATTTGGGTAAATTTTAAGTTTATTTAAATTTACTGCTTTTAAATGAAAGTAATTTGTTAAAAAAATCCTTTCCCGTTTCGATCCTGAACTTGACCTTCTTCTCCGAGCGGTCGGTTCGTCTTTTGAACTTGAAACCGAAAGCGGCGCTCAAGTTTGTAGGTTAAAACGAGATGGTGGCTCCATCTTTTAAGGTTATTTGATAGTAAAGTTATTAAAATTAGATTTTTTTTAAATGTTTGTTTATTAGATGGTTTATTATAAATAAAATAAATAAAAAAGTTTAGATACAAAAAAAATAGATTAAAAAATAATAAAAAAAAAAAATAAAAAATCACTTTGTTAAACTTCGAACGGTATTTTGAAAAATCCTCAAATAAATAGCACCGATAATTTTTAAATATCCCAATAATAAACATTGATAGATGATTTCTAAGACGGTAGATGGCGACATTCCACTACATAAATTCGCCAAGATGAATCCGTTAGCTCCGATGTAACTAAAAAACTTTCCGTTTAAAGCATCTTTAAAAATTCTCTCCGCAACAACATTCGTTTGGTAAATTCCACAAGTTTCACTTATGATTTTACTCTCTTTCGGTTTCGTTTTTAACTCATTTATAAATCCCGGTGTGTTAGTTTCCGGAGGTAAAGCTAAGGTAACCGTTATATTATACGGTTTAACTTCCATGTCTAAGACTTCGGATAAAGCTTTCAAAGCAAATTTACTACTCGAATAAACCGAGTAACCAAAAAATCCAAATAAAGATGATTGCGAGCCACATAAAATAATAACTCCCTTTCTTCTCGCTTTCATTTTGGGTAAAATAGCCCTAATCGGATAAAAACTCCCAAAGTAATTTACATTCATAACGTTTTTACATTCTTCCAAAGGTGTATCTTCGATCTTTCCAGCTACCGAACATCCAGCGCAATTAACCAACATAAAAATTGGATTTTCCTCATCGATTTTATTAAAGTTAACCGTCACATTCTTATAATCGGTAACATCCATTGAAATCGACTTAAAAGATTGCCGAGGGAAATATTTAACCTCTTCCAATTCCTTTTCCGTTTCCTTTAATCGAGATTGATTTCTTGCGATTATCGTAACATCGGCACCTTTTTTGGCCGCTAGCAAAGCTAGAGACTTTCCGATACCACTCGAACCACCGGTTATCACAATATGTTTGTGTTCGACACCTTTTTTAGAGTAATCGAGCCATAATTTTCTAAATAAGATAAAAATTACAGCCGGAAGGATGGTTATTAAGACGAAAGTAAAAATACTCATCGTAATAAATTGATGTAAACTGTCAATTTTTGATTTTTATTCATGTTATTGTTATATTTGGTTTAAGATTCAATATCTATGGAAATATAAATTATTTTTATGTTATTTTGGTGATTATAATAACCTTACCATAAAAAAAAAATGATTATAACCTAAAATTTGTTAAGATAATTGTTTTATAAGTCATAAAATTGTTTTGTAACTCATAAAATCGTTTTTTAATCTTAATAAATAAGTTTTTAAATGAAATAAATGTAAAAATTGATGCAAATTGATGAAAATTAGGTTAGTTTTGACGTTTAATTTTTAGGTTATGTTGAATTAATCTGACAGTAATAAAAAAAATGGATTGGTATCACTGCTATATGAAGTTTAAAAATTTATATTTTGATTAAAAGAAAAACGTTTTTAATTTGTAAATTTTAATAAAATCGATTTAAATTTAAATAAATTTTATGTTTATATAGAAATTATTAAAAATAAAAAGTAAATTTTAAGATTTTAAAAAGTTAAATTAATTAAGATTATAATGCCATCTATGAATTTAAACGTCAGCTTTATAAGAAATAGAAATTCGAAATATTTTAATAAAAAAAACGTTTTTAATTTGTAAATTTTAATAAAATCAAATTAAATTTTAATAAATTTTATGTTTATATAGAAATTATTAAAAATAAAAGGTAAATTTTAAGATTTTTTAAGATTAAAAATTAAAATTAGTTAAGATTATAATGCCATCTATGAATTTAAACGTCAATTTTATAAGAAATGGAAATTCGAAATATTTTAATAAAAAAAAACGTTTTTAATTTGTAAATTTTAATAAAATCGATTTAAATTTTAATAAATTTTATGTTTATATAGAAATTATTAAAAATAAAAAGTAAATTTTAAGATTTTTTAAGATTAAAAATTAAAATTAATTAAGATTGTAATGCCATCTATGGATTTAAACGTCAATTTTATAAGAAATGGAAATTCGAAATATTTTAATAAAAAAAAAACGTTTTTAATTTGTAAATTTTAATAAAATCGAATTAAATTTTAATAAATTTTATGTTTATATAGAAATTATTAAAAGTAAAAAATAAATTTTAAGATTTTTTAAGATTAAAAATTAAAATTAATTAAGATTGTAATGCCATCTATGAATTTAAACGTCAATTTTATAAGAAATAGAAATTCGAAATATTTTAATAAAAAAAACATTTTTAATTTGTAAATTTTAATAAAATCGAATTAAATTTTAATAAATTTTATGTTTATATAGAAATTATTAAAAATAAAAAGTAAATTTTAAGATTTTTTAAGATTAAAAATTAAAATTAATTAAGATTGTAATGCCATCTATGGATTTAAACGTCAATTTTATAAAAAATGGAAATTCGAAATATTTTAATAAAAAGAAATCGTTTTTAATTTGTAAATTTTAATAAAATCGATTTAAATTTTAATAAATTTTATGTTTATATAGAAATTATTAAAAATAAAAAGTAAATTTTAAGATTTTTTAAGATTAAAAATTAAAATTAGTTAAGATTTTAATGCCATCTATGAATTTAAACATCAATTTTATAAGTTTGATGGGTTTGATGATTTTGACGTTTCTTTTTTAGGTTGTGTTGATATATTGAATTTTACTTAATTTCCTTAAAAATTTTTATATTTTAATTAATCACCATATAAAATCTTAAAATAGACATTTTAAGGTTTAATTTAAGGTATAAATCATATCTTAATCTTTATAAATAAGATCGGTATGAACTTTTAAAGTTGGGTGTTGATTTGTTAGGTTAGGTTGGAGTATTTTTTAGGTTAGTTATAAACTTTTTTGGTTAGTTTTTACCTTTTTTTGGTTAGTTTTAAAAGTATTTTTAGTTATTATTTTAATGTTAGTTTGAATTTAATCTAATTTTTAAATTACAGAACAACATTATGTCGCAGCCGATTCCAATAGTTCATCGACGACTAAAACTTTTATTCCGTGCAAGGTTTGCGGTGATAAAGCCTCCGGATATCATTACGGAGTTACTTCTTGCGAAGGATGTAAGGTGGGTTTAATAAATTATTGTTTTTAATAATTATGATTTATTTATGTATATTTATAAATATTTTTTAGATTTTTTTTTTAATTTTCGGGGAATAAAACATCAATCGGGAACATTTCATAAACCCGATTACTATGTTTGGTGATTAAATTATCGATAATTTCGAAAATTAAAGGTTTAACTTCTTGATATAAGATTTGGATGTTCTCGTTGATTATTTTATTAACATTCCGAGTGATTTCCGGATTGTTTTTGAATAAATCGTGGAGATAAAAGTAAATCTCTTCCATTTTTAAGTCGTATTCGGCTTTCTCAATCTTTACATGTTCTTTTTGATTTTTTTCATATTTAACCATATAAAATACACCTTTTGAGGTTAGATTTTCTATAAAAATTAATTTCAACTTTAGTTTTTTAAAAATTTTAAATAAGAAAAACATTAAAACTTACTAACTTCACATTCCATTTTACCCTCGCTATTAAATTCAAAGAAAAGTACCTTTCCGTTAGCTTTATACAGTCCGGTTATATTTAACCGAGGAAAAAACATCTCTAAATTACTTATCCAAGTGTTAAAATTTAATTTAGCATCAATAAATTGTACGTTTTTAACTCCCTCGACTGAAATATTATAAAGATCGGCATAAAAACTAACCGATGTTCCTTGTCCTTGTTCGATTTGTAAATGTGGGATGAAAAACGGATCCATTTTTGGTATTTTAAGCTCCGGTAAACCTTCGGATATATGTGGAGTTAATAATTGAGCGGTTTTTTTCCAACATTTTGTTATTTCCGGATCGTTACGTTTACAAACGTTTATATAATCAGCTTTTAAAGGAAAAAAAAATGATTAATTGGTTATTTTTTATAATTAATATGTTACTTACGTAGTTTATTTTCATCTTGAGTTAGAATTTTAGGTAAAATAAAGATAAGAATTAAAGGTAAAGTTAAAGTTTTCATAGTTGTTGTTTTACTGGGGTTTAATTTGGTATTTTTCCGGGTTTTTATGGTCTAAATTAGAGTAAACGGGAAGAATTATTGACTTGTATTAAATTAGATGGTTTGTTTTTTTTAATTAAAGTGTTTTAAATTACGGTGATTAAGTTTGGTTAATTGTATAATTGTTTGAAATTGGTTCAAAAAAAAAGTTAGGTTATATAAACCTTCATGTAGAAAAAAATTTTTTTAAATTTTTTGGTAATAATTAGGAAAAATTTAATCATTTTAATAAAAACTAGATACTTTAATCTATCTTTGGTTAAATTATTTTTTCAAAATTTTTATAAATAAATTTTAGGCGATTTTTTAAAGTTGGTTAAAAATTTCACTTTTGGTAGAAAAAAAATCTTCATATCTTTGAAATTTTTTTTAAATTTTTTGGTAATAATTAGAAAAAATTTAATCATTTTAATAAAAACTAGATACTTTAATCTATCTTTGGTTAAAATATTTTAAAAAAATTTTCATAAATAAATTTTAGGCGATTTTTTAAAGTTGGTTAAAAATTTCACTTTTGGTCAAAAAAAAATCTTCATATTTTTGAAAATTTTTTTAAATTTTTTGGTAATAATTAGGAAAAATTTAATCATTTTAATAAAAACTAGATACTTTAATCTATCTCTGGTTAAAATATTTTAAAAAAATTTTCATAAATAAATTTTAGGCGATTTCTTAAAGTTGGTTAAAAATTTCACTTTTGGTAAAAAAAAAATCTTCATATTTTTGAAAATTTTTTTAAATTTTTTGGTAATAATTAGAAAAAATTTAATCATTTTAATAAAAACTAGATACTTTAATCTATCTTTGGTTGAAATATCTTTTAAAAATTTTTATAAATAAATTTTAGGCGATTTTTTAAAGTTGGTTAAAAATTTCACTTTCGGTAAAAAAATCTTAATATTTTTGAAAATTTTTTTAAATTTTTTGGTAATAATTAGGAAAAATTTAATCATTTTAATAAAAACTAGATACTTTAATCTATCTTTGGTTAAAATATTTTTGAAAAATTTTCATAAATAAATTTTAGGCGATTTTTTAAAGTTGGTTAAAAATTTCACTTTTGGTCAAAAAAAATCTCAATATTTTTGAAAATTTTTTTAAATTTTTTGGTAATAATTAGGAAAAATTTAATCATTTTAATAAAAACTAGATACTTTAATCTATCTTTGGTTGAAATATTTTTTAAAAATTTTCATAAATAAATTTTAGACGATTTTTTAAAGTTGGTTAAAAATTTCATTTTCGGTAAAAAAAAAATCTTAATATTTTTGAAAATTTTTTTAAATTTTTTGGTAATAATTAGGAAAAATTTAATCATTTTAATAAAAACTAGATACTTTAATCTAACTTTGGTTGAAATATTTTTTCAAAATTTTTATAAATAAATTTTAGACGATTTTTTAAAGTTGGTTAAAAATTTCACTTTCGGTAAGAAAAATCTTCATATTTTTGAAAATTTTTTTTAATTTTTTGGTAATAATTAGGAAAAATTTAATTATTTTAATAAAAACTAGATACTTTAATCTATCTTTGGTTGAAATATTTTTGAAAAATTTTCATAAATAAATTTTAGACGATTTTTTAAAGTTGGTTAAAAATTTCATTTTCGGTAAAAAAAAATCTTAATATTTTTGAAAATTTTTTTAAATTTTTTGGTAATAATTAGGAAAAATTTAATCATTTTAATAAAAACTAGATACTTTAATCTAACTTTGGTTGAAATATTTTTTCAAAATTTTTATAAATAAATTTTAGACGATTTTTTAAAGTTGGTTAAAAATTTCACTTTCGGTAAAAAAAATCTTCATATTTTTGAAAATTTTTTTAAATTTTTTGGTAATAATTAGGAAAAATTCAATCATTTTAATAAAAACTAGATACTTTAATCTATCTTTGGTTAAAATATTTTTAAAAAATTTTTATAAATAAATTTTAGAGGATTTTTTAAAGTTGATTAAAAATTTTATTTTCGGCAAAAAAAATTTTTTTCATATTTTTGAAAATTTTTTTAAATTTTTTGGTAATAATTAGGAAAAATTTAATCATTTTAATAAAAACTAGATACTTGAATCTAACTTTGGTTAAAATATTTTTGAAAAATTTTTATAAATAAATTTTAGAGGAGTTTTTAAAGTTGATTAAAAATTTTATTTTCGGTAAAAAAAAATTTTTTCATATTTTTGAAAATTTTTTTAAATTTTTTGGTAATAATTAGGAAGAATTTAATCGTTTTAATAAAAACTAGATACTTTAATCTATCTTTGGTTAAAGTATTTTTAAAAGATTTTTATAAATAAATTTTAGAGGATTTTTTAAAGTTGATTAAAAATTTTATTTTCGGTAAAAGAAATTTTTTTCATATTTTTAAAAATTTTTTTTAATTTTTTGGTAATAATTAGGAAAAATTTGATCGTTTTAATAAAAACTAGATACTTTAATCTATCTTTGGTTGAAATATTTTTGAAAAATTTTCATAAATAAATTTTAGGCGATTTTTTAAAGTTGGTTAAAAATTTTATTTTCGGTAAAAAAAATCTTCATATTTTTGAAAATTTTTTAAAATTTTTTGGTATTAATTAGGAAAAATTTAATCATTTTAATAAAAACTAGATACTTTAATCTAACTTTGGTTAAAATATTTTTGAAAAATTTTTATAAATAAATTTTAGAGGATTTTTTAAAGTTGATTAAAAATTTTATTTTCGGTAAAAAAAATTTTTTTCATATTTTTGAAAATTTTTTTAAATTTTTTGGTAATAATTAGGAAAAATTCAATCATTTTAATAAAGACTAGATACTTTAATCTATCTTTGGTTAAAATATTTTTGAAAAATTTTTATAAATAAATTTTAGGCGATTTTTTAAAGTTGGTTAAAAATTTCACTTTCGGTAAAAAAAATCTTCATATTTTTGAAAATTTTTTTAAATTTTTTGGTAATAATTAGGAAAAATTTAATCATTTTAATAAAAACTAGATACTTTAATCTATCTTTGGTTAAAATATTTTTGAAAAATTTTTATAAATAAATTTTAGGCGATTTTTTAAAGTTGGTATAAAAGAATTTAACTTTAGACTATAAAATATCACTTGTGTTAAATCAACAATAACAAATTACTTTCCAAGTCCATTACTTTACACTTACTTACAATTATTTAGTTACCAGATAATTATATTTTTTCTAATCAACCTTGAGACATCTCTGTGTAAATAAATAGAGTCCAGAAGGTTAACAATTAAACGGTTTGTCGTTTGTTATTAACTAAAAATAAACCAGGAAATAGTTTTTTGTTTATTTTTTTATTATTTTTTACATTTTTTTTATATTTTTTACAATTTTTTATTTTAAATTCTTTATTTTTAGACATTAAATTTTTAAAGAACTTTTTAAAAATCAATTTTAAAACAAAGATTTTTTAATTAACTATTAAGAAATTAAATTTGCTTTAATTTGAGTACAAACATGACATATCTAACTTTTATACTTTCCCAAATATATCAATTTTTAATCTTAAAAACAATAGACTAACGCCATCTTTAAATTTTTTTCGAAATTATTAAAAGGCGTTAAAAATCTTTTAATTTGATACCCAACACGACATATCTACGATTAAAAATAAAGAAATTATCATTGTTTTAAAATTTTCAAAATGGCGGATTAATAATTTTAGTTTTTTGATTAAAAATTCTTAAAGATTATCAAAAATCCTTTAATTTGATACCAAACACGATATATCTAACTTAAATAGTTTAGGAGATATACATTTTTAATTTTATAAACAATTGAAAAGTCGACCATCTTGAAATTTTTTAAACTAACCTAACTTTTTTATTTTTTATCCAAATATAGTCGTGTTTGGTATCAAATTAAAGGGTTTTTAATAAATTTTAAGAATTTTTAATTTTTTTCAATTTTTGATTAAAAAGAAATCTGATTTTTACGATTTAAAACTTAAAAAATAATTTTATAATGAAATTTTTATTTGTGTTCGATAGGAAATACAATTTCCTTTAATTTAAGTACAAACATGACATATCTATCTTAATTAGTTTATAAATTATGAAGATTTTTAATTTTGAAAACAATTGAAAAAATGTAATTTTTAAAAATTCTTAAAGTAGATTAAAAATCCTTTAATTTGATACCAAACACGATATATCTAACTTAAATAGTTTAGGAGATATTAATTTTTAATTTTATAAATAATTGAAGAGCGGCCATTTTGAAATTTTTTAAACTAACCTAACTTTTTTATTTTTTTTACGAATATAGTCGTGTTTGGTATCAAATTAAAGGGTTTTTAATAAATTTTAAGAATTTTTTTCAATTTTTGATTAAAAAGAAATCTGATTTTTACGATTTAAAACTTAAAAAATAATTTTATAATGAAATTTTTATTTGTGTTCGATAGGAAATATAATTTCCTTTAATTTAAGTACAAACATGACATATCTATCTTAATTAGTTTATAAATTATGAAGATTTTTAATTTTAAAAATAATTGAAAAAATGTAATTTTTAAAAATTATTGAAGTCGATTAAAAATCCTTTAATTTGATACCAAACACGATATATCTAACTTAAATAGTTTAGGAGATATAAATTTTTAATTTCATTAACAATTGAAAAGCGGCCATCTTGAATTTTTTTAAACTAACCTAACTTTTTTATTTTTTTTACGAATATAGTCGTGTTTGGTATTAAATTAAAGGATTTTTTATAAATTTTAAGAATTTTTAATTAAAATTTTATTTTTATAATCCGCCATCTTGAAAATTAAAAATTGAAGGATTTATGAAATGTCATCTTGAAAATTTTTAAAGAAATGAATAGGAAATTAAATTTTATTTAATTTGAGTACCAACATGACATATCTAACTTAAATATTTTTGGAGATAGGAAAATTTTTCATTTTGAAAAATTCTAAAAACCTATAATTCTTTTAAAAATCAATAGAAAATCAAATTTTCTTTAATTTGATACCAAACACGATATATCCAACTTAAATACTTTAAAAATTACAAACAATTTTGTAAAAAAAAACAATTGATGATCCGCCATCTTGAAAATTTTTAGGTTAAGGTAACTTTTTTATTTTTTATTCGAATATGATCGTGTTTGGTATCAAATTAAAGAATTTTTTATAAATTTTAAGAATTTCTAATCAAAATTTTAATTTTTTAAATCCGCCATTTTGAAAATTTTTATTCTAACCTAACTTTTTTGTTTTTAATCGAAATATAGTCGTGTTTGTACTCAAATTAAAGGATTTTTAATGAACTTTAAGAATTTTTAATTAAAAATTTAATTTTTTTAATCCGCCATTTTGAAAATTAAAAAATGAAAACTTTATGAAACGTCATTTTGAAAATTTTTAAAGAAATGAATAGGAAATTAAATTTTGTTTAATTTGAGTACCAACATGACATATCTAACGTAAGTAGTTTTTGAGATATGACAATTTTTAATTTAATAAAGCGCCATCTTTAATAATTTTTAAAAATTCTTAAAGTTTATTAAAAATCCTTTAATTTTAGTCCAAACTTGACATATGTAACTTAAATACTTTTTGAGATATAACGATTTAAAATTTTATAAACAATTGAAAGTCGGCCATCTTGAAAATTTTTAAATTAACCTAACTTTTTAAATTTTTATCCGAATATAGTCGTGTTGGGTATCAAATTAAAGAATTTTTTATAAATTTTAAGAATTTCTAATCAAGATTTTAATTTTTTAAATCCGCCATTTTGAAAATTTTTATTCTAACCTAACTTTTTTGTTTTTAATCGAAATATAGTCGTGTTTGTACTCAAATTAAAGGATTTTTAATGAACTTCAAGAATTTTTAATAAAAGAGTTAAATTTTTTAATCCGCCATTTTGAAAATAAAAAAATTAAGTTAATTTTTTTGTTTTTTATGCGAATATAGTCATGTTTGGTATCAAATTAAAGGAGTTTTAATGAATTTTAAGAATATTTATAAATTAAAACAATTTATTAAAAAAAACTTAAAGGTAGAAGTTAATTAATGGGTAAAAGAACATCATAAGGGTATTCTCCATAAGCTCTGTTGGTATATTCGGTTAAAATCGTTCCCATAGTCTTCGTTAGTAACGGTTTAAAGTCATTATATAAAATATCGATGTTTTCGTTAATCGCCTTGTTCACATTTTCGGTTATTTCGGGATTATTCTTGAATAAATCGTGTAAATAAATGTACATATTGTCGATTTGAACATCGTGTTTTGATTCTACTATTTTTACGTAAGATTCATTATTTTTTAAATACGAATCTAGTTTATACGTTCCATTAACAGTTACATTTTCTTAAAAAAAATTAATTATTAATTACATTTGGGTTGAAATTGATGAAAATAAAAAAAACTTACTAAAATCACCTTCGAAGTCACCTTCGCTGTCGAATTGAAATAAAAGCACCCTACCTAGTGCTTTGTATCGTCCTTTCATAATCAAATGTGGAAAATTGATTTTTATCTGAGCGATTTTTCGTTTGTAATCTGGATCAACGGAGATTAAGTGAAAATCTTTCCCTCCTGAGAACGTTAAATTCACTAAATCGGCTTTAAATCGAATGGAATTCGAGCTTTCTTGGTTTAATTGTAAAGATTCGATGTAAAACGGTTCAATTGGGGGGATTTTAAACTCGGGAATGCCTTTTATTAAATACGGTTTTAATTTTTCGACCGCTTCTGACCAACATTTTGATAGTTCAGGATCGTAACGTTTACAAATTTTTACATAATCCGCTTAAAAATAAAAAATTACAAAAAAAATTAATAAAATTTTAAAAAATAAGTAAATTTTTATCACTTACGAAGTTTTTTCCCGAAAGTTTTTTCATCACTTATTAAATAATTAAAAATTATAATAACTAGAAAAAGTTTAAGACGTTTCATCTTGTCTTACGACGATTAAACTGAATACCTTGAGACGTACGTTTACGGTTTTTATACAAAAATAACATGCGACTAGTTTTTCCAATTGACCTGTTTATCTTTTTTTGGTATAAAAACCTTAGTAATAAAAATAATTAATTCTAGAAAAATATTTTTGTAATAAATCGATAGGAAATTAAATTTGCTTTAATTTGAGTACAAACATGATATATCTAATTATAATACTTTCCGAGATATACAAATTTTTTACTTTAAAAACAATCGATAAACGCCATCTTTAAAAATTTGTAAAAATTCTTAAAATTCATTAAAAATCCTTTAATTTGAGTACAAACACGACTATATTTTGATTAGAAACAAGAAAGTTAGGTTAATTTTTTAACTTTCAAAATGGCGGATTTAAAAATTTAAAATTTTAATCAAAAAATCTTAAAGTTTATAAAAAATCCTTTAATTTGAGTACAAACACGATATATCTAACTTTTATACTTTAAAAGATATAAAAAAATTAATTTAAAAACAATTGAAAAGGCGGCCATCTTGGAAATTTTTAAACTAACCTAACTTTTTTATTTTTTATCCGAATATAGTCGTGTTTGGTATCAAATTAAAGGATTTTTAATAAACTTTAAGAATTTTTAATAAAAAATTTAAAAATTTTAAATCCGCCATTTTGAAAATTTAAAAATTAACGTAACTTTTTTATTTTTAATCGAAATATAGTCGTGTTTGTACTCAAATTAAAGGACTTTTAATGAATTTTAAGGATTTTAAAAAATATTTGTATTTTTTTATTCTCTTTCAGCTTTTTAAGTAAAAATTTCCTTTTTAATAAATTTTAAAATAAATTTTTTTTAATTATCAATTAGGAAATAAAATTTTCTTTAATTTGAGTACAAACATAACATATTTAATTTTAATACTTTTTGAGATATACAAATTTTTAAGTTTAAAAACAATCGATAAACGCCATCTTTAAAAATATGTAAAAATTCTTAAAATTCTTTAAAAATCCTTTAATTTAAGTACAAACATGACTATATTTCGATTAAAAACAAAAAAGTTATGTTAATTTTTAACATTTTCAAGATGGCGGATTGTTAATTTTGTTAAATTTTTTTTTGGTTAAAAATTTAAAAAGATCTTCAAAAATCTTTTAATTTGAGTACAAACGCGATATATCTAACTTTTATACTTTAAAAGATATAAAAAAATTAATTTAAAAACAATTGAAAAGTCGGCCATCTTGGAAATTTTTAAACTAACCTAACTTTTTTATTTTTTATCCAAATATAGTCGTGTTTGGTATCAAATTAAAGGATTTTTAATAAACTTTAAGAATTTTTAATAAAAAATTTAAAAATTTTAAATCCGCCATTTTGAAAATTTAAAAATTAACCTAACTTTTTTGTTTTTTATCTAAATATAGTCGTGTTTGTACTCAAATTAAAGGACTTTTAATGCATTTTAAGGATTTTAAAAAATATTTGTATTTTTTTATTTTTTTTTTCAGCTTTTTAAGTAAAAATTCCCTTTTTAATTAATTTTAGAGTAAAATTTTTACAATCATCGATTAGGAAATAAAATTTCCTTTAATTTAAGTACAAACATGACATATTTAATTTTAATACTTTTTGAGATATACAAATTCTTAACTTCAAAAACAATCGATAAACGCCATTTTTAAAAATTTGTAAAAATTCTTAAAATTCATTAAAAATCCTTTAATTTGAGTACAAACATGACTATATTTCGATTAAAAACAAAAAAGTTAGATTCATTTTTTAGTTTTCAAGATGGTTGATTAAAAATTTTGAAGTTTTTATTCAAAATTTTTAAAGATCGTTAAAAATCCTTTAATTTGAGTACAAACACGATATATCTACGATTAAAAATAAAAAAATTAGGTTTGTCTTAAAATTTTCAAGATGACAACTTGGAAAATTTGAAATTTTAATTAAAACTTTTTAAAGTTGATTAAAAATCCTTTAATTTGATACCAAACACGACTATATTTGGATAAAAAAGAAAAAAGTTAGGTTAGAATAAAAATTTTCAAGATGGCGGATGGTCGGCCATCTTGAAAATTTTTCTTGGATACTTGGAAATGTAACTTCTTTATTTTTTATTTAAACATAGTCGTGTTTGGTATCAAATTAAAGGATTTTTAATAAACTTTAAGAATTTTTAATTAAAATTTTAATTTTTTAAATCCGTCATTTTGAAAATTTAAAAATTAAGTTAACTTTTTTGTTTTTAATCGTAGATATGTCATGTTTGTACTCAAATTAAAGGATTTTTTGTGAACTTTAAGAATTTTTAATTAAAATTTAATTTTTTTAATCCGCCATTTTGAAAATTTAAAAAATTAATGCAATTTTTTTTATTTTTAAGGGAAATATAGTCATGTTTGTACTCAAATTAAAGGATTTTTTATAAACTTTAAGAATTTTTAATAAAAAAATTTACTTTTTAAATCCGCCATTGTGAAAATTAAACAATTAACCTAACTTTTTTGTTTTTTATCGAAATATAGTCATGTTTGTACTCAAATTAAATCATTTTTTGTGTTCTTTTTACAATGTATGGTATTTTTTGTACCTTCAAAACTCGTTTATATAGGAAATATTAATCGATCGCAAAAAAAGCAGTCTTAAAATTACAAACTGGTTGATCCTCCGAAGGTCGGCTGTTGGTATAAAATCAACCGAAAGGATAAAGTTGTTTTTTAGTTTCAAGTCGTTAATCATGTTGTTTGAATGTAAATTTCTCTTCGCGTTAAACGTGTTAACGTTAATTTGTTGTCAAAGTGTTTTTAGCGAGAAAATTCTTCGTAAGTTTTAATTTTTTTATTTTTTTACGTCTAAAAGTATTAAAATCATTTTTAAATTTTAGCTTCTTATTTAAAGATCTGTAAGAGATTTGATCCTGAAATATCGAAATGTTGGAAAAATACCTTCGAAGAACTCCTTCCACATTTAGCCGAAGGAATACCTGAGTTTAAAATACCTCCTTTGGAACCTTTTTTCGTCGAAACGTTACATTTAAATCAAGGAAATTCTGAAAATATTCATTTTAAAGCCGATTTAAATAATGTTACTTTTAAAGAAGCCCAAAATTTCAAAATAAATTACGTTTATGTTGATTATAAAACAATGACTATTAAATTAACGTTATTTTTCCCTCGATTAATTATGAACGGAGATTATAGAGCTAAAGGAAGAGTACTTTTATTTCAATTTGATAGTCAGGGAAAAATTGATGGAGATTTTAGTAAGTTTTTTGGTTTTTTTACTTAATTAAAATGAAAAATATAAAATAAAATTAATAAAATTGATGTTTTTTACAGAGGAAATTTTACTAAATGGAACATATTATTTAGAGACATTTAAAAAGAAGGAAAAAGATTATTTAAGGATAAAAAAGTCAATACACGAAGTTGAAGTAAAAAATATTTACATTTATATGCACGATCTCTTTCGGAATAATCCCGAAATAAGTAGAAATGTCAACAAGGCTATAAACGACAACGTCGACATCTTGTATAACGATTTTAGACCGTTACTTCGAGATACTTTAGGAACGATTATCACCGAATATACTAATAGAGCTTACGAGGAATATACTTTCGATCAGTTACTTCCCATTGAATGATTTTAAATGATTTTAAACGATTTTTTTTACTTTAATAAAGTTAAAAATTAATTTTACCATAAAAATTTTATAATCAACGATTAGGAAATTAAATTCTCTTTAATTTGAATACAAACATGACATATCTAACTTTTATACTTTTCAAAATATACCGTTTTTTAATTATAAAAACAATGGATGAGCGCCATCTTTAAAAATTTTTAAAGATTATTAAAAAGCATAAAAAATCCTTTTATTTGAGTACAAACACGACATATCTACGATTAAAAATAAAAAAGTTACGTTAATTTTAAGATTTTTAAAATGGCGGGTTATGAATTTTGGTTTTTAAAGTTAAAATTTAAAAAGATCTTTAAAAATGCTTTAATTTGAGTACAAACACGACATATTTATCTTTAATACTTTTAAAGTTATAAACGATTTTGTAAAAAAAACAATTGATGATCCGCCATCTTGAAAAAATTTAAACTAACCTAACTTTTTAGTTTTTTAACCGAATATAGTCGTGTTTGGTATCAAATTACAGGATTTTTTATAAATTTTACGAATTTTTAATAAAAATTTTAATTTTTTCAATCCATCATTTTCAAAATTAAGAAATTAACCTAACTTTTTTATTTTTAATCGTAGATGTATGATGTTGGGTATCAAATTAAAGGATTTTTTATAAATTTTACGAATCTTTAATAAAAATTTTAAGTTTTTCAATCCGCCATTTTGAAAATTAAGAAATTAACCTAACTTTTTTATTTTTAATCGTAGATGTATGATGTTGGATATCAAATTAAAGGATTTTTTATAAATTTTACGAATTTTTAATAAAAATTTTAATTTTTTCAGTCCGCCATTTTGAAAATTAAAAAATTAACCTAACTTTTTTATTTTTAATCGTAGATGTATGATGTTGGGTATCAAATTAAAGGATTTTTAATGAATTTTAAGAATTCTTAATTAAATTTTCAAATTTTATCAATTGCCGTCTTGAAATTGTTAATCTTAATCTTAAAAATATTCGATGAAGGTCATCTTTAAATTTTTTTTTTGAAAATTATTAAAAAGCATAAGAAATCCTTTAATTTGAGTACAAACACAACTATATTCCGATTAAAAATAAAAAAGATATCTCAATTTTTTAATTTTCAAGATGGCGGATTATCGATTTTATTTTTTAAATTAAAAATTTAAAAAGATCTTAAAAAATGCTTTAATTTGAGTACAAACATGACATATTTATCTTTAATAGTTTTAAAGTTATAAACAATTTTGTAAAAAAAAACAATTGAAGATCTGCCATCTTGAAAAAATTTAAATTAACCTAACTTTTTTGTTTTTTAACCGAATATAGTCGTGTTTGGTATCAAATTAAAAGATTTTTTATAAACTTTAAGAATTTTTAATAAAATTTTTAATTTTTTAATCCGCCATTTTGAAAATAAAAAAATTAACCTAACTTTTTTATTTTTCATCCGAATATAGTTGTGTTTGGTATCAAATTAAAGGATTTTTAATGATCTTTAAGAATTTTTAATAAAAATTTCAAATTGTAAAAAAAAACTTTTTTAATTTTCAAAAATATCGAATTTTTCAAAATAATTTAAAAATTTTCTAAGAAATAAATGTTAAAATTTTTAAAGAAATATCAAAACCTTCAAGAAGTTAAAAAGAAAAGACAGAAAATGTTAAAAATTTCAAAACTATATCGAAATTTTCAAAGAAATAAGTATAAAAAATATTTATAGAACGAAATTTTTATTAATAATCGATAGGAAATTAAATTTCCTTTCATTTGAGTACAAAGACGATATATCTAAGATTAAAAATAAGAAAGTTATTGAAATTTTTAATTTTAACCAGAAACCGGAAGTCGGCCATCTTGGATTTTTAAAAATTAACCTAACTTTTTTGTTTTTTTTCCAAATATAGTCGTGTTTGGTATCAAATTAAAAGATTTTAAAAAATCTTTAAGAAAAATCATAAATTTTCATAATTTTAAAACAATTTTTTCAATTTTTTTAAGATAAAACCTTCAAAAATAATTTTAAAATAAAATTTTCATCAGAAATCGTTAGAAAATTTAATTTCCTTTAATTTGAGTACCAACATGACATATCTAACTTAAATAATTTCCAAGATATCAAATTTTTAATTTTAAAAAACAATTGAAAAAGCGCCATCTTTAAAAATTCTTAAAGTTTATTAAAAATCGTTTTATTTAAGTACAAACACGACATATCTAACTTAAATAGTTTAGAAGATATCAAAGTTTTAATTTTATAAACAATTGAAAATCGGCCATCTTGGATTTTTTAAAATTAACCTAACTTTTTTATTTTTTAACCGAATATAGTCGTGTTTGGTATCAAATTAAAGGATTTTTTATAAACTTTAAGAATTTTTAATTAAAATTTTATTTTTTTAAATCCGCCGTTTTGAAAATTAAAAAATTAAGATAACTTTTTTATTTTTTATCCGAATATGGTCATGTTTGTACTCAAATTAAAGGATTTTTAATGAACTATAAGAATTTTTAATTAAAATTTAAAGTTTTTTGTATTGTTATATTAAAATTTTTAAAATTAGCGTATTTTTTTGTTGTTTTTATACAAATAATTTAATTTTCATCATTTTTTTATTTAAATAAAATAGGAGTTTAAGAAAATAAGGATTTTTTTAATGTTAATATGTTTTTATTTCATTTCCTTTCCTTTTTTACTCTTACTTCTTTTTATATAACACTTAAAAATGTAGGTTAAGCACTTTTACGAACGAGTTTTGTAAAGAAGTTTTTATGTAATAAAATTAACACAAATGCCTTTTTTATAACCTTAAAACCTTATATTTTTATTATTAAAAGTCACCAGATGAAGTATTATTATTCATGTTTTGAATTTTTATTTAATTAAAAAAAATTCCGTTTATAAATATACAATTAGGGAATATTTTTTTTTTTATTTGTCACGATTACCGAGAAAAAGTGCAAAAAAAGGAAGAAACTTGTGTGTACGTTTAAAACTGTTGTTGAAACCGTTATTAAAGCGAAGTTTTCTTCTTTTTCTTTTCGTTCCAGGGATTCTTTCGAAGAAGTATACAGAAACAGATCGAGTACAGGTGTTTACGAGATGGGAAGTGTCTCGTAATAAGATTAAATAGGAATCGTTGTCAGTATTGTCGGTTCAAGAAATGTCTGGCAGTTGGAATGTCGAGAGATTGTAAGTTTTATACTAAAAATTAATTTTTTTTAACAAATTCAATTTAAAAAATTAATTTTTTTAATTAAATTTAACTTAATTTATTAATTTTAAATTTAAATTTTGGATTTTCGCGCGAATTTTAACACTTGGCGCCATCTAGCGACAAATCGGGGAAGTCTTTTTTTTTACAAGAGTATTCTTTATTAAAATTTATTAAAAATTAATCTTAAAAATGTAAAATTTATTTTAATTAAATGTAATTTTAAATAATTAAGTGGTTTTTAATCAAATTCAAAGTAGTTTATTAATTTTAAATTTAAATTTTATCCCAAATTTAAACACTTAACGCCATCTAATAACAACGCGGAAAAGTTTTTTGATATTTGACATTATTGAGTACATAACCAAAAAAGTTTGGTGCGTAGTTCTTTGATTATTCTTAAAAATCGATTATTTTATATTTAAATTCTACTCTAATTTATTAAAAATCATTTGTTATGTGTTTTTTTTTTATTACATTTAATATTATCTAATAATAAAGCGGAAAATTTCTTTGATTTGAATAAATAACAACATAACCTAAAAAATTCGTGTTTTTTTGAATATGTATTCTTTAAAAAGTTGATTATTTTTTATCAAATTTTTACTTTAATTTGGTAAATGATTATTTATTATGTTATTATTTTTATTTAGCTGTTCGATATGGAAGAGTTCCAAAACGTTCCCGAGAGCGAAGTACGGAAGAATCATCTCGGGTATCGACAACCGGAGAAGCCGATCAATCAGACACCGAAACCAAACAACTAGCCGTTTACGATGTTATTTTAACCGTTTCACAAGCGCACCATGCGAATTGTGGTTATACCGAGGACAACACTCGGAATTTAGTTCGAAAACCTTTAGTTTTACCACCGTCGAGTCCGGAACAAACTGACGATGTGGTTGCAACATCCACCGCTGAATCTTTAGAGCGACAAAGGGTTTGGTTATGGCAGCAGTTTGCGGCAAACGTCACTCCGAGCGTTCAAAGGGTGGTTGAGTTCGCGAAAAGAGTACCGGGTTTTACGGATTTAAGTCAAGACGATCAATTGATATTAATTAAAGTTGGGTTTTTTGAAATTTGGTTAGCTCACGTATCCAGGTTGACTTCGAACAGTTCGATGATGTTCGATGATGGAACTACGGTGTCCAGACAACAGTTAGAAATTATGTACGATGGGGATTTTGTGTCTCAATTGATACATTTTACGAGTTCTTTTAATTCCTTAACGTTGAATGATACGGAATTGGGGTTATTTTCCGGGGTTGTTTTATTAACGGCTGATCGATCGGGGATTATGGATGTTAAAGCAATCGAACATCATCAGGATCGGTTAATAGAAGCTTTAAAAGTACAGGTAGGTTAGGTTATTTTATCGGTTTTTAAAAAATTAGTTAATTTAATGAATTTTTAGGTTGGGAGAAATCACGCAAGCGAACCGCAATTGTTTTCCAATTTGTTGATAAAACTTCCGGAGCTTAGAAACCTCGGAGTGAAACATACGGCTCATTTAGATTGGTTTAGAGCGAATTGGGCTAAACTTTCTTTACCTCCGCTCTTCGCGGAAATCTTTGACATTCCAAAAACGGAGGAGGATCTCCAGTGACTTAATTATTACGTTTTTTGCTCAAATATCATCTTAAAAAAAAAAGAAAAAAAGTTAGTTTTAACTTTGAAAATTTTTTTAATTTTTTTGGCAATATTTAGAATAAAACGGTCTTTTTTAATTAAAACTAGAATGTTTTAAGTTTCATTTAGAAAAAAAATCAAATCAAAATCTTTAAAAATGAATTTTTAATGAATTTTTTTAAAAAATGGTTAATTTTCTAACCTAAAAAATTTTTTACCAACTTTGAAAATTTTTTTAATTTTTTTGACAACACTTGGAATAAAACAGTCTTTTTTAATTAAAATTAGAATGTTTTAAGTTTCATTTAGAAAAAAAATCAAATCAAAATCTTTAAAAATGAATTTTTGATGAATTTTTAAAGTTGATCGATTTTCTAAAATTAGGTTAGAAGTGTCAAACATTTTTTAGCAACTTTGAAAATTTTTTTAATTTTTTTGACAAAACTTGGAACAAAACGGTCTTTTTTAATGAAAACTAGAATGTTTTAAGTTTCATTTAGAAAAAAAATCAAATCGAAATCTTTAAAAATGAATTTTTGATGAATTTTTTTAAAAATGGTTAATTTTCTAACCTAAAAAAATTTTTACCAACTTTGAAAATTTTTTTAATTTTTTTGACAAAACTTGAAACAAAACGATCTTTTTTAATTAAAATTAGAATGTTTTAAGTTTCATTTAGAAAAAAAATCTAATCAAAATCTTTAAAAATGAATTTTTAGTGAATTTTTTTAAAAAATGGTTAATTTTCTAACCTAAAAAATTTTTTACCAACTTTGAAAATTTTTTTAATTTTTTTGACAAAACTTGGAATAAAACGGTCTTTTTAATTAAAATTAAAATGTTTTAAGTTTCATTTAGAAAAAATATCAAATCAAAATCTTTAAAAATGAATTTTTGATGAATTTTTTAAAAAATGGTAAATTTTCTAACCTAAAAAAATTTTTATCAACTTTGAAAATTTTTTTAATTTTTTTGACAACACTTGAAACAAAACGGTCTTTTTTAATGAAAACTACAATGTTTTAAGTTTCATTTAGAAAAAAAATCAAATCAAAATCTTTAAAAATGAATTTTTGATGAATTTTTTTAAGAATGGTAAATTTTCTAACCTAAAAAAATTTTTACCAACTTTGAAAATTTTTTTAATTTTTTTGACAACACTTGAAACAAAACGATCTTTTTTAATTAAAATTAGAATGATTTAAGTTTCATTTAGAAAAAAAATCAAATCAAAATCTTTAAAAATGAATTTTTGATGAATTTTTTAAAAAATGGTAAATTTTCTAACCTAAAAAATTTTTTGTCAACTTTGAAAATTTTTTTAATTTTTTTGACAACACTTGAAACAAAACGATCTTTTTTAATTAAAATTAGAATGTTTTAAGTTTCATTTAGAAAAAAAATCAAATCAAAATCTTAAAAAATGAATTTTTCATGAATTTTTAAAGTTGATCGATTTTCTTAAATTAGAAGTGTCAAAAATTTTTACCAACTTAAAATTTTTTTTTTAATTTTTTGGTAATATTTAAAATAAATTTGACTTTTAAAATTGAAAATAGAATCTTTTAAGTTTCCTTTGGTGAAAAAATCATTTCTCTATCTTTATAAATAAAATCTGGACGATTTTTTAAAGTTGGTCGAAAATTTTAAAAAGTTAGGTTAACTACCCCTCAAAAATTTTTATCAACTTTAAGAATTTTTTTAATTTTTTGGGTAATTATTAGATCAAAATTGACTTTTTTTAATTAAAAATACAATATTTTAATTTTCAATTAATACAAATTTCATTTCTTAATAAAAAAAGAATAAAGTCTCCCCGATTTTTTAAAATTGGTCAAAATTTTCATCGCCAAATTTGATAATTTTAGCAAATTTTAGATAAAATTTTACAATTTTAATCTAAATAAAGTTATTTTTCAATAAAATTTGACAACTTTCGTCGAAATTTGGTGAAATTTCAGACGAAATTCGATGACTTTAGAAAATTTTAGATGAAATTAGACGAAATTCAATCATTTTAGGCAATTTTATACAAAATTAGGCGAAATTTTAGAAGACATTTGACGATTTTAAAAAAATTTAGATAAAATTTCAAAATTTTAATCTAAACAAAGTTATTTTTCAATGAAATTCGACAATTTTAGACGAGATTTCGTGAAATTTTAAACGAAATTTCACGAATTTTGAAAAATTTGGTCGAAATTTTACAATTTTTAGTTAAATTAAGTTATTTCTCAATGAAATTCGAAAAAATTTGAATGAAATTAAACAAAATTCAACAATTTTAGATAATTTTACACCAAATTTCGTGAAATTTTGGAAAAGAAAATCAGATTTTAGAAAATTTTAGATTAAATTGTACAATTTTAAGATAAATAAAGTTTTTTTAAATAAAATTCGACAATTTTAAATGAAATTTCGTGAAATTTCAAACGAAATTCGATAATTTTAAGAAATTTCAGATAAAATTTCACAATTTTTAGCTAAATAAAGTTATTTTTCAATGAAATTCGACAAATTTAGTCGAAATCTCGTGAAATTTTAGATGAAAATCGACAAATTTTGAAAATTTTGGTTTAAATTTCACAATTTCTAAAATTAAGTTTTATTTTAATGAAATTTGAAAAAATGTTGATGAAATTTCGTGAAATTTTAAATAAAATTCGATAACTTTAGAAAATTTTAGAAGAAATTCAATGATTTTAGATTAAATTTCACATTTTTAAGAGAAATAAAGTTGTTTTTTAATGAAATTCGACAATTTTAGACGGAATTTCGTGAAATTTTAAACGAGATTGGACGAATTTTGAAAATTTTGATCGAAATTTCACAATCTCAAGTTAAATTAAGTTATTATTCAGTAAAATTCGACAATTTTAAACGAAATTTCAAATGAAATTTAACAAATTTAAGAAATTTAAGATAAAATTTCATAATTTTTAGCTAAATTAAGTTATTTTTCAATGAAATTCGACAAATTTAGTCGAAATTTCGTGAAATTTTAGATGAAAATCGACAAATTTTGAAAATTTTGGTTTAAATTTCACAATTTCTAAAATTAAGTTTTATTTTAATGAAATTTGAAAAAATTTTGATGAAATTTCGTGAAATTTTAAATAAAATTCGATAACTTTAGAAAATTTCAGAAGAAATTCAATGATTTTAGATTAAATTTCACATTTTTAAAAGAAATAAAGTTATTTTTTAATGAAATTCGACAATTTTAGACGGAATTTCGTGAAATTTTAAACGAAATTGGACGAATTTTGAAAATTTTGATCGAAATTTCACAATTTCAAGTTAAATTAAGTTATTTTTTAATGAAATTCGAAAAAATTTTGATGAAATTAAACGAAATTCAACAATTTTGTGCCAAATTTCGTGAAATTTTGGAAAGAAATCGATGATTTTAAAAAATTTTAAATGAAATATTACAATTTTAGACTAAATTAAGTCATTTTTTAATAATTTTAATTTAAATTAAGTTACATTAACTTTAATGCTTAAATAATTTTCCATTTTTTTCATCTTTTTTTAGGTTAGAAAAAATTTTAGTCAACTTTGGGAATTTTTTTAATTTTTTTGACAATACTTGGAACAAAACGGTCTTTTTTAATTAAAATTAGAATGTTTTAAGTTTCATTTAGAAAAAAAATCAAATCAAAATTTTTAAAAATCAATTTTTAATGAATTTTTTTTAAAAATGGTAAATTTTCTAGCCTAAAAAAATTTTCACCAATTTTGAAAATTTTTTTAATTTTTTTGACAACATTTGGAATAAAACGGTCTTTTTTAATTAAGATTAGAATGTTTTAAGTTTTATTTAGAAAAAAAATCAAATCAAAATCTTTAAAAATGAATTTTTGATGAATTTTTAAAGTTGATCGATTTTTTTAAGTTAGGTTGGAAGTGTCAAAAATTTTTACCAACTTTGAAAATTTTTTTAAATTTTTTGACAACGCTTGGAATGAAACGGTCTTTTTTTATTAAAATTAGAATGTTTTAAGTTTCATTTAGAAAAAAAATCAAATCAAAATCTTTAAAAATCAATTTTTGATGAATTTTTAAAGTTAAAAATATATTAATTTTATGTTATTTTTAGGTTACGTCCGGATTTAAACTCTAAAAACTTAAATTTTGGTCTCGATCGATGTAAGTAATCATATTAAAGTTTATACAAGAGATAATAGTAAAGTACAAGATGAAGACGGATAACCACAACAGGGTTAAAGGTTGTAAATTAAGTAAAAAATGGATAATATGATAAAAAAATAACGGATACGTAGTCGACAAAAAAGTAAGTACAGAAAAATAAAATCAACGGGCGAACATATCATCAATCTATCAAAGATAAACAGCAATACTACGTTTTTAAAAACAAGAAATCATTAAAATAAGCTCGTATTTATATTCAAACTCGAACTTGAAAGCTCGCGTAAGCTTTAAAAGCTAGGAAAAGGTGTTTTTTATACATATCATTGTAAATGTAGCGAAGTTTTCTCGCCTTTTCGCTCGCTCTTTGCTGTGTGTAGACGTTAGTTTACTTTTAGTTACTTTGTAAATAAATCGTGTTGATGGCGTTTTAATTTTTTCTTCTTTTCTAATTATTAAATGTGTTTTATTTGGTCGTTTCGATGTTTGGCGTCGCCTTTCGAAGCCAGAAGTTCGCTCAACTCAAATAAGTAAAAAATGATGAAAACGATTTTTCAAAAAAAACGTTTTTTGTGCTTGTGCGGTAACAATCATATCCCAATTAATTAAAAAAATTAAAAACACCTATTGAAAAAATAATAATTGTATAAAATTTTAAATTTTAAGATTTATAGCGTCGTTATTTATGTAATTAAATCTTAAAAAAAGAAAAACAAAGAGAAAAAACAATTGTAATTATTGAAAATATCTTCTTAGAGTACAAAAAAATTAATATTTTCGCGTGTTATACATACGGGATGGTTTAAAAGTTTTTTTTGTTTAAAAATTCTTAAAGGTTATTAAATTTCCTTTAATTTGAGTACAAACATGACTATATTTGGATAAAAAATAAAGAAGTTAGGTTAATTTTTTTAATTTTCAAAATGGCGGATTAAAAAAATAAAATTTTAATTAAAAATTCTTAATGTTTATAAAAAATCCTTTAATTTGATACCAAACATGACTATATTCGGATAAAAAATAAAAAAGTTAGGTTAATTTTTTTAATTTTTAAGATGGCGGATTAATAAAATTAAATTTTAATCAAAAATTCTTAAAGTTTATAAAAAAATCCTTTAATTTGATACGAAACATGACTATATTCGAGTAAAAAATAAAAAAGTTAGGTTAGTTTTTAAAAAATCCAAGATGGCCGACTTTCAATTGTTTATAAAATTAAAAATTTATATCTCTCAAACTATTTAAGTTAGATATATCATGTTTGGTATCAAATTAAAGGATTTTTAATCTACTTTAATAATTTTTAAAAATAACATTTTTTCAATTGTTTTCAAAATTAAAAATTTGATATTTCCGAAATTATTTAAATTAGATATATCATGTTGGTACTTAAATTAAAGAAGATTTAATTTTCTAACGATTTCTAATGAAAATTTTATTTTAAAATTATTTTTGAAGGTTTTATTTTAAAAAAATTGAAAAAATTGATTTTAAATTATGGAAATTTATGATTTTTTTTAAAGATTTTTTTAAATCTTTTAATTTGATACCAAACACGGCTATATTTGGAAAAAAAACAAAAAAGTTAGGTTAATTTTAAAAAATCCAAGATGGCCGACTTCCGGTTTTTGGTTAAAATTAAAATTTTCGATAACTTTCTTGTTTTTAATCGTAGATATATCGTATTTGTACTCAAATGAAAGGAAATTTAATTTCCTGTCGATTTTTAATAAAAATTTCGTTTTAAAATTAATTTTGACATTTTTTTCTATTGAAATTTTTAACTTTTTTTTTAATTATTAGTATTTTTGTTGTCTTTAGAAAATTTTAGAAGTGTTTGATATTTCTTTGAAAAATTTTGATTTTTTTTTCTTGAAAGATTCTGACTTTCTTGGTAAAATTTGACATTATTTTTGAAAAATTTCAAATTTTTATTGAAAATTCTTGAAGTTTATTAAAAAACATTTAATTTGATACCAAACACGACTATATTCGGATAAAAAACAAAAAAGTTAGGTTAGAATAAAAATTTTCAAGATGGCCGACTTCCGGTTTTTAGTTAAAATTAAAAATTTCGATAACTTTCTTATTTTTAATCTTAGATATGTCGTATTTGTACTCAAATGAAAGGAAATTTAATTTCCTGTCGATTTTTAATAAAAATTTCGTTTTAAAATTAATGTTGACATTTTTTCTATTGAAATTTTTAACTTTTTTTTTTAATTATTAGTATTTTTGTCGTCTTTAGAAAGTTTTAGAAGTGTTTGATATTTCTTTGAAAAATTTTAATTTTTTTTTTTTTGAAAAATTCTGACTTTTTTGGTAAAATTTGACATTATTTTTGAAAAAGTTCAAATTTTTATTGAAAATTCTTGAAGTTTATTAAAAAACATTTAATTTGATACCAAACACGACTACATTCGGATAAAAAACAAAAAAGTTAGGTTAGCTTAAAGAAATTCAAGATGGCCGACTTCCGGTTTTTGGTTAAAATTAAAAATTTCGATAACTTTCTTGTTTTTAATCGTAGATATATCGTCTTTGTACTCAAATGAAAGGAAATTTAATTTCCTATCGATTTTTAATAAACATTTCGTTCTATAAATATTTTTTATACTTATTTTTTTGAAAATTTTGATATAGTTTTGAAATTTTTAACATTTTCTGTCTTTTATTAGAAACTTCTTGAAGGTTTTGATGTTTCTTTAAAAATTTTAACATTTATTTCTTAGAAAATTTTGAAATCATTTTGAAAATTTTGAAATTATTTTGAAAATTTTAAAATTATTTAAAAAAATTTGATATTTTTGAAAATTAAAAATTTTTTTTTACAATTTGAAATTTTTTTATTAAAAATTCTTAAAATTCATTAAAAATCCTTTAATTTGAGTACAAACACGACTATATTCGGTTAAAAAACAAAAAAGTTAGGTTAGAATAAAAATTTTCAAGATGGCCGACTTCCGGTTTTGGTTAAAATTAAGAATGTCGATAACTTCCTTATTTTTAATCGTAGATATATCGTGTTTGTACTCAAATGAAAGGAAATTTTATTTCCTATCGATTTTTTAATAAAAATTTCGTTTTAAAATTAATTTTGACATTTTTTTCTATTGAAAGTTTTAACTTTTTTTTAAAATTATTTAGTATTTTTGTTGTTTTTAAAAAATTTTAGACGTTTTTGATATTTTTTTGAAAAATTTTGACTTTTTTGAAAAATTTTGACTTTTTTGGTAGAATTTTGACTCTTTTTGGTAAAATTTGACATTATTTTTTAAAAAATTAAAATTTTCATTGAAAATTCTTAAAGTTTATAAAAAATCCTTTAATTTGATACCAAACACGACTATATTCGGATAAAAAATAAGAAAGTTAGGTTAGTTTAAAAATTTTCAAGATGGCCGACTTTTCAATTGTTTATAAAATTAAAATCTTCATATCTCCCAAACTATTAAAGTTAGATATGTCGTGTTTGTACTTAAATTAAAGGATTTTTAATAAATTTTAACAATTTTTAAAGATGGCGCTTTTTCAATTGTTTATAAAATTAAAAATTGAATATCTCCGAAACTATTTAAGTTAGATATGTCATGTTGGTACTCAAAGGAAAGGAAATTTAATTTTCTATTAATTTCTTAATAAATAAAATAAAAAAAATTATCTATTTAAATCATCCCGTATTTTTATAACATATTACACGATTTCTACTCGAGCAATAGTCGATTCTATTCGTAATAGTTGATATATTACTAAGTTTTAAGGTATAGACCTATTTTTTAAATGGAAAACTCTCTATTTTTTAGTAGGGATTATCTTTTAGGGTTCGTTTCGAATCGATCTGTGACTGACAAATCTCGATTCGTCACGTTATTAAAACTTTTAACTTAATTTTTGATGATGTGACGGAGAAAAATAAAAATCGTGGTGTGGTTAGTGATGTAAAATGTATTATAAACGAGGCTAAACTTATATCTATTATATTCTATGAATAAATGATATAATTAAATTAAATTATATTAAATAAAAAAAAAAGACAGTTGAATGTACCTACATTTCGTACTTAATTCTATATTAGTCATAGAAAATGTGTAAATATAATAATAATTTTTTTTATTTTTTAATTTTTATTTTGTATCCTTAAACTTTTTTTCTTTATTTTATTTTATTTTATTTTTTTTTTATTTTGTTTTAATTTTATTTTATAATTTCGCCGCCTGTTGTCGTCTTAAAAAGTAGAAACTTTGATCGTAGAATGATTTATTTATTGTATTTTCACCAGATTTTAATATATATACGTGTTTAAGGGAGATGTTTGCGATTTAATCGGGTTTAACGATTATCGGATCGAGTTTAAGAATCTCTCTTTCTGAGTATAAAAATACTGTCGTTAAAAAAATGAGAAAAGATGTTGTTATTAACTCTTGTTTATTCTATTGAATTTTATATATATTAAAAAAAAACGAGAAATATTGTTTACGCACTTTTTACCCCACTTTTAAACTTTAAATAAGTCTTTTTCCGCGCGTGTTATTATTATGATGCTATTTTTTTTGAATATTATGTAAAGATTTAAGATTTAAAGAGTTTTGTTATCGAAGATATTGTTTCTTTTTTTATATATACATAATTATACAAAAAAAAATCTGTATTATTATTATTATTTTACGAATTAAAAAAAAATAATTATTAAAATTTGTGGTTTTTTTTTTTAAATTTAAATTTTTCCCGCTTTTTAAATTTTAAAACGCCATCTATTGGTTATGTTTTAAAATGTTTTAAATGTTAAAAGATTTTATCGAAAATTTTAGGAATTAAAATACGATTTTTTGTAAATAAATTAATTAAATAATCAAGATTAAGAAAATTTCGATTAAATAAAAGTTTAAAAATAGATTTTTAAATAAATTGAGTTTAATTTTATAAGAATAAAGTTCATTAAAGGAATATTAGATGGCGCTACTTGGAATTGATTTAATTTTTATTTATTTTTTAGAAATAAAATGAATTAAAATACAATTTTTTGTAAATAAATTAATTAAATAATCAAGATTAAGAAAATTTCGATTAAATAAAAGTTTAAAAATAGATTTTTAAATAAATTGAGTTTAATTTTATAAGAATAAAGTTCATTAAAGGAATATTAGATGGCGCTACTTGGAATTGATTTAATTTTTATTTACTTTTTAGAAATAAAATGAATTAAAATACAATTTTTTGTAAATAAATTAATTAAATAATCAAGATTAAGAAAATTTCGATTAAATAAAAGTTTTAAAATAGATTTTTAAATAAATTGAGTTTAATTTTATAAGAATAAAGTTCATTAAAGGAATATTAGATGGCGCTACTTGGAATTGATTTAATTTTTATTTATTTTTTAGAAATAAAATGAATTAAAATACAATCTTTTGTAAATAAATTAATTAAATAATCAAGATTAAGAATATTTCGATTAAATAAATGTTTAAAAATAGGTTTTTAAATAAATTGAGATTAATTTTATAAGTATAAAGTTCATTAAAGGAATATTAGATGGCGCTACTTGGAATTGATTTAATTTTTATTTATTTTTTAGAAATAAAATGAATTAAAATGCAATCTTTTCTAAACAAATTAATTAATTAATCAAGATTAAGAATATTTCGATTAAATAAAAGTTTAAAAATAGATTTTTAAATAAATTGAGTTTAATTTTATAAGAATGAGGTTCATTAGAGGAATATTAGATGGCGCTACTTGGAATTGATTTAATTTTTATTTATTTTTTAGAAATAAAATGAATTAAAATACAATTCTTTCTAAATAAATAAAATGAAATTTCGCCTAAATTTGTCAAATTTCATTTAAAAATAACTTAATTTAGCTAGAAATTGTGAAATTTTATCTTAAATTTCTTAAAATTGTTAAATTTCATTTGAAATTTCGTTTAAAATTGTCGAATTTCATTAAAAAATAACTTAATTTAACTTGAAATTGTGAAATTTCGATCAGAATTTTCAAAATTCGTCCAATTTCGTTTAAAATTTCACGAAATTCCGTCTAAAATTGTCGAATATCATCAAAAAATAACTTTATTTCCCTTAAGAATGTGAAGTTTAATCTAAAATCATTGAATTTCTTCTGAAATTTTCTAAAGTTATCGAATTTTATTTAAAATTTCACGAAATTTCATCAAAATTTTTTCAAATTTCATTAAAATAAAACTTAATTTTAGAAATTGTGAAATTTAAACCAAAATTTTGAAAATTCGTAGAATTTCATCTAAAATTTCACGAAATTTCGCCTAAATTTGTCGAATTTCATTGAAAAATAACTTAATTTAACCAAAAATTGTGAAATTTTATCTTAAATTTCTTAAATTTGTTAAATTTCATTTGAAATTTCGTTTAAAATTGTCGAATTTTATTAAAAAAAACTTTATTTATCTTAAAATTGTATAATTTCATCTAAAATTTTTTAAAATCATCGATTTTTTTCCAAAATTTCACGAAATTTGGTGTAAAATTATCTAAAATTGTTGAATTTCGTTTAATTTCATTTGAACTTTTTCGAATTTCATTGAAAGATAACTTAATTTAACCAAAAATTGTAAAATTTCGACCAACTTTTTCAAAATTTGTGAAATTTCGTTTGAAATTTCACGAAATTTCGTCTAAAATTGTCGAATTTCATTGAAAAATAACTTTATTTAGATTAAAATTGTGAAATTTTATCTAAAATTTCTTAAAATCGTCAAATTTCTCCTAAAATTTCGCCTAATTTTGTATAAAATTACTTAAAATGATTAAGTTTCGTCTAATTTCATCTAAAATTTCCTTAAGTCATCGAATGTCGTCTGAAATTTCACCAAATTTCGACAAAAGTTATCAATTTTCATTGAAAAATAATTTCATTTAGATTAAAATTGTAAAATTTTATCTAAAATTTGCTAAAATTATCAAATTTAGTGATGAAAATTTTGACCAATTTTAAAAAATTGTGGAGACTTTATTTTTTTTTATTAAGAAATGAAATTTGTATTAATTGAAAGTTAAAATATTCTATTTTTAATTAAAAAAGTCAATTTTGTTCTAATTATTACCCAAAAAATTTAAAAAATTCTTAAAGTTGATAAAATTTTTTGAGCGGTAGTTAACCTAACTTTTTAAAATTTTCGACCAACTTTAAAAAATCGTCCAGATTTTATTTATAAAGATAGAGAAATGATTTTGTCACCAAAGGAAACTTAAAAGGTTCTATTTTCAATTTTAAAAGTCAAATTTATTCTAAATATTACCAAAAAATTAAAAAATAAAATTTAAAGTTGGTAAAAATTTTTGACACTTCTAATTTAAGAAAATCGATCAACTTTAAAAATTCATGAAAAATTCATTTTTTAAGATTTTGATTTGATTTTTTTTCTAAATGAAACTTAAAACATTCTAATTTTAATTTAAAAAAACCGTTTTATTCTAAATATTGCCAAAAAAATGTTTTCATTAAAAAAGACCGTTTTGTTCCAAGTGTTGTTAAAAAAATTAAAAAAATTTTCAAAGTTGGTAAAAATTTTTTTAGGTTAGAAAATTAACAATTTTTTAGAAAATTCATCAAAAATTCATTTTTAAAGATTTTGATTTGATTTTTTTCTAAATGAAACTTAAAACACTCTAGTTTTCATTAAAAAAGACCGTTTTATTCCAAGTGTTGTTAAAAAAATTAAAAAAATTTTTAAAATTGGTAAATTTTTTTTTAGGTTAGAAAATTAACAATTTTTTAGAAAATTCATCAAAAATTCATTTTTAAAGATTTTGATTTGATTTTTTTTCTAAATGAAACTTAAAACATTCTAATTTTAATTAAAAAAGACCGTTTTATTCCAAGTGTTGTCAAAAAAGTTAAAAAAATTTTCAAAGTTGGTAAAAATTTTTTTGGTTAGAAAATATTTTTTTAAAAAATTCATCAAAAATTCGTTTTTAACCATTTTGATTTGATTTTTTTTTCTAAATGAAACTTAAATCATTCTAGTTTTCATTAAAAAAGACCGTTTTATTTTAAGTGGTGTAAAAAAAATTAAAAAAATTTTCAAAGTTGGTAAAAATTTTTTAGGTTAGAAAATAATTTTTTAAAGAATTCATCAAAAATTCGTTTTTAACCATTTTGATTTGATTTTTTTTCTAAATGAAACTTAAAACACTCTAGTTTTCATTAAAAAAGACCGTTTTATTCCAAGTGTTGTCAAAAAAATTAAAAAAAATTTTAAAGTTGGTAAAGAATTTTTAGGTTAGAAAATAATTTTTTAAAAAATTCATCAAAAATTCGTTTTTAACCATTTTGATTTGATTTTTTTTTCTAAATGAAACTTAAAACATTCTAGTTTTCATTAAAAAAGACCGTTTTATTCCAAGTGTTGTTAAAAAAATTAAAAAAAATTTCAAAGTTGGTGAAAAATTTTTTAGGTTAGAAAATAATTTTTTAAAAAATTCATGAAAAATTCGTTTTTAACCATTTGGATTTGATTTTTTTTCTAAATGAAACTTAAAACATTCTAATTTTAATTAAAAAAGGAAGTTTTATTCCAAGTATTGTCAAAAAATTAAAAAAAAATTTCAAAGTTGGTAAAAATTTTTTTGGTTAGAAAATATTTTTTTAAAAAATTCATCAAAAATTCGTTTTTAACCATTTTGATTTGATTTTTTTACTAAATGAAACTTAAAACATTCTAGTTTTATATAAAAAAGATCGTTTTATTTCAAGTGTTGTCAAAAAAATTAAAAAAATTTTCAAAGTTGGTAAAAATTTTTTTGGTTAGAAAATAATTTTTTAAAAAATTCATCAAAAATTCGTTTTTAACCATTTTGATTTGATTTTTTTTCTAAATGAAACTTAAAACACTCTAGTTTTCATTAAAAAAGACCGTTTTATTCCAACTGTTGTCAAAAAATTAAAAAAATTTTCAAAGTTGGTAAAAATTTTTTTGGTTAGAAAATAATTTTTTAAAAAATTCATCAAAAATTCGTTTTTAACCATTTTGATTTGATTTTTTTTCTAAATGAAACTTAAAACATTCTAGTTTTATATAAAAAAGGACGTTTTATTCCAAGTATTGTCAAAAAATTAAAAAAAAATTTCAAAGTTGGTAAAAAATTTTTAGGTTAGAAAATAATTTTTTAAAAATTCATCAAAAATTCATTTTTAACCATTTGGATTTGATTTTTTTTCTAAATGAAACTTAAAACATGCTAATTTTAATTAAAAAAGACCGTTTCATTCTAAATATTGCCAAAAAAATTAAAAAAATTTTCAAAGTTAAAACTTTTTTTATTAAGATTAATTTTATAAGAATAAAGTAAAATAAAATGATATTAGATGGCGCCACTTAAAATTATTTTAATAAAATTAAATTTTATTTAAAAATCTATTTTTAAATTTTTATTTAATCGATATATTCTTAATTGTGAGTATTAAATTAACTTATTTTGATAAGAATTTTATTTTAATTCGTTAACTTTTTGATGAATTTTACTTCATAGGAAATTTTTCATATACGAACTTCACAACTGTCTTTCACAACTACGAACTGTCAAATTAATTTAGTCGATGTAATTGAGTGTAAGTGGAATGTTAATTTTTAATTTGTTAGTGTAAATTGAGACGATAGGCGCTATCTATTATTGTAAGTAAAAATATAATTATCGATATTTTGGTTAGTACTTGTGTTTGTAGATGTCGTTGTTGATTGTCATCATCGCACTAACAATAAGATTTCGGTGTCGAACACAGTAACTAAAAAAACATGGCGGCTTAGGTATCCGAGTGGGGCCTTCGTCGTTTCGTCGTTAATTAAAAGGGAAAAATCGGGTGGAATTAGTCGCGAGAATGTCGGTTTGATTGGGGGGAAGGGTTTTGGATTGAGTTGTATTCGGTTGGAGGCGGTTTTCGGCTCGAGAGTGGCGCCGTTGCGGTTGTTGTGCGGTCGGGGTTCGTCTTCGGTTTTTGACACAATCTGGATAATCGCTGAGAGGTGCCCCCCCGGTGATGGTGGTCGTCGTTTCTGGCGATGGGAGCGCAAAACACGAAGGAACGGACCGTTTCCGTTGGTACCAATTCCATAAGGGCGAACAGGAGCCGTCCCAGACCGGTCAAGGATGGACGACAGATCGTTTCTAATATTTTTACTGAACACAGCGGTATGAATCATTTTCATTATTTATACCCTTATTTTCAAAAATTTCTTTTAAATTTTATTTCTTAATTGAACAATAATAAAACCCATATTTCTTTAATAATTCCTTTATTGATTTTTTTTTTTCATTTTTAGAAATTAACTTTGAAATCAGTTAAAAAATTGATTTTTAACGTGATTTAAATGATATGGTTTTAATGATGATGACTTTTTGAAGAAGTAATTAAAGAAGAAAAACAATAAAAAGATGTAAATCTTAAATTTATGGTTTCAATCCGAATAATAAAACAGTACAAATCCGAATACAATTTTTTTTTGTATCGGAATCAAAACCTAACCTTAAAAAATTTTTTTTTATTTTATTTTTCTAAATTTAAGTTTTATTTTCTTTATGGAATGTAAAGAAAACATCCATTTAAGTTAATTAAAAGTGATTTTATTAAAAATGTGAAAATTGAAATGAACCTAACCTTAAAAATTATAGATTACGATAAGTCGAATAATCAATAATTGATTATTAACCACCTTGAAAACCTTTTTAGGGATTAAGTATAAAAAAGGCTTCGTTTCCGTTTCGTTTTCAAGCTCGAATGTTACTTTTATCATTTTTAAGGCTTCTTAAATTTTTTTTTTTCTCATTTTTATACACATTTAAACACCCTGTATAAACGTTTTTAAGTTTATTATTAAATTAAATTAAGTTTATTATTTAATGATTTTCATTTATAGTTTAATCTTTGAAAAAGAAAAAAATTAAATTAGAAAAAAATAAATAAATAAAAAAAATATATAATTGTGTTGAAATTAAACATCCTGTATAAAAAAATTTCAATGTTTAAAACGTTGATTTTTGATTGTTTAGATATAATTTAATATATTTGGAAAAAATATTCGAAAAAATGGAAAAAATTTAAACAAAAAAGTTTAGTTGTGTTAAAATTAAACACTCTGTATATAAATTTTTAACTTTTAAAAAGATTTTTGATTGTTAAAATGTAATTTAATAAATTTGAAAAAGATATTCGAAAAAATAGAAAAAATTCAAATATTTTTTTAATAGTGTTAAAATTAAACACTCTGTATAAATATTTTTAATGTTTAAGTTGATGATTTTTGATTGTTTAGATGTAATTTCAGATATTTGAAAAAGGTATTTAAAGAAAAAGAAAAAATTTAAACGAAAAAGTTTAGTTGTGTTAAACTTAAACACCCTGTATACAAATTTTCAACTTTTAAAAGTATAATTTTTGATTATTTAAATGTAATTTAATAAATTTGAAAAAGATATTCAAAGAAATAGAAAAAATTCATAAAATTTTTTAATGGTGTTAAAATTAAACACCCTGTATAAATATTTTTAATGTTTAAGTTGATGATTTTTGATTGTTTAGATGTAATTTCGGATATTTGAAAAAGGTATTTAAAAAAAAAGAAAAAATTTAAACGAAAAAGTTTAGTTGTGTTAAAATTAAATACCCTGTATACAAATTTTCAACTTTTAAAAGTATAATTTTTGATTGTTTAAATGTAATTTAATATATTTGAAAAAAATATTCCAAGAAATAGAAAAAAATTCGAAAATTTTTTTTAATTGTGTTAAAATTAAACACCCTGTATAAATATTTTCAATGTTTAAAATGATAATTTTTGATTGTTTAAATCTAATTTAATATATTTCAAAAAGATATTCGAAGAAATAGAAAGAAATTCGAAATTTTTTTTAATTGTGTTAAAATTAAACACCCTGTATACAAAATTTCAATGTTTAAAATGTTGATTTTTGATTGTTTAAATGTAATTTAATATATTTGAAAAAAATATTCCAAGAAATAGAAAAAAATACGAAAATTTTTTTAATTGTGTTAAAATTAAACACCCTGTATAAATATTTTCAATGTTTAAAATGATGATTTTTGATTGTTTAAATGTAATTTAATATATTTGAAAAAAATATTCCAAGAAATAGAAAAAAATACGAAAATTTTTTTAATTGTGTTAAAATTAAACACCCTGTATAAACATTTTAAACATTTAAAATGATGATTTTTGATTGTTTAAATGTAATTTAAGATATTTGGAAAAAATATTCGAAGAAATATAAAAAAATTCGAAAAATTTTTTAATTGTGTTAAAATTAAACACTCTGTATAAATATTTTCAATGTTTAAAATGATGATTTTTGATTGTTTAAATATAATTTAAGATATTTGAAGAAGAAATTCGTATGAAATAGAAAAAAATTAAAGAAAAGTTTAGTTGTGTTAAAATTAAACACCCTGTATATAAAAGTTTACCATTTAAAATGACGATTTTTGATTATTTGAATATAATTTAAAGTGAGTCGACATTAAAAAACGATTAAACGTAAAAAATTTGACAAATTGAAGTATTATAAGAGGTTAAGTTCGTTGACATTTGTTAGAAAACAATGAAATGTCAAAAATGTGACAGATTAGAATATTAAAAGAGGTTAAATTCATTGACATTTGTTAAAAAAACGATGAAACGTCAAAAATTTGAACGGTAAAAGTATTGAAAGAGGTTTGATTCGTTGATATTTGTGAAAAAACGATGAAATGTCAAAAATTTAACAGATAAAAATATTAAAAGAGGTTAAATTCGTTGACATTTGTTAGAAAATGATGAAATGTCAAAAATTTGACAGATTAGAATATTAAAAGAGGTTAAATTCATTGACATTTGTTAAAAAATCGATGAAATGTCAAAAATTTGAACGGTAAAAGTATTGAAAGAGGTTAGATTCGTTGACATTTGTGAAAAAACGATGAAATGTCAAAAATTTACCAGATAAAAATATTAAAAGAGGTTAAATTCATTGACATTTGTTAGAAAATGATGAAATGTCAAAAATTTGACAGATTAGAATATTAAAAGGGGTTAAATTCATTGACAATTGTTAAAAAAACGATGAAACGTCAAAAATTTGACAGATTAGAATATTAAAAGAGGTTAAATTCATTGACATTTGTTTAAAAAACGATGAAACGTCAAAATTTTGAACGGTAAAAGTATTGAAAGAGGTTAGATTCGTTGACATTCGTGAAAAAACGATGAAACGTCAAAAATTTAACAGATAAGAATATTGAAAGAGGTTAAATTCATTGACATTTGTTAAAAAATGATGAAATGTAAAAAATTTGACAGATTAGAATATTAAAAGAGGTTAAATTCATTGACATTTGTTAAAAAAACGATGAAACGTCAAAAATTTGAACGGTAAAAGTATTGAAAGAGGTTAGATTCGTTGACATTTGTGAAAAAACGATGAAATGTCAAAAATTTAACAGATAAAAATATTAAAAGAGGTTAAATTCGTTGACATTTGTTAGAAAATGATGAAATGTCAAAAATTTAACAGATTAGAATATTAAAAGAGGTTAAATTCGTTGACATTTGTTAAAAAAACGATGAAATGTCAAAAATTTGAAAGGTAAAAGTATTGAAAGAGGTTAGATTCGTTGACATTTGTGAAAAAACGATGAAATGTCAAAAATTTAACAGATAAAAATATTAAAAGAGGTTAAATTCGTTGACATTTGTTAGAAAATGATGAAATGTCAAAAATTTGACAGATTAGAATATTAAAAGAGGTTAAATTCATTGACATTTGTTAAATAAAACAATGAAACGTCAAAAATTTGAACGGTAAAAGTATTGAAAGAGGTTAGATTCGTTGACATTTGTGAAAGAACGATGAAATGTCAAAAATTTAACAGATAAAAATATTAAAAGAGGTTAAATTCGTTGACATTTGTTAGAAAGTGATGAAATGTCAAAAATTTGACAGATTAGAATATTAAAAGAGGTTAAATTCATTGACATTTGTTAAAAAAACGATGAAACGTCAAAATTTTGAACGGTAAAAGTATTGAAAGAGGTTAGATTCGTTGATATTTGTGAAAAAACGATGAAATGTCAAAAATTTAACAGATAAAAATATTAAAAGAGGTTAAATTTGTTGACATTTGTTAGAAAATGATGAAATGTCAAAAATTTGACAGATTAGAATATTAAAAGAGGTTAAATTCATTGACATTTGTTAAAAACGATGAAACGTCAAAAATTTGACAGATAAAAATATCTTTAAAAAGTTCACACATCAACATTTGTTAGAAAATGATGAAATGTCAAAAACTTTACGGGTAAAAGTATTGAAAGAGGTTAAATTTGTTAGAAAATCGTGAAACGTCAAAAATTTGACAGATGAAAGTATTATAAGGGGTTAAATTCGTTAACATTTATAAGAAAACGATGAAATGTCAAATTTTTGACAGATTAGAATATGAAAGACGGTTAAATTGATTGACATTTGTTAAAAAACGGTGAAACGTTAAAGATTTGACAAAAAAAAATATCTAAAAAAAGTTAAATTCATTGACATTTGTTAGAAAATGATGAAATATCAAAAAATTGACAGGTAAAAGTATCGAAAGAGGTTAAATTTGTTAGAAAATCGTGAAACGTCAAAAATTTGACAGATGAAAGTATTACAAGAGGTTAAGTTTGTTGAAATTAAATAAAAACCATGAAATGTCAAATTTTTGACAGATTAGATTATGAAAAAAGGTTAAATTCATTGGCATTTGTTAAAAAACGGTGAAACGTCAAAAATTTGACACATAAAAATATTTAGGAAAAAGTTAAATTTATTGACATTTGTTAGAAAATGATGAAATGTCAAAAAATTGACAGGTAAAACTATTGAGAGAGGTTAAATTCGTTGATATTTGTTAGAAAATTGTGAAGCGTTAAAAATTTGACAGATGAAAGTATTATAAGAGGTTAAGTTTGTTGACATTTGTTAGAAAGTGATGAAACGTTAAAATTTTGACAAATAAAAATATTAAATTAAATATTTCGATATTTACTAGAAAACAATGAAATGTCAAAACTTTGTCAGATAAAAGTATTAGAAAAGGTTAAATTCGTTGAGAATTATTATAAAAATATCCTAAAAAGATATTTAAAGTCGAAGGCAAAATTAACAAAAAAATTTGATTGTGTTAAAATTAAACACCCTGTATAAAATATGTTAACGTTTAAAATAATGATTTTTAGTTGTTTAGATGTAGGTAATTTAATATAATCGAAAAACATATTAAAAAAAGTTTAATTCTGTTAAAATTAAGCACCCTGTATACAATTTTTAATATTTCAACGTTTAAAATGACAATTTTCGATTGTTTTGATATAATTTAAGATATTTTCAAAAGAAGTTTAAGAAAAATCAAAACTGTTGGGAAAAAGTTTAGTTAGGTTAAAATTAAACACTCTGTATACAAAATTTTAACATAAGAATGATTTTATAATACAATTTTTTGATAAATTTTAAATAAAATTTTAAATATTTGAAAAATAAGTGTAGGAAAAATCAAAACTATAAAAAAGTTTAGTTTTGTGAAAATTGAGGACCCTGTATATAAAATTTCAATGTTTAAAATCCTAATTTTGGATTGTTTGGTTATGATTTAAGATAATTGAAAAAAATATGGACAGAAAACGAAAAAAAGTTAGTCATGTTAAAATTAAACACCCTGTATACAAATTTTTAACATCTTATATATATTTTTTAATGATTGTTTACGTATGGTTTTTAAGATATTTGAGAAAAAGCTAAGAAAAAAAACAAATTTTAAAAAGTTTAGTTGTGCTTAGATTAATCACTCTGTATATATTAGTAGTATTTTTTGAAAAAGAAGTGTAATTTAAAAGTAATTTAGTGAGTGAAATATAAGAAAGAGAAAATTAGTTTTTAAATGTATTTACATTTTCAATAAGACTTCAATTAGTTGGTAGTTTGAGGTTTTAGGTGTTTTTTTATTTGGGACACCTCCCAAGTTTTTTCTATAAATAGACACTCCCGGAATATCCAGCGAATGAATGTCACGCATTCCATTCTGTAAAACGTGTTAAATTAAAATGTTACTTTACAATACTTACCTCACTTATTATAATTCAATAAAAACATTTTTTTCGTGCAATAGTAGCTTTGTTCATTGAAGTGATTTCCAACATTTTGGGATTTTCTCAAAAAAAGAAGTTCAAATTTTGATTATATACAAAAAACTTAAATCATGATTGGTTGAAAAATCAAAAATTTTTGGAAATTTCTAAGAACAAAGTTATTGAGATGATTTGATTAAAAGTGAAAATGAAAGTGGAATTCTTGTGAAATTTGTGGTGTGTATGTGTTTGGTCGCGACGAAGGTCAACGGGGGGTTGGGTTCGCAGACTCGAAGGGAATCAACCCCAACTCCATAGTCTCACCCTCCGATATAACGTATTTCCATTATATTCTCTTAAACGCAAACGGAAAACTATTGGGTTTTCGTCCAAAAGTCGTTAAAAATAATACCGTCGATCACTATTATTTACATGTCTATGATCCAAATTTATAAAATTAAAATTTCTTATTTTATAAAATTGATACTAAAATTTACAAACTATAAAAAGTAGACGATGACAAAAATAAATAATTTTTGACAGTATTTTTTTCAAAAATAATGAAATAATAAGTATTTTTTGATAGATGAGATTTAAAAAACAGAACTAAAAAACACTAACGAATGTATCGCTTTGATTTCAGGACGTAAACCTCAGTACAAAATAGGTATGTTGTATTTATTTATTTATTTATTTTTGGGTATTATTACTTATTGTTACCGCTAGGGAGAACGCTTTTATATTCAAATTTATTACGGAGTGTGGTATATACAGTGTGTTTGAAAATTGATTTTACAAAAACTAATAATTTCTTTGTTTCGGGAAAAAAAATTACAAAAAATTAAATAAATAAATAAATAATAATAAAAAAAAAATGTAAAATCGATTTTATTGCACTAGTTTTGTTAAAATTTATCCGTCTTGCTGTAAATAGCTGTAAAAAATATAGAATTTTGAGCCTTGTGTGGTGTGTTTTTTAAAAGTATTTTAATCTAATTAAATTTAATATACAGAGTGTGATTTATTTATATAAAATGTATACTTACACTCATTTTTACTTCATGAAAATTTTGAAAATTTTAGAATTATATTAAATAAACGTCAAAATTTTGACGTTTGTCAAAAGTAAAATGCAGCCAAATTAGTTTTTCTTTATTTTATGTGTAAAATCCGCGACTTTGTCATCGTCCGAAAATGTAATCTCGTCTGTTCGTATTGATTTTCCCCATTCAAGCGAAAACCCACCTTAGTTTTACACTAGAAACAAGTTCAACATTTTTAACACTGTTTTAACTATCAGTTTGACGTTTTAATTGTCATATTTGATATTTTAATTGTCAAATTTGACGTTTTAAATATCAAATTTATCGTTTTAAATATCAAATTTAACGTTTTAAATATCAAATTTGACGTTTAAGCTGTGAATCTGACGTTTGAGCTGTCAAATTTGACGTTTTCATTGTTAACTTGACATTTTTATTGTCAAATTTAATATTTTAATTGTTAACCTGACATTTCTACTGTCAAATTTAATGTTTAAGCTGTGAGTCGGACGTTTAAGTTGTCAATTTGACGTTTGAGCTATCAAATTGGACGTTTTTACCGATAACTTGACATTTCTACTGTCAAATTTGACGTTTTCATTGTTAACTTGACATTTTTATTGTCAAATTTAATGTTTTAGTTGTTAACCTGACATTTCTACTGTCAAATTTGACGTTTAAGCTATTAATCTGACGTTTGAGTTGTCTGTTTGACGTTTAAACTATCAAATTTGACGTCTTAATTGTTAACCTAATATTTTTACTATCTAATTTGACGTTTAAGCTATTAGTCTGACGTTTGAGATTTCAAATCTTATGTTTTAATTGCAAATCTGAAATTTTTACTGTCAAATTTGACATTTAAGTTGTTAGTTTGACGATTGAGTTGTTAGTCTGACGTTTTTATTGTTAACTTGACATTTCTACTGAGAGATTTGACGTTTAAGCTGTCAGTTTGGCGTTTTAGCTATTACGTTTGACGTTTTAATTGTCAACCTGACATTTCTACTGTCAAATTTAATGTTTAAGCTGTGAATCTGACGTTTGAGTTGTCAATTTGACATTTGAGCTATCAAATTGGACGTTTTTACGAATAACTTGACATTTCTACTGTCAGATTTGACGTTTAAGCTGTCAGTCTGACGTTTGAGTTGTCAAATTTTATGTTTTAATTGTTAACCTGACACTTCTACTGTCAAATTTCACGTTTAAGCTGTTCATCTGACGTTTGAGTTGTCACTGTAACGTTTTAACTGTCAAATTTCATATTTTAATTGTTAACTTAACCTTTCTACTGTCAAATTTAATGTTTAAGCTGTGAGTTTGGCGTTTGAGTTGTCAATCTGACATTTAAGCTGTTAAAGTTGACATTTTTACTATTAATTTGACATTTCTACTGTCAAATTTGACGTTTAAGCTGCCAGTCTAACGTTTGAGTTGTCAAATTTAACGTTTTAATTGTCAACCTGACATTTCTACTGTCAAATTTAATGTTTAAACTGTGAATCTGACGTTTGAGTTGTCAATTTGACATTTGAGTTGTTAAATTTGTCGTTTTTACTATTAATTTGACATTTCTACTGTCCAATTTGACGTTTAAGCTGCCAGTCTAACGTTTGAGTTGTCAAATTTTATGTTTTAATTGTCAACCTGACATTTCTACTGTCAAATTTAATGTTTAAGCTGTGAGTCGGACGTTTAAGTTGTCAATTTGACGTTTGAGCTGTTAAATTTGTCGTTTTTACTATTAATTTGACATTTCTACTGTCAAATTTGACGTTTAAGCTGTCATTCTGCCGTTTGAGTTGTCAAATTTCATGTTTTAATTGTTAACCTGACACTTCTACTGTCAAATTTCACGTTTAAGCTGTTAATCTGACGTTTGAGTTGTCACTGTAACGTTTTAACTGTCAAATTTCATGTTTTAATTGTCAACCTGACATTTCTATTGTCAAATTTAATGTTTAAGCTATAAGTCGGACGTTTAAGTTGTCAATTTGACGTTTGAGCTATCAAATTAAACGTTTTTACCGATAACTTGACACTTCTACTGTCAGATTTGACGTTTAAGCTGTCATTCTGACGTTTGAGTTGTCAAATTTTATGTTTTAATTGTTAACCTGACATTTCTACTGTCAAATTTCACGTTTAAGCTGTTAATCTGACGTTTGAGTTGTCACTGTAACGTTTTAACTGTCGAATTTCATGTTTTAATTGTTGACTTGACGTTTGAGTTATCAATCTGACATTTGAGCTGTTAAAGTTGACATTTTTACTGTTAATTTGACATTTCTACTGTCAAATTTGACGTTTAAGCTGCCAGTCTGACATTTGAGTTGTCAAATTTTATGTTTTAATTGTTAACCTGACATTTCTACTGTCAAATTTAATGTTTAAGCTGTGAGTCGGACGTTTAAGTTGTCAATTTGACGTTTGAGCTATCAAATTGGACGTTTTTACCGATAACTTAACATTTCTACTGTCAGATTTGACGTTTAAGCTGTCAGTCTGACGTTTGAGTTGTCAAATTTTATGTTTTAATTGTTAACCTGACACTTCTACTGTCAAATTTCACGTTTAAGCTGTTAATTTGACGTTTGAGTTGTCACTGTAACGTTTTAACTGTCAAATTTCATGTTTTAATTGTTAACTTAACCTTTCTACTGTTAAATTTAATGTTTAAACTGTGAATCTGACGTTTGAGTTGTCAATCTAACATTTGAGCTGTCAAATTTAACGTTTTTACTGTTAATTTGACATTTCTACTGTTAATTTGACATTTCTACTGTTAATTTGACATTTCTACTGTTAATTTGACATTTCTACTGTTAAATTTGACGTTTTAGTTGTTAGTTTGACGATTGAATTGTTAGTCTGACGTTTTTATTGTTAACCTGACATTTTTACTCTTCAATTTGACGTTTAAGCTGTCAAATTTAAAGTTTTTATTGTTAACCTGACATTTTTACTATTAAATTTGACGTTTAAGCTGTCAATCTAATGTTTGAACTGTCAAATTTGTCGTCTTAAGTGTTCACTTGATATTTCTACTGTCAAATTTAACGTTTAAGTTGTTACTCAGATATTTGAACTGTCACATTGACGTTTAAACTATCAATCTGACGGTTAAGCTGTCAAATTTGAAATTTTTATTCTTCACCTGACATTTTTACTATTAAATTTGACGTTTAAGCTGTCAAATTTAAAGTTTTTATTGTTAACCTGATATTTTTACTATTAAATTTGACGTTTAAGCTGTCAATTTGGCATTTGAACTGTCAAATTTGACGTCTTAAGTGTTCACTTGATATTTCTACTGTCAAATTTAACGTTTAAGTTGTCACTCAGATATTTGAACTGTCACATTGACGTTTAAATTGTCAATCTGACGATTAAACTGTCAAATTTGAAATTTTTATTGTTCACCTGACATTTTTACTATTAAATTTGACGTTTAAGTTGTCAAATTTAGTTTTTATTGTTAAACTGGTATTTTTACTATTAAATTTGACGTTTACGCTGTCAATCTGATTTTTGAACTGTCAAATTTAACGTCTTAAGTGTTAGTTTGACATTTTTCTGTCAAATTTGACGTTTTAGTTGCCACTTTCATGTTTTAACTGTCAAATTTGACGTTTTAATTGTTTACTTGACATTTAGCATTTCAAATTTGACGTTTAAGCTGTCAATTTAACGTATTAGTCGTCAAATTTGATGTTTTAACTATCAGTTAGACTTTTAGTTGATTGTTTTTACTTTTTTTAATTTTTTTAAACGTCAATCATCAAAATATGATCATATACAGGGTGATCAAATAAATATTAAAAATTATTTTTAAAATAACGATTGAAATAATTGAGAGAGATAATTTTGATTTTCTTCTAAAGTATATATAAACATACAGAGTGTTTAAAATTTTCGGTTTTTTTATTTATTTTATTTTTTTTTTAATTTTAACACCTTAGTTTTTAATGATAAAAAAAAGACGGGAATTTATTCGAGAATTGGGATTTTAATTGAAAGTCCGTTGACATCCGTTCACCGGTCTGGTCGCGACGACAAGCTCGAACCGGAGTCGGAGTCGGGTTCGCGCAAGTTTACTCGCTCCCGCATCCGTCCGATGACCTTGACAAGGTCTTCGTCGAGCAGCTGTTAAACCTTTTAAAGAGGAAGGCGGTTCGCAGTTTATGACCAATCGATTCACTGCTTACTGTTAACTCCTCGAAGCACTTTTCATTCTTACGATTCTTCCACATTCTGACTCACATTCGCGCGATGACACCGAGTTTTATACAGAGTGAATTAAATTTATTTAAATTTTATTTTTAAATTTACATTATTTTACGTTTTTAATTTGACAATTTTAGATTTTAATTTTTGACGATTTTTTAAAAAAGTATAAAAAAGCTAAATTCGGATCTGTGTCTTAAACGTCAAATTTGACAGTTACTTGTTAAAATAAAGGTTAGATTTTTTTTTTTAGATTTTTTAATTTCATTTTTTAATAACACTTTTGGCGTTTTTATAAGAGATTTAAAGTAAAACTCTTATAGATTATTTTTTGATATACAGGGTGTTATTATAGATTAAAACTACTCAATTGCAATTAATTAAATAATTTAAACGATGTGATTGAAATGGCACAAATTACTTCGGCGCGTTTTATTCGTAACTTTGTTATAAACGTTATCTTATCTAACCCGCGGCAATTGGAATATACATATATATATATGTGTGTATGTGTACAAAACAGGAAACCATTAATAATCGCTTTCAAAACCAAAACCTGCACCGTTCGTTCTTCTTTCGAGTCGCTGTTATCCGTTTTCTTTGATCTCGTGGGCGGATTAAACCGTTTTATGAACTTTAAACCTACTTAGCATTTTACAAATTTATCAATTTTGTTAGTTTTCTTTAAAAAATCCAGTGTGGCGTTTTAGCAGTCAGTTTGACGTTTTATTAGACGTCAGATTTGAGGCGCTAGCTGTCACTTTGATGTTTTAACTGTCAAAATTGACGTTTTAATGGTTAACTTGACGTTTCTGCTGTCAAATTTGATATTTTAGTTGTCAGTTTGACGCTTTATCTGTCAAATTTGACGTTTAAATTGTTAATCTGACGTTTGGGTTGTCAAATTTGATGTTTTAATTGTCAGTTTGACGTTTTAACTGTCAAATTTAACGGTTTAGTTGTTAGTTTAACGTTTTATCTGTCAAATTTGACGTTTAAATTGTTAATCTAACGTTTGAGGTGTCAAATTTGATGTTTTAATTGACAAATTGACGTTTTAACTGTCAAATTTAATGGTTTAGTTGTTAATTTAATCTTTTATCTGTCAAATTTGACGTTTAAATTGTTAATCTAACGTTTGAGGTGTCAAATTTGATGTTTTAATTGACAAATTGACGTTTTAACTGTCAAATTTAATGGTTTAATTGTTAATTTAATCTTTTATCTGTCAAATTTGACGTTTAAACTGTTAATCTGACGTTTGAGTTGTCAAATTTAACGGTTTAGTTGTCAATTTAACCTTTTATCTGTCAAATTTAACGGTTTAGTTGTCAATTTAACCTTTTATCTGTCAAATTTAACGGTTCAGTTGTTAGTTTAACCTTTTATCTGTCAAATTTGACATTTAAATTGTTAATCTGACGTTTGAGTTGTCAAATTTAACGGTTTAGTTGTCAATTTAACCTTTTATCTGTCAAATTTGACGTTTAAATTGTTAATCTAACGTTTGAGGTGTCAAATTTGATGTTTTAATTGTCAGTTTGACGTTTTAACTGTCAAATTTAATGGTTTAATTGTCAGTTTAACCTTTTATCTGTCAAATTTGCCGTTTAAATTGTTAATTTGACGTTAGAGTTGTCAAATTTGATGTTTTAATTGTCAGTATAACGTTTTAACTGTCAAATTTAACAGTTTAGTTGTCAATTTAACCTTTTATCTGTCAAATTTAACGTTTAAATTGTTAATTTGACGTTTGAGTTGTCAAATTTAACGGTTTAGTTGTCAATTTAACCTTTTTTCTGTCAAATTTGACGTTTAAATTGATAATCTGACGTTTGAGTTGTCAAATGTAACGGTTTAGTTGTCAATTTAACCTTTTATCTGTCAAATTTGACGTTTAAATTGTTAATCTGACGTTTGAGTTGTAAATATGATGTTTTAATTGTCAGTTTGACGTTTTAACTGTCAAATTTAACGGTTTAGTTGTTAGTTTAACGTTTCATCTGTCAAATTTGACGTTTAAATTGTTAATTTAACGTTTGAGGTGTCAAATTTGATGTTTTAATTGTCAAATTGACGTTTTAACTGTCAAATTTAATGGTTTAGTTGTCAGTTTAACGTTTTATCTGTCAAATTTGACGTTTAAATTGTTAATCTGACGTTTGAATTATCAAATTTGATATTTTAGTTGTCAATTTGACGTTTTAACTGTCAAATTTAACGGTTTAGTTGTCAGTTTAGCCTTTTATCTGTCAAATTTGACGTTTAAATTGTTAATCTGACGTTTGAATTATCAAATTTAACGGTTTAGTTGTCAATTTAACCTTTTATCTGTCAAATTTGACGTTTAAATTGTTAATCTGACATTTGAGTTGTAAATTTGATGTTTTAATTGTCAGTTTGACGTTTTAACTGTCAAATTTGACGGTTTAATTGTCAGTTTAACGTTTTATTTGTCAAAATTGACGTTTAAATTGTTAATCTGACGTTTTAACTGTCAAATTTGATGTTTTAATTGTCAAGTTGACGTTTTAACTGTCAAATTTGATATTTTAATTGTCAGTTTGACGTTTTAACTATCGAGGTTAGGGTTAACCCATCCTCCCGATTGAGTCTCTACAAAGTTTTTTCACTAAACTTCTGTTGAGAGTTGCAAACCACTTTTTTATCAATGTATTCTTATTTTTATGTAATAATTTTGCTATTGTTGTTGTTATTATTGCAGAAGCGTTGTTGCAAAGTAGACCTTTGCCGCACATTCCGAGCCTGCCGGAAACCGATCCTCCTTGCACGCTCAACTCTTCCGGCTCAGCCAACTTAGGCACCCTTAACGCTGTTTCCGGTTCCGTGGCGGCCCCGTCGACGCCCCTCTCCCTCGAAACTGCCAACAGGTGGACCTCCAAGGAGAATCTCCTCGCTCAGGAAGAGGACGATCCGCAATTATTTGTCGCTTTGTATGATTTTCAAGCCGGCGGTGAAAATCAATTGAGCTTAAAAAAAGGTTATTATATATTTTTTTAATTTTAATAATTTTTACTATTTATTTTAAATTTTAATTAATTAAAAAGAAAGTATTAAAATAATTTTTTTTAAATTAATGTTTTTATAATAGTGCCATCTATCAAAAAAAAGCTGAACTTTAAATTTAACGTTTTCGTTAATAGATGTCACCACCGTCAAAATATTTTGAGGTTATCTTCTAAATAAGTTGTTTATCTTTAAAAATATCACAAAATCAATTGTAAATCAATTTAAAATTTAATTTTTTCTTTCTTAAAATTTAAAATTTATTATTTTCTTTCTTGATTAATTCTAAAATTTAATTTTTTAGGTGAACAAGTTCGAATATTAAGTTATAATAAAAGCGGAGAATGGTGCGAAGCTCATTCCTCCTCGAACCAAGTCGGTTGGGTTCCATCCAATTACGTAACTCCAGTAAATTCCCTAGAAAAACATTCTTGGTATCACGGACCAATTTCAAGAAACGCAGCGGAATATCTTTTAAGTTCAGGAATAAACGGAAGCTTCCTAGTGAGAGAATCGGAAAGTAGTCCGGGTCAAAGAAGTATATCTTTACGTTACGAAGGGAGGGTTTATCACTACCGGATAAATGAAGATCCGGAAGGGAAGGTTTTTGTAACAGCCGAAAGTAAATTTAATACTTTAGCCGAGCTAGTTCATCATCATTCGATGTTATCCGATGGGTTAATAACTCAATTATTATACCCAGCGCCTAAACATAATAAACCTACAGTTTTTCCTTTAAGTCCCGAACCGGATGAATGGGAAATTAACAGAACGGATATAGTAATGAGACATAAGCTCGGTGGGGGTCAATACGGAGATGTTTACGAAGCCGTATGGAAACGTTACAACATGACGGTAGCCGTTAAGACTTTAAAAGAAGATACGATGGCTTTAAAAGACTTTTTAGAAGAAGCCGCAATTATGAAAGAGATGAAACACCCTAATTTAGTACAATTAATGGGTGTTTGTACTCGAGAACCACCTTTTTATATAATAACCGAGTTTATGAGTAAAGGTAATCTTTTAGATTACCTTCGAAACGCTAATAAACAACATATTAACGCGGTTGTACTGATGTATATTGCGACTCAAATAGCTAGCGGGATGAGTTATTTAGAAAGTAGGAATTTTATTCATCGAGATTTAGCCGCGAGAAATTGTTTAGTCGGTGAAAATCATTTAGTGAAAGTGGCCGATTTCGGTTTGGCGAGATTAATGAGAGATGATACTTATACGGCACACGCGGGGGCTAAATTTCCTATTAAATGGACGGCTCCGGAAGGTTTAGCTTATAATAAGTTTTCAACTAAATCGGATGTTTGGGCTTTCGGGATACTTTTATGGGAAATCGCTACGTACGGAATGTCACCGTATCCGGGGGTTGATTTAACCGATGTTTATCACATGTTGGAGAAAGATTATCGGATGGAATGTCCACCCGGTTGTCCTCCGAAGATTTATGAGTTGATGAGACAGTGTTGGCAGTGGAACGCTTTAGATAGACCAACTTTTAAGGAGATTCATAACGCTTTGGAGAATATGTTTCAAGAATCAAGCATTACGGAAGGTGGGTTTTTGTTATTAACAGTTTGCTGACTGGTTACAAGCTGACTCTTTGATAACAAAATAACAGTCGGTGACATGACATAGTTTCTCAATAAAATTCCCGGTTAACAAAGTGTTAATTTGGATTTTTAAATAAGTTTTAAGATAGAATATTGATTAACATGTTTGAGGTTAAACTGTCAAGTTGATACAGTGTTACCAACCTAACAATCACATTATTATTACTCAATGTTGCCAAAATTACAGTATTTTAGTAAAAATTATGATACAATTTGTAAATTAGTTTTTAAAAGAAATTATTTTTAAGAAAATTTTTTAAAAATTCAGTTTTCAGTTCAAGTTTTTGGTAGAATTATTAAAAATTTGGGGAACTTTGATGGAATTTTTAGGAACTTTTTTTTTTTGAATTTTTACAAATTTAACAAGATTTTGGTGGATTTTTTCCAATTTTAGTCATGTTTTAGTAAAATATTAAAAAAGTTCAGTAAGTTTTTGGTGGAATTTTTAAAAATTTTGAAAACTTTGGTGGAATTTTTCGAAATTTAGTGAATTTTTCTTGGAATTTTTACGAATTTAGTAAATTTTTGTTGGAATTTTTCTAAGTTGTGGTTATTTTAGTAAAAATTAATACAAATTCAGTAAATTTTTGGTGAAATTATTAAAATTTTGGTAATTTTGGTGGAATTTTTCGAAATTTAGTGAATTTTTCTTGGAATTTTTACGAATTTAGTAAGTTTTTGTTAGAATTTTTCTAAGTTGTGGTCATTTTAGTAAAAATTAATACAAATTCAGTGAATTTTTGGTGGAATTATTAAAATTTTGGTAATTTTGGTGGAATTTTTCGAAATTTAGTGAATTTTTCTTGGAATTTTTACGAATTTAGTAAATTTTTGTTGGAATTTTTCTAAGTTGTGGTCATTTTAGTAAAAATTAATAAAAATTCAGTAAGTTTTTGGTGGAATTATTAAAATTTTGGTAATTTTGGTGGAATTTTTCGAAATTTAGTGAATTTTTCTTAGAATTTTTACGAATTTAGTAAATTTTTGTTGGAATTTTTCTAAGTTGTCATTTTAGTAAAAATTAATAAAAATTCAGTAAATTTTTGGTGGAATTATTAAAATTTTGGTAATTTTGGTGGAATTTTTCGAAATTTAGTGAATTTTTCTTGGAATTTTTATGAATTTAGTAAATTTTTGTTGGAATTTTGTTAAGTTGTGGTCATTTTAGTAAAAATTAATACAAATTGAGTAAGTTTTTGGTGGAATTATTAAAAATTTTGAAAACTTTGGTGGAATTTCTTGATATTTAGTGAATTTTTCTTGGAGTTTTTACGAATTTAGTAAATTTTTGTTAGAATTTTTCCAAGTTGTGGTCATTTTAGTAAAAATTAATAAAAATTCAGTAAATTTTTGGTGGAATTATTAAAATGTTGGTAATTTTGGTCGAATTTTTCGAAATTTAGTGAATTTTTCTTGGAATTTTTACGAATTTAGTAAATTTTTATTAGAATTTTTCTAAGTTGTGGTCATTTTAGTAAAAATTAATAAAAATTCAGTAAGTTTTTGGTGGAATTATTAAAAATTTTGAATACTTTGGTGGAATTTCTTGAAATTTAGTAAATTTTTGTTGGAATTTTTCTAAGTTGTGGTCATTTTAGTAAAAATTAATAAAAATTCAGTAAATTTTTTGGTGGAATTATTAAAATTTCGGTAATTTTGGTGGAATTTCTCGAAATTTAGTGAATTTTTATTGGAATTTTTACAAATTTAGTACATTTTTGTTGTAATTTTTCTCAATTGTGGTCATTTTTAGTAAAAAATCAGTGTTTTTGGTGGAATTATTAAAAATTTAGGGAACTTTGGTGGAATTTTTAGGAATTTAATAAGTTTTTGGTGGAAATTTTTACGAATTTGATCAATTTTTGGTGAATTATTTCAATTTTAGTTATTTTTAGTAAAATGTTAAAAGAATTCAGTAAGCTTTTGGTGGAATTATTAAAAATCTATTGAACTTTGGTGGAATTCTTTGAAAGTTAGTGAATTTTTACAAATTTAGTAAATTTTTGTTAGAATTTTTCTAAGTTATGGTCATTTTAGTGAAAATTAATAAAAATTCAGTAAGTTTTTGGTGGAATTATTAAGAATTTTGAATATTTTGGTGAAATTTTTAGGAATTTAGTAAGTTTTTGATGGATTTGTTCTCAATTTTAGCAACTTCTAATAAAATTTTAAAAGAATTCAGTAAATTTTTAGTGGAATTATTAAAAATTTTAGTAACTTTGGTGGAATTTTTAAGAATTTAATAATTTTTTAGTGGAATTTTTCCGAACTTAACCAGGTTTTGGTGGATTTCTTTCGATTTTAGTCATTTTTGGTAAAATGTTAAAAGAATTCAGTAAGTTTTTAGTTGAATTATTAAAAATTTTGGTAACTTTGGTGGAATTTTTCGAAATTTTGTGAATTTTTGTTGGAATTTTTACGAATTTAGTATATTTTTTGTTATTTTTTTTCAAGTTATGGTCATTTTAGTAAAAATTAATACAAATTCAGCAAGTTTTTGGTGGAAATATTAAAAAATTTTGTTAACTGTGGTGGATTTTTTCGAAGTTTAGTAAATTTTTGTTGTAATTTTTCCCAATTGTGGTCATTTTTAGTAGAAATTTCAAAAAATCCACTGTTTTTGGTGGAATTATTAGAAATTTTGAAAACTTTGGTGACATTTTTACGGATTTAGTAAGTTTTTGGTCGATTTTTTTTCTCAATTTTAGTAATTTTTAGTAAAATTCTTAAAAAATTCAGTTTTTGGTGGAATTATTAAAAATTTTGAAAACTTTGGTGGAATTTTTACGGATTTATTAAATTTTTGATGGTTTTTTTCTCAATTATAATCATTTGTAGTAAATTTTTTTTTTAAGTCCAGTAAGTTTTTTGTGGAATTTTTAAAAATCTTACTAACCTTGGTGGAATTTTTAAGAATTTGATAAATTTTTATTGAAATTTTTAAGAATTTAACCAATTTTTGATGAAATTCTGTTCAATTTTAGTCATTTTTAGTAAAATTTTTTAAAAATCCATTAAAATTTTGATGGAATTATTAAAAATATTGGTAATTTTGGTGGAATTGTTAGGAATTTAATGAAGTTTTAGTGAGATTAGTGAAAAAATTTTTGTTTTTTTATTAATTCAGTAAGTTTTTGGTGGAATTATTAAAAATTTTGGTAACTGTGGTGGAATTTTTGAAAATTTTGTGAATTTTTGGTGAATTTTTTTTCATTTTTAATAAAATTTTTAAAAAATTCAATGTTTTTGGTGGAATTATTAAAAATTTTGATGGAATTATTAAGAATTTAGTAAGTTTTTGGTGGATTTTTTGTCAATTATAATCATTTTTAGTAAATTTTTTTAAAAAACCAGTTTTTGGTGGAATTTTTAAAAATCTTACTAATCTTATTGCAATTTTTAGGAATTTGATCAATTTTTATTGAAATTTTTATGAATTTAGTAAGTTTTGGTAGAATTTTTAAAAATTTAATCAGTTTTTGATGAAATTCTTCTTAACTTTGGTCATTTTTCGTAATTTTTTTCAAAAAACCGTAAGTTTTTGATGAATTTTTTAAGAATCTATTGAATTTAGTGGAATTGTTATAAATTTTTATAAGTTTGATAGAATATTTAGGAATTTACGACATTTTTAACGGAATTTTTACGAATTTAGTAAGTTTTTAGTGAATTTTTTTAATATTCTAATACATTTTTGATGAAATTGTTCTTAATTTTTCTAAATTTTAGTCATTTTTGGTAACATTTTTAAAAAATCCAGGAAGTTTTTGCTAAAATTGTTAAAAATGTTGCATATTTTGGTGGAATTTATAAGAATTTAGTAAGTTTTTGGTGGAATTATTCTCAATTTTTGTCATTTTTATCCAATTAAAAGAAAATCTAATGCTTTTTTTTATTAATAATTAAAATTTTCAATTAAACAACTAAAAAAATCATAATTTATTAAAATTCGAAACCAAATTATAAACAATAATTGTATTTCTTTAAAAAATTATAATTATTTTGTATTTTATAGAAGTTGAAAAGTTATTAAAAGACGGCGACGTTCCCGTTTTAATGGGAACACCTCATTTATCATACAAGAAATCTCATTTTGGAAGCGCCGGAAACATTCACGGACTTGTTGGAGTTTCCGATCAAAACAGTACAGGTAATATTTTTTAAATTAACATGACTTAAATTTTTTTATGTGTTATTATTATTATTTTTAAGATAAAATTAATATTTTAAAAGATAATTTTTTAAAAATATTTTTAAAAATATTTTTTTAAATAATTTTTTGATAACATCGACATCTATTGACGACAAGCTTAACTTTAAAATTTTCAATTTCTTCAATAGATGTCACGATTGTAAAAATTTTAAGTTTATATCTTTAAAAATATTAAAATTAATACTATTTAATTTAATTAATTTTATGTGTTTTGATTTTAGAAAGTATAAAATTGAGTACATTTACTGGAGGATCGGGAGTAAAAAATAACATGGTGGTTCGTAGGACGACTAATAGAAAGGGAAAACAGGCGCCGGCGCCACCAAAACGAACGAGGTACTTTAATCGTTTTAAAAATTTAAACTTTTTTAGAGTTTTTTTATGTAAATTAGTTAAACTAGTTGAAATTCGTTAAAAAACTATTGATTTCGTCGCTTGGTTTCAGCCTGTTGTCTTCTTGCAGTTCGTTCCGAGACAGCACCTTCGACGATCAAGGACACGGGAATGAAAACGACGAAGGAGGTGATTTAAATGGTATTTCTAAACGATTTAAAGGTACCTTTTACTATGACCAGTTTAGGGCTTGTTTATAATCATTAATTGTTTATTAAATTAATAATACTTACTAATATTAACCAAGTTGAAAGGAAAAATTAAAGTTTTTTCAGCCTTAAACTGACCAAGTAAAGTTACAAAAATAGAAACACTAAAAATTACTAATTTTTTTAAATAATAGAAGTTACTTAAGTACAAAATTTCTACATACTACTTATTTATTTAAAATAAATAAAACTAATTTAATCTTTTTCTTCTTTTACACACACATAAACCGTTTGTTTTAATTTTTTTTAAGTTTATTTTAACGAATTAATTTTTTATTAACTTTTTTAACTTGTTCCAACCCTAACAGTCTCTTGACAATGTAAGTAGAAGTTTTGATTATACATTTTTTAACGTTTATTTAAAATTTTAATTTTTATTTTGAAACTAAAGTTTTTTTTTTTCTCTTTTAATAAATTTTAAAATGTAGCAAGCTTAAAAGGAGATAGCGAAGCTGAATTACAAGATCAAACGCCTGATACGGATGATTCCGGAGCTCATTCTTACCCGGAAGTGTCCGGTACGAGTAGTTTTGGAGTTCCCGGTACTACTGGATCGTTTAAACGAGCTCCTATTATGGGAAATCGAGGTTTGGAACAACGAGGAAAAAAATCAAAAACATACCCACCTAAAGAGGTAATTTATTTGTTAGAATTAATTAAATAATAAATGAAAAATAAATAAATTTTATATTTTTGAGGTAAAAAATAAAGATTTAAAAAATGATACATATTTACAACCAAAAAAAAAAAAAAAAAAAATCGTTTACGAATGTTTAATCGAAGATAAAGGTAAAAATGTAATTTATTTAAGAATACCATCAAAAGCCGTAACCGATCTAAACCTAAATGTAAATTTACAATTCCCCGTTGAGATCCAATTCCAACTAAATTCCAAAAAATTACTGCGAATGGCATTATGCCGTTGATAAACTAAGTGATTTTAAGTTAATCTACCCCGATGTATTTATCCAACCGGAAATACCATGGAGTCCGGGTTTACAATGAAACGAAGTGATGGATGCATTTAAACGTAAAACAACGCGAAGTAATCATCGCTATATTAACACCTTTGTATATAAAACTCCCTCCGATTCTAATAATAGGACTTTTTGGTACCGGAAAAACTTTTACATTAGCCCAAGCGATTAAACACTTACTTTCAACTTCATTTCATCGAATACTAATTTGTACACATTCAAATAGTGCTGCCGATTTGTATATAAAAGATTATTTAGATCCGTATATTAAATCCGGACTTTTAGAAGCTAAACCATTGAGGATTTATTATCAAAAAAGATGGGTAGCAACCGTACATCAAACCGTACAAAAATATTGTTTAATAAATGAGATCAAAATTTAAATCTAAATCAACAGCCTTTAAATTTAAATCAACAAAATTTAAATCAACTATTTATTAACTCTAGTTAATTTGGGTCAAATTCATTTAAACCAAAGTGATTTATATCAATCGGTAAGAATGAATCTTTAAAATTTGGGAAATTCAAGTCGAATTAATTTAAATCAAGATTTGAATCAAATAAATTTGAATCAAGTTCATTTAAATTAACAAAGTTTAAGTCAAATTAATTTAACTCAAGTTAGTTTCGTTCAGTAAAGTTTGAGTCAAGTTAATACGATGAAAATTAATCCGATGGGCCAAAATTTAACCGAAGTGAATCCGATGCAAGGAAATATCCCTCCGTTTAATCTAATTCAAGTCTCATCAAGTGAAAAAAACCTAAATCAAGGTAATTTAGCTTCTCAAAATGTAATAAAAGTTCATCCGATGATTCAAAACTTAATTGAGGTGAATCCGATTCAAACAAATTTAACTCCGTTTAGTCTAATTCAAGTTCCTCTGAGTCAGCAAAGTTTAAATCAAGGTAATTTAACATCTTAAAGTTCTTTGAGTCAACAGAACTTAAATCAAAATAGTTTAACATCTCAAAATTAAATAAAAGTTAACCCGAACAAACTAAATTTGACAGAAGTTAACCCGATGCAAGCAAATTTAACTCCGTTTAGTCTAATTCAAGTCTCTTCGAGTCAACAAAACTTCAATCAAGGTAATTTAACTTCTCAAAATGTAATAAATGTTAATCCGATGAAACAAAATTTGATAGAAGTTCATCTGATGAAACAAAATTTGACAAATGTTAATCCGATGACTCAAAATTTAACTGAAATGAATCCGATGTAAACAAATTTGACTCCGTTTAATGTAAACCAAGTCTCATCGAGTCACCAAAACTTCAATCAAGGTAATTTAACTTCTCAAAATGTAATAAAAGTTAATCCGATGAAACAAAACTTGATAGAAGTTCATCCGATGAAACAAAATTTGACAAATGTTATTCCGATGACTCAAAATTTAACTGAAATGAATCTGATACAAACAAATTTGACTCCGTTTAATGTAAACCAAGTCTCATCGAGTCAACAAAACTTCAATCAAGGCAATTTAACTTCTCAAAGTGTAATAAAAGTTAATCCTATGAAACAAAATTTGATAGAAGTTTATCCATTGAAAAAAAAATTGACAAATGTTAATCCGATGATTCAAAATTTAACTGAAATGAATCCGATATAAACAAATTCGACTCCGTTTAATGTAAACCAAGTCTCATCGAGTCAACAAAACTTCAATCAAGGTAATTTAACTTCTCAAAATGTAATAAAAGTTAATCCGATGAAACAAAATTTGATAGAAGTTCATCCGATGAAACAAAATTTGACAAATGTTAATCCGATGATTCAAAATTTAAGTGAAATGAATCCGATACAAACAAATTTGACTCCGTTTAATGTAAACCAAGTCTCATTGAGTCAACAAAACTTCAATCAAGGTAATTTAACTTCTCAAAATGTAATTAAAGTTAATCCGATGAAACAAAATTTGATAGAAGTTGATCTGATGAAAAAAAATTTGATAGAAGTTGATCTGATGAAAAAAAATTTGACAAATGTTAATCCGATGACTCAAAATTTAACTGAAATGAATCCGATGTAAACAAATTTGACTCCGTTTAATGTAAACCAAGTCTCATCGAGTCACCAAAACTTCAATCAAGGTAATTTAACTTCTCAAAATGTAATAAAAGTTAATCCGATGAAACAAAATTTGATAGAAGTTCATCCGATGAAACAAAATTTGACAAATGTTAATCCGATGACTCAAAATTTAACTGAAATGAATCTGATGTAAACAAATTTGACTCCGTTTAATGTAAACCAAGTCTCATCGAGTCAACAAAACTTCAATCAAGGTAATTTAACTTCTCAAAGTGTAATAAAAGTTAATCCGATGAAACAAAATTTGATAGAAGTTCATCGAATGAAACAAAATTTGACAAATGTTAATCCGATGACTCAAAATTTAACTGAAATGAATCCGATATAAACAAATTTGAATCCGTTTAATGTAAACCAAGTCTCATCGAGTCAACAAAACTTCAATCAAGGTAATTTAACTTCTTAAAATGTAATAAAAGTTAATCCGATGAAACAAAATTTGATAGAAGTTCATCCGATGAAACAAAATTTGACAAATGTTAATCCGAAGACTCAAAATTTTACTGAAATAAATCCGATATAAACAAATTTGACTCCGTTTAATGTAAACCAAGTCTCATCGAGTCAACAAAACTTCAATCAAGGTAATTTAACTTCTCAAAGTGTAGTAAAAGTTAATCCAATGAAACAAAATTTGATAGAAGTTCATCCGATGAAACAAAATTTGACAAATGTTAATCCGATGACTCAAAATTTAACTGAAATGAATCCGATATAAACAAATTTGACTCTGTTTAATGTAAACCAAGTCTCATCGAGTCAACAAAACTTCAATCAAGGTAATTTAACTTCTCAAAATGTAATAAAAGTTAATCCGATGAAACAAAATTTGATAGAAGTTCATCCGATGAAACAAAATTTGACAAATGTTAATCCGATGACTCAAAATTTAACTGAAATGAATCCGATATAAACAAATTTGACTCTGTTTAATGTAAACCAAGTCTCATCGAGTCAACAAAACTTCAATCAAGGTAATTTAACTTCTCAAAATGTAATAAAAGTTAATCCGATGAAACAAAATTTGATAGAAGTTCATCCGATGAAACAAAATTTGACAAATGTTAATCCGATGACTCAAAATTTAACTGAAATGAATCCGATATAAACAAATTTGACTCTGTTTAATGTAAACCAAGTCTCATCGAGTCAACAAAACTTCAATCAAGGTAATTTAACTTCTCAAAATGTAATTAAAGTTAATCCGATGAAACAAAATTTGATAGAAGTTGATCTGATGAAAAAAAATTTGACAAATGTTAATCCGATGACTCAAAATTTACTTGAAATGAATCCGATATAAACAAATTTGATTCCGTTTAATGTAAACCAAGTCTAATTGAGTCAACAAAACTTCAATCAAGGTAATTTAACTTCTCAAAATGTGATAAAAGTTAATCCGATGAAACAAAATTTGATAGAAGTTCATCCGATGAAACAAAATTTGACAAATGTTATTCCGATGACTCAAAATTTAACTGAAATGAATCCAATATAAACAAATTTGACTCTGTTTAATGTAAACCAAGTCTCATCGAGTCAACAAAACTTAAATCAAGGTAATTTGACATCTCAAAGTGAAACAAAAGTTCATTACATTCATTATTTAATGATACGATCATTATCCAGCTAATTTTCCTTGTAACAAACTAAAATAAAATAAAATACTATTTAATTTTTATTAAAACTTAATTAAAATTCATTTTTTGTTGTTTTTTAGGTTCAAGTAGCAGCTTTAGACGAACACAACGTCCGTAAAGCGATTAGTCGTTACGGAACCCTTCCAAAAGGAGCTCGAATAGGAGCTTATTTAGAATCTTTAAGAGTAAGCGGAATGTCAAATAATCAAGAAAGTCAACCGCAAGCTATTAATCCGGTTTTAACCGAGCAAAAAGATTCACCTCCTCCGAGGTCATTATCTCCTCGGACGAATATCCGGACTCAACCGCAAATGATTAGGAGTAATTCTTCCGGAGGGGTTACAACTTTTCACGCTCATCCGCCTAATTCCCCCACGGCTTCTAAATTTAACCGGACGAGAAATGTTAGATCGGAGCAACAACAACAACCGTGTTTACGTACCTTTAAAGCGAACCAATCTAGCTTTCGTGGGGGAAGTCCTTCGAGATCCGTTCAACCTAGTTTAGCCGATTTGGAGTTTCCTCCACCTCCGACGGATTTACCACCACCTCCGGAAGAATTTAACAATCCGGAAATTGACACCGAGAGTTTTAATAATCAAATCGAGGTTAAAAAGAAAAAAAGGATTCCGATTTCTTCACCCAGATCGTTTAGAAAAGAAGAGGAGAATGATAATAATGATGTGAGTAATTTAAGACCTTCCGTTGACGAAGCCAGTTCTAGATTTGGAGTGAGTTTGAGAAAACGAGAACCTTCTTCGGATAGTTGTAGCAGTGCGAAAGATTTAAAAGAAGAACCGAGAGAAAAAAGTCCTCAAAGAACCAGTTTGAGTCTAACGAGTCCGAGTGTTGAAGGAAAAAGTCCGGTTAGTGTTGAATCGGATGTACCTGCTGTTGGATCTCCTTTGGAACCGTTACCACCACCACCTTCATTTCCCGAACTTGGTAAGTTTAATTTTTTATTATTTCAATCTTAATTAAGATTAAAATTGGAGAATTTTTTAAATTTATTACTAATTTTTAAAGATTTTTAAAGTTAAAAATTGATTATTTTTAATAAATTTAAAAAACATGGTAAAATAACCTTAAAAATACATAAAAATAAGATAAAAAGCACCAGGAGAAATTAAGAGTGATTTTTTAGGTTATGTTTACTAAAATAGTTTTGTTAAATACTAATAGATGGCGGAAAAATTTATGAAAAATGTCGGTAATTTAAAACGCCATCTATTAATCAAATGCTCAACTTTTGGTTCTAAACTTAGCTAATTTAGTTGACATAAAATAACATAACCTAAAAAATAAAACCTAACCAGGAAAGACAACAACAACATAACCTATGTATAAAACATATTTTTCTTAATTTTTTAATCTTTTTTCTTATTTTAAAGTAATTTTAAAAAATTTTTCTTTAAAAATTAACTAAATTATTGTAAATTATTAAATATTAATTCTGTCAAAAATAAAATTTATGATTTAAAACTCATTTTTGTTTGAAATTTAGAAGAATTAATGGAAAACGAAGATTTAGAAGAGGATAAAACCTCAAAGGTTTTCAAAGATAATAAATTGGTTAAAGAAATGGAATTAAAACTTTTAACTGAAATCAAAGAACGAGCCGATCAAAAGGTATCTAAAATTTCACCAACGGAAAACTCAATATGTACAATTTCTCACGATCCGGTTACTCAATTAGTAACCGAGTTATCGGAAAGTCTCAATATTGAATCTGAAAATAAAATAAAATGTGTTCAATCGGTTGAAATAAAAGAGGGTTTGAATAGTTTTGTGCCGCAATTAAAAAAGGTTGAAACTAAAAAACTTCCAAAGGATAAATTTGTTCCGAAAGAGGAAGGAAATGATTCGGGGATAATCATTGATTTTAAATCGAGGTTAAGAAAGGTTGATAAAGACGAAAAAGAGGATAAAATTGAGGTAAAAAACGAAGACGATGATAAAAAACGTGAAAGTACGGCTAGTTCGGATAGTGGGAATTTAAAAATTGATGAAACGGAAGATAAAAGAAAAAGTACGGGGAGTATAAGTAGTTTGAAGAAGATTTGGGAGACTAAAGAAGCTAACGAGAACTCAAATAGTTTACAATTAAGTCCGAAGTTGTTGATTAAAAATAAATCAGAGGATATTAACGTTGAGAAAAATTTAGAAACGTCTCCGAATGAGAATTCAGATGATTTAAAAGTAATAAAGAGATCTTGGCCTCCGGTTGAGGAAAAGCCTCAAATACCTACAAAACCACCCTTAAAAGGAATAAAACCCGTTTTGACAAATCGTCCGACCGGTTCGGCAATTTACGCGACTCCAATTCCAAATCAATTAAATTCCAACTATTCAAAACCACCGATTTCAGCTAAACCCACTACTACGGATCTTCATTTAAGTCCGTCGAATTTAAGTCAAGTTAATCAAAGTAAATCTAATTCAAATCAAGTCGAAGATGAAAAAATTGCAGATAAAACGGGGAAAGAAAATATTTTAGAAATTTCTCAAGCTTTGGAAACGGCTTTAAATGGGATTAAAACGAATCCTTCGGTTTCTACTTCTTCTTGGTTACAACTTTCGGATAAAATCGGTTTGTTACACACTTCGTGCGCGGATTATGCTGATAATGTGGTTTTGGCTCATACTAAATTTCAATTTAGGGAGTTATTAACGCGATTGGAGACTCAAGCGAGACAAATTCGATCTGCCGGATCGAGAAATACTTCGGAAAACGCTAGATATGTTAACGATGTGTTGAATACGATTAAAGACGTTGTGAATGTAATGTGTCGATAAATTATAAAAAAGAAAAGATAATTAAAAAAAATTTATCGATAAAAGTTTTATCGATGAATTTTTTTTTTATAAAAACGTGAAATTTTTTTAATGAATCGTAACAAAGCGAATGGAAAAGAGTAGTAATGATTTTTTTTCTTAATGTAAGTGTATATGAAATGTGTGTAGGACCACTTTGATGATATATATATTTAAAGGTTTTAATTTTTTTTTTATATAAATTTACTTGATGATTATCTTACTATCGTGGGTAAACGAATTGAATAAATGGGTGTTTAAAAATTATTTTTAGAAACATAATTAAAAAGAGAGTTTTTAATGAAGAAAAAATCACCCTGTATATTAAAAATTATTAAATAAGTTGTGTTTTTACCTAAATGATTGAAATAAATTATTTTAAAACGAAACAATTTGATTGGTTACAAAAATAAATTTGATTGGTTGTAAAAATCAGAAATTGTTGCAAATCGTTTTTACTAACAAAGCTAATAATCGCTTTGTGGGTCAACGAGCGACCGAGAAAACATTTTTTCGTTCGTGTTTGAGAAAGATTTCGAGTCTTTGTCAGTATATTAAAAGAAAGGTAATGTTCTTGATTGTTTAATGTGATCGGAAATAATTAATCTGCCTTTAGGTAGATGCTCACCGCAAACAATCAATTGTAAACAAGAATATATTTGGATTGTTATTAACCAAGGATCCTAAACTAACAAGGATAGCTCAATCTGCGATAATTGTCGGATGCCTTTGATGTCACTGCCTGGAATAACATCTCTGTCTTAGGCTGGTCCTCCACAAAACGCGTAGTCGTGCGACTAGAAAGTTGTGCGTATAAGATTGTATATGAACTGCGTCCATTGCAACCGACTACTTAGTCAGTTGCATTTCTGTATTGGGATTAGTCGCGATAATAGACTAACTAGAAAGTATACGCACGACTTTATAGTCGTCCCCTATGCGTTTAGTGGACGACCAGTCTTATACTCTGTCTTTAACTATGAATTTTATTGTTAAACTGATGGCACTGCCGAATACTTTATGGAATGATGGCAATCCATTTTGAATTAACTTTAAAACTATTTAGGACATCAATGATAAAATAAATTTTAATATTTCACTTTAAAAGCTTCTAGCAGTGACGTTAAACTAACAGCTGCACACTAAAAATTCCGCGTATACACATCTTATGGAATTGAGCAATCCTGTTAGTCCAGTATCCTTGAGCGAACTTAAAACGAACATTTCTGAAAATTACGACCAATTAAAATTACTATCGGGTGTTCATTTCATGCTCAAGTGAGCTATGGATTTTGCCTTCATTTTTAACGTATGTCCAACAAAACTTAATTGAAGCAATATCATAACATTGAAGTGTTCAATAGGTTATAAATAACAAGGCAGAAAATGAAAGGAAATTGGCTAATAATTTGTTTTTCGCTAAAACCAACCTAAACCCTAATCTTTTTCAGTAATTGGTCGTCCAAAATTTCATAGAAATGTTCAAGTAGTGAACAAAATTACACAGTAAATATTCCCAAACTTCATCGGCTTTCAAAACAGCTTAAACGTAAGACTTACCATCAAGTTCTTTGTCACAAATTAAAAACATAACCGATAAATTTCCAATACAAGCCGTTCGGTGTAGTTTCACCAGATTTGACGTTTATCAAATTTGAGATTTAATTGATTAGTGTGCACTAATAATGCGACATACATTTTTCCATCATTTTTCTCTTTATTGTCGTCTAACAAAATTTCAAAGCACGCTTGAGTATGAATTTAAATGAACACCCAATACAAATAAGAACAAACGTTTGTTCATATTCGCTTTTTTTGTGATTACGTACCTTAACAACGAATATTTATATGACGCAGAAGACTGACTGTACACTGGAATCGAACTCGGCTGAATAGTGGTTGTCTGTATATTGGCTGAATGTATCCAACCAACCTCCAACCAATCTAAAATTATAAATGAGCATTTGCTCACGTACTATAAGTTGATTCTAATCCTCACTATGGAAAGAAAAATGCAAGACCCTCTTCGAGAATTCCCCGTAACTTTATTGAGTAGATTCGACTGGAGTGAAAGTAGAAAAGAGAAGCGGAGTATTTTCCAACCCTCTTTAATGCGAAAGTCTTGTAGGCTAAAACACCGTCGAAATCAAGGATTATAATGCAAAGTCGATGTTGTGATTTGAGAGTTAACCCTTCTCGCCTCTTCTGTAAGACTTGAAAAAGGACCAAAATTCGACGATATTTTGACTTGCAAGACCTTTACATTAGAAGTTGAGAGATAGAGAAACTCTCTTTCATTGTACTCCAGTTGGGCTTACTCGGTAAAGTTACGGGGAGGAATATTTTGCATCCTTCTTTTTATGGTGAGGCTTAGAATCAACTTATAGTATGCATCCGACCAATATGTACATCCGATTAGACAGAGAGATCCAGATTTTTTGGATTAGTCGGATGAAGTATTTGTTTCTTTTGTAATTTTGTTACTTCAAATTTAGTTTATGAAAGAAATTGTATTCATACAAATATTAGACAGCTTCCTTCATTTCCTCCAATTATTTGTGGAAATGATGAAACTCTCTTTTCTGTTCCTTTCTTGTAAGATAGGGCTAAACCAACACATTTTTTTTTGATTGCACACTTCATTTTATGAGATAAGAATTTTTAATTAAATAAAACAATTTACTACTCATCCTGGCAAATGCAAGCCTAATGAGATTATTATTGTTGTTGGCTGTTTTAAGTTGGTAGAACGAGGTTTGCTCGGCTGACTTAGTTGGTAATTAAACGGACGACCTTTGAAGATGGCCGAGTTCAGTTCTAGTGTACGGTCAGTCTAATTTCACTTTATAACAAATATTCGTCTTATAAATTACCTTTTGATAAATGTTCGTATTTGATAATTCACTTTATAGTAAATAAATTCAATTATTCACTTTATAGTAAATACTGAGCATTTATAAATGATTGTAAAGTATTTAAATTTGGCACGCTTGTAATTTAGTGATTTTTAATGATTAATGTTATTACCTGTAAGTTGTCTACATCGTATCTTATGTAACAATGGGGTTGAGAGAGATTTATTCATGATTTATTCATTTTAGTATTTAGGGTATACGTACACATATTCACAATTATTAGAATTTTTGACAGCTTTCAATATTTTTTATAATATGCCTTTAACACTTTGCTGACTGATGATGAATTAACTCGCCTTTTCATATCCAAACGTTGCTGACTGGTGATAAGTTAACTCATCATTACGAGTGACATGTTTACATTGCGGTGACATGATATAGTTTCTATGTAAAATTCCCGGTCAACAAAGTGTTAAAATATGATTAACCCTTTGAATACTTCAAGCGCATATATGCGTCCATTGAAAGTTATCACTGTGATGTTTCGAATTAGAGTATTTAGCAATCAAAGCAATTAAACAACATTATTGTGTTTGTACTAACCTTAAAAGTTAATCTATAGCCCACCAAATTCAAACGTTTTAAAATCATTTATAAACGCTCGGCATCATTTGACAAACATTCTCTTCTCAAGCGAATATTTTCCAAATGAATTCATTTTTTGTTTGTCTTATAACAAATATTTATTTTCTAACAAATCTTTATTTTTTTTTTTATATAAATCCAACTTTGTCTTTAGTTCTAGAAAAATGTTATAAAAATTAAATTAAAAAAAGAAAATAATTTTTACATCAATATTTAAAACTTATTTTAAAAAATAAAAATTAATATACAGGGTGATTTTTTTTAAATAATAAAAATAATTTTTAAACACTAATTATTTATCAATTTTTCGATAATAACCGAATTTAAATATCATTATTACAATTAATTATTTTTAAAAAAATTTGGCGTAAATTCTCTTCTTCTCCAAAAAAAAAAAAAATCAAATTTCATTAAAATTCCGCATTTTTTCATTATTTTTCACTCAACTGTGATACCAGTAGATTGATTTCTTTTTAAAGTATGCTCAATTTGTAACTTATTATTTACCCTGCGATGATTAATTAATTACACTATTAGAAACAAGAAAATATATTAAGCATTATTAGGTATTGACATTTATTTATCGTATATACAGAGTGTTTTATAAAATAATTCAAAAATTTTATTAAAATAATTTTTTAAATAATTAAAAAAAAAATTTTTAGTAATTTTTTAATAAGTTTTTTGATATTATATATTTTGATACAAAATCATTCCTTAAAAAAATCATCACTAAAATTAAAACACTCAGTATACACTTCGCACTTAACCTTTTTATAAAAAAAAATAAACTTTCGAATGTTGATTAAAGAAGAAAGAAAAAAAAACTAACGATAAAAACTGATAAAATCGTAGTCGTTCGTCTTCGTTTTAACATACTATTTTGTTTAACGGTCATCAAATTGTGATATAAAAAGGCTGAAAGAAAAAAAAGTACGTTTCAAAATGTACATTTTGCGTTTGTTCAAAAGACTAAATAAAAAAAGGAAAATTTACAAACGCTCCACTCATTTTTTTACTTTTATTATTATTAATAATTATTATTAAAATTAAATATATGTTTACTAACAAAAAAAAAAAATAAATAAATTAAGGATAAAAAAGTAAATAATTTACTTTAATTATTTTTACTTTTACTCATAAATTGCATGATTTATATGGTTCCGTATTAAACAAAATAGTATACTTTTTTAAATATATGAATATGCTAGTCTTAAATATATATATTTTTTTGTAATATAATATAAATACGATTTGCTGACGATTTGTATGAATGTATGAATTTTTTTTTAAATTTTTTTGTGAATGTGAATTTTAAGCGTAAATGATTTTTTTTTATTTTTAAATTTTTAATTTTAAAACAACAGATTAAACTTTATTATAATGTAATTTTTAATCGTAAGATAATTTTTAATCTAATTTTTTGTACAATCCAAAGATACATTTTAGGTGTAGAAATTCCTATTTTGATGATTTTTTTTTAGGTTTTTTTTTCTCTCTCTAAGTTTAATTTAAATAAGCATTTATTTTTAAAACCCCCTCAAAATTATTTTTTGTCTGTCTGTCTCTCTATTTCTTTTAAATATTAATTTATTATGTATATGTTGTCTTTGTATATATTTCCGTGCATTTTGGTCTGTAATAAATTCCCTTTTTTTTATTACAGTTTATAATTTTTTTTTTATTTTTTGATTTTATCCTAATTTTTTTTTTAATTTTTAAAAATCCTTAAAAAAAATCCTAAATTCTTAAAAAAAAATCCTAAATTCTTAAAAAAAATCCTTTTACAATCATTAATTAATCCTTCTGCAATCATTAAATTAAATAAATTACAACGATTCGAAAATTAATAGAAAACGAACAAAAATTTCAAACGTAAATGTATTTTCTTTCTTTGTGTTTTTTATTTTATACTTTATAATTTTTTTTTTCTTAAATTTTTACTCGAAAGTTGTCTTATTTTTTAAATGAATGAAAAATTCTAAAATATGTCTAAAAATCGTGTGTCCACCATCATTAAATTAATCAATCATCATCATTATCGTCAAAAAATTAAAATAAAATAAAAATCGCTTTACTTTAGCAATCAAATCGATCGAAAGCAACCAGAGACGACTTTTTGTATGATGTAAATTTATACCTGCGTTGTTTATACGTAATAACTACGCGCTACTACTTTTTGTACAGGCTTTATATTAGATAGGTAGTTGGTACTAAGTAAACAGACTGTATACTTACAAAAAAAAAATTAATAAATTTGCTATAATACTTTAAAATTAATTTATTTTCTCAAATTGAACCTATTTATTAGTTATTAAATAAAATTCCTTTTCAAATTAATAAAAAATTTCCCAAATCATATTTTATATTAGCTTATTTAATTAATAATAATTAATAAGAGTAGTTTTTTGGTTAAAATGGACTTATGTAAGGTACAAAGTAAGTATTATAAGTGTAATTATTGCGCTTCACGATCTCATTACGGCTAAATATAGCTGAGAACCGGGGGGAAACCTGTTTACAATAACAACGAATAAAATTCCTACAGTTGATAACGAAAACGAGGACATGTAAATTGAGTATTACTCAACAACAGCGAAAATCGTTTTTGTCGGTAGATTTAATAATAATACTTTTGGGAAGCGACAAGATTATTTTTGGTAAACGGAATAAAAATGCGAACGGTTAAAATTGAACTTGATTAAGTTTAAAAGAATCATACTGAGTGTGTTTATAAAAATTAAGGAAGCAAATTTTTTTTTTCTTTTTCTGAGTTAAACATTTTTAAGGTTAAAAACGTTTTTAACAAAAAAAAAAAAAAAAATTTTTTTTTTGGTGGCGTAGTGGTTAGCCAGCCAACCTAACCAAACTCAGCGTTGGTCACAGACGCGACTTCTACTGACGGTGAATTTTTTTGAAAATTCCTTTTTCCTTTTTCCGAGTGAAATGAACATTTTTAAGGTTAAAAACGTTTTTAACAAAAAAAAAAAAAATTTTTTTTTTTGTGGCGTAGTGGTCAGCCAGCCAACCCAACCAAACTCAGCGTTAGTCGCAGACGCGACTTCGACTGACGGTGAATTTTTTTGAAAATTTTTTTTTCCTTTTTCCGAGTCAAATGAACATTTTTAAGGTTAAAAACGTTTTTAACAAAAAAAAAAAAAATTTTTTTTTTGTGGCGTAGTGGTCAGCCAGCCAACCCAACCAAACTCAGCGTTGGTCGCAGACGCGACTTCGACTGACGGTGAATTTTTTTGAAAATTCCTTTTTCCTTTTTCCGAGTGAAATGAACATTTTTAAGGTTAAAAACGTTTTTAACAAAAAAAAAAAAAATTTTTTTTTTTGTGGCGTAGTGGTCAGCCAGCCAACCCAACCAAACTCAGCGTTGGTCGCAGACGCGACTTCGACTGACGGTGAATTTTTTTGAAAAAATTTTTTTTTCCTTTTTCCGAGTTAAATGAACATTTTTAAGGTTGAAAACGTTTTTAACAAAAAAAAAAAAAAATTTTTTTTTTGGTGGCGTAGTGGTCAGCCAGCCAACCCAACCAAACTCAACGTTGGTCACAGACGCGACTTCGACTGACGGTGAATTTTTTTGAAAATTTTTTTTTCCTTTTTCCGAGTTAAATGAACATTTTTAAGGTTAAAAACGTTTTTAACAAAAAAAAAAAAAAATTTTTTTTTTGGTGGCGTAGTGGTCAGCCAGCCAACCCAACCAAACTCAGCGTTGGTCACAGACGCGACTTCGACTGACGGTGAATTTTTTTGAAAAATTTTTTTTTCCTTTTTCTGAGTCAAATGAACATTTTTAAGGTTAAAAACGTTTTTAACAAAAAAAAATTTTTTAATTTTAAAAAAGGTGGAACGGACACGTTTGATGAACTTTGCAAAAATTGTACGACAAGCCGAATCACCAAACGATGGCCGATGAACTTCTTTTTTGAGATGCTGGATCAGGCAAGAGTGAACACCACTATTTTATAAAATTTGCGAGAAGCCAACCCCCCCCCCCCCTTTGATTCGTCGCGATTTCACCAAAGAATTGGTTCGAAGTCTATTGAAACCACATTTAGAAGCTCGTCTAAAAAAACCCACCTTACGGAAAAATATTAGAAACCTCATTAGCGATATTCTCGGAGTTAATGAACGTGCACTCTTATACGACAAGGAAACTAGAGAGACAAAAAAGGTGTTCTGTTTGTAGCTGGAAAGAAAACAAAAAACACTATACTGTTGTGCGAAACATCAATTTGCGAGGACCACCGTACGCATTTTTGCAACAATTCCGCGCAAAAATTTACTTTTCTTAAATCACTATATTCTTTTAAAATAATAAAAAATACTATATTCTTTTGAAAGATCATGGTTTACGCTAAAAAGGCCTACAATCGTTTTTTTTTTTAACTTGTTTATTTTAGACTTACGAGTTTGTTAATAAAATTCTGTTTTTCTGACTTTTCAAAAGATTGTTTCATTTTTATTGATAATGGTTTTAAACTTTTGAGTTTGGTAACCTGCTCGGCCATGTAGTAGAAAACTTTGAAAACATGATTGTTCCTTAAAAGACCCAGTATACATACAGTGTCTCAAAAAATATAGTATACACACGCCGGGTAAAAAAAAAAAAATCCGAAAACATTGATAATTTCTACCCTCTATTTTTTCGTCTAATTTTAAAAAATCATTCTGAGTTTATTTATAAAAATTAAGGAAAGAAAATTTAAAAAATGATAGATTAAAATATCTATTTTTTAATAAAATTAACAGATTTGTTCTAATAATTGTCAAAAAATTTAAAAAAATTCCCAAAGACAACCATAATTTTTGACTTAACCTCAATTTTATTCCTCAATTTTAAAAAATCCCACCGACTTTATTTATAAAAATTAAAGAAAGAAAATTTTAAAAATGATAGATTAAAATATCTATTTTTTAATAAAGCTAACAGATTTATTCTAATTATTACCAAAAAAATTAAAAAAATTTCCAAAGATATCGACGATTTTTTACCTAAATTCAAATTTTTTTCACCAACTTTGAAAAATCGCCCAGAGTTTATTTATAAAAATTAAAGAAAGACAATTTTAAAAATGATAGATTAAAATATCTATTCTTTAATAAAATTAACAGATTTGTTCTAATAATTGTCAAAAAATTTAAAAAAAATCCCAAAGACAACGATAATTTTTGACTTAACCTCAATTTTATTCCCCAATTTTAAAAAATCCCACCGACTTTATTTATAAAAATTATTAGAAAGAAAATTAAAAAAATGATAGATTAAAATATCTAGTTTTTATTAAAATTAACAGATTTATTCTAATAATTGCCAAAAAATTTAAAAAAATTCCTAAAGACAACCACAATTTTTGACTTAACCTCAAATTTTTTTACCAACTTTGAAAAATCGCCCAGAGTTTATTTTTAAAAATTAAAGAAAGAAAATTTAAAAAATGATAGATTAAAATATCTATTTTCCATTAAAATTAACAGATTTTTTCAAATTATTACCAAAAAAATTAAAAAAATTCCCAAAGAGATTGATGATTTCTAACCTCAATTTTTTCGTCTAATTTTTAAAAATTCCACTGAATTTATTTATAAAAATTAAAGAAAGAAAATTTTAAAAATGATAGATTAAAATATCTATTTTTTAATAAAATTAACAGATTTGTTCTAATAATTGTCAAAAAATTTAAAAAAATTCCCAAAAACAATGATGATTTTTGACCTAACCTCAATTTTTTTCCCCAATTTTAAAAAATTCCGCTGACTTTATTTATAAAAATTAAAAAAAGAAAATTAAAAAAATGATAGATTAAAATATCTATTTTTGATTAAAATTAATAGATTTGTTCTAATAATTGTCAAAGAATTTAAAAAAATTCCCAAAGACAACCATAATTTTTGACCTAACGTCAATTTTTTCCCCCAATTTTAAAAAATCCCGCTGACTTTATTTATAAAAATTAAAGAAAGAAAATTTAAAAAATGATAGATGAAAATATCTATTTTTTTATTGAAATTAACAAATTTAGTCTAATTATTATCAAAAAAATTAAAAAAATTCCCAAAGACATCGACGATTTTTTATCTAACCACAAATTTTTTCATCAATTTTGAAAAATCGCCCAGAGTTTATTATTTTTAAAAATTAAAGAAAGAAAATTTAAAGATAAATTAAAATATCTATTTTTCATTAAAATTAACAGATTTTTTCAAATTATTACCAAAAAATTTTAAAAATTCGCAAAGAGATTGATGATTTCTAACCTCAATTTTTTCGTCTAATTTTTAAAAATCCCACTGAGTTTATTTATAAAAATTAAAGAAAGGAAATTTAAAATATGACAGATTAAAATATCTAGTTTTTATTAAAATTAACAGATTTGTTCTAATAATTGTCAAAAAATTTAAAAAAATTCCCAAAGACAACCATAATTTTTGACTTAACCTCAATTTTATTCCTCAATTTTAAAAAATCCCACCGACTTTATTTATAAAAATTAAAGAAAGAAAATTTAAAAAATGATGGATTAAAATATCTATTTTTGATTAAAATTAACAAATTTAGTCTAGTTATTATCAAAAAAATTAAAAAAATTCCCAAAGACATCGACGATTTTTTACCTAACCTCAAATTTTTTCACCAACTTTGAAAAATCGCCCAGAGCTTATTTTTAAAAATTAAAGAAAGAAAATTTAAAAAATGATAGATTAAAATATCTATTTTTGATTAAAATTAATAGATTTGTTCTAATAATTCTCAAAAAAATTAAAAAAATTCCCAAAGACAACCATAATTTTTTACCCAACCTCAATTTTTTTCCCCAATTTAAAAAAATCCCACTGATTTTATTTATAAAAATTAAGGAAAGAAAATTTTAAAAATGATACATTAAAATATCTATTTTTTTAATAAAATTAACAGATTTGTTCTAATAATTGCCAAAAAATTTAAAAAAATTCCCAAAGGCAACCATAATTTTTGACTTAACCTCAATTTTTTTCCCCAACTTTAAAAAATCCCACTGACTTTATTTATAAAAATTAAAGAAAGAAAATTTAAAAAATGATAGATTAAAATATCTATTTTTTATTAAAGCTAACAGATTTATTCTAATTATTACCAAAAAAATTAAAAAAATTCCCAAAGATATCGACGATTTTTTACCTAAATTCAAATTTTTTTCACCAACTTTGAAAAATCGCCCAGAGTTTATTTTTAAAAATTAAAGAAAGAAAATTTAAAAAATGATAGATTAAAATATCTATTTTTGATTAAAATTAACAGATTTAATCTAATTATTACCAAAAAAATTAAAAAAATTCCCAAAAACATCGACGATTTTTTACCTAACCTCAAATTTTTTCACCAACTTTGAAAAATCGCCCAGAGTTTATTTTTAAAAATTAAAGAAAGAAAATTTAAAAAATGATAGATTAAAATATCTATTTTTGATTAAAATTAACAGATTTATTCTAATTATTACCAAAAATTTTTAAAAAAATCCGAAAAACATTAATGATTTCTAACCTCAATTTTCTCGACTAACTTTAAAAAATCCCCCTGAGTTTATTTATAAGAATTAAGGAAAGAAAATTTTAAAAATGATAGATTAAAATATCTATTTATGATTAAAATTAACAGATTTGTTCTAATTATTACCAAAAAAATTAAAAAAATTCTCAAAGACAACGATGATTTTTGATCTAACCTCATTTTTTTTTCTCAATTTAAAAAAATCATACTTAGCTTATTTATAAAAATTAATGAAAGAAAATTTCAAAAATGATAGATTAAAATATCTATTTTTCATTAAAATTGCCAGATTTGTTTAAACTATTACCAAAAAATTTCAAAAATCCCAAAGAACTCATTGTGTAAGTATTAAAAATGCAAAAAAAGAATATTTTAATTATTATTCAGTTATAACCAGTTATTATCTTAACCATAATAAAGTTTTTTTTAGATACCGAAACATTGTTGCTGGTAGGTATTAAAATATATAAATATACAGGGTGTTTCTTTCCGATTCGACGAAAAAGTCATTCGAAATTGCTTCCTAAAAGAAGTAGAGCCCCTTTTGTAAAACATTTTTTTATTGCTGTCGTAATGGTGTTAAGTGTTACCAATCTTAGGACTTTTTTTTTGTTGAATCGGCATAAAATTAACTTTAGATATGTGATTAACGTTTGGCAACTGACTTTTAAAACATCTTATATATCGTATTTATAAATCATATAAACACCCTGTATAACAATCGCATCTTTAATTAATTAATTAATCTTTTTTACTGTGGTCGAAATTGTGCGCAGCAAAGTAAATCGAATCTCTCAGACACTTGCACAACTCCGCTGTTTACCAATATAGAGTCGCATACCGTAAATATCTTGATGAGTGTTGCAAATAAAATAAAAACGGTATTTTATTAAAACTAATTTAAGAGCTGCCAATTAAGCGCGATTCGTACGATTTTCTAATTAATTAAATTAAGGTTATCTCGAGATATCGGGAAGCCAACGAAAACGTCATCGAGACGATTCCCTCCTTTGAAATTTTCAATCGCTTTAAGTTAATCGGAGGACTTTACTTACAACTACTATTTTGAGTGTTTATTATTTTGATTTTGTCGCGTGGTCAAAAACCGTCTGGTACCGGAAGGTCAACGATCTTGAATTCATCAAAATTGGTTTTAAAACTCTTATGAAATGTACAAAAGAAATTAATTTTTTTTTGTTCGGAGAACGTTCATCTTGTTTTGATGATTTATTCGGATAAAGAGGTTAAAAATATCGCTTTTAAATGAAATTATTATTGTTTGGGTGTGTTGTTGATGTCTACTGTAGACTGATTGGAAAATATATAAACTTTCAGATTTTAATTAAAAGAATCTAATTTTTTTAACCTCAAATTTTTTTAACTAATTTAAAAAAATCATACTGAGTTTATTTATAAAAATTAAGCAAAGAAAATTTAAAAAATGATAGATTAAAATATTTATTTTTAAATAAAATTAACAGATTTGTTCTAATAATCATCAAAAAATTAAAAAAAATTCCCAAAAACAACGATGATTTTTGACCTAACCTCAATTTTTTTCCCCAACTTCAAAAAATCCCACTGAGTTTATTTATAAAAACTAAGTAAAGAAAATTTTAAAAATGATAGACTAAAACAACTATTTTTTATTAAAATTAACAGATTTATTCTAATTAGTACCAAAAAAATTAAAAAAAAAGTTCCAAAGACATCAACGATTTTTTACCTAAGTTAAAATTTTTTCACCAACTTTGAAAAATCGCCCAGAGTTTATTTTTTAAAATTAAAGAAAGAAAATTTAAAAAATGATAGATTAAAATATCTATTTTTGATTAAAATTAACAGATTTGTTCTAATAATCATAAAAAAATTTAAAAAAATTCCCAAAAACAACGATGATTTTTGACCTAACCTCAATTTTTTTCCCCAACTTTAAAAAATCCTACTGAGTTTATTTATAAAAATTAAAGGAAAGAAAATTTAAAAAATGACAGATTAAAATATCTATTTTTTAATAAAATTAACAGATTTGTTCTAATAATCATCAAAAAATTTTAAAAAATTCCCAAAAACAACGATGATTTTTGACCTAACCTCAATTTTTTTCCACAACTTTAAAAAAACCCACTGAGTTTATTTATAAAAATTAAGGAAAGAAAATTTAAAAAATGATAGACTAAAATATCTATTTTTTAATAAAATTAACAGATTTGTTCTAATAATCATCAAAAAATTTTAAAAAATTCCCAAAAACAACGATGATTTTTGACCTAACCTCAATTTTTTTCCCCAACTTTAAAAAATCCCACTGAGTTTATTTATAAAAATTAAGGAAAGAAAATTTAAAAAATGATAGACTAAAATATCTATTTTTTAATAAAATTAACAGATTTATTCTAATAATCATCAAAAAATTTTAAAAAATTCCAAAGACAACCATGATTTTTGACCTAACCTCAACTTTTCTCCCCAACTTTAAAAAATCCCACTGAGTTTATTTATAAAAATTAAGGAAAGAAAATTTTAAAAATGATAGATTAAAATATCTATTTTTTATTAAAATTAACAGATTTATTCTAATTAGTACCAAAAAAATTAAAAAAAAAGTTCCAAAGACATCAACAATTTTTTACCTAAGTTAAAATTTTTTCACCAACTTTGAAAAATCGCCCAGAGTTTATTTTTTGAAATTAAAGAAAGAAAATTTTAAAAATGATAGATTAAAATATCTATTTTTTAATAAAATTAACAGATTTGTTCTAATAATCAAAAAATTTAAAAAAATTCCCAAAAACAATGATGATTTTTGACCTAACCTCAATTTTTTTCCCCAACTTTAAAAAATCCCACTGAGTTTATTTATAAAAATTAAGGAAAGAAAATTTTAAAAATGATAGATTAAAATATCTATTTTTTAATAAAATTAACAGATTTGTTCTAATAATCATCAAAAAATTTAAAAAAATTCCCAAAAACAACGATGATTTTTGACCTAACCTCAATTTTTTTCCCCAACTTTACAAAATCCCACTGAGTTTATTTATAAAAATTAAGGAAAGAAAATTTTAAAAATGATAGATTAAAACAACTATTTCTTATTAAAATTAACAGATTTATTCGAATTATTAGGAAACAAATTTAAAAAAATCCTAAAGACATTATTGATTTTTAACCTCAATTTTTTCGACTAATTTCAAAAAATTCCACAGAGTTTATTTATGAAAATTAAGAAAAGAAAATTTTTAAAATGATAAGTTAAGATGTCTATTTTTTATTAAAACTGTCAGATTTATTCTAATAGTTACCAAAAAATTTTAAAAAATTCTCAAAGATAACGATGATTTTTGACTTAACCTCAATTTTTTTTCTTCAATTTTAAAAAATCCCACTGAGTTTATTTATAAAAATTAACGAAAGAAAATTTAAAAAATGATAAATTAAGATGTCTATTTTATATTAAAACTATCAGATTTATTCTAATAGTTACCAAAAAATTTTAAAAAAATCCCAAAGACAACCATAATTTTTTACCTAACCTAAAATTCTTTTTTTCCAATTTAAAAAAATTCCACTGACTTTATTTATATCAATTAAGGAAAGAAAATTTTAAAAATGATAAATTAAAATATCTATTTTTTAATAAAACTAACAGATTTATTCTAATTACTACTAAAAAAGTAAAAAAAAAATTCAAAGACATTGAAGATTTTTAACCTTAACTTTTTTTATTTTTACCAAATTTTAAAAAACCATACTGAGTTTACGTTTTACAAACATTAATCTCTCTCGACAACAAATTCAAAAATTTCCCAACAAGAGATAAGTTAATAAATGACTCCCACACGTTCTGCAGAGTAATTATTATTCAACATTAAATCTTTAATTCTTTTTTGTCTTTTTGTAAATCTTCATGTTGTTGAGATTAAATACTTTTTGGTGTACGTTTATTATTATTTTTCGATAAATAAGAGTTTAACCAAGTTTATCATTAAACAAATTTTGGGTTATTACCAATAAATAAGTTTTTTTTAAATAAAAATAAAAGAAAATTAGAAATAATTAGATTAGAAATTTCGTAAATAAATAACTTGGTATTCCTATTAAAAAAAGAAAACAAAATTATAAAATTAGGAAAACGAAAATACCCAAAATATTAAAGAGTGATTAATTATTCGGGAATTCAAAGAATGTATTGTAAATAACGTTAATTATTAATTATTTATAATTGACAATTACCGAATTAACAACAAACTAATTCAATAATAATTATTATGACGGAGGATGAAGCGTAGCGTAACTGGTTCGGTCTGACGAGCTTTGAAACCATTTAAATACTATTCGGTGTTGCACAAGTTTCGCCGATTTATTATTATGATTCGAACGGGTTTTTGTTTGGATATTTTGACTAATTACCGATGAAGCGCGACCGGAGACTGATAAAGTCCAGAGAGTCTCGACCGTGTTTTCGCATTCGCTAATTAATTTTCAACGTTATTATCGATGTTTCAATATATGCAGAACGAATAGTACAACATATAGAGTGAATTGAATCAATTTCAAATTTTGATGACATGTCTTTAAAGAATAACTTTAAAAATAAAAATGCGTAAAGAGATCTATGTTATTTATAGGTCTATGATTCAATACATTATTATTAAATAGTAAACAAATTAACGAAAATCAACTAATTATGATGCAGAATTGTGATTTTTGACATTTGTAAACGTCAAACGAAAATTTCTCGCTTTGTTTTGATCTTGTAACTTTTATTGTTTTGTATGTTGATATCAAAATTGTTGAAATTAAGATTATTTCTTAAGTTTCAAGTTTGTTATCGGCACAAATCGATGAAATAAAACTCGTTGGATGATTTTAAGGTGTCCCAGTTCAAAATTGACAATTTGAAAATGAGTTTAAACATTTAAACGTCAAAAGTGACATTTTAAAAGAGAATTTCAATCTGCAAACGTCAAAAGTGACATTTTAATGAAAAAAAATTACGTTTAAATGTCAAAAATTGACACTTAAAAAATGGATTTAGACGTCAAATAGATGTAAACGTTAAAAGTGACATTTTAAAAAGAAAAAATGACGTTTAAATATCAAAAATTAACATTTTAAAAATGAATTTTGATTCGCAAACGTTCAAAATGACATTTTAAAGATTAAAAGTGACGTTTAAACGTCAAAATTGACATTTCACAAGAAAAATTTGATCTGCAAACGTCAAAAGTGACATTTTAAAGATAAAAAATGACATTTAAATGTCAAAAATTGACATTTTGAAGATGGATTTAGATGTCAAATGGATGTAAACGTTAAAAGTGACATTTTAAAAAGAAAAAATGACGTTTAAACGTCAAAAATTAACATTTTAAAAATGAATTTTGATTCGCAAACGTTAAAAATGACATTTTAAAGATTAAAAGTGACGTTTAAATGTCAAAATTGACATTTTAAAAGAAAAATTTGATCTGCGAACGTCAAAAGTGACATTTTAAAGATAAAAAATGACATTTAAATGTCAAAAATTGACATTTTGAAGATGGATTTAGATGTCAAATGGATGTAAACGTTAAAAGTGACATTTTAAAAAGAAAAAATGACGTTTAAACGTCAAAAATTAACATTTTAAAAATGAATTTTGATTCGTAAACGTTAAAAATGACATTTTAACGATTAAAAGTGACGTTTAAATGTCAAAATTGACATTTTAAAAGAAAAATTTGATCTGCGAACGTCAAAAGTGACATTTTAAAGATAAAAAATGACATTTAAATGTCAAAAATTGACATTTTGAAGATGGATTTAGATGTCAAATGGATGTAAACGTTAAAAGTGACATTTTAAAAAGAAAAAATGACGTTTAAACGTCAAAAATTAACATTTTAAAAATGAATTTTGATTCGTAAACGTTAAAAATGACATTTTAACGATTAAAAGTGACGTTTAAATGTCAAAACTGACATTTTAAAAGAAAAATTTGATCTGCAAACGTCAAAAGTGACATTTTAAAGATTAAAAGTGACGTTTAAACGTAAAAATTTACATTTTAAAAGGGAATTACGATCTGCAAATGTCAAAAGTGACATTTTGAAGATAAAAATGACATTTAAAAGTCAAAAATTGATATATTGAAGACGGATTTAGACGTCGAATGGATGTAAACGACAAAAATGACATTTTAAAAATGAATTTTTATTCCTAAACATTAAAAATGACATTTTAACGATTAAAAGTGACGTTTAAATGTCAAAACTGACATTTTAAAAGAAAAATTTGATCTGCAAACGTCAAAAGTGACATTTTAAAGATTAAAAGTGACGTTTAAACGTCAAAATTGACATTTTAAAAGAAAATTTGATCTGTAAACGTCAAAAGTGACGTTTTAAAGATAAAAAATGACATTTAAATGTCAAAAATTGACATTTTGAAAATGGATTTAGACGTCGAATGGATGTAAACGTCAAAGATGACATTTTAAAAATGAATTTTGATTCGTAAACGTTCAAAATGACATTTTAAAGATTAAAAGTGACGTTTAAATATCAAAACTGACATTTTAAAAGAAAATTTGATCTGCAAACGTCAAAAGTGACTTTTTAAAGATAAAAAATGACATTTAAATGTCAAAAATTGACATTGTGAAAATGGATTTAGACGTCGAATGGATGTAAACGTCAAAGATGACATTTTAAAAATGAATTTTGATTCGTAAACGTTAAAAATGACATTTTAGAGATTAAAAGTGACGTTTAAACGTCAAAATTGACATTTTTAAAAGAAAATTTGATCTGCAAACGTCAAAGATGACATTTTAATTATGAATTTTGATTTGTAAACGTTCAAAATGACATTTTAAAGATTAAAAGTGACGTTTAAATGTCAAAACTGACATTTTAAAAGAAAAATTTGATGTGCAAACGTCAAAAGTGACATTTTAAAGATAAAAAATGACATTTAAATGTCAAAAATTGACATTTTGAAGATGAATTTTGACGTCGAATGGATGTAAACGTCAAAGATGACATTTTAAAAATGAATTTTGATTCGAAAAGTTCAAAATTACATTTTAAAGATTATAAGTGACGTTCAAACGTCAAAATTTACATTTTAAAAGAAAAATTTGATTTGCAAACGTCAAAAGTGACATTTTAAAGATTAAAAGTGACGTTTAAACGTCAAAATTGACATTTTAAAAGAGAATTACGATCTGCAAACGTCAAAAGTGACATTTTAAAGATAAAAAATGACGTTTAAATGTCAAAATTGACATTTTGACATTTAAACGTCAAAAATAACATTTTAAAGACCAAAAGTGATGTTTAAATATCAAAAATTGATATTTTAAAGGAGAACTAGTTTAGTTTTATTTTTAGTATTTTTCTAAAAAAATTTATTGTTTTTGGTTGAATTGATCAACATTTTGGTAACTTTGGTGAAAGCTTTACGAATTTAGTAAGTTTTTGGTGGAATTTAAAAAAACATTGGTAAATTTTTGGTGGAATTTTTACAAATTTTGTAAGTTTTTCGTGGAATTAAAAAAAAAAATTGGTAAATTTTTGGTGGAATTTTTACAAATTTTGTAAGTTTCTTGGTGAAATTTTAAAAAAATTCATTATTTTTGGTAGAATTATTAAAAATTTTAGTAATTTTGGTGGAATTTTTATGAATTTACTAAGTTTTTGATGGAATTTTCAAGGTTTTAGTTAATTTTTAATGAAATTGTTTCTAATTTGATTGATTTTTGGTGGAATTTTAAAAGAATTTGGACATTCTGGCGGAATTTTTAAAAAATTTGGTAAGTTTTTGGTAGAATTGTTAAAAATGTTGACAATTTCGGTGTAATTTTTAGGATTTTTGTAAGTTTTTGGTGGAATAAAAAAAATTCAGTAAGTTTTGGGTGTAGTTGTTAAATATTTTAATAGCTTTGGTGGAATTTTTGCGAATTTTATTCATTTCTGGTGAAATTAAAAAAAAATTCAGTGTTTTTGGTAAAATTCTTATGAATTTAGTAAGTTTTTGGTGGAATTTTTAAAAAATTCAGTATGTTTTTGGTGGAATTATCAAAAATTTTGATAACATTGGTGGAATTTTTGCGAATTTTATTCATTTCTGGTAGAATAAAAAAATTCAGTGTTTTTGGTAAAATTCTTATGAATTTAGTAAGTTTTTGGTGGAATTTTTAAAAAATTCAGTATGTTTTTGGTGGAATTATCAAAAATTTTCATAACATTGGTGGAATTTTTGCGAATTTTATTCATTTCTGGTGAAATTAAAAAAAAAATTTAGTGTTTTTGGTAAAATTCTTATGAATTTAGTAAGTTTTTGGTGGAGTTTTTAAAAAATTCAATATGTTCTTGGTGGAATTATCAAAAAATTTGATAACATTGGTGGAATTTTTGCGAATTTTATTCATTTCTGGTGAAATTAAAAAAAAAATTCAATGTTTTTGGTAAAATTCTTATGAATTTAGTAAGTTTTTGGTGGAATTTTTAAAAAATTCAGTATGTTTTTGGTGGAATTATCAAAAATTTTCATAACATTGGTGGAATTTTTGCGAATTTTATTCATTTCTGGTGAAATTAAAAAGAAAATTTAGTGTTTTTGGTAAAATTCTTATGAATTTAGTAAGTTTTTGGTGGAGTTTTTAAAAAATTCAATATGTTCTTGGTGGAATTATCAAAAAATTTGATAACATTGGTGGAATTTTTGCGAATTTTATTCATTTCTGGTGAAATTAAAAAAAAAAAAATCAGTGTTTTTGGTAAAATTCTTATGAATTTAGTAAGTTTTTGGTGGAACTTTTAAAAAATTCAGTATGTTTTTGGTGGAATTATCAAAAAATTTGATAACATTGGTGGAATTTTTGCGAATTTTATTCATTTCTGGTGAAATTAAAAAAAAAATTTAGTTTTTGGTAAAATTCTTATGAATTTAGTAAGTTTTTGGTGGAGTTTTTAAAAAATTCAATATGTTCTTGGTGGAATTATCAAAAAATTTGATAACATTGGTGGAATTTTTGCGAATTTTATTCATTTCTGGTGAAATTTAAAAAAAAAAATCAGTGTTTTTGGTAAAATTCTTATGAATTTAGTAAGTTTTTGGTGGAATTTTTAAAAAATTCAGTATGTTTTTGGTGGAATTATCAAAAAATTTGATAACATTGGTGGAATTTTTGCGAATTTTATTCATTTCTGGTGAAATTAAAAAAAAAAATTTAGTTTTTGGTAAAATTCTTATGAATTTAGTAAGTTTTTGGTGGAATTTTTAAAAAATTCAGTATGTTTTTGGTGGAATTATCAAAAAATTTGATAACATTGGTGGAATTTTTGCGAATTTTATTCATTTCTGGTGAAATTTAAAAAAAAATTCAGTGTTTTTGGTAAAATTCTTATGAATTTAGTAAGTTTTTGATGGAATTTTTAAAAAATTCAGTATGTTTTTGGTGGAATTATCAAAAAATTTGATAACATTGGTGGAATTTTTGCGAATTTTATTCATTTCTGGTGAAATTTAAAAAAAAATTCAGTGTTTTTGGTAAAATTCTTATGAATTTAGTAAGTTTTTGGTGGAATTTTTAAAACATTCAGTATGTTTTTGGTGGAATTATCAAAAATTTTGATAACATTGGTGGAATTTTTGCGAATTTTATTCATTTCTGGTGAAATTAAAAAAAAAATTCAGTGTTTTTGGTAAAATTCTTATGAATTTAGTAAGTTTTTGGTGGAATTCTTGCAAATTGTATTAATTTTTGGCCGAATTATCAAAAATTTTGATAACTTTGGTGGAATTTTTGCGAATTTTATTCATTTTTGATGGAATTTTAAAAAAATTCAGTTTTTTTATGGAATTTTTACGAATTAAGTAAGTTTTTTAGTAAAATTTTTCCAATTTTATTAATTTTTGGTGGAATTTTTATAAAATTCAGCATGTTTTTGATGGAATTGTTAAAAAAGTTGATAACTTTGATGGAATTTTTATTAACTTTAATCATTTTTGGTGGAATTGTTAAAAATATTGGTAATTTTAGTAGAATTTTTATGAATTTAGTACGTTTTTGGTGGAATTGTTAAAAATGTTGGTAACTTTGGTGGAATTTTTACGAATATAGTAAGTTTTTCGTGGAATTTTTATCAATTTTATTGATTTTGGGTGGAATTTTTAAAAAATGATGTTTAAATATCAACAATTGATATTTTAAAGGAGAATTTTCATCTGTAAACTTCTAAAGTGATATTTTAAAAATGAAAAATTATGGTTAAACGTCAAAACTATACCACTATATATAACAAAATCACTATAAGTGGTAAAAACACGGCTGTTCAACGTGTTTGGTATTAAATAGCACAACGATTAAATTTTTATCCATAAAAATCTTTGAGAAATCTGAATGTAAAAAAATCATCTTCCTATAATTTGTCTAATCGTAATAGTTGATGAAGTAGATTACACTGGGTGACATTTTTCTTTAAACCTTCAAATTGGAATCTTGGTTTCCTAAAAGTTTTAGATATATTGATTCCAAATTCTGTCTTAAAATAGCTCAATCACATCAGATTTTTGAAATACAGTGAAATCTCTTTTGGGCGGACACCAACACGACCGACCAAAAGTGTCCGTTCAAGAGGGGTGTCCGCTTAAGAGAAATTCGAAGTAAATATCTTGTATTTTGTTGTTTTTCTTTAAACTGGCGTCCAAAAATCGTATTTTTAATTTGGAAAAAAGCTTTAAAGACTCTATCAATATAATTTTGGATATTCTCTGCTAGTACTGGAAACTCATTGACGTCAGAATCTTCAGATAGTTCTTGCACTTCTGGATTTTCAATTTCTTATTCTGAATCCAAGTTCTCAACATACACATTTTCATCCAGTTTAAAAAAAATATTGAGGTTTTTATTATTAGTGAATTGAAAGCCTCATTTAGCTGGTCTTTACTTTGCATATTGTCATGCTTAAATCCTGCTTTAGGGAGCAATTTGTAACTGTTTCTTTGGTTATTTGGGCCCAAGCGGTTTTTGTAAAGTACAATACATTGGCATATCTTTTTTTGCATAGACGTTAAACTACTATTGAACCCCGTATGTACCGAAAAAATGAGGAAGTTTAAATTTCGGTTTACTAGGGGTAGGGTAATTGGGTAATAAGGTAAGTCCCTCATTCAAGCTAAACAGAAAGGCACGCCCTAGCCTGCGCTTGTACCTTCCAAATATTGAACTCGGTAAAACACCAGTTAAAGGGAAAATCTTTTTTTAAAGAGACACAGCCATGTCTGCGCAAGGCACAATTGTCCGTTTAAGAGAACATTTGATGGTGTCCGCGTCCGTTCAAGAGAATGTCCGTCCAAAAGAGAGTTAATGCAGTGCAAATTATATGACAGTTTCTCATGGAAACTGCCCAAAGAAGGTGTCCGTTTAAGAGGGATATCTGCGAAGGGGAATTTCACTGTACCTCTTTTTTAAATGAAAATGCATTTTGAATTTTTTCAAACCTTATGTGATGGAGCAATTCTAAGGACGGATTTGTTTTCAGCTAAAAATCTTTCACTTTTCATATAATTTTATCAACCTATTTTATTTTTAAAAGGCAATCGTTTCTTAATTCACAATCTGAAAAAGAAGTAAAGTTTCCAAATCCTTGTTTCTAATAAAATCATAGTTGTAAATTCTTATGTTCTTAAAAAAATTTTTAATTTAAAAATAACTAAAAAATTTCACATAAATTTTTAAGATTTCTTAAAAATTAAAATATAAATTACAATAATAAACACAAACAAAATAACTTAGAATATTTGTTATGAAAGAAAATCCTTGAATCTTATTGTATTATTACAAAATCGTCACGTGAATCAACAAAATATTTGTGTTGTTCAAAGTTGATCTTAATTCAAGGGTCATCCACATCTCGAATGTAATCCAAGAATACAATCTAAGTGAAAAACCTCTTTCGAGAACACTTCCGGGATTCTTTTTATTAATATAATAAAAGAACCGACACGTGTCTCGATTAAAACCCGTTCAATGACAAAAAAATAATAATAATAATTCTCCGTCTGTGGTTTTTAAATGATAACCATCTCGGTCAATAAGGAACTACTGAAAACATTCGTTTCAAGGGTCGAGTAAAATCGTACTATGAACCACTTATAAATCACATTTCTGTCCGACGTTTCGACAAATTCCAGAACGTTTCAACAATTTATTAAATTCTTGTTGCTAATGCCATACGAAACAACTATAATTATTCATTACTTAATAGCTATGCTTAGAAAAAAATACAAATGTAAAAATCACTCTAAGGAATTTGATAACCTTTTACTCTTATTTTGTTTTCGCAACGATGACGGAACTTTTACTTTTAGTTTACTTTAGGAATTAATAATTACACAAAAATTATTATTCCGTTATTAAATTATTCCGTTTAAGAAATAAACGGAATTTATTTTAATAAATGGAATAATTTTTTTCACTGAAAAGAAAAAAAAACATCAATCGAGTAAATAAACTAAATTGAAAACAATTTAATTTTAAAACCCGTGACTTATTAGAACCAAGAGACAAAGTTCTTCCTAATTATAGATTAATTATAATTATAACATTACTTTATCTAAAGTATTTATGTTTGTTTCCTCGACGTTTCGGATTTTTTTTTTTAAATTTACGTTTTCGAGTAAATAATATAAATAAAACAATTTCTATTTATGACTTTAATTACTAGTTATTATCTAAGTATATCTTATTATTATCTTATTATGTAATAATATATTAAGTTATGATTATTTAAAAAATATCAAAAAAATGTATTAAAAAAAGTGTTTTTTTAAATGGTTGAAAAATATCACCCTGTATATGAAAATTTTCGGTCATTTTTTTTTAAACACCCTGTATATAAAATCTAAAAAAATAAAATTTTTTTTTTAATATTTAAAATTTATTAAATTATTTTGTACTAGCTAAAATTTCATTGAAAAAGATGTGGTTTGACAGTCGAGAGAGACTATAAAGGATGGACAAACCCCGAAAAGGAAAGATGGGATTTCAAGGATGGGCAAACCTCTTCGGGAGAGATTTTAGAGGTTGACAAACTTTGTTGAGGGACATTTCATTTTGTACTAACTAAAATTTCATTGAAAAAGACGTGGTTTGATAGTCGAGAGAGACTATAAAGGATGGACAAACCCCAAAAAGGAAAGATGGGATTTCAGGGATGGGCAAACCTCTTCGAGGGGGATTTTAGGGGTTGACAAACTTTGTTGAGGGACATTTCATTTTGTACTAACTAAAATTTCATTGAAAAAGATGTGGTTTGATAGTCGAGAGAGACTATAAAGATGGACAAACTCCAAAAAGGAAAAATGGGATTTCAAGGATGGGCAAACCTTTTCGAGGGGGATTTTAGGGGTTGACAAACTTTGTTGAGGGATATTTCATTTTGTACTAACTAAAATTTCATTGAAAAAGATGTGGTTTGACAGTCGAGAGAGACTATAAAGGATGGATAAACCCCGAAAAAGAAAGATGGGATTTCAAGGATGGGCAAACCTCTTCGGGAGAGATTTTAGGGGTTGACAAACTTTGTTGAGGGACATTTCATTTTGTACTAACTAAAATTTCATTGAAAAAGATGTGGTTTGATAGTCGAGAGAGACTATAAAGGATAGACAAACCCCGAAAAGGAAAGATGGGATTTCAAGGATGGGCAAACCTCTTCGGGAGAGATTTTAGGGGTTGAAAAAACTTTGTTGAGGGACATTTCAGGGATTATCAAACTTTCTAGAAACCAAATTCAAGGATAAGTAAACCATTTATTTCTAAAATGGGCTTCAAGGGTGAACAAACCTCGTCGAGAGACATTTCAAAGGTTTGCAAACTTCGTAGAAACCTGATTCAAGGATAAGTAAACTCTAGTAAAAAACTCTCAATTTTTCAAACGAGCTTCAGGGATGGACAAACCTCATCGAGAAACATTTTAGGGATTTACAAACTCCCTTAAGTTAAATTTCATTTTAAGAGTTGGCAAAACTTGTCGAGAAGTATTTCAAGGATTTAGCAAACTTCGTAAAAACCCGATTCAAGGATATGTAAACCCTCGATTTTTTCAACTGACTTCAGAGGTGGGCAAAACTCGTTGAGAGACATTTCAAGGGTTGGCAAACTTTCTAGAAACCAAATTCAAGAATAAGTAAACCCTCTATTTCTCAAATGTGCTTCAAAGGTGGGCAAACCTCGTCGAGAGACATTTCAGAGGCTTACAAACTTCGTAGAAACTTGATGTAAGGATAAATAAACCCTCGATTTTTCGAACTGACTTCAGGGGTGGGCAAAACTCGTCGAGAGACATTTTAAGGGTTTTCAAACCTTGTCGAGAGATATTTTAGAGATTGACAAACTTCGTAGAAACCCGATTCAAGGATATGTAAACCCTCGATTTTTTAAACTAACTTTAAAAGTGGGCAAAACTCGTCGAAAGATTTTTCAAGGGTTGGCAAACTTCGAAAAACTCCGATTTAAGGATAAGTAAACCCTCGATTTTTCAAACGAACTTCAAACGTGGGCAAACTTCGGCGGGAGACATTTCAGAGGTTGACAAACTTCGTAGAAACCCGATTTAATGATAAATAAACCCTTGATTTTTCGAACTGACTTCAGGGGTGGGCAAAACTCGTCACTTAAGGGTTGGCAAACCTTGTCGAGAGACATTTTAAAGATTGACAAACTTCGTAGAAACCTGATTCAAGGATAAGTAAACTCTCAATTTTTCAAACGGGCTTCAAGGGTGGGCAAACTTCATCAAGAGACATTTCAAGGGTTGCCAAACTTCGTAGAGACATTTAGAAGTTACAACTTTATTACATATAACTAGCTAAAAATCCATTGGTAAAGATCCGGTTTGAAACTCGTCTATCAGGAATTGACAAACGCCGAAAATGAAAAACAGGATTGCAGGGGTGGGAAAACTTCGTAAAAATCCGATTTTAGGATGGGCAAATCTTTGATTTTTCGAATAAACCTCAAGGATGGACAAACCTAGCCTAGAGACATTTCGGGAAGTAGAAATCTCGCCGAGAGACAATTCAATGACGGGAAAACTTTAAAGATCCGATTTGAGGACGGGAAAATCTTTGATTTTTCGAACAAACTTCAGGGGTGGACAAACCTACCCGACAGAAATTTCAGGAATGAGGAAACGTCGTTGAAAGACATTTCAGGGATGGGAAAACTTCGTAGAGATCTGATTTGAGGATGGGCAAATCTTTGATTTTTAGAATAAACTTCAAGGATCGACAAACCTAGCCTAGAGACATTTCAGGGATGTAGAAATCTCGTCGAGAGACAATTCAGTGGCGGAAAAACTTTAGAGATCCGATTTGAGGATGGGCAAATCTTTGATTTTTCGAACAAACTTCAGGGGTGGACAAACCTAGCCGAGAGAAATTTCAGGGATGAGGAAATGTCGTTGAAAGACATTTCATGGATGGGAGAACTTCGTAGAGATCTGATTTGAGGATGGGCAAATCTTTGATTTTTAGAATGAACTCCAGGGGTGGACAAACCTAGCCTAGAGACATTTCAGGGATGTAGAAATCTCGCCGAGAGACAATTCAATGGCGGGAAAACTTTAGAGATCCGATTTGAGGATAGGCAAATCTTTGATTTTTCGAATAAACTTCAGGGGTGGACAAACCTAGCCGAGAGAAATTTCAGGAATGAGGAAACGTCGTTGAAAGACATTTCAGGGATGGGAAAACTTCGTAGAGATCTGATTTGAGGATGGGCAAATCTTTGATTTTTAGAATAAACTTCAAGGATGGACAAACCTAGCCTAGAGACATTTCAGGGATGTAGAAATCTCGTCGAGAGACAATTCAGTGGCGGAAAAACTTTAGAGATCCGATTTGAGGATGGGCAAATCTTTGATTTTTCGAACAAACTTCAGGGGTGGACAAACCTAGCCGAAAGAAATTTCAGGGATGAGGAAATGTCGTTGAAAGACATTTCATGGATGGGAGAACTTCGTAGAGATCTGATTTGAGGATGGGCAAATCTTTGATTTTTAGAATAAACTACAGGGGTGGACAAACCTAGCCTAGAGACATTTCAGTGGCGGGAAAACTTTGGAGATCCAATTTGAGGACGGGAAAATCTTTAATTTTTCGAATAAACTTCAGGGGTGGACAAACCTAGCCGACAGAAATTTCAGGAATGAGGAAACGTATTTGAAAGACATTTCAGGGATGGGAGAACTTCGTAGAGATCTGATTTGAGGATGGGCAAATCTTTGATTTTTAGAGTAAACTACAGGGGTGGACAAACCTAGCCTAGAGACATTTCAGTGGCGGGAAAACTTTGGAGATCCAATTTGAGGACGGGAAAATCTTTGATTTTTCGAATAAACTTCAGGGGTGGACAAACCTAGCCGACAGAAATTTCAGGAATGAGGAAACGTCGTTGAAAGACATTTCAGGGATGGGAAAACTTCGTAGAGATCTGATTTGAGGATGGGCAAATCTTTGATTTTTAGAATAAACTTCAAGGATGGACAAACCTAGCCTAGAGACATTTCAGGGATGTAGAAATCTCGTCGAGAGACAATTCAGTGGCGGAAAAACTTTAGAGATCCGATTTGAGGATGGGCAAATCTTTGATTTTTCGAACAAACTTCAGGGGTGGACAAACCTAGCCGAAAGAAATTTCAGGGATGAGGAAATGTCGTTGAAAGACATTTCATGGATGGGAGAACTTCGTAGAGATCTGATTTGAGGATGGGCAAATCTTTGATTTTTAGAGTAAACTATAGGGGTGGACAAACCTAGCCTAGAGACATTTCAGTGGCGCGAAAACTTTGGAGATCCAATTTGAGGATGGGAAAATCTTTGATTTTTCGAATAAACTTCAGGGGTGGACAAACCTAGCCGACAGAAATTTCAGAAATGAGGAAACGTCGTTGAAAGACATTTCAGGGATGGGAAAACTTCGTAGAGATCTGATTTGAGGATGGGCAAATCTTTGATTTTTAGAGTAAACTACAGGGGTGGACAAACCTAGCCTAGAGACATTTCAGTGGCGGGAAAACTTTGGAGATCCAATTTGAGGACGGGAAAATCTTTGATTTTTCGAATAAACTTCAGGGGTGGACAAACCTAGCCGACAGAAATTTCAGGAATGAGGAAACGTCGTTGAAAGACATTTCAGGGATGGGAAAACTTCGTAGAGATCTAATTTGAGGATGGGCAAATCTTTGATTTTTCGACTGAACTTCAGGGGTGGACTAATCTCGTCGAGAGACATTTCAGTGGTGGGCAAACCTAACCGAGAGACATTTCAGGGGTAGGAAAACCTAACCGGGAGACATTTCAGGGGTAGGGAAACGTCATTGAAAGACATTTCAGGGATGAGTAAACTTCGTAGAGATCTGATTTCAGGGTGGGCAAACCATTAATTTTTCGACTGAACTTCAGGGGTGGACTAATCTCGTCGAGAGACATTTCAGTGGTGGGCAAACATGCTAAAGAGATAATAAAATTTTATAAACATAACTAACCAGTAGCGGTTGGTTTAACGTTTAAAAACGTCAAAAATAGTTAGTTTATTTGCTACTTTATTATAATTTTTTCATTAAAAGGTTATCGTCGTTCTCTTTAAAATTAATTTAATATACGTGGTGATTAATGATTAAAGTTTTAAGAAATAAAATTTTAAAAAAGTTTTAATTTAAAAGTTAGAATTGAAATGAAAATCTTTGTAAAAACTTTAAATTGAAAAGCTTGAAAACTGAGAACGATTAAAACAACAAGTTACCGGCAACTAGAGCGTGATCGTTTCTTATCTCGAGGTCCATTTAGACTTTATTCAACTGAATAGGTCATATTCATATATAAACAGATGTCCGAGAGTTCCTTCTATCAGTTAGTAACCGAAACTCGTCCGTTCGATCCGTAATTAAAACCGTAAACGTTTAAAATGAACAGTTTAAATTTTAAGGTGAGTTTGGTTTTTCAATCGTGAAAAAAAAATAAATCCCTTAAAATTTTTCTTTTTAATTTTAGAAATTGTTCATATTATTAACTTGTTTAACGGCGATATTATTAATAACAAGCAGACCGATATCCGCAAGACCGTCAGACGCTTATAAACAACATTCCTATATATCGTTTTGTATCGAAGATGTAAGTACATTAATAATTTTTTTTTAATAAAAAATAGTTTTTTTAAATTATTATTATTATTTTTTTAAGGAACGACAATTAAATCTTTGTCAGAAATGCGCAAAAGTGACTAAATCAGCGGACGTTTACCCGGATTGTTGCTTAAAAAAGGACGGAGTGTACGGATGGTGTTTGAAATATGTACATTTTGGGGTTAATTCGGACAACTAATTGAATATCTACCAAAAATAATGCATAATAAAGACTTACAAAGAGATTTAAAAGCATAAAAGTCATCAAATGTTACAATTAAAATTGAAATTTTTACTTAATCGTAACATGCAAAGTTATTCCGGTCGAACTGTACATTTAGTGATTTGTACAGTTTGTCAAGAATAATTTTGTCGGTAATTTTCGGTAATTTTCGGTAAATTTTTGATTTTAATTGACTTGTATAGTGCGTCCACAATAATTTTATCGATGAATTTTCGATAAAATGTTATATTTAAAACTGAAATTTAACTTAAATGTAACATTTAAACAAAAAATTCTAAATTAGAATGCAACATGCAAAATTTTTTGGACTAACTGTATAAATTTATCGATTTGTACAGTTCAACAAGAATGATTTTGTTGGTAAATTTTTAACCAAGTCTAAAAAGTAAAATTTAACTTGAATACAACATACAAAATTATTTTGGTTAAACTGTACAACTCTATAAAAATTCTATAGTCCGTCAAGAATAATTTTGTCGGTACAAAATGACATAGAATTCATACAAAATAAACTTTTTATATTTAAAGGTTTATTGTGAACGAGCCTTTAAACTTTAATGACTACAATGTATAGGGTTTTCTAGTTACTAAGTAATTAAGGGATTTGCACGTGATATAAATATTGTGTTATTTTCCGTTAAGATCGTTTACTGTTTAAAAGAACTGATAATTATGTACATATTTATTTTATTTTTTTATTTTATTTTATTTTATTGAAATATTTATTTAAAAAAAAAAAACGAAGAAGAAAAAACTTTCGGCTCCTAAAGTTAATTTATGTTAGTGGGGAGCTTTACATTGCGGCTGTGAAAACTTTGTTAAATAAAGTTTTTCTTTTTTTATATACAAAGATTGATTTAGCTGATTAGTTAATTTTAATTTAACGCTAAATATTAAAGAAAAAACAGTGTTTTATAAAATTAAAAAAAAATTAAATAAAAAAATTTAAAAAAAATTAAAAAAAAAAAAAATAAAAAATATAAAAAATATAAAATAAAATGATTTTTACTTTTATTTTAACATATAATTTAAATATTAGACACTAAATGAATAAATGAACAAAATAAGGAAAAAAAATTAAAAATTCAAAAGTAATTTTATGGTTAATTATTATTTTTTTAATTTTTTTTGATTGACCTTATAAACTTGACACACATTTCGCATTATTACTTCCGCGTATAATTATTTGAATAATTTATAAACAAAAATATTTCATTTATTTAAAAAGTAGGTATTTCCCCTTTATTTAAAAAAAATCAAATACCGGGAATAGTTTACATTTTATAGATTTATTAGAAAGTGTTACGTAACTTTAATAGTTTTAATTTTCATATTTTATATTAAAAAAAAGTTTTTAATTTACTCTAGCGCCATCTAGTAACCGAAAGCTCAAGAATTTGGAACGTATTTAAAATTTTTACAGATTTCTCTTTCACAAATTTTTTGCTTTCATAAAATAATCAGCTTTTAACTTTAAAAGTTTAAATTTAATGACCAAATAAAAAAATTAAATGACGAATATAAAAATAAAAATGGGGTGTCAAGTTGAAGAAATCGTTTTTAATGTAGAATATCTTCTTGTTTATGATAATTTGAAGGATAACGTGAAAACATCTCAATAATGTTTTTCAACAAGACAATTCCTCTGTTTTGAACCACAGTACAATTCCTCAGTATAATTAATATAAACATTTTTGATGAGGAGAGAATAACATTAATTTATCGCCACAATATGCAAGGTCTTTGGATTTATTTTTCATTAAAGTAGTTATCTGAAGAGACATCGCAAATGTTCCACGATTCGACTTTTTTTAACCGGGAGTTAATTGAATATAAAGTTGATTTTGATAGTTCCGGAATTTAATAACAACACAAGTAGAAAAAAAAATTAACAAAGTTTACACTGCTTATAATCATTAATGTAGTTAGAAGGTGTAAAAGAAATGTAAAATATTTAAGATTCAATAAATGACAAAAAAATAGGGCTTGAAAATTATAATATATTAAAGTAGTAAGTATACTCTTTTCGCGGAAAGATGTCTCATGCGTCATTAATTAATTATGTTATCCTAGACTACTATTTTCAGTTTTCGTCTCTTTCTGACATATATGATTAAATAAAGAAAAAATTATTTGACATATGTCGAGAAAACGGTGATAAGTAATGACGCATGAGACATCTTTCCGCGAAAAGTATAAGCAGCGCCTCTTTAAAAGAGGGCGCCGCAGGCGCCTAGCTCTTTTTTTGATAGATTTTTTGGAAATCGCTTTCCGGACGATTCAATGGTTTTACGTCATTCTGCCGACCATTATCTTCACCTCCCCAACGATTTTGGGGGGTCCGATGGCGATTTCGGAAAAACGACCTTGAAAATCGAACGACGTTGCGGTAGCCCTAATTGAAATTAAAATTCTCGATCGTCCGCCTGTTATTTTCGTTAATTTTCGAACGCACTTTTCGTCCAAAAAGCCACCGGCTCCGCGACTCTGCTTCCGACTAACCTTCTGAACGGCTTTATAACGCAACGTTATATGCGAATCGGGGCTCCTTTGGACCCGAAACGTCCGATTTAAGCCCTAAACGAAGTTCCCGTTTTCCGTCATTTTCGATTTGGGCCGATAAAACAGTTGGTTCAATTTTCATAAACGTTATTTATTATTCTAACCACGCTAATGCCACATGAAATGTCAAAACGATCGGTTTATTAACCTTTAAGAGGCACACTGGGGTCCACTGGACCCCAGCCATTTTTATATTTACAATATCAATGAGAACATTTTGATTAGGTATATTTCACTGTCGCATAAATTCAGTTGGTATATTTGGGAATCATTTGCACTAGGACTACTTCCTGTTAGTTGTCAACTAATGTTGTAGTGAGCAACAAAAGTTCTTTTGGGGTCTGCTGGACCCCAGTGTACTGTTTACGTTAGTTTTTTTAAGTTGTGGTATTTTTTCTTATTGTTACATTAAACTACTTTGAAATAATGTCATCGAATTTAAAAGATAATTTTGATATGATGAGAGATTTATTAGATGAAAGTGCAGAAAGTGAATCGGGAAGTTTATTTGGTGACGACAGTGATTGGACTCAGATTTTGTTATTGAAGATGAGGACAATGTTGATGGGCTGAGTGCTGATGATTCCGGGGAAATCAAAGAATATGAAGTAGCCCAGCAGAGAGACAGCACCGACATTATAAAGCGCCAAAGAAATATTCACCTGATTCAAGGAAGTAATAAGAAGAATCCTTATATTTGGTCCACCATAGAACCAGAACGTCGAGGGAGACCTCCAAAAAAAGACCTGCTGAAGCATTTACCTGGCTCAAAAGGAGGAGCTAAAGAAGTAAAAACGCCTGGCAGTGCTTGGAACCTGCTGATTGATGATGGTATGGTAACAGAAATAACGCTTCCAACTAACGAAGAAATAGACAGAAGATTACAAAATATTGAAAAACAATCTTTTCACCGCAATATTACTAAATGTGAAATGCGTGCTTACATAGGATTATTGTATTTAGCTGGCGTCCACAGAGATTCTAGAAGAAACTTAGAAGACCTTTGGTCAGAAGAGTTAGGTTTTTCAATTTATAGAGCCGTAATGTGCCTCAATCGATTTCGCTTTATAAGTGTTTGTTTACGCTTTGATGATAAAAGCACAAGGTTAACCCGTTAAGCGGCTCGATGGACTGAAATTACATGTAATCATGACGAATATATACGTCATAGCCGCTTAAGGGGTTAAAGCGTGTAGAAGATGACCGTTTAGCACCTATACGATATATATGGGACAGTTTTGTGAACCATTGTAAAATGTATTATACGCCTTTTGAACATTGCACCATTGACGAACAACTTATGGGTTTCCGTGGCCGGTGTAGATTTAGAGTATACATAAAATCCAAACCAGACAGGTATGGTTTGAAAATTATAATGCTCAATGATGCTAAGACAAGCTACATGTTGAATGCCATTCCATATATAGGAGTTGTAAAAACAAGCAACAAAGAGCCTGTTCCTACTTACTATGTTAGAAATCTATCCCAGCCAATACATGGTACGAACCGTAATATTACAACCGACAATTGGTTTACGTCCGTGCCCATGTTCAACTTGATACTTGTTGATTATAAACTAACAATGGTAGGAACCATGAGAGCTAACAAGACTGAGATTCCTGCTAAGTTTTTAGCAGCAAAACCTGAAGGAGAATCATTGTTTGCATTAGATCACAACAAGACGTTGGTGTCCTACAGCCCGAAAGAAAAGAAAAATGTGCTCATGCTCTCAACCTTGCATCGAAGTGCAAAAGTAGATGATGAAACCAATAAACCCGAAATAGTCCTTTTCTACAACTCTACGAAAGGTGGAATAGATACTTTTGACAAGTTGTGCCACTCCTACTCTGTGAGTCGGAAAACAAACCGATGGCCAGTGAGATTTTTCTTTGGGATTTTAGACCAGTGCGGTGTCAATTCAAGTATTTTGTATAGTCTGAGTATGGAAAATCCCAGAATGCAACGAAGAAAATATTTGGAAACACTAGCCAAAGACTTGATTGAACCCTGGTTGCGTGAACGGTTGCAAATACCAACACTTCGAAGGGGAATAAAACTTGCTGTAAAACAAATACTACGGATCCCTATTGAAGAACATCAAGAAGTAGATGAACCAGCGAGAAAGCAGCGCTGTGCTTTTTGTCCTCGAGTGAAGGACCGAAAAATAAAACTCCGATACTCATCTTGCCAAGCCGCAATGTGTGACGAACATCGTGCAAAGATTTGTAAAGGCTGTGCCGAGTAAAAAAAAAAGAAACGGAAAGAGAGCATCTCAAAAATCATATCTGACCTTTTAAAATTTAAGTTTTGCCTTTTAGGCACTATCAAGTTTTAGTTATCACCAATTTTGTGTCATCAATATGTTACCATTGAATATTACTGATTTAGTTATTTTTTGACAGAAATATTTAGTTAGTAATGCATAAAAATAAAATGTAACTGTTGATTCTTAAAGTGTTTATTTATTATTTCATATTTATTTTCCTATTTTAGAATTCTTTCATGTATTACGAAGAAACCTATAGTTTTTATAGACTTAAAAAAGGTCCAACTTAGTAAGGTATTATAAGAAAAACTGTTAGCTTTTTCAATATATTGCTATTGCTATGTTTATGGTACATTCAATGCTCTTTTATAATTTATATACGCCATGAAACATTAATTTAAGAAAAAACGTTTTTTGACAAAATTTTAAAAGTAGTACATATTTGGGTGAAATATTTTGTTTTTTCACTAAATATCTTTTATCTACTATGAAATAACATTTATCGGAATTTCTTTAAACTTAAAAAGAGAACCTAGAAGAACCCTGGAAAAATATCTTGAAACATATTAATTAAATTACTGTATATACTGTATGTATGTATATATACAAAGGGGTCTGACGGACCCCAGTGTACCATTTTCGTACAATAAAATAAGTGTACCACTTGAAGGTTAATAATTATCAAATATTTAAATTATGCAAAGCAAAAATCCGAATAAATTTCACTAAAAACTAATTAAATTCTTAAAAATTTCACAAAAATAAAAAAAGTAACAATAAAAATTCCACAAAAGTTAGTTAAATTGAATATAATTTCACCAAAAATTATTAAATTTGGAGACAATTCTACTAAAAACTTAGTGAATTTTTTAAAAATTCCACTTAAAATCAATAAAATTGGTATAAATTCCACGAAAAACTTACTGTATTCGTAAGAATTCCACCAAAGTTACCAACATTTTTAACAATTCCACCAAAAACGTACCAAATTTTTTCAATTTTCCACCAAAGCTACAAAAATGTTGAATAATTCCACCAAAAACTTACTGATTTTTAAAAAATACCACCAAAAACTTACCAAATTCTTAAAAATTCTACTAAAATTACCAACATTTTTAACAATTCCACCAAAAATGATTAAAGTTAATAAAAATTCCACCAAAGTTATCAACATTTTTAACAATTCCACCAAAAACGTACTAAATTTTTTCAATTTTCCATCAAAGCTACAAAACTGTTGAATAATTCCACCAAAAACTTAGATTTTTAAAAAATACCACCAAAAACTTACCAAATTCATAAAAATTCTACTAAAATTACCAATATTTTTAACAATTCCACCAAAAATGATTAAAGTTAATAAAAATTCCACCAAAGTTATCAACATTTTTAACAATTCCATCAAAAAATACTGAATTTTATAAAAATTCCACCGAAAATTAATAAAATTGGAAAAATTTCACTAAAAACTTACTAAATTCATAAGAATTTTACCAAAAACACTGAATTTTTTAAAAATTCCATCAAAACTGAATAAAATTCGCAAAAATTCCACCAGTGTTATCAAAATTTTTGATAATTCCACCAAAAATATACTGAATTTTTTAAAAATTCCACCAAAAATTAATACAATTTTTAAAAAATCCACCAAAAACTTACTAAATTCATAAGAATTTTACCAAAAACACTGAATTCTTTTTAAAATTCCACCAGAAATGAATAAAATTCGCAAAAATTCTACCAATGTTATTAAAATTTTTTATAATTCCACCAAAAGCGTACTGAATTTTTTAAAAAATCCACCTAAAACTTACTAAATTCATAAGAATTTTACCAAAAACACTGAATTTTTTTTTAAATTCCACCAGAAATGAATAAAATTCGCAAAAATTCCACCAATGTTATCAAAATTTTTGATAATTCCACCAAAAGCATACTGAATTTTTAAAAAAATCCACCAAAAACTTACTAAATTCATAAAAATTTTACCAAAAACACTGAATTCTTTTAAAATTCCATCAAAAATGAATAAAATTCGCAAAAGTTCCACCAATGTTATCAAAATTTTTGATAATTCCACCAAAAGCATACTGAATTTTTTAAAAAATCCACCTAAAACTTACTAAATTCATAAGAATTTTACCAAAAACACTGAATTTTTTTTTAAATTCCACCAGAAATGAATAAAATTCGCAAAAATTCCACCAATGTTATCAAAATTTTTGATAATTCCACCAAAAGCATACTGAATTTTTAAAAAAATCCACCAAAAACTTACTAAATTCATAAAAATTTTACCAAAAACACTGAATTCTTTTAAAATTCCATCAAAAATGAATAAAATTCGCAAAAGTTCCACCAATGTTATCAAAATTTTTGATAATTCCACCAAAAGCATACTGAATTTTTTAAAAAATCCACCAAAAACTTACTAAATTCATAAGAATTTTACCAAAAACACTGAATTCTTTTAAAATTCCATCAAAAATGAATAAAATTCGCAAAAATTCCACCAATGTTATCAAAATTTTTGATAATTCCACCAAAAGCATACTGAATTTTTTAAAAAATCCACCAAAAACTTACTAAATTCATAAGAATTTTACCAAAAACACTGAATTTTTTTTTAAATTCCATCAAAAATGAATAAAATTCGCAAAAATTCCACCAATGTTATCAAAATTTTTGATAATTCCATCAGAAGCATACTGAATTTTTTAAAAAATCCACCAAAAACTTACTAAATTCATAAGAATTTTACCAAAAACACTGAATTTTTTTAAAATTCCATCAAAAATGAATAAAATTCGCAAAAATTCCACCAATGTTATCAAAATTTTTGATAATTCCACCAAAAGCATACTGAATTTTTTAAAAAATCCACCAAAAACTTACTAAATTCATAAGAATTGTACCAAAAACACTGAATTTTTTTTAAATTCCATCAAAATGAATAAAATTCGCAAAAATTTCACCAATGTTATCAAAATTTTTGATAATTCCACCAAAAGCATACTGAATTTTTTAAAAAATCCACCAAAAACTTACTAAATTCATAAGAATTTTACCAAAAACACTGATTTTTTTTACACCAGAAATGAATAAAATTCGCAAAAATTCCACCAATGTTATCAAAATTTTTGATAATTCCACCAAAAACATACTGAATTTTTTAAAAATTCCACTAAAAACTTACAAAATTCATAAGAATTTTACCAAAAACACTGAATTTTTTTTTAAATTCCACCAGAAATGAATAAAATTCGCAAAAATTCTACCAAAGCTATTAAAATATTTAACAACTACACCTAAAACTTACTGATTTTTTTTTATTCCACCAAAAACTTACAAAAATCCTAAAAATTACACCGAAATTGTCAACATTTTTAACAATTCTACCAAAAACTTACCAAATTTTTTAAAAATTCCGCCAAAATGTCCAAATTCTTTTAAAATTCCACCAAAAATCAATCAAATTAGAAACAATTTCAATAAAAATTAACTAAAATCTTGAAAATTCCATCAAGAACTTAGTAGATTCATAAAAATTCCACCAAAGTTACTAAAATTTTTGATAATTCTACCAAAAATAATGAATTTTTTTTAAATTCCACCAAAAAACTTACAAAATTTGTAAAAATTCCACCAAAAATTTACCAATTTTTTTTTTAATTCCACCAAAAACTTACTAAATTCGTAAAGCTTCCACCAAAGTTACCAAAATGTTGATCAATTCCACCAAAAACAATAAATTTTTTTTAGAAAAATACTGAAAATAAAACTAAACTAGTTTATAACAAAACTAGAAACTCTAACCTAACTTATTTACATGTCTAAAATTTGTCAATTTTTAAAAATTCATATATAACAAGAAGACCTTACGACTTTGAAATCGCCGATTTTAATGAAAGTGACACCAATCGAAAGATATTGGTACTATAGTAGGAATGTGTAAAATATTAGGGCGCACTATTCAGCGGTTGGCGAATAAATCCGCCCTTATAATTGACAAAAAAGTTCGAGCGACTTATATGTCAACGTTAAGCCACTCCTCTTGAGATCTGCCCGTAGCTAAAGGGTAATCGACCGGCTTGTAAACTTATGGATGGATTATATGATGTAAATTTAAATGGTTCGAATCTCGGATAAAATAACTATTTTTTTTTCTTAATTTCTATTTGTAATGCCATATTTCATTTTATTTTTATAAAATTTTATAAATTAAGGAAAAAAATAATTATTCAAGATTGATAAGATCGAAATCATCGACGTTTGCATCTGAAAGCTGGCCGATTGCCCTTTGGCTACGGGTAGATCTCAAGGGGAGTGGCTTAACGTTGACATGTAAGTCGCTCGAACATTTTTGGCGATTGTAAGGGTGGATTTATTCGCCAACCGCTGAATAGTGAGCCCTAATATTTTACACATTCGTACTATGTACTAATATCTATCGATTGGTGCCACTTTCATTAAAATCGGTGATTCCAAAGTCGTAAGGTCTCCTTGTAAGATACTAATTCTCATTGAGATTTGAAATTTTATCACAATTTAGATTAAAACTTAATCTTTATTTTTATCAAAACTGAATTTTCTACAACTTTTAGTTTTTCCCTCAAAAAGAAAAATCTAACTTAATTTACATGTTTATTAAAACTGAATTTTTAAAAATTCATATCTAAAAAACTAATTTTTATTGTGACTTGAAGTTTTCTCACGATTTAGATTGAAATTAAATCTTTATTTTAAACAAAACATGATTTCTTTACGACTTGTAGTTTTTTTTTTCTATAGAAAAGAAATTCTAACTTAACTCAATTAACATATCTAAGCATTAAATCTTGTCAATTTTTAAAAATTCATGTTGAAAGAACTAATTTTTATTGTGATTTGAAATTTTCGCACGATTAAGATTGATACTTTATCTTTATTTTTACCAAAGATGAACTTTTTACGACTTTTAGTTTTTCTAGAGAAAAGAAATTGTAATCTGATTTAATTAACATATCTATTAAAATTAGTTAATTTTTAAAAATTCATATCTCAAAAACTAATTGTTTTAAAAACTCGAAATTTTATGATGTTTTAGGTTGATACTTATACCAATTTCAAACAATCTTTTTAAAATCAATTTCAAACAATTTCTTAATGATTTATCATCATTTCAGACGTTGTAACACGATTTCAGATTGTTTTTAATCGATTTGAGACGATTTAATAGTAATTTCTAAACGATTATTCATCGATTTTTGACAACTTATTTAAAATTCAAACGATTTTTAATCAATTTTAGACGATCTTTTAAAATCAATTTCAAACAATCTTTTTAAAATCAATTTCAAGCAATTTTTTAATGATTTATCATCATTTCAGACGATGTAACACGATTTCAGATTGTTTTTAATCGATTTGAGACGATTTATAGTAATTTCTAAACGATTATTCATCGATTTTTGACAATTTATTTAAAATTCAAATGATTTTTAATCAATTTTTGACGATTTTTTAAAATCAATTTCAAACAATCTTTTTAGAATCAATTTTAAACAATTTTTTAATGATTTATCATCATTTCAAACGATGTAACACGATTTCAGATCGTTTTTAATCGATTTGAGACGATTTAATAGTAATTTCTAAACGATTATTCATCGATTTTTGACAATTTATTTAAAATTCAAACGATTTTTAATCAATTTTAGACGATTTTTTAAAATCAGTTTCAAACAATCTTTTTAAAATCAATTTCAAACAATTTTTTAATGATTTATCATCATTTCAGACGATGTAACACGATTTCAGATCGTTTTTAATCGATTTGAGACGATTTGTAGTAATTTCAAAACGATTGTTCATCGATTTTTGACAATTTATTTAAAATTCAAACGATTTTTAATCAATTTTAGACGATTTTTTAAAATCAATTTCAAACAATCTTTTAATGATTTATCATCATTTCAGACGATGTAACACGATTTCAGATCGTTTTTAATCGATTTGAGACGATTTATAGTAATTTCTAAACTATTATTGATCGACTTTTGACAATTTATTTAAAATTCAAACGATTTTTAATCAATTTTAGACGATTTTTTAAAACCAATTTCAAACAATCTTTTAATGATTTATCATCATTTCAGACGATGTAACACGATTTCAGATCGTTTTTAATCGATTTGAGACGATTTATAGTAATTTCAAAACGATTTTTGACAATTTATTTAAAATTCAAACGATTTTTAATTATTTTGAAGAAAACGAGCACAAAATTTTATAACTTCTTATTTTATTATTATACATACATAACAACCGTTATTTTATTTTTTTATAACAACCTACTTATTTTTATTTATAACAAATCATTGCTTACTATACAATTGTACATACAATTTATAACACCCTCTCTCAATGATTTGCTTATAAATAAAAAAAAAATAAATAAATAATATTTACTGAGAAGTATTACTTCCAATATCCCAATCCTAACCTTTCAGCATTCAACTTCAACTGATTTCCATTTAAACCCTTTGTCAACATATCTGCTAATTGAGATTTTGAATCAATGTACTTCAGGTCTATTACTTTCAGGTTTTCATAAATAAAGTTATATTTTATGTCTATATGTTTTACTCTTTTATTGTTTAAGGGATTTCTAATTAACGAAATACATCCTTGATTGTCTTCATACAATTTAATCCTTTTGACCATTACACTCATATCAAATAAAATCTTTTTAAATAATAAACATTCTTGTACTGCCAAACATAATGCTATTAATTCTGATTCAGCACTCGACAAAGCAACAGTGCTTTGTTTTCGCGTATTCCACACTGTAGTATTATCAAAAACTTTGATTAAATAACCAGAAGTTGACTTTCTGTCTATATGATAAGATCCCCAATCGGAATCTACATAACACTCTATTAGCTCTACGTCTTTTCGCTTTTCGTATCGTAGTTCTAAATCCATAGTTCCCTTTAAATATCTTAACACTCTCTTCAAATGAATCCAAACCTCTTCATTATTTATATCTTGATACCGACAAAAATAATTTATTGCATAGCTAATATCTGGTCTAGAACCCAACATTAAATACATCAAACATCCTATTAACTGTCTTACAGGTTTGTTTCCTTCAATTAACTTTTCTGATTTATTAATATTTAATTTTGAATCTATTGGAGTTGAACATGATTTACAATTTTCAAAATTAAATTTCCTTAATATTCCTTCTAGATATCTCTTTTGACTTATGTTCAAAACACCTAAATTTTTATTATAATTTATCTCTAATCCCAAGAAAAATTTCAAATCTCCTTTGTCTTTCATTTCAAACTGATTCATTAAATTGCTTTTACATTTTTCTATATCTTCTAAATTCGGTCCTGATAAAATAATGTCATCGACATATAATAATAATATTATAATATTATTATCAGATTCTATGTTTTTCGTATATAAACAATAATCATTTTTTGATCTAACAAAACCTAATTCCAACAGATAACTGTTTATTTTTTCATTCCAACACCTCGACGCCTGTTTAAGCCCGTACAAAGACTTGTTAAGTTTTAGTATAAACCCTGGTTTACATCCTACCCTCTCTGGCGCATAAATGTATACGTCTTCTTTTAGATCGCCATTTAAAAAGGCTGTTTTAACATCAAGTTGTTTAAAGTAAAAACCTAACTGTGTGCCTATCGCTAATAACGTTCTAATAGTTGTCATTTTTGCAACCGACGAATAAATTTCTTGATAATTAAATGAACTTCGTTGTGTAAATCCTCGTACTACAAGACGTGCTTTATACTTTAATTCTAAATTTTCTTCTAATGGTTTAGATGCAAATACCCACTTAGTGTTTAATATTTCTTTATCTTTTGGTTTTTCTACTTGAATCCATGTTCTATTTCTTTCTATTGACTCTATTTCTCTTTGCATAGCTTTTATCCATAAATCCTTGTCATCTCTTTCATTTAAATCTTCAACATTTTCTGGTACATTTTCTACATATGACAATACATTGTATGCTAAATACATTTCGTAATCATTTTGCCACTTTGGTGTTCTCCTTTCTCTCTTACTTCTTCTTTTATAATTCTCTCCATCTTCACTTATTTCTTCTTCACTTATTACATTTTCTTTTTCTGTATTCTTATTTGTGTCTTCTCTAACCGTTTTCTCCGTTCCATTGTTTTCATTTGCATTTATTCTTGTGATATTTCTTTTGTAAGGAAACAAGTTTTCATCAACTTTTATATCCCTTGCGATTTCTATTCTGTTTGTCTCTATATTCCATAATCTGTAGCCATTTTGTGCAAACCCTACAATTATGCACCTCTTCACCTTTGAATCAAATTTCCCTCTCTTTTCTCTCGGTATATGGCTTAAAGTCAGAGTTCCAAACACTTTAATATTACTAACATCTGGTTTGTCTCCATACCATTTTTCAGCTGGGGTAACCTTTTCCAATAAAGATTCAGTTGGACATCTATTTAAAATATATGTTGAATATAGCAACGCTTCGCCCCATAGTTGTTTTGGTACATTCGACTCATTGATAATTGTTCTTGCTCTTTCTACTAGCGTTCTGTTCATACGTTCAGCACTTCCATTTTGTTCAGGAGTATATGGTATTGTATAATCTAACAAAATGCCTTCATTTTTACAAAAATTCCTAAATTCATTTGAAACATATTCTCCTCCATTATCACATCTAATCTTCGAAATTCTTAAATTGAATTTTGATTTTGTCATATTGAAGTATTCCTTAAATTTCTCCAAAACTTCCGATTTGTTTTTCATTAGATATATAATAGTGAAATGCGAATAGTCATCGATAAAGTGACAAAATATTTATAACCTTCATGTGTTACAGGAGTTATAGGTCCACAAACATCTGTATGAACTATTTCAATTAATCTTTTACTTTTTGTTCGTGTTCGAAATGGCAATCTTGTCATCTTCCCGGCAATACATGGTTCGCACAACCCTGTATTTTCAAATTCCATATTTTTATCTGTAATTCCTTTTACGTAATTACCTTTTATTAACTTTATTAAACTTGAATAATTTATATGAGCAAATCTTCTGTGCCATTTAATAAATTCATTATTGTTGTCATTTTGAACAATATTACATTCTTTCATGATCATTTCAAAATTGATTTCATATAACCTTTTACGTTTAGCTACTCCTATCAATTTATTATTTTTATATAATTTAGCTTGACCATTTTCGAAAACTATTTTTATACCTGCAGATTCTAACTTCTTAACAGATAATAAATTTTGTCTCAAATTAGGTACATACAGAACGTTTTTAATATTACACAAGATTCGTTCATTCTTTACTATGCTATGTACAGATATGTTTCCTATTCCTATTGCCTCAAGACTACTACCATTCTTTGCTATGGCTATTTTTATAGGATCTCTTAACATGAATAGATTTTTAAATACCTGTATATTATTTACTAAATGATCTGTACATCCAGAATCAATAAAGAATCTTAAGTTTCCTAGGTCCTGTTCTGCTGTATCAGCTTCACCCATAAAGCAAATACCACCATCCAGTTTGTTATTATCACGTTCCATTCCATTTCCAACCTTTTCTTGGTTTTCGACATGGTTACTACGTCGCAGATTACCTCTTCCTCTTGAAAAACTTCTTGGCTTAGTTATATCTCCATGTGTATATTGTCCTCTTGATTTCCATCTATTATTGTTTTGTTCTTTTCCTTTATTGTACCAACAGTCTTTCTTGAAATGACCTCTCTTACCACACTTGAAGCAGGTTTTATCTCCCATAAAAGCCATTTGATTGGTTCCTGTACTACCTTCAATCTTGTCTGTTTTTATTTTTTGTTTTTCATATTCTGATATTAATTTGGATTTCACTAAATTGTATTTTAAATCGTCCGGAGGTAAATTTTCAATAACTGTAATAATCGTCTCATACGACCTCGGTAAAGACATCAACAAATTACAAATAACATCTTCATCTTTAACTTCTGCTCCACTTGCTTTTAATTGCCGAACTACTTCTTCAAATTCATTAATAAATTCATTTAGACATTCACCTTCTTTCATTTTCATTGATAACATTTTCTTCTTTAAGAACATTTGACCTGGTAAACCTTTCTTTTGAAAACGTTCTTCTAATGTTTTCCACATCTCATATGCAGTCTTACATCCACGTAAATTTTCTAATTGATTATCTGCTATACATTGAATTATTATAGACTTTGCTTTGCTGTCTTTCATTTTCATTTTTAACTTATCTTCTTCTTTCAATTTGGATAAGTCTATCATTTCATTTACAACTTCAATTACTCCATTTTCGTCCAATATGAATTCCATTCGGAATTTCCAGTTATAATAATTGCTTCCATTTAATGCTTCTATTTGTAATGTCTTATTTGACTGCATCATATATATTTCCTTTTTTTTATATTTTTTAATACTGCAACTTTATCCTTTGTGCACAATGTTGATTATGCCTCTTTCTCTGGGCCCATAACCTTTTAATTATTTTGAAGAAAACGAGCACAAAATTTTATAACTTCTTATTTTATTATTACACATACATAACAACCGTTATTTTATTTTTTTATAACAACCTACTTATTTTTATTTATAACAAATCATTGCTTACTATACAATTGTACATACAATTTATAACATTTTAGATGATTTTTTAAAATCAATTTCAAACAATTTTTTAATGATTTATCATCATTTCAGACGATGTAACACGATTTCAGATCGTTTTTAATCGATTTGAGACGATTTAATAGTAATTTCAAAACGATTATTCATCGATTTTTGACAATTTATTTAAAATTCAAACGATTTTTAATCAATTTTAGACGATTTTTTAAAATCAATTTCAAACAATCTTTTTAAAATCAATTTCAAACAATTTTTTAATGATTTATCATCATTTCAATCGATTTCATTCAATTTCAAACGATATGTCATAATTTCAAGTAGTTTTTTATCGATTTGAGACGATTTATGACGAATTTCAAACGAATTAAGCGATTTACTAGAAATTCAGAGAATTTTTAATTGACTTTAAGTTGTTAGAGAGTATGTTTAATAAATTTCAGACGATTTGTAAACAATTTTAGATGGTTTCTCATCAAATCAAATGATTCAGACGATTTTTTAATCGATTTCAAACCGCTTTTTAACGATTTCCTATCATTTCCGTAGATTTTATTCAATTACAAACGATATGTCACAATTTCAAGTAGTTTTTAATCGATTTCAGGAGATTTATGACAATTTCAAAAGGATTGTTTATCGATTTTTTAGGCGATTTATTAAAAATTCAAACGATTTCAGATAATTTATTAAAATCAATTTCAGATAATTTTTTAAAATCAATTTCAGATAATTTCTTAAAATCAATTTCAGACAATTTACAAAATTAATTTCAATCAATATTTAATCAGTTTGAAACCAATTTTCTAAGGATTTCTTATAATATCAATCGATTTTATTCAATTTCAAACGATATGTCATAATTTCAAGTTTTTAATCGATTTGAGACGATTTAATAGTAATTTCAAAGTGGTTATTCATCGATTTTTGACGATTTATTTAAAATTCAGATGGTTGATAATCAATTTTAGATGACTTTTTAAAATCAATTTTAGACAATTTTTTTTAAATCAATTTCAAACAATTTTTTGACGATTTCTTATTATTTCAATCAGTTTTTATCCAATTTTAAATGATTTGTAGCAATTTTAGGCGGTTTTTAATCGATTTAAAACAACTTATGACCGTTTCAAAGCGATTATCCATCGATTTTAGATAATTTATTAAAAATTCAGGCGATTTTTTTAAATCAATTTGAGATGATTTTTTTTTTTTAATCAATTTGAGATGATTTTTTTTTAAATCAATTTGAGATAATTTTTAATCGGTTTCAAAACAAATTCTGATGATTTTTTTATAATTTCAGTCGATTTTATCCAATTTTAAACGATTTATTAATAATTCAGACGATTTTTAATTAATTTCAAACAATTTTCTAACGATTTATCATAATTTTAAGTCTATTTTATATAAGTTCAAACGATTTGTCACGATTTTAGGTGTTTTTAATCGATTTGATACAATTTATGCTAATTTCAATACGTTTATCCATCGATTTTAGACGACTTATTAAAAATTTTGACGATTTTTAATCAATTTTAGATAATTGAAAATCAACTTAAAAATTTTTTTTTTTTAATTAATTACAAATAATTTTTAATCTGTTTCATGCCGCTTTCTAACGATTTCTCATAATTTTTTAATTGCTTTGAGATTTATTAAAAATAAAAGGATTTTCAATCAATTTCCAAGAATTTTCTAATCAGTTTTAAAAGTTTTTTTTAACGATTTCTCAATTATTGAATTGAAGTTAACCAATTTCAAATAATATAACACAATTTCAGGTAATTTTTTATATTTTTTCGTTATCACAAATGATTTTTAACCAATTTCAAACGATTTACTAGAATTTCAAACGACTTTTAATCAATTTTAGATGATTTCTCGCCAAATCAAATGACTTTTCACCATGTCAGATGATTTTTAACCAATTCCAGGCGATTTACACGAATTTTAGGCAATTTTAAGTCGATTTCAGACGATTTTTAATTAATTTAAGATGATTTTTCATCACCTTAGATGATTTATCACCATTTAGAATGATTTTTAACCAATTCCAAACGATTTACTAGAATTTCAGACAATTTTTTATAGATTTCAGATGATTTCTCATCAGATTAGATGATTTTTCATATTTTAGGATAATTTTTAAGTAAGTCAAAGCGATTCACTAGAATTTCAGATAATTTTTAATCAATTTCAATTTATTGGAGAATCTTTTTAATCGATTTCAGGAAATTTTTAATCAATTTCAGATGATTTCTCATCACATTAGAAGATTTATCACCATTTAGAACGATTTTTAAGCAATTCCAAACGATTTATTAAAATTTCAGACAATTTTTTATTGATTTCAGATGATTTCTCATCACATTAGCTGATTTTTCACTATTTAGAACGATTTTTAAGCAATTCCAAACGATTTACTAGAATTTCAGATAATTTTTAATCAATTTCAAGTTATTAGAGAGTATCTTTAATCGATTTCAAACAATTTTAAATCAAATTTAAATGACTTTTTATCACATTAGATGATTTATCACCATTTAGAATGATTTTTAACCAATTCAAAACGATTTACTAAAATTTCAGACAATTTTTTGTTGATTTTAGATGATTTCTCATCATATTACATGATTTTACACCATTTAGGATAATTTTTAACTAAGTCAAAGGAATTTACTAGAATTTCTGATAATTTTTAATCAATTTCAAGTTGTTAGAGAGTATCTTTAATCGATTTCAGGAGATTTTTAATCAATTTCAGATGATTTCTCATCACATTAGATGATTTATCACCATTTAGGATGATTTTTTATTTAATTTCAAGAGATTTACTAGAATTCCAGACAATTTTTTATTGATTTCAGGAGATTTTTAATCAATTTCAGATGATTTCTCATCACATTAGATGATTTATCACCATTTAGGATGATTTTTAATTAATTTCAAGAGATTTACTAGAATTCCAGACAATTTTTTATTGATTTCAGGAGATTTTTAATCAATTTCAGATGAGTTCTCATCACATTAGATGATTTATCACCATTTAGGATGATTTTTATTTAATTTCAAGAGATTTATTAGAATTTCAGACATTTTTTTATTGATTTCAGGAGATTTTTAATCAATTTCAGATGATTTCTCATCACATTAGATGATTTATCACCATTTAGGATGATTTTTAATTAATTTCAAGAGATTTATTAGAATTCCAGACAATTTTTTATTGATTTCAGGAGATTTTTAATCAATTTCAGATGATTTCTCATCACATTAGATGATTTATCACCATTTAGGATGATTTTTAATTAATTTCAAGAGATTTACTAGAATTCCAGACAATTTTTTATTGATTTCAGGAGATTTTTAATCAATTTCAGATGATTTCTCATTACATTAGATGATTTATCACCGTTTAGGATGATCTTTATTTAATTTCAAGAGATTTATTAGAATTCCAGACAATTTTTTATTGATTTCAGGAGATTTTTAATCAATTTCAGATGATTTTTCATCACATTAGATGACTTATCACCATTTAGGATGATTTTTAATTAATTTCAAGAGATTTAGTAGAATTCCAGACAATTTTTTATTGATTTCAGGAGATTTTTAATCAATTTCAGATGATTTCTCATCACATTAGATGATTTATCACCATTTAGGATGATTTTTATTTAATTCCAAGAGATTTATTAGAATTCCAGACATTTTTTTATTGATTTCAGGAGATTTTTAATCAATTTCAGATGATTTCTCATCACATTAGATGACTTATCACCATTTAGGATGATTTTTATTTAATTTCAAGAGATTTATTAGAATTCCAGACAATTTTTTATTGATTTCAGGAGATTTTCAATCAATTTCAGATGATTTCTCATCACATTAGATGATTTATCACCATTTAGGATGATTCTTATTTAATTTCAAGAAAATTATTAGAATTCCAGACAATTTTTTATTGATTTCAGGAGATTTTTAATCAATTTCAGATGATTTCTCATCACATTAGATGATTTATCACCATTTAGGATGATTTTTATTTAATTCCAAGGGATTTACTAGAATTCCAGACAATTTTTTATTGATTTCAGGAGATTTTTAATCAATTTCAGATGATTTCTCATCACATTAGATGATTTATCACCATTTAGGATGATTTTTATTTAATTCCAAGGGATTTACTAGAATTCCAGACAATTTTTTATTGATTTCAGGAGATTTTTAATCAATTTCAGATGATTTCTCATCACATTAGATGATTTATCACCATTTAGGATGATTTTTATTTAATTCCAAGGGATTTACTAGAATTCCAGACAATTTTTTATTGATTTCAGGAGATTTTTAATCAATTTCAGATGATTTCTCATCACATTAGATGATTTATCACCATTTAGGATGATTTTTATTTAATTCCAAGGGATTTACTAGAATTCCAGACAATTTTTTATTGATTTCAGGAGATTTTTAATCAATTTCAGATGATTTCTCATCACATTAGATGATTTATCACCATTTAGGATGATTTTCATTTAATTCCAAGAGATTTATTAGAATTCCAGACAATTTTTTATTGATTTCACGAGATTTTTAATCAATTTCAGATGATTTCTCATCACATTAGATGATTTATCACCATTTAGGATGATTTTTATTTAATTCCAAGAGATTTACTAAAATTCCAGACAATTTCTTATTGATTTCAGGAGATTTTTAATCAATTTCAGATGATTTCTCATCACATTACATGATTTATCACCGTTTAGGATGATTTTTATTTAATTTCAAGAGATTTACTAGAATTCCAGACAATTTTTTTATTGATTTCAGATGATTTTTCATCACATTAAATGATTTTTCAAATTTCAGATAATTTTTAGTCAATTTCAGATGATTTCTCATCACACTAGATGATTTTTCAACATTTAGGATGATTTTTAATTAATTCCAAGCGATTTTCGAAAATTTCAGACAATTTTCAATTAATTTCAAATTATTAGAAAGTATATTTAATCGATTTCAAATGACTTTTAATCTGTTTCAATTAATTACTTGTTATTTCAGACGATTTTTCGTCATTTCAGGTATTTTTTTCATCATTTTAGAGTATTTTTAACCAATTCAAAGCGATTTATTAAAATTTCAGATAATTTTTTATTGATTTCAGACAATTTGTAATCAATTTTAGGTGATTTCTCGTTATTTCAGATGATTTTTTTGCCATTTCAGATGATTTTTTTGCCATTTCAGATAAATTTTTGTCATTTAAGATAATTTTTAATTAATACCAAGCGATTTTCTAAAATTTCAGACAATTTTCAATTAATCTCAAATTATTAGAAAGTATATTTAATCGATTTCAAATGACTTTTATCTGTTTCAATTAATTACTTGTTATTTCAGACGATTTTTCGTCATTTCAGGTATTTTTTTCATCATTTTAGAATATTTTTAACCAATTCAAAGCGATTTATTAAAATTTCAGATAATTTTTTATTGATTTCAGACAATTTGTAATCAATTTTAGGTGATTTCTCGTTATTTCAGATGATTTTTTTGCCATTTCAGATAATTTTTTGTCATTTAAGATAATTTTTTTCATTTAAGATAATTTTTAATTAATACCAAGCGATTTTCGAAAATTTCAGACAATTTTCAATTAGTTTCAAATTATTAGAAAGTATGTTTAATCGATTTCAAATGACTTTTAATCTGTTTCAATTAATTATTTGTTATTTCAGACGATTTTTCGTCATTTCAGGTATTTTTTTCATCATTTTAGAATATTTTTAACCAATTCAAAGCGATTTATTAAAATTTCAGATAATTTTTTATTGATTTCAGACAATTTGTAATCAATTTTAGGTGATTTCTCGTTATTTCAGATGATTTTTTTGCCATTTCAGATGATTTTTTGCCATTTCAGATAATTTTTTGTCATTTAAGATAATTTTTAATTAATACCAAGCGATTTTCGAAAATTTCAGACAATTTTCAATTAGTTTCAAATTATTAAAAAGTATATTTAATCGATTTCAAATGATTTTTAATCTGTTTCAATTAATTACTTGTTATTTCAGACGATTTTTCGTCATTTCAGGTATTTTTTTCATCATTTTAGAATATTTTTAACCAATTCAAAGCGATTTATTAAAATTTCAGATAATTTTTTAATTTTTTATTGATTTCAGACAATTTGTAATCAATTTTAGGTGATTTCTCGTTATTTCAGATGATTTTTTTGCCATTTCAGATGACTTTTTGCCATTTCAGATAATTTTTTGTCATTTAAAATAATTTTTAATTAATACCAAGCGATTTTCTAAAATTTCAGACAATTTTCAATTAGTTTCAAATTATTAGAAAGTATGTTTAATCGATTTCAAATGACTTTTAATCTGTTTCAATTAATTACTTGTAATTTCAGACGATTTTTTGTCATTTCAGGTATTTTTTTCATCATTTTAGAAAATTTTTAACCAAATCAAAGCGATTTATTAAAATTTCAGATAATTTTTTATTGATTTCAGACAATTTGTAATCAATTTTAGGTGATTTCTCGTTATTTCAGATGATTTTTTTGCCATTTGAGATGATTTTTTTGCCATTTGAGATGATTTTTTGCCATTTCAGATAATTTTTTATCATTTAAAATAATTTTTAATTAATACCAAGCGATTTTCTAAAATTTCAGACAATTTTCAATTAATTTCAAATTATTAGAAAGTATATTTAATCGATTTCAAATGACTTTTCATTAATTTCAATTAATTATTCATTATTTCAGATTATTTTTTGTCATTTTAGGTATTTTTTTATCATTTTAGAATATTTTTAACCAATTCAAAGCGATTTATTAAAATTTCAGATAATTTTTTATTGATTTCAGACAATTTGTAATCAATTTCAGGTGATTTCTCGTTATTTCAGATGATTTTTTTACCATTTCAGATGATTTTTTTGCCATTTCAGATGATTTTTTTGCCATTTCAGATGATTTTTTGTCATTTAAGATAATTTTTAATTAATACCAAGCGATTTTCTAAAATTTCAGACAATTTTCAATTAATTTCAAATTATTAGAAAGTATGTTTAATCGATTTCAAATGACTTTTAATCTGTTTCAATTAATTACTTGTTATTTCAGACGATTTTTCATCATTTCAGTCATTTTTTTCATCATTTTAGGTTATTTTTAACCAATTCAAAGCGGTTTATTAAAATTTCCGATAATTTTTTATTGATTTCAGACAATTTGTAATCAATTTTAGGTGATTTCTCGTTATTTCAGATGATTTTTTTGCCATTTCAGATAATTTTTTGTCATTTAAGATAATTTCTTGTCACTTAAGATAATTTTTAATTAATACCAAGCGATTTTCTAAAATTTCAGACAATTTTCAATTAGTTTCAAATTATTAGAAAGTATGTTTAATCGATTTCAAATGACTTTTAATCTGTTTCAATTAATTACTTGTTATTTCAGACGATTTTTCGTCATTTCAGGTATTTTTTTTTTCATCATTTTAGAGTATTTTTAACCAATTCAAAGCGATTTATTAAAATTTCAGATAATTTTTTATTGATTTCAGACAATTTGTAATCAATTTTAGGTGATTTCTCGTTATTTCAGATGATTTTTTTGCCATTTCAGATAATTTTTTGTCATTTAAGATAATTTTTTTCATTTAAGATAATTTTTAATTAATGCCAAGCGATTTTCGAAAATTTCAGACAATTTTCAATAAATTTCAAATTATTAGAAAGTATATTTAATCGATTTCAAATGATTTTTCATCAATTTCAATTAATTACTCATTATTTCAGATGATTTTTCGTCATTTCAGGTATTTTTGTTATCATTTTAGAATATTTTTAACCAATTCAAAGCGATTTATTAAAATTTCAGATAATTTTTTATTGATTTCAGAAAATTTGTAATCAATTTTAGGTGATTTCTCGTTATTTCAGATGATTTTTTTGCCATTTCAGATAATTTTTTGTCATTTAAGATAATTTTTAATTAATACTAAGCGATTTTCTAAAATTTCAGACAATTTTCATTAATTTCAAATTGTTACAAACTATATTTAAACGATTTTTAATCAATTTCAATTGATATCTCATCACATTAAATGATTTTTCGCATTTCATATTATTTTTTAATCAATTCCAAGTGCTTTATAAAAATTTCAGACGATTTGAATGAATAAAACTTTATGACAACCAGTTTGTTATTAAAATTGATTCTTACTTAATAGAACTCACCTTTCTACGACTTGCTAAATCTATGTTTGCGATTAGTTGAGTAAATATTTTTCTATTTTTCCCATTTTTCCAGTCCTCTATAACCAAAACATCGATATGTCATCGTTTTACGTCCATTCCAGTTTTTTCCAACGACGACGACAACGACAACAACGACGACAACAAATACGACGTTTCTGTATAAATATGCACTGCGTTTACTGATGAGGTCATTTTTTCTCCAACTATCTTGAAAATAACACTCCAGAAGAAGTTAAACACCTAAAAAGAGACAATTTTAGAAGTGTAATACAATTAATTAGTTAAATAAGTTAGATGTGAAAGAATATAATAATAAAAGTGATTTAAAATGGTACGAAAATGGTAAGTTATTACAATTTTCATTAATAATCTTTTTTTAATTTAACCCAATTAAATCTAAAAATTCGTTTAAATTTTTTTACTTTATTAATGATTTTTTTTACTTTATTTATGATTTTTTTTACTTTATTAATGATTTTTTTTACTTAATTAATGATTTTTTAATTATTTTTTTTAAACTTAACTTTTTAAGTCAACATTTCAAGTTCAAAACGCAATAAATATTATAAAATTTTAAGAATGTAACAGTCATAAATTCCAAAACTTAAGAATTTCTAAAAGACTACAAACAACAAATATTTTTAACTTATAGGTTACATTATTACTTAAATAAAACCGCTAATTCATCTTAATTTTTATGATTTTTAAAAGCGGAGGTTTATTTAACACCTCAAATACCTAAAATACCCAAAAAAATCTTTAATAATTAACTTAAAAGAAAATAAAATAAATCTAAAAACTTCTTTTAGAAGCACAAATATAAAAAATGTTAGAAATGAAGTAAAATTTAAGTTATAAGATCGACCTTGACGAAAAAAATAAAACCGTTTTAAACCAAAACAATGTCACATTAACTCATTTACCGGTCACATTTAGATTTGTATTATGTGGTGTTGTACGTGGTTAACAGACCGTTTATGATATAAATATGGCTCTACTTCAATTCAACGTTTAAGTTGCGAGTGTTCGTTGCATAAGTAAGCACAAAACGTCTTTTTATCCGGAATGATTTGATTTTTTTTATATAAAACTTAAGTGCGAATTAAAAGTTAAAACCGCAAATGGGAAATTACCTTCGAATATCTTCGAATACACCTGAGATTAATCACGTAATCTATAATATACTTTAAAAATGTAAGTATTAAAATACAACTTTATATTTTATTATATCAAAAAATTTGTTAAAAAGTATAAAGCTCAAAATAACTATTTTATTATTTTACAACAACCTATCATTCGTTATCTTGTAAATCCACTATTATCGTTTAAAAGAATTTAATAATAAAGTATAAACCGGACGATATCGATTTTAATTTTTAAAAAAGATAAAATTTTTTATCATTTTCCGATTAAACACTCCGATAATGGTCAATTTCGAACAAAATATTTACTGATTAAACGGAGGGAATTTAATTTCGATATACGTACAAGTATTTTTTTATCGATTAATATCGATAAAAGTAAAAATAAAGATTAAAGATAAAACGTGAACCAAACCTCCAAAAATGTAACCAATAAATTAATCGGTTATTAATCAATGATAATGAAAAAATAAACCTTTATAATGTGTTTAATTATTACTGTTAATGATTGCGAAATTTATCACTTATCCGGTATACTTTACTAACACTTAATTATACAAAAAATAAAAAAAATGTTTTGTAATAAACGGAGAATGAACTTGACAATTATAACTTGTAACCCTGAGAAATATAAATGTATTTCCTACATTTCTCCAACATGTTACGTGCGAAAAGACACAAACGATCAAATAAACGGAGCAAAAACAATCTTAATCATTAATATGCATCGGTTCGGGTTAAAACGGGAGTTTGCGAGTTTTCAATCTGCGTCAATGTGTTGGGGAATTTTGGCTTTATGTCATTGAATTTCTCCGAAGAGAAATTATATTCCAAAATAAGAAGAATTTACCTTTTTTTGTGCTCTTAATATAAATCTTGTTTTATAGTCGTCCAAATTAAAGATTAAAATTATAATATGACAATATAAAAACCCTTAACAATAATTTTATGATAGTGGATTTAAATTAATCATAAATAAGTATCCATAGGATTGATTATGATCATTATAGCCATCCACATCAAAGTTTGAAATTACAATATGACAATATAATAATAATTTTATAATAGTAGAGTTAAACTAATCGTAAATAAGTATCCATAGGATTGATTATAATTATTTATAGTCATCCACGTCAAAGTTTGAGATTACGATATGATAATGTGCCATTCATTAAGAATAGTTTTATGATAACAGAGTTAGATTTATGATAAATAAGTATCTGTAGAGTTGACAGAGACCAAATGCTTCAATCTGTGAATACTTTCAATCCGAGATACTTTACACACCTTCGAAGGGGTTGTAAAGCCGTCGGTTCCACAATCAATCGATCATTTTTAGTTGTTTATCACCGTAGAAATCTTAAAATGAGAAAATGCCATTTCAATGGTGAAGGAATAGAATCTAATTGAAGTTGCATATTAAGTGAATGGTGCTTATTTAAATTTACCTCTTATAAGAGTTGTAATTTTGAACATTGACGTGGACGAGTATACTTATTACTTGAAATACGATTTCTCGAACTTACACCATTGAGAAGAAAACTGCACGATCTTGTACTCACCGATTTTTATTAAATAATCGACACGTATCAATACTTTGTGCAAATGGGTAAAATAGGATGCACTATTCAGCGATTGGCAAGTAACTGACGATTTCAATTCGTGATTCAACGCCACACCATTTATATAAATTATTATGGAAGGTTGGTTCTTATCTGTTGGGATGATATGTGAGCACGTTCTTTATTCGAGGGTGACTAACTGAAAGAACTAGTTGTTGTGTAACGCTCCGGTTTATTTTTATGATAAAATCTACCTAAAAGTGAATCAGTTGTACATTATAGCTTAAAAGAAGCAGTGGAATACAATTCCTGGTTGAGGTCAAAATTGGTTTTGTTTCATTTGCGAAACCCTGTTAAGTTAACATATCACTGGTTTGCGAGAATAAAGACACAACGTAAAATTCACTTAAATTGAACTAAACTAAATTGAAGATGGTAAATCCATGTTATTTTAATATTAACAGAAACTTTGTTTCTGTTAACATGCTTGTTTATTGTTCCTTTTGAAATAAACAGAAACATTCTTTCTGTTGATGGTAATATTATGGATTTACGTTCATTTTTTATGTTTAGCTCAATTTAAATGAATTTTGCGTTGCGTCATTATTCTCGCAAACCAACGATATACTTAGTTGTTGGTCTCCTCACGAAACCGTCTCTAGTTGACTCACCATGAATCGGCTTCTACATGCGAAACAAGATGAATGAAATTATGGAAATTAACCTTTTTTATTTTTGATATAATCAAAGTTTTTTATATTTTATTTAAATAATTCAACGCACTTTTTCGTTTTTATTTTGACTATAAATTAATATTAATTAAAAAAGTACCAGGGACAGTTTCGGAGGGAGTGGTTAACCGGCTTAGCCTTAAATTGCGATTTACTCGCGAATCGTTGAATAATGCGCCCTAATATTTAATGCATTTGTGACATAGTACAAAGACCTATCGATTGGTATCATTTTAATCAAAATCGGTGAATACAAAGTCATGTGATCTCCTTGTAAACCGAATTATACTACATTGAAAAGTAGTATAAAAAGAAACCTTACTTGTAAAACTTGCTATATAAAATAGAGTAAGTTTTCTATGTGGAGCATAATGGAAAAAGGGTAGGGGTGTTAAGCTAAATTGCCTACTCTGCTACATAGATGAGTCCAAGAAATAGTTTGGCGGTAAACTAGGAGTGTGGAGAACTTGGAGCCATCGATTAGCTTAAAAACAGCGCATACGACTATCATTCAAACAAAAATCTGTGCAATTGCGGTGTATGCATGAGAACTACATAAAAAAATAGTCAATGGCGCTTAGGTTATTATAGCTATACTTCATTTTTTAATTCGGAGGAGTAAATTGAAAAGTCACGTTTACACCGGGGAAATATTCTCAAAGCTGTTTTGGCGGCAGTTTTAAAAAAGACAAGGGAGATCTATTATTATCTATTGTATTTTATATCAGGCCAAAAAACTATTGAAATTATATGGCTGTAAAGTATGACAGCCGATGATACCAATAGCCGGGCGAGTCTGCAAAGTCTGGATACTGATGGCACAAGATTAGAACAGGTAATGGACTGTGTCCAAGTGTTGAATGCGTTTCGGATGGTTACAAGATTATTACTAGTATGGGTACTAACTCATGCTGGCATACAAGGAGATAAGAGGGTTAATGTTAACCGAAAAAGATGAATTGAAACCCCCATGTAAAACCTGAACCCTTCTGTGTCGTAGTTATAAAGGTAATTTAGGATGAAATCATTAGCCAGCTATAGCGATGATGATGGTGGAAAACTATCTCAACAACCCTGACAAAAAACTGCCAAAGTATTTCTGAAGGATGTCTCTAAAAGTATGTACGAGAGGGTACTTCAAATGAGTAAAAGTTACTTTAGAATGTGGATCGTGAGTGGATGAGATACGAAACGTTTAGACTGCACCTTCATAGAAGGAGATTAAAAAAAAGCCCAGTCTATAGAGCAGTGTTTCCCAACCTTTCTTATGCCATGCTCCACCTTAGCCTTTCTAAAATTCTTATTCTCCCCCTATGTAATATACATAGTTTTTAATATTAAAAAATTAAATTGTTCACTTAAGAAACTTAAATGATAGGTTTTAAGAAGAAATCAGTAGGAAACTGTTAACGAACCCAGTAAGTATATTTTCAAAACATGTAATGAAAAACTGAAATTCAAATTCCAAATGATTTTAGAGAAGATTTTTCTATATTCATTTATTATTTTAATTTAGTGATATCCTTGCGCTGGATGCTTGCTGCAAAAAGACTTTATATTAGGTTCAATTTGGTTAGGTTCAATTTCAAGTCTCTCAAGTTGTGTTATATCCAGCTGATTTATTTTTTTACCAGAAAATCATTTAGAGCACTAAGTCTACGTTCAACTAAATATGGAGATGGAAGCGGTGGCAATAGTTTTCTTGCACATTTGGTTGAGTTTGGATATTTGTTTTCTGTTTCCTCACAAAGCCGTGCAATCGCTCCTTTTATATCAAATAAAGTTTTAACTGACTCATCATTTTGCAATTCTGTGAGATCTCGATACTGCATATTTGATATATCAGACAAATCCACTAACATTGGCTGCATCATCCATGTTGAAAAATCAATTTGTTTTAAATTAGAAAATCTTTTAAATCAGTTGATAGAATATTTAAATAATAGACAATAACAAGTTACTTATTGTTAGACAATAACAAGTTACTTCACATTTTTGGAGCCAATGAAACTGTTCAACGTTTTTGTTGTTAATATGTTTAATGATATAACTCAATATGGGTAATGAAACCTTCGCTTCTACATTGACAAGAGTTTTATTGGTTTCTTAAAGTTGCTTATTTAATACATTTAGTTTTTCAAATATATCGGTTAAATAATACAAATGCTTTACCATCGATGGTTAACAGATACTTCATTTCGGATTTGTCATTTAAAAAGTCAGTAAGAATATTAAACAGTTCCATATATCTTTTCAAGATGACTTTTAGATTGCCATTTTACTTCAGTATGAAGTAAAAGTCTCACATAGTCTTCATTTTCTTCTTCACAAAATAGCTTGAAGAAACTCTCACATTTGGCATTAGCTTTAAAGCTATTACTAGAACAACTTAACAATTACTTACTGCAATTATTTATTTTTCGTTAAGTTTGACACCGAAATCCAACGTTGCATTTAAATGGCCCAGAACGAAAGGGTTAAACTCGTGTTCAGTTCGTTTTCGAATTGCCCCCCTGTGGGGCGTGGGCCCCACGTTGGGAAACACTGCTATAGAGGATTTGGAATGGTGTAGTTCAGGGGTCGTTCCAAGGTGACTCAAAGGTCAATCAGGAGAGGTTAAAAAATGACTCAGCGATCGTTTAACTCATTCAAAGGTGTCTCAAAGGACGCTTAAAATTCATTTGGGCGCTTATCAAAAGCCATTTCGGGGAAATCCGGGGGTCGTTACAAGATGACAAACGGCAGGAGAGGTTTAAAAGTGGCTCAGCGATCATTTAACCACTCAAAGGTAATGCAAAGAACCCTTAAACATCGCGCTCTTTCAAACGGTCGTTTCGGGGCAGTTCGGGGATCGTTCCATAGTGCCCAAAGATCGGTCAGAGGTGGTTCAAAAGGGGCTCAGCGATTGTTTAATTCCTTCAAAGATAACCCAAATGACGTTTAAATGCCGTTCGGATTCTTCCAAAAGGCTGTTTTGGGGAAGCCTGGGGTTCGTTTTAAGGTGATACAAAGTTTCCCAAAGATCAGCCAGAGAAGATTCAAAAGTGACTCAGCGATCTTTTAACTAACCCCTTAAAAGGTGTGTGAATGTGAGACTTTTGTTCGTGTTAGGAATTACACTTCCTGACTTGAGAGAACTTAATGTTCATCGCGACAGACTGAAGCGTAGACTTTGTGAAAGAATCTCTTTTGAGACAAAATTTCACCTCCTACTCCACAATAATAAATATAAGAATTTATTTTAACTCTACCGCCGATTTGAACAGGATTAGATTAATACAAAACAAGATAAGATACCCGTATAAAATAAACTCGTATTAATAACCCGTTACATCAATAAGATTTATTGCAGGTATTAAACTTTGGTAAAAAGGAAACGACTTATCAATAAAGATATCAACTTTAATAATTAAAAATTAAAACTCCTCAAATAATAACCACTACTAATTCATGCTTTCTAATAAAAATATTACTTACTACAATCAAAATATTAATTAGTTATAACCAAACATATTTCAACTTAACCCATTAATTGATAGCAACATATCCAATAAAAATTTTATCTTCATATCGTACATTAAAAAAAAACTTGTTTACCAGTATTTAAAATCAATCAAAAATAGATTTTAAAAACTTTAAACATTAAAAACACCAATGAGTAATAAAATTTCCATTTACACTTCTATTTTTTTTTCTTGTATACAATTTAGATTTAGATAGTATTTTGCTGTAAAGTTTATCAGTACTATTCCCGTCTTTTTCGTGTTATCAAATTGTACAAAGATAATAAAATTAGAATCAATCAGGGTTTCGAATTTTAACCATTCAAGTTTTGAACATGAAATTGTTTTGACGTAAAGTACATACATTAAATAAAAAGGTATATAATATTATTTAGTTAAATAATTTAAAAAAATCTTATTTTATTTCAGCATAATGGTTTCATCAGAATCATATAATAATTCAAAACAACTTCCTCAGTATATAGCAGCTTTATCAGGTAAAATAAAATGATTTAATTCTTTCAATTATAAAAAAACTTTTCCTTTTTTATCATTTTTTTTATTAAAAAATTTTTTTTTTGTATTTTTTAGCTTGTTTAGGTTCAATAGCAGCCGGTACAGTTTTAGGATGGACATCAAATATAAGTACTCAATTACAAACCGCCCAATTAAATGATGTCCATGTCGATGATGTTGAATTTGGTTGGATTGGTTCAATCGCCACATTAGGAGGATTGGTAATGTGTTTTTCAACCGGTTTCTTCTGCAATTGGATAGGAAGAAAATGGGCCATGTTAGTCTTAATACTCCCTTTCACCCTCGGTTGGTTATTAATAATCTTCGCTCAAAACGTTGGGATGATTTACGCTGGAAGATTCTTTACCGGTTTAGCCGGAGGAGCTTTTTGCATAGCAGCGCCACTTTACACCAGTGAAATATCCGAAACTTCAATTAGAGGTCGCTTGGGGAGTTTTTTCCAACTACTACTAACAGTTGGTATCCTCCTAGCTTATCTTTTCCCTTTAATTGAAAATGACTCAATGGTATTAATCCATTCTATACTTTGCGCAATCTTTCCGTTAATTTTCGGAGTAGTTTTCTTCTTCCAACCGGAAACCCCGGTTCATTTATATAGAAAAGGTAAAATCGAAGAAGCAGAAAAATCTTTAAGACGTTTAAGAGGAAGTGCATACAATCCAAAACCCGAATTAGAACAAATTAAAGACACTATTGAAGAAGAAGAAAGAGTAAACGCTCCGTTTTTTGAATCGATGAAAGCCCCCGCTGCTAAAAAAGCTTCGTTAATTTGCTTTTCTTTAATGTTTTTCCAACAATTGTGCGGTATTAACGCTGTCATTTTTTACACCGGTGATATTTTCCAAAGTGCCAATATAGCTTTAGAACCACAATATGCTACGGTTATAATCGGAGCTGTTCAAGTAATCGCTACTTTAGTTTCTTCCTTAGTTATTGATAAAATCGGAAGGAAGCTTTTATTACTCATCTCGGGATTTTTCATGGCTATTTCAACAATTCTCTTAGGAATTTTTTTCTCTTTAAAGAACAGAGCGGATTTAAGCCAAGATACAATGGACGATTTAGGGTTTATCCCCGTTTTAGCTTTAGCCGTTTTCATAACCGTTTTTTCGTTAGGTTTTGGGCCAATTCCATGGATGATTTCAGCCGAATTATTCCCAATTGAAATTAAAGCCATCGCTAGTTCAATAGCGGGAAGTTTAAATTGGATTTTAGCGTTTATAGTAACGAGATTTTACGGTGAAATACAAAGAGAAATAGGACCTGATGTTACGTTTTACATTTTCTCTGGTATTTCATTAATCGGAGTCGCGTTTATATTTATTGTTATTCCAGAAACTAAAGGTAAATCATTTGATGAAATTCAAGAGTTGTTAGGGGGACAAAATAAGAGAAAAAACGAACGATAGGTTTTAAATTTTTAAAATAACTTTTTGTTATAATGTAATTTTATTGTTATAACTTAATTTTATTGTTAATTAAAATATTTTAATATAATTTTTAAAAAATTAAAAATTTTTTTATATTTATTTATTTAAAAAAAATAAAATTTACTTACCTTAACATTTAAAAAATTAAAATTTACTTATCTTAATATTTAAAAAATTAAAATTTACTTACCTTAATGTTTAAAAAATTAAAAAAAAATTTTTTTTATTAAAAAAAAAATTTATTTTATTAAAAAAAAAATTTATTTATAATTTCTCCAAGTCTATACCCACCTTTAAAATACTCCATTTGTTCACCTACCTTAAAACTAGTCGGCCATCATGGCGTCGTCATGACAACAAAAATCCCCACTCACAAAAACACATCTCTAACCCTAATTTTTAATTAATTTATAAAAGCCGTATAAAAATACGATAGTTTATTACTTACTTTGTATATTTTCACCGATTTTTCTTTCCGATTTTCCTCCTAAAATCGATTTAATTTGAATTGAATTTGATGTGTTATCCCGCAAAGAGAAATGACACGTCAATAAAATTATTTCTTCATTATCGACATATTGACATATTTTCCCTCTTCTTTGATAGATGGCGCTTAACAACTAAAATTAATTTTTATTTTTAATACTTTTTATATCAAAAATTTTTATTAATACTTAATAAAATTTATATAAACCACTTTTTAAATCAATTATTTAGGTTTTTATAAATTTAAACCTCTAGGATTTATATTAATGAACGCTCAAAACATTCTCTACTGATTAATGTAAAAATTGGATTATAAAAATTATCATGTTCAATTAAAATATCCACTTACCGTTTTATTTCAAGCCGAAAGTTAATAAAAAAACACTTGATTTACCGTTTAAATTAACTAAAACGGGTGAAATGAACACAAAACCATTTCTAACTGAATAAAATGACAACAAAATGTCAAAAGTTTTGATTTAATACCAACCGTTTAAAAATAAAATCTTCATTCGTTAATTTATATTAAAATTTAATAAAACTTTTAATTATATTTAAAAAATTAAATGTAATAAACGATTTAATAGAAATTAATTTGATATTTAGTTTTTTTCTTTTTTGTGAATTAAAAATCTAATAATTTTTAAAAAAATGACAAAACAATTTTCATTTATATCTAATAGATGGCGTTTAATAAGATATTTACATTTAATTTCAATAAAATAATTATAAAATTTAAAAAAGCTCTTTAATTATCTTTTGTAAGTGTAAAAAATTAATAATATATAAATAAATTAGAACAAAAATGTCTTATTATAACGTTAATTCACAGCTGAACTAAAATTCTATCTCCGTCTTGCATGGAATAAAAGCCGATGTCTTTACAATCATCGTTTAAATTGATTTCAATGTTACTTTGAGTGCTACTTGAGTAAATTAAAGTTGGTCGGTCGGATAATTGGAATAATCTTTGAATTAACATTGCTAATTTTTGTACCAACATGGACGGAGGTAGCTTTTTCTTGATGGTTTTCTCGTTGAAGATAATTTGCAGTTCGGTTAAAGTACCTTTGATTATTTTCGTTGGGACTTTCATTTCGGATTCTTCTGGCATTCCATGTTCTTAAACAAAAATGAATAAATAAGTAAATAAATAAAAATTATACAATTAATAAGGAAAAGTTTTGTAGGAAATATTTAAAAATGAGTGTTTAAAAATGAGTGTTTAAAAAAAAATTTGAATTTTAAAAAATCGCCCAGGATTTATTTATGAAGATTAAGAAATGATTTTTGGTTTAAATGAAAGAAAAAATATTCTATTTTAATCTAAAAAAGTTAAATTTTTTCTAATTATTATTAAAAAAATTTAAAAAAATTTTTTTCTAAATGTTGACATTTTTTGAACTTAACCTAAAAAAATTTATAAAGTTTAAAAAATCGCCCAGACTTTATTTATAAAGATTATAAAATGATTTTTGTTCTAAATGAAAGAAAAAATATTCTAGTTTTAATTAAAAAAGTCAAATTTTTCCTAAATCTTATCAAAAAAATTAAATTTTTTTTTTTTCTAAACGTCTACATTTTGAACTTAACCTAAAAAAAATTCATAAAGTTTAAAAAATCACCCAGAGTTTATTTATGAAGATTAAAAAAAGATTTTTGGTTTAAATGAAAGAAAAAAATATTCTATTTTTAATTAAAAAAGTCAAATTTTTCCTAAATCTTACCAAAAAAATAAAAAAAATTTTTTTTCTAAGTGTTGACATTTTTTAACTTAACCTAAAAAAAATTCATAAAGTTTAAAAAATCGCCCAGACTTTATTTATGAAGATTAAGAAATGATTTTTGGTTTAAATGAAAGAAAAAATATTCTATTTTTAACTAAAAAAGGCAAATTTTTCCTAATTCTTATCAAAAAAATTAAAAATTTTTTTTTCTAAAAGTCTATATTTTGCTCTTAACCTAAAAAAATTCATAAAGTTTATAAAATCGCCCAGACTTTATTTATGAAGATTAAAAAATGATTTTTGGTTTAAATGAAAGAAAAAAAACTTTATTTTTAATTAAAAAAGTCAAATTTTTCTTAATTCTTATCAAAAAAATTAAAAAAATTTTTTTCCTAAGTGTTGACATTTTTTAACTTAACCTAAAAAAAATTCATAAAGTTTAAAAAATCGCCCAGACTTTATTTATAAAGATTAAAAAAAGATTTTTGTTTTAAATAAAAGATAAAAGTATCTATTTTTAATAAAAACAGTCAAATTTTTCCTAAATCTTATTAAAAAAATTAAAAATTTTTTTTTCTAAAAGTATACATTTTGCACTTAACCTAAAAAAAATTCATAAAGTTTAAAAAATCACCCAGAGTTTATTTATGAAGATTAAAAAAAGATTTTTGTTTTAAATGAAAGAAAAAATATTCTATTTTTAATTAAAGAAGTCAAATTTTTCCTAATTCTTATCAAAAAAATTAAAAACTTTTTTTTCTAAATGTCTACATTTTGAACTTAACCTAAAAAAAATTCATGAAGTTTAAAAAATCGCCCAGACTTTATTTATGAAGATTAAGAAATGATTTTTAGTTTAAATGAAAGAAAAAATATTCTATTTTTGATTAAAAAAGTCAAATTTTTCCTAATTCTTATCCAAAAAATTAAAAAAATTTTTTGCTAATTGTCTACATTTTAACCTCAATCATTTTTAAACATTTTCCTTTCCGATTAATAAAATTACTTGTTATTAATTCATCGTATCGATTGTGTTTCTTTAAAAATTCCTTTTTACTCTCGTAATCCTTTAACGATAAGTATTCCAAGCCGTATTTCTTTAAATAATCGTATTCAGCACCATTACGTTCATCCGATTGAAGGATACTTCCATTAAGAACCTTTAAATTACCAATTCGGGCAATTATTAATTGTTTACTTGTATTAAAAGTCTCTTTTTCTAAAATCGGGTTGTTTAGAAACTTTAAATCTTCGAGTTTTTGAAGTTTATTTAATTCTCCGATTGATTTCCACTAAAAAATTATAAAAAAGGTAAATTAAATAAATTTAAAACAATTAATTAATATACTAACATCATCTATTAAATTATTTGTTAATACTAATTTTTTTAAATGGGAAAATTCCCCAACTTTTTCTTGATTTTCATTAAAATAAATTTGATTCAATTTTATATTTTCCAAACTCATCTGTTCCAAGTTTTTCAAAACGTTTAACTTTAAAACTTCATCCCAGCTTTGTATCGGATTATCTTCCAAATCCAACAGCTTCAAATTATTAAACGGATGTGTTTCGGAAGTATCCAAAGTTGTAATTTCATTATTATGTACTCGTAACTCTTCTAAATTAGGAAAAACCCTCCCGAGTTTTAATAAATCCTCCCAATTTAATCGCATCGAGTTACAAATCAACACTCGAAGCGCTCCGTAACAATTTTCTTTTAATAAATCGTCATCGGGAAGTTGTAAATAATTCTCGCTAACATTTAACCATTCTAAATTCTCTAATTGAGAGCAAATATCAAAAATTACCATCCAGTTGTTTATTAAATTCTTCGAAACGTCCAATTCGATGATGTTCGGACATAAAGATTTTAAATCGTTGGGTTTTCCGGATGTATAAACACTTTGTAGGCGTAAATTTACTACTTTTAGGTTATAAAAATCACTTAAAAAGAAAATTTTTATGTATAATATCACTTAAAAAGAAAATTTTTATGTATAAAATCACTTTAAAAGAAATTTTTTACATTTAAATTGTTTATCGTTAAATTGTTTATCGTTAAATTGTTTACCGTTAAAAGACAAACGGTAATTTTATAAATGTACCTTTGTTTATCGGTAATTTTATCAAACCCAACCAACTTTAAAAAAGGTGCGTTAATACTTTGTTGTACCGATAATAACTGCTGCTCTTGAATTTTCACCGTTAAATCATCATCGTGTCTTCCGTACCTCGACGTAATAGCTTCGACAGCCGTTTGACCTAAATTAACTTTTTCCGGACGAACAAACGACCCCGAAGTTGCATACCTAGTTACAAATTAACCACAAATTTATAAAAATATCTTTTAAAATCATATTTCCCCACCTAGTTTCAAAGTATTGAACACCTTTAACATTTCCATTATGTTTTCCTCTCGAAGGATCATCCCAATCAACTCCAAACCATTTTCCAGGATAACCGTTAACTTCACCCACGTATTTAATCGTTCCTATGTATCCCAAACATTCAATTCGATCGCCTATTTGTATTTTTCCGGTCAAGTTATTCGACATTTCTTACGGTTTTTTTAGGTTATGTTTTTGACACTGAAACGCACAAAACAATATGAGAAACACTGAAACGTCATTTTTAATTAAAATCAAATATACGATGTGATATTAGTTGTATAAATTATTTTGTTGATTATTAAAATAAAAATATAAATTTAAAATAAAATTCGATTAAAAATAAGATTTAAAAGCATAAAATTAAGATTTCATATATTAAAATTAATATTAAAAATAGTATTAAAAATAATAAATTAAAAGTCTAAAATTTAAAATGTCTAAAGCCAACTTCAGTTAAAAGTCAATTTATGAAATTTTTAAATGGATTTAATTTTGATCTTTATTTAAAAACTATTTTAATAGATTAAAAATATAATAAATTAACTTATTAAAACAGTATTATAAATAAATTATTTTTAATTTTTAATAAAATTATTAGTTTTTAATCGAAAGTAATTTTTATTATTGTGGATAGATGTCGGTAATAATCGCTAATAAAATAAATATTTTATTTTTATAAATTAAGATATTTTATTTATAAAATTTATAATAAAGCGGAATATTAAGTAATTTAATCTAAATTAAGTTAATTTATGAATATATTTTCTTTTTTAAAGTTGTAATTTTAAATTTTAATTTTATTGATATTCACATCAAAATTAAAATATGATAAATTAAAAGATTTTTATTTGTACAATATGTTATATAGATGTAAATTATAATTTTAAGAGTGATTTTATTTAAAATATGCATAAATTTATTTAAATCTTTTATTAAAAATAGTAAATATAAATTATATTATGTGAATAGGGGATTTGTTTTTATGCGGTTGGCAGCACAACTTGTCGAATTTATACAAACGGGTCGTGTCGGTTTTACTATCGCGTTTTTTACAATTTTAACGGGTAAAAAGTGTTTTAATCGGTTTAATTTCGTTCGATTTCGTTAATTAAACACCCCAGTGAAGTTTTTCAATAGTTTTTTTGGGTCTAAATAAGGTGAGTAGTGTAAAAATTGTATAAGAAAATTTTCATGTTTTCGACATGAACAGAGCCGGATTAAGTAATAATTTAGGATATTTTTTTTCATTTTAGTGAAGTTTTTCGTCTGATGGAGATGTTTTTCTACAAGGAATTGGTTAAAATTCTTCCCATTTTAGATGGTGGTAGGTATAAAATAAAATAAAAACGTTATTTTAATAAATAAAGATGAAAAATTTGTTTTATTTATTTTTTTTTGAATGTATTTTTTTTCTTTTTATTTAGGTTTTGGGGAATCAATCAATCAGTAAGTACTTTTTTTAAATGATTTTATGATTTTAATGTGTATAAGTAAAAAAATTAATAATTATTTAAGGTTAAAAAAAAAAAAATTTAAGGTGCGTATACACTAAAAGTGCTCATTTAAACTAACATATGTTTCGGGCATAAAATTGTTTTTGTTTTATCTTCATTTACTTCTAAATCATCTAATTGATCGTTAATTTCCTTAAGAATTTCAACGGTTTCAACGGTTTTATCAACAATTTCAACGAGTTTTTCAACTTCATCCAAATTCTTTTCTAATTCGTCTAAAAGTATGTTATTATTTTCAATTTCTTCATCAATTACTTTCGTTTCTTTTGATAAACAATCGATATATTCTTCATAACGTTTAACATCTCTTTCGAGAAGATATAAATCAAAATCTGATACTAATTTATTCTTTCTGTCTTCTATTTTTTTTAATTCTTCTTCTAAATGAGTTATATTTGATTGGATTTTATTCATATCGTCTTCTAATTTATTTTTTTGGTTGGTAAGTTTTGATATGTTTAATGTTTTTGTTATATTATCGATTATATCTTGAATTTCTTGTTTTGGGGCTAAAATAATAAGAAATGTTTAAAGTTTGATTCAAAATTCGTAAAGTTTATTAAAAATCCTTTAATTTGATACCAAACACGACTATATTCGGATAAAAAATAAAAAAGTTAGGTTAGTTAAAAAAAAATCCAAGATGGCCGACTTTTCAATTGTTTTTAAAATTAGAAATGCATATCTTCTAAACTATTTAAGTTAGATATATGGTGTTTGGTATCAAATTAAAGGATTTTTAATGAATTTTAAGAATATTTAAACGTTTTTAAAGATTTAAATTAATTTAAAATGATTTTTTACCCATAATTATGGTATTAAAACTCCTAGCTTTTTCAATATTTGATTCATTTTTCTTATTTTTAACTTCATCAAAGATTTTAGAAGCATTTTTATTAAAATTTTCTTTTTGATTAATATTTTCTTTTATTTCCTGTAATTTTTTAAAGTTTTCTTCTAAATTTTTTTGAATTTTTAAATCAAATTCAACTTTAGGAACATTTATCTCATTTAATTTCTTTAAATTTTCTTCATTCGTTTCATTAGTTTGTTTTAAATCATCAAAATTTTTTTTAATTCGATTAAAATATTTTTCCAAGTTAATTTTTTCACTTTCTTTTAAAATATCATTTATTATTTCACTTGTATTTTTATAAGAACAAAATAAATTAATAACATCTAAACATTTTTCTTCTTCGTTTAAAATATCATCGATGTTTTTAATAATTTTATTCGATTCGTCGTTTAATTCGTTGATTTTTTGATAATCGTTTAAATCTTCAAAGATTTTTAAAAGATCTTCGACGTTTTTTAAAGTGTTATTTAATTTATTTAAATCTTCTTGTAATAAATCTTCGTTTTTGTACTTTGTTAAAAGATCTTGAAGGTTTTTTATGGTTTCTTTGGCGTCTTTTTTAATGTTTTTTAAATTATTTAAATCCGGTTTTTGAATTTGATTTAAATTTTTATATAAATCATCAATTTTTTGTGTTAAATCATTAATTTCGGTGATGTTTGTAAGTTCATTAGGTTTGAAAGAATTAAAATCGGTGTTTTTTATTATTTCATATTTCTTTAAAAGTTGAGTAAATTTTGGGGATTTTATACATTCGTTTTTTTCGTTTGGACAATCACAATCGGTTAAATCAGATGAATTTGTACAAATTTCACAATTTTTTCTGAAAGAAAATAAAAAAATATATAAATTACATGAAAAAATCTTAAAGTTGATAAAAAATCCTTTAATTTAAGTACAAACACGACTATATTCGGATAAAAAATAAAAAAGTTAGGTTAATTTTTTAATTTTCAAAATGGCGGTTGAAAAAATTTAAAATTTTGATTAAAAATTCTTAAAGATTATTAAAAATCCTTTAATTTGGGTACAAACACGACTATATTCGGATAAAAAATAAAAAAGTTATCTTAACCTAAAAATTTTCAAGATGGCCGACTTTTCAATTGTTTTTAACCTAAAAAATCCATATCTTCAAAACTATATAAGTTAGATATATGATGTTTGGTATCAAATTAAAGGATTTTTAATGAACTTTAATAATTTATAAATATTTTTAAAGATGGTCGACTTTTCAATTGTTTATAAAATTAAAAATTATTATATTTTCTAAAGTATTTAAGTTAGATATGTCATGTTGGGTATCAAATTACGGGAAATTTAATTTTTTATTAACTTTTAATAAAATTTTTATAAAAAACCTAACCTCAAATTTTTTAAAGTGAAAGATTTGTATATCTTCTAAACTTTTGAGGTTAGATATGTCATGTTTGTACTTAAATTAAAGGAAATTTAATTTCCTAAAGATTTTTGAGGATGATTTTAGTTAAAATTGATGTTCTTATAAAATAAAGATTTTTTAAATCTCAAATTCGTCAAAAATTCATCAGAATTTGATCAAGTTAGTTAAAAATTGATCAAATTTGTTAAAAATTCGTCTTAATTTCATTAAATTCGTCCAAATTCGTTAAAAATTCCTCATAATTTTATAAAATTAATGAAAAATTCGTCAGAATTCGAGGAAATTCGTTGAAAATTGATAAAATTTGTTAAAAATTCGTCTTAATTTCATTAAATTCGCCCAAATTCGTTAAAAATTCCTCATAATTTTAGAAAATTAATGAAAAATTCGTCAGAATTCGATGAAATTCGTTGAAAGTTGATAAAATTTGTTAAAAATTCGTCTTAATTTCATTAAATTCGCCCAAATTCGTTAAAAATTCCTCATAATTTTATAAAATTAATGAAAAATCCGTCAGAATTCGATGAAATTCGTTGAAAGTTGATAAAATTTGTTAAAAATTCGTCTTAATTTCATTAAATTCGTCCAAATTCGTTAAAAATTCCTTATAATTTTATAAAATTAATGAAAAATTCGTCAGAATTCGATGAAATTCATTTAAATTGATAAAATTTGTTAAAAATTCGTCTTAATTTCATTAAATTCGTTCAAAATTCCTCATAATTTTATAAAATTCATTAAAAATTCGTCAGAATTCTATGAAATTCGTTGAAAATTGATAAAATTTGTTAAAAATTCGTATTAATTTCATTAAATTCGTCCAAATTCGTTAAAAATTCCTCATAATTTTATAAAATTCACTAAAAATTCATCAGAATTCGATCAAATTCGTTGAAAATTGATAAAATTTGTTAAAAATTCGTCTTAATTTCATTAAATTCGTTCAAAATTCCTCATAATTTTATAAAATTCATGAAAAATTCGTCAGAATTCGATGAAATTCGTTGAAAATTAATAAAATTTGTTAAAAATTCGTCTTAATTTCATTAAATTCGTTAAGAATTCCTCATAATTTTATAAAATTTATTGAAAATTCATCAGAATTCGATGAAATTCGTTGAAAACTGGTGAAATTTAATAAAATTTCGTCTTAATTTTATTAAATTCGTACAGGTTCGTTAAGAATTCTTTATAATTTTACAAGATTCAATTAAAATTCGTCAAAATTCGATTAAATCCGTTGAAAATTAATAAAATTTGTTAAAACTGTCTTAATTTTATTAAATTTGTCCTGATTCGTTAAAAATTCTTCACAGTTTTACAAAATTCAATTAAAATTCGTCAAAATTCGTTAAAAATTCCTCATAATTTTATAAAATTTATGAAAAATTCATCAAAGTTCGATGAAATTCGTTAAAAATTGATAAAATTTATTAAATATTCGTCAAAATTGGTTAAAAATTCTACATAATTATATAAAATTCGTCAGAATTTGATGAAGTTCGTTGAAAATTGATAAAATTTGTTAAAAATTCGTCTTAATTTCATTAAATTCGTCCAAGCTCTTTAAAAATTCCTCATAATTTTATAAAATTCATTAAAAATTCGTCAGAATTCGATGAAATTCGTCGATAATTAATAAAATTTGTTAAAAATTCGTCTTAATTTCATTAAATTCGTCCAAATTTGTCAAAATTTGTTAAAAATTCCTCATCATTTTATAAAATTCATTAAAAATTCTTGAGAATTCGTCCAAATTCATTAAAAATTCTCTATAATTTTATAAAATTCACTAAAAATTCGTCAGAATTCGATCAAATTCGTTGAAAATTGATAAAATTTGTTAAAAATTCGTATTAATTTCATTAAATTCGTTCAAATTCGTTAAAAATTCCCCATAATTTTATAAAATTCACTAAAAATTCGTCAGAATTCGATGAAATTCGTCGATATTTAATAAAATTTGTTAAGAATTCGTCTTAATTTCATTAAATTCGTCCAAATTCGTCAAAATTTGTTAAAAATTTCTCATCATTTTATAAAATTCATTAAAAATTCTTGAGAATTCGTCCAAATTCATTAAAAATTCTCCATAATTTTATAAAATTCATTAAAAATTCGTCAGAATTGGATGAAATTCGTCGATAATTAATAAAATTTGTTAAAAATTCGTCTTAATTTCATTAAATTCGTTCAAATTCGTCAAAATTTGTTAAAAATTCCTTATCATTTTATAAAATTCATTAAAAATTTTTGAGAATTCGTCCAAATCCATTAAAAATTCTCCATAATTTTATAAAATTCGTCAAAATTTGATCAAATTCGTTGAAAATTGATAAAATTTGTTAAAAATTCGTCTTAGTTTCATTAAGTTCGTCCAAATTCGTTAAAAATTCCTCATAATTTTATAAAATTCATTAAAAATTCGTCAGAATTCGATGAAATTCGTCGATATTTAATAAAATTTGTTAAAAATTCGTCTTAATTTCATTAAATTCGTCAAAATTTGTTAAAAATTCCCCATCATTTTATAAAATTCATTAAAAATTCTCCATAATTTTATAAAATTCACTAAGAAATTGTCAGAATTCGATCAAATTAGTTGAAAATTGATAAAATTTGTTAAAAATTCGTCTTAATTTTATTAAATTCCTCAAAATTCATTAAAAATTCTTCATAATTATATAAAATTCGTTAAGAATTCGTTGAAAATTGATCAAATTTGTTAAAAATTCGTCTTAATTTCATTAAATTCGTTAAAAATTCTTCATAATTTTATAAAATTCATTAAAAATTCGCCAGAATTTGATCAAATTCGTTGAAAATTGGTGAAATTTGTTAAAAATTCGTCTTAATTTTATTAAATTCGTCCAGATTCGTTAAAAATTCTTCATAATTTTACAAAAGTCAATTAAAATTCGTCAAAATTCGATTAAATTCGTTGAAAATTAATAAAATTTGTTAAGAATTTGTCTTAATTCCATTAAATTCGTCCAAATTCATTAAAAATTCGTCAGAATTCGATGAAATTCGTCGATAATTAATAAAATTTGTTAAAGAATTTGTTTCGTCTTAATTTTATTAAATTCGTCTAAATTGGTCAAAATTTGTTAAAAATTCCTCATCATTTTATAAGATTCATTAAAAATTCTTCATAATTTTACAAAATTCACTAAAAATTCGTCAAAATTCGATCAAATTCGTTGAAAATTGGTAAAATTTGTTAAAAATTCGTCTTAATTTTATTAAATTCGTCCAGACTCGTTAAAAATTCTTTATAATTTTACAAAAGTCAATTAAAATTCGTCAAAATTGGATTAAATTCGTTAAAAATTAATAAAATTTGTTAAAAATTTGTCTTAATTTCATTAAATTCGTCCAAATTCATTAAGAATTCGTCAGAATTCGATCAAATTCGTTGAAAACTGATAAGATTTGTTAGAAATTCGTAATAATTTCATTAAATTCGTTCAAATTTGTTAAAAATTCTTCATAATTTCATAAAATTCATTAAGAATTCGTCGGAATTCGTCCAAATTTATTAAAAATTTCTCATAATTTTATCAAATTCATTAAAAATTCGTCAGAATTCGTTAAAAAATGATCGTATTTGTTAGAAATTCGTCTTAATTTCATTAAATTCGTCCAAATTCTTAAAAAAAAAAAATCCTCAAATTTTTATAAAAAACCTAACCTCAATTTTTTTAAAATAAAAAAATTGTTTATTTTCTAAATTATTGAAGTTAGATATATCATGTTTGTACTTAAATTAAAGGAAATTTAATTCCCTAATCATTTTTTAAAGAAATTTTAATTTAAAATTAATTTTAATACTATTTTTATTTAAAAAAGACCATATTTACCCTTTACATCCTGGTTTACATTTACATTCCTTCGTTATTTTATCACAAATTGGTATTCCAACGTAATTTTTTTTAGTTCCTTTACAAGAACATTCACAAAATTCATCTAAAAGGTTAAAAACGATTAAAAAATATTAAATTTTGATGGTATTTTAAAGTAAAATTCAAAAGAAATTGTTTCATTAAGAAATAATAATAAGAACAATATAATACCGTCTCCTTGAACGTTTATTATTATAAATAAACCGATTATTAATGTTATTTTAAACATCTCGGTTGAGAACTAAATCACCATTTTAGTCAATAATACAATTATTATCTAATCTAATCTAATAAAAAATTAGGTAGGTACTGTATTAAAATTAGGTCATAAAGTCGTTTATTTACTTTAATTTTTTATTTACTTGAATACTTTATTTATTTCGAGATCTTAAATTTAGATAACAAATATGTAAAAATACAAAATTAAGGATATATTTATTTTTTAAAAATGAGTAATTAGGAAATTAAAAATTTAAAGGCATTCCAACAATAGCTCCATCATCGAATCGATCCCACGTTTTTAATTCTTCAAATAATTTCCTTCCGGGGCTTTCGGTGGTTGTACATTGACAATGACCAACTAACGAGTAATCTTTATCGATGTATCCGAGTTGCACACCATATGAAATTAACCGTTTGGCTTTTTTAATTGCCGAGGCGCTAGGTAATTTAGTTGTGAAACATCCGATAAAGCAAATTCCAATCGAGATTTTATTATAAACGTAGGTGTGAGCTCCGATTACATTCCAACCTCTTCCTTCGTAAATGTTACCGTCAGCTCCTATTAAGAAATTATAACCGATGTCATCGAAATTTCTACTTTCGATGTGAAATTGTTGGATTAGACGTACTAAAAGGATATTTTGCGGTTGAGTAAATGCTTCTTCGGTTGCTGAGTGACCTTTAATTAAAAAAAAAGTGTTTAATGATGTTTTAAAAGTTAGTAGTTAAAAAAATTTTCTAATCGTACAAATTATAACATATTTAGCTGGATTTTCTAAGTATTCGTAAGCTTCTGTCGGAGGTTGTGCCAACCAAAAAGTCCTGTTTATAATTTTTGGTGGTTTAGATTCATTTTCATTTTCTTCACCGTTTTGATGTAAAAATTGATTTATAACCGTGTGTTGATTAACCATAGTTGACGTTTGATTAATATAAACCGGTCCGTTAATATAAGTAATGTTTCCGAGATGAACATTCTTAGATTTTTTTATTTGCACGTTTGTGTAAACGTTTTGATTTTGAGTTATTATAGTTTCTAAATTGGAAACCTAAAAAAACAATATATATTCATTAGTTTTTTTATTTATTCCGGAAGGTAAATTTTAAGAAAAATTCGAGTCAATTTAATTCCTAAAGTAAAAGTTTTTGTATAGATTTTCCCTTTTTATACCTTGAAAGATATATTTAAAATACGTTTATATAAATATGAACGAATATAAAACGTTATTTACTTATTGAAAATTGATTAAATTATATTTTATAGGTTATAAATACTTGTACGTTTTGTTAACAGATGGCGCTTTTTATGAAACGTCAAATTATTTATAACCTATAAAATATGATGATTTTTAAAATCAAGTTTTGGTGAGTAAATAATGTTTTATTTTCTTTTATGTTTATATAATTGTGTTTTATATGTTTTTTTAGGTATATTTTAGGTGGTGATTGGAAAATATAAAAAAAAGAAACTTAAAATTCTAACCTTTTGATTGCTTCGGACGCAAATATTCTCAATGAAGGTTATCTTTGTGGTTGAATATATTCATAGTTTATGTAGATAAATTGTTTGGATTCTGTATTATATTATAATTTAATACATTGTTAGATTTTAAAAAGTATTTAGTCTCCAACGATAATTTAGTTAGTTACGTGCCGTTGAAAAATGTTTCCGATCAAGGTAATTTCTTTCCGATCAAAGTAATTTCTTTTAAATCAAGGTAATTTCTTTCCGATCAAAGTAATTTCTTTCAAATCAAGGTAATTTCTTTCAAATCAACGTAATTTCTTTAAAAATTAAAGAATTCAAAGTTTGAATTGAACAACCAAAAGGTTAAAAATCAAATTTAAGAAAAAGTACAGTTAAAAATTAATTTTAATTACCTCATCGTTTAAAAATACTTCTTTGTTTCCGATGTAACATTGTAAAATATCCCCGTTTTCGTTTAAATCTTTAGAAAAGGTTGAAAAACTAGATGATTCCGTTGTATCAGTAGTATCGGTACAAATACTTTCTACGTCTTCGTTTATCGATGTTTTTTCTAACCATTCTAAACATTTTTTAATCTTATCATCGTTTACATCTTTATTTGTCGAGTTGTTTTCTTGTATTTTTTGAATTATTGAGTCCATGATTTATATCACTTTTAATTAACTTGAATTAGATACTTTTATTGATATTATTACTCATTATTTGAAATGATTTTTAAAAATTTTTGATTGTTTAGTGTTTAAAACGTTTTTAAACGAGGAAAAACCTTGTTATACAACAAACACAGATAGGTTTGGATTTATCAACTAAAAATAACTGACTAACCATTCCAACCATAAAAGAATTTATCTTTGTCTTATATTAGTCATAAATTAAAATTTTTATTATAGACAACTTAACTTACAACCGAGTAAAGTTGATAGAAGGCACGAAATGAAATAAGGTTTGAAATAAAAGATCATTTTTATTAATCAGTAAAATACTGATTAAACAAAAAATTACTAACATATTATCACTATCATTCGCTATTAAAATAAGATTTCTAATAACTAATACATTAATTTTTTTGTTGTTGGTTGTTGTAATTATACTTAAAAATAAAATATAAGGATAAATATAATAAGAATTAATAATATTTTTCTAGTAAAATGTACATAAATTGTCGAAAAACGACAAATTTCTAAAAATTTACTTTATTTATTTTATTTATTAATTATAAATAATTAAAGAGTTAAATAATTTAATTCATAGCAGTAAATTAAATAAACTTGTTTCGGAATTGAAAACATTTCTGATAAAACAAGTTTATTTATTTATTTATTTATAAAAAAAAACTGCTAGAATACTGATTTAAAACGTGAACCTTACTAATACAGGAATACGTTCAAATTTAAACCTAATTGAAACTTGAACGATTCGTGCTCTTATTTAACAAAGATAAAATCACAGACACTACCCAATGATTTTGGCAAGTCTACTTAAAATAAAGAAATAATATGACATACAGGGCGTTCGGTAATATATAATGTGCGATATTCTAAATAGTGTTCGTTTTATAAACTAAGAAAAAGAAAACTATGTACAGATTTGTTCAACAATTAAAAATTACTCTATACAATTCGAATCACTATACTTGATTTTTTATTATAGTTGATTATTATAGTTGATTATTGCAGTGTGTGTGTTTGTTTATTGCTGACTGTTGCTGAATTTAAAACCTAAAACAAATAATTGAGTATTAATTAATATGGTAAATGGAAAAACATAAAAAATAATAAAAAAGGTGTTAAGTAATAGTATTAAGTGAATGAATGGTTTTGGTAAGGAATGAGGTTTTAAAAAAGTAACAATAGGAAATCTCTTTGTGTTTTGCCATCGTTTGCCAATTATGAGGCGTAATTTTAGATTAATTACGTTTAACAATTTGCCGACGATTTAACGACGAAACGCGGGGAAAAAATCGGTTATGTAATACCCTTTGTGTATAACTGTTAATTATCTATTTACAATTTCATTCATTCAAAAATATTCTTTACGTTTACATATTTCAATTGATTACAAAATTTTTAGTTAAAAATTGTATATATTTTGTGAAATTCCTCTTCGCGAACATCCCTCTTAGACGGACAGTTTCTGATGGAACCGTTCGACTCTTATATAATTACAGTGAAATCTCCCTTGGGCGGACACCAACGAGACCTACCAAAGTGTCCGTTCAAGAGGGGTGTTCGCTTAAGAGAATTATGAACTAATTGTATGAGAGTCGGACGGTTCTACGAAAACTATCCGTCTAAGGGGGGTGTCCGTTTAAGAGAAATGCGAAGTACAGTGAAATTCCCCTTCGTGGACATCCCTCTTGAACGGACACCTCCCTTAGACGGACAATTTCTCATGGAACCGTCCGACTCTCATATAATTACTTCGTATTTCTCTTAAGCGGACACCCCTCTTGAAGGAACACTTTTCTGGGTCTCGTTGGTGTCCGCACAAGGGAGATTTCACTGTACAGTGAAATTCCCCTTCGCGGACACCCCTCTTGAACGGACACCTCCCTTAAACGGATAGTTTCTCATGGAACCGTCCGACTCTAATATAATTACTTCGTATTTCTCTTAAGCGGACACCCCTCTTGAAGGAACACTTTTCTGGGTCTCGTTGGTGTTCGCACAAGGGAGATTTCACTGTATATGAATTTGAAATTTGATCAAATTTATAAAATCATTTGAAAAAATTGACAGAAATTGAGAAAAAAATTTTTTAATGAAATTAAAATGACATATTAACGAATAAAATTGAAGATGAATTTATATTACATTAATATTATATTTTTTACGTTCGAAAATTTCAAAATAAAACTAAAAATGTTAAATTTATCTTTGAAAATGCTAAAAATTGCCTCAAATTATCAAATTTTACCTTTGAAAAAGACAAATAAGCTTAAAAGTTGAAAGATTGGTGCTTAAAAGGTCAAAAAATTACTCATTTTATCAATTTTTACCTTTGAAAAAAACAAATAACCTTAAAAGTTGAAAGATTGATATTTAAAAGATCAAAAAGTTACTAATTTTATCAAATTTCGTCTTTGAAATAACAAAGAAAGACAAAAAAAAGTCGAATTTCACCTTTAAAACGACAAAGATAACCTCAAAATGGCGGATATAACATTTAAAATATCAAAAATAACCTGAAAATATAAAATTTGACGTTTAGAACCTCAAAGATAACCTGAAAATGTCAAATTTGACATTTAAAACGTCAAAAATAACCTGAAAACATGAGGTTTGACATTTACAACTTAAAAGATAACCTAAAAATGTCAAATTTGAAGTTTAATACGTCAAAAATGTACTCAAATTGTCAAATTTAATGTTTAAAATGTCAAACATTTACTCAAATTGTCAAATTTATTTTTTAAAATGACAAAGAAAACTTTAAAACATCAAATTTGACGCTTAAAATTTCAAAGATGCAACCAAATACTTTAATTTACATTTAAAATGATAAAGATAACCTTAAAATGTCAAATTTGACGTTTAAAATGTCAGAAATGCAACCAAATTGTCAAATTTTACATTTAAAATAATAAAGGTAACCTTAAAATGTCAAATTTGACTTTTCATATGTCAAAAGTGTACTTAAATTGTCAAGTTTCACTCTTAAAATAACAAAGATGTCTTTAAAATGTCAAATTTGGCACTTAAAACGTAAAAAATAACCTAAAAATGTGAAATTTAATGTTTAATACGTCAAAAATGTACTCAAATAGTGAAATTTAATATTTCAAAGGTCAAAAATTTATATAAATTGTGAAATTTCTTCTTTAAAGTGAGAAAGAAAACCTTGAAATATCAAACTTGACGTTTAAAATGCCAAAGATGCAACTGAATTGTCAAATCTTACATTTAAAATGAGAAAGATAACCATAAGATGTCAAATTTGACTTTTAAAATATAAAAGTGTACTTAAATTATTAAATTTCATCCTAAAAATGGCCTAAAATGTCAAATTGCACATTTAAAACTTAAAAAATAACATGAAAATGTCAAATTTGACATTTAAAATGTCAAAAATTTACTCAAATTGTCAAATTTTACCTTAAAATTACAAAAATTACCTAAAAGTGTCAAATTTGATATTTAAAATGTCAAAAATGTTCTCAAATGGTTAAATTTGAAGTTTAAAATGTCAAAAATTTACTCAAGTTGTCAAATTTCTTCTTTAAAATGACAAACAAAACCTTAAAATGTAAAATTTAACATTTAACTTTTCAAAAGTGTACTGAAATTGTCAAATTTCATCCTAAAAATAACAAAGATAGTCCTAAAATGTCAAATTTGACATTTAAAACTTAAAAAATAACATAAAAATGTCAAACTTGACATTTGAAACGTCAAAAATTTCCTCAAATTGTCAAATATTACCTATAAAATTATAAAAATTACCTAAAAGTGTCAAATTTGATGTTTAAAATGTCAAAAATTTACTCAAATTGTCAAATTTAATATTTCAAACGTCAAAAATTTACCCGTTGTTAAATTTTTTCTTTAAAATGACAAACAAAACCTTAAAATGTAAAATTTGACATTTAATTTTTCAAAAGTGTACTGAAATCGTCAAATTTCAGCCTAAAAATGACAAAGATAGCCCTAAAATGTCAAATTGGACATTTAAAACTTAAAAAATAACATGAAAATGTCAAACTTGACATTTGAAACGTCAAAAATTTACTCAAATTGTCAAATTTTACCTTTTCAATTATAAAAATAACCTAAAAATGTCAAAAATTTACTCAAAGTATAAAATTTAACATTTAAAACGTCAAAAATTTACTCAAATTGTCAAATTTTACCTTTAAAATTATAGAAATTACCTAAAAATGTCAAATTTGATGTTTAAAATGTCAAAAATTTACTCAAAGTATCAAATTTGACATTTAAAACGTCCAAAATTTACTTAAATTGTCAAGTCTTACAGTTAAAATGTCAAAAATGTATCCAAATTGTTAAATTTCACGTTTAGAATAATAAAGAAGACCTTAAAATGTTAAATTTGACATTTAATTTTTCAAAAGTGTACTTAAATTGTCAAATTTCATCCTTCAAATGAAAAGAATAACTTTAAAATGTGAATTTTGACATTTAGAATTTCAAACATAATATTTAAATGTAAAATGTACATTTAAAATGCAAAAAACTTAATTTAAATTGACAAATTTTTTCTTTAAAATGACAAATATGATCTTAAAATGTCAAATATATATTTCAAACGTCAAAGATAACCTCAAAATGTAAAACTTTACGTTCGAAAGGTGAAAAAATTGTTTAAAATTTATTCAAATTGTCAAATTCTACCTTTTGAATGACAAAATTAATCTTAAAATGACAAAGTCAACATTTAAATAGTCAAAAATAACCTGAAAATGTTAAATTTGAAATTTAAATAGACAAAAATAAGATTAAAATATAAAATTTTGCTTTTGAAATACAAAAATTTTACTGTAATTATCAAATTTTATATTTGGAATGACAAAAATAACCTAAAAATGGCAAAGTTAACATTTAAAACGTCAAAAATAATATCAAAATATCAAACGTGACGTTAAAAATATCAAGGATAACCTCAAAATGTCAAATTTGACATTTAAAATGTCAAAGATAACCTAAAAACATCAAAATTGACATTTCAACTTTCAAACATAACCTCAAAATGTCAAATTTGACATTTAAAACGTCAAAGATAACCTAAAAACATAAAAATGGACATTCCAACTTTCAAACATAACCTCAAAATGTCAAATTTGACGTTTAACTCGTCAAAGATAACCTAAAAACATCAAAATTAACATTTCAACTTTCAAACATAACCTCAAAATGTCAAATTTGACATTTAAAACGTCAAAGATAACCTAAAAACATCAGAACTGACATTTCAACTTTCAAACAAAACCTCAAAATGTCAATTCGACGTTTAACTCGTCAAAGATAACCTAAAAACATCAAAATTGACATTTCAACTTTCAAACAAAACCTCAAAATGTCAAATTTGACATTTAAAACGTCAAAGATAACCTAAAAACATCAAAATTGACATTTCAACTTTCAAACATAACCTCAAAATGTCAAATTTGACGTTTAAAACGTCAAAGATAACCTAAAAACATCAAAATTGACATTTCAACTTTCAAACATAACCTCAAAATGTCAAATTTGACATTTAAAACGTCAAAGATAACTTACAAACATCAAAACTGACATTTCAACTTTCAAACATAACCTCAAAATGTCAAATTTGACGTTAAACTCGTCAAAGATAACCTAAAAACATCAAAATTGACATTTCAACTTTCAATCATAACCTCAAAATGTCAAGTTTGATATTTGAAACGTCAAAGATAACTTAAAAACATCAAAACTGACATTTCAACTTTCAAACATAACCTCAAAATGTCAAATTTGACGTTTAAAACGTCAAAGATAACCTAAAAACATCAAAATTGACATTCCAACTTTCAAACATAACCTCAAAATTTTGTTCTAAATATAAAAGATCAAAAGTAAATTTCTTAATTTAGAAATGACATCTCATTAATTTAATCAATTGAGTTTTGTTTGGTCGTTAAATCTCATAGAAGTAAGAAAAAATATTAAACAAATAATAAGTAGTCATCTAAAACTTGGCAAAAAATATTTTCAAGACAAGTGTTTGTGTTACTTTTATTACTTTAGGTTTTTTGTTCGTTAAGATGATGAAATCATTCAAGTTTATTAGAGAGACGAAAACACGTTAAAGATTTAAATGGGATTTTTGACCTTCGCCTATTGTAAATGTAAATAAAATAAAAGAGTTATTGAATGATACCAACATCATTCCTTAATTTAGAATTCACCTTATGTTTACTTACTTTTTTTTGAGGACTTTTTCTTTACAAATGCGTTACGATAATCTCATCATCGATATCATCCTTTTCGTCGTCGGTTTCTTCCGGTTCTTGAGGCTTATGTTTAGCCGCGGCCAGCTCGGCCATACGTTCTTTTTCCTTCTGTCTCCTTAATTTTCTCGCGTGGAGGATCTCGACCACGATGTACATGACGACTCCAATTTCCAAAACGATCAGCATAACGTAGAGCTTCATCCTGGCGCAAAGATGCGTCGAATACGCGTACGCGATAACGAATCCCGTACTCTCCCACAGACGGTAATTGGAGAAAGCAGCTTCTTTGTTTCTTCTGAATAACGTTCCGTAAAGACCTAAAAAAATGAAAATAAAAAAATGAAAATAAAAAATGAAAATATAAAAAATGAAAATGCAAAGTAGTTCGCGGTAAAATAAAGAGGAAGAAAAGAAAATGTGAAGAGGGAATGATGAATTGTTAAAGGAGGAGACGAGTTATGTCTGGCGACTGTTCGACTGACAGGGCATTAATATTCATTGTGGGTATTTCTTGAAGGGATTGAATATAAAATGGGATGAAAAATTGGATTTTTTAAATCCAACAGTAAACTAAAAATAATTTTAGAATTAATTTTTTATAATAGATCGTTAGGAAATTAAATTTCCTTTAATTTGAGTATAAACATGATATATTCATCTTCAATACTTTTTGAGATATAACGATTTTTAACTCTAAAAATAATTGACTATCGCTGGCATTAAAAATTTATAAAAATTACTATAGATTATTAAAAATCCTTTAATTTGATACCAAACATGATATATCTAACTTAAATAGTTTAAAAGTTACAAGTAATTTAAAATTGATGATCCGCCATCTTGAAAATTTTCAAGTCAAGGAAACTTTTTGTTTTTAATCCAAATATAGTCATGTTTGGACTTAAATAAAAGGATTTTTAATCCTCTTTTTGAAAATTAATGGCTTCTTGGTGATTTTTTATTTTTAATTTTTATCGTTTATTAAAAAGTCAATTGAAAAGTAGGAGTAAATAAAAATTAAAAGTATTTATTGAAAAATCGATGAAATATGGAAATATTCCAAAAAGTAAAAAAAAAAATTATTAAGATTTTTCAGTTAAAAAAACAAGCATTATATATGATGAACCGCCATCTTGAAAATTTTTAAGTTAAGGAAACTTTTTTGTTTTTAATCCAAATATAGTCGTGTTTGGATTTAAATAAAAGGATTTTTAATCCTCTTTATGAAAATTAATGGCTTCTTGGTGATTTTTTATTTTTGTCATTTATTAAAAAGTCAATTGAAAAGTAGGAGTAAATAAAAAATAAAAGTATTTATTGAAAAATCGGTGAAATATCGAAATATTCCAAAAAGTAAAAAAAAAATTATTAAGATTTTTCAGTTAAAAAAACAAGCATAATATATGATGATCCGCCATCTTGAAAATTTTTAAGTTAAGGAAACTTTTTTGTTTTTAATCCAAATATAGTCATGTTTGGACTTAAATAAAAGGATTTTTAATTCTCTTTTTGAAAATTAATGGCTTCTTGGTGATTTTTTATTTTTAATTTTTGTCATTTATTAAAAAGTCAATTGAAAAGTAGGAGTAAATAAAAAATAAAAGTATTTATTGAAAAATCGGTGAAATATCGAAATATTCCAAAAAGTAAAAAAAAAATTATTAAGATTTTTCAGTTAAAAAAACAAGCATAATATATGATGATCCGCCATCTTGAAAATTTTTAAGTTAAGGAAACTTTTTTGTTTTCAATCTAAATATAGTCGTGTTTGGACTTAAATAAAAGGATTTTTAATCCTCTTTCTGAAAATTAATGGCTTCTTGGTGATTTTTTATTTTTAATTTTTGTCGTTTATTAAAAAGTCAATTAAAAAGTAGGAGTAAATAAAAAATAAAAGTATTTATTGAAAAATCGGTGAAATATCGAAATATTCCAAAAAGTAAAAAAAAATTATTAAGATTTTTCAGTTAGAAAAACAAGCATTATATATGATGATCCGCCATCTTGAAAATTTTTAAGTTAAGGAAACTTTTTTGTTTTTAATCCAAATATAGTCATGTTTGGACTTAAATAAAAGGATTTTTAATTCTCTTTTTGAAAATTAATGGCTTCTTGGCAATTTTTTATTTTTCATTTTTATCATTTATTAAAAAGTCAATTGAAAAGTAGGAGCAAATAAAAAATAAAAGTATTTATTGAAAAATCGGTGAAATATTGAAATATTCTAAAAAGTAAAAAAAAAAATTATTAAGATTTTTCAGTTAAAAAAAAACAAGCATAATATATGATGATCCGCCATCTTGAAAATTTTTAAGTTAAGGAAACTTTTTTGTTTTTAATCCAAATATAGTCATGTTTGGACTTAAATAAAAGGATTTTTAATTCTCTTTATGAAAATTAATGGCTTCTTGGTGATTTTTTATTTTTAATTTTTGTCATTTATTAAAAAGTCAATTGAAAAGTAGGAGTAAATAAAAAATAAAAGTATTTATTGAAAAATCGGTGAAATATTGAAATATTCCAAAAAGTAAAAAAAAAATTATTAAGATTTTTCAGTTAAAAAAACAAGCATTATATATGATGATCCGCCATCTTGAAAATTTTTAAGTTAAGGAAACTTTTTTGTTTTTAATCCAAATATAGTGGTGTTTGGACTTAAATAAAAGAATTTTTAATCCTCTTTATGAAAATTAATGGCTTCTTGGTGATTTATTTATTTATTTATTTTTTGTTTATTAAGATTTGATAAAAATGGAAAAAATGGGTAATTTTCCGTTTGTTTCGTTTAACATTAAGAAAGAACGCGCGCCTTGGCGCACCTACAGGTAGACGCACATTGTGAAAAGCCTGCGAAGGCATACAACCTGCCTTGCCGGAGGCGGCGCTTTATCCGGATAGCACCGGATCCGTCCGGATTCGACAACTCGGACTTTGGCCGGAGCCGCGGCTCCGGCGACGCGTGTCCGACGTTATTTTCGGTTTTGCATTCCTACGCACTCTCGCGGCGAACCCGTCGAGGTGGTTTATAAATAGACTTTATTAAAGACCGGATCTTCAACGTGCGTGCGAGCGCAATCTCGTTTTTACCATCTTTGGAGGTTTCAACTTTGGTTGGATTTCAAGAAGTCCATCTTCACTAAATCGTTCAGATCGTATTCTGGACTTCTTTAAACCAAGAATAAAAAACCAAATTGAATTTTTTATACCAACTATTTAATTAAAATTATTTTCATATTCCGATGTATTGGTTTAAATTGGTTTATATTGGTTTATATTGGTTTCAACGACCTCGAAAATCGAAGGTAAATAGTTACGTATATTGTCAAGTATGGTATACTTTGTAAAAAAAAGGTATTTTTTATATATGGAATGAGGTGTGTAAAGGTTTCTAATTCTAAATTTCCTGGAATCATCAAAAGTAACCTTTGGAAGGTTGTAATTTTGCCGATCGCATCGAATGGCAATTTTTTGAAAGACCTCGGAAATAAAAAGAACGGATCTATAGAGTTTCCACTTGTACTTGTGTGTTTACGTAACCGTTAAAGGTTGTAATAAACACTAAGTAACGAAATGACGACATTCGTAATAATTATTAAGTCGTCGTTTAATAATCGTTTTCCGTCTTCGGAACGGGTTTCCTTGCATTAGGTCAGTTGGAACCGATGAAAACCAGTTTTTCCATCGCGGTTAAGGACCCGGAGAGGTAAGAAACAACCTTTAGGCGCCACGAATGAACTTTCCAAAACATTGACGTCAAAATATCTTTGTCGGACGAACTCCTTTCTACCTGGTTGGGTTTAATTTAAAAGAATTCGACCTCTAAACTGGTTGAAAAAAAATTCTTTTTTAATGAGGAAACTCCTCAATAAATATTTCAAAAATTTCATCTATTTTAAAAATTAATGTGTTATATATGGTTTCCAGAGGCACATATACTAAGTGCAGAAAGGTTATGTTTCCTAATTCTACGGAAAAATGAAAAAATTTCTTCATTAAGGTACTATAATCCGAAATAGAGTTGTACCATGAAGACAGAGATGAAAGAGTACTCGGTAATGTTGTGGAAAGGGGGCTTTTTCATCTTTGTCTTCATAGTGCAGCTTCATTTTGGGTTATAGTACAATTAGTCAAGATGCTAAAAACTGGAATTGAAGGAATTGAACATTTTGTCATTCTACACCAAGCAATTCATAGAATGTGCACCCATTCGATCTGCGGATAGACGCATTAGCAACAGTTGGGCGATTGTAAGTGGACGGAGCTTGCGCTCTCAGGGCTAGAACGGCTAAAACAGTGCGATTGATTCTGCCTGTTCTACTTGGAGGTTGGTGTACTTTCTGCGACCTGTGGATAGGGCTTTTCAAGAAGTTAAAGACTTGAATTGAAAAAATTGAACATTTTGCCTTTCTACACTAAGCAATTCATACAGTGTGCACCCATTCGACCTGCGGATAGACGCATTAGCAACAGTTGGGCGATTGTAAGTGGGTGAAGCTTACGCTCTCAGGACTAAAACGGCTAAAACAGTACGATTAATTCTGTCTGTTCTACTTCGAGGTTGGTGTACTTTCTGCGAGCTGTGGATAGGGCTTTTCAAGAAGCTAAAGACTTGAATTGAAAGAATTGAACATTTTGCCTTTCTACACTAAGCAGTTCATACAGTGTGCACCCATTCGATCTGCGGATAGACGCATTAGCAACAGTTGGGCGATTGTAAGTGGGCGGAGCTTGCGCTCTCAGGGCTAGAACGGCTAAAACAGTGCGATTGATTCTGCCTGTTCTACTTTGAGGTTGGTGTACTTTCTGCGACCTGTGGATAGGGTTTTTTCAAGAAGTTAAAGACTTGAATTGAAAGAATTGAACATTTTGCCTTTCTACACTAAGCAATTCATACAGTGTGCACCCATTCGACCTGCGGATAGACGCATTAGCAACAGTTGGGCGATTGTAAGTGGGCGGAGCTTGCGCTCTCAGATATATACGGTTAGAACAGTGCGGTTGATTCCTTCTGTCTTTATTGTTACTGCGACCTATGGATACCGCTTTTCAATGTGTTAGACAAGACATCGAAATTGCTTATTTTATGAGAAAACTCTTCAATAATAAACATTCAAGATTCATTCCATAAAAAAAAATAATTAAGTATACAAAACTTACCATTTACTTGAGTTTGCCAAACGGCATCACCAACACCCCAAAGACCGGAAGCTATAAAGAACACAGCTGGATTCGATGGATGAGGTTTCCAAATAAGAAACCAAGCGACCAAAGCAGTGTGGACAATTGCACCAAGTGCCATGATTGGTTTTCTTCCGATGTATTTCATCACCGATCCAAAGAGCAAACTGCAAATTGCGTTTACGACACCGAAACAAATCATCACGTAACCGACTGATGGAATTCCAAGTGCGCAGGAAACGTAAGCTTGGGTGAAATCGGCGCCTATGAACGCTTGTTCCATTCCTATCCATATCGTGATGGGGATTAAGAGTTGTTGGTATGGTTTTTTAAGTTGGTAAGCTGTGGCAGAGAGTAATTGAATGCCTGTTAGTTCAACAGCACTATTTCTACGTTGTTTTTCACCATATCTACAAGAAAAATAAATAAATAGAAACAAAAAATAAAAAAATATGGTTATAATACAAAATTGAGGTTATGTTAACGTTTCAATTCAAAATAAGTACTCTATTAGAAATACTCTTAAAGCAATTTTCTCCTTCCTAGATGTACTTAAGAAACCTTCGGTTTCAAAATGATTCAAATGATAGTTTCAACCTTGCACTGCTTTTTACGTCGTAAAAAAACTAAGAAAAAAGAAGGAAAAAAAGTAATTTAATCTTGCGAAATGATCTTCTTGAAGACACGCAAATTGTTAATTAAAAATAATGTCTATACAATTTTCTTCAATTTGAACGGATGACGTGTATGATTAAAAGAATTTTAAGGTCGAACTCCTCTTTAAAAACTGGACAAGTTTTAACTTGAAGTCGTTTAACTTTATCTTTATTGGAATATGTGCTGTTTTGGTTTTTATGTTTTTATATTTTATGTCTTAACGCGAAAAGCTTTTTCGAATTTCGCCCCTCGTTAAAAATCTTCCAAGTACCGCATTCCTGACAAAACCACTAAAGAGGAATCGACCTTGCGGTAAAAAGAAGTTGAGTTGTTGTCTTTGTGCCTTCGATTTAACCTTCAATTTCTCTCAAGACTTGGAAAAATTGTAAAATTATAAAATCAAAAAAATCATAAAATCAAAAAAACAATTATAAAATCAGAATCAAAATTATAAAATCTATCAAACGATCAAATTGGGATGTTGAAATATGAGTCAAATCATATGAAATGATGGTTTTAATTGGAATAACGTTTGAATGTTAGAATGAAAAGAATAGATTTAAAGTTCTAATTCTGACTTGGAATCGAAGTCACTCATTACGTTCATAATACCGCAAAGCATCAAAGCGTGACCGAACCAAAGGTGATTTGCATCGCGCGGACACGTTTCAGTGGTGACTCTTACGCAAGCAGACGTTGTGTGTCGCAAGGTAGGTGGGTTTACGCCTTCCTTGGAATGCATACCTACTGTTATTGTTGATGGATTTACAATTTGCGGTTATCATGAATTTTAAATTGGATTATCAAGAAAAAATCATCGAGAAAATTTTCTATTGTATCTTGGAGAAAATAAGTATATTATTGTTAAGTATATGTGCATTGAAAAATATGTTTTTTCAAGCATATTTGAGATGGCATGTTAATCCAAACTTAATTTTTGATTTATTGATGATATTTTTAATAGCAACCCATCAGTCTAAAAGTTACTAAAATGGAAATCCTAAAACGAAATAATTTTGGTTGGGAGTATATATTGTTCTTTGAGGAACATATATAGTATGTCCTTGAAAAGATATCGCAATTTATGGATATGAAAAAACTTCGTTTGGAAAAACTGTGTTTTTAAATGAATTGCCATATTTTATGTGGGATCTTATATGGGATGAAGAAAATAAATGCTTTTCAGAGGCACATATACTATTTGCAGAAAGGTTATGTTTCCTAATTTTATGGGAGAGTGAAAAAATTACTTCATTGAGATACTATAACCCGAAATGGAGTTGCACCATGAAGACGAAGATGAAAGAATACTCGGAAATGTTACAAAAAGGGGTCTTTTCATCTTTCTCTTCATAGTGCAGCTCCATTTTGGGTTATATTACAATTAGTCAAGAAGCTAAAGACTTGAATTGAAAAAATAGAACATATTGCCTTTCTACACTAAGTAATTCATAGAGTGTGCACCCATTCGAGCTGCGGATAGATGCATTAGCAACAGTTGGGCGATTGTAAGTGGGCGGAGCTTGCGCTCTCAGGGCTAGAACGGCTAAAACGATGCGGTTGGTTCTATCTATCGCACTTAAGAGAGTTAGATAAAGAGATACATCAACTCCAATCGACCCGATGAGTAAACGCAGTATATCTGTCCTGTGTTAACTAATAGAAGCCTAGTCGTCCTTTTTCCACTTACATTAAACGTATCCGCAACTCACCGGCGTGCACTCTATATATGTAGTGTATTTGACCATGATGGAAGTATTAAATTTCAAAATCAAGTTCACGAAGAGGAAAAAAAAGGAGTGAAATGATATTATTCTTACCTTGAAAGTGGATCAACACAAACAGCGATGATAATAACAGCAGCGAAGATACAAGCTAAGTAAATCCCGGATATTTCATAAATTTCCGAATCTGCAGGTCTAGCTAAATTATCGTTATTATTGATGTTCATAAGGCAGAAGTTTGCACCGCATTCATCAAATCCAGATGATAAAGAATCATTAACAGATGGTCCGTGAGCACCATGAGGATTACTAAGAACTGTATCAAAACAAAAAAATACATTAAATTTAATCCAACATTAAAAAAAAATCTTACCTAATGAAGAAATTAAATTTCCCCACAATTCGGCAGTTTGCCAAGCTAAAAAGAAGAATCCGAAGAATCTAACAATAATACCATCGACGGCTTGATCGGTAATCTTGGCGTAGACTCCGGCAACTTGAGTGAGGTAAGTTGCTTTCGAAGCCCACATCGGAGCTGCTCCCAAACCGAGTAAAACCCCGGCCGGAACCAAAGTGTAAAATTTCGCGTAAAATTGCGCTCCGATATACGGAGCGTAACAAAGCATCGATATACAGAGTGTCCACTTCACCGTTAACCTCTTAATCACGAACGTAGGCACGAATATACAACTAACTACTAGCGCCGCGTATATAGCGCTTAGGGAAACCGTTCCTAACCCATCTTTAGCGTTGATGCTGCTTTGTAGATTAGCCGTACCTTGGAAGGCGGTGAATTGAACCATAAACGCGAAAGAAACTGCTGTTACGTTTTTGAGGATGCGCCATTTTTCCTTCCGGGACATTTTAAACTTCCCCTGTTGGGAAGCTTCCTCATCGGTGATTTCCCTGATCGGTTTCTTAAAGTTGCCATTGTCGCCGTCTCCTTTGAAACCTTCGTTATCGTACGCTCCCGTCACCGAAACCGTGTAGACGTCGTTGTCTTTCGTCGTACCGTTCCGGTTTGCGTCTTCTTCGTGCGTTCTCGTCATCGTGACGTTGCTAGAACCTTCGTCTATGTCAAGCTGAAAAGAAAGAACGATGAAGACTGTGACTGACAATGAGAGGTTGTTAGTTTTTTTTTTTGTAATACTGGATAGTTGTACAGATAACATTTTTGCGTGTCTCAAGGAATATTATAAATACTGATTTTCAAGGACTTCATGCCTTTGAACATACTTAAAGTGATTTGAAAAATGTTGAATTAAAAAAAATTGATTTGAAGAAGCTAAAATTTGAACCAATTAAAACTTTAAGATTATGTTTTAAATTTTAAATTTTTAATTTTAAATTTGAAATTTCAAATATGAAAGATAATCATTAACCAACATACTTAAAAGAAATATTCAAACATGTTATCTATAATTACTACTTATATACCCACTTATTACATCTACAGTTATTCAAAAACGAATAATTATAACCTTAAAAAAATAAATAACATACTTTCTATACGTCAACGTCAACGTCGTGTCAAAAATTAAAAAAAAAAAAGAAAAAGTATTTTTTGGATGGTACGTTCTTTTTTTTTAAACACAAATTTGATTGATTGCTTGCAAAATGTCTGCGCGCCGAAATATTAATAATTAATGATTGTGCCACGAACGTCGAGGAACCTCTTATGGTTCGCGTGACGTAAGAAAAGTAAGCAAAGGACCATCTGCAAGCCGTCGTCCTTGATTGGCACACGCGGTTAATCGCTCGACCAAATATTGCCGTCGTGTCTAAATTCGATTGATATATTTACCAATCGTTAAGGTAATGGACCTACTTTAACGTTTTATGTCATCGGGAAATTGTTGTATAACGAAACGTGTGATGGAAAGAATATATTATTAATGAGGGACCAAAACAAAAAGAATTCATTTAGTCGTTCATTCAAAACTCGTTATGTAGATGTTAGTTTGAATTTTTGAGAGTATGAAACTTATTTTTTTCGTTTATGTGATACATTAAGATTGTGTATACAGATCTGGAAATTTCATTTGAGGACATGGGAAAATAATGCGTGCAACAGAGAAGCATATATGAAGTAGATTAGATAAACAAAGAGCGATATAACTGTTTAACCACGCCTTTTCTGACCCAACTGTAGTCGCCCAACCAACCACCTTCTTCCCACAAACTGTCAAACTGTCAGTTCGTTGCGTGGTTAAACAGTTATATCGCTCTTTGTTTATCTAATCTACTTCCTATATGCTTCTCTGTTGCACGCATTATTTTCCTATGTCCTCAAATGAAATTTCCAGATTTGTATATTTAGGCCTAATCTCGTCTATCGATTGGCAACCTAAGTTTCAAATCAAACTGATTGCAAATTGGTCTCATTTTTATGGTCTCTTCTGTTGATCCTTATTCTCGTACATGGACAAAATTATCAAATGGTTGCATTTTCAACTGATGTGGAACTCAAATATCAATCTCAAGTATCTCCATTGCGAATTTGAAATTGTAAACTGCGATTGTTATGGAATATGGAGGTTTTATACAGCACATTTATAGCATGGGGTTCGTAGCTAACCCAATTTATAGAAGATGCAGAGAGAAGGTGGAAACCTCCTTTCTTTTAATGTGTGAATGTGAGATTTTTGTTCGTGTTAGAGAGAAATTGGACTTCTTCAATTGAGGGAACGTAAGTGCATCCCGATTAACTAATATAGGACTTTTTTGAGCAGAACTCTAAAAAGAACTAAAGCCAACTGCCCCATTACACAACTTGCACAGTCTTTTTATCACTCTCTCTGTCCATGTCAGCCAGTCTAAAGATTTACAAGGGTTATTTACTGATGGTTAGCGTGGATTTCCGAGGTGTGTCCTTGATTTCATCTATGGTTAACCCATCGTCATTGGATTTTTGCAATTTGAGGTTTTTGAAATTCTGGCAATCACATAGGTTCAATTTTAAAGTCTCATGGTCTTGATCTCAAGTACGAAAGAGAGGAGTAGTGGCAAGTTTCAAGTTAAGGTGTTTATTTATCTTCAGGGGCTCTATGGCTAACCGTGAATGAGAATCTTTCGTTCGTGTTTGACAGGAATTAGGCTTGGTGGGTTGAGGGAACTTAAGATGAGCTCGATAAACTTGAGCTGTTTGATCTCAAGGTGGTACTGGACTTTAGGAAAGATACTGAACTATTTTGAGCAAAATTTAGAAGAGTACTCTAGCCAACTGGCTCATTACATCACTTGCACAGCATTATTATCACTCTCCCTGTCTATATCACCCAGTTTAGTGATTTACGAGGGTTATTTACTGATGGTTAGGGTAGATCTCCGAGGTGTGTTCTTAATTTCATCCATAGTTGACCCAGCGTCGTCCAAAACCCTCAATCTGAAGTCTTTGAGATTCTGGCAAGCACATAGGTTCTGTTCAATGGTCTGATCGTCTTAATCACAAGCACGAGAGAGGAGTAGTGACAAGTTCTATCTTCTAAAGGTGTTTATTTATCTTCAAAAGCTCTGTGACTAACTATGAATGTGTGAATAAGAGTCTTTCGTTCGTGTTAGATAGAAATTGGGTTTTTTTCGTTGAGGGAACCTAAGGTGAACCCAAAAGACTGGGGCTATTCGATCTCCAGATGGTATTTGACTTTATGAAAGATACAAAACTATTTTGAGCAGAATTCTGAAAAGTACTATAGCTAACTGATCTATTACACCAAGGGTCTTCAAACTTTAAAGCTTCCGGGCCACAATGATTTTTTCAGTATGTTCCAAGGGCCAAAACAGTTTTAATTTTACTGTCCTTAACTATATTTCTAAACTAGAAAAGTCGCAAAGTGGCACTAATTGCATATAAAAAGGCTAGCGACGCAACCGCGAGTCAGTTTGCATAGGAAAGACGAAGGAAGCGAAACTGTCTATTGTGAAATAAAGTAACACCCGTGCATAAAACTATTTTGATTTGACTTATTGTTTTTATGTATGATTTGTTAGTATGGAGAAGCGAAAAATCGTGAATGCAGAATTTTGAAAGATAAATGGAACTTTCAGTATTTTGTGATTGAGTCCAGTAATAAGGCACTATGCTTAATTTGTAATGAAACCATAGTTGTTGTCAAAGAATATAACATTAAACGATACTATGAATCGAAACATCTTCAAAATTACTCCAAGTATATAGGAAGTTTGCGGACGGAAATATTTGAAGCTTTAAAACGCGGACTCAAATCGCAGCTTAAGTTGTCGCGGGTCGGATTTGGCCAGCGGACCATAGTTTGGAGACCCCTGCATTACACCACTTGTACAGCATTCTTATCACTCTCTCTGTCTATATTCTATATCAACCAGCATAGGAATTTACGAGGGTTATTTACTAATGATTAGGGTGCAATTTCGAGGTGTGTCTTTGATTTCATCTATGATTGAGTCATCGTCCACCAAGTTCCTCAATCTGAGGTCTTTGAGATTTCAGCAATTATATAAGTTCTGTTTAATAGTTTCATCGTCTTGATCTCAAGCACGAAAGAAAAGAGTAGTGGTAAGTTCCAAGTTGTGAAGGTGCTTATTTGTTTTCAGGAGCTTAATGGCTAACCGTGAATGCATGAATGAAAGGCTTTTGTTCATGTTAGACAGGAATTAGGCTTCCTGTCTAACTAATAGTCCCATCGTCTTGATCTCAAGCACGAAAGAAAGGGGTAGTGGCAAGTCCAAGTTGTGAAGGTGCTTATTTGTCTTCAGGAGCTTAGTGACTAACCGTGAATGCATGAATGAGAGACTTTCTTTCATGTTAGACAGGAATTGGGTTTCCAGTCTAACTAATAGTCCCATCGTCTTGATCTCAAGCACGAAAGAAAGGAGTAGTGGCAAATTCCAAATTGTGAAGGTGCTTAATTATCCTCAGAAGTTCTGCGGTTAACCGTAAGTCCTTCCTATGGTGACTTACAAAGAACTAGGTTGCCTTACTCGAGAGGAATCTTAATAATAGCTTAGATGTCAACCCTTAACTATACCCCATTAATCTAAGGATTTTTTTTTGTGGGTAATCTATTTAATAATATCTAGAAGTGAAGCTAAATGGAGGATAGTGGATAAATAAGTTTGCATATCAGCGATCTTTTTAGCCAATCTGTATAATATGCCACTGTCTAATAACTAACCAACTAACCCTTCAGCCACTTGACAATTACATGATTGTACTATAACCCGAAATGGAGCTGCACGATGAAGAGAAGGATGAAAGAGTAAGCTCCTTCTCCGTAACATTGCATCTCTTTCATCTTTCTCTTCATGGTGCAGCTCCATTTCGGGTTATACTACTTGAGAGCTACCTCTAGTATGAAATGACAATCCAATAAAAGTCGGAAAAAAATCTTTCTAATAAATCATCAAAGATTTTTTTAATATTTAGCATCACTTATTGTAATTTACAAGATGCTAAATAACAAAATAACAAAAAATAAAACCATCAGACGAAGTTAAATGGAATAAATTAGTGTGAACGCGTGAAAACGTGTCTCTGTTTATTCTGGTGATTCACTTTTTAGTGTCAAATGATATTCCTTTATTGGTCACGATTTCGAATACTTAAAACGAATACTTAAAACGAGTACTTTGCGGGTATTTTCCGCTTCAAATTGATTTAAGTATACTTCAACTAAAAAAGTTGTTTTTCCTTCGTTAACCAGATCTTTAAAAAATTTTCCATTTTCAACCGGTTCGTATTCGCTACTTAACTTAACTTTTCATAAAAGCAAAAACAATATTGAAAATCGTTTTACCAAGCGGCAGTAAAAAAAAGTCTAAACAAAGGTTTACTTCGAGCGAAAACATTTCGATTATTATTATTATTTTTTGTGAATGCTAAAACGTCGAAGGTATTGTTTATTGAAACTTTTTTACAATGTTGGAGGTCGCAATTTTTCTTTCATTCTTTCATTTTTTCATTCTTTATTCATCTTTAGAAATTTAAATGTTAACGCGAAATAAATCTTGTTTGAATCGGTATTATTGAATTTTGATGATTTAACGGTCAAATTTGATTCGTAAAATAAAAATTGAGGTTATGTTTAATAAATATTATCAACTTAAATAAAATTTAAGTTGGTATTAATGAAATTTGATGTTTCAACTGTCAAATTTTGCTTTTTAACTGTCAAATTTTGCTTTTTAACTGTCAAATTTGACAGTTAGAAGGTTAAATTTAATTGTTTAAATAAAAATTAAGGTTATGTTTAATAAATATTACCAACTTAAATAAGATTGAAGTTGGTATTAATAAAATTTGATGTTTTAACTGTCAAATTTTGCTTTTTAACTGTCAAATTTTATTGTCAAAATAAAAATTGAGGTTGTATCTAATAAATACTACCAACTTAAATATGATTTTTTTAATTTTGAAAAATTAAAAAAATCATTTTCTGTTTCAGAAAGAAAAAAAGACGTTATTCTAAAAAAGGTAAGTTTTAAAATACACTTCATAATACATAAATACACAAATACTTTAAATCATTAGACAAATTCCTAAGCATGATAAGAACATATGGTTAATTAACAATATGGAATGTTATTTTTGATTGTTCACGTGAGTTAATTTGAAATTAATTGTTTTCTAAATGTATAATGCGATAAATTAAGGGTAAAAAAGTTGTTAATATTTAATGAGAGGTTAAACATTAAATTTGGTACCAAAAAGATGTAATATTTTGAGGTTAGGTTTAGCAGAAGTGTAATATATATTGTTCTGATGTAATAGTTGCCTCGAGCAGACGCATAAAATTTTAGATTTTGCACTTAATTACAAATAATCCATCCGTTATTGGTATTATTATTGGTATTATTATCTATTATTACCGGGAGTTGTGTCACGGATAATCACGTTACGTGAGAAAATGTGAAAGAAGATCAAAACTGGTATTACATCGATTTTCCGTATTGAGACATATCTTGGGTCTTACAATAGTAAGATTAATCTGTAAATTTGATTTATTACCCTTGTTTTTGATAAATGGTGCATTTTATGGTGTATTTTAGTTTCTTGGAAAAAATGAAAAAAAAAAAGTTATTTTTGAAGGATTTACAACTTTTACGTGTTAAAACCGAGATTTCACAGTTGGACGATTCACAAAAAAACACCTATTTAATACCCGGCTTGATGTAACAAAATAATAATTTATTATTTGAGGAAGTGACTAATTTGAATCTGACTGTAATTGATGTAGTACTGGAATTAAAATTTTTTGTCACGAAATGTAAACCTTTCATGATGTGATAGATGACTTCTATGATGTGATTGACGACTTCTATGTGATTGATGACTTCTATGATTGGTGGCTTCTATGATATGTTGGCTTCTATGATATGATGACTTCTATTATGTGATGACTTCTATAATATGATGACTTCTATAATATGATGACTTCTATAATATGATGATTTCTATAATATGATGATTTCTATAATATGATGACTTCTATGATTGGTGACTTCTATAATATGATGGCTTCTATGATATGATGACTTCTACGATGACATACTATCTTGAAGATGACTTGAAAATTATCTCATCATACCCAAGTAGTGTGATCGAAAGCTCTAACAACCGAAGCTCTCCGTTGACTAATCGGAGAGACCATTCTCTTCTGCACGAAGGCAACAGTATCTGCGAGTTTGAAGTTGACCATCTTGGTGATATCTCCCGACACCAGGAAACGAAGCTTATTACTAGATCTCGGAACAATAGGTGTCAGATAAGATTCCGAACGCTTCCACCACCTTTTCTCGCCCGATCGCGTATCATTTACATACGGAGAGAAGTTATTGCGTAACCGTACACGAGCAAAACTTGAGATCTTCAACTGGCGGTTGGAGCCTTGGACACGCTACCTATATACTAACACATGGAGGCAACGCGACGCACGTTTAGCATTTTTACTGCCGTCGTAGTCGTCGTCGTATCGGAATTATGGCGTTTTTCGCTATCGGTGTTTTGTTGTGTCGTCATCGATAGTTTTTCGATGATAAATTAAAAAAAAAAAATGGAATAAATAATGAAGGTTGGAGATCATGTCAAGGTCTTCCAAGAAAACATCTTCTAGAGTTGGGTAAATTAAACCAGTATAAACGTGTTTATTCTGGTTATGAAAATGTATTGTATCAAGATTAAAATTCAATTTAATTTTTTCGGTAGTTTTGAAAAAGAAAAATCTTGTTTGAAAAAAATCTTATATAGAAAATAAAAATCTTATATGAAAATATATTATTAAAGCAAAAGAATTTTTTAAAAGTATTCGTTTTCTAAAATAAACCAATAATGACATGCTGGCATGTGGGTAACGTGCCATTAATGCTTATCGGAACTGATAGGTTCGACCAAATATCGTTAAAGCTTAGAAAACCGTGAATTACGTTATTTTCGGTTATCGTTTAAGTTGGTAATATGGATTATCGCAAGGTAGAGATAACCTCAACGTTTATTTTTGATAGACACGATGTTAAATATCAATTAACTTGACTTAGGTAACTTAGGTTGGTAGTGCATATATTTATGAGAGGTTAAACATAACCTCAATGGTTATAATCTCATTATTTAAGTTAATAATATGCTTTATTGCAAGTTAGGGATAATCTTTATGTTTATTTTTGATAGAAAGTTCATCTAATTTCAATTATGTTAATTTAGGTTGGTAATATAACTATTTTATGAAAAGTTAGATATAACCTCAATGTTTATTTGACAGATAAAGTGTCATGAATCAATGATACCAACTTGATTTGGTGGTATATCCACTTTATGACAAATTAGACATCACCATAATGGTTATTTGATAGATGTAACATCATGAATCAATAGTACCAACTTAAATTAATAGTATATTCATCTTATGAGAAGTTAAACATAACCTTAATGTCTATTTGATAGATAGAACGTCAATAATCAATAATACCAACTTGAATTAATAATATATTCATCTTATAAGAAATTTAACATAAATCTTAATGTTTATAACCTCATTATTTAAGTTAGTAAGTTTTATAATAAGTTAGAGAGAATCTTTATCTTTATTTTTAAAAGAGAGTTCATTAAATTTCAATTATGATAACTTAGTTTGGTAATACACCTACTTTATGAAAAATTAAACATAACCTCAATGTTTATTTGATAGATAAAACGTTATAAATCAATAGTACCAACGTGATTTGATGTTATCCCCACTTTATGACAAATAAAACATACCCACAATGTTCATTTGACAGATAGAACGTTAATAATCAATAATACCAACTTGAATTAATAGTATATTCATCTTTAGAGAAGTTTAACATAAATCTTAATGTTTATAAACTCATTATTTAAGTTAGTAAGTTTTATAATAAGTTAGAGAGAATCTTTATCTTTATTTTTAAAAGAGAGTTCATTAAATTTCAATTATGATAACTTAGGTTGGTAATATAACTATTTTATGAAAAATTAAACATAACCTCAATGTTTATTTGATAGATGAAACGTTTTGAATGAATAGTACCAACTTGATTTGATGTTATACCCACTTTATGACAAATAAGACATACCCACAATGTTTATTTGATAGATAGAATGTCAAATATCAATAATACTAACTTGAATTAATTGTAAATTCACTTTGTGAGATGTTAGACATAACCTCAACATTTATAACATCATTATTTAAGTTTGTAATATACTTTATAAAAAGTTAGAAACAACTTCAACTGTGATTTTTGATAAAAAATGCTACAAATGTCAATTATGAGAATTTAGGTTGATAATATACCTACTTTATGAGAAATGAGATGTAACTTCAACGTTTATTTGACAGATAAAACGTCAAAAATCAATGAAACCAATTTGATTTAGTGTTAAACCCTCTTTATCGGAAATTAGACACAATCTCACTGTTTATTTGACAGATGAAATGTCAAAAATCAATGATACCAACTTGATTTAGTGTTAAACCCATTTTATCGGAAATTAGACATAACCTCAATGTTTATTTAACAGACAAAACGTCAAAAGTTAATAATACCAAGTTAAATTAGTGAAATATATATTTTATGGGAAATTACATGTAAATTTTAATGTTTATTTGATGGATAAAACGTCATCAATCAATGAAACCAACTTGATTTAGTGTAAAACCCTCTTTATCGGAAATTAGACACAATCTCACTGTTTATTTGACAGATGAAATGTCAAAAATCAATGATACCAACTTGATTCAGTGTTAAACTCATTTTATCGGAAATTAGACATAACCTCAATGTTTATTTAACAGACAAAATGTCAAAAGTTAATAATACCAACTTAAATTAGTGAAATATCTATTTTATGGGAAATTACATGTAAATTTTAATGTTTATTTGATGGATAAAACGTCATGAATCAATGATACCAATTTGGTTTGGTGTTAAACCCATTTTATCGGAAATTAGACACAATCTCACTGTTTATTTGACAGATGAAATGTCAAAAATCAATGATACCAACTTGATTTAGTGTTAAACCCATTTTATCGGAAATTAGACATAACCTCAACGTTTATTTGAAAGATAAAACGTTAAAAATCAATAATACCAACTTAAATTAGTAAGATATCTATTTTATAGGGAATTACATGTAAATTTTAATGTTTATTTGACAGATAAAACGTCATGAATCAATGATACCAATTTGATTTAGTGTTAAACCCACTTTATCGGAAATTAGACATAACCTCAATGTTTATTTGAAAGATAAAACGTTAAAAATCAATAATACCAATTTAAATTAGTAACATATCTATTTTATAGGGAATTACATATAAATTTTAATATTTATTTGACAGATAAAACGTCATGAATCAATGATACCAATTTGATTTAGTGTTAAACCCATTTTATCGGAAATTAGACATAACCTCAATGTTTATTTAACAGACAAAACGTCAAAAATCAATAATACCAACTTAAATTAGTAACATATCTATTTTATAGGGAATTACATATAAATTTTAATGTTTATTTGACAGATAAAACGTTATGAATCAATAACACCAACTTGATTTAATGTTAAATCCATTTTATCGGAAATTAGACATAACCTCAATGTTTATTTAACAGACAAAACGTCAAAAGTTAATAATACCAAGTTAAATTAGTGAAATATCTATTTTATAAGGAATTACATATAAATTTTAATGTTTATTTGATGGATAAAACGTTATGAATCAATGATACCAACTTGATTTAGTGTTAAACCCATTTTATCGGAAATTAGACATAACCTCAACGTTTATTTGACAAATAAAACGTCAAAAATCAATAATACCAACTTAAATTAGTAACATATCTATTTTATGGGGAATTACATATAAATTTTAATGTTTATTTGACAGATAAAACGTCATGAATCAATGATACCAACTTGATTTAGTGTTAAACCCATTTAATCGGAAATTAGACATAACCTTAATGTTTATTTGACAGATAAAATGTTATAAATCAATAATACCAACTTAATTTAATGTTTGATTTGTTTTATAAAAAGTTAGAAATCTTATTGAATTAATCTCGATGTTAATTTGACAAATAAAACGTCAAATAATAATACCAACCTAAAAATAATGTTTACAATCTAATTTCAAATTCTTACAAAAACAAATATTGATTTTATGTTGGTATTAAAACGAAGTTATACGTGGTTAAGGATATTTAACCGCGTTATTTACGCGTCGTTAAAAATCGAGAAGAAAAATATTTAAAAACAAATTGGTTGTCGAGTTAGGTTAGTTTTTTATTTTTTTGAGGTAATGTCTTTGTTGTTGTTTTTTTGTTGGGTGAACGTAGTTGGGTTGTGTAACACTAAAGAGTTAAAAAAAAATGAAATAAAGCGGAGGTTGTTTTTCGAACGAAGAGAAGAACAATTAATCGACCGGATTTTCGTTACGTAGAGAGATGACCGACTCCCCCACCATTATAGTGTCAGCGATGCGTTAAAGGACGATCCGTTCATTCAGGATCTGCGTGTTATCGTCGGTAGCGGGTTACGGTTGAGGAGGATATGGACCATTAACACGTCAACGATTGGATTTTTTCCTATCTATCAAATCTAGCAGGAAATACAATTTTTCAATGTTGTACAAACAATTATGAAAAAAGAAGGAATTAACATTAGGATTAATTCTAAGACGAGATTTAGAACTAGGAGTTTGAAATAAGTTTGAAGTTCGAATCTGTCTCTGAAGAAGGTTGCAACATGACATTCGAAACGTCTAATGGTTTTTTAAAAGACCCATAGTTAAATCTAAAAACTCCCAGTTCTAGATCTAATGTTAAAGAAATTGAAAGAATATTTTTTTTGTTTAAGTTGGTAGTATACTTCATAAGAAGTTGCAATATAAACATAACCTCAATTTTTAACTGTCAAAATTTTACCAATACCAACTTGAAAAAAAAAATACAATTATATCCTAAGAGATTTTTATTCTTACTCAGAATACGTATTTAAAATGCAAATTTAAAACGAAAAAAAAAAAAAATGAGAAAGTGTACCAATGGTCTACTTCTTATATTCACTACGTGCTTGTTGAAGAAGTCGCGTATAAGTAAACGAAACGTGCCTCGTACACATCACGAGTACAATCGATTAGTATTCGAAAATCGAACGTCAAACGATTAAATTATCAAAACGAAAGATGGATAAGATTTGTAATTTTCGCTCGGTCACGGTGAAAGTAAAACAAGATACGGGAATAAATAAATAAATAAATGGTCGTCGAGCGGAGATGAAATTAGCGGGTTTAATGTTTACGTTCCGGTTCGGTTTCGTATTGAAATGGGGGGAATTCGCCTCAAGGCGGCGCCAGATCGTCAACGTTCCAAAGTCCGCTTTCCAGTTCGACGATTTGTCGACGGGGAATCGCTCCGACTGCGTTTATTTATTAACGGTTACGACCGCGCCGGTCAATTTAAATAATTTGTATTCGATGTGTCATGTATTAGCGTTTACCATAAAATCACTATTATATTTTGATTTATCGATTAGTTATTATAATTTATTATTGTAAAGTTATAAGTATGTTATTAACCTCTCTTATTTATGAAATGTATAGAGAAAACCTTCGGTTATTGTTATTTTCAACCGCAAATAGGTCACTACATACTATTTGGTAATTCTTCTTTACGTTCGAATAAAAGGAAACTTACAACAAAGAAACCGCATCGCGGTTTATTGCGTTAAAAGATCGGTACGACTCGGCACGTGCTTTCATCGTGAACTAACGAAGGAAAACGTTCGTTTTTGCCTTAAATGGAAGAAGTTGATCAGCTGGTTGATTTATAGTTACGCAAGTCAACCAAGTATTTTACAAGAACTTACAATTTACTCGTCTTAGAATTTAAGAAAATTTTAATTGTAAATTTTTAAGAATTTATTTTTTTTATTAAAAAAAAGTGATTCGTGGTGACTCAACTAAGGGCGGTTTTTGGGTAAAAAACCTAAGGTGTTCATTTAAATTCGTGCTCTAATATGCTTTGAAATGTTGTTAAACGATAATAAATAGAATTATGTCGTATTATAAGGGCATTCTAATTAATTATATTTCAAATTTGATAATCATCAAATTTCGTTAAATTATACTCTCATAAAAGGTTTACGAAATAAGGCTAGCTTGCAAACGAAGGGTCATAGCCCAACCAAACCTTGATTTTTGGAACTGCCCATGATAGTATTTCAAAATCCGGATGGAGTGTCCATTTCTGGAGTTAAAATTGCGAAAAACTAAGGCTTTATGAGAGAGGCCTAGCTCGCAAACAGATACTTGAAGGGCGTTTAAACCTTGATTTTTCCAAGTGCGCACTACCAGACTTGTAAATCCGGATTGAGAGTCCATTTCTGGGGTCAGAATGGCGAAAAAGCTAAGGGTTTAGGAGATAAGGCTAGTTCGCGAACAGATGCTTGAAGGGTGTCCAAGCCTAGATATTTAGATCCGTGCACTACCAGATTTGTAAATCTGGATGGAGAGTCTATTTGTGCTGTCAGAATCATGAAAAAGCGAAGGGTTTACGAGATAGGGCTAAATCTCGTGAAACGGATGCTTGGAACGCGACTGAATCTTGATTTTCCAGACTGTCCACGATAGTATTTCAAAATCCGGAACAATTTGCAACTGGTATTTATCGATAATGTGTTTAATTTGTAATTAAAAAATTTGATGGTCTTTAAACTGGTTTAAAAGTCGAAGTTTGCAAATATTTCCTGTATAATTTTATTGATCACTTACAATTAAACATCCCCATGAAATTTTGGAGGAACAATTATTGAAAAGATAGGCGTTTAAGTAGATTTTTGTCAAAAACAAGTTATTGGCTAATTTTCAATTTTCTGTCTTGTTGCTTATAAGTCCAAGTATGGAAGTCGATTAGTGGTGACTCAACTATGGGCGGTTTTGGGAAAACAAATTAACCTCGTGAACGGATACTTGGAGCGTGATCAAACTTTGATCTTCCGACCTGTCCACGATAGTATTTCAAAACCCGAAACAACTTGCAACTGGTATTTCTCGATAATGTGTTTAAATTGTAATTAAAAAATTTGATGGTCTTCAAACTGGTTCAAAAGTCGAAGTTTGCAAATATTTCCTGTATTATTTTATTGATCACTTACAATTAAACATCCCCATGAAATTTTGGAGGAATAATTATTGAAAAGATAGGCGCTTAGGTAGATTTTTGCCAAAAACAAGTTATTGGGCAATTTTCAATTTTCTGTCTTGTTGCTTATAAGTCCAAGTATGGAAGGCGATTAGTGGTGATTCAACTATGGGCGGTTTTGGGAAAACAAATTAACCTCGTGAATGGATACTTGGAGCGTGATCAAACTTTGATCTTCCGACCTGTCCACGATAGTATTTCAAAACCCGAAACAACTTGCAACTGGTATTTCTCGATAATGTGTTTAATTTGTAATTAAAAAATTTGATGGTCTTCAAACTGGTTCAAAAGTCGAAGTTCGTAAATATTTCCTGTATAATTTTATTGATCACTTACAATTAAACATCCCCATGAAATTTTGGAGGAATAATTATTGAAAAGATAGGCGTTTAAGTAGATTTTTGCCAAAAACAAGTTATTGGCCAATTTTCAATTTTCTGTCTTGTTGCTTATAAGTCCAAGTATGGAAGTCGATTAGTGGTGACTCAACTATGGGCGGTTTTGGGAAAACAAACTAACCTCGTGAACGGATACTTGGAGCGTGATCAAATTTTGATCTTCTGAGTTGTCCACGATAGTATTTCAAAACCAGGAACAACTTTACAACTAGTATTTCTCGATAATGTGTTTAATTTGTAATTAAAAAATTTGATTGTCTTCAAACTGGTTTAAAAGTCGAAGTTTGCAAATATTTCCTGTATTATTTTATTGATCACTTACAATTAAACATCCCCATGAAATTTTGGAGGAATAATTATTGAAAAGATAGACGTTTAGGTAGATTTTTGTCAAAAATAAGTTATTGGCCAATTTTCAATTTTCTGTCTTGTTGCTTATAAGTCCATGTATGGAAGGCATTAGTGGTGACTCAACTATGGGCGGTTTTGGGAAAACAAACTAACCTCGTGAACGGATACTTGGAGCGTGATCAAACTTTGATCTTCCGACCTGTCCACGATAGTATTTCAAAACCCGAAACAACTTGCAACTGGTATTTTTCGATAATGTGTTTAATTTGTAATTAAAAAAATTGACGGTCTTCAAACTGGTTTAAAAGTCGAAGTTTGCAAATATTTCCTGTGTAATTTTATTGATCACTTACAATTAAACATCCCCATGAAATTTTGGAGGAATAATTATTGAAAAGATAGGCGTTTAAGTAGATTTTTGTCAAAAACAAGTTATTGGCCAATTTTCAATTTTCTGTCTTGTTGCTTATAAGTCCATGTATGGAAGGCGATTAGTGGTGACTCAACTATGGGCGGTTTTGGGAAAACAAACTAACCACTTACGTAATAAGAAGCAAGAAGGATGCAGGAGCGAGGTTTCTTCTAATAACTTTACCGAATAAGGTCGAGATGAGTACAGTGGGAGATAAAATTAGAGTATTAACTGATCCCCTCTAATGTAAAGGTCTTGCAAGCCAAAATACCGTCAAATTGAGACTCACTGCACCTCGCTGATTTAACTCTTTCGCCGGGATTTTTGGCTTTTTTCTTGTCTAATAGTAGATGTGAAAAGGGTTAATCCTCAAACCACAAATTCGATTTAGCATTATAGTCCTTTATTGGCCTGCAAGACCTTTGCATTAACCCTTTCCACTCCAAGCTTTTTTTCTTTTTATTCCACCAGCTCCTAAAATTGCGTTTTTTCACTTTTAAGGGTTTTTTTCGTATTACACTATGTCGAGTGTCACTCAACAGTGGAGCTGGTGGAACAAAATCATTGTCAAGTGAGACTCGACATTGGAATGGAAAGGGTTAAGGAGGAACAGGATAATATTCCGGGTCTCCTTTCCACGGTACTTAACTCAGGCTTACAAGGTAAAGTTGCGGGGAAGAACCTCGCCCTTGTATCATTCTTTCCATGGTGAGGGTTAGAATCAACTTATAGTACACTAGGTTTTCATTAATTTGCACAATTTTTATTAAAATCGGAAATTTATCACCACTTTGCTGACCGGTGAGGAATTAATTCGTCTTTTCATACGCGTCAAATCATCATTGCACTCGTCATAGCTGGTGACATGACATAGTTTCTATGTAAAATTCCCAATCAACAAAGTGTTTAAAAAACAGTATGTGATGCCTCCTAGTAAGTAACTAAATAATTAAAAAAAGATCAAACTAAAGAAAAATTATGGAAAAAGCTATGTTAAAATATTAATAATAAAAATGATCCGTATGTGGAAGCCGATTCGTGGTGACTTAACCAAGGGTGATTTTAGATTACTCAGTCACTAAGTAAATAAAGAAAGATCACACTGAAGAAGGTTTGTAGACAAATTTGTATGAAAATATTAAAAATAAAAATAGTCCGTATTGGAAGCCGATACGTGGTGACTCAACTAGGGGCGATCAAGTTGATTATTATTTTTTTAATTTTTTTAAGTTGGTACCTATATTTAAACATAACCTCAATTTCTTTTGACACATTTATATTTAAGTTGGTATTATGCTGTAACATAACCTCAAATTCTTTTGACAGTTATTTTATGATTAAAATGTCAAATTGTAAGATTTTTAAACTCCACCGTGTTTTTAAACACCGTGTTTAAGTTTTTATTTAATGGTCTGCATGAGGTTGAAATGTTAATGACGGTAGTTAAAGATCCGGTTTGACGAAGAAGAAGAAGAAAAAGCTGTCTGTCTATAAATAACTGGTTTATATAGCTTACTTACTATAAATACCCATGAAACTAAAACGAGAGTAAATCTTATTTAAATTTGAGAAATGAAAATAACCGGGTGAATCTGACTAAATCTGGATATAAATCTTAAATCGTTTCAAAGAGAAAGGTATATCGATCGGAGGGGGACGGTTAATTTACTTTGGCTTTGGAACGAAAACGTTGGAAACGTTTTTGATTGTGTAACTTGTAATAACCGTTAATTTTGAATTTGTTTCTCGGCGAAAAACGTTTCGTGCAAATAACCGCCGGAACGGTTTATCTCGCGTTAGAAAAAAAAATCTCCGAAATAGCTGGGTTTAGAACACAATGGCAAGGTTGCAATTTATCCAGATAATCCATCATCCATCACGCGAAAATGGGAAATATTAGAGGAAATCCAACGAATGTAAACGTATATAATCATTCATTTTTTACTACGAAGCGAGTTTATGAGTTCCACGAACTTACAATTAGCTATTGTTTATGTAATAGTTCTTTGTTATAAAATTTTAAGTTAAAAAAAGTATAATTTTCGAATATTTAAGTTAGTATGATTTGAATGTTAAAGTAACCTTAGATTTTTATATTTGCAAAAAAATTTCTAACTTAAAATCAAAAAAAAAATTATTTTTGTTTTTAAAAAAATGCATTCAAGGTAATATAATACAAAAATTAAATAAAATATTTATTTAGGACGTGCACCGTTTTAAATATGTAAATCTCTAGATAACGTTTAATGTAAGTACTTGATAAAGAAAAATAAATAAGAATAAAAGGTAATAATTCGTTGAATAAGGTAAAATTGTTAATTTAAAAGGCGTTAACCTAAAAATACAAAAATTTTCATTATTGTTAAGTATTATAACATGATAGAAAAAATAAATTATATATCTGCAATTTTCGTATTAATATTACGGTTGCTTGGCTGTAAAACGAAAAAGAATGTTTACGTTCGCATTTTTTTAACGTTGTTTTTGCTTGGGTAACTTTTTCGATGTCGATCCATTTTTCGTCAATTAATTTTGCTTAAGAAAGTAAATATTTAGGTCAGAGTTGTTTAAATAATGCTTGTAATTATTTGTTTGCTTAGTTATACAAGAAAAAATTAAGTGTTTTAAAGGTTACGATTCTGATATTTGATATTTGGGTCATAATTTAGTCTAAATTTTGATAGTTATATCAAAAATTTCCATTTTTTGACAATTTATTTGACAGTTCTTGACATAAATGTCATATTTGACAGTTTTTGACATAAATGTCGTATTTGACAGGTCTTGATATAAATGTCAAATTTCCGTTTTGACATAACTATCAAAATTGATTACAGCTCTCCAGGCTTCATGTAAAACCTCAAAAAAGATTGAATTTTTAACGTAACTGTTAAAATTAAGGTTATGTCTTATCTTAAAAACCATGAAAGGTCAAAATTAAAGTTATTTAGTATTCAAATATGACTGGAAATTGCACGTTTAGGTTATAATTTTTAAGTCTCAATGAAATTCGACAAAATTCTTTAAAATTTCTGCAAAATTCGTTTAAATTCAACAAAATTCTTTCAAATTTGACAAAACTCTTTAAAAAATCGTCATAATTAGTTAGTAATTTTATAAAATTAGACTAAATTTTATAGAATTCGTCATGATTCGTGTAGTTCTTTATGAAATTCGTTAAAATTCGACAAAATTCGTTTAAATTTGACAAAATTCGTCCAAATTTGACAAAATTCTTTAAAAATTCATCATAATTCGTTAGTAATTTTATAAAATTAGACTAAATTTTATAGAATTTGTCATGATTCGTGTAGTTCTTTATGAAATTCGTTCAAAATTCGTTCAAATTCGACAAAATTCTTAAAAAATTCGTCATAATTCGTCAGTAATTTTATAAAATTGGACTAAATTTTATAGAATTTGTCATGATTCGTGTAGTTCTTTATGAAACTTGTTCAAATTCGACAAACTTCGTTCAAATTTGACAAAATTCGTTCAAATTCAACAAAATTCTTTCAAATTTGACAAAATTCTTTGAAAATTCGTCATAATTCGTTAGTAATTTTATAAAATTGGACTAAATTTTATAGAATTGGTCATGATTTGTGTAGTTCTTTATGAAATTCGTTCAAATTCGACAAATTTCGTTCAAATTTGACAAAATTCGTTCAAATTCAACAAAATTCTTTCAAATTTGACAAAATTCTTTCAAATTTGACAAAATTCTTAAAAAATTCGCCATAATTCGTTAGTAATTTTATAAAATTAGACTGAGTTTTATAGAATTCGTCATAATTCGTGTAGTTCTTTATGAAATTCGTTAAAATTCGACAAAATTCGTTAAAATTCGACAAAATTCGTTCAAATTTGACAAAATTCTTAAAAAATTAGTTATAATTCGTTAATAATTTTATAAAATTAGACTAAATTTTATAAAATTCGTCATGATTCGTATAGTTCTTTATGAAATTCGTTCAAATTCGACAAATTTCGTTCAAATTTGACAAAATTCGTTCAAATTCAACAAAATTCTTTCAAATTTGACAAAATTCTTAAAAAAATCGTCATAATTCGTTAGGAATTTTATAAAATTAGACTAAATTTTATAGAATTTGTCATGATTCGTGTAGTTTTTTATGAAATTCGTTCAAATTCGATAAAATTCGTTCAAACTCGACAAAATTCGTTCAAATTTTACAAAATTCTTAAAAAGTTCGTTATAATTCGTCAGTAATTTTATAAAATTAGACTAAATTTTATAGAATTCGTCATGATTCGTGTAGTTCTTTATGAAATTCGTTCAAATTCGACAAAATTCGTTCAAATTTGACAAAATTCTTAAAAAATTCGTCATAATTCGTTAGTAATTTTATAAAATTAGACTAAATTTTATAGAATTCGTTATAATTCGTATAGTTCTTTATGAAATTCGTTCAAATTCGACAAAATTCGTTCAAATTTGACAAAATTCTTTCAAATTTGACAAAATTCTTAAAAAATTCGTCATAATTCCTTAGTAATTTTATAAAATTAGACTAAATTTTATAGAATTTGTCATGATTCGTGTAGTTTTTTATGAAATTTGTTCAAATTCGACAAATTTCGTTCAAATTTGACAAAATTCTTAAAAAATTCGTCATAATTCGTTAGTAATTTTATAAAATTAGACTAAATTTTATAGAATTCGTCATGATTCGTGTAGTTCTTTATGAAATTCGTTCAAATTCGACAAAATTCGTTCAAATTTGATAAAATTCTTAAAAAATTCGTCATAATTCCTTAGTAAATTTATAGAATTAGACTAAATTTTAAAAAATTCGTCATAATTCGTTAGTAATTTTATAAAATTAGACTAAATTTATAGAATTTGTCATGATTTGTGTAGTTCTTTATGAAATTCGTTCAAATTCGATAAAATTCGTTCAAATTTAACAAAATTCTTTAAAAATTCGTTATAATTCGTTGGTAATTTTATAAAATTAGACTAAATTTTATAGAATTTGTTATGATTCGTGTAGTTTCTTATGAAATTCGTTCAAATTCGACAAAATTCGTTCAAATTCGACAAAATTCGTTCAAATTTAACAAAATTCTTTCAAATTCAACAAAATTCTTAAAAAATTCGTCATAATTTGTTAGTAATTTTATAAAATTAGACTAAATTTTATAGAATTCGTCATAATTCGTGTAGTTCTTTATGAAATTCGTTCAAATTCGACAAAATTCGTTCAAATTTAACAAAATTCTTTCAAATTCGACAAAATTCTTAAAAAATTCGTCATAATTCGTTAGTAATTTTATAAAATTAGACTAAATTTTATAGAATTTGTCATGATTCGTGTAGTTCTTTATGAAATTCGTTCAAATTCGACAAAATTCGTTCAAATTTAACAAAACTCTTTCAAATTCGACAAAATTCTTAAAAAATTCGTCATAATTTGTTAGTAATTTTATAAAATTAGACTAAATTTTATAGAATTTGTCATAATTCGTGTAGTTCTTTATGAAATTCGTTCAAATTCGACAAAATTCGTTCAAATTCGACAAAATTCTTTCAAATTTGACAAAATTCTTAAAAAAATCGTCATAATTCGTTGGTAATTTTATAAAATTAGACTAAATTTTAAAGAATTCGTCATGATTCGTGTAGTTTTTTATGAAATTCATTCAAATTCGACAAAATTCGTTCAAATTTTACAAAATTCTTAAAAAATTCGCCATAATTCGTTAGTAATTTTATAAAATTAGACTAAATTTTATAGAATTTGTCATAATTCGTGTAGTTCTTTATGAAATTCGTTCAAATTCGACAAAATTCGTTCAAATTCGACAAAATTCTTTCAAATTTGACAAAATTCTTAAAAAAATCGTCATAATTCGTTGGTAATTTTATAAAATTAGACTAAATTTTAAAGAATTCGTCATGATTCGTGTAGTTTTTTATGAAATTCATTCAAATTCGACAAAATTCGTTCAAATTTTACAAAATTCTTAAAAAATTCGCCATAATTCGTTAGTAATTTTATAAAATTAGACTAAATTTTATAGAATTCGTCATGATTTGTGTAGTTCTTTATGAAATTCGTTCAAATTCGACAAAATTCGTTCAAATTTTACAAAATTCTTAAAAAGTTCGTTATAATTCGTCAGTAATTTTATAAAATTAGACTAAATTTTATAGAATTTGTTATGATTCGTGTAGTTTTTTATGAAATTTGTTCAAATTCGACAAATTTCGTTCAAATTTGACAAAATTCTTAAAAAATTCGCCATAATTCGTTAGTAATTTTATAAAATTAGACTAAATTTTATAGAATTTGTCATGATTTGTGTTGTTCTTTATGAAATTCGTTCAAATTCGACAAAATTCGTTCAAATTCGACAAAATTCGTTCAAATTTTACAAAATTCTTAAAAAATTCGCCATAATTCGTTAGTAATTTTATAAAATTAGACTAAATTTTATAGGATTCGTCATGATTCGTATAGTTCTTTATAAAATTCGTTCAAATTCGACAAAATTCGTTCAAATTTGACAAAATTCTTTAAAAATTCGACATAATTCGTTAGTAATTTTATAAAATGATTTCCATCATTATTATAAAACCTCAATTTTAACAATTATGCTAAAATCTTATTTTTTTTTTGACATAACTCAAAATTGAGATTGTATCTCATCTTGAAAACTCATCAAAGATAAAAATGAGGTTATGTAGTATCTAAATACTGTTGCAAATAAAATCGTAAGATTTAAAACGATAAGTTTATCATTTAACACAAAACGATTTGTTGATTATAAATAATTAATGAACGAAAGTGTGTTTAGTTGGATGTAGTTGCAATTAAAGGTTAATTAGTTAATTTACATCGTTTGGTTGGGTTCGAAACTCATCGTTAAGTCATCGTTAGAATTCATGCAGTTACATCATAGTGGATTTATTGCGATTTCGATTTATAATCTTGAGTATTTTATTTGTAATTTTAGTTTATTGTGTTTTAATGGAAATGAAAATGTCTTCATTCAAAATTAAGTTTTTATTTTTTTTGTTTTAGTTTTTAATTTGTTGATAGTTAAGAAGTGTTGATTTTATTAAAGTTTTGAATCAATGATTTACACTGGATTCAAATAAAATCCAATTTTATCTAACTTAACCTAAATTCATTGAATCTAACCAATATCAAACCCAATTTTGAATTCAACTGTGGAAGTTTGTTAAATCAGTTTGGCAGAAAATGCTAGTTGCAAAAATTCCAAAAATCTCAATTGAAGTTAGTCCATTCAAAGCATCTGCACTCAGTTCAAGATAATACAATTCAATCCAACCCAACTCCATTTAGAAAGAAAAATTTACTCACCTATTAAAAAATGCTAATTCAATTAAAAAATCTTCTTCAATAAAGAAAACTTTTTTAATCTCTTCCAGGATCTTTCCCTCTTAGAAACAACTTCCTCCTTTTGAGAAAGGAATGATGCCCTCTTTCCTTCCAACCGTGTTCTTCCACAGAATCCAATTCCAATGCAACACTTCGCACCCCGTCTTGATTTGGATTCGGATTCGGCTCCAGTCCACAAAATATCCGACCCAGTTTGATCACCACCAAGCTTCTTCTCTTTATGACTCTTCTCCTCCAAATCCAAACTTTTCTTAAAATCCCTTGATGACTATTTTTTAAATTTTCTCAATTTTTAAAAATTTTTTTTCTTTGGGAAGAAGTCTTTTATAGATGACTTCTTCTTAAAGACTTCTTATAAAATTTTTTTATAAAAGACTTTATAGAAGACTTTTTATAAAAGATTTGAAGACAATTAGAAGACAATTCACTTCTTCAATAAACTTCTCTGTCTATGTATACGGAGCGTTTTTCAACACTTGCGTTCGCGATGCGGTCTTGGAACGTAACTGGTAAAGAGATACTCGTTGCGGCGGCAGCAACAGCAACAGCAGCAGAAAGAACTCTCCCCACAACAAGCACGGTTCTCCTTCGGCCGGTGCTATGCGCCACTTGTGCTTCTTGGCGCTTTGATATGATAACGTAAACTGACCGGCGGAATCGCACCGCCGCTCGGTTATTATCTTGCTCGAGCGTCGACGTCACCTGCACGCACGTCGATGATTATTTTTATAATTTCCACCGAGACGCGATCGCGTGCTCGTATTGTGCTCGTATTGTACCTGCGTCTGTATGCGTGGGTCGCCTAACTAGATTCGCTTAAACGGCGTTCCCAGATGATTTATACCGGTATTGTTTCGTTTCGGACGCGACCAGACCGCAAAGGACGTGACAGGTGTGTGTTTGCCAAAGAGTATTTTCAGCAGGTGCCAGCAAAATGATCAACCAAGGACATTATCTACCAGTTTTGCAAAGTTTTCCAAATTTAGACAAAATTTTATAAGATATTTTTAAATTTAGACATTTTTGACAAATAAAATGACTGTCAAAAAAATTGAGGTTATGTCTAAACTTCTTATAAATCAATAAAATGCATTGGTATGAACTTAAATTTAGCTAAAATTCACCAAGAAGACTTTATAAAGCAGTTTAACAAAGTTTAACATTTTTGACAAGCAGAGTAACTGTCAAAACATTAAGGTTAGGTGTTAACTTGTCATATATCAGTAAGATGTTTTGGTATCAATTTAAATTTAGCTCAAATTAATCAAGAAGACGTTATGAAATAGTTTCGCAGCTTTTATAAGTTGACACTATAAAATTTTGACACTTTGACAATTGGAGGAACTGTCAAAACATTGAAGTTATGTCTTAACTTCTTATTTGTAAATAAAAGGTATTGGTATCAATTTAAATTTAGCTAAAATTAATCAAGAAGACGTTATGAAATAGTTTAGCAGCTTTTATAAGTTGACACTATAAAATTTTGATACTTTGACAATTAGAGGAACTGTCAAAACATTGAAGTTATGTCTTAAGTTCTTATTTATAAATAAAAGGTATTGGTATCAATTTAAATTTAGCTAAAATTCATCAAGAAGACGTTATGAAATAGTTTAGCAGCTTTTATAAGTTAACACTATAAAATTTTGACACTTTGACAATTGGAGGAACTGTCAAACCATTGAGGTTATGTGTTAACTTTTCATATATCAGTAACATGTGTTGGTATTTGTTTAAATTTGGTTGAAATCGATCAAGAAGACGTTATGAACTAGTTTAGCTGCTTTATAGGTTGACATTTTAAAATTTTTACACTTTGACAAGTGGAGGAACTGTCAAAACATTGAGGTTATGTGTTAACTTTTCATATATCAGTAAAATGTGTTGGTATTTGTTTAAATTTGGTTGAAATCGATCAAGAAGACGTTATGAACTAGTTTAGCTGCTTTATAGGTTGACATTTTAAAATTTTGACACTTTGACAAGTGAAGGAACTGTCAAAACATTGAGGTTATGTGTTAACTTTTCATATATCAGTAAACTGTGTTGGTATTTATTTAAATTTGGTTAAAATCGATCAAGAAGACGTTATGAACTAGTTTAGCCGCTTTATAGGTTGACATTTTAAAATATTTACACTTTGACAAGTGGAGGAACTGTCAAAACATTGAGGTTATGTGCTAACTTTTCATATATCAGTAAAATGTGTTGGTATTTGTTTAAATTTGGTTAAAATCGATCAAGAAGACGTTATGAACTAGTTTAGCTGCTTTATAGGTTGACATTTTAAAATTTTTACACTTTGACAAGTGGAGGAACTGTCAAAATATTGAGGTTATGTGTTAACTTTTCATATATCAGTAAAATATGTTGGTATTTGTTTAAATTTGGTTAAAATCGATCAAGAAGACGTTATGAACTAGTTTAGCTGCTTTATAGGTTGACATTTTAAAATTTTGACACTTTGACAAGTGGAGGAACTGTCAAAACATTGAGGTTATGTGTTAACTTTTCATATATCAGTAAAATGTGTTGGTATTTGTTTAAATTTGGTTAAAACCCATCAAGAAGACGTTATGAACTAGTTTAGCTGCTTTATAGGTTGACATTTTACAATTTTTACACTTTGACAAGTGGAGGAACTGTCAAAACATTGAGGTTATGTGTTAACTTTTCATATATCAGTAAAATATGTTGGTATTTATTTAAATTTGGTTAAAACCCATCAAGAAGACGTTATGAACTAGTTTAGCTGCTTTATAGGTTGATATTTTAAAATTTTGACACTTTGACAAGTGGAGGAACTGTCAAAACATTGAGGTTATGTGTTAACTTTTCATATATCAGTAAAATGTGTTGGTATTTGTTTAAATTTGGTTAAAATCGATCAAGGAGACGTTATGAACTAGTTTAGCTGCTTTATAGGTTGACATTTTAAAATTTTTACACTTTGACAAGTGGAGGAACTGTCAAAACATTGAGGTTATGTGTTAACTTTTCATATATCAGTAAAATGTGTTGGTATTTGTTTAAATTTGGTTAAAATCGATCAAGGAGACGTTATGAACTAGTTTAGCTGCTTTATAGGTTGACATTTTAAAATTTTTACACTTTGACAAGTGGAGGAACTGTCAAAACATTGAGGTTATGTGTTAACTTTTCATATATCAGTAAAATGTGTTGGTATATATTTAAATTTGGTTAAAATCGATCAAAAAGACGTTATGAACTAGTTTAGCTGCTTTATAGGTTGACATTTTAAAATTTTTACACTTTGACAAGTGGATGAACTGTCAAAACATTGAGGTTACGTGTTAACTTTTTATATGTCAACAGGATGCATTGACATCAGTCTAAATTTAGCTAAAATTCACTAAGAAAACTTTATGAAGCAGTTTAGCAAAATTTTATAAATTGACATTTTTAAATTTTGACACTTTTGACACTTTTAACACTTTTGACACATTTGACAAGTAGAGTAATCGTCAAAATATTAAGGTTATGTCTTTAACTTCTTAAATGTCAATAAGATGTCTTGATATAAATTTAAACTTGAATAAAACCCATCAAAAAGACATTATGAACTGGTTTGGCAGTTTTATAGGTTGAAATTTTTAAATTTTGACATATTGTACGAGTAAAGTAACTGTCAAAAGATTAAAGTTAAGTTTTAACTTCTTATATGTTAATAAAAAGCATTGGTTTTAACTTAAATTTTGGTTAAAACTCATCAATAAGCACATTATCAAGATTAACAAAGTTTTTGACAGGTAAAGTAATTGTCAAAAAATTGAGGTTATGTCTAACTTTTTATATGATAGTAAAATGCATTGTTACCAACTTAAACTTGCTTAAAATGAACCGAAAAAAACTGTTTGCCTTTAAGACTAATTTTTACAGTTCTTTTTGAGATAATATTTTTAGATTCTTTTTGAGATAATATTAAGTATTGTCAATCTTGATTGTTAAATTAAAATTGAGATTATGACAACTTCTTATTTGTTTAAATTTTAAAAGAAAAGAAAATAAAGATGTTCTTTCTTCTTAAGAAACGAGTTATTGTGGTTTTTACAGTTACATTACGGTTCTTGTTAAGATGATGTATTGGATATAGTGTGTCCATTATCGTGGGTTTACTAGTTGGAAGGTTTTGTTTACACGACGGAAGTTGTGCAATTGTCGCGCGCTCTATTGGCAACCGTGGACGTTTGTCTAACGACGGACACGTTTTATTTATTCGTTTATTATCGACCTCCACTTTTCCCAATGCATATTCATTCAATTCTTACCACTTTATACCACGATTGCATAGTTCTAGTTTCTGATTCAATCAGATGGATTGTGTATCTAGTTATACATCTTATAAACGTGCGTGAGACTCTAATTTACATTTATGTAAATGTTTACGTTTGTATTTATGTTAATTTTTATTATATCTTATTGTTAAATGAAATTAAAAAAAGAAAATTAAAAAAGAAAATTAAAAAAGTAAAAATAAAAAAGATGATTAATTTAGACACCCTGTATATGATAATAATTAATTGTTGTTATAGTAATTTTGTAATTTATACACGTGTACGTCTTCCTTAATTTCTTCTAGACACGGAAAGTATTTTATCTTTTGTACTAATTTTGTTAATTGGTTTCTAAAGATATTTCTTGTCGTCCGTTTAAAAGTATTTTTAGAATTTAACAAGATAAATTGTTAAATAAATTTGTAACAAATTGTTTAATTCTTATAAAAAAAATTTACCAAATATTACCATAAATCCAATTCTAGACGATAATTAAAGGTAGTTATGTCAAATTTTAAGTTGGCATTTTGAAATTTGACACTTAAATAAAAATTGAGGTTATGTCAAAAGTATTACCAACCTAAATCCACTTCTAGGATATGATAAAAGGAATTTATGTTAAATCTTAGGTTGGTATTTGAATTTAGAAGACTTAAATTAAAAATTAAGGTTATGTAAAAAGTATAACTAACATAAATTCATTTCTAGAACATAATAAAAAAAAAATATGTCAAATTTTAAGTTGGCGTACTGAAATTTGACACTTGAATAAAAATTGAAGTTGTGTCAAAAGTGTTACCAACCTAAATCCACTTCTAGGATATGATAAAAGGAATTTATGTTAAATCTTAGGTTGGTATTTGAATTTAGAAGACTTAAATTAAAAATTAAGGTTATGTAAAAAGTATAACTAACATAAATTCATTTCTAGAACATAATAAAAAAAATATGTCAAATTTTAAGTTGGCGTTCTGAAATTTGAGACTTGAATAAAAATTGAAGTTATGTCAAAAGTGTTACCAACATAAATTCACTTCTAGGATATGATAAAAGGAATTTATGTTAAATCTTAGGTTGGTATTTTAATTTAGAAGACTTAAATTAAAAATTAAGGTTATGTAAAAAATATAACTAACATAAATTCATTTCTAGAACATAATAAAAAAAATATGTCAAATTTTAAGTTGGCGTTCTGAAATTTGACACTTGAATAAAAATTGAAGTTATGTCAAAAGTGTTACCAACATAAATTCACTTCTAGGATATGATAAAAGGAATTTATGTTAGATCTTAGGTTGGTATTTGAATTTAGAAGACTTAAATTAAAAATTACGGTTATGTAAAGAATATAACTAACATAAATTCATTTCTAGAACATAATAAAAAAAAATATGTCAAATTTTAAGTTGGCGTTCTGAAATTTGACACTTGAATAAAAATTGAAGTTATGTTAAAAGTGTTACTAACATAAATTCACTTCTAGGATATGATAAAAGGAATTTATGTTAAATCTTAGGTTGGTATTTTAATTTTTGAGGTTTAAATTAAAAATTAAGGTTATGTAAAAAGTATTACCAACATAAATCCATTTCTAGAAGATAATAAAAAAAAATTACATTAAACCTTAGATTGGTAATTTAATTTTTAATAGTAAAATGAAAATTGAGGTTATGTAAAAACAAATTACCAACTTAAATCAAGTAAGGAATAAAATTTCCACTTATACTTTCATAATAAACACATTTTTCAACCTTAAAAAGCAAGCTAAAAATAAACAAACTTTTGTGTTTATGGTAAAATAATATTTTTAAAAACGGAACCTGTTTTTTAAATCGTAATTGATTTTTAAACGCCTAGTGAATCACTTAACAATGTTTATTAACATGTGAATACCCGATAGATTATGTTCAAAGAGAAAGATAATAGCTTTAAAAAAAATCACTTTTTTACGTTTTGATCTTTATAAGAATGCATTTTACAAACGATTTCCTGGTAATTCTTTAGTTATCGTGTCGTGTGTATAAATAATACATTAATATGCAAATTAGAAGCATTTTTCTCATTTTCTTTCTTATGGTATTACGACATAAATCAAATATGTAACATAGACTTATAATAAATTAAACTTACCTGGATTTAATTTGAAATGCAGAAATGTGTTGAATCACAAATCAAGATATATCTTGAAAAAAATTCATTTTTGGTTATTAAAATCTATACACAAAGAATTTTTCACTAAATATTTAAAGGTAAATACTAAACTTGCTTATACCATGCCACATATATCCAGTTCGATCGGGTTTAAGGTTAAAACTGGTTATTCCATACACGTGATTGATGTACAATGGATTTAAAACCCGGCAAAGAATAAAATTTTATTTTATGTCAATCTTTCATACAGTCACAATGACTCTCAAGATATTAAAACTGAATAATATTTTCACAAAACATTCGTGTTGTTGTTTGCTAACGGATATGGATGGATTAAAATTTCACGGAACGGGATTTTTCGCTTGAATAATTACAATTACAATAACTTTTATATCATAAAAATTCATAAAAATTAATAATATAGAAGAAAAAATTGTTTTTTTTAAGTTGGTATTATATTTGACAGTTATATTCATAAAAATGACAGTTATATTCATAAAACTGACAGTTAACATAAAAGAAACTGTCAAAAATTGAGGTTATGTTATATAAAAAACTACCAATCTTTGGTAAGAAAATTAACAAAAAAGTTCAGAACGAAATTTTTATTAAAAATCAATAGGAAATTAAATTTCCTTTGATTTAAGTACAAACATGACATATCTAACTTTAATAGATTGAAAATTATCGAAATTTTTAATTTTAACGACTATCGATAATCCGCCATCTTTAAAATTTTATTATAAATCGGTAGAAAATCAAAATTCCTTTAATTTGAGTACAAACACGATATATCTATGGTTAAAAATAAAAAAGTTATCGAAATTTTTAATTTTATAAACAATTGAAAGTCGACCATCTTGAAAATTTTTGAGTTAAACTAACTTTTTTGTTTTTTATCCGAATTTAGTCGTGTTTGGTATCAAATTAAAGGATTTTTAATAAACTTTAAGAATTTAAAAAATTTTGAAAGTCGGCCATCTTGAAATTTTTTAAGCTAACCTAACTTTTTTATTTTTTATCCAAATATAGTCGTGTTTAGTATTAAATTAAAGGATTTTTAATCAGCTTTAAGAATTTTTAATAAAATTTTTAATTTTTTTAAATCGCCATCTTGAAAATTTAAAAATTAACATAAATTTTTTATTTTTAATCATAAATAGGCCATGTTTAATATCAAATTAAAAGATTTTTAACGCTATTTAAGAATTTCTTATAAAAACTATAAATTTTTCAAAAAAATATATTAAGATTTTCATAAAATGTAAAAATTTTGTTAAAACTTGATATTAAACATAATTTTAAAACGAAATTTTTGTTAAAAATTGATAGATAATTAAATTCCCTTTAATTTGAGTACAAACACGATATATCTACGATTAAAAATAAAAAAGTTATCGAAATTTTTAATTTTATAAACAATTGAAAGTCGGCCATCTTGGAAATTTTTAAACTAACCTATTTTTTTTATTTTTTATCCGAATATAGTCGTGTTTGGTATCAAATTAAAGGATTTTTAATAAACTTTAAGAATTTTTAAAAATCTTGAAAAGCGGCCATCTTGAAATTTTTTAAGCTAACCTAACTTTTTAATTTTTTATCCGAATATAGTCGTGTTTGTACTCAAATGAAAGAATTTTTAATAAGCTTTAAGAATTTTTAATTACAATGTTTAATTTTTAATCCACCATTTTGAAAAATTTTAAATTAACCTAATTTTTAATCATAAATAGGCCGTGTTTAATATCAAACTAAAGGATTTTTAACGTTATTTAAGAATTTCTTATAAAAACTATAAATTTTTCAAAAAAAATATATTAAGGTTTTCATAAAAATGTAAAAATTTTGTTAAAACTTGATATTAAACATAATTTTAAAATGAAATTTTTGTTAAAAATTGATAGATAATTAAATTTCCTTTCATTTGAGTACAAACACGATATGTCTACGATTAAAAATAAAAAAGTTATCGAAATTTTTAATTTTATAAACAATTGAAAGTCGGCCATCTTGAAAATTTTTAAACTAACCTAACTTTTTTGTTTTTTATCCGAATATAGTCGTGTTTGGTATCAAATTAAAGGATTTTTTATAAACTTTAAGAATTTTTAAAAATTTTGAAAGTCGGCCATCTTGAAATTTTTTAAGCTAACCTAACTTTTTAATTTTTTATCCGAATATAGTCGTGTTTGGTATCAAATTAAAGGATTTTTAATCAGCTTTAAGAATTTTTAATAAAATTTTTAATTTTTTTAAATCGCCATCTTGAAAATTAAAAAATTAACCTAAATCTTTTATTTTTAATCATAAATAGGCCATGTTTAATATCAAATTAAAAGATTTTTAACGCTATTTAAGAATTTCTTATAAAAACTATAAATTTTTCAAAAAAATATATTAAGATTTTCATAAAATGTAAAAATTTTGTTAAAACTTGATATTAAACATAATTTTAAAACGAAATTTTTGTTAAAAATTGATAGATAATTAAATTTCCTTTAATTTGAGTACAAACACGATATATCTACGATTAAAAATAAAAAAGTTATCGAAATTTTTAATTTTATAAACAATTGAAAGTCGGCCATCTTGAAAACTTTTAAACTAACCTAACTTTTTTGTTTTTTATCCGAATATAGTCGTGTTTGGTATCAAATTAAAGGATTTTTAATCAGCTTTAAGAATTTTTAATAAAATTTTTAATTTTTTTAATCCGCCATCTTGAAAATTTAAAAATTAACCTAATTTTTTTATTTTTAATCATATCAAGGCCGTGTTTAATATCAAATTAAAGGATTTTACGTTATTTAAAAATTTCTTATAAAAACTTCATTTTTCAAAAAATGTATCAAGATCTTCATAAAAATGTAAAAGTTTTGTTAAAACTTGATATTAAACATAATTTTAAAACGAAAGTTTTGTTAAAAATTGATAGATAATTAAATTTCCTTTCATTTGAGTACAAACACGATATATCTACGATCAAAAATAAGAAAGTTATCGAAATTTTTAATTTTATAAACAATTGAATGGCGGCCATCTTGAAAATTTTTAAACTAACCTAACTTTTTTATTTTTTATTCGAATATTGTCGTGTTTGGTATCAAATTAAAGGATTTTTAATCAGCTTTAAGAATTTTTAATAAAATTTTTAATTTTTTTAATCCGCCATCTTGAAAATTTAAAAATTAACCTAATTTTTTTATTTTTAATCATATCAAGGCCGTGTTTAATATCAAATTAAAGGATTTTACGTTATTTAAAAATTTCTTATAAAAACTTCATTTTTCAAAAAATGTATCAAGATCTTCATAAAAATGTAAAAGTTTTGTTAAAACTTGATATTAAACATAATTTTAAAACGAAAGTTTTGTTAAAAATTGATAGATAATTAAATTTCCTTTCATTTGAGTACAAACACGATATATCTACGATCAAAAATAAGAAAGTTATCGAAATTTTTAATTTTATAAACAATTGAATGGCGGCCATCTTGAAAATTTTTAAACTAACCTAACTTTTTTATTTTTTATTCGAATATTGTCGTGTTTGGTATCAAATTAAAGGATTTTTAATCAGCTTTAAGAATTTTTAATAAAATTTTTAATTTTTTTAATCCGCCATCTTGAAAATTTAAAAATTAACCTAATTTTTTTATTTTTAATCATATCAAGGCCGTGTTTAATATCAAATTAAAGGATTTTACGTTATTTAAAAATTTCTTATAAAAACTTCATTTTTCAAAAAATGTATCAAGATCTTCATAAAAATGTAAAAGTTTTGTTAAAACTTGATATTAAACATAATTTTAAAACGAAAGTTTTGTTAAAAATTGATAGATAATTAAATTTCCTTTCATTTGAGTACAAACACGATATATCTACGATCAAAAATAAGAAAGTTATCGAAATTTTTAATTTTATAAACAATTGAAAGTCGGCCATCTTGAAAATTTTTAAACTAACCTAACTTTTTCATTTTTTATCCGAATGTGGTCGTGTTTGGTATCAAATTAGAGGATTTTTAATAAACTTTAAGAATTTTAAAAAATTTTGAAAATCGGCCATCTTGAAATTTTTTATATTAACCTAACTTTTTTGTTTTTTATCCAAATATAGTCGTGTTTGGTATCAAATTAAAGGATTTTTTATAAACTTTAAGAATTTTTAAAAATTTTGAAAATCGGCCATCTTGAAATTTTTTAAATTAACCTAACTTTTTTGTTATTTATCCAAATATAGTCGTGTTTGTACTCAAATTAAAGGTTTTTTAATAAACTTTAAGAATTTTTTAAAAAATTTTTAATTTTTTTAATCCGCCATCTTGAAAATTAAAAAATTAACCTAATTTTTTTATTTTTAATGTTAAATATATCATGTTGGGTATCAAATTAAAGGATTTTTAATAAATTTTGAGAAAATTTAAGAATTTTAAAGAAATGTTTTCATTAGAGATCGTTGAAAAATAAAATTTTATCATAAAATTACATATAATGTAATATTACCAACTTAAATATGTTAAAAAATAAAATCTCGTGTAGAAACGTCATTTTTAAAGTTGTGATACGTCAAAAATAAAGAGAGTTGGAAAAAATTTATGATATAAAACACGTCAACGGTAGCATAGTTATACAATTTTTATTTATTTTCGTAAAACCCGTTTGTTTTAAGGTTATTTTAAATTTTATTATCTATAAAAGTAAATACAAGATACGAGAGGACAAGATATTCTCCTATTGTTTCTGTTTTAATAACTTTAAAATCATAAATAATTTTTTTGCGGTTGATTTATATTTTGTGAATTATTTGAAAAAGAAAAAGAGATTTCTACGTCATTTTTAAACGTAATAAGAACGTTATTATAACATCACGTTGTCTTAAAGTTATTTATTCGCGAATCTTTGACGTCATTAAACCCCTTTTTGTATATATATTTTATTAAAATTAAATTTGCGTAACACGTTTTGCAATTATAAGGTAAATGTACGTTTTTTAATAAAACGACAACGACGACAATGAAGATCACACGCATTCGTGATTTATGCGCGACTCGTGTCTAGAAAATATTTACATTAGGGTTTAATTAAAAGTGTATAAAAGTGGTAAATAGCTCAAGGAGGAATTTTATTGTACTTATACTATTGTTTAAAGAAAAACGGTTCATGGAAATTTGTTTATTTGCTATTTGTCGTTAAATATTAAAAATTATTTGTGTGTGCATAAAAAAATAAAGATTAAAATTGACAAACTTGAAGGTGGTAAACACGAAAATACAAACTGGATTGAATCGGATTAGTTAAGTCAATTAACATTGTTTCTAGAAGTAATTACTATTAATTTTCGTATGGAAAAGTTTTGTACAAAACATTGGAAGTGTGTCTGTGTCATTTAAGTAAACTTTGAGTCTTATTTCTTTTTAATTTGTGGAAAAACAAAAACGATCTGAGAATTAGATAAATATTTAAATAACGTTTTATTCGACATATGTTAAAATGCACCAACAATATTTTCATTTACTTAATAAATTTAAAAGTTTAACAATAAATGTTTAAGTTTTAAATTCTAGACTTTGGATTTTAACCTTTGTATGTTTTTCTTTTCTTGAATGGAAATCTTATAAAGAGAATTTAATTTATAATTTAATAATGAATTTAAACATAACTTAATTTAATAATTTAATTGTTTTAACTTTCTGAGTCTCTTTCTCTAAGAAATAATTAACAATAAATCATTTGTACGTTTTAAATCGAACATAAATTCAAATGCTAAGAATAAATATTGATGTAGCTGATTTTTTTTTTAAAGGAATGAGAGGTTTCTATTTGAAGATTCCAAAAGGAAAGTTGGGATAAAACGGTTATGATAATAATTATGTTCTCGAATGTGCAAGAAAAGGCTTGACCTAGTTAAATAATTAAAATTAGGTCAAAAATTAAAATTAAAAAAAAAAAATAAGTTTTAAAATGTGTAAAGAGGAATTCTGTTTTGTATTTTTTTTAAAGTAAGATGTTATGTATGTATGTAGAATCGTAGAACGGAGTATTATCACCGTAACACTTAGACCTTAGTAGGTCCTTTGAATTAGAACTCTGGAAATTTGTAGTTGTTGAAATAATTAATACCGTTTACTCGTACGCCTTGGTACGAGATTTGTCTTATCCGCGAGACACCGTTTAGCGAATGCAAACGCTCTCCTGCACACAATACTAATGCACAATCACAGGTGGTTGACTGATTACAAGACCGACGGCTTTACGACCCTCCGAAAATCGATGGAGCGGCTTGGATAGAGTATGGTTATAATAGGGTGACCAGATTTCTCAACTTTCAATGCTGTACACATACAACGTATGTACTATAACCCGAAATGGAGCTGCATCATGAAGAGAAAGATGAAAAAGTAAGCCCATTTTCCGTAACACTGCTGAGTACTTTTTCATCTTTCTCTTCATGGTACAACTCTATTTCGGGTTATACTACAGGATGGGCAAACTTGGACACCTTTAAAGGAAGGTTTCTGTTATTATAACAAGCAAAGGAAAGTTGATATCAGTGTTTGATGATCACATAAAGATATCATGGTATTTGGCAGTGAATGCTTTCGAGATGTCTTTCATTTCTAGAGCAATCAGTGCTAGAATCATACTCTTAGGCCTTTCACACATGGGCAGATTAATTTGCAACTCGAGTTTTAAGTAAGTTAGAGATGCAACAGTTTGATGACTTTACCCGTGTACGAGAACGGGCATTCACACACGAATGATAAAAATGAGACTAATTTGCAATCAGTACCTAACTGATTTGAAGCTCGTACTGCTAATCAATCGATCGTGTGCGGAGGGCCTTAGTGAAGCGATAAGGTAGCAACAAAACAGCGTACCGTGATTTCTGGCAATGAATGACATGGAGACGAAAGATATCTCCATAGAAATCATATTGAAAAAGCAACAAGATATGGTTTCTGACAGTGATTGTTGTAGAAATGTCTTTTTATAACCGTATTCTCAGTAAAACGAAGAAGTAGCGATAAAGCAATGAGATCTGGCTTTTGATAGTGTTGGTTGGTTTCGTCTTCAAATTGATATTGAGACGAAACACATTTTCATATTGCTGCTTTATTACTTAACCACTAGCTAAAATTTTATTGATAAAGACGTGGTTTGATACTCGACTATCAGTGGTGGACAAACTCCGAAAAGGAAAAATGGGATTTCAAGGGTGGGCAAACATCTTCGAGGGGGATTTTAGGGGTTGACAAACCTTGTTGAGGGACATTTCAAGGGTTGTCAAACTTTCTAGAAACCAAATTCAAGGATAAGTAAACCCTCTATTTCTCAAATGGGCTTCAAGGGTGGGCAAACCTCGTCGAGAGACATTTCAAAGGTTTGCAAACTTCGTAGAAACTCGATTCAAGGATAAGTAAACTCTCAATTTTTCAAACGGGCTTCAGGGATGGACAAATTTCATCGAGAGACATTTTAGGGATTGACAAACTCGATTCAAGGATAAGTAAACCTTCGATTTTTCAAACGGACTTTAAGGGTGGGCAAACCTCGTCGAAATACATTTTAAGAGTTGGCAAAACTTGTCGAGAGATATTTCAGAGATTTGGTAAGCTTTGTAGAAACCATATTCAAGGATATGTAAACCTTCGATTTTTTAAACTAACTTTAAAAGTGGGCAAAACTCGTCGAAAGACATTTCAGGGGTTGGCAAACTTCGGAAAACTCCGATTCAAGAATAAGTAAACCCTCGATTTTTCAAACGAACTTCAAGGGTGGGCAAATCTCGTTGAGAAGCATTTGAGAGGTTGACAAACTTCGTAGAAACCCGACTAAAGGATAAATAAACTCTCGATTTTTCGAACTGACTTCAGGGGTGGGCAAAACTCGTCGAGAGACATTTTAAGGGTTGCCAAACCTTGTCGAGAGACATTTTAAAGATTGACAAATTTCATAGAAACCCAATTCAAGGATAACTAAACCCTCGATTTTTCAAATAGACTTCAAGGGTGGGCAAATTTCATCGAGAGACATTTCAGGGGTTGACAAACTTCGTAGAGACATTTAGAAGTTACAATTTTATTATACAGTGTGAGTCTCTAACTTGGAATAAATTCACTAAACCGAATACATTGTTTTTTTTCCGAAATATGCTCGAACACGTCGATTAGTATTTTAATCTGTCCTATTTTTCATGTAAGAAAATTTTATACAGCGTGTCCCAAATCTGAGATATGACGTCATCAACAATTTTTTTAAATGGCAAGCCTAATTTTTTTAAGGTGTTTTTAAAGGGTATATCAAGTTAAATATGCGTACTAAATTTCAAATTTGTATTTCTTCTCATTAAAAAGATATTACAACAAATAATAATTCGAAAAATCAAGAAATCTGAATCAACTAAATCATAATAAATGTTCAAAATGTTGTCCATATACTACCTGACAATGCCCTACACGGAACTGAAACTCATTTTGAACATTTCTAATTACTTCTGCGGAAATTAGCCTACACTCCTGATGAGTTTCTGAATTTTTCGAATTAATATTTGTTGTAATATCTTTTTAATGAGAAGGATTAAAAATTTGAAATTTAGTACGCATATTTAACTTGATATACCCTTTAAAAACACCTTAAAAAAATTAGGCTTGCCATTTAAAAAAATTGTTGATGACGTCATATCTCAGATTTGGGACACGCTGTATAAAATTTTCTTACATGAAAAATAGGACAGATTAAAATACTAATCGACGTGTTCGAGCAAATTTCCGAAAAAAACAATGTATTCGGTTTAGTGAATTTATTCCAAGTTAGAGACTCACACTGTATATAATAAGTTACGTCTTACACTGACAATGAGACAACCAGCAATAAGCAACTATGCTTGATTTTTTTTATTTTGAGCCCTACGTCATTAATGAGAAAACACCGCCCAAATATTCAAATTTGAACTGCTCAAATTAATACATAGAAATTAACATTTAATTAAATGCAATTTCGATACTGTTGGTTTCTGTAGGTAATATAACTGAATTACAGAGAGATACGTATAAAAATATAAGTACAAAATGCAATAAACGTTACTGCCTAACTTCACGTGATACAAGTCGTTTATGTTCGCTGAAGCGCTGTTGTCAAGTGTCTTACTGATTTCGAGGTTATGTTCACGTTTGTCTGTCCTAACCAAAACAATAAACGCTTGGCAACGTAGGATGTGACGTCACTATAAAGTGATGACGTTGTCTTTCAAATTGATGACGTAGAGCTCAAAATAAAAAAAATCAAGCATAGCAATCACCATCGCATGATATTACTACTTGGTGATATTTTACATAGAAATAAGACAAATATATAACATTATCGCAGATATAGAAGTGATATCGAATTTGTAAGACGTTCTTGTTCCTGTTAGATCTGACAGTCTTGTAGTGACAGTTTGGTTTCGTCCCCACATTTCTATAGAAACCAGATTATTATATTACTACCTACTGCCTCATTCTTTCACTATAAGGCATGTTTCACTGAGACAACGAGCAACACGCGGTATTGCTACTTGGTGACATTTTACATAGAATTAAGGTAAACGTCTCACATTATCGCAGATATAGAGGCGATATTGAACTGTTCCAATATGAGACGTTCTTGTTAATCCTATATAAAAGTCTCCATGTCTGTTTATTTGATTTCGTCTCCAGATTACTACGGAAACAACACACAATATCATATTACTACCTTATTGCTTTACTATGAGTTAGATCTCACATTGAAACAACCAGGAAGGAACTAGCAATCAGCAAAGCACGATATAGCTATTTGGTGACATTTTACATAGAATTAAGGCAAACATCTCACATTATCCCAGGTACACGAGCGATATCAAATTTTTCCAATGTGAGAAATCTAATTTAATTTGTTTATTACCTCAATGTAATTGAGGTAAGTTGCTAATTAGTAATTAGCAACTAGCACTCATCAATTTTATTCATATATTATTTAAATAATCCAATGGAAAATTTTAAGACCACCAACCAAGTTCTCTAACTAAACTAACAATAAAACACATTTCTCCTTAACGATTCCATTCATGATTTCCTTTTACATTACTTTACGATCGTCTCGAAAACAATTTTTAACACCGACCATTATTCTTTTATTAGACCAGACCTAGAAAATCGCTCCTAAATCAAAACAACTCCGTTATTTGTAAACATACCGAAAAACCCAACCTATACAATGTTATACTTTTAGTTTTGCCGTGACCTTTCGTTTACCTCGCGCATTTTTTTCTGGTCGTTGCTTTCCTTTTGATTGGCGGTTGCGCAAAAATAACGCTCCGAAAAAAAAAATAATAGATAAATTCTAAACATTCTATCGATCGACGTCGGATCGTTTTGTTAAAACGCGAACCGAAAACCGAGGTTGGCTGCTTTTCGACGGTTAACGGTTTGTTAAACTTTCGTATCTAGGTCGTGACGAGATCGATTTTTTTTTGCTTTTGGTTTTTAATTCTGAACGAATTTCAAAATATCTAAAATCGATTTAATTAAAAATTATTGTTGGATGTGATAATGAGAGTAATCGTTAAGATTTAAGTGATCGTTAAAAATTAATACCATCTTAAAGCTAAAATTGCGTAAATAAACGTGATGAGGTGTTTAAATCGTATTCTTCATCGTTTCTAGTAAATACATAATTATTTATTAATGACTTATTTAATACTGATTTCTATTAGGTGTTAAATATGTTTTAATACTCAATAATAAATTTAAAAACATATTATTTTCTTAAAAAAATGATAATTAATTTGACATATTTAACATTTTGAGGTTATATCTTACCTCTAATTTGTGTTACCAACCCTAAAAAAACAAAAATTGACATTTATATTGATAAATTTGAAATTTTAAGGTTATGTCTTAATTCTCATGTGTGTTACCAACTTAAATATGAGAAAAATAAAAATTCCCATTTTAATATTTGTTTGTATCTTAACAAAGAATAAATTCAATGACTTTCTAAATAAATCCTAACTGTTGTTTTGCTCCTTCACGGTTACTTTGTTAATTTAATTGTGGTTTTTTTACTTCTCGTTAAATTCCACGGAATGAGATTTAAAAAAAAAGTCAGAAGTGTCAATTGTGGTTAAATCCCGGATTTACCATCGGTTATATTCTTGCATCATTTGTTAGAATGTGATTGTTGATGAGTTTTCGTTTATAATTTGGACTCATGTTAGATTCGGTTAAAAGTTTAAAAAAAAAATCCATTAAAAATTTCAAACAAAAAATCGGAAAATTGGCAAAAATTAAAATAAAATAAAAAAAATTTTATTTAATGGATTTTTTACAAACACTAAGTTGGTACGTTTCAATTAGTGAGAAAATTTGTTGTTGTTTTGTGATTACAATTTTATAATATCCTGTTTCCTGTTTAACTTAATTAACTTTAACTCTTTTGACGGTTTTTTTTATTTGATGTTATTGTGTCTCGAGTAATAAGATTTTTTTTTTGTTGTCCAATTATGTAACGTCATTCGTTTTAATAGAGGATAAAATTTTATTTATTTATTAAAGTTTTCAAACTTTAAATATTTATTTACGTTTATTTTGTTTTCATTTTGACGGAAAATAAGGCCAAGTGAGGTGTTTTTTTGGTGTCAAGGTTTTACAATAAACCTGTATTAAAATTTACCTTTTGATAAAAAAAAAAAAAACGTTAAAGGTGTTTTTAAATCTACATTTTTTTAAAGGTTGTATTTTGATGAAATTACACTTCGTTTAAGTTACATTTTGTCATTGTTAGATTTTTATTGAAAATTAAGTGAAATTCGACTCTAATGATTGGTATTTGAGGTTATGTCAATTTGTTAATAAAATGAGGTTATGTTTTTAAAAAGATCTTACCAACTTAAATCTAACCAAACAAAAAAAATGATAAAAAAGTGAGGTTATGTCTTAATAATCTTACCAACTTAGTTGTAACCAAACAAAAAAATTGTTAAAAAAGTGAGGTTATGTCTTAAAAAAATCTTACCAACTTATATCTCACCCAACAAAAAAAAATGTTAAAAAAATGAGGTTATGTCTTAAAAAAAAATCTTACCAACTTAAATCTAATTTAACAAAAAAAAAAATTATAATAATAAAAATTAAAAATAGAATAAAAATAACATATTAAAGTTTGAAATTCGTTCATAAATATTTCAAACAATGGAAAATTTTAAAAGATTACTTACCTCAATAAAATTTTTCCCATCTTTTTTAAAAAACAAATTAAATGAACAGATTAAACGAACGCATCAACCGTTTTATTTAATTAGTAATTAACGTAATGACATTTTTTTATATCTAAGGAGAGAAAAAAAGAAAAAAAAAAGGCATATGTATCGTAGAATTTCTAAAAATATCCGAACAATTCCATTTATGCAAAAATGATTCTTTATCGTACGTTCAAAACAACATTAAAACGGTATAAAAATCCTATACGTAATAAAAGCCTCTAAACGTTTAAATCGCCGGCGTTTATTGCATTGTTTGTCATTTTTCTTAACGTTTACCTTAAAGATTTACATTCCAAATGAAAAATTACTTTTACTTTTTGTAACCCACTCTCAAATTAAGTTTCCAAACGCAATCTTCAGTATAAAACACTTCTGAAATTTTTCAGTTTCTGAAGATGGTTGTAATAAAGCATCCGAAACGTTTGATTTTTAAAAAGACGATTAAGTGATTTCTATACAACTCATTTCTATCTTAATTTCTATTAGTTGCAATTATCGAGGTAATATTATACAGTGTGCATCCATTCGACCTACGAATAGACGCATTAGCAACATTTGGGTGATTGTAAGTGGGCGGAGCTTCCCCTCTCAAAAACGTATCCACAGCTCACCGGCGTGCACACAGTAGCTTTGTTCTTTGGGTTAAAACTTGCACTGCACTAGCTTACACTATGATAAAAAGGTAAAGTTTCATGCAGAATTTAAAGGGGAATGACTGTAATTCAATGGTGCTCTTTAGTTCAGGTATGAACAGTGATCCAACGAACGCATATGTAACCAAAATTTAATAATGCACTGAACTGCTAAGTGCAAACAGTGCGGCCCTAATGAACAAAGCTAGTATATTAAAAATTACTATAATTAAATAATTTAGATCGTTTTGGATCTAAAAACTCATCCCGGCTTGAATTTTTAATTCGTAATTTTCTATTAATAGCGATACTTAAACCAACGACACGACCGTTTATGGTATAAATAAGCCATAATCATTCTTATGGCATCGCGAATCTTTATAATTACCCTTTGGAGCTATAAATACTCATCGTATGGTTTTAACGTGCGTTTACGAACCGTGCATCGTTAAGATTTTCTTTGGTTTTAACCAAACCACAAGGTTATTAAGTTATTATTCAAAAAAAAATATTTTTTTTTTATTTTAAGACTATTATATTTGATAAAAAAACCCAAATTTTAATTTAATTAAGTTGAGTTTAATTTTAAAATTAAAATTCCTCTTTATTTTAAAATTAAAATCCTTATACTAAGGTTGTATTTAAGATTTCAACAGTTTGGGTTAATATGTAGAAGGTGATTCGTGGTGACTCAACTAGGGGCGGTTATTCAATTATAAATGACATATGTTCTAATTGTGAACTATAATCGTTATTTATATCCGATTTATTAATATCTATCGATTAGTACTACTATCATTAACGGCTTCATATTATAAAGTATCCTTATTAGTGTTAATATCTATAATATACAACCTTAAATTAACAGAGATTTATTAAAGTTTCTCCATCTATACTTTAAAAGTTAAACTAAATGTTAAAAAAATAGGAATCTGTAAGTTTTTAAAAGTTTTGGTTGTTGGTTAAGAGATGGCGCTTAGATAAGATGTAAACTTTTAATAGTAGCGGGAAAAACGGTTGTTGGCACGTTTGAAACGGTCGAGGAGGATCGTAGCTGGCCAGTCGCGACCGCAGGTTGCTTGACGCGAACACACTCCGGGAGAAGAGATCTTCCGTCGCAGTGGCGTGCGTCCGAAAGACGAAAAAGCGTCAAAAATCGCGTTCATCTCGGGGGGTTCCGATTATTTTTAGAAGCGGCTGCTGCGAGCACCGACGATGCTATTATGATTATTATTACCGCGCGCCTATTTAAGTGAGGCAAATAAACAACCGACGAGTGTGTAACGTGAATGTGTATACGTTGGATTTTGTTGAGTTTTCTGAATTGAAGAAGGAAAAGAAGTTAAGAAGAAGAAAGGAAGAGAAGAAAGAAAAAATGAAAGAAGAAGAGTAAGAATAAAAAGAGAAGAATTAATGTGAAGAAGAAGAAGAAGAGCTTCTGGAATGAGCAGGTAAAAAAACGAAAATGTTTGGCTTTGAGTTGGGTGGTTCCTAAATGTGAGGTTGACGAATTGGTCGGCGGCCGCGTGAGTTATTGTTATTTTCGAAATGCGCCGACGACCAACGGTCGCCGTTGTCGCCGGTTTTTGAGAAAATTCTTGGGGATATTTTTGGCGACCGGCGCGCGGTTCCCTAACGACTCTATTATAAAACCCGGGACAATGCTTTCTTGTACACTCCTAATAATGCGCGGCCGAGAATTTGGGACGACATTCCTTCACTTGCATATTATGAAATATGCACGTCAAGTATTCACAGAACAAAAAAGACAGACAACATAGTCAAAAGTCAAAAGCCCACCGTAAAATTCACTAATTAGAAAAATCAAACTCGGCACAATGCTTTCTTGTGCACTCCTAATAATGCACAAAAGAGAATTTGGGACGACATTCCTTTATTTGCATATCATAAAATATTCATTTCAAGTATTCACAGAACCAAAGACAAGACAGTCAAAAAACTACCCTGAAATTAATTAATTAGAAAAATCAAACCTGGGATAATGCTTTGTTGTATACTCTTAATAATACGCGATCGAGAATTTGAAACGACATTCCTTCACTTATTATGAAATATACACTTCAAGTATTCACAAAACCAAAAAGATAATATAAAAAACCACCGTGAAATTCACTAATTTGAAAAATCTGGATCAACACTTTTAATCAAGATATACACAAAAATATAGATATGTCTAATTAAACTTGATACAAAAAGATAAATCTAACCTCAATTGATCCAAAAAAAATCTAACCTCAATTTATCCAAAGTTAAATACAAAATTGTTAAGTTGACTCAACCCAACTTAGAATCTATCTTTATGATACAAGATGTCATCATGACACTCAAACAACATGTCATTCTCTCTATAATCAGCATATAGCATGGATGTAACAATTTGTAGATGCTCCCATAAGAACATATGGAGGCAATTTCAAGCCATCAATGTTATATTGATATCTTCTAGTATCATAGTGACACTTACCTTTCAATAATCATTTTATATCAATTATCAAAACACATCTAAAACCATATAATCAAACATTTAATTCATTCTTTTCAATTACACAATTTTGAACAAACTTAACCCTTAGTGTGTACACTGAGTTTTTGAAGGAACAGTCAAAATTTCAGTTTTTCTGATTTTTCAGAGGATTCAGGCGATTGTTTCATTTTTATTGACAACAGGTTTAAACTTTTGCATTTGATAACTACTCGGGCATGTAGTAGACGTTTCAATAAGTAACTCAGAATTTTTCTAGAATTTTTGAAAGCCTAGAAAACTTTGAAAACATGCCTGTTCCCTAAAAGGCCCAGTATACACACCGTGTCTCAAAAAATATAGTATACACACGCCGAGTTAAAAATCGTCATCAAAATCCAACTCATATTACTTTTCTATAATGATCGTTTTAAATCAAATGTTCATTTCATGCCATTCCATTCCTCCATCTATGTATAATTATTACATATACGACTATATATCGTCTTAAAACCAACTATTCTATGTGACTTACACCAAACTATTCTATGTGACTTACACCAATATATTCTATGTGATTTACACCAAACTATTCTATGTGATTAACACCAAACTATTCTATGTGATTTACACCAACCTATTCTATGTGACTAACACCAACCTATTCTATGTGACTTACATCAACCTATACTATGTTTCAAATTCATTCTAAAGGTTTATTTAAAGTCAATCTACGTTTATTCGTATAATTGTATTATAGAATCGTGTTTTAACATTACATTGAATGTCAAAGTTAAAATCTCGTTTTTTGTAAAATTTTTATAAAATCGAGTTTGGTTTTAAGACGACAATATATTGAAGACAAAAATCTTGTAAAAGTGTAAACACAATTTATCTTTTTCCCACATTGTATTCCCTCGTGAGAGTTTTATCTCGATGTAAAACTTCCAACCCACGGCGTACGCGCATTTCAATAGGTGGGCAATTCGAGCTAGGTGCTGCCTTTTACTCCGACAATGCATAATAAACGAGAAAACGGTTCCGAACCGAAGAAAGCCAACAATAGGATAACTTATGTACGTATGCGGTTAGATGTAAAAACTTTCAAGTTTATTACTCAAGAAGTCACGGACTTAGTCTGGGTTAACTGTAGGTCATTAACCCATTAATTTCTCGGCTTCGAAATCTAACGTATTTGTATAAATCATAAGTATTATTTTTGCAATGTTCATAGTCTTAACTGTTTTGGTAATAATGGAAAATGGAATGAAATCGTGCTTGTAATGGTGAGAACTAATGGTTAAGAATTGTAACCTAGTTTAAAGGGAAGATGGTTCTACTTTCGTTCAGATGGTTTTTAGTTTGGGTTAGGTTTTAGTTTTGTTGGTTTTAGTTTGGGTTAGGTTTTAATTTTGTTGTTTTTAACTTTTTGAAGAAGAGTAAATATCTTGCCCGTTTAAGGAAAGTACTTAAATAGGTAATTTAACGCTCGCAGCGTGCTGTTAGGGGAAATAAATGGTGCATGATGCCTCGAAAGAAGACTTTTTTTCCATCTCTTTGAACCTCTTCGACTTCGAGGAGAGGCCATCGAACGCGCTAAGTGCAGCTGGTGGTTCTTCTGCGTGAACTTGAATGGGTAACCTTGAGTGGGTTGAAGACCTTTTGGATTTTTTTTTTTAAACGAAGAAGAAATTATTTCCAAAAATAATCAATTTTGATTATATTTTACAAGAAATGAAATTGAAATATAACTAAATTGAAAAATATATACTATGTATGTAGAAATTACGACATAGCTTTAAAATATCTGCACGTGTACTTCCATCTAGTATTTCCATCTAGCAGTAAGAATTAGTATTGACTTTCTCTTAAAATTTAAAATCCATATACCTGGAGACAAGAACGTGAGGAAAACGGGGACTCGGTAAGGTTCTATAAAGGTGGCCCGAATAAAAAATCAAACTGGTTGGTGCACACAAAGGAAACCGGCCGGGTTCGTTCGAACGGCAGCTCTTGGTCTTCCCGAACAAAGAAAACGTTCAATCGAGAAGAAGCGTCTTTCCATCCTCGGTTACGTCTTCTCTAACTACACACACACCTTTATTAAAAGTGTACTGTTAAAGTTTTAATCGAACCTACAACTACAGTTAAACTTGATTACTTCAATTATTTTCAATCTTATTTTTACCTTTTTTCCTATTAAATTCCGCATGTTTAAAATCAACAATCACCGGAAGATATAAACTCGGATAACTTCATTATATCACGGTACAGATAATAAATGAACTCATCTTAAAACTTATTAAAATGGTTGATGCTTTCTCATCGTTTCAACCTTTTCATTTTGTTCATTTTCAATCTAGAATCAATTAATGTAATTATAAAAGGTGGAAAGGAGGTTAGGAATAACTTCTTTTTCGAAGTCGATCATAAATCATGTTCCGAGAAGATGCTTTTACAATAGTCTTATGTAAGACTATGTAAGAGGTATGTAAGAAGTATGTAAGTGTATGTAAGAAGTAAGTGTGTTATTACATACAAGGAGATATTGAACCGAGTTAACGCTTGTATGCGGACGTCGACCAAACGCTCGCAGGAAATGAACGGCGTTACGCGAGGTACACCTACAGGAAGTAAGAACAGTATGCGCCTTGAACCACGCACGAGGCACACTGTTGAATGAACGAGCCGGCTGATTATGTGGCGGTTACGATTTTTGAATTACAAATGTGGGTGTTGGGGGAAATGTCAACGTTCGACCTTCAAATATTTTCAATTCAAATTAAATACGAAGAAGATGAATATGAAGATATACAAAATACAACTCGTTTTCAATTTTTCCAAATCCAGAATACCAAAATTAATGCACATTTCATACTATGATACCTGGATAGTTTTCTTCATCCGGAATAAAAAGGTTACATTTCTTATTCAATTATTAGACGAGTTGTAAATCTTCTTCCAGATAAACGTTATGTTTTAATATGATTAGTATGAACATTTGTCCAACAAACCATATTACAAGTCTTCATAACTTCGGATATGACTTCACTGAATGATAACTTGGACTGAAACCATTGATGGATACTTAATTTCAGATATGAAGAAGGCAACTCTTATGATGATAAAACTTGGATTTACACAAAAAATTCAGATTGGTTTTGCTTATAAATTGCCTGTACGAACAATATTTTGCTTTAATTGGCTTGCATCTTTAATTGGGATGGTTTTGCAACATCCAGAATATAACACTCAATGCAAATTTCATGCTATTATTTATCATAACATTACTGGAATGGAATTTTATCCAAAAAACCATATTTTGACTCTTCATAATGTTAGATATGATGCTACTAGAAGAAGACTTTAACTGGAAGCTTTGTTGCATATGTAATGTCAGATATGAAGGAAGCAATTTTTCTAACTTGTCTAAAAATTGGATTTTCACAAGAAATACAACTTGGGTTTGCTTATAAATTGCCTGTATGAACAGTATTTTACATCATTTTTAATTGGGATGGTTTTGCAAAATCCAGAATACAACACCCAATGCAAATTTCATGCTATGATTTATCATAACATTACTAGAATAGAATTTTATCCAAAAAACCACATTATGAGTCTTCATAATATTGGATATGATGCTACTAGAAGAAAACTTTAACTGGAAGCTTTATAGCACATGTAATGTCAGATATGAAGGAAGCAATTCTTATAACTTGTCTAAAAATTGGATTTTCATAAGAAATTCATCTTGATTTTGCTTCTAAATTGCCTGTATGAACACTATTTTGCATCATTTTAAATTGGGATGGTTTTGCAAAATCCAGAATACAACAATCAATGTAAATTTCATACTATGATTTATCATAACATTACTAGAATAGAATTTTATCCAAAAAACCATATTTTTACTCTTCATAATATTAGATATGATGCTACTAGAAGAAGACTTTAACTGGAAGCTTTGTTGCACATATAATGTCAGATATGAAAGAAGCAATTCTTGTAACTTGTCCAAAAATTGGATTCTTTTAAGAAATTCATCTTGATTTTGCTTATAAATTGCCTGTTTGAACAGTATTTTGCATCATTTTTAATTGGGATGGTTTTGCAAAATCCAGAATACACCACTCAATGCAAATTTCATGCTATGATTCATCATAATATTACTAGAATAGAATTTTATCCAAAAAAACACATTATGGCTCCTCATAATATTAGATATGATGCTACTAGAAGAAGACTTTAACTGGAAGCTTTGTTGCATATATTATGTCAGATATGAAGGAAGTAATTCTTGTAACTTGTCCAAAAATTGGATTTTTATAAAAAATTCAATTTGATTTTGCTTATAAATTGCCTGTATGAACAGTATTTTGCATCATTTTAAATTGGGATGGTTTTGCAAAATCCAGATTACAACACAAAATGTAACTTTCATGCTATGATTTATCATAACATTACTAGAATAGAATTTTATCCAAAAAACCACATTATGACTCTTCATAATATTAGATATGATGCTACTAGAAGAAGACTTTAACTGGAAGCTTTATTGCACATATAATGTCAAATATGAAGGAAGCTATTTTTGTAACTTGTCCAAAAATTGGATTTTCTTAAGAAATACAGCGTGGATTTGCTTGTAAATTGCCTATATGAACACTATTTGAGTCAATAGACGAGTCGATAGGTTGGCCAAAATGGCCGCTAGTAGGCGATCTTACTCACCCGAACTCTAGTTCCCCTCTTTAACTTCGCATCTCGATTGCATAAAGCACATTACCCATTCTAAATTTTTAGACTACTTTGACACGGTTAAGGCTTGCCAAGTATCTAAATCATTACCAAGATACCCTTCGTGTGAGGCGATCAGGTTTTTTAGAAGATCTCAACAGGAAGGATCTACGCCTAATCAGAACTCCTGACGAGACACTGTAAGGTTAATAAGCGCCTTTATAATTTAGGGTTTGCTGCTTCTCCTCTATGTCGTGCTTGCGAGCAAGACGTTGAGACTGTTAGGGCGGTCGCTCATTAAGGATGCATCAAACATGTAACATGCAACATAAGACATAAAACACGCAGTAAATGTTGTCGTTGCTTTACCGCGCATATAGATAAGCAGTAAACGTTTTAAGTCCCTATGTCATATTATTGTCCTCTCTACCTAAGTATGGACATTCTTACGTGAAAGTCCGTTCTAGTGTAGTATGCAAAATGTCTTCAAGTGAGGAAGAAGTCGTTTTCGCTTAGAAATATTTGCGAAGGGGTAACTGGAGGCGAATAAAGCGTCGTCGTCGTTTCTGGGTTCATCCTTTATTTGTACTTCTGAACATAGTCCAGATTCTGTTATACAACAGCAATTCATGATGGATTCGGCTAAGTTTAAAGAATATTTTAGGATGAACTTTGAAACCTTTAATTATTTATTGCATATGGTGGAACCTATGATAAAAAAAGGGAAACGCATTATAGAAAACCTATTTCTCCCGAAGAATGCTTGTTGATAACGCTAAGGTAAGTCAAGCACATCCTATGTGATTGCCCGAATCTCAAGGAGCTTAGATTAAGGGATTTCGGTAACGACTGGCCAACCATGGATGGAATCAGGGACACACCTTTGAACTACATCCTAACCCTTGGTAATTCCCTTGGCTGGTCGATGTAGACAGATTGAGTGACAGGGAGGTTGTACAAAAGGCGTAATGGGGCCTAAGTGCGGTATGTCATCTGGCATGCCCTCCCGTTTCCTAAATATATACACTATTTGAGTCATTTTCAATTGTGATGGTTTTGTCAAAATCCATAATACTGTTACCTTCGGAGGTGTTGCTCGTTATGGATAGGGCTAACTCGCTAACTAACTCGATGGGTATCGCGTGGCTTATTATTATTAATAAAAACTTCACTTACCTTTTAACCTTCGAATCACTTTTCCAGTACTTTGGGCTCAGGGTAGATATTTTAAGGATGACCAGCTAATATTTTTCTCAGCTTCTTTATTATTCCTTAATTTCTAACAATACCGAACTTAATTCTAAAGCAATCGAAAGTGCGAGTCCCCTTGCATCGTTCCCGATCATCGGTCGTGGCATTCCTTTTACCTTATTTAGCTAAATTTCATGCAATGAAATATCTCATTTTAGTAGTAGGTGTAGAAAATTTTCCAATATCCATATTATGATTCTTCGTAAAGTCAGATAACATTTTACTAGATGAAGATTTTGACTAAAAGTACAATTGAAGACATAATTTCAAATATGAAGAAAGCTATTATTATGACTTGTCCAGAAATGTTCTATGCATAAGATATACAAAATCTAAGAAACTACAATGTATCTTTTCAAGAAAAATTTCACTCAAGAAAACTTCTAAAATTCTCTTAAAACTTTTTAAAAAACTTGTCGAAGAAAATGTGGTTGGTATTCTTACTGAGGTTAAGATGACGAGAAACCACAATTTACCTTCTCGGCAGTCGAGGTTCTCCGCAGCTGCACACACAATGTGCCATTGCACTTTCATCCGCGGCGGCCCGGCCGTCGAGAAGAAATACGTTTGCGCAACACTCGCGTTTGCCTCTCGTTGCTCTCTGTTCGCCTGATTGAGGTTTTAGTAATTACACGGTGCGCGCAAGGTTTTCGTCCTGCGGCTAAACTGTCTACACGGCTTCTGGCGCAAAAAGGATAACAACCGATTACGATCGGGGTAATCATCTGAGAACAACGTCTTATAGTTGAAAAGTCATTACCGTGAAATAATATTCAAGTCGATGAAATATCTATCTATGGTAAATAATTTGAAAATAACTTCTGAATAAAATGAACGCTTATAAGGGAATCAAAACGTATAACAAATCGTATACATATAACAAACGTTTAGACTTTAGACTCCAAGTGAGACAGTAATTTGGCATAAACATTTATTTTAACTTTTATGAGGGTTCTTTGTTTATTTGGATCGATAAACTAACAATAGACGTTTCAAATCATTCCCAATTTATTTCCACTTGTACGATTTTATTGTTAGGGGAAAATTTTAAATTAACTTATAACAAATTGATGAGTTTTTTGACTTTAATTAATTAATATTAATGAGTATGCATAACGTCTTTTTTTAAAATTAGTATGTAAGTCACGTATGACGTTTGGAAGAAAGGATTACCGGTTAGAGATTCTTATGGCATATTCTTCCAAGAACGTGACACGTCTTTTTCACGTTTTCTTCGTCCGGTATCGAATAACCTTGTCCTTGACCTTGTACAAATTTATTTTTAATATTCGAATCTAAAGATTGTTGTTTAGAGTCTAGACTCTAGACATATAAATGGTATGTTGCAAAAAAAATTGTAACTTGGAAATAAGGAACTTGGATTTTAAAGATTATAATTTAGTAAATGTGGGTGGCTTAAGGAATTACATCATAATATTGGAGTGGTTAAAAAAAAGTAAAATAAAATGGAAATGAAATAATTTGGAAACCGATGTAAAGCTTTTGAAGTCGGAAATAGACGAGAGCGACTGATGTGTGTTTTTACTAGCGTTGTAATTCGGACCAAGAACAAGATGAAACGGCTAAAAATAATAATATCGGTTGAAGGGAAACATATAGGAAAGAAGATATTTACGTTCGAAATTTATTTAGTCGGTAGGTATACATTTTAAGAGGTTTAATTTACTTTTTTTCTGGGTCGAGGATAAAATTTTAAAGAACTGTCACATGATATTTTTGAGAAATAAACTTGATTTCGTTTCCATGAATTCAGTTTTTATAATAAAGTCTTCTGGATGAAATGATAAAAGTTTTTTGAATGAAGACAGATTTTAATGAAATAAGTCTTTTATGAAGTCAACCTGTTGTTGAATTCAGTTTTTAATAAAATCAGCTTTTTGATGAAGTCAGCTTTTTTGATGAAGTCAATCTCATTGATGAAGTCTGCCTTTAATCACGTCAAATTTTGATGAAGTCAGTTTTCAAACAAGTGAGGTTTTGATGAAGTCAGTCTTTTTAATGAAATCAACTTTTTGATGAAGTCAATCTCATTGATGAAGTCTGTCTTTAATCAAGTCAGATTTTGATGAAGTATTTTCTATGAAATTAACTTTTTAACGAAGTCAGTTTTTGGTAAAGTCAATTTCTTTGATGAGGCCAGTCTTTAATCAAATGAGACTTCGATTAGGGCAGTCTTTTTATGAAATTACCCTTTTTACGAAATCAATCTTTGATGAAGTCAATCTTTGACGAAACCAGTCTTGCTGAAGTCAATCTTTTTGATGACGTTAGTCTTTTTTCTGAAATGAGCCTTTGGACAATATCAGTCTTTGACGAAGGCAACTATTTGATGATGGTATCATCTTTTTGATAAAGTCAGCCTTCAATGAAGTTAACCTTTCGATGAAATCAGTTTTTTTGATGAAACGAACTTTTTGACAAAATCAGTTTTTTTTGATGAAGTTAGTCTTTAATGAAGACAACCTTTTGATAAAGCCAGTTTTTTTGATGAAGCTAACTTTTTGATTAACGGTTTGAGTGCCAGAGGGTATTGAAAAAACACTGTCGAAGAATTCCAAGCAGCGCGATCGCGCTTTCATATACGTATGCTGGGTTTTCTCGATATAAAATCTGAACAGCGCGATCGCGCTTCTTGGGACTCAAAAGTTAAGAAAGTCTTTGATGAAGTCAGTCTTTTTTATGAAATTAGCTTTTTGACAAAGTCAGTCTTTGATGAAATCAACCTTTTGATGAAGTCAGGCTATCAATGACGTCAATCTTTCTTAAAGACAATTTTTTTAATGAAATCATCTATTTCATGAAGTCAGTCTTTAATCAAGTAGGACTCTGAAGAAGTTAGTCTTTAATGAAGTAGAACTCTGACGAAGTCAGTCTTTTTACGGTTAGCTTTTTGACCAAGTCAGTCTTTGATAAAATCAACTTTTTAATGAAGTCGACCTTTAAGGAAGTCAATCTCATTGATGAAGTCAGTCTTTAATCAAGTGAGACTTCGATGAAGTTGGTCTTTTCCTTGAAATTAGCCTTTTGACGAAGTCAGTCTTTTATGAAATGAACCTTTTGATGAAGTCTGTCTTTAATCAAGCTAAACTTTGATGAAGTCAGTCTTTTTTTATGAAGTTAGCCTTTTGATGAATTCAGTCTTCGATGAAATCAACCTTTTGATGAAGTCAGGCTATTGTTAGGGAGCTCACGATGCCGCCAATGTTATGGAGTTCACCGTTGCCGCCAATGTTAGGAAGCTGCCCCTGATATTAGGAGCGGCTGCTAATGTTAAGAGTATCGACTTCACCGGAGTTGGAGAAGTCTCAAGATACTCCTTGTCTTAAGACTATGTTGAATAGTAAAACACTACTTCTTGGTTTTACTTTGTTTATTCTCGTATAATACACTTGACAATTCTTCTTTTCTCGCGATTACGGGTACGGCCGACAGAATGACTGCGAATGTCTTATAATGATAGAATGACTGCAATATGACTTCGATGTAATAATGACTTCTAATGACTTTAGAATGACTTAACTATGACTAACTTTTAATACTCCCTGGTCCTTCTTATACTCTCCCGATTTCTGGATAAGTTGGGAGAGTGGGGATTCGTTCCCACGAAGCGGAAAGATTTATAAACAAAACATTTCCCACGGGGGTGAATTTTTGGGGCGCGAGTTTAAGTTTACATAATAGTTGTTTTAAATATGTATAAACGTTGCAATTTCGTGTGTTTGCGGATTTCTTGTTAGGGGTGATCGCGCATCCTGTTTAGGTCGTAAGACCGGGAAATTTTGGGACGCGAGTTTAAAGTTTACCTTATATTTGTTTTAACTATAAATATTATATCTGCGTGTGTTTCCAGATTTCTTGTTAGGGGTGATCGCACATCCTGTTTAGGTCGTAAGACCGTGGGAATTTACAAAGACATAACTTAAACTAATATTTAATATAATATATACTAATTATAATTAAGGCTATGTGGTTGTACCACAACACTATTAATGAAGCCAGTCTTTGACACAGTCAATTTCTTTGATGAAATCATCTTTTTGATAAAGTCAGTTTTTGGATGAAGCCAACTTTTTGGCAAAATCAGTCTTTTTGATGAATTTATTCTTTGATAAAATCAATTTTTTTAATGAAATCATCTTTTTGATAAACTCAGTCTTTAATGAAAGTCAATCTTTCAATGAGGTCAGGTTTTTTGATGAAACCAACTTTTTGTCAAAATCAGTCTTTTTGGACAATTTAGTCTTTCATAAAGTGAATTTCTTTGATGAAATCATCTTTTTGATAAATTCAGTCTTCAATGAAGTTCAACCTTTCGATGAAGTCAGGTTTTTTGATGAAACCAACTTTTTGACAAAGTCAGTCTTTTTTGATGAAGTTAGTCTTTAATGAAGACAACCTTTTGATAAAGTCAATTTATGGTGAAGCCAATTTTTTGTCAAAATCAGTCTTTTTGATCAATTTATTCTTTGATAAAGTCAATTTTATTAATGAAATGATCTTTTTGATGAAGTTAGTCTTCAATGAAGTCAACCTTTCGATGAAGTCAGTTTTTTTGATGAAAACAACTTTTTGACAAAATCAGTCTTTTTTGATGAAGTTAGTCTTTAATGAAGACAACCTTTTGATAAAGTCAGTTTATGGTGAAGTCAATTTTTTGTCAAAATCAGTCTTTTTGATCAATTTATTCTTTGATAAAGTCAATTTTATTAATGAAATGATCTTTTTGATGAAGTTAGTCATCAATGAAGTCAACCTTTCGATGAAGTTAATTTTCTTTTCATGGACCCAACTTTTTGACAAAGTCAGTCTTTTTTGATGAAGTTAGTCTTTAATGAAGACAACCTTTTGATAAAGTCAATTTATGGTGAAGCCAACTTTTTGACAAAGTCAGTCTTTTTGATGAATTTATTCTATGATAAAGTCAATTTTATTAATGAAATGATCTTTTTGATGAAGTTAGTCTTCAATGAAGTCAACCTTTCGATGAAGTCAGTTTTTTTGATGAAAACAACTTTTTGACAAAATCAGTCTTTTTGATGAAGTTAGTCTTTAATGAAGACAACCTTTTGATAAAGTCAGGTTTTTTGATGAAACCAACTTTTTGGCAAAATCAGTCTTTTTGATGAATTTATTCTATGATAAAGTCAATTTTTTTGATGAAATGATTTTTTTGATGAAGTCAGTTTTCAATGAAGTCAACCTTTCGATGAAGTCAGTTTTTTGATGAAACTAGCATTTTGACAAAATCAGTCTTTTTGATGAAGTTAGTCTTTAATGAAGACAACCTTTTGATAAAGCTAACCTTTTGATAAAGCCATTTTTTTGTTGAAGCCAACTTTTTGTCAAAATCAGTCTTATTGATAAAGCTAGCCTTTTTCATAAAATCAATTTTCTTTAGATGATGACTTTATTTTAAAAAACTCAAAGATTAAAATTACCAGAATTAATCTAAATCATTCTATCTAATGCAATAAAAATAAAGTAATCGATCGTAAACCACACATAACTTTTTCAACTAAATCGAAGTAAAGGCCGAATATACGTATATTTTACGACATCGTTAAAACCATAGAAAACGACTTAATTTTATCGGCCGGATGTTGCGTATCGATTTGTCTCTCTTTTCTCATGACTTTTTTGGTTTTGTTTACTTGATCAGCTTTTTTGTTCTATTCCTTTCCTCATTAAGAGTCTACATCTATCTATATTATCCACACATATGCTGTCTTTCATTCACTTATAGTCATTAGATAAGGATGAATTTTCATCTTTAAGATTAATCATCGGTTTGTCTCTCTTAAGACTTTTCAAGTTGTCTTAATTAGATTTTCTGTTTTATACCGTTCCTCATCAAGAGTCTACATACTTCATCTACCTATATTAACCATACATATGTTGTTTTTCATTCACTCTCTTATAGTCATTAAAGATGAATTCTCATCCGTAAGATTAAAAAAGAGCAATAAAAGTAGGTAGAAGCAGGTCTCTTCTTGTCCTATTCTGAGATATTCGAGGCGGTTACCTGGATCTCGCAGTGGGCGAGCAAGAAGTTTTCGAGAAAAAAAGTGCTGCAGTTGGCCTTGTAACGTCGCGGCCGCCTTCGACCGACGCGGAGAGGCGAAAGTCCGTTGGCCGACGACGTCGACGTAGCCACTACTTAGGTGATGGTATAATCTAACTGTAAAGAAATCGGATACCGACTCGGGTGCAACCAGTCAGCGTTCTCGATACGCGGATCGTGTCCGCGCTGTTTGTTTACCGGACGAGAGTTTAAAAAGCAAAGTGAAGTTGTTGTCCGAAAGTGAGAACGAAACTGAAAACTAAATACCTCTTAAGGTATTAAGAGTTGACACGAATTTAAAATCTTCATTCTTCTAAATTTTTTTTTTAGACTTTGATTATAAGTCAAGAATAAGTTAAATTATGAATATTAAGTTGGCTACACTGTATGAAACATAACCTCAATTACTTATGTTTAAAAATTCTAACCTACAAATTCAAAATGAATTTATAGGTTCAAAGGAGGAATGAAAAATTGATGAATTAAGAAATTGATGAATTATAATATTGAAGATGAGATGAAAATCTTTCTTTTTTTGAAACGATTTCAACGTCTTTACGTTTTCAAAACTAATAAACTTGCGTGAAAATGTGAAACGTTCTATTTTCGAAAAGCGATTTGATTTACACGAGTGTTATTTCCTCGCGTCACTAAACTGACAATCGAAAGGTAGTTTACAAGTCGTCGAATTCTCTACTTTTCGATGTTTGTTATTGTAGATGGTTTGATATGTGGTAAAAGCATGTATACAGGGTGATGCAATACAACAACTTTACCTAACCTCCAAATTAATCTTAAAATATCGTAATTTACTTTATAAGTTTTAATTATAAAGATATCTTATTGTTAGGGAGCTCACGATGCCGCCAATGTTATGGAGTTCACCGTTGCCGCCAATGTTAGGAATATCAACTTCACCGGAGTTGGAGAAGTCTTAAGATACTCCTTTTCTTAAGACTATGTTGAATAATAAAACACTAGTTCTTGGTCTTACTTCGTTTATTCTCGTATAATACACTTGACAATTCTTCTTTTCTCGCGATTACGGGTACGGCCGACAGAATGAAAAAATGACTACTATGACTGACTTAAAAATGACTATATCTTAAAAATGACTGTAAAATGACTTTGAATACTCTCTGGTCCTTCTTATACTCTCCCGATTTCTGGATAAGTTGGGAGAGTGGGGATTCGTTCCCACAAGCGGGAGGATTTATAAACAAAACGTTTCCCACGGGGGTGAATTTTTGGGGCGCGAGTTTAAGTTTACATAATAGTTGTTTTAAATATGTGTAAACGTTGCAATTTCGTGTGTTTACGGATTTCTGGTTAGGGGTGATCGCGCATCCTGTTTAGGTCGTAAGACCGGGAAATTTTGGGACGCGAGTTTAAAGTTTACCTTATATTTGTTTTAACAATAAACATTATATCTGCGTGTATTTCCAGACTTCTTGCCAGGGGTGATCGCACATCCTGTTTAGGTCGTAAGACCGTGGGAATTTACAAAGACAACTTAAGCTAATATTTAATATAATATATACTAATTATAATTAAGGCTATGTGGTTGTACCACAACACCTCCCCCCTTGATGAGAGGTTTTATGAAGTAAAACCTCTTAAATGGGTATAAGTTACATAATTAAAATTAAATTTTAACACATTTTAACACAATTAAAATTTTGAATTAAAAAGATAAGAAACTTATTATGTATTTTGAGTTGGGCGTCTCGCAGACACGCTGTCATCAGCATAATTGATAACTCGTAAGTCTTACACTGCCTTGCCAATGTGACACTACAACAGTCCTTTAAAGTGAGATCTATAGGATTTTTATTGGTTATACATGAAATGGTTAATGTTTCAATATGAGGAACTGCAAATAGTCAAGTATTACTGAACAAAAATGCCTCTGTTGGGGCTTATGACGCACTTATTACAGCTTTAAGAAATTTTGCCGCTACTTTGCAATAGTTTGACTCCACAGTTTTCAACGAGCTGAGCAAGTGATACGGGATAATTTATTATTATTATTTATTTATTATTTTTTTTATTTTTATTTTTTTTTTATTTATTTATTTTTTTTTTTTTTTTGACACAGTTCGCACTTTCTTTTATAATTTTTTTTAGCCTTCTTTTTTTCCAATTATATAATTGTGCAAGCTTTTTATATGTACGAGATACTCCTTGATGACCTGCTAATGGGGAATTATGAAATTCTGTTAATATTTTCTGTTTGTCAGACTCTGTGGGGTTTATTAAATTATTGTTGTGTATCGTTATTTCGACATCTATATCTTGAAATATATATCTAAGCATGGGATATATAATTTCCCATTCAACTAAAGGGTTATAATGATATTTAATTAAAGATAATTTAGTTTTATTTTGTACTAGATTTCTTAACCTACGCAAGCAAGACCAAATATTTTCGTAATTTATATCGCTAAAGGTATTAACATTATCTACTAGTAAAAATGTATTAGAATTTTGATGAAAGTGAACAGAAGTAATATTAAGTTTAATATCGTGGTTAAAGTTTTCCATTACTTTACTGATGTTCTTATTATTCTGTACCATTAAAAAGTGTTCTTTTGTAAAATTTTGTGGTATAAATAATACTACCGGATTTGTTTCATTAGTCTGAAAAAGTGTTGTGTTTTTCTCATTTATTTTTGAATTTAGAACAACATGCGTTTTAAGATAATTTTGAAATTCGGTGTAATCTGTTATTAAGTTTTTATGTACCGGGTTAACTAATCTACTCAAGGCGTCGGCATTTGTATTTTTCTTTCCGGCTTTATATAAAATTTCATAGTTATATTCTTCTAATTTTAATCTAAAACGTGCCAGTCTCGAACCTGGGTCTTTAATGTTAAAAACGTAAAGTAGGGGCTTGTGATCGGTGACGATCTTAAATTTTGTACCGAATACATATGGACGGAAATGTCTAACAGCCCAAACAATTGCTGCTAATTCTTTTTCTGTTGTTGAGTAATTTTGTTCAGCCGCGTTTAACGTTCTACTGGCAAATGCTATGGGTTTGTCGCTATTAACTTCACCCTGGGATAAAATGGCACCAATTGCATAATTGCTGGCGTCAGTTGTAATAATAAATTCTTTTGAAAAATCGGGATATTGAAGAAGAGGTGGAGAAATGATATTTTGCTTGAGAGTTTGAAATGAAGTGATGCATTCGTTATTGAAATTAAATTTTTGATCTTTCTTTAATAATTTTGTCAGTGGTTTTGCTATCTTCGCGAAATCTTTAATGAATTTCCTGTAATAACCCACTAATCCTAGAAATGACTTAATATCTTTTGGGTTTTTGGTTGCGGAAAATTTTCCACACATTCTACTTTTGCAGGGTCTGGTTTAATGCCATTTTCTGTGATAATATGCCCTAAATATAAACATTCTTTACGTAAGAACGAACATTTTGATGGCTGAATTTTTAAATTGTGTTGCCTAAGTCTCTTAAATATTTCAATTAACCTATCATTATGTTCCCTTAAATTATTCGCGTAAATAACTACGTCATCCAAATATATAAAGCATTTCACACCATTAAGGCCACTCAATACAGCATTCATTAAACGCTGGAATGTTGCAGGAGCTCCTTTTAATCCGAATGGCATACGGTTATAAACATAATGTCCGGTTGGGGTACTGAATGCGGTTTTAATTCTATCTTTTTCATCCATTTGAACTTGATGAAACCCATTGGCTAAATCTAATGTAGTAAAATAATGGGCTTTACCTAACTGATCAAGAATATCAGTGATATTTGGCAAAGGAAATGCATCTGCTCCTGTAGTTATATCGTTAATTTTCCTAAAGTCTACGCATACGCGAAATTTGGGTTCATTTGGAGAGTCGGATTTTTTTTTAACAACTAACAAGGGACTATTCCATGGACTACATGAAGGTGAAATTATACCGTCTTCTAACATTTTATCGGTCTGTTGTTTTATTACTTCGCGATGTTGAAATGGCAATCTATAGGGTTTGACATTGATTGGTCCTTTAGAAGGATCTGTTGGAATATTATGCGTAACCGTTTTTGTACAGGATAATTTATCGCCTTCTAAATAAAAGATATCGCTAAAATCACTGCATATTTCTAATAAACTACTGGTTTCTTCATAATTTAAGTGTTCTAATTTTAAAATGTTTTTTAACTTTTCTAAGCGATCGACATTATTATTGTTGTTTGCGTGTATTAAATGAAAATTGCTAGAATCGATAGGCTCGACATTTACTCTTGGTATTGGAATCGTTATATCCTTATCAGATATATTCAAAATACTAACAAAGCATTTATGATTTTCTACTTTAGTTAAAGAAGATCCTAAGTAAAGTTTTTCTGAAATTTGTTTTTGCTTAACTATTCCTTCTGTGTTATCAATATTTGCAAATGCAGAAATTATTTTTTCGCATCTCGCGGGAATGATTGTAAAAGTTTTAGATGGAAAAATTTTTAAACAGTTGTCATCAAAGTAAACAGTTTCTTTGTCGTAATCTATTTTGGCTTTGTGAATTTGAAGAAAATCGCGACCTAAGAGTCCATCATTTTTTATAGGGGTGTGGTCAGAAACAATATGAAAAGGGTGCATTAAAGTTTTATTTTTTAATTGAATAGAAATAAAAGAGGTTCCCAATGTATAAATAGGTTGCTCACTAATACCTTTTAATTGCAATACATTATCTTTATAAATTGTACAATTATTCTCTAATTTACTTATTTTTAAAAGAGAAACATCGGCTCCAGTATCTAACAGAAGTTGAACCTTTGAATTTACTACGTTTTCTGACTGTATTTCGATTACATCTAATTGCTCGATGTTTTCGGTAAGCAGAACTGACTTGCATGAATTAGTTGGTCCGTTTAATATTAAGTTATTTTTATTTATTTCGTTCGAAGTGTAGAATGGATTTTTATAAAAATTAGGTCTAGTTTGTGAACAGCTTTTGTTATAAACCATAAGCGGCTGTTCGCGGTCATGGCTTAATTCTCGTTTCCCGAAAGATTTTCTTGTGGTGATAATGACATGGATGCATTTTCAGGTTGTTTAATCCTTTGGTGCTGTATAGTTTGTACTTGGCCATTAAAAGGATTTGTATTAAAATTTGGGTTAGGGTAATTTTGATTCGAGTGATTTTGTCTTATGTGGTTATCTCTATTAAAATTACTTTGCTGTCTTTGATTAAAAGAATTACTAGGATAATTTTGATTACCGTAGCTATTAGCACTATATCCTGAATTTGCGAAATTTTGATTAAATTGTTGCCCGGAATTGTTACTATAATTTTGAAAAGGATAATTATCTCGATTTGCATCATTACGGGGGTTATAATTTCCACGAGAATAATTTCTCTGATTACTTCGAAATCCAAACTGATTGTTATAATTTCGCTGCGGCGGGGGTAAATTTGTGTTATTTAAAGAACTTGAATGATCATTATATATCCTATTTTGTTCAAAATTTTTAAGCTGTCTACATTGTGAAGTTAAATGATTATTTTTATGACAAAACATACAAGTAGCCTGACTTTGATTTGATGAATTAAAATTCCTGCCCTTCTGAACAAAACTTATATTTCGAGGATTATTTCTAAAACTATCGCTTTGTTCTAATCCCATTTCTACTGCTACAGAAATCGCTCTATCTAAATCTAATGTATTTTCGGCAATAATTCTTAACTGAACCTTCTCATCATGCAAACCTTTTCTGAAATTACTTACTAAAATACTTTTTACATTTTCAATTAATACTTTTGCTTCGCCTGTTCCATAATTTAATGCGCATGTTTCTTTATATTTATTAAAAAGATCTTGAACACGTTTTCCATAATCTTTAACGTTTTCTCTATAATTTTGTCTAATATTCATTAATAAATTTAAAAAATGTGAAGGGGGCCGTTTATCGGTAAAATGTTCTACTAAAAAGTCTTTAATCTCTTCCCAGTTTTGGAATTCTTGGTATTGGGTGACTTCTTGTGCTTTTCCTTTTATTTTAGTTGCAAAAATTAAATCGGCTAATGTGTCTTTTTGTGTGTCTTTTACTACATTCATCATTGCGTCACAGTTTTTAATGAAAAAATTTAATGCGTTTGTATCGCCATACCCGTCGAAAACTTCAATTTGATTTAAAATATCGATTGCGTCTTTACCGTTAGGAGCCATTTTAGTTAACCAATTAACACACGTTTTTATATATATATATCTACTTATTTGCAGTTTCTCAATTTAATAATAGTTCGATTTAATAGTGATTTTATTTGAATTTATTTTAATATTATTTTTCAAAATTTAATACTTAATTAACCTAACTCTTAAAGGACTTGCGAAGAAATAGTATCACAGAGGAAACAATGAAAGGACTTACTTGTACATCTCCAATGTTGCGTTGCTTCTAGGCCTTGAATCACCTGGCTGTGCACTTTTGGAGATCCTTATTCGGTTCCTTTGATGCTGCAGTGGTTTGCTGCGTCTGGCGCTTCTTCAAATCAGCTACAGTTGTCCTCTTACTACTCGGTAGGCTTGATGCGTCTGGCGCTCCTTCAAATACCTCCTTAATTTCTTCTTCCTTCGTTATTTTATGGAATTGCTGCGTCTGGCGCGTCTTCAATTTGCCACAAAATATGGTAGTAAACCGGAAGTTTACCGCTGCCACCAATGTTAGGGAGCTCACGATGCCGCCAATGTTATGGAGTTCACCGTTGCCGCCAATGTTAGGAATATCAACTTCACCGGAGTTGGAGAAGTCTTAAGATACTCCTTTTCTTAAGACTATGTTGAATAATAAAACACTACTTCTTGGTCTTACTTCGTTTATTCTCGTATAATACACTTGACAATTCTTCTTTTCTCGCGATTACGGGTACGGCCGACAGAATGAAAAAATGACTACTATGACTGACTTAAAAATGACTATATCTTAAAAATGACTGTAAAATGACTTTGAATACTCTCTGGTCCTTCTTATACTCTCCCGATTTCTGGATAAGTTGGGAGAGTGGGGATTCGTTCCCACAAGCGGGAGGATTTATAAACAAAACGTTTCCCACGGGGGTGAATTTTTGGGGCGCGAGTTTAAGTTTACATAATAGTTGTTTTAAATATGTGTAAACGTTGCAATTTCGTGTGTTTACGGATTTCTGGTTAGGGGTGATCGCGCATCCTGTTTAGGTCGTAAGACCGGGAAATTTTGGGACGCGAGTTTAAAGTTTACCTTATATTTGTTTTAACAATAAACATTATATCTGCGTGTATTTCCAGACTTCTTGCCAGGGGTGATCGCACATCCTGTTTAGGTCGTAAGACCGTGGGAATTTACAAAGACAACTTAAGCTAATATTTAATATAATATATACTAATTATAATTAAGGCTATGTGGTTGTACCACAACATTATGAAATATTACGATATTGATGACTTAATTATTTTACTTTCCCTTTTTAATCCATCTATCGATTAACTCTATCGATTGATTAAAGTAAATAATTGATTGATTGATTGATTGATTAAATGCAATTTCTTAATTGTTTTTGTAAAAAATAAAAGTAATTACAAAATTTTTTTTTTAATAAATCGATGGAAAATGAGTAATTGTAACAAACAAAAACATCTGTGACTTCCTATTCATTTTGCAGACGGTAAATTGTCTGCGTTACATTTGGCACCGATGCACAAACCGAACGGACAGTTTTGCCCCCCCGAAAAGAAAACGCCCGAGTAATTCGAATAAACAACGTGAGTCACAATTCAAATTTAGACCCCGTTAGATGCGGCGGCGCCTACAATATACTCATCTCGATGCACATTTTACACACAGTTAACTATCCAAGAAAGATTTATCCAAGAAAGATTTATCCAAGAAAGAAAATTTCTAACCAACATCATTTTAAATTTTCAATAATTACACAAAAAAGTCTAAAAATTAAAAAATCTTTTATTATATTTTTGTATTTAAGTTGGTAGAAAAAAAACCTAACCTCAACTTTAAAATGAAAACGTCAAATTTCCCAAACTACCAACTTACAAGACGATAAATCTTATTAAATCGTACACGAACATTTAAACAGGATGTTTAAGACCGCGTAAAGTTTTAATGACCAAAATAACCAATTAAATTTCGTCACTCGGTTAAAACCACCGTTTAACAAATCGAAACTTGAACAAATTTTTTTACAATCAAATTTTTTTTACCAACAAATTTTATTAACCTCAAAATAAAAAAGAAAAAACATAACCAAGTTTTCCGCTTGGTTTACTCCATCTCTCATTTACTTACTTAACGTGAATTAAAAAAAAAATCTATATAACCGTTCGTTTAGACCTACATATCTTCGTACCTATATGTCTACGCTTCCAGATATCTACGTATACTTCCATAAACGGAACGTACACGTGTTCGCACGTGGTCCCTCTAACTGTAACCCGGCCACACCGTGAGAATCGCGACCGCGTCATTATCGCAACATTGTTCTTCTCGCCGGTTTTTGTCTCTGGGCTTAGTCACCGATTTAAAAATCTTGGAAACGTGACATCTCGAAAACGGTGGTCTTAGCACGTAATCTAACGACACAGATCCATTATCGGCTTAACGAGGATGTGGTGGCCGCGTTTAATAAAGAAGATCGGTCTGGGAGACAATTGTTTGAGTTGAACTATGCGCGTGGGTCGAAAGGACAATAGATGAGAACAATGAGAGTACGTTGGGAGAGTTGGGATTCAATGTCTAAGGTTAATAGGTGAATGAAATTGAAAGTTGGTAGTATGTTGAATTGATTGATGATGATTTGTTAGCTTTATAACAAATTTAAGTTAAAGTGAAAATAAAGTTTCAAATTGTAGAGTGATAATATCAATTTTTTTCTTTATTTGGCATATATGGAGTCTTAAAGTCTTTTTGGAATTCTATAAATCTTGGAATATGAAGACGAATTGCGTGTGGAGGTAGAGTTTTTATTTCTGATAGTCTATAAGTCTATCTTCGCCATATTACAAGATGTCAACACGAAATTGATGCCTTGAGGTTGCCTTCATATATTTTAATTGAAACAACTAGATGTTGCTAGACACTAGAGAGGATGGCATATCATCTGAAAGTCATGATGATGTTCTTTGGTATCATGAGGATGGATTCTACTAATCTAAAAAATACTATAGCAAAAGCAGTATGAAGCAAGTTGATGTCTGGTTAGATTTTTGGATATCTATGTTGCAAACGATTATTTTTATTGTTATCAGTTGAGTCTAAGTATAGGTTAGGTAGATAGGGTAAGATCGGGGAAATGAATAAAGAGAGAAATAGGTTTGAGTCAAGAGCACTTGTCTAAGAGGATGGCTCAATCTGCGATAATCACTTGCCACCATTTAACGTCACTGCCAAGCTTAGTGTCTCTGTCTTACACTTGATTCTTTGTCTTACACTCGATTCTTTGTCTTATATTCGTTATTATATTTTATTGTCGACTGAAACCAAAACAAAACGGCCAGCGTTGACGTCAAACTGGCGGCTGCGCACTAAATTTCGGCGTATACACATCTTATGGGATTGAGCCATCCTGATAGTTCAGTATCCTTGGGTTCGAATAGTTGAAAAACCCAATGCGAGAGGAATCGGTTGGTTAAAGATGAGAATAAGGAAAGAACAATATCGGCGGTGGAGAAGTAAGAAAGGAACCAAAATTAAGGGCAAAACCGCCATAAGGATGCAACCGTAGACACGCGTTTCGAACTTATTAGTTCTCATCAGTACGGTATAGCCAAGGAGCAAGGTGGAAACTCATTGAAGAAGACACAAAAAGGGAATACTGCCAGAGGACTAATCACCAATTTGGTGCTTCGGCTGTAAGATTCTCAATTTGAGGACAACAAACAAGCTTCGCATCGGAGGCAACAACGTCACTCGATGAGAATAAGGTGCAGACGTGAGTTGGACAAAGACGCAAGGTGTAAAAAGACGACGTTAGACGGATGAGTTGTAGAGACGCAAAGGTGTGAAGACGTAGGAGATGGACGTATTTTATTCTTGCTAAATATATTGTCACGTGTCACTCGCTTATTTCTAGTTAGGAGGTTAAATAAGCAAGAGGTATACTTACTTTCTTATTGGGGCTTTCTTTGAAGCTGTATTAACACTCGCAAGGGAAGAGGGACATACAAGTAATACACCAGTCGACGTTCCCTAACTGCTTTTATTGACCTCGCAGGCGGAGCTAGTACCTAGAACCTTTTTGAACGAGTTGACGGTGGGCTGATAACCAGGAACCAAGAACTCGTCCCTACTATTGAATTCTTTGCGTTCTTATACTCGTTCGATTAGGCGTTTGTGCTAACTCCGCAATATACAATGAGACTCCCTTTTGGACCTTTGCCCTGATCTGGGCTATATTGGTAAATTTTGTTTTATAAATGTAGGACTTATGATCAAAAATCAACCCCTAAGCACAGCCTAAAATCCTACATCTATGTCATGTACGAAGGTTCATTCGCTGGATTTAGGTTGATTCTTGATTAAATATATATCCTTTAGAATACTTATTCTTTCTCAACTTCCTCCTGGTTGCACTTATTCTTTTAGATGACGAGGAAATAGAATCTGGCAAGGAGACCACAAGATGTTGTATTCGTCGATTTTAATGAAAGTAGTATCAATCGATAGATATCCGTACGTGGTACAAATGTGTAAAATATTAGGGCGCGCTATTCATTCAGCGATTCGCAAGTAAATCGCGATTTTGGGTCGCAATTCAAGGCCGCACCACTTATATGTCAATGGTTGTCCTCCTCCCGATCCCACCTCTTGGTGACTCACCACAAATCGACTTCCACATGCGGAACAAGATGGTCCGAACCTCATGACGTAACTGCATTTTATTTTTAATATAAGTAATCAAAATTTTTAATATTTCACTTTATTTCTTCTTCTATTTTATTGTTATATGTTTTAAAAACAAATAATTCAACACATTTTTTCGTTTTTAATTCAAATTAATTAAAAAAAAACCAGGGGCGGTCGTAGTGGGAGTGGCTAACCGATGACGTAAAATGGTGTGGTCTTAAATCGCCAGCTAAAATTGCAATTTGCTCGCGAATTCCTGAATAGTGCGCCCTAATATTTTACAGATTTGTATTGTGTACTAATACCTATCGACTGGTACTACTTTCATTAAAATCGGTGAATACAACATTTTATGGTCTTCTTGTGAGTATTTCTCGGAAATTATCTATATTCTGACTAAATATATCCCCTTTGAAATACCCACCCTTTTTCAACTTACTAGGCTATATTTATGCTTTAAGATGACGAGGAAATTAAAACAGATTTCTTTTTCAAAAATTGTCTTTATTGGGAATGAGTAAGATAACACTTAAATCTCCTCAAATAAGATATTACAAGTTCCCTATTCTTGTTAAGATTGCCTTTTTATACTCTTTAGTTAGGTATTTGCACTAACTTCATTTTTACATTAACCCCCTTTTGGGATATTAACTAAATCGTGGCAATACCACATTATCACAAAAATCTATAATACATATCATATTTTTTCATTTCTTCCTCGATTTAATTTGCATATTCATTTTCTACGTGACGAAATTTAATTTTCTCCTCTTATCGTCGATAAATTTTACGATGAAAACGTACGCTCGTAAAAAGTTTTTCCCAACCCAACTTTTTCTTATTCTCCAGACGCTTGTCTTTTTATTGGAGGGTAACTTTGGAACCTTCAACTTTAAATAGTTCGATCTAAAAGAATAGAAAGGGGAATTTAAGGAAAGTTGTGTAAAGTAAGGCTAAAATTAAAATTTTTAATGAGGAAATCAATCTAAGTAGAAAGCATATTCAATATCCATTCTCTACGTACGATATTAATTCTCTAGTATGTCCATATGTGGAGGTAAATATACCTTCGGTAACGGTCCTGGAATATTGAAAATCAACTCCGTTCGTGAGGTGCATTTGATTAAGTGCTTGCTTAGCCTGATTGTATCTGTAATTGGGGTGGAATATACATCCTATGTTGCTATCCCCATTACAAATTGTGTTCGTGTTTAGCAAGGTGTGTTTACGGATTGTAGGTGGGATTGTTCTATATTCAATTCTTAAAACAAAGATTAGAAATTCAATTATCGAAAATTTTTCAGTTGGTAATTCTTTTTATATGTTAAACATAACCTCAATTACTATTTGAGAGTTGCCTTAAAATTAAATGCAATTCATTTGTATAAAAGCATGATATTCGATACAATCTTTTGAGTTTGGTAATTGGATCTGTTTTTCTTTGAAATAAAGTGCCACGTAGATATAATATTGCTTCATACTCGATATGTCGACAATGCATTCTGGAAAGTCGACTATTGTGGTCATTGATATCGAGTCCGGTTGTATCGAAGCAGGGGAGAGCAAAAGCCGTGGGCGGTTGGCTAATTGTGCAGCTGCAATTGCGGAAATGGTAACAATAACGCTCTCGCACACAACTGTAAATGATTAATCCACTGATAGTAGAAGGAGAAGTGGAGAAGGGTGGTGGTTTATAAAAACTAAAGAAAATTTGTGACCTTCGTCCATATACTAAGCTTCTTTTTCGTTTCTTAAATTACTAAAAATCGAATTTCGATTTATTGTTAGATAAAATAAATTCAATTTCCTCCTCGATTTCCTCCCCTTTTTTCCTCTTTTAACTTAGTTACGGTTCAATCACCTCCATCTGTCTATATGTTTTCCTGTTTTCCAGCTGGCTAACAACCGGAAAACCCATAATCATTTTTTGTGATAATCTCATATAGAACACCACCCCCATTAAAATTCTAAAGGTGGGTAAAGTAAGGTAATTAATAACTCACCCCGTTTAAATGGTGTTTAAACTAGTGTTGAGCAAATAACTTCCTATTAGTTAACGAATAAGTTACGGTCTCGGGATATTTTTAGCGCTTTAAGTGAGATAAATTAGTGTGTACACATTTAATTAAGTTATACGAAACGAACATAAATGGGCCCGTTATAATTTTTATTTGAGAAATAAATTCGACTTGTGTTAATTGAACTAAAAGACTAAAAGTCATATTAGGACTATCTCTATCATTAGAATTAGGACTCACCTTGAATTCGTTCCTGAAGAAGGTTGCAACGTAGCATCCGAAACGTCAAACCCTATTTTAGAAGATTTACAGCTAAATTCGAAAGCTTCTAATTCTATCTCTAAGATAGCCCCGGTGTTAGAGTTAGTTCTAATATTAGTCCCAGTCTTAACCCTTAAAAGTCTGTACTTCAAACATTACATTTGGACATCTGAACATAGAATTTGGCAAAGGCCAATATAACGTCCATAACGTCTCAACAAAAGACTTTTAAGTGTTAATTAGTTTCTAAGAAAATTAATAAAAATATATTATTATTGTTTCAGGTGTACAATTGGATAAAATCGAAGTCCATCTTATTTGATGATTCAAGTTGTTGCAATAGGTACTTATACTCGTGACAAATAGTCATCGTCGTTGAGAGACGTGTTGGCTATCGTCGGGAGAAGTGGTGTCGTTGCGCGAGTTTTTAATATAAAAGAGTCTGTGACAATGAAACCACGCGCCGTTCTTCGCGGCAGGTTCCCGCAACAAAAGCCGATCGGTCGCGAACAGTCGAACGCGACGCGTCCGGACGACGCGATCGCCGAGGAGCGCGACGACGCCCTCTAGGAGACGTCGACCATGTGATTTCCCGGTAGTCGCAGAATACGACGGTTTTTAAAAAATTTTCTTGTTGGCTCAAAATGCCATCGAAGAAACAGTACGATTTAGTGCAGAACGATGACTTCGACACCAGGATACCGCTGCATCCGGAGGAGGCGTTCAGACATGGGATTACATTCCAGGCTAAGGTAAGAGAAAAAAAAATTCCCAATTAAATTTGAAATTAAATTATTTTATTTTCGAGTCGAAATTTTTATTTTATTTTTGAGTTTTTAAATTTTTGAATTTTTAAATTTTTAAAATCGTATATTTTATAATCCCGATGAAAGGAAACGTTAGAGATGTTTTTCACGGTTCATAAAATTATTTAATCAACACTTTATTAAAGTCAATTTCTCAAAAGTTGGAAAGTTTGTATTATAATGTCTATATTTACATGATGGAGAAAAACCAAGACAAGAAACTTAAAAACTAAGAAAAGAAAATAAAATTTAAAAAAATAATAAGTTGGTATTACACTATGTAAATATTTTAGTTGGTAGTGTACATTATGAGAAGTTAGACATAACCTCAATGTTCGTTTTTGACAGTTTATATTTTAAGGTTATGTTTGTAGTCATTTATTAAGAATACCAACTTAAATATTGCTGAAATCCGAATGAATTCGTCATTCGTTTTCAATAGTGACCATTAGCAAGTTTGCAATTTGACTTTAAAGTAAAGTACATTTCTAAACTGCAAGAAGTTTGGAATATTTTGCGGCCATGTCGAAATAAAAAGAAGTAATAAGAATGTATAAATAATTATTATACAAAAAAAAACAGATAAAACATGAATTATTTTTCATAATTGTATCTTTGTCATTCATTACTCTTCATTGAAATGGTCACATATTTATGTATTGTTTTAGACTGCGCAATCAGTGGCGCGCTTAGTAATAAATAACATAACGAGGATTCGTCCGTTTCTCGTTTACCTGTATTCAACAGGCGACATTTTTTATGGTTCGTTTGCGAGATTCGACTTATTTTTAAATTGAGATGTGGATTACCTAACTGCTAAGAAATTCACTAAGTGAAAAGAAATTAACACTTTAGCACCCGAGTTCTCTCCTTGAAAAATAACGGTACATTTTTCTTAAGTTTTATTATGAAACATACTCTGGGTTTGACGAATGTGTTCGTCATCACTTAATTTGTAACAACACATGTAAGGGATACATTTTCAACGAAGTCGAAACAGTTGACTAAATAGTTAAGAACTTTTTCAAACATATCTTTACAGATTTCGTCAAAAACCTTTTCAAGGGTGTGTTTAAAGATCACTTCGAAAATATCTTGAAAGATTTCTTCAGAAATCTATTCAAAATCGGACTTTGAAGACGCTTTCAAGACGTTTTTGAAAGATATCTTTACAGATTTTTTCAAAATTCTTTTCAAAGATGGTTTTGAAGATATCTTGAAAGATTTCTTGAAAAATCTTTTCAAACATATGTTCAAAGATCGTTTCGAAGATATTTTGAAAGATTTCTTCAAAAATATCTTCACACATTTCTTCAAAAATTTTTCAAAGGTCGTTTTGAAGATGTCTTGAAAGATCTCTTCAAAAATCTGTTCAGAAGCATTCTTTGAAAACATTTTCAAGAGATTTTTTAAATATATCTTAAAAGATTTCTTCAAAAATCTTTTCAAAGATGTGTTCAAAGATCATTTCGAAGATATCTTGAAAGATTTCTTCAAAAATTTGCTCAGAATCGGACATTGAAGACGTTTTTGAAAGATATCTTCACAGATTTTTTTCAAAATTCTTTCCAAAGATCGTTTTGAAGATATCTTGAAAGATTTCTTCAAAAACTTGTTCAGAAACGTTATTTGAAGACATTTTCAAGAGGTTTTTCAAAAATATCTTCATAGGTTTCTTCAAAAATCTTTTCAAAGATCGTTCTGGAGATGTCTTGAAAAATTTCTTCAAAAATTTATCCAGAAACAGTCTTTGAATACGCTTTCAAAAGGGTTTTGAAAGATATCTTCACAGATTTCTTCAAAAATCTTTTCAAAGATGTGTTTAAAGATCGTTTCAAAGATATCTTTAAAGATTTCTTCAAAATCTGTTCAAAAACGGCCTTTGAAGACGCTTTCAAGAGATTTTTGAAAGATATCTTCACAGATTTCTTCAAATATCTTTTCAAAGATCGTTTTAAAGATGTCTTGAACGATTTCTTCAAAAATTTCTTCAAAAGCGTTCTTTGTAAACACTTTTAAGAGATTTTTCAAAGATATCTCCAAAGATTTCTTCAAAAATCTTTGCAAAGTTATGTTCAAAGATCGTTTTGAAGATGTCTCGAAAGTTTTTTTCAAAAATCTATTTAGCAACGGTCTTTGAAGACGCTTTTAAGAGATTTTTCAAAGATATCTTCACAGATTTCTTCAAACATCTTTTCAAAGAAGCCATCTTTTGAAGATGCCTTGAAAAAATTCTTGAAAAATCTGTTCAGAAGCGTTCTTTGAAAACACCTTCAAGAGATTTTTCAGAGATATCTTTGAAGATTTCTTCAAAAATCTTTTCAAAGATGTATTCAAAGATCACTTCAAAAATATCTTTAAAGATTTCTTCAAAAATCTGTTCAGAAACGTTCTTTAAAGACATTTTCAAGAGGTTTTTCAAAATATCTTCAAAGATTTCTTCAAAAATCTGTTCAAAGATGTCTTCAAAGATTATTTTGAAGAAGTCTCGAAAGTTTTTTTTCAAAAATCTATTCAGAAACGGTCTTTGAAGACACTTTCAAGAGATTTTTCAAAGATCTCTTCACAGATTTCTTCCAAACTCTTTTGAAAGATTGTTTTGAAGATGTCTTGAAAGTTTTTTTCAAAAATCTGTTCACAAACGGGTTTTGAAGACGCTTTCAAGAGATTCTTCAAAGATATATTCACAGATTTCTTCAAAATTCTTTTCAAAGATCATTTTGAAGATATTTTGAAAGATTTGTCCAAAAATCTGTTTAGAAACATTCTTGAAGACTCTTAAAAGAGATTTTTCAAAGATTCTTGAAAAATTTCTTCCAATATCTTTTCAAAGATGTGTTCAAAGATCGTTTCGAAGATATCCTGAATGATTTCTTCTAAAATCTGTTCAGAAAGAGTGTTTGAAGATGCTTTCAAAAGATTTGTCAGGAATATCTTCACAGACTTATTCAAAAATCTTTCCAAAGATTAGTTCAAAGACAGCTAGAAAAATTTCTTCAAAAATCCATTTAGAAACGTTCTTTAAAGACATCTTCAAGAACTTTTTCAAACATATCTTCACAAATTTCTTCAAAAATCTTTTCAAAGATCGTTTCGAAAATGTTTTGAAAGATTTCTTAAAAATTTTGTTCAGAAATATCTTTGAAGACGTCTTCAACACCTTTTTCAAAGACATCTTGAAAGATTTCTTTAACCCTCCGGTGGGCCCGTGTGCGGCAGTTAGCCGCATTTTTTCCCCAAAATATATCTAAGTTCACTGTGAAACCATTAAATATCCTATTGCGGTGTAAATGCCGTAACGCGCCTATTCGTGTAATTCCGATAGGCGCGCCCACTGGAGGGTTAAAAATTGTTTAAAAATGTTTTTTGTAGACGTCTTTAACAACTTTTTCAAAAATATCTTCAGAAATTTCAATTTTATAAAGGATTAAGTTGGTATTACTTTACGCAAATATTTCAGTTGGTAGTATACATTATGAGAAGTTAGACATAACCTCAATGTTAGTTTTTGACAGTTTATGTTTTAAGATTATGTTTGTAGTTATTTATTAATAATACCAACTTAAATATGGTTGAATTTAAAACCTATTTAACTGTGATTTTATAAACTATCGATTTATAATATTCAATTAAATTTTTTCTAATTTTTTTCAAATTGTAGCAATTTGATAAAGTCCAAAAAAAAATTTTTAATTCTACAAATTTTAATAAGTATGAAATAAGAAATAAGAACAAGACAGATACATCTCGTAGATATCCAATTTTCTTACAACCAGACAACCATCTGAGATAAACGCCCATTGCTCTCTTTGTCATCTCGAGACTCGAGACAGGTGCCTCGTAAAAGGATTAATCGTCCCGGACCGGAAAGGTTACGGTTCTGCGGCATCGATCCACATCTTTTTCCTTTTTTTTACACTCGCTCGTTTTGTACAGCGATCGGTTCGCTCGAAAGTAAAAACTCTCTCGGTGCGTTTTCGCTGAATTCAACACGCATAAACGACGAACGTGCTTTTCATCCTTTTACTCTCGCTTGGCAAAACCAAATCCGACCTTTAAAATAAAAAAGAAATACATTAGAGACAACATTTAATTCACTAAATTAGTTTAATTTCATTTTTAAAGATTTAAGTTGGTAATATGTCTTATTTAAGTTGGTAACATGTTTTATTTAAGTTGGTAACATGTTTTATTTAAGTTGGTAATATGTTTTAACATATAACCTTAAAATTTCCCCTAAAAAGTTAGGTTAAGGTAAAAGTAATGTTAAATTTTTTAAAAAAGTTGACTCAGAAAAATGACTCAATTAATTAATAGTAACAACGTGAAAGGTAAATCGGTGACATATCGTATGATATATCGTATGACATCATTCCGGATGCGGAAAGGAATTTGCATTAATCACTTTACTTCCACTGAATTTAAAAATTATTTCTAAGAAAAAAATTTCTAAATACTTAAATATATTTTCTAAATACATTCTTTAAGTTTGTTCTCAATTAACATCTTTATTAATTTAAATATTTATCTTATCTATAATCCGTGTAAATTAACACTTCAAACATTCAAACTTATAACATCTTTAGTTTGGAAATTGAAATTTCAAAATGATTTCTTTGGTATTTCAACCACAACGAAAGCATCAATTCCAGACACTTAAATGTCGGTTTATAATATTTTATTTACGTTGGCTTCGTTCCAACGTCTCAAATTTTTTGGGTTACATTCCTTCGTCTCATCTTCCGAGTCAAAATACTTAATGCGAAGACAAAACCCCTAACGGAAGTCAAGGCCTGATCTCTCGGGTTTGTTATCGTTTACATAATTGTATAAATAAACCTTGGTACGTTTGGAATGTATGTGTGTGTATGTGTGTGTGCGTGTGCGCGATTTCTTTTTCTTATTCAAACACATGCGAACACGCTTGAACTTGAAAATGCTTGGAATGCATCTCTTTGACTTTCAAATTCACTAAATAAAGTTCACTTAATAAAAATAAAATAATAAGGTTGGAAATTTATTTATTTATAAAGTTTTAATATAAGTTGTAAATTGTTCTGAACAAATAAGATTGGTTAATAGTAATTAATGGTAAATGTAATGGTTAGTCTGCGTTTACCTTTTGCTTCAAGGTTTTCTTCTCGGTCGTGAGGCCGACGTGAATGAATGCGATTGAACGGAACTCGCAGCTTTTCCCATCGTCGATGTGTTTACAAGGTCTCTACGTGTTCGGCACATTTTGTAATTTACTCTATTGATTGGAATCTCAATGAGATGATGATGCTCGGAATGCATATCCGATCCAGAAGCGTTTTCGTTCTAAAAATAAAGTTTAATTTGGATCGAATGTGTAACACAAAATGTTTAATAACTTCCTATTTAAGTAATTTTTTATTCTACAAGTTAGTATTTATGAAATTAATAAAATTGTTTACATAAAAGTTTTTGATATAACTTCTTATTTTTGTAAGAAGTTACAATCTTCTTTTTAAATTTTACAATCTTGAAATTACGTTAGGAAATTTGAAAAAATAAAATACTTTTATGAATTTTTTTTTGAATTTAAATTTACATTGGAAGTTCGTTTGGGTTAAAGTTAGTTTCTATCTAGGAAGTTACTAACGAAATCCAATTATGGAAAGGCAACGGCAAATATTAATTTTGCGCAAACGGTCGAGTTTCGAGGTTTAAGCTGGGAGATTCGAGGTTCGTCTGGAAATGAAATTTCGAAATTGTCGCTTCGGACGTGATTTTAAGTATGACGAATGGCTTGGGAGGAAATTTGCGGCTGGCGATCAAATGCCTCGGTTAAAAGACGAGCAATTTGGATGTCGTTACATGGGTTACGGATGGTTTGAAATATCTCTTTAGAGTTGTCTTTAAAGATCTTTCAAAAATCTCTTTATAAGATCTTTCAAAATAAGATCCTTTAAAAGTTTCTTTCTTAAATGATATTTAAAAATATCTTTGAAGATTTTTTCAAAAAACTGTCTTTAACCGTTAGACTGCTATGAGGTGTGATAGTGCTTCGTTCATTTATTAAGTTTCAGTGTGCCTTTGTTGCATCATTAGAGTAAACATAGTGGTGAGTAAACGTACGTTTACTCACACGTACGTTTACTCACGCGTACTTTGCTAAAAATGTTGACAAGTCGAAATATGTCCCGCAATTTTCGAGCGTTCTTGCAAAAATTGCTTAGTAGTCAAATGGTTAAAGAGTCAAACGGTTAAAAAGTCAAACTTTTCATAAGAATACTTTTAAAAGTTTCTTTAAAAATCTTTTTCAAAATTTGCTTTTAAAATATCTTAAAATGTTTTTTCAAAAATCTCTTCAAAATTCTTCTCAAAGATATCTTCAAAGATTTTTTGAAAAATCTCTTTAACAACGTTTTCAAAAATCGTTGATGTAAAAAAAGTTGTAGTTTTAAAAATTTCTTCAAAGATCTTTTCAAAAATCTCTTTAACAACGTTTTCAAAGATCGTTTCGAAGATATTTTGAAAGATTTCTTCAAAAATCTATTAATAATCTTTGAAAACATTTTCAAAAGTTTTTTCAAAAGTGTTTTCAAAGGTTTTCATTTAAAAGGAGTCTTCAAAGGTCTTTTCAACAATGTCTTTGAACGTTTCTTCATAGATTTTTTTGAAAAACCTTTTCAAAAATTGTTTTGAAGATATCTTGAAAGATTTCTTCAAAAATTTCATCAGAAACGTTCTTTGGAGATGCTTTCAAGAGCTTTTTTAAGGATATTTTTAATGATTTTTTCAAAAAATTGTCTTTAACCGTTAGACTGCTATGAGGCGTGATAGTGCTTCGTTCATTTATTAAGTTTCAGTGTGCCTTTGTTGCATCATTAGAGTAAACGTAGTGGTGAGTAAACGTACGTTTACTCACACGTACGTTTACTCACGCGTACTTTGCTAAAAATGTTGACAAGTCGAAATATGTCCCGCAATTTTCGAGCGTTCTTGCAAAAATTGCTTAGTAGTCAAATGGTTAAAGAGTCAAAGGGTTAAAAAGTCAAACTTTTCATAAAAGTACTTTTAAAAGTTTCTTTAAAAATCTTTTCCAAAATTTGCTTTTAAAATATCTTAAAATGTTTTTTCAAAAATCTCTTCAAAATTCTTCTCAAAGATATCTTCAAAGATTTTTTGAAAAATCTCTTTAACAACGTTTTCAAAAATCGTTGTTGTAAAAAAAGTTGTAGTTTTAAAAATTTCTTCAAAGATCTTTTCAAAAATCTCTTTAACAACGTTTTCAAAGATCGTTTCGAAGATATTTTGAAAGATTTCTTCAAAAATCTATCAATAATCTTTGAAAACATTTTCAAAAGTTTTTTCAAAAATGTTTTCAAAGATTTTCATTTAAAAGGAGTCTTCAAACGTCTTTTCAACAATGTCTTTGAACGTTTCTTCATAGATTTTTTTGAAAAACCTTTTCAAAGATTGTTTTGAAGACATCTTGAAAGATTTCTTCAAAAATTTTTTAACAGAAACGTTCTTTGAAGATGCTTTCAAGAGCTTTTTTAAGGATATTTTTACTGATTTTTTCAAAAATCTTTTCAAAGATGTGTTTAAAGATCGCTTTTAAAATATTTTGAAAAAATTCTTCAAAAATCTCTTCGAAAATGGTTCTTGAAGACGCTTTCAAGAAATTTTTCAGAGATATCTTGAAATATTTCTTCAAAAATTTCATCAGAAACGTTCTTTGAAGATGTTTTCAAGAGCTTTTTTAAGGATATTTTTACTGATTTTTTCAAAAATCTTTTCAAAGATGTGTTTAAAGATCGCTTTTAAGATATCTTGAAAAATTTCTTCAAAAATTTCTTCCAAAATGGTTTTTGAAGACACTTTCAAAAGATTTTTCAGAGATATCTTGAAATATTTCTTCAAAAATCTTTTCAAAGATGCCTTCAAAGATTGTTTCAAAGACAACTAAGAAAATTTCTTTAAAATCTGTTCAGAAACGTTCTTTAAAGACGTCTTCAAGAGCTTCTTCAAAGATATCTTCAGAGATTTCTTCAAAAACCTTTTCAAAGATCATTTCGAAGATATTTTAATAGATTTCTTCAAAAATCTTTTTAAAGGTATGTTTAAAGATCACTCCAAAGATATCTTGAAAGATTTGTTCAAAAACCTGTTCAGGAATGTTCTCTGAAGACATTTTCAGAAGGTTTATCAAAAATATCTTCATAAGTTTGTTAAAAAATCTTTTCAAAGATCGTTCTGAAGATGTCTTGAAAGATTTCTTCAAAAATTTGTTCAGAAACGTTCTTTGAATACGCTTTCAAGAGGTTTTTAACAGATCTCTTCATAGATTTTTTTTTTAAATCTTTTCAAAGATGCTTTTAAAGATTCTTTCGAAGATATCGTGAAAGATTTTTTCAAAAATCTGTTCAGAAATGTTCTTTGAAGACGTTTTCAAGAGGTTTTTCAAAAATATCCTTTAAGGTTTGTTCAAAAATCTTTTCAAAGATCGTTCTGAAGATGTCTTGAAAGATGTCTTCAAAAATTTGTTCAGAAATGTTCTTTGAATACGCTTTCAAGAGGTTTTTAAAAGACATCATTACAGATTTCTTTAAAAATCTTTTTAAAGATGTGTTTAAAGATCGCTTCAAAGATATCTTGAAATATTTATTCAAAAACCCGTTCAGAATCGCTCTCTGGAGACATTTTCAAGAGGTTTTTCAAAAATATCTTCATAGATTTCTTCAGAAATCTTTTCAAAGGTCGTTTTGAAGATGTCTTGAAAAATTTCTTCAAAAGTTTGGCCAGAAACGTTCTTTGAATACGCTTTTAAGAGTTCTTTCAATGGTATCTTCACAGATTTCTTCAAAAATCTCTTCAAAACTGTCTTTAAAGATCGTTTCGAAGATATCTTGAAACATTTCCTCAAAAATCTGTTCAGAAATGTTCTTTAAAGACGTCTTCAAGAGCTTTTTCAAAGATATCTTCAGAGATTTCTTTAAAAACCTTTTCAGATATATTTTCAAAGATCATTTCGAAGATATTTTAAAAGATTTCTTTAAAAATCTTTTTTAAGATGTGTTTAAAGGTCGCTTCAATGATATCTTGAAAGATATCCTCAAAACCTGTTTAGAAATGTTCTTTGAAGACATTTCCAAAGGGTTTTTCAAAAATATCTTCATAGATTTGTTCAAAAATCTTTTCAAAGGTCATTTTGAAGATGTCTTGAAAGATTTCTTCAAAAATTTGTTCAGAAACGTTCTTTGAAGACGTCTTTAACAATTTTTTCAAAATAACTTTACAGGTTTTTTCAAAAATCTTTTCAAAGATGTTGCTAAAGATTGTTTCAAAGACATTTTAAAAGATTTCTTCAAAAATCTGTTTGAGAATGTTTTTTAAAGACGTCTTCAACGGATTTTCCAAAGATATCTTCACGAATTTCTTCAAAAACTTTTCAAAGATGCTATCAAAGATCGTTTCGCAGACATCTTGAAGAATTTCTTTAAAAATTTGTTAGAAAATGTTCATTGAAAACGTCTTCATTGAAATGTCTTGAAAGATTTCTTCGAAAATTTGTTCAGAAATGTTCTTTGAAAACGTCTTTAACAATTTTTTCAAAATAACTTTACAGGTTTTTTCAAAAATCTTTTCAAAGATGTTGCCAAAAATTGTTTCAAAGACATTTTAAAAGATTTCTTCAAAAATCTGTTTGAAAATGTTTTTTAAAGACGTCTTCAACGGATTTTCCAAAGATATCTTCACTGATTTCTTCAAAAACTTTTCAAAGATACTATCAAAGGTCGTTTCGAAGACATCTTGAAGGATTTCTTTAAAAATTTGTTAGAAAATGTTCATTGAAAACGTCTTTAGTGGTTTTTTCAAAGATATTTTCACAGGTTTCTTCAAAAATGTTTTCAACAATTTTGTCAGAAAACGTTTCAAAGACATCTTGAAGGATTTCTTCAAAAGTTTGTTTGAAAATGTTATTTGAAGACGTTGTCAACAGATTTTTCAAGTATCTTTACAGATTTCTTCAAAAATCTTTTCAAATATGTTGTCAAAGATCGTTTTGAAGATTTCTTCAAAAATCTGTTTAAAAATGTTCTTTGAAGACGTCTTTCGTGAATTTTTCAAACATATCTTCATACATTTCTTCAAACACTTTTTCAATGATCGTTTTGAAGATATTTTAATAGATTTCTTCCTAAATTTGATTAAAAATCTTATCGAAGGTATTTCCAAAAATTGGTTTGAAGATATTTTGAAAAATTTCTTCAAAAATCTATTTATAAATGTTCTCTGAAGACATCTTTAACGACTTTTTCAAAGATATCTTCACAGATTTTTTCAAAAATCTTCTACAAGATATTTTCAAAGATCGTTGCGAAGATATCTTGAAAGATTTTTTCAAAAATCTGTTCAAAACGGTTTTTGAAGACATCTTTAACGACTTTTTCAAAGATATCTTCACAAATTTCTTCAAAAATCTTCTACAAGGTATTTTCAAAGATCGTTTCGAAGATATCTTGAAAGATTTTTCAAAAATCTGTTCAAAACGTTCTTTGAAGACATCTTTAACGACTTTTTCAAAGATATCTTCACAAATTTCTTCAAAAATCTTCTACAAGGTATTTTCAAAGATCGTTGCCAAGATATCTTGAAAGATTTTTTCAAAAATCTGTTCAAAACGGTTTTTGAAGACATCTTTAACGACTTTCTCAAAGATATCTTCACAAATTTCTTGAAAAATCTTCTACAAGGTATTTTCAAAGATCGTTTCGAAGATATATTGAAAGATTTTTAAAAAATCTGTTCAAAACGGTTTTTGAAGACATCTTTAACGACTTTTTCAAAGATATCTTCACAAATTTCTTCAAAAATCCTTTCAAATATGTCTTCAAAGATATCTAGAGATATTCCTTCAAAAATCTGTTTACAAGCGTTCTTTGAAGGCTCCTTCAAGAGTTTTTTCAAAGATATCTTCAAAAATCTTTTCAAATATGTTTTCAAAGATTGCTTCGAAGACATTTTGAAAGATTTTTTCAAAAATCTTTTCAGAAACGTTCAATTCAAAGAATTGAAGACGTTTTCAAAAGCTTTTTCAAAGATATCTTCTCAGATTTCTTCAACAATCTTTTGAAGGATGCCTTCACAAATTTTCAAAGATATCTAGAAAGATTTCTTCAAAAATCTGTTCGGAAACGTTCTTTGAAGACGTCTTTAAGAGCTTTTTTAAAAATATCTTCAAAAATCTTTTCAAATATGTTTTCGAAGATCGTTTCAAAGACATTTTGAAAGATTTCTTGAAAAATCTGTTCAAAAACGCTCAATTCAAAAAATTGAAGACGTTTTCAAAGGTTGTTTCAAGGATATCTTCTCAGATTTCTTCAACAATCTTTTGAAGGATGCCTTAAGAGATCGTTTCAAAGATATCTAGAAAGGTTTCTTCAAAAATCTGTTCGGAAACGTTCTTTGAAGACGTCTTTAAGAGCTTTTTTAAAAATATCTTCAAAAGTCTTTTCAAATGAATTGAAAGATCGTTTCAAAGACATTTTGAAAGATTTCTTGAAAAATTTGTTCAAAAACACTCAATTCAAAGAATTGAAGACGTTTTCAAGGGTTGTTTCAAAGATATCTTCACAGATTTTCTTCAAAAGTCTCTTTAAAAATGTTCTTTGAAGACGTCTTTAAAAGTTTTTCAAAAGTATTTTCATGTACCTCTTCAAAAGTCTTTCCAAGTTCTCTCTAAAACTCTTCAAAGATTTTTTTAATAGTATTTTCAATTGTCCTCTCAAAATTATCTTCTGAAGTGTCTTCAAAGATATCTTGAAATACTTTAAATTTATATTTAATACTTATATAAGACACAATTTTTTTAAAAAGTCAGTTTTGAATAATCATGTTTTCAAAAATGTCTTCAAAGTTTACTTAAAAGATTTGTTTAAAAATGTCTTCAAAGGTTTATTTAAAGATATCTCGAAGAATTAAAAAAAAATTTTTTTAAAAGATGTCTTTAAAGTTTTCTTCATAGATTCTTAGAAGAGATCTATGAGCAATCAAAACACCTCTTTAAAAGACCTGTCAAAGATGTCATCAAAGATTTTCTTTAAAAGTATTTTTAGAGATATAACAAAAGATTTTCTTCAAACGTTTTTTCATAGGTATCATCAAAGATTTTCTTCAAATCTTTAAAAAATATCATCAAAGATTTTCTTCAAACGTATTTTCAAAGGTATCATTAAAAATTTTCTTCAAAAGTCTTTTAAAAAATATCATCAAAGATTTTCTTCAAAAATATTTTCAAAGGTATCATTAAAAATTTTCTTCAAAAGTCTTTTAAAAGATATCATCAAAGATTATCTTCAAAAGTCTTTTTAAAAAATATCATCAAAGATTTTCTTCAAAAGTATTTTCAAAGGTATCATTAAAAATTTTCTTCAAAAGTCTTTTAAAAGATATCATCAAAGATTATCTTCAAAAGTCTTTTTAAAAAATATCATCAAAGATTTTCTTCAAATGTATTTTCAAAGGTATCATTAAAAATTTTCTTCAAAAGTCTTTTAAAAGATATCATCAAAGATTATCTTCAAAAGTCTTTTTAAAAAATATCATCAAAGGTTTTCTTCAAAAGTATTTTCAAAGATATCATCAAAGATTTTCTTCAAAAGTCTTTTAAAAGATATCATCAGATCTTCTTCAAAAGTATTTTAAAAAATATCATCAAAGATATTCTTCAAAAGTATTTTCAAAGATATCATCAAAAATTTTCTTCAAAAATCTGTTTAAAAACGTCTTTAACCATCGTTTAAAAGCCTTTGAAAATTTCTTAAAGAAAAAGGAACTTAACTTCTCATACTTATTTAACATTCTTGTGAATATCTAAAAATCTATTAACTTGTAAACTTTCCAAGTTGGTTCAAATCGGAGATATCTCGGCCATAAACACAACCACGAACACACACCCTTGTATCTCTTGCATTTGTACAAATCCTCGCGTGACTTCGGTATCAGTTTAATTCTTCAAGTTTATTTATGTGACAACATTAAATTTCCTTACACATAGCTTTGTAACATATTTTGAAACTCTTTCAAGTTTCTATTTTCGTTTAAATTTCGATTTAAATATCTGGCGCCTTCATATAACTATCGATAAATCATCGTTTCGTGTTTTTCAAAAAAAAAATAAAAGAAAAAATGAAAAATGAAAAGTCGTTAATTACCCGACGAAGTTTTTAATTAAGTCCAGAGGTTTATTTTCGTATCGGACGACCATCGGAATTTATTTTTAAAATAGTCGTTTTAAAATCAACCCAAAATATCCAGTCACGATTTTATAACCTAATTTTTTTCGTTTTTAATTTTTTTAAAGTGTCACTTTAGAAAAGTATTATAAAAAAATGTAGTACATATTTCGTTTTTTCTGCCAAAAACAACTAACTTCGAACTAGTCGAATGATAACGATTGACGAGGTGTATTTTTCGACAAATTGACGACAACCTCTCTCGTGTAGTAAAAAAAATATTTACAGACGATTTAAAAGCGATCTGTTGAAAGCGAAAAAAAGAAAACGTCAAATAAACTTTGAAAAATTCGTTTTAGTTTATTTCCAAAACATTTAAAAAGTTAGATCGAGTTAATTCTCAAAGATAAAAATAAAATTTCACGAAAATATGTTATGTCTAAAGAAATTGAGGTTATGTTAAAAGTTGAGGTTATGTTAAAACATACTACCAACTTAAATACCTCTAAATATGAAATCCAAAGGAACAAAATGAGTAAATTTCTTAGGAAATTTACCGTATGATGTCACGACCTATAAAATATAGTTATTATAATGTTATAAAATTATAGAGAGATAAATTCCCAGAAGATAAACGTTATAATAACCTTTCTCGGTTGAATTGCCAAGGGAATATTGTTAAAAGCGAGGAGAATCCTTGTTGACCGGAAAATCCAAGCTGTTTTTGTTTGATCCATTATGGTAGTTTACTTTAGAGTGCTTCGAGTAAATATATACGTTTAAAATAGAATGACTATAATTTAAATGAAACGTCGGATTTATACCGGAAATTTGAAAAAAAAATTTGAGGTTATGATTTTATTTTTAGGTCTTAAGTTGGTAATATTATATGAAATGCATAAATATATCAATAAATTTATGAAATAAATAAATATACAAATTTAAGAAACAAATATAAATAAATTTATGAAAAAATAGTAAATGTATGAAGACATAACCTCAATTTAAAATGAAAACAACCTCAATTTTATAAAACTGTCAAAATTTATGAATACCAACTTAAAGTATTTTTAAAAAACCTTAAATCTTTTGTTGTTATGTCATTAACAACTTAACACATCGTTAAGTCTCTCAATTTAAATCTTTTTTCTTTGTATACTTCCAATTTTTATTATTTTCGTTGAGTGATTTTATTATTTTCCTACCTCTTAATTCTTTCAATACGACTCACTCTTAATTATACACATTTTCATTTTATTCTTTATCTTTTTTTTTTCTTTCTTTCATCGAAAGCATAAAAAATAACTCTGGTTTTCAATTTGATTTGGATTTAAATCAGTTAAGTTTAAACAAATCTAACCGTAAAATGAAAAATGGAATAATTTTTTTTTTTATTGGGTTGAGTGATTATGGTTATTTTAATTCTGGTAGTTTTAGTTCTGGAAGCTTTAGTTCTGGAAGCTTTAGTTCTGGTAGTTTCGATTGTAGTAGCTGAGAAATCTTCATCGAAGCAAATCGACGTTCTTCCTTGAATTAAATGGTCAGTCGGTCATTACGACGATAATGATTCGTAATCGTGGGTAATTACGATGACGGTACCGCTTTACAACGTCCGTCATTCTGTCTCTTGTATTCTTGACGTCTATCGTATATTTAAGTGCATTTTGACGATTAAATCGATTAGATTCTCCTTAATAGGAGAGTAGTAGCGGAAATCTAACTGTCAAAAGTTCTTTCCCTTGAAAGAGTAGAGATGATCAGAAAATGTAATTTGGTAGTATACTTCATTTAATAACTACGAGGAGTGAATCTCAAAACCCCATTTACATAGGAAAAAGTAACTAAAAAATACACTAAACATTTTTAGCGGCAAATTTGAATTGTAAATTTAAAACCAGTCACATTTATGCAACCAACAAGACATCACGCGTTTGAGGGTAGTATTCTAGAACATACCAAATATCTCTATGGCCGTTTATCTATAGGTACATTGTTCAAAATTTATCCAAAAGACATTCCTTGTGTTGACATATTATATCCAACAGATGACATCGTTGGATACCTTCTTCGAACTTAATACTTTTTGATCGCAACCATTTGAGCACAATGAAAAAGCGACAAACAAGTTGACAAATTAGGTAAAGTACCTAACCTCAAACGTCAAAAACAATAAACGACAAAAATCAAATTTTTCATCTTTGTAAACTTGACTGCGGAGCGACCAATAATAGTTCACTATTTTAGCGCGAAAAATTCAAATCGCTCCTCCTAGTTATTAAATGAAGTATAGTAATAGTAGTTGTTGTAAGTCGATTAGGAAAGGTTTTTGCAAAAACGTTTTGAAAAAGGTTTTTGCAAAAACGTTTTGAAAAAGGTTTTTCATAAAATTAAAAGAAATAATCACGTTTTACCAAGAGAAGGAAGGTTATAATTTAAAAATTACAGAAAATATACAGTCCACAATGCTATCTTTCTCTTTTAAGCGGAAAAATCGATAAAATCGTGTTAAATTTTTGGGTATTTTCATTGATGTTGTTATATGGAACAATCATGAGGTGTAACTTGCTGTCTGCTTATCTTTTTGGGTATTTCTCTTACGTCGGCTTTTTGATACCGTCTCTTAGAAAATGCTCCTGATAACTTACTTCTCATTTAAGAAAATAACGAAATGTACTGGAGCTGTTTTCTTATTATGTTCTTGACTACCTAGGTTCATAAGCTAGGTTTAATCGCGTCACAAGCCTTAATGAAAACATGGATTAACCTCGTGTTGATCTCTGGTGGTACTTAGAATTCCAGAGTATTTAGTTTTTCTTACAATTGCATTTTTTTTTTGTTGTAGTTTTTCATGCAATTGCATTTCACAAAGCCTTACCCTGATCCAACAAAATATTTTTTGGTTGCAACCCTTAAAGATATTTCAATATCCTGATTAATGTCTCCAGGCTTTCGAATCGAAGATTTTTTGTTTTCACTTTGCGAAATTTCCTCCAAAAACTTTTCTCTCCACAGCTCTTGATTGGCTTGTTTAGTACGTGAAGGTTAATCTATGATAAAACGCCTCATAATAATTATACTGGGGTTATAATGAAATCCTAACACAACCAGCAACTTAACACGTTCACGCCGGAACCGATTTTCATAGTGCGCTTCATCTGGCGGCAAAAAATATAATCCTTTATTATGCGTACCACCGGTGGTACGCACCGCCCGATGAAACAGTTTAGTGCGGGCCACCGGTGGTACGCGCCGGCGTGAACGTGTTAACTCGCGTACTCGTCGATGCAAAATACCAACGATCTGGCAACGTCGCTCGCTACGCTCTCTCTGGATGGAGCATGAGCCGGTTTGTTTTGTAATACACATAAACAGTAAACAAAGCGCCCTCCTATCCTCATGTTTGTAAACAGTTGAGTGTTTATGGTTATGATCTGAGTTTTCAAACATAGCCTATGAAGTCTTTTTCTAAATTTGCTTTTTCAAATATCGAAAATCCTTGATTTCACGATTAAAAGTTTTTTATTTCATTATGTTTCTCAGCCCCAAGTTATCAAATTAATGTTTGTAAATAAACCTACGGTGTTTGTAAACACAAAATCAGCAAGATGGCGGCATTCATCCTTGTTACAAAACAAACCGGCAGAGTACAATAGCAATGCTCCATCCAGAGAGAGCGTAGCGAGCGACGTTGCCAGATCGTTGCAAAATACCGTTGAAATCAACGAACATTGCGAGCGAAGAGCGGTTAGGTTAGGTTGATGAACGAGCCTGAGATGATTCGGGGATTTCCCGTTCGTACAGGCAGCGGCATGCGGTATAACTAGGTGAAATTAGTTCAGACTAGGACGTATCAGTTTATTCTAAAGCATATAAATGCTACTTAGGATAAACCGATTCGACCTAAGCTAAACTGGTTTATCCTATCAGTAACAGAATGAACGAGTTTGGCTTAGGCTATACTGATTTGTTCTATTGCGGGTTGGGAGAACTAGTTTAGCTTAAACGAAACTAGTTCATCCTAAAATCGGGTTTGGCCGGTAACATTGACAAGTTAAAAGCTTTTTACGTTTAAGGAACTTTTCTTAAAGGAACTTAACTTTTCTTAAAATCTAAGTGTTCATTACGTCATGTGACGCGACTAACCTAAAGACGGCGACGTCGCCGAAATCTAGGTAGTTAAGAACATATCGCCGTTCCGGAACAACATCGACATAACTGCAATTTTTTGATAAAATGAGATAAGGCCATCAATGTATCCAGAAAATGCTGATTTTAATTATTTTTGCTTGTCCTGCAAAATTTTTTTTGCAGTTATATCGATATTCTTCCGGAACGGCGATATAATAAAAAAGTTTCTGTATATTTCATTGTCTCTTTAAATTATCGACTGAAGAATTGATTCAAAAGTCGCTTTATGCCCTCCTAGCTTGGGATCATGCAACAATCCTTATTCGTGTTTTTGCTATCTAACGAGTCATTTATCTCCATAGTTAGAGTCCTAGCGGGTCTAAATTATGGGGATGAATACCAAAATAGCTTCAAAAATTTAAAGATTTTAAGTCTCTCCAGCCTCTATATCTTTGAATGTTTCAAGGCTGCTACATTGCGTGTGGATAGTGTCTGCAAACATGAGACAACATGAATTAAGATTAAAACTAACATTAACGCTAAGTCTAACACTAGATCTAGAACTAGGAGATTTCGGATTTAGTCATACGACTTTTGAAAAAGCGTTTGACGTTTCGGATATCATGTTGTAACCTTTTTCAGAAATGAGTTCGAAGTGAGGTTGATTAGGGTTAATTCACACTTGTTTCTGAAAAGGTTGCAACATTAGAAGTGAGGTTGAGTTAGATTACTTCGAATTGATTTCTGAAAAAGGTTACAATATGGTATCCGAAACGTCGAACGCTTTTTCAAAAGACGCACTGATAAATCAGAAAGCTCCTAGTTCTAGATCTAGTATTAGAGTTAGCGCTAATGGTAACTCTAGTCTTATGGTATCAATCGATAGGTATTAGTAGGGTAAACTCACCAAACCTCGACCATGCGCCTAAAGTCGGCCTTCCAGTTTTTCTATATGGATTTTGATAGAAAGGGCTCGAATCATTTTGTTCCACATTTGGAAGCCGGTTCATGATGAGTCAACAAGGGGCGGGCTCGTGAGGAGGCTAACCATTGACATATAAATGGCACGGCCTTGAATTGCAAGCTTTTACATATTTGTACTATGTACTGATACTTATCGATTAGTATTACTTTCATCAAAATCAGTGAATACAAGATCATGTAGTCTCCTTGTTGGTTCAATTAATACCGGCCGTGAAAACCGTTGTATTTATATGAGACAACGTGTTTCTAACATTTGCATGATTACACCACTCGTAACCGAAGTAATCTCCTTTCGGTATTTTTTCGCTTGAACTTTTTTTTCATGTCAATTGATGAATTTTTATAGAATTAATTTTTATAATATTCAGGATACAAACTTTAAAGAGCTGCCGCGACTAATCACTGTTGAAGCACTTGAAAAGATTCCTTATTGATGCTGTTGTTTACAATTTTCACGAGTTTTTCATAATTAAATACTTCAATCCAATACTTAATTGAGAACTTGTTCAAAATTTTCTTTTTATTTTATTATTATAGTATAACTAACGTTTATGGAAATTATGTTTGGTTTAATATAAATAATTATTTTGATATAAATGAATGACTTGATTTGATTAATCGATCAATTGAAAATGTAAATCGAAAAATTTATTTTGGGAAACTTTACAGAAGGTAAAATACTAAAACAGAATTTAAAAAAAAGGCGTAACCGTCGTTTAACACGTGGTTAAGTACCCACCTACTCGTTATTTTCCCGACCAGTCGACTCAAAGAGATCGTTGCCAAAAAATTTTAACACCTGCGTTTTGTTTACCGCAGTAAATTCGTTCGTTTCATTCGTTGGGGTTTTTAAAAAGCTCCTCCCAACTCATTTATATCTACGTCATTTCAAATGAAGGTTGTATTTAATTTTTTTTTTCGATCTTACAAGATGTGATCACTAAAGTAATCCCAATCTGAAGTAATTTCAATCTGAAGTAAACCAAAGGTTGTAAGAGGAAATAACCACTTTAAGGCTAAAAGGTTAATTTGTAATTACTCACCTGAACCTTGATAACTTCTAATTTAAGACCTTACAACTTCCTCTCTTCGATTTTAATGAATAACTTTAAAAATTAATTAATATCAGCATACAGTACAAATATGTAAAGTATTAAGACATTATTTAGCGAATAAATCACATATAAAGTTCTTAATTTATGATTTGTTTCAGTAAAACCGCCCCTAGTTGAGTCACCACGAATCGGCTTTCATATATAAACCCAAATGATTCGAATCTTATTTTTAATGTTTTAATACGTCTTTTGACATTCAACACAGTTTTTTATTCTTACCTTGATCTTAAATTCCATTGATTTAAAAAAGAATAGGAGTGGTTATGAAAAGAATGATCAAATTCCAAATCATGGATTTAAATCATGAATTTTAATCGCGTTTTATTTGCAAATCGCCCAATATTTAAACGTATTTTTGTTTGAGAATCGATATCTTAACATCCCGAAGGATAAATAAGGATAAATTGTTGGCAACCCAACCCTCGTCCCTTCCACTTGATGACTTGTCGTGACTTGAGTGTCAATACAAAAGGATGAGGGTGAGGATAAGAAAGGATGAGACTTTCAATGCCTTTCAACTGTGAATTTTCGTCGAATGCCTTTCAATGAGGGTTGAATGGAAATTGTCTCGTTCGGTGGAAATTTAAATATTAGGATATTTACAAAGGGTGATTCAAAAAGTTAAAAAATATAAAAGAACGAACTGATTATGTATAATAAATATGTATAAAAAATATGTATAATAAATATGTATTAAAAAAAAAGTTTCATCTCATTTAAAGAAGTGAGTAGGTGGAACCTAATATTTTTCTTTGGGTTAATTATAAATACAGAAGGTAATTACAAAATGATATTTATACGTGTTTATAATCCAAAAAGTAATACTTTGTATAAAATTATTTCAAGTAATTAATGTTAAGGAGGTTTTTAACATTAATACGTTTGAATTTAAAGAGATGTTTTAATAAAAACAAGTCTAAAATAAGATATTTAAAGATTTTATATTTGATATTATTAAAATTTGATATTTTAGATTAAAAAAACGTAAGTTTCTAAAAAATTTTAGGTTATGTTTAACATCTCATATGTTTTAAAAAATGCTACCAACTTAAATATGGTTGAAATAAAGTTAGAGGTTAGGTCTAATATCTCATATGTTAAATACAACATACTACCAACTTAAATTCGGTTGAAATTTAAATTCACAACTATTTAAGGTTATGTTTAACATCTCGTACGTCAAAATAAACATGTTACCAACTTTAACACGTTTAAAATCTAAAATTTGATTTTTTTACAGTTACAAATTAGACTTTTAAAGTGCTAAATATCACTTCTTTAAGAAAAGTATTAAGGTTTGAAGCAAAACCCAACTCTTCCCGTATGCCTTTATAATTAGCACGATACATCTGCGTTCTTCCAGTAAAACGATGGTCCATTGACCTCTTTGTAGCTTACGAACAGGTTGCGCTTTTAACATCCTGACATCTGCCGATTATTATCGATAACTTACAATTTATATTTTACATTTTTTTTTTATTTTTTTTATGTATTCACAAAAAAAAAAATTTAATTTTAAACTCATATTTTTATGAATACATTCGATGAAGTCTTAACAAAGCAATGAATATTCACATCAATGAGATTGAAAGGTTTTATGATGTTCGAACGTAAAAAATCGAAGTGCAGCGTCATCTGGTCTATGAAGCACGTAACAATTTGATGTAAAAGCCTTCACATCCGATTCCATTACAGGTCGTGCGAGTCGTTTCGGTAGAGTGGATTTACATATTGCGCTTATTCACAAAGCTTTTTAAAAAATGTGTTCTTGATCCATAAAATGATATTTTATATCCGGGTTTTTTATTTAAATAATGTGTTAACGCATTTTTATAACAGTTAAAGTTAAAAATCGAGCTTTTTTAAAAAAGATATTTAAAAATTAAGTAAGGTTAAAAGCTAAGTGTAAGATATATGCAACCCAATTTACATTTAAGTAAGATTAAAGGTTGTCTAAGTTGAAATGATTTAAGTTAAAATGTAACTTTAAAACTTGTTTATTAATTTATTTAAAATTCCTTTTTTTTAAGAAATTAAAAAAAAATCTTTATGAGTTTAAATCTAAATTTATATCTAGTAAATCAAATTGACGCCAAATAAAACTAACCAAAAATATCACAGTCAAGCAGTCTGGGAAAGTCATCAAAAGAGTTTACGACACCCAAACATCAATTTTAAGATTTATATTAAAATTTAAAATCCTGGATTACGTGGAGAGATTTATAACGTGAAAATAATTTTATACTTTATGGTTTCCTTCCCTTTAAAGATTTCTCTCTAAAGAAGTTTAAAAAAATCGATTTTATTTCTTTAAAGAGAACACTTACGCGCGAACAATTTAAACCGGTTAAACCCAATACGTCAAAATAGAACTATTAAATTGTTTTGGCCCTCACGGTGTAAATTTGGAGTATCTAACAGACGTGCGAGAAGTGTTACCGAGAATCTGACTTTAATCCTATAAATATTTGCGATTCGAAAGGGGAGACGTGTAAATCTCTCTCAAATGTACTCGTTTTTCTTATTTTTCAATCATTACAACAAGAATTACTTTAACTCAATATTAAAAATTGTTTTTGTTAAAGTTTTTAATGTTACCAACTTAAATTTGATTAAAAATACCAACCTAACCTAAGTTTACAATGAATATCAAACGGAAATTGAGGTTAGGTTCGAGTTTTAATCTTGGTAATGTTATCAACCTAAATTTAATTTAAAATACCAACCTAACCTAAGTTTACCATGAATGTCAAATGAAAATTGAAGTTAGGTTTGTGTCTTAAATTTGTCATTGTTACCAACCTGACTTAAGTTTAATTTTTTTAATGTTACCAACCTAAATTTGATTAAAAATACCAACCTAATCTAACTTTAAGAAAAATATCAAACAAAAATCAGGTTAGGTTTGAATTTTCATTTTGTCAATGTCACCAACCTAACTTGACTTTAATTTTTTAATGTTACCAACTTAAATTCGATTAAAAATACCAACCTAACCTAACTTTAACATGAATATCAAATGGAAAATTAAGTTAGGTTCGAATTTTAATCTTGTTAATCTTACCAACCTAGCTTAAGTTTAATTTTTTAATGTTATCAACCTAAATTTGATTAAAAATACCAACCTAATCTAAGTTTAAGAAAAATATGAAACAAAAATCAGGTTAGGTTTGAATTTTCATTTTGTCAATGTCAACAACCTAATTTAACTCTATTTTTTTAATGTTACCAACCTAAATTTGATTAAAAATACCAACCTAACCTAACTTTAACATGAATACCAAATGGAAACTTAAGTAAGATTCGAATTTTAATCTTGTTAATGTTACAAACCTAGCTTAACTCTAATTTTTTAATGTTACCAACCTAAATTTGATTAAAAATACCAACCTAATCTAAATTCAAGAAAAATATGAAACAAAAATCAGGTTAGGTTTGAGTTTTCATTTTGTCAATGTCACCAACCTAATTTAACCTTAAATTTTTAATGTTACCAACTTAAATTTGATTAAAAGTACCAACCTAACCTAACTTTAACATGAATACCAAATGGAAACTTAAATTAGGTTCGAATTTTAATCTTGTTAATGTTACCAACCTAGCTTAAGTTTAATTTCTTAATGTTATCAACCTAAATTTGATTAAAAATACCAACCTAATCTAAATTCAAGAAAAATATGAAACAAAAATTAGGTTAGGTTTGAATTTTCATTTTGTCAATGTCACCAACCTAACATAACTTTAATTTTTTAATGTTACCAACTTAAATTCGATTAAATTTACCAACCTAACCTAATTTTAACATGAATATCAAATGGAAACTTAAGTTAGGTTCGAATTTTAATCTTGTTAATGTTACCAACCTAGCTTAAGTTTAATTTTTTAATGTTATCAACCTAAATTTGATTAAAAATACCAACCTAATCTAAGTTCAAGAAAAATATGAAACAAAAATCAGGTTAGGTTTGAGTTTTCATTTTGTCAATGTCACCAACCTAATTTAACCTTAAATTTTTAATGTTACCAACCTAAATTTGATTAAATTTACCAATCTAACCTAACTTTAACATGAATATCAAATGGGAACTTAAGTTAGGTTCGAATTTTAATCTTGTTAATGTTACTAACCTAGCTTAAGTTTAATTTTTTAATGTTATCAACCTAAATTTGATTAAAAATACCAACCTAATCTAACTTTAAGAAAAATATCAAACAAAAACTCAGGTTAGGTTTGAGTTTTCATTTTGTCAATGTCACCAACTTAACTTTAATTTTTTAATGTTACCAACTTAAATTTGATTAAAAGTACCAACCTAACCTAACTTTAACATGAATACCAAATGGAAAGTTAAATTAGGTTTGAATTTTAATCTTGTTAATGTTACTAACCTAACTTAAGTTTAGTTTTTTAATATTACCAACTTATTTTTGATTGAAAACTTGAATTTTTAAAAAGTGAGGTTATGTTTTTTATTTTTTTCAGTACATCGGAATGTTGGATGTTCCTAGACCGACTAGTAGAGTTGAAATTGTGGCAGCAATGCGAAGAATACGTGTAAGTATTTTTTTATACTGTGTTTTAAAAGAACGGTTTATTTGAAACCACTAAAAGTAAAATTTATTTACTTAAGAAAAGCCAAAAAAGGGTACTATTTTTTTTTTCAATAGATATTGTAATTTAAACAAAAAATTCAAATAAATAAAAAGAAATTCAAAATGTTTTTGACGAAGATAATAAAAAATTTTTTTAATGGGCGGTCTTCTTAGATCACCAATTTCGATCAAAATATAGAACTAATAAACGTTCTTTTTGAGACACTTCGTACACAATTTTGTACAAATTTGTAGACAATTTACAAATTTATTTTTGTTTATTATTTTATTATTAAATTATTTTTAATAACCTTTCCTATTTGGTTTTCTTTCAGTATGAATTTAAAACCAAAGGAGTTAAAAAGAAAAAGGTGACAATAGATGTTTCCGTCGATGGAGTAAAAGTAGCGTTAAGAAAAAAGAAAAAAGTAAGTATGGAAAAACGTAAATGTAAAATGAAAGCATTTTTAAAAACGTAGATATAAAATGAAAGCATTTTTAATCTCAAAATCGCCTCGTTCCTTTTTATTCAAGAGAAAACAATGGTTAGAAGAGGGAAAATCCATCCTTCTTTCTCACCCCATCTACAGGATTTTTTACGTATCTCACGATTCCCAAGACCTGAAAATATTCAGTTATATCGCGAGGGACGGCGCTTCGAACGTCTTCAAATGTGCCGTTTTTAAATCGAACAAAAAGGTAAGTTTCAAAAGCTTTTAAAACTTATCGAATTGAATTTCTTTATCGAATTTCGTTAGAATCAAATTTCTAACTTTGAAAAGTTGGGATTTATATGTTAAAAGTTTTCAATATACTTAACATGAGTAAAATTTAAGGTTAGGTTTGAATTTTCACTTTATTAATATTACCAACCTAATTTAACCGAAATTTTTTAATATTACCAACTTAAATTTGATTAAATTTACCAACCTAACCTAATTTTAATAAAAATATCAAATAAAAAGTGACGTTAAGTTTGAATTTTTACGTTATCAATATTACCAACCTAATTTAACCGAAATTTTTTAGTATTACCAACTTAAATTTGATTAAATTTACCAACCTAACCTAATTTTAAGAAAAATATTAAATAGAAATTAAGGTTAGGTTTGAATTTTCACCTTATCAATATTACCAACTTAATTTAACCGAAATTTTTAGTATTACCAACTTAAATTTGATTAAATTTACCAACCTAACCTAATTTTAAGAAAAATATTAAATAGAAATTAAGGTTAAGTTTGAATTTTCACGTTATCAATATTACCAACCTAATTTAACCGAAATTTTTTAGTATTACCAACTTAAATTTGATTAAATTTACCAACTTAACCTAATTTTAATAAAAATATCAAATAAAAAGTGACGTTAAGTTTGAATTTTAACGTTATCAATATTACCAACCTAATTTACTCTAAATTTTTTGTATTACCAACTTAAATTTAATTAAATTTACCAACCTAACCTAACTTTAACAAAAATATTAAATAGAAACTAAGGTTAGGTTTGAGTTTTCACATAATCACTATTACCAACTTAATTTAACCGGAATTTTTAATATTACCAACTTAAATTTGATTAAGTGTACCAATTAAGAATAATTTTAATAAAAATATTAAATAGAAATTGAGGTTAGGTTTGAGTTTTTATATTGTCAATGTTACCAACCTAACTTAATTTTAATTTTTGAATATTACCAACTTAAATTTGATAAAGTGTACCAACCTAACCTAACTTTAACATAATATTAAATAAAAAACCAAATTTTGAGAAAAATATAAATAAAATTGAGGATAAGTTTGAGTTTTTATATTAGTATACAGGGTTTCTCACGCAACTGGTTCGTTAGAACTTTATTGGGTTCCACTATTAGTAAATTTTTGAGAGTTTGCCAGTAGAGGTTGTTCATCCGGATCTTTTGATTTAAAATATTTTCAAGATGGCTGCCACTTCCGGTCGACCGGAAGTAGGATACAACTTCGTTATTTTAAATGGAATGGTATAATTTTTATTGCATATTTTAATTCTACGTACAAAAATAAGTAAACTTTCATAAGGGTTGTTGGTACGTATCGCTTTTTGTTTCCGAGTTATTTTGATTTTAAGATTTTTTTAACAAGTTTTAACTTGCTGTTTAAAACCACATTTCTCAGTCACTGCTCAAGCAAGAAAGTTAATAATTGGTACGTTTACTCTCCAGACATTGCCAAATAGAACCCCACTACCCCTACCCCTCTTTCACATACAGAGTGGTCACAAAGAGAATTACCGCTCTTCCATATTCAATTGCAAAAAAGTCGAAAATTTTAAATGGAACACCCCATATTTTATTAACCTATTCGATAGAGAATTTAATTCTCTACAAATTTGCAATACATGTCCCTATACCTATCGGTTAAGGTTTTCAAGATATAAGGGAATTTGTCAAAATCGCGTGTAAAATGTCAGAGGAAGTCCTGTTTTTATTAGTAGGCCATGAAACTTGAACAGTTTTTTCGCTTGATACGGTAGAAAATTTAATTCTTTACCAATCTTCAATACACTTCCCTATCATGTTGGTTAAAGTTTTGGAGATATAAGCGAATTTATAAAACTTGCGCGTAATATGTCAAAAAAAGTTTTTCTTTATTAGTGGGCTACGAAATTTGAACAGTTTTTTGATAAATTCCCTTATATCTTCAAAACTTTTATCGATAGGTATAGGGAAGTGTATTGAAGGTTGGTAGAGAATTAAATTCCCTATCGTGTCAAGCAAAAAAATCGATCAAGTTCCATAGCCTACTAATAAAAAAAAGAAAAACTTCTGACATTTTATACGCAATTTTGACAAATTCCCTTATATCTTGGAAATCTTAACCGGTGGGTATAGGGACATGTATTGCAAATTTGTAGAGAATTAAATTCTCTATCGGATAGGCTAATAAAATATAGGGTGTTCCATTTAAAATTTTCCACTTTTTTGCAATTGAATATGGAAGAACGGTAACCCTCTTTGTGACCAGCCTGTATATTAAAAAGGGGTGGGGGTAGTGGCGTTCCATTTGGCAATGTCTGGAGAGTAATCGTAATAGTTATCAACTTTCTTGCCTGAACAGTGACTAAGAAATGTGATTTTAAACAACAGGTTGAAAATTGTCAAAAAAATCTTAAAATCAAAATTACTCGAAAACGAAAAACGATAAGTACCAACAACCCTTATCAAAGTCTACTTATTTTTACATGTAGAATTAAAATACGTAATAAAAACTATACCATTCCATTTAAAATAACGAAGTTGTATCCTACTTCCGGTCGACCGGAAGTGGCAGCCATCTTGAAAATATTTTAAATCAAAAGATCCGGATGAACAACCCCTATTGGCAAAATCTCATAAACCTACTAATAGTGGAACCCAATAAAGTTCTAACGAACCAGTTGCGTGAGAAACCCTGTATAAAAATAAACGACTTAGGGAAGGATAATTTATCATTTTGAAAATTCTCGAAACTCTCGATATCTAGTTTAAGAACCTCTAGATATTCGTACGTCTGGATTATCTCGACGCTTATAGGCAGATTTATCCGTTATATAAATACGTGGAAGCGAATCAACTGACTCACATACTTAAAACAGATGTGGACGATTCGGATTTAGTCTTGTCAGAGAGAAAAGATTTTCGTTATAAATTATAAAGACGTTCGGAGTCAAAGTAAGTTTTAATTAATAACAGAAGATAATTCAAAACGTAGTAAATACATTTAAAATAGACACGAAATAAATAAATCGATTGGAACATTTAAAGTTAAAAATCAAAACATTTACGTTTTTAGTTTACATTTAAAGTTTGTTGTGATTTTTGTGTTTTAAATGAGATTTTTTAGGGTTGTATTTGATTTTTTTTAATAAAACCAATGAGAATTTTTTTATGGGGTTTTTATTTTTAATTGGGTTTAAGTTGGTAGTGTTATACAAATTGACATATTAAAATATAACCTCAATTTTATTACTTACAATTAGATTATTAAAATTTAATCTTAAGTTCATTTTTTGTGAATATGACATCATATGTCATGAATCAAATTTAAGAGGAGAAAAATCGCGTAGGTTTTATGACGTATGGTCGACACGGTTATTTTTATTTGTATTTTTTTTCTGTTGGGCATCGAACGCGTTCCAAGTAAAATACGCTTTGACATAAGGATTTAAGTTTTTTCGTAGTAAAGTGGCGGAGCAGACACGCACGCATAAAAAGAGAGTTAAAAATACGCGGCGGACGTAGTAAATAGAAAAAGAAAAAATACTCGCGAAACAATGCCGACGACGTTTCGACTTTTTGGCAACGTCGGAAGGCTTTTAATAAATTTTATGTCCTCAACTCCGAACTAACAATAAGTCAAAATGAAAATAGTTTTAAAAATTGTTTTCCAATCAATATTATTATCATTAATCTGGTTTAAAATTTGGATTCATTTAAATTAAGAGGGAATAATAAAGTTTGTATAAATATGAGATTTTTTTTGTTGGGTATCTTTTTTGAGAATTGGGTCAGATGCAGGTATCCGATTCGGTAATGATCCGAAAATTGCTCTTGCACTCGCTAAAATTAAAACGTTCCCGGTGCGTTCACACAACGTCTTGGGCAACGCCATTGACGTCATTGTTCTAATCTTCGCGGACCACCGGTCGATTTCGAAAGATTCCCCGACTCAAAAATACAAATTTAGAGCCTACAACCGGCCGCTGCGGTTACAAGTTACAATTATTGCGGCGGGGTGTTGAAAACGTTCCTCTTGTTAAATCGGTCGTTTAAAGAAAACCAACCAAGCGATGATTCATTAATTTGAACCGTATTTATGACTTTTTAAAACGGAGAATTTTTAAAAGCTCAACTCAATTTGATTTACAAGGAGACATCACGACTTTGGAATCGCCAATTTTAATGAAAGTGGCACTAATCGATAGATATTGGTATATAGTACGAATGTGTAAAATATTAGGACGCATTATTCAGGAGTTCGCGAATAAATCCACCCTTACGATCGCTAAAAAACTTTGAGCGACTTACATGTCAACGTTAGGCCACTCCTCTTAAGGTCCATCCATAGCCAAAGTGTAATCGGTCGGCTTATAGATGCAAACGTCGATGGTTCGAATCCCAAAAACTAAAACTACATGCTGAAATTTAAATGCATTGTTAAGTTCATAAATTAATGTATTAAACAAGAATTAAACAGTAAAAGATTCGAAAGAAAAGGTTCGAATCGGCGATACTCGGTTTGTCAAGCATTGCTGACTTACCGCTTTAACAACACTGCCACCGGAGATCTTTGAATAACTTTGCTTATTCAAAATATAAAGCAAAAGTTAAATTTGAAACGCGATTTATTCAGTTTTGGCTAAATAGAGCGTTTTAGTACTTTGTTAATTAAATCCTTGTATGATTACCACTCAGCTTAAGGACAGATTTAAAAAAAAACACCTCGCGCCCTCCCATTGTTAAGGCGCGGTAACACGGCGCGTGGTTCGCCGAACCACGAAATTACAAACCAGTTCGGGATGGCTTGCATTTTAACGAACCAGTAGTGATAACACAGTGCGCGGTTCGTCAGACTTTTAACGTGATTTGGTTCGTCCTTTGGTTCTGCATCGAAAGGCGAGGCTTGAATCAAAAGCCATTAGGAAAGAATTTGCTGAATATTTTCAGAGCGAACATGGAAAATTAGTTTGGAAAAATTAACCGCTTCTTAGAAACTTTTATAAAAGTAAATGGAATAAATAAAAAATAACAGAAAGAAGTAATGATGGCCCATGTCTTTGGGGTTCCATATTTCCGGGGCTTGTTCCAGGTCTTCAATAAATTCAAATGTCCTTTCTGTGGACCACGCCATATTAACCCGAAGGAATTGAATGATGTACCTACGTTGTTTAACCTGCAAAATCTGTAACGAAGTTCCTCTGTGACGTCGAGCCAATAGAAGACAACGCGAGCCAACACAAACCATCACGAACCTTGCCCGAGCTCTCCTTTGATCTTTCCAAGTTTACCAACACTCGATGGGAATCAGCGAACTGCGCACCACGAACTACGGAACAATGCGAACCGGCTATGTCATACGGCTTGTGGTTCGTGGTTCGCCCAGAGAGGTTCGGCGAACCACGCGCCGTGTAACCGCGCCTTTAGTGCAGTGCAGATTTTAACCCAGCGAACAAAGCTAGTGAAGTTGATAATTCACAAAACTGCCTATTTTTTCCTGTCGATGACAAAAAAATCTATAACATGAATGTCACTACGCTACTCATTGCAAAAAATCACTGTTTGTAATCAATTGCAAATTCAATAATAAACTGTAAATGCTGTACGTTTGCTGTACACGCATTCATGCTATACTGGGTACCATATTAGCTATCATATTTCTGTAAAAAACCGGACGAAATCCATTGAGTTTTCTAATGAATGGTTTTTCACCAATATCTTAGGTTAGGTATACGATATCGAGGTGCGGTTTTCACTAACTTGTTTGGACTTTATTATACTATTTTTTCATGAAGCGAAAGTGATACCATTCCATTTAACTTTTCGGAGTAAATTTGCAATTTCTAAAAAAATTTCGAAAATGCCATCTAACGGCGACATATGAAATAACAATCATCAGCAAAATGATAGCGTTTATTGTCCAAAAAAAGCTCTTTCCAATAACACCGAGTTTATTAAATTCCGTTCAGCCATTTTGAAATTACAGGCATTTGTTTACAAGCACTTTCGAACGCCTCCCACCACTTTATTTTTGAAGTAACGGAAAAAAGTTTTTAATAAAAAAAATTGATACTTATTTCCACTTTAAAATGCGCATATTTTTGTGTTACTTTTATATAGCGGAATTCTGAGAAAAAACACATTTTGTAATTCAAGATGGCGATTGCGCCGTCTGGCGGTCATCTTAGGAATTTGAAAATAATTTCTAGCATTTTCCCTTGGCCACTTTAGTTATTAAATTTTTTACCGCAAGCCTCTACTATGAATAGTTTCCGAGATACAGCACTCTGCATTTTTAATTAACCACCCTGTACAATTTAGTAAAATTCATTACGTTGGTCACTCTATATTACTACCAACCTAACCTAATTTTAATGTAAACGTCAAATAAAAATTGAGATTATGGTCAAGTTATGAACATAATCTAACTATAAAGTCAAATGCAATTGCAAACTTCAATCATAAACAAAAATGAAGGTTATATCTTAATTGTCATGTTATTACTACCAACCTAACCTAATTTTAATGTAAATGTCAAACAAAACCTAACTATAAAGCAAATGTCAAAAGCAATTCGAAGCTATATTTAACTTGTAATTAAAATTTCAAGTATTGGGATCAATCATAAATTGAGGTTAAGTAAAAAGTCTTACACGTCAATATTATGAATTTAACCGAACAATAACGTAAAAGTACCAACTTAAACGAACTTTTAACATAAACGTTAAATAAAAATTAAGGTTACGTTTGTAATTTCATGTGACAATGTTACCAACCTAACTTAACCTAATTATTTTTAAGGTTAACAATTTAAATCGCGATAATTCAAATGAAACGAAAATTGAGGTTAAGTTAAAACTTTCATATTACCAATTTAACCCAAAGATAAATTTAAAAGTACCAAACTAATATCACCAAAGTGGGATTTTATAGAAATGTCAAACAAAAAATTGAAGTTAGATTTGTCATTTTATCAATGTCACCAACCTATCTTCAAATCTCATTTAAAAAAAAAATATTAAAAATTTAAATTTCAAAAATTAATGTCAAACTAAAATTGAGGTTAAGTTAAAATCTCATACGTCAATATTACCAACTGAACCCAGAAATAACGTCAAATTACCAATCTAACTTCACTTTAATGTAAACGTCAAATAAAAATAAGAGAAACATAACCTATATAAAGGTTATGTTTGAAATTTCATGTATTAACTAGTCAATTTAAAAAAATCATTTCTCAGAAACTAATTGTTATTAAGGTTTGAAATTTTATGACGATATGAATTAAAACTTGTAGTTTTAACTAAAAAAAAACGTTTTATTCTAAGTGTTAAAAAAATTAAAAAAAATTTTAAAGTTGGAAAAATTTTTTTTAGGTTACAAAATGAAGCATTTTTTAAAAATTCATAAAAAATTGAATTTTAAATATTTTAAGCTGATTTTTCTTCTAAATGAAACTTAAATCATTCTAATTTTATATAAAAAGACCGTTTTATTCCAAGTGTTTTCAAAAAAATTTTCAAATTTGGTAAAAAAATTTTGACACTTTTTAACTAAAGAAAATTAAAACTTTAAAAATTCATCAAAAATCCATTTTTAAAGATTTTGATTGGATTTTTTTTCTAAATGAAACCTAAAACATTCTAGTTTTGATTTGAAAAGACCGTTTTATTGTAAATGTTTCCAAAAAAATTAAAAAAATTTTCAAAGTTGGTAAAAGAAATTTTAGGTTAGAAAATTAACCATTTTTTAAAAATTCATCAAAAATCCATTTTTAAAGATTTTGATTGGATTTTTTTTCTAAATGAAACCTAAAACATTCTAGTTTTGATTTAAAAAGACCGTTTTATTGTAAATGTTGTCAAAAAAATTAAAAAAATTTTCAAAATTGGTAAAAAATTCTTTAGATTAGAAAATTTCCCATTCTTTAAAAAATTCATCAAAAATCCATTTTTAAAGATTTTGATTTGATTTTTTTTCTAAATGAAACCTAAAACATTCTAGTTTTGATTTAAAAAGACCGTTTTATTGTAAATGTTTTCAAAAAAATTAAAAAAATTTTCAAAGTTGGTAAAAAAAGTTTTAGGTTAGAAAATTAACAATTTTTTTAAAAATTCATAAAAAATTGTATTTTAAAGATTTTGATTGGATTTTTTTTCTAAATGAAACCTAAAACATTCTAGTTTTGATTTAAAAAGACCGTTTTACTGTAAATGTTGTCAAAAAGTTAAAAAAAATTTTCAAAGTTGGTAAAAATTTTTTTAGGTTAGAAAATTAACCATTTTTAAAAAAATTCATCAAAAATTCATTTTTAAAGATTTTGATTGGATTTTTTTTCTAAATGAAACTTAAAACATTCTAGTTTTGATTTAAGAAGACCGTTTTATTGTAAATGTTTTCAAAAAAATTAAAAAAATTGTCAAAGTTGGTAAAAATTTTTTTAGGTTAGAAAATTAATAATTTTTTTAAAAATTCATAAAGAATTGAATTTTAAATATTTTGATTAGATTTTTTTTCTAAATGAAACCTAAAACATTCTAGTTTTGATTTAAAGAGACCGTTTTATTGTAAATGTTTTCAAAAAAATTAAAAAAATTTTCAAAGTTGGTAAAAAAAATTTTAGGTTAGAAAATTAACCATTTTTTTAAAATTCATAAAAAATTGAATTTTAAATATTTTGATTGGATTTTTTTTCTAAATGAAACCTAAAACATTCTAGTTTTGATTTAAAAAGACCGTTTTATTGTAAATGTTTTCAAAAAAATTAAAAAAATTTTCAAAGTTGGTAAAAAAAATTTTAGGTTAGAAAATTAACCATTTTTTAAAAATTCATCAAAAATCCATTTTTAAAGATGTTGATTGGATTTTTTTTTCTAAATGAAACCTAAAACATTCTAGTTTTGATTTGAAAAGGCCGTTTTATTGTAAATGTTGTCAAAAAAAAATAAAAAAAATTTCAAAGTTGGTAAAAAATTTTTTAGGTTAGAAAATTAACCATTTTTTAAAAATTCATCAAAAATCCATTTTGAAAGATTTTGATTGGATTTTTTTTCTAAATGAAATTTAAAACATTCTAATTTTAATTAAAAAAGACCGTTTTATTCCAAATGTTGTCAAAAATTATTTAATTTAATTTTTTTAATATCAATTTAAATTTTATTAAAAATTCACTTTTTAGATTTTTTAAAAATTTTATTAAATGTTATTTGTGTTTAAATCATTTTTCTGGGGGTATTAATATGAAAATTGGCTTAAAATTTGAGAGTAGACCGACGTCGACATTGTCGTAGATAAATCGCGAACGAGAGGTAGACGCGCTTTTCTGGTGGCGTCTGGACGCCGTGCGTCTCCTCTCACTCTCGGGGAGAACCCTCGTGAGAGACGAACGACGGCGACGGCGACGGTTGTTCATTCGTAGACGTCACGGTCTCAAAATATTATATCAGAGAATCAGTTTTAAGCCAGACCGCGATCGCACGCGTTCGCATTTTACTCGCCGAGGTTGCGATTTCTCACTTCGCGATTTACCTTTCGATGTGATCAAAAATGTGATATAATCGGTGAAAAAAAAGTGGTTATTTTTTTTCCTCGAAAGTGTGAGTGAAAAATTTGGAAAAGTTTTAAGATTTTTTTTTCAACATTGACGTAAGATAAAAATTAAAAAAAAAAATTTTTTTTCGATGTTTTCTTCTACTTATTAAAAAAAATTTTTTTTAGATATTTTTTTAATCTTTTTAAATTTTTTGTTTTTTTTTTTAATCTTTTTTAATCTTTTTAAATCTTTTTTAATCTTTTTAATCTTTTTAAATGATTTTAATTGTTTTAAAATCTTTTCAAAATTTCGTTTAAACTCTTTCAAGTTGTCTTTTAAACTCCCTTTAACATCTTTTAAGTACTATTTAAATGTGCAGTTGGCAAAAACAACCCAACACCTGAATTGTTTCGGCCAAGATTGTGTGTGTTTAGAGCGAATTAATGCCGGTTTTCTCGCCTCGCGTTCAATTTGTACAAATCCCCGGTCGTCGTAAATATTTAAAGACCGGATGGAGAGATGAAAAGCTCCGAATTAAAATTTAATAAAACCGATCGCGATTTACCGGTCTCGTTGTATTTACGCTCGTTATTTTACGTCAAATCGTCGGCGCTCGCCGAAAAGGCCAGTCTTTAAAACTCTTTTAACTGCATTGTAAAACGAAATTACCGAAACGGTAATAGCTTTTATACGACGACGTTTCAAATCTAACATTGTTAATCTATTCATTGAGATAAGTGTTATTTTACAAAATATTTCGTTAAACATTAAAAAAAATTTAATTGATTTATTTACTTTTTAGTCATCGTGAAAAAATTACTAAGAATTTTTTAAATGACCAAAAAAAAAAAATTTTTTTTTAAGAAAAATTGGCATCATTTTTATATTTTGACTGTAAGTCGTTTTTCTATTGTATTTTTAGATTAAAATTTATACGTGTGTGTAACCGTGTTGACAATAACTTTGGACATAACCACCTTATAAATATTCTTTTACACGTACACGTTGTATATACAGCTAAACGTTTGTTTTAAAAACAGAAAATTAAAAAAAGAAAACTTGGTATAGTTCAAATTTGACGTTTTAACCTAAAATATAACTGTTAAAAAAAATTTGTTATGTTGGTATTATTAAAATTTGACATTTCAATCATTAATAACTGTCAAAAATTGAAATTGTCTTATTTTTAGTACCAACCTAAAATATAATAGCTAGTTATGTTGGTATTATTGAATTTTGACTTTTTATTTTTAATGGTAACTGTCAAAAAAGTTTGTTATGTTGGTATTATTGAAATTTGAAATTTAAATCGTTAATAATAACTGTCAAAAATTCTTTGAAAGTTTTATTTCTTAATACCAACTTAAAAATTAATTGATAGATTTGTTAGTTAAGTTGGTATTATTAATATTTGACATTTCGGTCATTAATAACTGTCAAAAATTAAAATTTACTTGTTTTTTAGTACCAACCTGAAATATAATTGCTAGTTTTGTTGGTATTATTGAATTTTGACTTTCTATTTTTAATGGTAACTGTCAAAAAAGTTTGTTATGTTGGTATTCTTGAAATTTGACATTTGAATCGTTAATAATAACTGTCAAAAATTCTTTGAAAGTTTTATTTCTTAATACCAACTTAAAAATTAATTGATAGATTTGTTAGTTAAGTTGGTATTATTAAAATTTGACATTTCGATCATTAATAACTGTCAAAAATTGAAATTGTGTTATTTTTAGTACCAACCTGAAATATAATTGCTAGTTATGTTGGTATTATTGAATTCTGACTTTTCATTTTTAATGGTAACCTCAAAAAAATTTGTTATGTTGGTAGTGGATATTTCAATCATTAATAGCAACTGTCAAAACTTGAGGTTATGTCTCTTTTTTAGCACCAACCTAAAAAAATGATTACTAGCTATGTTCGTATTAGAGAAAATTGGTTATTTAGTCGTAAAGGTAATTGTCAAAAAAAGTGTTAAGTTGGTATTATGGATATTTGATTTTTTAGTCATAAAAGCTTCCGTGAAAAAGATTTGTTAGGTTGGTATTATTGAAAATTAACGTTTCAATCATTAATAACGATTGTCGAATATTGAGGAATGTTGATATCATGGAAATTTGACTTTTAAGTCCTAAAAACTGCTGTCAACAAAAATTGTTAGGTTGGTATGATTGAAAATTGACGTTTCAATCATTACCGATGATTATCAAAAATTAGGAAATGTTGATATTATGGAAATTTGACTTTCTAGTCTTAAAAACTACTGTTAAAAAAAATTGTTAAGTTGGTATTACAGAAATTTGACTTTTTAGACTTAAAAGCTACCGTGAAAAAAATTTGTTAGGTTGGTATTATTGAAAATTGACGTTTCAATCATTAATAACGATTGTCGAATATTGAGGAATGTTGATATCATGAAAATTTGACTTTTAAGTCTTAAAAACTGCTATAAAAAAAAATTGTTAGGTTGGTATGATTGAAAATTGACGTTTCAATCATTAACGATGATTATCAAAGATTGGGAAATGTTGATATTGTGGAAATTTGACTTTTTAGTCTTAAAAACTACTGTTAAAAAAATTTGTTAAGTTGGTATTACAGAAATTTGACTTTTTAGACTTAAAATTTACTGTGAAAAAAATTGTTAGGTTGGTATGATTGAAAATTGACGCTTCAATCATTAACGATGATTATTAAAGATTGGGAAATGTTGATATTGTGGAAATTTGACTTTTTTGTCTTAAAAATTACTGCTAAAAAAATTTGTTAAGCTGGTATTACAGAAATTTGACTTTTTAGACTTAAAAGCTACTTTAAAAAAAATTATTAGGTTGGTATGATTGAAAATTGACGTTTCAATTATTAATAACGATTGTCGAATATTGAGGAATGTTGATATCATGGAAATTTGACTTTTAAGTCTTAAAAACTGCTGTCAACAAAAATTGTTAGGTTGGTATGATTGAAATTTGACGTTTCAATCATTAATGATGACTATCAAAGATTGGGAAATGTTGATATTGTGGAAATTTGACTTTTTAGTCTTAAAAATTACTGTTAAAAAAATTTGTTAAGTTGGTATTACAGAAATTTGACTTTTCAGACTTAAAATTTACTGTGAAAAAAATTGTTAGGTTGGTATGATTGAAAATTGACGTTTCAATCATTAATAACGATTGTCGAATATTGAGGAATGTTGATATCATGGAAATTTGACTTTAAAGTCTTAAAAACTGCTGTAAAAAAAAATTGTTAGGTTGGTATGATTGAAAATTGACGTTTCAATTATTAACGATGATTATCAAAGATTGGGAAATGTTGATATTGTGGAAATTTGACTTTTTAGTCTTAAAAACTACTGTTAGAAAAATTTGTTAAGTTGGTATTACAGAAATTTGACTTTTCAGACTTAAAATTTACTGTGAAAAAAATTGTTAGGTTGGTATGATTGAAAATTGACGTTTCAATCATTAATAACGATTGTCGAATATTGAGGAATGTTGATATCATGGAAATTTGACTTTAAAGTCTTAAAAACTGCTGTAAAAAAAAATTGTTAGGTTGGTATGATTGAAAATTGACGTTTCAATTATTAACGATGATTATCAAAGATTGGGAAATGTTGATATTGTGGAAATTTGACTTTTTAGTCTTAAAAACTACTGTTAGAAAAATTTCTTAAGTTGGTATTACAGAAATTTGACTTTTTAGACTTAAAAGCTACTGTGAAAAAATTGTTAGGTTGGTATTATTGAAAATTGACGTTTCAATCATTAATAACGATTGTCGAATATTGAGGAATGTTGATATCATGGAAATTTGACTTTTAAGTCTTAAAAACTGCTGTCAAAAAAAATTGTTAGGTTGGTATGATTAAAAATTGACGTTTCAATCATTAATGACGATTATCAAAGATTGGGAAATGTTGATATTGTGGAAATTTAACTTTTTAGTCTTAAAAACTACTGTTAGAAAAATTTGTTAAGTTGGTATTACAGAAATTTGACTTTTTAGACTTAAAAGCTACTGTGAAAGAAATTATTAGGTTGGTATGATTGAAAATTGACGTTTCAATCATTAATAACGATTGTCGAATATTGAGGAATGTTGATATCATGGAAATTTGACTTTTAAGTCTTAAAAACTGCTGTCAACAAAAATTGTTAGGTTGGTATGATTGAAAATTGACGTTTCAATCATTAACGATGATTATCAAAGATTGGGAAATGTTGATATTATGGAAATTTGACTTTTAAGTCTTAAAAACTACTGTTAAAAAGATTTGTTAAGTTGGTATTACAGAAATTTGACTTTTTAGACTTAAAAGCTACTGTGAAAAAAATTGTTAGGTTGGTATTATGGAAAATTGACGTTTCAATCATTAATAACGATTGTCGAATATTGAGGAATGTTGATATCATGGAAATTTGACTTTTAAGTCTTAAAAACTGCTATCAAAAAAAATTGTTAGGTTGGTATGATTGAAAATTGACGTTTCAATCATTAATGATGATTATCAAAGATTGGGAAATGTTGATATTATGGAAATTTGACTTTTTAGTCTTAAAAACTACTGTTAAAAAAATTTGTTAAGTTGGTATTACAGAAATTTGACTTTTTAGACTTAAAATTTACTGTGAAAAAAATTGTTAGGTTGGTATGATTGAAAATTGACGTTTCAATCATTAATAACGATTGTCGAATATTGAGGAATGTTGATATCATGGAAATTTGACTTTTAAGTCCTAAAAGCTGCTGTCAACAAAAATTGTTAGGTTGGTATGATTGAAAATTGACATTTCAATCATTAACGATGATTATCAAAGATTGGGAAATGTTGAACTTATGGAAATTTGATTTTTTAGTCTTAAAAACTGTCAAAAAAAATTTTATTAGGTTGGTATTATTAAAATTTGACATTTTAGTCATTAATAGTAACATTGTCAGAAATTGAGGTTATGTTTTAATTTCAGTATCAACCTAACAAGTTGACAACTGAATTCATAATAAGTTAGTTATGTTGGTATTTTTGAAATTTGATTTTCTAACCTTAAAAGTAACTGTCAACAAAATTGTTATGTCGATATTATTGAAATTTAACATTTAAGTCATTAATGATGACTGAAAAATATTGAAAAATGTTAATATTATGGATATTTCACTTTTCAGTCTTAAAAATTGCTGACGAAAAAAATTTGTTAGGTTGGTATTATTCAAATTTAACATTTAAATCGTTAATGATAACTGTCAAATATTAAGAAATGTTCATATTATGAAAATTTGACTTTTAAGTCTTAAAAACTACCGTAAAAAAAATTTGTTAAGTTGGTATCATTAAAATTTGACATTTCAATGTTTAATAATGACTGTCAAATATTGAGAAATGTTATTATAGAAGTTTGACTTCCTAATCTTAATCGTAAGTGTTAGAAAAATTGAAAATGTTGGTATTATTGAAATTTGACTTTCTAACCTTAAAAGTAACTGTCAACAAAATTTTTATATTGGTATTATTGAAAATTGACATTTCAACCATCAATAATAACTGTCAAAAATTGAGGTTAAGTCTTATTTTTAGTACCAACTTAAAATACACTTTTTATGTTGGTACTATTGAATTTTGACATTTCAATCATTAAAATAGTAAAGAATAAAAACTGTTAAAAAGTAAGGTTACGTTTTATTTTTAGTATCAACTTAAAAACGGTAAAAAATCGAATGTAAAAGAGGATTTGTATCGTTTTTCGTAGTATTCTTATATTCTTATGTTCGTTTTGTGGGCGTGAGTTTATGATCGAAAAAATAACAGTTTTTCTTAAGAAACCTTTTCATCTTGGCGGCTTGTTCTTTACGGTTCTTTTGAAAATAGATGAGGAGGAAAAAAAAAGCGTTCGAACAGTGCGAGCTTTTGTGCGTTAAGTTCCCCCTTAACTTTACACCTCGCGTTTTAGTGTCAATAAAACATCAAGATGTAAATAACAACTATTTTTTTTAGTTTTAGAAAAAAAAACTTAAATTCAAATAGTTTAGATTTAAAAATTTTAAAAGAGGATACGATTAAGACATAACCTCAATTTTGTTTGACTTTTTTTATTTGATAATTAAGTAACTTTTTTTTTACTTTTCATTCTTAAAGCTAACCTTTCATTTTTTTTCTTTGATGTGTGATCGTTTGGACATAAAATCCGTCATATTACAAAATCGATCGGACAGACGTTGAAAACCGTTTATAAATAACCCCTCAAATCCGTTGAGAAACTCGTATCGGTTTTGTATATATGACCTAGACGTAGATTTGCACTCAATATATGTAAACGTTTTTTTGAAATAATAACAATCCGGAAAGAGATCCCAAGTTTCCAGAATTAAATCCCCCCTCTATTAATTTCTCTTAAATTCCCTTAAATTAAGAGAGGTATATTTCGTATTTCACATATAATAGCTTTGTTTTCGTTCAGTTTCGCATTTTATATCAACATTTACCTTCTCATTTTACACTTTACGTCTTTACGTCAAACATATTACATTTCATTACTTTAAAATTTTTTAAAACTTTCAGTTGGCACAATAAAACTTAACGTCTTAATCTTAACATAACATAAAAGTGAGGTTACGATCACATATATTACCAACTAAAATCTATTCACTTAAAATTGTTAAAGCCAAATTAAAATAAATATTCGCGTAACTTTACGTGAATATCCTTTAATTGTTTTACAATAAAGTATAAAGAAGTTTTTGTCTATTTTCATTTTAGATACGTATTGTATCTTACAATTAGATGTTTACGTTTTAGGCGGCGATAAATTTCTTATTTAGTTAACTGCACAAACCTGAACTTGGCAATCGCACCTAAACGTATGCATAAAGACTTTTCACGTTTATTTTAGTTAACACGCTCCGTTCACTCTTCGTGTATTAGAGAAAATGCGTGAGTGTGTGTGTGTGTGTGTGTGTGCGAGACAAAATGTGTGTGTGTCAGCTCGAACGCGATTGGCTAACTTTACGCATTCGAAATTCTATTTTGAAATAGAAACGCCAAAACAATGTGCCGGTTCGAGTGTAAATATTGACCAGATTTTAAGTTTTAATGTTGACTGTTTGTAGTGTTTATAGTGTGTGTTTTTGTTGGGTTGATATTTAATTGTGTTTGATTCAAATTAGGTTGTGTTAGGTTAAGTTTTCTTTATATTTCATATTTTTTAACAATTAGATTATGTTTTTGACATTTAAGTTATGACAAACTATTCTGCAAAGCAAACTGTTAAAAAATTGAGGTTATATCTAACTTCACTTACGTCAAATCATATGTTAGGGTATTTTTTTGACAGTTAGGTTATGTTTTCTGATAGATAAGTTATGTTTTTTAACAGTTAGATTATATTTTTGACATTTAAGTTATGACAAACTATTCTGAAAAGCAAACTGTTAAAAAATTGAGATTTATATCTAACTTCACTTACGTCAAATCACACGTTAGGGTATTTTTTGACAGTTAGATTATGTATTTTGACAGATAGGTTATGTTTTTTGATAGTTAAATTACGCTTTTGGCATTTAAGTTATGAAATACTACTATTGAAACAAACTATCAAAAAATTGAGGTTATATCTAACTTTACTGACGTCAAATCATATGTTCTTTTAATAATTGGGTTAGTTTTTGACAATTAAAATATGTTTTCTAACAAATACGTTGACATTTTATGTTTATGTTATGTTTTTAAGGAAGTGACTATGTTTTTTTGACAGTTAGTCTTTATTTTTGACAATTAAATCGTGTTTTTGACAATCAAATTTTATTTTTGTTAATTAGATCAAATTTTCGACAGTTGAGTTGTGTTCTTTGACAGTTAGATTATTTTATTGACAGTTAAGTTATATTTCTGACAACTAGAACATGTTTTTGACAGTTCGGTGCTTTTCTTTGACAGCTAGACTTTATTTTTGACAATTAAATCGTGTTTTTGACAATTAAATTTTATTTTTGTCAATTAGATCAAATTTTCGACAGTTGAGTTGTGTTCTTTGACAGTTAGATTATTTTCTTGACAGTTGAGTTATATTTCTGACAACTAGAACATGTGTTTGACAGTTCGGTGCATTTTTTTGACAGTTAGATTTTATTTTTGACAATTAGATCGTGTTTTTGGCAATCAAATTTTATTTTTGTCAATTAGATCAAATTTTGGACAGTTGGATTGTGTTCTTTGACAGTTAGATTATTTTCTTGACAGTTAAGTTATATTTCTGACAATTAGAACATGTTTTTGACAGTTCGGCACCTTTTTTTTGACAGTTAGGCTTTATTTTTGACAATTAGATCGTGTTTTTGACAATTAAATTTTATTTTTGTCAATTAGATCAAATTTTGGACAGTTGGGTTGGGTTCTTTGGCAGTTAGATTATTTTCTTGGCAGTTAAGTTATATTTCTGACAATTACAACATATTTTTGACAGTTCGGCATCTTTTTTTTGACAGTTAGGGTTTATTTTTGACAATTAGAACGTGTTTTTGACAATCAAATTTTATTTTTGTCAATTAGATCAAATTTTCGACAGTTGGGTTGTGTTCTTTGACGGTTAGATTATTTTCTTGACAGTTAAGTTATATTTCTGACAACTAGAAGATGTTTTTGACAGTTCGGTGCTTTTCTTTAACAGTTAGACTTTATTTTTGACAATTAAATCGTGTTTTTGACAATTAAATTTTATTTTTGTCAATTAGATCAAATTTTCGACAATTGGATTGTGTTCTTTGACAGTTAGATTATTTTTTTGACAGTTAAGTTATATTTCTGACAATTAGAACATGTTTTTGACAGTTCGGCACCTTTTTTTTTGACAGTTAGGCTTCATTTTTGACAATTAAATCGTGTTTTTGACAATTAAATCGTGTTTTTGACAATTAAATTTTATTTTTGTCAATTAGATCAAATTTTCGACAATTGGATTGTGTTCTTTGACAGTTAGATTATTTTTTTGACAGTTAAGTTATATTTCTGACAACTAGAACATGTTTTTGACAGTTCGGTGGGTTTTTTTTGACAGTTAGGCTTTATTTTTGACAATTAGATCGCGTTTTTGACAATCAAATTTTATTTTTGTTAATTAGATCAAATTTTCGACAGTTGGATTGTGTTCTTTGACAGTTAGATTATTTTTTTGACAGTTAAGTTATATTTCTGACAATTAGAACATGTTTTTGACATATCGGTGCCTTCTTTTGACAGTTAGATTTTATTTTTGACAATTAGATCGTGTTTTTGACAATTAAATTTCATTTTTTTAATTAGATCAAATTTTCGACAGTTGGGTTGGGTTCTTTGGCAGTTAGATTATTTTCTTGACAGTTGAGTTATATTTCTGACAATTAGAACATATTTTTGACAGTTCGGTGCCTTTTTTTGACAGTTAGACTTTATTTTTGACAATTAGATCGTGTTTTTGACAATCAAATTTTATTCTTGTCAATTAGATCAAGTTTTGGACAGTTGGGTTGGGTTCTTTGACAGTTAAATTATTTTCTTGACAGTTAAGTTATATTTCTGACAACTAGAACATGTTTTTGACAGTTCGGTGCCTTTTTTTTTTGACAGGTAGATTTTATTTTTGACAATTAGATCGTGTTTTTGACAATCAAATTTTATTTTTGTCAATTAGATCAAATTTTCGACAGTTGGGTTGTGTTCTTTGACGGTTAGATTATTTTCTTGACAGTTAAATTATATTTCTGACAACTAGAAGATGTTTTTGACAGTTCGGTGCCTTTTCTTTGACAGTTAGATTTTATTTTTGACAATTAGATCGTGTTTTTGACAATCAAATTTTATTTTTGTTAATTACATCAAATTTTTGACAGTTGGGTTGGGTTTTTTGACAGTTAAATTATTTTCTTGACAGTTGAGTTATATTTCTGACAACTACAACATGTTTTTGACAGTTCGGTGACTTTCTTTGACAGTTAGGCTTTATTTTTGACAATTAGATCGTGTTTTTGACAATCAAATTTTATTTTTGTCAATTAGATCAAATTTTTGACAGTTGGATTGGGTTCTTTGACAGTTAGATTATTTTATTGACAGTTAAGTTATATTTCTGACAATTACAACATATTTTTGACAGTTCGGCATCTTTTTTTTGACAGTTAGGCTTTATTTTTGACAATTAGATCGTGTTTTTGAGAATCAAATTTTATTTTTATCAATTAGATCAAGTTTTGGACAGTTGGATTGGGTTCTTTGACAGTTAGATTATTTTCTTTACAGTTAAGTTATATTTTTGACAACTAGAACATGTTTTTGACAGTTCAGTGACTTTTTTTGACAGTTAGGCTTGATTTTTGGAAATTTGATTATATTTTTGATAACTAGATCATGTTTTTGACAATTCCGTTATGTTTTCTAACAGAGAGGTTATGTTTTTGACACATAAATTATGTTTTTGACACATAGATTATGTTTTTGACACTTAGGTTATGATATACTATTGTTGAAAGCAGTTTGTCAAGAAATTGAGGTTATATTTCACATCACTTACGTCAATTATATGTTTTTCTTAAAAGTTAGGTTTTTTTTTGACAGTTTGATTATGGTTTTTGACAGTTAAATTGTGTTTTTTGAGGTAACTCATATTTTTTGACAGTTAAATAATTTTTTTGACACTAAGGTTATGACATACTAGTCTTAAATACAAATTGTCAAAAAATTGAGGTTATATCTAACTTCACATTTGACGTATGTGAACTTAGCAACTTAAATCTCCAAATTATCTTTGATTATTTATCAGTTTCCAACGGAAAAATTAAATTTATAAGAAAAAGAAGTCTTCACTCGGTTAAATTCCTTTTGAAATTGTGTTTTTATTTTTATTATAAAATTATGAAAATCAAGTCGTTGAATTTCTTTCAACTACCTCAATAAAATCGGATAAATTTAGCTTCTATTGTTGCCAGACGTTTTACGTATTATCACCTTATTATTACGTTTATACACTGTATAAAGAATTCGATTTCGTGCCAAACCCATCACAATTTTCGTCATTTTAACCTATTATTGTTTATCGCATTTTTAATACAAACGAAAAATCCCCATTCATTTATTAAAAGTTGGTATTATTGAAATTTAAGGCATTAAATATAATACAAGAGTCAAAATATAACACAAATATCAAAAAACGCAACTGTCAACATGATAATTGTCAAAAAATAGCTGTCAGAAAGATAACTGTCAAAGAAAATATCTGTCAAAATAAAAAATTAAGGTTATGTTTAATTTCACAGAATTACAAACTTAAATTTAAACAAAAATCATAAAAAAATAAAGATTAAGCGTTAGAAAATGTTCCTATCATTGAATATCTAATATTTGATGTTTTATTTTTAAGATAGTTGTCAAACAAAAAATTGAGTTTAATTTCAATTTATCAGAAAGCTTAGTACCAACTTAAATTTTATTAAAATTCATAAAAAAATCATCATGAACCGTTCGAAACATTGATAACATTGAAAATTTCATATTTGACAGTTGGTTTTTAAGATAACTGTCAAATAAAGAGTTAAGGTTATGTTTAATTTTTTATGAAACGTAGTACCAACTTAAATCTGATCAAAATTCATAAAAGAATCATGATGAAGCGTTAAAAAAAGTTGGTAGCATTGCAAATTTGACAGTTCTTAAAATAACTGTCAAATAAAGAGTTAAGGTTAAAAATCGAATTGGAGAAGGCCAAAATCGAGTTTCAACCTACACGCTCGCGAAAAACGAAGTATGTAACCGAAATAATCTTCGCATCCAAACGTATATATGTACTATTATTTAACTGTTTATCTACATAACGCGATTTTACGAGCTTGCCAAAATTATTCGGAGCATTATTCAGCGAGAAGGTACTTTGGATTATTACTAATTTTCATCTAAGTTAAAAATTCTTTCGCCGATCAATTATTTTCTGAAAAATTATTTTTACAAAATGTAGCTTTTTATCTTTTTCTTATTTATCGTCGTTCATTTTAAAAGAAACGTTAAGATTGACGAGAGATTTGGTTTAGACTTTAAACGCGTACCATAAATCTCATTTTACTGTACGGTTTTATAAAACATCCTGTTTCCGTTTGTATCTTATATTAAACGTTTATAAATGGGAGAAGATTTTTTTAAAGCTTTTTGATTTTTTAGTCTTTATAATTTTTTAACTTTATAATTTTTTATTTAACTGTCCGGATTTTTTTTTCTCGTTTGAATATTTGTTTGGGGTGGCGTTAAGTCAACCCAACGAGTTTTATTGCCAAGTTGGCAACGTGCATTCGCCGACGACAGACGATGTGTATATAAATTTAAACCGCGGAAGCCTCGTGCGGGAATTTTTATACATTTTTTCCATTTTCCTTTTGTTCGTTAAGTTTATAATAGTTATCTTTTATAAATTGAAAAAAAAATTAGGTGTTAAAAAGAAATTTTATGATTTTTATTTAAAGTTTGAAGATTTAAGTTGGTAACTTCACATCCCTTAAATGTGAAGTTAGATATAACACTTATTTTTTCACATTTTTTCCTTTAGAAGTACCGTGCGTTCAGAAATGATTGTAGATCGTTTGAATTTGGCGCGCTATAGATTAATTTTTAAGGTTGGTATAAATACAATAATGTTAATCATATCTCATAGGCGTGTCATGGAAAATATTGAAAGCTGTCATAAGTTGTCAAAAAACCGTAAGACAAAGGTATTTTATTGAATTTATTGACCAATGCCATTGCAATTGATATCCGATCTCCAATAATTATGAGTATATGTACATATACACTTAATACTGAAAAGGATGCATCATGAATAAATTCGGCTACGCCACTGATATGCAAGATACGACGTAGGTAATTCACAGGTAACAATATTGACCATCGAAGATCACTAAATTACGAGCGCGTCAAATTCAAACGATCTACAATCATTTCTGAACGCACGGTAGTATGTTATAACCTATATGTCAAAAACATAATCTAACTGTCAAAAAAATATGAGTTATGTCAAAAAATATAATCTAACTGTCAAAAAAATAACCTAGCTTTTAAGAAAATGAATGATTTGACGTAAGCAATGTAAGATATAACCTCAATTTTTTGACAGATTGCTTTCAACAGGAGTATATCATAACCTAAATGTCAAAAACATAATCTATCTGTCGAAAACATAACCTATCTGTTAGAAAACATAACGGAACTGTTAAAAACATGATCTAGTTGTCAAAAATATGATCTAGTTGTCAAAAATATAATCTAACTGTCAAGAAAATAATCCAACGGTCAAAAAACACAACTCAACTGACGAAAACTTGATCTAATTGACAAAAATAAAATTTGATTGTCAAAAACACGATCTAATTGTCAAAAATAAAGCCTAACTGTCAAAAAAACATAATCACTTCGTCAAAAACATAACATAAACATAAAATGTGAACGTATCTGTTAGAAAACATATTCTAACTGTCAAAAAATAATCCAATTTTTAAAAGAACAAATGATTTGATGTAAGTGAAGTTAAATCTAACCTCAATTTTTTGATAGTTTGCTTCAATAGTAGTATGTTATAACCTAAATGTCGAAAACGTAATTTAACTATCAAATAATATAACTTGTTTGTCAGATAACATACTCTAACTGTTAAAAAATTATACTAATCCATGATTTGAAGTGAGTAAAGTTAGATATAACCTCAATTTTTTGACAGTTTGCTTTGCAGAATAGTATGTTATAACTTAAATGTCAAAAACATGATCTAAATGTCAAAAAACATAATTTATCTTTTAGAAAACATAATCTAACTGGCAAAAAAGTAATCTAACATACGATTTTTCGTAAGTGAAGTTAGATATAACCTCAATTTTTTGACAATTTGCTTTCAAGAGTAGTATGTCGTAACTTAACTCTTAAAAGCGTAATCTAACTGTCAAAAAACATAACTTATTTGTCTGAAAACATAATTTAACTGCCAAAAAATACCCTAACGTATGATTTGACGTAAGTGAAGTTAAATATGATCTCAATTTTATTGATAGATTGCTTTCAAGAGTAGTCTGTCAACTTAACTGTCAGAAAACATAAACTAACTGTCAAAAAACATAATCTATCTGTCAAAAAGTAACCTAACGTATGATTTGACGTAAGTGAAGTTAGATATAACCTCAATTTTTTGACAGTTTGCTTTCCAGAATAGTATGTCATAACTTAAATGTCAAAAACATGATCTAAATGTCAAAAAACATAACTTATCTGTCAGAAAACATAATCTAACTGGCAAAAAAAATAATCTAACATACGATTTTTCGTAAGTGAACTTAGATATAACCTCAATTTTTTGACAGTTTGCTTTCCAGAATAGTATGTTATAACTTAAATGTCAAAAACATGATCTAAATGTCAAAAAACATAACTTATCTGTTAAAAAACATAATCTAACTGGCAAAAAAATAATCTAACATACGATTTTTCGTAAGTGAAGTTAGATATAACCTCAATTTTTTGACAGTTTGCTTTGCAGAATAGTATGTTATAACTTAAATGTCAAAAACATGATCTAAATGTCAAAAAACATAACTTATCTGTCAGAAAACATAACCTAACTGGCAAAAAAAATAATCTAACATACGATTTTTCGTAAGTGAAGTTAGATATAACCTCAATTTTTTGACAGTTTGCTTTGAAGAGTAGTATATGATAACCTAAGTTTCAAAAACATGATTTATCAGTCAAAAATATAACCTATCTATTAAAAAACATAATTAACTGTCAAAAATATAACCTATTTGTCAGAAAACATAATTTAACTGTCAAAAAATAACAACTTTTAAAAAACATATGTTTTGACGTTAGTGAAGTTAGATATAACCTCTTTTTTTTGCCAGTTTATTTATAAGATCAGTATGTTAATTTTTTTTAATACCAACCTAAAAAAAATCAAATAAAAATTCCATACTTACAATATTATCGATTTGTTGAAACTATAAACATCCTAATTCCATCGAAATAATTTCAATGTTTACATTTTAAAATTTTTTTTTTCCCCTTAAATATTTTTGTAATTATTTTTTATAAACACAAACACTTTGTAAATTTATTTATAATTTTATTATCTTTTTATTTTCAAACGTCTTTAAATTTTCTTAAATAACCCGTTTAAAACATTATAAAATCAAAAATATTTATGCTTTAACTTAACTTATCTTTAATCTAGGCGAAAATTTGTTTATACGGTGAAAACGGTACGATCGCGATGAAATTTTCTCGGTAAAAGTCAATTTGGGTCTTTCGCCGTGGAAAATCGTTAAACGTGCTTATTAATATTGATTTTATTCGGTTTGAGTTTGAAACTCGCTTCAATTCACTTTAGCTCGCTTCAAGTTGCCTCAACTTGCCTCCAAATTTGCTCTCAAGTTGCCTCTCGACATTAACACCAATAATTGACTTACGTGCTGGCGATAAAGCGGACGCTACGCGAACATAAAGTCATCTCCGCGAAAATTTACGATGTTCCGAAGCTGTTAACTTTCAAAATATCGGACGGTCGTAAATTTTTACGTTGATATTTCAAAGTCCCTCCTTCGCGGATCATTAATAAACGCCCTAAACAACACTTAAAGGAATTTATATAAAAATGCTTTTATATAAAGAAGAAGAAGAAAACGTCGAAAATTTTATTAAAAAGGAAGTTTCTCTTATCCCTTTTTCGCTTCTAATCTTGTGTTATATTTACGACATTTTCAGATACGGGATGTGAATAACTATAATAAACTATAATATCCGTTAAATTTACATTTTAAACTCTATGTTCGTTCAGTATTCGAGAATCGGTCGTGTTTAAACGATCAATCGTGTTTAAATATCGATTGCTTTCGATTCCAATCGTGTTGGTTTCTACTTACTCATCTTTTTGTAAAGAAAGATGATTAAACTTGAAAGATAGACGATGAAAAGAAGGGGTCAATCGGTGGAACGAACGAGACATTCCAGCTTAGAAATGCCCGATCCGGAGCTTGTCGTCAAAGAGAAGAAAAAGCAAGATATGCTGACGAAAGCTCGAAATAAATTTTTCGACGCGATCAAATCGAGAAATTTAGAAGGAGATAAAAAATCCCGTACTCAAGCTACGATCGATTATTTATTTAAACCCTGTCCGAATGGAAAAAACGATAAAAATCAGATTTATTCAAATTCGAGGGCACAAAACGAACAGAATGGTAATAATAATGGACATACCTTACCGAGAACGTCTTCGTTACAAAAGCAACACTCCGTGGATTCGTATCCGATTAAAATTGAAAGTGTTGATGATCAGGTTTTAACCGGAATATCTAGAAGTAGACCGGCTACGGTTTGCGTTGATAAATTAAGAGACGAGCTTGCTACAACCGAAGCTTTGGCTTTGGAACGACCGAGGAAGAAGATTTCTTTTAGAGAACCCGATTTGGAAGGGTATTTAGTACAAGTTCCTCACGATATCTTTCAGAAGAAACCGATTAGGAAGGCTTTTACTCCGGAAATGAAACGAAATAGTAATTTGAGTGGTAATTTAAGTGGTAATATGAAAAAAGCGCCGAGTATTGATTTGGATGATCCTGAATTAAAGGTATTATTATAATAAAAATCAATCGTTATCTTAAAATTGATAATAAAATAGAAAAGGGAAATTTTGTATGTGGTTTGGTTTGTAAATTTTTTTTTCTTCCTTGTTTTAGAGTCAAGCAATGAGAATAGTGAGAACAGTCGGTCAGGCTTTCGAGGTTTGTCATAAAATGGCAATAACAGCCCCGGAAAATGATCAGGATTACGATGAACAAGATACTTGTACTCAAGATGATGGGTTGAGTGATTTAACGGCTGAAAAACCAAAAAGAGGTAAGTACAAAAAAATCAAAAAAGTTTCTTTTTCTCTTTAAAACGGTAAAGTAATTATACTTCAATATGATTAATATGTTGGTTGTGTTTGCTAAAACCACCATTAAGTATTCAAAAAAAAAAAACTTTAGAACTTTTGGTGTTAGATGTCTTTATTGTTTTTCACTCTCCAAGTTTCAATTAAAAGCTGTCTTCAGAATTTAAACGCGTTTTAACATAGAAACATTTCATAGAATATAATGATTCTTAAAATCAATTGAGTTAAAACACATGTTTATGAAATTACAGAAAAATAATATCTTAAACGTAAATGTTTGACTTCAAATAATCAAAATTAGTTTTTTTTGCTTCAAAAAATTCTTGGGAATTCCAAGTTAAATTAAAAATTTTAAGTTAAATTAAAAATTTTAAATTAAATTAAAAATTTAACCTAACCTAACTTAAATTTGACCGGTTTATTAAAAGTTAAGGTTACCACTTTGAAATCTGACGATTTTATTAAAAAAAAAAAAAAAATGAGGCTATAAAAATCAGTTTTGATGTTGTGTCAAAATGTAAAATGTGCTCCTAAATAAAAATCCAACCTGATGACAAGGGTTTTCAGAGCGGTTTATTTTCATGAAACCGCCCTTAGTTGAGTCACCACGAATCGGCTTTCACATGCGATGATTAACTTGTATTTTTTTGAAAGTAAATAGTTTAATACATCTTCGGGTTTAGTTATGCACGTTTTGAAAAAGAATTTGATGTTTTGATCATGTTACTTTACATGCTTTAGAGATTCAAATTTTCTCTTCGAATTGGTTTTTATTTTAATGAAAGATTTATTTTATTTTATTTTAATGAAAGTGATACCAAATGATAGATACCAAAAATTTGCGAGTAAATCACAATTAAAGTTTGCAATTTGACGCCATATCATCTATAAGTCAGTATTAGATTGATTGAGTCGCCCTTGATTGAGTCACCACGAATTAGTTTAAACATACGAACCCAGATTGTTGAAAATATTTTAAAATTCAATCCAACCTAACTTAAAACTTGACGATTTTGTTAAAAATTGATCTTAACATTATAAAATTTGATAGTTTTTGTAAAAAATCTAGGTTGGGTTTAATTTAAATTAAAAGCTAGAGTTAATATTAATTAGTGATGTGACGAATAATGATTCAACCGAATAACTGAATACCGAATATTCGGCTAAATTTGAACCGAATATTCGATCTTTGTTGAATGGCATGAAAATAAGATTCAAAGAAATAGAGAATGGAAAAAATTATTTTATGGCAATGTTTTTAAATCCCCGATATCGTTTAAACTTTTTCTCATGTGAAAACATATCCGTTATAAGACATACTATTTTTTGGAAGCACTTGGAAGAGACTCAAACCTCAGAATCAGTAGTAGAGATGATACAGAGCGCGATGGAAATGATAAGATGAATATAAACACAAATATCCAGCAACTGTCCTCTACAATAGGTAAAAATTTGAATAGAAGTCATTTTTCGTTTTGGGACTGCTATAAAATACCTACATCTAGCAAGGCCGTTAATGACTGCAGTCCTAGAAATAAAGTAGCAATTGAACTGGACGGTTACTTGTCTGAAGAATTACTAATGAGAGAGCAAGTTGTATTTGTTTAGTGGAAACAACATAGCTTGAAATACCCAAAAATGAGTAAACTGTCAAAAGTGTATATCAGCCCCATTAAATACAGTTTTCAGTGAGCAGCTGTTCTCTAAATAGCTTATCATTTGTATGCTCATTCAATATATTCTTCGAATTTATTAAAACTTACAACAGTCACATAGAGAACCGAATATTCGGTAAATAAATTCAATATTCGGTTGAATATACGTTACTTATAAGTCGGCGATTGGCTTGGTTTGGTAAAACCGCCCTTGGTTGAGTCACCACGAATTAGCTTCTATACACTTTGTCCCGAAATTAGATGGTCATATGCTACCAATGTATTTTACGATCAAAAATAAGAATAAAAACTGAAATAAACATTGATCGAAAAATTTGTCGTAAAAGGAGCTACAATTCCTTGAAGGGGAGAGTGGAAAAACGGTTTTTTAATATTCTCGGAATGATTTAAGTTAAGTGAACAAAAATTAGCAACATACTAGCTTACATGGGTGTTAAACAAAAAAGATAAGATTAGACTGCAGGCATTAGAAATGAGATATTTAAGGAGAGCGAAAGGAGTGACTAGAAGAGACAAAATCAGGAATACAGAAATAAGAAAACAACTAAATGTAAAGCCACTAAGCGAATACGTAGAGAAAAGACAGCTGAGCTGGTGGGGACATTTGCAAAGGATGGGGGAAGAGAGACAGGTCAAGAGAGTATGGCAAGCCAAAGTACAGGGGAAGAAGGCAAGAGGAAGACAGCGTCACACCTGGAACGACGTAATAAAAGAAATAATAACAAAAAGAGGAAAAACAATGCGAGAGGCCGAAAACCTGTCGAAAAATAAAAAAGAATGGGCAGTTTTTGTGCATGAGAAGGAAACGTCAGGGGAAGCACACTGAAAGAAAAAAATAAACTGACAATGCGCCTACACTTCATGGTAGAAGGCGTTTTCCCGATATATATATATATATATATACTAGCTTACAATTCTAAGAGAAATTAGATGATGGTATCGATTTTGCATGAAACTCATCAGCGGCGTCCGTGCAAAGGGATGACTTGGCTAAATGTTAGTCCAACTCTGTTGCATCTCAACTTTTTACTTCCCAGAGTTAAAATTTTGAAGAATGACTAATTTAGTTCTTAAATGAAGTAAGATTTCTTTGCTAAGAGTATGCTAAGCGCTTTAATAGCATAGTATGTTGTTATCGTTGGGATTTTGATTTTATGACTGAATTGCATAACCATGTATTACAAAATTCTAAGATAATCTCTTTTCCCATTGCTTTCTTTTAGAAATTATAGCTCTTTTGGGAAGCATTTTTCGACCAATATGTATTTGAGCTTTTATTCTTATTTTTGAACGTTGATGATACATTATATGCTGGTAGCGTACATTTTTCTAATTTCTGGACACCTGTATATAAACTCAGATCGTTGAGAATTCTAAAGCTTACCTGAGTGTGATTGGTTGGTTTAGTTTTAAAATGCAATCGAACCTAATTTAAAACTGAACATTTTTGTTTTCCTAAAACCGCCCCTAATAGAGTCACTACGAATCAACTTTATGTGCGAACCCAGACTATTGAAAATTCAGAACCTAATCTGAGTATGGGAGTTGGGTTAAAATTCAACCGAACTCAAATTAAAATTTGACAATTTTGTTTTTGTAAAACTGTCCCTGATTGAGTCAGTATGAATTAGTTTCCATATATGAACCCAGATCGTTGAGAATTTTGAACGCAATCTAAGTGTGGTTGGTTGGGTTGAGTTTTAAAAATTAATCGAACTAAAATTTAATCTTGATATTTTTATTTTCCTAAAACCGCCCCTAAATGAGTCACCATGAATCAGCTCCACGTGTGCGAACCCAGACTATTGAAAATCCTGAACCCAACCTAGTATGGGAATTGGGTTAAGATTTAAAATTCAACCAAACCCAAATTTAAATTTGACAGTTTTATTTTCCTAAAACTGCCCCTGATTGAGTCACTAGGAATCAGTTTTCATATATAAACCCAGATCGTTGAGAATCTTGAACGCATTCTGAGTGTGGTTGGTTGGATTAAGTTTTAAAAATCATTCTAACTAATGGCGAATTCGATTGGCAGAACTAGTGTGCACTGGTGCGCACTCGTTGAGTGCAAAGTTTGACATATGTCACACTAGTTTAGTGTTAAAAAGGGCAAATTCAACAGAACGCGATGAAATCAAACATAATCATAACATCACTTGTAAGTGTGTTCAAGGCTTGATGATGTTTAAAATGTTTTATAAACTACAATAATAAAATGTAATAGAACACAACGAAACAATCAATAGAACACGCTGTTATGCACTGGTGCGCACTGGTGCAACCAATTGAATACGCCATAAAATTTAAACTTGATATCTTTATTTTCCTAAAACCGCCCCTAATCGAGTCACTACGAATCACCTTCCACATATAAACCCAAATCGTAAAAAATCCTGAACCCAAACTGAATGTAGGGGTTGGGATTAACTCTAAAATTCAATCCAACTTAATTTCTAACATCCTCCCATTTAATTATCGTCTAACACTTAAAATTTCATGATAATATTCTTTGTTTCAATTCTCCAAATCACTCTTTAGGTTTATTTTATTTAGGCCTGGTCTTATAAAAGGCAGAATAAGTTATTTTCGGAATAATTGCCAGAATAACTTCTATTTCAGCCACTCACATTACTTTAAAAAGGCGTAACTATAGCAATTATTCGAGGATTAATTTATTCTGTGTTTCGTAAGACCGGGCCTTAATAAAATTATCGTTGGATAAGTGAATAAAATAAATACTTCTTCCGGTTTAACTAACAATAAGCCGACCTTTTAAGAATAACCTCACTTTTCGAGATAAAAGTTTATTTTATCTCATTTTTCGAAGCATCAACGCTCCTAATTTTATGATTAGATAAATATACAGTAAAAGTGCTTTTAGAATAGATCCATACCGCGAGGAATAATAAATTACTGCCGAAATAATAGACTAATAAAACGTTTGATTTAAAATATGCGGAAAACGTGTATTCGACTATTATCGGGTGTGTTTATTCATTTAAGGATTTCACTTAACTTTATCATCTAAATCTAATTTTACTTATAATTTTCATTTTATTTTACTTTATTTAATTTTATTATTTAATTTTATTTTTTTATTTAATTTTATTTTGATTTTGAGTTGAGTAAAATTTCTTGTTAGTTGAAAAAAAATGGTAAAAGTGGTGAAAACAGTGAAAAAGCAATTTGAATCGTCGGCGTCACGAAGTAGCCGTAAAACGTTCGGGAAAATAAACGTAACCCTCTCCGCGGAGGCTTTTTAACGACCCAATCAAAGAACGAATTGATCGCGCGGCGATTTTAACCGAAATGATTAACGACCGAACGTTCGGTTCGGCTCTTTTATTCCGATTGTTGTTGCGTTTTGGCACCAAGAGGAATACACTCAATTCCGAATATAATTTCGAATACAATTCCCGAACGAAAGCAATATCGTAAAGTATATTTTAAATTTGCAAACCAACAAAACATGTTTGTTCTCAATATGTTCTCGATAAGTCACCCGTATTAAATTTCTATAGAAAAAAAAAATCATTACAACAAAAAAAAAAAATGTTAGGTTAAATTCTCTAATTAACATCTTATTTAGGGTATTTTAAGGTTATAACTTATTAGGGTTTTTAGAGATTTTTGTATTTACCAGTTGGTATGATGACAACCCCCTCTTCAATTTTGAAATAACTAAACCATTGGCGTATCAACGATGCATTTATAAGAAATATTCCTATAAAAGAATTAATTTAATTGAAAAATTGAATTTGGATTTTAATATGATGTATAAAAGTGAGGTTATAAAAATATTATCCTATATGAAGTAAGTAGGAAACAGGAAGAACGTACACATTTGATTATTTGTTCGTTGAAATATCGGGTTAGAAGGAAGTCGTCTCCCCGAAAATAAAATCTAAAGAGAGGAAATTCGCACTTCCTCCGAAAGATAATTATCGGCTTGATACAACAATCGGTTGGTTCTTTGAAACGTTGCTTTCGTTGGTTGTGTAGGATCGGGGGATAATATTGTTATTAGGCGTGAACGTTTTAGACGGGTTCCTTTTGGTCGATTTTCCTTCTGGAAGCGAGAGAGCTTCCCTGAAAGATATTGCACACTCGGCGTGTTGCAACCGGTTCTTAAAGCGTACCCATTGACGTCAAAGCGCGGCCCAGAATATAACAAGCTTTCAGTAGTTGTATAGCGAAAGAGAACGCGTAACTTTGCGCATTTGCTGCTGCTGGCCATCGGCACCAAAAGTTCGATGACATGCAGATGTCTGTTGAGGTGGATTTTTTTTTCAATTGTGACAGAAATAAAGATAAAATGTTCTGATGTTTTAATGTTTTTTAAATTTTGAATGAATTTTTGTTCTATTTTACCAAAAAAATTAAAAAAAATTTCAAAATTGGTAAAAAAATTTTTTTAGGTTAAAAATTTTTTGACTGTTAAAAATCAATCATTTAAAAAAAAATCATAAAAAACTGAATTTTAAAGATTTTGATCTAATTTTTTTTCTAAATGAAACTTAAAATATTCTAGTTTTGGTTTAAGAAGGCCGTTTTATTGTACATGTTGTCAAAAAAATTTTAAAAATTTTCAAAGTTGGTAAAAAATTTTTTAGGTTAGAAAATTAAGCATTTTTTAAAAAATTCACCAAAAATTCATTTTTAAAGATTTTGATTTGATTTTTTTCCTAAATGAAACTTAAATCATTCTAGTTTTGATTTAAAAAAACCGTTTTATTGTAAATGTTGTCAAAAAAATTAAAAAAAAATTCAAAATTGGTAAAAATTTTTTTAGGTTAGAAAATTTACCAATTTTAAAAAAATTCATCAAAAATTCATTTTTAAAGATTTTGATTTGATTCTTTTTCTAAATGAAATTTAAAGGATTCTAGTTTTATATAAAAAAGATCGTTTTGTTCCAAATGTTGTCAAAAAAATTAAAAAAATTTTCAAAGTTGGTAAAAAAATTTTTAGGTTAGAAAATTTACCAATTTTAAAAAAAATCATCAAAAATTCATTTTTAAAGATTTTGATTGGATTTTCTTTCTAAATGAAATTTAAAACATTCTAGTTTTAATTTAAAAAGATTGTTTTATTCTAAATGTTGTCAAAAAATTTTTAAAAAATTTCAAAGTTGGTAAAAAATTCGTGACATTTCTAACCTAACTTTAGAAATTAATCAAAAATCCATTTTTAAAGATTTTCATAGGATTTTTTTTCGAAATGAAACTTAAAATATTCTTGTTTTGATCTAAAAAGATCGTTTTATTTTAAGTATTGTCAAAAAAATTTTAAAAATTTTTAAAGTTGGTAAAAAAAATGTTAGGTTAGAAAATTAACAATTTTTTAAAAAATTCATAAAAACCTGAAGTTTAAATATTTTGAGCTGATTTTTTCTCTCAATGAAACTTAAAACATTCTAGTTTTAATTAAAAAAGACCGTTTTATTCCAGATGTCAAAAAAATTAAAAAAATTTTCAAAGTTGGTAAAAAATTTTTGACATTTGTAATCTAACTTTAGAAAATCAATCAACTTTAAAAATTAATCAAAAATCCATTTTTAAAGATTTTGATTGTTTTTTTTTCTAAATGGAACCTAAAACATTCTAGTTTTGATTTAAAGAGACCGCTTTATTGTAAACGTTGTCAAAAAAATTTAAGAAATTTTCAAAGTTGGTAAAAAATTTTTTAGATTAGAAAATTTCCCATTTTTCAAAAATTCGTCAAAAATTCATTTTTAAAGATTTTGATTGGATTTTTTTTCTAAATGAAACTTAAAATATTTAAGTTTTGATTTAAAAAGACCGTTTTTTTCTAAATGTTGTCAAAAAAATTAAAAAAAATTTCAAAATTGGTAAAAAATTTTTGACACTTTTTAACTTAAGAAAATTAAAACTTTAAAAATTCATCAAAAATTCATTTTTAAAGATTTTGATTGGATTTTTTTTCTAAATGAAACCTAAAACATTCTACTTTTGATCTAAAAAGACCATTTTACTGTAAATTGCGTCAAAAAAATTAAAAAAAATTTCAAAGTTGGTAAAAAATTTTTTAAGTTAGAAAATTAACAATTTTTTTAAAAATTCATAAAAAATTGAATTTTAAAGATTTTAAACTAATTTGTTTTCTAAATCAAACTTAAAAAAATGTAATTTTATATAAAAAAGATCGTTTTGTTCTAAATTTTACAAAAAAGATTAAAAAAATTTTCAAAGTTGGTAAAAGAATTTTTTAGGTAAAAAATTTTTTGATTGTTAAATATCAATCATTTAAAAAAAAATCATAAAAAATTAAATTTTAAAGATTTTGATCTAATTTTTTTTCTAAATGAAACTTAAAACATTCTAGTTTCATACAAAAAAGACCGTTTTCTTCTAAATTTTACCAAAAAAATTAAAAAAATTTTCAAAGTTGGCAAAAATTTTTTTCAGGTTAAAAAATTTTTTGGGTTAAAAAAATCGATTTTTTAAAAATTCATAAAAAAAATGGATTTTAAAGATTTTAATCTAATTCTTTTTCTAAATGCAACTTAAAACATTCTAGTTTTAATTTAAAAAGATCGTTTTATTGTAAATGTTGTCAAAAAAATTAAAAAATTTTCAAAGTTGGAAAAAAATTTTGACATTTCTTAATTTAAAAAAATTAACTTTAAAAATTCATTAAAAATTCATTTTTAAATATTTTGATTAGATTTTTTTTCTAAATGAAACTTAAAATATTCTAGTTTTGATTTAAAAAGACCGTTTTATTGTAAATGTTGTCAAAAAAATTAAAAAAATTTTCAAAGTTGGTAAAAAATTTTTTAGGTTAGAAAATTAACAATTTTTTAAAAAATTCATGAAAAATTGAATTTTAAATATTTTGAGCTGATTTTGTTTTTCAATGAAACATAAAACATTCTAGTTTTATACAAAAAAGACCGTTTTATTCTAAGTTTTACCAAAAAAATTTTAAAAATTTCCAAAGTTGACGAAAAATTTTTAGGTTAGAAAATCAATATTTCTTTAAAAATTCATATCTAAGAAAGTAATTATTGTTGAGATTTAAAATTTTATCACAATTTAGATTGATATTTTATCTTTATTTTTACCAAAAATGAACTTTCTACAATTTTTAATTTTTCCCTCAGAAAAGAAATTCTAACCTAAGTTAATTTACATGTTTATTAAAATTTGTAAATTTTTAAAAATTCATATCTAAAAAATTAATTGTTTTAGAGACTTTAAATTTTATGATGGTTTAGATTCATATTTAATCTTTGTTTTTGCCAAAGATGAATTTTTTATGACTTTTAGTTTTTCCCTCAGAAGAGAAAATGTAACTTAACGTCCTTAATTAAAAGTTTTTGACATTCTAAAAATTAGGCTACGTTCTCAAACTTAAATTTTCTTTCAATTATATTAAAATTTGAAATTACAAATCCGAGTTATCCTAAAAATAAAGTTTATTCGCTCGGAGAGAATCGGACGAGGACGCAGTAATTTTTTTTAATTCTCCTTCCGATCTTATTTTCTCGTCGTCTTCGTTTTCTTTTCCGAGTTGGTAACTAGATGCGCCGAATGCGCTCGTTGCGAGCTTTAAATATAGAAACTCGACCTCTTACGGTTGTTTGTATAAACAACATTCAACTTCCATCGGTATAATTAAAAATTTCAAAGGGAGATAAAAAAGAAAGGACTTTCAAAAAAACAAGATTTTATTATAAAATGAGGTTAAGTTGGTGGTTTAATTGTCGTATTTTCTTTTAAAATCTTATGATTCTTTTTTATGTGTTTATAGTATGTTATATCTTGTATGTTTTAGTCTATGATCTTTATTATTAAGATTTTGAATTAAATGAAAATGTAAAGAAAATATAGAAAATCTAAACTATTAAAGTTAACATTTTGAAAATTGATAGATTTGGTAAAAAATTGAAATTAGGGTTAATTTGAATTAGAAAATTAACATTAACACTAAAAAGAAGACGTTAATGAATAAGATTACGATTAAAATTTGGAATTTAAGATCATATTGCTTATAATCAATGCTAAAACCGCCCATAGTTGAGTCACCACGAATCAGCTTGCACATTTGAACCCAAATCGTTGATAATCTAGTTTAATTAAAATTTAATAGTTTTTGCTTGAAAGTTACAACATATTTTAATTTTATTTAAAAAAAATTAAGTTATGTTAGAATAGAATTTTGTCTAAAAATTTTTTTTCTCCCCCTATTTAACAGGTTGCGGTTAAAATTGCAAACTTAAACAACCCGAATGAATTCTTCTTTGTTTTATAAACCCGTATATTAATAGTTCGCTTCTATTCTCAGTTCGTATGGGCAAGCGTAATAATAATGCCCGCCGAAATTACATCTGTGCGATTTGACGTCAACGATTCGCTTATGCCAGAGTATACTAGAGTAGAATGTAATTCCGAATAAATTTCCTGACGTCGGCTAGAACCCAACACTTAGAACTTCAACCGCAGTTTACCAAAAATTCCCGACGCGGATAGTTTCATTACGACTCGTGAATAATCAAGTTTAAAGACCTAAAAATATAAAGATCGTAAACGTCTTTTATATTTTCATGATTCATCTTTATTTTATTCTTCTCTTAAATGATAATTGTTATAAAATAATTTGGAAAAAAAAATTTTAAATTATAAAAATTATAAAAAAATATTCAATCGAATTCGAATTTACAAGAAATCAATCGAACTTGAACTCATAAAAAAACGATCAATCGAAATCGAATTTATAAAAGACGGTCAATCGAAATCGAATTTATAAAAAACGGTCAATCGAAATCGAATTTATAAAAGACGGTCAATCGAACTCGAATTTGCAAGAAATCAATCGAACGTGAACTCATAAAAAAACGATCAATCGAAATCGAATTTATAAAAGACGGTCAATCGAAATCGAATTTATAAAAACCGGTCAAACGAACTCGAATTTGCAAGAAATCAATCGAACATGAATTCGTTAAAAAAACGATCAATCGAAATCGAATTTATAAAAGACGGTCAATCGAAATCGAATTTATAAAAAACGAATCAATCGAAATCGAATTTATAAAAGACGGTCAATCGAACTCGAATTTGCAAGAAATCAATCGAACATGAACTCATAAAAAACGATCAATCGAAATCGAATTTATAAAAGACAGTCAATCGAACTCGAATTTGCAAGAAATCAATCGAACATGAACTCAAAAAAAAAGCGATCAATCGAAATCGAATTTATAAAAGACGGTCAATCGAAATCGAATTTATAAAAAACGGTCAAACGAACTCGAATTTGCAAGAAATCAATCGAACATGAATTCGTTAAAAAAACGATCAATCGAAATCGAATTTATAAAAGACGGTCAATCGAAATCGAATTTATAAAAAACGAATCAATCGAAATCGAATTTATAAAAGACGATTAATCGAACTCGAATTTGCAAGAAAAGATTCAATCTGTCATTTTGACATTTCTAAACGTCAAATTAACCAATTTTCTACTTACTTTTTTCAACCTTAAAACTTTACCTACAATACATGTTGAGTAAAAAAACGTTAAATTACAATCTATTTATTGGGTTTCAAGTGATTTTTTAGTGCAAATCGGTCTTATAAGGATTTCTCAAATGATTTTTTTCGAGTCTCACTTTAGACTCTTAAACACTTTAGACTGAGTGCACAACATATGCACATTGTAATCAATAAAGTTAGATTGTAAACGTTAGAAATTACTAAATTAACATTTAAAACGTCAAAAATTTCTTTTAATTAATTTTTTTTTATTTATTCATTTTTTAATTAATTTATTTTTTATTTAGATATAACATCCGAAGGTGCTAGTGATAAAGCTTCATTACCGGACGAACACAACTTAAATAAAGATATAAACGGAATGGATACCAATACAAGACAATTCCAATTGGATTTACTCTCCGTTCCAAGTCTTCACAACAACAACGTCAACAACAGTAGTAGTAATAACACTTCGGTGAACAACAGTGCGAATAATACGTTGGCTAATAGTAACAGCAACAGTCACAATAATAGCAACGTAAATCTCTTCCAAAGAAAATCTCCGATGATCAACGATAGTAATTATTCGAATCAACATAATGATAATTTATTAGGAGGAAATACTATGAATTCATCGACGTTAGGAAATTCTTCGGGAAATACGATCCTTTCGGCGCAACATGAGATTCAGTTGTTGAGGGAGCAGTTGGATCAACAAACTCAGCAGACTCAAGCTGCGATGGCTCAATTACAATTAACTAGGGAACAATTAGCCGCAGAACAGGTAATTATCTTTTTATTTTTCTTTTTTAATTTGACAGTTTTAATAAAAAAATAAGGATAGATTTTAATAAAAAAATAAGGATAGATTTTAATAAAAAAATAAGGATAGATTTTAATAAAAAAATAAGGGTAGATTTTATTAAAAATTGAGGAAAATTTTTTTTTTAAATTTTGATCAAATTTAAAAAATCGTGAGGACTTTATTTTTTAAAATTAAGAAATAAATATTGTATTAATTGAAAGTTAAAATATTCTATTTTGTAATAAAAAAATCAATTTTGTTCTAATTATTACCCAAAAAATTAAAAAAATTCGTAAAAGTGACCAAAATTTTTATAACCTAACTTTTAAAAAATTTTGACCAAATTTAAAAAATCGTGGAGACTTTATTTTTTTAAATTAAGAAATGGAATTTGTTTTAATTGGAAGTTAAAATATTTTATTTTATATTAAAACAGTCAAATTTCCTCTAAATATTACACAAAAAATTAAAAGAAAAAATTGACATTTAAAAGTCACAACTTTATTATACACTAGAATTTTAACCTTTAAACGTCAAAAGTGACATTTTAGACAGAAAGACTAACATTTAAACGTCAAAATTGACATTTTGAAAGAATTTTGATCTGTAAATGTCCAAAGTGACGCTTTAAACATGAAAGGTGACGTTTAAACATCAAAATTTACATTTTAAAAATGGAATTTGGCGTTTAAATGTTAAAAGTGACATTTTAAACAGAAATACTAACATTTAAATGTCAAAATTGGCATTTTGAAAGAGAATTTTAATCTGTAAATGTCAAAAGTGTCCCTTTAAAGATGAAAAGTGTCGTTTAAACGTCAAAATTGACATTTTGAAAATGGATTTTGACATTTAAACGTCGAAATTGACATTTTAAAAATGTAATTTGACATTTAAACGTCAAAAGTGACATTTTAAGCAGAAAGGCTAACATTTAAACATCAAACTTGACATTTTGGAAGAGAACTTTGATCTGTAAACTTCAAAATTGACATTTTGAAAATGGATTTTGACATTTAAACGTCAAAATTGACATTTTAAAAATGGATTTTGACATTTTGAAAGAGAATCCTGATTTGTAAACTTCAAAATTGACATTTTGAAAATGGATTTTGACATTTAAACGTCAAAATTGACATTTTAAAAATGGATTTTGACATTTTGAAAGAGAATCCTGATTTGTAAACTTCAAAATTGACATTTTGAAAATGGATTTTGACATTTAAACGTCAAAATTGACATTTTAAAAATGGATTTTGACATTTTGAAAGAGAATCCTGATTTGTAAACTTCAAAATTGACATTTTGAAAATGGATTTTGACATTTAAACGTCAAAGTTGACATTTTAGAAATGGATTTTGACATTTAAACGTCAAAATTGACATTTTGAAAGAGAATCCTGATTTGTAAACTTCAAGATTGACATTTTGAAAATGGATATTGACATTTAAACGTCAAAGTTGACATTTTAAAAATGGATTTTGACATTTAAACGTCAAAATTGACATTTTGAAAGAGAATTCTGATTTGTAAACTTCAAAATTGACATTTTGAAAATGTATATTGACATTTAAACGTCAAAGTTGACATTTTGGAAGAGAATTTTGATCTGTAAACTTCAAAATTGACATTTTGAAAATGGATTTTGACATTTAAACGTCGAAATTGACATTTTAAAATGACTTTTGACATTTAAACGTCAAAATTGACATTTTGAAAGAGAATTCTGATTTGTAAACTTCAAAATTGACATTTTGAAAGAGAATTCTGATTTGTAAACTTCAAAATTGACATTTTGGAAGAGAATTTTGATCTGTATACTTCAAAATTGACATTTTGAAAATGGATTTTGACATTTAAACGTCAAAGTTGACATTTTGGAAGAGAATTTTGATCTGCAAACTTCAAAATTGACATTTTGAAAATGGATTTTGACATTTAAACGTCGAAATTGACATTTTGAAAATGTATATTGACATTTAAACGTCAAAGTTGACATTTTGAAAGAGAATTTTGATCTGTAAACTTCAAAATTGACATTTTGAAAATGGATTTCGACATTTAAACGTCAAAATTGACATTTTGAAAGAGAATTCTGATTTGTAAACTTCAAAATTGACATTTTGAAAATGGATTTTGACATTTAAACGTCGAAATTGACATTTTAAAAATGGATTTTGACATTTAAACGTCAAAATTGACATTTTGAAAGAGAATTCTGATTTGTAAACTTCAAAATTGACATTTTGAAAGAGAATTCTGATTTGTAAACTTCAAAATTGACATTTTGGAAGAGAATTTTGATCTGTAAACTTCAAAATTGACATTTTGAAAATGGATTTTGACATTTAAACGTCAAAGTTGACATTTTGGAAGAGAATTTTGATCTGCAAACTTCAAAATTGACATTTTGAAAATGGATTTTGACATTTAAACGTCAAAATTGACATTTTGAAAGAGAATTCTGATTTGTAAACTTCAAAATTGACATTTTGAAAATGGATTTCGACATTTAAACGTCAAAGTTGACATTTTAAAAATGGATTTTGACGTTTGGACGTCAAAACCATCATTTTAAAGCTATCATTTACCAAGTTTACTTATAACTTTATTATGTTAATTGGGATCAATATTTGGAGCCGGAAAACGTTACTGTTCACGGTCAATATGATAATATGATACTTTGCAGTATGATGCGTGTATTATTAGGGTGTGTTTTTGAAGTTATTTGGTGAATTTAGGACAAATTAATTGACAATTTTGTTAAAATTTGCCTGAATTCGGTTTAATTCTATTAAAAAATGATTTAAATTAGGGATAATTCCACCAACAGTTGACTAAATTCCTAAAAATTCCACCAAAAATGTATTAGATTTTTAAAAATTCCACTAAAGTTACCAAAATTTATAAGAATTCCACCAAAAATTGTTAAAATTTCTTAAAATTCCACCAAAATGTTATGAAATTAGTAAAAATTCCACCAAAATTACCAAAAATTATAATAATTCCACCAAAAAGAATTAAGATTAAGAACAATTCCACCAAAAATTTACTCAATTTCTAAAAATTCCATCAAAAATGTATTAGATTTTTAAAAATTCCACCAAAGTTACCAAAATTTATAATAATTCCACCAAAAATTGTTAAAATATCTTAAAATTCCACCAAAATCTTATGAAATTCGTAAAAACTCTACCAAAATTACCAAAAATTATAATAATTCCACCAAAAGTAATTAAAATTAAGAACAGTTCCAACAAAAATGTACTAAATTTCTAAAAATTCCATCAAAAATGTATAAAATTTTTAGAAATTCCACCAAAGTTGCCAGAATTTATAATAATTCCACCAAAAATTGTTAAAATTTCTTAAAATTCCACCAAAACTTTATGAAATTAGTAAAAATTCCACCAAAATTACCAAAAATTATAATAATTCCACCAAAAGTAATTAAAATTAAGAACAGTTCCAACAAAAATGTACTAAATTTCTAAAAATTCCATCAAAAATGTATAAAATTTTTAGAAATTCCACCAAAGTTGCCAAAATTTATAATAATTCCACCAAAAATTGTTAAAATTTCTTAAAATTCCACCAAAACTTTATGAAATTAGTAAAAATTTCACCAAAATTACTAAAAATTATAATAATTCCACCAAAAAGAATTAAAATTAAGAACAATTCCACCAAAAATGCACTAAATTTCTAAAAATTCCATCAAAAATGTATAAAATTTTTAGAAATTCCACCAAAGTTGCCAAAATTTATAATAATTCCACCAAAAATTGTTAAAATTTCTTAAAATTCCACCAAAACTTTATGAAATTAGTAAAAATTTCACCAAAATTACTAAAAATTATAATAATTCCACCAAAAAGAATTAAAATTAAGAACAATTCCACCAAAAATGTACTAAATTTCTAAAAATTCCATTAAAAATGTATTAGATTTTTAAAAATTCCACCAAAGTTATCAAAATTTATAATAATTCCACCAAAAATTGTTAAAATTTCTTAAAATTGCACCAAAACTTTATGAAATTCATAAAGATTCCATTAAACTTAGCAAAAATTATAATAATTCTACCAAAAATGATTAAAATTAAGAACAATTTCACCAAAAATGTACTAAATTCCTAAAAATTCCTCCAAAAATGATTAAAATTAAGAACAATTCCACCAAAAATGTACTAAATTTTTTTGAATTCCATCAAAAATGTATTAGATTTCCAAAAATTCCACCAAAGTTACCAAAATTTATAATAATTCCACCAAAAATTGGTAAAATTTCAAAAATGTTAAAAAATTCATGAAATGTTCATTTTTGAAGATTTTGATTTGATTTTTTTTCTAAATGAATCCTAAAGCATTCTAATCTTAATTTAAAAAAACCGTTTTATTCCAAGTGTTGTCAAAAAAATTAAAAAAAATTTCAAAGTTTGTAAGAAATTTTTGACACTTCTAACCTAATTTAAGAAAATCGATCAACTTTAAAAATTCATTAAAAATCCATTTTTAAAGATTTTGATTGGATTTTTGTTCTAAATGGAACCTAAAACATTCTAGTTTGGATTTAAAAAGACCGTTTTATTGTAAATGTTGTCAAAAAAATTAAAAAAATTTTCAAAGTTGGTAAAAAATTTTTAGGTTAGAAAATTTCTCATTTTTTAAAAAATTCATCAAAAATTCATTTTTAAAGATTTTGATTGGAGTTTTTTTCTAAATGAAAGTTAAAATATTCTAGTTTTGATTTAAAAAGATCGTTTTATTCTAAATGTTGTCAAAAAAATTAAAAAAAAATTTTAAAATTGGTAAAAAATTTTTTAGGTTAGAAAATTTGCCATTTCTTTAAAAATTCATCAAAAATTCATTTTTAAAGATTTTGGTTTGATTTTTTTCCCAAATGAAACTTAAAATATTCTAGTTTTGATTTAAAAAGACCGCTTTATTGTAAATGTTGTCAAAAAAATTAAAAAAATTTTCAAAGTTGGTAAAAAATTTTTTAGGTTAGAGAATTTCCCATTTTTTAAAAAATTCATCAAAAATTCATTTTTAAAGATTTTTTGTTTTTTTATTGTTTTTCTAAATGAAACTTAAAATATTCTAGTTTTGATTTAAAAAGACTGTTTTATTGTAAATGTTGTCAAGAAAATTAAAAAAATTTTCAAAGTTGGTAAAAAAATTTTTTAATTAGAAAATTTCCCATTTTTTTAAAAATTCATCAAAAATTCATTTTTAAAGATTTTGATTGGTTTTTTTTCTAAATAAAACTTAAAACATTCTAGTTTTGATTTAAAAAGACCGTTTTATTGTAAATGTTGTCAAAAAAATTAAAAAAAAATTTAAAGTTGGGAAAAAAATTTTAAGTTAGAAAATTAACAATTTTTTTAAAAAATCATAAAAAATTGAATTTTAAATGTTTTCAGCTGATTTTTTTTTCTCAATGAAACATAAAACATTCTAGTTTTGGTTTAAAAAAACCGTTTTATTGTATTTTTAGAGTGCTCGAATGGAAGCTCAATCTAGAACGCACCAATTATTAGTCCACAATAGAGAACTTTTGGATCACATAGCGGCTTTAGTGGCTCATTTACAGGGTGGTGAAAAATTATCCGGACAACAATCGAATTCTCCACACGTCGCTATGCCACAGGTAAATATTTTCATTACAATTTTATTAATATTGTCCAAAACATTGATAAAAATTTATCAATGAGTTTGTACAAATGTGTGTTTGCTTGCATTTTAATTTATAAACCTTAATACAAAAAATGATTCTAGAATGTTTATATTTTTTTGTGGTTTTTGTGTTTTTTGCGTTATTTTATTTATTTTTTTTTATATAATTTTTTTTTAGATAAAAAATTAATGCATGAATAAAATTGGGTTTAATTAAATTCATTTTTATTTATTTATTTCTGTAGTGTGATGTGATTTGACGTGAAATATGTGTATTGTGTTCAGGCATTGCTAAGTGGAAATAATAACAGGAATTCTCTAACAAAAATTTCTACAAAAAAAAGCTAGGTAACATTTTAACATTGATTTTTTACTATTCTCTAAATTAATAAATTTTTTCTTTTTTTCCAAATAGCAATCATTCCAGGGGATGAATAATTCTCCTGAACATCAAGATCATCAATTAGATCATTCAGTTCTTCAAGCACTTGGATTAAATCCCCACGATTTAATAGAAAATCCAATGGTGACGTCTCGATTACCTTCTTCGCCGTTAAGAACGTCGTTTAACCCCCAAAATAATTTATTTAACTTCCCGATGCAAGATATATCAATTGAATCGCAACTTTTACAACGATTGCAATCGCTATGTGGTTATACTCCGCCTCAATATAATTATATGAATCAACCGATGTCGTTTTTACCGAGTATTTACGGTCAAGGGATGGTTAATAATAATTATACTTTACAACCTCCGCCTCAGAAGAGATTACCACCTTCACCGTTGGCTGTTAGACATTCCTATTCGACCAGTCCGATTATGGATAGTAGAATTTCACCGTCGAAAAATGACTCGATGCAAAATATTCATCAGCAAGTTTATCAATCGCAACAGAATTTACAAAGTCAGGGTTATTGTAATCAAAATTATCAATCGAATCAAAGTTTAAATCAGAGTTTAAGTCAGAATTTAAGTCCGAATTTAAATCAAAATATGAATTCTAATTTAAATCCAAATATGAATTCGAATTTAAATTCAAATTTAAATCAAAATTTGAATCAAAATTTAAATCAGAATTTGAATCAAAATTTAAATCAGAATTTGAATTCTAACTTAAATCAAAATTTAAATTCTAATTTAAGTTCGAATTTAAACCAAATTCCTCAACAAAACTCTCAACATTTGCAAGTTCAAAACCAAAATAAAAGGAATGTATCTCCGCAAAGAAATTTATCACCAAAAACGGATCGTAATACTAATAATAGTAATCCTGAGGCTCAATTTATTAAACCTTTATCGCAAATGGGAACGTTAACGACGACAGACACAGAAGGAAGAGTTAGAGTAATCGTTCCCGTTCCTTCGACGGACGAAGCGTCTGGGATGATGTCTCAAATGAGACTGGAAGAGTATAACAGACCGAATGTGACGATAACGAGATCGACGAGTGAAAAAGTTCCGAATAGAAGTGAGTTGATGTCTCAGGTTCAAAGAACTGCTTGGGCGAGACATACCACAAAATGACTTTAATTTTAAGAAAAAAAGAAAAACTTTTTAGTGAGTTTTTTTCCTTTTTTTGTGGTTTTAATCAAATTGAGTAATTAATTAATTAATTATTTAAAAAATATTGATAATATTGACTGAATATATTCGTTTAATTTAGTTTTATTTAATTTAATTTAATTTAATGTAAATAAAGTTTTAGATTATATAACTTTAAGCATATTATTTCTTTTTTTTGTGTATTGTATATAATTATTATAAATTATTGTTAAATATTGTAGGATGTGAAAAAAATTTTCCCCATTTAGAGTATTTTTGATTGATTTTCGAGTGGAGAAGAAAATATGAAGTGTTCATTTCATTGATATTTGAGGATTTTATTTGGAAGAAAAATTGTACTGTACCCCTCTATTATTTTTTTATATTAAATGTTTCTCAAAGTGTTTAAGAGTTTTAATAAAAAAAAAAATGATTAATCGAACTTGGATTCATAAAAAATAATCAATCGAAATCGAATTTGCAAGAAATCAATCGAACATGAACTCGTAAAACACGATCAATCGAAATTGAATTTATAAAAGACGGTCGAACGAACTCGAATTTACAAGAAATCAGTCGATCAATCGAACATGAATTCATAAAAAACGGTCAATCGAAATCGAATTTATAAAAGATGGTCAATCGAATTCGCATTTACAAGAAATCAATCGAACCTGAACCCGTAAAAACGATCAATCGAAATCGAATTTATAAAAGACGGTCAAACGAACTCGAATTTGCAAGAAATCAATCGAACATAAATTCGTTAAAAAGCGATCAATCGAAATTGAATTTATAAAAGACGGTCAATCGAAATCGAATTTATAAAAAAAACGATCAATCGAAATCAAATTTGTAAAAGACGGTCAATTGAAATCGAATTTACAAGAAAAATTTCAATCTGTCATTTTGACGTTTGAAAACGTCAATTTGACAGTTTCTGTTTGATACGTCATTTCAACATTTGGCGACGTTTTAGTAATTTGATAGAGAGAAGTTAAGAAGTCAAGTTTAAGAAGTTAAATAAGTTGAAAATTTTTTAAATTTAAAATATCGGATTAGGAATTATCAATTGACAGTTTTCAAAGTTTTGAATTTCATGTCAAAACGTTAATTTGACAGTTTCTGATCAGACGGTCAAACGAACTCGAATTTGCAAGAAATCAATCGAACCTGAACCCGTAAAAAACGATCAATCGAAATCGAATTTATAAAAGACGGTCAAACGAACTCGAATTTGCAAATCAATCGAACATGAATTCGTTAAAAAACAATCAATCGAAATCGAATTTATAAAAGACGGTCAAACGAACTCGAATTTGCAAGAAATCAATCGAACCTGAACTCGTAAAAAAAACGATCAATCGAAATCGAATTTATAAAAGACGGTCAAACGAACTCGAATTTGCAAGAAGTCAATCGAACTTGAACTCGTAAACAAAAACGATCAATCGAAATCGAATTTATAAAAGACAGTCAATCGAACTCGAATTTATAAAAAACGATCAATCGAAATCAAATTTGTAAAAGACGATCAATCGAACTCGAATTTACAAGAAAAGATTCAACCTGTCATTTTGCAATTTCTAAACGTCAAATTAACCAATTTTCTACTTACTTTTTTCAACCTTAAAACTCTATCTACAATACATGTTAAGTAAAAAAACATTAAATTACAATCTATTTATTGGGTTTCAAGTGATTTTTGAGTGCAAATCGATCTTGTAAGGATTTCTCGAATGATTTTTTTTTCGAATCTTACTTCGCAACGTTTCACAAGTACAAATTTCGATTTAGTAAATAGTGTAAATAATGTCAAAAATTGGCAAATTAACGTTTCGACTTAACATTTAAAACTTTGAAAACTGTCCATTTGGTAATTTCTAATTCGATATTTTAAAATTTTTTTAATTTTAAATTTGAAAAACTGTCAAGTTGACGTTTAAGAACTATCTGTTAAACTGACGTCTCGATTTGACATTTTAAACGTCAGAGACTGTCAAATTGACGTTTGGACTTGACATTTACAACTTTGAAAAGTCTCTGTTAAATAGCTAAAATGTCACTAAATGTCGAAATGACGTATCAAACGGAAACTGTCAAATTAACGTTTTCAAACGTCAAAAGTAGTCAATTTGACGTTTTAAATGTCAGAAATTGTCAAATAAACGTTAAAAATGATGAAAATTGTTAAATTAACTTTTTGATTTGATGTTTGAAATGTTATAATCTGTCAAATTGACAATTTCGTTAAAAGATTACGTTAGAAATAGTCAATTTAACGTTTAAAACGTCAGTAATTGTGAATGTGAGGTTAAAAAGGTTAGAAATTATCGACATCTCAATTTGACATTTCAAACGTCAAAAATTATCAAATTGACGTTTCGATTTGACATTTAAAACTTTGAAAACTGTCAATTTGGTAATTTCTAATCCGATATTTTAAATTTCAAAAATTTTCAACTTGTTTAAGAAGTCTCTGTCAAATTGCTAAAACATCACTAAATGTCAAAATGACGTATCAAATAGAAACTGTCAAATTCACGTTTCCAAACGTCAAAAGTACTCAATTTGGCGTTTTAGACGTCAAAAATGGTCAAATAAACGTTTAAAACGACGGAAATTGTTAAATTAACTTTTTGATTTGACGTTTGAAATGTTATAATTTGTCAAATTGACAATTTCGTTAAAAAATTACATTAGAAATAGTTAATTTAACGTTTAAGACGTAAATAATTGCGAATGTAATGTTAAAAAGGTTAGAAATTTATCGACATTTCAAACGTCAAAAACTGTCAAATTGACGTTTCGACTTGACATTTAAAACTTCAAAAACTGTCAATTTGGTAATTTCTAATTCGATATTTTAAATTTCAAACATTTTCAATTTGTTTAAGAAGTCTCTGTCAGATTGCTAAAACGTCACTAAATGTCAAAATGACGTATCAAATAAAAACTGTCAAATTGACGTTTCCAAACGTCAAAAATAGTCAACTTGATGTTAATATTATAATATTTGACATAATTTATCAAAAATTCGTCTTGATTTGTTAAAAATCATTAAAAATTCGTCTTAATTCATTAAAAATTCGTCTTGATTCCTTAAAATTTACTAAAAATCCATCGAAATTCGTTAAAATTCGTCTTAATATTATAATATTTGACATAATTTATCAAAAATTCGTCTTGATTTGTTAAGAATCATTAAAAATTCGTCTTAATTCACTAAAAATTCGTCTTGATTCCTTAACATTCACTAAAAATCCATCGAAATTCGTTAAAATTCGTTTTAATATTGTAATATTTGACATAATTTATCAAAAATTCGTCTTGATTTGTTAAAAATCATTAAAAATTCGTCTTAATTCACTAAACATTCGTCTTGATTCCTTAAAATTCACTAAAAATCCATCGAAATTCGAAATATTTTACATAATTTATCAAAAATTTGTCTTGATTTGTTAAAAAACGTTAAAAATTCGTCTTAATTTTATAAAATTCGTCTTGATTCGTTAAAAATTCGTCGTAAATCGTTAAAATTCACTAAAAATCCATTGTAAATCATTAAAATTTCGTCCTAATTCGTCTTAATATTATAAGATTCAAGATAATTTATCAAAAATTCGTCGTAATTTGTTAAAAGTTAGCCTTAATTCATTAAAATTCGTCAAAATTTACTAAAAATTCGCCATAATTCGTCTTAATTTTATAAAATTTGTCTTGATTTGTTAAAAATTCGTCTTAATTCGCTAAAAATTCGTTTCAATTTTGTACAATTTAGCACAATTCGATAAAAATTCGTCATAATTTTTATTCATTTTATAAAATTCATTAAAATTTGCTAAAAATTTCGAATATGTTCGATATTTTAAATTTCAAAAACTGTAAAGTTAACCTTTGAAGTCTCTAACTGTTAAATTAACATTTCTACGATTATCAACTTCGTAGAAAAATTTATTTTCAAATATTTTTTTGTGTCAAACGTCAATCACAAACGTCCATTTATATTTCATACATTCATTATGTATCCTAAAATTGTTTGTATTCGCGTTTCATTAACCCTCATTTTAAGCAGATTTTTCAGTAGAAAAAATCCAGAAAATTACCGTTTCGTCCAATTTTACAAAATCTCCGATAAAAAGAAAAAAGTCGGGGTTCAAATTGGAAACGAAGGAGATGTAATTGATTTAACATCTTGTGGATTACCAAACACTCTAATTAAATGCCTCCGAGTCGATAATTTTATGGAATTAGCTTCGAAGTTTGTTTCAAATGGAAAAAATGTCGTTTCTAAATATAATATCAATCTTTTACCACCTGTTACAAATCCGGATAAAATAATATGCGCAGCAGCGAATTACACCGGTTATTGTAAAGCATCAAAAATTCCCATACCAAAACGACCAATTATTTTTAGTAAATTCCCTTCTACAATAATCGGACCAAATGACACGATTCAAATACCTTATTCAAGCGAACAAGTTGATTGGGAAACCGAATTAGCTGTTATAATAGGAAAAAGATGTAAAAACGTCCAGGAAAAAGACGTCGAAGATTATATTTTTGGTTACACCCTCGCTCAAGATATCACAGCTAGGGATTGGAATACAAAAAACGGCGGTCAATTCGTTTTGGGGAAATCGATGGATACTTTTTGTCCAATCGGACCGGTTGTAGTTTCTAAAAAGAATTTAGACCCGAATCGATTAAAAATTAGATGTTGGTTGAATGGAAAAGTTAAACAAAACGCTTCCACGTCGGATATTATTTACAAAACGGATTATTTAATTTCGTATCTATCGAAATTAATGACTTTATTACCCGGGGATGTTATTTTAACTGGTACTCCGGCTGGAGTTGGTGGGCATGGAAAACCACCTAGATTTCTTAAATGTGGTGATGTTCTTAAGAGTCAACTACAAGGAGTTGGGGAAATGGTTAATAGGGTTCAATAAAATTTGTTATGTAAATTAATAAAAAATAAAGTTACATCTTAAAATGTGGTTATTTTATTTGATTGGTATATTTATTAGTATATTAGAGTATTTCTTGGATAAAATTTGATTTTGTAACTATACTATTTTTGGAAAAGTTTTATTGGAAAAACCAAAAAATACTGGTTTTATAGGGAAAAAACCTTGCATTTGCGAGTTAAACCCTATCTTGTAAACCCTTTACTTTTTCGAGCTTTTTGCTCTAGAAATGAATTCTTCCTTTGATTTCTAAGGCTTAAGTGGAAAGCTCGAAAAATCACGGTTTAATCGCGTTAAAACTTTGTGTTCGCGAGCTATGTGATATCTCGCAAGCCCTTAACTTTTCCACGATTCTGACCTCGGAAATGAATTATCCCTTTAATTTCAAAGGTTTTATTGTTAGTAGAAAGTTCGAAAAATCAAGGTTTGGTAGCGTGAAAATGTCGAGTTCACGAGTTCAGTCCTATCTCGTAAACACTTTACTTTTTCCCGATTCTGACCTCAGAAATGAATTCTCCCTTTCGGCTTTAGTTGGAAGTTCGAAAAATCAAGGTTTGGTGATACTAGGATTTCCCGTTTGCGAGTTATGCCTTACCTCGTAAACCCTCCATTTTTTGCGATTATCACCTCGTAATGGATTCTCATTAGAAAACCATTTGGAAATCCACCTAGATTTCTTAATTTTCTCTACACAGTCGACTAGTTGTATGCATCTGATTTTTTCTGTCGTGAGATAGTTTTACTTACGTGGTTGTATATTATACAAATACGTTTCGCTGTTTATCTTTTCAGCATGCATTAGGAAACTGTCATAAAGTTTATGAAAAGTCGTGGAATGTATTGCAGCTTCTTTATTTTACGACTACACTACCTAGGTTTCGGCGTCACCGTTGTCTTCAACCTAAGTAGGATACCTCATAACTACAGATTAAAACTGCTGCTACAGATTCATAAAAAAATAATCAATCGAAATCGAATTTATAAAAGACGGTCAAACGAAGTCGAATTTGCAAGAAATTAATCGAACACGAACTCATAAAAAACGGTCAACCGAACTGGAATTTGCAAGAAATCAATCGAACCTGAACCCGTAAAAAACGATCAATCGAAATCGAATTTATAAAAGACGGTCAAACGAACTCGAATTTACAAGAAGTCAGTCGAACATGAACTCATAAAAAACGATCAATCGAAATTGAATTTATAAAAGACGGTCAATCGAAATCGAATTTATAAAAAACGATCAATCGAAATCAAATCTGTAAAAGACGGTCGATTCCGTTTCCGGCTCTGGTCGGGAACGGATGAAGTGTTTGTGTTCGTCCAAAATTTTGATTTATATCTTTAATTATCTAGTTTATTCAAAGTTATCAGTGAATTTTAATGATATAATTCAAGTTTTCATTTAATTTACGTCTTATATATCTTTTACGCAAGTGTCTGGGAGTCATAAGGGCTAAGTTCCCAAATCCCATTACCCTTCCCCTTACCCTAGGGGTCATAGAATAGAATAGAATAGTAAAAGACGGTCAAACGAACTCGAATTTGCAAGAAATCAATCGAACTTGAACTCATAAAAAAAACGATCAATCGAAATTGAATTTATAAAAGACAGTCAATCGAAATCGAATTTATAAAAAACGATCAATCGAAATCAAATTTGTAAAAGACGGTCAATCGAACTCGAATTTACAAGAAAAATTTCAATCTGTCATTTTGGCATTTCTAAACGTCAAATTAACCAATTCTTTACTTACTTTTTTCAACCTTAAAACTTTATCTACAATACATGTTAAGTAAAAAAACATTAAATTACAATCTATTTATTGGGTTTCAAGTGATTTCTTTGTGCAAATCGATCTTGTAAGAATTTCTCGAATGATTTTTTTTTTCGAATCTTACTTCGCGACATTTCTCAAGTACAAATTTCGGTTTAGTAAATAGTGTAAATAATGTCAAAAATTGGCAAATTAACGTTTCGACTTAACATTTAAAACTTTGAAAACTGTCAATTTGATAATTTCTAATTCGATATTTTAATTTTTTTTAATTTTAAATTTGAAAAATTGTCAAGTTGACGTTTAAGAAGTATCTGTTAAATTGACATCTCGATTTGACATTTTAAACGTTAGAAACTGTCAAATTGACGTTTCGACGTAACATTTACAACTTTGAAAAGTCTCTGTCAAATTGTTAAAATGTCACTAAATGTCGAAATGACGTATCAAACGGAAACTGTCAAATTGACGTTTCCAAACGTAAAAAGTACTCAATTTGACGTTTTAGACATCAAAAATGGTCAAATAAACGTTCAAAACGACGGAAATTGTTAAATTAACGTTTTGATTTGACGTTTGAAATGTTATAATCTGTCAAATTGACAGTTTCGTTAAAAAATTACGTTAGAAATAGCCAATTTAACGTTTAAAACGTTAGTAATTGTGAATGTGAGGTTAAAAAAGTTAGAAATCATCGACATCTCAATTTGACATTTCAAACGTCAAAAATTATCAAATTGACGTTTCGACTTGACGTTTAAAACTTTGAAAACTGTCAATTTGGTAATTTCTATTTCGATATTTTAAATTTTAAAAATTTTCAACTTGTTTAAGAAGTCTCTGTCAAATTGCTAAAACGTCACTAAATGTCAAAATGACGTATCAAACAGAAACTGTCAAATTGACGTTTCTAAACGTCAAAAGTACTCAGTTTGACGTTTTAGACGTCAAGAATGGTCAAATAAACGTTTAAAACGACAGAAATTGTTAAATTAACGTTTTGATTTGATGCAAAGTTAGAAAAGTTAGAAATTACCAAGTCAAAAATGCATTTTGCATTTGGATCGACCGATTGGCAACCCGAGTTTCAAATCCGCTATAAGTACAACCAGTTTGCAACCAGAAAGTAACCCCTGTCTGCACTCTAGCACGACTAGTTTTAAATCAGTTGATATTGTCCACTTACAAGCGAAATACGTATTTTTTCTTATGAAGACAATTTTGCTCAGATGTCAAGTAGCAGTTCTAACCCGTACCTTATGAAAACAGCACTTATAAAAAAAGTGAAAACTCATTATCAAATTAAAGGTGCAGTATCAATCACACGACTGCTACGGTTATAGCCGCGCGGCTGCAGACGCGCGAATTTTTGTAGCGAGTTTGCACTGGCCCTATTAATGGCGTATTCGTTTGGCTACACTGGTGCGCACCAGAATTAGACCTTGAGTGCACAGTGAGTGCATACATCGCATCAGCTTAGTACAAAAAAGTGCAAGTTCAATAGAACACGCTATTATGCACTAGTGCGCACCAGTTTTACCAAACGAATACGCCATAAGTGTAAGCTGTGCGACGCTATTTAGTCGCCTTCGGTTTTTTTACTTTACTAATCCTTGTATGGACGCTTCGGAGTTGACTTCTCGCCTGCTGATGGAACAATGATGACAGCTGAGACTCAAGGGTTGAATCTCTTTCTTGAACTTTTGTTGATTCCTCTTAGTTCTGTCTTGATAGCCCTTTACTTTATTTTGATTCCTGATATCAGAAATAAATGATATTTTAATCAAGGTTTATTGGAAATCTCTAAACCCTTCACTTTTTTGCGTTTCTGACCCTGGAAATGAATTCTTCTTTTGGGTTTCAAAGGCTTTAGTGAAAAGTTTGAAAAATCGCGGTTTCGTCACGATACTATCTTACGTTTACGAACTACCCCCTATCTTCCCGACCCTATGGAATATCTTCTACGACACGGTCCTCCGGATTAACATGCCCGACGATTGCTTCTTGGTGGGCTACGCAGACGACCTGGCGGCTGTTATCCTAGCTAGGGAGATACCTGAAACACAGAGGAAATTAAATGGAGTAATGCGACGCATACATACCTGGATGCACGATCGGGGGTTAACTCTTGCCACGGAAAAGACTGAAATAGTACTCTTAACCCGAAAAAGAATACCGCTCGAGGTCCCATTTCGGATTCATGATGTGGAAGTAACATCTAGAAGAAACACAAAATATCTTGGTCTGACCATTGACAAGAAAATCTCCTTTACGGAACACATTAGGACAACCTGCGACAAAGCGGCTAGAGTTATTTCGAACCTGTCAAGGATAATGGCGAACGTCGGGGACCCAACCGCGAAAATACGACGATTACTGATGGAGGTGGCACATGCGATCCTCTTATATGGATGTGAGGTGTGGTCGGCAGATCTGACTGCTAATAAATGGAAAAGTCTACACAATATCCAGCGGAGGGGGATGCTACGAATCGCCAGTGCCTACAGAACAGTGTCGGGACCGGCACGGCAATACAGGTAGTAACAGGCACACTCCCGATAGACTTAATGGCCTCGCAAAGGAGAACGATCTACGAAAACAGAACAAATAAGGACAAAGCGACTGCTAAGCGGGAAGCACGTGAACTGGCCTATCACACCTGGCAAACCAAGTGGGACGCTGAAATTAGAGGAAGGTGGATGGCGAGGTTAATACCAGATGTTAAGATTTGGAGTGATCGGCGTCACGGAGAGGTGGGTTACTACCTGACCCAATTTCTCACTGGCCACGGATATTTTATGAAATATTTATACACGATCAAAAAAAAAGATACTTCAACCTGTATTTTTGCGGACTCAGAAATCGACGACGCCGAACATAAATTTTTTTCATTGCAATCACTGGAGACTAGAAAGAGCACAATTGACTACCAAAGTGGGGGCTTTAACTCCGGACAATGTCGTGGCCAAAATGCTGAATGACAAAGAGACGTGGAGCGCGATAGTTGGCTTTGTCACTGGAATACTCAAGGCGAAGAAACGGGCTATGGATGCACTGTTGCCATGAACCTCAATAAGTCTGACAGACGCATAGAGAAGAGAAAACCATATAGGCTCAGGAACCCCCCCCCCCCTCTTCAACGGGGCAGATAGGCTGAAGCCGTGAAACATTGGAGAGACATGATGGCCCCGACTTTGGTTCCTTGAAGTTATACCTTCTTGGTTGTTCCAAGGGAAGAAGATGGGGGAACTTATCATGTGTTATTATTGTGTATTTGAACACGACGGTTCATACTTAAAAAAAAAATAATAATAACCCCCTATCTTCTAAACCCTTTCATTTTTTAGCGATTTTGGCCTCAGTAATGAATTTTCCATCTGGGTTTTTGAAATACTACAATGTGCAGTTAGAAAAACCGAGGTTTGGTCGCGCTCCAAGCATCCGTTTGCAAAATGACCCGATCTCCTAAACTTTTTTACGAGTCTGGCCACAGAAATGGATTTTCCATTTGGCTTCAAAGGCTTTTTCATTTCAAAGGAAATTAATAACGTTAATATCTTGGATTAAATTGATTTTGTTACTAAACGTCCTTACTATAGATTATTCTTATAGAGAGATTACAAATAAATTCTCGTTCTTTGATTTCTAATGTACCTTGATAAAAGAATAAATTATTCCGAAAGCTTGGATTGGAAATAAAGAAATGCCGTTTTAACTTCTCTTGTCACCTCTTGGTTGTGATTTCCAAGAACTTAAATTTTTCTCGTTCCTAACGTGTAACAACCGTTACTCCGATCCACTCCTTAACACTATGACGTCCGGCATGTCCAATCCAGATTTCTTTATTTCGCGCCGGTGGAACTGACTTAAAAAACTTCGGTTATCGCCGGCGTTAAATTTAATTAATAGGCGCCACCGGCACTTGCTCGATAGTTTTTGCATGGCACCAACGTGGGGCCACCGGCACTTGCCCGATAGTTTTTGCGGTGGCACCAACGTGGACCCACCGGCACTTACCAGATAGTTTTTGCGTGGTACCACTGTGGGGCCAGCGGACGTCATAGTGTTAATATCCTTTAAAAATTTCAACGTTATATCAAACGAAGATATTTCAAAACATTTTTTTCTCTACTTACTTTTAATTTTTAAATATGAAAAGATAAAAAATTGTTTTTAATTGATTATTTTTTTGCCTATTTTTAAATGTTATTTATTTATATTTTTAGTTAAGTTCAGCGGCAAAAGTAGAAAGATGGTTCGAACTAATCGAACCGTTATCGATATCACGTCCGGAAAGCGGTTTCGTATCCTGTCAAGACCAAGATGCCGAAGACGACGAGGAAAAAGCAATTTTAGAAGGAACGAGATCCCTCCTTTCGAAATTAAGCGCCCGAAAACAACGTAAATTACTAGGTTACAAACTAGGAAAAGTTACGACCTTTTGACAACGATCAAAATTAGAATTCACATCAAATTCCAATCTTTATAAACCTTATAACGAGTACATTTTATAATTAAAACCTAATTAATTATAATTATGTCGAATCGTTTCGAAAATCACAACAAGAATAGTCTATAAAATAAATTTATAAAATATTTTAGAAATTTTAAGTATTATTTTAGTATATCGAGTGTTTGTTTCATTGTGTGTTTAATTTTAATTTAGTATTTTTTAGTAAATATAGTAAAAATCATTTCAAATCCAGTAAAATAACTGCCATAATATTCCTAGTATTTAATAAAAAACATTCAAAGTTGTCTCATTAAAATACTAGGTTATTAAAAAAATATACAGGGTGAATTAAAAAAAAAAGATAATCATCTTGTATAAAATTCTTAAAATTAGTAATGTATTTATTATATATTTTTTGTATTTTTATTAAATTTGTATTTTTAGTTAAAATATTTTTTTATGAGAAATAAATCCGAAGCGAAATAAAAGACTTAACAACACTTTTTAATACGTTTCATATTAACGTTTAGTTTTTAAATATTCCAAAAAGAAAAACATCTTTGATTAATACTAATAAGTAACTTTAATTAATTAATCTAGTTTTTAAAGATGTTGATCTCTTATTAATTAAGAGTACATTTAAGAAAGAATTAACGTAATTATGTTTTATTAATAATATTTAGGAATGTGTGATGAATCTAGTTTTTTTTTTTTTTTTTTTAATAATGTAATAATATCATACATGACTGATTTTTATAATATACATAATTTTTTTTTTTATATATATATATACAAAAAATCGAATAAATTTTTAAAAAATAAAACTTATTTTTTTTTTTAATTTACAATTATTCAATTTTATTTATAATTAAACATTCTAATTTCAACTAAAGAAAAACCTTTCGTTTTGTGTCGTCATAGAGATTAAAAAAAAGTTGGCAAAAATTTTTTGACACTTCTTAACTTAAGAAAATCAATCAACTTAAAAAATTCATCAAAAATTCAATTTTAAAGATTTTAATTAGATTTTTTTTTTCTAAATGAAACTTAAAACATTCTAATTTTAATTAAAAAATACTGTTTTATCTCAAATGTTGTTAAAAAAATTAAAAAAATTTTCAAAGTTGGTAAAAATTTTTTTAGGTTAGAAAATTAAACATTTTTTAAAAAATTCATCAAAAATTCATTTTTAAAGATTTTGATTTGATTTATTTTCTAAATGAAACTTAAAACATTCTAATTTTAATTAAAAAATACCGTTTTATCCCAAACGTTGTCAAAAAAATTAAAAAAATTTTCAAAGTTGGTAAAAATTTTTTTAGGTTAGAAAATTTATCATTTTTTAAAGAAATTCATCAAAAATTCATTTTTAAAGATTTTGATTTGATTTATTTTCTAAATAAAACTTAAAACATTCTAATTTTAATTAAAAAATACCGTTTTATCCCAAACGTTGTCAAAAAAATTAAAAAAATTTTCAAAGTTGGTAAAATTTTCTTAGGTTAGAAAATTTATCATTTCTTAAAAAAATTCATCAAAAATTCATTTTTAAAGATCTTGATTTGATTTATTTTCTAAATGAAACTTAAAACATTCTAATTTTAATTAAAAAATACCGTTTTATTCCAAATGTTGACAAAAAAATTAAAAAAATTTTCAAAGTTGGTAAAAATTTTTTTAGGTTAGAAAATTAACCATTTTTTAAAAAATTCATCAAAAATTCATTTTTAAAGATTTTGATTTGATTTATTTTCTAAATGAAACTTAAAACATACTAATTTTAATTAAAAAATACCGTTTTATTCCAAATGTTGTCAAAAAAATTAAAAGTATTTTCAAAGTTGGTAAAACTTTTTTTAGGTTAGAAAATTTATCATTTTTTAAAGAAATTCATCAAAAATTCATTTTTAAAGATTTTGATTTGATTTATTTTCTAAATAAAACTTAAAACATTCTAATTTTAATTAAAAAATACCGTTTTATTCCAAATGTTGTCAAAAAAATTAAAAAAATTTTCAAAGTTGGTGAAAATTTTTTTAGGTTAGAAAATTAAACATTTTTTAAAAAATTCATCAAAAATTCATTTTTAAAGATTTTGATTTGATTTATTTTCTAAATAAAACTTAAAACATTGTAATTTTAATTAAAAAATACCGTTGTATTCCAAATGTTGTCAAAAAAATTAAAACAATTTTCAAAGTTGGTAAAAATTTTTTTAGGTTAGAAAATTAAACATTCTTTAAAAATTCATCAAAAATTCATTTTTAAAGATTTTGATTTGATTTATTTTCTAAATGAAACTTAAAACATTCTAATTTTAACTAAAAAATACCGTTTTATTCCAAATGTTGTCAAAAAAATTAAAAAAATTTTCAAAGTTGGTGAAAATTCTTTTAGGTTAGAAAATTTATCATTTTTTAAAAAATTCATCAAAAATTCATTTTTAAATATTTTGATTTGATTTATTTTCTAAATGAAACTTAAAACATTCTAATTTTAATTAAAAAATACCGTTTTATTCCAAATGTTGTCAAAAAAATTAAAAAAATTTTCAAAGTTGGTAAAAATTTTTTTAGGTTAGAAAATTAATCATTTTTTCAAAAATTCATGAAAAATTCATTTTTAAAGATTTAGATTTGATTTATTTTCTAAATGAAACTTAAAACATTCTAATTTTAACTAAAAAATACCGTTTTATTCCAAATGTTGTCAAAAAAATTAAAAAAATTTTTTTAGGTTAGAAAATTTATCATTTTTTAAAAAATTCATCAAAAATTCATTTTTAAAGATTTTGATTTGATTTTTTTTCTAAATGAAACTTAAAACATTCTAATTTTAATTAAAAAAGACCGTTTTGTTCTAAGTGTTGTCAAAAAAACTAAAAAAATTCCCAAAGTTGACTAAAATTTTTTATCACATGAAAGATGAAAAAAAATGGAAAATTATTTAAGAATTAAAGTTAATGTAACTTAATTTATATTAAAATCGGTAAAAAATTACTTAATTTAGTCTAAAATTGTAATATTTCATTTAAAATTTTTTAAAATCATCGATTTTTTTCCAAAATTTCACGAAATTTGGTACAAAATTGTTGAATTTCGTTTAATTTCATCAAAATTTTTTCGAATTTCATTAAAAAATAACTTAATTTAACTTGAAATCGTGAAATTTCAACCAAAATTTTCAAAATTCGTCCAATTTCGTTTGAAATTTCACGAAATTCAGTCTAAAATTGTCGAATTTCATTAAAAAATAACTTTATTTCTCTTAAAAATGTGAAATTTAATCTAAAATCATTGAATTTCTTCTGAAATTTTCTAAAGTTATCGAATTTTATTTAAAATTTCACGAAATTTCATCAAAATTTTTTCAAATTTCATTAAAATAAAACTTAATTTTAGAAATTGTGAAATTTAAACCAAAATTTTCAAAATTCGTCGAATTTCATCTAAAATTTCACGACATTTCGCTTAAATTTGTCGAATTTCATTGAAAAATAACTTAATTTAGCTAAAAATTGTGAAATTTTATTTCAAATTTCTTAAAATTAAATTTCGTTTGAAATTTCATAAAATTTCGTTTAAAATTATCGAATTTTATTAAAAAGAACTTTATTTATCTTAAAATTGTACAATTTCAGCTAAAATTTTTTAAAATTATCGATTTTTTCCAAAATTTTACGAAATTTGGTGTAAAATTACCTAAAATTGTTGAATTTCGTTTAATTTCATTTAAACTTTTTCAAATTTCATGGAAAGATAACTTAATTTAGCTCGAAATTATAAAATTTCGACCAAAATTTTCAAAATTGGTCCAATTTCGTTTGAAATTTCACGAAGTTTCGTCTAAAATTGTCGAATTTCATTGAAAAATAACTTTACTTACATTAAAATTGTGAAATTTCATCTAAATTTTTTTAAAATTGTCAAATTTCTTCTAAAATTTCGCCTAATTTTGTATAAAATTGCCCAAAATGATTGAACTTCGTCTAATTTCATCTAAAATTTCCTTAAGTCATCGAATTTCGTCTGAAATTTCACCAAATTTCGACAAAAGTTGTCAAATTTCATTAAAAAATAACTTTATTTAGATTAAAATTGTAAAATTTTAACTAAAATTTGCTAAAATTATCAAATTTAGTGATGAAAATTTTGACCAATTTTAAAAAATCGTGAAGACTTTATTTTTTTTTATTAAGAAATGAAATTTGTGTTAATTGAAAGTTAAAATATTCTATTTTTAATTAAAAAAGTCAACTTTGTTCTAATTATTACCTAACAAATTAAAAAAATTCTTAAAGTTGATAAAAATTTTTGAGGGGTAGTTAACCTAACTTTTTAAAATTTTCGACCAACTTTAAAAAATCGTCCAGATTTTATTTATAAAGATAGAGAAATGATCTTTTCACCGAAGGAAACTTAAAAGATTTTATTTTCAATCTTAAAAGTCAAATTTATTCTAAATGTTACCAAAAAATTTTAAAAAAATTTTAAAGTTGGTAAAAATTTTTGACACTTCTAATTTAGGAAAATCGATCAACTTTAAAAATTCATCAAAAATTCATTTTTAAAGATTTTGATTTAATTCTTTTTCTAAATGAAACTTAAAACATTCTAATTTTAATTAGAAAAGACCGTTTTATTCCAAATGTTGTCAAAAAAATTAAAAAAAATTTCAAAGTTGGTAAAAATTTTTGACACTTTTTAACTTAAGAAAATTAACTTTAAAAATTCATCAAAAATCTAGTTTTAAAGATTTTGATTTGATTTTTTTTCTAAATGAAATTTAAAACATTCTAATTTTAATTAAAAAATACCGTTTTGTTCTAATTATTACTAAAAAAATTAAAAAAAATTTCAAAGTTGGTAAAAAAATTTTTTAAGTTAAAAATTTTTTGATTGTTAAAAAATCAATAATATAAAAAAAATTCATTAAAAATTGAATTTTAAAGATTTTGATTTAATTTTTTTTCTAAATGAAATTAAAAACATTGTAGTTTTATATAAAAAAGATTGTTTTGTTCTAAATTTTACCAAAAAAATTAAAAAAATTTTTAAATTGGTAAAAAATTTTTTTAGGTTAAAAATTTTTTGATTGTTAAAAAATCAATAATTTAAAAAAAAAATTCATTAAAAATTGAATTTTAAAGATTTTGATTTAATTTTTTTTTCTAAATGAAATTAAAACCATTGTAGTTTTAATCTAAAAAGACCGTTTTGTTCTAAATTTTACCAAAAAAATTAAAAAAAATTTCAAAGTTGGTAAAAAAATTTTTAAGGTTAAAAATTTTTTGATTGTTAAAAAATCAATAATTTAAAAAAAATTCATTAAAAATTGAATTTTAAAGATTTTGATTTAATTTTTTTTTCTAAATGAAATTAAAAACATTGTAGTTTTATATAAAAAAGATTGTTTTGTTCTAAATTTTACCAAAAAAATTAAAAAAATTTTTAAAGTTGGTAAAAGATTTTTTTTAGGTTAAAAATTTTTTGATTGTTAAAAAATCAATAATTTAAAAAAAATTCATTAAAAATTGAATTTTAAAGATTTTGATTTAATTTTCTTTCTAAATGAAATTAAAACCATTGTAGTTTTAATCTAAGAAGACCGTTTTGTTCTAAATTTTACCAAAAAAATTAAAAAAAAATTCAAAGTTGGTAAAAAAATTTTTTAGGTTAAAAATTTTTTGATTGTTAAAAAATCAATAATTTAAAAAGAATTCATTAAAAATTGAATTTTAAAGATTTTGATTTATTTTTTTTTCTAAATGAAATTAAAAACATTGTAGTTTTATATAAAAAAGATTGTTTTGTTCTAAATTTTACCAAAAAAATTAAAAAAAATTTCAAAGTTGGTAAAAAATTTTTTTAGGTTAAAAATTTTTTGATTGTTAAAAAATCAATAATTTAAAAAAAAATTCATTAAAAATTGAATTTTAAAGATTTTGATTTAATTTTTTTTCTAAATGAAATTAAAAACATTGTAGTTTTATATAAAAAAGATTGTTTTGTTCTAAATTTTACCAAAAAAATTAAAATAATTTTTAAAGTTGGTAAAAAATTTTTTTTAAGTTAAAAATTTTTTGATTGTTAAAAAATCAATAATTTAAAAAAAATTCATTAAAAATTGAATTTTAAAGATTTTGATTTAATTTTTTTTCTAAATGAAATTAAAAACATTGTAGTTTTATATAAAAAAGATTGTTTTGTTCTAAATTTTACCAAAAAAATTAAAAAAAATTTCAAAGTTGGTAAAAAAATTTTTTAAGTTAAAAATTTTTTGATTGTTAAAAAATCAATAATTTAAAAAAAAATTCATTAAAAATTGAATTTTAAAGATTTTGATTTAATTTTTTTTCTAAATGAAATTAAAAACATTGTAGTTTTATATAAAAAAGATTGTTTTGTTCTAAATTTTACCAAAAAAATTAAAATAATTTTTAAAGTTGGTAAAAAATTTTTTTTAAGTTAAAAATTTTTTGATTGTTAAAAAATCAATAATTTAAAAAAAATTCATTAAAAATTGAATTTTAAAGATTTTGATTTAATTTTTTTTCTAAATGAAATTAAAAACATTGTAGTTTTATATAAAAAAGATTGTTTTGTTCTAAATTTTACCAAAAAAATTAAAAAAAATTTCAAAGTTGGTAAAAAAATTTTTTAAGTTAAAAATTTTTTGATTGTTAAAAAATCAATAATTTAAAAAAAAATTCATTAAAAATTGAATTTTAAAGATTTTGATTTAATTCTTTTTCTAAATGAAATTAAAAACATTGTAGTTTTATATAAAAAAGATTGTTTTGTTCTAAATTTTACCAAAAAAATTAAAATAATTTTTAAAGTTGGTAAAAAATTTTTTAGGTTAGAAAATTTATAATTTTTTAAAAATTCAGTCATATTTTAAAAAAATCATAAAAAATTGGATTTTAAAGATTTTGATCTGATTTTTTTTCTAAATCAAAGTTAAAAGATTCTAGTTTTCATCTAAAAAGACCGTTTTATTGTAAATGTTGTCAAAAAAATTAAAAAAATTTTCAAAGTTGAAAAAAAATTTTTGTGGTTAAAAAAAATCAATCATTTTTAAAAATTCATATCTCAAAAACTAATTATTAGTGAGACTTGGAATTTGATGAGAATTTAGATTAAAAGTTAATCTTTATTTTTACCAAAGATGAATTTTCTACGACTTTTAGTTTTTCCCTTAGAAAAAAAAATGTAACTAAATATACTTAATTGAAATTTTTTAATGTTCTAAGAATTGGGTTACGTTTTAAACGTGGAATTTTAGATTTTTAGAGAAATTTGATTCAAAATTGGATTTTGAAATTTACCTTTTTAATTTACCTTTAGTTTATTAATCAACAGGTTGACCAATCCCTTCCCTTAATTTTGAATAGGTTGGCGTAAATTTCCTCCCATTCTCTTAATAACCATTAACGCGGTGCGATCACCAACGGTGATGACGACGGTTATTAAAGCTCTTTGAACTTCCTGCGAACGGGTTGGGTTTCGTTTTTCATCGACTAAAGGCGCGCCCTTAAAAACCCTCTGAGTGGACTGACTATATTATATGAAACGTGCGACAAACAACGTTCATACGTGTTTTGGTTGTGTGACAAAATTTCAACAAATTTCCTCCCATAAAATTTTAAATTTGAAGATTGGTTGAACTTACCTGAAAAAGAAAAAAAACTAATATTAAAAAAAAAAAAAAATTAAGGTAAGATTTGATAATAAATTTAATAGAAATAAATTTTAAAATTTTTATACTTAAATAGAGGGACATTATGGAACAGGATAATAGTGATAAAGAAAGCGATTTTAGTGGTGGTAAAAAGATCCAACTTAAAGATCCACCTGTGGGAATATTAAGGAGTGAATCGTGGAAAACGAGACGACCTTCTAACGAATTCCGTTACTTATCGCAGGTAATTCTTTCTTTCCTACCTTCGTGGAGGTAAAATACACCTCCGCTCCTACAATTCTTTGATTTTCAAATTGTACCTAATGTATTACTCTTTAACACGCGATCATCATTCAATGCTTTTTAAAAAACCAATTTTGCTTTGAAAAATAAACTAAAATTTCTTTATTTTTAATTCTTTTTTATATTCAGTTTATTCTGTTTTAATGATTATTATTTCCACAATATTTTCTGCTTTAAAAAGAAAAAAAAAGTCAGAGTGAGGAACAAAATCCAAAGTGAGAGAAAAAAAAACTCTCCTTTGATTACATTTAGGGTGAGCTTTTTATGTAATTAAACAGGCAAATTGTGTTTACTTGGGTGTGGTATCTAAATGATTGAATGTTTTTATTTCTGAAATGGGGAAATAACTTTAAATGGCGTATTTTGATTTCTTTTTTGAGGGATTTACAATATGAACTAAAACATTTATATAAAATAAATTTAAAATTGTTTATAAAAAACTAGTATAGTTTTATTTTTAGTATTTTTCTAAAAGAATTTATTGTTTTTGTTTGAATTGATCAACATTTTGGTAACTTTGTTGGAAGCTTTACGAATTTAATAAGTTTTGATGGAATTAAAAAAAAAAAATTGGTAAATTTTTGGTGGAATTTTTACAAATTTTGTAAGTTTTTGCTGGAATTTTTAAAAAATTCATTATTTTTAAAATTATTAAAAATTATAGTAACTTTGGTGAAATTTTTATGAATTTACTAAGTTTTTGATGGAATTTTCAAAGTTTTACTTAATTTTTAATGAAATTGTTTCTAATTTGATTGATTTTTGGTATAATTTTAAAAGAATTTGGACATTTTGATGGAATTTTTAAAAAATTTGGTAAGTTTTTGGTGGAATTTTTAAAAACTTTGACAATTTCGGTATAATTTTTAGGATTTTTGTTTTTGGTGGAATTTAAAAAAAAAATCGGTATTTTTGGTAAAATTATTATTAATTTAGTAAGTTTTTGGTGGAATTTTTAAAAAATTCAGTATGTTTTTGGTGGAATTATCAAAAATTTTGATAACATTGGTGGAATTTTTGCGAAATTTATTCATTTTTGGTGGAATAAAAGAAAATCAATGTTTTTGGTAAAATTCTTATGAATTTAGTAAGTTTTTGGTGGAATTTTTGCAAATTGTATTAATTTTTGGTAGAATTTTTAAAAAATTCAGTATGTTTTTGGTGGAATTATCAAAAATTTTAATAGCTTTGGTGGAATTTTCGCGAATTTTATTCATTTCTGGTGGAATTTAAAAAGAATTCAGTGTTTTTGGTAAAATTCTTATGAATTCAGTAAGTTTTTGCTGGAATTTAAAAAAAATTCATTATATTTTTGGTGGAATTATTAAAAATTTTGATAACATTGGTGGAATTTTTGCGAATTTTATTCATTTTAGATGGAATTTTTTAAAAATTCAGTGTTTTTTTATGGAATTTCTACGAATTTAGTAAGTTTTTAAATTTTTCCAATTTTATTAATTTTTTGGTGGAATTTTAAAAAAATTCAGTATGTTTTTGGTGGAATTATCAAAAATTTTGATACCATTGGTGGAATTTTTGCGAATTTTATTAATTTCTGGTGGAATAAAAATCAAAATCAGTGTTTTTGACAAAATTCTTATGAATTTAGTAAGTTTTTGGTGGAATTTTTAAAAAATTCAGTATGTTTTTGGTGGAATTATCAAAAATTTTGATAACATTGGTGGAATTTTTGCGAATTTTATACCTTTTTGATGGAATTTTTTAAAAATTCAGTGTTTTTTTATGGAATTTCTACGAATTTAGTAAGTTTTTAAATTTTTCCAATTTTATTAATTTTTTGGTGGAATTTTAAAAAAATTCAGTATGCTTTTGGTGGAATTATCAAAAATTTTGATACCATTGGTGGAATTTTTGCGAATTTTATTAATTTCTGGTGGAATAAAAAAAATCAGTGTTTTTGACAAAATTCTTATGAATTTAGTAAGTTCTTGGTGGAATTTTTACAAATTGTATTAATTTTTGGTGGAATTTTTATAAAATTCAGTATGTTTTTGGTGGAATTATCAAAAATTTTGATAACATTGATGGAATTTTTGCGAATTTTATTCATTTTAGATGGAATTTTTTAAAAATTCAGTGTTTTTTTATGGAATTTCTACGAATTTAGTAAGTTTTTAAATTTTTCCAATTTTATTAATTTTTTGGTGGAATTTTAAAAAAATTCAGTATGTTTTTGGTGGAATTATGAAAAATTTTGATAACATTGGTGGAATTTTTGCGAATTTTATTCATTTTAGATGGAATTTTTTAAAAATTCAGTGTTCTTTTATGGAATTTTTACGAATTTAGTAAGTTTTTAAATTTTTCCAATTTTATTAATTTTTTGGTGGAATTTTAAAAAAATTCAGTATGTTTTTGGTGGAATTATCAAAAATTTTGATAACATTGGTGGAATTTTTGCGAATTTTATACCTTTTTGATGGAATTTTTTAAAAATTCAATGTTTTTTTATGGAATTTCTACGAATTTAGTAAGTTTTTTAATTTTTCCAATTTTATTAATTTTTTGGTGGAATTTTTAAAAAATTCAGTATGTTTTTGGTGGAATTATCAAAAATTTTGATACCATTGGTGGAATTTTTGCGAATTTTATTCATTTTAGATAGAATTAAAAAAAAAAATAGTGTTTTTGGTAAAATTCTTATGAATTTAGTAAGTTTTTGGTGGAATTTTTGCAAATTGTATTAATTTTTGGTAGAATTTTTAAAAAATTCAGTATGTTTTTGGTAGAATTATCAAAAATTTTGATAACATTGGTGGAATTTTTGCGAATTTTATACCTTTTTGATGGAATTTTTTAAAAATTCAGTGTTTTTTTATGGAATTTTTACGAATTTAGTAAGTTTTTAAATTTTTCCAATTTTATTAATTTTTTGGTGGAATTTAAAAAAAAATTCAGTATGTTTTTGGTGGAATTATCAAAAATTTTGATAACATTGGTGGAATTTTTGCGAATTTTATACCTTTTTGATAGAATTTTTTTTAAATTCAGTGTTTTTTTATGGAATTTCTACGAATTTAGTAAGTTTTTAAATTTTTCCAATTTTATTAATTTTTTGGTGGAATTTTAAAAAAATTCAGTATGTTTTTGGTGGAATTATCAAAAATTTTGATAACATTGGTGGAATTTTTGCGAATTTTATACCTTTTTGATGGAATTTTTTAAAAATTCAGTGTTTTTTTATGGAATTTCTACGAATTTAGTAAGTTTTTAAATTTTTCCAATTTTATTAATTTTTTGGTGGAATTTAAAAAAAAATCAGTATGTTTTTGGTGGAATTATCAAAAATTTTGATAACATTGGTGGAATTTTTGCGAATTTTATACCTTTTTGATGGAATTTTTTAAAAATTCAGTGTTTTTTTATGGAATTTCTACGAATTTAATGTTTTTAAATTTTTCCAATTTTATTAATTTTTTGGTGGAATTTTTATAAAGTTCAGTATGTTTTTGATGGAATTGTTAAAAAAGTTGATAACTTTGGTGGAATTTTTATTAACTTTAATCATTTTTGGTGGAATTGTTAAAAATATTGGTAATTTTAGTAGAATTTTTATGAATTTGCTAAGTTTTTGGTGGTATTTTTTAAAAATCAGTAAGTTTCTAACAGTTTTAAGTTTTTGTAAGTAAGAACAAAAACAAATATTAATCTTCGAAAATCGATTTATTGTTTTTCAAAATGTTCCCCATGAAAATCTATACGTTTCTGCAAGCGTTTGAATCAATTGTCGAAGCACTTTTACCACTCTGATTGAGGTATCTCGAAAACATGCATTTTGAATATAGCAATCGCTTCTTAAAGTGTCGAAAAGCGTTGACCTCTCAGTTTGTTGTTTACGTGCGGGAATAAAAAGAAGTTATTCAATGCCAAGTCAGGACTGTGCGGTGGATGACTCATCAAATCGATGTTTTGATTGCTCAAAAATGTAGTTGTTTGAGCCGATGTGAGAGCTCACATTGTCATTTTGAAGAATGATTCGTTTTCGGCGATTGATTTTCCTGATTTCTTGGAAAACAAATGGTTGTGCACCACCAAGAATTGTTCTGCGTTGTTCTAGTGGTACGATTGTGACATGTCCAGTTTTCCCGAGAAAACAAGCGACCATTTGCTTAGCAGTGTTTTGTGCGCGAATTTTTATTGGATTTGGCTCATCTTGAAACACCCATACAGTTGACTGCTGCTTACTTTCGGGTTCATACGCGTAAATCCACGAATCATCACCTGTCACAATGTCATAGACGTGTTTTAAAGCGATCGTATTTTTTTAACATTTCTTTCGACTAATATGAGACTTTTTTTAAGCGATTGTCAATTTGTGTAGAATAACAACAAGAATAAATTTTTTTGACAATCAAACGTTAATGCAATATTAAATGTATGCTGGTCCCACTAATGTCTAAGGTTGTCTCAATCGCATAGTTCACGTGACGATCTTGCAATATCAGTTCAACAGCATCAATGGTTTCTAACAACTGATTTTGGACGACCTTCATGAAATGCATCTTGGAGTGAACTACAACCTCGATTGAATTCACCATACCATCAATAAACACCAGTCCTTGACGGAGCTTCATCGCCAAAAATTGAATTCAGTTCATCTAAGCACTATTGCAGTGTTAATCCACGTCGAAAGTTGTAAAAAATTATCACACGAAAATGTTCACGATTTAATTCCATTATTTGGCCGAGATGAATCTTTTAAGTTATCGTAAACAACACAATACGTATGTCAAAACAATTTAAATACGCATAACCTCAAAAATGTCAAACTTTACGATACAGCTATCAGTTACCAGATTTTAACACTAAGGTTGTCCAATCTCAAAATATAAAAGGCAATTATCGTATGATCCAACATTATATCATTAAGATTATAAGAATTGAAATTAGGAATTACAGAAAAAACGTCGGTATGTCTAGTATTTATAAAAACAAACATATTCTATATTTACTCAAAAATAAAATCATAATCTTCAAAAATTTATTCATTTAAAATTTTCATCTTAATATGAATTAAGATGAAATCATAAAGAGAATCAAAAAAAATACCAAAGTAATACAAACTATCCCATCAAAGTATCATAACAATCCATAAAATTTATCGTTACATCTCGCATGTTAATATTTTTCATCATCCATCTCATTAAAAACCCCATACGTGCTTGCAAATCGCTTTTTCTATTGCTCTTTGAAGTTTATTCTCACCTGGGAGTCCAACCTAAACCATGTACGTAAACCTACAGTGTCGATCCATTAGTATTATTACTCACTCAACGCGAGGACGATTTTCCATCCCTTATCTGATTTCAAACTAGAACACGTTATGCAAAAATACCAAGCAAAAAACTCTTTCTCTAATGGATCAGCTCTGTCCTCACTTTCAACCCAGAAAGTCGTCCATTAGTAAAGAGATAGAAGATTATTTACGTTTTAAGCGATTGTTAAGCTTTCGCCGGAACTTTTCCAGTTAAAGCTTTATAAATGAAAGGGTGCGGAATATGGATACCGAGTTGGAGGTAATTTGATTATACGGTGTGTGTAGGTTTTGATATAGAAGTATCACGAAAGAATCAAAAATAATAAAAAAAAATTTAAAAGCCATAGGAAGTTCATTTTTGTTAAAAATAAAGATAAAATATCAATCTAAATCGCGACAAAATTTCAAGTCTCAATAACAATTACTTTTTTAGATATGAATTTTTAAAAATTGACAATTTTACTCGTTTTATAAAATTTTTACTCGTTTAATAAAAAGTATTAAAATACAGAAATTAGTTGTTTTGTTAGTGCAGAAAATAAAATGGTAAATCTAACCGAAGACAAGTCATCACTCATTAAAATAACTTTTGGATGAAAGCCAGGAAGTTAAATTACCGCCTAGATTTAAATCTATTGTTAGAATTAACGACTAACTACGACTAGACTTTTGTTTAAAATTACCACAATAGATTTCATAAAGATTAAAAATAGATTTCAAGATTAATAAAAAGAATTGTATTTTTCTTGTGTAGACAATTTGTGTGGGAATAGAGTAGGAATGTGTACAAGTGGAAATAATTTAACATTGGCTTAAGGTGGGGTCAGGAAGAAAATTAATAGAACGCGTGCGTTCGAGCGCTTAGAAAACCTTTTCCATCCTTTTTCGGTTCGCTCCTCATCATCAGGTGGCGATTAAATTATAACCCCAAGAGGGGGTTAAAAGATTCGTTCGTCCCACGACCCAGTTTACTTACATCAACATCGTCGGTCGTCACGCTTTAAGAAAATCTTATTTTCTTTCTTAAAGACAAAAAAATTATTCAAAAATATTCTTCCTTTAAAAGATAAAAAAAAATCTTTGAAAAATTAAAAAAAAATCGTTAAAAAATCAAAAAATTGTTTTAAAAAAATCAGTGATGTTTATTTAGGTTGAACCAACATCTCCACAACCATCTGTGGATCGTTTATCGGTAACTTTCGCGGACGATTCTCAAAAAAGTAACATCCCACGTGTCAAATCCAGTCCAAAAATGGACAAAGTGCATTTTCCTTCTATCACCGACGGTGAAAATACAGACGAGGAAGAAGATTACTCCATAACATTAACAGCAATTATGCAAAGAAAAGCTTCATCGAAACGATCAAGAAGAAAAAGTACTCGAAGGACGTCTTCGCCTTTCAGCCCCGATATTCTACCTGGAGGTGAAAATGAACGAAGACGATCTTCTTGTTATACAACTAGTTCTGGAGAGTAAGAAAAACGATGCATTTTATAAATGTTTACTTCATTATACTGACGTTTTAAACGTCAAATATGACATTTCAATACTATTTTTGACGTTTCAAATGTCAAATTTGACATTTTGAGGTTATTCGTGACTTTTTAAATGTCAAATTTTGACATTTTCAGGTTATTTCAAATGTTTTCTTTATTGTATTAACGTTTTAAACGTCAAATTTGACATTTCAATATTATTTTTGACGTTTTAAATGTCAAATTTGACATTTTGAGATTATTCGCGACTTTTTAAACGTCAAATTTTGACATTTTTAGGTTATTTTCGATATTTTCTTTATTATACTGACATTTTAAACGTCAAATTTAACAGCTCAATATTACTTTTGACGTTTTAAATGTCATCTTTGACGTTTGGAATCGTCAGTGACTTTTTAAGCGTTAAAATTTTACATTTTCAGGTTATTTTAGATGTTTTCTTTATTGTACGGACGTTTTAAACGTCAAATATGACAGTTCAGTACTACTTTTGACGTTTTAAATGTCATCTTTGACGTTTGGAGTGGTTAGTAACTCTTGAAACGTCAAATTTTGACATTTTGAGGTTATTTTAGATGTTTTCTTTATTGTGTTGCCGTTTTAAATGTCAAATTTGGCATTTCAATACTATTTTTCACGTTTTGAATGTCATATTTGACGTTTGGAATCGTCAGTGACTTTTTAAACGGTAATTTTTAACATGTTCAGGTTATTTTAATTGATTTCTTTACTTTAGTGACGTTTTAAACGTCAAATATGACAGTTCAGTACTACTTTTGACGTTTTAAATGTCATCTTTGACGTTTGGAATCGTCAGTGACTTTTCAAACGTTAAATTTTAACATTTTCAGGTTATTTTAGATGTTTTCTTTATTGTACTGACGTTTTAAATGTCAAATTTGATAGTTCAATACTAATTTTGACGTTTTAAATGTCATATTTGACGTTTGGAATCGTCAGTGACTTTTTAAACGTTAAATTTTCTCATTTTCAGGTTATTTTAGATGTTTTCTCTATTGTACTGACGCTTTAAACGTCAAATTTGACATTTCAATATTACTTTTGACGTTTTAAATGTCATCTTTGACGTTTGGAGTCGTTAGTAACTTTTGAAACGTTAAATTTTGACATTTTGAGGTTATTTTAGATGTTTTCTTTATTGTATTTACGTTTTAAATGTCAAAATTTGACATTTCAACACTATTTTTGAGGTTTTAAATGTCATATTTGACGTCTGGAATCGTTAGTAATTTCTTAAACGTCAAATTTGACATTTCAATATTACTTTTGACGTTTTAAATGTCATCTTTGACGTTTGGAGTCGTTAGTAACTCTTGAAACGTCAAATTTTGACATTTTGAGGTTACTTTAGATGTTTTCTTTATTGTGTTGACGTTTTAAATGTCAAATTTGACATTTCAATATTACTTTTGACGTTTTAAATGTCATTTTTCACGTTTGGAGTCGTTAGTAACTTTTGAAACGTTATATTTTCACATTTTGAGGTTATTTTAGATGTTTTCTTTATTGTATTTACGTTTTAAATGTCAAAATTTGACATTTCAACACTATTTTTGACGTTTTAAATGTCATATTTGACGTCTGGAATCGTTAGTAACTTCTTAAACGTCAAATTTTGACATTTTCAGGTTATTTTAGATGTTTTCTTTATTGTGTTGACGTTTTAAATGTCAAATTTGATAGTTCAATATTAATTTTGACGTTTTAAATGTCATCTTTGACGTTTGGAGTCGTTAGTAACTTTTGAAACGTTAAATTTTGACATTCTGAGGTTGTTTTAGATGTTTTCTTTATTGTGTTGACGTTTTAAACGTCAAATTTGACATTTCAATATTACTTTTTGACGTTTTAAATGGTATATTTGATGTGCCAAGTTATTTGTGACTTTGTAAACGTCAAATTTTTACATTTTTAGGTTATTTTAAATGTTTTCTTTATTGTACTGACGTTTTAAACGTCAAAATTTGACATTTCAATACTATTTTTCATGTTTTAAATGTCATATTTGACGTTTAGTATCGTCAATGATTTTTTAAACGTCAAATTTTGACATTTTTGAGAGTATTTTAGATGTTTTCTTTATTGTACTGACCTTTTAAATGTCAAATTTGACATTTTAATATTACTTTTTGACGTTTCAAATGGTATATTTTACATTTCAAGTTATTTGTGATTTTTGAAATGTCAAATTTTGACATTTTCAGGTTATTTTAGATGGTTTCTTTATTGTACCGACGTTTTAAACGTCAAAATTTGACATTTCAATATTACTTTTTGACGTTTTAAATGGTATATTTGATGTGCCAAGTTATTTGTGACTTTGTAAACGTCAAATTTTTACATTTTTAGGTTATTTTAGATGTTTTCTTTATCATATCGACGTTTTAAACGTCAAAATTTGACATTTCAAGTTGATTTTTGACGTGTTCAATGTCAAATTTGATTTCTTAGGTTAGTTATAAAGGCTTAAACGTCAAATGTTGACAGATAAGGTTATATTCGATGTTTTAACTATCAACTTTGATATTTCAACGTGACTTTTAACGTTTTAAGTCTCAAATTAGACATTTCAGTGTTATTTTTGACGTTTTAAGTCTCAAATTAGACATTTCAGTGTTATTTTTGACGTTTTCAGTGTCAAATTTGACGTTTCAAGGTTAAGTTTGACATTTTAAGATCATTCATGACATTTGAAACATCAAATATGACACTTTTGAATTAGTTTTGAGATTTCAAGTGTCAAATTTGACATTTCAAGGAGTTCTTTGATATTTTAAGTGTCAAAATTGACATTTCAAGGTTAAATTTTATATTGTAAGATTACTCATGACACTTGAAACATCAAATATGATACTTTTAAATTAGTTTTGGAATTTCAAACGTCAAATTTGACATTTCAAGGTGATTTTTGACGTTTTTAATGTCAAACTAAACATTACATGGTTATATTTGACGTTTTAAGTATCAAATTTGACGTTTGAAGGTTAAGTCTGGTATTTTAAGATTATTTACGACACTTGAAACATCAAATACAACACTTTTAAGTTAGCTTTCGGATTTCAAACGTCAAATTTGACATTTCAAGTCGATTTTTGACGTCTTAAGTGTCAAATTTGACATTTTACGGTTATATTTGAAGTTTTAAGTATCAAATTTAACCGTTCAAGGTTAAGTTTGATATTTTCAGATTTTTTACGACACTTGAAACATCAAATACAACATTTTTAAGTTAGCTTTCGGATTTCAAACGTCAAATTTGACATTTCAAGGTGATTTTTGACGTTTTAAGTTTCAGATTTGACATTTCACGGTTATATTTGAAGTTTTAAGTATCACATTTAACCGTTCAAGGTTAAGTTTGATATTTTAAGATTATTTACGACACTTGAAACATGAAATATGACACTTATAAATTAGTTTTGGAATTTCAAACGTCAAATTTGACATTTCAAGGCGATTTTTGACGTTTTAAGTGTCAAATTTGACATTTTACGGTTATATTTGAAGTTTTAAGTATCAAACTTAACCGTTCAAGGTTAAGTTTGATATTTTAAGATTATTTACGACACTTGAAACATCAAACACAACACTTTTAAGTTAGCTTTCGGATTTCAAACGTCAAATTTGACATTTCAAGATGATCTTTGACGTTTTAAGTGTCAAATTTGACATTTCACGGTTATATTTGAAGTTTCAAGTATCAAATTTGACGTTTGAAGGTTAAGTTTGATATTTTAAGATTATTTACGACACTTGAAACATGAAATATGATACTTATAAATTAGTTTTGGAATTTCAAACGTCAAATTTGACATTTCAAGTCGATTTTTGACGTTTTAAGTGTCAAATTTGACATTTCACGGTTATATTTGAAGTTTTAAGTATCAAATTTAACCGTTCAAGGTTAAGTTTGATATTTTAAGATTATTCATGACACTTAAAACATCAAATACGATATTTTTATACTAGCTTTAAAATTTTAAAAGTCAAATTTGACATTTCAATGCAATTTTTGACGTTTTAGGAGTAAAATTTGACATTTCAGTGCGATTTTTGACATTTTAGGAGTAGAATTTGACATATCAAGGCTACTTTTGACGTTTTCAATGTCAAGTTTGATTAGTTAGATTGTTTATAAGATTTTAAACATCAAATATGACACTTCAACGGTCAATTTTGACGTTTTGAAATTATTTTTAACATTTCAAACATCAAATATGACAATTTGAAGTTGTTTTTGACCTATTAATTGTCAAATTTAACATACCGACATTATTTGTGACATTTTAAACGTCAAATTTCAAGTTTTAAAGTTAGTTTTGAAGTTTTAAACATCGAATTTAACGTTGTAAAGTCAATTTTGACGTTTTAAATGTCAAATTTGACTTTTTAAGGTTATTTATATCATGTTAACTGTCAAATTTGATGTTTTATGATTAATTTTTGACGTTTTAAATGTCAAATTTGACTTTTTAAGGTTATTTATATCATGTGAACTGTCAAATTTGATGTTTTATGATTAATTTTTGACGTTTTAAATGTCAAATTTGACTTTTTAAAGTTATTTATATCATGTGAACTGTCAAATTTGATGTTTTATGATTAATTTTTGACGTTTTAAATGTCAAATTTGACTTTTTAAGGTTATTTATATCATGTTAATTGTAAAATTTGATGTTTTATGATTAATTTTTGACGTTTTAAATGTCAAATTTGACTTTTTAAGGTTATTTATATCATGTTAATTGTAAAATTTGATGTTTTATGATTAATTTTTGACGTTTTAAATGTCAAATTTGACTTTTTAAGGTTATTTATATCATGTTAACTGTCAAATTTGATGTTTTATGATTAATTTTTGACGTTTTAAATGTCAAATTTGACTTTTTAAGGTTATTTATATCATGTTAATTGTAAAATTTGATGTTTTATGATTAATTTTTGACGTTTTAAATGTCAAATTTGACTTTTTAAGGTTATTTATATCATGTTAACTGTCAAATTTGATGTTTTATGATTAATTTTTGACGTTTTAAATGTCAAATTTGACTTTTTAAGGTTATTTATATCATGTTAACTGTCAAACTTGATGTTTTATGATTAATTTTTGACGTTTTAAATGTCAAATATGACTGTTTTTTTCGTTTTATAAGTACTGCTATATCGATAGAAGAAAATGCTAATCCGGAAGTGACTCAAGATCAAATTTTCGAAAATATTCGTCTTCACAAAGAGGTTTTAAGTCACGTTAAGATGCAACCGTGGCCGATGAGGAAAAAATTAAGGTTGGTAATCACCGCTAAGAATTACATCAAGAGGCACGAGGGGGCGCTTCAAGAAAGGTTCGCTCAAAGTCATTCTACCAAAGATATGTTGGCCAGATTTAATATCTATCTAATAAAAGTAAATAACTATTTGGAAGAAAAACTTTTTTTGAAAAAAAAATTAAAAAATTTTTTTAGAAATGGCAAAGAGCTAAACGCGAAGCGGCTAATTTATCAAATTGGTTAATTCCTTGGGAGTTAAGGATAAAAGAAATCGAATCTCATTTTGGATCAGTTGTAGCGTCTTATTTTACGTTCTTACGATGGTTATTTTGGGTTAATTTAGTCACTTCGGTGATATTAATAGCTTTTGTCACTGTTCCTGAGGTAAGTAATGGAAGAAAACTGTTTTATTTAAAAAAAATTTTAATAAAACTTTTTTTCTAAATAAATTTCTTTTATATTTTCAAAATTTATTTATTATTTACGTTTCTAAATAATAATTTCCAGACGGTATCGCTTTATTAGCCGCAATCCCCATAAAAGCAGGCGTTAATTTATAAAATTTCTTATCTAAAAAATCATCCCAAGATTTATAATTGTACGCTTTGTAAAGTGTTGGATTTTCAATCGATTTCCTCCAATATTCATAAACTTTAATGTGACTACAGTAAGCTACAATTAAAAAATAACGATAATAAGTTGGTAACATTGCTTTTTGACGTTTTAAACGTCAAATTATTACTTGTGACATTTTAAACGTCAAAATCAACGTTTGAAGGTTATTATTGACGTTTTAAATGTCAAATTTGATATTTTGAGGTTATCCGCAACGTTTTAAACATCAAATTTGACGTTTTAATATTAATTTTATATTTGAAAAAAAATAATAAGTTGGCAACATTGTTTTTTGACAAGTTAAGACATTATTTTGACATTTATGTTAAAGTTAGGTTATGTTAACTGATTTATAACCTTAAATTTTGTTTTATTGTGACAGTTAGAAGTTGAAAATTGTTAAATTACAATAATGTTAACTTTAAAAAATGACTTTTCATGAGTTTCTATAATAAAATACTTACAAGTTGCACAACCACGTTGAATTTTACCACCGTGAGGATAAAAATCAACGTGACCCATTGTTGTAATATTACCAAAACCTCCCCCACTTGTGTGGATAACATCAACAAAATTAGCTACGTCAGTATAGTTGAAATTAAAGTTAAAATCTTCGTTAATTCCATAATTTAATAATTCCTTTAAAGGGTCTAAAATAGTTAACCTATAAATTTTCCGATGGAATTTATCATCATCCATAAGCTTTTTAGCAACTTTCACTCCAATTTTTAAACCATATCCATGAACAATATAATGAAAACTCCTCAAAGATTGTCCACCGAAAGTAGATAAAAATTGAGTAAATTTTACAAGACTATTTGAGGTTAGAATCATATGTTCTAAAGCTTGAGGGTAAAAAGCGTACGATAAAGGCGACCAATTTACTAAAATTACATTCCATTTATTTTCCAAAGACATAACTAAAAAATTTTTATTAAAAGGAAACTATTTACTAAAAAAATAAATAAAAAAAATGAAAAATATATATATTTTTTACCTTCAACTGTATTTTGAATCCATTCTGAGGTTATGTCATCTAACCAATCGTGAATTAAAAACTTTGTGTGTAATTTACGATTAAAATTTGATCGTGTTAATGTTAAAATATCATTTGTAAACAATTCTTCTGTAAAATTTCTATTAAAATTTTTAAAAAATTGAGGTTGTTTTCTATTTATAGGTTATGTTAACATTTTATTAAATTTTAAACTCACTCTGTATATAAATGATAAGTAATCATATCTTCAATCTCTTTATCTTCATTTAATTCGATAATTTTTTGATTTGTTGGAAAAACTAAGCAATTAACACGAAAATATAATCGAAAATTAACAAATAAAACCAACAAAACTGATTTTACTACATTCATTATTATTGTTGTTAGTTGCAAAGGTGCAAAAATTAGAAATTGTTATCGTAAGCGTTTTTTACTTTTTGCGTGCTTTATAATTATTAAATTAAAGAAATGATGATTAGTCTTTTAAATTTTAGAAAAAAATAACAAAAAAATTTTTTTTAATTTTGTGATTTTTCCTTTCATTAACATAATGTGATTTTCCAAGAACGTGCGTGTTAATACAGCTTTTAGAAGGATAATAATTTACGCTAATAAAGTCTTTTCGATTTCGTTAATGAGAAAGTAACCCACGAAAATAGGTTTGATTAATAAATAAAGATGAGGAAATCGATAATTCCTCAAAAATAGACAAAAATATTTTTTATTGAGAAATTACAACAAACTCTTGACAAAATTTAAAGCAAAATTTAATTATCAAGATTATTTTTGATGTTAAATTTGATAACTTTATATTCCTTTTCCAAGAAAATCCAAATTCGAAGGTGACTCAACCTAACTTTTCTCCTTTTTTACATTTTATTTACTTTAATTACGATTTTCTATACTTTACAGATGATTTTTTTACTTTAGTGACGTTTTAAATGTCACGTTTGACGTTTTCAGGTTAATTTTGACGTTTAAAATGTCAAATTTGAAATTTTTAGGTTAATTTTGACGTTTAAAATGTCAAATTTAACGTTTAAAATGTCAAATTTGAGATTTTTAGGTTAATTTTGACGTTTTAAATGCCAAGTTAGTCACTTTCAGGTTAAATGTGACGTTTTAAACGTCAAATTTGACACTTTTAGGTTAACTTTGACATTTTAAACGTCAATTTTGATATTTTAAGTTTACTTTGGAAGACTTAAACGTCAAATTTAACGTTTAAAATGTAAAATTTGAGATTTTTAGGTTAATTTTGACGTTTTAAATGCCAAATTAGTCACTTTTAGGTTAAATGTGACGTTTTAAACGTCAAATTTGACACTTTTAGGTTAACTTTGACATTTTAAACGTCAATTTTGATATTTTAAGTTTACTTTGGAAGACTTAAACGTCAAATTTAACGTTTAAAATGTAAAATTTGAGATTTTTAGGTTAATTTTACGTTTTAAATGCCAAGTTAGTCACTTTTAGGTTAAATGTGACGTTTTAAACGTCAAAATTGACACTTTTAGGTTAACTTTGACATTTTAAACGTCAATTTTGATATTTTAAGTTTACTTTGGAAGATTTAAACGTCAAATTTAACGTTTAAAGTGTAAAATTTGAGATTTTTAGGTTAATTTTAACGTTTTAAATGCCAAGTTAGTCACTTTCAGGTTAAATGTGACGTTTTAAACGTCAAAATTGACACTTTTAGGTTAACTTTGACACTTTAAGTTTACTTTGGAAGATTTAAACGTCAAATTTAACGTTTAAAGTGTAAAATTTGAGATTTTTAGGTTAATTTTGACGTTTTAAATGCCAAATTAGTTACTTTTAGGTTAAATGTGACGTTCTAAACATCAAAATTGACACTTTTAGGTTAACTTTGACATTTTAAATGCCAAGTTAGTCACTTTCAGATTAAATGTGACGTTTTAAACGTCAAAATTGACACTTTTAGGTTAACTTTGACATTTTAAGTTTACTTTGGAAGATTTAAACGTCAAATTTAACGTTTAAAGTGTAAAATTTGAGATTTTTAGGTTAATTTTGACGTTTTAAATGCAAGGTTAGTCACTTTTAGGTTAAATGTGACGTTTTAAACGTCAAAATTGACACTTTTAGGTTAACCTTGACATTTTAAACGTCAATTCTGATATTTTAAGTTTACTTTGGAAGATTTAAACGTCAAATTTAACGTTTAAAATGTAAAATTTGAGATTTTTAGGTTAACTTTGACGTTTTAAATGCCAAATTAGTCACTTTTAGGTTAAATGTGACGTTTTAAACGTCAAAATTGACACTTTTAGGTTAACTTTGACATTTTAAACATCAATTTTGATATTTTAAGTTTACTTTGGAAGATTTAAACGTCAAATTTAACGTTTAAAATGTTAAATTTGAGATTTTTAGGTTAATTTTGACGTTTTAAATGCCAAGTTAGTCACTTTTAGGTTAAATGTGACGTTTTAAACGTCAAAATTGACACTTTTAGGTTAACTTTGACATTTTAAACATCAATTTTGATATTTTAAGTTTACTTTGGAAGATTTAAACGTCAAATTTAACGTTTAAAATGTTAAATTTGAGATTTTTAGGTTAATTTTGACGTTTTAAATGCCAAATTAGTCACTTTTAGGTTAAATGTGACGTTTTAAACATCAAAATTGACACTTTTAGGTTAACCTTGACATTTTAATCGTCAATTTTGATATTTTATGTTTACTTTGGAAAATTTAAACGTCAAATTTGATACTTTCGCATTAATTATGATATTTCAAATGTCACACTTGATGCTTTCAAGTTAACTTTGACGTTTTAAATGTCAAATTTGACACTTTCATGTTAATTTTAACATCTAAAACGTAAAATTTGACATTTTAACCTTACTTTTAAGGTTCTAAATGTCAAATTTGATATCTTAAAATTACTTTAGACGTTTTAAATGTGAAATTTGGCGTTTACCGTTATTTGTGACATCTCAAATGTCAAATTTGACACTTGCGGGTTAATTATGGTATTTTAAATGTCACGTTTGACGCTTTCAGATTAATGTTGACGTTTTAAATGCCAAATTTGATATTTTTAGGTTAAGTTTAACATTTTAAATATAAAATTTGATATTTTAAGCTTACTTTTAACGTTTAAAATGTCAAATTTAACACTTTCAAGTTAACTTTGACATTTTAAATGTCTTTTTTAACATTTTAACCTTATTTTTAACGTTGTAAACATCAAGTTTAACATTTTTATATTATTTCTGACGTTTTAAACGTCAAATTTGGCACTTTCAGATTATATTTGACGTTTCAAATGTCAAATTTGACACTTTGAAGCTATTTTAATATTTTAAATTTCAAATTTGGCAGTTTTTTATATATTTTTTTATGAAATTATGAAATGTTTAATTTTCAAATTAAATTTTTCTTCTTTCTTATGTTTACGACGACGATTTTTCTATTTGTATTTATGTAAGTTAAATCATTATTAATGATTTTTAGTTATTAACGGCGGATCAAAAAGCTGCCGGTGACAGAAAGCTAATTTTAAAAGAAGACAAATACAACGCTACTAACTTTCTAACTTTATGGGATTTTGAAGGAGTTTTAAAATATTCCCCGTTGTTCTACGGTTGGTACACAAATAAAGATATTAAAGATAAAGGATATAGGTTGCCGTTGGCTTATTTTATGACCGGATTAGCTGTTTACGTTTATAGTTTTGTAGCTACTTTGAGAAAGTAAGAAAATTTTTAATCCAATTTTACTTTACTTACATAAATTTTGTAAATATTTTTTATTAGAATGGCAGAAAATTCACGAACTTCTAAGCTATCGGAAAAAGAAGACGAATGTATTTTTAGCTGGAAGGTATTTACAAGTTGGGATTATATGATTGGTAATCCGGAAACTGCAGCAAATCGAGTCGCTTCTATTGTTATGGGTTTTAAAGAAGCTTTATTAGAAGAAGCTGAAAAAAAGAAAAATAATAAAAAGTATTTTTATATTAAAAAAATAATAAATTAAAATATTTTTATTGTTTTTCTTTTTTAGTTGGAGAATTGTCTTATTTAGAGTCTTCGTAAACTTAACAGTTTTCCTCTTATTAATCGCGTCAGCTTATGCCGTCGTAGAAGTCGTTAGACGATCAATGGAACCGGAAGCTAAAGATAACATTTGGAGAATGAACGAAATCACGATTGTTATGACTTTAATCTCGACTACTTTTCCAATTATTTTTGAAGTTTTGGGAATTTGCGAACAATACCATCCGAGAAAACAACTCCGGTTGCAACTCGCCCGGATTATGATGTTGAACCTTTTAAATTTGTATTCTTTAATCATCGCACTTTTTGGAAAAATCACCGAAATGGTAAATATTATTAACTCTTTCGCTTCGGCTAACTAGTTCGTCAAAGTACTGTCACTAATTGGAAGCGCGCCTGTTATATTGTCTACGTTGGTTGTAAGCGGCGCTCGTACTCACAGGTACTATAAGACGGCCCTAAAAAAAAACGATTCTAAGCCTCACCAAGGAGAGGAGAATGTAAAAACGCGGTTCCTCCGCTTAACTTTACCGAGTAAGCCCGACTAAACTACAGTGGAAGGGAGGACCGGAGTATCAACCGGTCCTCGCAAACGCAACGGTCTTCAGGCAAAAACCCCGTCGAGAACAGGCCCACCGCACCTCGCTACTTTAACATTTTCATTCCGAATTTTGACCATTTTTCGAGTTTTATAGCAAAACGAAAAGTGTTAACTCTCCAACCACAATTATTGTCAATTTTTCACAAGTCACGAGATGAAGATAATATAATAACACTTTTCGCTTTTACTGTAAAGTTGGGTTTAGACTATGCGCAACATACTCACGCAAGTATTTCGCGAGGTTGTTTCATTTGATGGTCGTCTCATCTGATGCGTTTACACAGAGCGAAAGGCTTGCACGAAACATAGTGAATCGCCAGTTTGGGCGAGAGAAACATGTCTGTCGTACAATCGGGTGCTGCTTCTGCGTTCGCGGTTATGGCGGTATTATATTTAAATCAGAAAAGAAGAAGGAATTGTTTCGTTGGCGATGTCAATATGGTAATGAACTAATGAGGGAAATGGCAGTAAAACACATAGAAGATACTGTTAGAAATTTCATCCGCATGACCACAGAAGATTTTGAATATCTTGTATAGCACTTGTTGGACCAAAAATTGAAAGAATGGGCACACAGCTAAGAAACGCAATTACTGTTAGGGAAAGGTTAGCTGTCACACTACGGTTCTTGATAGCGTGGCATTTTATTTTATTTTATTTTTTCATATATTACTTCAATTAGTTATCCTGTGTAGTTAGGATGTCATACAGTTGTCCCTGTTGCATTGGTTGCATTAGGCAATACAGGATTTGTGTGTCCAGAGGATAATTCAGACTCGAATGTATAGGTGCGAGGTGATCAAACAAAATGTTTGCAATAGCTCTTTTAACGCGTGCAAGTGTTTGAGCATCATATTTTTTGAGTTCATTGGCTAAATTTAATGCATATTTGAAGTATGGGTCATTTGACGCAGTGGTGGATGATTTCAAAATTTGCAATGCTTCACCCATCATTTTATCGGAGTCTAAAATCTCTCTTTTTTTTTCGTTTGCGACCTTCAGTAACCTATCTTTCAGTCTCCAATTGTGACTCGTTGTCAATCCTGTCTTTCTCAACTTGTGTTACATTAGCCTCCGTTTTTACTAACGTGTGTACTACTCACCACAGGACAAACGACGACATTTACACTATGCGAATCAGGTAAAGCGAAAAATTTTGATTCGCGTCCAAAAACCGATAGACCCCCGGCTCGCTGTGAAGCTGTTTCGCGCAACGTGTTTCGAGTTGGAGCACACGTGTACACTATGCGAGTCTTGTTTCGCGAAACAGTTGCGCTAGTATGTTGCGCGCAGTCTAAACCCAGCTTAAGATCCGAAAAAGGGCCAAAAGTGTGACCGAAAAAGTTAAAGTAGCGAGGTGCGATGGGCCTGTCCTCGGTGGCGTTTTTGCCTGAAGACCTTTGCGTTTGCGAAGACCGCTTGATACTCCGGTCTTCCCTTCCAATGTAGTTTAGTCGGGCATATTTGGTAAAGTTACGGGTTGGAACCGCGCTCTTGCATATTTCTCTCCATGGTGTGACTTAAAATCGGTTTATAGTTCATATTGCGTGCGCCGCCTATAAGCGACGTTCAAAGCAAAAGGGTTAATGGTAGTTTTTAAGATTAGTACTGTATCTTTAAAATTGGATGATTTTTTAAACAATATGTCATGTAAAAATTACGATAAAACAAAAAAAAGTTACAGAGTCGTTATTTATAATTAACAAAAATGAATTAATTGTGGACTAGTGTGCCCTAGTGTAGGTAAATGAAAAGGCCATATGACTCAAACCAAGGACGCTGAACTAACAGGATAGCTCAATCTGTGATAATCGTCCGCCAACTTTTGACGTCACTGCTAAGCTTAGCGTCTCTGTCTTAAGGTACGTGGCCACCTGAGACTAAAGCAGTCTCGAGACTGATCTCGAGACTTTGATCGCCAGTGGACAAGGTGCTGAGAGCATTCTCTGAGACAAGTTGCGACTAGCATACACGTAGTCTCGAGAGTAACCGTGTCTCCAATCGATAAGGTTCAATTCGGTCTTTCAGAGTCTAGTCTCACATCAGATTTCGACACCAGTTCGAAATATATTTCGTGTCGCGAGACTGTAGTTTGGACTGAACTTTATTGATGGAGTGGAACGACGAAAAAACGTATAAACTAATCAGTTTATACGAAGAAAACGAATTATTGTGGAATGTAGTACATTGTAACTATAGGGATAGAAAAAAAGAAATTTAAAATTCTCAGAATTTGGTGAAGTTTTAGGTTGCGATGCACACGAAATTCAACGCAAAATCCACAATTTGCGGGATCAATGATGCCAAAAAACGAAGTGTCACCATTAATCTATCGCCAACAGGAATAGGATCTCTCATTTTTGTTACCTACTTAGCAATTTGATGACCAATTAAATTTAACACCAATTCAAACTGCACCGCAGACATTCGAATAAAATTCCTGAACTGCTGGGCATCTTCCATTTTTAAATCCTTTGCTAGTTTTTCAGAAGCTCCTAACTCATTTCGACGGTCTATCCATTGCCTGACCCAACACTGTTTTCTTTTCTTATTTTTTTCATTTCTTCGTTTTTTCAAAAGTCTATATATTATGCGCGCTAGTGCCTGATGCTCCATGATTGCTTACAAATCACAACTGTTTACAACACAACCGTCGGCTTCTCTCTCAAATCGACACGATACGGCGACTACTCTTCGGTCGCCGAGTCTCAGATTTTATCTGAGAGTCTTCGGATATCAAAATTACTCTCAAATCGACAAGATTTCGAGACAAATCTCGAGATTCGATCTCGAGATTTAATCTCAAATGGACACGTACCTTTACACTCGACTGTCTTAAACTTGACTTTCTGTTTTATACTCGACTGTCTCACATTAACACAATCATCCAACTCAACCCTCAACCGCCGAAATCCAGGTGAAATGGTGGTTTTTCGGCCCGCAATATATCTTTGAGCCCAAGTGTGAACCACTTTTTTAAACCTATTCTGTGGTAGGATAGTTAGCCGTTTGCGTACCATGAACCACTTTCGCGTTCCTCAAATTTTGTGTCGAGAAAAGCCAGGGCATTTGGCTAAAATAAAAAACTGACGGCCCACCCGAAATTTTTTTGTCAAAATTTTCGACATGTAGTTAAAGAAGCGCCATCGTTTTCTTTGTGTTTTTTCGGTACATAATCGAAGATGCATTTCGATCGTATTTGTATAAAACTCTCTGGTACGCAAACGGTTAAAAAAAATATCCTCGAGTTGTGATGTTGACCACCGTAGGAATGCTATAAAAATGCTAAATCCAACTGTGAACCACTTTTCTAAACTTATTCTGTGACAAGCCCTTAAAAGTATCCTCAAATTATGATGTGATCCACTATAGAAATCCTTGAGCCCACGTGTGAACCACTTTTTTAAATCAGTAGTAGGTATTTGCCGATTCACAAACCTCTTTCTAAAACCTCAAAATCAAGGTCACAGTGAGTAACCTTGATTTTAAAGTTCTAGGAGGTTCGTGAATCGGCAAATTATAATGAGTTATGACCCTTATATTTTGACCTTGATTTTGAACTCATAATATATTCTTGATAATAAGGTCAAGGATCGCTATTCTTACCATTCTTAACCTAAGAAGAACTTTTAAACTCCACATCATCCTTGACTTAGTTGTTTAATTGCAACCTTACATCCTTCTATATAATGCACGGCATCGACTCTCAATCATCGAATAAACCGAACCACTTTTAAAAGTACCTACCGCTCTTTTTAAAAAAATTAAATACAGTTTCCCTAATCTAACCCTGAAATGAAATTATGATCATATTGGCAGTTATGATTAACAGGCTTATTTTGTAATTGTCGTTACCTAACGTCATCGTTCAGCCAACGACTCCAATCCCAAACGACTTTTTGTTAAAACCGTATTTTGTAAATCAGTCGTTAGGAATTTTAGCTGTAACGACACAAGTTAATGTTTTCATATAGGATAGTAACATAAAATGTCACTTTTGATCCAATGTTAGATCTTTTGAACTAACAACATAACCTCAAAGGGGAACTTATGTTTGCATTTTGACAAGCTTTGACAATTAATGGGTCAAGTGGATGAAGGAGCTATCTTTAGAAGAATCCATTATTTGACATTATTTTCCGAAAGACTGTAATCACTAATATTTTTCTTGAATTTATTTTAGAAATAGCTTTGATAACTTCTTCAAGCATAGAAGTATAGTTCCACAAGAAATTATAGGTAGTAATATTTTTGTGCCGTCTTGAGGAAAATGGTATAACTTGAAAAAAGAAATCATTTTTGAAAAAAATACTAGAAATTTGTATTTTTAATGTTATCTGGCATTTCAAATGGGTTCAATGAGTTTCTGGCATCCTTCCATGTTAGGGTATCAAGGGATGAACTTGCAAAAATGGAATTTTACCAGAGATAATGCCAAACGATGATCTTAAACCAGAGATAATGCCAGAAATTATCTTACACATTTTGAGTTTACAGTTAAACATATAAAAAGTCATTTGTTCAATGTACTCGGTAGGCAACTCATTTTAAATTTTGCTATGTTAATGACGTAAACGACTACTACAGAGATGTCGTTCACCAAACGACCAAACCTAACCTGAAAGTCGTTCATAACGATGTCGTTAGAAGTTACAAAATACGAATTGTCGTTCATGAACGACAATCGGTTTATAACGATGTCGTTAAGAGTTACAAAATAGGATTGTTAGTTTGATTTCATCGCGTTTTGTCGTGACATATGCACCCAACGTTAAATCCTGGTGGGCATTAGTTTAGCCAAAAGAAAACATCATTAGTAATAAAATCCAAATTACTACTAGTGATGGATTAGTTTTGAAATTTAAATCATGAATATGCGCGGAAATGTATAATGACTGATGATTGCCTCAAGGACACTAGACTAATAGGATGGCTCAATCTGCGATAATCGCCCGCCAGCCTTTTAACGTCACTGTGTAACGTTTCCCGACATTTGCGGTGAAATTCCTTTTTTCTCCGAAATTTTGTTATGCAATGTGTGATTTTTTTTTTTTTTGTACCAATGGAAAATTTAGAATTTTAGCTATACAACGCCGTAATGTTTTAAAGGGATACCATTTGAAATATTTGAGAAAAGTGACAACATGTGAAGATTAATCAAAAAAAAATTTTTTTTTTCATAAATTACCCGAAAAAAAAAATATGTTAAGGTATACGAGGTCTTAACCTGTTCCTCAATTCAAAATTTTGGCGCCGGCGTCAATTAGTTTCTCTACAAAAAAAAAATCTTAAAAATGGGGCGCAATGTTGAAAGAAAATAATATCGAAACCGCAAAAGTTAAGCGTATAACATGTTAGATAAAAAAAATCAGTACTCTTTAAGCACTTTTTAAATCTGCAATAAAAGTAGGGCATTCTATAAAAAAAAAAAAGTTTGGTACGCCACTGATGATTAGAAATATTTTAGGAACAACGGTAATTATGCACTACTTTGTTCTTACATTTTTTTGATAGCTTTTATCGTAAAGTAATTATGGTCTGACGCGTTTTAAGTGCCACACCCTGTATATTAACCAAATGTACGATTGATCCAAGGACGTTGAACTAACAGGATAGCTTAATCGGCGATAATCGCTCGCAAATCTTTAACATCACTGCCAGGCTTAGCGTCTTTGTTTTACACTCGGCTACAAACCACAACAAAACGATCAGCAGTGACGTCAAACTGGTTGCTGCGTATTAAATTTTAGCGTATACACGTCTTATGTGATTGAGCTATCCTGTTAGTTTAGTATCCTTGGAAAAGAAATCGGTTAATTTTAAAGATGCAATGCTAATTGAAATTCCATCAAGATTTTATTTTATTTTATTTTAATTACTTTATGTATTTGTTTCAGGAAAAGCAATCTCACGATTTTAAACCAAACGAAACCATAATTAACGGAAGTAATTGTTTCAATTCTTGTATAAATAATAACGCTTTTGGAGTTTTAACGATGTTGAGTAGTTTATCACTTATTTCATTAAAAATATTTAATCAAAGTGATAATTCATCGAAAGAAAATGGGATTTTACCAAACAAAAATGATCTTCTATTAAACCAAAGCAATTTCTATCCAAACGGAAACAATTTCTATCCAAACGAAAGCAATTTTCTTCCAAACAAAAGCATTTTTTATCCAAACGAAAGTTTTTATCCAACCGAAGACAATTTTTTAAGAAATGAAAGTGATTTTTATCCAAACGAAAGAAATTTTTTTAAAAATGAAAGTGATTTTCTATCAAACATAAATGATTTGATTATAAATGAAAATATATTTTTATCAAACACCACATTTTTAGAAATAAACTCATCAAATACACTTTTTGATGTAAATTCAAACGAAAACATTTTTAATCAAACTTTAAACGAATTTAACAACCTAACTTTTTCAAACGACTCAATTTTAAATCTTTTCGACGATCAATTCAATTTTAATAATATTTCATACGAATCCATAAATCTAATAAACTCATCAAACATTAATTTTTCAACAAACACAATTAATTTTCCAACTTTTAACATTTCCCCAAAAGAAAACATCACAGAACTTGAAACTTTTTTTACAGAAGAAAATCCACTTTTAAACTCTACAATTTATCGAAACAAATTCATCGAAACAAATCACAAAAATGTATCAATTAATACAATAATTAATTGTACGATTTTATGTAAAAATACAACTTTTAATCTAACAAATCACATTGGATTATATTTAGAAAACTTAACTTACGCAAATCGTACAAAATTAAGAAGTTTATGTTGGGAGACAATGTTCGGACAAGAATTAGTAAAACTAACGGTTATGGATTTACTCATGACGATCATTTCAACCCTCGCTATGGATTTTTTTCGAGGGGTTTTCGTTCGAGTTATGAATAAATGTTGGTGTTGGGATTTGGAAAAAACCTTCCCTCAATACGGAGATTTTAAAGTAGCCGAAAACATCTTGCATTTGGTAAATAATCAAGGGATGGTTTGGATGGGAATGTTTTTTAGTCCCGGAATCGTACTTTTAAACGTAATTAAATTGTATTTGATGGTTTATTTTCGATCGTGGATCGTTTTAACTTGTAATGTACCTCATAAGGTTGTTTTTCGAGCATCTCGATCGAATAATTTTTATTACGCTTTATTATTATCGATGTTATTTTTGTGTGTGCTTCCGGTCGGTTACGCTATCGTTTGGATTCATCCTTCGTTTCATTGCGGACCGTTTTCTAATTATACTCAAATCTTTCATATTTTTACCAAGACTTTAAAGTCCTTACTACCGAAAAGTTTTCATCGGATTTTAGATTATATAGCTTCACCGGGGATTGTTATACCACTTTTAGTTTTACTTATTCTTATTATTTATTATTTGATTTCTTTAACGGATGCTTTAAGAGAGGCAAATAATGATTTGAAAGTGCAATTGAGAAGGGAACGGACTGAAGAGAGAAGGAAGATGTTTCAAATTGTTGATCGGAGGAGGAGGATTGGGTCTGGATCGGGGTCTGGGGAGTTGGGGGGAAATCCTTTTGGTAGGTGGAGGAAATTGTTGAATGCTTTACCGAGTGGGAAGAGTTTTGAAGAAACTCCGAAATTAGAAGGGGAGGAAAATGTTCAAGAACAACAACTACAACATAAGCAAAAAGAAGAAAAATCGAAAGGTAAAAATTAAAAATTAGGATTTGTTAAAAAAAAAATCATACAGACTTTATTTATCAAAGTTGAAAAATAAAAATTTTTTAAATTACAGTTTAAAGGTCTTATTTTGAATTAAAAAAGTTAGATTTGTTCTAATTATTATTAAAAAAATTTTTAAAGTTGGTAAAAATTTTTGACAGTTAACCTAACTTTTTAAAAAATTCATCAACTTTAAAAAATCACCCAGGCTTTATTTTTAATAACTAAGAAATGATTTTTATGTTAAATTAAACTTTAAACATTCTATTTTTAACTAAAAAAGTCGGATTTGTTCTAAATGTTACCAAAAAAATTAAAAAAATTTTTAAAGTTGACTAAAATTTTTGACGGATTCTAACCCAACTTTTTTAAAAAATTCACCAAGTTCAAAAAATCATCCAGACTTTATTTTTAATAACTAAGAAATGATTCTTAAATAAAATTAAAGCTTAAAGATTCTATTTTTAATTAAAAAAATCAGATTTGTTCTAATTTTAACCAAAAAAATTTTAAATTGGTAAAAATTTTTGACAGTTAACCTAACTTTTATAAAAATTTGACCAACTTTAAAAAATCGCCCAGACTTTATTTATGAAAACTAAGAAATGATTTTTATTTTAAATAGAAGCTTAAAGATTCTATTTTTAATTAAAAAAGTCAGATTTGTTCTAATTGTTATCAAAAAAATTAAAAAAAATTTTAAAGATGACTATAAATTCTTGACGGATTCTAACCCAACTTTTTTAAAAAATTCACCAAGTTTAAAAAATCACCCAGACTTTATTTTTAATAACTAAGAAATGATTTTTATGTCAAATTAAAGTTTAAACATTCTATTTTTGATTAAAAAAGACAGATTTGTTCTAATATCAACCCAAAAAATAAAAAAAAAATTTAAATATAGTTATGATTTTTGACCGATAACCTAACTTTTACAAAATTTTAGTCAACTTTAAAAAAACGCCCAGGTTTTATTTTTTGGAATTTTAGGAAGATTTTTATTTTAAATTAAAGTATAAAAGGTCTATTTTATATTAAAAAAGTCAGATTTGTTGTATTTTATACCAAAAAATTAGAAAAAAAAAAATAAATAAAATAGGTGATTTTTGACAAATCATAACCTCAATTTTTTTTTAAATTTTATCAACTTTAAAAAATCGTACAACCTTTATTTTTTGAAGTATAAAAATAATTTTTGTACTAAATTAAACCTTAATAAGTCTATTTTCCATTGAGAAAGTTAGATTTGTTGTATTTTTTATCAAAAAAATTAAAAAAATTTCTAAAAGTTGGTGTGTTTTTTGATAGAACATAACCCAACTTTTTTTAAATTTTAGTCAACTCTAAAAAATCGTGGAGAGTTTATTTTTCGGAATTTTAGGAAGATTTTTGCTTTAAATTAAACTATAGAATGTCTATTTTATATTAAAAAAGTCAGATTTGTTGTATTTTATACCAAAAAATTAGAAAAAAAAGAATTAAAATAGGTATGTTTTTTGAGAGATCATAACCTCAATTTTTTTTTAATTTTAATCAACTTTAAAAAATCGTACAGACTTTATTTTTTGAAGTATAAAGATAATTTTTGCTCTAAATTAAACCTTAATAAGTCTATTTTTCATTGAGACAGTTAGATTTATTGTATTTTTTACCAAAAAAATTAAAAAAAATTTTAAAGATGAGTATAATTTTTGATGGATTCTAACCCAACTTTTTTTAAAAAATTCACCAACTTTAAAAAATCGCCCCGACTTTATTTTTAAGAACTAAGAAATGATTCTTATTTTAAATTAAAGTTTAAAAATTCTATTTTTAATTAAAAAAGTCTGATTTATTCTAATTATTTCCCAAAAAATTAAAAAAATGTCTAAAGTTGACTAAAATTTTTGACGGATTCTACCCAACTTTTTTAAAAAATTCACCAAGTTTAAAAAATCACCCAGATTTTATTTTTGATAACTAAGAAATGATTCTTAAATAAAATTAAAGTTTAAAGATTCTATTTTTAATTAAAAAAATCAGATTTGTTCTAATTTTAACCAAAAAAATTAAAAAAAAATTTTAAATTGGTAAAAATTTTTGACAGTTAACCTAACTTTTATAAAAATTTGACCAACTTTAAAAAATCACCCAGACTTTATTTATGAAAACTAAGAAATGATTCTTAAATAAAATTAAAGCTTAAAGATTCTATTTTTCATTAAAAAAGTCAGATTTATTCTAATTTTAACGAAAAAAATTAAAAAAATTTTTAAAGATGACTATAATTTTTGACGGATTCTAACCCAACTTTTATAAAAATTTTGACCAATTTTAAAAAATCACTCAGACTTTATTTTTAATAACTAAGAAGTGATTCTCATACTAAATTAAACTATAAAGATTCTATTTTTGATTAAAAAAGTCAGATTTATTCTAATTATTTTCAAAAAAATTAAAAAAAAATTTTAAAGATGACTATAATTTTTTACGAAAAAACTTAAAATTTGTTTCGTATTCTAGATTTTTTTTCAAAATTTATCAAAAAAGCTTTAAGAAAACCAGTTTCCGAAGACGAAGACGGTACAGATATTTCACAACACGAATCCCTCCCTGAAGATTTAACTTCAAGCAGTGTAAAAGAAGTCAAACCTCAAGTTCCATCGAAAAATTCATTTAAACAAGATATAAAAGATGCAAAAGACGTACAAGACGTTGGATTTAAAAATATCGTTAAAACCACAATTTCAAGAAAACTTTCTGACAGTTTAAAACGAAAACCTGACGTCTTTACTAAAAATTCCGACTTTTCCAGAAAGAATTCTGACGATCCTCGAAAAAATTACGACGTAAAAAAACTAGAATCTTCACCAAAAGGATCTTCTTTGGAAAATAGAAGAAATTTTAACCTAAAAAATATTAGGCAAGATTCGATCGCGTCGAATTGGAGCGATAACATTCCAGTTATTACAATAAGTAAGACGGAAAGTTTAGAAAATGTTCTCGATATAAAGGAAAAAGACAATGGTGAAAGAAAAAATGAGGAAAAATTAAAAGAATTTAGAGAAATTAGAGATTTAAAAAAATTTGACGAATCGGTAAGTAAAAATGAAGATAAAAATGATGAAAGTTCTAAATACAAAGATGAAAACGATGAAAAAGATGAAAAAGATGAACAAAATGAAAAAGATATGAAAGATGACAACAAACCAGAAATTATTACCATTAATTCCGACACTAAAACCGAATCAAGCACCGATTATAAAGAATTAGTGCTATAAAAACCTAAAATAAATCATTATATTTCATTTTCGAACAAATTTAAGTTGGTATGATGTTTTATAAGAAGTTAAACACAACCTCAATATTTATTTTTGACAGTTTCAACATTGAAATGTCATACGGCATTGATACCAACTTAAATATGGTCGAAATTGAAACATAGGTAACCTTAATTTTATTAAATGTCAACAAGAGACTATTTAAGTTGGTAGCATTTGCCATGAGAGAAGTTAGATTCAATTTTAATGTTTGTTTTTGACAATTTTCATATCAAACTGTCAAATAGCATTAATGCCAACTTAAATATGGCTGAAATTTTAATATAAATAACCTTAATATTATCAAATATCATTATAAATGGTATTTTTAAGTTGATATTTTGTTTTATGAGAAGTAAACATAACCATGACCTTTATTTTTGACAGTTTTCATATCGAAATGTCAAATAGCATGAATACCAACTTAAATATGGTTGAAATTTAGATGAAAATAACCTCAATTTTATCAAATATCATTATAAATGGTATTTTTAAGTTAGTATCTTGTTTTATGAGAAGTAAACATAACCATGACGTTTATTTTTGACAGTTCTCATATCAAAATGTCAAATAGCATGAATACCAACTTAAATATGGTTGAAATTTAGAAGAAAATAACCTCAATTTTATCAAATATCATTATAAATGGTATTTTTAAGTTAGTATCTTGTTTTATGAGAAGTAAACATAACTTTGACGTTTATTTTTGACAGTTTTCATATCAAAATGTCAAATAGCATGAATACCAACTTAAATATGGCTGAAATCTAAATGTAAATAACCTCAATATTATCAAATATCATTATAAATGGTATTTTTAAGTTAGTATCTTATTTTATGAGAAGTAAACATAACCATGACATTTATTTTTGACAGTTTTCATATCAAAATGTCAAATAACATGAATAGCAACTTAAATATGGTTGAAATTTAGATAAAAATAACCTCAATTTTATCAAATATCATTACAAATGGTATTTTTTAAGTTAGTATCTTGTTTTATGAGAAGTAAACATAACTTTGACGTTTATTTTTGACAGTTTTCATATCGAAATGTCAAATAACACTAATACCAACTTAAATATGGTTGAAATTTAGATGAAAATAACCTCAATATTATCAAATATCATTATAAATGGTATTTTTAAGTTAGTATCTTGTTTTATGAGAAGCAAACATAAACATGACGTTTATTTTTGACAGTTTTCATGCCAAAATGTCAAATAACACTAATACCAACTTAAATATCGTTGAAATTTACATGAAAATAACCTCAATTTTATCAAATATCATTATAAATGGTATTTTTAAGTTGGTATTTTATTTTATGAGAAGTAAACATAACCATGACCTTTATTTTTGACAGTTTTCATATCGAAATGTCAAATAGCATGAATACCAACTTAAATATGGTTGAAATTTAGATGAAAATAACCTCAATTTTATCAAATATCATTATAAATGGTATTTTTAAGTTAGTATCTTGTTTTATGAGAAGTAAACATAACTTTGACGTTTATTTTTGACAGTTTTCATATCGAAATGTCAAATAGCATGAATACCAACTTAAATATGGTTGAAATTTAGATGAAAATAACCTCAATTTTATCAAATATCATTACAAATGGTATTTTTAAGTTAGTATCTTATTTTATGAGAAGTAAACATAACTTTGACGTTTATTTTTGACAGTTTTCATATCGAAATGTCAAATAGCATGAATACCAACTTAAATATGGTTGAAATTTAGATGAAAATAACCTCAATTTTATCAAATATCATTACAAATGGTATTTTTAAGTTAGTATCTCGTTTTATGAGAAGTAAACATAACTTTGACGTTTATTTTTGACAGTTTTCATATCAAAATGTCAAATAGCATGAATATCAACTTAAATATGGTTGAAATTTAGATGAAAATAACCTCAATATTATCAAATATCATTACAAATGGTATTTTTAAGTTAGTATCTTGTTTTAGGAGAAGTAAACATAACCATGACATTTATTTTTGACAGTTTTCATATCAAAATGTCAAATAGCATGAATACCAACTTAAATATGGTTGAAATTTAGATAAAAATAACCTCAATTTTATCAAATATCATTACAAATGGTATTTTTTAAGTTAGTATCTTGTTTTATGAGAAGTAAACATAACTTTGACGTTTATTTTTGACAGTTCTCATATCGAAATGTCAAATAGCATGAATACCAACTTAAATATGGTTGAAATTTAGATGAAAATAACCTCAATTTTATCAAATATCATTATAAATGGTATTTTTAAGTTGGTATTTTATTTTATTAGAAGTAAACATAACTTTGACGTTTATTTTTGACAGTTTTCATATCAAAATGTCAAATAACACTAATACCAACTTAAATATGGTTGAAATTTAGATGAAAATAACTTCAATATTATCAAATATCATTATAAATGGTATTTTTAAATTAGTATTTTATTTTATGAGAAGTAAACATAACCATGACGTTTATTTATGACAGTTTTCATATCCAAATGTCAAATAACATGAATACCAACTTAAATATGGCTGAAATCTAAATGTAAATAACCTCAATTTTATCAAATATCATTACAAATGGTATTTTTAAGTTAGTATCTTGTTTTATGAGAAGTAAACATAACTTTGACGTTTATTTTTGACAGTTTTCATATCGAAATGTCAAATAGCATGAATACCAACTTAAATATGGTTGAAATTTAGATAAAAATAACCTCAATTTTATCAAATATCATTATAAATGGTATTTTTAAGTTAGTATTTTATTTTATGAGAAGTAAACATAACCATGACGTTTATTTTTGACAGTTTTCATGCCAAAATGTCAAATAACACTAATACCAACTTAAATATGGTTGAAATTTAGATGAAAATAACCTCAATTTTATCAAATATCATTATAAATGGTATTTTTAAGTTGGTATTTTATTTTATTAGAAGTAAACATAACTTTGACGTTTATTTTTGACAGTTTTCATATCGAAATGTCAAATAACACTAATACCAACTTAAATATGGCTGAAATTTAGATGAAAATAACTTCAATATTATCAAATATCACTATAAATGGTATTTTTAAGTTAGTATCTCCTTTTATAAGAAGTAAACATAACCTCAACTTTTATTTTTGACAGTTAACGCCTTGAAATGTCAAATAACATTGTTACCAACTTAAATATAGTCGTAATTTAGAAATATATAACCTAGATTTTATCAAATGTTAGCTTAAAACATATTTTAAAGCACACTATTATTAATAAAATATGAATATATTAAAATTAATCTAAAATATTTGTAAAATAAATGTTTCTTGATGTTTAAAAAATAAAATAAGACAAAATAATTTTCTTTTTTTTTTTAAACAGAGTGTCATTTTAAGTAATTTTAAACCAGACGAGACTTTTCGGTTGTTTTAGTTTTTAATCTTTAAAAGGGTCCGAAGAGGTCATTAAAACAACATGTGGTGTCAACATGGCCAAGCATAACCTCTTTTCAGTTAGCTATAATGAACCCAAAGATAAAAAATCTCTCTCTATAATATAGAGAGAGATTAAAAAATCCATATTATGAATTTTTTTAACAAAACATTTTTTAAATTTCGACAAATAAAAAAAATCTGTGTTAATTTCACTCCTCTCCGTTAAAATTTTAAATCGTAACAAACGGAAATAGGATGTCCCATTTGAGATAACCCTGATGGCCTTATCTCCATTTCATTCGAGTTCAACTTTTACGTTCAACTTTGTTAGTCGCTCACTTAAAAAAAAAAGAACCCACTTTTATTTTATAGTGGTATCTACTATACGTACAAATTTAAAATCCAGTTTACAGTAAATTTTATTCCACCTGTTACTTGGGGATGAACATTTTATACCCAATAAAAACGGTCGTAAAGTTGACTTTTATCGAGTTATTTTTATTGACTACTCGGACTGTAAATCAAATAAACATCCGTTTCGATGTACTTACGGGACGTTTCCCGTTTAGAACGCGTTCGTAGAAGTTGAGATTTTATTTTATTACTGGTGAATGCAATTAAGGTAATGAGATGAAGTTAATTGAGATTAAAACAAAAAAGAAATTAAAAAAAATAGAAAATAAAAGGAAAAAAAGGGAAATGGTGTGAATGCTTCGAATTCCTTTCAAAATTGACGTCGTTAAATCTAATGGTTAATTTCTATAATAAATTTAAAAGATAAAAAAACCAAAGAAATTGTAAAATTAACCCATAAACAACTTAATTTTTAATTTGAATTGCCTTAATAATAATTTTAGAATAAATTTTTTATTATAGATCGATTGGAAATTAAATTTCCTTTAATTTGAATACAAACATGACATATCTAACTATAATACTTTCAAAGATATAATAATTTTTAACTTTAAAAACAATCGATGATCGCCATCTTTAAAATTTTTTAGAAATTATTAAAGAAAATTAAAAATCCTTTACTTTGAGTACAAACATGACATATCTAGCTTTTACACTTCGGGAGATATAACGATTTTTAATTTTAGAAACAATTGACAACCGCCATCTTTAAAAATTTTTATAAACTATTAAAGAAAATTAAAAATCCTTTAATTTGAGTACAAACACGACATATCTAGCTTTTATACTTTCGAAAATATAACAATTTTTAATTTTCAAAACAAATGACAGTCGGCCATCTTGAAAATTTTTAACTTAACCTAACTTTTTTGTTTTTAATCCGAATATAGTCGTGTTTGGTATCAAATTAAAGGATTTTTAAAAATCTTTAAGAAAATTTAAAAATTTTCATAATTTGAAAGTAATATTTAAATTTTTATAAATAAAATCTTTAAAAATAATTTTTTAATAAAAATTTTTTTAGAGGTCGATAGGAAATTTAATTTCCTTTAATTTGAGTATAAACATGACATAATAGTAAAAAATTGAAAGTCGGCCATTTTGAATTTTTTTAAATTAACCTAACTTTTTTGGTTTTTATCCGAATATAGTCGTGTTTGGTATCAAATTAAAGGATTTTTAAAAATCTTTAAGAAAATTTAAAAATTTTCATAATTTGAAAGTAATGTTTAAATTTTTATAAATAAAATCTTTAAAAATAATTTTTGAATAAAAATTTTTTTAGAGGTCGATAGAAAATTAAATTTCCTTTAATTTGAGTATAAACATGACATAATAGTAAAAAATTGAAAGTCGGCCATTTTGAAAATTTTTTAAATTAACCTAACTTTTTTCGTTTTTATCCAAATATAGTCATGTTTGGTATCAAATTGAAGGATTTAAAAAAATCTTTAAGAATATTTAAGAATTTTCATAATTTGACAGCAATATTTTTGATTTTTTTTTAATAAAATCTTTAAAAATAATTTTTGAATGAAAATTTTTTTAGAGGTCGATAGAAAATTAAATTTCCTTTAATTTGAGTATAAACATGAGATAATAGTAAAAAATTGAAAGTCGGCCATTTTGAAAATGAAAAAATTAGCCTAACTTTTTTGCTTTTTATCCGAATATAGTCATGTTTGGTATCAAATTGAAGGATTAAAAAAAATCTTTAAGAATATTTAAGAATTTTCATAATTTGAAAGCAATATTTTTGATTTTTTTTAAATTAAATCTTTAAAAATAATTTTTCAATAAAAATTTTTTTAGAAATCGATAGAAAATTAAATTTCCTTTAATTTGAGTATAAACATGACATAATAGTAAAAAATTGAAAGTCGGCCATTTTGAAAATTTTTTAAATTAACCTAACTATTTTGTTTTTTCTCCAAATATAGTCGTGTTTGGTATCAAATTAAAGGATTTTTGATGATTTTTAAAAATATTTAGGAATTTTTGCATTTTTAGATTTCTACTTGTCAAAAAATAAAAAAAATTACCTTTTCATTTATATAAAGTTTTCTCCATCGATTCTATTTTATCATAAACGATTTTTTTTTTAATTTTTTCAAGTTCATTTTTAAGTTTTTCTTTTAAAACCTTTAGTTCTTCTTTAAACTCTCTTTTAAATTCGTCTTTAAGCACTTCCCAAAGCTCTCCTTTAAACTCTTCTTCAATTTCCTTCGCTCACCACTTTTAAACTCTCGACATTTCTTCTTTTTCTATCCCATCTTGTTCTTTTTCATCTTCTTATTCCGTTCTTCCTTGGTCGGTTCGCGTTTCCGCGTGTGTACACAGGTTCAATGGTTCAAGTGGCTTCCCCACCCGACGTTGAACACTCTCTCAAAGTCTCAAAACGGAATCGACCAGATGAGATGTTCAGTTGGCCTCCTCCCGTGTTTCGAGCGCGTTTAGAGCCTTCTCCGTTCGACTTTTACGAATACCGCTTTTCAAGATGAATTCATAAAGTTTAGTTTTAAATCGAGTGTTTTAACAGTGAAGTTTGAGTTCAAAAAGTTGTGGGTTTTTTGATTTTTCGGTTGTTGTAAGTTTGGAAAATGTCTAAACGAAGATTTAGTGTGTTGTTGTTGTTGTTGGGTTTCGTTTCGACCGTTTTGGGACAATTTGAGGAAGTCCAACAGACCCCAGCTATCGGAGCTAAAGGAACCAGATGCTACGACCATTACGGAAGGCCTCAGGTAAAGAGTTCCAAGAAAATAAGATAAAAAAAGATTTCGTTTTTGGTTCAAAATTAAAGAAAAAAAATTGATTTTAAAATTATTAAAAATTAACCACCCTGTATATAAAAATTCTCTTCTTATTTTAACTTTATTGTTAGTTTACTCTGTTGATTAGATACTTTTAAGTCTCTATCTACATTTTTTACTTATCAGAGTCCTCTGACCCTAAACATAATTTATTATCAACTTTTGTAACTATCTTTAATGAACAATAAGACATTTTTTTTTAATTTTTGAAGAGATTTTAGTTAATTCTTAATATCTTATAAGTTGTAAATTATAAGTTGTGAATTATCTCATTGTTTAAACTAAACATTAGTCATTTAGGATTACCATCTAACGAGTTCTTATCGAATTCGTTACGGTTTTTAAGTTTAAATGAAAGAAAGAGAGAGTAAAATGCTTTAAAAATATAGCTTTTATGGTTGGTTATTTTTTAAAAATTATACGATTTTCATGGTAGATGTGGATTTGAATCTGTGGTGGTATTAAAATGAGTATTTATGGACTTGGTAGGTTCATTTTTACTAAGCGTCGGTTTACTATTGAAAATGAAGAAGGGATGAACTCGATTTAGTAATTCTTTATATCAATTTAGTGACTTTTTATAAAATTTAGTGACTTTTTATAATAGTTTGGTGCAAAATTCGTCTAAATTTATAAAAAATTCATCAAAAAATTTAAATTCTTTGTTATTTTTTGCAAAATTCTTTAAAAATTTGTCTTAATTTGAATATTTGTCGAAATATTCGTTTAAATTTGTTAAAAATTCGTTGAAATTTGTTAAAAATTCGTCAAAAAATTGAAATTCTTAGTTATTTTTTGAAAAATTCTTTAAAAATTTATCATAATTTGAATATTTGTCAAAGTATTCGTTTAAATTTGTTAAAAATTCGTCCAAATTTGTTAAAAATTCGTCAAAATTTGTTAAAAATTCGTTGAAATTTGTTAAAAATTCGCCAAAAAATTTAAATTCTTTTTTATTTTTTGAAAAATTCTTTAAAAATTTATCATAATTTGAATATTTGTCGAAATATTCGTTTAAATTTGTTCAAAATTCGTCCAAATTTGTTAAAAATTCGTCCAAATTTGTTAAAAATTCGATGAAATTTGTTAAAAATTCGTCAAAACATTTAAATTCTTTTTTATTTTTTGCAAAATTCTTTAAAAATTTATCATAATTTGAATATTTGTCAAAGTATTCGTTTAAATTCGTTAAAAATTCGTCCAAATTTGTTAAAAATTCGTCGAAATTTGTTAAAAATTCGTTGAAATTTGTTAAAAATTCGTTAAAACATTTAAATTGTTTGTTATTTTTTGAAAAATTCTTTAAAAATTTATCATAATTTGAATATTTGTCGAAATATTCGTTTAAATTTGTTAAAAATTCGTCCAAATTTGTTAAAAATTCGTTGAAATTTGTTAAAAATTCGTTAAAACATTTAAATTCTTTGTTATTTTTTGAAAAATTCTTTAAAAATTTATCATAATTTGAATATTTGTCGAAATATTCGTGCAAATTTGTTAAAAATTCGTCCAAATTTGTTAAAAATTCGTTGAAATTTGTTAAAAATTCGTCAGAAAATTGAAATTCTTAGTTATTTTTTGCAAAATTCTTTAAACATTTGTCATAATTTGAATATTTGTCGAAATATTCCTTCAAATTTGTTAAAAATTCGTCCAAATTTGTTAAAAATTCGTCCAAATTTGCTAAAAATTCGTTGAAATTTATTAAAAATTCGTCAAAGAATTGAAATTCTTAGTTATTTTTTGTAAAATTCTTTAAAAATTTGTCATAATTTGAATATTTGTTGAAATATTCATTTAAATTTGTTAAAAATTCGTCCAAATTTGTTAAAAATTCGTTGAAATTTGTACAAAATTCGTAAAAAATTTTAAATTCTTCGTTATTTTTTGCAAAATTCTTTAAACATTTGTCATAATTTGAATATTTGTTGAAATATTCGTTAAAATTAGTTAAAAATTCGTCAAAAAATTGAAATTTTTAGTTATCTTTTGCAAAATTCTTTAAACATCTGTCATAATTTGAATATTTGTTGAAATATTCATTTAAATTTGTTAAAAATTCGTCCAAATTTGTTAAAAATTCGTTGAAATTTGTTAAAAATTCGCCAAAAAATTAAAATTCTTTGTTATTTTTTGAAAAATTCTTTAAAAATTTATCATAATTTGAATATTTGTCGAAATATTCGTTTAAATTTGTTAAAAATTCGTCCAAATTTGTTAAAAATTCGTTGAAATTTGTTAAAAATTCGTCAAAACATTTAAATTCTTTGTTATTTTTTGAAAAATTCTTTAAAAATTTATCATAATTCGAATATTTCTCAAAATATTCGTTTAAATTTGTTAAAAATTCGTCCAAATTTGTTAAAAATCCGTTGAAATTTGTTCAAAATTCGTCAAAACATTTAAATTCTTTGTTATTTTTTAAAAAATTCTTTAAAAATTTATCATAATATGAATATTTGTCGAAATATTCGTTTAAATTTGTTAAAAATTCGTCCAAGTTTGTTAAAAATTCGTTGAAATTTGTTCAAAATTCGTAAAAGAATTTAAATTCTGTTATTTTTTGAAAAATTCTTTAAAAATTTATCATAATTTGAATATTTGTCGAAATATTCGTTTAAATTTGTTAAAAATTCGTGCAAATTTGTTAAAAATTCGTTGAAATTTGTACAAAATTCGTAAAAAATTTTAAATTTTTCGTTATTTTTTGAAAAATTCTTTAAAAATTTATCATAATTTGAATATTTGTCGAAATATTCGTTTAAATTTGTTAAAAATTCGTCCAAGTTTGTTAAAAATTCGTTGAAATTTGTTCAAAATTCGTAAAAAATTTTAAATTCTTCGTTATTTTTTGCAAAATTCTTTAAACATTTGTCATAATTTAAATATTTGTCGAAATATTCGTTTAAATTTGTTAAAAATTCGTCCAAATTTGTTAAGAATTCGTTGAAATTTGTTCAAAATTCGTCAAAACATTTAAATTCTTTGTTATTTTTTAAAAAATTCTTTAAAAATTTATCATAATATGAATATTTGTCGAAATATTCGTTTAAATTTGTTAAAAATTCGTCCAAGTTTGTTAAAAATTCGTTGAAATTTGTTCAAAATTCGTAAAAGAATTTAAATTCTGTTATTTTTTGAAAAATTCTTTAAAAATTTATCATAATTTGAATATTTGTCGAAATATTCGTCTAAATTTGTTAAAAATTCGTGCAAATTTGTTAAAAATTCGTTGAAATTTGTACAAAATTCGTAAAAAATTTTAAATTCTTCGTTATTTTTTGCAAAATTCTTTAAACATTTGTCATAATTTAAATATTTGTCGAAATATTCGTTTAAATTTGTTAAAAATTCGTCCAAATTTGTTAAGAATTCGTTGAAATTTGTTCAAAATTCGTCAAAACATTTAAATTCTTTGTTATTTATTAAAAAATTCTTTAAAAATTTATCATAATATGAATATTTGTCGAAATATTCGTTTAAATTTGTTAAAAATTCGTCCAAGTTTGTTAAAAATTCGTTGAAATTTGTTCAAAATTCGTAAAAGAATTTAAATTCTGTTATTTTTTGAAAAATTCTTTAAAAATTTATCATAATTTGAATATTTGTCGAAATATTCGTCTAAATTTGTTAAAAATTCATCCAAATTTGTTAAAAATTCGTCGAAATTTGTTAAAAATTCGTTGAAATTTGTTAAAAATTCGTTGAAATTTAGTAAAAATTCGTCAAAACATTTAAATTCTTTGTTATTTTTTCAAAAATTTATCATAATTTGAATATTTGTCGTAATATTCATTAAAATTTGTTAAAAATTCGTCCAAATTTGTTAAAAATCCGTTGAAATTTGCACAAAATTCGTAAAAAATTTTAAATTTTTCGTTATTTTTTGCAAAATTCTTTAAAAATTTATCATAATTCGAATATCTGTCGAAATATTCGTTTAAATTTGTTAAAAATTTGTCCAAATTTGTTAAAAATTCGTTGAAATTTGTTAAAAATTCGGCAAAACATTTAAATTCTTTATTTTTTGAAAAATACTTTAAAAATTTGTCATAATTTGAATATTTGTCGAAATACTCGTTTAAATTTGTTCAAAATTCGTCCAAATTTGTTAAAAATTCGTTGAAATTTATTAAAAATTCGTTAAAATTCGTCCAAATTTGTTAAAAATTTCGTGCAAATTTTTCAAAAATTCATCATCAAAGTTATATTTTTTGCTTTTTTTTTTGAAAATTCGTTAAAAATTAATGATAAGTCGATTAATTTACACGATTTTAATCCATTAAGTTGGCAACATTTCACAAAATGTAACAATAATTAATCACCTCTTTCAAAAACACCCTGTATATAAAAAATGACTCATCTTTCTTACATGTATCATAAAAATAAAAAAAAATTTTAAAGTTGACTATAATTTTTGATGAATTTTAACCTAACTTTTTATAAAAAATTGACCAATTTTAAAAAATCGCCCAGACTTTATTTTTAACAACTAAGAAATGATTTTTGTGTTAAATTAAAGTTTAAAGATTCTATTTTTAATTAAGAAAGGTAGATTTGTTCTAATTGTTACCAAAAAAATTAAAAAAATTCTTAAAGTTGATAAAAATTTATGACAGATTCTAACCTAACTTAAAAAAAAAATTGACCCACTTTAAAAAATCACCCAGACTTTATTTTTAAGAACTAAGAAATGATTTTTATGTTAAATTAAAGTTTAAAGATTCTATTTTTAATTAAAAATGTCGGATTTATTCTAATTATTATCAAAAAAATTAAAAAAATTTTTAAAGATGACTATAATTTTTTGACGGATTCTAACCCAACTTTTTTTAAAAAATTGACCAACTTTAAAAAATCACCCAGAGTTTATTTTTAAGAACTAATAAATGATTTTTATGTCAAATTAAAGTTTAAACATTCTATTTTTGATTAAAAAAGACAGATTTGTTCTAATATTAACCTAAAAAATTAAAAAAAATTTTAAATATAGTTATGATTTTTGACCGATAACCTAACTTTTACAAAATTTTAGTCAACTTTAAAAAATCGCCCAGATTTTATTTTTTGGAATTTTAGGAAGATTTTTATTTCAAATTAAGGTATAAAAAGTCTATTTTATATTAAAAAAGTCAGATTTGTTGTATTTTATACCAAAAAATGAGAAAAAAAAATAAATAAAATAGGTGATTTTTGACAAATCATAACATCAATTTTTTTTAAATTTTATCAACTTTAAAAAATCGTACAGACTTTATTTTTTGAAGTATAAAGATAATTTTTGTACTAAATTAAACCTTAATAAGTCTATTTTCCATTGGGAAAGTTAGATTTGTTGTATTTTTTATCAAAAAAATTAAAAAAATTTCTAAAAGTTGGTGTGCTTTTTGATAGATCATAACCCAACTTTTTTTTAAATTTTAGTCAACTTTAAAAAATCGTGGAGAGTTTATTTTTTGGAATTTTAGGAAGATTTTCGCTTTAAATTAAACTATAGAATGTCTATTTTATATTAAAAAAAGTCAGATTTGTTGTATTTTATACCAAAAAATTAGAAAAAAAGAATTAAAATAGGTATGTTTTTTGAGAGATCATAACCTCAATTTTTTTTAAATTTTAATCAACTTTAAAAAATCGTACAGACTTTATTTTTTGAAGTATAAAGATAATTTTTGTTCTAAATTAAACCTTAATAAGTCTATTTTTCATTGAGACAGTTAGATTTGTTGTATTTTTTACCAAAAAAATTAAAAAAAAATTTTAAAGATGACTATAATTTTTGATGGATTCTAACCCAACTTTTTTTAAAAAATTGATCAACTTTAAAAAATCACCCAGACTTTATTTGTAAGAACTAAGAAATGATTTTTATGTTAAATTAAAGCTTAAAGATTCTATTTTTCATTAAAAAAGTCACATTTGTTCTAATTGTTATTAAAAAAATTAAAAAAATTTTTAAAGATGACTAAAATTTTTGATGGATTCTAATCCAACTTTTTTAAAAAAATTTAGCAACTTTAAAAAATCACACAGGCTTTATTTTTAAGAACTAAGAAATGATTTTTACGTTAAATTAAAGTTTAAAGATTCTATTTTTGATTTAAAAAATCAGATTTGTTCTAATTATTACCAAAAAAATTAAAAAAATTTTTAAAGATGACTCAAATTTTTGATGGATTTTAACCCAACTTTTTAAAAAAATCGACCAACTTTAAAAAATCATACAGACTTTATTTTTAAGTACTAAGAAATGATTTTTATGTTAAATTAAACTTTAAAGATTCTATTTTTGATTAAAAAAGTCAGATTTGTTCTAATTATTACTCAAAAAATTAAAAAAAAATTTTTATATGGCTATAATTTTTAACGGATTCTAACCTAACTTTTTTAAAAAATCGACCAACTTTAAAAAATCACCCAGGCTTTATTTTTAACAACTAAGAAATGATTTTTGTGTTAAATTAAAGTTTAAAGATTCTATTTTTAATTAAGAAAGGTAGATTTGTTCTAATTGTTACCAAAAAAATTAAAAAAATTCTTAAAGTTGATAAAAATTTATGACAGATTCTAACCCAACTTTTTTTAAAAAATTGACCAACTTTAAAAAATCACCCAGACTTTATTTTTAAGAACTAAGAAATGATTTTTATGTTAAATTAAAGTTTAAGAATTTTATTTTAGATTAAAAAAGTCAGATTTCTTCTAATAATTATCAAAAAAATTAAAAAAATTTTTAAAGATGATTATAATTTTTGATGGATTCTAACTTAACTTTTTTAAAAATTTCACCAACTTTAAAAAATCACCCAGGCTTTATTTTTAAGTACTAAGAAATGATTCTTTTGTTAAATTAAAGTATAAACATTATATTTTCTAACAAAATAAACAAATTTCCAATCGTCTGTATACATCGGCATAAATTTCCGTTCAAATTTACAACAACCATAAACCAACTATTTACGGAGTTCTGGAGAAATTTATTTTTAGGTCGGCTGCCAGTCGCCACGCGTCGGTTTATTTAGTCCGAAACGAATCGAAGAACCAATGAACTCGCACTTTACCACAGAAATACGATCAGGCGTCTCTACATATTACACTCAACACATTTATGAACTATAATCAACCATACAAATGTACAATCAGCAAAAAGAATTTAATTTTTATTAAAAATTCAACTTAAAATTTCATAAATAAGTAAAATAATCAATAAATTTATATGAATACATAATTTTTTAGCTTGATTTAGTACTCTTTCAATAAAATCTAAATGTGCATCAATCCTAGCATAAACTCCCACTAATCTCGAACATTTTCCCAACCCCCAAGACACAATTCCAACTTGAACTTGTTCATACATGACTGGTCCACCGCTATCACCTTTACAAGCACTTCCTTGAGTTATATTCGGTACAGAACAAAACATAGTTTTCTCATTAAAATTTCCCACCTCTCCATAATGAGATATAAACTTTTTACATTCATTTTGAGTTAAAGCGATACTTTCCGTACATTGTAAATTCTTATTTTCACTAATAAACCATTCTTTTTCACTTTCAGAGTATTCGTTAAGACCATAACCTAATAAATTAATAATTGCATCACCTTTTAATACTTTACTAAACTTATTGTAATTAGTTAATCTAACAATTTGGGTTTTATTCGTGATTTTAAACGTATCTGAAAGTATAATAACGCAAACGTCAAACGAGGTTTTTTGATTTGTGTACGAAGGATGGATAAAAAATTTTTCACTTTCTTTAACTTGTTCTGCACGTTTTTCTCCCATTTTTAGACTGCTATAAGCGAAAGCGTGGTTTGTATCTTTACAACAATGTGCTGCTGTTAAAATAGCATCTTGTCTTATAATCGATCCTCCGCACATTATTCTAGATTTAACCCCAAATGAGTTTCTAGTCATTTCTAAATAAACGTAGTATGGAAAATCTTCAACGTCGCACGTTTGTCCCTCTCTTATTCGAGATTTAACGTCAGTTTGAAACGAATTTCCAAAAAATATTATATAAATTAATAACCAAATTATTTTCATATAAGTTTAGTCATCAGTCAATTTGATACTTTGATTTGATTAATTTGACAGTTTGATTTTTGATGGAAATTTTGAAAAAAAAAATCAAAAAGAATTTTTTAAAGAATTTAAGTTCATTTAAAATGATGATTTTTAAATAAGATGATGAAGTAAGCAAAAATCTTTGAATGTAATCTTGGGATGAGTTCGTGGAAGGTTTTAAAAGAATCGAAAATGTATTGTGTATTGAAATTGAGTGTATTATCATGGAACAAGAACGTATTTCTTGTGTTCTCATTCGGAGAACTTAAGACTAAGGCTAGGTTCTATATTTAGAGACGGTTCTGTTTAGTGGTAGTCAATAAAATGGAATTGCTTAAGTTATCTTCTCCGTCTAATTTATCTTAAGGTTGATGAACTGTCATTTTTTCAGTTAAAATCATCAAAAATTTATACCAACTTAAAATTTTTTTTTAATTTTTTGGGTAACAATTAGAACAAATCTACCTTTTTTAATAAAAAATAGAATCTTTAAATTTTAATTTAACACAAAAATCATTTCTTAGTTCCTAAAAATAAAGTCTGGGTGAATTTTTAAAGTTGGTCAATTTTTTAAAAAAGTTAGGTTAAAAACCATCAAAAATTATAGTCACCTTTAAAAATTTTTTTAATTTTTTTGGTAATAATTAGAACAAATCTGATTTTTTTAATAAAAAATAGAATCTTTAAATTTTAATTTAACACAAAAATCATTTCTTAGTTCTTAAAAATAAAATCTGGGTGATTTTTTAAAGTTGGTCAATTTTTTTTTAAAAGTTAGGTTAGAATCCATCAAAAATTTTAGTCATCTTTAAGAATTTTTTTAATTTTTTTGGTAATAATTAGAACATATCTGATTTTTAAAATCAAAAATAGAGTCTTTAAGTTTCTATTTAACATAAACATCATTTCTTAGTTCATAAAAATGAAGTCTGGGTGATTTTTTAAAGTTGGTGAATTTTTTAAAAAAGTTAGGTTAAAAACCATAAAAAATTATAGTCATCTTTAAAAATTTTTTTAATTTTTTTAACAACAATTAGAACAAATTTGACTTTTTTAATTAAAAACAGAATCTTTAAACTTTAATTTAACATAAAAATCATTTCTTAATCTTCATAAATAAAGCCTGGGTGATTTTTTAAAGTTGGTGAATTTTTTAAAAAAAGTTGAGTTAGAATCCGTCAAAAATTATAGTCATCTTTAAAAATTTTTTTAATTTTTTTTACAACAATTAGAACAAATCTGACTTTTTTAATGAAAAATAGAATCTTTAAGCTTTAATTTAATATAAGAATTATTTCTTAGTTCTTAAAAATAAAGCCTGGGCGATTTTTTAAAGTTGGTCAATTTTTTTAAAAAAAGTTGGGTTAGAATCCGTCAAAAATTTATACCAACTTTAAAAATGTTTTTAATTTTTTTTGGTTAAAATTAGAAGAAATCCGAGTTTTTTAATTAAAAATAGAATATTTAAGCTTTAATTTAACATAAGAATCATTTCTTAATTCCTAAAAATAAAGTCTAGACGATTTTTTAAATTTGGTGAATTTTTTAAAAAAAGTTGGGTTAGAATCCATCAAAAATTATAGTCATCTTAAATTTTTTTTTAATTTTTTTGGTAAAAAATACAACAAATCTAACTGTCTCAATGAAAAATAGACTTATTAAGGTTTAATTTAGAGCAAAAATTATCTTTATACTTCAAAAAATAAAGTCTGTACGATTTTTTAAAGTTAATTAAAATTAAAAAAAAAATTGAGGTTAGGATCTCTCAAAAAAACATACCTATTTTAATTCTTATTTTCTAATTTTTTGGTATAAAATACAACAAATCTGACTTTTTTTAATATAAAATAGACATTCTATAGTTTAATTTAAAGCAAAAATCTTCCTAAAATTCCGAAAAATAAACTCTCCACGATTTTTTAAAGTTGACTAAAATTTAAAAAAAGTTGGGTTATGATCTATCAAAAAACACACCAACTTTTAGAAATTTTTTAAATTTTTTTGATAAAAAATACAACAAATCTAACTTTCTCAATGGAAAATAGACTTATTAAGGTTTAATTTAGTACAAAAATTATCTTTATACTTCAAAAAATGAAGTCTGTACGATTTCTTAAAATTGATAAAAATTTAAAAAAAAGTGAAGTTATGATTTGTCAAAAATCACCTATTTTATTTATTTTTTTTTTCTAATTTTTTGGTGTAAAATACAACAAATCTGACTTTTTTAATATAAAATAGACTTTTTATACCTTAATTTGAAATAAAAATCTTCCTAAAATTCCAAAAAATAAAATCTCCACGATTTTTTAAAGTTGACTAAAATTTAAAAAGAAGTTGGGTTATGATCTATCAAAAAACACACCAACTTTTAGAAATTTTTTTAATTTTTTTGATAAAAAATACAACAAATCTAACTTTCTCAATGGAAAATAGACTTATTAAGGTTTAATTTAGTACAAAAATTATTTTTATACTTCAAAAAATAAAGTCTGTACGATTTTTTAAAGTTGATTAAAATTTAAAGAAAATTGAGGTTATGATCTCTCAAAAAACATACCTATTTTAATTCTTTTTTTCTAATTTTTTGGTATAAAATACAACAAATTTGACTTTTTTTAATATAAAATAGACATTCTATAGTTTAATTTAAAGCAAAAATCTTCCAAAAATTCCGAAAAATAAACTCTCCACGATTTTTTAAAGTTGACTAAAATTTAAAAAGAAGTTGGGTTATGATCTATCAAAAAACACACCAACTTTTAGAAATTTTTTTAATTTTTTTGATAAAAAATACAACAAATTTAACTTTCTCAATGGAAAATAGACTTATTAAGGTTTAATTTAGTACAAAAATTATCTTTATACTTCAAAAAATAAAGTCTGTACGATTTTTTAAAGTTGATAAAATTTAAAAAAAAATTGAGGTTATGATCTGTCAAAAATCACCTATTTTATTTATTTTTTTTTCTAATTTTTTGGTATAAAATACAACAAATCTGACTTTTTTAATATAAAATAGACTTTTTATACCTTAATTTAAAATAAAAATCTTCCTAAAATTCCAAAAAATAAAATCTGGGCGATTTTTTAAAGTTGACTAAAATTTTGTAAAAGTTAGGTTATCGGTCAAAAATCATAACTATATTTAAAATTTTTTTTAATTTTTTGGGTTAATATTAGAACAAATCTGTCTTTTCTAATCAAAAATAGAATGTTTAAACTTTAATTTGACATAAAAATCATTTCTTAGTTCTTAAAAATAAAGTCTGAGTGATTTTTTAAACTTGGTCAATTTTTTAAAAAAGTTGGGTTAGAATCCATCAAAAATTATAGTCATCTTTAAAATTTTTTTTAATTTTTTTGGTAAAAAATACAACAAATCTAACTTTCTCAATGAAAAATAGACTTATTAAGGTTTAATTTAGAACAAAAATTATCTTTATACTTCAAAAAATAAAGTCTGTACGATTTTTTAAAGTTGATTAAAATTTTAAAAAAATTGAGGTTATGATCTCTCAAAAAACATACCTATTTTAATTCTTTTTTTCTAATTTTTTGGTATAAAATACAACAAATCTGACTTTTTTTAATATAAAATAGACATTCTATAGTTTAATTTAAAGCAAAAATCTTCCTAAAATTCCAAAAAATAAACTCTCCACGATTTTTTAAAGTTGACTAAAATTTAAAAAAAAGTTGGGTTATGATCTATCAAAAAACACACCAACTTTTAGAAATTTTTTTTAATTTTTTTGATAAAAAATACAACAAATCTAACTTTCTCAATGGAAAATAGACTTATTGAGGTTTAATTTAGTACAAAAATTATCTTTATACTTCAAAAAATAAAGTTTGTACGATTTTTTAAAGTTGATAAAATTTAAAAAAAATTGAGGTTATGATCTGTCAAAAATCACCTATTTTATTTATTTTTTTTTTCTAATTTTTTGATATAAAATACAACAAATCTGACTTTTTTTAATATAAAAAAGACATTCTATAGTTTAATTTAAAGCAAAAATCTTCCTAAAATTCCAAAAATAAAATCTGGACGATTTTTTTAAAGTTGACTAAAATTTTGTAAAAGTTAGGTTATCGGTCAAAAATCATAACTATATTTAAAATTTTTTTTAATTTTTTGGGTTAATATTAGAACAAATCTGTGTTTTTTAATCAAAAATAGAATGTTTAAACTTTAATTTGACATAAAAATCATTTCTTAGTTCTTAAAAATAAAGCCTGGGTGATTTTTTAAAGTTGGTCGATTTTTTAAAAAAGTTAGGTTAGAATCCGTCAAAAATTATAGTCATATTTAAAAATTTTTTTAATTTTTTTATAATAATTAGAACAAATCTAACTTTTTTAATGAAAAATAAAATCTTTAAAGTTTAATTTAATATAAAAATCATTTCTTAGTTTTTAAAAATAAAGTCTGGGTAATTTTTTAAACTTGGTGAATTTTTTAAAAAAAGTTGGGTTAGAATCCATCAAAAATTTTAGTCATCTTTAAAAAATTTTTTAATTTTTTTGATAATAATTAGAACAAATCTAAATTTTTTAATGAAAAATAGAATCTTTAAGCTTTCATTTAAAATAAAAATCATTTCTTAGTTCTTAAAAATAAAGTCTGGGCGATTTTTTAAAGTTGGTCAATTTTTTAAAAAAGTTGGGTTAGAATCTGTCAAAAATTATAGTCATCTTTAAAAAATTTTTTAATTTTTTTGGTTAGAATTAGAACAAATCCGACTTTTTTAATTAAAAATAGAATCTTTAAACTTTAATTTAGCATAAAAATCATTTCTTAGTTCTTAAAAATAAAATCTGAGTGATTTTTTAAACTTGGTCGATTTTTTAAAAAAGTTAGGTTAAAATCCGTCAAAAATTTTAATCATCTTTGGGAATTTTTTTAATTTTTTTAACAACAATTAGAACAAATCTACCTTTTTTAATTAAAAATAGAATATTTATACTTTAATTTACCACAAAAATCATTTCTTAGTACTTAAAAATAAAGCCTGGGTGATTTTTTAAAGTTGGTGAATTAAAAAAAAAAAAGTTGGGTTAGAATCCATCAAAAATTCTAGTCATCTTTAAAAATTTTTTTAATTTTTTTTACAACAATTAGAACAAATCCGACTTTTTTAGTGAAAAATAAAATCTTTAAATTTTAATTTAACATAAAAATCATTTCTTAGTTCTTAAAAATAAAGTCTGGGCGATTTTTCAAAGTTGGTGAATTTTTAAAAAAAAGTTGGGTTAGAATCCATTAAAGATTTTAGTCATCTTTAAAAATTTTTTTAATTTTTTTGGTTTAAATTAGAACAAATCTACTTTTTTTAATTCAAAATAGAATTTTTAAATTTTAAATTAACATAAGAATCATTTCTTAGTTCTTATAAACAAAGTCTGGGTGATTTTTTAAACTTGATGAATTTTTTAAAAAAGTTAGGTTAGAATCCGTCAAAAATTTTAATTATCATTAAAAATTTTTTTAATTTTTTTGATAATAATTGAAACAAATCTAACTTTTTTAATGAAAAATAAAATCTTTAAAGTTTAATTTAACATAAAAAACATTTCTTAGTTCTTAAAAATAAAGTCTGTATGATTTTTTAAAGTTGGTCGATTTTTTAAAAAAGTTAGGTTAGAATCCATCAAAAATAATAATGATCTTTAAAATTTTTTTTAATTTTTTTGGTTAAAATTAGAACAAATCCGACTTTTTTAATCGAAAATAGAATCTTCAAACTTTGATTTAACATAGGAATCATTTCTTAGTTCTCAAAAATAAAGTCTGGGCGATTTTTTAAAGTTGGTCAATTTTTTATAAAAGTTTTAATTTTTTAGGTTAAAATTAGAACAAATCCGACTTTTTTAATTAAAAATAGAATCTTTAATTTTCAAATTAACATAAAAATCATTTCTTAGTTCTTATAAATAAAGTCTAGGTGATTTTTTAAATTTGGTGAATTTTTTATAAAAAGTTAAGTTAAAATTCATCAAAAAATTACAGTCATCTTTAAAAATTTTTTTAATTTTTTTAATTAAAGTTAAAACAAATCTGATTTTTTTGATAAAAAATAGAATCTTTAAACTTTAATTTAACATAAAAATCATTTCTTAGTTTTTAAAAATAAAGTCTGGACGATTTTTTAAAGTTGGTCAATTTTTCAAAAAAATTAGGTTAGAATATGTCAAAAATTTTTATCAACTTTAAGAATTTTTTTAATTTTTTTGGTAACAATTAGAACAAATCTGATTTTTTTAATTAAAAATAAAATCTTAAAACTTTAATTTAACATAAAAATCATTTCTTAGTTCTTAAAAATAAAATCTGGGTGATTTTTTAAAGTTGGTCAATTTTTTTATAAAAGTTAGGTTAAAATCCATCAAAAATTATAGTCATCTTTAAAAATTTTTTTAATTTTTTTGGTAACAATTAGAACAAATCTGACTTTCTTAATTAAAAATAAAATCTTAAAACTTTAATTTAACATAAAAATCATTTCTTAGTTCTTAAAAATAAGGCCTGGGCGATTTTTTAAAGTTGGTGAATTTTTTAAAAAAGTTGGGTTAGAATCCGTCAAAAATTATAGTCATCTTTAAAATTTTTTTTAATTTTTTTGATAATAATTAGAACAAATCTACCTTTTTTAATTAAAAATAGAATATTTATATTTTGACTTAACATAAAAATCATTTCTTAGTTCTTAAAAATAAAGTCTAGGGGATTTTTTAAAGTTAGTTAAAATTTTTATAAAAGTTAGGTTAAAAATTTATTATTTCTCTGGCTACTAGTCTGTTATTACTCATTTTAATTCTAACTCAAAACTCATAATATTCCATAAAAAACCTAAATATCAATTATTTAAACTTCATAAAGTTGTTTAATTATAAAAAACAAATTTTAAATCTTAATACCAAGCGTCAAGCAGTCTATAACCACCTTTCCTACGTCTCTTCTTAAAAGATCATATCTTATGTACCTAATTAAACCCGAGTAATAGCCACAATCCGTGGGCGACCGTATTTCCAACCCGTTTTCATTCACCAAGAAACGAACCAAACGACTCACTTTCATTCATTCCATTCCATTCGCACGGCACGCAACATTCTCGTTTCTACAAAGTAAAGTCGCTTTTGCCTCTTTCGCAGAGATGCATCCCGGAGTTCGAGAACGCCGCCTTCAACTTGCAAATAGAGGCGTCGAATACCTGCGGCGATAACGGTCCGATCGAGTACTGTCTGCAGACGGGCACGCATTCCAGAAAGACCTGCGACGTCTGCTATCCGAGCCAGCACGACGCCAGATTCCTTACAGATTTCCACACCACCGAAAATCAAACCTGGTGGCAATCCGAAACGATACTCGAAGGAGTACAATATCCAAATCAAGTCAATCTAACATTACATCTCGGTGAGTATTAGTACATTAATAGATTTGATCGATTCTTTAGTAATTCAGATGGGTTTAACTTTCTATCTGAAGATATCGAGTTGAATAAGAACCATTACACAATGACTGGGTTCTTGAGGTCACGTGAATCGAGATTGAGACCACCCACGCGGATGGAAACGCGCTGCCTTTAGGTTTAACTGTGATTTATGTCTTCTCTTCTTGCGAAACCGAACGTACTTGCTATATTTTGTACTTAAAACCGTTGCTGCAATAAGATAAATGCAGCTTTTAAAGAGATTGATGGTGGAAATAAAGTATTGGGTGTTTTGTAATCAAATCTTAAAATAGATTTAATTTTTTTTTTAATTTTTATAGTAATTAATAAAAAAAAAATAAAAAAATATTAACTATTATAAAAAATTTTTGATAGATTTTAACCTAACTTTTGGAAAAAAATTTGACCAAGTTTAAAAAATCACCCAAGCTTTATTTATAAGAGCTAAGAAATGATTCTTATATCAAATTAAAGTTTAAAGATTCTATTTTTAATTAAAAAAGTCAGATTTGTTCTAATTTTAACCAAAAAAATTAAAAAAAATTTTAAAGATGACTATAATTTTTGATGGATTCTAACCTAATTTTTTAAAAATTTCACCAACTTTAAAAAATCACTCAGACTTTATTTTTAAGAACTAAGAAATAATTTTTATTTTAAATTGAAGATTAAAGGTTTTATTTCTCATTAAAAAAATCAGATTTATTCTAATTATTACCAAAAAAATTAAAAAAATTCCTAAAAATGATTATAATTTTTGACAGATTCTAACCCTACTTTTGGAAAATTTTATCCAACTTTAAAAAATCACCCAGAGTTTATTTATAAGAACTAAGAAATGATTTTTATACCAAATTAAAGTTTAAAGATTCTATTTTTGATTAAAAAAGTCAGATTTACCGTAAATGTTTCCAAAAAAATTTAAAAAAATTTTAAAGATGACTATAATTTTTGACGGATTCTAACCCAACTTTTATAAAAATTTCACCAACTTTAAAAAATCACCCAGACTTTATTTTCAATAACTAAGAAAAGATTTTTATTTTAAATTAGAGTTTAAAGATTCTATTTTTAATTAAAAAAGTCAGATTTGTTCTAAATTTAACCAAAAAAATTAAAAAAAATTTTAAATATGACTATAATTTTTTGACGGATTTTAACCTTACTTTTTTTTAAAAAATTGACCAACTTTAAAAAATCATCCAGACTTTATTTTTAAAAATTAAGGAATTATTCTTATACTAAACTAAAGTTTAAAGATTCTATTTTTGATTAAAAAAGTCAGATTTACCGTAAGTGTTTCCAAAAAAATTAAAAAAATTTTTAAAGATGACTATAATTTTTGACGGATTCTAACCCAACTTTTTTAAAAATTTCACCAACTTTAAAAAATCACCCAGACTTTGTTTTTAATAACTAAAAAATGATTTTTATTTTAAATTAAAGCTTAGAGATTCTATTTTTCATTAAAAAAAGTCAGATTTGTTCTAATTTTAATTAAAAAAATTAAAAAAATTTTTAAAGATGAATAAAATTTTTGACATATTCTAACCTAACTTTTATAAAAAATTGACCAACTTTAAAAAATCGTCCAGACTTTATTTTTAAGAACTAAGAAATGATTCTTATACTAAACTAAAGTTTAAAGATCCTATTTTTGATTAAAAAAGTCAGATTTACCGTAAATGTTTCCAAAAAAATTAAAAAAATTTTTAAAGATGACTATAATTTTTGACGGATTTTAACCTTACTTTTTTTAAAAAATTGACCAACTTTAAAAAATCGCCCAGTCTTTATTTTTAATAACTAAGAAATAATTTTGATGTTAAATTAAAGTCTAAAGATTCTATTTTTAATTAAAAAAATCAGATTTGTTCTAATTTTAACCAAAAAAATTTTAAAAAAATTTAAAATTGGTAAAAATTTTTGACAGTTAACCTAACTTTTATAAAAATTTAACAAACTTTAAAAAATCGCCCAGACTTTATTTTTAAAAATTAAGGAATGATTCTTATACTAAACTAAAGTTTAAAGATTCTATTTTCGATTAAAAAAGTCAGATTTGTTTTAATTTTAATCCAAAAATTTAAAACAATTTTTAAAGGTGACTATAATTTTTTGACGAATTTTAACCTAACTTTTTTTTAAAAAATTGACCAACTTTAAAAAATCGCCCAGACTTTATTTATGAAAACTAAAAAATTATTTTTTTTTAAATTAAAGCTTAAAGATTTTATTTTTTCATTAAAGAAGTCAGATTTGCTCTAATTTTAATTAAAAAAATTAAAAAAATTTTTAAAGATGACTATAATTTTTGATGGATTCTAACCTAATTTATTTTTAAATTAACCAACTTTAAAAAATCACCCAGACTTTATTTTTAATAACTAAGAAAAGATTTTTATTTTAAATTAGAGTTTGAAGATTCTATTTTTAATTAAAAAAGTCAGATTTGTTCTAATTTTAACCAAAAAAATTAAAAAAAAATTTTAAAATGACTATAATTTTTTGACGGATTTTAACCTAACTTTTTTTTTAAAAAATTGACCAACTTTAAAAAATCACCCAGACTTTATTTTTAAGAACTAAGAAAAGATTTTTGTTTTAAATTAAAGTTTAAAGATTCTATTTTTAATTAAAAAAATCAGATTTGTTCTAATTTTAACCAAAAAAATTAAAAAAATTTTTAAAGATGACTATAATTTTTGACGGATTCTAACCTAATTTTTTAAAAATTTCACCAACTTTAAAAAATCACCCAGACTTTATTTATAAGAACTAAGAAATAATTTTTACTTTAAATTGAAGATTAAAGGTTTTATTTTTCATTAAAAAAATCAGATTTATTCTAATTGTTACCAAAAAAATTAAAAAAATTCTTAAAAATGACTAAAATTTTTGATGGATTCTAACCCAACTTTTATAAAAATTTCACCAACTTTAAAAAATCACCCAGACTTTATTTTTAAAAACTAAGAAATGATTCTCATAATAAATTAAAGTTTAAAGATTCTATTTTTCATTAAAAAAGTCAGATTTATTCCAATTATTTTCAAAAAAATTAAAAAAATTTTTAAAGATGACTAAAATTTTTGACGGATTCTAACCCAACTTTTATAAAAATTTTGACCAACTTTAAAAAATCACCCAGATTTTATTTTTAAGAACTAAGAAATGATTTTTACGTTAAATTAAAGTTTAAAAATTCTATTTTTCACTAAAAAAGTCAAATTTCTTCTAATTGTTACCAAAAAAATTAAAAAAATTTTTAAAGATGACTATAATTTTTTATGGATTTCATTTTATAGGTAAAGCTTTCGACATCACTTACATCCGAGTATGGTTTTTCTCACCGAGACCTGAAAGTTTTGCAATTTACAAAAGAACTACCGAAGATGGCCCTTGGATACCCTACCAATTCTACAGGTAAATAAATAGAGATACAAAAATAAACCTATTTTTTAATTCTACTTCTTTTATAATTAGTGGAACTTGTCGTGACACCTATGGTTTACCGGAAAGTTTAGGAATAACCAGAGGAGAAGAAACCCGAGCTTTTTGCATTTCGGAATATTCCGATATTTCCCCGTTACAAAACGGAAACGTTTTATTCGGAACTTTAGAAAAGAGACCCTCAGCTTATAATTTTGACACAAGTCCCGAATTACAAGTAAGTAAAAAGAAATCTTCTCTACCGACTTAAACAACAAACCTATTATAATAACACCTTTCACGTATAGATGGAGCTTCGCGAAGATATCTCTTATAAACGCATACAATATAAATTTTACTCTTTAGATGGCGCTCAAGCATTCCAAAAAACTAATTATTAAAAAATCATTAAATATTTATTTATAAAAATTAGAAAATCAATAATAAAGTTTAAAAGAGTTAAGCGAAATTTGTTGAAATTTATTGTAAATAAACTTTTACGATTCCGTGATATTTTTTTACCGTTGGAATTCAATCCATCCGTCTATAGTAACTAAACTCACGCGAATCTACCATAAATGCCGTCCGATTTCGCGATAAAATTACCGTTCTGATCACGCACAAACCGTCCGAAGCGCCACCAACGGGGTGAAACCGGTCACGATCCTACTAAAACGGATATAGCAACACTTGGAAAATCTATAAGGGAAATTAAATTAACTGATAAACCCATTTATAACATATTTCAATAGATATTATAAAGGGTTTTATTACAAAACCTTCAATTTAAGTTGGTTCTATTGAGATATAAATCTTTAAAAAGAATTTTTTCAAGCTATTCGAGTTATTTCGAGTTAGTTGTTCGAGGCATTAATAAATTTAATCGATTTTTGACAAATCTTCAACAAATTTTTACAAATCTTAACGAATTTTTAACAAATTTCGACGAATTTTATCGATTTTTGACGAATTATTAATAAATTTGACCAAACTTTGACAAATTTTCACGAATCTTAACGAATTTTGTCACTTTCGGACGAATTATTAAAAAATTTGATAAAATTTGACCGAATTTTGATAAATCTTAACGAATTTTTAACAAATTTCGACGAATTTTATCGATTTTAAACGAGTTATTAATAAATTTAACCTAATTTTGATAAGTCTTCAGCAAATTTTGACGAATCTTAATGAACTTTTAACAAATTTTGACGAATTTTGTCACCTCTGGTCGAATTATTAATAAGTTTGATCGAATTTTGGCAAATTTTCAACAGATTTTGACGAATCGACAAATTTTTAACGAATTTTGACGAATTTTGTCGCTTTTAGACAAATTATTAACTAATTTGATCAAATTTGATAGCATTTTGACAAATTTTCAACAAATCTTGACAAATCTGTACGAATTTTTTACAATTTTTTATGAATTTTGACGAATTTTGTGGCTTTTGGACGAATTATTAATAAATTTGATCGAATTTTGACAAATTTTCAACAAATTTTGAAGAATTTCGACGAATTTCTAACAAATTTTCACGAATTTTGACGTATTTTTAGCTAACTCGATCGAATTTCATTGAATTTTGACGAATCTTTAAGAAATTTTAACGAATCTTGATGAATTTTATCAATTTTGAACAAATTATTAACAAATTTGATTGAATTTGATGGAATTTTGACAAATTTTCAACAAATTTTGAAGAATTTCGACGGATTTCTAACAAATTTTCACGAATTTTGACGAATTTTTGGCTAACTTGACCTAATTTCATCGAATTTTGACGAATCTTTAATAAATTTTAACGAATCTTGATGAATTTTATCAATTCTGAACAAATTATTAACAAATTTGATTGAATTCGATCGAATTTTGAAAAATTTTCAACAAATTTTAACGAATTTCGACGAATCTTTAACAAATTTTCACACATTTTGACGAATTTAATCTAATTTCATCGAATTTTGACGAATCTTTAACAAATTTTAACGAATTTGAACAAATTTGGTGGATTTTGAACAAATGATTAACAAATTTGATTAAATTCAATCGATTTTTGACAAATTTTCAACAAATTTTGACGAATTTCGACGAATTTCTAACAAATTTTCACAAATCTTTACGAATTTTTAGCTAACTTGACCTAATTTCATCGAATTTTGACGAATCTTTAACAAATTTTAACGAATGTTGATGAATTTTATCAATTCTGAACAAATTATTAACAAATTTGATTGAATTTGATCGAATTTTGAAAAATTTTCAACAAATTTTAACGAATTTCGACGAATTTTTAACAAATTTTCACACATTTTGACGAATTTGATCTAATTTCATCGAATTTTGACGAATCTTTAACAAATTTTAACGAATGTGGACAAATTTTGTGAATTTTGAACAAATTATTAACAAATTTGATTAAATTCAATCGAATTTTGAAAAATTTTCAACAAATTTTGACGAATTTCTAACAAATTTTCACAAATTTTGACGAATTTTTAGCCAACTTGACCTAATTTCATCGAATTTTGACGAATCTTTAACAAATTTTAACGAATCTTGATGAATTTTATGAATTTTGAACAAATTATTAACAAATTTGATTGAATTTGATCGAATTTTGAAAAATTTTCAACAAATTTTAACGAAATTCGGCGAGTTTTTAACAAACTTTCACACATTTTGACGAATTTGATCTAATTTCATCGAATTTTGACGAATCTTTAACAAATTTTAACGAATGTGGACAAATTTTGTGGATTTTGAACAAATTATTAATAAATTTGATTAAATTCAATCGAATTTTGACAAATTTTCAACAAATTTTGAAGAATTTCGATGAATTTTTAAGAAATTTTCACGAATTTTGAAGTATTTTTAGTTAACTCGATCTAATTTCATCGAATTTTGACGAATCTTTAACAAATTTTAATAAATCTTGATGAATTTTATGAATTTTGAACAAATTATTAACAAATTTGATTGAATTTGATCGAATTTTGAAAAATTTTCAACAAATTTTAACGAATTTCGACGAATTTTTAACAAACTTTCACACATTTTGACGAATTTGATCTAATTTCATGGAATTTTAACAGATCTTTAACAAATTTTAACGAATTTGGACAAATTTTATGGATTTTGAACAAATTATTAACAAATTTGATTAAATTCAATCGAATTTTGACAAATTTTCAACAAATTTTGACGAATTTTGACGAATTTCTAACAAATTTTCACAAATTTTTACGAATTTTTAGCTAACTTGACCTAATTTCATCGAATTTTGACGACTTTCTAAGAAATTTTGAATTTTGACAAATTTTCAACAAATTTTCACGAATTTCGACGAATTCTTAACAAATTTTCACGAATCTTCACAAATTTTTAGTTAACTTGATCTATTTTCATCGAATTTTGACGACTTTCTAAGAAATTTTAAATTTTGACAAATTTTCAACAAATTTTCACGAATTTCGACGAATTCTTAACAAATTTTCACGAATCTTAACGAATTTTTAGCTAACTTGATCTAATTTCATCGAATTTTGACGAACCCTTAACAAATTTTGACGAATTTTGCCGATTTTGAACGAATTATTAACAAATTTGATTGAATTCGATCAAATTTTCGACAAATTTGATAAAATTCAATCGAATTTTGACGAATTTCGACGAACTTTTAACAAATCTTCACGAATCTTGACGACTTTTTAGCTAACTTGATCTAATTTCATCGAACTTTGACGAACCCTTAACAAATTTTGACGAATTTTGCCGATTTTGAACGAATTATTAACAAATTTGATTGAATTCGTTCAAATTTTCGACAAATTTGATAAAATTCAATCGAATTTTGACGAATTTCGACGAACTTTTAACAGATCTTCACGAATCTTAACGATTTTTTAGCTAACTTGATCTAATTTCATCGAAATTTGACGAACCCTTAACAAATTTTGACGAATTTTGCCGATTTTGAACGAATTATTAACAAATTTGATTGAATTCGTTCAAATTTTCGACAATTTTGATAAAATTCAATCGAATTTTGACGAATATCGACGAACTTTTAACAAATCTTCACGAATCTTGACGACTTTTTAGCTATTTTGATCTAATTTCATCGAATTTTGAGAAATCTTTAAGAAATTTTGACGAATTTTTAACAAATTTTGATGAATCTTTAACAAATTCGTCAACATTTCATAATTGTTACATTTCAAATTTATTTGTAAGTTCCTCGATTGTTAATCCCGTTAAACTGCATTAGAATCGTGACTCTTATCGACTTTCCTTATCTTTTATTTACAACCAAACCAAGTAAATGAAGTAAAACCCTTTTAAAACCGTGACGATAACATTTAATCCAAAATAAAACTCTTACTAAAAGCAAAAACCAGTTTACCAACTGTCGGAGGAAATAATGTGAGAAATTGAGCGTGCGTATTGCAATCGACTACGAACGCTTTTATAACTCTAGAGTTTCAAACGTTTCCCAACTTCCACCAAGTTCACATCAACTAAAATACCACAAAATAACATCAACTATAAATTACACAGTTTACTCATCAACTATAAATGGCAAATTTCGAACGAAATTTAAATCAATCAAATAAAATTCCCCCACCGTCAAAAACCAATCAAGGAAATCAAGAAAATCAAGTAACTATGTTCGACACTTGTAAAAATTTACTGTCAGACGATGTAATTTCAACTCCGAACTGTCAACGCGTCCAAATGGATGACGAAGAGAATCAATTTGTCGTCGACGATGTAAGCAAGATTATCAACGATACGATCGAGGCTACGATCGGCGGAAACGTCTATCAGCAGGATAAAGTTAATCAATGGAGTGCCACCGTTTCCGAACAGTGTTTGAGCGCGTTAAGCAAGTTGAAAAAATCCTTCAAGTACGTCGTCACGTGCAGCATAATGCAAAAAACGGGGGCTGGTCTTCACACGGCTTCTTCATGTTATTGGGACAGTGCTACCGATGGCACTTGCACCGTTCGTTGGGAAAATAAAACGATGTACTGTATCGTTTCTGTCTTCGGTTTGGCGATTTAAAAAAGAATTAAATCTAGTAGAATTGAAATAATGATGAAAACATTTTTTATTTATGTATTTATTTTTTGAATATTATTAAAATTTAAAATGGTTTATTAAATCGATTGATTTTAATTTATTACCAGAAACATTTAAAATTAAAAAAAAAAATAGAAATTCTAACCTAACTTTTTTTTTAGTCAATTTAACCTCAAACTTGTAATAAAATCCTTCCTAAAAATACTTTTTTTTTATATGAATCAAGGTTATTATTATTATATAATTTTGTCTCGATTTTAAACCAACTATCATATATCTTTATATAACTCGATATGTATTTACGATTTTACCATTTACGTGACTTGCATAAACGACTTTGATTTATGAATACGTTCAATCTCTTCTTTTCCAAGAAAAATTATTATCTCTTGTAAATAATATTGATTTAGTGATACAACCTAACTTTTATGTAAAAATTAAAATACTTTTTTTTAATAACAAAAAAAAATAAAGAATAATTTTAGAATACTTTTATAATTCTTTCAAATTCGTTAAAAATTCGTCTTGATTTTATAAAATTTGTTAAAAATTCGTCCAGATTTCATAAAATTCGTCTTAACTTCATTAAATTCTTTCAAATTAGTTAAAAATTCCCCTTAATTTTATTAAATTCGTTAAAAATTCGTCTAGATTTTATAAGATTCGTCTTAATTTCATCAAATTCTTTAAGAATCGTTAAAATTTGTTAAAGTTTCGTCAATATTCGATTAAATTAGATCAAGTTAGCTAATAATTCGTCAAAATTCGTGAAAATTTATTAAAAATTCGTCAAGATTCGTTAAAATTTGTTAAAGATTTGTCAAAATTTGACGAAATTAGATCAAGTTTGATAAAAATTCGTCAGATTCGTTCAAATTTGATAAAAATTCGTCGAAATTCGTTAAAATTTGTTTAAAATTTGCCAAAATTAGATCGAATTCGATCAAATTTGTTAATAATTTGTTCAAAATCGACAAAATTCGTCAAGATTCGTTAAAATTTGTTAAAGACTCGTCAAAATTCGATGAAATTAGATTAGGTTAACTAGAAATTCGTCAAGATTCATGAAAATTTATTAAGAATTTGTTGAAATTCGTCAAAATTTATTGAAAATTTGTTAAAATTCAATCGAATTTAATCAAATGTATTAATAATTCGCCCAAAATTGACAAAATTCGTCAAGATTCGTCAAAATTTGTCAAAATTCGATCAAATGTAGTAATAATTCGCCCAAAATTGACAAAATTCGTAAAGATTCGTCAAAATTTGTCAAAATTCGATCAAATGTATTAATAATTCGCCCAAAATTGACAAAATTCGTCAAGATTCGTCAAAATTTGTCAAAATTCGATCAAATGTAGTAATAATTCGCCCAAAATTGACAAAATTCGTAAAGATTCGTCAAAATTTGTCAAAATTCGATCAAATGTATTAATAATTCGCCCAAAATTGACAAAATTCGTCAAGATTCGTCAAAATTCGATCAAATGTATTAATAATTCGCCCAAAATTGACAAAATTCGTCAAGATTCGTCAAAACTTGTCAAAATTCGATCAAATGTATTAATAATTCGCCCAAAATTGACAAAATTCGTCAAGATTCGTCAAAACTTGTCAAAATTCGATCAAATGTATTAATAATTCGCCCAAAATTGACAAAATTCGTCAAGATTCGTCAAAATTTGTCAAAATTCGATCAAATGTATTAATAATTCGCCCAGAATTGACAAAATTCGTCAAGATTCGTCAAAATTTGTTAAAAATTCGTAAAGATTCGTCAAAATTTGTCAAAATTCGATCAAATGTATTAATAATTCGCCCAAAATTGTCAAAATTCGTCAAGATCCGTCAAAACTTGTTAAAAATTCGTAAATATTCGTGAAAATTTGTCAAAATTCGCTCAGATTTATTAATAATTTATCCAAAATCGACAAAATTTGTCAAGATTCATCAAGATTCCTCAAAATTTGTTAAAAATTTGTTAAGATTCGTGAAAATTTGTCAACATTCGCTCAAATTTATAAATAATTCGTCCAAAATCGACAAAATTCGTCCAAATTTGATCAAATTTATTACAAATTCTTAAAAATTCAATCAAATTTGTCCAAAATTTACAAAGTTTGTTAAAAATTCGCCTTAATTTTAACAAATTCCTTAAAAATTCCTCCTATTTTCATTAAATTCATTCAAAATTCGTCTTGATTTCATAAAATTCTCTTTAATTTCTCCAATTTTCTTAAAAATTCTTCTTATTTTCATTAAATTTCTTAAAAATTCTTCTTAATTTTATAAAGTTCGTAAAAAGTTCGTCTTAATTTCATTAAATTCTTTCAAATTCCTTAGAAATTCCTCTTATTTTCACTAAATTCGTTAAAAGTTCATCTTAATTTCATAACACTCCTTGAAAATTTGTCAGAATTTGATAAAATTCGTTAAAAACTCTTTCAAATTCTTCTTATTTTCATTTAAAGAAATTCATCTTGATATCATAAAAACTTATTACATTAAAATAGAAAACTTAACCTAACTTTTTTTTCTACAAAAATTCAAACTTGTAAATTCTTTTTCTTTTATAGGAATGGGTAACAGCCACAGACATAAAAATCACCCTCGATCGTCTAAACACATTCGGTGATGAAGTCTTCGGAGACGCAAACGTCCTCAAATCGTACTTTTACGCGATTTCCGACGTCGCAGTCGGAGCTAGATGCAAATGCAACGGACACGCTTCCGAATGTATAACATCCAGCGGATTAGATGGATCCACACGAAGAGTTTGCAAATGTGAACATAACACCGCTGGACCTGATTGTAACGAGTGTCTACCTTTTTACAACGACGCTCCTTGGGGTAGAGCTTCGGAAAGAAACGTTCACGAATGCAAAGGTAAGATATTCAAATTCTCATCATACATTTTAAAATATATTTGTGTTTGAAGAATGAATGAGAAATGAGATGAGAATGAATGACAAATGAGGTGAGATGAAAAGAGACTGAATAGTTATTTGTCTTCTAAAAAAAATAGAAAAGACAGTTGTCTGCTCGTCATCGTTTGTTCAATCCGATGTCAAATTACGAATTCATTTATGTTCGAAACTCGCTTAAACCTACACACGCGCCTGACGTAGATGGTGGCTGCCTCTTGTGGTTTTAAAGACGCCTACAGAACACTCCATCTGTCTATTCTTGTCTTTATATACATCTTATTCTTTTTTATAAATCCAATTTGAAGAGGTTGGAATAATAATCAACATCTTAACAAGATTTATCGATTTTTAATACTATTACATACCAACTTAAAGAAACAAAAATAATTTTAGAATAAAAATTTCATCACAGATCGATAAGAAATTAAATTTCCTTTAATTTGAGTACAAACACGACATATCTAGCTTTAATACTTTTCGAAATAAAACAATTTTTAACTCTAAAAACAATCGACCATCGCCATCTTTAAAAATTCTTTGAAATTATTAAATAATATTAAAAATGCTTTAATTTGATACCAAACATGACATATCTAGCTTTAATACTTTCCAAGTTATCAATAATTTTAACCTAAAAAACAATTGATGATCCGCCATCTTGAAAAATTTTAAACTAACCTAACTTTTTTATTTTTTATCCGAATATAGTCGTGTTTGGTATCAAATTAAAAGATTTTTAATCACCTTTAAGAATATTTAAGAATTTTTATTATTTTGAAGTAATATTTTCAAATTTTCAACAATTAAATCTTTAAAAATAATTTTGAAATAAAAATTCTTTTTGCAAGTCGATAGGAAATTAAATTTCTTTTAATTTTAAGTACAAATTCGATATATCTAACGTAAATACTTTCCGAGAAATAACGATTTTTTATCATAAAAACAATTGATGAGGGCCATCTTTAAAAATTTTTAGAAATTCTTAAAAAGCATTAAAAATCCTTTAATTTGAGTATAAACATGCCATATTTATCTTTAATACTTTTTAACATATAACTATTTCTTTATTTAATTTAATTTCTTAATTTAATAAACAATCGATGATCGATACTTTTAAAAATTGTTAGAAATTCTTAAAGAACATCAAAAATCCTTTAATTTGATACCAAACATGGTATATCCACGATTAAAAATAAAAAAGTTAGGTTGATTTAAAAATTTTCAAGATGGCCGACATTCAATATTTTTTTAGGTTAAAAATTCTTAGAAATTGTTAAAGATCATTTAAAATCCTTTAATTTGATACCAAACATGACATATCTAACTTAAATAGTTTGGGAGATATAAAGATTTTTAATTTTAAAAACAATTGAATGTCGGCCATCTTGAAAATTTTTAGGTTAAGGTAACTTTTTTATTTTTTATCCGAAAATAGTCGTGTTTGGTATCAAATTAAAGGATTTTTAAAAATCTTTAAGAAAATCAAAAAATTTTCATAATTTTAAAATAATATTTTCGATTTTTCATAAGTAAAATCTTTAAAAATAATTTTAAAATAAAGATTTTATTGGAGATCGATAGAAAATTAAATTTCTTTTAATTTGAGTACAAACATGACATATTTATCTTTTATACTTTCAAAGATATAAGAATTTTTAATTTTAGAAACAAAAAATAATCATCATTTTTTTAAATTTTTGGAAATTATTAAAAAAAAACATAAAAAATCCTTTAATTTGATACCAAACATGACATATCTAACTTAAATAGTTTTTGAGATATAATAATTTTAAATTTATAAACAATTGAAAAGTCGGCCATCTTGAAAATTTTTAGGTTAAGGTAACTTTTTTATTTTTTATCCGAATATAGTCGTGTTTGGTATCAAATTAAAGGATTTTTAATGGTCTTTAAGAAAATCAAAAAATCTTCATAATTTTAAAATAATATTTTCGATTTTTCATAAGTAAAATCTTTAAAAATAATTTTAAAATAAAGATTTTATTGGAGATCGATAGAAAATTAAATTTCTTTTAATTTGAGTACAAACATGACATATTTATCTTTTATACTTTCAAAGATATAAGAATTTTTAATTTTAGAAACAAAAAATAATTATCATTTTTTTAAATTTTTGGAAATTATTAAAAAAACATTAAAAATCCTTTAATTTGATACCAAACATGACATATCTAACTTAAATAGTTTTTGAGATATAATAATTTTAAATTTATAAACAATTGAAAAGTCGGCCATCTTGAAAATTTTTAGGTTAAGGTAACTTTTTTATTTTTTATCCGAATATAGTCGTGTTTGGTATCAAATTAAAGGATTTTTAATGGTCTTTAAGAAATTTTAACTTAAAAGGAAAAATTTAAAATCGGCCATTTTGAAAATTAAAAAATTAACCTAACTTTTTTGTTTTTAATCGTAGATATATCATCTTTGGTATCAAATTAAAGGATTTTTTATGAATTTTAAGAATTTTTAATAATTTTAATTTTTTAATCATTGGTCTTTTAAAAATGACAATTTTAATCTTTTAAAATTAATTTTTTTTAAGTAATAAAATACTAGATGTGATTTAGAAGCAATTTTAGATTTGAAACTGACTGAAGTCCCGTTTTAAGTGTACGCTGAAATATTAAAAGGTAAAACTTATCTACCTACCGGTTCGTTTTAAAGTTAAAAGCCACGGGAGAGAATTCCGCGCGCAAGAATCCGATATTAAATCAGTGTCCAATTACCGGCGGCAACGTGTGTGTAATGGAAGCCGAATGGGGAGCTCGAACGGCGGTTTAGGGAACTAATTAGCGCTTAAGCGGCGTCAGAAGCCGCCCGATCGCGAACTTCCCTTCCCGATAACAATCTGATTTATCTACCGAGTCGCTAATTAGTGCAACAAGATCCCACTAAGTAATCAAAAAAAAATCACCCTGTATATCCATTAAATTCAATTAAATAAAATTTTTAAAATTTTTATCAAAAAAAAAAAATTTTTTTTTAAATACGTACTTAGAAAGTTAAACCCTTTGACCTTTTCGCCCACCACACCTACAAAACACCCACAAGATTCCAAATGAAACACACACATATACACAGAGATATACGCATTATACGTCTCTCTTGAGATAAACAAAAAAAGTCCAAGTTGAGAAAAGTATAAAGAGGTGGAAGATAAAGAAGACAAGGAAGAAGACGAAGAGAAATAAGAACGTAGTCGGTGGTATATTGGAGGAAGAACAATCACTCGGTGGGTTGGTGCGATCGATCTTCGGTGGTTAGGTTCCTCTACGAGTGAAGAGGAAGAGAAGAAGGCGCTCGAGGCGACCGCAGTACCAACTTGGACGCCGAAGAAGTCTTCTCGAGGCGCCGATCGAACGCGGTTCGCGGTTTACCGACGAAGAGCCGCGTGAATACGGTTCTTGACGGTGATGGTGTTGTTGTGAAGATGTTCGCGTTGGCGGTTTTGTCGTTTTACGTTGCTGCCACCGTCGTTGAGACGGCCAAATGGGATGGTTTAACACCTTGGTACTACGATACTTGTAAGTTGTTTCTTTTCAAAAAGTCCCAACACGAATAATAAATAGTGGTAATAAATAACAATAAAATAACTAAATGTGCGATAAGGATAAAAATATAATTAAAAAAAAATTAATTAATTTCAACTTATTGACTAAAAAAAAAATTTTTTTTTAATTTATAATTTTTTTTTAAATAAAAGATTTTAATTCATTTTAAAATTTCAACCTAAAAAAATTTTTTTATGAACGTTATAAATAAATGTAAACACAGCTGTTGGTGTTTTACAATTTTTTTTTTCTGGTATCTTAAGTAAAGAGAGATTCAAAGAGGAATTGCGGGTATCAATTACGTTTTCTCGTCAATTACGGATAATATCGCGATTATAATTGCGTAATACGAGGAAACAAGAACTTTCTTGCTCGTTAAAAGTTGAATACGACCATCTGATATGCTTTAAAAATATTACTACTACTATATCTAATTTTACAAAAAAATAATAAGTTGGTATTCCGTATTTTTTAAACTTTAACCTTTAAATGTCAAAAAAATTGAGGTTATATCTTCAAATTAACCTTCAAATAAAAATTAAAATAATCAATATTTTTAATAAAAAAAGTTTTTAAATCTCTTACAAAAATAAAAATAAAGAAAAAATCATTTTTTAAAAAATTAAAAATAAAAAACTTAAAAATTCTTAAATTTTCTTAAAGTTCGTTAAAAATCCTTTAATTTGATACCAAACATGACTATATTCGGATAAAAAATAAAAAAATTAGGTTAATGTTTAAATTTTCAAGATGGCGGACTTAAAATTTTTTAATTTTTTTTAAATATTCTTAAATTTCATGAAAAATCCTTTAATTTGATACCAAACACAACTATATTCCGATAAAAAGCAAAAAAGTTAGGTTAGTTTAAAAATTTTCAAGATGGCCGACTTTCACTTTTTTTTATAAATATGTCATATTTATACTCAAATTAAAGGAAATTAAATTTCCTATCGACCTCTAAAAAAATTTTTATTTAAAAATTATTTCTAAAGATTTTATTTATAAAAAATTGAATATATTACTTTCAAATTAGGAAAATTCGTAAATATTCTTAAAGATTTTAAAAAACCGTTTAATTTGATACCAAACACGACTATATTAGAATAAAAAGCAAAAAAGTTAGGTTAATTTATAAATTTTCAAGATGGCCGACTTTCATTTGTTTTGAAAGTTAAAAATTGTTATATCTTCGAAACTACAAAAGATAGATATGTCATGTTTGATATCAAATTAAAGGATTTTGAACGATTTTTAATAATTTCTAAAAAATTTTAAAGATGGTGGTTGTCGATTGTTTTTAAAATTAAAAATCATTATTTCTCCCAAAGTATTAAAGCTAGATATGTTGAGTTTATACTCAAATTAAAGGAAATTTTATTGTCTAACAATTTTTAAAGAAAATTTTATTCTAAAATTATTTTTTAAGATTTTATTTTTGAAAAATCGAAAAAATTACATTAAAATTAGAAAAATTCTTAAACATTCTTAAAGATTTTTAAAAATCCTTTAATTTGATACCAAACACGACTATATTCGGATTAATAACAAAAAAGTTAGGTTAAGTTAAAAATTTTCAAGATGACTCTTATGACTCTGATGATTCTTAAAGTTTATTAAAAATCCTTTAATTTGATACCAAACACGACTATATTTCGATTAAAAACCAAAAAATTAGGTTAATTTTAAAATTTTCAAGATGGCCGACTGTCAATTAGTTTTGGATTAAAAAAATTTTTTAAGAAAATCTTAAAGAAGATCGTTTGAAATGCATAGAAATGAATACAGAAAGTTTTAAGGAATTGAAAAGGCTAAAATTGTTATTTTTTAAAAGTAGATAATCAAAAACCTAAAAATTCTTAAATATTTTTAAAATTCGTTAAAATTCCTTTAATTTGATACCAAACACGACTATATTCGGATAAAAAACAAGAAAATTAGGTTAGTTTTAAAAATTTTCAAGATGGCCGCCTGTCATTTGTTTTTTTAGGTTAGAAATCGTTATATCTTCGAAAGTATAAAAGCTAGATATGCCATGGTTGGTATCAAATTAAAGGATTTTTAATCTTCTTTAATAATTTTTAAGAATTTTTAAAGATGACGATTGTCGATCGTTTTTAAAGTTAAAAATTGGTATATTTCTGAAAGCATAAAAGTTAGATATGTCATGTTTGTACTCAAATTAAAAGAAATTTAATTTTCTATCAACATACTATAAAAATTTTATTTCAAAATTATTTTTAAAGATTTTATTTAAAAAAAAATGTTATAAAAATGCTTTAAAATAATAAAAATTCTTAAATATTCTTAAAGATTATTAAAAATCCTTTAATTTGATACCAAACATGACTATATTTGGATAAAAAACAAAAAAGTTAGGTTAGTTTTAAAAAATTTCAAGATGGCCGACCATCAATTAGTTTTGGATTAAAGAAAGTTTTTAAGAAAATCTTAAAGATCGTTTATAATGCATAGAAATGAATACAGAAAGTTTTAAGGAATTGAAAAGGCTAAAATTGTTATTTTTTAAAAGTAGATAATCAAAAACTTAAAAATTCTTAAATATTTTTAAAATTCGTTAAAAATCCTTTAATTTGATACCAAATACGACTATATTCGGATAAAAAACAAGAAAATTAGGTTAGTTTTAAAAATTTTCAAGATGGCCGCCTGTCATTTGTTTTTTTAGGTTAGAAATCGTTATATCTTCGAAAGTATAAAAGCTAGATATGTCATGTTTGGTATCAAATTAAAAGATTTTTAATGTTCTTAAATAATTTCTTAAAATTTTTAAAGATGACGATTGTCGATTCTTTTTAAAGTTAAAAATTTGTATATTTCAGAAAGTATAAAAGTTAAATATGTCATGTTTGTACTCAAATTAAAGGAAATTTAATTTTCTATCAACATACTATAAAAATTTTATTTCAAAATTATTTTTAAAGATTTTATTTAAAAAAAAGTGTTATAAAAATGCTTTAAAATAATAAAAATTCTTAACTATTCTTAAAGATTATTAAAAATCCTTTAATTTGATACCAAACATGACTATATACGGATAAAAAACAAAAAGTTAGGTAAGTTTTAAAATTTTCAAGATGGCCGCCTGTCATTTATTTTTTTTAGGTTAGAAATCGTTATATCTTCGAAAGTATAAAAGCTAGATATGTCATGTTTGGTATCAAATTAAAAGATTTTTAATGTTCTTAAATAATTTCTTAAAATTTTTAAAGATGACGATTGTCGATTCTTTTTAAAGTTAAAAATTTGTATATTTTGGAAAGTATAAAAGTTAGATATGTCATGTTTGTACTCAAATTAAAGGAAATTTAATTTTCTATCAACATACTATAAAAATTTTATTTCAAAATTGTTTTTAAAGATTTTATTTTTAGAAAAATGTTATAATTACTTTAAAATAATAAAAATTTTTAAACATTCTTAAAGATTTTTAAAAATCCTTTAATTTGATACCAAATACGACTATATTCCAATAAAAAACAAAAAAGTTAGGTTAGTTTAAAAATTTTCAAGATGGCGGATCATCAATTGTTTTTTAGGTTAGAATTATTGATAATTTGAAAAGTATTAAAGCTAGATATGTCATGTTTGGTATCAAATTAAAGGATTTTTAATTTTCTTTAATGATTTCTTAAAATTTTTAAAGATGGCGATTGTCGATTGTTTTTAAAGTTAAAAATTTATATATTTTGGAAAGTATAAAAGTTAGATATGTCATGTTTGTACTCAAATTAAAGGAAATTTAATTTCCAATCGATTTATAATAAAATTTTTATTCTAAAATCATTTTTTCTTTTTATTCTTTGACATAACCGTTTTTTTACAAATTATTTTAATGTCTAAAAGCTACATCAAGATTCGTAATAATACAATAATTCCATTTTACACACCTTAATCTAATCTTAAATCCGATTTAACGTCCAGATGTTCATTCTTATTGTACCTTTTTTTATACAGTATAGTAGTACCCACAATAAAATTTTTATATTTACCTGAGTAGCTCTTTCTTTTTCCTATTCTATCTTTCTTTCTTTTTTTATATCTTTCTTTCCATCTCTCTTTCCACTCAAAGTCCCTAACATAAGTGAAATATTAATTTAATCTGGGAGGAGCGGATGCATTTAAATAGATAGAGCTGTATCTAAGTAGATATAATCGACAATCAACGGGATAAGAATGAAAGAGGAAACATAAAGTCATCTTAGTAAGTTGTCAACTTGACAGGTTTTTTTTTTGAATGATCATAACCTCACTTTTTAAGACATATGTTAAAAAAATACTTGTTACCAACCTAACTTTTTGATTTTTCCTAATCAATTTTTTTTTTTTTTTGATTGGTTTGTTTTTAAATGCCCACGAATTTCATCTAATTGGCCGTTACAACCGGAAAACAATGGGTTCCCGGATCGCCTCGACCCTAGATCAAACATAATTACCCCGCCTGTCTCTTAGCGAGGCGCTTGCCTCCACTTGCCTCTTTTCGGCAGAGCACACACGTCCGGCGCTCCACCTTCCCCTTTTTGCTCCTTCGGGATTGGTCCGGCTTCCGTCGCTGCCGCTCATTAGCGTTAACCTCGTGGCGGACACAAAAGGCATCCATGGCCATTTTTGGCCATGAGAACTCGCCGCCGATGGCATGGACGTCGCGGTCCCAAATGGCGACATCATTAGCCCCGAAGAACACAACTTCCAAGACATTTTTCTTCTTCCCCACATCAACAATTTATATCGGGAATTTTTTCGGTATTTTAATTAAGACGGTTATAAATAAATTTAACGGTTCGGTTATGTAATTAAATTTCGCCAAAGAAGGTAACCTTAAATTTCATACCACTCCTTGAATTTACTAATTTACAATATTAGTTAGGTTGTAAACCAAATTAACAACATTCCTTCTTTGGAACGGTTCGTTATTAGATTGACCTTTTGATATTTCCTCAATTTTCTCAATTAAAAGATTATAACCGTTCAATCTCGTTTAGATTTCTTTAAAATTATAAGTTATTCTTACTGAAAATTTATTAAAAGTTAAAAATTATTTTTGAAAAATGGAAAAATTATTAAAAAATGTAAATATTCTTAAAGTTCATTAAAAAATCTTTAATTTGATACCCAACACGACCTATCTACGATTAAAAATAAAAAAGTTAGGTTAGTTTAAAAATTTTCAAGATGGCCGATTTTCAAAATTTTTTAATTTTCTAAAAGATTATTAAAAATCATTTAATTTGATACCCAACACGACCTATCTACGATTAAAAACAAAAAAGTTAGGTTAATTTAAAATTTTTCAAGATGGCCGACATTCATTTTTTCTTTTTAGGTTAAAATTTCTTAAAGTTCATTTCAAATCCTTTAATTTGATACCAAACACGACTATATTCGGATAAAAAACAAAAAAGTTAGGTTAATTCAAAAATTTTCAAGATGGCCGACCATCAATTGTTTTTTAGGTTAAAAATCGCTCTATCTTTTAAAGTATAAAAGTTAGATATGTCATGTTTGGTATCAAATTAAAGGATTTTTGATATTCTTTAATAATTTCTAAAAATTAAAAAAAATGGCGATTGTCGATTATTTTCAATTCTAAAAATCGACATATTTCCGAAAGTATAAAAGATAAATATATCATGTTGGTACTTAAACTGAACAAAATTTAATTTCCTATCACTCTCAAAAAAAATTTTTATTAAAAAATTATTTTCAAAGGTTTTATTTTAAAAAAAATCGAAAATCCTAATTGAAAATTATAAAAATTCTTAAATAATTTTAAAGTTCGTTAAAAATCTTTTAATTTGATACCAAACACGACTATATTCCGATTAAAAATAAAAAAGTTAAGTTAATTTAAAATTTTTCAAGATGGCCGACCATCAATTTTTTTAGGTTAAAAATCGCTCTATCTCCAAAACTATTAAAGCTAGATATGTCATGTTTGGTATCAAATTAAAGCATTTTTGATATCCTTTAATAATTTCTAAAAATTAAAAAAAATGGTGATTGTCGATTATTTTCAATTCTAAAAATCGATATATTTCCGAAAGTATAAAAGATAAATATATCATGTTGGTACTTAAACTAAACAAAATTTAATTTCCTATCACTCTCAAAAAAAATTTTTATTAAAAAATTATTTTTAAAGATATTATTTAAAAAGAATTGAAAATCCTACTTTAAAATTATAAAAATTCTTAAATAATTTTAAAGTTCGTTAAAAATCCTTTAATTTGATACCAAATACGACTATATTTGGGTGAAAACCAAAAAAGTTTGGTTAATTTAAAAATTTTCAAGATGGCCGACCATCAATTGTTTTTTAGGTTAAAAATCGCTCTATCTCCAAAACTATTAAAGCTAGATATGTCATGTTTGGTATCAAATTAAAGCATTTTTGATATCCTTTAATAATTTCTAAAAATTAAAAAAAATGGCGATCGTCGATTATTTTCAATTCTAAAAATCGACATATTTCCGAAAGTATAAAAGATAAATATATCATGTTTGTACTTAAATTAAACAAAATTTAATTTCCTATCACTCTCTAAAAAAATTTTTATTCTAAAATCATTTTTAAAGATTTTATTTAAAAAGAATCGAAAATCTTACTTTAAAATTATAAAAATTCTTAAATAATTTTAAAGTTCGTTAAAAATCTTTTAATTTGATACCAAACACGACTATATTCTGATTAAAAATAAAAAAGTTGGGTTAGTTTAAAAATTTTCAAGATGGCCGACCATCAATTGTTTTTTAGGTTATAAATCGCTCTATCTTTTAAAGTATAAAAGTTAAATATGTCATGTTTGGTATCAAATTAAAGCATTTTTGATATTCTTTAATAATTTCTAAAAATTTAAAAAAATGGCGATCGTCGATTATTTTCAATTCTAAAAATCGACATATTTCCGAAAGTATAAAAGATAAATATATCATGTTTGTACTTAAACTAAACAAAATTTAATTTCCTATCACTCTCAAAAAAAAATTTTATTAAAAAATTATTTTCAAAGGTTTTATTCAAAAAAAATCGAAAATCCTACTTGAAAATTATAAAAATTCTTAAATAATTTTAAATTTCATGAAAAATCCTTTAATTTGATACCAAACACGATTATATTCGGATGAAAAACAAAAAAGTTAGGTTAGTTTAAAAATTTTCAAGATGGCCGACTTTAATTTATTTTTTAGGTTAAAAATCGTGATATCTCCAAAACTATTAAAGCTAGATATGTCATGTTTAGTATCAAATTAAAGGATTTTTAATTTCATTTAATAATTTCTTAAAATTTTTAAAGATGGCGATCGTCAATTATTTTTAAGGTTAAAAATTGTTATATCTTGGAAAGTATTTAAGTTAGATATGTCATGTTTGTACTCAAATTAAAGGAAATTTAATTTCCTGGCGATTTATAATGAAAAAATTTTATTTTTATTAAAACCATTCAATCTCATATAGGTAAAAGTTGATTTTTTGTAAAGTTGTAGGTTGTTATTGAAATTTTATCCACCCTACTTTGTAAAATAACACCTCGCCCGACTTCCACCTTCCAGTTTCTTTTTGCTTTGTTCCTAAACAGTTGAGAATGCAACTACGAACCACCGTTCGTAAGTTACCTGAGCCAGGCCACGTAAATGTGTTTTATGGCCGCTAAGCAGTAAATAGGTTTCTTTCAGAGGCAGCCACAACATTCTTCTTTCTTCAACCTTCTTCAAACGCTTTTCTAACGTTTGTTCTTTTTATGATTTAATTCCGCACACAAAATACATTCATCTACGTCTACATCAAACATTTAAAAGCTGAACTTTTTGATTCCAGGTGGTTTAAAAACTTACACCGTCCATCAAAAACTTGATAAAATCATTTTATGACTTTATAACGTCGAAAAATCTTAAAATTAGACCCTTTTAAGACTCCACACGGTCGATTATCCTTAACTAAACCTCTCTCGTTCTCGTTACTCGAGACATCTGTAATCAAGGTCCATCGAGGAAAGTACCTATTACCATATTTTAAGCTCGAGCTTGATGACACACAACCGCCGTTTTGGGAATCATTCGGTTAACTCTAGGACAATCAAAATTATCCACGGTTTTCAAACCCAGTCATTATCGTTGCTTTTGTATCTTACTTTTTACATCCTACACAATCACATTTAAATGAAATATCTTCCATCTTATATTAAATGAGATAATCTTTTTTTTCATTCTAGGTCATCTTATCAATTAATTACAACAACAAAATTTTAAGATTTTCTTAAATATTCTTAAAGATTATTAGAAAACCTTTAATTTGATACCAAACATGACTATATTCGGGTAAAAAATAAAAAAGTTAGGTTAACTTTTAAATTTTCAAGATGGCGGATTTTAATTTTTTTTAAATATTCTTAAAGTTCGTTAAAAATCCTTTAATTTGATACCAAACACGACCTATCTACGATTAAAAATAAAAAAGTTAGGTTAATTTAAAAATTTTCAAGATGGCCGATTTTCAATTGTTCTCTTTAGATTAATAATTCTTAAAGATCATTTAAAATCCTTTAATTTGATACCAAACACGACTATGTTCGGATAAAAAACAAAAAAGTTAGGTTACTTTAAAAATTTTCAAGATGGCCGACTTTCAATTGTTTTTAGGTTAGAAATTATTATATCTCCGAAACTATTAAAGATAGATATGTCATGTTTGGTATCAAATTAAAGGATTTTTTATATTCTTCAAGAATTTTCAAAAATGTTTAATGATGGTGATTGTTGATTGTTTTGAGGGTTAAAAAATGATATATTTTGAAAAGTATTAAAGTTAGATATATCATGTTTGTACTCAAATTAAAGGAAATTTAATTTCCTAATGATCTTTAACAAAAATTTTATTTAAAAATTATTTTTTAAAAATTTATTTTTGATAAATCAAAAAATTACTAAATTTCTTTAAAAATTCTTCAAGTTTATTAAAAATCCTTTAATTTGATACCAAACACGACTATATTCGGATAAAAAACAAAAAAGTTAGGTTCATTTTTAAATTTTCAAGATGGCGGATTTTAAATTTTTTTAAATATTCTTAAAGTTCATTAAAAATCCTTTAATTTAATACCAAACACGACTATATTCGGATAAAAAACAAAAAAGTTACTTTAACTTAAAAATTTTCAAGATGGCGGATCATCAATTGTTTTTTAGGTTAAAATTATTGATAACTTGGAAACTATTACAGCTAGATATGTCATGTTTGGTATCAAATTAAAGGATTTTCTATGTTTTTTAAGAATTTCCAAGAATTTTTAAAGATGGCGATTGTCGATATTTTTGAAGGTTAAAAAATGATATATTTTGAAAAGTATTAAAGTTAGATATGTCATGTTTGTACTCAAATTAAAGAAAATTTAATTTCCTAATGATCTCTAATAAAAATTTTATTTCAAAATTATTTTTAACAAATTTATTTTTGAAAAATCAAAAAATTCATAAAATTTCTTAAATATTCTTAAAGATTATTAAAAATCTTTTAATTTGAAACCAAACACGACTATATTCGGATAAAAAACAAAAAAATTAGGTTAACTATTAAGTTTTCAAGATGGCGGATTTTAAATTTTTTAAATGTTCTTAAAGTTCGTTAAAAATCCTTTAATTTAATACCAAACACGAATATATTCGGATAAAAAACAAAAAAGTTACTTTAACTTAAAAATTTTCAAGATGGCGGATCATCAACTGTTTTTTAGGTTAAAATTATTGATAACTTGGAAACTATTAAAGCTAGATATGTCATATTTGGTATCAAATTAAAGGATTTTTTATGTTCTTTAAGAATTTCTCAAGATTTTTAAAGATGGCGATTGTCGATTGTTTTGAGGGTTAAAAAATGATATATTTTGAAAAGTATTAAAGTTAGATATATCATGTTTGTACTCAAATTAAAGAAAATTTAATTTCCTAACGATCTCTAATAAAAATTTTATTTCAAAATTATTTTTAACAAATTTATTTTTGATAAATCAAAAAATTACTAAATTTTCTTAAATATTCTTAAAGATTATTAAAAATCCTTTAATTTGATACCAAACACGACTACATTCGGATAAAAACCAAAAAAATTAGGTTAGTTTAAATATTTTCAAGATGGCCGACTTTCAATTGTTTATAGGTTAAGAATTGTTATATCTCCGAAACTATTAAAGATAAATATGTCATGTTTGGTATCAAATTAAAGGATTTTTAATGTTCTTTAATAATTTCTTTAAATTTTTAAAGTTGGCAACCATCGATTCTTTTTAAAGTAAAAATTGCTATATCTCGAAAAGTATTAAAGCTAGATATGTCATGTTTGTACTCAAATTAAAGGAAATTTAATTTCCTATCGATTTCTAATAAAAAATTTAATCTAAAATTTTATTTTTTATTTCAGCATGTAATTGTAATGGTTTTGCCCATCGTTGTTACTTCGACAAGGACCTTTATGAGAGAACCGGTCACGGTGGTCACTGTTTAGACTGTGTCGCAAATCGAGACGGTCCAAACTGTGAACGTTGTCGAGAAAACTACTATCAACGCGAAGACAACTATTGCGTGGCTTGTAATTGCGATCCGATAGGTTCCCGAAGCCTTCAATGTAACACCGAAGGGAAATGTCAATGTAAACCGGGAGTAACCGGAGATAAATGTGATAGATGTGATGTAAATCATTACGATTTTGGCACGCATGGATGTAAAAATTGCGGTTGTTCCGATGCGGGATCTTATAATAACACACCAAGTTGCGATGCGAGAACAGGAACGTGTATTTGTAAAGAAAACGTCGAAGGAAAACGATGTAGGGAGTGTAAACCGGGCTTTTTTAATTTAGACGTTGAAAACGAATTCGGATGTACTCCGTGTTTTTGTTACGGACATTCTTCCGAGTGTACAAACGCTCAAGGGTATTCTAAATTTCAACTAGAATCAACTTTTGCTAAAAGTAGTGAAAGATGGTCTGCGGAAGATGAATCGAGAAGATCATCACAAGTTCAATTTAATGCATTAAGTCAAAATTTAGGTGTTATGGCTTCCGGTTACGACGCTATTTATTTCCTAGCACCAGAAAGGTTTTTAGGTGACCAACGAGCATCTTACAATCAACTTTTAAAGTTCACTTTGAGGATAGGTGAAAATAATCCGATACCTAAAGCGGCTGATATTACTTTAGAAGGTTCCGGTTCTTATATCCGAAGCGCTATCTTCTCTCAAAGAAACCCCATGCCTTCGATACAAACCCAAGAGTATCAATTTAGATTACATCAAGATCCTAAATTCGGTTGGCAACCAAAACACTCGGCAAGAGCTTTTATTTCGATTTTAACCAACTTAACGGCAATTAAAATCCGAGGTACTTACACTCCGGGAGGAGTTGGATTTTTAGATAACTTCCGGTTAGAAACCGCATCGAGAGGAGTTGCCGGAAAACCAGCAAATTGGGTTGAACTTTGCGAATGCCCCCAAGGATACGTCGGACAATTTTGTGAGTCTTGTGCACCAGGTTATCGACACTCACCATCTTTAGGCGGACCTTTCATGCCTTGTATCCCATGCGATTGTAATAAACACGCAGATATTTGTGATTCCGAGACCGGGAAGTGTATTTGTCAAGATAAAACTGCCGGAGATAACTGCGAGGTTTGCGCTAAAGGATATTATGGAAATGCACTTGGAGGTAAGTTTAATATGATAATAATAATAATAATTAATTATTATTTATTAATTATTAATTATTATTTACTAATTATTAATAAAATATTTTCTATTTACCTCAAAATTTCTTAAAAAAGACTTGCAAATATTTTCATTCAAAAATCAAAGAAATTTTTTTAATTTCTTTAAAATTTTTTGTATATACCTAAAAAAAACATGCCTAAATTATTTTAAAATAAGAAAAAACGATCCAAACTTACTGAAAAATTAGAAAAATACTTTTTAAAGAATGAGATATTTTATAGGTTAGGTATTTTATAGGTTATGTGTGATTAACCATGTTAATAATAGATGGCGTTCTTATTAACGTAAATTGTCATATTGAAATTTAAAAATTATAAATATTAATTAATATATTTTTAAATTTATACTATTAAAATAAAAATATAATTAATTTCATAACCCGTTATCAATAAAATTATAAATATTTTTTAAAAATTAATTTCTTTCACATCGTCAAATTTAATGCCATCTATTAATATTGGGACGAATCTCAAATAATTAAAAAAAATAAATCCAAACTTTTTTAATTTTTGATAATTAAACATTTTTGTATCTTTTTTCTTATTTAATTTTTTAGATTTTATTTAAATTTAATTCTTTACATTTTATTTAAATTTATTTTGTTAAAATTTAAAAATACTTACAAGTGAAAATTATTTTACGTAGTACTACCAACATTGAAAAATTAATTTTTGAATGTTGGTAGCACTATATAAAGGCACTTCACTACATAAAAATAGGTTAAGATAAATAAAAATGGATCAAAATAAATAAAAATAGACCAAAATAAATAAAAATAATGAAATAAATTCTTGACTTTTATTTAAATTAGGTACCAGAGACGATTGTAAACCATGCGGATGTCCCAACGGAGGTGCTTGTATCCAATTAGACGAGGAATTAATAATGTGTATAGAATGTCCTTTGGGTTACACCGGACACCGATGCGAATCTTGTGCCGATGGCTATTTTGGGGATCCTTTAGGCAAATACGGCCCGCCTAGCGAATGCCAACAGTGCGATTGTAACTTTAACATTGATTTAAATGCAATCGGAAATTGTAATACAACAACCGGAGAATGTCTTAAGTGCGTACATAATACCGGAGGTTCTAGATGTGATAAATGTTTACCGGGTAATTATCATATAAGAATTTTAAGTCAACTCAATAATCAATTAATTAATTAATCATTATTATTATTTGTTTTTTTAAATAAAATTAGGTTTTTATGGTGACGCTTTAAAATTACCGAAAGGTGATTGTCAACAATGCGAATGTTACGGTCCGGCAACCGAAGAAGGTCCCGATGGAATCCCAATATGCGATCAATTCACCGGAATTTGTAGTTGTAAAAGCCACGTACAAGGAAGAAATTGTGATCGATGCGAAGTCGGCTACTTTAATATAAACAGCGGGGAAGGTTGCGAATCTTGTAATTGTGATTCCGTCGGTTCAATAAATAACACTTGTAATCTTTATACCGGTCAATGTAGTTGTAAACCGGGAATAACCGGGTTAAGATGTAACCAATGCGAAGCTTTTAAATACGGCTTCTCATCGGAAGGTTGTAAATCATGCGATTGCGACCCGATAGGATCTCGTGAACCTCAATGTAACCCCCTCGGTCAATGTCCATGTTTCGATAACGTCGAAGGTAAACGTTGCGATCGATGTAAAGAGAATAAATACGATCGTCAAAGAGGTTGTGTTGATTGTCCGGATTGTTATAATTTAGTTCAACAAGAAGCTCGAGCTCATCAAAAAAAAATCGATCATTTAAATACAATCTTAGATGAAATAGAAGGTAGTCCAACTGTCGTTTTCGACGATCAATTCGAGAAAAAACTCGAGGAGTTAAAAGCCGAGGTTGAAAAATACTACAATTTGGCTAAAAACGGAACCGGAGGAGATGAAACTCAAACCGTTTCACAAAAATTAGATGATATTCGCGAAAGACAAAAAGAAATCTCACGAATTTTATCGCAAATAGACGAAAGTATTCATTTGGCTAAGGATAAAGGTTTAAAAGCTTTAGAAAATGTTACGGAAACCGATAATACTTTAAAATTAGCCGGGGATGATTTACAAAAGGCTTTTCAAATTTTAGATATAAAGGGTAAAAGTGCTTTAGAAGATGCTCAACAAAGAGCTAAAGAGTTTGGTGAAACTTCTGATTTAATGACTTCAATGGCACAAAAAGCTCGGGATATCTCCGATACATTAAAAAATCAAGCCGATGAAATTACAAATCAAGCTTTAGACGCTGATAAACAATCTAAAGAAGCTTACGATTTAGCTTCGGATTTATCAAATCAACGTAATAATATAAGCGAACAACTTTCAAATTTAAAAAATGATATTTCAAGAACCGAAGATAAACTTAAACGGATTCAAAATTCCACTCAAGAAGCACATAAAGCCGCTCGAGAAGCTAAAGATAAAGCTTTGGCTTTATTATCCGAAGTGAGTAATTTAAACGTTCCGAATGAGGATATTTCCGAGTTGAAAAATCGTTCCGAAGAAGCTAGAAAACTCGCTTTGCAACTTATACAAGAAAGTGATGATTTAATCGGACAAAATGAGGAGTTATTAAATGAGATTGCCGAGCAAATATTTAATGTTGAGGATCTTATCGATAAAGGAAAGCAACAGAGCGATGATATTAATCAGTTGATGAATGATATTAATATTTTACAAGCTCAGGCTGAGAAAGCGGTCGAATTGGGTGATAATACTTTAAATCGGGCTAATGCTACGTATGAATCATTAAAACGTAAGTTAAAAAGAAAAAAATGTTAAGATAAGTATGATTTTTTATAACCTAAATTTTTGACGGATTCTAATTTTTTTAAAAAATTGACCAACTTTAAAAAAACACCCAAACTTTATTTTTAATAACTAAGAAATGCTTTTTAATTTAAAATAAAGGTTAAAGATTCTATTTTTGATTAAAAAAATCAGATTTGTTCTAATTGTTACCAAAAAAATTAAAAAAATTTTTAAAGGTGATTATAATTTTTGATGGATTCTAACCTAACTTTTTTTAAAAAATTGACCAACTTTAAATAATCACCCAGACTTTATTTTTAAAAACTAAGAAATGATTTTTATGCTAAATTAAAGTTTAAATGTTCTATTTTCGATTTAAAAAGGTAGATTTGTTCTCATTTTAACCAAAAAAATTAAAAATTTTTTTAAAAATGAGTATAATTTTTTATGGATTCTAACCTAACTTTTTTAAAAAATTTTAACCAACTTTAAAAAATCACCCAGACTTTATTTTTTTGATATTTTAGGAAGATTTTTGTTTTAAATTAAAGATTAAGAAGTCTATTTTATGTTTTAAAAATCAAATTTGTTCTATTTCTTACCAAAAAATTAAAAAAAATTTTTTTAGAGAGTTATGATTTTTTACCGATAACCTAACTTTTACAAAATTTTAGTCAATTTTAAAAAAATCGCCCAGACTTTATTTTTTGATATTTTAGGAAGATTTTTGTTTTAAATTAAATTATAAGAAGTCTATTTTATGTTTTAAAAATCAAATTTGTTGTATATCTTACCAAAAAATTAAAAAAAATTTTTTTTAGAGAGTTATAATTTTTGACCGATAACCTAACTTTTATAAAATTTTAGTCAATCTTTAAAAATTCACCCAGACTTTATTTTTTGATATTTTAGGAAGATTTTTGTTTTAAATTAAAGATTAAGAAGTCTATTTTATGTTTTAAAAATCAAATTTGTTCTATTTCATACCAAAAAATTCAAAAAAATTTTTTAGAGAGTTATGACTTTTGACCGATAACCTAACTTTTATAAAATTTTAGTCAATTTTTAAAAAATCGCCCAGACTTTATTTTTTGGTATTTTAGGAAGATTTTTGTTTTAAATTAAACTATAAGAAGTCTATTTTATGTTAAAAAAATCAAATTTATTGTATATCTTACCAAAAAATTAAAAAAAATTTTTTTAGAGGGTTATGATTTTTGACCGATAACCTAACTTTTACAAAATTTTAGTCAATTTTTAAAAAATCGCCCAGACTTTATTTTTTGATATTTTAGGAAGATTTTTGTTTTAAATTAAATTATAAGAAGTCTATTTTATGTTTAAAAAATCAAATTTGTTGTATATCTTACCAAAAAATTAAAAAAAATTTTTTTAGAGGGTTATGATTTTTGACCGATAACCTAACTTTTACAAAATTTTAGTCAATTTTTAAAAAATCGCCCAGACTTTATTTTTTGATATTTTAGGAAGATTTTTGTTTTAAATTAAATTATAAGAAGTCTATTTTATGTTTAAAAAATCAAATTTGTTGTATATCTTACCAAAAAATTAAAAAAAATTTTTTTAGAGGGTTATGATTTTTGACCGATAACCTAACTTTTACAAAATTTTAGTCAATTTTTAAAAAATCACCCAGACTTTATTTTTTGGTATTTTAGGAAGATTTTTGTTTTAAATTAAATTATAAGAAGTCTATTTTATGTTTTAAAAATCAAATTTGTTGTATATCTTACCAAAAAATTAAAAAAAATTTTTTTAGAGAGTTATGACTTTTGACCGATAACCTAACTTTTACAAAATTTTAGTCAATTTTTAAAAAATCGCCCAGACTTTATTTTTTGATATTTTAGGAAGATTTTTGTTTTAAATTAAATTATAAGAAGTCTATTTTATGTTTTAAAAATCAAATTTGTTGTATATCTTACCAAAAAATTAAAAAAATTTTTTTTAGAGAGTTATAATTTTTTACCGATAACCTAACTTTTACAAAATTTTAGTCAATTTTTAAAAAATCCCCCAGACTTTATTTTTTGGTATTTTTGGAAGATTTTTGTTTTAAATTAAACTATAAGAAGTCTATTTTATGTTTAAAAAATCAAATTTGTTGTATATCTTACCAAAAAATTAAAAAAAATTTTTTTAGAGAGTTATAATTTTTGACCGATAACCTAACTTTTATAAAATTTTAGTCAATTTTAAAAAATTCACCCAGACTTTATTTTTTGATATTTTAGGAAGATTTTTGTTTTAAATTAAACTATATGAAGTCTATTTTATGTTTTAAAAATCAAATTTGTTCTATTTCTTACCAAAAAATTAAAAAAAAATTTTTTAGAGAGTTATGATTTTTGACCGATAACCTAACTTTTATAAAATTTTAGTCAATTTTTAAAAAATCGCCCAGACTTTATTTTTTGATATTTTAGGAAGATTTTTGTTTTAAATTAAATTATAAGAAGTCTATTTTATGTTTTAAAAATCAAATTTGTTGTATATCTTACCAAAAAATTAAAAAAAAATTTTTTAAATCAACATGTTTTTTGACAATTTTTTTTTTTTTGTAGATTTTGATCAACAAGTTCGTAAAAGTAAAGCTGACGCCGACGAACAAATCGCCTTAATCCCAAAAATCCGCCAATTAATCACCGAAACAGTCAACGAAACCGACCAAACTCAATCCGATTTAATAAACGCGAAACGAGACGCTGAAATGGCACTAAATACGGCTGAAACAGCAAATAATATCTCAACCATCGCTGTTAAAAACATGGAAGATATCAAAACCGAAGTCGATCGAAGACATAAAAACGCGACTCACTTTCAAACGGAAGCCGATTTAATGGCAAACCGAGTCGATAGAGTTAAGTTAGAATTTAACGAATTAACTAAACAAAGCGGCAAAAATAATTCGTTATTAAACGAAGTTAAAGAAAAGGTGGGTCGAGCCGGAAAAGACACAGCGGATGCTAGTAAAAAAGTTAATGATATCTTAAAAGACGTTCAAGGAATCATGAAAGAATTAGAAACTCTACCTTCGTTTGATGATTCCGAGTTGGATCGGTTAGAGGAAGAACTTAGATTAGCCGAACAAAAGTTTCAAGAGGCTAATTTAGAAGGGATTTTAGAGCAATTACAACGCGAACAATCGGAGCAAGATTCTTTGATTAATGCTTATAATTTAGAAATAGCTAAGTTAACTAAAGAGGTTAAGAACGTCGAAGAAATTGCTAAAGCGATTCCTAGCGGGTGTTTTAAACGGGTTCATCTTGAACCGTAATTGAAAAAAATATTCAATAAAAATAAATAAAAAGATCTAAATAAAAAAATAAATGTACAATTTTTTTTTTTTAATAATTAATTTTATACCAAAGAATTTTTTTTTAAAAAGCGTTAAAATAAAACATAAAAACTTGCCATTTTATAGATGTTTTTATACTTTTACTATGTTTACGTAGTTTTAAAATCATTTTTTTAATATTAAGATGTATAATTTCTTTTTTAATGTGTATTTTAATATAAAATACAATAAAATTAAATACAAACCTAACCTCAAAATTTGAAGTCACCGAAAAATCCTTATTTTCACCTACCTAAAAATAAATTATATTAGTCTTTTTTAATATATTTTATAAACAATTTACCTTTTAATGCCCCTAAAACATCAAACTCCAAGGAAGATTCAAGGAAAATCACTTAAATGTTCACATTCACTAAAACCGGACACAAAATGCTTAAAACCGACGCGAAGAAACGCGTTTAAAACCTAACTGATAAGAAAATCGAATAAAAGTAATCTTTTAAAGCTGTAGTGATTGGTTTACAACCATTTACAACTAAAAATAAACCTATTTCAGGTAAAAATTTAACCCGGTTTTTTCAATTTGAAGAATTTCATTTGAGTTTATATACAAACTTGAAGTTGGTTATTTATAGTGACGTTTGTAACTTAGTGAAGTTAGTCAACTTAAAGATAACTTAAATTTTTTAGTTTAGAATGAAATTTATTTTAATCTATTTTAAGTTATAATCCGAAAAAATAAAATCAAAAAATAAAATTAAAAAATTAGATTAAAATATATTAAAAAATAATAAAAAATTTAATAAAAAAAATATTTAAATTCTAAAATTAAGATTTTAGTTTGTGACTTTATCAATAGATGGCGTTTTTAAACTGGTAAATAATTTTAATTTTTTAAAGAAATTTTAATCTTAATTTTATTCTTAATTTTAATCTTAATTTATAATTCTAAAATAAAATTAAAAAATTAAATGTTAAATTAATCATCCTAAGAATATTCCATTTTTAGAACGTAATCCAATTTTTAGAATGTTAAAAAATTTCAATTAAGAACATTTAGTAACATTTCCTCTCCTGAGGGAAAAACTAAAAGTTGTAGAAAATTCATATTTGGTAAAAATAAAGATTAAGTTTTAATCTAAATTCTCGTCAAATTTCAAGTCATATTAATAATTAGTTTTTAAGATATGATTTTTTAAAAATGATTAATTTTTTTAATTCACAAAAAATTTTTTACCAACTTTGAAATTTTTTTTAATTTTTTGACAACACTTGGAATAAAGCGGTCTTTTTAAATTAAAACTAGAATATTTTAAGTTTCATTTAGAAAAAAAACCAAATCAATATCTTTAAAAATGAATTTTTGATGAATTTTTTAAAAAATGTTTAATTTTCTAACCTAAAAAATTCTTTACCAACTTTGGAAATTTTTTTAATTTTTTTGACAACACTTAGAACAAATCAGTCTTTTTTTGGTTAAAACTAGAATATTTTAAGTTTCATTTAGAAAAAAAATCAAATCAAAATATTTAAAAATGAATTTTTGATGAATTTTTAAAAAATTGTTAATTTTCCAACATAAAAAAATTTTTACCAACTTTGAAATTTCTTTTAATTTTTTTGACAACACTTGAAATAAAACAGTCTTTTTTAATTAAAATTAGAATAATTTAAGTTTCATTTAGAAAAAGAATCAAATCAAAATCTTTAAAAATGAATTTTTGGTGAATTTTTAAAGTTGATCGATTTTCTTAAATTAGAAGTATCAAAAATTTTTACCAAATTTAAATTTTTTTTTTAATTTTTTGGTAACATTTAGAATAAATTTGACTTTTAAGATTGAAAATAGAATCTTTTAAGTTTCCTTTGGTGAAAGAATCATTTCTCTATCTTTATAAATAAAATCTGGACGATTTTTTTAAAGTTGGTCGAAAATTTTAAAAAGTTAGGTTAACTACCCCTCAAAAATTTTTATCAACTTTAAGAATTTTTTTAATTTTTTGGGTAATAATTAGAACGAAATTGACTTTTTTAATTAAAAATAGAATATTTTAACTTTCAATTAATACAAATTTTATTTCTTAATAAAAAAAAATAAAGTATCCACGATTTTTTAAAATTAGTCAAAATTTTCATCTTCAAATTTGATAATTTTAGCAAATTTTAGATAAAATTTTACAATTTTAATCTAGATAAAGTTATTTTTCAATGAAATTTGACAACTTTTATTGAAATTTGGTGAAATTTGATACGAAATTCGATGACTTAAGGAAATTTTAGATGAAATTAGACGAAATTCAATCATTTTAGGTAATTTTATACAAAATTAGGCGAAATTTTAAAAGAAATTTGACGATTTTAAGAAATTTTAGATAAAATTTCACAATTTTCTTCACAAATCTAAATAAAGTTATTTTTCAATGAAATTCGACAATTTTAGACGAAATTTCGTGAAATTTCAAACGAAATTGGACCAATTTTGAAAATTTTGGTCGAAATTTTATAATTTCGAGCTAAATTAAGTTATCTTTCCGTGAAATTCGAAAAAGTTTAAATGAAATTAAACGAAATATAACAATTTTAGATAATTTTACACCAAATTTCGTGAAATTTTAGAAAAAAAACGATGATTTTAAAAAATTTTAGATGAAATTGTACAATTTTAAGATAAATAAAGTTTTTCTTAATAAAATTCGACAATTTTAAATGAAATTTCATGAAATTTCAAATGAAATTTAACAATTTTAAGAAATTTGAGATAAAATTTCACAATTTTTAGCTAAATTAAGTTATTTTACAATGAAATTCGACAAATTTAGGCGAAATTTCGTGAAATCTTAGATGAAATTCGATTAATATTGAAATTCTTGGTTTAAATTTCACAATTTCCAAAATTAAGTTTTATTTTAATGAAATTGAAAAAATTTTGATGAAATTTTAAATAAAATTAGATAACTTTAGAAAATTTCAGAAGAAATTCAACGATTTTAGATTAAATTTCACATTTTTAAGAGAAATAAAGTTATTTTTTAATGAAATTCGACAATTTTAGACGGAATTTCTTTAAATTTTAAACGAAATTGGACGAATTTTGAAAATTTTGGTTGAAATTTCACAATTTCAAGTTAAATTAAGTTATTTCTTATTGAAATTCGAAAAAATTTTGATGAAATTAAACGAAATTCAACAATTTTGTACCAAATTTCGTGAAATTTTGGAAAAAAATCGATGATTTTAAAATTTCTTTAATGAAATATTACAATTTTAGACTAAATTAAGTCATTTTTTAACAATTTTAATCTAAATTAAATTACATTAACTTTAATTCTTAAATAATTTTCCATTTTATTCATCTTTTTTTAGGTTATAAAAAATTTTAGTCTATTTTGGGAATTTTTTTAATTTTTTTGGCAACACTTGGAACAAAACGGTCTTTTTTAATTAAAATTAGAATGTTTTAAGTTTCATTTAGAAAAAAAATCAAATCAAAATCTTTAAAAATGAATTTTTGATGAATTTTTTTAAAAATGATAAATTTTCTAACAAAAAATTTTTTACTAACTTTGAATTTTTTTAAATTTTTTTTGACAACATTTAGAATAAATCGGTCTTTTTTGATTAAAATTAGAATGTTTTAAGTTTCATTTAGAAAAAAAATCAAATCAAAATCTTTAAAAATGAATTCTTGGCGAATTTTTAAAGTTGATCGACTTTTTTAAAATTAGAACAGTCAAAAATTTTTTTCCAACTTTAAAAATTTTTTTAATTTTTTTGACAACACTTGGAGTAAAACCGTCTTTTTTGTATAAAACTAGAATGATTTAAGTTTCATTTAGAAAAAAAATCAAATCAAAATGTTTAAAAATCAATTTTTGATGAATTTTTAAAGTTAATCGATTTAAGTTTCATTTAAAATATTTAAATTTGAATTTTAAAATTTCTTTGTGACTTCATTAATAGATGGCGTTTTAAACCGGTAAACTTTATGACATTCGGCGTGTTAAATATTCCGTCTTTGTCACTCTCGTTGTTTAGGTGCCATTTTAACTCTATATTCCGTCTCGTTTTAAAAATGGTGTGCTAACTCGCGCGGTGTGTGTATCTAAATGTAAAGAAGTTTCGTCTTCTTCGGGTTCTTTTCGTCCGTTTATCTCCGGAAAAGACTTGTTCGCGGTCCCGTTTAACGAACGGGGCGATGTTTTAGGACCGATTAATTTCGAAAAAACCATTTGGAGCGGTCGATAAAATGTCATCGGGTAACAATATCGAGACCGAGTTTCTGGAGCTGAACAGTAAACAACAATGGGACATAGTTTATCAGGTAAGAAACCGAAGAAGAGTATTTATTCGGTTTTACCATTTATAAACCATAAAAAACACTTTGATAAGTAAGTATTATAAAAATGGAATGTAAAATGGGTTTGTTTTTTGTATCGGAATAAATTTGGAAATTCTTAGAAATTTAATTTTAAAGGATTAAATGAAAATAAATTTAGAGTATGTTATTTTATTATTTTTAATTCATTTATTTATTTTTTATTAGGGAAAATTACATCTAACTTAAAATCTAAATTAACCTAACCTAAAAATTAATTTTTATTTTAAAGTTTTAGACGTTTCGGATGTTTGTATAACTTTACGGAATGGTTTTTAAGAAAGGTAAGGTAATGATTTTTAAGAAATACAACCAAGGTTTTTTATAAAAAGGATTCTCGGAAGGATATTACTTAAAAATAATGACTCATAATTCATCGGAGTACGTTTGGAAATAATCATGGGAAAAAAATTCCCAAATGATGATTATTAAACGCTAAAATCTAAGTATTTTATAATTTCCACTCATTTTCTATGATTAATAAATCATTTTTATTGTTATTCGGTTTTAAAAATTGTGTATCGTTAAATAAATCTCAAACCTAACCTTAAAATTTTTTTTATTATTATGTTTTTATAAGTTTTTATTATTATCTTTTTACTTACTATCATTATTTATATTAAAATTACTTAGAATTATATTTCTATAAAGAATTAATGTGTTGAAATCGTAATTAAGATAACATATTGTTGTAATTTTTAGAATAAATTTTCTTAGGATAGCTACGTTTATCGTAATAACATTATTTATTGACCTTTACGGGTTTTTAATAAACCGCATTTATTTTAATAAAGGTCAGAAACGAAAAATTTTTCAAAGTGTATCAAAAAGATTTAAAAAATTAAAAAAAATTTCAAAGTTGGTAAAAAAATTTTTAGGTTAGAAAATTAACCATTTTTTAAAAAATTCACCAAAAATTCATTTTTAAACATTTTGATTTGATTTTTTTTCTAAATGAAACTTAAAACATTCTAATTTTAATTAAAAAAGATCGTTTTATTCCAAGTGTTGTCAAAAAAATTAAAAAAAATTTCAAAGTTAATAAAAATTTTTTTAGGTTAGAAAATTTTTTTAAAAAATTTATCAAAAATTCATTTTTAAAGATTTTGATTTGATTTTTTTTTCTAAATGAAATAAAAATTAAAATTATACTTTTATTTAATTTCAGTTAATAAGAAGCAAATCACCATCGAGTGCTTACAGTACCTCGGAAGCAATAAAACCCCAAAACAAACCTCTAAACCGTTACAGAGATGTAAGTCCGTACGACCACAGTAGAATAGTTTTAACTAGGGGATCAACCGATTACATAAATGCAAACTTGGTGGTCGTAAAGAAAGCGAACCGTCGTTACATCCTAACTCAAGGTCCGTTAAGTTCGACGGTAAGCCATTTTTGGTTGATGATGTGGGAACAAAGTAGCAAAGCGGTTCTAATGTTGAATAAATTGGTCGAGAAAAAGCAAGAGAAGTGTTATCAATATTGGCCGGAGAAAATGGGCGGTGAGAATAAGATGGTTTTGGATGATGTCGGTTTAGCCGTCGAATACGTAGAGTATCAGGATTATTCGCATTATTTAACGAGGACTTTTACGGTGCACGATTTAGAAACGGGAGGGTCGAGACAGATTATACAGTTTCATTATACGACGTGGCCGGATTTTGGAGTTCCCGGCTCGCCGAAGGTGTTTTTGGAGTTTTTAAAGAAGGTTCGAGCTGCCGGAGTTTTGGAGGAGGGTGTCGGACCGGCTGTTGTTCATTGTTCTGCTGGTATTGGACGGTCCGGAACGTTTTGTTTGGTTGATTCTTGTTTGGTTCTTGTAAGTATTTAAAAAGTTTTTTAAAGTTACCAAAATTTATATAAAAATGTTGACAGTTAACTAACCTTACTTTTTAAAAAATTCTATAAAGTTTAAAAAATCGTACAGAGCTTATTTTTAAAGATTAAGAAATGATTTTTTTGTTGAATGAAAGTTTAAAGATTGTATTTTATGCCAAAAAAGGTAAATTTGTTCTAATTGTTATCAAAAAAATTAAAAAAATTTTTAAAGATGGGTAAAATTTTTGACGGTTTCTAACCTAAGTTTTATGAAAATTTTGGTGAACTTTAAAAAATCGCACACAGCTTAATTATAAGAATTAAGAAATGATTTTTGTATTAAATGAAAGTTTAAAGATTGTATTTTATATTAAAAAAGTCATATTTGTTGTAATTGTTGCCAAAAAAATTAAAAAAATTTTTAAAGATGGGTAAAATTTTTGACGGTTTCTAACCTAAGTTTTATGAAAATTTTGGTGAACTTTAAAAAATCGCACACAGCTTAATTATAAGAATTAAGAAATGATTTTTGTATTAAATGAAAGTTTAAAGATTGTATTTTATATTAAAAAAGTCATATTTGTTGTAATTGTTGCCAAAAAAATTAAAAAAATTTTTAAAGATGGGTAAAATTTTTGACGGTTTCTAACCTAACTTTTATAAAAATTTTGGTGAACTTTAAAAAATCGTACAGAGCTTAATTATAGGAATTAAGAAATGGTTTTTGTATTAAATGAAAGTTTAAAGATTGTATTTTATGACAAAAAAGGTAAATTTGTTGAAATTGTTATCAAAAAAATTAAAAAAATTCTTAAAAATGAGTAAAATTTTTGACTGTTTCTAACCTAATTTTTATGAAAAAATCGACCACTTTTAAAAAAATCATACAGACTTTATTTTTAAAGATTAAGAAATGATTTTTCGTTTAAATGAAACTTAAAACATTCTATTTTCAATTTAAAAAAACAAATTTTTCCTAATTATTACCAAAAAACTTAAAAAAATTTCTAAACTTGGTAAAAATTTTTGACAGTTAACTAACCTAACTTTTTAAAAAATTCAATCAACTTTAAAAAATCGCCCAGACTTTATTTTTAAAGATTAAGAAATGATTTTTATCTTAAATTAAACTTAAAATGTTCTATTTTCAATTAAAAAAGACACATTTTTCCTAATTTTTATCAAAAAAATTAAAAAAAATTTTTAAATTTATAAAAATTTCTTACTGTTTTAACCTAACTTTTTATAAAATTTGTTCAACTTTAAAAAATCGCCCAGACTTTATTTTTAAAGATTAAGAAATGATTTTTATCTTAAATTAAACTTAAAATGTTCTATTTTCAATTAAAAAAGACACATTTTTCCTAATTATTACTAAAAAAATTAAAAAAATTTCTAAACTTGGTAAAAATTTTTGACAGTTAACTAACCTAACTTCTTAAAAAATTCGATCAACTTTAAAAAATTATACAGAGTTTATTTTTAAAGATTAAGAAATGATTTTTGGCTTAAATGAAACTTAAAACATTCTATTTTCAATTAAAAAAGACAAATTTTTCCTAATTTTTATCAAAAAAATTTAAAAAATTCTTAAAATTTATAAAAATTTCTGACTGTTTTAACCTAACTTTTTATAAAATTTCTTCAACTTTAAAAAATCGCCAAGACTTTATTTTTAAAGATTAAGAAAAGATTTTTATCTTAAATTAAACTTAAAATATTCTATTTTCAATTAAAAAAGACACATTTTTCCTAATCATTACCAAAAAAATTAAAAGAAATTCTAAACTTGGTAAAAATTTTTGACAGTTAACTAACCTAACTTTTTAAAAAATTCAATCAACTTTAAAAAATCATACAGAGTTTATTTTTAAAGATTAAGAAATGATTTTTATTTTAAGTGAAACATAAAACATTCTATTTTCAATTAAAAAAGACACATTTTTCCTAATTTTTATCAAAAAAATTAAAAAAATTCTTAAAATTTATAAAAATTTCTGACTGTTTTAACCTAACTTTTTATAAAATTTGTTCAACTTTAAAAAATCATACAGAGTTTATTTTTAAAGATTAAGAAATGATTTTTATCTTAAATGAAACTTAAAACATTCTATTTTCAAATAAAAAAGACACATTTTTCCTAATTGTTACTAAAAAAATTAAAAAAATTTCTAAACTTGGTAAAAATTTTTGACAGTTAACTAACCTAACTTTTGAAAAAATTCGATCAATTTTAAAAAATCTTCCAGAGTTTATTTTTAAAGATTAAGAAATGATTTTTGGCTTAAATTAAACTTAAAACATTCTATTTTCAAATAAAAAAGACACATTTTTCCTAATTATTACCAAAAAAATTAAAAAAATTTCTAAACTTGGTAAAAATTTTTGACAGTTAACTAACCTAACTTTTTAAAAAATTCGATCAACTTTAAAAAATCATACAGAGTTTATTTTTAAAGATTAAGAAATGATTTTGATCTTAAATTAAACTTAAAACATTCTATTTTCAATTAAAAAAGAAAAATTTTTCCTAATTATTACCAAAAAAATTAAAAAAATTCCTAAACTTGGTAAAAATTTTTAACGCTTGGTATTTATTTTAAGTAAATAATAAATAATATTCTGGGAATAAGTCGGTAAAATATGTCTTAACATTGTAAATGTGTGTTCAAGGTTATAATAAGACCGAGTTGTCAATTAAAATTAATTAAGTCTCGTTGAATGAATTACATTTTAAGTTAAGTTTAAAACTTTTTTTTTTTTTTTAATTGTTTAGATTGAAAAGTTTGGATTAAATTCGGTGGACGTAAAAGACGTATTATTAGAAATGAGACAATATCGGATGGGTTTAATTCAAACGCCGGAACAATTAAGGTTTTCCTATCAAGCGATTATCGAAGGAGCTAAGAAATTGACTGATGAATGTCCGGATACGGAGGTAAAAATTTTACTTTTTATTATTTTCCTATTTTAATTATCCAATTTTACCATTTCTTTAATCCGTAGCCTCATATATAAGTGTCCCGAAAATTTGAACTTTTTTAGTCTTTATTTTCCTTTTTGTTAATAAATCTTTTTTAATTTTGTTGATGTTTTTTTGTAAAAAAATTTGTTGGAGTGTGATTTTATGTATACTTAGAATTGTAACTCGACGAATTCGAATTCAAAGCCGTCCGAAAACAGCGTCGAGGAGAGTAACAGCGCGGACGAAGAAATCGACGACGAACCGCCTCCGTTGCCACCCCCTCGCATGGACAGTTTGAATAATTACGCGGACAGACCGTTGCCGAAAATTCCAGTTAGCACGTCTCTTACCGAATTAACATTTAATGGAGTTACTGAAGAGGTATATTAAAAAAAATGCTTTTTTTCCGTCTCAAAATTTAGAGATTTAACTTTGATTTTTATTGAGTTGGTGATTTTATTTTTTTAAGGTTGGCAGTTAAACTCTCTTAAAATTCCGCTTTAATTAATTTATATTTCCGTTTTTAATTATGGTTTATTTGTATAAATTAATATTAAAAACGATTTTATTTATTTAAAATATCAATTTTCGTTAATTAATTATTATTTTTTAATGTAATTTATTATTTTCCAACTTCGCTCGGGTTCGGTTGGTCGGTAAAGTCATTTTCGTGGAAAAATTAAATGTCGGTAACGATGGGCGCCATGTTGGTTAAGATTGATTTTTCTGTCTTTTTCGTTTTTAAAGTTAGAACATGTTTTTTATTAATTTAAAGTTATAACTCTAAAGATTATGTTAATAATTTTATTACTAATTTTATTTTATTTTATTTGATATTAGGTCGAAACTCCTCCAAATAGACCATTACCTGTAGTGCCACCATCCGAAGGTGATGAAGTGGAGATCGAAGAGTACAGCAGTCCGGATGATTTAGAAGAGGAAAGTCGGACAGAAAGTCCTGTATCGAATAAATCGGAACCTACGCCAAATTGGAAAACGTAATTTTCATCAAATCCATTTTTTTTTCTTTAGTTTTTTAACCTTTTTGTATCGGACAGGACATGTGATGTCTCAGTCTGAAAAATTTTGATATTACGATTGGGACAACATATATTCTAGTTACTAAAAATATCTAGTACAGAATATAGTGTTAAATTGGTCCCTAAACTGATTCTAAAGCCATTTGTATTACAAAAATTTGTTCCGTTTGATGTCCCCTGCAACCTTTCGGAATCTACATATTTATGAAATACCGTGTACATTATATTAGATGGAAAATATTAGCTATCGTGTAGATAGATCAATCAACCCTTGTAATTTTATCAAAAACTAGTAGTAATATTTTTGGAAATTCTGTTTAAAAAATCGGATTGAATTTATTTTTGGAGATTAAGAAATGATTTATTGAAGGAAGAAAGCTGAATGATGCTATTTTTTATTGTAAAGCTTAAATTTATTCTAATTATGGGCGAAAAATTAAAAAAAATTCTTTTTAAGATTAAAGAAAACTTAACGAACCTAACCTTAAAATTTTTTTAGTAACTTTAAAAAATCGCCTGGACTTTATTTATAAGAATTGAGAAAATTTTTTTGAACTGAATGTAAATTAAAATGTCTGGTTTTAATTAAAATAGGCGGATTTTTGCTAAGTGGTATGAAAAAAATTAAAAAAAAAATCTAAAAACGGCGAAAATTTTTCACCTAACCTAAAATTTTCATCATTTTTAAAAAATCCCCCTGACTTTATTTATAGGAATTAATGAAAAATTTTTTGAAATGAATGTAAATTAAAATGTCTAGTTTCAATTAAAATAGACGGATTTTTGCTAAGTGGTATGAAAAAAATTTAAAAAAAATTCTAAAAACTGAAAAATGTTCATCTAACTTAAAATTTTCATCATTTTTAAAAAATCCCCCCAACTTCTTTTATAGAAATTAATGAAAAATTTTTTGAACTGACAAGGAGAGTGCAAGGTCTTGGGTTCATAGATTTAGTTCAAATTTTGTAGGATGGTAGATTTAGTTTCCCTGTTGATGAAAATATACAGTTGTAGGGGCCACTACTCAACAGCTCTTTAGATATTTGCAATTGAAGATGCAATTCCCTAGTTAAATTCAGGTCTGTAGCAAACGATTAAACACAATGGGTTTAACGTAGCAGTAATAGATCGGTGTTTCTTGTCATTAGGCGCCGGGTTCGTACTCTGAGAGCGTCTATTTTTGCATCTAAAGATACCATGGGTGGATATAAAATGTTGCGACATTGAAACATTTTTTGAGTGTGCACCGCACTTTGGATTTGTCAGTTAATTGTCATTTGATCTGTCAAGACTTCAAAATTAATATAGGAATATGACCTGACATTATAACCCTTCTTCAAATGAAAGTTATTTTATAAAATTTGATGTAAAATTCGTTATTTTGGCGAAGAAATCGGTAATGAAGAATAGAAGAATATATCAAAAAATAACAAATGATTAGGCAAATTAAAATATAGTACGGATAAAGTAATCAAAATGAACTCATCATACTCAGATTGCAGATTTTAATGGAAAAAAATGAAGCATAAACCTTGAGACTGGAGAAGAAGAGCTAAACACTCAAACTCCAAATCCAATACCTTGTAAAATAAAAATAAATAAATAAATAATAACCTTTCTTCAAAAAACCTGACTTAATCGGTATAAATTCGGTTAATTTTGACATTATCCAGACTTGTCTTAATGAATTAATTGCATCTTTAATTGCAAATATTTTAAAAATTATTCAATAGTGGCCCCATATATAGTATAACCATATATTTTCATCAACAGGGAAACTGAATCTACCATTCTACGAAATTTGAACTAAATCGACGACCCAAGACCTTGCACTCTCCTTGTTAATGTTTCAAGTGTCAACTTGACGCTTTAAATGTAAGCTTAACGTTAAAAATGTGAACTTGACGTTTGAAACAAATGTCCCAGTTATTGAAAAACATCTAGTACACAAAATAATGCTAAGTTGGGCTCCCAAACTGATTTTAAAGCCGTCTCAATCGTTTTGAGTTTCTAAATTTCTCATCTCAATCGTTCCCGATCTAATCAAGCAAACGACAACTGTTAAAGTTGCTTAGTTGTTGACAATTCTCATTTCTTAGGCTATTTTATTTATTTTTTAAGGCTGGTTTCAGTGCTTAAACGACGATCAGCACTGACATTGGTTGTATGTAGGTATATCAACGTATCTGTAGGAGTATACAATACTGCACTGATGAATGCGTGTATGGTTACAAGTTCCGTATGAAGATTGTTGATCGAATATGTCCACCAAACAGTCAGTTGACAGACTTACATTGTATTATAGCGTTCAGTGTTTGGCAGATTCATCAGTGTATGTACAGTCCTCTTAAACAATAAAACGAACATTGATATGGAATGGCTAATAACCAAAGACCGGTAGCATCCTGAATTATGGAATTTGTACAATTTTGTTTCTGTCTGTCTATCAACCAAGCTCTAAACAACACTCCATTAACCGATGGTGAGCGGGTTTTGTCAGTACAAATCTTCAGTTGAGCACTAAATCCAGCCGAACGCTTCCCGTTTACATTTTTTTTTACAATATTTTTCAGATACAAAGTATTCCAAGGTCAAAGCTAGTGATTCATTTCTATATTGTGTTCAAAAATTATTACCACAGCAAATCCAAACATTCGTTTTTCACCTCACACAGCGGTATAAAACAATAATCCTATAAAATCTCTCAACTCAGTTATATCTAAATCTTTTAGTTCGGATCTTTGGGGATTTTTGTACTTCGCTTTAATACTTTGCAATTTTGTATTCGTCCACTGCAATACGACTTGAAGTAGATCATCGGTAAAGAGAAAATTCCAGCAAGTGACTAAACTAGCATAATTTCTTAATCTGGCAGTTGGACGCAACCCCGGAATTTGCATTACGATGTTATAGTTTTGAGTTATCTTACGAGAAACAAAGCTCCGAGACGACCACTTGTATATATTTTTTCTATAAAAAAAACTTTGCTTTGTTCAGAACTGCTGGTGCCTATTTCATTTTCACTTGATTGTTCACTCATTTCCTTCGCTTCATCGTTATCACTAAGTTCAATCTCCGAGTCTGTGTCATGTTCACTTTCTTCGTAGTAGATCTCATCAATAGTTTCTTCGTCACTAAAATCTTCTACCTCTTCTGCCCACCGTAACACAGTACTCTCAAAGTCTGGATCGCCATACCGGACTCTTTTGGACATGGTTGGATTGTCACTCATCATTACACGTCAGTAAAAATGCAAATAAGCCACAAAAATCGAGAAAATCACTTACTATTTAAATGTCACAACAACAAAAATTACACAAACGCCATACTCCGGTCATTGAGACTGCTTTTTAATTTTAGTGTAATTTTTCTCTCTCACTAATACGAGTTTCGTTTCTAATATCCGGCCATAAACTGACCATGCGACCACTTGAAGGTATCGAGAGTATGGCTTTGTGATGTTGAAGTCTGGGTTACGCCCAGTTATATTAGGAATGAGATACGCTGCGGTCATTGAGACCGCACTAAGATGGTTAAGGGTTAATCATAGGCGGGTGAATGTCTCCAAAACGTTCAACCTTTTAAGCCATTTTACGTTTATTTTGTCTAATAATTGTTTAAAAAAGAAATAACTAATCCCGGCAATGGGGATCAATGTTGTAATTGCTAATTGTCTCAATGTGAGATGTACTGTAGTAGTATACAGTTATCCAATTCAAGTGACTCCATATTTGAGGGTTGGGAGGCTGACGTAACATCATGGAAATCTGAAAGTTGAGTTGAACAACCTTATCGTAACTACTTTATCAACTTTGTTGTATACTCTAGAATTCCGGTTAAGACTTATCCTGTCCTGGGGCTTTAGATGGTTTCTATTTCATATATTCCGATCAATAAAGTTTATGAAATTATTGTTATTGATGGTGTGCTATTATGGGGACGTTTAACTGTCTCCAAGACATTCAATCTTTTAAGCATAAAAGTTATTTTATCTAATAATAGTTTGAATTCGAATTGATTTTTTTGATTTTTTCATTTATTTTATTTTTTTAATTTGTTATTAGTATTTATTAATCGATTAACTTTTTTAGGACGTCACCGGATGCGGAATTGAGACACCGTAAACGAAAGGAACGTAAGGAGCAGCTCGCGGCCCAAGTACGAGACATGAAACGTCGTCAACAATCGTTGGAGAAGTGGACCAAACTGAAGAGGTCTCTGTTTAAACCATTAGTTTTAACCGGCAGTATCGTAATAGGAGGCGGAATTATCGCCTATCTTTACATCAAATATTCATCTTAAAAAACGAAAAAAGAAAAACGAACACTAGTAGTATTTTTCATTCTCATTTTATTCCCTTTTTTTTACCACTACTTCAATTATTATTAAAATCATTACTATTATTTAAAAAAACAAAAAACGAAGAAGTGAGTAAAACTTATAAAAACTAATTACATTAAAACTATATTATTACCGCATTAAAAATACAATATAGGATGTTCTTTGTTACAACGTAACCAATATGTTTGTGTGTGTGTACATATACATATATATATATTTAAAACGTATATATATTGTATTATTAGGTATGTTTTTTTTTTATATAAAAGCACTGTGTTTTCGGTAGCACTGATTAGAATTTATTTACTCGTTTTTATTTTTTTAATTTTTGGAAATTGAAAACTGGTGCAATTAAAAATACTTTTTGAAAAATTAAACGTATATATGAGTTAAATGAGGTAATTTATAACATAAGTTATAAAAAATGGGGAGGGAGCTACTTAAATCTGCCGGATTAAGTTCCTCAAGTTTAGAATTTAAAGCCGAATAAATTTAAAGCTGAATAAATTTAAAGCCGAACGAATAAATTAAAACAAAAAAAAAAAATGAGAAATATTAATGTGAATATAGGAATTAAATTTGTTAGGAAAGTAAAAGGAAGAAAGTTACTTTTTGATAATACGGATTTTTTAAAGGTGCGTAAATGATCGGTAACAACAACAAAATGAAAGTAATAAAAAAGACTGAAATAAGCCGTTTTATTTTTTCTTTTTACGATTGCGAACACACTCCTAATATATTTATATAAAATAATGGTCCTGTAATTTTATTTTTTTTAAATTTTATTTTCTTTTAATTAATTTTGTGTTCGCGTTTATTAGTTTTTTTTTTAACTATAATTTTTCATTTCATCCATTTTAAAAATTAATCTTTTTTTATATAAAAATGAAAGGGGTCAATAATTTTAAAACCTTAAATTTAAAATACAAAATAGTAAATTAAATTAAATAAGAAATAAAATAAAATAAATATCTAAATATACCGATATTAATGTAGTTTATTTACAAACAAATTTCTAATAATAATTAAGAATTTGTATACAAGTGTCCTTGAAATTTTGAAAATTTAAATTAAAAACTTAAAAATTAATAATAATAATAATAACAATAGATTTTTCGACGATTATTTGTAAAATAAACGATTTTATTAATGTCGGTTTATTTGGATTTTTGTTTTAAACGTTCTCGACGCACACACATATCTTTTTACAAACAAAAAACTTACTTTTTTAATTGGAAATGAGAAAATTTTTTTTGATGAAAACGGATTTTTATTTTACGCGAAAATAAAATTAAGAAACTTTATTTTTTTATATTAAAATTGTAAATAATCGACGTTATCTTTCATTAATTTAATATTTTAAATGTTAATTTAACATTTTAAATTGTCAATTTGACGTTTTAGTGGTTAATTTGATGTTTTAAACGTCAATTTGGCGTTTAAAAGATTAATTTGACGTTTTAAATGTCAATTTGACGTTTTAGTGGTTAATTTGACGTTTTAAACGTCAATTTGACGTTTAAAAGATTAATTTGACGTTTTAAATGTCAATTTGACGTTTTAAATGTCAATTTGACGTTTTAAAGGTTAATCTGACTTTTTAAACGTCAATTTGACGTTTTTAGTTTTAACTTGACGTTTCAAATGTCAATTTGACGTTTTAAATATGAACATGACGTTGTAAACATTAATAAATTGTCAAAATGACGTTTCAAAAGTCAAATTAACTGTTCGAACCGTTTAGATTTGATTTAAAACACCAAATTGATTCTTAAAACGTCAAGAAAAATGTCAATTTGATGTTTTTGTTGTCAATCGGATTGATTTAAATGTTAGTCGAGAAAATAAAAGCGATAATTTGACGTTTCAAATGGCAATTTGACGTTTTAAATATAAACGTGACGTTGTAAACATTAACAAATTGTCAAAATGACGTTTCAAAAGTCAAATTAACGGTTCGAAACGATTAGATGAGATTTAAAACACCAAATTGATTCTTAAAACGTCAAAAAAAATGTCAATTTGATGTTTTCGATGTCAATCGGATTGATTTAAATGTTAGTCGAGAAAATAAAAGCGATAATTTGACGTTTCAAATGGCAATTTGACGTTTTAAATATAAACGTGACGTTGTAAACATTAACAAATTATCAAAATGACGTTTCAAAAGTTAAATTAACCGTTCGAAACGTTTAGATGAGATTTAAAACACCAAACTGATTCTTAAAACGTCAAAAATAATGTAAATTTGATGTTTTCGATGTCAATCGGGTTGATTTAAACGTTAATCGAGGAAATAAAAGCGGTAATTTGACATTTTTTATATCAGTTTAAAGTTTTAAATGTCAACCTTACGTTTAAAACGTTGATAAATTATTAAAGTGACATTTGAAATATCAAATTGACGGTTTAAAGCGATTATATGACATTTAAAACGTCAAAAAATGTGTTAATTTGATGTTTTTGACGTTAATCTGGTCGATTTAAACATCAATCGAGAAAATAAAAGTGATAATTTAATGTTTTTTGTATTAACTTGACGTTTCAAATGTCAATTTGACGTTTCAATGGTAAATCTGACGTTTTAAACGTCAATTTGACGTTTTAAATGTCAATCGACAAGATAAAAGAGATAATTTGACAGTTTTTAGTATTAATTTGATATTTGAAACGTAAAATTGACTTTTGAAATGTTGGTTTGACTTTAGAAATGTCAAAATGACGTTTTAAAAACTAAATTAACGGTTTGAAACGTTTAGATGAGATTTAAAACACCAAATTGATTCTTAAAACGTCAAAAATAATGTCAATTTGATGTTTTCGATGTCAATCGGATTGATTTAAACGTTAATTGATAAAGTAAAAGCGGTAATTTGACGTTTTTAATATCAGTTTAAAGTTTTAAATGTCAACCTTACGTTTAAAACGTCGATGAATTATTAAAATGACATTTGAAATATCAAATTGACGGTTTAAAGCGATTATATGACATTTAAAACGTCAAAAAATGTGTTAATTTGATGTTTTTGACGTTAATCTGGTCGATTTAAACATCAATCGAGAAAATAAAAGTGATAATTTGACGTTTTTAGTATTAACTTGACGTTTCAAATGTCAATTTGACGTTTCAATGGTAAATCTGACGTTTTAAACGTCAATTTGACGTTTTAAATGTCAATCGACAAAATAAAAGAGATAATTTGACGTTTTTAGTATTAATTTGACATTTGAAACGTCAAATTGACTTTTGAAATGTTGGTTTGACTTTAGAAATGTCAAAATGACGTTTCAAAAGTCAAATTAACTGTTCGAAACGTTTAGATGAGATTTAAAACACCAAATTGATTCTTAAAACGTCAAAAATAATGTCAATTTGACGTTTTCAATGTCAATCGACAAAATAAAAGAGATAATTTGACGTTTTTAGTATTAATTTGACATTTGAAACGTAAAATTGACTTTTGAAATGTTGGTTTGACTTTAGAAATGTCAAAATGACGTTTCAAAAGTCAAATTAACTGTTCGAAACGTTTAGATGAGATTTAAAACACCAAATTGATTCTTAAAACGTCAAAAATAATGTCAATTTGACGTTTTCAATGTCAATCGACAAAATAAAAGAGATAATTTGACGTTTTTAGTATTAATTTGACATTTGAAACGTAAAATTGACTTTTGAAATGTTGGTTTGACTTTAGAAATGTCAAAATGACGTTTCAAAAGTCAAATTAACGGTTCGAAACGTTTAGATGAGATTTGAAACACAAAACTGTTTCTTAAAACGTCAAAAATAATGTCAATTTGACGTTTTCAATGTCAATCGACAAAATAAAAGAGATAATTTGACGTTTTTAGTATTAATTTGACATTTGAAACGTAAAATTGACTTTTGAAATGTTGGTTTGACTTTAGAAATGTCAAAATGACGTTTCAAAAGTCAAATTAACGGTTCGAAACGTTTAGATGAGATTTGAAACACAAAACTGTTTCTTAAAACGTCAAAAATAATGTCAATTTGACGTTTTCAATGTCAATCGGGTTGATTTAAACGTTAATCGAGGAAATAAAAGCGGTAATTTGACATTTTTAATATCAGTTTGAAGTTTTAAATGTCAACCTTACGTTTAAAACGTTGATAAATTATTAAATGACTTTAAAATATCAAATTGACGGTTTAAAGCGATTATATGACACTCAAAACATCAAAAAATGTGTTAAATCTAATAGTTTTAACGTCAATCGGATCGATTTAAGAAAATAAAAGTAACGATTTGACGTTTTTAGTATTAATTTGACATTTGGAACGTCAAGTTGACTTTTGAAACGTTGGTTTGACTTTTGAAATGTTGATTTGACTTTAGAAATGTCAATTTGACGTTTGAAATGTCAATTTGACGTTTCAAATGTCAACTTAACATTTCAAAAGTCAATTTGACGTTTCAAAAGTTAATTTGACGTATCAAATGTCAAGTTGACGTTTAAAACGTTTAGATAAGGTTTAAAGCGTTAAAAAAAAAAACAATTTTCGTTTTTATCTGACACTTTAAACATTCGTAAATTATCAAAGTGATTTTTAAAATACCAAATTAACGATTGAAAGCGTTTAAATAACATTTGAAACGTCAAGTGGACACTTAAAAATGTCAAAAAAATGAGTTAACCTATCGTCAAAATGTCAAATTGACGTTTTAATTATTAATCTGACGTTTTAAATGTCAATCGACAAAATAAATGAGATAATTTGACATTTTTTGGTATTAATTTGACATTTGGAACGTCAAGTTGACTTTTTGAAACGTTGGTTTGACTTTTGAAACGTTGGTTTGACCTTAGAAATGTCAATTTGACGTTTTAAATGTCAGCTTAACATTTCAAAAGTCAATTTGACGTTTCAAAAGTTAATTTGATGTTTTAAAAGTTAATTTGACGTATCAAATGTCAAGTTGACGTTTAAAACGTTTAGATAAGGTTTAAAACGTTAAAAAAAAACAATTTTCGTTTTTATCTGACACTTTAAACATTCATAAATTATCAAATTGATTTTTAAAATACCAAATTAACGATTGAAAGCGTTTAAATAACATTTGAAACGTCAAGTGGACACTTAAAAATGTCAAAAAAATGAGTTCACCTATCGTCAAAATGTCAAATTGACGTTTTAATTATTAACCTGACGTTTGAAATGTCAATCGACAAAATAAATGAGATAATTTGACATTTTTTGGTATTAATTTGACATTTGAAACGTCAAATTGACTTTTTGAAACGTTGGTTTGACTTTAGAAATGTCAATTTGACGTTTTAAATGTCAACTTAACATTTCAAAAGTCAATTTGACGTTTCAAATGTCAACTTAACATTTCAAAAGTTAATTTGACGTATCAAATGTCAAGTTGACGTTTAAAACGTTTAGATAAGGTTTGAAACGTTAAAAAAAAATTTTTCGTTTTTATCTGACATTTTAAACATTTATAAATTATCAAAGTGATATTTAAAACATCAAATTAACGCTTGAAAACGGTTTAAAATGTCAAGTGGACACTTAAAATGTTAAAAAAATGAATTAACCTATCGTTAAAATGTCAAATTGATGTTTTAAATGTCACCTTGCAATCTAGGTTTTTAATTTTTTTAAAAATTTTAAATATAAAATGCAATAAATAGTGTGTCTCGATAACAAAAAAAAAGCTATTAAAATAATCCCTTCATCTATTTTATAAAAAGTATTTATCACAAAAAAGTAGATGAAAATATCAGTAATCTCATTGTAGTTACTATGAAAAATTATACGGGGTGGTTTAAAAGTCATCAAATTGATTATAAAAATTAGTTTTAAAGATTTCTTTTTGTAAAAATTTTGAGATTTTAATTTAACTAACGAAAAACTTTTAAATCATTCCGAAACATTGTATAAAAGGGTATAAAAAAAAAATTAAAAATATCTAAGCACAAAATTTTTCTACAATTTTTATAATATGTGAATATGATAAAAATACTTAAATGAATCAAATGATTCGTTATTTTACTCTTATTTTTTAAATATTTTTAAACATTTTAAATATTTTTTAAACATTTTAATCATTTTTAAAACATTAAACATTCTTAATCATTCCTCGATGTTATTTATTAATACAAAAACGAAAAATACAAGTGCCTATGGTACGGTTTCTTATTAATTCCCAAAAAAAGGAATATTAATAATAATAATAAAAAAAACTAAAAGTAAAAAGTGGTTTTTTAGAATTATTAGAATTACGAATGACAATATGCGTTTTACAACGTTTCTATTTTTTTAAAAAACGCTTTACGTCTTTTTTTAGTTTATCTTATAATTTAAAAAAAAAGTTTTTTTTATTGAAACGAAAAAAAAAAGGACAGAAAAAAAGTAAAAATTCGACAATCGGTTTATAGTTGTTAATCTATTAATAATTACATATATATATATAAATATAATTTTAAATTTTACTATAATAATATATAGTACGTATGTGGCTATTATTTGTGATTATTGCTGAGAAAAATATAGACATTTTCAAAACAATATATTAAGGTACTTTTTTATGTGTCTTAACTTAGTTTTTAATTTTTTAATATTAAATTTTTTTAATATAATTAATTTTTTTTAATATAATTAATTTGGTTGATAATTAATCGATTGGTATATTTGAGTTTTTATATTACAGGCCTAAAACAGCACTGCCCGACTGACATTTGAATTTTTTTTGGAGGAGCTTGGACAATGAGAGTTTTAGATTAGTCGAGGATAAATTCTGCGGTCTCACCTTTTAGACTAGTCAAAAAAAATTTTCTTTTTCCTTTTTTTAATTAACCAACAGTTACAATTAAAAAAAATTAAATCTAAAATCGTAAAAAACCACACAGCATTGTTAATTTAATTAATTTAACTAATTTAACCGGACTACCTTGTATATAAATATAAAAAGTTATTGTATTAATCAAGTTTTGCAGTCAAACTCGATGGTATTTTTACTCGCTATTAAACGCATTACCTTTCCATTTCTCTTGCCTATTTAATCATCGTCCATCTTCATCTTGTTATCATGCGGCCTATAAATTTAATGAGAATACCGTAAATATATGAATAAAAACACACGCACAATTACACCGTTTTTTACGATATCTCTAACATTTTATACCGTTTACGTTTTGACTGTGATCTTTGGACGTATTTGTAACTTTTTATACATACTGTTTAGGTGTTTATTGGAGGAATTTAGATAAAAATGAAAATGTACTGTTTTTACATAAGTTACATGTCTTATTTCTTTCAATTTTATATTTTTTAATCTTCTCCGATGGCAAAGAATAAATTTTTTAAAGAGTAAGTATGATTTTTATATTTTTTAAGGTAAGTACTTTGTTTGTAAAATTAAAATAGAATTATCGAAATTTAAAAATTAATAAAAGATAATTTAAAACGTTCATTTTTAATGAAAACCATCAAACTTGTCTTAAATACAACTAAAATTTTACAAAAAATATTAACATAACCACACTAATTCTTTCTACTTTAATAATTAATTAAATTTATACAATTGAAAACCTAAATTTCCACTCGTCAACTTTTTTCTTGTGAAGGAACCTTTCGTTCGTGTTCAGTTCCGAGTAAATTCCTTTCGACTTCATGCCAATCGATACGGTTTTCTTTCATCGCTCTCTAAAACATATTCATCGGACATTACTTTTATACTTAAAATTTAACACTTTGTTGACTGGGAATTTTAAACAGAAACTATTTCAATGAAAGTTCAATGCCGATCGATGACGAGTTAACTTATCACCGATCAACAACAAGTTCCGATCAACAAAATATTAACTAAATCTTCAATAAAACCTTTTTTTTTATTAATACTTTGCTAATCGGTAAAGAATTAATTCATCTTTTCATGTCTAAACACTCCCGATCATCACAACTCATTACACTCGCCATAGCCACATAACATAACTCCGAAATAAAACTCCCCGTCAACAAAGTGACTTAAATCACTTAAAATCTCTATCACATTTACCTTAACACACTGTTGGTATACTTTAAAAATTGGTTCGCACATTGAATCGTTTGTATTCCCTTTTAAAAAGTGTTCGGAAAACCAAGTATTAAAACAATTATCGTACTGTTGTTTTAGATCTTTGCAAGCCTCTCCGATGCTGTTCATTTTGTACCATTTATAAATAATAACTAAAACGAACGTTTTTAGAATCAATTTACTAATACTTATTAACACTTACTTCATATACTTACCGAGGAATTTAGAATTACTTTTTTGAGTTAATTATTATCGATTTTTATACATAAAGCTTCTTTAAAGATTTATAAGAGGTTAAATAATTAATTTTGATGACACGTGATGGGTTTTAATCATTTATTCGGTTCGTTTTTATTAATTTTTGATATTCTAACCTATTACACTTGTTAAATGTCAAAATGTGACAGGTTGATTTTTAGGTTAGGTTGGTTTTGTATACAGAGATGAACAAAAATTTTAGTTTCTATATGTATAAAGTTGAGCAAAAGTAATTTTTTTTTGAAAACTTATTAAAATAAAATAAAATTAATGCTTGGATTTTTATTTATTTTTAAAATTTTTTACAATTTTATAATTTAAGGTTATAATGGTATTTTTTTTTTTACTACATAATCATTTTTCCGACATCATAATCCATTAAACACATCCATTTCGTTTATTATACTCAATAAATTTAAAAATATTTTTTTTTATTCCTTTTAAGTAGCTGGTGTTTCTTGAACAGTTTCAGTCGTTTTAGTAGTACTAACGGATGCAGTTTCACTTTCTTCTTTAATAGCCAACCAAGGTAATCGATTTTGTAACTCAACCCTTAAAAAGTAACAGAAAAAATTAATATTTTAAATTTAATAAAATTAATATTTTAAATTTAATAAATTTAATAATTTAATAATTTAAATTTAAAGTTCTAAATTTAATTAATAATGAATAAATTCTAACCTGTATCTTGGATGACTAATTGCATAAACATACGGATCGATACAAGCAACCAATTTACAAGCTAAAGCCGGTATCATAGTAACACCGGGTGTTAAAACGCTGGCGTCTCCGAAAGCTCCAATTAAAGCCATGACAGCGTACGGAGTCCACGAAGCAACGAATAAGAAACATATCATTATAGCAGCTTTTGCTATTCTTACTTCAGCCGATTCAGAGGCTTGATTTACATTACTTCTTAAAGATTCCACGTTCATTTTTTTAGCCTAAATAAAAAAAAATGTTTCTTTAGAATTAGACCTTAGTTTAAATTAAAATTAAACTTTAATTAGAATTAAAATTAACTTATTACTTGTTCTTTAAGTGCTTTTTCATGTTTCATAACGTGTCCAACGATTTGACTGTAGAAGTAAATGATTAACGTCATCGGAATTGCGTAAGAAAATGTAAAAATAACCCCAACGAAAAGATGGTTGTCGAAAGTATCGGTGAAGTAATCGAAACTGCAAGATGTTAGATAACCCTCTAAAAGAAAAAATAAATTATTCTAAAAATTGATTAAGAAATTAAATTTCCTTTAATTTGAGTACAAACACGACATATCTAAGTTAAATAGTTTAGAAAATATAACCACTTTTAATTTTAAAAACAATTGATGGTCGGCCATCTTGAAAATTTTTGAAAATTATTAAAGATCATGAAAAATGCTTTAATTTGATACCCAATATGACATATCTAACTTTAATACTTTTAAAGTTACAAACAATTTTATCCAAAAAAACAATTGATGATCCGCCATCTTGAAAATTTTAAAATGTGGATAACTGTCTTATTTTTTATCCGAATATAGTCGTGTTTGTACTCAAATTAAAGGATTTTTAACGAACTTTAAGAATATTTTAAAATTTTTAAAATCCGCCATTTTGAAAATGTAAAAATTAACCTAACTTTTTTATTTTTCATCGAAATATAGTAGTGTTTGGTATCAAATAAAAGGATTTTTTATTCTTTTTACAAATTTAACATAAAAAATTAATTTTAATTAATTACCTGGAACGAATCGTCCCCAAACCTCTAAAAATGGTAACACAGCCCATGGAATTGTATACAACCAAACGAGAAAAGTCATTACTAAAGCTTTAACTTTCGTCATTCGTCCTTCTAAAGGATTAGAAATCGTTGTGTATCTATCGTAGGCGATACAAGCGTTTGTCATTCCAGCTGCAATTCCGGAAAGTGATCCTACTAAAGCGAAAATTTTACATCCCGTAATTCCACAAGCAAAACCTTTATTAAAAGCGTTATAAATAAAAATGGGAGCTTTCGCCATCATTATAAAGTCGCAAAAGGCTAAATTTACGATGAAAATGTTTGATGGTGTTCGTAGAGTTTTTGCTCTAAAAAAATAACAACAATAACAATAAAAATTGTTAATATAAATCTTAATTTTTAAATTTATTAAATTTACGCCGTAAAAATCCATAAAACCAATCCATTTCCGGTTATTGCCAACACAAAAAACATTATGTAAACTATTCCCAGTAGTAAATGAATCGAGGCTTCTGGTTCTGGGTATTTTAACCATTGTATCGGGACGTAAGCTAATTCTTCCGGTGGTAAATCCCATCCTATGGTCTTTTTTGCTCCTAAATCGATCGCAACTCTAAAAATAAATAAAGAAATTTATTAATTTCTAGTAAATTATTAAAAAATTTACAAAAATTTTTTAAAATTCTTAAAATTTATTTAAAATCCTTTAATTTGAGTACAAACATGACTATATTCGGATTAAAAACAAAAAAGTTAGGTTAATTTTTTAATTTTCAAGATGGCGGATTTAAAAAAAAATAATTTTTTTAAAATATTCTTAAAGTTCGTTAAAAATCCTTTAATTTGATACCAAACACGACTATATTCGGATTAAAAACAAAAAAGTTAGGTTAATTTTTTAATTTTCAAGATGGCGGATTTAAAAAAATTAAAATTTTTTAAATATTCTTAAAGTTCGTTAAAAATCCTTTAATTTGAGTACAAACATGACTATATTCGGATTAAAAACAAAAAAGTTAGGTTAATTTTTTAATTTTCAAGATGGCGGATTTAAAAAAAAATAATTTTTTTAAAATATTCTTAAAGTTCGTTAAAAATCCTTTAATTTGATACCAAACACGACTATATTCGGATTAAAAACAAAAAAGTTAGGTTAATTTTTTAATTTTCAAGATGGCGGATTTAAAAAAAATTAAAATTTTTTAAATATTCTTAAAGTTCGTTAAAAATCCTTTAATTTGAGTACAAACATGACTATATTCGGATTAAAAACAAAAAAGTTAGGTTAATTTTTTAATTTTCAAGATGGCGGATTTTAAAAAAAATAATTTTTTTGAAATATTCTTAAAGTTCGTTAAAAATCCTTTAATTTGATACCAAATATGACTATATTCGGATAAAAAACAAAAAAGTTAGGTTAATTTAAAAAATTTCAAGATGGCCGACCATCAATTGTTTCTAAAATGAAAAATTATTATATCTTCTAAATTATTTAAGTTAGATATGTCATGTTTGTACTCAAATTAAAGGATTCTTAATGAACTTTAAGAATTTTAAAAAATTTTCAAGATGGCCGATCATCAATTGTTTATAAAATCAAAAAACCTTATATCTTCTAAATTATTAAACTTAGATATGTCATGTTGGGTGTTAAATTAAAGGATTTTTTATGATCTTTAAGAATTTTCAAAAATTTTCAAGATGGCCCACTATCAATTGTTTTTAAAATCAAAAATTTGAATATCTTCAAAAGTATTAAAGTTAGATATGTCGTGTTTGTACTCAAATTAAAGGAAATTTAATCCTCTAACGATTTCTAAACTTATTTTTTACGAATCTAACCTTGGTAAAGCTACGATATCCGAAGAATTGGGCAGCATTTTTTCCCTCTCTTTTTTAAAACTACACACGACTAACTGCAGCGGTAACAATTGCGCCGAAAGTTTTTATAGCTACCCATTTAATCCTTTCATTCGATTGACCCCCAACATTCGATGTAATTGTATTAAGGGATTTATTAAAGAATTAGAAACGAATCGAATAAAGAGATTTGATATTTTAGGTTTTGGATTTAAAAATTTAGGTCAGATTGAATTATCAAGATAACTTAAAAATGTTTGTAAACAAATTAGATTATGTAAATTTGACAAAACGTCAAAAGAAATCGAAAAAATTTCATTAAAACGAGAATAATTTTTAAGGAAGAGAAGTTTATTGATCAAACATTCATTTTGAGTGTCTTTACGTTTACATTTACCTTTACCTTTACCTAAAAAGGCAGAGAAAATGTCACAAGATGCTTCTTCGGATGGAGAATCTAATTCTGGATCTACTTTGGAAAAAGAAGGATCGCTTGAATCCTTAAAAAGAAGTCCCATGTTTTTCTGCCAACCACCTGAAACGTATAAAAGGTAAAAATTAATTCTAAAGTGTCATTACAACTTAATTTACGATTATTATTAACGATTTTTTAGGAAAAGAAATGTAATTCCTTTTCATGTACCTCATAAAAAACTTTTGGAAAAGCTCGAGAAGAAAATCGAACTTCCAGAACCTCTTGTAAGACTTTAAAACAAATTCTAACATTTATAATTAAAATTAGATGTTAATTAAACAATTTACAGACTGGTTTTAAAGCGCAACAACAGAAAATCTTGGATCAACGAGCGGGAATAAGTAAAATACACGAAAATGAGTCTTTTACTCGAACGGAAAGTTCTCAAGTTGAAGTAAGTTCGGAAGAATCGACGACATTAAAAAAGAAAAAGAAAGGTGGGGCTTTAAAAAGAAAAGGGAGAGGTAAATTTATTAAAAATTGTTAAATATTATTAAAAATTCTTAAAAATTATTAAAAAAATTTAAAAATTATTAAAAATTCTTAAAGATTATTAAAAAAAATTTAAAAATTATTAAAAATTCTTAAAGATTATTAAAAATCCTTTAATTTGAGTACAAACACGACTATATTCGGATAAAAAACAAAAAAGTTAGGTTAAGTTGAAAAAATCAAAATGACCGATTATAAAAATTTTTACATATTCTTAAAGATTATTCAAAATCTTTTAATTTGATACCAAACACGACTATATTTTGATAAAAAACAAAAAAGTTAGGTTAATTTTTCAATTTCCAATATGGCCGACATTAAAAATTTTTTAATATTCTTAAAATTCATTTCAAATCCTTTAATTTCATACTAAACACGACCATATTCGGACAAAAAACAAAAAAGTTAGGTTCATTTAAAAATTTCCAAGATGGCCGACTTTCAATTGTTTTTAAAATCAAAAATTCGAATATCTTCAAAAGTATTCAAGTTAGATATGTCATGTTTGTACTCAAATTAAAGGAAATTGAATTTCCTATCGAATTCTAATAAAAATTTTATCTTAAAATTATTTTTAAAGATTTTATTTTTAAAATATTGAAAATATTACTTTTAAATTATACAAATTTTTAAATATTCTTAAAGTTTGTTAAAAATCCTTTAGTTTGAGTACAAACACGACTATATTCGGATAAAGAACAAAAAAGTTAGGTTAAGTTGAAAAAATCAAAATGGCCGATTATAAAAATTTTTACATATTCTTAAAGATTATCCAAAATCTTTTAATTTGACATCAAACACGACTATATTTGGATAAAAAACAAAAAAGTTAGGTTAATTTCTCAATTTTCAAAATGGCCGACTTTAAAAATTTTTTAATATTCTTAAAATTCATTTCAAATCCTTTAATTTCATACTAAACACGACCATATTCGGACAAAAAACAAAAAAGTTAGGTTAATTTAAAAATTTCCAAGATGGCGGATCATCAATTGCTTTTAAAATCAAAAATCGTTATATCTTCCGAACCATTTAACTTAGATATGTCATGTTTGTACTCAAATTAAAGGAAATTAAATTTCCCATCGACTTCTAATAAAAATTTTATTTTTTAATTATTTTTAAAGATTTTATTTTTGTAAAATTGAAAATAAAACTTTAAAATTATAATATTTTAAAAATATTCTTAAAGTTTATTAAAAATCCTTTAATTTGTGTACAAACATGACTATATTCGGATAAAAAACAAAAAAGTTAGGTTAATTAAAAAAAATCAAGATGGCCGATTTAAAATTTTTTTTAATATTCTTAAAGTTCATTTAAAATCCTTTAATTTCATACCAAACACGACCATATTCGGACAAAAAACAAAAAAGTTAGGTTAGTTTAAAAATATTCAAGATGGCGGATCATCAATTGTTTTTAAAATCAAAAATCGTTATATCTTCCAAACTATTTAACTCAAATATGTCATGTTTGTACTCAAATTAAAGGAAATTGAATATCCTATCGACTTCTAATAAAAATTTTATTTTTTAATTATTTTTAAAGATTTTATTTTTGTAAAATTGAAGATATTACTTTTAAATAATAAAAATTTTTAAATATTCTTAAAGTTTGTTAAAAATCCTTTAATTTGAGTACAAACATGACTATATTCGGATAAAAAACAAAAAAGTTAGGTTAACTTAAAATTTTCAAGATGGCGGATTTTAAAAATTTTTAAATATTTTTAAAGATTATTTTAAATCTTTTAATTTGACACCAAACACGACTATATTTTGATAAAAAACAAAAAAGTTAGGTTAATTTCTCAATTTTCAAAACGGCCGACTTTAAAAATTTTTTAATATTCTTAAAATTCATTTCAAATCCTTTAATTTCATACCAAACACGATCATATTCCGACAAAAAACAAAAAACTTAGGTTAGTTTAAAAATATTCAAGATGGCGGATCATCAATTGTTTTTAAAATCAAAAATCGTTATATCTTCCAAACCATTTAACTTAGATATGTCATGTTTGTACTCAAATTAAAGAAAATTGAATTTCCCATCGACTTCTAATAAAAATTTTATTTTAAAATTATTTTTAGAGATTTTATTTTTGTAAAATTGAAAATAAAACTTTAAAATTATAATATTTTAAAAATATTCTTAAAGTTTGTTAAAAATCCTTTAATTTGAGTACAAACATGACTATATTCGGATAAAAAACAAAAAAGTTAGGTTAACTTAAAAATTTTCAAGATGGTCGACTTTCTCAATTGTTTTTTAAAAATCATATTTATATAAAAATGTTTAAAATTTATTAATTTAATACCAAAGACAACATACTACTATAAATAACATTAACCTAAAAAGAAAGAAAAGACAATTGATGATCCGCCATCTTGAAAATTTTTAATCTAACCTAACTTTTTTGTTATTAATCGGAATATAGTCGTGTTGGGTATCAAATTAAAGGATTTTTTATGATCTTTAAAAATTTAAAAAAATTTTCAAGATGGCCGACCATCAATTGTTTTTAAAGTTAAAAAATGGTATATTTTGGAAAGTATTTAAGTTAGATATGTCATGTTTGTACTCAAATTAAAGGAAATTTAATTTCCTAATCATTTTTTAACTTAATTTTTTTATAAAATTTATTTTTAAAAAATTTTAATCGATTTATCATGTTTTTTGTTTAGGAATAAGAGATACAGGAAGCCGTCAATTAAAATTTAGAGATCCCCGTCCACGCCAAGTCCAACATTTGGAGAGTCAATACAGTTTTAGTACCGCTGGAGAATCTGACGTTGTTTTACCCCATTTTAAATTAAGAAACGTCGTTTTACAAAACGAATTAATTAGAAAATTACGTTCGGGGGATATTCCCGGATTTGTTTATTTAGTTTATGCCGTTCCAAGATCTTCGGAACACTATACACCTTATGCTTTAACGTAAGAAAATATTTTATTGTAAAATAAAAATGTTATTTAAATTTTTTAATTAAAATTTTTTTTTTAATCATAATTTTTTTTGATTCTAGGATTGTTCCATATGAAAAAATCAACAAAGATTTATTTCTAACGATGAGCGCACACGGTGTCCTTCAATATCACGGTCAAGAACAGATTTTCACCCCATTAGAAAAATGGGAAGCCGAATATAAACTCTACTGTCGATTGATGAAAATCAACACGTTTTTCAACTTCCGCATTTGGAAGGCTTTTTACGTTTGGCGTAAAACCATCATTTTTAATAAGATTAAAGTCGCGAAAAAATTTCTAAACAATAATTTGTTCCTTTTAAATCCATTATTGGGACCGGCTTTGTTAAATATACGAAATATGTGTCATAAAATGTTCGAGACGACTTTCACCGATGTTAGCGCCATTGAAAATTGGGAATTATTTTATTTTATCGAAGCTCAAATGGGAAAACTTGAAGAAGTCGTTGCTGGTTTGGTTGAATATAGAAATCTTACCAAGGAAATTATTTATAACGCGTGTCTTGGTGCTTTATTAGGTCGGGGATTTATCGTGGATGAAACTGCTGAAATGGAAAAAGAAAAAAGTATTTATTATCAAAAAATTTCTACTTATTTCGATCTAATTTTTGAAAAGTTCTTAAAGATTATTGAAAATCCTTTAATTTGAGTACAAACACGACTCTATTTCGATAAAAAACAAAAAAGTTAGGTTAATTTTTCAATTTTCAAGATGGCGGATTTGAAAAATTTTCAAATATTCTTAAAATTCGTTAAAAATCCTTTAATTTGATACCAAACACGACTATATTTCGATAAAAAACAAAAAAGTTAGGTTAATTTTTCAATTTTCAAGATGGCGGATTTGAAAAATTTTAAAAATTTTCAAATATTCTTAAAATTCGTTAAAAATTCTTTAATTTAATACCAAACACGACTATATTTCGATAAAAAATAAAAAAGTTAGGTTAATTTTTCAATTTTCAAGATGGCGGATTTGAAAAATTTTAAAAATTTACAAATATTCTTAAAATTCGTTAAAAATCCTTTAATTTGATACCAAACACGACTATATTCGCATAAAAAACAAAAAAGTTAGGTTAATTTTTCAATTTTCAAGATGGCGGATTTGAAAAATTTTTAAACTTTTCAAATATTCTTAAAATTCGTTAAAAATCCTTTAATTTGATACCAAACACGACTATGTTCGCATAAAAAACAAAAAAGTTAGGTTAATTTAAAAATTTTCAAGATGGCCGCCTGTCAATTGTTTTTAAAATTAAAAATCCTTATATCTTTTAAACTATTTAAGTTCGATATGTCATGTTTGTACTCAAATTAAAGGGTTTCTCATGATCTTTAAGAATTTTCAAAAACTTTCAAAATGGCCGACCATCAATTGTTTATAAAATGAAAAATTGTTATATCTTCTAAATTATTAAACTTAGATATGCCTTGTTGGGTATCAAATTAAAGGGTTTTTCATGATCTTTAAGAATTTTCAAAAACTTTCAAAATGGCCGACCATCAATTGTTTATAAAATGAAAAATTGTTATATCTTCTAAATTATTAAACTTAGATATGCCTTGTTGGGTATCAAATTAAAGGGTTTTTCATGATCTTTAAGAATTTTCAAAAATTTTTAAGATGGCCGACCATCAATTGTTTATAAAATGAAAAATTGTTATATCTTCTAAATTATTAAACTTAGATATGCCTTGTTGGGTATCAAATTAAAGGATTTTTCATGATCTTTAAGAATTTTCAAAAAATTTTCAAGATGGCCGACTTTCAATTATTTTTATGATAGAAAATCGTTATATCTTTGAAATTATAAAATATAGATATATCGTGTTTGGTATCAAATTAAAGGATTTTTAATATTCTTTAAGAATTAAAAAAAATTTCTTTGTAATTTTTTTGTTTTAGCAAAATTAAGAAAAGATAAACGTTTAAAAACGTCTTATATCGAACAATCCGAAAAGAAAAATTTTTGTATACGATTAACTTGGTAAAAATCCATTTTTTTTTAATTATAAAATAATTTTTAAACTAAAAAAATTCAATTTTAGTTTTATAACCCTCGCTGACTACTTAACATTAGGTATGATGCACGGTATCATTGTAAATTCAGGGATGGAATGGTTAAATATGATTGAAAAACATATGATTTATATGCCGACGTGTGAAAATATTGAAAATACACCTCTCGATAAACCTATTGATATTCCGAGGGAAGAAACCGATCCTCAGGTAATTTTTATTAATCATTTTTATTAATAATAATCTTAACTCTTATCATATTTTCTTATTAAAACCTTATAATATTTATTAATAAAGTTAGAATTACCAACAGACTTAATTACAAACATACGGAAAGCAAAACACAAATTTTGAAGTGTCATTTGAAAAATTACATCCGATCATATGATAAAAAGCTTGCTTTAAGTTGGTTCGCAACTAAATATATAAAAGGGTATTTCTCTTTTTAAATTAACTCCTAATCAGAGGGTATAAAAGTCACTAATGGGAAATTTCTTAATTCCCATTACTTCCGATAAATTACTTCCGATCATATGATAAAAAATCTATTTCAAGTTGGTTCGCAACTAAATATATAAAAGGATACTTTCTCTTTTTAAATTTACTCCTAATCGGAGAGTATAAAAGTCATTGATGGGAAATTTCTTAATTCCCGATGATGCAGTTAGCGACTAGACATCTTTAAATAAGTTACAGGCTAACAGAATGATGCAATGATCTTGTACGATGACTTATACTAGTATAAACAACCTAACGGTTACAAATCTTAACCGTAAAATAGTAAATAAATATGTAAATCATTTGATTACAAGTTCGCATTAACTTCGGAAATAAACAAACTTCATTTTTGATTTAATCGAGTCAATAACATACATTTTTTACATGTTTTACATCTTTTATATCATTTATATCTCATTTACATCTCATTTCTCAAATGACTCCCTCATAATTAAGAGTTAAAACTGTTTTAGCTTCCGTTGAAGGTTATCGTTGAATACGAAATGACTAAAATAAGTCATAACCACCATTTCATCCTTTATTCCTTCAATTATCAACCTTCCTTTAATTTTAGGACATTTTTGAAAAACCTTTTTGAAATTAATTAATGTTTAAAACCTTTTTAGTATGGAATAAATTCACATTTTCATAATATAACCTAAAAACTTTCCTGACAGATGTTAGTAACGCCGAACGCCATCTAATAAATTTTCATTGAACTTTATTCCCATAAAATTAAATTAATCTTTAAGTCGATTTTTAAATTTGTTTTTAATTGATATATTCTTTTTCTTTATTAATTAATTAATTTATTTAGAAAAAAAATCTATTTTAATTCGTTTTATTTATCAAATAAAAATAATTAAGTCAAACGAAACTATAAGTGGCGCCATCTAAAAAAAAAATTATTGAACTTGATTTTTATAAAATTAATTCTAATTATTATTAAATTGACTTTTTAATTTGTATTTTATTGATATATTTATTTTATTAACTATTAAATTAACTTATTTAGAAAAAAATTTTATTTTAATTCATTAAATTTTAATAAATTTAGAAACTTAATAACACGAACTTCACATCAATTAACTTAATAACATAACCTCAAATTTTTTTTTGACAACTAATTTTTAGTCTATATTTTTAATAATTTCTTCAATTTTAGCTCCCTTTTCTTCGAATTCGAGTCGTTATAAACGAACATAATATTTCTCTGGACCCCACTTATGAAATAACAGAAAATATTTTCGCTCAAGTTTGGGATTTATGGGAATATCATAGTCTTAAAATCAAATCTTTTTTAGGAGATAAACTTTATAAACCATTTACAAAGTAATTATTTATTTATCTATTTAATTTATAAATTTAATATATTTATTTACTAGAAATTTAATAAACTTTTTGTTTATAGTCCAATAATCAACGGTAAAGTCGAGGATAGAATTTGCGGTTACGGCCCACCGTTAATTTTTTATTTACGCGACGACGAACACTTAAAAGAAATCCGTAATAAACTTTTTGAACACTTCAAATCGAATTACGACGTCGCTGAAGTTTTCATAAAACGTTTAGAGTACATAAGAGAGTTTTTCGCAGCCGATTTAAACACTCCGCCTTCGATAATCGAAGATGAACGAAGTTTGGAAGCGTTTCGAGAGATGTGTCAACGATTTCATCGAGAAATCGACGTGGTTAATAGTACCGTTGATAAACAAGCATTGGGCGTACTTTATCTACAATTGGAAGACTTTAAATCGATGGCTTTACCCCAACCGAAACGATTGTTGGACATTTTAGAACATGTTTTACCAGCGTAAGTATTTACTTTTAATAAAATTAAATTGATTTTATTAAAAAAATTATTTTTAAATAGTATCGGAAGAGAATATGTAAATAAATTAGCTGACGAAGTTGAATACTCGGTTAAATACTTGGAAAGAATCAATTCAACAACGTTAGAATTCGTTGAATATCTACGATTTTTAGAAAAATGTAGCGAAAGAATTGAAATTATGGAAAACGATTTAGAATATTGTAAAGAATTATACGATATTATGGAAGAATACGTTATAAGTATTCCGGCTGATGATATGTCGAAATATTTAGGACTTAGCGTCGATATGGGAAGTTTTAGAAGTCTAATCGATAAGAAAGTGGAAGAAAAAGTTAAAACGATTAAACAGTTTAACGATCAGATGAACAAAGACATCAGCGCTTTGATTTCAGACGTTGGAAATATCAAAGACGAGTGTTTACAACCTTGGTTGTATGATATCGAGTCAAATCCGGATAATGTTAACGCTTTTTTGAACGATTTGTATGAACGGTTACTTCAGTGTCAAGCTAGAGCGAAAGAATTTAAAGATTATCAAAAGGAATTTCACGTTAGTTGGTTTATTTTATTAAAAATCATTTAAAATTTTTTAATATTTTTAAAATTTGTTAAAAATCCTTTAATTTGAGTACAAACATGACTATATTTGAATAAAAAATAAAAAAGTTAGGTTAATTTTTTATTTTTTAAGATGGCCAACTTTAAAATTTTTGAAATACTTTTAGATATTTTTAAAGTTCATTAAAAAATTTTTAATTTGATACCAAACATGACTATATTTGGATAAAAAATAAAAAAGTTAGGTTAATTTTTTATTTTTTAAGATGGCCAACTTTAAAATTTTTGAAATATTTTTAGATATTTTTAAAGTTCATTAAAAATCTTTTAATTTGATACCAAACACGACTATATTCGGATAAAGAACAAAAAAATTAGGTTAATTTCAAAATTTCCAAGATGGCCGACTTTTAATTATTTTTTAGGTTAGAAATCTGACATCTCAAAAAGTAATTAAGTTAGATATATTGTGTTTGGTATCAAATTAAAGGATTTTTAATGTAGATTAATAATTTTTAAAAATTTTTAAAGCTGGCGTTCATCGATTGTTTTTAAATTAAAAAAATTTTATAACTTTTAAAGTAATTAAGTTAGATATGTCATGTTTGCATTTAAATTAAAGGAAATTTAATTTCCTATCATTATTTAATAAAATTTTTATTATAAAATTATTTATTTTAAAAATGTTGATTTTTTTTAAATGTAAAAACCACTTTTTTTGTATAAAATTTTTTTTTATAGAAATTCATAAATTTTCATAAAAATTATTAAAAATCCTTTAATTTGATACCAAACACGACTATATTTGGATAAAAAACAGAAAAGTTAGGTTAATTTAAAAATTTTCAAGATGGCCGCCTGTCAATTGTTTGTAAAATTAAAAAGTGTTATATCTTCCAAACTATTTAATTTAGAAGTTTAATAATTTAAAAGATATAACAATTTTTCATTTTACAAACAATTGATGGTCGGCCATTTTGAAAGTTTTTGAAAATTCTTAAAGATCATGAAAAACCCTCTAATTTGAGTACAAACATGACATATCTAACTTAAATAGTTTAAAAGATATAAGGATTTTTAATTTTAAAAACAATTGACAGGCGGCCATCTTGAAAATTTTTAAATTAACCTAACTTTTTTTGTTTTTCATGCGAATATAGTCGTGTTTGGTATCAAATTAAAGGATTTTTAACGAATTTTAAGAATATTTGTAAATTTTTTAAATTTTTCAAATCCGCCATCCTGAAAATTGAAAAATTAACCTAACTTTTTTGTTTTTAATGGAAATATAGTCGTGTTTGGTATCAAATTAAAGGATTTTTAACGAATTTTAAGAATATTTGAAAATTTTTAAAAAATTTTAAATCCGCCATTTTGAAAATTGTGAAATTAACCTAACTTTTTTATTTTTTATCCAAATATAGTCGTGTTTGTACTCAAATTAAAGGATTTTTCATGGACTTTAACAATTTCTAAAAATTTTTCAAAATGGCGGTCATTAATTGTTTTAAAAGTTAAAAATTTTGATATTTTAAAAAGTATTTAAGTTAGATATGTCATGTTTGTACTCAAATTAAAGGAAATTTAATACTCTTTAATAATTTTTAAAATTTTTTTAAAATTTCGTTTGTCGATTGTTTTTAAAGTTAAAAATATTGATATTTTGGAAAGTATTTACGTTAGATATGTCATGTTTGTACTCAAATTAAAGGAAATTTAATTTTCTTTTCAGTTAGAAGTTTCCCGTTTTGATATTTTAGACGAAGTAATGAGTGATGTTAAATTACGAATGTTATTATGGGAGAGTTTAGACACCTGGGCGAAAACAACCCAAGAATGGTACGAAACTGAATTTTCTAATTTAAACCCCGAAGATATGAATTTATTCGTCGCTAAAAACGTTAAAAATATTAACCAATTAGAAAAAGGTCTCCCGAAAAATCTAATCGTTCCGAAATTAAAAGAAGCCGTCGAACGAATGAAAGATAAAATGCCGGTTATAACTTATTTAAGAAATCCAAATTTAAAAACGCGACATTGGATGAAAATCGAAAACGTTTTAAACCACAAATTCAAAGCAGACGAAACCGTAACTTTGGAACTATTAGAAAGCTTAGGTTGTTTTGCTTATCCAAACGAATTAATGGAAGTTTCCGGAATGGCAAGTAGCGAAGCTTCTTTGGAAGCTTTATTAAAAAAAGTCGAGGAAGCTTGGGAATCGTTAGAATTCGTCGTTGTTCCTCATAAAGACGCTAAAGATGTTTACATTATGGGAACTACCGAAGACGTTCAAGCTGTTTTAGACGATTCAAATATAAACATAACAACGATTTCAAGTTCAAGACACGTCGGGCCGATTAAACCCCGAGTAGAAGAATGGGCGAGACAATTAGATTTATTTTCAAGGTGTTTAGACGAATGGTTACTTTGTCAGCAAAGTTGGGTTTATTTAGAAGTTATTTTTTCCGCTCCGGACATTCAAAGACAACTTCCAACCGAAGCTAAAATGTTTTTAGTCGTTGATAAAGCTTGGAAGGAGTTGATGAGAAAAACAGCAAAGATGCCATTAGCTATGCCGGCTGCTACAGCTCCGGGGGTTTTAGAACAACTACAAAAAAATAATTCCCTATTAGAACAAATTATGAAATGTTTAGAATCTTATTTAGAAACAAAAAGAGTCGCTTTTCCACGTTTTTACTTTTTATCAAACGATGAATTATTAGATATTTTAGCTCAGACGAGGAATCCCCATGCCGTTCAACCACATTTAAGAAAATGTTTTGACGCAATTTCAAAATTAGAATTTGGAACGAAGAAAGTAACCGAGGAAGAAGATGAAGATACTACAACTAAATCAACCGGACCGGAAGCTGTTGTATTAACAACAGATATCGTAGCTATGATTAGTCCGGAAGGTGAAAAAGTTCCCCTTACGAAAGGTTTAAAAGCTCGGGGGAACGTTGAAGATTGGCTCGGGAAAGTCGAAGAAGCTATGTTTACATCTTTAAGGAGAATTATGAAGGTTTCGATAAACGATTACATGAATAGTTTTAGAAAAGAATGGGTTTTGAGACATCCGAATCAAATTATTTTAACGGTATCTCAAATTATGTGGGCTAAAGATGTTCATCATATTTTAGATAAGGAAGGAACAGATAAAGATGTGGAATTGAGGAAATTTGAGGCGAAATGTATCGGGGATTTAAATGATTTAGCCGCTTTAGTTCGGCAGGATTTAAGTTCGGTTACGAGGAAGATTTTGATTGCTTTGATTACGATTGATGTTCATGCTAGAGATACTATTGGGAATTTAATACATCATAAATCACATTCAAGGTAAAAATATTCATAAGAATGTTCATAAAAATGTACATAAAAATACTTATAAAAAATGTACATAAAAATATTCATAAAAATATATATAAAAATATACAAAAAAATATAAAAAGTTAGGTTAAAAATTGTCATCATATTTAATAATTTTTTTAATTTTTTTGGTAAAAAATAGAATAAATTTAACTTTTTTAATGCAAAATAGACTATTTTAGGTTTAATTTAATATAAAAATTATTTCTTAATCTTTAAAAATAAAGACTAGGTGATTTTTTAAAGTTTGTTAATTTTTTAAAAAAGTGAGGTTAGTTAACTGTCAAAAATTTGTATCAATTTTAAGAATTTTTTTAATTTTCTTGGTAATATTTAGAATAAATCGGTCTTTTTAAATAAAAATTAGAATGTTTTGGCTTTCATTTGGAACAAAAATCACTTCTTAATCTTTAAAAATAAACTCTGGAAGATTTTTTAAAGTTGATCGAATTTTTTTTTAAATTAGGTTAGTTAACTGTCAAAAATTTTTATCAACTTTGAAATTTTTTTTAATTTCTTTGGTAACAATTAGAATAAATCTGCCTTTTTTTATTCAAAATAGAATGTTTTAAGTTTCATTTAAACCAAAAATCATTTCTTAATCTCTAAAAATAAACTCTGGAAGATTTTTTAAAGTTGATCGAATTTTTAAAAAAACTGGGTTAATTAACTGTCAAAAATGTTTATCAACTTTGGAATTTTTTTTAAATTTTTTGATAATATTTAGAATAAATCGGTCTTTTTTAATTGAAAATAGAATGTTTTAAGTTTCATTTAAACCAAAAATCATTTCTTAATCTCTAAAAATAAACTCTGTGCGATTTTTTAAAGTTAATCGAATTTTTTTAAAAAGTGAGGTTAAAATCCATCAAAAATTTTACTCATCTTTAAGAATTTTTTAAATTTTTTTGGTAATAATTAGAAAAAATTTGTCTTTTTTATTTAAAAATAGAATGTTTTAAGTTTCATTTAAGCTAAAAATCATTTCTTAATTATATAAAATAAAGTTGTAACTTTTAAACGTCAAATAAATCATCAGTCAAGCCTGAAATCTGGTTGAAGTCGTCAATCAAACATAAAATCGGACTAAAATAGTCAATCAAATCCAGAATATCTCTAAAACTATCGATGATCTTTCATAAATCATCAAAAATATCTCATAATTCATCAAGAATTTTCTATAAATCATCAATCAAACCTGAAATCTGACTTAAATCGTCAATCAAACATAAAATCTGACTAAAATCATCAATCAAATCAAGAATATCTCTAAAACTACCGATGATCTTTCATAAATCACCAAGAATTTTCTATAAATCATCAATCAAACCTGAAATCTAACTAAAATCGTCAATCAAACATAAAATCGGACTAAAATCGTCAATCAAATCAAGAATATCTCTAAAATTATCGATGATCTTTCATAAATCATCAAAAATATCTCATAATTAATCAAAAATTTTCTATAAATCATCAATCAAACATGAAATCTGACTAAAGTCGTCAATCAAACATAAAATGTGACTAAAATCATCAATCAAATCAAGAATATCTCTAAAACTACCGATGATCTTTCATAAATCACCAAGAATTTTCTATAAATCATCAATCAAACCTGAAATCTAACTAAAATCGTCAATCAAACATAAAATCGGACTAAAATCGTCAATCAAATCAAGAATATCTCTAAAATTATCGATGATCTTTCATAAATCATCAAAAATATCTCATAATTAATCAAAAATTTTCTATAAATCATCAATCAAACATGAAATCTGACTAAAGTCGTCAATCAAACATAAAATCTGACTAAAATCATCAATCAAATCAAGAATATCTCTAAAACTACCGATGATCTTTCATAAATCACCAAGAATTTTCTATAAATCATCAATCAAACTTGAAATCTGACTAAAATCATCAATCAAACATAAAATCGGACTAAAATAATCAATCAAATCCAGAATATCTCTAAAACTATCAATGATCTTTCATAAATCATCAAAAATATCTCATAATTCATCAAAAATTTTCTATAAATCATCAATCAAACACGAAATCTGACTAAAATCGTCAATCAAACATAAAATCGGACTAAAATAATCAATCAAATCCAGAATATCTCTAAAACTATCAATGATCTTTCATAAATCATCAAAAATATCTCATAATTCATCAAAAATTTTCTATAAATCATCAATCAAACCTGAAATCTGACTAAAATCGTCAATCAAACATAAAATCGGACTAAAATAATCAATCAAATCCAGAATATCTCTAAAACTATCAATGATCTTTCATAAATCATCAAAAATATCTCATAATTCATCAAAAATTTTCTATAAATCATCAATCAAACCTGAAATCTGACTAAAATCGTCAATCAAACATAAAATCGGACTAAAATAATCAATCAAATCCAGAATATCTCTAAAACTATCAATGATCTTTCATAAATCATCAAAAATATCTCATAATTCATCAAAAATTTTCTATAAATCATCAATCAAACCTGAAATCTGACTAAAATCATCAATCAAACTTCAAATCTGACTAAAATCATCGATCAAACCTAAGTTCACACTAGAATCATCAATCAAACCAAGAATCTTATTAAAATTACCAACAATCTTTCATGAATCATCAGGAATTTCTAATAATTCATCAAGAATGTTTTATAAATCATCAATCAAACCTAAAATGTAACTATAATCATCAATCGAATCAAGAATATTTAAAAAATATCTAAAACTATCGATAGTCTTTCATAAATCATCAAAAATCTCTCATAATTCACCAAATTAATCAAATAATTCATCAAAAAAATCATCAATCAAACTTAAAATCAAACTAAAATCATTAATCAAATCCAAAAATTTCACAAAACCATCAATATCCGTTTATAAGTCATCAAGAATCTTTAATTTATAAATAAGTTCATATAAATCATCAATCAAACCATAAATCCAACTAAAATCTAATAAAAATTTACTTTTCGGATTCTCTTACATAAGGTGATAAAATGTCGCTGCTAGTGTTTAAAAATAAACTCTGAAAGATTTTTTAAATTGATTGAATTTTTTTAAAAATAGGTTAGTTAACTGTCAAAAATTTTTATCAACTTTGGATTTTTTTTTAAATTTTTTGATAATATTTAGAATAAATCGGTCTTTTTTAATTAAAAATAGAATGTTTTAAGTTTCATTTAAACCAAAAATCATTTCTTAATCTTTAAAAATAAACTCTGTGCGATTTTTTAAAGTTGATCGAATTTTTTTTTAAATTAGGTTAGTTAACTGTCAAAAATTTTTATCAACTTTGCGAATTTTTTTAATTTTTTTGGTAATAATTAGAACAAAATTGACTTTATTAATTAAAAATACAGTATTTTAGCTTTCAATTAATACAAATTTCATTTCTTAATAAAAAAAAATAAAGTCTCCACGATTTTTTAAAATTGGTCAAAATTTTCATCACCAAATTTGATAATTTTAGCAAATTTTAGATAAAATTTTACAATTTTAATCTAAATAAAGTTATTTTTCAATGAAACTTGACAACTTTTGTCGAAATTTGGTGAAATTTCAGACGAAATTCGATGACTTAAGGAAATTTTAGATGAAATTAGACGAAATTCCATCATTTTAGGCAATTTTATACAAAATTAGGCGAAATTTTAGAAGAAATTTGACGATTTTAAGAAATTTTAGATAAAATTTCAAAATTTTAATCTAAATAAAGTTATTTTTCAATGAAATTCGACAATTTTAGACGAAATTTCGTGAAATTTCAAACGAAATTGGACGAATTTTGAAAATTTTGGTCGAAATGTCACAATTTCTTAATCTCTAAAAATAAACTCTGTACGATTTTTTAAAGTTCACCAAAATTTTTATAAAAGTTAGGTTAAAATCCGTCAAAAATTTTAATCATCTTTAAGAATTTTTTTAATTTTTTTGATAATAATTTGAACCAATTTGACTTTTTTGACATAAAATACAATCTTTAAACTTTCATTTAATACAAAAATCATTTCTTAATTCCTATAATTAAGCTCTGTGAGATTTTTTTTAATTCACCAAAATTTTTATAAAAGTTAGGTTAAAATCCGTCAAAAATTTTAATCATCTTTAAGAATTTTTTTAATTTTTTTGATAATAATTTGAACTAATTTGACTTTTTCGACATAAAATACAATCTTTAAACTTTCATTTAAAATAAAAATCATTTCTTAATTCCTATAATTAAGCTCTGTAAGATTTTTTAAAGTTCGCCAAAATTTTTATAAAAGTTAGGTTAAAATCCGTCAAAAATTTTAATCATCTTTAAGAATTTTTTTAATTTTTTTGATAATAATTTGAACTAATTTGACTTTTTTGACATAAAATACAATCTTTAAACTTTCATTTAATACAAAAATCATTTCTTAATTCCTATAATTAAGCTCTGTGAGAATTTTTAATGTTCATATAAATTTTTATAAAAGTTAGGTTAAAATCCGTCAAAAATTTTAATCATCTTTAAGAATTTTTTTAATTTTTTTGATAATAATTTGAACTAATTTGACTTTTTTGACATAAAATACAATCTTTAAACTTTCATTTAATACAAAAATCATTTCTTAATTCCTATAATTAAGCTCTGTGAGATTTTTTAAAGTTCATCAAAATTTTTATAAAAGTTAGGTTAAAATCCGTCAAAAATTTTAGTCATCTTTAAGAATTTTTTTAATTTTTTTGATAATAATTTGAACTAATTTGACTTTTTCGACATAAAATACAATCTTTAAACTTTCATTTAATACAAAAATCATTTCTTAATTCCTATAATTAAGCTCTGTGAGATTTTTTAAAGTTCACCAAAATTTTTATAAAAGTTAGGTTAAAATCCGTCAAAAATTTTACTCAACTTTAAGAATTTTTTTAATTTTTTTGATAATAATTTGAACTAATTTGACTTTTTCGACATAAAATACAATCTTTAAACTTTCATTTAATACAAAAATCATTTCTTAATTCCTATAATTAAGTTCTGTATGATTTTTTAAAGTTCACTCAAATTTTCATAAAAGTTAGGTTAGAAACTGTCAAAAATTTTACTCATTTTTATAAATCTCTTTCATTTTTTTAACATAAAATTTTTTTCTTTTCTTTTTTTAGTAACAATTTCGAATGGTTAAAAATGTTACGTTACTATTGGCTCGATATGAACGATAGATGTGTAACAAGAATGTCCAGCACATCGTATCTATACGGTTACGAATACCTAGGAGCCGGAGGAGTTTTAGTAATCACCCCTTTAACGGATAAATGTTACCTTTGTCTCATGGGAGCCCTCCAATTAGATTTAGGAGGAGCCCCAGCTGGACCGGCCGGAACGGGAAAAACAGAAACCACCAAAGACTTAGCCAAATCAAATGCCGTTCAATGCGTAGTCTTTAATTGTTCCGAAGGACTCGATTACAAAATGATGGGAAGATTTTTCTCCGGTTTAGCTCAATCGGGAGCTTGGTGTTGTTTCGATGAGTTTAATAGAATCGATATCGAAGTATTATCCGTCATAGCTCAACAATTAATCACCATACGAAACGCCAAAGCTGCTAAAGCTTCAAGATTTATGTTTGAAGGAAGAGAAATTAAATTAGTACAAACCTGTGCTGCTTTTATTACGATGAATCCTGGATACGCTGGAAGAACAGAGCTTCCCGATAATTTAAAAGCTTTGTTTAGGCCGGTTTCGATGATGGTTCCGGATTACGGTAAGTTGTATCCTAAAATTAATAAATAATTAACTTTAAAAAATAATCCTAATAATCATCAGATAAATAAAAATCACTAAATAATTTTTTTTTTAATTCTAGCTTTAATAGCGGAAGTTATTTTATATTCCGAGGGTTTTGAATCATCAAAAGGATTAGCTTTTAAAATGGTACAAATGTATAAATTATGTAGCGAACAATTATCACAACAAGATCATTACGATTTCGGTATGAGAGCGGTTAAAAGTGTTCTCGTAATGGCCGGATCGTTAAAAAGAGCCAGTCCGGATAGAAACGAAGATGTTGTTTTAATCTGCGCACTTAGAGACAGTAATTTACCTAAATTTTTAGCCGACGATGCAATTTTATTCCAGGTATTATTAAATTCTTGCTTTTTTTTCTTAAAAATATTAAAAATATCATCTAAAAAAGGAATTGTTGTTTGTTACGATATATTTTTTTAAGGGAATCTTAACGGATTTATTCCCCGGAGTTGAATTACCCGTTCAAGAATACGGAGAGTTCCAAGAAGCGATTATAAACGTTATGGAAGAAAACGTTCTTCAACCGGAACCGTGTATGATTAAAAAAGTTATTCAACTTCACGAAACGATGATTGTACGATGGGGTGTTATGTTAGTTGGACCTACCGGAGGTGGAAAATCGTCTATTTTGAATGTAAGTAATCTAAAATTAATTAAAAAAATAGTTAATTAATTGTTAATTAAATTAAAAGTACAAATAAACTAACTTTTCTTGAGAAAGTTTTTAAGACACAAGAAAAAAAGTGAGGTTATGAAATTTTCAATGTTTACCAACATGTCGATAAAGTAGAACACATTATTTAACATTGAAAATGAGGATATTATTTTAAAAATTGATTAAAATTAATTAAATATTATAAAAAATCATTTAAATTAAATACAAAAATGATTTATTTACGATTTAAAAGAAAAGTGAGTTTTATTTATTTATTTTTTTAATTTAATTTTTATCGACATTTCAATGTCGGTAAAATAGACCACATTATTTTACATTTGATCTGACATTTGACATAAGATCTCTAATAAGGTTATAAAATCTTAAAAATTAATCAAAATTAATTAAATCTTATAAAAAATCATTTAAATTAAGTACAAAATGATTTATTTACGATTAAAAACAAGTAAGTTCTTTTAATTTTAAAATTTAACGTTTATTAAAGATTTAAATTAAGATATCCAAAACCTAACCTCAAAATTTTTACATTTTATTTTTATTTGTTTATTTTTTTATTTAATTTTATTTATTTTTTTTTTTATTTAATTTTATTTATTTATTTTTTTTTATTTAATTTTATTTATTTATTTATTTTTGATTTAATTTTATTTATTTATTTTTTTAATATAGACTTTAAATGGAGCTTTAACAAAAATGCACGACGATGGTTACGAAGGGCCATATTTCCACCCGGTTCACACGTACATAATGAATCCGAAAGCCGTAACAGCCGGGGAATTATACGGTGAAGTAAATCCTTTCACCTTAGAATGGAGAGATGGATTAATGGGAATTATGGTTAGAACATCAGTTCAATTTACAAACGAAGATCACCAATGGATTATTTGCGACGGTCCCGTTGATGCGGTTTGGATAGAAAACTTAAATACAGTTTTAGACGATAATAAAATGTTGTGTTTGGCAAATTCCGAAAGGATTAAATTAACACCTTACGTTCATTTTGTGTTCGAAGTTATGGATTTAGCTCAAGCTTCGCCGGCTACGGTTAGTCGATGCGGAATGGTTTACGTTGATCCGGAAGAAATCAGATGGTTACCTTATACGAAATCCTGGTTAGCTAAATTAGATGAAAACTTAATCTTACCGGAAATGAAAGATTTTTTATTATCACTTTTTGAAAATTACGTCGACGCCGGTTTAACATTTGTTAAAAAAAGTTGTAGCTTTGCGATTCATCAAGTGGATATAAGTAAAATAATGATGTTGTGCGCTTTGATAAAGAGTTTCTTAGCCGCGCCGGGTGCGATTGATAGAATCAGTGAGAAATCGAAAATTCGTAACTTTTTATGTCAGACGTTTATATTTTCTTATATTTGGGCTTTGGGTGGGAATTTGGTACAAACATCGATGGAAAGTTTAGAACAATTTATTCGAGATCAATTTGAGGAACATCCGGATGCTAGATTACCTCAAGGAAGTGATTTATGGGAAGTTTTTATGGACGTTAAAAATAAACGTTTGGATCCTTGGAATCGAATTATGCCGGAATTTAAATACGATCATGAAATGCCTTTCTTTGAAATGCTTGTACCGACTACGGATACCGTTCGATTTGGTTTTGTTATGGAACAATTAGTTACCGTTGATTATCCTGTTATGTATACAGGAGAAACAGGTTTGTAAAAAAATTTGAAATCATTTATTTATTTGAGATCTTTTTTATTTATTTATTTTTTTATTTTTTTTTTTCATTTTTAATTAGGTGTTGGAAAAAGTGTCGTCGCTAAAGTAGTCTTAAATAAAATGTCTTCAACCGGACTATACGTGCCGATAACGTTAAATTTTTCCGCTCAAACTTCAAGCGCTCGAACTCAAGAAATTTTAGAGTTAAAATTGGAAAAACGGAAGAAGACACTTTTGGGAGCACCGTTAGGAAAGAAAGTTATTATTTTTGTTGATGATGTTAACATGCCTAAGTTAGAAACTTACGGGGCTCAACCACCAATTGAACTTTTAAGGTAAGTAATATATTTTTTTAATTTAATTATCTTAAAACTTACATTAGTGTACAAACACACGAGTATTTCAAATGAGTCACTCTATCAAAACCACTTTGTTATAAAAATATAATCATCTATATAATACAAAACCAAAATGAAGTTGAACTATGAAAAGACAGTTGTCTCAGCGGCTTACTTTCAAGTTAACACGCTTGATGTGTTGGGTAGGACGTTTATATTGAGTGTTCATTTAATATGTTCATTGCCAACATCAAACATAGTGTGCTATCGGTTATTTACATGAAAGGCCAAAGTCACACAAGGTGAGCATTGAAAATTTAGTCAGAGTTCGGGGTCGGAACGGGTGAATCAAAAATGTCAAAAATTTCTAAAAAATTGAAAATGTCAAAAATGACAGAAATGTCAAAAAATTTTAAAAAATGACAAATGAAAAAATGTCAAAAATTACAAAAATGTCTAAAAATGTCAAAAATTACAAAAATTTCTAAAAATGTCAAAAATTTCAAAAAATTTCGAAATTGTCAAAAATTCCAAAAACGACAGAAATGTAAAAAAATTTTAAAAAATGTCAAAAAATGACAAAAATGTTAAAAATGACAAAAATTTCTAAAAATGTCAAAAATTTCTAAAAATGTCAAAAATTTCCAAAAATGTCAAAAAATTTCGAAAATGTCAAAAATTCCAGAAATGTAAAAAAATTTAAAAGATGACAAAAATGTCAAAAAATTTAAGAAAATGACAGAAATGACAGAATTGAAAAAAATGTCAAAAATTACAAAAATTATAAAAATTTCTAAAAATATCAAAAAATTTAAAAAAAAGACAAAAATGGCAAAAAATGGCAAAAATGAAAAAATTGTCAAAAAAATATCAAGAAATGGAAAAAATGTCAAAAATTACAAAAATGACAAAAATGTCAAAAATATCAAAAATTACAAAAATTACAAAAATGACAAAAATTGTCAAAAACATCCAAAAATGTCAAAAAATGACAAAAATGAAAAAAAATGTCACAAATATCCAAAAATTTCGAAAATGCCAAAAATGACAAAAATTCCAAAAATGACAGAAATGTCAAAAAATGTAAAAAAAAATAACAAAAATGAAAGAAAATTTTAAAAATGTCAAAAATATCCAAAAATGTCAAAAATTGGCAAAAATTTCAAAAAATTTCGAAAATGTCAAACAATTTTAAAAAATGTCAAAAATTACAAAAATGACAAAAATTTCTAAAAATGTCAAAAATATCAAAAAATGACAAAAATTTAAAAAAATGTCAAAAATATCCAAAAATTTCAAAAAATTTCGAAAATGCCAAAAATGACAAAAATTTCAAAGAATGTCAAAAAATTTCGAAAATGCCAAAAATTCCAAAAATGACAGAAATGTTAAAAAAATTTAAAAAATGACAAAAATGTCAAAAAATATCAAAAATGAAAAAAAAATTCGAAAATGTCAAAAGTTACAAAAATGACAAAAATTTCTAAAAATGTCAAAAAATTTCGAAAATGTCAAAAATTACAAGAATGACAAAAATGAAAAAAAAATTTCAAAAATGTCAAAAATCAAAAAATGTCAATTTAAAAAATGTCAAAAATGACAAAAATGAAAAAAAATTTCAAAAAATGTCAAAAATATCCAAAAATGTCAAAAACTTCAATAAATAACAAAAATTTCAAAAAATTTCAAAAAATGACAAAAATTTCAAAAATAATTGAAAATGTCGAAAATGTCAAACAATTTTTAAAAATGTCAAAAAATTTCGAAAATGTCAAAAATTCCAAAAACGACAGAAATGTCAAAAATGTCAAAAAAATGACAAAAATTAAAAAAAATGTTAAAAAATATCAAAAATTACAATAATGTTAAAAATGACAAAAATTTCAAAAAAAATCCAAAAATGTCAAAAAATTTCGAAAATGTCAAAAATTCAAAAAATGACAAAAATGTCAAAAAATGACAAATTTCGAAAATGTCAAAAATTCCAAAAACGACAGAAATGACAAAAATTTAAAAAATGTTAAAAAATATCAAAAATTACAAAAATGTTAAAAATGACAAAATGTCAAAAATTTCAAAAAAATTCCAAAAATGTCAAAAAATTTCGAAAACGTCAAAAATTCCAAAAATGACAAAAATATCAAAAAATGACAAAAATGGAAAAAAAATTCAAAAAATGTCAATTTCTAAAAATGTCAAAAATTTCAAAAAATGACAAAAATTACAAAAAATTTCGAAAATGTCAAAAATGACAGAAATGTCAAAAAACGTAAAAAAAATTTAAGAAACGAAAAAAATGTCAAAAATATCCCAAAATGACAAATTTCTAAAAATTAAAAATAATGACAAAAATGACAAATTAAAAAAATGATAAAAATTTCTAAAAATTAAAAAAAAAAATTAAAAAAAGACAAAAATGACAAAAAATTTAAAAAAAAGACAAAAGGCAAAAAAGTCAAAAATTACAAAAATGACAAAAATTTCTAAAAATGTCAAAAAACGTCAAAAATTCCAAAAATGACAGGAATGTAAAAAAATTTTAAAAAATGTCAAAAAATGAAAAAAATGAAAAATGTCAAAAATATCCAAAAATGTTAAAAATGACAAAAATTTCTAAAAATGTCAAAATTTTTAAAAAATTTCGAAAAGGTCAAAAATTCCAAAAACGACAGAAATGTCAAAAATGTAAAAAAAAATTTAAAAAATGTCAAAAGATGACAATAAAAAAAATTTTAAAAATGAATGTCAAAAATATCCAAAAATGTCAAAAATTCCAAAATGTTAAAAATGACAAAAATTTCAAAGAATGTCAGAAATTTCAAAAAGAAATCCAAAAATGTCAAAAAAATTCGAAAAAGTCAAAAATTCCAAAAATGACAGAAATATCAAAAAATGCAAAAAAAAATTTAAAAATGTCAAAAAAATGACAAAAATGAAAAAAAAAATTCAAAAAATGACAAAAATTTCAAAAAATGACAAAAATTTCAAAAAAAAGTCAAAAATTTCAAAAAGTGACAAATTTCAAAAAAATTTGAAAATGTCAAAAATGCCAAAAATGTCAAAAAATTTCAAACAATTTAAAAAAATGTGAAAAATGACAAGAATGAAAAAAAATGTCAAAAATTTCAAACAATTTAAAAAAATGTGAAAAATGTCAAAAAATGACAAAAATGAAAAAAAATGTCAAAAATTTCAAAAAATGACAAAAATTTCAAAAAAAATTGAAAATGTCAAAAATGCCAAAAATTTCAAAAAATTTCAAAAATTTCAAAAAATGACAAAAATGTCAAACAATTTAAAAAAATGTCAAAAATTACAAAAATGGCATAAATTTTTAAAAATGTCAAAAAATTTTGAAAATGTCAAAAATGTCAAAAATTACAAAAATGACAATTTCTAAAAATGACAAAAATGTCAAAAATGACAATTTCTAAAAATGACAAAAATGTCAAAAAATTTTATATGTTAAATAAAACCAACTTTGACTTTAACCAGGAGTTAATATTGAACTGCTTCTCGCAAGTTATAAGGTATCGGGTGTTCATTTAAATTCGTGCTCAAGTGTGCTTTGAAATTTTGTTAAACGACGATAGAGAGAAAAATGTATGTCGCATTATTAGTGCACACTAATCAATTAAACTTCAAATTTGACAAACGTCAAATCTGGTCAAACTATACTGAACGGCTTGTATTGGCAATTTATCAATAATGTTTTTAATTTCTGACAAAAAACTTGATGATAAGTCTTACGTTTAAGCTGCTTCGAAAGTCGATGAAGTTTGGGAATATTTACTGTACAATTTTATTCACAACTTGAACATCCCTATGAAATTTTGGACGACCGATTACTGAAAAGATTAGAGTTTAGGTAGGTTTTAGCCAAAAACAAGTTATTAACCAATTTCCTTTCATTTTCTGTCTTGTTATTTATAACCTATTAAACATTTCAGTGTTATGACATTGCTTCAATTAAGTTTTATTGGACATACGTCAAAAATGCAGGCAAAATCCATAGCTCACTTGAGCACGAATTTAAATGAACACCCGATACAACTGATTCACATTTAGGTAGATTATGATACAAATGGGTTAAATCTCAAAGATCCCAAATTAGGGGAGTCGGGTGACCACGAAATTAGAGACACTTTTGAGCTACATCTTAACCTTTGATAAATCCCTAGGCTGGTTGGTGTAGACAGAGTGAGTGATAGGGAGTTTGTACACGGACGCAGTGAGGTTTCAGAACGGCGTACTATTCGAAACACTCTCTTGCTTTCTATATCCATGGGAATGTATAAACTGTTGATTGAGTGTCTCGCTAGAATAGCACGATAAAGACCTTTGAGTGTTTATGTACTTAACTTATAATTTTTTTTTCTAGGCAATTTTTAGATTACGGTGGTTTATACGACCGCGAAAAACTCTTCTGGAAAGAAATACGAGATGTGGTGATTTGCGTCGGTTGTGCACCTCCCGGAGGAGGAAGAAATCCCCTAACGCCACGATTCGTCCGTCATTTCGGAATGTTACTAATCCCACCGCCAAACGAATTCAGTTTAAAACAAATTTTCAAGGCGATTCTAAAAGGATTCTTTAACGATTTTTCCCAACAAGTTAAAGATCTAGCCGACAGTATGGTAAACGCATCGGTGGAAATCTACGAAAGGATCGCTTTAGATTTACTACCAACACCAGCAAAATCACATTACGTTTTCAACCTTAGAGATCTTTCAAAATGCATTCAAGGAGTACTTCAAGCCGATTCGGGAAGTATGAGAGAAGCTAATCAAGTCTTACGGTAAGATAATAAACAGTAAAAATAAAAATTATATTTAATTAAGACAATTATTTTCATTACAAATTATTTAAAATACTAAAAATATTTTTTTCTTTTAGATTATTTTATCACGAATGCTTAAGAGTATTCCACGATCGTTTAATCAACAAAGAAGACAAAAGTTACTTCTACTTTTTAATGAGAGAAACTTGCGGACGTTGTTTTGGCACTCCAGTTTTACAATTACCAACCGACACGGAAATAATCGAAACTCCCCCAGTTTTACTCTTTGGGGATTTTATGGTAATGGGTGCCGATAAAGAAAATCGTTTCTACGACGAAATTAAAGATATTAATAAACTAAAAACCGTCTTAAACGACTATTTAGACGATTATAATTTAACAAGTTCGAAAAAAATGGATTTAATCTTTTTCATGGATGCCATCGAACACACTTGTAGAATATCTAGAATTTTAAGATCCGAAAGAGGGAATGGATTAATGGTAGGAGTTGGTGGAATGGGAAAACAAAGTCTAACACGTCTCTCATCGCATGTAAACTCATACAGATGTTTTCAAATCGAATTAACTAGAAATTACGACCACTCATCATTTTTTGAAGACTTACGTAAGCTTTATTTTAACGCTGGGGTATCAAACGAAGACACAGTTTTTCTCTTTACCGATACTCAAATCGTCCAAGAAGGATTTTTAGAAGATATTAATAACATGTTAAATTCCGGTGACGTTCCAAATTTATTTGAATCGGACGAATTAGAAAAAGTAATTATCGGTTGTCGTCCGGATGCTAAATCAGCAGGAATAGCCGAAGCAAATCGAGATGGAATTTACGATTTTTTTATAAGCCGAGTCCGAGCGAATTTACACTTAGTAATTTGTATGAGTCCGGTAGGTGACGCTTTCCGTAGACGGTGTAGAATGTTTCCATCTTTGGTAAATTGTTGTACGATTAATTGGTTTGTTAAATGGCCCGAAGAAGCTTTATTATCGGTCGCCCAAAACGCCTTAAAAGAAATAATCCATCCGGATTTAGTAGATAACTTATCGAAAATTTGCGTCTTATTTCATAAAAGCGTCGAAGATATGACCGAAAGATTTTATAATGAAATGAGAAGACATTACTATACAACCCCGAGTAGTTATTTAGAACTTTTAAAACTTTATAAAAACATGCTTAAAGATAAAAAAGAATTAATAACGAAAATTCGCGATCGAATAGCGAATGGTTTAAAAAAATTATACGAAACTAATTCGGTTATTGATTCGATGAAAGTAACTTTACAAATTTTAGAACCGCAATTAATCGTTAAATCGGCTGCCGTAGCTGAATTAATGAAACATTTAGCTAGCGAACAAAAACAAGCCGATAAAGTCCGCGATTATGTTAAAGCGGATGAAGCTGTCGCTAAAGTACAAGCGGATGAAACCCAAGCTTTAGCCGATGACGCTCAAAGAGACTTAGCTACGGTTTTACCAGCCATGGAAATGGCCGCTAAAGCACTCGACGCACTCAATAAAAACGATATAAATGAACTTAGGGTATTTCAAAAACCCCCAGCTATGGTTAAATACGTCATGGAAGCTGTTTTAATCCTCTTAGGATCAAAGTAATTAATTATTTTTAATTAATTAATAATAATAATCGTAATTAATTAATAATAATCGTACAGAAAACTAAAAATCCTTTAAAACGAGTACAAACACGACATATCTACCTTTTATATTTCAAAAAATATAACAATTTTTAACCTTAAAGACAATTGAAAATCGTCCATCTTGAAAATTTTTTGATATTCATAAAGATCATAAAAAATCCTTTAATTTGAGTACAAACACGACTATATTTCGATTAAAAACAAAAAAGTTAGATGATTTTTTTAAATTTTAAGATGGCGAATTAAAATTTTTTTAGTTTTATTGAAAATTTCTTAAAAATCTTAAAAAATCCTTTTATTTAAGTACAAACACGACTATATTTCGATTAAAAATAAAAAAGTTAGGTTATTTTTTTTTATTTTAAAGATGGCGGATTAAAATTTTTTTAATTTTAATTAAAATTTCTTAAAAATCTTGAAAAATCCTTTAATTTGATACCAAACATCATATATCTAGCTTTAATACTTTGGAAATTATTAATAATTTTAACCTAAAAACCTAACCTAAAAATTGATGATCCGCCATCTTGAATTTTTTTAAATGATCGTAACCTTTTTGTTTTTTATCTGAATATAGTCGTGTTTGGTATCAAATTAAAGGATTTTTAATAAATTTTAAGAAAATTAACAAAAAAATTTCTTTTTAAAAGATGTTTAATATTTTCTTATAAATTATTTAAACTTTTTAGAAAAAAAAAATTTTAAATTCTTTAAAAATGATTAGAAAATTAAGTTTGCTTTAATTTGAGTACCAACACAACATATCTAACTCAAATACTTTCCAAAATATAATAATTTTCAACCTTAAAAACAATTGAAAGTTGGCCATCTAGAAAATTTTTTGATATTCAAAAAGATTATGAAAAATCCTTTAATTTGAGTACAAACACGACTATATTTCGATTAAAAATAAAAAAGTTATGTTAATTTTTTAATTTTCAAGATGGCAGATTAAAAATTTTTTAATTTTAATTAAAATTTCTTAAAAAACTTGAAAAATCCTTTAATTCAAGTACAAACACGACTATATTCCGATTAAAAATAAAAAAGTTAGATGAATTTTTAAATTTTCAAGATGGCGGATTAAAATTTTTTTAATTTTAATTAAAATTTCTTAAAAATCTTGAAAAATCCTTTAATTTAATACCAAACATGATATATCTAACATTAATACTTTTTAAGTTATAAAAAATTTTAATCTTAAAAACAATTGACAGGCGGCCATCTTGAAAATTCTTAAATTAACCTAACTTTTTTGTTTTTAATCGAAATATAGTCGTATTTGGTATCAAATTAAAGGATTTTTAATAAATTTTAAGAAAATTAACAAAAAAAATATTTTTAAACTACATTTAATATTTCTTTGTAAGTTATTTAAACTTTTTAGAAAAAAATTTTTTTTTAATGATTAGAAAATTAAATTTGCTTTAATTTGAGTACCAACACAACATATCTAACTCAAAAACTTTCCAAAATATAACAATTTCCAACCCTAAAAACAATTGTAAGTCGGCCATCTTGAAAATTTTTTGATATTCAAAAAGATTATGAAAAATCCTTTAATTTGAGTACAAACACGACTATATTTCGATTAAAAATAAAAAAGTTAATTTTTTAATTTTCAAGATGGCGGATTAAAAATTTTTTAATTTTAATTAAAATTTCTTAAAAAACATGAAAAATCCTTTAATTCAAGTACAAACACGACTATATTCCGATTAAAAATAAAAAAGTTAAATGAATTTTTTAAATTTCAAGATGGCGGATTAAATTTTTTTTAATTTTAATTAAAATTTCTTAAAAAACTTGCAAATCTTTTAATTTAATACCAAACATGATATATCTAACTTTAATACTTTTTAAGTTATAAACAATTTTAACCTTAAAAACAATTGAAAGTCGGCCATCTTGAAAATTTTTAAACTAACCCAACTTTTTTCTTTTTAATCAGAATATAATCGTGTTTGGTATCAAATTAAAGGATTTTTAATAAATTTTAAGAAAATTAACAAAAAATTTATTTTTAAACGATATTTAATATTTGTAAATTATTTAAACTTTTTATAAAAAAAATTGTTTTTTAATGATTTGGAAATTATTAAAGAACATTAAAAATCCTTTAATTTGATACCAAACATGATATACCTAACTTAAATAATTTAGGAGATATGATTTTTTTAAATTCTATAAACAATTGAATGTCGGCCATCTTGAAAATTTTTAAACTAACCCAACTTTTTTGTTTTTAATCAAAATATAGTCGTGTTTGGTATCAAATTAAAGGATTTTTTAAAATCTTTAAGAATATTTAAGAATTTTCACAATTTTGAAACAATATTTTCGATTTTTCATATGTAAAATCTTTGAAAATAATTTTTAAATAACATGTTTTTTAGAAACCGATAGAAAATTAAATTTGCTTTAATTTGAGTACCAAGACAACATATCTAAATTAAATACTTTCTAAAATATAACAATTTTTAATCTTAAAAACAATTGAAAATCGGCCATCTTGAAAATGTTTTCATATTTATAAAGATTATAAAAAATTCTTTAATTTGAGTACAAACACGGCTATATTCCGATTAAAAACAAAAAAGTCACATCAACTTTTAAAATTTCAAGATGGCGGATCATCAATTATTAATTCATTTGTAACTTTTAAACTATTTAAGATAGATATATCATGTTGGGTATCAAATTAAAGGATTTTTTATAATCTTTAAGAATTTTTACAAAATTTTAAAGATGGAGTTTGTCGATAGTTTATAAACTTTAAAATTTTAATAATTTTTGAAGAAATAAAGTTAGATATGTCGTATTTGTATTCAAATTAAAGGAAATTTAATTTCGTGTTGATTTTTTTAAAAAATTTTGATCAAAACCTAACCTCAATTTTTTTAAAATTAAAAATATTAAAAAATGATGGTCGCCATTTTGAAAATTTTTTATAAATTGTTTAGAAAGGATTCAAAATGGATTAATTTGAGTATAAACACGACATATCTATCTTTTATACTTCCAAAGATATCACGATTTTTAACCTTAAAAACAATTGACAGTCGGCCATCTTGAAAATTTTTGAAAATTCTTAAACATCATGAAAAATCCTTTAATTTGAATACAAACACGACATATCTAACTTAAATACTTTCTAAAATATAACAATTTTTAACGTTAAAAACAATTGAAAATCCGCCATCTTGAAATTCTTTTCATATTCATAAAGATCATAAAAAATCCTTTAATTTGAGTACAAACACGATTATATTTCGATTAAAAACAAAAAAGTTAGATGAATATTTTAAATTTCAAGATGGCGGATTAAAAAGTTTTTAATTTTAATTAAAGTTTCTTAAAAATCACAAAAAGACCTTTAATTTGATACCAAACATGATATGGCTAACTTTAATACTTTTTAAATTATAAATAATTTTAATCTAAAAACCTAACCTAAAAATTGATGATCTGCCATCTTGAATTTTTTAAAAATTAACCTAACTTGTTTGTTTTTTATCTGAATATAGTCGTGTTTGGTATCAAATGAAAGGATTTTAAACGATCTTTAAGAATATTTAAAAATATTTAAAAAATTTTAAAATCGGCCATCTTGGAAATTTTTAAATTAACCTAACTTTTTTATTTTTTATCCAAATATAGTCGTGTTTGTACTCAAATTAAAGGATTTTTAATAATTTTTACGAATTTTAAAAAATTTTAAAAATTTGAAAGTCGGCCATCTTGGAAATTTTAAAATTAACTTAACTTTTTTATTTTTCATCCGAATATAGTCGTGTTTGTACTCAAATTAAAGGAAATTTTGTAAATTTTTCAAATTTACAATAAAATTTTTTATAATGTGAGGTTTTTGAAGTGGGTAATTAATTTTTTCGTTTTTGAATCGCTTTTGAATCGTTTTTGAATCATTTTTGAATCATTTTTGAATCGTTTTAGAACCGATTGGAACTCCGCTAAACAAGTTATGGCTGATGTAAACTTCTTAAAACGTCTCCAAGAATACGACAAGAATCATATTTCGGAAGCTACGATGAAAAAAATCAAACCTTACATTGACAATAAAGAATTCGTCCCGGAAATCGTTGAAAAAGTTTCTAAAGTTTGTAAGAGTATGTGTATGTGGGTTCGAGCGATCGATCAATACGCTAAAGTTTATAAAGTTGTTGAGCCAAAAAGAAAAAAGTAAGTTTTGCCAAAAATTTGTCAATTTTTTTAACAAATTTTATTATTTTAGATTAGAAGGTGCCGAAATCGAATTAAACAAAGTAATGTCTTTATTACGAGATAAACAGAAAAAATTGGCAGACGTCGAAGCTTTCATCAAACGTTTAGAAGATCAATTTAATCAAAGTTTAGCCGAAAAACAAGCCTTAGAAGACGAAATGGATTTAACGGCGGCTCGTTTACTTCGCGCGAGACGTCTAAACGTAGCTTTAGGCGACGAACAAACTCGTTGGGAACAAAGCGTCGAAGACTGTAAAGTCCAATTAGTAGCAATCGTTGGTGACATCATTTTAGCCGCAGCTTGCGTCGCTTACATCGGAGCTTTCACGAATAACTACCGAGTGGAACTCGTCGAGCTTTGGATGGAAGAATGCGCGAGTTTAAAAATCCCATCTTCACCAAACTTCAGTTTAATCAACGTCTTAGCCGATCCCTATGATATCAGAACGTGGCAAACTTGCGGTTTACCCAGAGATAACGTCTCTACGGAGAATGCAATCATGGTGACGAAAGCCGGAAGATGGCCACTTATGATCGATCCTCAAGAACAAGCCAATCGATGGATTCGACAAATGGAGGCGAATAATAACTTAAAAATTGTTAAGTTAACTGATGCTGGGTTTATGAGAGCTTTGGAAAATGCTATAAGGATCGGACTTCCGGTTTTATTGGAGGAAGTTGGGGAGACTTTAGATCCAACTTTAGGACCTGTTCTTTTAAAACAAACTTTTGTTCAGGTGAATTAAAAAATTCTAAAATTAATTCTTTTTTAATTTCTATTTTTTTTTATTTCTAAAACTAATTTTTATCAATTTTTATTTAGAGTGGAAGATTATTAATTCATTTGGGTGACTCAGACGTCGATTACGACACAAATTTCCGATTTTACTTAACAACAAAACTTGCAAATCCTCATTATTTACCCGAAATATGCATACAAGTCACTTTAGTAAACTTTACGGTGACTTTATCGGGTTTAGAAGATCAATTACTGGCGTAAGTATAAAAAAAATACAATAAAAGAATTTTTTTTATTATTTAATCGTAAAAAGCATTAAAAATCCTTTAATTTAAGTACAAACATGACTACATTTCGATTAAAAGCAAAAAAATTAGATGAATTTTTAAAATTTCAAGATGGCGGATTAAAATTTTTTTAATTTTAATTAAATTTTCTTAAAGATCTTGAAAAATCCTTTAATTTGAGTACCAACATGACATATCTACGATCAAAAATAAAAAAGTTAGGTTAGAAAATAAAATTTCAAAATGGCGGATTCAAACTTTTAAAATTGTATTAAAAATTTCTTAAAGATCTTGAAAAATCCTTTAATTTGAGTACAAACACGACTATATTTCGATTAAAAACAAAAAAGTTATCTCATTTTTTTAAATTTCAAGATGGCGGATTAAATTTTTTTTAATTAAAATTTAAAAAAAATTAAATTTAATTAAATTTTCTTAAAAAATCTTAAAAATCCTTTAATTTGATACCAAACATGACATATCTAGCTTTTATACTTCCAAAGATATCAGGATTTTTAACCTTAAAAACAATTGACAGGCGGCCATCTTGAAAATTTTAAAATTAACCTAACTTTTTTGTTTTTTAACCAAATATAGTCGTGTTTGGTATCAAATTAAAGGATTTTTAATAAATTTTTAGAAAATTAACCAAAAAATTCTTTTTAAACATGATTTAATATTACTTTGTAAATTATTTAAACTTTTTAGAAAAAAAATTTCTTTAAAAATGATTAGAAAATTAAATTTGCTTTAATTTGAGTACCAATATGACTATATTTCGATTAAAAACAAAAAAGTTATCTCAATTTTTAAAATTTCAAGATGGCGGATTAAATTTTTTTTAATTTTAATTAAATTTTCTTAAAAATCTTAAAAAATCCTTTAATTTGATATCAAACATGATATATCTAACTTTTATACTTCCAAAGATATAACGATTTTTAACCTTAAAAACAATTGACAGGCGGCCATCTTGAAAATTTTTAAATTAACCTAACTTTTTTGTTTTTTAACCAAATATAGTCGTGTTTGGTATCAAATTAAAGGATTTTTAATAAATTTTTAGAAAATTAACCAAAAAATTCTTTTTAAACATGATTTAATATTATTTTGTAAATTATTTAAACTTTTTAGAAAAAAAACTTGTTTAAAAATGATTAGAAGATTAAACTTGCTTTAATTTGAGTACCAACATGACATATTTATCTTAAATACTTTTCAAGATGTAACAATTTTTAATTTAAAAAACAATCGATGAACGCCATCTTTAAAAATTTGTAAAAATTATAAAAAAATCGTCTAATATCCTTTAATTTGATACCAAACACGACATATTTAGCTTTTATACTTCCAAAGATATCAGGATTTTTAACCTTAAAAACAATTGACAGGCGGCCATCTTGAAAATTTTTGAATTAACCTAACTTTTTTGTTTTTAATCGAAATATAGTCGTGTTTGGTATCAAATTAAAGGATTTTTAATAAATTTTAAGAAAATTAACAAAAAATTTCTTTTTAAACAACATTTAATATTTCTTTGTAAATTGTTTAAACTTTTTAGACAAAAATTTATTTAAAAAATGATTAAAAAATCAAATTTATTTTAATTTAAGTACAAACACAACATATCTAATTGTAGTATAAAATAATTTTGAAAACTCCTTAAAAAATGAGGTTATAAACTACTTCCGGTAAAACCGGAAGTGGATTTTCTCGAAAACTAAAATCGATAGAAAAAAATTTCAAGTAATAATTATTTAGAATTAGAATATTTTTTTAATTAATACTACTACTTTTCAAAATATAAGAATTTTTAAGTTTAAAAATAATCGATGGACGCCATCTTTAAAAATTTTTAAAAATTATTAAAAATCGTCTAAAATCCTTTAATTTAATACCAAACATGACATATTTATCTTTTATACTTCCAAAAATATCGCGATTTTTAACCTTAAAAACAATTGACAGGCGGCCATCTTGAAAATTTTTAAATTAACCTAACTTTTTTGTTTTTTATGCGAAAATAGTCGTGTTTGGTATCAAATTAAAGGATTTTTAGTAAATTTTAAGAAAATTTAAGAATTTCAAATTTCAAAGTTTTAAATTTATAAAATTTTTCAAATTTCATTGAAAATTTTATCTATATTTTTTAAATTTATTCGAATTCGTTGAAAATCTGTTTTATATTTTCAAATTTTAACCTTGAAAAAAAACATTGACGTTTAATTGATAGTCGCCATTTTGAATTTAACCTAACTTTTTTATTTTTAATCCGATTACAGTCATGTTTGTACTTAAATTAAAGGATTTTTTATGAACTTTACGAATTTTAACTTAAATTTTTTATATTAAGTTTAATAAAACCATAAATTTAAAAAAAATCTAATTAGCTTTTATTTTTAAATATTTATTTAAACATTTTAGGGATGTAGTAAGATTAGAACGTCCCGAATTGGAACAACAACGTACCGAATTAATAGTTCGTATAAACAACGATAAAACCACATTAAAAAACATCGAAATAAAAATCCTAAGGCTTTTATATCAATCTGAAGGAAATATTTTAGACGATGAAGAATTAATAGACACTTTAAATGAAAGTAAAGAAACTTCAGAAGTTATAGCAGCTAGATTAATCGAAGCTGAGACCACCGAAGAAAAAATAACCGTCGCTAGAGAAAAATACAGATCGGTAGCTGTTCGAGGATCAGTTTTATACTTCGTTGTAGCTCAATTAGCCGATATAGACCCTATGTATCAATACTCTTTAAAATACTTTAGTAATATTTTCAATACGGTTATTGAAACAAGTGAAAAAAACGAAGATTTACAAATCCGATTAAACACCCTGTATACAGAAATCACTTTAGCCGTTTATACCAACGTTTCTCGTGGATTATTCGAACGACATAAATTGGTTTTTAGTTTTATGCTATGCGTGTCAATTTTTAGACAGAATAAAACTGTCCGAGGTAAACAATGGAATTATTTATTAAGAGGTCCGGTCGTTTCTAAAGCTCCGTTACCTAAAAAACCGGATTATCCACAAGTTACGGATAATATGTGGTTGGCTATTAATTATTTATACGCTGCTTTTGATTTGTTTAATGAATTACCCGATGAGGTTACTAATGTGATTCATATAAAGCTCGGAGATTATTCTTTAAGGATACAAGTCGTTCCGAGTTTAAATACTTTGAGTAAGATTGATTGGCAACATCGTTTGGATGATTTTAATAAGTTGATTTTAATTAAAACTTTGTGCGAGGAGAAATTAGTTTTTGCCATTACGGAGTATGTGAAGAGAAATCTCGGGAAGGCTTTTATCGAAAGTCCGGCTGTTTCGTTAAATCTTTTGTAAGTTATCGTTTAATTTATCATTTAATTTCTTCTTAAATCTTTAAGTTTTCTTCTTAAATCTTTTAAATGTCTTCTTAAATCTTAAAAAAAAATACTTTTATATAATTTTTAATATTAATTACTAATTCATATATTTTAGATATCAAGATACTTCAAATATCACTCCGTTAATATTCGTATTAAGTACCGGCTCAGATCCGTTTGGAGCATTTCAACGTTTCGCAAGCGAAATGGGTTATAAAGATAAAATCAGGGCAATTTCTTTAGGTCAGGGACAAGGTCCGGTTGCTGAAAAATTAATCGAACAGGGAACGGCAGCCGGAGATTGGGTTTTCTTACAGGTAAATAACCTCTAATCTCTCCATTAAATTATTATTCAAACCTTAAAAAAGTAAAAATTAGATGAGAAATCTAATAAAAATCCACCTTAACATAAAAAATCATATAAATACTTCTGATTTCTTTGTTAAAATTTGTAAACAGTCATCTAGGTACTTAGAAACGTCAAAAGTTTTTGGGTTATGTCATGGTTATGTTATTTCTCAATAATGCCAACCGTTAATAATGGAAAGAACTAAAATCTTTTTTTATATTTAATTTGATTTAAAATTTTAAATTTTAAACTTTTAAAATTTTAAAAGTTTGATTTAATAAACTGTCAAAATTGATGTTTTTTTTGACAGTTTTCATATTTTCTAAAAAAATAAGTTAATTAACTGTCAAAAATTGACGTTTTCTTCGACAGTTACTCTATTTTCTAAAAAATTAGGTTAGTTAACTGCCAAAATTGATGTTTCTTTTGATAATTTTCTCATTTTTTTAAACAATTAGGTTAATAAACTGTCAAAATTGATGTTTTTTCTGACAGTTTTCATATTTTCTAAAAAAATAAGTTAATTCACTGTCAAAAATTGACGTTTTCTTCGACAGTTATTCTATTTTCTAAAAAATTAGGTTAGTTAACTGTCAAAACTGACGTTTCTTTTGATAATTTTCTCATTTTTTAAACAATTAGGTTAATAAACTGTCAAAATTGATGTTTTTTCTGACAGTTTTCATATTTTCTAAAAAAATAAGTTAATTCACTGTCAAAAATTGACGTTTTCTTCGACAGTTACTCTATTTTCTAAAAAATTAGGTTAGTTAACTGTCAAAATTGACGTTTCTTTTGATAATTTTCTCATTTTTTTAACAAATTAGGTTAATAAACTGTCAAAATTGATGTTTTTTCTGACAGTTTTCATATTTTCTAAAAAAATAAATTAATTCACTGTCAAAAATTGACGTTTTCTTCGACAGTTATTCTATTTTCTAAAAAATTAGGTTAGTTAACTGTCAAAATTGACGTTTCTTTTGATAATTTTCTCATTTTTTAAACAATTAGGTTAATAAACTGTCAAAATTGATGTTTTTTCTGACAGTTTTCATATTTTCTAAAAAAATAAGTTAATTCACTGTCAAAAATTGACGTTTTCTTCGACAGTTATTCTATTTTCTAAAAAATTAGGTTAGTTAACTGTCAAAATTGACGTTTCTTTTGATAATTTTCTCATTTTTTTAAACAATTAGGTTAATAAACTATCAAAATTGATGTTTTTTTGACAGTTTTCATATTCTCTAAAAAAATGAGTTAATTAACTGTCAAAAATTGACGTTTTCTTCGACAGTTATTCTATTTTCTAAAAAATTAGGTTAGTTAACTGTCAAAATTGATGTTTCTTTTGATAATTTTCTCATTTTTTTAAACAATTAGGTTAATAAACTGTCAAAATTGATGGTTTTTTTTACAGTTTTCATATTTTCCAAAAAAATGAGTTAATTAACTGTCAAAAATTGACGTTTTCTTCGACAGTTATTCTATTTTCTAAAAAATTAGGTTAGTTAACTGTCAAAATTGACGTTTCTTTTGATAATTTTCTCATTTTTTTAAACAATTAGGTTAATAAACTGTCAAAATTGATGTTTTTTTGACAGTTTTCATATTTTCTAAAAAAATGAGTTAATTAACTGTCAAAAATTGACGTTTTCTTCGACAGTTATTCTATTTTTTAAAAAATTAGGTTAGTTAACTGTCAAAATTGACGTTTCTTTTGATAATTTTCTCACTTTTTTAAACAATTAGGTTAATAAACTGTCAAAATTGATGATTTTTTGATAGTTTTCATATTTTCTAAAAAAGTGAGTTAATTAACTGTCAAAAATTGACGTTTTCTTCGACAGTTATTCTATTTTCTAAAAAATTAGATTAGCTAACTGTCAAAATTGACGTATCTTTTGATAATTTTCTCATTTTTTAAACAATTAGGTTAGTAAATTGTCAAAATTGATGTTTTTTCTGACAGTTTTCATATTTTCTAAAAAAATAAGTTAATTCACTGTCAAAAATTGACGTTTTCTTCGACAGTTATTCTATTTCCTAAAAAATTAGGTTAGTTAACTGTCAAAATTGACGTTTCTTTTGATAATTTTCTCATTTTTTTAAACAATTAGGTTAATAAACTGTCAAAATTGATGTTTTTTCTGACAGTTTTCATATTTTCTAAAAAAATGAGTTAATTAACTGTCAAAAATTGACGTTTTCTTCGACAGTTATTCTATTTCCTAAAAAATTAGGTTAGTTAACTGTCAAAATTGATGTTTCTTTTGATAATTTTCTAATTTTTTAAAACAATTAGGTTAATAAACTGTCAAAATTGATGTTTTTTCTGACAGTTTTCATATTTTCTAAAAAAATAAGTTAATTAACTGTCAAAAATTGACGTTTTCTTCGACAGTTATTTTATTTTCTAAAAAATTAGGTTAGTTAACTGTCAAAATTGACGTTTCTTTTGATAATTTTCTCATTTTTTAAACAATTAGGTTAATAAACTGTCAAAATTGATGTTTTTTTCTGACAGTTTCCATATCTTCTAAAAAAATGAGTTAATTAACTGTCAAAAATTGACGTTTTCTTCGACAGTTATTCTATTTTCTAAAAAATTAGGTTAGTTAACTGTCAAAATTGACGTTTCTTTTGATAATTTTTTCATTTTTTAAACAATTAGGTTAATTAACTGTCAAAATTGACGTTTCCCTTGATAATATTCTAATTTTCTAAGAAATTTGGTTAATTAACTGTCAAAATTGACGTTTCATTTGACAGTTTTCATATTTTATAAGAAAATAAGTTAGTTAACTGTCATAATTGACATTTTCTTCGATAATTTTCTGATTTTTTAAACAATTTTGATTAACTGTCATAATTGACGTTTCATTTGACAGTTTTCATATTTTACAAAAAAAAATAAATTAGTTAACTGTCAAAAATTGACGTTTTCTTTGACAGTTTTTCTATTTTTTTTTTAATTAAGTTGAGTAACTATCAAAATTGACGTTTTCTTTGATAATATTTTCATTTTTTAAGAAATTAGGTTAATTAACTGTCAAAAATTGATGTTTTTTCTAACAATTTTCATGTTTTCTAAAAAACTAAGTTAATTAACTGTCAAAAATTGACGTTTTCTTTGATAATATTCTCATGTTTAAAGAAATTAGGTTAATTAACTGTCAAAATTGACATTTTCTTTGATAATATTCTCATTTTTCAAACAATTAGGTTAATAAACTGTCAAAATTGATGTTTTTTTTGACAGTTTTCATATTTTCTAAAAAAATGAGTTAATTAACTGCCAAAAATTGACGTTTTCTTTGACAGTTGTTCTATTTTCTAAGAAATTTGGTTAATTAACTGTCAAAATTGACATTTCATTTGACAATTTTCATGTTTTATAAGAAAATAAGTTAGTTAACTGTCAAAATTGACGTTTCCGTTGATAATTTTCTCATTTTTTAAACAATTAGGTTAATTAACTGTCAAAATTAATGTTTTTTTGACAGTTTTTTTCTCATTTTCTAAAAAAATATACTTAACTGTCAAAAATTGACGTTTTCTTTGACAGTTGTCCTATTTTCTAAGAAATTTGGTTAATTAACTGTCAAAATTTACGTTTCATTTGACAGTTTTCATATTTTATAAAAAATTGGATTAGTTAACTGTCAAAATTAACGTTTCATTTGACAGTTTTTCTAGTTTCTAAAAAATTAAGTTAATTAATTGTCAAAATCGACGTTTTCTTTGATAATATTTTCATTTTTTAAGAAATTAGGTTAATTAACTGTCAAAATTGATGGGTTTTTTGACAGTTTTCATATTTTCTAAAAAAATAATTTGATTAACTGTCAAAATTGACGTTTTATGACACTTTTTTTCTTTTCTAAAAATGAGGTTATTTAACTGTCAAAATTGACATTTTCATTTTGACGACTTTCGTCTGTTTTAAAAAATTATGTTAGTTAACTGTCAAAATTGATTTTTGTTGACAATTTTCATATTTTCAAGAAAAAAAAAGTTAGTTAACTGTCAAACAAGGACAGATTAAAATTAAAAAATCGAAAATCGTTTAAAATTTTTAAATATTCTTAAAGATCGTTAAAAATCCTTTAATTTGAGTACAAACACGACTATATTCGGATAAAAAACAAGAAAGTTAGGTTAATTTAAAAATTTTCAAGATGGCGGATCTTCAATTTTTAGGTTAAAATTATTAATAACTTCCAAGGTATTGAAGCTAGATATATCATGTTTGGTATCAAATTAAAGGATTTTTTATGATCTTTAAAAATTTTCAAGATGGCCGACCTTCAATTGTTTTTAAAATTAAAAACTGTTATATCTCCTGAACTATTAAAGATAGATATGTCATGTTTGGTATCAAATTAAAGGATTTTTAATGTTTTTTTAATGATTTCTAAAAATTTTTCAAGATTTTCATAAATTGTTTTTTAGGTTAGAATTTATTACATCTCCAAAAGCATTTTAGTTAGATATGTCGTGTTTGTACTCAAATTAAAGCAAATTTAATTTTCTAATCATTTTTAAAGACTTTTTTCTAAAAAGTTAATTTACAAAAAAAATAAATATCGTTCAAAAAGAAACTTTTTGTTAATTTTCTTAAAATTTATTAAAAATCCTTTAATTTGATACCAAACACGACTATATTCGGATAAAAAATAAAAAAATTAGGTTAGAATAAAAATTTTCAAGATGGCGGAAAGTCGGCCATCTTGAAATTTTTAAAATTAACCTAACTTTTTTATTTTTTATCCAAATATAGTCGTGTTTGGTATCAAATTAAAGAATTTTTTATGATTTTTAAGAATTTAATAAAAATTTCAAAATGGCGACCATCAATTGTTTTTTAAGTAAAAAATTTTGATATCTCGGAAAGTATTAAAGCTAGATATGTCATGTTTGTACTCAAATTAAAGGAAATTTAATTTTCTATTTGATTTTAATAAAAAAACTTAAATATAATTAATAATATTTTATTTTTGTTTTTAGAACTGTCATTTAGCAACATCTTGGATGCTTCCGATGGAAAGGATAATCTTAAAAATAGCTGAAAATCAAGAAACGATTCATCAAAACTTTCGTTTATATTTGAGTTCAATGCCAAGTAAAGCATTTCCCGTTTCTGTTCTTCAAAATTCCGTCAAAGTGACCAACGAACCTCCAAAAGGATTAAGAGCGAATCTACGTAGAGCTTATTTGGATATGACAGATGATTTATTTCTTCATCGTAATAAATTTTATTTAAAAATATATATATTTATATATCTAAGTAAATGAATTTTTAGCGTTTTTAAAACGTAAATGGAAAGCTATGTTATTCGGTTTATGTATGTTCCATGCAGTTATCCAAGAACGTAAAAAATTCGGTCCTTTAGGTTGGAATATCATCTATGAATTTAACGATAGCGATCGAGAATTTGCCTTCAACACTTTAAAAATGTACTGCGCTCAACCGCCGATTCCTTGGGATGCCTTAATTTACATAACTGGGGAAATAACATATGGAGGAAGAGTCACCGACAATTGGGATTTAAGATGTTTAAAAACGATCCTTTCTGGATTTTTCGCTCCTCACGCGGTTAAAAAGAAATACGTTTATTCGAAATCCGGAGTTTATTATTGTCCTAATTACGAAACTTTAGAAGAATATCGGGATTTTATCAATCAATTACCGATTATAGAAGAACCGGAAATTTTTGGAATGCACGAAAACGCCAACATCGCGTTTCAAGTTAAAGAAACCCAATCGATTATTAGAACGATTATGGAAAGTCAACCGAGAGCTTCTGGAGCTGGAACTGGGAAAAGTAGCGATGAGATTGTCTTTGAATTATCGGAAATGGTTTTAAATACGATTATTAAAAAGATTTCGATGGACGAACCTTTTCCTACTTTGATGAAGGTAGTTAAAAATCGATTTTTCCATATAAAAAATCAAAAATTAAAAAAAATTTTTTCATATTCTTAAAAATCATTAATTTTTTTTTAATATTCTTAAAATTTATTAAAAATCTTTTAATTTGAGTACAAACACGACTATATTTCGATCAAAAATAAAAAAGTTATGTTATTTTAAAGATGACGATTTTCAATTGTTTTAAATTTTTTAATATTCGTAAAGATCATTAAAAATCCTGTAATTTGAGTACAAACACGGCTATATTCCGATTAAAAACAAAAAAGTTAGGTTAGTTTTAAAACTTTCAAGATGGCCGACTTTAAAAATTTTTAAATTTTCTTAAAATTCATTAAAAATCCTTTAATTTGATACCAAACACGACTATATTCGGTTAAAAAATAAAAAACTTAGGTTAATTTAAAAAAGTTCAAGATGGCCGATTATTAATTTTTAGGTTAGGTTTTTAGATTAAAATTGTTAATATCTCTAAAAGTATTAAAGTTAGATATATCATGTTTGGTATTAAATTAAAGGATTTTTACTAATCTTTAAGAATTTTTAAAAATATCCGACTTTCAATTGTTTTTAAAATTAAAAATTACTATATTTTGAAAAGTATTTAAGTTAGATATATCATGTTGGTACTCAAATTAAAGGAAATTTAATTTCCTAATCATTTTTAACTAAAATTCATTTCTAAAAAGTTCAATTTTTTTTTAAATATAAAATATCATTAAGAAAATATTTTTTTCAATAAAATTTTTTTAATTTTCTTAAAATTTATTAAAAATCTTTTAATTTGATACCAAACACGACTATATTCGGTTAAAAAATAAAAAAGTTAGATTAATTTAAAAAAATTCAAGATGGCGGATCATCAATTTTTAGGTTAGGTTTTTAGGTTAAAATTATTAATAACTTCCAAAGTATTAAAGCTATATATATCATGTTTGGTATTAAATTAAAGGATTTTTACTAATCTTTAAGAATTTTTAAAGATGTCCGACTTTCAATTGTTTTTAAAATTAAAAATTACTATATTTTGAAAAGTATTTAAGTTAGGTATATCATGTTGGTACTCAAATTAAAGGAAATTTAATTTCCTAATCATTTTTAACTAAAACTCATTTCTAAAAAGTTCAATTTTTTTTTAATATAAAATATCATTAAAAAAATATTTTTTTCAATAAAATTTTTTTAATTTTCTTAAAATTTATTAAAAATCTTTTAATTTGATACCAAACACGACTATATTCGGTTAAAAAATAAAAAAGTTAGATTAATTTAAAAAAATTCAAGATGGCGGATCTTCAATTTTTAGGTTAGGTTTTTAGGTTAAAATTATTAATAACTTCCAAAGTATTAAAGCTAGATATATCATTTTTGGTATCAAATTAAAGGATTTTTATTAATCTTTAAGAATTTTTAAAGATGTCCGACTTTCAATTGTTTTTAAAATTAAAAATTATTATATTTTGAAAAGTATTTAAGTTAGATATATCATGTTGGTACTCAAATTAAAGGAAATTTAATTTCCTAATCATTTTTAACTAAAATTCATTTCTAAATAGTTCAATTTTTAAAAAAACATGAAAAATCTTCAAAAAATAATTTATTCAATAAATTTTTTTTTAATTTTCTTAAAATTTATTAAAAATCTTTTAATTTGATACCAAACACGACTATATTCGGTTAAAAAATAAAAGTTAGATTAATTTAAAAAAATTCAAGATGGCGGATCATCAATTCTTAGGTTTGGTTTTTAGGTTAAAATTATTAATAACTTCCAAAGTATTAAAGCTATATATATCATGTTTGGTATCAAATTAAAGGATTTTTACTAATCTTTAAGAATTTTTAAAGATGGCCGACGTTCAATTGTTTTTAAAATTAAAAATTACTATATTTTGAAAAGTATTTAAGTTAGGTATATCATGTTGGTACTCAAATTAAAGGAAATTTAATTTCCTAATCATTTTTAACTAAAATTCATTTCTAAAAAGTTCAATTTTTTTTTAAATATAAAATATTAAAAAAATATTTTTTTCAATAAAATTTTTTTAATTTTCTTAAAATTTATTAGAAATCTTTTAATTTGATACCAAACACGACTATATTCGGTTAAAAAATAAAAAAGTTAGATTAATTTAAAAAAAATTCAAGATGGCGGATCATCAATTTTTGGGTTAGGTTTTTAGGTTAAAATTATTAATAACTTCCAAAGTATTAAAGCTAGATATATCATGTTTGGTATCAAATTAAAGGATTTTTTATGAATTTTAATAATTTTAAAAGATTTTTAAAGATTGCGATTGCCTATTGTTTTTAAAGTTAAAAATTGTTTTATCTCGAAAAGTATTTCAGTTAGATATGTCATGTTTGTACTCAAATTAAAGGATTTTTAATGTTTTTTATTAATTTTTAAATATTTTTTAAAATGATGACCATTAATTTTTTTTTTAGGTTAGAATTTATTATATCTTCAAAAGTATTTAAGTTAGATATGTCATGTTTGGTATCAAATTAAAGGATTTTTTATGACCTTTAATAATTTCTAAAAATTTTTTAAAATGGCGATCGTTAATTTTTTTTTAGGTTAGAATTTATTATATCTCGGAAAGTATTTTAGTTAAATATGTCGTGTTTGTACTCAAATTATAGTAAATTTAATTTTTTTTTAATTTTTAGAGAGATGATCGTGATAGAATGCCATCGTTAACAACCGTTCTCCTTCAAGAAGTCGATCGTTTTAATAAATTATTAAAATTAATCCACGAATCGATGATTAACCTACAAAAAGCCATCAAAGGATTGGTTGTAATGTCCGAACAATTAGAAGAAGTGTTTACAGCGTTTACAAATAACACCGTAGATATTTTTTTTTGCCTCAATTAAAAAGTTTTAATTTTTAATAATAATTAATAATAATTTTAAGGTTCCTAAGTTGTGGTTGAGCCGTTCGTATCCTTCGTTAAAAAGTTTAGGAAGTTGGGTGAACGATTTAGACATGCGAACTGATTTTATATGCGTTTGGATCCGTTCAGGACATCCGACGTCTTATTGGATATCGGGATTTTATTTTCCGCAAGGTTTTTTAACCGGCACTTTACAAACTCACGCTCGGAAGTATAATTTACCCATCGATCAACTTCGATTTGAGTTTCATGCAACTAAAAAGATCATCGATCAAGAAGAACTTCGTGCCGCTCATGTCGAAGCCGATGGAAAAGAAGTTTGTGATTTGATTTAAACGATTGTTCTTAATAACGGAGATATTTTATGTTTTAGGTTCCTAAAATGTATGGTGAATTAGTTTATCCGAAAGATGGTGTTATAGTACATGGATTGTTTTTAGACGCCGGAAGGTGGGATATGGACACTATGTGTTTAGTCGATCCGAACCCAGGTAAATTAAAAAAAAAATTAAAAATAACTTACTGTTTGGGAACTTCAAACGACCTAAAATAAAAAATAAATCATTATTTAATCTTAATTAACATAAAAATTCAATTTACCGAAGGTATTTTTCTTATAGAAGTGTTAAAAAAGGCATAAACACAAACATAACACAAAAAAGTAAGGTTATAAAATTTTTCATGATTACCAACTTCATAAAATTAAAAAAATTTTTCTTTAATTTATTTATTTTCAATGTTTTAAATGAAATTATTAAAAGAATCTTAAAGATCGTAAAAAATCCTTTAATTTAAATGCAAATATGATATATTTTCAATTAAAATTAAAAAAGTTATGACATTTTAATATTTTGACAGTTTTAATCTTTCATTTTTAAGGTTAGAATTTTTTATACTTTTAGGTATTTCAATAATTATTTAAAATAGAGTAATAAATTTGGTATTGTTTGAAAGGAGATTTTAATTTTAGTTAAATGGTGTTTTTTTTTTATTAAGAAATTTAATTTTTAGGTGAAATAAATCCCCCACTTCCAGCTATGAAATTAGAACCGACCGTTGAAAAACGTTCCGAGGATGATAAAAGGTACCTTTGTCCACTTTATAAGACTTCGGTGAGGGCTGGTGTTTTATCAACAACCGGACACAGTACAAATTTTGTGTTGCCGTTTCTTTTACCTTCGCAAGAAGAGAGTAGTTATTGGATTTTAAAAGGAACGGCTTTATTAACACAAATAACTAATTAATTGGTTGAGTTTTTTTATAATAATTATTGGTTTATTAAATGAAAACTAGTTGAAAGTTAAAATATTCTATTTTGTAATAAAAAAAGTCAATTTTATTCTAACTATTACCCAAAAAATTAAAAAAATTCTTAAAGGTGACTAAAATTTTTGATGGTTTATAACCCCACTTTTTTAAAAAATTGATCCAACTTTAAAAAATCGTGGAGACTTTATTTTTTTTAATTAAGAAATGAAATTTGGATTAATTGAAAGCTAAAATATTCTATTTTGTAATAAAAAAGTCAATTTTATTCTAATTATTACCCAAAAAATTAAAAAAATTCATAAAGTTGACTAAAATTTTTGACAGTTCATAAACCCACTTTTTTAAAGAATTGATCCAACTTTAAAAAATCGTGGAGACTTTATTTTTTACAATTAAGAAATGAAATTTGGATTAATTGAAAGCTAAAATATTGTATTTTGTAATAAAAAAGTTAATTTTGTTCTAATTATTACCCAAAAAATTAAAAAAATTCATAAAGTTGATTATAATTTTTGACAGTTCATAACCCCACTTTTTTAAAAAATTGATCCAACTTTAAAAAATCGTGGAGACTTTATTTTTTTTAATTAAGAAATGAAATTTGGATTAATTGAAAGCTAAAATATTCTATTTTTTAATAAAGAAGTCAATTTTGTTCTAATTATTACTCAAAAAATTAAAAAAATTCATAAATTTGATTAAAATTTTCGACAGTTCATAACCCCACTTTTTTAAAAAATTGATCCAACTTTAAAAAATCGTGGAGACTTTATTTTTTACAATTAAGAAATGAAATTTGGATTAATTGAAAGCTAAAATATTCTATTTTTTAATAAAAAAGTCCATTTTGTTGTGATTATTACCCAAAAAATTAAAAAAATTCTTAAAGGTTACTAAAATTTTTGACGGTTTATAACCCCACTTTTATAAAAAATTGATCCAAATTTTAAAAAATTGTGGACTTTATTTTTTTAAATTAAGAAATGAAATTTGGATTAATTGAAAGCTAAAATATTCTATTTTGTAATAAAAAAGTTAATTTTGTTCTAATTATTACCCAAAAAATTAAAAAAATTCATAAAGTTGATTAAAATTTTTGACGGTTCATAACCCCACTTTTATAAAAAATTGATCCAAATTTTAAAAAATTGTGGAGACTTTATTTTTTTAAATTAAGAAATGAAATTTGGATTAATTGAAAGCTAAAATATTCTATTTTGTAATAAAAAAGTTAATTTTGTTCTAATTATTACCCAAAAAATTAAAAAAATTGTTAAAGGTGATTAAAATTTTTTGACAGATTCCTCCGTTAGATTTAAAAAATGGTTTTTTTCATTGAATAAACTGAATAAAATGAATAAAAGGATATTTTCTTTTAACTTAAGGTTTATTTAATCAAATAAGATTACAAAAATCTTTTTTTTATTTTATTTTTTGGATTTTTTTCCTTCCTTCGGAGCTTTCGTAACGTCATCTGTGTTCTCGGCAGCTTCCTTAGCACGTTTAGCTCTAATTCCAACCAAGCGAGCATCGGCTCGAGCCTAAATTAAGAAAATAATTTTAAAAATTAAAAAATAATTATAAAAAATTAAAAAATAATTTAAAAAATTAAAAAATAATTTAAAAAATTAAAAAATAATTTAAAAAATTAAAAAATAATTTAAAAAATTAAAAAATAATTTAAGAAAACTAAAAAAATTAAAAATTAACCTAAAAAAATTAATTTTAATCTTCCGAAGAAATTAAATTACCTTTCTCAAAGCGGTAAAAGCACTGAATTTCTTTTCCTCTTCGGTAGGAACCTTAGCCTTCGTCCTAATAACCGGTTTGGAAATCGGTAAAACTTCCCCGACCAATTGCGAAGCAACTTTACGTTCTTCTTCGGTCGCTTCACCGGCACGCAACTTCTTTTTGTTATGTTGCGGGAATAAAATCAATTTCGATTTGTATTCTTTCAAACGTTGAGCGTTTAATTGAACCGACTCGACTGATTTATTTCTTCGGCGGTAATCAACAGCTATTCCGATGGTACGAGCGAAGGCTGAATTTAAACCGGCAGCTTTGAGTTCTTGGAGGGTGAAACCGCGTCCTGGCCTAACTTTAGTATGATATCTAATAAACATAAAAAAATTTAAATAAATACAAAAATAAAAAAATACAAAAATAAAAATAAAAAATTACAAAAATAAAAAAAAAATACAAAAATAAAAAAAAATTTATTTAAAATTTTAAGGTTATGTTAAAATTTTTTTAGGTTATGTACAACCACTTCCTTTTTTTAACTTATTTTTCAAAGCTAACCTGACTGTCGGGCATCTAACGACCGGTCTAAGTGGACCTGCGGCAGGTCTAGGAGCTATAGCTTTAGCTTTTTTAATCCTATTTTGTCTCCTCCGGAATTTACGAGCTGGCTGGTTGAACCATGTTTTGACGAACCTCTGCCAATCCTTATGGAAATGCCCATTGGGGATCATATTATTACCTTTAGGCGCCATTTTTCTTTATTAAACGCAAACTGTGCGTTCCTAGATATAAAAGCGAATAAAATAATACCCAAAAAGTCTATTAAAATGGGTTTAATTCCAAAAATCGGGAACTTACCTCGACACCACAACACGTTTTCGGTAAAAGAGAAGTTGGCGTTGAGTGCCATCTGGAAGGCGTTCTGTCAATAATAGGCGGGAATTTTAAATTTATTTAACTAATTTTTAAATTTCAATCAATTAAAATAGTTTTTTAATAGAAAATAATTAAAATTAGTGAATACTAATTAAAAATGAATTCGTTTTATATCATCAAAACATTTTTTAAAAAGAATTTAAAAGATAAAAATTTTAATTTACCTAACTAACTTCACCATGTTAAAATTAAACCGGAAATATTAAATTTTGATTTATAAAAAAAGTTAATTAATGTAAAAATTTATTAAAAACATTAATTTAATACATAATTCTTTGTATTTATTTACATTTTATTAAAATTTAAAAACAATTTTAATAAAAAAAAATATTCCAAATTCCAACTTCACGTCAACTGAAAATTATTTTATAATTTTCGTCAAAAACACAAAAAATTAATTTAATAATTAATTAAAATCGTAAAAATTAAAACAATTACATTATAATTTTAGTGTATTTACAATAAATTAAAAAGAAATTTTAATTTTAATATTTAATCATTTTCCAACTTCACGTTTATTTTGACATAACCTAAAAATGTCAGGAGAAGAGTTGGATAAAACGACGATTTATTTAACCGAAGTAGAAAAGCTCGGACAGGATATTTTAACGCAAAAAGAGACGAAATTACAACTTTCAAACGCACAGAATAAATATAGAGAAGCTTTTCGAGCTTTGCAAAGTTGCGAAAGTCGAAAAACATGGTTAAAAATGGGAAGTGTTTACATTCAATTACCGGTTGAAGAATGTAAGGAGATTTTAAAAGAAGGTAGTTAAGTTGTATTTATTTGGTATTTATTCTTTAATTTTATATTTATTTAAATAATTTTAAAGAAAAATTAATTTCCATTTTGATGTTTTAAACGTCAAATTGACATAAATGTCAAATTGATATTTGACATGAAAAAATTTTTAGGTTATAAAAAATTATAAATAATTAAAAAAATACTTTTTTAGAATTAGATAAAGTAACAACGGACATAAACGATTTATACGAATCAATAAAAGACAACGTGGCTAAGTTACGAGACCTCGAACATTTGCCGGGAATCGAAGGTTTTCGATTAAAACCGATGACCGGAAAGGAAGCGAATGCGATACACAAAGCGTACGGTTTAAAATAAACTTTCGCCTCAATACGCATAAATTACAAGGTATTTTAAATAAATTATCAATTATTCCATGTTGTTTTTTATGGCGCTTTCTCCTTCTTACCGGCGAACGTTTCCGTTTGACTTTGAACTTGTATATACGTGAAATTATAAGAAACGCGACCTCGCGGTCAATTTAGATGGGGAAAGAGTGAAGTAAACAAATAAAAACACGATTTCACTATTAAACGGAATCAAATTAAGTTAAATCGAGGTTGATGTAGCTTTAAAACGTTAAAATCGGAAGTTTGGAAGAACCTTCCGAGTTGTTACACCGAGAAGAAAGTTGTTATGTTATCCGAACGACGATAAACACGTTTTAAAGGTCATTGGTCTTTATAAAATGTAAAAGTGAAAATAAAAATCTTTTTTTTTTCTTTTTTTCTTTTTTTTTATTGAAAATTTTTAGGAATTAAAATCGTAAATTTTTAAAAATTATTAAAATTTATAAAAAATCTTTTAATTTGAGTACAAACACGACATATTTAACTTAAATACTTTCCGAGATATAACGATTTTTAACTTAAAAGACAATTGATGGTCGCCATCTTGAAAATTTTTTTAAAATTCTTAAAAATCATAAAAAATCCTTTAATTTGATACCAAACACGACTATATTCGGATAAAAAACAAAAAAGTTAGGTTAATTTAAAGATTTTCAAAATGGCCGACTTTTCAATTTTTAGGTTAGGTTTTTAGGTTAAAATTATTAATAACTTCCAAAGTATTGAAACTAGATATATCATGTTTGGTATCAAATTAAAGGCTTTTTAATAATCTTTAAGAATTTTTAAAGATTACCAACCTTCAATTGTTTTTAAAATTAAAAATTGCTATATCTCGAAAACTATTTAAGTTAGATATGTCATGTTTGTACTTAAATTAAAGCAAATTTAATTTCCTAATCAGTTTTAACTAAAATTCATTTCTAAAAAGTTCTATTTAAAAAAATATATAAAACATCCTTTTAAAAAATAATTTTTTCAATTAAAATTTTTAATTTTCTTAAAGTTTATTAAAAATCCTTTAATTTGATACCAAACACGACTATATTCGGATAAAAAACAAAAAAGTTAGGTTAATTTAAAAAAATTCAAGATGGCGGATCATCAATTTTTAGGTTAGGCTTTTAGATTAAAATTATTAAATAACTTCCAAAGTATTGAAGCTAGATATATCATGTTTGGTATCAAATTAAAGGATTTTTTATGATCTTTAAGAATTTTAAAAAATATTCAAGATGGCCGACTATCTGTTGTTTTTAAAGTTAAAAATTGTTATATCTCGGAAAGTATTTAAGTTAGATATGTCATGTTTGTACTCAAATTAAAGGATTTTTTATGCTTTTTAATAATTTTAAAAGAATTTTATAAAATTTTCAAAATGGCGGCTAATAATTATTTTTTAAGTTGAAATTATTAATAACATTGGGAGTTTTAAAGATAAATATGGCATGTTTGGTGTCATTTTAAAGAAAATTTAATTTACTAATCATCTAAACACAAAATTTTCTTTTAAAATTATTTTTCTATTAAAAAATTTTTTTGTTTTGGATTTTTTTTAAATCAAATAAATCAAAAATAACATATGAACGAAAAATACACACACAGTGTGTTATTTCAAGGTCGATTTGTTTATAAAGTCGCTATAAAACAACATTAAATCGTCGGAAAAGGAAATAATTTATTCATAAAATTGAAATATACGATTTATTGTTAGATAAATCCAAGGTATGTAAGTAGAATTTGTTTTTATATCAAAAGGCGGTTCGTAATGACAAAATTACGGTTAATTATAGTACTCCGGTATTTTAACGACGTCGCAAATCGTCTGTGTGTGTCTCAATGATGATTTATCGTTTGTGAGTCACGAAATAATTTTGATACGATTTCGACAAACTTTGAACTTGGTAGTATGATTCAGTTTTAATGTCTTAAGTTAAATAATATCATTTAAAAATGATGTCATGTATAAATTTCAAATAAATTTTTTTTAAAAAACGATTTTAGTTAAAAATAAATTTGAAAAATAAATTCTAGATGAAATTTGCTTTAATTTGAGTACCAACATGACATATCTAACTTAAATAGTTTCGGAGATATAACAATTTTTCACTTTTAAAACAGTTGATGGTCGCCATTTTGAAAAATTTTTAAAAATTATTAAAATTTGTTAAAAATCCTTTAATTTGATACCAAACATGACATATCTAGGTTTAATACTTTTTAAGTTATCAAAAATTCTAACCTAAAAAACAATTGATGGTCGCCATCTTGAAATCTTTTTAAAAATTATTAAAAGTCGTTCAAAATCCTTTAATTTGATACCAAACATGACATATCTAGCTTAAATAGTTTAGGAGATATAACGATTTTTATAAAAACAATTGAAAATCCGCCATCTTGAAAATTTTTAGGTTAATGTAACTTTTTTATTTTTTATCCGAATATAGTCGTGTTTGGTATCGAATTAAAGGATTTTTAATAATATTTAAGAATTTTCAAAAATTTTTAAAATCGGCCATCTTGAAAATTCTTAGGTTAATGTAACTTTTTTGTTTTTTATCCGAATATAGTCGTGTTTGGTATCAAATTAAAGGATTTTTAATAATTTTTAAGAATTTTCAAAAATTAAAAAAAAATTTTAAAATCGGCCATCTTGAAATTTTTAAATTAACCTAACTTTTTTGTTTTTTATCCAAACATAGTCGTGTTTGTACTCAAATTAAAGGATTTTTAATAATCTTTAAGATTTTTTAAGAATTTTTAAAAAATATTAACTTTTTTAATCTCTTCCAAGTTTTAATTTTAAATAAAAAGAAATTTCTTTATGTTAATTCATGAAACTTTCTCTTTTGGGGTCATTTTCGCAATAACAAAGTCACCGGCTTCGTTTTCACTGTCAATGTTAATCGACCCACGAACTTCTTTGCATTCATCTCTCGTTGTTTCGTAACATAACTCGTTTTGCTTGATTCTACGTTTTAAAAAAACACATTCCATTAAATTTAAAATTTCGCTTGAATTTAACCCAACTTTTCTTCCTTTTCCTTACAAAATTAATAAAGAATTTTAATTTTTTTTTTTTAATTTTAATTCTCAATTCAATTGTATGAATGTTAGGAATGAATATTTTAGGTTGAAATAAATATTTGAATGTGACGTTGTGCAGCAAACGCTATTATCGATCCAACTTGCGTCGAGAGCGTCGCAAATGGTCGGCGTCGCGACGTCTCTTACCGTCTAAAACCCTAATATATTCGTTTTACCGTTAAAAAAATACAGTGTAATCGCATTTTTAGGTAAATATTTGTTCGAAAGTGAATTTAAAGGTGATTTAAATCGGTTGTTTTGGTGAAGTGAATTTAAAATACGTGGAAATCATGAATTATTGGGTAGTTTACGTAACCTTCACTAAGGTAATAACAGTAACCTTAATATTTCCTTTTCAATAAAGTTCTTTTTATTACTATTTTATTTTAAAAAAAGTTATAAAGGGTAAGGTTAAATATTTATGGTTTTATAAGGTTATTTTAACTCCATTTTTAATTTATTTTTTTATATATCAACTATAATCAATTAAAATTTTAAAATATTCTTAAAATTTATAAAAAATCCTTTAATTTGAGTACAAACATGACGTATTTACGATTAAAAATAAAAAAGTTAGGTTAGTTTAAAAGTTTTCAAGATGGCCAATATAATAATCGTAAAGGTTATTAAAAATCCTTTAATTTGAGTACAAACACGACTATATTCGGATAATAAACAAAAAAGTTAGGTTAGAAAATAAATTTTCAAGATGGCGGATTTCAATTGTTTTTTCAAAAAAGTTAAAATTTATAACTTAAATCCTTAAAAAAATATTAAAGATAAATACAAAAAAAAAATCTAAAAATCCCAAAAAATCCATCAAAAAATAACAAAAAAATGGTTTGAAAAAAATTGTTTAATGAAATTTCTAAAATTTTCTTAAAATTCATAAAAAATACTTTAATTTGATACCAAACACGGCTATATTGGGATAAAAAACAAAAAAGTTAGGTTAATTTAAAAAAATTCAAGATGGCGGATCATCAATTTTTAGGTTAGGTTTTTAGGTTAAAATTATTGATATCTCTAAAAGCATTAAAGCTAGATATATCATGTTTGGTATCAAATTAAAGGATTTTTAATAATCTTTAAGAATTTTTAAAAATGGCCGGCTTTCAATTGTTTTTAAAATTAAAAATTATTATATTTTGAAAAGTATTTAAGTTAGATATATCATGTTGGTACTCAAATTAAAGGAAATTTAATTTCCTAATCATTTTTAATTAAAATTCATTTCTAAAAAGTTTAATTTTGAAAAAACATAAAAGATCTTGAGAAAAATTATTTTTTCAATTAAATTTTTTTAAATTTTCTTAAAATTTATTAAAAATCCTTTGATTTGATACCAAACACGACTATATTATCATAAAAAGCAAAAAAGTTACTGTCATTTTAAAAAATTCAAGATGGCGGATCAACTTTTAGGTTAGGTTTTTAGGTTAAAATTATTAATAACTTCCAAAGTATTAAAGCTAGATATATCATGTTTGGTATCAAATTAAAGGATTTTTTATAAATTTTAATAATTTCAAGAAGTTTTTAAAGATGGCGATTGTCTATTGTTTTTAAATTTAAAAATTGTAATATCTCGAAAAGTATTTAAGTTAGATATGTCATGTTGGGTATCAAATTAAAGGATTTTTAATGCTTATTAATAATTTCAAACAAATTTTCAAAATGGCGACCATCAGTTGTTTTTTTAGGTTAGAATTTATTATATCTTCAAAAGTATTTAAGTTAGATATGCCATGTTTGGTATCAAATTAAAGGATTTTTAATGAACTTTAAGAATTTTTCAAGATGGCCGACTTTCAATTGTTTTTAAAGTTAAAAAATGTTATATATCGAAAAGTATTTAAATCAGATATATCATGTTCATACTTAAATTAAAGCAAATTTATTTTTCTAATGATTTTTAACTAAAATTCATTTCTAAAAAATTCAATTTTTTTTTAAATATAAAATATCATTAAAAAAATATTTTTTTCAATAAATTTTTTTTAATTATCTTAAAATTTATTAAAAATCTTTTAATTTGATACCAAACACGACTATATTCGGTTAGAGAATAAAAAAGTTAGATTAATTTAAAAAAATTCAAGATGGCGGATCATCAATTTTTAGGTTAGGTTTTTAGATTAAAATTATTAAATAACTTCCAAAGTATTAAAGCTAGATATATCATGTTTGGTATCAAATTAAAGGATTTTTTATGAATTTTAATAATTTCAAAAAGTTTTTAAAGATGGCGATTGTCTGTTGTTTTTAAATTTAAAAATTGTAATATCTCGAAAAGTATTTAAGTTAGATATGTCATGTTGGGTATCAAATTAAAGGATTTTAAACGATTTTTAATAATTTTTAAAAAATTTTCAAATTGGCGATTATGGATTATTTTTTAGGTTAAAAATCGTTATATTTTGAAAAGTATTTAAGGTAGGTGTGTCATGTTTGTACTCAAATTAATGGATTTTTAATGCTTTTTAATAATTTTTAGTAGTTTTTAAAAAAATTTCAAAATGGCGGCTAATGATTATTTTTTAAGTTAAAATCTTTAATAACTTTTAAAGCGTTGAAGTTAGATATGACATGTTTGTACTCAAATTAAAGGAAATTTAATTTCCTAAACGATTTTTTTAAGATTTTTAATCTAAAAAAATTTTTGATTTTTTTATTTTTAATTAAATGTAATTTAAGAAAGTTAGGATACTATTTTTTTTGTTTTTTTGGATAAATAAAAGTCTAAAGTCTAAACAGGAAGGGAAATTATTGGGAAAGTTCAATGCGGTTCAAAGACAGACGTAGAAAGAGAGAGAAAGAAAGAGTGAGGTTAGGTTAATAGTGATAGCGATCGCGTAACAAGTCCCGTTCACTTCCGATTCTTTTTTATTAAAGAAGAAAAACAAAATAAAAAATTTTAATGTAAATTTTTTATTTTTAACTCTTATTTTTAGCAGTTTTTGGCAGTTTTAATATTTTAAATTTAATAAAAATTAATTTTTTTCCATTTAGAATTAAATTTATTTTATATTATTTCAATTTTTTTTAAATAAAAATTTAATTTAAACAAATTAACAAAAAAAAAATTTTAATTCGTTTAAAATTGGCGCGTTTTTATTTAAAAAGTTCACTTCCGCGCCGCTAGAGGTCACGTGACCCCGAGATTCGTTCATTTTGGTTCAGTTTACTCGCGAACGTTGCCGTTGTCACGCTGTCACTCGCGCATCCGAACCTCGGTTTAGGTGTTGTTTTTTTTTCCTGATTGTTGACGTAGTTTATAGGCAAGTTTACCTATTTCTATATTTGTGGTTTCAATAAGCTTCGTAGTAAAGTTTTAAAGTGTTTTTTCCGATCGGAGAGTTATTAAAACTTAGGTTACGGAGGTTAAGTAACAGTTTCATTATTATTGTACCGTCATAAGTACAACGTTTCGAATCGGATCACAAAAACAGGTAAACATGTTGACTACAAAATGGAAATTTCGTTTCGAACCGTGTGTCTTTAATTTTTAAATTTTAAAACATAAAATATTTAACAAAAAAATAAAAAATAATTTTTTTCGTTTTAATTTTTTTATAGTTGGTAAAAAAATATGTCAAGAAACTGTTAAAAGAAATTTTACAAATTTTTTTTTTCTAAATAAATTCATTTATTCAATATTTTGCGCGCAAACTTTAACGATAAGTATAAAAATCGATATTTTATTTATTTAGACGCGATATGAACTTATCAAAGACAGATAATAAAAATAAACTTAAAATACTTCCTCTTTACGAGTATTTATAAGCCTTTATAAGTGTTTACTCGAATGAAATTGGGACAATGTCAACGTTGTTTAACTTTATTGACCTAAAAAAAATAAAAAGGGACTTTTTTAAAAAGCATATTTCCGTAATATTTAATACAAACTCTTTTTAGGTTATGTTATATGTCAAAAACTTATTTGCAAAACGTTTTCTGTTTGATTTAAACCTTAATATCTCCCATTTAACAAGTTATTACGAATGGAAGTGTTAAGTTTAAACGTATTTAGAGATCGTTTTTACTACTTATTGTTAGTTATTAAATTTGAAAAGATTTTTTTAGGTTATGTTAATATTTGAGGTTAGAAAAGGTTAGAAAAGGCTAGAAAATTGTATAAAAGTATAAAAAAAGTAATTTTATATTAAAATTTACTTAAATTTATTAAAGATTTCATAAAATATTTTAATTTAAAACCAAAAACGGTCAAATTTTGATAAAAAATAACAAAATTATGACGTTTTTTTGAAAAGTTAGGTTAGATTTTTTTAAATTAAGTTAAAATTTAAATCCAAAATAAAAAATCCTTTAATTTGATACCAAACACAATATATTTACCTTTAATACTTTCAAAATTATCAAAAATTCTAACCTAAAAAATAATTGATAATCGCCATTTTGAAAAAAAAATTTTAAATTATTAAAATTCATTAAAAATCCTTTAATTTGATACCAAACACGACTATATTCGGATAAAAAATAAAAAAGTTACATTAACCTAAAAATTTTCAAGATGGCGGATCATCAATTGTTTTTTACGTTAAAATTGTTGATAACTTTAAAAGTATTAAAGCTAGATAAGTCGTATTTGGTATCAAATTAAAGGATTTTAAACGATTTTTAAAAGTTTCTAAAAATTTTTCAAGATGGCGACTATCCATTGTTTTTAATATTAAAAGTCATTATATCTCGAAAAGTATTTAACTTAGATATATCGTGTTGGTACTCAAATTAAAGGAAATTTAATTTTCTATCGATCTCTAATACAATTTTTTGTTAACAATTATTTTTAAAGTTTTTATTTAAAAAAATCGAAAAATTAATAAAAATTCTTAAATATTCTTAAAGTTCATAAAAAATCCTTTCATTTGAGTACCAACATGACATATCTACGATTAAAAATAAAAGAATTAGGTTATTTAAAAAAAATTCAAGATGGCCGAATTATTTTTTTTTTTTAATTCTTAAAGATCATTGCAAATCTTTTAATTTCATACCAAACATGATATATCTAACTTAAATGGTTTGGGAGATATTAACGATTAAAATTTAAAAACAATTGATGATCCGCCATCTTGAAATTTTTTACATAAAGGTAACTTTTTTTGTTTTTTATGATAGTATAGTCATGTTTGGTATCAAATTAAAGGATTTTTTATGAATTTCAAGAAAATTTAAGAAATTTATTTCAAAATATCAATATTTTTAACTTTTAAAGCAATTAATAGCCGCCATTTTGAAAAATTTTTAGGAATTGTAAAAGAGTATTCAAAATCCTTTAATTTGACACCAAACAAGACATATCTAAGTTAAATAGTTTGGAAGGTATAACACTTTAATTTTACAAACAATTGACTGTCGGCCATCTTGGAAATTTTTGAATTAACCTAACTTTTTTGTTTTCTATCCGAATATAGTCGTGTTTGGTATCAAATTAAAGGATTTTTAATGAATTTAAAAAATTTCCTAAAATTTTCAAGATGGCGGATCATCAATTGTTTTTAAAGTTAAAAATTGTTATATCTCAAAAACTATTTAAGTTAGATATGTCATGTTTGTACTCAAATTGAAGGATTTTCAATGCTTTTTAATAATTTCCAAAAATTTTTCAAAACGGCGACCATCGATTGTTTTTTAGGTTAAAAATTGTTATATCTCGGAAAGTATTTCAGTTAAATATGTCGTGTTGGTACTCAAATTAAACCAAATTTAATTTCCCAATCATTTCCAACTTTATTTATTTTTAAAAGTTAATTTTTTTTAAATAAATTTTATTTTAGAACATCCTGTATAGAAAACAAACCCATAAACACATCGGCATCCGACAATATCGAACGTAACGGCATTCGATCGTCAATTGTTTTCAGTTACAAGGTCGAAGAAGCGTAACGAATAACAAAATCGAGTAGAAGGAGGGTTTTTTTTTAAAAAGTACAACATTCTTGACGTGGTTAAAGTTCCTTCCTTTTTTTCTGAATTTTTTTCTTTTGATAAAATTATACAGTTTGTATCTTATATTTACTTTGGATTTAGAGAGTTTGTAAATGTAAGTTAAAAATGAAGAAACCGTTGAATCAAAACGCAACCATAAAAATCACGAATAATTAATGCCAATGTGCACGTAATGGAAATTTTATGTTAATCCAGTTTTTTTTTTGTAGTTGTTATACGCTGCCGGTTGTTGGATGTCGTTTCTTCAAGGTTAAAGGCGAACCGTTCGAACACGCGATCGACAAATCTATTATAAATGTGAAGATTTGATTTTTTAAGAAATTAAAACATTTTTTATTTTATTATTTTTTGATAAAATTTATATTTTTAAGAAGATATTTTGTATTTTTTTTTTAATTAAACTTTTTAGAAATTAATTTTAGTTAAAAATGATTAGGAAATTAAATTTGCTTTAATTTGAGTACAAACATGACATATCTAACTTAAATACTTTTCGAGATATAACAATTTTTAACGTAAAAAACAATCGATGGTCGCCATTTTGAAATTTTTTTGGAAATTATTAAAATTCATAAAGAATCCTTTAATTTGATACCAAACATGATATATCTAGCTTTAATACTTTGGAAGTTATTAATAATTTTAACTTAAAAACCTAACCTAAAAATTGATGATCCGCCATCTTGAATTTTTTTAAATGACCGTAACTTTTTTGTTTTTTATCCGAATATAGTCGTGTTTGGTATCAAATTAAAGGATTTTTAGTAAATTTTAAGAAAATTAAAAATTTTAATTGAAAAAATTATTTTTTGAAAGGATGTTTTATATTTTTTTTAAAATAGAACTTTTTAAAAATGAATTTTAGTTAAAACTGATTAGGAAATTAAATTTGCTTTAATTTAAGTACAAACATGACATATCCAACTTAAATAGTTTTCGGGATATAGCAATTTTTAATTTTAAAAACAATCGAAGGTTGGTAATTTTGAAAAATTCTTAAAGATTATTAAAAATCCTTTAATTTGATACCAAACATGATATATCTAGCTTTAATACTTTGGAAGTTATTAATAATTTTAACTTAAAAACCTAACCTAAAAATTGATGATCCGCCATCTTGAATTTTTTTTTAAATGACAATAACTTTTTTGTTTTTTATCCGAATATAGTCGTGTTTGGTATCAAATTAAAGGATTTTTAATAAATTTTAAGAAAATTGAAAATTTTAATTGAAAAAATTATTTTTTGAAAGGATGTTTTATATTTTTTTTTAAATAGAACTTTTTAAAAATGAATTTTAGTTCAAGCTGATTAGGATATTAAATTTGCTTTAATTTAAGTACAAACATGACATATCTAACTTAAATAGTTTTCGGGATATAGCAATTTTTAATTTTAAAAACAATCGAAGGTTGGTAATCTTGAAAAATTCTTAAAGATTATTAAAAATCCTTTAATTTGATACCAAACATGATATATCTAGCTTTAATACTTTGGAAGTTATTAATAATTTTAACTTAAAAACCTAACCTAAAAATTGATCATCCGCCATTTTGAATTTTTTTAAATGACCGTAACTTTTTTATTTTTTATGATAATATAGTCGTGTTTGGTATTAAATTAAAGGATTTTTAATAAATTTTAAGAAAATTAAAAATTCTAATTGAAAAAATTATTTTTTAAAAGGATGGTTTATATTTTTTTTTAAATTGAACTTTTTAAAAATGAATTTTAGTTAAAACTGATTAGGAAATTAAATTTGCTTTAATTTAAGTACAAACATGACATATCCAACTTAAATAGTTTTCGGGATATAGCAATTTTTAATTTTAAAAACAATCGAAGGTTGGTAATTTTTAAAAATTCTTAAAGATTATTAAAAATCCTTTAATTTGATACCAAACATGATATATCTACCTTTAATACTTTGGAAGTTATTAATAATTTTAACTTAAAAACCTAACCTAAAAATTAATCATCCGCCATCTTGAATTTTTTTTAAATGACCGTAACTTTTTTGTTTTTTATCCGAATATAGTCGTGTTTGGTATCAAATTAAAGGATTTTTAATAAATTTTAAGAAAATTTAAAAAATTTCATTAAATTATTTTTTTCAAATAATTTTTTATTATTTTTTTTATGTAATTTTTAGACTTTTTACAATTTTCTTACATTTACCTATAATATTATCAAAATTATAAATAATTTTAACCAAAAAGGAAAAATCCGCCATCTTGAAAAATCAAAAAAATTTATTTTCTAACCTAACTTTTTTATTTTTTATCCGAATATAGTCGTGTTTGGTATCAAATTAAAGGATTTTTTATAAATTTCAAGAAAATTTAAGAAATTTATTTCAAAATATCAATATTTTTAACTTTTAAAGCAATTAATAGCCGCCATTTTGAAAATTTTTTAGGAATTGCAAAAGAGTATTCAAAATCCTTTAATTTGACACCAAACATGACATATCTAACTTAAATAGTTTGGAAGATATAACACTTTTTAATTTTACAAACAATTGACAGTCGGCCATCTTGGAAATTTTTGAATTAATCTAACTTTTTTGTTTTTTATCCGAATATAGTCGTGTTTGGTATCAAATTAAAGGATTTTTTATCAATTTTAAGAAAATTTAAGAATTTTTTTTAAAATAATTTCTTTGAAACTATTTTTTATTATTTTTTTATACATTTTTATACTTTTTTTTTAAATTTTTTGTATTTCTTTTTTAATTTACCTTTAATATTTTCAATTTTAAGAATTTTAATCGAAAAAGAAAAAAATTGAAATCCGCCATTTTGAAAATTTATTTTCTAACCTAACTTTTTTGTTTTTTATCTGAATATAGTTGTATTTGGTATTAAATTAAAAGATTTTTTATGAATTTTAAGAAAATTTAAGAATTTTTTTAAAATAATTTCTTTGAAACTATTTTTTATTATTTTTTTATACATTTTTATACTTTTTTTTTTAATTTTTTTGTATTTCTTTTTTAATTTACCTTTAATATTTTCAATTTTAAGAATTTTAATCGAAAAAGAAAAAAATTGAAATCCGCCATTTTGAAAATTTATTTTCTAACCTAACTTTTTTGTTTTTTATCCAAATATAATCATGTTTGTACTCAAATTGAAGGAAATTTTATGTATTTTAAGAAAATTAAAAAAAAATTTTAATTAAATTTATGGTATAAATGAAATGTCTTTTTTAAAAGTATTATTTTGCATTTTTTACAGATTTTTTGCAATATTTACGGATTTTTCCGCGTCACCAACCATGGTAAGTAAACAAAAACAGTTTTTAAAACCTGTTAACACCTAATAACGCGAAAACCTCATCTACTTTATTCCATTCGCGCCTTTTATTTTGCATTGTGCAACTTTACAAAGTCCAAAAATTTAAAACGTTTATCAATTTTACACTTTATCTAAATAAAATTATTTTTTTAGTTAATAATAAGTTTTTTTTAGAACGTTATTGATGTTAAACTGTGATATTTGAGATAATAATAATAAATTTTAAATAAATTTTCTGACTCATCGAGATAATTTTACAATTAACTGACATTGAAATGAGAATTTATGTTAAAGTTTTTTTTTTTTGGCACGATTTGTTACGGTTTTCAATTGGAATTTTATTTTAAATAGATTTAAAGAGTGAGAAAGACAGATATAAATAAAGGGAGAAATAAATTTAAAAATAATTTTTTAGACGAATCACCCTGTATGTTGTAAAATGCATTTTCATGGCTTTTTAGATTTTTTATGACCTTTAAATGACCTTGAAATAACTTATTATTTTTTATTAAATTTTTTATTAATTTTTTTTTTCTTTTTTTAGGATTTCTTAACATCATTGAGTAATTTAACGAAAGAAATCGATTTATTATCGTTTAAAACGTATGAAAATGACTCCGCCTCAAATACATCAATCGCTTTGCGGCGATAATTTACTTCTGTTGAAATCGACGCCGACGAATAAAAGTAGAAGACGTTCGCAGTGTTACAGTGCGGCTTGGGCTGAGCCTCCGTCTATTTTAAAGGAAAGGCGAAGGGCTATATGTTCGTGGTCGGTTGGTTACGGAACTTTGACCACTTCGGAGACTATAATCGGACAGCCGACGTCTTTATTTTCGGAGAAAAGTACTCTGAAGGGTTCTAACGGGATAAACGGACTTAGTAAGAATTCGGGAGGTTCCAGGAAGATCGACTCTACGAACACAGCTTTACCCTTACCACATGGTGCTACATCGCCGTCGACGGATAAGAAGACGTCGACGACCACCGAAAATAAGTAAAAAGATTTTTTTCACAAAAAGATAACTTCTAAGAAGGTCTTAAAGAAGATTTAACTTAAAAATAAGTCTTAAAAATGGTTAAAAAGAAAAATTTGATGATTGATTTTAATTCAAATCAATTTTATTTTATAAATCCTTAAAGATCATTAAAAATCCTTTAATTTGAGTACAAACATGACATATCTATCTTTAATACTTTTAAAATTATTAACAATTTTAACTTAAAAAAACAATTGATGATCGCCATCTTTAAAAATTTTTAGAAATTATTAAAAAGCATGAAAAATCCTTTAATTTGAGTACAAACACGACATATCTAACTTTAATACTTTTTAAGTTATAAGCAATTTTGTAAAAAAAACAATTGATGATCCACCATCTTTAAAAACTTTTTGAAATTATTAAAATTCATAAAAAATCCTTTAATTTGATACCAAACATGATATATCTGGCTTTAATACTTTGGAAGTTATTAATAATTTTAACTTAAAAACCTAACCTAAAAATTGACGATCCGCCATCTTGAATTTTTTTAAATGACGGTAACTTTTTTGTTTTTTATGATAACATAGTCGTGTTTGGTATTAAATTAAAGGATTTTTAATAAATTTTAAGAAAATTAAAAAAAGAATTATTGAAAAAAAAATTTTGTTAATTGTTTTTTATGTTTTTTAAAAATTGAAGTTTTTAGAAATGAATTTTGGTTCAAAATGTTTAGAAAATTAAATTTGCTTTAATTTGAGTACCAACATAACATATCTAACTTTAATACTTTTTTAGGTATAGTAATTTTTAATTTTTAAAACAGTTGAAAGTCGGCTATCTTGAAAAATTCTTAAAGATTGTTAAAAATCCTTTAATTTGATACCAAACACGATATATCTAGCTTTAATACTTTGGAAGTTATTAATAATTTTAACCTAAAAACCTAACCTAGAAATTGATGATCCGCCATCTTGAATTTTTTTAAATGACCGTAACTTTTTTGTTTTTTATGATAACATAGTCGTGTTTGGTATCAAATTAAAGGATTTTTAATAAATTTTAAGAAAATTTAAGAAATTTCATTAAATTATTTTTTGCAAACAATTTTTTATTAATTTTCCATATAATTTTTAGACTTTTTACAATTTTTTTTACATTTACCTTTAATATTATCAAAATTATAAATAATTTTAACCAAAAAGAAAAAATCCGCCATCTTGAAAAGTCAAAAAAATTTATTTTCTAACCTAACTTTTTTATTTTTTATTCAAATATAGTCATGTTTGGTATCAAATTAAATCAAATTTTATTTCCCAATCACCTAAATCTATTTCTTCAATCGTATCTTTATTTAATCTTATCTTATCTAATCTAATCAAAAATGAAAAAAAATTATAACCTCTTCAAATAATAATTTAATCATATTTTGTTATTATAGACGTGCCCGAATCGACTTTTTAACAATGCCCGGTTTAAAATCACTCGTAAGGCGAAGAAACAGTGGCGAAGGGGGCGACACTTCAGCCCCGTTGATGAAAAAAGAGGGAAGTTGCGGCGCTTTAATCAAACCGGCTGCAAGTTTAGCAAGTTTAAGAAAATGTGAGACCGTAATAGCCCTAACGGGAGTGTTATCGGGGTCGTCGTCGTCTACATCAAGCGTTCATGGAAGTACCGAGCCCTTAAGACCGGTCAATAGACTCCGGGTATCTCCACATAATTCAACTAACAGATTGTGTTCGAGATGTTCAAGTCTCTTAACGTTAGCTTCGAGTTCGAGGTATTCTTTGAATGCTTCCACCGGGGGATTCGTTCCTGTACCCGATGAACCGCCTATTCTTTGTAAACTTTGCCTCAGCGAGGTGCCTTTTAAGAAGAGTTTTGGGATATTGAGTTGTGGATGTTCTTTTTGTTCTGATGTATGTAGGTTTTCTTAAATTAAGTAACTTTTTTATTTAAAAAAAATAAAAAAATGTATTTTAAAATATAAAGTTAAGTTTTAAATGTCAAAAAATCATTTTAAGGTTAGTTTTTTAATCATTAATTTTTTAACAATTGATTTAAAGAAAATTAAGTATTAAAAATGATTAAAAAATTAAATTTCCTTTAATTTGAGTACAAACACGACATATCTAACTTAAATAGTATTTGACATATAACAATTTTTAACTTTAAAAACAATCGATGATCGCCATCTTGAAAAATGTTTAGAAATTATTAAAATTCATAAAAAATCCTTTAATTTGATACCAAACACGATATATCTAACTTTAATACTTTGGAAGTTATTAATAATTTTAACCTAAAAACCTAACCTAAAAAAATGATGATCCGCCATCTTGAAAATTTTTAATCTAACCTAACTTTTTTATTTTTTATCCGAATATAGTCGTGTTTGGTATCAAATTAAACAGTTTTAAATTTTCTTTTAAAATGTTAAAAAATTTTGATGATCCGCCATCTTGAAAATTAAAAAATCTATGTAACTTTTTTGTTTTTTATCCGAATATAGTCGTGTTTGTACTCAAATTAAAGGAAATTTTATAAATTTTAAGAAAATTTAATTTAAATTATAAAATATCAAAATTAAAATTTCAAAAAATAACATTAATTAATCTTTTTTTTATGATTTTTAGTGTATGCGAACTTATGTAGAGATCGAAATAGCCGAAGGAGCGTATGACATATCGTGTCCGGACGCTCAATGTCCCCAACAAGGAGTTTTAAACCAAGAGGAGATCCGTCGATTAGTCGGAGACGATTTACTCAACAAACACAAAAAGTACAGGCTAAATCGGGAAATAGAAGTGGATAAGAATCGAACGTGGTGTCCTCAAGCCGGATGTGAGACCGTTTGTAATGTCTGTCCTTCATCGCAACGTTGCCAACCGCAAAGCGTTCACTGTCCGACGTGTTCACTGGATTTTTGCAGTAATTGTAAACTTGAATGGCATCGAGGGCTCACATGTGATGAAAATAATAAGAAATTAGCGAAACAAGGGAAAGTTGAAGAAGCGGGCATTCCGTTCGATTCGGATTTGATTAAATGTTGTCCGATGTGTAACGTTCCTATCGAGAAAGACGAAGGCTGCGCTCAGATGATGTGTAAAAGGTGTAAACACGTCTTCTGTTGGTACTGTTTAGCTAGTTTAGATGTAAGTATATTAAAACTACTACTATTACTAAAAAAAATTACTAAATTTGATTAGTAAGTTGATTTTTAAATATAATTTTTTGTATTTCTTTTCCAGGACGATTTTTTATTACGTCATTACGATAAAGGACCGTGTAAAAATAAATTAGGACATTCCAGAGCGTCCGTAATATGGCATCGGACGCAGGTGATAGGAATATTCGCCGGCTTCGGCATCTTACTGTTGGTAGCGTCTCCCTTATTGTTGTTAGCGGCTCCTTGCATAGTTTGCTGTAAATGTCGATTTTGTAATGCCGGAAATACCAAGTTGGACAACGAAGACGAGCTGCCCGGAGAGAGTTCTTGATGCCGGGACGAAAAGGAATTCTGGTTATAATAAAACGATACAAAAATTATTTTTTATTGCTTCGTTTATCGTATATTATTTTGATATTTTTTTTTTGAGTTTTGTAGTGTGTTTGGAAACGTTTTTTTTTAAACGATGTGAAAAGAAAAAGTCAATTAACGGTACTTATTGATAATTAATTAAATGTCATATTTGACGTTTTAAATGTCACATTTGATTTAAACTGTCAAGTTGACATATTATAAGAGAATTAAAACGTCAAGAAACGAGTTGTGACTGACAGCTCGGACGGTTTTAAACTTACGTTACTATGACAACAATATAACAACAAAAAATAACGAATAAAAAATAAATAACCGTGTTTTTGACTTTCTAGTCTGACTTTTTTATAAAGGAATAATAATTATAACGACTTAAGTAAAGCACACGAACGTAAATAGAAAAATATCGATTTTTTTAATAATATTTTTTTCTTTTTCATTTTTTAGTTGTTAAGATCTTACTTGTTTAATCTTATTTGAGTTTAAACATGGACGGGAAAAACTGTGATAGTTCTGTGATGTTTGACTGAACCGTCTGTGTCTTGAACTCTTTAGTTGTGATTGTATTTTTCCCCCGCAACAAGTTTTAAGTTTTAGAAAATGTAATTTGTAGATTTAGGTAGGTTTATTAAAGAATTTAAAAGATAAAAATTAAAAAAAAAAATTAGAAATGTAAAATATGGTTATTAAAAATAAAATTTTTAGGCACAAAATTGTTTTTTTGAAAAGATAAATTTTAATTTTTCGATTTTAAAAATGACAATATTAGTAAATATTTTAGATAATGTTATTTTTTGTATTATTAAGATCGTTTAAGGTTAGATTTCTTTTTTAAATTCTTATAATTATGAAAATGTATTTTTTTTTTTGTTGGTTAAAGGACGTCAACTTTACATTTTACTTTTATTTTTATTGCACACTTGTAAATACAACGTAGGGTAAAAACGAAAAGTTATATGTATACTTAAATCGTTTTAAAACTATTTTAGTCAACAAACGTAACGAAGGAGAGATATGTTGTTATATCTTTACGAAAAAAAATGTACTTACAAAGTTATTATTATTGCTATTATTATTATTATTAAAAAAGAGATAAATACAATGCATTTTATTATTACTCAAGAGACTTTTTTATTTTTACTAATTTAAAATTTTCTTAATCTATATAATAAAAGCAGAAAATAGTCGGCGCCTCTTATATTGAATATTCAATTTCGAATGAAAATTTACAGAGTAGTTAAAGTTTCGTAAGAAAAATTTGGTTTGGAACTCGGCTATTTAAAAATTTCATATCCGAGATTCGAACCACACGTGGTTTGGAATTCGGCTATTTAAAAATGTGTCGACTATTTAAAACCATGTGTGGTTCGAATCTCGGATATGAAAATTTTAAATAACCGAGTTTTAAACCAAATTTTTCCTACGTAACTTTGGCTACTCTAACAAATAAGATACTTAAAAAATAATGAATCTGTACTTGGTCGTTTAGATTTATCCTTGCTGAACATGTAGATGAAGTCGGGTTTTGCGGGGATTATGAAGAGGAGCATTACTACGATTAAAGCTGCTGTAGCATCTTTTACCTAAAAATAAATAATGAATCAATAAATAAAATTTTTTTAAAAATTTATATTAATATTAAAGACATTCACTTTTTAGATTTTGTTTACGAACTTTCTGTTATTTCTCAAGTTTGAGGCTTTTGGTGGTGTGGTAGTCAGTGAGTCAACCCAACACAGCGTTGGTTACAGACGTGGATTCAATTCACAGTGAATTTTTTTGAAAAAAATCGTCCCTATACTTACATTACAGTAACATGACATAGTTCCTGTGTTAAATTCCTGATCAACAAAGTACTAGAATTTCAATAAATAAAACTCCAAAATATACATAAAAATTTCGTTTATTTGAAGCACATTCGTATTAAAAATTCACTCGGAAACACCAACTCTACCCTTTTCCTTATTCAATTTCGCTTGATATTCGTCAAATTGCTTCTTAACCAACCTTTCCAAATCATTTAAAGTCCCATCTTTGATACAACTCCGTATTTTTTCAAAAAATTTCAAATAGTAATGCGTGTTATGACTAAAAAATTTCATTTAAAACATAAAATTTCATTCAAAACTTCTAATTTAATTTTAAAAAACCTAAATTTCAAATTATTATTAAAAAAAATACCTACATCGTTAATAATAACGGTCCTAATAATTCCTGTACCGTTATTAGATGATAAATGTAACCTCTCGAATGTTTCGTACAAGCTAAACAATCACAATTTTGTACGATAGGTCGAAAATCTTCCGAATACTTTGGATGACGTAAATTTATTTCATACGTTTGACTCTCTTCATCATTTATTTCATTATTTATCACATTATTTAAATCATTATTTGCATTCGTAACATCCATCGAAAACGTTAAAGCCGATGATCTTTCAGTTACAATGTAACTATAAGACGTATCAAAGATATCAACACCTAATTGAACTAATTTTATAACATTTACAGGATTCCAACAACCTTGAATCGATTTACATTTATCAATCGGAAGATTTTCCTTAAAAAAAAAAATTTTTTTTAGGTAATTTTTTTCTTTTTAATAAAATTTTTTTTTTAACTAATATTTTTTTATTATTATTTACCACGACAAACTCAACAACTTTATCCACTTCATCAATCGGTAAAAATTCAACTTCCGGACCATTATTATGCAACCCATCAATTAAATACCCTCCGATAAACTCATCATTCACCAAAATAGCATCGATACACTTCTTCCGAGACGTTAAACAATATCCACCGCTTACGGCAGCGAATAAACAAGAATTTCTCAACACTTTCGAACTTTTATGTCTTTCCAAACACTCATTAAAAAATCTTATCGTGTTCTCTAAAGCTTTCGTAACCCGTTTTTTTAAACTACCAACATTTGTATCACCATCCGATAAAGAATAATACATATCGGGTTTAAACGATTCAACTATATCCATATATTTATTAGAATTAACGAGGATTTTTCCATGGCGAGTCCAAACGGGAACATGTTCTTTATAATGATGACCCGGTTGAGTTAAATCACCCGGATCTTGTACGGTTACGCAACTAGCGCAATCTTTCAATCCGACAAACTGAGAGATTGTTTCGTTTTGTTCCGAGAGGACTTCTTGGTATTGATACGTACTTCCGATGGGAATTTGTAAAATTTGAGGTGTTTTCGAACATATTTTAAAGATTTCGTGAGTTATATGAGGTATACTTCCACCCTAAAATTACTTTATTTTATTGGGTATTCTTAAGTACTATTAAAAAATCCGATTTTAAACCCTTAAATGTGTACTTACTCTTGTATAAAGCATAGCTAAAGGTGTTTCGATTGAAAAATCGGATTTATCAACAAAATCGGTTAATAATCCTAACCTAGGGGAAGTTTTTCCCATCGTAGTCGAAGATTTTAAGATAAATTTCATTTTAAAAAGGTGTTTTTAAGTAGAAATGTGTAAAAAATTTGTAAATAAAAAAAGTTAGGTTATATTCATATGTGTCAACTTGTAAAAATCTATAAGTGTAAATAATTGTGAAGTTAGGTACTTATTTTGATTATTAAATTGTAAGAAAATAATTAAAAATTAATTTAGAAAAATGATTAAAATATCTTAATTTAGATATTTTAAACTTAAAAAATCAAAAAAGAATAAATTTTAAAAAGAAAATAAAAGATTAACATTAAAATTTCAAATAATAATAATAGTGAAGTTAGTTACTTTTTTGGGAAAATAATTCTTAAAAAAAAATTAAGAATTAATTTAAAAAATTGATTAAATTCGCTTTATATTAATTATTTAAAGTTAAAAAATCAAAAAAGAATAAATTTTAAAAAGAAAATATTAAAAAAATAAACTTAATATTTCAAATAATAATAATAGTGAAGTTGGTTACTTTTTTGGGAAAATAATTCTTAAAAAAAATTAAGAATTAATTTAATAAATTGATTAAATTCGCTTTATATTGATTATTTAAACTTAAAAAATCAAAAAAGAATAAATTTTAAAAAGAAAATATTAAAAAATAACTTTAAAATTTCAAATAATAATAATAGTGAAGTTAGTTACTTTTTTGGGAAAATAATTCTTAAAAAAAAATTAAGAATTAATTTAAGAAATTGATTAAATTCGCTTTATATTCATTATTTAAAGTTAAAAAATCAAAAAAGAATAAATTTAAAAAAGGAAAGTATTAAACAATAAACTTAAAATTTCAAATAATAATAATAGTGAAGTTAGTTCTTTTTTGGGAAAATAAATCGTAAAAAAATAAGAATTAATTTAAGAAATTGATTAAAATTGCTTTATACTCATTATTTAAAGTTAAAAAATCAAAAAAGAATAAATTTTAAAAAGAAAATATTAAAAAAATAAACTTAATATTTCAAATAATAATAATAGTGAAGTTAGTTACTTTCTTGGGGAAATAAATACTAAAAAAAATCAAGAATTAATTTAAGAAATTGATTAAAATCGCTTTATATTGATTATGTAAAGGTAAAAAATTAAAAAAGAACGAAATTTAAAAAGAAATTATTAAAGAAAATCATTAAATTAATATCTTAATATCAACCAACATAAAATTAGTTACAAAAAATATCCCTAAATTAACTGTCAAATGCTGTCAAACTAACCTAAACAAACATAAATCCTTTAATCTCAATTTAATCGAATTAAAAATGGTTTACATACATTTTCCAGCTCATTCAACCGAAGAAGAACAAATGTTAAAAGCAAAATATCAAAAACTTAAAAAAAAAGTAAGTAATTTTATCTTGTAATTTAAAAAAAAAATCTAATATAAACATAACCTCACTTTTAAATGTCATTTTATAAAAAAAATTAATTACTTACCTTTGTAAATCTAGAAGAAAGCTCTTCAAGCATTAAAAGCACCAAAACCCGAACCGGAAAAACCGATTATACCTAAACGACCGGCCGAAGCACGCGATGCTAGAGAAGTCGCAAAGAAATTGATAAAATCCGGAGCTATAACGGCTATTCCAAAACAACAAAAACAACCGGAACAAGGATTTAAAAGACCTCGGGGACTTGAAAGGAAATTAATTTCGGAAAAAGTAAGTGGGTATCAACCGTTTTCGGCCGTTCAATCGGACGATGGGCCGGATAATCCGGAAAATAAACCGCCGAGGATTAAAAATTTGTACGATACCTTTGCCACGGCTAGAGATCGAGAGGAGAGGGGTTTGTCGGAGAAACAAAGGGATAAACCAGAAAAACCGAGACAGGGGAATACTATTTACGTAGCTGGGTTTAATATAACGGAGGAGTTTTTAAAGAAGCATTTTTCTACGATTGGAAATATTGTTAATATTTCTATGGAAATTGAAAAAAAGTATTATTTATTGAAACATTTAATATAATTATTAATTATTTTGATTTTTAGTCGAGGTTTTGTTACTTTCGATAAAGTCGAATGTGCCGATAGAGCAATCGCAGAGGTAAAAATGCTTAAAAACACTTTAAAAACACTTTAAAATAATAATAATAAAAGAAAAAAAATTAAAACTTACCTTTTTTGTAGATGGATGGTAGTATTGTCTCCGGAATTCAACTAAAAGTATCTTTAGCAAGACGACAACCACAAATCGAACCTATAAATGATGCTACGTCTTCATCGACTTGGTCTACTTTAGGTAATTAAGCACTGAAATATAAAAAAAATTATTATTTTAAGAAAAAAAATTAAGATTAAGGTATAAAATTTTTAATTTTTAGCCGCAAGTCACTCGCAGAAAGGAAATCACAGAGATAAACGAGATTTGGTGTCTTACGATGACATTATTGACTTTTAATTAATTAAAATGGTTTTTATTTTATAGATTTTTAAGTTATAAAATGTAAAAATTAAAGTAAAATAAACGAAATATATAAAATGTGTTTAAATGTAAAAATAATTTTTGGGTTATGTTTACTTTTAGGTTATGTTTATTTTTAGGTGTTGTTTTGATTGAATCGGTAAGACTTTAATTTAAAAATTCGTTTTTAAATTTTAATTTTTTTAATAAATTTAAATTTTGGGACTTAAATTAACTTTAAAATTGATTTAATTGTAAATTAATTCCAATTCTATTACATTTTTTATTGATATTTTAAAATTTGTCGTTTTGATTGAATCGGTAGGGCTTTAATTTTAACATAACCTAACTTTTTTTATTAAATCAAATTTAATAAAAAATTCTATCTTAAAAATTTAATTTAATATAATATCTTACTTGTGTAAATATATTTATCGATAAAAGCATTTAAAATAAACAATAATAAAATCAAATTTATCTAATCAAAAAATAAATTTACATTTTTCACTGTTGTGAAATTAGCTTCCATTTTGACGTTTCCTGTCACTAAATAAAGGTTAACGCCTATTCACACCTATTTTTTCCTTATCTGTCATTTTGACTCATTCCTTCTTTAAGAAGTCACATAAAATTCGTGTTGACTGCCCAGAGTCCACGAATTTTAATCAAAAATTCAATTAAAACCTCAATAACAATCAACAACAATGTCTGAAGTACATAAATTTAATAATATAGACGTTCCGATAACTTGCCACGCTTGGAATAAAGATAAAACTCGTAAGTAACTTTAAAAACATAAAATACTTCTTTAATTTATTTATATTTTGACTTATTTTTATAATTTATTTTTATTTATTTCATATAAAGAAATCGCTCTAAGTCCGAACAACCACGAAGTTCATATATTTAAACGTTCCGGATCGGATTGGAAACTCCTCGATATCTTAAACCAACATGATTTACGCGTTATGGGAATCGATTGGGGTCCAAACACCAACAGAATAGTAACTTGTGCTGTTGATCGTAACGCTTACGTTTGGACTCAAGGTGAGGACGGAAAATGGAAACCGACTTTAGTACTTTTAAGAATAAACCGAGCGGCTACTTGCGTAAAATGGTCTCCGAATGAAAATAAATTTGCCGTTGGTTCTGGTGCGAGGTTAATATCTGTTTGTTACTTTGAATCGGAGAACGATTGGTGGGTTTCGAAGCATATAAAGAAGCCGATTAGATCTACGATCACTTCGCTTGATTGGCATCCGAATAATGTTTTATTGGTAGCCGGTTCGGCTGATTTTAAAGTTAGGGTTTTCTCGGCTTATATTAAAGATATCGAAAAGACTCCGGAAGCTACTCCGTGGGGAGTGAAAATGCCTTTGGGGCAATTAATGGCTGAATTTGTTAATTCCCAATCGGGAGGTGGTTGGGTTCATAGCGTTTCATTTTCAAGCGATGGTAATAAAATTTGTTGGGTGTCTCACGACTCAACAATTAACATAGCAGATGCTACGAAAGGAAATGCAGTTTTTAAACTAAGAACGGAGTATTTGCCATTTTTAAGTTGCATTTGGGTGACTAATAACTCAATTGTGGCCGCCGGACATAGTTGCATTCCAATTTTATACTCTCTAAATTCCGAGGGACAATTGAGCTTTAACGCCAAGTTAGATGCTTCAACGAAAAAAGAAACCGGAGGGTTATCGGCAATGAGAAAGTTTCAATCATTAGATAAACACTTAAGGAGTGAAATTAACGATACAAATTTGGATTCCGTTCATCAAAACGCTATCAGTAGTATTTGTGTGTACTCGGGAGAGAAAGGAGCCGTTAGGAGTTTTAGTACTTCCGGAATGGACGGACAGTTGGTTATTTGGAATTTAAATCAGTTGGAACAAGCCATGCAAGGATTAAAAATACATTAAGAATTAAAATAAAGAAAAAAATTTACCATAAAAATTAAAATAAAGAAGAAAATTTACCATAAAAATTAAAATAAAGAAAGAAATTTACATTAAAAATTAAAATAAAGGAAAAATTTACCTTAAAAATTAAAATAAGGGAAAAATAATTACATTAAGTATTAAAATTCACATTTAAAATTGTATTTGAATTGAAATAAAATTAAAATAAATTAAAATTGTGTTTATTTACTTGAATTAAATTTACCTGTCAAAAATTTGAGGTTAAGTTAAAAAGTAATTGTTGCCAACATAAAATCTTCTTTAGATAATGACATTTTTTATATTTTAATTAATAAAAAAAATTTTTTAACTTGATAATTTAAAAAAAATCTAATCTATTAATTAATTTATTAGAAAATCTTTAAAAAAATCCAAGTTTAAAAACGAATTAATTTTTTAATATTTTGAGATTTGAAAGATCTTTTTTTAAATGAAAGTACTACCGATTTAATCAAAACGTCAACTTTTAAAACACCAACAAAAGATATTAATTTCAATTTTTTTAAAATTCGAATTAATTTACAATTAAATAAATTTTGAACTTAATTCAACTGTAAAATTCTAAATTTACTGAAAAAATCCAAATTTAAAAACGAATTTTTTAATAAAATCTCTTAATTAGTTTTAGAATTTGATGTTTTGATTGAATCGGTAGGACTTTTAATTTTAAAATCCTACCGATTCAATTAAAACGTCAAATTAAAAAATACAAAATGTTTTTAAATTTTAAAAAAATCGAATTAATTTACAATTAAACAAGTTTTAAACTTAATTTAATTCCTAAAACCTAATTTTATTTAAAATACCCAAATTTAAAAAGGAATTTTTTATTAATACCTCGTATAAGTTTTAAATTTGACGTTTTGATTAAATCGCTAGGATTGTAATTTCGATTTTTAAAGTCCTACCGATTTAATTAAAACGTCAGGTCTTAAAACTTTAAAAAAAATTAATTTAAAAATAAAAATTAATTAATTAATTTACAATTAAATCAATTTTAAACTTAATTCAATTCTAAAATTCTAAATTTATTTAAAAAATCCAAATTTAAAAACGAATTTTTAATCAATATCTCGTATTAGTTTTTAAATTTGACGTTTTGATTAAATCGGTAGGACTTTAATTTCGATTTTAGTTAAAACGTCAAATCTTAAAACTTAAAAAATATTAATTTGTAAATAAAAGTTAATTAATCAATTTACAATTAAACCAATTTTATACTTAATTCAATTCTAAAATTCTAAATTAGTTAAAAAAATCAAAATCTAAAAACGAATTTTTAAATTTTCATACTTTAAATGCAAATTTCTACTTAAAAGTTTCAATGTGGATATTTTAAACGTCAAATTTTTACTAAAAACTCTCAATTTTGACAGCTTTAGAATTAATTTTTACTAAAATTGTCAAAATTGACGGTTTAAGAGTTAATTTTTACTGAAAAATCTCAATTTTGGCATTTTAAACATTAAATTTTAAACAAAACTGTTAAGTTTGACGTTTTAAGTGTCAACTTTTATCGAAAACTGCCAATTTTGACGTTTTAAATGCCAATTTTTAACCAAAAATGTCAAGTTTTACATTTTAGATGTCAAACTTTAACTAGAAATGTTAATTTTGACGTTTGAAATGTCAAATTTTAAGTAAAATTGTCAATTTTGACGTTTTAAATGACAATTTTTAACTAAAAACTGTCAATATTGACATTTTAAACGTGAAATTTTAATTTAAACGTAAATTTTGGGATTTTAAACGTTAAATTTTAACTAGGAATGTTAATTTTGATATTTTAAATGTCAAATTTTCCCTGAAACTGTCAATTCTGACGTTTTAAATGACAATTTCTAACCAAAAATGTCAAGTTTTACATTTTAAACGTGAAATTTTAACTTAAACGTCAATTTTAAGATTTTAAACGTTAAATTTTAACTAGAAATGTTAATTTTAATATTTTAAATGTTAAATTTTCCTTGAAACTGTCAATTTTGACGTTTTAAATGACAACTTTTAACCAAAAATGTCAAGTTTTACATTTTAAACGTCAAATTTTAACTAGAAATGTTAATTTTGATGTTTGAAATTTCAAATTTTAAGTAAAACTGTCAATTTTGACTTCTAAATGACAATTTTTATCTAAAAACAGTCAATATTGACACTTTAAACGTGAAATGTTAACTGAAACGTCAATTTTGAGATTTTAAACGTTAAATTTTATTTAGAAATGTTAATTTTTATATTTTAAATGTTAAATTTTCCCTGAAACTGTCAATTTTGACGTTTTAAATGACAATTTTTAACCAAAAAATGTCAATTTTGATGTTTTAAATAACAATTTTTAACTAAAAACTGTCAATATTGACATTTTTCAATTTAATTCAAGCTTAAAATTCTAAATTTATTTAAAAAATCCAAATTTAAAAACGAATTTTTAATTAATATCTTCTTAGTTTAGTTTAAAATTTGACGTTTTGATTGAATCGGTAGGACTTTAATTTCGATTTTAAAGCCCTACCGATTCAATTAAAACGTCAAATCTTAAAACTTAAAAAAATTAATTTAGAAATAAAAATTAATTAATTAATTTACAATTAAACCAATTTTAAACTTAATTCAAGTTTAAAATTCTAAATTTATTTAAAAAATCCAAATTTAAAAACGAATTTTTTAGTAAAATTTCTCATTTAGTTTTTAAATTTGACGTTTTGATTGAATCGGTAAGACTTTTAATTTTAAAGCCCTACCGATTTAATTAAAACGTCAAATCTTAAAACTTAAAAAATACTAATTTAAAAATAAAAATTAATTAATTAATTTACAATTTAACCAATTTTAAATTTAATTCAACTGTAAAATTCGAAATTTATTTAAAAAATCCAAATTTAAAAACGAATTTTTTAATAAAATCTTTTAATTAGTTTTAAAATTTGACGTTTTCATTGAATCGGTAAGACTTTTAATTTTAAAACCCTACCGATTCAATTAAAACGTCAAATTTAAAAATACAAAATGTTGATTTTAAATTAAAAAAAATCGAATTAATTTACAGTTAAGGAAATTTTAAACTTAATTCAACTCTAAGATTCTAAATTTACTGAAAAAATCCAAATTTAAAAACGAATTTTTTAGTAAAATTTCTTATTAGTTTTTAAATTTGACGTTTTGATTAAATCGGTAGGACTTTAATTTTAAAGTCCTACCGATTCAATTAAAACTTAAAACATCAAATTTAAAAACGCAAAATGTTGATTTTAAAGTAAAAAAAAATCGAATTAATTTACAATTAAGGAAATTTTAAACTTAATTCAACTCTAAGATTCTAAATTTACTAGAAAATCCAAATTTAAAAACGAATTTTTTAATAAAATCTCTTAATTAGTTTTAAAATTTGAAGTTTCAATTGAATCGGTAAGACTTTTAATTTTAAAGCCCTACCGATTCAATTAAAATGGTAAATTTTTAAACGCAAAATGATTTTAAATAAAAAAAAATCGAATTAATTTACAATTAAACCAATTTTAAACTTAATTTAACTCTAAAATTCTAAATTTATTAAAAAAATTCAAATTTAAAAACAAATTTTTTCATAAAATCTATTATTAGTGTTAAAATTTGACGTTTTAATTGAATCGGTAGGACTTTTAATTTTAAAGCCCTACCGTTTCAATTAAAACGTCAAATTTAAAAACTCAAAATATTAATTTTAAATTAAAAAAATCGAATTAATTTACAATTAAACAAATTTTAAACTTAATTTAACTCTAAAATTCTAAATTTATTTAAAAAATCCAAATTTAAAAACGAATTTTTTAATAAAATCTCTTAATTAGTTTTTAAATTTGACGTTTTGATTAAATCGGTAGGACTTTAATTTCGATTTTAAAGTCCTACCGATTCAATTAAAACGTCAAATTTAAAAACGTAAAATGTAGATTTTAAATTTAAAAAAATCGAATTAATTTACAATTAAACAAATTTTAAACTTAATTTAATTCCTAAAACCTAATTTTATTAAAAAAACCCAAATTTAAAAACGAATTTTTAATTAATATCTCTTTTTAGTTTTTAAATTTGACGTTTTGATTAAATCGATAGGACTTTAATTTCGATTTTAAAGCCCTACCGATTTAATTAAAACGTCAAATCTTAAAACTTAAAAAATATTAATTTAAAAATAAAAATTAATGAATTAATTTGCAATTAAAGCAATTTTAAACTTAATTCAAGGCAAAAATCCAAATTTATAAAAAAAATCCAAATTTAAAAACAAAGTTTTATTTTTTTAATCATTTTAATCATTTTAAACTTTGGAAATTTAAGTAATGACACACTTAACCTATAAAAAAAATTCAAAAAATGTGGCGCGTACTACGTGCACGTCAACATGGCACTTATGGTGTGCACGTGAAGTTATAAAACACAATAGACTTAAAATTTTAGAAATCCATCAACCATATTAAATAAAATTAAATATATAAAATGGATGAAAATGAAAATAAACCTCTAGTAATTAAAGCAAAACCCGTAAGGAAAGTTATAAGAGCAACCCGATCAAATAAAATACCAAATTCAATATTAACCGATAAAAAACTTCAAGCTGCAATTGAAACCCTACCGAAAAACTACAACTTTGAAATAGAAAAAACAATCTGGAGAATACAAGAAACCAAAGCTAAAATAGTCGGTTTACAAATGCCCGAAGGTTTATTAATGTTCTCGACAACGATATGTGATATAATCCGAGAGTTTACCGAAGCCGATGTGATAATAATGGGAGACGTTACATATGGAGCTTGTTGCGTGGACGATTTAACGGCTAAAATGTTAAATGTAGACTTATTAGTTCATTACGGACACAGTTGTTTAATTCCAAACGATCCGAAAAATAGTTTAAAAGTGTTGTACGTTTTCGTCGATATAAAAATCGATCCGTTACATTTTATCGAAACGATAAAATTGAATTTTAACACGGAGATTAAAATCAGTTTAGTTAGTACGATACAATTTGTAACAACTTTACAAGCCGTTTCGACTAAATTACAAGAATTAAATTATAAGGTTATCGTACCTCAATTTAAACCGTTATCTCCGGGTGAAATTTTAGGTTGTACGGCTCCGATAATAGACGATGCCGATGTTTTAGTGTATTTAGGTGACGGTAGGTTTCATTTAGAAGCCGCTATGATAGCTAATCCAAAATTAAAAGCTTTTAAATACGATCCGTACTCGAAAGAATTTACTAGGGAATATTACGATGAAGATAAAATGAAAAGTATACGTTTTAATTCAATAAATCAAGTGAAAATGGCTAATAAATTTGGTGTTATTATGGGTACGTTAGGTAGACAAGGAAATCCTAAAGTTATTAATTTTATTAAAAAACGACTTGAGTTTTATAAAAAAGACCACGTTGTGATTTTACTATCGGAGATTTTTCCAAGTAAATTAGATTTATTTAAAGGGATCGAGGCGTTTGTACAAGTAGCTTGTCCGAGATTATCTATCGATTGGGGAATGGCTTTTAATAAGCCTTTATTAACTCCGTATGAATTAGCGGTGGCTTTAGATGATACCAAGTGGTGTTCGGAAAAGGAAAATAAAGCTTATCCGATGGATTTTTACGCTAATGATAGTTTGGGGATGTGGACGCCTAATTATAAGAAAGATTGTTTAAATACCGATAAGTGTTGTGGGAAATGTACTAAATAATAAAAAAAAATTAGCTTAAATTAGTTTAATTTAATTTATGTTAATTAAGTACTTATTTTAGTGTAATAATTTTTTGTAATTTATTTTGTATGTATGTATAAAAATAAAAATGAGATTTATATTTATTTTGTGTTTGGGTGTATTTTTTTTTAAATAATTAATAAATTTTTTATATATAGGTGTCTCTAAAATGTGTGTATAAATTAAATTTTTTTTGTTAAACCATTTATTCAATTGAAATTTTGAGAGAAAATTGTTTTTAAGTTTCAAGGAAAATTGTAATCTATTAATATAAGGATACAGTTAAAAAAATAATAAATTCTAATGAAGATTTTTTTGGGGAATTTAAGAAAATTCGTGAAAAATATTATTTGTATTGAGATTTTTGGTGTTTGAAGTAAGTAATTTTGGATATGGATGAGTTAATTTAAATAGATTTGTTTTAAACTTTAAGGAATTGAAATTTTATGTTGTGGAGGTATTTTAAGGACACCTGTATGTGTATTAAATTTGTTTAAATGGAGTATTGACATTGATTATGAGTGTTTGTGTCTTATTCGATATAAGACGAGGTGGCCGAGTGGTTAAGGCGTTGGACTGCTAATCCAATGGGCTCTGCCCGCGTGGGTTCGAATCCCATCCTCGTCGGTTCGTTTTTTCCACTTTTTATTTTTAAAATATTTATTGTAAATTCAATTTATGACATGAAAACCGTTTTAAATTAATTAGAAATTTTCAAAATATTGTTTTGAAATTAATCCAAAATTGGCTAAAATTGATTAAAAACGTTTTAAATTTAGAAAAAATGGTTTGAAATTGATAAAAAAATTATCTGAACATTACTATTAAGAAGAAAATTCGATAAAATCTTAGAATAATTATATGCTAAAGAAAAATAAAGTTTCTTTTTTTTTATTCACATTGAAATCATCACCGATAAAAGGTTGTAATAAATTTCAAATTTGTAAGGAATCAACTTGATTTGGAGACAAAGTTAGAGAAATACGTAAAGTTTTTAGAAAATACAATCCTAAATATGAAAATAATTCTTTATATTTTAAAAGGAATATATTGTCTAAGGAAAAGATGGAATGAAAAAGAATATTAGATAGTGGATAATTCATTTTGGAGGAATAAAAAGAGTTAAAATGTTAGGGGTACAAATATACGAATGTCTAGAACGCGTTATTTTGTCGAGTTACTCACAATTTGTTAATTAACTAAAAAGTTGAGTTATTTAGTAGTGTAGGAATCGATTATTTTTTACTAATATTAGTTATACAGGGTGTTCCGTAATGATATGCGAATATTGAAGGGGGTGGTTCTACATCGAAAATTAGTGATAGTTTCTTATATAAACTATGGTCCCAAAATGTCCCGTTACTAAAATACAGGGTGTTAAAGTTTTAGAAAAAAAACGATATTAATATTTTCGGAATTGCTTTAAGTATTTTTGTGAAATTTGACATATGGCGACTATTAATAAAGACACGTATCTTTCAATACAAATCTGATTTCTATCTTTAACAGTGGCGTGCGTACGAGCACTGACTTTAATATTTTTAAAGAAAAAAATGGTACGCCAATGGTTTTTTTTGCAAATAAAAAATATTTTTGAATTTCCCCTTCAATTTGACAAATAAAAGCTCTCCTGAGTTTTTGGACTGCAATGCGCCGTTTTTGAGAGAAAAATTAAAAACTGTCGGTTGTTCAACAGAAATATGTAGTGTAATTATTAACCACTTCGGTACGGCGCCTATTGGCCGCGAAACGTCGTTAAGAACAGGCCAAGGTCATTAGAGTAATGCTTATAAGGTTGTCCAACTCCCTATCCTTCCTATGTTGCAAGCAAAATTTCCCCTCACATACCCAAGTTCTCGATTATGTGACGTCATCCTTGTCCTAGCCGTCCGCGATATATGCGTTGTTTGTAAATTTCACGTTATTATTTCACGTATTGCCTTTAAAGTACTGATTGGGAATTTGGAAGAGGAATTTAAAAAATATTTAGGGGAAAATGTTAACCGCAGGAAAAACAACAGTAAAAAAATTGTATACAAAAATTATTCCACATTTTCCTGAGAATTTTCATCACATAATTAAAGTTTATATTAAACAAACGCTATTTATTAGAATAAATTGTTTAAATACAAAAATCACACTTAAAAAAAAGTCAATATTTTAAAATAAACATTTTCTGTCTAAAAGAAAATCAAAAAATACACCCACTAAAAATTATTTTTTATCAGTAAATTATCGTTATTTTTAAAATATGTAAAATTTCCTTTTTATTATATTTTGTTGTAAGAATTATTAATAAAAATTTCATCGCGCCGGACAAGCATGACGTCACGCCCGCCTCGCTCCCCTCAAACACGGCGCCACTCGAGTTGGACAACCTTATACCATTACTCGACAGACCTTGGAACAGGCTTTCTTTGTTCCCATATGCGGTGTCGACTATAGTCGACAGCCGTACCGAAGTGGTTAAGGATACAATTTTGCAATAAATCTAGGTAGCTAAGCCTAAATGTCATTTGTTGCTTTATGTACGTTTGACATTCAAACAACTGTTGGTAGTTAAAATCTGTTTATTGTGAAACAGATTCTAAAACTTTAACACCCTGTATTTTAGTAGCGGAACATTTTGGGACTATAGTTTATATAAGAAACTATCATTAATTTTCGATGTAGAATCACCTCCTTCAATATTCGCATATCATTACGGAACACCCTGTATAGGTTAAGTTCTTATTACTAAGAGTGTGGAAGTAAGTATAAAACAATGATTGCAAACCTATGATCCGCGAGTCAAACATTGACCCACACAATCCTTTTAAGTTGCCCATACAGCTCTTCTAGTCTTAGAAGTAATGGCTTTCCTGTTTTGCAAATGATTTAAAACTAATGATTACAAGCAAGCACTAAAAAAATATAATCAACAAAATTTTACTCACTTCTCAAAAAGTTTCGCCATCAATGATATAGAGTAAATGGTTTGGGTTGGAAAGAGTTTTGAGTACTTCGGAAACGCTAGGCGAAGAGAATTGGTTGAGTAAAGACGAGAGTTAGGTTTAAAGTAAATGTATAATGAGGTAAGACGTGTAACGACGAGGTTGAGTAGAGAATTAGTGCCATTTCACATGGGGCGTATTGTCAGGACGGATCGTCAGTGCTGATCATACGCGCCGATTTTTCATACGCGATGTACGCCTTGCACGTGTATGTCATATGGTCAACAATCGAGAAGCCGAAAGGGCGGCAACAAGCGAAATGGTACGCACTGACCATTAATTCTCATGTGAAATTACTCATTATAAACAATGATTCGTGCGCGCGCTGACGATACGACGACGCACGGGCCCGACGTATGTCCATCGTATAAAATCATACGTACTGATCATACCGGCTTCATGTGAAATTACTCATTTAGTGCCGTTTCACATAGGGCGTATGGTCAGGACGGATCGTCAGCGCTGATTATACGCGCCGATTTTTCATACGCGACGTACGTCTTTTACATGTATGTCGTAAGGTCAGCAACCGACAAGCCGCTGTTGCCACTGGTACGCACTGACCATCAGTTCTCATGTGAAGTTACTCATTATAAACAATGACTCGTGCGCGCGCTGACGATACGACGACGCACGGGTCCGGCGTATGACCGTCGTACCAAATCATACGTACTGATCATACGCGCTTCATGTGAAATTACTCATTAAAACGAATGGTGCTTGCTTATACGACCTGACGATCTGTCCTGACCATACGCCCCATGTGAAACGGCACTTAAACTAATTACTCATCTGTCCTGACCATACGCCCCATGTGAAACAACACTTGAGATGAGTAAAGATAAAGTATTGTAAAGACAGGAGAAGCAAAGACGAAATTGGGTAAAGACATAAGGCGAGTGACGACTAGAGTTGAGTAGGGGAAACTACCCTCTATCGCCTCTCCTATCTTAAAAATGCTTCCCAAAGTCGGCTTTTCTATAGAAATCCAAACAGAAAAACTGAAAGGCCGACTTTAGGCGCATGAATTATACATTGTTGTAAACCACCTACTTTTGTGTATTTTTAAGCATTTTTAATATTTTCATTTTCTCACAGACCTTGCTTTTATGTAGTTCGTAGAAATCCTATCATAGTTAAGATATAGAAAAGTCGCACGAGTAATTCTAAACCCGGCTCGTTCAGACTCAAGTCCTACAAACATTTCTTCGAATTATTCTAGTTTTGCAGTGAAGTAAGTTTAGATAAAAGTGTATGTAATCAAATGTCAGGAAAAACAAAAGCCAAGTGTTTTCGAATATCAAAATTACTTTCCGAAGTGGAATACAAAAAGACTTTGAGTCTGGAACGGGGGGTCAAATTTTAGTCAGATTTGTTCAGATTTGCTCGTGAATTTGCTCGCAATTCGGATAAAGAAACGTATTTCGAAATTAGTATAGTTCTTTATGTAACAAGTTTAATTTTTACAATAAAAACTCTAAAGCACAGTACCGTGTTTAAATTCCACAACAATATGCCATATTTTATTCCCATAATCATAAGATGCAAGTACTACATAATTGCAAATGCGATTCCAAGAAGGTCCGCGGGAAGTGCAGCAGTGTACAAATTTAAGTCTAAAATAAAATTCATAACATTTCTTATTGTATTGCAATCCGTCGTAAGCTCCGTTCGAAAGCCTTTGTAAAGTCTTGAATAAATAAAAAAGTTAATTTTTGTCTAACAAATAATTGAACCCTTTTTTGAGAACCTACGACGAAAGAAAATTCATGGCCAATACTTGGTAAATTTACCCTACGAGAGAAGGGTAAAGACGTTAGATAGAAAAAATGTAATGAAGCTAGGCTAGTTAAAGCGTACAACGACGAACATTTGTATCATATTCATTATTATTATTATTTTACAAAACAAGCGGGCTTTATTATCAAAAATCAAACCCCCAAACATAGCCAAATTTCTTACAGTGTGATAAACCGGAATAGACTTATACCATGAAAAAAAAAAATGAAAGAAAATCTCTCTATAAAATATACGTTATTACAGGAATTTGGTTCCTTACCAGTTGGGATGTTATGTGATGAACGCTTTTTATTCGGGGGTAACTAATTGTAAGAACTATTTAGTTGTTGTGTAACGCTCCGGTTTATTTTTATGATAAAATCTACCTACTTAAAAGTGAATTAGTTGTACTTTGTAGCTTATGAGAAGCAGTCAAATGTAATTCCTGGTTAAGGTTAAAGTTGGTTTTATTTCACAAATGAAATCCTAAAATTAACATATGTGGGATCAAAGTCACCAAAATACGTACTAAGAAACGGGAAGAGCGGAAAAAGAAGGGCTGTTCGTATAAAAACACTTCTTTGTAAAAAAAAAAATTTTTGAATAAGAAGAAAATACAGCAACGACAGCTGATGTTCATTGTATTTTCAATTTTGAACTGTACCATCTATTTTACGACTCTACCCAACTTATGAATGAACTCGCTTTATGACCACTTGTTCATTCAACTTGTAAATGAATGGCTAGTTACCTAAATTTAATTAAATAAAGTAGTTTGGTTAACCCATTTCAGACAACGATTTTTTTCGAATACGATCCCTAAGAATGAAACTTTTTCTTTATATAGTTCATTTACTGTTATTGCAAACACGGTGTGCAGACCATCTTATAACCTCGAAAATGAATTACACACACAGCGTGCAATTAATCTCGAATAAGTTAAAAAGCTAATGATCTCTACTACCAACTATAGTGATGAAAATCACCCTTAAAACATATCAAAATAAGAATAAAAAAAGAACCGAATTAACACCAATTATAAGTTTTTACATAAAAAATTTCTTAAATTTACTAATAATAATTCTAGTTCTAAATTTTTTCAAAGTAAATCTAAAAAATCAAACACATATTTTATTATTTATTTAAATTCATTCATTTAACAAATAACAATAAAAAATAAATTACTTTAAAATCATTACAAACAAAATAAAATAAAACAAAACATAACATAAACATCCTTAATGGCACTAATAAATCATTTCTAACCTCCTTAACGAATAACAATCGGCCTTCCTAATTCATCAATCTCCTGCGAAGGCACCAAAGGTGGCAAAAACCCATATTCCAGTCTCGGACTAGACTCAAAAGCCCTCTTAGCCTGTCTCTTTTTCGACCGATCGTACAACACATAATTCGAACTCTGTTGATAATTCTTCGGAGGAACCAACCCAATCGGATACCGATTCCTATCCACAACCTTACATCTAACACCTTCCAAATTCCACAAATTATCACTTTTAACCGGCTGATAGTTTACCTTAAGATTAGGATGATTACGTTCGTAAGTATTTAAGTAAACAAACGGTTTACTGTAGTAATATTGTTTCACTTTTTCCGGTTGTGCGGATGAGGAAGAAATTGGTTTTTCGTTTGATTGATAAACGTAAAGTGGAAGTTGATAATGTTGGATATTATATGATTGAGATTGAATTTGTTGATGTTGATTTTGATGATTGTGAATTTGATTTTGTTGATTTTCAATTTGATTTTGATGATTTTGAATTTGACTTTGATGATTTTTAATTTTTTGATTTTGAATTTGATTTTGTTGATTTCCAATTTGATTTTGAACTTGATTTAATTGATTTTCAATCTGATTTTGATGATTTTCAATTTGATTTTGTTGATTTTCAATCTGATTTTGATAATTTTGATGGTTTTGATAATTTTGAATTTGAACTTTTTGATTTTGATGATTTTCTTGATGAGATAAAATCGGTAAAACTTTAAAATTATCTTTTTCATTTCTTCCAAAGTATTTTCCTGGTTCAATCTCAAATTCTTGTTGTTTTACGGGAAAATTAATTAAAGATTCACCTAATTTATAATGATCCAACGCTGAATTCTCTTCTTCCTTTTCATTTTTCTTATAATATTCGTATTTCCCAACGTAATAAGGAATACTTTTTTGAATTTCCACCAAAACTTTCTTTCCAAGTTGATTTTCAACATTTTGAAGTTGAACTCCGGCCGTAATTGGTGCTAAAAATTTACTTCCAGGTCTTAAAACTTCTCCCTCTTTAATTTTATCTTCATTTATTTCTTTATCATTAGATATTAAATCATATTTTAAATTAGATTTTAAATCAGAGTTTAAATCAGACTCTAAATCAGGCTTTAAATTATATTTTAAATCAGATTCTAAATTAGACTCTAAATTAGACTTAAAATCTGACTTTAAATTAGATTCTAAATTAGTCTTTAAAACAGACTCTAAATTAGGCTTTAAATTTGTATTTAAATTAGATTTTAAATTTGTATTAAAATCAGATTGTAAATGAGATTTTGAATCAGATTTCAAATCAACATTTAAATCAACGTTAAAATCAAAATTTAAATCTTCAACAATAATCGGATTATTCGATAAACTTAAAGATTTCTCCGTTGTAACCAAATAAGATGAATTGTCAACAAAATTTTCAGCACGATTAATATTTAAAACGTCAATTTCGCTAATTAAATCCTTCGTGCTTTCAATCAGCTTTGATTTTGAGTTTTGCGGGTTAATTTTTTGGCCGAACGAACCCAAGTATTCGGAAATTTCGGCTCCGTTTTCGAATAAAGCGGAAGTTTCTTTAATTTCTATCGAATTTTCAATTTTATCCAATCCTTGGTTTGAGTTAGATAATTGACTATTTGAAACGTCTTCGATCGAAGTTGAAGAACTTAATTCGGGTTCTTTAATTAAAGGTAAAGCTACTGGAAAATCTCCAATGATTTTTCCATCGTTTTTTTCTTTATTTCCTTCTTGCGGTTGAAGAAAAAAAATTTTATTAAGACTTTCGACAGGAATTTGAACGTCTTTAAATAAGACATTTTGATCTACAAGAATAACTGGTGGTGGTTGTTGTTGTTGTTGCTGTTCTTGTTGTTGCTGCTGCTGCTGCTCTTGTTGTTGTTTTTGTTCTTGTATTTCTTGAATTAGTTGTTGTTGAGGTAATTGTTGGTATAATTTTTCTGGTTGTTGATATAATTGTTCTTGATGTTGATTAAATTCTGGTTGTTGGTGATTAAATTCTTCTTTTTGTTGATTAAATTCTTCGTTTTGTTGTTTAAATTCTGGTTGTTGATTAAACTCCTCTTGTTGTTTTGTATTACTATGATTATTATTATTATTAAAAAATAATTTTTCATCTTGATTATTATCCTTATCAACGTCAATAATGTTCGAAATCGGTGTTTTTTCTGATTTAAAAATGTTATTTTCCTAAAAAACATTTAAATTTATTGAAGATAATTAAAAATCAATTAATTTAAATACAAAAACGATATATCTAACTTAAATACTTTTACATTTACAGTAATTTTAACTCAAAAAGGAATAAAAAAATCGATTATTTTGAAATTTTTTTTTAAAACGTTAAAAAACTGATAAAGTTCATTAAAAAACTTTTAATTTGAGTACAAACACGACTATATTTCGATAAAAAATAAAAAAGTTAGGTTAATTTTTTCATTTTCAAGATGGTAGATTAAAAAAAATTAAAATTTTAATTGTAAATGTTTAAAATTTATTAAAAATCCTTTAATTTGAGTACAAACACGACTATATTTCGATAAAAAATAAAAAAGTTAGATTAATTTTTTTTTTCATTTTCAAGATGGCGGATTAAAAAAATTTAAATTTTGATTGGAAATTTTTAAAATTCGTAAAAAATCCTTTAATTTGATACCAAACACGGCTATATTCCGATTAAAATCAAAAAAGTTAGGTTAATTTTTAATTTTCAAGATGGCGGTTAAAAAAAAATAAAATTTTAATTGAAAATTCTTAAAATTTATAAAAAAATCCGTTAATTTAATATCAAACACGACTAGTTGTCAATAAAAAATAGAAAAGTTAGGTTAGTTTAAAAATTTTCAAGATGGCCGACTTTCAATTGTTTATAAAATTAAAAAGTTTTATATCTCCTAAATTATTTAAGTTAGATGTGTCATGTTTGTACTCAAATGAAAGAAAATTTCATTTTCTAAGGATTTTTAATAAAAATTTGATTCTAAAATTATTTTTAAAGCCTTTAATTTATTATAAAAAAAATTATTTTTATTAAAAAATTAAAATTAATAATAAATTCTTCAAAATTATTAAAAACCCTTTAATTTGATACCAAACACGGCTATAATTAGTTAAAAAATAAGAAAGTTAGGTTAAGTTTTTAATTTTCAAGATGGTGAATTAAAAAAATTAAAATTTTAATTGAAAATTCTTAAAGATTTTTAAAATCCTTTAATTTGACACCAAACTCGACTAGGTTTGGATTAAAAATAAAAAAGTTACCTTAACCTAAAAATTTCCAAGATGGCCGACATTCAATTGTTTATAAAATTAAAAACTTTTTTATCTCTTAAACTATTTAAGTTAGATATATCATGTTTGTACTCAAATTAAAGAAAATTTTATTTTCTAACGATTTTTAACAAAAATTTGATTCTAAAATTATTTTTAAGTTTTTAATTTATCATAAAGTAAGTAATTTTGATCAAAAAATTAAAATTATTAAAAAATTCTAAAAATTCATTTAAAATCTTTTGATTTGATACCAAACACAACTATATTCCGATTAACACCAAAAAAGGTAGGTTAGTTTTTAATTTTCAAGATGGGGGATGGATTAAAAAAATTAAAAATTCTTAAAGTTTATTAAAAAATCCCTTAATTTGATACCAAACACGACTAGCTTTGGATACAAAATAAAAAAGTTAGGTTAGTTTAAAAAATTTCAAGATGGCCGACTTTTCAATTGTTTATAAAATTAAAAATTTTTATATTTCCTAAACTATTTAAGTTAAATATGTCGTGTTTGGTATCAAATTAAAGAAAATTTAATTTTCCATCGATTTAAAAAAAAAATTTTGTCTAAACCTAACCTAAAAATGTTTAGGATTAAAAAACGTTATAATTTGGAAAGTATTGAAGTTGGATATGTTGAGTTTGTACTCAAATTAAAGAAAATTTAATTTCCTATCGATTTTTAATACATTTTTTTCAAAAAATTTTTCAATTTTTTTTTTAAGTTAAAAAATTTGAATAATTTTTATACTATTTAATGTAGACATGTTATTTTACCCTATTTTTTTGTTCGGCTATAATTGATTCTTTCCCTAAAACAATCTGGGCGGATGTTTTACTATGCGGTCCGTTATTACTGTACTCCACATAGGGATGATAACCCCAATCATCGGCTAAATAATCCACTTTATGACTTGAATTTGGATTTTTTACATAATACCTTCCAAGTGCATAAATACCATCTCTAATCTCCTTTTTTCCTTGAAAATCTCCTTTATCGTTAGTAATTTGGTAGCTGTATTCATACTTTGGAGGATTCTAAAACATCAATTTATGAATCTGAACATATTTTGTATTAGTACTAAAATTAACCACTTCGGTACGGCGCCTATCGGCCGCGAAACGTCGTTAAGAACCGGCTTTCATCGTCCGTACGCTGGCACAGCCGTCGACTATAGTCGACGCTCCGCTGTGTGGGGTTATCTGTAGCCGTCGACTATAGTCAACATCCGTACCGAAGTGATTAAGGAATGGATAGGTCTACCACAAAAATTAGAAACATGGATAATGAATATTTAAATCAACCAATTGTGCTAATTGTTTAGGCCGGTTTTAGTGCTCAACCGACGGTCGGTACCGACGTCGGTCGCGCGTAGCTTCGCAACGTATTCATATGTAGCTGTTCAGTGCTGCACTGATGAACCCTACGCGCGTACGGTACGCGGCGCGTGTGACAACTGTCGGTCGAACGCGTCCGTATGTACGTCAGCCAACTGACAGACTGCTGTCAGTACGTGTACAGTCATCGTGAAATAATGAGCGTAGACACAGAACGATTAATAACCGAAGTCCGGTTGCATCCGGAATTATGGGACTTGTCTCATAATTTATATAAAGACCGTGATGCACGGTTAAAGAATTACAGAACAATGAAATACCCAAGTATCGTACAATTTGTTAATGAGTCCATTTTTCGTGAGACTGTACAAACTGACGGTCAGCGCGTTTTGACAGATCTGTCAATCAGCTAAGCACTGAACAACACAAACCGACGGTCGGTACTGACCGTCAGTACTGGCGGTCAGTACCGACCGTCGGTTGAGCACTAAAAGCAGCCTTAGGAAAAGCTTGCACGACATTGGCAGATTTAAATTAACTGAGGGGTCGCTGCAGGTGACCGTCTTGCGTACTATAAGACGATCCTAAGCCTCACCATGGAGAGAAGGATGCTAGAGCGCGATTCTTCCCCGTAACTTTGCTGAGTAGGCCCGACAAGAATACAGTAGAAGGGAAGACTGGAGTATCAACGGGTCTTTATTAACGCATAGGTCTTCAGGCAAAAACGCCGTCGGGAACAAGCCTACGGCACCTCGCTGATTTAACTTTTTCGGTCAGACTTTTGGCCGTTTTCCGGGTCTTACAGCAATTTGATGTTTGATTCTCCAACCACAAATATTGGTTATAGTTTTAATCAAATTTTATACACATTAGGATCTGGAATCACAAATTCGCTTTCATTGCTAGCAATTTATTATTCTGACTGAAAAGTTAAAGTAGCGAGGTGCGGTGGGTCTGCTCCCGATAGCGTTTTTGCCTAAAGACCTTTGCATTATTAACCACATCGGCACGGCGCCTATCGGCCGCGAAACGTGGTTAAGAACCGGCATTCATCGTCCGTACGCTGGTATAGCCGTCGACTATAGTCGACGCACGGCTGTGTGGGGTCATCTGTTTCCGTCGACTATAGTCGACGCCCGTACCGAAGTGGTTAAAGACCCGTTGATACTCCGGTCCTCCCTTCTATTGTATTCTATTCGGGTCTATTCGGTAAAGTTACGGGGAGGGACCGCGCTCTTGCATCCTTCTCTTCATGGTGTGGCTTAGGATCGTCTTATAGTACAATGAAAGGGAGGACTGGAGTATCAACCGGTCCTCGCTAACACAAAAGTCTTTAGGCAAAAACACTGTCGAGGACATTTTCGCTATTTTAACGTTTTCAGTCAGACTTTTGACCCTTTTTCTTAATCTTACAGCAAAAACGAAAAGTGTTAACTCTCTAATTGATTATTGATTATTAACTCTAATTATTGATTAAAATTTTAATTAAATTTTATACAGTTATTCATTTCTGATAAAATTAAACGATGAATGTTTATCAAAAATTGATTTTAAAATAATAAATTTGTAACAATGAAGGCGAATTTGTGACGCTACATCCTGATACGTATAAAGTTTAATTAAAACTATAACCAATGATTATGGTTTATTGAGTTAACACTTTTCGCTTTTCCTGTAAGACCTTAAAAAGGGTTAAAGGTGTGACCGGAAAAGTTAAAATAGCGAGGTACGTTGGAACTGTCTTCGAAAGCGTTTTTCCTGAAGACCTTTGCGTTAACCAGGACCGGTTAATACTCCTGTCTTTCCTTCCACTGTACTTCACTCCAGCCTACACGGTAAAGTTACGGGGAGGAATCGCGCTAGTATTTTTTTATAAATTTAATTTTATTCTTTTAGAAAATAAAAAAGAAAACATTAAAACTTACCAAATCAGGTTTTTGAAGTTGCTTTTTATAACCCGGAGGTGGAATACTTTGTACTATCGAAACGATAAATATTGTAAAACCAATTAATATACTCTGTAATCAAAAAAGGTAAAGAATTTAATCAAATTTTAATAAAAGGTAGTTAATTTATTTATAGATAAATTGTGTTTATATTCAAATTACTTTTTTTTATTCAAAATTATTTTTTTAATTCAATATTATTTTTTTTAATTAGAAAATAATTTGTTTTTAATTTTCTTTTAACAATTTAATTTGATAGTTTCCCAGCATCATCATCATCATCATCATTTTCAAGGTCCGTTTACATCTCGAACCGGAGAAAGTTATCTAGGTCAGTTAGGAGTGGACCGAAACACAAAGCGTCTAAAAATCAAAGCCACTTTGATAATCATGTAACTTTCAAGAAGGCCGAGACAACTAACAAAAGCCATTCGGAAACAGTCGCATTACAATCAATCCGTTTAAGTCAATTGACAGCTAAATAACCAATTAAATCTAGTAGGTATTAACTTAATCAAGAATTAAAGTTGGGGTTTAAATTTTTCCAATTCATTTTTTCAATCTTTTCAAAAAAAAAAAAATTTTTTTTTCTTCAATCAAAATCAATTTTAAATTTAATTATAAACACAATTTAATTTAAGATAATATTTTTTTATTATTATTTAAGTTTGTTTTAATACTTACCTTAAAATTCATTTTTTTAAGTTGCGTTCACATTAAACCACACTAAAAAAAAATTACACTTTAGCACATTGGATTGATATGAAGGTCGTCGTAAAACTGATCCGCGACGCGAAACCGTATCGGGTTGATTTCATCTGCATCGGCAAGCAGAGTCGAGTAGAGGCGAGGCCGAGGAGGACCGCCTTTGGACTCGACGGGTCCTTCTTTCCTTTCACCTAGTGAACAAGAAGAAGACGTTCACTCGCGACGAGAACGCGGGAAAAGCGACCGCGAAGGTTGTACTACTACGCGAAGGGGAATCTATTCGTAAAAAAGACTACGGTGCCGGCGCGGCGCCGAGTCGCTTAATAAAAGCCGGTTCGAGTCTCGTTTTTCTACTCCTCGTCGGCGAACTTGAACTCGCCTTTAACTTTCCGAGAACCGATTTAGAGAAAGGATAGAATTTTTCCTTTCGAATTTAAATTGTCATATCATCCATACAAAAAAATAAATAAAAATAAAATAAAAAAAAATTTTCAAAGTTGGTAAAAATTTTTGACAGTTAACTAAACTAATTAAAAAAAAAAATCCAACTTTAAAAAATCCCCCAGACTTTACTTATTAAAATTGAGAAATGATTTTTGTTTTAAATGAAACTTAAAACATTCTAGTTTTTATTAAAAAAAGACCAATTTATTCTAAATATTACCAAAAATTAAAAAAAAATTTCAAAGTTGGTAAAAATTCTTGACAGTTAACTAACCCAACTTTTTTAAAGAAATTTGACCAACTTTAAAAAATCCCCCAAACTTTATTTATTGAGATTAAGAAATGATTTTTGTTTTAAATGAAACTTAAAACAGTCTAGTTTTAATTTAAAAAGATCGATTTATTCTAAATTTTATCAAAAAATTAAAAAAAAAATGCAAATTTGGTAAAAATTTTTGACAATTAACTAACCTATTTTTTCAAAAACTCCAACTTTAAAAAATCCCCCAAACTTTATTTATTGAGATTAAGAAATGATTTTTGTTTTAAATGAAAGATAAAACATTCTAGTTTTAATTAAAAAAGATCGATTTATTCTAAATATTATCAAAAAATTTAAAAAAATTTTCAAAGTTGGTAAAAATTTTTGACAGTTAATTAACCTATTTTTTTTTAAAAAAACTCCAACTTTAAAAAATCCCCCAGACCATATTTATTAAGATTAAAAAAATTTTTAATAATTCCACCAAAAACTTATAAAATTTATAAAAGTTCCACCAAAGCTATCAAAATTTTTAACAATTCCACCAAAAACTGAATTTTTAAAAAATATACTAAAATTAAGATTAATTTCGTCAAGAATTGATTAGATTCTTAAAAATTCCACAAAAATAAAAAAGTAATAATAAAAATTCCACAAAAGTTAGTTAATTTGAATATAATTTCACCAAAAATTATTAAATTTGGAGACAATTCTACTAAAAACTTAGTGAATTTTTTAAAAATTTCATCCAAAACCAATAAAATTGGTAAAAATTAAAAAAACTTACTATATTCGTAAAAATTCCACCAAAGTTACCAACATTTTTAACAATTCCACCAAAAACGTACTAAACTTTTTCAATTTTCCACCAAAGCTACAAAACTGTTGAATAATTCCACCAAAAACTTATTGATTTTTAAAAAAATACCACCGAAAACTTACCAAATTCATAAAAATTCTACTAAAATTACCAATATTTTTAACAATTTCACCAAAAATGATTAAAGTTAATAAAAATTCCACCAAAGTTATCAACTTTTTTAAAAATTCCATCAAAAGCATACTGAATTTTATAAAAATTCCACCAAAAATTAATAAAATTGGAAAAATTTCACTAAAAACTTACTAAATTCGTAAAAATTCCATTAAAAAAACACTGAATTTTTTAAAAATTCCATTAAAGATGAATAAAATTCGCAGAAATTCCACCAATGTTTTCAAAATTTTTGATAATTCCACCAAAAACTTGCTGAATTTTTAAAAAATATACTAAAATTAAGATTAATTTCGTCAAGAATTGATTAGATTCCTAAAAATTCCACAAAAATAAAAAAGAAATAATAAAAATTCCACAAAAGTTAGTTAAATTGAATATAATTTCACCAAGAATTATTAAATTTGGAGACAATTCTACTAAAAACATAGTGAAATTTTTAAAAATTCCACCCAAAATAAATAAAATTGGGAAAAATTAAAAAAATTTACTATATTCGTAAAAATTCCACAGAAATTACCAACATTTTTAACAATTCCACTAAAAACGTACAAATTTTTTTCAATTTTCCACCAAAGCTACAAAAATGTTGAATAACTCCACCAAAAACTTACTGATTTTTAAAAAATACCACCAAAAACTTACCAAATTCATAAAAATTCTACTAAAATTACCAATATTTTTAACAATTCCACCAAAAATGATTAAAGTTAATAAGAATTCCACCAAAGTTATCAACTTTTTTTAACAATTCCATCAAAAACATACTGAATTTTATAAAAATTCCACCAAAAATTAATAAAATTGGAAAAATTTCACTAAAAACTTACTAAATTCGTAAAAATTCCATGAAAAAACACTGAATTTTAAAAAAATTCCATTAAAGATGAATAAAATTCGCAAAAATTCCACCAATGTTTTTAAAATTTTTGATAATTCCACCAAAAACATACTGAATTTTTTAAAAATTCCACCAAAAATTAATAAAATTGGTAAAAATTAAAAAAACTTACTATATTCGTAAAAATTCCACCAAAGCTATCAACATTTTTAACAATTTCACCAAAAACGTACTAAATTTTTTCAATTTTCCACCAAAACTACAAAAATGTTGAATAATTCCACCAAAAACTTACTGATATTTACAAAATACCACCAAGAAGTTACCAAATTCATAAAAATTCTACTAAAATTACCAATATTTTTAACAATTCCACCAAAAATGATTAAAGTTAATAAAAATTCCACGGAAATTATCAACTTTTTTAACAATTCCATCAAAAACATACTGAATTTTATAAAAATTCCACCAAAATTGAACAAAATTGGAAGAATTTTACTAAAAGCTTACTAAATTCGTAAAAATTCTATAAAAAAACACTGAATTTTTAAAAAATTCCATCTAAAATGAATAAAATTCACAAAAATTTCACCAATGTTATCAAAACTTTTGATAATTCCACCACAAATGTATTAGATTATTTAAAACTCTATTAAAATTTACTAAATTAATAAAAAAAAACGAAAAATTTGTCACTGATTTTACTAAAACTTCATTAAATTCCTAACAATTCCATCAAAGTTGTCATTATTTTTGATAATTCCACCAAAATTTTAATGGATTTTTTAAAAAATTTACTATAAATGACTAAAATTGATAAAAATTTTATTAAAAATTGGTTTGATTCTTAAAAATTCCATCAAAAATTTACTAAGTTCTTAAAAATTCTACAAAAGTTTCAAAAATTCTTCACAATTCCACCAGAAACACCGAATTTTTTCTAAAAACAACCACAATTGAGAAAAATTATAACAAAAATTTATTAAATTCCTAACAATTCCACCAAAGTTGTCAATATTTTTGATAATTCCACCAAAATTTTAATGGATTTTTAAAAAATTTTACTAAAAATGACCAAAATTAATAAAAAGTTTATCGAAAATTGCTTAGATTTTTAAAAAATCCATCAAAAATGTACTAAATTCTTAAAAATTTCACCAAAAACTTACTAAATTCTTATGAATTTAGTAAGTTTTTAATTTTAATTTTTTATTTTTTTTTTAATTTTACCAAAAACACTGAATTTCTTAAAAATTCCACCAGAAATGAATAAAATTCGCAAAAATTCCACCAATGTTATTAAAATTTTTGATAATTCCACCAAAAACATACTGAATTTTTTTAAAAATTCCACCAAAAATTAATACAATTTGTGAATATTCCACCAAAAACTTACTAAATTCATAAGAATTTTATTAAAACACTGAGTTTTTTTAAAAATTCCATTGAAAATGAATAAAATTCGCAAAAATTCTACCAATGTCATTAAAATTTTTGATAATTCCATCAAAAACATAGTGAATTTTTAAAAAATTCCACAAAAATTAATACAAGTTGTAAATATTCCACAAAAAACTTACTAAATTCATAAGAATTTTACCAAAAACACTGAATTTTTTTATAATTCTACCAAAAAAGAATAAAATTCGGAAAAATTCTACCAATGTTATCAAAATTTTTGATAATTCCACCAAAAACATACTGAATTTTTTTAAAATTCCACCAAAAACTTACTAAATTCGTAAGAATTTTACCAAAAACACTTAATTTTTTTTTAATTCCATCAAAAATTGTTAAAATTAATAAATATTCCACCAAAGCTATTAAAATATTTAACAACTACACCCAAAACTTACTGAATTTTTTTATTCCACCAAAAACTTACAAAAATCTTAAAAATTACACCGAAATTGTCAAAGTTTTCAAAAATTTCACCAAAAACTTACTAAGTTATCAACATTTTTAACAATTCTACCAAAAACTTACCAAATTTTTTTAAAATTCCACCAAAATGTCCAAATTCTTTTAAAATTCCACCAAAAATCAATGAAATTAGAAACAATTTCACTAAAAATTAACTAAAACCTTGAAAATTCCATTAAAAACTTAGTAAATTCGTAAAGATTCCACCAAAATTATCAAAATGTTGATCAAATTCCACCAAAAATAATAAATTTTTTTAGAAAAATACTAAAAATAAAACTAAACCAGTTTTTTAAAAAACTCCAACTTTAAAAAATCCCTCAGAGTTTATTTATTAAAATTAAGAAATGATTTTTGTTTTAAATGAAACTTAAAACATTCTACTTTTAATTAAAAAAGATCGATTTATTCTAAATATTACCAAAAAATTTAAAAAAATTTTCAAAGTTGATAAATATTTTTGACAGTTAATTAACCCAACTTTTTTAAAAAATTTGATCAATTTTAAAAAATCCCCCAAACTTTATTTATTGAGATTAAGAAATGATTTTTGTTTTAATTGAAACTTAAAAGATGCTAGTTTTAATTAAAAAAGACCGATTTGTTCTAAATATTACCAAAAAATTAAAAAAAATTTTCAAAGTTGATAAAAATTTTTGACATTTAACTAACCCAACTTTTTTAAAGAAATTTGACAAACTTTAAAAAATCCCCCAAACTTTATTTATTGAGATTAAGAAATGATTTTTGTTTTAAACGAAACTTTAAACATTCTAGTTTTAATTAAAAAAGGACGATTTATTTTAAATCTTACCAAAAAATTTTAAAAAATTTTCAAAGTTGATAAAAATTTTTGACATTTAACTAACCCAACTTTTTTAAAGAAATTTGACAAACTTTAAAAAATCCCCCAAACTTTATTTATTGAGATTAAGAAATGATTTTTGTTTTAAATGAAACTTAAAACATTCTAGTTTTAATTAAAAAAGATCGATTTATTCGAAATATTATCAAAAAATTTAAAAAAATTTTCAAAGTTGGTAAAAATTTTTGACAGTTAGCTAACCCAACTTTTTTTAAAAATTTGTCCAAATTAAAAAAATCCCCCAGACTTTATTTATTAAGATTAAGAAATGATTTTTGTTTTAAATGAAAGATAAAACATTCTAGTTTTAATTAAAAAAGATCGATTTATTCTAAATATTACCAACAAATTTAAAAAAAATTTCAAAGTTGATAAAAATTTTTGACAATTAACTAACCCAACTTTTTTTTTTATTTGATCAACTTTAAAAAATCCCTCAGAATTTATTTATTGAGATTAAGAAATGATTTTTATTTTAAATGAAAGATAAAACATTCTAGTTTTAATTAAAAAAGGACGATTTATTCGAAATATTACCAAAAAATTTAAAAAAATTTTCAAAGTTGATAAAAATTTTTGACAGGTAACTAACCTATTTTTTAAAAAACTTCAACTTTAAAAAATCCCCCAGACTTTATTTATTAAAATTAAGAAATGATTTTTCTTTTAAATGAAACTTAAAACATTCTAGTTTTAATTAAAAAAGGACGATTTATTCTAAATATTACCAAAAAATTTAAAAAAATTTTCAAAGTTGATAAAAATTTTTGACAGTTTATTAACCTAACTTATAAGAGGCAAGGTCGCTTCTCTGATATATTTCCGGCGCCCAAAAAAGTTAAAACCAGTCCGATTTCCGTAGAAAGCTAACGTCGTTTGGCACAGATCCGCCTTAATTTTTTTTTCTTTTTGGGCGTCGTCGTCGCCTTTTTAAAACCGGTTCGAATGCGAAATCAACAACTACACTTTTAAATTTCACTTTTCAACAGACACGCAAACACTTAATTATCATTAAGATCAACGTAAACTTAAAAAATCAAAAAAAAAAAAACATTTTTTTTTTTTCTCCAATCAGTTTTATTTTTTTCAAAAAGAGGATGTGAAAAAAACATTTAAATAGTTTGCAGTTTAAAACGTGTTCTTATTTTGGTGGAAATGAGGTTGTTTGAACTTACACTTAAACAATAAGTAATAAAGATTGATGTGAACGGTTGGTTCTAATTTAGACCGATTTTTCTTTTTTAATTAACACAAACAGCAACCGCACGTCCGTAATTACCATATTAATAAATAATAGATGGCCGTAAAACGGTTCATTTGCCTACTTGACGCGTTTTATCGATGTAAATTATCGACCGATTTTCACTCGATTTGCATTCATCAAAATATCCATCCAAGCCAATTATAATTAAATACTAAATTATTCATCATATGTTACCTTATTTTCTTTACATTTCTTATCACTTATATAAATAAATTTATAATTTTTTTTTTTTAATAGTCAATTTTAAAAATACTAATCCATTTTTAGAAATTGAAGAACCATATCAAAACATTTAAGACGATTTAAGTTAATTTTTGAAAATTAAAAAAAAAATTGTTAAAAAAAATTTATTAAAAAAAACCACCCTGTATATTAAGTATTAAGTCTTTGGTTTTTTTATTAATTAATTAATTAATTAATTTTTTTAAGTCTCGACGATTTTATGACTTGAATCATTTTTAATAAATTGATCGAATTTTCCATAAATTATAATCAATTTTTAACGAATTTGAACGAATTTTATAAAAATAACACGAATAATGATGACCTTATAACGAATTTGAACGAATTTTATTAAATGTCTCAAATTATGACGAGCTTAAACGAACTTTATGAAAAACAGCACGAATTATCACGAATTTAGACGAACTTTATGAAAAATAGCACGAATTCTGACTAATTTTTAACGAATTTTGTTGAATTTTGCGAAACAAATACAAATATTGACGAATTTTCCATAAATTCTGATCAATTTTTAACTAATACGAACGAATTTTATGAAAATAACACGAATAATGATGAACTTATAACGAATTTGGACGAATTTTATTAAATGTCTCAAATTATGACAAGTTTAAACGAACTTTATGAAAAATAGCACGAATTATCACGAATTTTTAACGAATTTTGTTGAATTTTATGAAAATAACACAAATAACGATGAATTTTTAATGATTTTGGACAAATTTTATAAAAATAACGCGAATGACGACGAACTTTAATAAATTTGGACGAATTTTAATAAAATATCTCAAATTTTCACGAATTTTTAACGAATTTAGACCAACTTTATGAAAAATAGCACGAATTCTGACTAATTTTTAATGAATTTTGTTGAATTTTGCGAAACAAATACAAATCCTGACGAATTTTCCATAAATTATGATCAATTTTTAACGAATTTGAACGAATTTTATGAAAATAACACGAATAATGATGAACTTGTAAGGAATTTAGACGAATTTTATTAAATGTCTCAAATAATAACGAGTTTAAACGAACTTTATGAAAAATAGCACGAATTATCACGAATATTTAACGAATTTTGTCGAATTTTATGAAAATAACATGAATGACAACGAATTTTTAATGATTTTAGACGAATTTTATAAAAATAACGCGAATGACAACGAACTTTAACAAATTTGGACGAATTTTACTAAAATGTCTCAAATTTTCACGAATTTTTAACGAATTTAGACGAACTTTATGAAAAATAGCACGAATTCTGACTAATTTTTAACGAATTTTGTTGAATTTTGCGAAACAAATACAAATCCTGACGAATTTTCCATAAATTATGATCAATTTTTAACGAATTTGAACGAATTTTATGAAAATAACACAAATAATGATGAACTTTTAACGAATTTGGACGAATTTTATTAAATGTCTCAAATTATGACGAGTTTAAACGAACTTTATGAAAAATAGCACGAATTATCACGAATTTTTAACGAATTTTGTCGAATTTTATGAAAATAACACAAATGACGTTGAATGTTTAATGATTTTTTACGAATTTTTTAAAAATAACGCGAATGGCGACTGAACTTTAACGAATTTGGTCGAGTTTTACCAAAATGTACAATTTTGAAAGTTTTTGGATAAATTCTGGTACCTTCCCTTTTTTTGAGAAAATTCCTAGGAATTCCAAACGATTTAAATGTTTTATATTAATTTTAAACCTTTTTGATTCGATTTTAAACAGCTTAGAGACAATTTTGATAGTTTTTGGATTAATTTAAGAAGATACTACAAAATTCCAGACGATTTAAACGTTTTTGGATCAATTTTAGATCTTTTTTAGTCAATTTTAAACAGTTTTAAGACATTTTTGAGACAATATCAGAAAAATCAAGAAGATTTAAACGTTTTTGATTTAATTTTAGACGTTTTTGAATTGATTTTAGACAGCTTAAAGACAATTTTAACAGTTTTTGGTTAAATTTGAGAAAATACCAAAAAATTCCAGACGATTTAAACGTTTTTAAATCAATTTGGGATCTTTTTGAGTCAATTTTAAACACTTTCAAGACAATTTTGAGACAATAACAGAAAATTCTAGAAGATTTAAACGTTTTTGAGTTAATTTTAGATCTTTTTAAGTCGATTTTAGACAGCTTAAAGACAATTTTTGGATAAATTTGAGGAGATACAAGAAAATTCCAGACGATTTAAACGTTTTTAGTTAATTTTAGACCTTTTTGAGTCAATTTTAGACAACTTAAAGACAATTTTAATAATTTTTGGATAAATTTGAGAAGATACCACAAAATTCCAAATGATTTAAATGTTTTTGAATCAATTTGGGATCTTTTTGAGTCAATTTTAAAGAATTTTAAAACAATTTTGAGACAATATCGGTTAATTTTAGCATTTCTAAGCCCATTTTAGACGATTTTCGAAAATTTCAGTTGATTTTAAAACGATTCAAGCAATTTTCTACCAATTTCTAACCATTTTCAGTAAATTTAAGACAACTATCAAAAATTTTAATTGATTTTAAAACGATTTTAGTGTATTTTTAATCATTTTGAATAAATTTTAAACGATTTTCGACAATTTTAATTGATTTTAAAACGATTCAAGCCATTTTAAATCAGATTTTAATCATTTTCAATGGACTTTTGATAATTTTGAGACCATTTTAGACAATTATCAAATAATTTTGTTGATTTTCAGTCCATTTAAACGTTTTTGAGTCAATTTTTGATCATTTCGAGACAATTTAAAACAATTTTAAGAACATTTTAAGTCAGTATTCATCAATTTTAGCGTATTTGAGTAATTTTTTATCATTTTCAATCAATTTTTAACAATTCTAAGAATATTTTTAGACAATATTAACAATTTTTAACATTTTTGAGTTGATTTTAAACGATTTTCGAAAATGTTCGTTAATTTAAATACAATTAAAGAGTATTTTAGTCAATTTCTGATAATTTCTAATCCATTTTAGACGATGTTCAAAAAATTTAGTTAATTTCAAGACCATATAAGCATTTTAAAGTCAACTTTTGATCATTTTAAGTCGATTTTAAACGATTTTCGAAAGTTTTCATTAATTTGAATACAATTTAAGAATACTCTTGTTAATTTTTGATAATTTCTAGACGATTTTAGACGATATTCAAAGAATTTAGTTAATTTGAAGATCATTTAAGTATTTTAAAGTTAACTTTTGATCATTTTGAGTCAATTTTAGACGATTTTCGAATTTTTTTATTGATTTAATTACAATTTAGGAACACTTTTGTCAATTTTTGATAATTTTTAAACGATTTTGGATGATATTCAAAGAACTTAGTTCATTTCAAGATCATATAAACATTTTAAAATCAACTTTTGATCATTTTTTTGTCAATTTTGACAGTTTTCGACAAAAATTCCACATAATTTAAACATTTTACATAATTTTGAGACGATTTTAAACAATTTTAAGAATATTTTAAAACAGTATTAAAAAATTTTAACATTTTTGAATTGATTTTAGACAATTTTCAAACATTTTAGTTAATTTAAATACAATTCAAGAGTATTTTAGTTAATTTTTAATCATTTTTGATCGATTTTTGACGATATTGAAAGAATTTAGCTGATTTCAAGACTATATAAACATTTTAAAGTCAACTTTTGATCATTTTGATTCGATTTTAGACAGTTTTGAAACAATTTTGATCGCTTTCGATGAAAATACCAGATAACTTAAACATTTTCTATAATTTTGAGGCAATTTTAAACAATTTTAAGAATATTTTAAGACAATAGTGATGAATAGTAACATTTTTGAGCTGATTTTAGACGATTTTCGAAAATTTTTATTAATTTAATTACAATTCAAGAGTATTTTAGTTAATTCTTGATCATTTTTAATCAATTTTGAACGATATTCAAAGAATTTAGTTCATTTTAAGACAACATAAGCATTTTAAAGTTAGTTTTTGATCATTTTGAGGCGATTTTAGATTGTTTTAAGAATATTTTGAGAAAAGATTGATAAATTTTAGTATTTTAAAGTCGATATTACAATCTTTTCAAAAAATTTTGTTAGATTTTTAAACAACTTTAACATTTTTAAGTAATTTTTAATCATTTTGAGTCAATGTTTAATCATTTTGAGGCAATGCCATACAATTTTAAGATTATTTTGACTCAATTTTAAGGTTTTTGAGTCGATTTTACAATTTTTTTCTTTAATTTTATTAATTTTAAAACGACTTTAGCGTTTTTTGAGTAATTTTTAATCATTTTGAGTAAATTTTTGATAATTGTGAGATAATTTCAAATAATTTCAAGATTATTTTGACTCTATTTTACTTAATTTTAGGATTTTTGAGTCGATTTTCCAACTATTTTCAAAAATTTCGTTAGTTTTTAAACAACTTTAACATTTTTAAGTAATTTTTGATCATTTTAAACCAATGTTAATCCATTTTAAGATTATTTTGACTCAATTTTAAGATTTTTAAGACGATTTTACAACTTTTTTTTAAATTTTATTAGTTTTAAAACGACTTTAGCGTTTTTGAGTAATTTTTAATCATTTTGAGTCAATATTTGACAATTCAGAGAAAATTTTAAACAATTTTAAGACTATTTTGACTCGATTTTACTCAATTTTAGAATTTTTGAGTCGATTTTCTAACTCTTTTCAAAAATTTCGTTAATTATAAAACCACTTTAGCATTTTTGAGTAATTTTTCATCATTTTGAGTCAATTTTTGATAATTTTTAGTCAATTTTTGATAATTTTGAGTTAATTTTTGATCATTTTGAACCAATGTCAATCAATTTTAAGATTATATTGACTCAATTTTAGGATTTTTAAGTCGATTTTACAACTTTCTTAAAAAAATTTGTTAGTTTTAAAACAACTTCAGCGTTTTTGAGTAATTTTTAATCATTTTGAGTCATTTTTTGATAATTCAGAGATAATTTCAAACAATTTTAAGATTATTTTGACTCGATTTTACTGAATTTTAGAATTTTTGAGTCGATTCTCCATTTTCTTTTCAAAAATTTCGGTAGCTTTTAAACAATTTTAGCATTTTGAGTAATTTTTCATCATTTTGAGTCAATTTTTGATCATTTTTAGTCAATTTTTGATCATTTTGAGTTAATTTTTGATCATTTTGAACCAATGTCAATCAATTTTAAGATTAGTTTGACTCAATTTTAGGATTTTTGAGTTGATTTGACAACTTTCTTCAAAAATTTTATTAGTTTTAAAACGACTTTAGCGTTTTAGACTAATTTTTAATCATTTTGAGTCAATTTTTGATAATTCAGAGATAATTTCAAACAATTTTAAGATTATTTTGACTCAATTTTAGGATTTTTGAGTCGATTTGATAACTTTCTTCAGAAATTTTATTAGTTTAAACGACTTTAGCGTTTTCGACTAATTTTTAATCATTTTGAGTCAATTTTTGATAATTCAGAAATAATTTCAAACAATTTTAAAATTATTTTGACTCGATTTTACTCAATTTTAGAATTTTTTTGTCGATTTTCCAACTCTTTTAAAAAATTTCGTTGGTTTTTAAACAATTTTAGCATTTTTGAGTAATTTTTAATCATTTTGAGTAAATTATAGATCATTTCGAAATAATTTTAATCAATTTTAAGATAATACTAAAAAATTTAACCATTTACAACTTAATTTTTGACTATTTTAGACAATTTTAGACAATTTTTAAACAATTTAAGTACTTTGAAGTCCATTTCTAATAAATTTAAACGAATTTAAGACGATATTGAATAATTTAAGTGTTGTTTCAGTTCATTTTTGACTAATTTTTGAAAATTTTAGATAATTTTATTCGATTTTTTACGAATATATACGATTTTTAGTAATTTTTGAAAAGATTATAAGGTCTCTTAACCATTTCTAAACGATTTTTAACAATTCTTACTCAATTTCAAACGATTTATGACAATTTCAAACAAATATTCTATGAAATTTGATAAAGAATTTCGATAAATCACTTTTATTCTCAAAAAATCGTAGAAAAAATCATTAAAATGCAATAAACACTCATTTTATATGGATTATCTCATTGATCGATACTCAATTAATAAAATTAAACATTTCCAAACATAAAATTAAATTAATTAATAAAAATTCCTACCTTTTTTAAGATCAAGAAGTCTTCTTTTTCCTTAATTTTCCATTTTTCATTTTAGAAGAGAGAAAAATCAAGTAACCAAGTTAGGCAGCCATCATTGCTAACTTCAAATTCTTCAATCTGATTGGTTGACGCTCGCTCGCTCGTACCCGAACATTTCCGAACGCGAAACCATCACTTGCGAATATTCCCGAATGATCAATTAAATTAAAAATTAAGAAATATCTCAAATTTGATAAAAAATCTTCCTCTAACATTAAAAATTCTTTTTAGAAAATATTAAAATTTAATTTTTTAATAAATAAAACATAAAACTAATTTAATTAATAAAAAATCCTACCTTTTTAAGCGCAAAAATTCCTGTTATTCTTCAATATTCCACCTTCGCTTTATTTCTCATCACTCAATCCATTTATTTTCATCTTTGAACCTTAGTACTATTTGTATTTCTTTATAAAAACTCCAATTCCAAAATTGCGAAGAAAAATAATTACAAACCAAGATGGCGTCCATAATTTGCCGTCGAACAACTTATTTTCATGATTTCTACTTAAAACATCCACTTACAGCTTTATCCCAACCTGAATCGTATTAAAAACATTTAATTTAACACTCAAATTAATTAACACGGGTGAAATTAACCCGATTAAAACACTTTTTACCAGATAAAATTCCAAACACAACCTTCGCATATCAAAGCGGGGTTTCAAGTATGATTTAATACCAACCCCAAAAAAACAAAATTACTATTTACTTAAAAATTCCGATTAAATTAAATTTTTAACGATTAATTTCTTATTTACAATTAAAATTTAATTAAATTAATAATTTTTATTTATAAAAATTGATTATTTATTAAATAAATATTGAATAAATAAAAATAAGTAATTAATAAATAAATTTTAATTTTAAAATCAATCATTTAATAAAGAAATCTGTATTATCAACATTAAAAACTTTAAATTAACTTTAATAGATGGCGAAAACTGTTTTAATTTAATTTAAAAATTTTAATTTAAAATAGAATTTTTTTAAAAATTAAAAAAATTAGTCTTAAACTAATTTAAAAGACTATTGTAAGACTTAAAAAAATATTTTATTGTTAGAATTTGTTGTTGTATGTTTCGAAACGGTAACAGATTAATTAAAAGGATAATGAGACGTTGTGTGAACAGGATTATATCACTATTTTCGTGTAAACTAATTTAAGATCTGCTGAGAACCGTCTTTTACAAAAGAAAAGTGATTACAAGACGTAAACTAAACAAGACAATTTTTTTTTACCTTATTTTCTTAAAAAAATATATTAAAAAAGTCCTTTAATCATTAAAAAAGTTACGAGAGATGTGTATTTTATTCTTATTATTACACAACTCACGATTAATTTTTTTTTGGATGTGTTGTAATTAAGGATGGAGTAGAATAATAAGACGTTCGCTGTCTGTGGGAGTTCTCTCCCCGAGAACGTCTGAGACTTAGGTAAAAGTACTCTACTTAGATAAAGACAATGGATTACCAAATCGTCAGACGTTTGCGCGTATATAAAACGAAATAAAACTTTACGCTCGGTCAGTCTTACTATTCAACACGCACTTTAACACGCAGTGAATTTGTGTGCTTTAATCGGGCTTTGTTATTTATAAACAACAATGGTTTTTAAGGTAAATTTAACAAAAATTAAACCAAAAAATTTATTTTAAACTAAGATTTTTTTCAAAAATCATTTGGAAATAAATTTTAAGTGAAAAAAATTTTTTTAAATCACTAGGAAATTAAATTTTCTTTAATTTGAGTACAAACATGACATATCTAACTTTAATACTTTTCGAGATATAACGATTTTTAATCATAAAAACAATTGAGTAAATCCATTTTTAAAAATTTGTTAAAATTCTTAAAGTTTATTTAAAATCCTTTAATTTGATACCAAACACGACTATATTCGGATAAAAAATAAAAAAGTTAGGTTAATTTAAAAATTCTCAAGATGGCCGACATTCAATTGTTTATAAAATTAAAAATTAATATCTCCTAAGCTATTTAAGCTAGATATATCATGTTTGGTATCAAATTAAAGGATTTTTAATGTTCTTTAAGAATTTTAAATCAAAATTTTGATATTTTGAAATTTTAAAATCGCCATCTTGAAAATTAAAAATTAACCTAACTTTTTTATTTTTTATCCAAACCTAGTCGTGTTTGTACTCAAATTAAAGGATTCTTAATGAACTTTAAGAATATTTAATTAAAATTTTAAATTTTTGTTCCGCCATCTTGAAAGTTGAAAAATTCACCTAATTTGTTTGTTTTTTATCCGAATATGGTCGTGTTTAGTATCAAATTAAAGGATTTTTAATTATTTTTAAGAATATTTAAACATTTTAGTTGATTTTTGATAATAAAAAAGAAAATTTTTGATTTTTGGACGTTGAAAGAGAAAAAAATCGATATAAAAATCATTTAGAAAGATAACTTATTAACAATTGTTCACTTAATTCTTTAATAATTGCAAAATTAAACGGAAACGCGTAAAGCTTTATTTTTTTTCTCTTGTGACAACGTAAACAGACCTGGAAGAGGACAATTAAAATTTGTATTGATGTCTTTGTTCCTATCCTTTGTTTCTATCATTTGTTTCCGTGTGTGTGTACGTTTTGTTTTACTTTACGACTTGAATTGACCGTTTAGGCATAAAAATGCTACTAAAACGGGACGAAAACGGATGGCGAAGGACGTTTATTAATTTATTTACGCTAATTATGGATTGAATCGACCGGATGTCAATCACATCATTGAATTAAAGTAGATTTATGGATTTAATAAACTTTAATATTGAAGTTTTTAATATTTTTTTATAGTAGTCATTAAAAATCCTCTAATTTAGGTATATAAGTGATTATGAAATTAAAAAATTTAAAAAAAGTAGTGAAATTTTTAAAATTTATAAAATATACTTTAATTTGATACCAAACATGACTATATTTGGTTAAAAAATGAAAAAGTTAGGTTATTTTTTTAATTTTTAAGATGGCGGTTTAAAAAAATTAAAGTTTTGATTAAAAATTCTTAAAGCTTATAAAAAATCCTTTAATTTGATACCAAACACGACTATATTCGGATAAAAAATAAAAAAGTTAGGTTAATTTAAAAATTTTCAAGATGGCCGCCATTCAATTGTTTATAAATTAAAATTTTTTATATCTCCTAAAGTATTTAAGTTAGATATGTCATGTTTAGTATCAAATTAAAGGATTTTTAATAAACTTTAAGAATTTCCAAAAATTTTTAAAGATGGCGTTCATCGATTGTTTTTATGATGAAAAATCGTTATAACTCTGAAAGTATTTAAGTTAGATATGTCATGTTGGTACTCAAATAAAAGGAAATTTAATTTCCTATTGATTTTTAAAAAAATTTTTCGTCTAAACCTAACCTAAAAATTTTTAATATTAAAAAACGTAATAATTCGGAAAGTATTCAAGTTAGATATGTTGTGTTTGTACTCAAATTAAAGGAATTTTAATTTTAATTATTTTCCAATCCAGAAAGAAGTTTCTTTCCTGTACGTATTTTACGTAACAACGTTAATTAGCGCTGAACCTCCGCTTCCTCCTCAATACGGCGTTCCCCCATACAATAACAACAATAATAATAATTATAATGGTTATGGGAATAATGCTGGTGGTTCGAGTGGATCGGATTATTATCAAGGCGGCTATGATAATAACAGGAATGGAGGTGGCGTTGATAATGGTGGAGGAGCCGGTTTTCACGATCATAGCCAAGTAAGATATTCTTTTTTTATAATTTTTTTTTCAAAACCAACTTCATTTAAACATTTAATTTTGTTTGTGTTATTTTAGGGAATGTCTTATGAATTTGGATATCAAGTTAAAGACGATTATAGCGGCAACGACTATGGTAGACAAGAAAAAAGTGATGGAAATCAAGTAACCGGTGAATATCGAGTACATTTACCAGATGGAAGAATCCAAATTGTTACTTATTACGCCGATTGGCAAAGTGGTTTTCATGCTGACGTTAGATATGAAGGAGAAGCTCAATATCCCGATCAATTTAATAACAAACCCAACAATGGGTATAATAACAATGATAATAATAATGTTTACAATGGAAACGTTAATAATAACAATCAATTTACACCGCCATCTGTTGGAATACCTGATAGAAATCAAGGTGGAAATCAATATGGGGGTTATAATTACAACGCGCCATCTAACAACGGATACGACAACTTAAATAACGTAAACGATGGAATTAATTTTGGAAATTACAACACAAATAGGAATAAACCGATAAATCCAGTTTACGGAGCCCCCTAATTTAATTTAGATTGTAAATATTATAAAATAATATATATTTTTGGATCGTTATTTTCATAAGAATCGTCTAATGAATAGACGTTTTTCATTTTATGAAAAAATAAATTAAATATCTTAAGTTTGTTGTTTTATTTCAAAAGAAAATTTATTAAAAAATTAAAATTCTTAAAATTTATAAGAAATCCTTTAATTTGATACCAAACACGACTAGGTTTGGATTAAAAATAAAAAAGTTAGGTTAATTTTTGAGTTTTCAAGATGGCGGATTAAAAATTTTAAAATTCTAATTAAAAATTCTTAAAGTTTATTAAAAATCCTTCAATTTGATACCAAACACGACTATATTCGGATAAAAAACAAAAAAGTTACCTTAACCTAAAAATTTTCAAGATGGCCGACTTTCAATTGTTTATAAATTTAAAATTGTTATATCTCCGAAAGTATTTAAGTTAGATATGTTATGTTTGGTATCAAATTAAAGGATTTTTAACAAACTTTAAGAATTTTTAAAAATTTCAATTTTTTAATTTTTATTTAAACTAAAAATTTTCATAATTTATAAATTAATTATATTAGAGATGTCATGTTTGTATTTAAATTAAAGGAAATTTAATTCTTTATCGAACCCTAATAAAAATTTTAATTTAAAAAGATTTTTTAATCTTTAAATCGTAAAAATTAGATTTATTATTAATCAAAAATTAAAAAAAATAAAATATTTTAAAAGTTTATTAAAAATTCTTTAATTTGATACCAAACACGACTATATTCGGATAAAAAACAAAAAAGTTAGGTTAATTTAAAAATTTCCAAGATGGCCGACTTTCAATTGTTTATAAATTTAAAATTGTTATATCTCCGAAAGTATTTAAGTTAGATATGTCATGTTTGGTATCAAATTAAAGGATTTTTAATAAACTTTACGAATTTCTAAAAATTTTTAGAGATGGCGTTCATCGATTGTTTTTATGATGAAAAAACATTATATCTCGGAAAGTATTTAAGTTAGATGTATCATGTTTGTACTCAAATTAAAGGAGATTTAATTTCCTATTGATTTTTAAAGGAATTTTTCGTCTAAATTTTATTTTTAATTTATTTTTAATATTTTTAGTTATATTTGAGAACTTTAATGTTGTATTTATGATGTTTTAAATAAGTATATATTCGTTTATTTATTTATTCGTATCAAAAAGTAAAAAATATACATTATCTGTTTACTATTTATAACTAACATTTGTATATTACATCGTATGATACACATAAGAACCTCGTTTTTAATAAATTAGCGGAATGAATTAAAATTCGAATCAAATTTATTATTAGTTTTATCAATCCTTTTTTTTTTTAGTTCTTCTTTTTTGTTTTTCTTCTTTCTATTTACTTTTCTTTCTCTAACAAGTATTATTTTACTTTTTTTTTGTTTTTTTAATTTAGTATTTATAACCGCCATCTGGTGTGTATTGTTGTTTCGGTGGCGACGGTCTCGATCCGACTGGAAAACTGGGAGATGGCCTCACGCTGGGATATCCCTGACTTGGAGGCGGTTGAACCGGAGGACTCGGAGGTTTTGGTCTAAATGTTACCGATGGTGGTCCCTGAGGATATCCCGGACTGGGTTTAAACGATTGGTAGTTTAGTTGACCTTCGTAACTTATCTAAAAAAAAAATAAATTCATTGAGAATGAATGTAGATGTTATATAAGTATTTTTACCTGAGCGTTATAACCATTTTGCCAATCTGCTGTATATTTTACCACTTGAGTTCTCCCATCTGGTAATTGTACCCTATATTCACCTCTGGTGATGTCTCCATCGCTAATCGCATTGTGTGAATAATCGTTTCCAAATTCGGGTTCTCTAACGGCGTAAGTAAAGTCGAATGGCATTCCTGGTTCGTGATGATGATGGTGATGATGCTATAAATACAAAAATTACAAATAAATAAAGAAATAAAGGTGATTAGATTTAAGTTACATCCGAAGCTCCACCATCTGGGTATGGAGCTGGAGGTGTTGGCCTAGGCGTTGGATGGAACGGTGGAATTGGTCCAGGTCGTGGTGGTTTTCCATCTGGAGGTCCATAACTTGGAGTTGGGGGGGTTGGGGTGGGTTTTGGAGGTGGACCGTATGTCGGTCTTGGTGGTTTAGGACCTGGAGGGGGTCCGTATGTAGGTTTTGGAGGACTTGGAGGACCGTAAGTTGGCTTAGGAGGACCATAAGTAGGTTTTGGAGGGCTTGGTGGACCGTATGTCGGCTTTGGTGGACTTGGAGGACCGTAAGTTGGTCTTGGAGAAGGTGGAGCGGGATAGGGAGGACTTGGGGAAGGTGGACCATAAGTCGGTCTTGGGGGTTGAGGACTTGGGGGTCCGTAAGTTGGTCTGGGTGGACTCGGAGGACCGTAAGTTGGTTTAGGAGGACCATATGTAGGTTTAGGAGGACTTGGAGGACCATAAGTCGGTCGTGGTGGACTTGGAGGTCCATAAGTTGGTCTTGGGGAAGGTGGACCTGGGTAAGGAGGACTTGGGGAAGGTGGACCATAACTCGGTCTAGGTGGTTGAGGACTTGGAGGACCATAAGTAGGTTTTGGAGGACCGTAAGTTGGTCTTGGTGGACTTGGAGGACCATAAGTAGGTCTAGGAGGACTTGGAGGTCCGTAAGTAGGTCTCGGAGGACTTGGAGAAGGTGGACCGTATGTTGGTCTTGGAGGACTTGGTGGACCATAAGTCGGTCTCGGAGGTTGAGGACTTGGAGGACCGTAAGTCGGCCTGGGAGGACTTGGAGGTCCATAAGTTGGCCTGGGAGGGCTCGGAGAAGGCGGTTTCGGGGGGAAAGGTACGCTCGGCTTCTCGTAGTGATATCCGTCTTCTTTCGGTGGCAAATAAGCGTTTTGACCTGGTGCTATCGCACCAAATACTGTAGATAAGCAGCATAACGATGCTATAACCTAAAAAATAAAATCAATTTCAAATAAAATTCAAACCTCAACTTTAAAAAATCACCTACAACTTATTTATAAAAATTAAGAAAAAATATTTTAACTAAAGATAGATTAAAATATCTAGTTTTTAATAAAACCATCAAATTTTTCCTAATTGTTACCAAAAAATTTAAAAAAAATCCCAAAAAACAACAATATTTTTAACCCAACTTAATGAAATTTTTGACCAACTTTAAAAAATCCTCCAAAGTTTATTTATAAAAATTTTTTTTTAATATTTTAACCAAAGAGAGATTCAAGTATCTAGTTTTTAATAAAACCATCAAATTTTTCCTAATTATTACCAAAAAATTTAAAAAAATTCCCAAAAAATATCAAAATTTTTAACCCTACTTAATGAAATTTTTGACCAACTTTAAAAAATCCTCCAAAATTTATTTATAAAAATTTTTTTTAAATATTTTAGTCAAAGATAGATTCAAGCATCTAGTTTTTAATAAAATCATCAAATTTCTCCTAATTAATACCAAAAAAATTAAAAAAATTCCCAAAAAACAACAAATTTTTTAACCCAACTTAATGAAATTTTTGACCAACTTTAAAAAATCCTCCAAAATTTATTTATAAAAATTTTTTAAAAATATTTTAACCGAAGATAGATTAAAGTATCTAGTTTTTAATAAAACCATAAAATTTTTCCTAGTTGTTACCAAAAAATTTAAAAAAATTCCCAAAAAAACATTAACATTTTTAACCCAACTTAATGAAATTTTTGACCAACTTTAAAAAATCCTCCAAAATTTATTTATAAAATTTTCTTTTAAATATTTTAGTGAAAGATAGATTAAAGTATCTAGTTTTTAATAAAACCATCAAATTTTTCCTAATTATTACCAAAAAATTTAAAAAAATTCCCAAAAAAAACATAAAACATTTTTAACCTAACCTAATAAAAATTTTTTACCAATTTTAAAAATCCCCTAAAGTTTATTTATGAAAATTTTAAAAAAATATTTTAACCTAAGACAGACTAAAGTATCTAGTTTTTAATAAAACCATCAAAATTCCCCAAATTATTACCAAAAAATTTAAAAAAATTCCCAAAAAAAACATCAACATTTTTAACCCAACCTAATAAAAATTTTTTACCAAATTTAAAAAATCCCCCAAAATTTATTTATAAAAATTTTTTAAAAATATTTTAGCCAAAGATAAATTAAAGTATCTACTTTTTAATAAAACCATCAAATTTCCTCTAATTATCACCAAAAAATTTAAAAAAATTCCCAAAAAAAACATCAACATTTTTAACCCAACCTAATAAAATTTTTTTACCAATTTTAAAAAATCCCCTAAAGTTTATTTATGAAAATTAAAAAAAAATATTTTAACCTAAGATAGACTAAAGTACCTAGTATTTAATAAAACTACAGAATTTCTCCTAATTGTTACCAAAAAATTAAAAAAAAAAATCCTAAAAAACATCAACATTTTTAACCTAACCTAATAAATTTTTTTACCAATTTTAAAAAATCCCCTAAAGTTTATTTATGAAAATTAAAAAAAAATATTTTAACCTAAGATGGATTAAAGTATCTAGTTTTTAATAAAACCATCAAATTTCTCCTAATTAATATCAAAAAAATTTAAAAAATTCCCAAAAAACATCAAAATTTTTAACCTAACCTAATAAAAATTTTTTACCAATTTTAAAAAGTCCCCTAAAATTTATTTATGAAAATTAAAAAAATATATTTTAGCCTAAGATAGACCAAAGTATCTAGTTTTTAATAAAACCATCAAATTTCTCCTAATTATTACCAAAAAAATTAAAAAAAAAATTTTTTTTAAGTGAAGAAAACACGATAAAATGAATCTTGATGATCTTCTCCTCCGGATTCTCCGCATAGGTTAAGGTTGTTCCTAAGCGTACAATCGGCGGAAGGATGTTGACTTTCTATTACATCGGCACCGTTTTACCTTCTCTTTTCCCTCGCTTAAGACCGATCGGTAAGATTGATCGAACACTCTCTTAACATCGTGCGTTCGTACTTTTTATTCCGGGACGGCTGTATACACATACAAACTTGCACGCAAACCAAGTCTATAAGTTGTGATGTTGTGACGAGCTTGACCTACTGACTCGGCAAAGAAGATCTTCGCTACTAACACACGTACACACACACAAACGCATTTCTGCGGTTAATTTATAATTGAATAACCACCGTGTGACCGACTGGCAATGTTAGAACTCGTGCGTAGATGATTTTTTTCTCGTAAAACATTTCAAGTTAATGTTTATAAAGAAAAATTAAAAAAAATTAACCTATTAAAGTTAAATATTTGTAAAATTATAACAATTTTTAACATAAAAAACAGTTAATTATTGGTTATTTTAAATATATTTTTTTAATATTTTTAAAATTTATTAAAAATCCTTTAATTTGAGTACAAACACGACTATATTCGGATAAAAAATAAAAAAGTTAGGTTAATTTTTTAATTTTCAAGATGGTGGGTTAAAAATTTTAAAATTTTAATTAAAAATGCTTAAAGTTTATTAAAAATCCTTTAATTTGAGTACAAACACGACTATATTCGGATAAAAAATAAAAAAGTTAGGTTAATTTTTTAATTTTCAAGATGGTGGGTTAAAAATTTTAAAATTTTAATTAAAAATTCTTAAAGTTTATAAAAAATCCTTTAATTTGATACCAAACACGATATATCTACCTAAAATAGTTTAAAAGTTACAAACAATTTTGTAAAAAAAAACAATCGATGATCCGCCATCTTGAAAATTTTTAGGTTAAGGTAACTTTTTTATTTTTTATTCGAATATAGTCGTATTTGGTATCAAATTAAAGGATTTTTTATAAGCTTTAAGAATTTTTAATAAAAATTTTAAAATTTTTAATCCTCCATTTTGAAAATTAAAAAATTAACCTAACTTTTTTATTTTTTATCCAAATATGGTCATGTTTGTACTCAAATTAAAGGATTTTTAATAAATTTTAAGAATATTAAAAAATTTTAATCGATTTTCTTTATTACAAATGAGTAACTTAAAATTTATTGATTTATAATAGCATTTTTGATCTGATTTGTATTATTTTAGTATTGTCAAGATTAAAATGAAAGGATTTTAAATAATCTTTCATAATCGTTTTGATAAATCGGACGAATGCACTGATATTTAACGCGAACCCATCGTTTATGTTAATAATATTCGAGGTTAACATCCACACCCGCAATTCCAATCGTTTTCAGTCATCTTTCAAATATTTTCATCTTCTATCATCGAATAATAATCTTTAAAACTTTCATTTTAACCCTAATCTTAACCTTTTTAACGTTACTTATCGTAAGTATTTATTATCAGTCGGAAGATTAAATTTAAACGTGCCATAAAGAATGGCACTCGATTAAAATCATACAAGTTAGTAAAAGAGGTCTAGGATGGTAGTTAAATTCATTATTAACAAATTGTTTATGACTCACGAATGAAATTCTTTTAAAAAATTAATTTAACTTTGTTGCACTTTCTATAACCAAGTGATACTTTTTTGTATCTAAATAATTGATGTATTATAGATTGGTTATAAGTTGTGACGTAAAATGTTGATGTAACGGAGTCATTACTGAATATATATTATTTTTTTCAATTGTAACGATGCGTTAGGCAATTGAAGAAGAGGGTAAGCTAAGCTATACAGGATGCGGCGTAAATTAATCGCAAAATGTCGTCGATTGTGCGGTTTTTGCGGACTCGTTGTGCCATTTGTATGCCGTAAGAGTGCGCGTCAATGATGTAAGAACGTGAACGGGATCTCGCATTATTCAGAGCTCGCGTGTGAGAGACGAAAATCCTTTTTCAGTAATTAGTGGGTTCGTTGAGCTTTCTAATTGCGATGGGATCCGCGCAAAACGATGTCATTATACCAAAGATTCGTAATCGTAATTTCAGAAAAGGTTATTCATGTTCTATTTTATATTTTTCACACATTCAAACATTTCACAAAGCTAGAATATAACAATTGGAAGAATTAAAAATAATTTTAAAATAAAATTTTTACTAAAAATCGATAGAAAATTAAAATTCCTTTAATTTGAGTACCAACACGACATATCTAACTTTAATACTTTCAGGGATATAACGTTTTTTTAACTTAAAAATTTTAAGGTTAGGTGTATACAAAAAATATTTTTAAAAATCGATAGAAAATTAAATTTCCTTTTATTTAAGTACAAACTCGACATATCTAACTTAATTAGTTTAGAAGTTATTAAAATTTTTAACTTTAAAAAAAATTGAATGACGGCCATCTTGGAATTTTTTAAACTAACCTAACTTTTTCATTTTTTATCCAAACCTAGTCGTGTTTGGTATTAAATTAAAGGTTTTTTTATGAATGTTAAGTATTTTCAACTAAAATTTTAATTCTTTTAATCCGCCATCTTGAAAATTAAAAAATTAATGTAACTTTTTTGGTTTTAATCGGAATATAGCCGTATTTGGTATCAAATTAAAGGATTTTTAATAAATTTTAAAAATTTTTAATACAAAATTTAATTTTTTTAATTCGCCATTTTGAAAATTTAAAAATTAACCTAACTTTTTTATTTTTTATTCAACTATAGTCGTGTTTGGTATCAAATTAAAGGATTTTTAATAAACTTTAAAAATATTTTAATTTTTTTTAATTTTTGATTAAAAATAGATCTGATTTTTACAATTAAAATATAAAAAAATAATTTTATAATAAAATTTTTATTAAAAATTGATAGAAAATTAAATTTTCTTTAATTTAAATACAAACACGACATATATAACTTTAATACTTTTAGAGATACAACGTATTTTTAACTTAAAAATTTTAAGGTTAGGTTTACACAAAAAATATTTTTTTAAACCAATGGGAAATTAAATTCTCTTTAATTTGATACCAAACTCGACATATCTAGTTTAATTAGTTTAGAAGTTATTGAAATTTTTTATTTAAAAAACAATTGAATGTCGGCCATCTTGAAAATTTTTAGGTTAAGGTAACTTTTTCATTTTTTATCCGAATATAGTCGTGTTTGGTATCAAATTAAAGGATTTTTAATAATCTTTAAGAATTTTTAATAAACTTTAAGAATTTTTAATAAAATTTAAAAAATTTTTTAATCCGCCATCTTGAAAATTTAAAAATTAACCCAACTTTTTTATTTTTTATCCGAATATAGTCGTGTTTGATATTAAATTAAAGGATTTTTAATAAACTTTAAAAACATTTTATTTTTTTTAATTTTTGATTAACAATAGCTATGATTTTTAGAATTAAAATATAAAAAAATAATTTTATAATAAAATTTTTATTAAAAATCGATAGAAAATTAAATTTCCTTTTATTTAAGTACAAACACGACATATCTAACTTTAATACTTTTAGAAATATATCGTTTTTTTAACTTAAAAAACTTAAGGTTAGGTTTACACGAAAAATATTTCTTTTAATCAATAAAAAATTAAATTCTCTTCAATTTGATACCAAACTCGATATATCTAGCTTAATTAGTTTATAAGTTATTGAAATTTTTTATTTACAAAACAATTGAATGTCGGCCATCTTGAAATTTTTTAATTTAACCTAACTTTTTTATTTTTTATTCGAATATCGTCGTGTTTGTTATCAAATTAAAGGATTTTTTATGTTCCTTAATAATTTTAAAAAATAACATTTTTTCAATTGTTTTTAAAATTAAAAATATTAATAACTTCGAAACTAATTAAGTTAGATATGTCATGTTGGTACTCAAATTAAAGGAAATTTAATTTTTTATCGATTTTTAAAAGAATTTTTAGTCTAAACCTAACCTCAAAAATTTTAAGTTAAAAAATCGTTATAACTCCTAAAGTATTTTAATTAGATATGTTGTGTTTGTACTTAAATTAAAGCAAATTTGATTTTTTAATCATTTCTGAATAGATTTTTCATATAAAATAATTTTGCAACTTACTGTTTTAAAAAAAAGTGCCTAAATACTAATAATAACGATTTAAAATTTTATCCATGTGTAGAAAATATTACGCGAATATAAAATGTCAAGAACGTTTCGTTCTTTTTCTTCATCCACATCTAAAACGCTATTGACATTAAAGAGAAGTGATGTTAAGTTGTAGTGTTAATGTGAGATTATCCTTTTTGATAAGTAAGTGAATATTTCGTCTCGATCTGATAATAAAGAATGAAATCGATGGAAAAAATAGTTTGTGAGATGCGAAAGGCGATAAGAAAACCGACCGGAAACGTTTTGTACGAACCGTCCGTTCGTAACGAGCTACAAGAAGATGTCTTGTACATTTTGATTGACCGAAAATTGTCGATTCAAGATGTACAAGACGTACACATCCTGTTTGCGTTGCGAATTACATAATCAAAAATCATTCCTGCAAAGAAAAGGAAAATATAATCGATAATTTTCTTTCTTTGTGACGTAGGAGAAAAAAGCGTAGTCAAATGAGCTCATTATCAATTCAGTTTAGCATTGAAGCTGAAGCTGGTAATCTTTATTTCCGAGAATAACTACTGTAGGTATTCCAAGGTGACGATGTGACAACAAAGTTCTTTTTTACTTTTGGAATTACACTCACAATCAGAAGATTTATGAATTTTTCTTGTGAGCTTTAATTATTCCATTTTGAGATAAACACTTTTGAAATTTGATATCCAATCTTGGCGCGATTCCAATTTAGATTCAAAGACGAAACGAGGTCTTCAATTAAATCCAGCTCAAGAATCCTTTTACTTGTGTAACACCTTAGGATAAGTAAATAAAGTAAAATGTGGGTTTTTCATGAGGTCATACTGCAATTTAAGTGTCGTAATATCTGTAACGTTTGTGTGTAGGTTACAAAAACTCGTTATATTTCTAATATGGTATCTCCCGGACTTATAAACTACCTTTAACATTAATAAATTCAACTAATCTTTAAAAAAAATAAAAATAAATATACTTTTTATAAAAATTCTTAAAATTTATTAAAAATCCTTTAATTTGATACCCAACATGACTATATTCGGATAAAAAACAAAAAAGTTAGGTTAATTTTTTTAATTTTCAAGATGGCAGATTAAAAAATTAAAATTCTAATTAAAAATTCTTAAAGTTTATTAAAAATCCTTTAATTTGATACCAAACACGACTATATTCGGATAAAAACTAAAAAAGTTATCATTTCTTAAAAAATTTCCAAGATGGCCGACTTTCAATTGTTTATAAAATAAAAAATTAATATCTCCTAAACTATTTAATTTAGATATATCATGTTTGGTATCAAATTAAAGGATTTTTAATCAAATTTAAGAATTTTAAAAAATTATACTTTTTCAATTGTTTCAAAAATTAAAAATCACGATAACTCGGAAACTAAATAAGTTAGATATATCATGTTTGTACTTAAATTAAACCAAATTAAATTTCCTAACTAACCTACGCAAAAATTTTATTGTAAAATTATTTTCAATCTTTAAAATCTCAAAAAATTGATTTTTTCTTAATTGAAAATTTAAAAAAATTAAAAATTCTTAAAATTTATTAAATTTCCTTTAATTTGATACCAAACACGACTATATTCGGATAAAAAATAAAAAAGTTGTCATTTCTTAAAAAATTTCCAAGATGGCCGACTTTCAATTGTTTATAAAATAAAAAATTAATATCTCCTAAACTATTTAATTTAGATATATCATGTTTGGTATCAAATTAAAGGATTTTTAATCAAATTTAAGAATTTTTAAAAAATTATACTTTTTCAATTGTTTCAAAAATTAAAAATCACTCTAACTCGGGAACTAAATAAGTTAGATATATCATGTTTGTACTTAAATTAAATCAAATTAAATTTTCTAACTAACCCAACCAAAAATTTTGTTGTAAAATGATTCTCAATCTTTAAAATCTCAAAAAATTGATTTTTTCTCAATTGAAAATTTTTAAAAATTAAGAATTCTTAAAACTTATTAAAAATCCTTTAATTTGATACCAAACACGACTATATTCGGATAAAAAATAAAAAAGTTATCATTTCTTAAAAAATTTCCAAGATGGCCGACTTTCAATTGTTTTTAAAATTAAAAATTAATATCTTCTAAACTATTTAAGATAGATATATCATGTTTGGTATCAAATTAAAGGATTTTTAATGTACTTTAATAATTTTTAAAAATTACATTTTTTCAATTATTTTCAAAATTGGAAATCTTCATATTTTATAAACTAATTAAGATAAATATGTTATGTTTGTACTTAAATTAAAGGAAATTAAATTTCCCATCGAACACAAATAAAAATTTTAATTTAAAATTATTTTTTTATTTGTAAATCGTAAAAATTAGATGTTTTTTTAATCAAAATCTTTAAAAAATTTAAAATTCTTAAAGTTTATTAAAAATCCTTTAATTTGATACCAAACACGACTATATTCGGATAAAAAATAAGGGAGTTATCAACATTTAAAAAAATTCCAAGATGGCCGACATTCAATTGTTTATAAAATAAAAAATTAATATCTCCCAAACTATTTAAGTTAGATATGTCATGTTTGGTATCAAATTAAAGGATTTTTAATATACTTTAATAATTTCTAAAAATTTTTAAAGATGGCGTTCATCGATTGTTTCTATGATTAAAAATCGTTATATCTGGGAAAGTAATTAAGTTAGATGGGTCTTGTTTGTACTCAAATTAAAGGAAATTTAATTTTCTAACTAGTAGACGACACGAATCTTACCTTCAGTATCATGGTGTAGAGAAATCACTGATGGTAACTCACGAAAACAACCGACACCGCATCCGGTGGTGAGACAGAATACTCAATCGATTTTAATTAATCGTGGCTAATCGTTCCGAGAGCTAAAAGCGCACATAAAAGCCGCGGCCGGCGGCAAAAAGATAACTTCTTTAGCATATCATTCGATTTTATACCCGGTTCGGCGAATCGGGTAGAGGGAAGGCGCACCGCACCAAGTGTAAGTGGGTAACTTGGGTCGATGGTGGTGGTTAGGTTTGAGGTAAAGATGCAATAATGTGTAATAATGTAACAACTACGGCACGAGATGTATTCTGGTTGGTGTAACGACAACAACAACAACACATTCCAGACGGCGGAAGATGGATGGATTAAATGGTACGGTACGACCTTTACGGAATGAGTGGATGTGTCGAGTCGTGCTCGACAATTAATCCGCAATGAAACTCCTCCCTCTCGATTCAATTTGTATAGAAATTCCTATTTTTTTAGCTAATAATTTCTTTTAGTGGGTAATTTGCCGTTTTTACGGTCGGTTTGATGGATCGAAGGTCGAAAACGAAGATGAAACATATTTATTGCGTTTACTGCAATGGGTAAACGCAAGTAAAGTGGTTATAACATTAAGTAATTTTATTATAAATTAATTTTAAAATAAAAAAATTGTTTTATCATTTAGGGAATAAAATTTCATTTCATTTGAGTACAAACATGACATATCTAACTTAATTACTTTCCGAGATATATCGATTTTTAACCGTAAAAACAATTGATGAACGGCATCTTTAAAAATTCTCAAAAATTATTAAAGTATATTAAAAATCCTTTAATTTGATACCAAACATGACATATCTAACTTAAATAGTTTAGGAGATATGAATTTTTAATTTTTAAAACAATTGAAAAGTCGGCCATCTTGAACATTTTTAGGTTAAGGTAACTTTTTTACTTTTTATCCGAATATAGTCGTGTTTGGTATCAAATTAAAGGATTTTTAATAAACTTTAAAAATTTTTACATCTTTTAAATATTCAACTAAAAGAAAATCTAATTTTTACGATTCAAAGATTAAAACATATTTTTAAATTAAAATTTTTATTAGGGTTGGATAGAAAATTTTATTTCCTTTAATATAAGTACAAGCATGACATATTTATCGTAATTACTTTATAAATTATGAAAAATTTTAGTTTTTAAAACAATTGAAAAAGTGTAATTTTTAAAAATTCTTAAAGTTTATTAAAAATCCTTTAATTTGATACCAAACATGATATATCTAACTTAAATAGTTTAGGAGATATTAATTTTTAATTTTATAAACAATTGAAAAGTCGGCCATCTTGAAAATTTTTAGGTTAAGGTAACTTTTTTATTTTTTATCCGAATATAGTCGTGTTTGGTATCAAATTAAAGGATTTTTAATAAACTTTTAAAATACTTTATTTATTTTATTTTTTGATTAAAAATAAATCTAATTTTTACGATTTAAAGATTAAAAAATCTTTTTAAATCAAAGTTTTTATTAGGGTTCGATAAAGAATTAAATATCCTTTAATTTAAGTACAAACATGACATATCTAACTTAATTAGTTTATAAATTATGAAAATTTCTAGTTTTGAAAACAATTGAAAAATAGAACTTTTTAAAAATTCTTAAAGTTTATTAAAAATCTTTTAATTTGATACCAAACATGATATATCTAACTTAAATAGTTTAGGAAATATTCATTTTTAATTTTATAAACAATTGTATGTCGGCCATCTTGGAATTCTTTTAACTTAAAACAACTTTATTATTTTTTTATCCGAATATAGTCGTGTTTGGTATCAAATTAAAGGATTTTTAATAAACTTTTAAAATATTTTATTTTTTTAAATCTTTGATTAAAAATAAATCTAATTTTTACGATTTAAAGATTAAAAAAATTTTTCTAATTAAAATTCTTATTAGGGTTTGATAAGAAATTAAATTTCCTTTAATTTAAGTACAAACATGACATATATATTTTAATTAGTTTATAAATTATGAAGATTTTTAGTTTTGAAAACAATTGAATGTCGGCCATCTTGGAAATTTTTTAACTTAACCTAATTTTTTTATTTTTTATCCGAATATTGTCGTGTTTGGTATCAAATTAAAGGATTTTTTATAAGCTTTAAAAATATTTTATTCTTTTTTATTTTTAATAAAAAATAAATCCAATTTTTACGATTTAAAGATTAAAAAATCTTTTTAAAATAAATTTTCTATTTGGGTTCGATAAAAAATTAAATTTCCTTTAATTTAAGTACAAACATGACATATCTATCTTAATTAGTTTATAAATTATGAAGATCTTTAACTTTAAAAACAATTGAAAAATCAAAATTTTTAAATATTATTAAAATACATTAAAAATCCTTTAATTTGATACCAAACATGATATATCTAACTTAAATAGTTTAAAAGATATTAATTTTTAATTTTATAAACAATTGAATGTCGGCCATCTTGAAAAATTTTTAACTTAACCTAACTTTTTTGTATTTTATCCAAATATGGTCGTGTTTGGTATCAAATTAAAGGATTTTTTATAAATTTTAAGAAATTTACATTTTTTTAAATTTTCGACTAAAAGAAGATCTAATTTTTACGATTTAAAGATCAAAAAATAATTTTAAAATAAAATTTTTATTAGGATTCGATAAAGAATTTAATTTAATTTAATTTAAGTATAAACATGACATATCCATCTTAATTAGTTTATAAATTATGAAGATTTTTAGTTTTGAAAACAATTGAAAAAGTATAATTTTTAAAAATTCTTAAAGTAGATTAAAAATCCTTTAATTTAATACCAAACACGACATATCTAACATAAATAGTTTAGGAAATATAAATTTTTAATTTTATAAACAATTGAAAATCGGCCATCTTGGAAATTTTTTAACTTAACCTAACTTTTTTATTTTTTATCCGAATATAGTCGTGTTTGGTATCAAATTAAAGGATTTTTAATAAATTTTAAGAATTTTCGGTCAGAATTTTAATTTTTAAATTCGGCCATCTTAAAAATTAAAAAATGATGATAATTTTTTTATTTTTTATGATAGCTATATCATGTTTGTACTCAAATTAAAGGATTTTTAGTAAATTTTAAGAATTTTTTAAAATTATTTTAATTTAGATTGATTCTGATTTTTTAATTAAGCTTTTTTATATTAAAAGAAGCAAAACACGTTCTGTCCTTGTACCATTGACATGTTGGATGTTTTTTGAATAAGAATCCAACATTTTATTCCATCTGTATTATATCACAATGGAATACGGGCGATGGAAATGCGTAATTTGTAATTATTTAAGCGTAGTTGATTTCCTTAAACATCTTCGCGTGCATACCAATAACGAAAAATCGATGAGGTTGTGCGTAAAAACGCATTCCACAGTTTATTACGAGCGCATTATTAAGCGAGAAGAAGAGAAGCAAGGTTATTTCTGGTGAGGCAAGCGAACTTAATTTCTTATGCGAGTTTCATCTCTCGAACATAATGGCAGGATGTTGTATAGCTAAGCAAACGGGGAAAAAATCGATATCTATATTTTTCCTCCGGTGTAAATCGCTCAAAGTGACGACAACGAGAGATATCTCGGCGTTGGATCGAATCGAAGGAAAAAAAGACCTCCGACCATTGTTGGACGGAGAGGGCGAAGAGAAGAGAAGAGGATGAAGAAGAAGAGGAGGCTCAAGGATACCCATCGAGACTGGGTAGTCTTCTTCGGGCGGTCGACAATCTCTGCAAGAATGCCGAGAGCGTTTAAATATATTCAAAATGCGGCAAGATCCAACCTTTAATGGTCCAGTGATGTAATCGACGGTTATTTCTCGCGGTCTTCATTCTTTTACTTTAATAGTTTTTTTTTAAGTGACGTTCCAATAACACTTTATAATTATTGATTTTTACGTTTTAAAAATCCGCATTGGAATATTATTGATTTAATAAAGATGATTTAATGATGGAATTTACCAGGATTTTAATTCGTTTCAGTCTTTAATAATAATAAAAAAAGAGAAGTATAATAATAACGTAACCGGATTATTAATACTCTCATTAATCTTGGATTTTCCATGTCGAAAGAATCACACTATATTCTAAATTGTTCATTGTTACATTTTCGAAATTTTATACGGGTGAGAAAATTTCCTTCAAAGTGATTCGTTTGGAAATCCTTTGTCATCTAAAATGGAAATTGTAACGAGAAAACCGAATGAGTAAACTCCACAAATGGTTAATTAAGCTAACCTTCGATGTTGGTTTATTTATTGCGGCTTTATTCAACTCTAAAAACCTTAATTCTAAAAATAATTTCTTGTTTCAAACTTATAGGTCTTAAATAAGGAGAAAAAATGTAATTATTTTAAAAATATTTAATTAAAAATAAAAAATTTTATTAAAAATAAATAGGAAATTAAATTTCCTTTAATTTGAGTACCAACATCACCCATCTAATTTAATCAATTTGGGAGATATAACGTTTTTTAATTATAAAAACAATCGATAAACGCCAGCATTAAAAAATCTTTTAAATTCTTAAAGTTTATTAAAAATCCTTTAATTTGATACCAAACATGACGTATCTAGCTTTAATGGTTTAAAAGTTACAAAAGATTTTAATTTGATGATCCGCCATCTTGGAAATTGAAAAATTAACCTAACTTTTTTGTTTCTTATCCAAATATAGTCGTGTTTGGTATCAAATTAAAGATTTTTTAATAAATTTTAAGAATTTTTTAATAATTTTAATTTTTTGATAAAAAAATTCTTATTTTATGATAATTTAAAGACTTGAAAATAATTTTGAAATAAAATTTTTGCTAAAAATGATTAGGAAATTAAATTTTCTTTAATTTGAGTACAAACATGATATATCTAACTTAAATAGTTTTGGAGATATTCATATTCTTAGTCTTAAAAATGTTCAGGTTAGGTTTAGACGGTTAATTTTTTAAAATACCAACAGAAAATTTAATATCCTTTAATTTGAGTACAAACACCACCCATTTAATTCAATTCGTTTGGAAGATATAAAGATTTTTAATCATAAAAACAATCGATAAACGCCAGCATTAAAAATTCTTTTAAATTATTAAAGTAGATTACAAATTCTTTAATTTGTTACGAAACATGACATATCTAGCTTTAATAGTTTTAAAGTTACAAAAGATTTTAATTTGATGATCCGCCATCTTGGAAATTGAAAAACTAACCTAACTTTTTTGTGTTTTATCCGAATATAGTCGTGTTTGGTATCACATTAAAGGATTTTAAATAAATTTTAAGAATTTTTTAATAATTCTAATTTTTTGATAAAAATCTCTTGTTTTGTGATAAATTAAAGGCTTAAAAAATAATTTTAGAATAATATTTTTATTAAATCTTGTTTTGAAATTAAATTTCTTTTAATTTGAATATAAACACGACCAACTTATCTTAAGTACTTTTCGAGATACAACGATTTTTAATTATAAAAACAATAGATAAACGTCGTCTTTAAAAATTCTTCAAAATGATTAAAATTCATTAAAAATCCTTTAATTTGATACCAAATACGACATATCTACCTTTAATAGTTTTAAAGTTACAAAAGATTTTAATTTGATGATCCGCCATCTTGGAAATTGAAAAATTAACCTAACTTTTTTGTATTTTATCCGAATATAGTCGTGTTTGGTATCAAATTAAAGGATTTTTAATAAACTTTAAGAATTTTTAATTTTTTTAGATTTTTGACTAAAAGAAGATCTAATTTTTACGATATCAAGATAAAAAAAATAATTTTAAGTTAAAATTTTTATTAGGGTTCGAAAGGAAATTTAATTTCCTTTAATTTAAGTACAAACATGACACATCTAACTTCATTAGTTTATAAATTATGAAGATTTTTAATTTTGAAAACAATTAAAAAAGTGTAATTTTTAAAAATTCTTAAAGTAAATTAAAAATCTTTTAATTTGATACCAAACACGACATATCTAACTTAAATAGTTTAAGAGATATTAATTTTTAATTTTATAAACAATTGAAAGTCGGCCATTTTGAAATTTTTTTAAATTAACCTACCTTTTTTATTTTTTATTTAAATATAGTCGTGTTTGGTATCAAATTAAAAGATATTTAGTAAACATTAAAAATTTTAAATTAAATTTTAAATTTTTAAAGTTGGTCATTTTGAAAATGAAAAAAATAACCTAACTTTTTTATTTTTTATCCAAATATAGTCATGTTTGGTATCAAACTAAAGGATTTTTAATAAATTTTCAGAATTTTTTAAAAATTTTATTTTTTTGATAAAAATTTCTTGTTTTGTGATAAATTAAAGATTGAAAAGAATTTTTAAGTAAAATTTTTATTAAAAATGGTTAGGAAATTAAATTTGCTTTAATTTGAGTACAAACATGATAAATCTAATGTAAATAAAGTTTTGGAGATATTCATATTTTTAATCTTAGAAAATTTCAGGTTAGGTTTAGACGGTTAATTTTTTAAAATACCAATAGAAAATTTAATTTCTTTTAATTTGAGTACAAACTCGATGGGTCTAGATTAAATAGTTTTTAAGTTATAAACAATTTTGTAAAATAAAACAATTGATGATCCGCCATCTTGAAAATCTTTATTTTAACCTAACTTTTTTGCTTTTTATTCAAGTATAGTCGTGTTTGGTATCAAATTAAAGGATTTTTAATAAACTTTAAAAATTTTTAATTTTTTTAAGTTTTTAATTAAAAAGAGATCTGATTTTTACAATTTAAACCTCAAAAAGTAATTTTTAAATAAAATTTTTATTTAGGTTCGATAGGAAATTTAATTTTCTTTGATTTAAGTACAAACATGACATATCTATTTTAATTAGTTTATGAATTATGAAGATCTTTAGTTTTAAAAACAATTGAAAAATCAAAATTTTGAAAAATTATTAAAGTATATCAAAAATCTTTGAATTTGATACCAAACATGACATATCTACCTTTAATAGTTTTAAAGTTACAAAAGATTTTGATTTGATGATCCGCCATCTTGGAAATTGAAAAACTAACCTAACTTTTTTATTCTTTACCCAAATAATTCGTGTTTGGTATCAAATTAAAGGATTTTTAATCAATTTTAAGAATTTTTTAAAAATTTTCATTTTTTGATAAAAACTTCTTGTTTTATGATAAATTAAAGGCTTAAAAAGTAATTTTAGAATAAAATTTCTATTAAATCTTGTTTTGAAATTAAATTCCTTTTAATTTGAATATAAAAACGAACTACTTATCTTAAGTACTTTTCGAGATACAACGATTTTTAATTATAAAAACAATAGATAAACGTCGTCTCTAAAAATTTTTCAAAATGATTAAAATTTATTAAAAATCCTTTAATTTGATACCAAACATGACATATCTAGCGTTAATGGTTTAAAAGTTGCAAAAGATTTTAATTTGATGATCCGCCATCTTGGAAATTGAAAAACTAACCTAACTTTTTTATATTTTATCCGAATATAGTCATGTTTGGTATCGGAAGGAATTGGTAAAGGATTTTTAATAAACTTTAAGAATTTTTAATTTTTTTTAATTTTTGACTAGAAGAAGATCTAATTTTTACGATTTCAAGATAAAAAAAAAAATTTTAATTAAAATTTTTATATGGATTCGATAAAGAATTTAATTTCCTTTAATTTAAGTACAAACATGACATATCTATCTTAATTAGTTTATTAATTATGAAGATTTTCAATTTTGAAAACAATTGAAAAAGTGTAATTTTTAAAAATTCTTAAAGTACATTAAAAATCCTTTAATTTGATACCAAACATGATATATTTAAGTTAAATAGTTTAGGAGATATTAATTTTTAATTTTAAAAACAATTGAAAGTCGGCCATTTTGAAATTTTTTTAAACTAACCTAACTTTTTTATTTTTTATTCAAATATAGTCGTGTTTGGTATCAAATTAAAAGACTTTTAGTAAACATTAAAAATTTTAAATTAAATTTTTAATTTTTAAAGTTGGCCATCTTGAAAATTAAAAAAATAACCTAATTTTTTTATTTTTTACCCAAATATAGTCGTGTTTGGTATCAAATTAAAGGATTTTTAACAAATTTTAAGAATTTTTTAATAATTTTAATTTTTTTATAAAAATTTCTTGTTTTATGATAAATTAAAGACTTTAAAATAATTTCAGAATAAGGTTTTTGTTAAAAATAGTTTTGAAATTAAATTTACTTTAATTTGAGTATAAACATGACATATCTAATTTATATATTTTAAAAGTTATTAAGTTTTTGAACCATAAAAAAATTGAGGTTAGATTTTTTAAAAAACTTTTTTTAAAAATTAATAAAGAATTTAATTTCCTTTAATTTGAGTACAAACACGATAGGTTTAGGTTAAATAATTTCGGAGTTATTAAGATTTTTCATTTTATAAACAATTGAAAAAGCGCCATCTTTAAAAATATTTAAAAAAATTTAAAAATCTTTTAATTTGAGTACAAAGACGATGTGTGAAGATTAAATAGTTTTTAAGTTATAGACAATTTTGTAAAATAAAACAATTGAAGATCCGCCATCTTGAAAATTTTTAGGTTAAGGTAACTTTTTTATTTTTTATCCGAATATAGTCATGTTTGGTATCAAATTAAAGGATTTTTAATAAATTTTAAGAATTTTTAATTAAAATTTTAATTTTTCATTCCGGCCATCTTAAAAATTAAAAAATGATTATAACTTTTTTATTTTTAATGGTGGATATATCATGTTTGTACTTAAATAAAAGGGTTTTTAATAATCTTTAAGAATTTTTTAAAATTTATGAAAATTTTTTTGATTTGAATGAATTAAATTTATTTTTTATCGTTAATTTTAATAATTTTTTTTTCTAAAAGGGATTTTGTGGTTTTATATAAGATTAGGATTAAGTTGGATGTTATTATTTGAATAATGGTTTGAGGTTGGGGAGCGGATCGATTAATATGTAATTGATTTGAACTTATGTTGGAATTCAGGGTCGGTTGGATGATCGGTTGGATGGCCGAGAGAACACTTTCTATTGTTCATCTCGTTATTTAACTCACGCCCACTTTTAAGATTGTAAATATCTCGAAAATTAACAACCGGAGATAAAAGGAGGCGAAGACGACCAACGATGAACGTCTGAAATCTTGTCACGTCAGTCAAAACGTGATGTTTTACAAGGTTATTGCGAAAGAGACTAACCAAATAAAAAATGGCTCAATTATTAAGGTCTTATTACCTTAAAAAGTCCTCCTCATTCAATTGAATTAATTGGTACTTATTAGCGATCGGTTTCCAAGTTGATTTAAAGGTTATTTTGATGGTATATCGTCCGTTTGAATTTAACGAAGCCTCAACAGGGTCGTTTACTAAAAGGTCCACGACAGTAGTTAACATTTACGAATTTAACGTTCGAACGTAACACGATTCGCTTTGAAATGTTCCCTTTATTTTTGCTTTCCCGACAGTTTCAAACGTCTTCGTTAAGATTTTATCGTTTCAAAAACTACCGTTGTTATTATTGATGGTTAATTTACTCAACAAAAAAATTTGTCAGATTACATAACCAATTATTCGGATGTTAGATACAAGTCGTATTAAAATAACAGAACTATTAACTCGTTGGTAAATTGTTACAACTGTCGATATTAAAAATATAATGGAGACATCATCCAAGAATGCAGGAACAACATTTTTTTTTGTTTTAGTAAAAATAACGTTTTAAATGTCAAATGTAGATTTATTAATACGTCTTTTATACGTTTGTAATCGAACTTTCTTTCGTATTTATATTCTAACTTACAACAAACCTTTCAAATTCGATCAGATTTGAATTTGCAAAATTCTCTTTAAACGTCTCGCAATATTGTTTATTGTCTATTGTTAAAAAGAACGAGTTTACTTTCGATGCATATCTAAATTTTATTCGATCGGTTTAAAATATCAAGGAATTTCAAAATCCATTTTTTTGTTTGCAAAAAATAAAAAATAAAAGGAAAAAAAACCGATTGATGATTGTTAATCTGATACCCTTGACCTTATTTTTAGGAAAATTACATAATTACCCATTGTAATTGGATAGGTGCGCGTTGAAAACACTCTTCCCTTGAACTCGTCTAACGATCTGCCTTCGTAACATATACAGGGTGATTTTAAAATCATCTCAAACGATTATTTCAAAGATTTTTCTTAAATTCTCCATATAATTTTAATATTTTCTCAAAAATTTTAAAAAATTATTAAAGATCATTAAAAATCCTTTAATTTGAGTACAAACATGACATATCAACCATTAAAAATAAAAAAGTTATCATCATTTTTTAATTTTTAAGATAACCCGAATGAAAAATTAAAATTCTAATTAAAAATTCTTAAAATTTATCAAAAATCCTTTAATTTGATACCAAACATGACTATATTCGGATAAAAAATAAAAAAGTTACCTTAACCTAAAAATTTCCAAGATGGCCGACTTTCAAATGTTTATAAAATTAAAAATTAATATCTCCTAAACTAAATAGTTAGATATATCATGTTTGGTATCAAATTAAAAAATTTTTAATAAACTTTAAGTTTTTTTAAAAATTTCGCTTTTTCAATTGTTTTTAAAACTAAAAATCTTCATAATTCTAAAACTAATTAAAATAGATATGTGATGTTTGTACTTAAATTAAAGGATATCAAATTTCCTATCGAACCCAAATAAAAATGTTATTATAAAATTATTTTTTAAGCTTTAGATCCTAAAAATTAGACTTTCTTTTAGTCGAAAATTTAAAAAATTTATAAATTCTTAAAATTTATTAAAAATGCTTTAATTTGATACCAAACATGACTATATTCGGATAAAAAATAAAAAAGTTACCTTAACCTAAAAATTTTTCAAGATGGCCGACTTTCAATTGTTTATAAAATTAAAAATTAATATCTCATAAAGTATTTAAGTTAGATATGTCGTGTTTGGTATCAAATTAAAGGATTTTTAATAAATTTTAAAAATTTTAAAAAATTATACTTTTTCAATTGTTTTGAAAATTGAAATCTTCATAATTTATAAACTAATTAAGATAGATATGTCATGTTTGTACTTAAATTAAAGGAAATTAAATTGCCTATCGAACACAAATAAATTTTTTTTTAATTATTTTTTAAATTTTAAATCGTAAAAATCAGATCACTTTTTAATCAAAAACTTAAAAAAATTAAAAATTCTTAAAATTTATTAAAAATCCTTTAATTTAATACCAAACATCACTATATTCGGATAAAAAATAAAAAAGTTACCTTAACCTAGATATTCTTCAAGATGGCCGACTTTTAATTGTTTATAAAATTAAAAATTAATATCTCCTAAACTATTTAAGTTAGATATATCATGTTTGGTATCAAATTAAAAGATTTTTAATAAACTTTAAGTTTTTTTAAAAATTTCGCTTTTTCAATTGTTTTTAAATCTAAAAATCTTCATAATTCGTAAACTAATTAAAATAGATATGTGATGTTTGTACTTAAATTAAAGGAAATTAAATTTCCTATCGAACTCAAATAAACATTTTATTTAAAAATTATTTTTTAAGCTTTAAATCATAAAAATCTTATCTCTTTTTAATCAAAAACTTAAAAAAATTAAAAATTCTTAAAATTTATTAAAAATCCTTTAATTTGATACCAAACACGACTATATTTAGATAAAAAATAAAAAAGTTACCTTAACCTAAATTTTTTTCAAGATGGCCGACTTTCAATTGTTTATAAAATTAACAAATTAATATCTCTTAAACTATTTAAGTTAGATATGTCGTGTTTGGTATCAAATTAAAGGATTTTTAATAAATTTTAAGAATTTTAAAAAATTATACTTTTTCAATTGTTTTCAAAATTGAAATCTTGATAATTTATAAACTAATTAAGATAAATATATCATGTTTATACTTAAATTAAAGGAAATTAAATTTCCTATCAATCCCAAATAAAAATTTTATTTTAAAAATATTTTTTAATCTTTAAATCCTAAAAATTAGATTTTCTTTTAGTCGAAAATTTAAAAAAATTATAAATTCTTAAAGTTTATTAAAAATCCTTTAATTTGATACCAAACATGACTATATTCGGATAAAAAACAAAAAAATTAGGTTTGAATAAAAATTTTCAAGATGGTGGATCATCAATTGTTTTATTTTACAAAATTGTTAATAACTTAAAAACTATTTAATGTACACCCATCGAGTTTGTACTCAAATTAAATGATTTTTAACGATCTTTAAGAATTTTTAAAGATGGCGGTTTTTCAATTGTTTATAAAATTAAAAATCTCATATCTCATAAATTATTAAAGTTAGGTATGTCATGTTTGTACTCAAATTAAAGGAAATTTAATTTCCTATTGATATTTTAAAAAATTAACCCTCTAAACCTAACCTAAAAATTTCTAAAGTTAAAAATATGAATATCTCAAAAACTATTTAAGTTAGATATGTCATGTTTGTACTCAAATTAAAGACAATTTAATTTTCTAACAATTTCTTAAATAATTTTTATTAAAAAATCAACTTTCAAAAAGAAATTTTAATTTTTCTACTTATTTTAGATCACAATTAGTCTTCTGACTTCTTTATCGGTGGCCTTTTATTAAATAGGTAATAGTAATAGCTCCGCAGTTAGATCTGAAAGAGTAACGTAACCTTCTCTCTTTCATTTCTGAATGTCAGAACGATTTAAGTAGTGAGAGATGAACGCCGATTGCACTTTCGGTTACTTTGTAATTTTAAAAGCCGACCGATCGTCTTTGCTTTGTTAATAAAGTTCCAACATTTCAAATAAAAAAAAAAGACTTTAAAACCATTTTTATACTTTTAATAATCTGAAAAATCAAAAACTAAATTACTACCGTTAAAGCTAAATTAATTTATTGCTTATTGACGTTCATCAATTGAATAATTTAACAACTTTAAGAAAGATTATCGCAATTAAAAACCACTCAGCAATCATCAATATTACTGGAATTAAACATCATTTGAATACAACTTGTAAATTATCGCTTCTGCATTATTGTTATTATATACACATTTCAAGCGTTAAATTATTACATTTGAAATGAAAATTACATCTTACCTAACATTTAAATTGAATCTACGATCAAAATTGTTAATAAATAAGTAATTCTTTTAATGATTTTGGACGAAAAAAAATCTTAAAATGGTTATAAATTTAAAATTCTTAAAGTTTATTAAAAATCCTTTAATTTGATACCAAACACAACTAAGTTTAGATAAAAAATAAAAAAGTTAGGTTAGTGTTTTAATTTTCAAGATGGCGGATTAAAAGAAAATTGAATTTTGATTAAAAATTTTTAAAGTTTATTAAAAATCCTTTAATTTGATACCAAACACGACTAGATTTAGATAAAAAATGAAAAAGTTAGGTTAATTTTTTAATTTTCAAGATGGCGCATTTAATAAAATAAAGTTTTTATTAAAAATTCTTAAAGATTATTAAAAACCCTTTAATTTGATACCAAACATGACTATATTCGGATAAAAAATGAAAAAGTTAGGTTAGTTTAAGAATTTTCAAGATGGCCGACTTTTCAGTTGTTTTAAAGATTAAAAATTCATATCTCCTAAACTATTTAAGTTAGATATATGGTGTTTGTAGTCAAATTAAAGAGAATTTAATTTTATTTTGATTTTTCAATATGGCCGACCTTCAATTTTTTTTTAATTTCAAATTTTAATAACTTCTAAACTATTTAAGATAGATATACCGAGTTGGTACTCAAATTAAAGGAAATTTAATTTTCTATTGATATTTTTAAAAATTAACCGTGTAAACCTAACCTTAAAATTTTTATGATAAAAAATCTTAATAACTTTTAAACTATTAAAGTTAGATATGTCATGTTTGTACTCAAATTAAAGTAAATTTAATTCTCTATACAATTTTTTAAAAATTAAAAAAAAATTTTCATAATCAAGGGCATTTTTAACATTTTTCGCCTCCAAAACTTGAAATTTTTTAACATAACCATTTTGGTTTTTCCCACGAACTTTTTTTAAGGACATGTACGCAGAAACAATGTAAAGAAAAAGTGCGCGCAAGGTCTCTTCTTCACGAGAATACATAAATTTTCGCTTATATTTATGTCGGTTGTATTAAAAAAAATTGGTAACCAGCTCACGAAGAGCACTTAAACTTTAAGAAATATAAAAATAAAAAATGAGAAAAATAGATTGGGATCATCTATCATCCGAAAACGTGACCGAAATGTTTATGTAATTGTAGAACTAGTTTTTTTTTATATATTTGTTCTTTTAGATGTCTTTTTTTAGAGATATGGATCGTTGAATCATCAAAAAGTGATCTCATCATATGTTAATAGAAAAGAAAATGTTACTTTATAAATGAATAAATGTTAATTCTACGAAAATTATTTATAAAAAAATTTTATTATAAAAAAAAATTTATATTCTTCTTAATTGTTAAATTATTTAGGTTATGTTTAATTTCTAATTAGTCAAAAAAAATTTTATAATAAAAAATATCAAAAGATTTTAAAAGATATTAAAAAATTAGACAAAAAAGATGTTTTTTTAATAATTTTAATAAATAATTAAGATTAAAATTAAAGATATATGCAACCAATATTACATGGTTGTATAATTGGTTGCCTATTCTATAAAACGATTTTTATGGAAAATATAATAAAAATTTTTATTAATTTCTAACAAAAAGTGATTAAATTTTAAAACTAATCAATGAATTAATAATTCTATATAAAACCGCAAAATTTGAATTTTATTAAAACAAATCTCTAAATAAATTATTCTAATTTTTCTTCATCTTGAATGCTTGAACTTCCGATAATTAATATAATCAAATTGTAAATAAACTTTGTAAATAATAGTTTTAAAATCATAGTTTTAAATCATTTTTTAACGTTTAAAAATCAAAATTTTCCTTTGAAATGTCAATTTTGACGTTTAAACCTCACTTTTCATTTTTAAAGTGTCAGTTTTGATATTTAAACGTCACTTTTTGCTTTAAAATGTCACTTTTGACATTTAAAATGTCAGTTTTTACTTTATAATGTCACTTTTTATTGTAAAATGTCACTTTTGATGTTTAAAAATCAAAATTATAGTTGTAGAATAAAATTTCTTACCTTATACAAAGCTAAATTTCCAGTGTTTGATGGAATTCATTAACAGAGTTAATGAAAACATCCGAAGGTAAATAACGGTGTCAACCGACACTCCGCAAATAGTCAGCGTTTAGCGACATCCTCTGAAATAAGGAAAGAGGAGGTCGAAAGGCCAAAATTTAGGGGTTTTCCTTCCTTCGGAAGATGTGAATGTTCTTTTAGGTTCCGAGCAAAAGAATAACAGCTTGAAATAGATAAAAAAGTACAAAAAAGACCTAAAAAAGAATTATTATTAGGTTAAGGGATCATTGAAGTTCATTTTACATAACTAGGGATTAAAATTTAGGATAATCTCGTATGTAAAGTATTTATTTTGTGCAAATGAGTTAGATTTAAGAATAAATTAACGTACCTCAGTTCTTCGAGACCTCGGTTATCGTTTTGTGTTCTATTACATTTCATTAAAAACATTTTAACTAACATCAACCCTTGAACACACTTAAAAGTGATGTTATTATCACATTAGCAGTTATGTCTTACCCTTTTTATCTATGATTATGATTATATTTCCTTTCATTACGTTCTGTTGTGTTGAATTTACCATTTTTTGCACAAAGCCAGATTGACATATAAGCGCCATCTATCCGCCATCATTAAAGATGATAATTTAAAATCTTTTTTAACAACTTTATTCAAAACATAGAAATAATTAATTTAGAAAACTGGTATAATTAGTTAATTTAATTGATTTTTAATCGATTCAAATATATTTTTATTAAATTTAAAAACGAAATTTTATAAAAACTTAAAATATCCATCCATCAAATATGTCCTAAAATTGACATTTAAAAAAATTACTAGAAAGATTTAAAAAATCCGATTTAAAAAGAAATTAATTTGTAAAAAACTTAATTTAAGTAAAAAATAATTAAATATGATGTTTTATTATAAATTTTATAATTAAATATTTAAAGAATAATAATTTCATAAAATAATAAAAAAATAATCCATATAAGCGTCATCTATCCGTCATTATAGCAACTAATTTTTATTTAAAATCTTTTTAATAAATTTATTTAAAAAATCCAATTAATTAATTTACAAAGTTGTTTAAATTAGTTAATTTAATTCATTTTTAATCGATTAAAGTTCATTTTTATTAAATTTAAAAACGAAATTTTATAAAAATTTAAAATATCTTTACGTCAAATATGTCTTAAAATTGACATTTAAAAAAATTACAAGAAAGATTAAAGAAATCCGATTTAAAAAGAAATTAATTTGTAAAAAGCTTAATTTAAGTTAAAAGTAATTAAATATGATGTTTTATTATAGATTTTATAATTAAATATTTAAAAAATAATAATTTCATACAAAAATAAAAAAATAATCCATATAAGCGCCATCTATCCGTCATTATAAAAACTAATTTCTATTTAAAATCTTTTTAACAACTTTATTAAAAAAATTCAATTAATTAATTTGCAAAATTGGTTAAATTAGTTAACTTAATTAATTTTTAATCGATTAAAATTAATTTTTATTAAATTTAAAAACGAAATTTTATAAAAACTTAAAATATCTTTAGGTCAAATATGTCTTAAAATTGACATTTATAAAAATTACAAGAAAAATTAAAAAAAATCTGATTTAAAAAGAAATTAATTTGCAAAAAACTCAATTTAAATTAAAAATAATTAAATATAACGTTTTATTATAAATTTTATAATTAAATATTTAAAAAATAATAATTTCATACAAAAATAAAAAAATAATCCATATAAACGCCATCTATCCGTCATTATAAAAACTAATTTCTATTTAAAATCTTTTTAATAACTTTATTAAGAAAATCCGATTAATTAATTTAGAAAATTGGTTATGTTAGTTAATTTAATTAATTTTTAATCGATTAAAGTTAATTTTTATTAAATTTAAGAACGAAATTTTATAAAAACTTAAAATATCTTTACCTCAAATATGTTTTAAAATTGACATTTAGAAAAATTACAAGAAAGATTAAAAAAATCCGATTTAAAAAGAAATTAATTTGTAAAAAGCTTAATTTAAATTAAAAATAATTAAATATATTGTTTTATTATAGATTTTATAACTAAATATTTAAAAAATAATAATTTCATAAAATAATAAAAATAATAATAATAATCCATATAAACGCCATCTATCCGTAATTATAAAAACTAATTTTTATTTAAAATATTTTTAATAACTTTATTAAAAAAATTCAATTAATTAATTTGCAAAATTGGTTATGTTAGTTAATTTAATTAATTTCTAATCGATTAAAATCAATTTTTATTAAATTTAAAAACGAAATTTTATAAAAACTTAAAATATTTTTCCATCAAATATGTCTTAAAATTGACAGTTTAAAAAATTATTAGAGAGATTAAAAAAATCCGATTTAAAAAGAAATTAATTTGTAAAAAACTTAATTTATTTTAAAAATGATTAAATATGATGATTTATTATATATTTTATAATTAAAAACTAAAATAATTTAATTTTTTTAATTAAAAAATAATCTTAATAAGCGCCATCTATCCGCCATTTAAAAAACTAATTTCTCTTAAAATTTTAATATCGATTTTATTTTAAAAATAGGAATATTTAATTTAGAAAATTATTTTAATTAGTTAATTTAGGTAAGTTTTAATTGATTTATACCAATTTTAATTAAATTTAAAAACGGAATTTATCTAAATTTCGTTTTTAAGTTTCTTGATTAACGATTTGTTTGATAGATGGCGCTCTCAGCAGTCATTTTGACAGGTTCGTCGGTAATGGTCGTAATGACAAGAAGGTGAAGTGTACGATACGGAGAGTGTTTTTATTTTGTTTACATGTGAATGTTGAACGGACGGAGGCGATGGCCGACCTGAACGTAGACGTTTCTATGTTGCCCGAGGACGTGAGGGAGAAACTGGCCGAGTTAGACCTGGAATTATCCGAAGGTAAGTGTCGAAAAGTGTCCGTTCGTTTCTGCTATATCCGTTTTGTACGCGTTTACCCTTCTCACATCAATCGATAAATTCCGGCTTTATTTTATCGTTTTTATCATTTGATTTTACAAAATTTACGCGAAAATATCTATCAATTAGTTTACTTTACAATTTTTACCATGATTTTTTCCCTAAATTGAAACGTTGTTTATATTAATTTGACATTGGTGACATTTTTGACATAAGAATAGGTTAGGTTTAATTAATCTACAAGATATAAAGTATTCAAGGTAAGTGCATATACTTTTTAATTATTAACTTTTTATTTTAATGAAAAAAATAAGTTGGTTTTATTAAATAACGGTTCTATTCGACTCAATAACCTGTTTAAATTGCTTCTTTTTGGTCTTTTTTCTCCATTTTTTTCCTTCTCGAGTCTTTTGTGAGTCATCTAAAGGAATTTCTACCTTCTCTCGATTACACTTTGGTTATTTTCGAAAGGATTATGTAATTTTTCTTCTTCTTGATGATTATTTATCTACATTTGTGTTTTTAAAGGTGAAAAATTTGATAGGAAAATGGTAAAATGAGGAAGGTTTTGTTGGTTTTTTATCTGTATAAACCACTATTATCTGTTTGGAATTCATTCATGAGTTTTTTTTAAGTGTGGTATCGATTGTTTAGTTGTTGATAGCGTTTGTAGTCTAAAAATAGCGATTGACGATATGTTTAATAGTTGTATCGGTTGAAAGTACGCGTGTTTACTACTAGAAGATTACTAATTGTCGTATTTTTATCGTTTTAAGGTTGCAATACGAATTTTTATTAATATATTTGAAGAAAAAGGCTTAAAAAAGTCTTAAAATTGAAGTTTTTTTGCTTTTAAAGTGAAAAATTTACGTTGAAAATGTCCAAATTGATTGTTAAAGTATTAAATTTATGCCTAAAATGACAAATTTAACTTTTAAAATGTCAAATTTAGGTTAGAAATGCCAAACTTGACTTTTAAAATGTTAAAATTGACGTTCAAATTGTTACATTTGCCTTTAAAATATAAAATTTAAGTTAAAAATGTCAAATTTGCCTTTTAAAATGTCAAATTTAGGTTAAAAATGTCAAAGTTAACTTTCAAACTGTCAAAATTAACGTTTAAATTGCCACATTTACCTTTAAAATATCAAATTTAAGTTAAAAATGTCAAATTTGACGTTTAAACTGTCAATTTTAAGTTTAAAATGTCAAATTTAACTTTTAAATCTTTAAAAATAACTTTGAAATGTTAAATTTAATAATTAAAATGTCAAAAATAGAGTTATATTGTTAAACGTTAGGTTTCAAACGTGAAAATTTGCTTCAAATTATTAAATTTCACCTAAAAAATGACAAAGACAAACTTAAAATGTCAAATTTGGCTTTTAAAATGTCAAAGTTAATTTTTAAACTGTCAACATTGACTTTTAAATTGCCACATTTACCTTTAAAACATCAAATGTAAGTAAAAAGTGCCAAATTTGACTTTTAAAATGTCAACTTTAGGTTGAAAATGTCAAAGTTGACATTTAAACTGTCAAAATCGACGTTTAAATTGTCACATTTATCTTTAAAATATCAAATTTAAGTTAGAAATGCTAAATTTAACTTTTAAAATGTCAAATTTAAGTTAGAATTGCCAAATTTGCCTTTTAAAATATCAAATTTAAGTTGAAAATGTCAAATTTGATTTTTAAAGTATCAAATTTAAATTGGAAATGTTAAATTTGACGTTTAAAATGTAAAATTTAGGTTATAAATGTCAAAGTTAACTTTTAAACTGTCAAAATAGACGTTTAAATTGTCATATTTACCTTTAAAATATAAAATTTAAGTTAGAAATGCCAAATTTAACTTTTAAAATGTCAAATTTAGGTAAAATTTGCCAAATTTGCCTTTTAAAATATCAAATTTAAGTTGAAAATGTAAAATTTGACTTTTAAAGTATCAAATTTAAATTAGAAATGTCAAATTTGACGTTTAAAATGTAAAATTTAGGTTATAAATGTCAAAGTTAACTTTTAAACTGTCAAAATAGACGTTTAAATTGTCATATTTACCTTTAAAATATAAAATTTAAGTTAGAAATGCCAAATTTAACTTTTAAAATGTCAAATTTAGGTAAAATTTGCCAAATTTGCCTTTTAAAATATCAAATTTAAGTTGAAAATGTAAAATTTGACTTTTAAAGTATCAAATTTAAATTGAAACTGTGAAATTTGACGTTTAAAATGTTAAATTTAGGTTAGAAATGTCAAAGTTAACTTTTAAACTGTCAAAATAGACGTTTAAATTGTCATATTTACCTTTAAAATATAAAATTTAAGTTAAAAATGTCAAATTTAACTTTTAAAATGTCAAATTTAGGTTAAAATTGCCAAATTTGGCTTTTAAAATATCAAATTTAAGTCGAAAATGTCAAATTTGACTTTTAAAGTATCAAATTTAAATTGAAACTGTGAAATTTGACGTTTAAAATGTTAAATTTAGGTTAGAAATGTCAAAGTTAACTTTTAAACTGTCAAAATAGACGTTTAAATTGTCATATTTACCTTTAAAATATAAAATTTAAGTCAAAAATGTCAAATTTAACTTTTAAAAAGTCAAATTTAGGTTAAAATTGCCAAATTTGTCTTTTAAAATATCAAATTGAAGTTGAAAATGTCAAATTTGACGTTCAAATTGTCAAATTTATATTCAAAATGTTAAATTTGATGATTTAAGCATCAAAAATAGCTTCATAATGTTAAATGTAAGGTTTAAAACGTGAAAATTTGCTTCAAATTATTAAATTTCATCTAAAAAGTAATAAAGATAGTCTTAAAATGTCAAATTTGACTTTTAAATTATCAAATTTAAGTTAGAAATGTCAAATTTGACGTTGAAATTGTCAAATTTACATTCAAAATGTTAAATTTAACGATTGAGATGTCAAAAATAGTTTCATAATGTTAAATGTTACGTTTAAAACGTGAAAATTTGCTTCAAGTTATCAAATTTCACCTAAAAAATGACAAAAATCGCTTTTTCATGTTAAATTTTAAGATTAAAATGTTAAAAATTACTTCAAATGATCGGATTTGATCTCAAAATGTAAAATTTTTTGTTTAAAATGTCAAACATAACCTTAAAATATCAATTTTGACGTTTAAAACATCAGATTTACGTAAAAAATAGTGAAATTTTCCTTTTAATTGTCAAATTTGGTCTAAAGAATGACAAAAATTGATTTTTAATGTCATATTTTATGACTGAAATGTCAAAAGTTACTTCGAACGATAACATTTTATCTCAAAAATGTTAAAATTTGCGATTAAAACGTCAAAAATAATTTTGAAATGTCAAATTTGACGTTTAAACTGTCAAATGTACGTTAAAATATGGAAGTTTGTTTCTAATTGTCAAATTTTATCTAAAAAATGACAAAAAACGACTTTTGATGTCATATTTTAAGATTGGAATGTCAAATATTACTTTAAACGGTAAAATTTTATCTAAAAATGTCAAAATTTGCGATTAAAACGTCAAATTTGACGATTAAACTGGCAAATGTACGCTAAAACATGAAAATTTTGCTTATAATTGTCAAATTCTATCTAAAAAATCACAAAAATTGAATTTTGATGTCATATTTTAAGATTGAAATGTCAAGCATTATTTCAAACGGTAAAATTTTATCTAAAAATGTCAAAATATCCGATTAAAACGCCAAAAATAATTTTGAAATGTCAAATTTGACGATTAAACTATCAAATGTACGTTAAAAACATGGAAATTTGCTTTTAACTGTTAAATTTTATCTAAAAAATGACAAAAATTGATTTTTTTTTGTCATATTTTAAGATTGAAATGTCAAATATTACTTCAAACGATTGAATTTTATCTTAAAATGTCAACATTTCCGTTTAAAACGTTAAAAATAACCTTTAAATATCAAATTTGACGCTTTAAATATTAAAAATTACTTTAACATTTCAAATTTGACGTTTAGAATATCAAAAATAAGCATCAAATGTTAAGTTTGGCGTTTAAAATGCTAAAAATAACTTTGAAATGTCAAAATTGACGTTTAAAATGTCAGAAGTAACCTTCAAATATCAAATTTAACGTTTAAAATGTCAAAAATAACCTTTAAATGTCAAATTTGACGTTTTAAATATTAAAAATAACTTTGAAATGTCAAAATTGATGTTTAAAATGTCAGAAATAACCTTCAAATATCAAATTTGATGTTTCAAATATTAAGAATTACTTTAACATTTCAAATTTGACGTTTAGAATATCAAAAGTAATCATCAAATGTTAAGTTTGACGTTTAAAATGTTAAACATAACTTTGAAATGTCAAATTTGACGTTTAAACTGTCAATTTTAAGTTTAAAATGTCAAATTTGACGTTTAAAATGTCAAAAATAACCTTTAAATGTCAAATTTGACGTTTTAAATATTGAAAATAGCTTTGAAATGTCAAAATTCATGTTTAATTGTTAAAAATAACCTTCAAATATCAAATTTGACGTTTAGAATGTCAAAAATAACATTTGAAATGTCAAATTTGACGTTTCAAATGTTAAAAATAACTTTGAAATGTCAAAATTTATGTTTAATTGTTAAAAATAACCTTAAAATATCAAATTTGACGTTTCAATTAATTGACATTTTAAACGTCAAATAGACTTTTACTTTTAAATCTGACGTTTAAAATGTTTAGAGTTTGTTTGTGTTAAATTTAGTTAAACTGTAAAAATTTTTTCAAATTGTTGATTTTAGATTTATTTTTAATTTGTAATTTTAATTTTTTTCAATTTAATAAAATGTAAGTTATAGGAAAAAATATTTTAAAATGGTAAAAAAAAAATTATTTTTTATTTAGTAGCGACATCTATGTGTTGATAGACACAACATTGTTGATTCACAGTTTTATCACGAGATGGCAATATAGGTCATTTTTTTTATTTAAAAGGGGTTATATACAGGTGTTTTAAAAGTAAAAGATAATTAGAAGTTGAATTTAATAGAAAAAATTAACAATAAAAATTTTTTGGTGTTTTTAAAATTATTTTTGAAATATAATATGGTAAAAAAATATTATATCTTTGAACTTTAGAACTTAATCATGTTATTTTTATCTTAATATGGAAGTTAATCTTCCATAAATATCCCCGATAGAGGTAAAATAAGTTCCCCCACGTCGATTTTTCCCCTCTCTCTCTATCTTTTTGGTTCTATTCCAGCCATATTCTTACGCTTTACGGCTCGTCGCGTATCTGTTCTCGCGAGAGACCGGCTTCGGCTTGCTCACCCGACGATATTGACGTTCGACCAATGCGGGTACCAAAGAACCAAGCCCATAAGCTGTCCCACACACACACACTTACATACGAGTATATACGCGTTAGTTAGGCTAAGTTCTTTAAGTTGGTGCTGCTGCACCCTTCCTCGGAACCAATAAGAACGTCGCCCAAGTCTCCGACGAAGATTGATCGTTAGAAATCGCATAATGAACGTAGATACGGAGATTTGAGGGGCTTGGCACCACCATACATAAAACGATTTATATCACTTTTAAACAAATTCAGATTTAAAAATAAAATTAGAAAATTAAAAAAAAAATAGAAAATTTGAAATAAAGATACAATTTATGGATGAATTTAAGTATTGTCTTGGTGGTTTTAGTACTGCTGGTTTTAAAGGATAATAATGATGGGAGGGATTTGAATGTAAGAGTTGCAAAGGAAGGATTTGAGTAATAAATAAACGGTGGAGTTCGGTACCCAGGGGGTCCTTACCGAAGCCGGACACTCGTTTCAAGTCGTTAGTTGCGCGGGTTCGAAGAGGTCAGCCACGAATAGACATAAATTTGCTCGACTCTCGGACTCAACGTTTAATTTACCGCTTTGACTTACGTACCATTCGTCCTTCGAAGGGCGGAGGGAGAAATAATAAGAAAAAAAAATTACAAAAAGCAAAATCCTAGTTTTAGTTTTACTCTTCCTTCATTTAAGATTTCTATAAACGTCCGGGGGCTGTTATCAATTTAAGTGTGAAATTGGTTTTCTTTGGCGGCGAAATCTCGCGATCGCTTTGATTCCTTCAATATTGGTTTTTGTCGGAAATACTGGCTGGCGGTAAGGTTATTAGTGCGCTACCATCGCTACGTGGGTCGTGGGAGAAGTAGTAAAACCGCGACGAAAACGGTTTGGTGAGGATGCAAATTGTTTGGTGGGGTTTTTAAACGTTTTAAAAGTCTGATGGGGACCGAACCGAACCTGCTCGAACGTGTTTCGCAAAGATGGGTCCGTCTCTCGGTAATAACAGGTATGGGAAACGCATCAATTTTCTATAGAACCGCACCGTGCTGTTCTAAGATGGGGTAAAACATGGTAATGACCGATGAGTTTAAGGTTAAGTTTACCAGAGGTTTCAAAACTTGAAATGTGGAAATCAATTTAGATCTTGTAAAGATCTAAATTGATGAACAACATGATCTATAAAATGATGAAAGAATCATCGCGATATCATAAATAATATGAGTGCTTTAGAAGATGAAAAATCTGCCTTTAAGGTGTTAGAGTCAATTTTTTAAACATAGTTTCCAAGTTCTTAATGTTAGAGAGTATTATAACATATTACTGGAAAGTAAACTTTAAAAACTATAAAATGATGAAAGAATCATCGAAATAAAACAAGTAATAAATGAGTTATGGAAGATGGAAAATCTACTTTTGAAATTCTTTAGTTTTTTTAACTGTCTGTTGTGACGTGAAAGATGGAAGACTTATCATGATAATGTCTTGGAAATTACGATAATAAACCAAAAGAAAACTCAACATTTCATTAAAGTTCCTAATGAGATTATCTTTATACTTTAAAAAATTGAGGTTATGTCACACTACGTTTTCGTATAGCTTTGCTAGATTGTATTAACATGAAATTGTGGTGTCTTAGCAACTTTAACAATAAGTAAAGATTTAAATGATGAAAATTTTTAATGAAACTCTGTTTATATTTTGAAATTTCGAAAAATTGAGGTTATGTCACACTACGTGTTTGTATACTTCTTTGGAAGCTCTTAAGATAGTAATTTCAAGATTAGTGATGAAAATATTTTGAAAATTTCGAAAATAAAGGAAAAAAAGACTCAATTTATGAAAATTTTCGATAAAATTATTCTTGTATTTTGAAAAATTAAGGTTTTGTTACACTATGTTTTCATATACCTTCTTTGAAGCTATTGATATGGTGATTTAAAGACTTATCATGAAGATATCTTGAAAATTTCGAAAATAAAAGAAGAATAGACTCAATTTATGAAGATTTTTATTAAAAAACTGTTCTTGTATTTCGAAAAATTGAGGTTATGTAACACTACGTTTTCATATACTTCTTTTGAAGCTACTAACATGGTAGTTTAAAGATTTGTTATGAAAATATTTTAAAAATTTCGAAAATAAAGGAAGAAAAGACTCAATTTATGAAGATTTTTAATAAAACTGTTCTTATATTTCGAAAAATTAAGGTTATGTTAAACTATATTTCTATATACTTTCTTTGAAACTATTGATATGGTGATTTAAAGGCTAATCATGAAGATATTTTGAAAACTTCTAAAATAAACGAAAAGAAGATTCAATTTATGAAGATTTTTAATACAACTGTTGTTGTATTTTGAAAAAATAAGGTTATGTTAGACTATGTTTTCATATACTTCCTTTGAAGCTATTGATATGGTGATTTAAGGACTTATCATGGAGATATCTTGATAACTTTAATAATAAACAAAAGGAAGACTTAATTCATGAAGATTTTTAATAAAACTATTCTTATATTTCGAAAAATTAAGGTTATGTTAGACTATGTTTTCGTATATTTCCTTTAAAACTATTGACATGGTGATTTAAAGACTTATCATAAAGATATCTTAAAAAATTATAAAACAAACGAAAAGAAGACTCAATCCATAAAGATTTTTAATAAAATTTTTCCTATATTTCGAAAAATTAAGGTTATGTTAGACTATGTTTTCGTATATTTCCTTTGAAACTATTGATATGGTGATTTAAAGACTTATCATGAAGATATCTTAAAAACTTCTAAAATAAACGAAAAGAAGACTCAATTCATGAAGATTTTTAACAAAACTTTTCCTATTTTTCGAAAATTAAGGTTATGTTAGACTATGTTTTCGTATATTTCCTTTGAAACTATTGATATGGTGATTTAAAGACTTATCATGAAGATATCTTAAAAACTTCTAAAATAAACGAAAAGAAGACTCAATTCATGAAGATTTTTAAGAAAATAGGTCTTATATTTCGAAAAATTAAGGTTATGTTACACTATGCCTTTATACAGAGTGTGCCACTGAAAACAGTAAACGTAAGTTTGGCCATTTAACATCAATTTTGCGAAAAACGCTCGAACACGTCAATTTTATTATGAAGGGAGATATCGGAATGGATTAGTACTATTTGCATAACTCCAACCCTAAGATGGGGGTAGGTTGCACCCCAAACATTTTAAATTGAAAGGGGTGTCAAACTCAACACAGTTTTAAAGACCTTTCAAATCTCTTTTCAGCAGTCCTTTTATTTTTGAAATCCGATCATTAGTTTCGGAGAAAAAAATCGTTTAAAACAAAGTTTATTAAATGTTCAAAATTACAAACAGATTTTGTTCAAAATGTCGTCGTACGTTCTGCAACATTTGTGGAGTAATCTGACGGTATTCACGTACGATACGTTGTCGTAAATCTAAAGATTCGGGTAGCGTGGCATAAACTTTAGGCTTCAAATAGCCCCACAGAAAGAAATCTAAAGGTGCTAGATCTGGAGATCTGGCCATTCAATAGCACCTCTCCGTCCAATCCATCTCCCAGGAAACCTACGGTCCAAGAACTGCCTAACAGGCAATGCAAAATGAGGAGGAGCTTCGTCTTGTTGGAATATCAACTCATCTTCTAAGTAACGTTCATCATTTTCCAGAATGTCGGTTAACATTGGATCAACGTGATTTTCTAACAATGATAAGTACATCTCTCCGGTCAGATTACTGTTTTGTGCGTTTACTGTTTTCAGTGACCCACTCTGTATAGTTCATAATACTTTAGAGATTTAATTTGATGATGTTTAAAATCCTTGGTATTTATTTATTTTTTTTTTTACATTTTGGTATCTTTTGAAATATGTAAGTACTTAGATGAAGAAAATAGTTGAACGATTCGCATATATGCGGTTGGGTCGTTTATCAAACCGGGAGGTTCGAGTCTATTATTCGCCGTACAATAAACTAACGTTGACCCGAACTCGGCCTTCTTCCTCCCCTTCTTCTTCGTCTTCTACGTCTTGGTTGGGGAAAGAAGTGGAAGTAGAAGAAGTAGAAGTAGAAGAAGAAGAAGAAGCGTCCCGGCTCGTAGATTTATTGGCTTCGTCTCGCGATTATTTTAATCTCGGGGTCCCATTACGGCGCTGAACGTTTAACGTGTTCATACGGCGCTTCGGGTTACGATACCACGAGAACGAATGGCCGCTCCGCACCATATAAACTCCGCCGTCTGTCAACGTGAAATTATAGTCCTTTCGCATGCGTTCCAACCCCTCAACTTTTTTTTCTTTCTCTCTCTCCGAGTCTCGTCTATTCTTCAGCGAGTTTATTTTTATTCGCATATTGGATACTTATTACTAGACTCAAAAAAGACAATTTTTTTTGGAAGAAGACATTTTTTTTTTTTGATGAGGACAATTTTTTTGAAGAAGACAATTTTTTTGAAGAAGACATTTTTTTTAACCATCAGCTTTGACATAACACTTAAAAAACTTCAAGACTTCAAATTCAAGAAGATTTGTAATGAAACTGTCCATACACTATGAAAAATTGAGGTTATGTCACACTACGTTTTTGTATACTTCCTTTGAAAATATTGACATGGTAATTTAAAGACTTGAAGCTGTCTTCACAACTTTAAAAATTTCTTGTTAACTTTAAAAATAAAATGAAGACTCAATTTATGAAGATTTTTACTAAAAAAGACTGTTCGTGCATTTTGAAAAATTGAGGTTATGTCACACTACGTTTTTGTATACTTCCTTTGAATATATTGATATGGTAACTTAAAGACTTGGAAATGTCTTGATAACTTTGAAAATGTCTTATTAACTTCAAAAATAAAATAAAGACTCAATTTATGAACATTTTTACTAAAAAAGACTGTTCGTGTATTTCAAAAAATTAAGGTTATGTTAGATGTGATGAAATGAAATCTCCAAAGTAAGAAAAAAATGAAATGGATTTAATGTTATGGATAGATTGGTTAGGGAATTGCGACGATGGCAATAAAGCTCTTTTGCCGATGTGTGCCTACAGCCAGCACCAGCACACACACACACCAAACTAAACGCTCGGTGCGATGTCGATGACCTCCGCGGTCGAGTCTTACCGACCTTCGACGGTCAAGTGCCTTGCAATGCCGAGAGAGTATGAAGTTGGGCGTTGCGGCCCACACGGCCACATCTCTTCTTCTAGAAATGGCCCTTCGCGGCAGACGGAATCTTTCAGAGAAGACGAGACGAGCAGACGACGTTCGTCTCGATGTTTTTAAACAATTTTAAACTCTTACGACGAACCTTCCTCAAAAAGGAGACCGAAAAGGAAAGGTTGGTGGAGTTTGGTTTGGAAATTGTATTCGATTTACCGTTAAAAGATAGCTTAGCTAACTCGCCAGATGTTTTTCAAGTTATATAGGAAGTGTATTAAGTTATATACTTGTATAGTTGGAAGTGTATTGAGGCTATTGAGCTAGATAAAGGTAAAAAGTCTTATTAGCTTATTATTGGAGTGGTTATTGATGGTTGATGACAAATATTTCAGAGATGAGAACTTTCCACAAAAAAGAAAGGTTGTTAGGCTTTGATTTGCAAATTGTATTCGATTTACCGTTAAAAGATAACTTAGCTACCTCACCAGATGTTTCCAAGTTATACAGGAAGTCTTAAGCTGTTGAAGCTTTACCTTTATCGTCTTAGATAAAGGTAGAAAATGTTATTGGCTATCAACAAGGTGTTTATTGATACTTGGCAAGAAATATTTGACTTTAAATGGAAACTTTTGGTTGAAAATTTAAGTAAAAACACTTCTAAAAATGAATGTTATATCTGATTATGTTTCATAAGAAGTTTATTATTAATGATAATAGATAATACGAGACATTAGAAAAAAAATTGAGGTTATATTTTAGATTTTATGTCATCTAACCTTTCGTTACACGCACCGGACTGTTAGTCCGGATTTTGAGCGCCATTAGTGTTATTTCGAACTTGCTCTGACCATAATTTTTTTTGATGAATTTCTTTTTTACCGACGTTTTATTATCTGTCAATGCATCGTGTGTTGAATTTGAATTCAATTTCAAATTCGGTTATTTCGAAAATATGAGCTGTAAATAAGAAAGGAACAAAAACTTGTTGTTCATTAATGAGGAGGAAGAGGATGAAAACCTATTATTGGACAACAACGTTTCAGAATCAAAAAAATTTTTTTATTTCGTATCAGCTCCCTCTCTTATTTATTTTTCGAACCCGGACTCACAGTCCGTTGCGTGCAGTCGCGCGAACAAAAAAATGCGCATATACTGGAAGGTTAAAACACATTACCAACTTAAATACCAGTTAAAAATAAAATCACCACAGTTACAATTTAATACAACCAAGTTAGATTGTTCTTAATTCATTTTATTCGACGTGACACGTTTTAAAAGGTAAATTCAGGACGGTATTAAGATGAATTTCTATTTTAATTTAGAAAGTATGTAATGTTACAAAGTGACAATAACTGGTAAGGTGCTTATTGAACATAAATGTAGGTTGTGTTAAAATTAAAACTGCTCTTTTGTGAAACGTTGGGAATTTTAATAATACCGTGAAGTAAGCTTAATACGATTCTGTGTTCTCGATTGACAGATAGAACGGGGTCTGGACCGTAGAAAGTCAACCGTAATTGTTTGATATTTTTCACGCTGGCGCTGCTGCTGCTGCCGCCGCTGCTTAACAATGAAAAACGGCACGCGCGCTGTTTTGCAATATCAATATTGTGTCATTAAGTCGCATTCCATTACAAGTTTTTTTAGATGATGGAATTTTTCTTTTTGGTTTTGTTGTATTATTAAGTATTTATGTGAAGTGGACTTATTTGCAAAAGGATTCTTTTCAATAATATACTGCATTGATTGAACTTGAAATTCTGTTCACATTTTCTAGCATATTGATAGATATATTGGTGATAGCTTGATGAGTGTTTTTTCTTAAGGAAAATCAAGATAATAATCTTAGAATAATTCTTGTAAACAAGGCTGGTAGCACATATATTTTCTTGAGTAACAAAGTGTGGTAAACCAAATTCCTATTTCGATTTCTGCACCTTAGTTCAATTACAAAGATGAAGTTTTAACTCGCCGTTAAAAAAATCGCCTTATAAAATAAGCAAACAAGCCAACAAAAGCTAGATGCTTGTTAATAAAATGTTGAAGGAATCATAAAACAGAATCTCTTACTATACCATTAATATTCCAAGGTATTTTTGCTCTTCTTCTAATTTTTTAACGAATTGGAAGCATATATGTATTATATTTATTTTTCTTGAGTTTCCAAGTAAGCAAGTACTTCTACCCCACTCTGTATAATTAACAGAAATGTTTAAAATCTTGTAAAATTTTTAGAAATTGAGGTTATGTCACACTACGTTTTATACAGTTCCTCTGAAAATTAGTGATATGACAGTTTAAAGACTTGTTATTATGGGATCTTGGAGATTTTAAGAATATACGAAAAGAAACTCAATAATTTATGAAGATTTCTAATAAAATTAACCTAATATTTAAAAAATTGAGGTTATGTCACACTATCTTTTATATAGTTTATCTGGATGTTTTGATATGACTATTTGAAGACTTGTCGTTATGGTATCTTAAAAGTTTTGATAATATATCAAATGGAAATTCAATAATTTATGAATATTTTTTTATGAAATTAACCTAACATTAAAAAAATGAGGTTATGTCACACTACCTTCAATATAGTTTATCTGGATGTTTTCATATAACAGTTTGAAGACTTATTATTATGGTATCTTGAAAACTTTGACAGTGTATGAAAGGAAAGTTCTATATTTTATGAAAATTTCTAATAAAATTAACCTAATATAAAAAATGAGGTTATGTTACACTATCTTTTACATAGTTCTTCTGGAAGTTATTGATATGACTATTTGAAGACTTCTTTAAAGTCGTTATTGAAAATTTCGATAATACAAGAAGAAAAAACTAACAAAATTCATATAGATTTCTAAATAAAGCTATCATGTTGCTTAAAAAATTGAGGTTATGTCATACTACGTTTTCCTAAGTTACATTCATTAGAATTTTTCATTAATTTTTTTTTATGTTATTGACTGTTGATGTTTTGAAGTTGTGATATTTTGAAACGAATTAGAAATTTGATAAGAATTTGAAATTATAGTTTGAGAATTAATTTTTCTCGTTATGAAGAAATGGTAGTTTGGTGTTTGTGGCGATGGTGGGTGAGTGAGTGAGGGGGTGGTAAGTTGTGACGGGGGCCCTTTGTTAGGTAGAGTCGGGGGGCCGCGGCCGGCGGATTCTTGGCGAGTGGTCGGCCTTGGGCCAAACGGCGACTTCGGCCTCGACTGTCGCCATTTGGAAATGGTGGCGTGTGCTTCGCCAACTAACAAACCCAAACGCCAAACTGCACACAACAGCTACAACTCGTACTATATCGCTCTCGGCACTTTTTCATTTTCCCAACCCAACCCATTATACGCTAAATAACGTTTACTAAAGAAAAATTTCAAAGTAACATTCATATTCTAATTACAACCAACTTAACCTTAAAAAAAATTTGATTAATTTGTTATGTTTTTGACGTTTCAAATGTCAAAAAACGTCAAAATGGTGTTTAAATATCAAAGTGACATGTCAAATGTTATAAACGTCAAAATGATTAATTAATTTTATGTATCAACATATTTATTTAAAATTATAACAAAGAATCTTTGAAGTCGTTTTAACATTTTCTTGTATTATTGAGAAATCATTGTTAAAATTTAAAATTTAGAAAAAAAACCAAATCAACTTCATATTGTTTCAATCCAACCAACCTAACCTTAAAAAATGAATTGATTTTGTTATTTTTTTTTTTAATTTCGAGTGTCAAAAAACGTGAAGATTTAAATACCAAAATAACGTTTAAATGTCAGAATGACATGTCAAAAGTTAAAAGTGACGTTTGAAACGTTAAACTGACATTTAATTTTATGTATTAACATCGTTACTTGAAATTATTAAAAAAAAATCTTTGAAGTCAGTTTAAAATTTTCTTGTATTATTGAAAAATCGTTATAATTTGAAATTTTGAAAAAACTCTAAATTACACTTTCGTATTTTTTCAGTACAACCAACCTAACGTTAAAAAATTGATTAATTTTGTTATTTTTTATCTTTTGAATGTCAAAAAAATATTAAAATGATGTTGAAATGTCAAAGTGATGTCAAAAATTAAAAATGACGTTTTATATTTTTTGAGTACAATCAACCTAACCTTAAAATATTGATTGATTTTGTTATTTTTTAACTTTCAAATGTCAAAAAAATGTTAAGATGATGTTTAAATGTCATAATGATGTTTAAATGTCAAAAATTAAAAGTGACGTTTTGTATTTTTTCAGTACAATCAACCTAACCTTAAAAAATTGATTGATTTTGTTATTTTTTATCTTTCGAATGTCAAAAAAATGTTAAGATGATGTTTAAATGTCATAATGATGTTTAAGTGTCAAAAATTAAAAATGACGTTTTGTATTATTTCAGTACAATCAACCTAACCTTAAAAAATTAATTAATTTTGTTATTTTTTAATGTTTCGAATGTAAAAAAACATCAAGATGACGTTTAATTAATATATGACATATCGCCGCACAGTGGGGCGACATGCTTAAATTACGGACATTGGCACATAACTTTCTTTTTTTCAATAGGACAACTACAAAATTGAGTGCAAATGAGTAAAATAGGTGTATAAATTAGTATATAAAAGAAGTGAGCATTTACTATCAAAGAAAATAACACTTTATTTGTTTTTAATGAAAAAAAAGTCAAATTTGTTGCAGAAGCGGGTTCAATTCCCAAAGAGGACGTAATTTTTTTTATAAATAATATTAATTATAACAGATTTTTAACGTTAAGTAGTTAACAAACGACCATGTATTACCAGAAATAAGTCCAAGAACATTGTAACAACCTATAACTACTTGTGGTTATTGACCTCAGCATGCAGATATTTGATAAAAATATTTTATGGCTTATGAATGTTGTATATTTAGAAAGAACTTCATTTTTGATATCTACAAGTTTAATATAATAAAATAAAACATTCTCCAAGACTTTAAAGATCTCTTGTGTAAATCTCCTTTCTCTTGCAAAATTTGGGCATTCAAAGAATTATAGGCTCCAACGAAATTAATAACTTGTTAAAAATATCAATATTTTTCCATAATTATACAAAAAAAGGTTTTAAATGATGATTTTATGTAATTTATTATCCTAATATAAACTGGTTTTACATGACAGATAGCGTATAATTTGACATATTTTATCTTTAAATGCAATTTTTATAAAAAGGTGGATGAAGGTGGACAGACAATAACGGTTTTTAGAAACTAGAGCCTGTTGGCAACCGTTTGATGTATAGCATAGCTTGGACAGTTTTGGACAAAAAAACTTTTGGCCGTTTAAAATATGTGATCTCTATTATATAAATGTCATTAGTTTTAACGCGTGTATTAAGAATATACAAACAACTTTACAAGATGATAATAATTATAATATGAAGCTTGAAACCTACTCCTCATGTTATAAAAATTTCAATTACCCCCTTCGTTTAGTTTTGATGGGAGAACATTTTAAAGCAATACATGTCGAATCAATGAAACTTCATTAGTTTTGAAAATGTCGAATTTGAAAAATATTTTCTATAGGAAAACTGATAAAAATTAATGTTTCAAATGCATTTATAGATAGACTCAAGTATCTAGAATATAAAAAAATGTCGAAAGTATAAGTTTTCTAAAACTTAATTTTTATATGAATGTCCGAGTTTAGAGCATTTCGCCCCACTGTGCGCCGTTCCGGAACAACATCGACGTAACTGCAATTTTTTGATAAAATGAGATAAGGCCATCAATGTATCCAAAAAATGCTGATTTTAATTATTTTTGCTTCTCCTGCAAAAAATTTTTTTTTTGCAGTTATGTCGATATTCTTCCGGAACGGCGATATGAAATAAAGATAAATTATCTAAAGACATTTAGATAAAATTTAGTTTTTTGCAGTTTTTTTATGTATCTTGCATCAAATTAATTAGATTGATTTTGGATTAGAAAAAAAAATGGAGATTTCAATAAAGTTTTAGTCTTCAATCCTTAAAAATCATTCGTTTAAACATTATGAAGGTAATATCTGGTCATAACAAATCTTCTGTTTGAAGTGTTGAAACTCAGCTAATATCATATGGCAAAATATTTGGTTGTTTGAAAAGTAATTTCATTTTTTTTTTTTGTGGAAATGAAAGAGTTTTCGTATAATAAACAAATACTTTACTAAATTATACATTTAGTAAAGTATATACGCTAAATTATATACGCTCATAAAATTTTTGGTCTTTGCTGACAAAAAACTGATCAAGGTGATTTTTGATTTCATTTGAGGTTTTATCGTCACCTCACATTACAATAAATTTTGGAATCTCCAGAACAAATTATAATCCAATAGTGCCAGGTTTGGAGAATATGGCGAATGTGGCATTGTATCCCATTCAAGCTGTAAAAGCTTTTGGCGAGTGACCAAACTTGTGTGTAGCGCTAAACTCAAGTTATAAAGAAAAATATAAAGCGTGGGCTTATCTGTAGAGGTGTCTCTCTCTCTCGACTACGTGCGTCGCCTCGAAATCGGTTAGATGTTCTACCGTCCTTGTTCTTCTAACGGCTTTCAATAATGATGAACAATGGCTGCCAGGGGGGGTTGACTCAAAGATTCCGACGCAAAAACTTCAAATCCAAAAAAAACCTAAAAAGAAAAAGGAGCCTAAAGGAAACACGAATTACAAAACGCACCAAACAAAAAAAAGATTCAAGTTCTCTGCAAACGTAACACATACCTTACGATGTAAATCGGCTCTGAGTGTTGGCTGATAGAAACCTATTAATCCGGAATCAATCCGACAAAGCACAAACAGGTGTCCAAAATTTGTGGAATGGGAAGCTGATCCGCCAAATTACGATTAGAAATTCTCCCAAACAACACCAAAGAGAATGCTTCTACTATGCTTCGCCACCCACGCAGTTACTAACGGAGCCAAATATCAACCGCGCTCTTCCAAGGATCGAAAAACGAAGAGGACGAAATTACCTAAACTACGATGCAGGAAGGAACTATCCCCACCACTCCTGATCGCACTAATCTAAGAAACGAACCAATATCATGTATTTCGCAATAAAACCAAGAAATCTAAAAATGACACCTTCCAACAAATGACCCAAATTAAATAATGTAAATTTAATTAAATCCGAAAAATAAAGCCGTTACAGTGTAAGGTCTCGTATTATCTTGGTGAAACACTACACCTTTCTTGTTGATTAGTTCTGGCCTTTTCTGTTCAAGTGTATCATTTAGTTTGTCCAGCTGATGACAGTAGAGAACATGAGAAATTTAGACATCGAGCTTTGAGGATAATCCCAGGCTTTTCAAGTGGTTATAAACTGTTAAATTTGATAAATTTAACCTCTCACATCATTAACTAATTTTGTATCAACTAATGCCTTTATCGCATTTTTATCAGCTTCAACCGGCTTTTCTGAATGTGGTACATCTTCGACATCAAAATTGCCGAATCGAAATTTAGCGAACCAGTTCTAGCACCGGCGTAGGTACCTATCAACACACCTTCTCCGTACACATCGATCAATTTCTGGCTTGAACAGCATTTTTACCTTTTCTGTAGTAAAACAATAAGATATATCGAAAATGCTGCTTTTCGCTCCCTATATTTGAAAGGGCACCAACCAAAAACTACAGATTTTTTTCACGCACAAGCCTTGTTATATAACATTCAACGTATATAATAATTATTCGGTTTAAGTGTGAAGTTGGGTGCAAAAAAATGCAATTAAATCCTCTATCGAGAAAAAACGAAATTACTTTCCGAACAACCCAATATTATTGAGGAATCCTTGTCAAAATTTTAATGTTAGTCATTTTTAGAGTTGTTGATTAAAATTTTTTGATTTCAAGTTTAGACAAAATTAAGTTTTTTGCAGTTTTTTTAATGTATTTTAGATCAAATTAATTAGACTCGTTTTGGATTAGAAAAAATTGAGTTTTCAATAAAATTTAAGTCTTCAATCCTTAAATGCTTTCCGTCCAAACATAAAGATGACATCTGGTCACAACAAATCTTCTGTTTGAAACATTGAGACTCAGCTAATACCATGTGTCAAAATAAAAAGAATTAGAATTAGTGTTAATTTTAGTGTTAGTGTTAGGTTTAGTCTTATAATTAGTTTAGTGAATAAAAAGACTTTTAAGGGTTGATAATTAGATGAATTGGTTGGTTGAGATTGAGTGGTACATATGACACAGAATGAAACATAAGTGGTAACGGTTTGCGTCCGGCGAAGTTCCAGGCGTGGTTCGACCCATCGCGGTTCTCGCCGAGAAACTAGTATAATCACTCTCTCTTTTCCCGTTTCCCCCGTTCGAAGCCGGCCCGAGGAGGCACACGTCGCCGACGACGAGCTCTAGTCCTCCCAAGTCAGTTCGCCGGTCGCCTCTTCCTTGACGCATTCGACTCGAATGTCTCTTCTCTTCTCTTCTCGCCGAGTGTACCATCCGCGACGTACGCGAATTAACCGTGACTTATCCTCTTCTATCAAAAAATTAAAAATATAAAGTGAGCAAGAAGCAAAGTGATGAACTTAAAAATATAGTTTCGTAAATAAAAGTGCACATCATCTTATTTCGTTAGTTGGGAACGAATGCTTATTAAAAATTCTCGCACGATCGCCGGGATGACTTCCCAGAAGATGATAACGAGTGGTGGAGTGACGCAATTGCACGATGTGGTTTTATGAGTGCTACTCTTGTGACAGTGTCGAGAAGGAAAAGGGTTTCCCAACTGATTCTCATTAACTTCTGTCACATAGATACATACACGGGGTAAATACATTTACGGTCGGATAATTATCGCGTTAATGATCATCACCAGCAAACTCATTCAGTAAAATTTATTCAAAATCAACTTTTATAACAAAAAAATAATCCTATTTAATTATAAATATTCATCTTATTTTTTTTTTTAAATAACATGTATGTTTACATATCTAATAGTTTCCATTTTTATCTTTTTCCATTTTTTAAAATCCTTTTTTTGCGATAAAATTCATCTTGCAAATAACACAAATTATCAGTCTTAATGATTTGAAAATAGGTACTTTGAAAAAGTTAGGTTATAGCTCACGAATCAATCAAAAAAAACTTCTAACTTTCTATTTTAGTTAATCTCATTATTCATAGTGAATAATTAGAGTTCATGAAAGTAAACAAGGAGGTCATCATTGAATACAATAATAATAAATTTTCCCGGACAATTATCGAGATGCAAAGGTCGTTAAATTGCTTATTTAATTAGTCTGTTGTTTATTTCTCTCATTTTTTAAATTTCATTTGGGAATTTAAATTGCCCATTGTCTCTCGAAAAGAGCACGGAATACGTTACGTAAATATATTACACGTACTTATGGTGGGTCAACCGAGAAAACTTTCGATTAGTCTGTTAGGTCACGCGTTATAAATAATCTAATGCGAGCTAAGTGAAACGAATACGAAATCGGAAGGTAATTAGATGCACGAATATAAATCATCCTAACTGGTAACCGTACCAGTTGTAATGTAATATTTGACCTTCGCCTTCCTTAAAAAAAATTTTTTTTTAACCTTTATTTATAGTTTATGTAAATATGAGTCGTTTAAAGCTACTGTTTATGATTAATAATCAAAAGTTTTAAATTTGAATTTAAAATTTAAATCTGAATCTAAAATTTAAAATTTGCAATTTGGAAGTGTAACTTAGAAATTCAATTAGATGTTGTTATGTTAAGTGTTGATAGTAACATTTAGATCCTACGCTTAAAATTTGCTTTGAATCGTTAAACGATTCTGGTTACAAAAGTTAAGTGAGTATTAAGTCATTAATGTAGATGTTACAAAATGCCAGCCCAGCACACGTTGACCCTCGATGAATATTAAACCATTTCCCGGCGGATTCCGAGTCAATGCCATCTGGGATACGACTCGATCGCCCACTCGTTCGGCTACCCGATTGTATTAATGTAGTTTTGCGCAACTAGATCGGTCGCTCGGTTGCCCAACGCGGCGACAATGTGAACACGCCCTCGCCCACGTGTGCGCGTTCCTAAACCTAACCGAACTATTGTTGTACAGTAGTCCCAACTTGTAGAATGGACTTGTTGGTTAGTCTCTAACTTGTATCTTCAATTGTATCATTTAGAATCATCATCATCCAGTTTTAATAGAGTTTTCATCTATCTACGTTTTTATATCCAACCGAACTATTGTTGTACAGTAGTCCCAACTTGTAGAATGGATTTGTAAGTTAGTCTCTAACTTGTATCTTCAATTGTATCATTTAGAATCATTATCATCCAGTTTTAATAGAGTTTTCATCTATCTACGTTTTTATATCCAACCGAACTATTGTTGTACAGTAGTCCCAACTTGTAGAATGGACTTGTAGATTAGTCTCTAACTTGTATCTTCAATTATATCCTTTGGAATCATCATCATTCATTTTTAATAGACTTTTCATTTTTCTACATCTTTAAACTCAACTGCACTATCATCATGCAGTAGTTTCAACTTGTAGATTGTACTTCTAGATTAGTCTCTAACTTGCATCTTCAATCATATCCTTTGGAATCATGATCATCCAATTTTAGTAAAGTTTTCATGTATCTACGTTCTTAAATCCAACCCAAGTATTGTTAAATAGTAGTCTCAGTTTGTAGATTGTACTTGCAGGTTAGTCTCTAACTTGTATCTTAAACTGTATCCTTTAGAACAATCATCATCATCCAGTTTTAATAGAGTTTTCATCTTTTTACGTCTATAAACTCAACTGCACTATCTAATGATAGTGCAGTTCAACTATAGTAGTTTCAACTTATAGATTATATTTGTAAGTTAGTTTCTAACTTGTATCTTAAATTGTAACCTTTGGAATCATCGTTATCCAGTATTAGTATAGTTTTTATGTGTCTACGTTCTTAAATTCAACCAAACTATTGTTATACAATAGTCTTAACTTATGGATTGGACTTGTAGGTTAGTTTCTAACTTGTATCTTCAATTCTATCCTTTGGAATCATCATCATCATCCAGTTTCAATAGAGTTTTCATCTATTTACGTCTTTAAACTCAACTGCACTATCATTATACAGTAGTTTTAACTTGTAGATTATATTTGTAAATTAGTTTCTAACTTGTATCTTAAATTGTAACCTTTGGAAACATCATCATCCAGTTTTAGTATAATTTTCATATGCCTACGTTCTTAAATTCAACCAAACTATTGTTATACAGTAGTCTTAACTTATGGATTGGACGTGTAGGTTGGTTTCTAACTTGTATCTTAAGTTGTATCCTTTGAAATCATCATCATCATCATCCAATTTTAATAGTTTTCATCTATTTACGTCTTTAAAGTCAACTGCACTATCATTATACAGTAGTTTCAATTTGTAGATTATATTTGTAAATTAGTTTCTAACTTGTATCTTAAATTGTATCCTTTGGAATCATCATCATCCAGTTTTAATAGACTTTTCATCTATATACGTCCTTAAACCCAACCAAACTATTATTATACAGTAGTCTCAACTTGTAGTTTGTTCTTGTAGGTTAGTCTCTAATTTGGATCTTAAGTTACATCCTTTGGAATGATCATCGTCCAGTTTTAAAAGAGTTTTCATCCATCTACGTTCTTAAACCCAAACCAAACTATTACTATACAGTAGTCTCAACTTGAAGATTGTATTTATAGGTTAGTTTCCAACTTGCATCCTTATTTACATCTTTTAAAATCGTTTGAAAACCTTTAAAGAATATGATATGAACATATCAGCATCATTATAATCTGGTTTTAAGATAGTTTTTTAAGTCTTCATGTTCTTAAACCTAACCAAACTAATTATACAGAATCACATAGAATACTGTACTGTTCTTAGCCTCCATAACATAGGGTGACTATATTTTGAACTTTCATTGCTGTACACATTAAAGCATCTACAGGGTAGGTTAAATTGGACACCTTTAAAGGAAGAGCCCTGTTTCTATAAGAGATAGAAAAAAAATTAATATCGGTGTCTAATGCTCAATTTTTACAATTTTCTGTTATCGCGTCTCTGCTTTACACTCGACTGGAACCACAACAAAACGGTCAGCAGTGACTTCAAACTGGCGGCTACACACTAAATTTCGGCGTATACATATCTTATGAGATTGAGTCATCCTGTTGGTCCTGTATGCTTGGCTGTACAATAGAACAAACTTCTCTACGTCTAATCACCCTATGAAGCGTATAAATGCAAAAACAGACATTCGATATTTTCTTCAAAAATTAGTTAGACACGGATCTGTATTGTAAATTTAGCAAGCAATCAATTTTTGTGACCCCCAGGAGCATAACAATACATTTAAGCGAGTTATTTCAATAATAAATTCTGCTTTAAATGCAAAAGCAGACATTTGCGCCAAGTAGTTAGGTGCAAAAGTAGACGTTTGTGTTTGAACCTATCCAGATTTCGCATTACCTCACGTGATAGCCGTGACATTGAAGTAGCTGTTAGTTTTGCTCGCCTCTGCATGATTAGTTTAAACGAGAGCGTGGTAACAAATGTATTACGGAGTTTTGATTATCTCCAACAACATTACCATTAAACCAAGTCCTTGTGGCAAAGGGCAAAAGAGCATAGCAAATAAGCAAGAGTGCAAGCGTGAAAAAACCAAGACAAAGAGGCAGAGGTTTAAAGCAGAAGCCTTAAACCTGACAAAATAAGAAACATTTCCTCTTTGCTAGCCAAACACTATGGTGCAGAATGGGAAAACGATGAACGTTTGGAGTTCTTCAAAAACGCCTTTCAAGACAATCCAGAAAATACTTCGAAAACTCAGGGGGATGTTGGGGAACTAGTGTTTTCTGATAATGAATCTGATACCGACGAATTTCAATTTATACCTAAGAAACTAATTTTTACTTTTTGCAATAAAATCAGCTTCTTTAAAATCTCTTTTATCGCAATTCCAAATTTTGTTAGTGCCAGATACTGCTAGTTTTTGTACAGAAACACAAAATTCAGAACTTTGCAGTTCACGAAGCAGAGATTTCCAAGCCTTAGATGCAAAACAGGATTTTAATTTCCATTTTTTTAATCAAAATAACTTTTATACTATAAGCCTGACTTGCACTTTAAAGCACATAAAGACGCGTCGATGTATTATCTACTTTTGATTAAAATACCAAACCGATTGAGTGACTTAAACGACAATGAGAGGTTTTTCGCGCTTTACTCAAAACTATTTGAATGTCAAATGTCTAGTTTTGCATTTATACGCTTCCTATATAACACCACTTATAGAACCAATCGATCACTCTCTCTGTTTATATCAACCAGTCTAAGGATTTACTAATTTACCAATGCAGCTTTAAGATATGTTCTTGATTCTATCTATAGTTGGTCAATCGTCGTCGAAATTTCATTTTGGTTCCAATTGCGTTCTTTATACAGCCTCTTCATCACTCTTTCTGCTTTTTTCAACCAACTTAAGGGTTTACCAAAGGTTAGAATGCAACTCCGAGGTGGATTATCACGAATCACTCGCTTGTTTCTGATTACGGGGTTAAATAGGTAAGAGGTGTACTTACTTTTTTGTTGGGGCTTTCCTTAAAGTTGCACTAACACTCGCAGGAGAAGAAGGACATACAAGTAATACACCACTTGACGTTTACTGCCTTTATTATACCACACTGCGGAGTTAGCATCTGGAAACTCTTTGAACGAGCTGACGGTGGGCTGCTGACCAGGAATTAAAAAGTCGTCTCTAGCATTAAATTCCCTGCCTTCTTATACTCGTTCAATTAGGCGTGTGTGTTAACTCTGCAATATACAATGACCCCATCGTCGCTACATAACACCATTTATAGAACCAATCTATCACTCTCTCTGTTTATATCAATCAGTCTAAGGATTTACTAATTTACCAATGCAGCTTTAAGATATGTCCTTGATTCCATTTATAGTTGATCAATCGTCACCGAAAATTCACTTAGATCCCAATTGTATTCCTTATACAGCCTCTTCATCATTCTTTTTGTCTATTTTAACCAATTTCAAAGTTTATCAAAAGTTGGAATGAAACTCCAAAGTGTATCCCTGATTTTTTCTATAGATGCCCAATTATTACCCAAATCTTTCAGTTTGGGATTTTTAAAATTCGAACAATTACTTAAGAGGTGTTTTATAATCTCATCATCTTGCTCTTAAACACTAAAAGTCACTATTCATAGAAATCAAGAATGACAACTCCTAAAAAGAAGTAGTGTCAAGCTTCAAATTATGAAACTACCTATTTATCATTAAAAATTTTTAAAGGATGTGGTCAGGAACCTTATGAAACCTTAAGACTTCCTTTTTAAGACCTACAAAGAACTAGGTTGTCTTACTCGAAGAGTATCTTAGTATAAACTTAGAGTCTACCTGTATCTTAGTAAATAATTAAAGAAAAGTCATTACCATTAATGCGTTAACGGAGAAAAAATGTCATTACTGCACTGGGATCCGAACCCAGATCTGCTTTCCGGGCAGATGCTCAGTGGTGTATTACCCACTTTCGGGATATTTCTTGACGTTGGTAAGTAATTGTGCGCATGTACATGTGATATAACGTATCCAGAAATGTGAAAAGACTTGTCCAGCTGCATAGCTCAATTGGTAGAGCATCTGCCCGGAAAGCAAGAGATCTGGGTTCGGATCCCAGTGCAGTAATGACATTTTTTTCTCCATTAACGCATTAATGGTAATGACTTTTCTTTAATTATTTACTTCATTTGCCTTAATAATTCCCAATTATTTCTTGTATCTTAGTAATCTAAAAAATTTTTTGTGTGAGGTCCATAACATTATTTACATTCCTATTAACTAGAGTTACCCTCTTGTAACTTTAATTGTATCTTTCGGTATCGTTTGCAAAACCTCAAAAGGAGTCCACGTAAACGTATCATCATCGTCGTCGTCGTCGTCATCCGGTTTTAGCAGAGTTTTCTTTGTACGTCCATGTGAGGCTATCGTCCGATCTGTTGACCTTTGCACTAAGTAAGCGGCCGCGACGGCGAGCTTTGCGCGAGGGGTCTGTCTTTTATGCGGGCTTCACCTCCGGGGCCTTTATGGGATCTCCGCCGAGCGGCATGAAAAGCGCACGGGGCTGTGGAACTCTCCTCTCCGGGCGTATTGTTACGTTACGTAGTTGCCGCTCCGGCGAGCAATAAGACGCATAAGTCCGCGTTATTGCGCGTTCCTCGTGTTCAACCGTCTTTACAAGATCGGGCAAGCGTTCCTTTTACGGTCTATTTATAGCTAAACGAGCGAGGAATATAAAATAGATTAAATGCTATACGGATCGTGAATATGGAATGTTGTTATGTAGGATCATAATTGACATTATGTATGAACATAATTGACAATATGATACAAATGAGACTTAGTATAATCATCAAGTAAACTTGAAGGAATACAAAAGCAATGTATGTTAAAGTCATTGAAATTTACAATGATATTAAAAAACTGTCTTTAAAGTAGGTAACTTATTAGACTTAAAAAGACAAAAATGAAATATCTTCACTATTACAACCACACTTTAAGAAGTAATGTAGTGAAGTAAAGTAAACTCGGTGTGATGCGGTATAGTGTAGGGTTGGTAGGGGAGCTTGTGATAAATCGCGACAATTATACCATAATGGATGCGTCATTGGCTCCTAACGCGACCCGGCCATATATCTGGTTTCCCTCATATACTACGAGATAATCGCGCGGCCATAACTCGGAGGCCGGGACTTGGAAAGGAGGAAAAATTACGGGACCGGATCGGTATGATCCAGATAGCGCATGCACAATCGGCGCTGCCCACGTGCGCAGCGCCGCTCGGACGCAACTACTATTATTGTTTGATTAACGGCGGTGCGAGCCTCGGTCTCCATCTCCATCTCTGCCAAGACCAGCTCTCTAACATTTCTTTCGAAACTAAAAGTGATCCGGCCGGTTTTCCATTTCTACTAAGTCAACCTACGACTAGTTATGATAGATTTCCCACTATACATTAAAAAAGGAAAAAATGAGTTTTAAATATACTCTAAATATACTATATATAGTTTTAAATATAATGTAAATATAGTTTTCATACTTCACTTCGAACTTGTTTCTGAAGAAGGTTGCAACATGACATCCGAAACGTCTAATGCTTTTTCAGAAGACTTAATCCGAAAGCTCCTCGGTTTAGATTTACTGTTAGGGTTATTGTTAGGGTTAGGGTTAGGGTTAATGTTCTAGTCTTAGATTTTAGTTTTTGGTTAACATTAGCCATGAAAGCCTTCGTATTTATATAATGGTTGTTTTGTATAGATAGTTATATATGTGGTTTTTCTAGTAATTTGACACTATGACACCTGGTTGTAAGATGAACCAAACTCTCGTGCTAATACGTGTTGCATTCTTTGGCATGCGGGTTTCTATCCTGCGGTTCGTCACAATCTGCACCGCAGGTGTCCGATCTAAGATCGTAGATTTCCCGAGGGGGCTTTGTCTCTCTAAGGACTCTCGGTTTCGCCTCTTGGAAGCGCCATGGTGACGGCCGGCGTCGTGTTACTCCACTCGGCTGCGACGTCCTACTCCGTCATTAACGTTAAAAGCGATACGTCGCGCCGATACTTGATTCCTCTCTTCGGGGGATACTTCGAAGACGTGAGGATGGTTTTTAAAGAAAAAAGATAGAAATCTCAAATTGCTCAATGTGTGATTGAAGTATTTCTAAGTATCTTTATACAATCTGATATTTATAGAAAATGCCATATTTGGAAAAAAAATATTTTCAACAAAAAAAATATTTTCAAAAAAGTACGTTTGGAAAAAAAAAAATATCAAGATTCTTAACCTCACTTTGATAAATTAAAAAAATTCTATGGTAAATCAAAATCAATCAATGTATTTCAATCGTGATGATTTGCCATATTGATTTTTTTTCTTTTTTCAATTTGCCATATTGAGTTTATTATAAAAAAAGCAAATTTATCTTAATTCAATCAACATCGAAGCAAGAAAAACTCTATGATTTTAGCGAACGACCTCTAGAAGCCGAGGGACGGTGCCAATCGAGCATGAACAGCGACAACAGTCCGGCACCGAACCGTGACAAATGGCTAAGTTTACGCGCGAATACAGGCCGGTTCGAAATACCCTAGCGCGCTAGGAACACGCCATATGCCTGACGAACGGCCGTGTTAAACGTAACGGCAGTGACATTCCTATTCTTATGCTAGCGGTTGACTAGGATAAAGTTCTGGTTATAGGACGTTGCCATCTCTCGCGCCGGAGACGGTAATCTACCGGAGGAGAGGTCTTGTTCAAACATCGTTTAGTATCTTGTACGAGCTTGTAGAACTTGTACGAGTGATATAACACCGATCTTGGTGGAGTTTTTGATGGGTAGAGTGTCTTACATCAACGTTCAATTATATGAACATCTACTAATTAGGTTTGATTTCTAAGATTTGATTGAAACAAACATTAAAGTTTAAATATGTTTAAGACAAAAAGAAACTATAACATTTTCATGTTATAACATCACATAGCTTGGTAGAAACATCCTGGGGGAACGTACTAACTGTAACAGTTCGATGTCGATATGCAAAGTCTCAACTCGATGTTAACCATCCGACTAACGGTATATGAAAATATCTAAACCCGGGATTGCGATCGCAATATTTCTCTCCGTGTAGTATAATTCCTTAGACGTAACGAGCCGGTTTTCGAGTAATGAGACAAGAAGGAAAAAACGAGACGGTACGTTTTGCGCTTTATCATCAATTACAAAGGAAATTATCCGGACACGTTGACTTCTTGGCACACACGGTGCGAGCCGACTCGGAGCTGATTAATAGCCTTTCGATGACGTCGGGACGCGAACAACGCACGCGTCCTCCAGGTGCGCCTCGAAACGACGGGGTTTATTCATCTCGCCGCCTGCCGCAATCCATTGAAACACGCGTGTGACATTGATATTCCGAGCGAGCGTGTGCGTGCGTGTCTTAACGGGACGTCGGAAGACGGGGCTTGCGATAACTTGAATCTCATCGTGGAGCGGCGGGAGCTACTTCGCAACTGACCCAAATGTGCTTTCTATGGATCGGTTCCATATATAATTATATCCTTGAAAATATAATTGCTTGGTTTAAGTTTAAAGCTTGAGAAGTCTTCTTTTAAAATTAGGAAGTCTTTAACCCATCGGCATCATAAGCACATATATGCGCGCATTTTGCCTAGCCAGTATCACCAAAGCGCGCATATATGCGCTCATCGCATATAAAATTGCATATAAAAAAATGTTCGGTAATAAGGGCAAATTTTTCATTTTTCTGTGTGATGCAAATGGGTTAAATTTAAGAAGTCTTCTTTAAACTTGAGAAGCATATCAATTAGATCATTTTAAAAGGTGTCATATCTAATATTTATAAATTTCATCTAAATTTGATCAAAATTTCAAAATTTATTTTAAGTCCTTAAAAATTCTCCTGAATTTTATTAACATTCACCTTATTTTTGTGAAATTCGTGTTAATTTCTCTTAATTTTCCCAAAATTGATCTTAATTTCTAAATATTTTTCCTAGACTTATGAAAATTCCCCAAATTAGTTGAAAATTCTTGACACAATTCGCTAAAAATTGATTTTAATTCTATGAAATTCTTTCAAATTTTAATAAAATTCGTCTTAACTTAATTTCCTCAAAATTCGTCTTAATTTTTCTAATTTTCGTCAAAATTCACCTTAATTTCTAAATATTTTTTTTTAGATTTATGAAAATTCGTGTCAATTCGACGAAAATTTGTCTTAATTCTATCAAATTCTTTCACATTTTAATAAAATTCGTTAAAAATTCTTCAGAACTTAATAAAGTTTGTCTTAATTTCATAAAATTTCATCAAAATTGAATTAAAGTTTGAATATTCGTTTTAATTCGTTAAAAATTCTTTAAAACATTATTAAAATTCACCTTTATTTTATAAAATTCGTTTTAATTTATCTAAATTTCCTCAAAATTCGTCGTAATTTCATAAAATTTCATCAAAATTTGATTAAAATTCGTTAAGAATTCTTCCAAAATTATTCAAATTCAGCATAATTTAGTGAAATTCGTTAAAATTTGTCTTATTTTCCCCAAAATTCATCTTAATTTCTAAAAATTCTTTTTAAATTTGTTAAAAATTCTTCCAAAATTACTCAAATTCAGCATAATTTAGTGGAATTCGTTAAAATTTGTCTTATTTTCCCCAAAATTCATCTTAATTTCTAAAGATTCTTTTTAAATTCATAAATTTTCTCTAAATGAATTGAAAATTCGTCCAAAATGTGCCTTAATTCTATAAAATTCGTCTTAATTTTGTAAAATTTCGTGCAAATGTAATCAAAAATTTCAAAATTTGTTCTAATTCGTCAAACATTTTTCACAACGATATTAAAATTCCCCTTAAATTTGAAAGATTTGTCTTAATTTTCGCAAAATTCATATTAATTTCTAAATAATCTTCTTAAATTTATAAAATTTCTCTTAATCTGTTGAAAATTCATCTCAGTTCGTTCAAAACTAACCTTCATTCTATAAAATTCTCTCAAATTTTAATAAAATTCGTTTTAATTTTATAAAATTTCGTTCAAATTTAATCAAAAATTAGAATAAACTTGACTTTTATAATCAAAAAATAGAATCTTTTACTATTAATTTCACCTAAAAATTATTTCTCAATCTTTAAAAATAAATCGTCTACGATTTTTTAAAGTTGGTCAAAAAAATGTCAATTTTTCAAAATTTTACGGGCTTAAAAAAAATTTTTTTTACAATTTTTGGACGATAATTGGAATAAATTTGACTTTTATAATCAAAAATAGAATCTTTTACTATTAATTTCACCTAAAAATTATTTCTCAATCTTTAAAAATAAACCCTCTATGATTTTTTAAAGTTGATTAATTTTTTTGAACTATCAAAAATTGATACCAACTCAAATTTTTTTTTTTAATTTTTTGGATAACAATTACAACAAATTCGACTCTTTTAAATCAAAATAGAATCTTTTAAGGTTAATTTAAAATAAAAATCGCTTCTTAATTCTTATAAATAAAGTCGATATGATTTTTTAAATTTAGTAAACTTAAAAAATTTTAAAAATGAAGTTAAAAAAATGTTAGTGAACTCTTTTTATTCCTCTAAGCTCTTAATTTTACTTTTTTTAACCAACCTTATTGTAAATAGGATTATATAAATCGATAATTTCTTCGTTATATAACTCCATAAATTGTGTGGAGACTTTAAATTCCGGTGGAGGTCTTCCTTCGGATTGGAATCTTTCAATAGTGTCTCGAATTTCACTAAAAATTTGTTTAATAGCTCTGGGGATGATTCCAACTTATAATAGGAATGTTTTGAAAATTTTTTAGGAATCATATGTCAATTGAGGATTGATATATTGATTTATTTTTTCTAAATAATGATTTAAATTCTTGATACAATTCATAGTTCCTCTTGGAATGATATGTTACATTGACTTTTGGGGGGTTGTAAAGTCGTCGGTCCTGCAACTAATCAAATACTTTGTGTATATCAACTGTATACTGATTATATCAATATCAACAACCTTCTGAAGTCTAATAAAAGAGACTTATTGAGGTGTAAGTGTTAGGATGATAAATCTTACTTTCACTATTCTACATATGCACGTCTATGTTTCTTGGAGCATCTTCTAGGTGTTATATCATTGTAGGAATTGATGGATTTATGAATATATGCTTTTAAAAATGGTAGAAAAGATTAGTGAGTAAGTTTCGAATTAGTTGTATAATATCTTAGGTTCAACTCTTAGTTGGTTTTAAATTGAGGCATTCCATTGACTTTTGGAGGGGTTGTTAAGTCGTCGGACCTGCAATTAGTCGAACATTTTGTGTGTATCGACTTTATATTGATTATTTCAACACTAAGAAACTTCCTGAAGTCGAATACAAGAGATTTATTGAGATTTTAAGTGTTAGGATCATACCTACTTTAACAGTTAAAGTAGGTATGAAGAATAGTTACTATTCTACATCTACACATTTATATTTTCAATTTGATCAAGTTTTAGGTATTTAACGACTAATTTTCAAGTTAATACATTTGATTTTTTAAACTGGAGGGTTCCGGCGACTTTCAAAGGGGTTATAAAGCAGTCAGACCTGTAACTAGTCCAACATTTTATGTGTAGTGACTCAATATTGATTATTTCAAGACTAAGAAACTTCCTGAAGTCGAATACAAGAGATTTATTGAGGTTTAAGTGTTATGAAGATACCTATTTTAACTATTCTATATCTACACACTTATATTTTCAATTTGATCAAATTCTAGATGTTCAACGACTAATTTTCGAGTTGGCATATTTGATTTTTTAAACTGGACGATTCTACCGATTTTCAAAGGGGTTTTTAAGCCGTCAGACCTGTAACTAATCGTACATTTTGTGTGTAGCGACTCAATATTGATTATTTCAAGACTAAGAAACTTTCTGAAGTCGAATACAAGAGATTTATTGAGGTTTAAGTGTTAGGATGATACCTATTTTAATTATTCCATACCTACACTTTTATATTCCCAATGGGATCAAGTTCTAGAAGTTCAACGACTAATTTTTGAATTGACACATTTGATTTTTTAAACTGGAAGGTTCCATCGACTTTCAAAGGGGTTGTAAAGCAGTCAGACCTGCAACTAATTGAACATTTTATGTGTAGTGACTCGATATTGATTATTTCAACATCAAGAAATTTCCTGAAGTCTAATACAAGAGATTTATTGAGATTTAAGTGTTAGGATGATACCTACTCTAACTATTTTATATCTACACCTTTATATTCTCAAATGAATCAAGTTCTAGAAGTTTAACGACTAATTTTTGAATTGACACATTTGATTTTTTAAACTGGAAGGTTCCACCGACTTTTAAAGGGGTTGTAAAGCAGTCAGACCTGCAACTAGTTGAACATTTTGTGTGCAACCACTCAATATTGGTTATTTCAACGGTAAGAAACTTCCTGAAGTCTAATACAAGAGATTTATTGAGGTTTTAAGTGTTAGGATGATACCTACTTTAACTATTTTATATCTACACCTTTATATTCTCAATTGGATCAAGTTTTAAATGTTCAACGACTAATTTTCGAGTTGATACATTTGATTTTTTAAGCTGGAGGGTTCCTACTGACTTTTAAAGGGGTTGTAAAGCCGTCAGTCTCGTAATCAATCAATCACCTTATGTTATATGTATCTATTTTGTATGTAGTGATTAAATACTAATTATTTGAAATTAGTATTGTTAATTAGAGCATATTTTTAAAGTTTTTTCACTTATCAACATTCAAAATCGTTTGATACATGAGAAGAACGTACATTCTCGTTCGTAGCGAGCATTTCTCGTAATTGAATTTCCTCGAATCGGCATTGTTTGCATATTTTAATGCGGTCGTGGTGACACGAACCTTTTGCAATGATTGAAGTTTAATTAAGGAGGCGAAGTCGCTACAATCGCGCCATGAATAAAATCTCGTTCCCATTGAAGAGTGATAACTTACAAGATCGTTCGACGGTTCGTTTGTGACATTTTCCATTTTCGCATAAAAAGGAAAGTGGTAGGAAGGACGCGATACGTGACCGAAATACTATTCACGTACGAGTCGTAAGTTTCGATTTACCATAATTGGAAATTACGCTTCCATCGGAAGGTAAAGCTAACTGTAATGAAGCACGCGTAATTTTCGTATAAATACGACACACATACGCGCGCGATTTACCGTTAGATTGGCTCGGCGGATTACCGAAGTGGCGTTTAATCGCTTCGACCGGAACCACACCGGAATATTCCAGGTAATTAAACCTGACGATATTTGTACGAAAGAAAAAACGATTTATAAGGATCGTATTAAAATTCTACGGACGCGGAAGACGTCTTCCCAGAATACGTTAATAAATTCCATCGCTAAATCCAGCGGTAACAGGTTCGATAACCTTGTTACGAATCATATTTATTCAGTTAGGTTTATGTAAATTTTATGGGATAAAAAAAACTGTAAAAAGGACAAAAAATGAAATGAAATGAAAACAAAATTTTAAAAAACAAAGTTTTTTTTTATGTGGTTAGTGACGTTTTATGTAAATATTTATGAAACAACTTGATGAAATGTGATGTGAATGTTTAAGTATGTTTACTTATGAAGAATTTTTTTTTATGATTTCACTCTTTTTCCATCGACAATTTCCATCTTTTGATTAAAAGCTAAGTTATTAAGGAAGCTTCTTGAGGTTAATTTTTTTGAAAATTTTGATTAAAAAACTTTTTTCATTTTCCCTTTTTGTAATTTTTCTTCTTTTTCTAAACGATAAGTCCAGATTGAAACTTGATACTTTTATAATAAATCTCATTGGCGCCATATGGTGCATCCTTTCGTTGCGGGGAAGAAGAGCAAAGGTAAAAGACGGCGAAAGTCGCTTTCGGATGTGATCTCAAGCCCGACCTTATATTGCGCAACGTTAAGACCGCACCCACGAGATCTGTCCTCTCCGCCAGAGGACTGACCTCGGCTTGCGCTTAGAGAAGACGTCTCGGCCAGATTTTCACGTTAGCAATTCCATATGGCAATCAAAATCATAGAAAGATTTTGATTTACGATCACTAACACTAATAATAGCAGAAAAAATGACAAGGTAAAAGGCGAATTTTATATTTATGACAACTTAACAAAACCCAATCTACCGTTAGATTAATATAATAAAACTTGATAATCATAAAAACTTGTACTCATATTGCAATTTTAATCTTATTGTAATTGTAATCATATTGTAATTGTAATGATAATGTAATGATATTGTAATGGTAATGATATTCTCGGAAATAACCAGTTGGTAAAAGAATTAATAATCGTGGCTTAGTGAAGAACTTGAAGCTTGAGTTAAGAACTAGAGTTATTATTGAAAGTACAATGACCTTGTATTTGAGGATAACTTTGTTGTATTGTAAGGTAGTTCACAAGTGGTTTCTGTTGATACTTTAATAAGTTTCCAAGTGCTGTAGAAGTCTAAAAGGAATCTTTTGGTCTTTCTAAGTCTTCTAAAGAAGTCTAAATAAATCTTCTGGTCTTTCTAAATCTTCTAAAAAAGTCTAAAAGGAGTGTATAAGTGACTTAGGAAGTAAAATAAAGTAATGCTAAGACAAGATAAGCAAAAGACGACTAATAAACATGTTGTACCATGATATCTAGTCGATAGATAAATAAATATAGTATCCAATCGTGAGATTCTATCAATATTTTAATAAATTCTAATGTGATCTTTCCAAAAGTTTAAGAAAAGTTTTCTGGTCTTTCTAACAAGGAGATCAGAAGACCTTGTATTCACAGATTTGAACAAAAGTGGTATCAATCGATAGGTATTAGTACACAATACAAATTTGTAAAATATTAAAGCGCATTATTCAGGTATTCAGGAATAAATCCTTACTGAAATTATTAATAAATGACATATCAAGTGTGAGTCGACTTATATGCCAGTGTTTAGCCACTACCACTAAGCACCACCTATGGATCAGGTGACATATTTTGCTTTCCACTTGCGAATGATGATGGTTCGAATCTCAAGTAAAATATTATTCATATTGTCGGATACCAGTGAGCTACTAGCTGTTTACCGGGTTACTCGGGGAAAAAATAGGCAAAAGGTATTTACCGTTCGTTTAGTATCTTCATTGGCACTGGTAAATGGGGATCGAGGGATGTTATAAAAACCATTTGGTTGACTTAGACAACAATCTATTCGTTTCAAGCGGAGCCAGCATCTCGACCTCTTTGAACCGCCCCTTGTTAGCAAGTTCCGTCTTTTTATTAACTTTTGTTCGGTTAGGCTTTGGTGCTGATACCGCATTTACAATGACCCCGTTTTAAGGTATCAACCTGGTCGTGGCAATATAGTTCCAAAGTGGTCTTTCTAGAAGTCTAAAAAAGTCTTATGGTCTAAGTCTTCCAAAGAAATCTAAAAAAATCTTTTAGAATTTCTAAGTTTTCTAAAGAAATCTAAAAAGAGTATATAAGTGACCTAGGAAGTAAACTAAAGTAATGCTAAGACAAGGCTAGCAAAATTCTTTAAAATACCTAATCTGCTTAGCAATTGCCAATTTGGTTTTAGCACTGGGAGATCTACCACTTCTGCTATAATGTATCTCACAGATCAGATAGTCGACTCATTTAAGGATTTGAAGTTTTGTACAACTGCTTTTTTGGATCTATCTAAGGCTTTTGACTGAGTCTCACATGACTTGCTTGTGTCGAAATTATCATCATAATACCTCAGTGCGTCTGCTTGCAGTTTATTGCAGTTTTATTTGTTCAATCGTATGCAATCTCTTCGAATAGATTCGACGACATTAAAGTTTGGACATACCACCAGCGACGTTCCTCAGAAATCAATTCTTGGACCTTCGTAGTTTTTGATTTTTATTAATGACTTGACTTCTTTCTGGCTTTTATTAATGACATCTTTATGCCGATGATACCACCATATTTACGAAGGGCAATACCCTCACAATCAATGAAACGGTTTTCAACCAAACTCATCTGCTGAGTTACATACAGAGGTGGTTTAGGGCAAACTTGATGATCCTAAATGAGGAGAAAACGGTAAATTTAACCTCTCTCAAGTCTTTCTCATGCACAAAAACTGCCCATTCTTTTTTATTTTTTGACAGCTTTTCGGCCTCTCGCATTGTTTTTCCTCTTTTTGTTATTATTTCTTTTATTACGTCGTTCCAGGTGTGACGCAGTTTTCCTCTTGCCTTCTTCCCCTGTACTTTGGCTTGCCATACTCTCTTGACCTGTCTCTCTTCCCCCAGCCTTTGCAAATGTCCCCACCAGCTCAGCTGTCTTTTCTCTACGTATTCGCTTAGTGGCTCTACATTTAGTTGTTTTCTTATTTTTGTATTCCTGATTTTGTCTCTTCTAGTCACTTCTTTCGCTCTCCTTAAATATCTCATTTTTACTGCCTACAGTCTATTCTTATCTTTTTTGTTTAACACCCACGTCTCGCAGCCAAAAGTAAGCACCGGTCTGAACACTGCTTTGCATGTGTGTATTTTGGTCTTCATAGATACTTCTTTCTTGTTGATAAACAACTTACTCAATTCATAATAGAGTTTAGTAGTTTTTTCTATTCTCGTGTTTATTTCTTTATCTTGTTTGCCATCGTGCCCTAGTTCAATACCCAGATACTTAAATTGCTTCACCTGCTCGATGTCTGTTCCCTCAATTTTAGGGTGAATAATATTAAACGTAAATATGTTGAATTTTTGGGTGTTTTCATTGATTCTGAGCTAATGTGTTTCTTATTTTGTTAATATGAGCTTATCTTCTTGTGTATTTCTCCTGCATCGGTTGTTTGAAACTGTCTCTAAGAAAGTACTCCTGAAAACTTATTTCTCATAGTTTCAAAGTCACCTGCTTTATGGCTTTTTGGCTTGGAGTTATGCAGCGATCCTTCATCATGTTTTTGCTATCCAACGTAAAGCAGTCATTGAAGCAATCTCCTTCCAACTCCCCTTCGCTTCAACAGGTCAAGGAATGCACTGAATTTTTATGGAATCAACTTTTATAATGCTTTAGATGCAAACTTTAAAGATTTGTCGCATCGGGCGCTGTTAGAACACTTGAAGACACTCCTTATTGATACTGCAGTTTACAATTTTGATGAGTTTTTCATAGCCTATAAATACAGCATCCAACCGAAAGATTTTTTTGATATTTTAATAAGTTCCAAAATGGTCTTTCTAGAAATCTTAAAAAAAAAAACTTATGGTTCTTTAGAAGTCTAAAAAAAGTTTTCTGGTTTTTCTAATAAGGAGATCACAAGACCTTGTATTCACCGATTTTAACAAAAGTGGTATTAATCGGTAGGTATTAGTACACAATACAAATTTGTAAAATATTAGGACGCACTATTCAGGGATTCAGGAATAAATCTTCGCTGACATTATGAATAAATGATATATCAAGTCCGAACCGGCTTATATGCCACTGTTTAGCCACTTCCACTAAGCACCACCTATGGATCAGGTGACACACTTCGGTTTCTACCCGGGAAGGATGATGGTTCGAATCTCAAGTAAAATACTGTTCATATAGTTCCAAAGTGATCTTTTTGGAAGTTTAAAAAAAGTCTTCTAGCCTTTCTAGAAGTCTAACAAAAAGTCTTTTAGCCTTTCTAGAAGTCTAACAAAAAGTCTTATGGTCTCTTTAAGTCTTCCAAAGAAGTCTAAAGAAACTATATAAGCAACCTAGGAAGTTATAGTAAAACTAAATCGAAGTAAAGCTAAGGTAGGGCAAGTAAAAGACGACCGAGAAACATTCGATCCCGTTTGAGAATGCCACAACTTGTTCCACCATAATATCGAGTCGATAAATAAATAAATATAGTATCCGAGCGAGAGATTTGCCCGCGGGCGCGTTGTCGGAGCAAATATACAGTTTGTCTAGTTTAATTGCGGCCCTAGTGAAACGGTAAACGTTAGCGTGGCGTAAATTCTAAATCCCCGTCGGATTTATGACTGCGGTATATATATATATATATATATATACGAATAGGAAGCAGGTTGCTGTTTCCTCAATTTAAAGGGTTTCACCTCCAAAATTAAGATCTCAACCATCCTAAAACCTAGATCTTAAACATCTTATTCATTGTTACGGTTAAATCACATCTATCTAAATGTTAAATCAAATTAATCAAATTAAAAGTTTGCTGGTGGTGATTATTGATTTGGTACCATATCGTTTCATTTTCGAGTTATTAAGAAAGATCTAATTAATTAGGTCTTGGAAGATGTCTTCTTACCATCATAGAAAATGAAGCCCATCACCTTCGAAAACCTTCGTCGACTTGTCGGCGCTGGTCGAAAGAAAAAAGAGAAAGAATCCTCCTTCAAACGGAGCGATTCTTTCAAACGTATTTCAATCCGAAGGAGTTATCTTGATAGAGGGAAAAAGAAACATCTTCAAAAATTGGAAGTTGCCACTCAAACCGTTCCGGAAGAAGTACAAAATGATGTACAGGTTCCATCAAAAAAAGTGGATTCTTCGGTTCAAGTTGAATTGAATCAAGGGAATTTAACTAATTTAACAAATTCAACAAATTCAACAAATGCAACAAATTCTAAAGTTAAGAAGAGTAAGTGTGAAGGTCCGGGGCAAAGTGTAATAGCTTATGGACAATGGTTGAAAGGGATTAGGAAGGATGATGGGGTTAGAAAGGATGAGGGGAATTATTCTGGGGTTAAAGGTGCTGAAAGGACTGTTATATATGTTCCTGCTTGTGATGATGAAGATCAGATTCCAGTTATAAGGCAATTGTCTGCTTCACCTATTGTTAGGAGGAGATCTTTAAATAGGAAGAATGAGAAGTCACTAATTAAAGATGAAAAGTTAAAAAATGAAAAGTCAAAAAACGAAAATTTAAAAAATGAAAAATCAAAAAATGAAAATTTAAAAAATGAAAAGTCAAAAAATGAAAACTCATTAGATAAAGAAAAATCACCAATGAAAAATGAAAAATCACCCATAAAACATGAAAAAGCTTCCATAAAGAAGACACATCAAGAAAGATCTCCATCCAAAAAAATCCAAAAGTTTCAAAGAAATGATAAGACTGAAAAGATTGAAAAGAAACGTGAAATATCTTCAACAAGAATAACCACGATTGAAGAAATCCCCAAAAAAATTTCTCCAATCTTACAAAGAAAAGAAAGTAATGATTCGGCAGTTGAAATGTTTCCCTGGGGAAAAAAATCCCGTCCATCGACACCTTTAATGCCTGATTCTGGCGCTGAAGAAATGTGTTCTCTTTCAATAAGTTTAGGAAGGATTTGGATGGATGCACCTCAAAATATGGCACCGAGAAGTTTAGAAATGCCCAAATCCATAAACACCCAACCGATAGCACATCATTCTTTAGACTCGGCTTTAAAAGAATTAAGAGATGATCCCATAGTCATAAATAGGTTACAAAAAAGACCCACACCACCAGTCGCTAGAACGTTATCGTCAACCAGCAACACAACAACATCAACCGGGTTATTTTCAAGTAAAGATTCGGGATTTTCCTTCTCAATTTCAATTCCTAAATTAGACGAGAACATAACTAAAAGTTTTTTTAGAAAAAAACCAAAACCTAAATTATCAGTAAGTCGAGATGGTTATTTCAAACGAACCGGTTATAATATAAATTATGAACGGAATTCGATCAAACGAAAAAGTAGTCGGAGGAAGAAAAATTTAAGGAAGGATAAATCACCAACTTTTGATATGTATCAAGTTGTTGTAAGCAGACCGAGATGTTTGAAAAATTTAAAACTAGACCCTATGATTTTCGTCCCACCGGAAAAACGTAAATCTTCGATTAAAAATAAACCCTCGTTTAAAATAAACTTGGAAATAAGAAATTGTCAACGAGAAGCGGTTTATTCGACAGGTAGCGCGGACGAAGGTCTTTACGAGAGTCTTCCCGATGATATCGATGGTATTTCCGATGACGAAACTCGATTGAGTGGGAGAATGTCTAGGATTAGTTTACGCGAGGATTATAGTGATGCGTATTCGAGTATTATTGAAAATGAAAGTGTTCATATATTAGTTAATTCACCTTCATCTTCTAAACGAAAACCAATTCGGAGGAAAAAATCGGGACTTTCGAGGAAGAAGAGTATTAGTTACGTCGCTAAACCGATCGTGAAGAGAGCTCCGAGTACTTTGAGGAAAGTCAATAGGAAAAATGGTAAGTTAAAAATAGGTTTTTATTTATTATAGGTTGGTTTGATGTTTGGGAAGATTGGTGAAGGATATTTGCGGTTTGAATTAACGTGGAACGTCTATTCATGATTCTCAAATGTCAAAACTACACAAGAGGGAAAGTAAAAGCATTAGAATCGTTGTACAGTCGTGGCTATTATAAATTTTATTACGTAAGGTTATTAAAATTAATTAATTTATAATTGTCGGAGTTTAATGACGTAATTATTTTATTGTTTTTTGAATCGGTTATTAAAGGTGTATAATACTCAAAGGAAAAACAACTTTAGAAGGTGATTAGAATTTTTTTTTGGTTATTTTTAGGTTGGTAATTTATATTGATATATAACTCATAAATATAACCTCAATATATGTTAGAGCCTATTGCGCCTTTGTGCAACCTTCATGTTACTTACTCAGTTTACATCAACCACCTTAGGGATTTACCAAAGGTTAAAATGCAGCTTACAGATTTTTCCCTGATTCTATGATTGGTCAGTCGTCATCCAAGTCCCTTAATCTAAAGTCTTTGAGATTCGAATAATCACATAGGATATGTTTAACAGTTTCATCGCCTTGCTCGCAAGCATGACATAGAGGAGTAACGACAAAGTTATCAAATCAAACCCTAAATTATAAAGGTGCTTATTAACCTTACAGTGTCCCATCAGGAATCCTATGATTAGGCGTAGATCATTCCTGTTGAGACCTGTAAAGAATCGGGACGCCTCACATGAAGGGTATCTTACAATTACTAATGATTTAGAGACTTGGCAGCCCTTAACTGTGTCTCAGTAGTCTGAAAATTTAAAATGAGTAATGTACTTAATGCAATTGAGATGCGAAATTAAAGAGGAAATGGTTACTGGTCCGGATGGGTCATTTTGGCCAGCCTGTCGGTTCGTCTATTTCTCAAGCAGTTCCAATGTCTCTTTACTCAAGGGCACTGAAGTAATAGGATGGCCTAATCTGCAATAATCACCTGTCACCTTTTAACGTCTCTGTCTTACACTCGACTGTGTTATACTCGACTCTCTGTCTTACACTCGATTGAAATCACAATAAATTACGTCAAATTAGCGACTGCGTACTAAATTTCGGCGTATACACATCTCATGGGATTGAGCTATCCTGTTAGTTCAATATCCTTGCCTTTATTTATTAGAGAGTTACCTGATTGTGCATGGTTGCTACTTCCAGTGCATAGTGACAGTCCAATATAAGACGGGAGGTGATCCTCTCACGGCTGAGAGCTAAAATAGACTGTCTAATATCTATGAGGATAGTAAAATACTTACCATGTACGTTACTGTTAGAAATACGGTTGACGGCAATCTTAATGACACTAAGTTCTATCTGAATGTTAGTAAGTTCTTCCTGAATGATAGAGGCACACTCCCCAAAGGGTTCCGAAAGGCGAGTCATCAGTGTAGCTTTTGAGGGTGTTAGTGTTATCAACTACTATTAACGGATTTAGGAGGATGAGATAACTTTTCGAAAACACGAATTCCCCAGGCATAAAATCCGTTCTGTAGTGTAGAATAGGGGATCTTTTGAGTGTCTCCCTCCACACCTGAGAGTTGCCACCGGTATTTTCATCCCATTTATACTTCATTTAATAACTAGGAGGAGTGATTTGAATTTTGCGCGCCAAAATAGTGAACTATTATTGGTCGCTCCGCAGTCAAGTTTACAAAGACGAAAAAATTGGTTTTTGTCGTTTATCGTTTTTGACGTTTAAGGTTAGGTACTTTACCTAATTTGTGAACTTGTTTGTCGCTTTTTCGTTGTGCTCAAATGGTTCCGATCAAAAAATATTAAGTTCGAAGAAGGTATGGTACGATGTCATCCGTTGGATATAATACGTCAACACAAGGAACGTCTTTTGGATAAATTTTGAACAATGTACGTATAGATAAACGGCCATAGAGATATTTGGTATGTTCTAGAATACTACGCTCAAACGCTTGGTGTTTTGTTGGTTGCATAAATGTGACTGGTTTGAAGTTCATAGAATTCAAATTTGGCGCTAAAAAATGTTTAGTGTATTTTTTAGTTACTTTTTCCTATGTAAATGGGGTTTTGAGATTTACTCCTCCTAGTTATTAAATGAAGTATAGTATTCGCTACTTCACGTAGGCGCACCATGGTTACTAACGCTATCTCCTGTATGAATAAGGCCGTCCGCACACGAAGCAACCGAAAAGCAACTCAACAGCAATATGATATCGCTTTCCTGTCACTTCCTAGGTGATAAAGTAGGAAACCGTCAACAGAGCAATTTGAAAATAATTTATCGGCAATGCAGTCGATGTGCACGATCTAGGCAACTTTAACAACCTGCACGGAAGTTGCTAGGGTTTGATGTTGCTCACATCTGCTCATATCGCTTGTGAGCGTAGAGGCTTTTAATATAAAATTCGTGAGTGTTGTAGAAAGATATCCTGTTTTGTATGATTTTACTCTCCCAGAGTACTCCTGAAAGGACATAACACAAAAAGCTTGGCATTTGGTAGCAACAAATAATCTGCGTTGTAAATTCTTCTAATTGTATTGGTGAATCCAATACTTTCTACGATTACGTTTACTTTGAGATTTTTTATACCGATACAAATACAGATTTTTTTCATCGCTTAACTTACTCGACATCTTTACTATGCACAAATATGTATACTATCCGACATTTTTTCTATACCTAAAACTGTACCAACTGTCATCTTGAACGCTACGAGTTGTGTAAAATAAATTGCATCGTGTACGGATCTCTGTTGCTTATGTTGTCGATATCACCAATATAGCTTCGAGAAATTATTGCTTTCTGATTGCTCCGTGTGTGGATGGTCTAAAGCCCGGTTTACATTATTTCAGTCCAATAATCCAGCTAGTCAATCCAGTCCAGTGTTAGACTGGATCGTGTACATGTTCACGCATGGATTCCAGCCCTGGATTAGCTGTCTACACTATTCCTGGAATGGGCGAACTGGATTGAAAAAGTAGACCGTCAATCCAGTCACTGGACTTGATTGCTCACTGGAATGAGTGCATTCCAGTTTATTCCAGTGAGGGTTCACATTATTCCAGTAGCATTCCAGCACTGATTTCGATCACTGTACTGGAATACTACTAGAATAATGTAAACCGGGCTTAAGTGTAGAAGTGGCAGGTTAAGTATGTTTTTCATAGTTGCGGTAAGGGTAGTCCGCATCGCACTTGCAACAAAAGAACTCGCTAGACGCTGTACTCTATTCAAGGCAGTGGTGGTGGAGTATTTTGAAGTTGTGCTTCACTAAATTACCGTCTCGTATCTAAACATTGGTCGAATAACGACAATGCATAACCAAAAAGTCATCTGAGGGGACAACTTTCACGTTTTCCTTATGACTCTTCTATACTAACCGAATGTGACAACTTTTTGATCCTGTTATCAAGGTGAAATCTCTACGAAAGTTTGCTGTCTAAGATAATACCAAAATACTTTACCTTAGCAGCCAACATTAACAAGATATAAGCAAGAGTTGGGAGTATAACATTACCAAACCCTCCTTTTCTAGTGAAAAGGACTTACAAGGAGACCTTATGACTTGCCCCTCACCGATTTTAACGAAAGTGCTACCAATCGATAGATATTGGTACATAGTACAAATGTATAAAATATTGGGGCGCACTATTCAGCGGTTCGCAAGAAAATTGGTGTTAAAGTTTGCGAATAGCGTCTGTCAGTGACAAGTTCCGCCCTTTAAGCCCCGCCCATTGTCGTACTGAATATGTATAGACTTCCACATACGAGGTACGAATTCTGAATAACACTTTTTTTTATTTCCATTTTTATTTTTAATGCAACATTTCACTTTATTTTTATAATATTTTGATATTACAAAATATAATCAATTAAGGACACTCTTTCGTTATCCTACCTTTTAATTTCTCTACTTCTATGTTTAGGAAACTTACGATACTTTTATTAGAGTCATTCTTTCCAATTTCTTCTTTACCATTTAAAATGGTATTTTTTATTTATTATAAAACGTTTTATAATAAAAATACCCACGTAAACATCCAGTCTTACCTCCTTTATTTAGGGGAGGATGACATAAGACGGGGAGATAAGGTAACATGTGGAACCCAGAGTTAAGAAGAAAGCTAAAAGACTCAAAAAGGAAGATGAAAAACTGATTAAAAAGAAACATTTTATGATTAAACCCCAAACACAAGAAAACGTACAATTAATGTGCTTGTGTAGATGATGATGGCGTTGAGACAATCCAAGTTTGCGTATTATGTGAATCTGATTAACAGTCTTTTATAACGTATATTTAATTACATTTTATCTTGTTCCACGTAAATTGGCTGGTGGCACGTAACGATCCTCAAAACAATCATATGCGCAACAGTCAATCAATTTATACTTATCGATAATCGTTCCTCCTTTTCTGACATGTTCTTCCCATCTCTTTAATTCTCTTATGTTTTTTAAGCGTCCACATCCTTTCTTCTGTACAGTTTGCAAAGGCCAATAGGGATGTTCTTCAGCGCGATTCACACTTTTAACTTGTAATGAAAGGGAATATTATAATCGTCTTGTACTTGCTTTGTCGGTAGTTCCGGAGATAAATTTGCGTCAAACGGAAACACGAATTCGGAAGCACATTCTTCGTCAGTTTAGTCCATGAGTATTAAGTTATCCGTACTTACAAAAAATGTTGTCTTTGTCAAGATGTCGAGAGCGATATTAAGTATTTCTTCGCCAATTTGCATAGCGACTTTTGAAATTTCCACAGTTGGTTCCACAGTCACGAGATCATTTTTCATTAGCAGTTTTTCAAAATACAACTAACATAAGTATCACTCAAGAGTAACATTGATTTGCTACTTTGAATCATTATCAATATAATCATAATATCGATCCCTATATTATATCTCTTATAATAATATCCCTTATAATACGTATAAGTTAGATGTAAGCAATATAATAAATTATTTTACATTACTTATGCGGGTATTTTTTTTTATAAAACGTAATACCATTTTAAATGGCAAAGAAGAAATTGGAAAGAACGATTCTAATAAAAGTATCGTAAGTTTCCTAAACATAGAAGTAGAGAAATTAAAGAGTAGGATAACGAAAGAGTGTCCTTAATTGATTATATTTTGTAATATCAAAATATTATAAAAATAAAGTGAAATGTTGCATTAAAAATAAAAATGGAAATAAAAAAAGTATTATTCAGAATTCGAACCTCGTATGTGGAAGTCTATACATATTCAGTACGACAATGGGCGGGGCTTAAAGGGCGGAACTTGTCACTGACGGACGCTATTCGCAAACTTTAACATCAATTTTCTTGCGAACCGCTGAATAGTGCGCCCTAGTATTTTATACATTTGTACTATGTACCAATATCTATCGATTGGTACCACTTTCATTAAAATCAGTGAGGGGCAAGTCGTAAGGTCTCCTTGTTAGTTTTGTTTTATTGGGGTTAACAGAAAGGTCTTGCTTCCCAATTTTCAATTTGTGAGATTATTTTTTGTTTTTTTTAAGTTGGTAGTTTGTTTTGACACATGTATAGTTAATATAACCTCAATTTATTAAAATATTGAAGATTTTTTGATCTACATTGAAGATGACAGTTCATGTTAAAAATATAACTTCGATTTGTTACATTATTAGAGGTTTGTAAAATAACTGTTGGTTATTTTTAAGTTGGTAGTTCGTGTTTAGTCGTAAATAGCAAATATAACCTAATTTTTTTTAATTATTAACAAATCGTGAATTGTTTTATTAAGTTATTGGGTTTCTTTGAAACAAACTTTAATATAGATTCAATTTGTTAAATTACTTCAGTTTCTTTAGTTTATGTTTGGTTGTTTTTAGGTTGGTAGTGTTGTTGTGACATATGAAATGTAAATATAACCTCAATTTATTAAAATATTTGACGAATTATTCATTATTTTTAAGTTATTTGTTGTTATTGAGACATTAACTTTAATACAACTCAAATTTATTAAATTATTAGAGGTTAGTGAGTTTATTTTCGTTAATTTTTAGGTTGGTAGTTTGTATTGACACAAGATCATTCGACATAACCTCATTTTTTCCAAATTCTAAAGAGTCGTGACCACATTTTCAAAATAATTCTTGTTATACGTTATTTTAATTAATATAAAAAAAATTAATAAATTAAAAATTAAATTTTTTACGATTTTTAGTTTTTTTTTCTTAGGAAAGAAATTCTAACCTAACTAACTTCTATTAAAACTTAATTTAAAAAAATTCATTTCTCAAAAACTAATTGTTATAAAAACTTGAAATTTTATGAAGATTTAGTTAGTGAATTTATTTTCATTAATTTTTAGGTTAGTAGTTCGTATTGACACATGAACACTCGACATAACCTCATTTTTTCCAAATTCTAAAGAGTCATGACCACATTTCCAAAATAATTGTTCTTATTAAGACGTTGTTTTAATTAATATAAAAAAATAATAAATTTAAAATTAAATTTTCTACGATTTTTAGTCTTTTTTCAACAGAAACGAAATTCTAACCTAACTTAATTAACATACATCTCTGTTAAAGTTTGTTCATTTTAAAAAATACATATCTAATAAACTAATTCTTGAGATTTGAAATTTTATAAGGATTTAGATTGAAACAATCTTTATTTTTATCAAAAATAAATTTTCTACTACTTTTAATTTTTCCCTCAGAAGTTTTATTTGCATATTTGGACTGTTACTTTCAATTTAAACTACCTACAGCTAAAATATAAAACCTGAATCGAGTCGATTCTAACGGTACCTTCAGGTTTCTTAATTAAAGCAAGTTTTTTTACGGTCATCTCGAAAAGATACCCAACTCAACCTCGCCGAATTACATGTCGTAGCAGTCCCTCGTAAAACAGGCTTTGTACGATCTCTTATTTGACCCGACTTTGGGTGTCTTCGTAAACCGTTTATTAATATTTTACTGTCTGAATTTTATACACAAATATCTTCTTTATACTTTCATAACAATAACCGTAATGAAGATAAAAAATGACAACAATAGAAAAAGAGAAATAACTTTCACCGATATACAAAAAAGTAGTCGTGGTTTAAGAGGAAGCGTTTCGTGGGAAATAACGCGACTTCGATACAGAAATTTTATGCAACTAGGTTTCCGGATTGCATTTTCCTTCCTCGCGTGTTCGTGTGTCACTTTCTCGTCATTAAAGAAAACCTCCATTCGTAACAATAAATAGAAAATATTTTCTTTTTTTAGACTCGAGTTTTCATAAAGCAATTATAAAGCTCAGCTTGAAGGAAATTAAAAGTTTACCATTTATCCAAGTTTCACGTTTAGATTGTTATTTATTTGAAATGTTATTTGCAACGTTATTTGAAACGTTATTTGAAACGTTATTTGCAACATTATTTGAAACGTTCAATTCTATTACTAAAAGGAAATGTTGAGAAATCTCTAGAATCGTAAAATAAAATCCCTATTTGGATCGAATCCATAATGAATACACCTTATTCAGCTTTATTAGTCAATTTCAAATAAGAAAAAGGACAAAAAAATCTTTCGAGTGTAAAAACGTATGAAATCTTATAAGTTGGCAAGATTGGAATTTAACAAAATGTTATTTGAAATTAGGTAATAATGTAATCTCGATTTATTATTAATAGTAAGATTTTATATCTTATCTCAACTTATTATTTTGTGTTTTAAATTAGAATTGATTTAATTCAAGTTTCATGGGAGGTCTTAAATTGAAAAAACTATCGAAATATGTAAATAAATCATCAAAATATTATTTGAAATTAGGTTAAGATATAATCTTGACTTATTATTCGATTTATTATTAATAATAAGATATAAACTCAGTTTATTATTTTGTATTTTAAATTAGAATCGATTTAATTCAAATTCAACTTTAATGGGAGGTCTTAAATTGAAAAAACTATCGAAATATGTAACTAAATAATCACTTGGAATCTACTTGAAATTATGATGTAACTTCAACTTCTTTATTTTTTATTATCATTATCTAGATTTTTATTATTGATTCTTTCGTAAACAAGTTTGCAATTCAAATGAACGGCAATTCCGGTTAATTGAGCCAATAAATTTCCAAGAAAACGCACCGACTACTCCCTCCCATCCCGCTACACTTTATAAATAATTAATGTGGAAATTTATCGCGCGACAATTTAATTGAATTGAGACCTCTTCGTCGCTCGCTCCCTCGATAAAGTTAAGTCGGTTCTAAATTTACGTCTCAATCGGATTCTGTTTACATTGTGTCTCTTACAAAGAAAACGATCGGTATGTTTATTCCCCTTTTAGAAAATAAATTCTAAGCGGGGCTTAATTTACCTCGATCATTGTTGCATGCAATAAAACCGAACGAACCGGTTATTATTATTGAATATATTACACGGAGGAGTCTTTATCTTCGTATTTTAAAACCTTGGTTATTATAATTAATTATAGGATGTCTTTATGATAACTATTTTCTTATAAATTGGTGAATAAGTTGGATTTTATGTGAAATTAGAAATTTTCTAATTTTCTATTTCTTAAAACACACGCAATTATATCATTATTTATCATTAGGAGAAAGTGATTAATTGAAAAAAAAAAGTAAAAGTTAAAATTGTAATTTTTTAACTCCCTCTTTCGTGTCGTTCCTTTCGTAATAAGATCCATATCTGCATATTACAAAAGGTCGGTTAGCAACGGTAGTATTTTAAGTAAATCTCCTCGGACGGAGAGTCTCGATGCAAACGCCTCCCCGCGGAGATCCCTAATCTACTATTCATAGGAAACGAGCGCCATCCAGTCTGTCTATGTCGGTTGCGCGCGTTTATTCGCGTTATAACAGGCTACCTGCCTTATCTCGCGCCCGTTTTGCTTACATCTTTCGAGGTGTATTATGCGCACCTACGGGCAGAGCCGCGGGAGGGACACTAACAAGATAAAAATGCCTGAAGGTTGTTGCATATTTCAAAAACGGACGCTGCGTCTTCTCAAATATACTCCGGGGATGGTTTTAGTACAAGAGTTATGGGCTAATGTGTTGTGGGAAAACGGGAAAGGAAATTTCTTTTATGTAACATGTCTAAAAGTGGATCTGTAAAAGGAAATATGTGTTCTTCAAATGATGAATATAGTTGCTGATAAATTTTTTTATGTAACATGTCTAAAAGAATTTTTTTTTAATTTTTTTGGTAACAATTACAACAAATCTAATCATTTCACATTAAAATAGATACTTTAAACTATCTTTATTGAAAAAATCTTTTCTTCATCTTTAAATATAAAGTCTGGGGGATTTTTTAAAATTGATCAAAATTTTTGAAGGTTAAAACCTGTCAAAAAACATTGATGTCTTTACGAATTTTTTTAATTTTTTTGATAATAATTAGAAAAAATTTGTCTTTTTTAATTGAAAATAGAATGTTTTAAGTTTCATTTAAACCAAAAAACATCTCTTAATCTTTAAAAATAAAGTCTAGGTGATTTTTTAAAGTTGGTCAATTTTTTAAAAAAGTTGGGTTAGAATCCGTCAAAAATTTTTATAAACTTTAAAATTTTTTTTAATTTTTTTGGTAAAAAGTAGGAAAAATTTGCCTTATTTAATTGAAAATAGAATGTTTAAAGTTTAATTTAAGATAAAAATCATCTCTTAATCTTTAAAAATAAAGTCTGGGTGATTTTTTAAAGTTGGTCAATTTTTAAAAAAAGTTGGGTTAGAATCCGTCAAAAAATCTTCACAAATTTTAAAATTTTTTTTAATTTTTTTGGTAAAAATTTGCTTTATTTAATTGAAAATAGAATGTTTTAAGTTTAATTTAAGATAAAAATCATTTCTTAATCTTTAAAAATAAAGTCTGGGTGATTTTTTAAAGTTGGTCAATTTTTTAAAAAAGTTGGGTTAGAATCCGTCAAAAAATTTTCACAAATTTTAAAATTTTTTTTGGTAAAAATTAGTAAAAATTTGCCTTATTTAATTGAAAATAGAATGTTTTAAGTTTAAATTAAGATAAAAATCATCTCTTAATCTTTAAAAATAAAGTCTGGGTGATTTTTTAAAGTTGGTTAATTTTTTAAAAAAGTTGGGTTAGAATCTGTCAAAAATTTTTATCAACTTTAAAATTTTTTTTAATTTTTTTGGTAAAAATTAGTAAAAATTTGCCTTATTTAATTGAAAATAGAATGTTTTAAGTTTAATTTAAGATAAAAATCATTTTTTAATCTTTAAAAATAAAGTCTGGGTGATTTTTTAAAGTTGGTCAATTTTTTAAAAAAGTTGGGTTAGAATCCGTCAAAAATTTTTATGAACTTTAAAAATTTTTTTAATTTTTTTGGTAAAAATTAGTAAAAATTTGCCTTATTTAATTGAAAATAGAATGTTTTAAGTTTAAGTTTGAATGTATTTTTGTGAAAGTATCCATCAAAAACAAACAAAGAGCTCTTAATTACTAACTTCACTTCGTCACCACTGTTTGTTATCGTCGACTAGAAATCTGCAACTGCAACTTTTTCTTGCAAACAATGAAATATGAAAAAGGCGTGTCCTAGATCTCACGAAAAATTCCCATCGTTTACCTTTGAACATGATTTTAAATTGCACTTGTTATGTAATGGGAGTAACATTCAAAAATTCCTTTTAAGAAAGTCCTATTAAAAAAATTCTATTTAAAAATTTCCATTTAACAAAAAAAAAAATGTAGTTGTTTATAAAGATACTATGGGAAAAATAATTTCCATGTAAAACCATTAATGTTTAAACAATCATCGACCTTCTGAGTTTCCTCCATGTTCAACCAAGCTTCTAGTATGGTTGCAAAACGAGGACTTCTTCCTCTACGCCATCACGGAACCGTAACGATGACCTTTGAAGGTAATTTTTTCGTACACTTAGATCAGATGTTTCCGTGCTTTCTTGACCGTTATGAAGCGCCCCTCCCGAATTACGTCACTCTGAGAGAGAGATAGAAAAATTGAAAGAGAGAGAGAAAAAAGAAAGAGAGAGACAAACAAACTTAAGATCCTCGAAGAATAAGAGACTTAAGATGCTTAACCAATAAAAGACTTGAGATGCTTGAGCAACAACACATAGACGCTTCAAACGCAACAACATAGAATATACGAGGCGAACTCGATCGGCACTTTCACTCGTCGGGAAGCTTTGTTTTGACCCGAACGATTACCATTACGTTTTAGAGCTTGCACATTCCGATAGGATAGGAAATCTGTACGTATTCGAGCGGTCGTTGAAAGTGCGATGTGTTGACGGTGAATGACGAGACGGATCGGTTAAAGAGATTCGAACGTCGGTTACGTAACGAGGGAAACGCACTCTCGCGGAAAGGATTGTCGTTCACATCGTTAAAATGCCCGGCCTATGAATGGAGCGGGCACAATGAGCTTCGCCGCATTTCTGAACACTATTTCTGTGTGAACTAGAGCAGTGACGCTTTTTTTTCTTCTTTTCAACGTCGTCTGAAGAGAAAACTCGTTTTTGTTCAAAACGGTTTAGAATCTGGGTTGATCGATATGCACTTTTGTAATTATTTGTTATTATTTACAAATGAGGTGTTAATAAAAAGAATATTTTTTCATATATATTATTGTGGAAGGTTAGTTTATACTGGGATGTTATGTAATGAACGCTTAAATATGAAATATTAATCATGATTGAAACAAACATTAGGAATGTCATTGAATACAAGTTAACTCTACTTGGATGCTTTTTATTTAGCATTTAAGAGATCTTTTAACGGTAGGTTGTAGTGACGTTTACACGTCCCGAAATAAGATAACCGAGCGTGTTGGAAACGGAGAAGTGGCCGGCGTCCTCATTAGGCGTTCGCCGTCACGTGCGGAATACTAAAGCGTACGTGCACGCCGCCACGAAACATCTCATTAGCGTCGAAGGTCCACCTCGGACTCCCCTTCGGAGGAAATTGCACGTCAGCGCGACGGAAGGCACCACCCGCGGCGCGTCGTGATTCCCGCTCCGGTGAAGAATGTGAGAGAGGAGTCCGACCGATGGGACGGGCGGGGTCGATGAGGTTCTTCCAGCCCGAACCGGGGAATATGTGCTAGACACGAACGTTGTTTGTTACTCGACGTGGGGGAACGAGAATTAGGACGCCCGAGGTGGAGATGTATGTCTGAAGGAAGTCCGGGGACAGGTGAAGAAGTTTCTCGTTGACGGTTCAAAGGAATTTAGTTACTTCCAAAGACAATCAGTGTCGAAGTAAGATATTTGTTAGTACTTGATAGTAGCCTTTGTATATTTTGATTTAGATGAGATATAACTATGACAATTTAAAAAAAAATTAATAGTCTTTAAATCATGGAAGGTATGTCTAAAATAAACTAGAAAACATAGTTAGTTTCTTTCGAATTTTGTTAAGGGCTTCCCTTGGAACTGCACTAACACTCGCAGAGGAGAGAAATGTACAAGTGACACATCAGCCAACGTTCTCTTAGCTGCCTTTATTTCTCACGAATGGAATTAACACCTGGAACCTCTTCAAACGAGCTGACGATGGGCTGATGACCAAGAAGTAGTCCCTTCCATTGAATTTTCTGCCTTCTTATACTCATTTGATTAGGTGTTTATGCTAACTCCCCAATACACAATGACCCCCTTTTGGGGCTTTGCCCTGATCATGGCAAAACTTAGTGGTCTTCAAAAATATACCCGAAAAAAGTTAGGAGGTGAAGAAGTTGATTGATGATCTAACATCTATATGAATGAGAACTATGGCTAAGACATAGTAATTTGAAAAATTTTGCTGGATAGTTTTCAATACACAAGAACTGACCGTGGTACTAATGACCAAGAACCAAGAAGTTTCTTCCATTGAATTTCCTGTCTTCTTATACTCATTCGATTAGGTGTTTATGCTAACTCAACAGTATACAATGACCTCCTTTCGGGGCTTTGCCCTAATCGTGGCAATACTTGATGGTGATCTTCAAAAATATACCCGAAGAAAGTTAAGAGGTGAAGAAGTTAATTGATTGATGATCTAAAATCTATATGATTGAGATGTAATTATGGCTAAGACATAACAACTAGAAAAATTTTGCTTGACAGTTCTCAATATACAGGAAATATATCTGGAGGAAACTAGAAAACAGAAGGAAACTAGAATAGAAAAAGTTATTGATTGATATCTAATGGTATTCTTCAAAAATATGCTTTAAGGAAATTAGGAAACACATGACGAAGATGATTATTAATGCTCAAACATCTATATCAGTGATATTTGATCGGTTAATGATGATAGCAATTGAAATTAGTATTTTCTACATCGTAGCTAAATGATTTTTGAAAATAATAACTTCCTTCCTTTGGTTTTAAGATAATATTTCTTCCCCTTAATACGTTAAATATCTGTATTTTATACATCTTTTACAGTATAATAACTAAAGTCTGGTATTACAAATTTCAGAATGAAGACTTTAAAGTACATGTATTTATTGTCCAACCCAGATCAGAAGCAATGATCCAACCCAAATCATTGGTTTTGGATTTGATCTTTGATTGGAAATCTGGGTTGGACAACGAATAAAAGTACTTTAAAGTCTTCATTCTGAAATCCCAGATCGGAAAGAATGATCCAACCCAAATAATTGCTTCCGATCTAGATTGGACAAGGAAAATATCAAATTGCCCTTATAAATAATGAGAATTTATACTATTTCCGTTCAAAGAGTAGACGAAGTTAATGGTTATCTCATTAATTGAACTTCCTATCTTTTGCTTTAAGATAACATCGGTTGGACGACTTTGCCTTTTGTTGGCACTTTACTTATATTCTTTGAAGTAATAACTAAGACCTAGTCTGATATTGCAAATTCCAGATCAGAAATAACATGCTTTCACAATGTTTATTTCTTTGGATTACCTCTTTCTAGCACCTGACACATGATTAATCTGGAAAGAAAGAGTTGCATCTTGAATATAGTTATTACACAAGATGGTATGGATAACTAAGACACAATGTAATTAAAAAATTTCAACATGACAATTTAAAAAAAGTGTTTATATTCATGGTTCCACCCAGATTAGAAGCAATAGCTTTTCCGCTATCCCCATTTTTTTTTTTCTCAAATTCCCGTTTGGATAGTCGAGTCGAGTCGAGTCGAGTGCTTATCTGTGACCGCCATTAGCAATATCGACTTACGAACGTCGATGTAGATGTAATTGGCGGTAAGCGAAGATTTTACATGAAGCAGATCGGCCGCCTCCGATAGATGTCGAACAACAGTTAGAATATTACGGTGTAACCGCACGACGGCCTGCCTTAGCTTGGCTTTGCCTTTGCCTTAGCCTATCCCCAACGATGATTTATTTAGTAGGCATCGCAATGAACTCGTGCCGCGATGCCTTTTAGACTTCCACGTATTAAACCCGTTAAACGATCATTTCCGGCCTTTTAAATTACAAATACTCAATCACTTACGCACCTACAAATAATTCTACTTACAAATTGTAAATTTATTTATTTATACTATAAAATATAAAATCATAAAAATAAAATTTTTAATTGTATTGTTTAAAAAATATTATTATTTTTTAAAAGCTTAATTAATAATGATGTAAAATGAAGAAAAAAACTATTAAAACCAACGTTTATAACGGTATGTTTACTTACTCTCTTTTCGCGGAAAGATGTCTCATGCGTCATTACTTGTCACCGTTTTCTCGACATATGTCAAATAATTTTTTTTATTTAATTGTACATGTCAGAGAGAGACGAAAACCGAAAATAGTAGTCTAGGATAATATAATTAATTAATGACGCATGAGACATCTTTCCGCGAAAAGAGTATATATGGTTTTACGACTTATTTTAAAAGGTATATAGTAAATGAAAATTACAACTTAACTTTTAATTTTAATGTTAGATTACAAAATTTGGATTATAACTTTTTATTTTTATTTTTTTTTTTGTAAAATAATGTAAATATTTAATCGACCTTCTAACCTAGTTTCCGCTTAATTAACTTTAAAAAAGAAGTGAACAACAAAAGTGTATTAAGGAGAAATCCATCAATCAACTTATTTACTCAAAGTTGAAATGTCCGAGTGAATAAGTCATGAAAGTAGGAGGTTCGTTTCATTAAGTGTCACCTGTAACGTTATTTAATTGGAGTCTAAGAGTTTCTCTTTGCAATTAAATCCAGGTTTAAGTCAGCTAAGTTAGGTGTTTATCTAATCAAGACTTGAGAGTGTTTATATTCCTTGTTTTTTTTTCTAATCGGAAGTAATAATTTGGGTTAAATAAAAAACATATTAGGTTGTATTTTTATTATTTGTTTTTAAGATGATATTGTTTCTTTCTAACACTTTATATATATTCTATGGAGTTGTAATTGAAATATAGTCTAGAAAAGTTGAAAAAGTTTATATTCCTTGTTTAACACAAATTAAAAACCAATAATTTGGGTTAAATAAAGAATATATTGAGTTATCTCTGTTCTCATTATTTGTTTTTAAAATGATATTGCCTCTTTTTGATACCTTAGATATATTCTATGGAGTGGTAATTGAGATATAGTCTAATATTGTAAATATCAAAGTGTTTACTTGAAAAAGTTTATATTCTTTGTTCAACTCAGATTAGAAGTAATAATCTGGGTTAAATAAGGAATATATTAAGTTTTTCTATTCTCATTATTTGTTTTTAAGATGATATTGTTTCTTTCTAACACTTTACATATATTCTATGGAGTTGTAATTGAGATATAGTCTAGAAAACTTAAAAGAGTTTATATTCCTTGTTTAACACAAATTAAAAGCCAATAATTTGGGTTAAATAAAGAATATATTGAGTTATCTCTGTTCTCATTATTTGTTTTTAAAATGATATTGCCTCTTTTTGATACCTTAGATATATTCTATGGAGTGGTAATTGAGATATAGTCTAATATTGTAAATATCAAAGTGTTTACTTGAAAAAGTTTATATTCTTTGTTCAACTCAGATTAGAAGTAATAATCTGGGTTAAATAAGGAATATATCAAGTTTTTTCTATTCTCATTATTTGTTTTTAAGACGATATTGTTTCTTTCTAATACTTTACATATATTCTATGGAATATGGAAGTTTTCCTTATTCTAAGTATTGTCGTATATGAGATGTCAATTAGTTTAAGTGTCCATTTAAACGAATAAACCATCAATTTATAATCAGATGAAGGTGTTAGAAATATAAAAACCCATCTAATGACTTCCTCATTTGGATGGGATTCGTTGTGACAACTATGTTCACGTTCCCGTTATAAAACAAACCGCAATTAATAGGTGACCATCTGTCCGGTAAACGCGTAATGACACGAACCATTACCTCACGGTGGTAATGGATATCCATTGTCCTCGGGCGGGTGAGAATTACGATCCTCGCTCCTATTCCTACTTACACTCCTATTTTGCAATTATTACCCTCCCGCTTGGCTACGTAATGTGTGTCTAATGGGTTATGAAATTAACTAAATTACAAAAAATGTTTTTAACGTTCTAAATCTAATGTTTCATCATTTATTAAAAAATCTAATTTTTACTTTTTGTTTTAGGTAAGTGATAAACTACATTATCCGAGTTTGTAAACTATTCGAAGATTATTTGAAGACTATTTGAAGACTATTTGAAGACTATTCGTAGACTATTTGTAGACTATACATAGACTATTGATTTTGATGGTAAGTGCGTTAAATAACGAAGCAGTAGAGCACAGAGGCAGATGTTCGAAATGACATAGAGAGACTATCTTTTATGCCTGTAGGCCGTTATTGCATTGATTTACGGTAATGGCGTGAACCGCGCGTATTTATTTTAAAATTTAAGGCCGCGCGTAAATCGTCCGGGACAAATTATGACGTAATTAAAAGGTAGTTTTTCGATCGCAACAGCGATCCGTCGATGAACGGTGATTTAACTACCGCACTGGATGTTGGTACTGGATTATATTGCGAATATCGAACTCTCGTAAGCTTTGACACGTTAGTAATTAACGATTACTAATATAAATTATAATTGGTATAAAGTATAATAAATGTTGGTCGAAATTTTGATAAATTTTTCGGTTGATGACGAAAATATAAATTGGAAATCGTTTTCCGGACGATCCAATGGTTTTATGTCATTCTGTCGACCATTATTTTCACCTCCCCGACTATTTTGAGAGATCCGTGACCGATTTTGGAAAAACGGTCTTGAAAATCAAACGACGTTGCGATAGCCCTAATTGAAATTAAAATTCTCGATCGTTCGCCTGTCATTTTCGTTAATTTTCGAACGCACTTTTTGTTCAAAAAGCTACCGGCTCCGCGACTTTGCTACCGGCTAACCTTCTGAACGGCTTTACAACGCAACGTTATATACGAATCGGGACTCCTTTTTAAACGGTCGATTTAAGCCCTAAACGAAGTCCCCGTTTTCCGTCATTTTCGATTTGGGCCGATAAAACACTCGGTTCAATTTTCATAAACGTTATTTATTATTCCAACCACGCTAATGCCACATGAAAAGTCAAAACGATCGGTTTATTAATAATCATTAAATATTTAATTTATGCAGAGCAGAAATTCGAATAAATTTCACTAAAAACTAATTAAATTCTTGAAAATATCACCAAAAATTTAAGTAAGTTTGTAAAAATTCAAAGTTACTAAAATTTTTAATAATTCCACCAAAAACTTATAAAATTTGTAAAAAATCCACCAAGGCTATCAAAATTTTTAACAATTCCACCAAAAACTTGCTGAACTTTTAAAAATATACTAAAATTAAGATTAATTTCGTTAAGAATTGATTAGATTCTTAAAAATTCCACAAAAATAGAAAAGTAATGATAAGAATTCTACAAAAGTTAGTTAAATTGAATATAATTTCACCAAAAATTATTAAATTCGGATACAATTCTACTAAAAACTTAGTAAATTTTTTAAAAATTCCACCCAAAATCAATAAAATTGGTAAAAATTAAAAAAACTTACTATATTCGTAAAAATTCCACCAAAGTTTTTACATTTTTAACAATTCCACCAAAAACGTACTAAATTTTTTCAATTTTCCACCAAAGCTACAAGAATGTTGAATAATTCCACCAAAAACTTACTGATTTTTTAAAAATACCACCAAAAACTTACCAAATTCATAAAAATTCTACTAAAATTATCAATATTTTTAACAATTCCACCAAAAATGATTAAAGTTAATAAAAATTCCACCAAAGTTAGCAACTTTTTTAACAATTTCGTCAAAAACATACTGAATTTTTTAAAAATTCCACCAAAAACTTACTAAATTCATAAGAATTTTACTAAAAACACTGATTTTTTTAAAATTCCACCAGAAATAAATAAAATTCGCAAAAATTCCACCAAAGCTATTAAAATATTTAACAACTACACCCAAAACTTACTGAATTTTTTTTATTCCACCAAAAACTTACAAAAATCCTAAAAATTACACCGAAGTTGTCAACATTTTTAATAATTCTACCAAAAACCTACCAAATTTTTTAAAAATTCCGCCTAAATGTTCAAATTATTTTAAAATTCCACCAAAAATCAATCAAATTAGAAACAATTTCAATAAAAATTAACTAAAACTGTGAAATTTCCATCAAAAACTTGCTAAATTCATAAAAATTCTACTAAAATTACCAATATTTTTACCAATTCCACCAAAAATGATTAAAATTAATAAAAATTCCAGCAAACATCAAATTTTTTAACAATTCCATCAAAAACATACTGAATTTTATAAAAATTCCACCAAAAATTAATAAAATTGGAAAAATTTCACTAAAAACTTACTAAATTCGTAAAAATTCCATAAAAAAACACTGAATTTTTTAAAAATTCCATCAACGATTAATAAAATTCGTAAAAATTCCACCAATGTTATGAAAATTTTTGATGATTCCACCAAAAATATACAAAATTTTTTTAAAATTCCACTAAAAATTAATAAAATTTGTAAAAATTCCACCAAAAACTTACTAAATTTATAAGAATTTTACCAAAAACACTGAATTTTTTAAAAATTCCATCGAAAATGAATAAAATTCGCAAAAATTCCACCAATGTTATGAAAATTTTTGATAATTCCGCCAAAAACAAACTGAATTTTTTAAAAATTTCACCAGAAATTAATGCAATTTGTAGAAATTCCATCAAGAACTTACTAAATTCATAAGAATTTTATCAAAAACACTGATTTTTTTTTTAATTCCACCAGAAATGAATAAAATTCGCAAAAATTCCACCAAAGCTATTAAAATATTTAACAACTACACCCAAAACTTACTGAATTTTTTTAAAATTCCATCAAAAATTAATAAAATTTGTAAAAATTCCATTAAAAATTTATTAAATTCATAAGAATTTTACCAAAAATACTGATTTTTCTTTAAATTTTACCAGAAATGAATAGAATTCGCAGAAATTCCATTAATGTTATCAACATTTTTAATAATTCCACCAAAAACATTCTGAATTTTATAAAAACTCCACCAAAAATTAATAAATTCGTAAAAATTCCATAAAAACACCAATTTTTTAAAAATTCCATCAAAAATGAATAAAATTGGAAGAATTCCACCAAGAATTTACTAAATTCATAAGAATTTTACCAAAAACACTGAATATTTTAAAAATTCCGTCGAAAATGAATAAAATTCGCAAAAATTCCACCAATGTTATCAAAATTTTTGATAATTCCACCAAAAATATACTGAATTTTTTAAAAATTCCACCGAAAATTAATGCAATTTGTAGAAATTCCACTAAAAACTTACTAAATTCATAAGAATTTTACCAAAAACACTGATTTTTTTTTTAATTCCATCAGAAATAAATAAAATTCGCAAAAAGTCCACCAAAGCTATCAAAATTTTTGATAATTACACCAAAAACTTACTAAATTTGTAAGAATTTTACCAAAAACACTGAATTTTTTTAAAATTCCATCAGAAATGAATAAAATTCACAAAAATTCTACCAAAGTTATTAAAATATTTAACAATTACACCCAAAACTTATTGAATCTTTTTTATTCCACTAAAAATTTAGAAAAATCCTAAAAATTACACTGAAATTGTCAACATTTTTAACAATTCTACCAAAAACTTACCAAATTTTTTAAAAATTTCCACCAAAATATCAGAATTCTTTTAAAATTCCACCAAATATCAATGAAATTAGAAACAATTTCATTAAAAATTAACTAAAACCTTGAAAATTCCATCAAAAACTTAGTAAATTCATAAAAATTCCACCAAAGTTATTAAGATTTTTAATAATTCTACTAAAAATAATGTTTTTTTTTTTTTAATTCCACCAAAAAACTTACAAAATTTGTAAAAATTCCATTAAAAATGTACCGATTTTTTTTTTAATTCCACCAAAAACTTACTAAATTCGTAAAGCTTCCACCATAGTTACCAAAATGTTGATCAATTCCACCAAAAACAATAAATTTTTTTAGAAAAATACTAAGAATAAAACTAAATTAGTAATTAGTATAAAGTACAATAAATGTTGGTCGAAATTTTGATAAATTTTTTGATTGATGATGAAAATATAAACTTTAATTTATTAAAGTTTTAAAATATGTTTGAAGATAGTAAGATTTTGTTTCCTTTTTATGGATTTCGTATGATATACTGTTTACAATGTTAGTGTTATCCATACTGTTCACTACATTCACGCTAATTAATTTGAATAGAATTTAGTTTCTGTTGTGTGCGTGTAGTAACGCTTAATAATGGTATTGCTGATAGAGACGAATTACGAACAAGCGGCACGTGTTAAGAGACCGGTAGGTGGCCGGTACGTGAGCGCACGTGTAATTCGAACAACGGTTTCGCATTCGCGGCTTAATTACTGTTGTAGTCGGCGTTCGTCGTTGAAGGACGACAATCGCCTGGATTGTATGCAACCGGACGTTGCCGCGCGCGGATCGTGTGGCCGAATCGAACGGCGTTACTATCTCTATAGATTATAACCACACTGTTAACTACTAACTATATTCATGTTATCCAAAGTTTCCTATACATATTTCCATATTATCTATTTTATTATATATGTTTTCAAGTTAGAATATATGTTTCTATACTTTCAATCTGATGAATCCAAATGTTTGCTTCCAAATCCAGAATAGTCTCCTTTAATATAATTATAATACAAGCAAATATGATATATTTCCAAATGAAAAAAATGTTTTTAAATTTAAAAACTTACTAATAATCGGATTAAGCACTCTTCAAGATGGTGTCAAACGACGATCAAAATAGAAACCCTATACGTTAATTGTTAATTAAAGGTATTATTAATTAAAGGACGGTTCAACTACAGTTGAGATAGGAAATTAGAAATCGATATGTAATTAACCCGTCCTCTCCGTCTCTTCAAGTCTAACTAAGACGATCGTCTAAGCTTTCGTACGACGCGTTCTAACAGGTTAATTGGAATAATCAGCTTAATTAAACTTCAACTCTACCATGAAATACCTACATACGATAAAAAAAAGTTTTTGAATAAATTTTAACTTAAAAAAAATTAAATGAAGGTATTATTTTTGTTGTGTCAAGTTATTATTTTGTGTACGCGTGTGAAGAAATGAAGAGTAGAGTTGGTGGAAGTTTAGCGGAGGCTTCGGCCACCTCGGTTGGAAAATATGAGGCTCGCTCCGGGTTACGGACAAGTTAATAGATCTGTCAGTGGGGCCGGAGACGAGAAATGAATGTTACCCGCTCGGACGCTCGATTTATGGGTGACTAGGGATGAGAGAGGAAGAAGGAGGTGGTGAGGGAAAGTGTGGGGGTGGTGATATACGAATTTATGAACGAAAGTATGACGATATATTTATAAAAGTTATCTTTATTTAATATTTTTAAGTATATAAAATTATTTATTTGCTAAATTTGAAAAATTCATATTTAAAAAATTAATTCTAAAGATTTGAAATTTTATGACGATTTAAATTAAAACTTAATATTTTTACCAAATATGAACTTTCATGGTGAGATTATTTTACTTTTTAAATCCAACGATTGAACTTTAAAAATAAATAAACAAAGGTTTGATTTGAACACAGCTAGAATTTTCCCATTTTCATTTTTTGTCTTCTTCCTTTTTTCGTTCTTTCCATCGACGGTTCACGGTTCCAGTTAACAGAATTTTGCTTTATTCGCTGTCTGCGGAACAATCGATCGGATAGCAAATAAGCTTCTCTCCTCTTCTCTTCTCTTCCCCCCTTTTTTTCCTCTTTTTTCCCATTGATCGGAATATTGATAAGAACGTCGAGAGCGTCGTTTCCGGAAATTGCTTTTCCAGCTTTTCGAAGGCCACTTCGGTCCATTCGATTAATACTAATACGATTTTTATATAATTTTTTTAAGCTACTTATATTCTCTATCAAAATATTTTATTTCATATTTTATTTCATATTTTACTTAATATTTTATTTAATATTTTATTTAATATATTATTTAGTATTTTTAATAATTTTAAAATATCAAATTGAAATATTAATTTATATTTATAAAACATACATGTATAAAATAAAAGAAAAAAATTTGCATATGTAATATGTGATGTACAATATTGTACATTTTTGTGGGTTTAGATTGTGTGAGTGTATATTCGGTAAAATAGAGTAGTATAATGGGTAACGCGGCGTTTTCCGGTTACGAGGCGATATTTCAGGAGGCGCGTTATGTAAATTTCCAGTTACCGGACTCATGAATATGAAAGAGGCCGCTTGTGCCGGACAATAGAGGGCGCCGCGCGACGCCTCGCTTAATTAATGAAGAAATGGGACGAATTTTCCACTTTTATGAACAGCAAAACGACTAAATAAAGAATATTATCTATCTATGTGAAAACGGAGATGTTATTATTATTTTAAAAAAAGAAAAATTGATATTAAAATTATAATTTAAAAAAATTAAGGTTATGTTTTCTATTTAAAAATTAATGAAAGTACCAACTTAAAAATGATTAAAAATGAATTTTTCAATTAACTAATTTGAAATGTTTTTTTCATTTTTTTTATAAATCATTAATATTATTTTTTTTGATTCGATCTAATAAAAATTAAAATTAGTCAAGTTATAAAGTCGAAAAAAATAAAGTTGTTGAATATAAAATTGAATTTTATTCTTTCGAAATGTTTACATTCGAATTTTTTATTTCAAGGTTTTTTAAACAAACGAAAATAGTCGGATAAACAAAATTCTTTTTTTCTTTTTCTTTAAATATTTTAGTTTTTTCCTTTAAATATTTTAGTTTTTTCTTTAAATATTTTGGTTTTTAAGGTCGAACGTCCACCGGATTAGCCCGATCAAAATCGGTGGGATTTGAATCATTCGATCAAAGTACATTAGTACAAAGTACAAAAATATTAGTTGATTCCGATTGAAATTGTATGAAATCGACGCTATTTACAAAATTATGGTCGGTAGTCGTTAGCCGATTTGAGTTATTATTGAATTTCGCTCATATTTGGGTATTTTTGTTCTTGTATACATATGAAAGCACTTTTGTGAGAGTTGCCTTTTATATATGGATGTATCTAGTATCTGTGGTAACGTTTACTTTTTCTGTAAGGCTGGTTTTAGTGCTCAACTGACGGCCATAGCTTAAATCAGTCGTATGTAGTGATATCAATGTATATGTATGTGTCGATTCACTGCTATACTGATGAACAGCTACACACATACGTTGATATAGCTACGCACGATCGATGTAAGCACTGACAGTCGGTTGGGCACTAAAACCAGCCTAACAGAATCTTCTTCACTTGATGACATGTTGTCTAAAATGGCAATGGATACACATTGGCGATTTTCGTTGTTCCGACTAATCTTAAGGGGATTCACCACTGAAAAAATACTTTTTTTTTAAATACACTATAAAAATGGCCTAACTATTTTTTTCTAATGTGTAGTAGGTTATAAAAAATACAAAAATATTAAATGGCCAAAAAGTTGTCACGTACAGGCTACAGCTAATAAAAATGAATTTTTTTTTCCATGTTTTTTAGACCATATTTCAAAGTGATATATCTAAAAAACTTCTCAACATATTGCACTGATCCTGGTCTTATTTTGAAGATAATGATCTATTTTAAATATTTAGATAGATTTATTTAGGTAGCTTTAGTGGTTTTCTAAAAATCATAGACAATTTTTTACTTTTTTTTCAAAAAACATATATATTTATATATAATTATGTTTTTAAGCAGCATATGCACCTAAAATTCTAATTCTACCTAAATATTTAGTAAAAGATCTACTGAATATGTGGTGAAAATATGAAATCTCTATCTAAATTGCTTCTCAAGATATATCAATTTTTGTCTGAAAATTTGTCGAAATTAAAACTTTCGGAAAACTACAGTACTCTTATTCAGTAGGCTCCAAATGACAAAATAAGACAAAAAAAATTTTTTTTTAATTAATGATTTTTCACTTTTTTCAGTGGTGAATCCCCTTAAGCAAGCTCCATACACTCGGTGAGACATGGCGAGGGTTACTGACACCAAAAGTCTGGACAACCCTAGTTCGTAGTCTCGTCATCTTGTCGTCTCGCCTTGTTGTATCTCCGCTCTATGTTGGAATTTTGGTTCGAGTTATAGGGCTTTTGCCAAGATATGCCTCAGCGAAAAAACAACACCTCCACACTTTCGTTGATAATGAACAGTCTCACCGAGTGTGTGGAGCCGGCTTTAGCAACAGACGTATGTCGGTCCGATTATAATCGGAACCATCCGCGGTGGATACTGGGCCTAATGTGTCTTACTTTTGATCATTCATCAATGCATGTGGCACCAACTTTGTTGCAATTTTTCATAGATGCAGATCGTTTTTCCAAATCCGGTGGATGGTGCATTTCCTTATTGCACTTTCCTTTTGTATTATCCTACGTCTATTTCTCTCTAGTAGATGCTCGATTACTGCTCGTGTCATATCGATTCTTACACTAAAGTACATCTCACGTTGAGACAATTAGTAACCAGTTAAAATGTCATCAAATGACGATGTATGTAGGAAGCGGGAGAGCACACCAGATAGCATGCCGCCCTTAAGCCTCATTGCGACTTTTGTACAACCTTCCTGTCACTCACTCTGTCTACATCGACCAACCTAGAGATTTACCAAAAGTTAAGATATAGTTCAGAGGTGTGTCCCTGATTCCACCCATGATTGACCAGTCGTCACCCAAGTCCCTTAATCTAAGGTTCTTGAAATTTGAACAATCACATAGGATGTGCTTACCAGTCTCATCGTTTTGTTTGCAAACACGACATAGAGGAGAAGCGGGAAACCCTAAATTATAAAGGTGCTTATTAACCTCACAATGTCCCGTCAGGAGCCCTGTGATGTTAAATAACGATATCGCTTATTGCTGATTATTAGTTGCTTGTTGCTTCGGTGTAAGACGTACCTAACAAATCGTCACGTTTATTGCTTATCACTGGTTGCTTCGAATCTTTGCTGTAATCCTTTCACCCACCTCGCGATCATCTCCAAGAGTTTCCACCATTTCCAACATTGGACGCCTTCAGCGCACACACCAGCTTATTAACTGAATGTCATATTTCTGATGGCATCGCTGCTTTTCCGATATTATTCAGCGCTGTCAATTTTGAATAACGTTTTGGTTTGACGATTAACCCTTTGAGGGCTATGAACCCATACATGCGTCATCGCGTAGTCATATTTATATAGTGAGGAGTTGATTTGTGAGTGAGAAATCCAGGCCAATGTTGAACCCCGGACAACTCAGCGCTGAAAAAGTTAAAAAAAAAAAAAAAAATGGGGTTGAAGTGACGATAATACGAAATCTTTATGACTACTATACATTTTCTAATTGAATTTAATACGTGTATGTATTAAACTTTCGTAAAGTTTGCCCCGCGTGTACTGTTGTCAATTATTAAAGAAATGTCAGAAATTCATTGTTTAATCGTTTGACTGCTACGAGGCGGAAAAGCACTGCGTTCATTTGTGTTAATAACTGCCATGCATTTGCGCAGCGAGTTTCAGTGTGCCTTTGTTGCACCATTGGAGTAAACAAATGGCGTATTCGATTGGTTACACTAGTGCGCACCAGAATTTTAGCTTGAGTGCATGTTAGTGCATACATCACATTAGCTTAGTACACAAAAGTGACAGTTCAATAGAACACGCTATACACTAGTGCACACCAGTGCGCACCAGTTTTACCAATCGAATTTGCCATTAATCTGATATCACACGTACTTTGCTAAAATTAACATTAAGTCAAAATATGTCGCGAATATGGTTCTTGCAAAAATTGCTTAGCAGTCAAACGGTTAAAGAAAACTATACACCGTTTGACGAAAAATGTTTCATCTCAGCATTTTCTCGACGTACGTCAAATATTTTTTTGTTATCAAATTACGCATGATAAAAAAAGACAAAAACCGAAAATATTCGTCTAGAACATGATAATTAGTTAATGACGCATGAGACATCTTTCACCGAACAGTGTATAGCTACCTATTATTTCTATCATTACAAAAACTGGTTTTTACATCAGCTATTTATGCTGGATGTACCCATTGTTAGGCATTTCCTCAACGGAAAACGGCTAGTTTCATGTATGCACTCTATTCCACACAAGTTACATCTATTTTGCATGTCGATAGCTAGATATATCTGGTTTGACTTTCCTCTCTCTACTATTAAAAACACTCATAGAGACAACTGTTATTATAAACATATACTAACATATTTTTTATTATATACTAACGTTTCTTTACGTTTCACCAAACGAAATTTTGTAATCCAACATAACTCCTTTTTAAACAAAAACACTTAACATGATTTATATCCCAACTTTAATATTTTATTTTCAATTCATGACTTAACCACCTATCATCTAATCTATCTAATTTATAGAGGTCGGACTTGCGCGTTAAGGTATCTATCTCACATAAGGGTTGTCTCGACGCGGCGCGGCGGTGGCGTCGTTGTCGCCGTCGTCGTCGTCGGTCAGTGTCTCGAGGACGTCCGGCGTCGGCGCCTCGCGATTCCTCTCGTGCGACGTCGCATCGCGCCGCCGGGCAACGACCGAACCGAACCGAGCAGCAGCAGCACCAGTAGCGCATCGGCCGCGGCCGACGCCACATCATCATCCCGATACACGTCGCGATAAACGACGCCGAGCGTCGCGTCGCGGCGCGCCGACTATCGATTCGTAGCGTCGTCGACGGTCCGTTTCTAGGGGGGTTTTGCTTTGTCCGTTGAGGTACTTTCGCGAACACGTTACCCCACAAAATAACTCCAATTACTACCTAATTGAGAAAAAAGATGGAAATCGCGAATAAATTTTATCCTTGTTGTTAACCTAAATAATAGTACCTTTTGACTGATTGTTTGTTAGTTGAATCATTTATTAGGGTTGTTGTTATTGTTGGTGATTGTTGAACGTGTTTGAAGATTTTTTAAAACCAGTGTTATATGATAATGTGTTTATTATGTGTTTTTTATATACATAGTAATTTTTAAATTTTAAAAAAGAGGATTGAAGGTAAACTTGTATATGTAAGCTATAACATTTAAAAAAATAAAAGAGAGAATGTTAATTTTTCAAATATAAGCTAAATTTAATTTAAATTAATTTATTTTTAGTTAATTTAATTTCAATTTGGTTGATTTTTGAATGAATCATCAAAGTTAAAGTCTTTTATGATGACATCATCCGTACGATTCCAACATAGATGTCATCACGATCGTTTTTAAAAAACATTTATATTATTAAACATTTAATATAATGTTTTAAACAAACAAAATGTACCTATATCAAAATTGGTTTGGATACAGCTGGATAAGCTTTTCCTGTAGCTGACAGGATAATTAATCTTTTGATATTCGAAATTGTAACCATTTATTAAAACGGTATTTTCACGTTGTAATATTTTTGGAAGAAAAAAAAATTTTTTTTCAAAACAATTTTTTTCAAAATTAATTTTTTAATATTTTTTTCTTAAAAAATGAATAAAAAATTAAATTTCCTTTAATTTGAGTATAAACATGATACATCTTACTTAAATAATTTAGAAATTATGATGATTTTTTACCATAAAAAATTTAAAGTTAGGTTTATACAAAAAATATTTTTAAAAATGAATAGAAAATTAAATTATCTTTAATTTAAGTACAAACATGACATATCTAACTTAAATATTTTCTGAAATACATAAATTTTTAATCATAAAAATAATTGATGAACGCCATCTTTAATAATTTTATTAAAAATCGATGGGAAATTAAATTTCCTTTAATTTGAGTACAAACATGACATATCTAACTTAAACATTTTCCGAAATACATAAATTTTTAATCATAAAAATGATTGATGAACGCCATCTTTAATAATTTTATTAAAAATCGACGAGAAATTAAATTTCCTTTAATTTGAATACAAACACGACATATCTAACTTAAATACTTTCAAAGTTATAAAAATTTTTAATTTTAAAAACAATTGAAAAAGCGCCATCTTTAAAAATAATTAAAGATCGTTAAAAATCATTTAATTTGATACTAAACATGATATATCTAACTTCAATACTTTTTCAATTATAAATAATTTTGTAAAAAAAACAATTGAATAGTCGGCCATCTTGAAAATTAAAAACCTAACCTAACTTTTTTATTTTTAATCGAAATATAGTCGTGTTTGGTATCAAATTAAAGGATTTTTAACGATCTCTACAAATCTTTAAATAAAATTTTTAATTTTTTAATCCACCATTTTGAATATTGAAACATGTTGATAACTTTTTTATTTTTAATCGAAATATAGTCGTGTTTGGTATCAAATTAAAGGATTTTTAACAATCTTTACAAATCTTTAAATAAAATTTTAATTTTTTTAATCCGCCATTTTAAAAGTTGAAAAATGTTCATAACTTTTTTATTTTTAATCGAAATATAGTCGTGTTTGTACTCAAATTAAAGGATTTTTAATAAACTTTAAGAATTTAAAAGAAAATTAATTCATTTTTCAATTTTAAGTGAATTATTAATTATTTTTCTAACTTAAAATAACTTTTACGACTGAACTCAACTTGATAATCGAGTAAATTAACGTCGTTTAACATAGTTGAAAGCGACAACGTCCTCGAAGGAATTTTGGACGGCTGCCCTCCTCTTCTAGCATTTATACCAGACAATTTTGCGTTTAAAATAGTCTAATAAGAGTAGTAAAAGTCGTAATTAAATGTCATTGGGTTATTAGGCTGTGCGTTTGAAGTACAAATAATTTACTTATTAAACTGGGACTTGAAAAATCTAAAAACGAATCTAAAAAACGAAAGAAAATTCGAACGTTCAAATACAACCATTAATTCTTGTAAATTGCAAACAGTTAAGAAAAGAACTCGTCGGAAACAAGAAAATTACCGAAAAGGGTAACAAAAATTCCAAGCTAACGACTTCAAAAGAAAATAGGGAAAACTAGAAAGAGGATATAACAGTTACAATTCCGAACACACGTGTTGGCGATAAAAACGAACGATCCAAGTTAAAAGAAGTTACGGAAAGGGGTTTTTATAAGTTTAAAATGAAATTTTTACGTTTTGTAAATCCATAGTTGGTTCGGACGTTATAAGTAATGATTGAAGGGGGAAATTTTTGACACTAAAATCCACTTTGGTTCGTTTCTCGTCGACGTCCCGTCCAAGTTAATACACTATAATCGATTTCCCTCCGGTACTAAACGAGGACGAACCGTTCGTTAACGTCGAAGTTGTAGCTGTAGCGGGATAAACGGGGTATTTGCTAAAGGCCGGTGATTAATAATGCGAAATTTGGTGGAGTGAACGTGTGTCCTAATTTTCGAAGGACTCGACCGACCGGCAAATGCCCTTCTGCACTGCAGAGGTGCAGATACACTTAGCAATATTAATTTGAAATCGATAAATCATGTCAAACTTAAATTAATCCTCTTAAATTTTTTTTACCGAGCTTTCAAACCTATTAAATCATATTTTTTTTGAGGTTAAATTTTAGAATGAAATTTCTTTAAAAAATGATCAGGAAATTAAATTTCCTTTAATTTGAGTACAAACACAACATATCTAACTTAAATACTTCCAGAGATATAAAGTTTTTTTAATTTTAAAAACAATCGATAAGCGCCATCTTTAAAATTTTTAAAAATTATTAAAGATCATTAAAAATCCTTTAATTTGAGTACAAACACGACATAGTTATCTTTTATAGTTCCAAAGATATAACAATTTTTAATTTTATAAACAATTGAAGGTCGGCCATCTTGAAAAATTTTAAACTAACCTAACTTTTTTGTTTTTTATCCGAATATAGTCGTGTTTGGTATCAAATTAAAGGATTTTTAATCCGCTTTAATAATTTTTCTAAATTTTTCAAGATGGCGCTCATCGATTGTTTTTAAATAAAAAAAAATGATAACTTATAAACTATTAAAGTTAGATAGGTCGTGTTTATACTCAAATTAAAGAATTTTTAAGGGACTTTAAGAATTTTTAATTTTTTACTTTAACTCTCACTCTTATTGTTAATTTTCTTAAAAAATCGCGAAAAAAAAAGGTTTTTTACAAAAATTCCTTTACAAATCATTAGGAAATTAAATTTCCTTTAATTTGAGTACAAATACCACATATCTGACTTAAATAGTTTTGGAGTTATTAACATTTTTCACCTTAAAAATTTTGAGGTTAGGTTTTAATAAAAAAAATTTTTTTTAATCGATAGAAAATTAAATTTCCTTTAATTTAAGTACAAACATGACGTATCTAACTTAAATACTTAAAAAGTTACACAAATTTTTTAATTTAAAAACAATTGATGAACGCCATCTTTAAAAATTTTATTATAAATCGATAGAAAATTTAAAATCCTTAAATTTGATACCAAACACTATATATCTAACTCAAATAGTTTAAAAGTTCCAAACAATTTTCTAGAAAAAAACAATTGATGATCCGCCATCTTGGAAATTTTTATTCTAACCTAACTTTTTTATTTTTTATCCGAATATAGTCGTGTTTGGTATCAAATTAAAGGATTTTAAACGAATTTTTTAAAATTTGAAATAAAATTTTATTTTTTTTATCCGCCATTTTGAAAATTAAAAAACTAACCTAACTTTATTATTTTTTATCCGAATATAGTCGTGTTTGGTATGAAATTAAAGGATTTTTTAACCGCATTAAAAATCTTTTAAAAAAATTTAATTTTTTTTAATCCGCCATCTTGAAATTTTAAAAATTAACCTAACTTTATTATTTTTTATCCGAATATAGTCGTGTTTGGTATCAAATTAAAAGATTTTTAATGATTTTTAAGAATATTTTTAAAAAATTAATGATTTTCTAACTCATCTCAAAATAACATTAATAAATCAATAAAAAAATCATTTTAAAAATTTTTTTTATAAAATTTTGAAATTTAGATTGGATGTTTCGTATATAAACATAAAACACATAAATACAATTCGTTTAAATAAACTTGGATCGCCATTTCGTTAGCCAACATTCCCGAAAATTTATTTATAAGTTAAAAATACAGGGAGATTCAAAAGTAAACTCTTTCGACCAGCTGTTAGTGACCTAGTTTTCCTCTATGCGTCCACCTGATCGCAGTATGCGGAGTGGAGACCGAATTGGGCGCCACCTGGTGACGACGTCGTCGTTAAACCCCGGGCATCGTTCCCCGGGGAACTTATACTCGTTTCAAAGCGGCTTGTTCGCTTGTAATCCGAGCTCTCGCAATCGTTCCGTTGCATCCACTTCAAATCCGGATAACTTTGATCTAACACCTACATTTTCCACATTCACCCCTCCCCGTTGCCTTACTAAATTCCATTTCCACACGTTTTCGATTAATTAACGCGCTTGTTTATTCGTTCGTTCGATTTTAATGTTAAACTACTAAACCGGAATTAAAATCGATACGATCGGGATATAAAATTAAATAGATACGAATAAATTGCTAATAGAGCGACCGCAATCGCAAAATGAACGGCCTAATGGGCCTGTCCACTTTTTCCAAAGTATAGGTTTTTTTGGGCGGAATCCATTCTCTAAAAGGCGATGATCATATATATCAAGGTTTTAGAATTTATTTTTACGGTATTACGTCAAATAACGATCTTAAAACCTATATTTTTGAAATGCGATTCATAACGTGACCTGTTGATGACGTCGAAGCGTTAATTGATCGCTCATTGGCTGAATCCGTCGACCATGCTGAAATCCCTGTGAAGTTGGTGTTGTTTAAATTGCCACAGATTTAATACAGTACTTTATAGTAGGCAAAAGAAAAATCCGACGCAAAGATATATATCCATCCTTTTCTATTATAGGAACTCGTTGTACCTATCTCTTTCTAATAACCTAGTAGTTATTGTTAAGAAGTCGGTGGACAAATTATTTTTCTTTGTTGTTAATATGTGTATTATTTGCAATATACAGCTCAAAAGTTCATATAAGGAAGTAAACAACACGTAAATACGCAAAAAATAATCTAGCCATAAAACACATATTATCATTAGCATCTGGTGATTTCCGCCCGTAAACAAACCGTTTTGCCGTACAACTTCAGACTATTTGAACGGATTTTTTGGTAGAGGGGATCGAACGCTCTGACGTCACACAGTACCTTGTTTAAACGCTCTTTTAAATTGGCCGACTTTATGATTTTTTTCTGAACGATGGGATAAGCTATGAGAAAAACGCAAAAATACGGAGAAACTTTTTTTTTCTGCTCTATCCAATGCAATAAAAATTGAAAAATGGTGGACAGGCCCATTGCGCGCCAGACCGGGTTGAAGGGAAAAAAAATCCGATAGGGGGACCCACATTACCCACCTAATGAGTTCTCTCGCTATATATAGGTCATAAAACAGGGTTTTATTTAAAAAGGAGGGCGAGATGAGGGATTTAAATGAGGGACAAGATGGGTTTTTATATATTTTTTGTTGGATGTTTTGGATCGATTTAGATGTTGGAGTTTATCGATCGATTTTATCTTCAATTTTTCAAGTTTTCCCAGTTTAATTAATTTAATTTAAAAATAATGCGAGTAGCGCCCTCTTAAAACATCCTCAAAGCACTCTCGCGTAGTATTGTGAAGTATAATTTATTCTGAGAATTATTTTTGATGATTTTTCCTATTTATTAATACTTTTTACGACTATCATTGCATAATTAAGATGTTTGAATTTTGTAAAATTCTTAAGAAAATTGTTTTAAAATGAATAGAAAATTAAATTTCCTTTAATTTGAGTACAAACATGACCCATCTAGCTTAAATACTTTCCAAGATATATAAATTTTTAATCATAAAAACAATTGATGAACGCCATCCTTAAAAATTTCATTATAAATCGATGGGAAATTAAATTTTCTTTAATTTAAGTACAAAAATGACATATCTATCTTTAATACTTAAGAAGTTACAAGTATTTTAAAATTGATGATCCGCCATCTTGAAAATTGAAAAACTAACCTAACTTTTTTATTTTTTATCCGAATATAGTCGTGTTTGGTATCAAATTAAAGGATTTTTAATAAGCTTTAAGAATTTTAAAACTTTTTTAATCTTCGACCAAAAAGAAACCGGTTTTTTACCATTTAATAATTTAAAAATAAATTTACAATAAAATGTTTACTTGGGTTCGTTAGTAAATTAAATTTGCTTTAATTTGAGTACCAACATGACATATCTAACTTAAATAGTTTCAAAATTATTAAAATTTTTGTATTTAAAAAGAATCGATAAGCGCCATCTTTAAAAATTTCTGGAAATTATTAAAGTTCATTAAAAATCCATTAATTTGAGTACAAACACGACCTATCTAGCTTAAATATTTTCCAAGATATATAGATTTTTAATTTTTTAAACAATTGAAGGTCGGCCATTTTGAAAATTTTTAAACTAACCTAACTTTTTTGTTTTTTTATCCGAATATAGTTGTGTTTGGTATCAAATTAAAGGATTTTCAATAAGCTTTAAGAATTTTAAAACTTTTTTAATTTTCGATAAAAAAGAAACCGGTTTTTTACTATTTGAAAGTTAAAAAATAAATTTACAATAAAATATTTAATTGAGTTCGTTAGCAAATTAAATTTCCTTTAATTTGAGTACCAATATGACATATCTAACTTAAATAGTTTAAAAATTATTAAGATTTTTGTATTTTAAAAAAATCGATAAGCGCCATCTTTAAAAATTTTTGGAAATTATTAAATTTCATTAAAAATCCTTTAATTTGAGTACAAATACGACCTATCTAGCTTAAATACTTTCCAAAATATATCGATTTTTAATTTTTTAAACAATTGAAGGTCGGCCATTTTGAAAATTTTTAAACTAACCTAACTTTCTTGTTTTTTATCCGAATATAGTCGTGTTTGGTATCAAATTAAAGAATTTTTAATAAGCTTTAAGAATTTTAAAACTTTTTTAATTTTTGACCAAAAAGAAACCGTTTTTTTACTATTTAAAAGTTTTAAAATAAATTTATAATAAAATATTTACTTGAATTCGTTAGCAAATTAAATTTGCTTTAATTTGAGTACCAACATGACATATCTAACTTAAATAGTTTAAAAATTATTAAGATTTTTGTATTTAAAAAGAATGGATAAGAGCCATCTTTAAAATTTTTTAGAAATTATTCAAGTTCATTAAAAATCCTTTAATTTGAGTATAAACACGACCTATTTAGCTTAAATACTTTCCAAGATACATCGATTTTTAATTTTTTAAACAATTGAATGTCGGCCATCTTGAAAATTTTTATTCTAACCTAACTTTTTTGTTTTTTATCCGAATATAGTCATGTTTGGTATCAAATTAAAGGATTTTTAAAGAGTTTTAAGAATTTTAAAACTTTTTTTAATTTCCGATAAAAAAGAAACCGGTTTTTTACTATTTGAAAGTTAAAAAATAAATGTACAATAAAATATTTAATTGAGTTCGTTAGCAAATTAAATTTCGTTTAATTTGAGTATAAACATGACATATCTAACTTAAATAGTTTAAAAATTATTAAAATTTTTGTATTTAAAAAGAATCTATAAGCGCCATCTTTAAAAATTTTTGGAAATTATTCAAGTTCATTACAAATCCTTTAATTTGAGTATAAAGACGACCTCTCTAGCTTAAATAGTTTCTAAGATATATCGATTTTAAATTTTTTTAACAATTGAAGGTCGGCCATCTTGAAAATTTTTAAACTAACCTAACTTCTTTGTTTTTTATCCGAATATAGTCGTGTTTGGTATCAAATTAAAGGATTTTTAATAAGAATTAAGAATTTTAAAACTTTTTTAATTTTTGACCAAAAAGAAAGCGGTTTTTTACCACTTAAGAGATTAAAAATAAATTTTCAATAAAATATTTACTTGAGTTCGTTAGCAAATTAAATTTCGTTTAATTTGAGTACCAACATGACATATCTAACTTAAATAGTTTAAAAATCATTAAAATTTTTGTATTTAAGAAGAATCGATAAGCGCCATCTTTAAAATTTTTTGGAAATTATTAAAGTTTATTAAAAATCCTTTAATTTGAGCACAAATACGACCTATCTAACTTAAATACTTTTTAAGTTATAAACAATTTTTTAAAATAAACAATTGAAAAGTCGGCCATTTTGAAAATTTTTAAGCTAACCTAACTCTTTTGTTTTTTATCCGAATATAGTCGTGTTTGGTATCAAATTAAAGGATTTTTAATAAACTTCATGATTTTTTAATTAAATTTTAAATTTTTAAATCCGCCATTTTGAAAAATTAAAAATTAACCTAACTTTTTTATTTTTTATCCAAATATAGTCGTGTTTGTACTCAAATTAAAGGATTTTTAATAATCTTTAAGAATATTTACAAACATTTTAAAATTTTTTAAATATATTTGAAAATAGCTTTGGTAAATGAACAAAAACCTGTCGTATAACCTTGAAAAGTTTTCGTTTTCGTTAAAACCGTGTTCTCGAGACGGTATTTTCAGAATATTCCGTCGCGACGACAGTAAATTGTCTCCGGAGAGGAGCGAGAGTGTCCTAAAAATAGATATTTGCCTGGCCACCGTCGCCGTGAGTCCTCCGTTGGGTTAACAAACCCAAGAGTGGACGCGAATCGAGTGGAGGAGGGCGTGTCCCGACCATTTGTTGCACTCGGAATGTTTTAATACCTTTTGGGACCTCCCCGGTAATAACCGTAATGGAAACCGGTTAATTAAAAGCCAGGTGTGTTTAGGTGTTGGATTCGTCTCAAATATAAACGATTGCTTCGTAAACGTTAACACGGCGACAAGACGGAACGGCCGTTTTAATTAAAACTAATTGCTCTAACGGCGCGTGTTGTAACAAGTATCAGTAGTAAGAATATGATGGACAAAGTTGGTTGAGGATAAAGAGTTTGGTTCGGGTTTCGATGGTAGTAAAGCTGGATTATGCACAATGTGGCGTTTTATATTCGAGATTCGCGTACTAAAGCGTAGTAGAGTAGCAAAAAAAGAAAACGAGTAATAGTGAATCGGGACGCGCGAAGCCGTATCACGAAACGAGCTGGAACAGCAGGAATTCGACAATAACAGGAAACGCGGACAATAACGCTCCGGTACCGAAGCATTCCTGCGCGCGAGGTGCAGATTAAATGTTTTAAATAGCGGCCCGGGATTAGTTGGTCGTGCCGACGTGATCCGATTAAAAAAATATTATAAAAATTATCAAGGTAGCCAACGTGAAACAAAAAAATTATCAAAATATATCTATCTGGGTGTTTATTTTCAATTATTTTTCATAGTATGATGTTTTTATAACAAATATTACATTTATTTAGAATATATTTAATAAAAAAACTTAAAAAAATTTTTTAAATTCGTTAAAAAAATTTATTTAAAATTTAAAAAATAAACATTTCTTTGATTTCGTTTAAAATTCTTAAAGTTTGTAAAAAACCCTTTAATTTGATACCAAACACGACTATATTCCGATTAAAAACAAATGAGTTATACCAGTTTTTGAATTTCCAAGATGGCGGATCATCAAATTTAAAACCTTTGTAATTTTTTAAGTATTAAAGATAGATATATCATGTTTAGTATCAAATTAAAGCAAATTTAATTTCCTAACTATTTCTTAAAGAAATTTAATTCCAAAACCTAACCTCAAAAAATAACATTCTCTCTTTTAGATAAAATTTAATTTTACATTAAAAAAAATTACTTTTTTATCAATTTATAAATTTATTACAGTGTGATAATAGCTTTCAACGTTAATATTTTTACTAAAATACGTAAATGAAGGAACATAAATGAAATTAGTGGAAAATTTAAACTTTTAAAATAATTCAAGTACGTGAATGAAATGTCTTTGGATAATGCGACGTAAAACGCGACGACGTAGCGTCGCGAGACGTCCGCGTCGTCGTAATCGTGACGTGTGAGTGACACGTGGACCATGGAAAGCTTGGAAGAAGTCGCGGATCGAGCGGAGGCCGAAAGGCAACAGAGCTTGCGCGATTTAGAACAGCTTTACGAGTGGTTGCAGCAGTTCGAAGATCCGCCACCTGCTCCAAGACCGTTACCACCGCAACAATTTCGAAATGGTAATTTATGAGTTGCAAGTTAATCACTTCGGTACGGGCGTCGACTATAGTCGACAGCCACAGATGACACCACACAGCCGAGCGTCGACTATGGTCGACAACTATGCCAGTATATGGACGGTGAATGCCGGCTGTTTGCAACGTTTTTTGGCCGATAGGCGCCGTACCAAAGTGATTAAAACTCAACATTTTGATTTTTTTTTTATTTTGGTTTGAAGTTTTATCAATTTAATTTAGAGAAGAGACGTAAATTTTAGTTTGATCGATGATTTTCGATGTGTTGGCGGGTTGGGTGTTGGCGATGATAACTAATTAAACGGGTACGACCGACCGGAAACTCGTCAACACGTCAGGGACCAGCTGTCAACCCCTGTTTGATAAACCGGGGACCTTGTGCATAATTGAGGCTGTTGTCCGAATCGATATCTAACCGGGAGAAGTGTTTATTTATTCTCCGGAACGGTTTACGTCTCTAAAATACCCCCCTTTCTTACAAAAATACAAAAGAAAAATAGTTTTTTTGACAAAATCTAAATAAAATATAAAAAAATCAACTAAAATCCCTTCAAATTCTTAAAAATTATTAAAAATCCTTTAATTTGATACCAAACACGACTATATTTGGATAAAAAACAAAAAAGTTAGGTTAATTTTTTTAATTTTTAAGATGGCGGATAAGAAATTTAAAAATTTAACTAAATATTCTTAAAATTCGTTAAAAATCCTTTAATTTGAGTACAAACACGACTATGTTCGGATAAAATTAAAAATTTCCAAGATGGCGGACATTCAATTGTTTTTAAAAATTAAAAGTTGATATCTCCTAAACTACCTAAGTTAGATATATCATGTTTGGTATCAAATTAAAGGATTTTTTATACTCCTTACGAATTTTTAACCAAAATTAAAAAATTCAAAATCACCATTTTGAAAATTAAAAAATTAACCTAACTTTTTTGCTTTTTATCTGAATATAGTCGTGTTTGTACTTAAATGAAAGAATTTTTAATGAATTTTAAGGATTTTTAATAAAAAATTTAAATTAATAACAAACTTTTGATAATTTTTACAAAGTTTATAAATAGTAGTGAAAATTACACCAATTTTTAAATTTTCTTAATGGTAATTTAAAAAATTGAAATTTTTATTGTAAATTCTTAAAATTTATTAAAAATCCTTTAATTTGACACCACACACGACTATATTTGGATAAAAAACAAAAAAGTTTGGTTAATTTTTTTAATTTTCAAGATGGTGGATTAAAAATTTTGGAATTTTTATTAAAGATTCTTAAAAATTATTAAAAATCCTTTAATTTGAGTACAAACACGACTATATTCGGATTAAAAATGTAAAAGTTAGGTTAATTTTTCAATTTTCAAGATGGCGGATTAAAAAAATAAAATTTTAATAACAAATATTTAAAGTTTATAAGAAATCCTTTAATTTGAGTACAAACATGACTACATTCGGATAAAAAACAAAAAAGTTAGGCTAATTTTTTAATTTTCAAGATGGCGGATTCAAAAATTTGAATTTTTTTTTTAAAGAGTCTTAAAGTTCATTAAAAATGCTTTAATTTGATACCAAACACGACTATATTCGGATAAAATTAAAAATTTTCAAGATGGCCGACCTTCAATTGTTTTCTAAGTTAAAAATCATCATATCTTTGGAAATATAAAAGATAAATATATCATGTTTGTACTCAAATTAAAGGATTTTTAATTCTCTTTAATAATTTCCAAAAATTTTTAAAGATGGCGTTCATCGATTGTTTTTATGATTAAAAATCAATATATTTTAAAAAGTATAAAAGTTAGATATGTCATGTTGGGTATCAAATTATAGGATTTTTAATCCTCTTTAAAAATTTCCAAAAATTTTAAAGATGGCGCTTTTTCAATTGTTTTTAAAACGAAAAATCTTCATAATTCCTAAACTATTTAAATTAGATACATCATGTTTGTACTCAAATTAAAGGAAATTTAATTTCCTATTCATTTTTTAACTTTAAATTGATTTTATTTTAAAAAATATCTTTCTTTTATCCTTTATCACATTTGAAAATCCATTTATACAAAGTAAAATCGGTTTAATATAAATTCCACCTTCTATTGAATTTCTTTACACGCCGATATTAAAGGAAAAAGACGTCGACGTCTTGTAGATATGAGATTTTAAAGAGTATTACGTTTGAATGGAAAGAACGCCTCGGAGACGTCGAGCTTTTTAATCCGGTTTCGTGTGACGGATTCAATACGAACGTTCCCATTTTAAGCTTTACCATCGTAAGTAACTCACAACGAAAATACATTTGACTGTATTCGTTTTTGAGTCGTGTTAGCTTTTTGTTGTTTTCTTGTTCCTCATTGAATTGATAATTATAACACTCATTTACATCCTTAACATGTGTAGGATGCTTAAGTTGACATCCCGGACTTTTTTAATAGTCACTAATTACTTTTAATTACCCCCCAGTTGAGATATTAATATTAATGTAAACATATGGGTGACATCTTTTCTTCTTCGTTTGTTGTTTTCATTCGTTTCATTTTTTTTTGTTGTTTTTATTTGTTTCATTTTTTTGTTGTTTTTATTCGTTTCATTTTTTTTGTCGCTTTCAAGAGAAAAAAAAATGTTGGTTGTAATTTGATATTAAATGAAGTTTTCAAGTCTTTAATTTAATAAAGAATAATTTTTATGTCTTGTCTCATTGGAAAAAACGCACTTGAACGTCTCGAATAATAAATTCGAGACGAGTCATGGACTTCCGGTCCGATTGAGAATTACAATTGTCGATGAGTAACCTTGCGGACTTTCTTGGATAACAATAAACCCCTAATCGTTTCGTAGAAATCTTTGTGGTGGTCAACTGATGATAATAAAGGTTAAAGAATTAATTTTATCATAAAAGTCTCTTTAAAAATGGATAGATAATTAAATTTCCTTTAATTTGAGTACAAACATGACATATCTAACTTAAATACTTTCCGAAATATATAAATTTTTAATCATAAAAACAATTGATGAACGCCATCTTTAAAAATCTTATTATAAATCGATGGGAAATTAAATTTCCTTTAATTTGAGTATAAACATGACATATCTATCTTTAATACTTAAAAAGTTACAAACATTTGAAAGTTGATGATCCGCCATCTTGAAAATTTTAAAACTAACCTAACTTTTTTATTTTTTATCCGAATATAGTCGTGTTTGGTATCAAATTAAAGGATTTTTAATCAGCTTTAAGAATTTTAAAACATTTTTGATTTTTGAACAAAAAGAAGCTAGTTTTTTACCATTTAAAAGTTTAAAAATAAATTTACAATAAGATATTTACTTGGGTTTGTTAGCAAATTAAATTTCCTTTAATTTGAGTACCAACATGACATATCTAACTTAAATAGTTTAAAAGTTATTAAAATTTTTGTATTTAAAAACAATCGATAAACGCCATTTTTAAAAATTTTTGGAAATTATTAAAGTTCATTAAAAATCCTTCAATTTGAGTACAAACACGACCTATCTAGCTTAAATACTTTTCAAGACATAGCAATTTTTAATTTTTAAAACAATTGAAGGTCGGCCATCTTGAAAATTTGTAAACTAACCTAACTTTTTTGCTTTTTGTTTGAATATAGTCGTGTTTGGTATCAAATTAAAGGATTTTTAATAAACTTTATGATTTTTTAATAAAGATTACAAAAATTTTAAATCGCCATCTTGAAAAATTAAAAACTAACCTAACTTTTTTGCTTTTTGTTTGAATATAGTTGTGTTTGGTATCAAATTAAAGCATTTTTTGTGATATTTAAAAATATGTAAAAATAACGTATCTAATACTTTAAAACTTTCCAAAATATGTTGATTTTTAATCATATAAACGATCGACAAGCGTGATTTTAAAATTTTTTTAAATATTCTTAAAGAGAATTAAAAATCCTTTAATTTGAGTACAAACATGACCTATCTATCTTTATTTATTAAAAAGTTATAAAAATTTTTAATTTTAACAATCGTCATCTTTAAATTTTTTTGAAAATTATTAAGAAGAATTAAAAATCCTTTAATTTGAGTACAAACATGACCTATCTAGCTTAAATACTTTTCAAGATATAACAATTTTTAATTTTTAAAACGATTGAAGGTCGGCCATCTTGAAAATTTTTAAACTAACCTAACTTTTTTGTTTTTTATCCGAATATAGTCGTGTTTGGTATCAAATTAAAGGATTTTTAATAAACTTTATGATTTTTTAATAAAAATTACAAAAATTTTAAACCGCCATCTTGAAAAATTAAAAACTAACCTAACTTTTTTGTTTTTTGTTTGAATATAGTCGTGTTTGGTATCCAATTAAAGCATTTTTTGTGATATTTAAAAATATGTAAAAATAACGTATCTAATACTTTAAAACTTTCCAAAATATGTTGATTTTTAACCATATAAACAATCGACAAACGTAATTTTTAATTTTTTTAAAATATTCTTAAAGAGAATTAAAAATCCTTTAATTTGAGTACAAACATGGCCTATCTATCTTTATTTATTAAAGAATTATAAAAAATTTTAATTTTAATTATTGGTATCTTTAAAAATTTTTGAAAATTCTTAAAGATCATTCAAAATCCTTTAATTTGAGTACAAACACGACCTATCTAGCTTAAATACTTTTCAAGATATAACGATTTTTAATTTTTAAAACAATTGAAAGTCGGCCATCTTGAAAATTTTTAAACTAACCTAATATTTTTGTTTTTTAACCGAATATAATCGTGTTTGGTATCAAATTAAAGGATTTTTTATCAGCTTTAAGAATTTTTAATAAAAATTTAATTTTTTTAAACCGCCATCTTGAAAAATTAAAAATTAAGTTAATTGTTTTGTTTTTAATCGAAATATAGTCATGTTTGTACTCAAATTAAAGGATTTTTAATGATCTTTAAGAATTTATAAGAATTTTAATTGATTGTTAAATTTTAAAATAATTTTTTTACAATTTTTGGTATTTTTTTGTATTTTTTTGGTATTTTTTAGTATTTTTGATATTTTTTTACATATAAAATAATTTTTTTACCAATTTTGAATAAAAATTTATTTTTAATTTTGGTTTATTTTAAAAAATAAATAAAATTTTGTATCAACTTTTGTGTAACTTTGGTTTTTATTTACTCGAAACGCATTCTACCGATTCGAACAAACTCTAGAGGCAAACTCGAAGCCCGGTTTACTTCTCGGTCGATCGGGGCGCATTAATTCTAGATGTCGGGAAAGTTTTGACAGTTCCAACTTGGCCGCAACGACGTTGTATTCCGTTTTCGCACTCGAAACGGAAAAATGTTAACTCTCCAAGAAGTTCGAGCGGCTCGAAGTGTCTCGCTCCAAACTTTACATGTGTGTATCTTTATTTTTTTTTATAAGAGAAAATAGTCTTCTTGAAAACCTTTTTAGTTATAGTTTTATAAAATTCAGTTTGTAGAATGTTTCAAGATGAATACTTGTTGACATAATTAACAGGAAATGTTATCTTTTAATTAACAACTTGGTCGGATTGATACCCTCGAGAGTTAACTTGATAATAACTTGGGAATTGAGTGTAAACGATCGTGATGGATAGTAGATTGATCATTTCGCGTTAACTTTGACACTTGCTGACCGTTCAAGTTCGAACGATTCCAACTAATCGATAAATCTCTCTCTAACCGACCAATTATTTAATCAACTTGTACAAAACCTAAAAAAATAGAAATCAGTGGCGTGCAGAGGACAAATTCTATTGTATTGACCCGAACGAGAATTTGTCATTCCAACAATTTGAATAGCAGCGGTTGGATGGCGGAGCAGCTCGAAGCATTTTCGGTCCGGGCGTTCCAACACGGAACCGCGCATGTGTTAACGATAACTTCCGATTGTGTTCAGCCCCCGGCAACAAGCCCCCAACTATTTCCCGATAAATCCGAGTATCCGATAATCCGGATGAGGAGGAATCCGAAGCGCGCTCGAACCCACCGCATATATGTAGGTCAAGGGATCGAATTTTTAAAGCTATAAATAAACTTTGAGTTGGGTTGGGATTAAAACGAATTATAGTGTTGAAAATATAGAAATATGTCAATTAAAAAGATGTTTTAATAAAGTTATGGTGATTAAAGTAAAAAAAAAAATAAATTTTTTTAAAGATTATTAAATTACGTTAAAAATGCTTTAATTTGATACCAAACATGACTATATTCGGATAAAAAACAAAAAAGTTAGGTTAATTTTTTTAATTTTCAAAATGGCGGATTAAAAAATTAAAATTTTAATTAAAAATTCTTAAAATTTATTAAAAATCCTTTAACTTGAGTACAAACATGACTATATTCGAATAAAAAATAAAAAAGTTAGGTTAATTTATAAATTTTCAAGATGGCGGATTAACAATTTTGAAATTTTTATTAAAGATTCTTAAAGTTTATTAAAAAATCCTTTCATTTGAGTACAAACACGGCTATATTCGGATAACATTTAAAATTTCCAAGATGGCGGACATTCAATTGTTTGTAAAAATTAAAAGTTGATATCTTTTAAACTATTTAAGTTAGATACATGATGTTTGGTATCAAATTAAAGCATTTTTAATGAACTTTAAGAATTTTTAATCAAAATTAAAAAAATCTAAATCGCCATTTTGAAAATTAAAAAACTAATCTAACTTTATTATTTCTTATCCGAATATAGTCATGTTTGTACTCAAATTAAAGGATTTTTAATGAATTTTAAGGATTTATAACAAACTTTTAATAATTTTTACAAAATTTATAAATAATGGTGAGAATTACATCAATTTTTAAAATTTCTTAATGGTAATTTAAAAAAATTGAAATTTTTGTTGTAAATTTTTAAAATTTATTAAAAATCTTTTAATTTGATACCAAACACGACTATATTTCGATGAAAAACAAAAAAGTTAGGTTAATTTTTAAATTTTCAAGATGGCGGATTAAAAAAATCCAAATATTTTATTAAAGATTCTTGAAGTTTATTAAAAATCCTTTAATTTGAGTACAAACACGGCTATATTCGGATAACATTTAAAATTTCCAAGATGACGGACATTCAATTGTTTATAAAAATTAAAAGTTGATATCTTTTAAACTATTTAAGTTAGATACATGATGTTTGGTATCAAATTAAAGCATTTTTAATGAACTTTAAGAATTTTTAATCAAAATTAAAAATATCAAAATCGCCATTTTGAAAATTAAAAAACTAACCTAACTTTTTTGTTTTTTATCCGAATATAGTCGTGTTTGGTATCAAATTAAAGGTTTTTTAATGAATTTTAAGAATTTATAACAAACTTTTAATAATTTTTATAAAATTTATAAACAATGGTGAAAATTACATCAATTTTTAAAATTTCTTAATGGTAATTTTAAAAAATTGAAATTCTTGTTGTAAATTTTTAAAATTTATTAAAAATCTTTTAATTTGATACCAAACATGACTATATTTGGATAAAAAACAAAAAAGTTAGGTTAATTTTTTTAATTTTCAAGATGGCGGATTAAAAAAATCAAAAATTTTATTAAAGATTCTTAAAGTTTATTAAAAATCCTTTCATTTGAATACAAACATGACTATATTCGAATAAAAAAGTTAGGTTAATTTATAAATTTTCAAGATGGCGGATTAACAATTTTGAAATTTTTATTGAAGATTCTTAAATTTTATTAAAAATCCTTTCATTCGAGTACAAACACGGTTATATTCGGATAAAATTTAAAATTTCCAAAATGGCGGACATTCAATTGTTTTTAAAAATTAAAAGTTGATATCTCTTAAACTATTTAAGTTAGATACATGATGTTTGGTATCAAATTAAAGCATTTTTAATGAACTTTAACAATTTTTAATCAAAATCGCCATTTTGAAAATTAAAAAACAAACCTAACTTTTTTGTTTTTCATCCAAATGTAGTCGTGTTTGGTATCAAATTAAAGGATTTTTAATTAATTTTATGGATTTATAATAAACTTATAATAATTTTTACAAAGTTTATAAATAATGGTGAAAATTACATTAATTTTTAAAATTTTTAAATGGTAATTTAAAAAAATTAAATTTTTTTTGTAAATTTTTAAAATTTATTAAAAATCCTTTAATTTGACACCAAACATGACTATATTTGGATAAAAAATAAAAAAGTTAAGTTAATTCTTTTAATTTTCAAGATGACCAACCAAAAAATTGAAGTTTTAATTAAAAATTTTTAAAATTTATTAAAAATCCTTTAATTTGAGTACAAACATGACTATATTCGAATAAAAAATAAAAAAGTTAGGTTAATTTATAAATTTTCATGATGACGGATTAACAATTTTGAAATTTTTATTAAAGATTCTTAAAGTTTATTAAAAATCCTTTAATTTGATACCAAACACGACTATATTCGGATAAAAAACAAAAAAGTTAGGTTAGTTTAAAATTTTTCAAGATGGCCGACCTTCAATTGTTTTTTAAATTAAAAATTGTTATATCTCTGAATCTATTAATGTTAGATATGTCATGTTGGGTATCAAATTAAAGGATTTTTAATTTTCTTTAATAATTTCTAAAAATTTTAAAAAATGGCATTTATCGATTATTTTTATAATTAAAAATCGATATTTCATTAATTATTTGAAAAATCGATATATCTCAAAAAGTATTAAAGATAAATATGTCATGTTTGTACTCAAATTAAAGTAAATTTAATTCCCTATTTATTTTTGAAATCGAAACATTTCAAAAATTATTTATTTTTATTAAATCAGTTATTTTCATGACTAACATTTTAGTAAAATTAGTTTAGGTAAACACATTTTGAAAATTAACCGAGAACACATTAAAAACTGCTGTAATATCGAGATTGTGGTAGTTAAAAATGCAAATCCGGTAAAATGCTTATCCAATCTACATGCAAATTTTATTAAAACCCTAATTACCATACGTTACAAAACTAAAACAATTTGCTTTTACCACTAATATACATATTTATATTATTTGTACATTATAATAAATTTTAATAAAGTTAGAGGAGGGAAATTTGTTTAACGTGTTAAAAAAACATGTTGGACAATTTGTTAAGGAAAAATTCTCGTTCCACCTTTAACATGGATTGGATGAAAACGGCTCTCGAGGGAACGTTAAATCCGGCGTCGAAGGCGGTTTGAAAGGAAGGGCCGTTATTCGTTCGATTGTTGAATAAGTTAGAGCCGGAAACGACCTTCTTAAACGGGCCAATAAACCAGACCCATCTCGCTAGCTCTCCGATTTCTACCTTGAATTTATTTGAACACGTCGACGTCTACGACGGTTGTCGTTGGGGATTTACGTCCGCGACGTCGATTTATGAGACGTCGCGATGCTAGATTATGATTATGAAGATAGGGTGTAAAGATTTATTCGTAAGATTTAAGAAATGGTACAAAAAGAAAAAAATTTGTATCTACATTTTCCTAAAAATGTCAAATTTCAACTTTAAAAAATCGCCCAGACTTTATTTTTTAAAATGGAGAAAAGATTTTTTGGATTGTAATAGATTAAAGTATCTATTTTAAGATAACATATAAAAATTTTTGTTAAATTTTAAAAATTTCCAAAAAAAAATTTTTTTCTAAACCTTTACATTTACCTATCTTAAAAATTTTTTTTTCAACTTAATTTTTTTTTCTAATTTCTTAAAAAAATATTTAATATAAAGTGATAAAATAAAATAAAACTTGTTAACATAATACATTTCCGACTTAACACCCCCTCAACCACCCTTTTTAACCTCCCAAACTCTCCTTGACGCCCTTCTAAAGGGTCGTCTCTTTTCTCTCGCACGAAAACATTATAAATCTTCCCGTATTTTTGCAGTGTAGTAGAACTGGGTCGCAGTCGTTTTTCCAAAAGCTTCCCTCGCGTATAAACTACCCCTTTTTGCCCCCTCTAAGCCTCCCCTCTCGGATTTTCCCCCTCTCCCCCGAAAACCCTTTCTCCTCCTACTTTTGGATTTCCACCAGTCTTAGATTTCCACCTTTCTCGGAGGGGAGATTTAAAATACGAGTGTTCCGGTTAAAACCGGGCACAAAAGACATATTCGCATTATTTAAGAAGGACGGGGAGGCGGGATAAAGCGCCACCTGACGGAGAGAGTCTGCGAATTAGCCGCCCTTTCGAAGGGAAGAGGTCCGGGTTTGATATCGAGCGTGAAATTTTCGCTTTATTTTTAGAATCCTCTCGGCTCGGGGAAATCTATAAAAGCGAGCAATCTGGGTGACGATAAGAAGTTAGAATTTTTACTTAAAAAATTTTTGTTAAATTAAATTTTAAATTTTATTTTATTTATTTTTTTTACAGGTGATATTACTCAAAAGGGTTATGAGAAGAAACGCACAAGGTTGTTGGCTCCTTATGTACCGAAACAAAATCCAAGTGAGTACTTTTCATTTCAATTTTTATTTAAATTTTCATTTAAAATTCATTTTGATAGCTTTTAATTAGAATAACTATGTTTAAATTCTACAATATTAGAATAAAAATAATTTTGGAATTGACCTTTCATTATAGATCGATAGGAAATTAAATTTCCTTTAATTTGAGTACAAACTCGATGGGTCTAACTTTAATAGTTTCGAAATGATCGACTTTTTTGATTTTAATAACAATCGACAGTCGCCATTTTTTAAAATTTATAAAAATTATTAAAGAGAATTAAAAATCTTTTAATTTGATACCAAACATGACATATCTAACTTAAATAGTTTAGGAGATATTAATTTTTAATTTTAGAAACAATTGAAAATCCGCCATCTTGAAAATTTTTAATTTTATTCAAATATAATCGTGTTTGATATCAAATTAAAGGAATTTTAAATGAACTTTAGGAATCTTAAAAAAAAATTAATTTTTTAATCCGCCATCTTGAAAATTAAAAAATTAACTTAACTTTTTTGTTTTTAATCGGAATATAGTCGTGTTTGGTATCAAATTAAAGGATTTTTAATAAATTTTAAGAATTTCCAAAAAAAATTTCAATTTTTTTGAAATTATCATTAAGAAAATTAAAAAATTGATCTAATTTTCATTATTATTTGTAAACTTTGTATAAATTCTTAAAAGTTTGTTATAAATCCTTAAAATTTATTAAAAATCCTTTAATTTGAGTATAAACACGACTATATTTGGATAAAAGACAAAAAAGTTAGATTAATTTTCTAATTTTCAAAATGGCGATTTTGAATTTTTTAATTTTGATTAAAAATTCTTAAAGTTTATTAAAAATCCTTTAATTTGATACCAAACATGATATGTATTTAACTTAAATAGTTTGGGAAATATAACGATTTTTAATTTTGAAAACAATTGAAAGTCGGCCATCTTGAAAACTTTTAAACCTAACTTTTTTGTTTTTTATTAGAATATAGTCATGTTTGGTATCAAATTAAAGGATTTTTCATAAATTTTATGATTTTTTAATAAACATTTCAAAATTTTTAATCCGCCATCTTGAAAATTAAAAAATTAATCTAACTTTTTTGTTTTTAAAGGGAATATAGTCGTGTTTGGTATCAAATTAAAAGATTTTTAAAAAAATTTTTAGAATTTCAAACAAAAATTTCAATTTTTTTAAATTATCATTAAGAAAATTTAAAAATTGATGTAATTTTCGCCATTATTTTTAAACTTCGTAAAAATTCTTAAAAGTTTATTATAAATCCTTAAAATTCATTAAAAATCCTTTAATTTGAGTACGAACACAACTATATTTGGATAAAAAACAAAAAAGTTAGGTTAATTTTTTAATTTTCAAAATGGCGATTTTCAATTTTTTAATTTTGATTAAAAATTCTTAAGGAGAATTAAAAATGCTTTAATTTGATACTAAACATGATATATTTAACTTAAATGGTTTAGAAAATATAACGATTTTTAATTTTGAAAACAATTGAAAGTCGGCCATTTTGAAAATTTTTAAACTAACCTAACTTTTTTGTTTTTTATCAGAATATAATCGTGTTTGGTATCAATTTAATGGTTTTTTAATAAATTTTAAGAATTTTTAATAAAAATTTCAAAATTTTTAATCCGCCATCTTGAAAATTAAAAAATTAACTTAACTTTTTTGTTTTTTATTCGAATATAGTCGTGTTTGGTATCAAATTAAAGTATTTTTTATGAATTTTAAGAATTTTAAAGAATTTTTAATTTTTTGATTATTATTTAATCAAAAATGGATATTTTAAGTGTTTAAAACGCATTTTTTTGTGTTTATAAGGTGATAATTTATTAAATATGTGGAAAAATGATTAAAATTAAAAAAAATGATTAAAATAAGAAAAGATAGATTTTTTTTAATAAGTTAAATAAAAAATGGGTTTGTTTTGTGTATCGTCTTCACGTCTGTGTCTCTGTTTGTATTGTAAAACGTAGCCGGGGGTAACGGCGGGGGCGGAGCACCCCACGAGGACGGCAACAACGACAACGGGAACAATGTTGCCGGCCCGAAACAACACACCAGAAGGCGCACGCAGCGACGCGTCACTCACAACGAGAAAAGATATCATTCAGGTTTTCACTTCATCAAAAAAATTTTTTTAATTATTTTTTTAAAAATTATCGTTGTTGTATTTTATTCTTATTTTATTTTTTTCTAAAAATTTTTTTAAAATTTCCCCTTAAATTTTTTTCCTTTTCTTTTTAAGTATAATTTATGTATAAATTTGGTTGTATAAAATTCGTACGTTTCGTTTTGTTGGTGTATTTCGCCTTGGTTGTGTTTAGTACTGGGCATGTTCAGTGTTTTGTTGTTGTTTTATGCATGTAGATGTCTCTGTGGCGGCGGGGGGCGCCGCCGTCGCCGCCGCCTCCTCGGATAATAAGGGGGCCAGCCCCGCCACGCGAGCGGTCAGAAGGGGCAACCGGAGGCTCACCAGAAACGAAAGTCGCTATCATTCAGGTAAGAGGGCGCCACCCACTTCACATGGAATGGAATATAATAGAAACAGAATAAAAAAATAACAACCGGAAAAGAATAAAAAAAGAATTTTTTAAACAGATAAAAAAAAAGAATCGAAAAAGAATCAAAAAAGAATTTAAAAAATCAAAAAAGAATCGATAAAGAATCAAAAAAGAATGGAAAAAATGGAATGAATAAAAGTGCCCGCCATCTATCGGTCTATTTTTCATCCTCTACTAAAATAATAATAATAGAGAAAATTCTTCTTATATTTTTTTTACATCATCATCCATCCACATTTCCTAATTTTTAACTTGTCTTCGTTTCTGTGTGAAAAAATCCGTTTCGCTCCTTTAACCACTTTGGTACGAGTGTCGACTATAGTCGACAGCCACAGATGACCCCGCACAGCCGAACGTCGACTATAGTCGACAGCAGTGCCAGCGTACAGACGATGAAAGCCGGTTCTTAACGACGTTTCGCGGCCGATAGGCGCCGTACCGAAGTGGTTAATATTAATAATCTTACAAATAATCTCTGTTATAATTTTTTAATTAATTAATTAATTTGGTAAGAATAAAATGTGATATTAAAACATTATTATTATTTTTTTTAATGGAATGTTTTTTGCTGCCTGCATCTTCTTGGTCTTGTTTCGCTTCGTAAATAATTTTATTTTTGGTGATGGTATGCAATTTAATTTTTTTTAATTAATTTTTTTTTGAATTAATTATTTTTTTTTCTATTAATAATTTAATTTTCATTTTTTGTGTTAATAATTTAGAGGTACGTCAAGAAGCCGTTCAACAAGCTTTGGCTCAAGCGATGCAAAACAGACACAAACCATCGTTGCCGATGCCATCGAAAAGGACTTCGGTTATGGCTAAAAGTCCCGATAGAGATCGCCACGATTCCGGTAAGCAGAAATATTTACTTATTAACTAATCACCCCGATAGCTTAAATCAACCTTTTAAATAAATATTTTTGAAAATAACGATCAAAACAACTAACCTTTATCTCGTTTTTTCGTCTGAAGAATCGTCATCGGATGAGGATAGTATAGTGAACGAGGAGACGGTCGAAAGTACTCCGGAAAGAGAGAAGATTCGCGATCGAAGTACCCCTCAAATGTTGCCTCCGCCTCCGCTTTCGGATACCAGCAGCACCGGGTCGCCGCCGTCGTCGCAACCGATGCACCATCATCGGCCGCGGATGCCGCCTCCGATGTATACCAATTGGGATCATCGGCATAGAACTGAAATTACGGAAATTAACGATGCCATACAGAATTTGAGGCCTTGTAAGTTTATAATTTTAAGAGAAAAAAAATTTTTTTTCTAAACGTCAACAAACATTAAAAAAAAATTAAATTTTAACTTTAAAAAATCACCCAGATTTTATTTATAAAAATTAAGAAAAGATTTTTTGGATTTTAATAGATTAAAATATCTATTTTAAGATAACATATAAAAATGTTTGATAAATTTTAAAAATTTCCAGAAAAAAATTTTTTTCTAAAAATCTACTTTTTTAAAAATCTACATTTTTCTAAAAAAGTCAAATTTCAACTTTAAAAAATCGTCCAGACTTTATTTTTAAAAGTAGAGAAAAGATTTTTTGGATTATAATAGATTAAAATGTCTATTTTAAGATAACATAAAAATGTTTGATAAATTTTAAAAATTTCTAGAAAAAATTTTTTTTCTAAAAATCTACTTTTTTAAAAATCTACATTTTTTTAAAAATGTCAAATTTCAACTTTAAAAAATCGTCCAGACTTTATTTTTAAAAATAGAAAAAAGATTTTTTGGATTATAATAGATTAAAATATCTATTTTAAGATAACATATAAAAAATTTTGATAAATTTTAAATATTTCCAAAAAAAAATTTTTTTCTAAAAATCTACATTTTCCTAAAAATGTCAAATTTCAACTTTAAAAAATCGTCCAGACTTTATTTTTAAAAGTAGAGAAAGGATTTTTTGGATTATAATAGATTAAAAGGTCTATTTTAAGACACCATATAAAAATTTTTGATAAGTTTTAAAAATTTCCAGAAAAAAATTTTTTTCTAAAAATCTACTTTTTTAAAAAATCTACATTTTTCTAAAAAAGTCAAATTTCAACTTTAAAAAATCGTCCAGACTTTATTTTTAAAAATAGAGAAAAGATTTTTTGGATTATAAGAGATTAAAATATCTATTTTAAGACAACATATAAAAATGTTTGATACATTTTAAAAATTTCCAGAAAAAATTTTTTTTCTAAAAATCTACATTTTTCCAAAAATGTCAAATTTCAACTTTAAAAAATCGCTCAGACTTTATTTTTAAAAATAGAGAAAAGATTTTTTGGATTATAATAGATTAAAATATCTATTTTAAGACAACATATAAAAATGTTTGATAAGTTTTAAAAATTTCCAGAAAAAAAATTTTTTCTAAAAATCTACTTTTTCTAAAAAATCTACATTTTTCTAAAAAAGTCAAATTTCAACTTTAAAAAATCGCCCAGACTTTATTTTTAAAAATACAGAAAAGATTTTTTGGATTTTAATAGATTAAAATGTCTATTTTAAGATAACATATAAAAATTTTTGATAAGTTTTAAAAATTTCCAGAAAAAAAATTTTTTTCTAAAAATCTGCTTTTTCTAAAAATCTACATTTTATTAAAAATGTCAAATTTCAACTTTAAAGAATCGTCCAGATTTTATTTTTAAAAGTAGAAAAAAGATTTTTTGGATTATAATAGATTAAAATATCTATTTTAAGATAACATATAAAAATTTTTGATAAATTTTAAAAATTTCCAGAAAAAATTTTTTTTCTAAAAATCTACATTTTCCTAAAAATGTCAAATTTCAACTTTAAAAAATCGTCCAGATTTTATTTTTAAAAATAGAGAAAAGATTTTTTGGATTATTAAAAATTAAAATATCTACTTTAAAACAACATATAAAAATTTTTGATAAATTTTAAAAATTTCCAGAAAAAAATTTTTTTCTAAAAGTCTACGTTTTCCTAAAAATGTCAAATTTCAACTTTAAAAAATCGGCCAGACTTTATTTTTAAAAGTAGAGAAAAGATTTTTTCGATTATAATGGATTAAAATGTCTATTTTAAGACACCATATAAAAATTTTTGATAAGTTTTAAAAATTTCCAGAAAAAAAATTTTTTCTAAAAATCTTTTTTAAAAAATCTACATTTTTCTAAAAAAGTCAAATTTCAACTTTAAAAAATCGTCCAGACTTTATTTTTAAAAATAGAAAAAAGATTTTTTGGATTATAATAGATTAAAATGTCTATTTTAAGACACCGTATAAAGATTTTTGATAAGTTTTAAAAATTTCCAGAAAAAATTTTTTTCTAAAAATCTACTTTTTCTAAAAAACCACATTTTTCTAAAAATGTCAAATTTCAACTTTAAAAAATCGTCCAGGTTTTATTTTTTTAAATGGAGAAAAGATTTTTTAGATTATAATAAATTAAAATGTCTATTTTAAGACAACATATAAAAATTTTTGATAAATTTTAAAAATTTCCAGAAAAAGATTTTTTTCTAAACTTCTAAATATTTTTTAATGTCAAACTTTATCTTAAAAAAGTTGTCCAGACTTGAAAAATTAATAAATCCCCTTTTTATTGACTTTATTTTTAATAATTAACCTAATATTTGTTTTCGTAGGATTTATACAAATAAAATCGTATCATTAATACGTTTATCTTTAGATTCCCAACCGCCGGATGTAACGCATAACACGGCTCAAGGTGGACGAAGACCAACAGCAGCCGATAGAGTGCAAAGGTACGCTTCTTCGACATCGGACGATACAATTAGTACCGGTACAGGTCGATGGAAGGTATCCGCGAAAATCCAACAATTACTAAACACCCTCAAAAGACCGAAAAGAAGACCTCTACCAGAGTTTTACGAAGATGACGATATCGAGCTAGAAATTGCTGCGAATCCTAAAGATCCCAACGCTCCAAAACCAGAAGGTAAATTACAAATACAAAAGAAATGTATTTTCTCACTTATTTTTAATGTCGAAACGAAATTTAAAAAAAAATTGTTTTTAATTCCAATAAAAATATAAAAATTTTTAAAACAAAATTGAAAAATTAAAAAAACAATTAAATTTCCTTTAATTTAAGTACAAACATGACATATCTAACTTTAATACTTTCCAAGATATATCGATTTTTAATCATAAAAACAATTGATAAGTGCCATCTTTAAAAATTTTTGAAAATTCTTAATCAGCATTCAAAATCCTTTAATTTAATACCAAACATGACTATATTCGGATAAAAAACAAAAAAGTTAGGCTAATTTTTAAATTTTCAAGATGACGGATTAAAAATTTTAAAATTTTTATTAAAAATTCTTAAAGCTTATTAAAAATTCTTTAATTTGAATACAAACACGATATATCTAACATAAATAGTTTAAAAAATACAATAATTTTTAATTTTGGAAACAATTGAAGATCCGCCATCTTGAAAATTTTTAAACTAACCTAACTTTTTTATTTTTTATCTGAATATAGTCATGTTTGGTATTAAATTAAAGGATTTTTAATGAATTTTAAGAATCTTGAATTAAAATTAAAAATTTTTTTACCCGTCACCTTAAAAATTAAAAAAATTAACCTAACTGTTTGGTTTTCTATCCGAATACAGTTGTATTTGGATGAGAAATTAAATTTCCTTTAATTTAAGTACAAACATGGCATATCTAACTTTTATACTTTCCAAGATATATCGAATTTTAATCATAAAAACATTCGATGAACACCATCTTTAAAATTTTTTTAATATTCTTAAATAGAATTAAAAATCCTTTAATTTGAGTACAAACACGACACATCTAATTCAAATACTTTCCGAGATATTCAAATTTTTTATTTAAAAAACAATTGAAGATCCGCCATCTTGAAAATGTTTAACTTTATCCGAATATAGTCGTGTTTAGTATTAAATTAAAGGGTTTTAAATGAACTTTAAGAATCTTTTAAAAAAAATTTAATTTTTTAATCCTCCATCTTGAAAATTAAGAAATTAACCTAACTTTTGTGTTTTTTATCCAAATATAGTTATGTTTGGTATCAAATTAAAGGATTTTTAATAAGTTTTAAGAATTTCCAACAAAAATTTCAATATTTTTAAATTACCATTAAGAAAATTTAAAAATTGTTGTAATTTTTACCTTTAGTTATAAACTTTGTAAAAATTCTTAAAAGTTTGTTATAAATCTTTAAAATTCATTAAAAATCCTTTAATTTGAGTACAAACACGACTATATTTGGATAAAAAACAGAAAAGTTAGGTTATTTTTTTAATTTTCAAAATGGCGATTTTGAATTTTTTAATTTTGGTTAAAAATTCTTAAAGAGCATAAAAAATCCTTTAATTTGATACCAAACATGATATATTTAACTTAAATAGTTTGGGAGATTTTTAATTTTGAAAACAATTGAAAGTCGGCCATCTTGAAAATTTTTGGACTAACCTAACTTTTTTATTTTGTATCCGAATATAGTCGTGTTTGGTATCAAATTAAAGGGTTTTTAATAAACTTTAAGAATCTTTAATAAAAATTTTAATTTTTAAATCCGCCATCTTGAAAATTAAAAAATTAACCTAACTTTTTCATTTTTTATCCGAATATAGTCATGTTTGGTATCAAATTAAAGGTTTTTTTACGATCTTTAAGAATTTTTAATTAAAATTTAATTTTTTTAATTCGCCACCTTAAAAATTAAAAAAATGATATAATTCTTTTGTTTTTAATTGTAGATATCTCATGTTTGGATTTAAATTAAAGGATTTTTTATAAATTTTAAGAATATAAAAGAATTTTTTTTATTTTTCTTTTTTATTTTAAAATAACTAAAAATATTTAATAAATTACCAAAATAAACAAAGTTTCGTTTCGCTAAAACGCCACCAAGACGCTACGTTCAAAGTTACTTCGTTTAATCAAGTTTAAGTTTTAAAATCAACACCTAACGAAGCATTTTTCTAAAAAGGGGGAGTCTCCCCGTCGTAAACACAATCTACTTATCAACTTTATTCCATTTCCGGGAAGCTCGTCGGCTTGGTTACGTTGAAAATCGATGGGGGGCGCTGCGGTTAATCAGCAACTCCCCGGGATTACTTTTTTCCTTCCCAGAATTGTTACAATTTCTAAAATAAATACAAATTTTTTTCCCCCAATTAAATTATCTTAATGTTAATTATTATTTTTTGTATTTTAGGTGGATATATGACACAAGCAGTCGGCGAACAATTAGTGGTAGCATCGGGTTTATCTAGAAATCTGGAAGCGGCGATCGCAAGATACGGCTCCGGTTCGTTTAAGGCTCCGGTTGCGACCGTATTAGATCCGAACGGAAAACTAACGACGACTTTATCGTACGGAAAACTTCTGAGTCGGTCCTGCAAGATAGCGTACGCTTTGCTCAGCAAGCAGTTCAGTAAGAACGGCGAGACGACGTTAAAATCCGGAGATAGGGTCGCTCTCGTTTACCCGAACAACGACCCAATCAATTTTCTCTGCGCGTTTTACGGATGCGTGCAAGCCGGGATCGTTCCCGTGCCGATCGAGGTCCCTATAACGAAGAGAGATGCTGGGTCGTTGCAAATCGGGTTCTTGCTGGGCAGTTGCGGCGTTCAAGTCGCCCTCACCTCCGAGGCTTGTTTAAAAGGATTGCCCAAAAGTCCGAGCGGCGAAATCGTACAATTTAAAGGATGGCCTAAGTTACAATGGTTCGTCACGGAACATTTGGCAAGGACGCCCAAGGATTGGTCGCCGGCGCCAAAGTTAACCGATGAATCACCTGCTTATATCGGTATTAATTAATTCTAAGTTAAAATTACTTTTAAAAATTAATTAAAAATTAAATTTCCTTTAATTTAAGTATAAACATATTAGATTTATCTTAAATACTTTAAAAATTATTAAGATTTTTGGTTTTAAAAACAAACGATCAACGCCATCTATAATTTTTTTTGGAAATTATTAAAAAGGATTAAAAATCCTTTAGTTTGAGTACAAACATGACATATCTAACTTAAATAGTTAAAAAGTTATCATCATTTTTTACTTTTAAAACAATTGATAACCATCATCTTTAAAAATTTTTAAAAATTATTAAAAAGCATTAAAAACCCTTTAATTTGATACCCAACATGACATATCTAACTATAATACTTTCTAAAATATCTTAATTGTTAATCATAAAAAGAATCGATGAACGCCATCTTTAAAAATTTTTGGAAATTATTAAAAAGCATTAAAAATCCTATAATTTGATACCCAACATGACATATCTCACTTTAATGTTTTCTAAAATATATCGATTTTTAATCATAAAAACAATCGATGAACGCCATCTTTAAAAATTTTTAAAAACTATTAAAAAGCATTAAAAATCCTATAATTTGATACCCAACATGACATATCTAATTTTAATACTTTTTAAAATAAATCAATTTTTAATCATAAAAACAATCGATGAACGCCATCTTTAAAAATTTTTAAAAACTATTAAAAAGCATTAAAAATCCTTTAATTTGAGTATAAACATGACATAGTTATCTTTTATACTTCCAAAGATATAACGATTTTTAATTTTAAAAACAATTGAAAATCCGCCATCTTGAAAATTTTTAATTTTATCTGAATATAGTCATGTTTGGTATCAAATTAAAGGATTTTTAATCAACTTTAAGAATCTTTATTAAAATTTTCAAATTTTTATCTTCAAAAAAAAAATTTTAAGTCGGCCATTTTGAAAATTTTTAAATTAAAATAACTTTTTTGTCTTTTATCCGAATATAGTCATGTTTGTACTCAAATTAAAAAATTTTTTATGCTCTTTAAGAATTTTTAACAAAAATTTAAAATTTTTCAAATCGCCATTTTGAAAATTAAAAAATTAACCAAATTTTTTTATTTTTTATCCAAATATAATCGTGTTTGTACTCAAATTAAAAGATTTTTGATAAATTTTAAGAATTTACAACAAAAATTTCAATTTTTCAAATAACTATTAAAAAAATTTAAAAATTTATGTAATTTTCACCATTATTTATAAACTTTGTAAAAATGTTTAACAGTTTGTTATAAATCCTTAAAATTCCTTAAAAATACGTTAATTTGAGTACAAACATGACTATATTTGGATAAAAAACAAAAAAGTTAGGTGAACTTCTAAATTTTCAAAATGGTTATTTTGAATTGTTTAATTTTAATTAAAAATTCTTAAAGTTCATTAAAAATCCTTTAATTTGATACCAAACATGATATATCTAACTTTGATAGTTTAGGAGATATCAACTTTTAATTTTTGAAAACAATTGAATGTCCGCCATCTTGAAAATCAAAAAATTAACCTAACTTTTTTGTTTTTTATCCGAATATAGTCGTGTTTGGTATCAAATTAAAGGATTTTTTATAATCTTTTAAAATATTTAAGAAAAATTTTAAATTTTTAAATAGCCATTTTAGAAGCTTAAGAATTAACTTGATTTTTTGAATATTTATATAAAATTAGACATTTTAAATAAAGTTAACTAATTTTTTCTTTATTTTTATTTTTTAGAATACAGTACAGATCGAGATGGTTCAGTTATGGGAGTAACAATAACCCGAACGGCTATGATATCTCACTGCCGAACGTTAACGATGGCCTGTAATTACACCGAAGGAGAAAACATGGTTTGCGTTTTGGATTTTAAACGCGAGGTCGGCCTTTGGCACTCGGTTTTAACGAGCGTATTAAACGGAATGCACGTAATTTACATCCCTTACGCGTTAATGAAAGTAAATCCGGCGAGTTGGATGCAAATGATAACCAAATACAGAGCCACGGTGGCCGTCGTTAAATCCCGCGACCTTCATTGGGGTTTATTAGCGACTAAAGACCATAAAGAAATTAATTTAAATTCGTTAAGAATGCTTTTAGTGGCTGACGGGGCTAATCCGTGGTCTTTAAGTTCTTGCGATCAGTTTTTGACTGTATTTCAAAGCAAAGGTCTTCGTCCGGACGCGATTTGTCCTTGCGCTAGTTCAAGTGAGGTTATGACGGTCTCCGTTAGACGACCCGGAAGAGCCGGGGTGAATTCTACCGGTCGAGGGGTTTTATCCATGCAAGCTTTAAGCTACGGGGTTGTTCGCGTCGATCAAGAAAACAGCCTAACGTCTTTAACGCTCCAAGATTGTGGACAAGTGATGCCCGGATGCGTAATCGTGGTTGTTAAAATGGAAGGTCCCGCTTATTTATGTAAAACGGATGAAGTCGGAGAGATTTGTGTGAATTCCGGAGCTACGGGGACTCAATATTGGGGATTACAAGGTTTAAGTAACTCAACGTTTAAAGTCCAACCTTTAGGAGCGGATGGAAATCCAATTTCGGACGCGGAATACACTCGAAGTGGACTTTTGGGTTTCCTAGGACCGGGAGGGTTGGTCTTCATTTGTGGCTCTCGAGACGGTTTGATGACCGTAACCGGAAGAAAACACAATGCGGATGATATAATCGCCACGGTTTTAGCTGTCGAACCGATGAAGTTTATTTATCGAGGGCGCATCGCCGTTTTCAGTATTAGAGTGCTTAGGGACGAAAGGATATGTGTTATCGCCGAACAAAGACCGGATTGTAGCGAAGAAGAGGTTTGCATTTACTTTAAAAATAATTTTAAGATATATTTTCAAATAAAATATCAAATTTGATTTAATTTGAGTACAAACATGATATATCTAACTTTAATACTTTCCAAAATATATCGATTTTTAATCATAAAAACAGTTGAAGAACGCCATCTTTAAAAACTTTTTTAAATTATTAATCAGCATTAAAAATCCTTTTATTTGATACCCAACATGACATATTTAACTTTAATACTTTTTAAGATATATTGATTTTTAATCATAAAAACAATCGATGAACGCCATCTTTAAAAATTTTTAGAAATTATTAAAAAGCATTAAAAATCCTTTAATTTGAGTACAAACATGACATATCTAACTTTAATACTTTCTAAAATATCTTAATTTTTAATCATAAAAGCAATCGATGAACGCCACCTTTAAAAATTTTTTAATATTCTTAAAGAGAATTAAAAATCTTTTAATTTGAGTACAAACATGACATATTTATCTTTTATACTTCCAAAGATATAGCGATTTTTAGTTTTAAAAACAATTGAAGATCCGCCATCTTGAAAATTTTTAATTTTATCCGAATATAGTCATGTTTGATATCAAATTAAAGGATTTTTAATAAAGTTTAAGAATCTGCAATAAAATTTTCAAATTTTTATTAAAAAGAAAATTGAAAGTCGGCCATCTTGAAAATTTAAAAATTAACCTAACTTTTTTGTTTTTTATCAGAATATAGTCGTGTTTGGTATCAAATTAAAGGATTTTTAATAAACTTTATGATATTTTAATAAAAATTTTAAAATTTTTAAACCGCCATCTTGAAAAATTAAAAAATAACCTAACTTTTTTATTTTTTATCCAAATATAGTCGTGTTTGGTATCAAATTAAAGGATTTTTAATAAACTTTAAGAATTTTTAATCAAAATTTAAAATTTTTTAATCCGCCATATTGAAAATTTTAAAATTAACTTATCTTTTTTATTTTTAATCAAAATATAGTCGTGTTTGTACTTAAAATAAAGGATTTTTAATAAACTTTAAAAATTTACAATAATAATTTTACATTTTAACTAATTTTTAGTCTTTCCAATGGATGTCAAGAGTATTACAAGCCGTAGATTCAATTCACCAAGTAGGAATTTACTGTTTAGCGTTGGTACCGCCAAATTACCTTCCGAAAACCCCCCTAGGAGGGATTCATTTATCAGAAACGAAGCGAAAATTCTTAGAGGGGACTTTACATCCAGCTAATGTGTTAATGTGTCCTCATACATGTGTTACTAACCTCCCGAAACCTAGAGAAATACACTCTGGTAAGTAAATTTTTATCTCATATAACATTTTTCTCACTTTTTTATCACAATAAGTAAATATTTTAAGTAAAAAAAAATCCTTATTGTTTTACGTCGTTATTGTTTTTTAAGTTTTTAGTGTTTTTGTGGTATTTATTTGAGGTAAAGGTAACATCTATCGTTGTCTAGTTGGTATATTTGTTGTAGATTAATTGTACTTCTTTTAAAAAGTATGAAAAATAAGGTATATATTTTTTTTAGTAAAAATTATAATTGAAATATCATCATAAATCATTTAAAATCATCCTAACGATTTTTTTTTGGTTTTTTCATAAAATTATATGTATAATAACGTTTATTGCAGCACTTAGCAATGTTTAGTCACTAACAAGAAAATAATTCACGTTCATTCACACATTTTTTTCTTCCTTTATTAGCGCACATAAATTTTGGGGTTAATCAATCGCACTAAATACATTTTTTAGCCACCATTTAATATTTAGATTAAAGTAAACGTTAAAAACGATTGGGAAATTAAATTTCCTTTAATTCAAGTACAAACATGACATATTTAACTTTAATACTTTCCGAGATATATCGATTTTTCATCATAAAAACAATTGATGAACGCCATCTTAAAAAATTTTTGAAAATTATTAAAGAGTATTAAAAATCCTTTAATTTGAGTACAAACATGACTATATTTGGATAAAAAACAAAAAAGTTTGGTTAATTTTCTAATTTTCAAGATGGCGGATTAAAAATTTTAAAAGTTTTTTTAAAGATTCTTAAAATTCATTAAAAATGCTTTAATTTGATACCAAACACGACTATATTCGGATAAAATTAAAAATTTTCAAGATGGCCGACCTTCAATTGTTTTTAAAAATAAAAATCTTTATATCTTGGAAAGTATAAAAGTTAGATATGTCATGTTTGTACTCAAATTAAAGGATTTTAAATTCTTTTTAAGAATTTTTTAAAAAAATTAAAAAATTTAATTTAAAAGTTTAATTTTTTAATTTTTAAAATGGTGATTTGAAAATTTTTTAATTTTTATTAAAGATTCTTAAAGTTCATTAAAAATCCTTTAATTTGAGTACCAACTCGCTATGTCTAAGTTAAATAGTTTAGAAGATATACATTTTTAATTTTATAAACAATTGAAAGTCGGCCATTTTGAAAAAATGTTAAAATTTGTTAAAAATGCTTTAATTTGAGTACAAACTCGATAGGTCTAACTTAAATAGTTTAGGAGATATAGACGTTTTAATTTTATAAACAATTGAATGGCGGCCATCTTGAAAATCTTTAAATTAACCTAACTTTTTTGTTTTTTATCCGAATATAGTCATGTTTGTACTCAAATTAAAGGATTTTTTATGAACTTTAAGAATTTTCAATTAAAATTTTAAAATTTTTAATCCGCCATCTTGAAAATTAAAAAATTAACCTAACTTTTTTGTTTTTTATCCAAATATAGTCATGTTTGTACTCAAATTAAAGGATTTTTTATGAACTTTAGGAATTTTCAATTAAAATTTTAAAATTTTTAATCCGCCGTCTTGAAAATTAAAAAATTAACCTAACTTTTTTGTTTTTAATCGAAATATAGTCATGTTTGGTATCAAATTAAAGGATTTTTTATGATTTTAATGAATTTTTATGATTTTAAAGAATTTTTTATGATTCTAAAGAATTTTTATGAAATTTAACCATTTTTTATCAAATTTAACCAATTTTTTTTCTAATCACACCCATAAAAAATCACAACTAACACAAAACCTAATCAAAAAAATCAAAGCTTGAGCTTGAATGATGCTACAGCATGTTGTTTCCTCTGCCTTTCAGCAACCGACTGTGTTTCAGACGTGGGCCCCGCGTCTGTCATCGTCGGCAACCTAGTTCAAGGGAATAGGCTGGCAAGTGCGCAAGGAAGAGACATGGGATTATCATGGGATGATGATAATGACGATTCTAAAAAGGTAAATCCAGTTTTTTACTTTTTATAAGATAAATTAATTAATTTTTAATTTTAGAATTCATTTTTAACTGAAATTCTTCGTTGGAGAGCCAATCAAACATCCGATCACAACTTATTCACTTTACTAAATAATAAATGTTCGGTAGCTAAAGTCCTTTCGTGTTCGGAACTTCACAAGAAAGCCGAACGCATAGGAAACTTATTAATTGAAAAAGGAAGGATAAATACGGGCGATCACGTCGCTTTAATCTTTCCACCCGGTTTAGAATTAATCTGCGCTTTTTACGGTTGTCTTTACGTTGGAACGGTTCCGGTAACCATTCGACCTCCACATCCACAAAATCTCCAAACAACTTTACCGACCGTTCGGATGATTGTTGAAGTTTCCAAGTCGGTTTTGATACTAAGTACCCAAGCTGTGATTAAATTGTTTAGATCGAAAGAAGCTTGTAGCGTGATTGACATAAAATCTTGGCCGTTAATATTAGATACTGATGATATGCCTAAGAAAAAATTACCGAATCTTTATAGAGCTCCAACGCCGGAAATGATCGCCTATTTGGACTTTAGTGTGTCCACGACGGGAATGTTAGCAGGAATTAAAATGTCTCACGCTGCTGTGACTGATTTATGTAAAAGTATGAAGCTCGCATGTGAATTATACCCATGTAGACATATTGCGTTGTGTTTGGATCCTTATTGTGGATTGGGATTTGCTTTATGGTGAGTTTTCAATTAGATATTTTAAAAGAATTAATGAATAAGTTTGTAAATTAAAAAAAATATATTAAAAAGTCATAAATTTTTAAAAAATGATCAAAAAAAATAGTAAATTTTTAAGAAATTGGTTTAAAAAATTTATAAATTCGAAAAATTGATTAAAAAATCGTAAAGTAGATAAAAAATCCTTTAATTTGATACCAAACATCAATAGGTTTGAATAAGAAACAAAAAAGTTAGGTTAATTTTTTAATTTTCAAGATGGCGGATTAAAAAAAATAAAATTCTAATTAAAAATTTTTAAAGTTCATTAAAAATCCTTTAATTTGATACCAAACACGACCATATTCCGATTAAAAACAAAAAAGTTAGGTAAATTTTTTAATTTTCAAGATGGCGGATTAAAAAATTTGAAAATTTTATTAAAGATTCTTAAAGCTTATTAAAAATCCTTTAATTTGATACCAAACATGACTACATTCGGATAAAATTAAAAATTTTCAAGATGGCGGATTTTCAATTGTTTTTAAAACAACAAATTTGAATATCTCCGTAAGTATTTAAGTTAGATATATCATGTTTGGTATCAAATTAAAGAATCTTTTATACTCCTTAAGAATTTTTGACCAAAATAAAATAATTCAAAATCGCCATTTTGAAAATTAAAAAAATTAACCTAACTTTTTTGTTTTTTACCCAAATATAGTCGTGTTTGGTATCAAATTAAAGGATTTTTAATGAATTTTAAAGATTTATAACAAATTTTTAAGAATTTTTACAAAGTTTATAAATAACGGTGGAAATTACATCAATTTTTAAATTTTCTTAATGGTAATTTAAAAAAATTGAAATTTTTGTTATAAATTCTTAAAATTTATTAAAAATCTTTTAATTTGATACCAAACATGACTATATTCGGATAAGAAACAAAAAAGTTAGGTTAATTTTTTAATTTTCAAGATGGCGGATTAAAAAATTTGAAATTTTTTTTAAAGATTCTTAAAATTCATTAAAAATGCTATAATTTGATACCAAACACGACTATATTCGGATAAAATTAAAAATTTTCAAGATGGCGGACATTCAATTGTTTTTTAAAATTAAAAGTTGATATCTCTTAAACTACTTAAGTTAGATATATCATGTTTGGTATCAAATTAAAGGATTTTTTATACTCCTTAAGAATTTTTGACCAAAATAAAATAATTCAAAATCGCCATTTTGAAAATTAAAAAATTAACCTAACTTTTTTGTTTTTTATCCAAATATAGTCGTGTTTGTACTCAAATTAAAGGATTTTTTAATGAATTTTAAGGATTTATAACAAGCTTTTAAAAATTTTTAAAAAGTTTATAAATAATGGAAAAAATTACATCAATTTTTAAACTTTCTTAATGGTAATTTAAAATAATTGAAATTTTTGTTATAAATTCTTAAAATTTATCAAAAATCCTTTAATTTGATATCAAATCCGACTATATTTGGGTAAACAACAAAAAAGTTAGGTTAATTTTTTAATTTTCAAGATGGCGGATTAAAAAATTTGAAAGTTTTTTTAAAGATTCTTAAAATTTATTAAAAATGCTTTAATTTGAGTACAAACACGATTATATTCGGATAAAAAACAAAAAAGTTAGGGTTAATTTAAAAATTTTCAAGATGGCCGACTATCAATTGTTTTTTTAAGATAAAAATTTTAAAAAAATATTAAAGATTCTTAAAATTCATTAAAAATGCTATAATTTGATACCAAACACGACTATATTCGGATGAAATAAAAAATTTTCAAGATGGCGGACATTCAATTGTTTTAAAAATTAAAAATCATTATATCTTTGGAAGTATAAAAGATAAATATGTCATGTTTGTACTTAAATTAAAGGATTTTTAATTCTCTTTAAGAATATTTAAAAATTTTTAAAGATGGCGTTTATCAATTGTTTTTATGATTAAAAATTAATATATCTTAGAAAGTATAAAAGTTAGATATGTCATGTTTGTACTCAAATTAAAGGATTTTGAATGCTTTTTAATAATTTCTAAAAATTTTTAAAGATGGCGTTCATCAATTGTTTTTATGACTAAAAATTAATATATCTCAGAAAATAATAAAGTTAGATATGTCATGTTTGTACTCAAATTAAAGGATTTTTTATGCTCTTTAAGAATTTTTAACAAAAATTTAAAATTTTTCAAATCGCCATCTTGAAAATTTAAAAATTAACCTAACTTTTTTGTTTTTTATTCTAATATAGTCATGTTTGTACTTAAATTAAAGGAAATTTAATTTCTTATTTATTTATGATATTAAAAAAAATTTTTTTTAGGTGTTTAATTGGTATTTATTCCGGACATCATTCGATTTTAATCCCACCATCAGAAGTCGAAGTAAATCCCGCTTTATGGTTAACTGCAGTTAGTAATTACAAAGTCCGGGATACTTTTTGTTCCTACGGTGTGATGGAATTGTGTACAAAAGGTCTCGGATCTTCTGTAAACCAACTAAAAGCTCGAGGGATTAATTTAGCCTGCGTTAGAACTTGCGTCGTCGTCGCGGAAGAACGTCCCCGAATAAATCTAACGACCAGCTTTTCGAAATTATTCAGCGCTTTGGGATTAAGTCCGAGAGCCGTGTCAACATCTTTCGGTTGTAGAGTAAACGTTGGAATTTGTCTTCAAGGAGCTTCAAGCCCCGAACCGTCAACGGTTTACGTCGATTTAAGAGCTTTAAGAAACGATAGAGTTACTTTAGTAGAAAGAGGAAGTCCACATAGTTTATGTTTAATGGAAAGCGGAAAATTACTTCCAGGAATAAAAGTAATTATAGCTAATCCGGAAACAAAAGGGCAATGTGGAGACTCGCATTTGGGTGAAATTTGGGTCCAAAGCGGTCACAACGCGAGCGGTTATTATATGATTTATGGAGAGGAAAGTGATTACGCCGATCATTTCAACGCTAGGTTAGTTACGGGGAATACCGGGGAGGTTTACGCAAGAACCGGGTACTTGGGATTCTTACGGAGGACCGAAGGGGCTCAATCTAGTATTGGAGAGGAAAATACTATTTTAGGAGGAAGCGATAATGACTCCGTAGGCACTCAACATGGGGTTTGTATGGATTCTCCGGAGTTGCATGACGCCGTCTTTGTTGTCGGGGCTTTAGACGAGACTATTATGCTAAGAGGGATGAGATATCATCCGATTGATATTGAAAATAGTGTTTTAAGGTGCCATAAGAAAATTGCTGAGTGGTAAGTTATCATATTTTACATCAAATAAAAAAAAATATGTTAAAAAAATTTCTTTTTTAAAATGCAAAAATAAAAAAAAAATTTTTCGGGAAATTTTTAAAATTTATCAAAAATTTTTATATGCTAACATAAAATAGACATTTCAATCTATAATAATCCAAAAAATCTTTTGTCCATTTTTAAAAATAAAGTCTGGGCGATTTTTTAAATTTGACATTTTTAGAAAAATGTCGATTTTTAGAAAAAAAATTTTTTTGAGAAATTTTAAAAATTTACCAAAAATGTTTATATGTAGTCTTAAAATAGACATTTCAATCTATAATAATCCAAAAAATCTTTTCTTAATTCTTAAAAATAAAACCAGGGTGATTTTTTAAAGTTGAAATTTGATATTTTTAGAAAAATTTATTTATGTACTATTATTTTTTTTAAGTGCTGTATTTACCTGGACCAATCTGTTGGTGGTAGTCGTCGAATTGGACGGAAACGAAAGCGAAGCTCTCGATCTGGTGCCGTTGGTAACCAATACGGTCCTGGAAGAACATCACCTGATAGTCGGCGTCGTCGTTGTCGTCGATCCGGGCGTCGTGCCGATAAATTCCCGGGGCGAAAAGCAACGGATGCACTTAAGAGACGGTTTCTTGGCCGATCAACTCGACCCGATTTACGTGGCCTATAACATGTAATTTTAAAGTAAGAAAAGCGCAAAGTTTTAAGCGCAACACGTACCATTTTGTGATTTTAAACATAAAGAGAATAATAAGGGAAAAACTCGTTCGATGTAGTAGCCAAGAATAAAATAAATTAAAAAAATAACAATAATAAGCGATTCAAAAGTAAAATTTATATCCAAATCAGATCAAAAATAATTAAAACATACATTTTTTTTAAGGTTAGATTTTACAAAACTTATTAAATTTTGAAAAAATTAAAAAAATCATTTAAGGTATTTAAAAATTCTTAAAATTTATAAAAAATCCTTTAATTTAAGTACAAACATGACTATATTCGGATAAAAAATAAAAAAGTTAGGTTAATTTTTAATTTTTCAAAATGACGGATTAAAAAAATTAAAATTTTAATTAAAAATTCTTAAAGTTTATTAAAAATTCTTTAATTTGAGTACAAACACGACTAGATTTGGATAAAAAATAAAAAAGTTGGGTTAATTTTTAATTTTTCAAAATGGCGGATAAAAAAATTAAAATTTTAATTCAAGATTTTTAAAATTCATTAAAAATCCTTTAATTTGATACCAAACACGGCTATGTTCGGATAAAATTAAAAGTTTCCAAGATGGCGGACGTTCAATTGTTTTTAGAAATTAAAAATTAATATCTCCTAAACTATTTAAGTTAGATATATCGTGTTTGGTATCAAATGAAAGGATTTTTAATAAATTTTAAAAATCTTTAATTAAAATTTCAATTTTTTTAATCCGTCATCTTGAACATTTAAAATTTAACCTAATCTTTTTGCTTTTTATCCAAATATGGTCGTGTTTGTACTCAAATTAAAGGATTTTTAATTAACTTTAAGGATTTATAACAAGCTTTTAATAATTTCTACAAAGTTTAAAAATAACAGTAAAAATTACATCAATTTTTTAATTTTCTTAATTGTAATTTAAAAAATTTGAAATTTTTGTTATATATTCTTAAAATTTATTAAAAATTCTTTCATTTGATACCAAACATGACTATATTCGGATAAAAAATAAAAAAGTTGGGTTAATTTTTAATTTTTCAAAATGGCGGATAAAAAAATTAAAATTTTAATTCAAGATTTTTAAAATTCATTAAAAATCCTTTAATTTGATACCGAACACGGCTATATTCGGATAAAATTAAAAGTTTCCAAGATGGCGGACGTTCAATTGTTTTTAAAAATTAAAAATTAATATCTCCTAAACTATTTAAATTAGATATATCGTGTTTGGTATCATATGAAAGGATTTTTAATAAATTTTAAAAATCTTTAATTTAAATTTCAATTTTTTTAATCCGCCATCTTGAAAATTTTAAATATAACCTAACTTTTTTGTTCTTTGTTCAAATTTTATCCGAGTATAGTCGTGTTTGGTATTAAATTAAAGGATTTTTAATTAACTTTAAGGATTTATAACAAATTTTTAATAATTTTTACAAAGTTTAAAAATAATGGTAAAAGTTACATCAATTTTTAAATTTTCTTAATGGTAATTTTAAAAAATTGAAATTATTGTTATATATTCTTAAAATTTATTAGAAATCCTTTCATTTGATACTAAACATGACTATATTCGGATAAAAAATAACAAAGTTAGGTTAATTTTTTAATTTTCAAAATGGCGGATTAAAAAATTTTAATTTTAGTTAAAAGTTCTTAAAATTTATTAAAAATCCTTTCATTTGATACCAAACATGACTATATTCGAATAAAAAACAAAAAAGTTAGGTTAATTTTTAAAAATTTCAAAATGGCGGATTAAAAAATTAAAATTTTAATTATAAATTCTTAAAGTTTATTTAAAAACCTTTAATTTGATACCAAACATGACTATATTCAGATAAAAAATAAAAAAGTTAGGTTAGAATAAAAATTTTCAAGATGGCGGATATTCAATTGTTTTTAAAAATTAAAAGTCGATATCTCCCAAACTATTTAAGTTAGATATATCGTGTTTGGTATCAAATTAAGGGATTTTTAATAAATTTTAAGAATTTTTAAGAAAATTTTCAAATTTTTTAATCCGCCATCTTGAAAATTTAAAAATTAACCTAACTTTTTTATTTTTTATCCAAATATAGTCGTGTTTGTACTCAAATTAAAGGATTTTTAATATTTTTTAATAATTTTTAAAAATTTTTAAAAATGACGTTCGTCGATTGTTTCTATGATGAAAAATCGTTATATCTTGGAAAGTATTTAAGTTAGATATATCATGTTTGTACTCAAATTAAACCAAATTTAATTTCTGAAAACTTAGTTTAACCAAAAAAATAAATTTCCTTCTGAATCGCTTATTTTTCAGGCTCAAAAAATCGATTTGTCTCAATTTACGAGTAGCACTAATGTAAATATACATAAAAATATACTTAGAAATACGTATTCGTATTTAAAAAGGCCTAAAAGCCGTACTAACAACAACAATAAGAAAAAATAAGAACAAAATGAAGAAATTTAGTGTAAATTTTATACAATAAGCGAGAAAAAAAATGTGCTGTACAGATTCTGTATATCGCGTTAGTTAATTCTACAATGTATTAATTAAAATTAATGGCTGTTTTTTTTTGTTGTATCTGTGCAATACTTGAGCATAATTTAAATATTCGAGCCTTATTCGAAGCTTGATTTCAATTACAACATCATTTTTTTGATTTAGTTGTTTCGTTCATTAAACATTCCCCAAAAAAGAAACTTTTTAAAAGTTTTTTGGTAATGTAATTTTAAAAAAATGCATTTTAATGATGTTGTAAACACAATTTATTAGTCTTTATTAATTAATTTAATCGATTTAATACTTCATACGTTTTTATTTAAGCATCTAGTCTTATAAAATCGCTCTAAATTACGATTCTAGGTTTAATTATAAAAAAAATAAAATAATCCCATCTCATTTAAACTTAATGATTAATTAATTAACGTTTTTCGTTTAATTTTTTTCATTTTTCTTTAATTTTAATTGTATAGTCTGACAATTTCGACAATATATCCTTGTATTATTTCTTATATATCGCATGTGTACATAATTAAAAAAAAAATTAATAACTAAGATGGAAAAAAGAGAACGGAATTATTAGTGATGCTCCGTTTCTTTAGCGTAATCAAGTTGTAATTTACTATCGGAGGTCTTTTTTGTGTTTCGGACGCATAAAAATGAATTATATACGTTGTGTAATCGTATTTAATGAGATAAATAAAGGTAAATTTTTACCATCGGATGTAGTTTTTTTAATTTGGTTTCTTCACCGAGTTGTTCGGAAACTTTTTATACGATTTAAATTCAATTTATCAAACATTGAAATCAAATAAAACAAACACATATAAATCATTAGTATTTTTAATAAAAAATACTAACCTTTTTAAAAACAGACTCAAAAATAAAATCAAAAGTATTAAACAGCTTTAAAATTAATAAATAAACATAACCTTTTTGAGACACTCTGACATTTGACAAGATGGTTAAAAGTCAGAAAGGGAACATTGAAAAAATTAATTTTATTAACTATCACTTTTAATGTCAAATTAAATTTATTTAAAAAAGACTTTTATAAAAGTAAATTTAAGTGAATTATCATTAAATGATCGTAAAAACTATAAAATTACTTAAAAATTATAAAAATTAAAATAAATAAATTAAAAAATGTTAATTAAAATGATTTTTTTTATAAACACCATTTCTATTAAATTCTAATAGATGGCGCTATTTTAGTTGATAATTTAATTTTAAAAAAATTATTAAAATTAAACATTATTTATTTATAAAAACTATTAAATTACATATAAAAACATAATTAATAAATATTTTTTAATATTATTATGTTTTTAAAGTAAAATTTTTATTTAATTTTAATTTCCGTTTAATGACATTTAGTAACTTTTTGATTTTGACGGTTTTGACGGTTGGTGGTAAAAATTTAACCTAACCTAAAAACCAAAACAAACCGACTAACAAATAATCTTATAAATTATATTTTAAACGTTTTTTAAGCAATTTTCAAATGTGATATTTACAGCAATAATGTTTATTAATCATTAGGAAAGTTTAATTAATAAGTTTAAAAAAAAATTAGGAAAGAAATGGTTTTTGAAAAGTTGTGATAGTTCGGTATTAATTTATTTTTGTATTTTATTTATTGTTAGATAAAATGGAACGGTTTGTTTTAATAAGATTTTATAAGCATTTAGTTGATTATTTTATTTTTAGGAATAATCAAAGTTCGGTTTCGAGTGAATCGGAAGGTAATTTTGAATCGAAAGAGAAGAAATTTGACGAACCGACTCAACCGCCAAGTCCTAATGCGCTTAAAGTGGCTGCTACGGAATGTTTAAATAGTTGGATTTATTATTTACAAGTATATTATTTTCTAATTTAAGATGTTGAGTGCCACACGGTTTTATAATAACTTCTCCATCAAACTGGTGATTGTCGCAGCTTGAACGGAAAACTCGGTGTTAATCATCGATGATTGATATGGCACTCAACGTGTTAAAAATTATTTTTAATCTTGAAAAACATTAAAATTAATTAATTTTAGATGTTAAATAGTTTATGTTCAGCTGGATTACGTTTATCTCAAGCTTTTACAAACCTAGCGCAAACACAAAACATCTCGCTCGCTTCCCAATGTTTGGCAAGTTGGGATGAATTAGCAAAATCTACAATTGTTGCTAGTCACACTGTTAAAACTCACATAGCGGCCGCTATGCAAGATATGATGATCGGAGAGACTTTTACCGAGGAAGATTCGCAAAGACAACAAGAACATAACCAACAAATTATAACTGAGACGATTTTTACATTTATTAATTTACAATATCAATTTTCGTTGGCCGGTTGTGAATGTTTGGGTGGTATGGCGATGTGTCCTTCTTGTCAGACAACTTCGGGGGGTGTTCACGACCCGGAATGTAGCATGGCGACTTTACAACAATGTTTTGCTCAATTGGGAGCTCTGGAAATGCATTCTTCGATGTCAAGTCCTCACTTGGCGAGTGAAAAAGGGGTTTTAGATAGTCCGAAAGGTAATCAGGATGTTAATAGACGTCAATCGGAACAACACAGTCCTTTAAATCAAAATCCAGAGACGAGGGGATCTTCCCCATATAATGAACCGAGAGGGACAAGTCCGATTGGGGCTTTCGCTGATATGATAAGAGCGCCGGGACATATTGAGAGTATTCGGGGGCCGTTACCTAATCCTGGTCAATTACACACAATGAAATCACCGTTTCCAGGAAGAGGGTCTAGATCGCCATTACATTTTCCACTTTTTCCGCTTAGTGGGCAGAGGAGGTGGTCGGAAGCTGCTGCCGGGGATGTTGGGGGTGATACCGGGGATGGTACGATGAGGAGATGGTCGATGCCGTGGGATTGTGGGAGAGTTGAGGTTGCTCCGTGGCAACAGAGGTATTTACCTTCGAAGTTAGTTGTTCCGGGGACTTCTTCGCAAGAAAGAAGTCGAAGTGCTACGCCAGGTGGGTTGAATCGGTTTCAATTTAGTTTAAAATTATGAATTTTATAAATTATTAAAGTTAATTTAATGAAAAATCAATTAAATTCTTTAAAATTTCACTAAAAATTTACAAAATTATTAAAAATTCTACCAAAAAATTATTAAATTTTTAAGAATTCCATCAAAATTTCCAAAATTCTTCAAAATTCCGCCAAAAAATTATAAAATTTTTAAGAATTCTATCAAACTTACCGAAGTTTTTAACAATTCCACCAAAATCTTACTAAATTTTTTTAAATTTTTACAAAATTTGAGAATAATTCCATTAAAAACCTACTAAATTCTTTAGAATTCCACCAAAATAAATTAATAAAATTAAATAAAAATTATAAAATTGCTCAAAATTCCATAAAACTTACCAAAATTTTTAAAGACTCCACCAAAAATTTATTGAATTCTTAAAAATTCTACCAAAATTCGTCAAAATTCCACCAAAGTTACCGAGATTTTTAACAATTCCACCAAAATCTTACCGAATTTTGTAAAATTTCTACTAAAAATAACTAAAACTGGGAATAATTCCACCAAAAACTTACTAAATTCGTAAAAATCCACCAAAGTTACCAAAATTTTTAACAATTCCACCAAAAATTTGATTGATTTTTTCAAAATTTTACTAAAAATAATTAAAATTGAAAATAATATCATCAAACCCATAAAATTTTCTAAAATTTCCACCAAAAACTGACAAGATTTTTAAAAAATTCACCAAAAACCTACAAAATTCATCAAAATTGCACCAAAGAATTACAACATTTGTCAAAATTCCACCAAAAATTTACTAGATTCGTCAAAATTCCATCAAAAAATTATTAAAATCGTCAAAATTCCACCAAAAAATTACAAAATTCGTCAAAATTCCATCAAAAATTTAGAAATTTTGTAAAAAGTTACCAAAATTCTATCAAAAATTCACAAAATTCTTTTAAATTCCACCAAAAATTGACAAAGTTCGTCGAAACTCCAGCAAAAATTTATTAAATTTGTAAGAAGTTACCAAAATTCTTTAAAATTCCATCAAAAATTGACAAAATTCATCAAAATTTGACCAAAAATGTACTAAATTTGGAAAAAGTTGTCAAAATTCCTTAAAATTTCACGAAAAACTGACAAAATTCGTTAAAATTCCATCAAAAAATTATTAAAATCGTCAAAATTCCACCAAAAAGTTACAAAATTCGTCAAATTTCCAGCAAAGAATTAATTAAATTTGTAAAAAGTTAACAACATTTTATCAAAAATTCACAAAATTCTTTTAAATTCCACCAAAAATTGACAAAATTCGTCAAAACTCCTGCAAAAATTTATTAAATTTCTAAAAAGTTACCAAAATTCTTTAAAATTCCATCAAAAATTGACAAAATTCATCAAAATTTGACCAAAAATGTACTAAATTTGGAAAAAGTTGTCAAAATTCCTTAAAATTTCACAAAAAATTGACAAAATTCTATCAAAAATTCACAAAATTCTTTTAAATTCCACCAAAAATTGACAAAATTCGTCAAAACTCCAGCAAAAATTTATTAAATTTGTAAAAAAGTTACCAAAATTCTTTAAAATTCCATCAAGAATTGACAAAATTGATCAAAATTCGACCAAAAATGTACTAAATTTGGAAAAAGTTGTCAAAATTCTTTAAAATTTCACGAAAAACTGACAAAATTCGTTAAAATTCCATCAAAAAATTATTAAAATCGTCAAAATTCCACCAAAAAGTTACAAAATTCTTCAAATTTCCAGCAAAGAATTAATTAAATTTGTAAAAAGTTAACAACATTTTATCAAAAATTCACAAAATTCTTTTAAATTCCACCAAAAATTAACAAAATTCGTCAAAACTCCTGCAAAAATTTATTAAATTTCTAAAAAGTTACCAAAATTCTTTAAAATTCCGTTAAGAATTGACAAAATTGATGTAAATTCGACCAAAAATGTACTAAATTTGGAAAAAGTTGTCAAAATTCTTTAAAATTTCACAAAAAATTGACAAAATTCGTCAAAATTCCATCAAAAAATTTACAAAATTCGTCAAAATTCCACCAAAAAATTACAAAATTCGTCAAATTTCCAGCAAAAAATTAATTAAATTTGTAAAAAGTTAACAAAATTCTATCAAAAATTCACAAAATTCTTTTAAATTCCACCAAAAATTGACAAAATTCATCGAAACTCCAGCAAAATTTATTAAATTTGTAAGAAGTTACCAAAATTCTTTAAAATTCCATCAAAAATTGACAAAATTCATCAAAATTCCACCAAAAATGTATTAAATTTGGAAAAAGTTGTCAAAGTTTTTTGAAATTCCATCAAAAATTGACAAAATTCACCAAATTCCACCAAAAATGTACTAAATTTGGAAAAAGTTAACAAAATTCGTCAAAATTCCATTAAAAAATTATTAAAATCGTAAAAATTTCATAAGAAAATTATTAAATTTGTAAAAAGTTACCAAAATTCTTCAAAATTCCACCAAAAATTGACAGAATTCATAATAATTCTATCAAAAATTTACAAAATTCCACAAAAATTTACTAAATTCATATAAATGTTAACAAAATTCTTTAAAATTCTAACAAAGATCTACAAAACTTTTTAAAATGCTAATAAAAACAGTTCAAATTCGTCAAAATTCCACCAAAAGATTATTAAAGTAGTAAAAATTCTACTATAGTTATCAAAATTCTTTAAAATTCCATCAAAAACATGCAAAATTTCACCAAAAATTACAAAATTTCACCAAAAAAATACAAAATTTCACCAAAATTATTAAAATTTTTAATAATTCCGCCAAAACTACCGGATTTTTTAAAAACGTACTAAAATTGAAAATAATTTCATCAAAAACTTAATTCTTTAAAATTCCATCCGAAATTTACAAAATTCTTAAAAATTCCACTACAAATTTATTAAATCTTTAAAAATTCCACCACAGTTACCAAAATTCTACCAAAAACATAGTTGAATTTTTTTAAATTTATTGTTACAAATTGTAATTTTTGATAAAATACAATAAATTTGGTAACACTGAAATAATTGATTGTTGGCAACATTGGTAGTGACGGGTGACAGATCACATTTTTAACCTCAAAATTTTAGACGACTTTAAAAATGACAAGCAATGAAAATCTAACCTCAAAATAACGAATATATTTAGAATCTAAATTGAGTTAATTGATTTGTAAAATACAAATGGTGTTATTTTGTTTTAGATACGTCACCACAACCGGGTACGATAACAAGCGGGGAGGGTTTAGCCGAAGCAATACAATTGTTATCGTGTAGACCGACACGATGTGCAATTCCTCACAGTCCGTATTCGGGACCGGCTTATCCCGGTTATCCGGGGTCTGGTTGGTCAGAATCACATGAGGAAAGGATTCATCGGAGGATGTACGGAAGTCATATGCAAAGGTTTGTTAGTTATAAGAGGCTGTATTGTCATTGATGAGGTTTCACTCGCTTATTTTGAGTTGGTTTGCAAACTTAGAAAAAATAAAGAAATTAAAATTTCTTGAAATTTTTCTAATAAATGTTTTTAAATAATAAATTAACAATTTTCTTTTCTATTAAGGGGAAATTGGCAATCGATTGATGTCCCAAGTACGAGTGGAGTTCAAAGCGGTGATCATTTTGATATTTTTCCACAAGGTTTTCCGATAACTTCTAGAAAGAGTAGTTCTTCTACGGATTCTTCTTCATGTCTTTCGATACATAGTAGATCGACTAGTTCATCTGAAAGGGGTTCCGAAGGATATGCCGGAGGTGTAAGTTAGATATTAAATTAAATTTATAAAAACGTTCATAGATGGCGTTAATTTATTTATTAAATTTCTTCAATTTTTTAGTAAAAATTACAATTCACATCACAATTTTTTATTTTTTTAATTAAAATCATTTTATTTAAGAATATTTTTTTTATTATTATTAAAAATATTAAATTTAAAGTTAATAAATTTGAAAAAAATTATTAATTAGATTGATAATAAAAGTCCCTAAAAAAATGTTTAAATTTAGTTTGGCAACAAAAAGTTACTAAAAGCAACCATAATGGATTTAAATGTCAAAAGTAATTTAACCTAAAAATTTTAGGTTAACTCATATTTTAATAAAAAGACGGTTTATAAAAACTAAATTTGATAAAAATCCTATAAAAAATATTAATTTTATTATAAAAAAGTATTATATTCGTGAGTATTTAAAAATTTTCATTTAAAATCATTCCGATGTAGTTGTCGTTTTAGATTCCGATTTAGAATTTAAGATTTTTAAGGTTTTTTTTTTTAATTATTTACAATTTTTTTGTTTATTTACGTTTAGGATGCTTTAAGAATGCATCAAAACTTCTATTCGATGTGGAGCGGAAACGAACATCTTCCCTTTATTCGGCTTCCGGAATCTCAAGAGCCTCAAGATGACAGCGACACGGAAAATACCCCAACCGAGTCTAAAACTTACCCAAAACCAACATAAAAAGTTTATTTTTATTAAATCTTTAAATGATTTAGTCTTTTTATGGCCACTTTTAAAAAAAAAGTAAGTATTTTATCCTTTTCACCATCGAAAAACCTTCCGTATTTAACCTAAAAGTTTTTTTTTTATTTAAAACTTTAAATATTAAAAAAAAAACTTTTTTTTATATAAAAGTGTCAAGTTGATGATTAATTAGGGGCCAAATATTTTATATCTTTATAATCCATGCTAATTATAAGTAAGTACTTGTTTAAAACGATAAAAAAATCTTTTTAAATTGTGATAGGTGTGGATTTAATTACTCAGGTCTTTTTATTACTTTATAAAATAAAAAACGATTAAAATTTGACAATCATAGTTTAGCTATGATAATTAATTTATTATTTTTAAAAATTTTTCTCATTAAAATTTTCAAAATAAACGATTTAAATTTTTACAATTTGATTATTATTAAATAAATAAATGTCTATAGTGCTCAAATTAAAATAATTGTGTGTCTAAATAATACATAGGATTGATATTAAATCCGTTATTATACATTATACATGATAATTATTATAATATAATCATTATATAAGCAATATTGTGACAAAAAAAAGTATTTTATTTTAAAAGTTAAGTTTTTAATTTATTTTTTTCTGATTTTTTTGGGATCTTAAATGTTAATCTAGTCAATTATAAGAAAAAAAAATCTTTTCTAAACTTCTTTTATAAAAAAATTTAAAATTTATTTTCTCTAAGCACTAAAATCGATCGATATTACAAAGAAAATAATGTTTATTAAAGGATAATAACGTTTTGTGATCTTGATGTAGTTTTTAATTAAATACAAGACCAATAAATAAGCTTAAAATGGATTTATTTTATTAAAAATCTTATTTAAAATCTTAAAATCCTAATTTTAAATCCTATACATTCAATTCCTAACCGAATTTTTAATTTAAAGTGTTATTTTTTGACGATATTTAGTTTAAAAATGATTTTAGAAAAAAAAATTATTAGAAATCGTTAGGAAATTAAATTTGCTTTAATTTGAGTACAAACATGACTATGTTTTGATAAAAAATAAAAAAGTGAGGTTAATTTTTTATTTTTTAAGATGGCGGTTTTAAAAAATTAAAATTTTGATTAAAAATTCTTAAAGTTTATTAAAAATCCTTTAATTTAATACCAAACACGATATATCTAACTTATATAGTTTAAAAAATATTCCAAATTAAAATTTTAAAAACAATTGAAAGTCGGCCATCTTGAAAATTTAAAAATTAACCTAACTTTTTTGTTTTTTATCCGAATATAGTCATGTTTGGTATCAAATTAAAGGATTTTTAATAAACTTTAAGAATTTTTAATCAAAATTTTAATTTTTTAAACCCCCCATATTGAAAAATAAAAAATTAACCTAACTTTTTTATTTTTTTTCAAAATATAGTTGAGTTTGTACTCAAATAAAAGGATTTTTTTAATACTCTTTAAAAAAATATAAAAAATATGTAATCAAAATATAAAATTTTCAATTTTGTCCTATAAAAAAATTATAAATTTTTATCTAAATCGTTTCAAAAATTATATAATTAAATTAAAAAAAAAAAAAAAAAAACGATTATAAAATTAAATTTCCTTTCATTTGAGTACAAACAACAAATATTTAACTTTAATACTTTTAAAAATATAACGATTTTTTATCGTAAAATATTTGAGGTTAGGTTTAGATGAAAAATTCTTTTAAAATTAGATAAAAAATTAAATTCCCTTTAATTTGAGTACAAACAAGACGTATTTAGCTTTAATACTTCTAAAGTTATAACGATTTTTTACTGTAAAATATTTGAGGTTAGGTTTAGATGAAAAATTCTTTTAAAATTAGATAAAAAATTAAATTTCCTTTAATTTGAGTACAAACACGATATATTTAACTTTTATAGTTTTCGAGATAAAACGCTTTTTTACCGTAAAATATTTGAGGTTAGGTTTAGATTAAAAATTGTTTTAGAATTAGATAAAAAATGCAATTTCCTTCAATTTGAGTACAAATTCGATAAGTCTAGGTTAAATACTTTTGAAGATATAACAATTTATAACATAAAAAACAATTGATAGGCCGCCATCTTGAAAAAAATTAAAATACCAATACCTTCTTTGTTTTTAATCATAGGTATGTCATGTTTGGTGTCAAATTAAAAGATTTTTTGGTCTCTCTAAGAATTTTTAAAAATAATTGAAAGTCGGCCATTTTGAAAAATGAAAATAACAATAATTTTTTTATTTTTGATTGAAATATAGTCGTGTTTGTACTTAAATAAAAAGATTTTTAACAATCTTTGAGAATATTTAATCATAATTTAAAATTTTCAACATTTTGAAACAAAATTAATCAATTTTAGCAATTTTCAAGATAGCGACTTAGAAAATTTGAAATTTTTATTAAACATTTTTAAAATTCATAAAAAATCCTTTAATTTAATACCAAACACAACTAGGTTTGGATAAAAAATAAAGAAGTTAGGTTAATTTTTAAATTTTCAAGATGGCCGACCATCAGCCATTTTGAAAATTTTAAAATTAACCTAACCTTTTTATTTTTAATCGTAGATATGTCATGTTTGGTGTCAAATTAAAAGATTTTTTGTTCTCTTTAAGAATTTTAAGAAACATTTGAAGGTCGGCCATCTTTAAAATTAAAATAACAATATTTCTTTTATTTTTAATTGAAATATAGTCGTATTTGTACTCAAATTAAAGAATTTTTTACGATTTTTAAGAGCCTTTTAACAAAATTTAAAATTTCAAAACCGCCATCTTGAAAAATTCAAAATTAACCTAACTTTTTTATTTTTAATTGAAATATAGTCATGTTTGTACTCAAATAAAAGGATTTTTAATAAATTTTAAGAAAATTTTAAAATTTTTGGAAAATTTTAATGTTTTAATTTACAATTTTAAAAAAAATCGATATTTTAATGATTTAAAACAATTTTTTTTCCATTAAAAACTAATTTTTTTAATGAAAAACTAATTTTTTTAATTAAAAACAAGTTTTATTTAATCAAAAACAAACTTTATATACTTAAAAACAATAAATTTTTTATAAATACATAAAATATTTATACTTTTTAATAAAATATTTCATTTTAAATAAAATTATTTTATCCTAAACAAATTTAAAATTAAACTAGAAACAAAAAATCCTTCAAAGCTCCCTTTGAATTTCCTCAGGAGTCTTCCCTTTCGTTTCAGGTAACTTAAAATAAACAAAACCAACCCCGGTAATACACATAATACCAAAGAAATAAAACATAACATCCTGTCCGAGAACTTCCTCAACGTCCAAGAAAAATTTAGTGACTAAAAACGCCAATCCCCAATTAAAACTACCAGCAATCGATGTTGCAACGCCTCTTATATCCGCTTGAAACAATTCCGAGGGTATAATCCAAGGTATCGGACCCATTCCCATCGAAAAAGCGATTATATAAACGCTTAAAGAAGTTATCGGAAGGAAACCGATGGATTTTACAATTTGAATTTGGTAAGTTTTGATCGTAAAGAAAAATCCTAATAAAAAACAAGACGCTGACATTGCAATTAAAGAATAAATCAACATTATTTTTCTGCCTTTTTTATCGATAAGTAAAGAAGAAATAAACGTAGCAACAACTTGGATTGTTGCTATAATAATAGCTGATATTTTCGGATCGATATTAACATTAGCCGAGTTAAAAATATCACTTGTATAAAAAATAACCGCGTTTATGCCGGAAATTTGTTGGAAAAACATTAAAGCTAGAGCGATTAATAAAGTTTGAAATCGTCTCAATTCATAAATATAAGTATAAAGGGAAATTGTTGTGTTTGAAAGGTTCATTTCAAGTTCTCTAAGTTCTTCGTTTGGATCGTATTGATTACCCCTTAATTGCCTCATCGATTCAACTGCTAAGTCATATCGATGACTTTTTAAATAATAAATCGGTGTTTCCGGTTGGAATAAAAAAGCTATTAGAAAAATAAAAGGTATTATCGCACAACTCATCGTGTAATAAGGTATCGAAAGGATTTTTCCAAAAATATACGAATATAAAACGCCCAATGTGACCATTAATTGAAAATAACTACCGAGTTTTCCTCGAATACTTTTATGTGCAATTTCATTTATGTAAATCGTACCGGCAATACTACTTCCGCCGACTGCTAATCCTGTTAAAAGCCTTCCAAAAATTAACATTTCTATATTTGTTGAAGAGATAATTAAAGCCCAACCGATTCCAAAAGGAACACTTAGAAATAGTAACGTTGTCTTTCGACCGATTTTATCACAAATTTTCCCTGTTATTAATCCCGATAATAAAGCTCCTAAAACGGCAATCGAACCTATCCAACCCATTTGATGTTCGTTTATTGGGATGTTGTTGAAATTTCCATTTTCTAACTCTTTGGTGATCGGTGATGTCCATCCGAGGACTATTCCGGAGGCTAAAGCGCTTGTTGTTGCTATAAAAAAAACCAAAAAATCAACAAACATAATAAAATAAATAAAATTTAATGTTTTTTAGTTAATAACAATAAATTTAATAAGATATAAAATCAATTTTATAAAAATAAAGAACCCAATAAAATTTTTAGGTTAAGTTGTTTATTATCCTTTTTGACATTTGATACAAAACAGTGTGAAGTTTGTCTTATTCCTTAATTTTTATAAGAATAACAATCATTGGAAAATTAACGAATTAAAATACAATTTTTTATAAATAAGTTAATTTAATACCCAAAAAAATAAATATAATAATAAAAAAGAAATTTAAAAATGGATAAAAATGGAAATTTTAAAATAAATTGAGGTTAATTTTATAAGAAAAAAGTACAATAAAAATTTATTAGATGGCGTCACTTAAAGTTATTTTAAAATTAAATTTATTCTTAAATCTATTTTTAAATTTCTTTTTTATTAATATATTTATTCTTTTGATTATTAAATTGACTTATTTAGGAAAAAATCGTATTTTAATTTGTTAAATTTTCGATGAACTTCTTTTAGGAAATTTGACAAGTAAATCTAACCTCACTTTGGTTGACAAATGAAATATTATCAAATTAATATATTAAAATATATAAAAATTAAGCTTACCGCATATTGTTGCTATGTATTGAGGTAGAGTTTTAATGTTTACTTCTATATTTTCTTCGGTGGTCTAAAAAATAACCAAGATATTAGGTTAAATATCTCATCGGAAGAAAGAAAATGTTCTGATACAACAAAGATTTTTTAATATCTTTAAATTTTTCAATTATTTTTAATTAAATGTCTTAAAATTTTAAAATAAACACAAAAATATAACTTAATAACTTGATTTTAGTATAAATTTGGTTATTTTTATCATAATCGGAAGTCATCGGAATATATTTTCTTCACCGATGGTACTTTAAATTTTTTTAAACTCCTTACAATTCTTCTAAAATCCTTTTAAATGATGTTTTTATCCAGTATTCATTATTTTTAGTTTTTCATTTCGTTTATATGGATGAAATAAACTATAATTAAACCATCGGAAGGAAGAAAATGTTCCGATACTAAACATTTTTTTAATATCTTTAAATTTTTCAATTATTTTCCATTCAATGCTTTAAAATTTTAAAATAAACGCTAAAATATAACTTAATAACTTGATTTTAGTATAAATTTGGTTATTTTTATCATAATCGGAACTCATCGGAATATATTTTCTTCACCGATGGTACTTTAAAATCTTTTAAACTCCTTGTAATTCTTCTTAAATCCTTTAAAATGATATTTTTTATTCAGTATCCACCATTTTTAGTTTTTCACTTCGTTTATATGTATGAAATGAACTTTAATATACCATTGGAAAGAAGAAAATGTTCCGATACTACAAAAATTTTTTAATATCTTTAAATTTTTCAATTATTTCTCATTCAATGCCTTAAAATTTTAAAATAAATACTAGAATACAACTTAATAACTTTATTTTAGTATGAATTTGGTTATTTTTAGCATAATTGGAACTCATCGGAATATACTTTCTTCACCGATGGTACTTTAAAATCTTTTAAACTCCTTGTAATTCTTCTAAAATCCTTTAAAACGATTTCTTTTATCTATTATTCACTATTTTTAGTTTTTGACTTCGTTTATATGGATGAAATAAACTATAATTAAACCATCGGAAGAAAGAAAATGTTCCGATACTAAAAAATTTTTTTATATCTTTAAATTTTTCAATTATTTTCCATTCAATGCTTTAAAATTTTAAAATAAACGCTAAAATATAACTTAAAAACTTCATTTTAGTATAAATTTGGTTATTTTTATCATAATCGGAACTCATCGGAATATATTTTCTTTACCGATGGTACTTTAAAATCTTTTAAATTCTTTGTAATTCTTCTTAAATCTTTTAAAATGATCTCTTTTATCTATTATTCACTATTTTTAGGTTTTCACCTCGTTTATATGGATGAAATAAACTATAATAAACCATCGGAAGAAAGAAAATGTTCCGATAACCATATTTTTTTCACCGATGGTATATTAAAATCTTCTAAATTCTTTGTAAATCTCTTTATAATCTTTTAAAAGGGGTATTCTTACCCCGTATCCACTATTTCCTTCATTTCTGACGTCGTTTATAGGATCCGATGGACTAACAACCAGATGTTCTCTATTGGGAAACATTGTAGGTTGAAATTTTAACTAATTAACGTGATAAATTTAAGTACAAATCGAACAATAATAGTTCTTTTTGTTTAACTCATTGTTTTTTAACCGTTATCTTGTGTTATTATGATGGAATTTGGTGTGATCTTCCTTGTTGGTTATTTATGTCATATTATGACGCATGTGCTATAAGTCAAAGCAGATTACAGAACTTTATTGGTTAATTTTTCAAAATTCTTTAAATTAAAATAAATATTAATCATTTTTAATTATTATTTTTAATGTTTTAAGTCTTAAAATATATTCTAATTTGTTCATAACCTCAAAATAAAGTCAACGTTATTTTAGCGTTTATAAAAATAAAAATTTATTTTAATTTTTAACATTTATTCTTAAATATCGTTTTAAACAAACATTTTAAATGTTTTAAACGTTTATTACAAATAAATTTATAATTATTAATTAAAATGATTTAATGTAAAATATATAAAGTCGGTAAGGTAGGAATTTTTTTAAGCAGTCGGTATTTGATTGGTGAGCGGTACGGTTTTGATTTCACGTCCGGCTTTTTTTACAATTTTAACCAGGAAAAAACGTTTCACGCGCTTCTAATTTACGCGCGTTAGTTAATTAATCATCCCATTGACGTGTTTTCGGTAGTAATTCGTCCTATAAAACGTTTTAGAATGTAATTTCGAGTAAAAATAAGTTTGCGGTTTGACATGGATTCAAGATGGCCGACGGGGCTTTTCTTAAGGTGGGTAAACAAATGGAGCGGGGAGTAAGTTGGGTTTACACTTGGAGATGTATTTTTTTTTCTTTTATTTTTTATTAGTATTTTAATTTTTTTTATTTTTATAGGTGAGGACTTGAAAAATAACATCTATCTGGTAAGTTTTTTTTGAATTTTTATATTTATTTATTTATACATCATAATTATATGATGAATTTGATAAAAATATAACATTATATTACTACTGGTAATAAGTATACACAGTTACAATAATAGTACTTGATGCCGTTAAAATATTAAGACTAGTAATTATGAAAAAAATTACAAAAAAAACAATTTTTTTCTAAAAATTTTCCCTAAAAACAAAAAAAATTAGGTTAAAAATTGAAATACTTAAACGTTTTCTTTTTAAGTATCGGTACAAGTCATAAAAACGTCGAGACTTAAAAAAATTAATTAATGAATAGAAAAAAAAACCAAAGAGTTAATACTTAATATACAGGCTGGTTTTTTTTAACAAAAATTTTTTTTTTTAATTTTCTTTGGTTTATAATTTTAAAAATTAATTCGAGCCAATTAAATCAAATATGAATATAAATATGAACATAAATATTAATAATTTCCCATTTATACATATTTTTTTTATATAATTTATAATTTTAACATTGTTAATAAGAATTTTTAACATTCGTCCGATGGTTCGGTACCGAAATACCGATCGCCAAAGTTTCCGATTCCGGGTAAAACGTAAAACTTATCGTTTATTTCGGGATCGACGGCCGTAGTGACGATTTGAACCTTTGGGAAAGCGTAAGCGATAGCGTGTACCCCTGATTCGGCCATTAAAAGAGACACGATGAGGATGTTAGCCTCGTCGACGTCGTGATCTAATAAAACTCGAATTGCCATCATAGCTGCCGCTCCTGTAGCTACCGTAGCGTCCATTAAAATCACTTTGTAGTCTTTTATGTCTTTCGGAAGACGTAAGTAGAATAACTAAAAGGAAATTTGAAAAGATTTTGTGAAATGAGTTACCACATACAGTTAAATGAGTGGTTAAAAAAGTAAAAAAAAGGGGTTTTTACCTCTGGTTCTCCGGTGTGGAAATTAGTTTGAATGAGGATTTTTCCGATTCTTATATCTTTACAAACGTCGGAAAATGCTTGTTCCATGGTTTCTCCGGCTCGGAGAATTGAAACTCCGCAGATTTTATTAGAAGCCATTCTTTTACCTAATTTTTTAAATAAAAAAATGTAAATAATTTTATTTATAGGTAGGGGAAGGTGGGTATGTTAGGGACACTTTTTATAATCCATTTAATTGTGGCCATACCAGCAACATAAAAATTTTAAAATGTATTCCATCGAATAGCTTACTGCTTATACTATATTTTGGTACTTATTTGATGTCATTTTTTCTAATGGTTAGAGTTTTGTTGCAGTAGAAGTGATCGTTTGTACTTTTGTCCCAAACGTACCTTGCGTTGGTATGTATGGGACAGTCACAAAATGACGGAAGCATAATTGATTGCTTCATCTTCTTCCATCTCTAATTTCTTTTTACGCTGTGTTTAACCTTTTCTTCCCTTTTTCGAAATTTTTTATTCTTGATTTTTAATGTTGCTTCTATTAACAGTTTTTCGGGTGTGCTTGTTAATATATTTGTAATATCTTTGTAAATTGTAAGTATTTTGCACGGATTATTCAAGAACCAATTACCAAGAGCCGATTATGTATATAGGAGGTATATCTGGGATGTCCCAAATATCCCTTTCTTTCAATGTCCCAAACATACCTCATTGTAGTTTGTCTACATTTTATTTTTTTTAAATTTTAGTATAGGACACAAATAAAAGACAGCAAGGTGTATTAATCAAAAACAGTTTGTAGACTTCACCAATAATAATTTATTAAGTTTTGTAAATAAACATAGTTATAACCAGTACTTATCTGATGCACCCGATTTTTACTTTGAAACAACATAAACGCAAACATCCAATTTTTAAGGTTAAAATAACTGACCGCATTTCAAGTTTCGACGATGTAGTGCTGTAGGTAGCACTAGTAAATTTAAAGTAAGAGAACGGGGTAAATTCAAACAAGTTTTCGGTTTGGATCAATTGTCCCAAACATACCACCGTCCCAAACATATCCACCTTCCCCTATTAAAAAATGATTTTTACGTCAAAGATAAGTGATGTTATAATTTGTATTAATTCTATAAAAATTTGTTGAAATTCGATCATTTTGGTTTAAAATTTGAGTAAATTTGTTAAAAATTGATCTTAATTTACTAAAAATTTATCATAGTTTTTATTAATTTTACTAAAATTCGTTGGAATTTGGTAATTTTAGTTGAAAATTTGTCTTAATTCGTATCATTTTTAGAAAATTCGTGCAAAATCATTAAAAATTCATCATTATTCGTGTTATTTTCATAAAATTCGTTCAAATTCGTTAAAAATTGATCATAATTTATGGGAAATTCGGCAGGATTAGTATTTGTTTCACAAAATTCAACAAAATTGGTTAAAAATTCGTCAGAATTCGTGCTATTTTTCATAAAGTTCGTCTAAATTCGTTAAAAATTCGTCAAAATTTAAGACATTTTAGTAAAATTCGTCCAAATTTGTTAAAGTTCGTCGTCATTCGCGTTATTTATATAAAATTTGTCCAAAATCATTAAAAATTCGTTGTCATTCATGTTATTTTCATAAAATTCGTTAAAAATTCGTGATAATTCGTGCTATTTTTCATAAAGTTCGTTTAAATTCGTTAAAAATTCGTCTTAATTTGAGACATTTTTGGAAAAATTCGTCCAAATTTGTTAAAATTTCGTCGTCATTGGTGTTATTTTTAGAGAATTCGTGCAAAATCATTAAAAATTCGTTGTCATTCGTGTTATTTTCATAAAATTTGTTAAAAGTTCGTGATAATTCGTGCTATTTTTCATAAAGTTCGTTTAAATTCGTTAAAAATTCGTCTTAATTTGAGATATTTTAGTAAAATTTGTCCAAATTCGTTAAAAGTTCGGCGTCATTCACGTTATTTTCATAAAATTCGTTCAAATTCGTTAAAAATTGATCATAATTTATAGAATATTCGTCAGAACTTGTATTAGTTTTGTAAAATTCGTAGAAATTTGGTAATTTTAGTTAAAAATTTCTCGAAATTTGATAATAACCATTTTTATAAAATTTGTCAAAATTCGATAGAATTTATTGAAAAATCGTCATAATTCGTGTTTTCTTGACAAAATTCGTCCAGATTCGTTAATAATTCATCTTAATTTATTGAAAATTCGTCTAAATTCAACAAAATTCTTTAAAAATTCGATATAATTCGTTAAAAATTCGTCATAATTCGTGTTTTCTTCATAAAATTCGTCCAGATTCGTTAATAATTCATCTTAATTTATTGAAAATTCGTCTAAATTCAACAAAATTCTTTAAAAATTCGATATAATTCGTTAAAAATTCGTTATTATTCGTGTTTATTTCATAAAATTCATCATAATTCGTGCTATTTTTGATAAAATTCGTTATAATTTGAGATATTTTGGTAAGATTCGACCAAATTCCTTAAAGTTCGGTTGCCATTCGCGTTATTTTTAAAAAATTCGCCCAAAATCATTAAAAACTCTTCGTTATTTGTGTTATTTTTATAAAATTCGACAAAATTTGTTAAGAATTCATCATAATTCGTGTTATTTTTCATAAAGCTCGTCTAAATTCGTCATAATTCGGGACATTTTAGTAAAGTTTGTTCAACTTTCTTAAAAATTTGTTAAAATTCGATCGAATTCAACTAAATTTGGTAATAATTTGTTCAAAATCGACAAAATTCGTCAAGACTCGTGAAAATTTGTTAAAAATTCGTCGATATTCGTCAAAATTTGTTGAAAATTTGTTCAAATTCGATCAAATTTAAACAAATTTGTTAGTAACTTGTTCAAAATCGACAAAATTCATCAAAATTTGAAGAAATGAGATTAAATTAGCTAAAAATTCGTCAAGGTTCGTAAAAATTTGTTAAAAATTCGTCGATATTCGTCAAAATTTGTTGAAAATTTGTTCAAATTCGATCGAATTCAATCAAATTTGTTAATAACTTGTTCAAAATCGACAAAATTCATCAAGATTCGTCAAAATTTGAAGAAATGAGATTAAATTAGCTAAAAATTCGTGAAGATTCTTAAAAATTTGTTAAAAATTCGTCGAAATTCGTGAAAATTTGATTGAATTTTATCAAATTTGTTAATAACTTATTTGAAATCAACATTCGTCAAAATTTCCTTTCTCTTTTTTTCCGTTGTCATAACATTTCTCCAAATTCGTTAAAAATTCGTTATAGTTCGAGTTATTTTTTATAAAATTCGTTAAAAATTGATCTCAATTTGTTCAAAATTCATCATAAGTTGTGTTAATTCTGCAAAATTCGTCGAAATTTGTTAAAAATTGGTCATAATTCATGTTATTTTCACAAAGTTCGTCTAAAATCGCTAAAAATTCATCATAATTTGGGACATTTTATTAAAATTCGTCCAAATTTGTTAAAAGTTCGGCATCATTCGCGTTATTTTCACAACATTCTTCTAAATTCGTTAAAAATTGATCTTTATTTATTAAAAATTCGTCATAATTTGCATTAGTTTTACAAAATTCGTCCAAATTCGTCATAATTCGAGTTATTTTTTATAAAATTCGTTAAAAATTGATCTCAATTTGTCGAAAATTCATCATAGGTTGGGTTAATTCTACAAAATTCGTCCAAATTCATTAAAAATTGGTCATAATTCGTTTTGTTTTTATAAAGTTCGTCTAAATTCGTTAAAAATTCGTTATAACTTGAGATATTTCAGTAAAATTCGTCCAAATTCGTTAAAAGTTCAGCATCATTCGTGTTATTTTCACAACATTCCTCCAAATTCGTTAAAAATTGGTCATAATTCGTGTTGTTTACACAAAGTTCGTCTAAATTCGCTAAAAATTCGTGATAATTTGGGATATTTTAGTAAAATTCGTCCAAATTTGTTAAAAGTTCGTCGTAATTCGAGTTATTTTTATAAAATTAGTAAAAATTGATCTTAATTCATCTAAAATTGATCATAGGTTGAGTTAATTCCACAAAATTCGTTAAAAATTGGTCATAATTCGTGTTATTTTCATAAAGTTCGTCTAAATTCGTCGTAATTTGAAATATTTTAGTAAAATTCGTCCAGATTCGTTAAAAATTCGTCAGAATTCGGCTAAATTCGCTAAAAATTTATTCAAATTCGTCAAAAATTGATCTTGATTTATTAAAAATTCGTTAAAATTTGTATTAATTCAACAAAATTCGTCCAAATTTATTAAAAATTCGTCCAAATTCGTTCAAAATTCATCATACTTTATATTAATTTTACAAAAATTCGTCCAAATTCGTTAAAAATTCCTTCAAATTTAACAAAATTCGACATAATTCGTATTATTTTCAATAAATACGTTAAAAATTTATCTTAATTTATCAAAAATTCTTCATAGTTTATTCTACAAAATTCGTCCAAATTCGCTCAAAATTCGTCCAAATTCAACAAAATTCGCTTTAAAATCAAACAAAAAAAATTTATTTTTGTGTAAAATAAAATCTAAACCATTTCTATTTAAGATTTAAAAAAATCTAATCATAACTACCACCATAATAAATTTAAAAATTGTGAAAATTATCAAAATTACCAACTACCTACCATAATACTGAACTCCCTGAGGTGTATCAACCGTTTTCTCATAAAACGGCATCAAAGATAAAGTATACTCGATCACCAACCGAATTAATCGTTTACTATAAAATATAAATTCATCCCTCGGAGTGTCTTTATTCCTTATAAAAGTGTGTAAACCTTGTACTTGAGGCGTTGTCGGTAATAGTTTTAAAGTATCCGGCCGAGGTTGGTTTAAATTACAATGTGTTTGTGCTAATTCTTCACGTAATTTAAATCCTCTCTATTAAAAATAATTTTTTTAATTTTACTAATTGATAAACACCCCGTATAACTTACTAATTGTAATTGGGTGTGAATATGTTGTACGATTAATTGAATCGCAACCTCGTTTTCACCCCCTCTAGGAATTATAATGTCAGCGTGTGCCATTAAAGGGGCTATGTAATGATTAAAGGAGGGTTGAACCATCCCTGTGTATTGTTTTAAAACTCCTTCTAGGTCGCGTCCTCTTTGTTGTATGTCGCGTTTTAATCTACGAGCTAATCTAACATCGGCGTCCGTATCCACGAAGACCTTCATATCTAACATTTGTAAAACGGTTGGGTTGTAAAATGTTAGGATACCTTCGAAAATTATTACGTTTGCACCGTACATTGTTTTCTGAAAATAAAATTAAATTAATTTTTAATTTTAAAGTATAAAAATTCATTTTTAGGTTAGGTGAAAAAAGAAATCTTTTTTACCGGCATGTCGGTAAAGTAGTTATGTTAAGTGGTATAACCTCAAAATTTAAATTGAAAGGTAATTTTTTGGTCATTTTTATTTAATTAAAACGTACCGTGCGGGTTTCTCTCGAATGCGTGACGAAATTATAAATCGGTACTTCGACTTTTCGACCTTCTTTTAATCGTTGTAACGTTTCTATTAAGAGGTCGAAATCGAAAGCGTCCGGGTGATCGAAATTATACTCATTTCGATCGGCTATTTCGTGTTGTTTTTCGTTTAGGACTTTGTAAAACGAGTCCATGCTTAGTAGGGTTACCCAAGGGACGCCTAAATATTCGATTATTTTCTCGGCGACCGTGGTTTTTCCTGAAGCACTGCCTCCGCAGATACCTAGAACGGAACGGAAAAAGTAGGTGTTAAAAAACACTTATAATTTAAAAAATTTTATGATAAAGTTTAAAAATTTTTATGTTATTTGAAAATAGAGGGTTTAGTTTATATTTAGTGAAAAAATATTTTTTTAATTTTTATAAATAAGCTCGGAAAATGATTTTTTAAAAATTCATTTTTTTTAAGGTTATGTGAAAATGTAAGGTTTTAGAAAAAAATTTCTAAGTTGAAAATTTTATTATAAAACATGTTAATTTTTATGTTTTATTTCAAAATAAAGGTTTTAATCTATCTTTAGTATAAAAAATCTTTTTTTAATTTTTATAAATAAGCTCGGAACGATTTTTTTTAAATTCATGAATTTTTAAGGTTATGTGAAAATGTAAGGTTTTAGAAAAAAATTTCTAAGTTGAAAATTTTATTATAAAACATGTTAATTTTTATGTTTTATTTCAAAATAGAGGTTTTAGTCTATCTTTAGAGTAAAAAATCTTTTTTTAATTTTTATAAATAAGCTTGGAATGATTTTCTTTAAATTCATGAATTTTTAAGGTTATGTGAAAATGTAAGGTTTTAGAAAAAAATTTCTAAGTTGAAAATTTTATTATAAAACATGTTAATTTGAACGTTTTATTTGAAAATAGAGATTTCAATCTATCTTTAGGGTGAAAAATCTTTTTTAAATTTTTATAAATAAGTCCGGAAAATGATTTTTTAAAAATTCATTTTTTTTAGGTTATGTGAAAATGTAAGGTTTAAGAAAAAAATTTCTAAGATGAAAATTTTATTATAAAACATATAAATTTTAATGTTTTATTTGAAAATAGAGGTTTTAATCTATCTTTGGAGTAAAAAATCTTTTTAAAATTTTTATAAATAAGCTCGGAATGATTTTTTTTAAATTCATGAATTTTTAAGGTTATGTGAAAATGTAAGGTTTTAGAAAAAAATTTCTAAGTTGAAAATTTGATTATAAAACATGTTAATTTTTATGTTTTATTTCAAAATAGAGGTTTTAATCTATTTTTAGGGTAAAAAATCTTTAAAATGTTTATAAATAAGCTCAGAATGATTTTTTAAAAGTTGATCATTTTTTTAAGGTTATGTGAAAATGTAAGGTATTAGAAAAAAATTTCTAAGTTGAAAATTTTATTATAAAACATGTTAATTTTTATATTTTATTTAAAAATAGAGGTTTTAATCTATCTTTGAGTAAAAAATCTTTTTTTAATTTTTATAAATAAGCTCGGAAAATGATTTTTTAAAAATTTATTTTTTTAAGGTTATGTGAAAATGTAAGGTTTTAGAAAAAAATTTCTAAGTTGAAAATTTTATTATAAAACATGTCAATTTTTATGTTTTATTTCAAAATAGAGACTTCAATCTATCTTTAGGGTAAAAAATCTTTTTTTAATTTTCATAAATAAGCTCGGAATGATTTTTTTTAAATTCATGAATTTTTAAGGTTATGTGAAAATGTAAAGTTTTAGAAAAAAATTTCTAAGTTGAAAATTTTATTATAAAACATGTTAATTTTTATATTTTATTTCAAAATAGAGATTTCAATCTATCTTTAGAGTAAAAAATCTTTTTAAAATTTTTATAAATAAGCTCGGAATGATTTTTTAAAAATTGATCATTTTTTTAAGGTTATGTGAAAATGTAAGGTATTAGAAAAAAATTTCTAAGTTGAAAATTTTATTATAAAACATGTTAATTTTTATGTTTTATTTGAAAATAGAGATTTCAATCTATCTTTAGAGTAAAAAATCTTTTTTTAATTTTTATAAATAAGCTCGGAAAATGATTTTTTAAAAATTCTTTTTTTAAGGTTATGTGAAAATGTAAGGTTTTAGAAAAAAATTTCTAAGTTGAAAATTTTATTATAAAACATGTTAATTTTAACGTTTTATTTGAAAATAGAGATTTCAATCTATCTTTAGAGTAAAAAATCTTTTTTTAATTTTTATAAATAAGCTCGGAATGATTTTTTTTAAATTCATGAATTTTTAAGGTTATGTGAAAATGTAAGGTTTTAGAAAAAAATTTCTAAGTTGAAAATTTTATTATAAAACATGTTAATTTTTATGTTTTATTTAAAAATAGAGGTTTTAATCTATCTTTAGAGTAAAAAATCTTTTTTAATTTTTATTAAATAAGCTCGGAATGATTTTTTAAAAATTGATGATTTTTTATCAACTCACCAAAAATTTTTTTTAACATTGTAACTTAATTTTAGTAAAAAATTAACCTTAATTTTTTATAAGTAACCTCAAAATGAATTTTTTTTCTTCCTGATAACTCACCGATAACAAACGGTTCGACTTGTTGACCAGCGCAATTATACCACGGTGGTCTTCCGGCCGTGTAAATCGTCCGGTGTTGCTTTGTGCGCATTATTGATTCTGTGGCAGTTTTCTTAAAAGATTGGTTTATAGAAGTAGTTCTTTGTCGGCGAGGTCTCGGTGATTTTTGAGAACCTAAAAAATTTTAGTAAAAAATTTTTACATCTTCTAACTAAATTCAAAAAAGAATAAAAATCGAATAAAAAAATAACCAAGTTTGTATTTGATTCTTTTTTTCTTAATATTTACCAGTTGAAGGTGGTCTGGGACAATATGGAACTGTTATTGGAGAAGCTGGAGTATTATAAAAATCTCCACTTCGTTCCTCTTCACCTTCCATGTCCGGGAAAACCTCGGAAAAATCCGCTTGAGTTTCGCCGGCATCGCTATAATAAATCGGAACGGTTTTTACACCTAAAGTCGTCATCGCGTTTTTAAGGTTAGGTTTTACGCGTAATCGATTTTTAACCTATTTTTAGACTATTTATCCCAAATAATTAATATTAATTGACGCTTATTTGGAAAGTTAACACTTTTAAAAACTCTTTTTGGTAATAAAAACACTTTGAGAAATAATAATAAAGCCGTTTTAAAAATGTTTAGGTGGGTATTACACGTGTTAATTTTATTTGTGACATTTACAATTGATAACAGCGTGTGTGTACCTGTCTGAACTTGCTGAAGATGGAGCGTCAAAATGAATCGATGCCATTTGGAAATTATTTTTTAATTTTATTTTCTTTCTATACAAATGTTTTGTTTAAAGTGTCAGGAAACTGTCACAAAAATGTTTTTAAAATACTACTAATACGTATGTAGGAGAAAGTAAGGTTATATTATAGATTCTGCGCAGTGATATATTTTAATAACTATTCTATATTTGGAATGTATATTTAAAAATGATACAAATATTTTTTTTAATAAAAAAAATAAGTAAAATAAAAATTAAGATAACATAAAAAAATTTAAATTTTTTCTTTTCGATCGATTAACATAACTTTATACTCTTCGGGAACTAAGGTAATCCCCGGTAGAGGTCTTCCGGTCGGTTTGGGATGGTTAGGGGCGTAGGTTATGATGTATTTTCGAAAAACCCCGGCGAAAATTAAGAATATAAACGATCTTGCTAGTATTTCACCCGGACAACGTCTTCTTCCTATAAAAAAAGTAGATTTTTTACTAAAATTTTGTAAAAATAGTTGCAAAATTAATTTTTAAAGGTTAAAAATGATTAGGAAATTAAATTTCCTTTAATTTGAGTACAAACATGACATATCTAATTTTTATACTTTAAAAAATATATTGATTTTTAATCGTAAAACTTTTGAGGTTAGGTTTAGATGAAAAATTCTTTTAAATTCAAATAGGAAATTAAATTTCCTTTAATTTGAGTACCAACATGATATATCTATCTTTTATACTTTTAAAAATATAACGATTTTTAATTGTAAAATTTTTAAGATTAAGTTTAGATAAAAAAATTCTTTTAAAATCAGTTAGGAAATTAAATTTTCTTTAATTTGAGTACCAACATGATATATCTAAGTTAAATAGTTTGGGAGATATAAATATTTTTAATTTAAAAAACAATTGATGGTCGGCCATCTTGGATTTTTTTGAATTATGATAACTTTTTTGTTTTTAATCCAAACCTAGTCGTGTTTGGTATTAAATTAAAGGATTTTTAATGAATTTTAAGAAAATTAATAAAAATTTTAAAATTTGTTATTTTTAAAACTAATTTCAACCATTTTTTAATTTTTTTTGGGTAAGTTAAAATTTCTTTGTAAAAATCGGTTAGGAAATTAATTTTTTTTTAACTTGAGTACAAACATGATATATCTATCTTTAATACTTTTAAAAATATAACGATTTTTGATCTTAACATTTTTGAGGTTAGATTTACATAAAAAATTCTTTTAAAACCACTTAGGAAATTAAATTTTCTTTAATTTGAATACCAACATGACATATCTAACTTAAATAGTTTGAGAGATATAAATATTTTTAATTTAAAAAACAATTGATGATCGGCCATCTTGGATTTTTTAAAATAATAATAACTTTTTTCTTTTTTATCCAAAACTAGTCGTGTTTGGTATTAAATTAAAGGATTTTTAATGAATTTTAAGAATGTTAATGAAAATTTTAAAAATTATTATTTAAAAAACCAATTTCAACCATTTTTAAATTTTCTTTAATTTGAGTACCAATACGACTATATTTGGATAAAAGACAAAAAAGTTAGGTTAGAATAAAAATTTTCAAGATGGCCGACTTTCAATTTTTTTAACCTCCAAAACTATTTAACCTAAATATGTAGTCTTAGTACTCTAATTAACTTAATGATTGACGGTTGTCAAAGTTCTAACCTAAGAAAACAACAACTGATGGTCGGCCATCTTGAAAAATTTTGACATAAGATAACTTTTTTATTTTTAATCGTAGATATGTCGTGTTTGTACTCAAATTAAAGGATTTTTAATAAACTTTAAGGATTTTTAAAAGTTTTATTGATTTTTTAAGTTGGCTATCTTGAAAATTAAAAAGAAATATAGTTCGCTTGTTTTTGATCGTAGATACGTCATGTTGGATATCAAATTACAGGATTTTTAATGAACTTTACAAATTTTTAAGTTTTATTGATTTTTTTAAGTTGGTCATCTTGCAAATTAAAAAATTTTTATAGCCGACATGTTTTTAATCGTAGATATGTCGTGTTTGGTATCAAATTAAAAGATTTTTAACGATTTTTAAATATTTTTGAAAAAAAATTGACTTTTTTAAGTTGGCCACCTTGAGAATTAAAGAAGTTTTATAGTTCGCTTGTTTTTGATCGTAGATACGTCTTGTTGGGTATCAAATTAAAGGACTTTTAATGAACTTTAAGAATTTTTAAGTTTTATTATTTTTTTTTAAGTTGGCCATCTTGAAAATTTAAAAAATATATAATTCGCTTGTTTTTAATCGTAGATACGTTATGTTAGGTATCAAATGAAAGAATTTTTAATGAACTTTAAGAATTTTTAAAAATTTTATTAATTTTTTTAAGTTGGCTATCTTGAAAATTTTAGAATTTTCACAACTATTTTGTTTTTAATCGTAGATATATCGTGTTTGTACTTAAATTAAAGGATTTTTTATGTTCTTTAAAAATCTTTAAAAAAACTTTCAAATTTTTTAATCCGCCATCTTGGAAATTTTAAAATTAACTTATTTTTTTTGTTGTTTATCCAATTATAGTCGTGTTTGTACTCAAATTAAAGGATTTTTAATGACCTTTAAGAATTTTTATAAATTAATTTTTTTTTACCTAATCCAAACGGAATAAGTTTGTCTGAAGTGATTAATTTGGTTTCGGTTTCGTCTAAAAATCGTTCCGGTCGGAAATTTTCCGGATCTCCCCATATATTTCCATCCATGTGGACGGAATAATTGCTGATTAAAATCGTCGTGTCTTTTGGTATGAAATAATTTTCTAAAACCGTATCTCGAAGCGTTCTTCTCGGACCGGTTATTGGTGTTACGTGACAAAAACGTTTTACTTCCATTATCACTGCTTCAACATACGGCAATCTAAAAAAAAAAAGAAGATAAATAAAATATTAAATTAAATATTTTTAAAATTTTTATTTAAAACTTACTTATTTCTATCAGCATAAGTAATTTTTCCATCTTCTCCGAAAACATTGTCGATTTCATCTTGTACTTTTTTCTGTATTTTCGGATGAAGTATCATCATTAAAAACGCAAAATCTAAAGTGTAAGTGATCGTATGTGAACCGGCTATGAATAAGTCGATGCAGATCATTAAAAGTTGATCATCTAAAAATAAAAAGAATCGAAAAAATTAGAAATTTTGATTAAAGATATTTAAAGAGTTTAAAAAATCTTTTAATTTGATACCAAACATGATTATATTTAAATAAAAAATAAAAAAGTTAGGTTAGTTTAAAAATTTTCAAAATTACCAACTTGAGAAATAAAAATTTTGATTGAAAATTCTTAAAGTTTATAAAAAATCCGTTAATTTGAGTACAAACATGACATATTTACGATTAAAAATAAAAAAGTTAGGTTATTTTTTTAATTTTCAAGATGGCGATTTAAAAAAATTGAAATTTTAATTAAAGATTTGTAAAAAGGATAAAAAAATCCTTTAATTTGATACTAAACTCGACTAGATTTGGATAAAAAATAAAAAAGTTAGGTTAATTTTAAAATTTTCAAGATGGCGGATGGTCGGCCATCTTGAAAGTTTCTTTTTTAGTTTTTTTTTTTTGTAATTTTGAAACTATTTAACTTAGATATGTCATGTTTGGTGTCAAATTAAAGGATTTTTTAAACTCTTTAAGAATTTTTAATCAAAATTTTTAATTTTTCAAGTTGATCATCTTGAAAATTTTTAACCTAATCTAACTTTTTTATTTTTAATCGTAGATATATCGTGTTTGTACTCAAATTAAAGGATTTTTTATGTTCTTTAAGAATTTTTGATAAAAATTTCAAATTTTTTAAACCGCCATTTTGAAAATTTAAAAATTAACCTAACTTTTTTATTTTTACTCGAAATATAGTCATGTTGGTACTTAAATTAAAGGAAATTTAATTTCCTATTGATATTTTATAATTATTCTTTTTAAAAATTTCATTCCAAACTTAAATTTAAAAAAATTGATTTTTTTATTACTTGTGAAACTTGGATGAACATCTTTTCCCTCTTTCATATGACTTATAAATGCGTGTATAACATCATCATCCCTTCCGGGTGTCCATTCATCATGATGTTTATTAATCGTCTCTTGAAAAAATGATTTCATCTGTTCGTTTAGGTTAACAATTAGATTATATCCGGTTTTTTCCGGTGCGATGAATCTAAGCCACGGAAACATGTTTAAACGACCTCCGGCCATATCGAAAGCCGTCTGACGGATTTTTAACAGTTTAAACATGTCTTGTAAGCGAGTGTCGTCTTTTGGCAGTCGAGTTCCGGCCACTAAATGCCATAAAATGCTTAGGACGGACATGGAAAATATCGGACCGACTTGAACGGCCGTTTTATTGGAATATTGAAGGGTTAGTAGGAGTTGTTCGAGTTCTTCTTGAACCATACGTTCGAGCGTTTCTCGACCAAAACCTAATTGGCGCATGTGTTTCATTACGAATGTTCGTTGGATTAACCAAAGTTCGCCATCGGCTGAAGTTATGCCTAAAAAGTAAAAAAATCAAATTTTGATTAAAAATTTTTAAAGAGTATAAAAAATAGATTAATTTGAGTATAAACATGATTAGGTTTGGTAAAAAAATAAAAAAGTTAGGTTAATTTTTAAATTTTCAAAATGGCGGTTTAAAAAAATTGAAATTTTTATTAAAAATTCGTAAAGTTTATAAAAAATCCTTTAATTTGATACCAAACATGACTATATTCGGATAAAAAATAAAAAAGTTAGGTTAATTTTTTAATTTTCAAGATGGCGGATTAAAAAATTTGAAATTTTATTTAAAGATTTGTAAAGAGGATAAAAAATCCTTTAATTTGATACTAAACATGATTAGATTTGGATGAAAAATGAAGAAGTAAGGTTAATTTAAGAAATTTCAAGATGGCCGACCTTCCAAGTAATCATTTTGAAAATTTAAATATTAACCTAATTTTTTGTTTTTGGTTAATTTGATTAGAAAATTTAAAATTTTATTTAAGGATTTGTAAAGAGGACAAAAAATCCTTTAATTTGATACCAAATATGACTAGGTTTGGATAAAAAATAAAGAAGTAAGGTTAATTTAAAAAAATTCAAGATGGCCGACCTTCCGCCATCTTGAAAATCTTAAAATTAAACTAATTTCTTTGTTTTTTATTGTAGATATGTCGTGTTTGGTATCAAATTAAAGAATTTTTTATTCTCTTTAAAAAAATTTTATTAAAATTTGAAAAATTTTTAATTAAAAAAAAAATTTTTTTGTTTTTAATTAAGATTTGAAAAATTAGCAGTCATTTTGAAAATTTAAAAATTAACCAAAAACAAAAAAGTTGGGTTAATTTTTAAATTTTCAAGATGGCGGGTGGTCGGCCATCTTGAAAATATTAAAACTAACCCAACTTTTTTGTTTTTAATCGTAGATATATCGTGTTTGTACTCAAATTAAAGGATTTTCAATGATCTTTAAGAATCTTGAATAAAAATTGTTTTTTAATTCGCCATTTTGAAATTTTTAAGAATTAATGTAACTTTTTTATTTTTTATTCAAACCTAGTCGTGTTTGTACTCAAATTAAAGGATTTTTGATTTTCTTTAATAATTTAATTAGATTAGTTTAAAAAAATTTCAAGATGGCTGACTTTCAAGTGTTTTAAGCTAAAAGCTGAATAACTTTTTAGTTATTTAAGATATATATGTCGTGTTTGTACTTAAATTGAATAATTTTGAATTCTTTATAATAATTTTAAACATTTTTTAAAGATGGCGTTTATCGATTGTTTTTATATTAAAAAAATTGTATAACTTTTAAATTATTCGTATTAGATATGACATGTTTGTACTTAAATTGAAGAGAATTTAATTTCCTAATTGATTTTGGAAAAAATTTTTTATTTAACTTACCGATTTTTTTACCCATCGATCTTAATCTAAGAAAGAAATCGTTTGGACGACCGTCGTAATCTTCGGAACATAAAACTTGCTTAACAATCGGATAAGAAAGTACAACAACGACTTTTCTATTTCCCAATTTTAATCCTAAAATGTCACTGTTGTATTTTTTAGCCATAAAATTGAACGCTTTGTGTTGTCCTCCTAATTTTTTTGAAAGTTCTGTTAGTTCCTTAATACATCCGGTGAAGGGATACCAAAAAGGACCTAAAATGTAATATAAATATTTAATCGTTTATTTCATGAATTAAATTTAAATTTTTATTTTTTTCATTTAATTTTAACTTTTAATTTTTTTCTTAAGTTTATCTATAAATTTAAACGCTTAGAGTTCAAAAACCATTCGATCTTTTACTTCCTGACGTTATTTATTTACGATACTATTCATATTTAATCGAAATTATTTTATCAGTTTAGTGATGTAACAAAGAGCAAACACAAAATTGACTTACCAGGCGGGAAATTGTGAGGTTTAGTATTCGATAGTTGAGTGTAAAATAAGAAAATTACGAATAAAATAACTAAGACGAGAAACATGTTGAACTTGAATTAAAACTGTGTGTGTTCTCTTCACTTGATTTAAATGGTGTAATTGAATCTAAGTTTATAAAGGAATTAAAAAGGTGAGTGACTCGATTCGTTGGGCAGCCGACCAAGAATCTACACACACGCGCTCAACTATCAAGTCTCGGTTTGGTTCTTATCGCAATTGACAAATTATATCTGTTATTAAGTTGTTTAGGTGATTGAATTACAATCGAAAATGAGTTTCTTTGAGGATTGGGTTTAACGTGATTTAACAATGCGTTGGAAGGGGTTTTATATAGGAGCGATTTGAAATATGTTTTTTTCTTGATGATGAAATTTATGTGGAAATAATTCGAATTGTAGGTTAGCATTGTTGGAATAAAATGTTTATTACAATAGACGTGAGCTTAGTAGAGTGATAAATTCAGGAATTATGAGTTTTAGATTTTTTTCTTTTTTTTTTTTAATGAAATAGTTGGAAATTTTTAAATTAAATGGTTTAAAATTCCCCGTTTGGTTATGATTTTACGTCGTTGAGTTATTTTTATGAGGTGTTTTATTGGAAATAGCTTTTTTTTTCTAAAATTAAAAGGGATTGTTTTTTATGAAGGTGTTAGGTTTGGATTTTTTTTAAATTTTTTTAAAATCTTTTTTAAATATTATTAAAGAAGATGTTTTAACTGAAGATTTTGTAAAATATATATTTTTTAATTATACAGGCCTACAAAATGTATGTTAACATGTTGAATTTAAATATGACTTCAAACCTGCTCCATCACCTCAGGATTTCAAGATATTCTAGTTTATAGACACAAAAAACGAGTTTTTAACATATTTGGAGTTAAATAACGTAGCAAATAAATTTGTATCTATAAAACTTCATGTAACATCTGAATGTATAGTCCGACAAGCGAAAACTTGCGGCTGAGATTTCACAAAAATGAGCGACAGCGAGAGTGAGAAAGTATTCGGGTAGATAGAGTTAAAATTACTTGAACTTAACAAATGCGGAAAGACAAAACTAAAAAAATGTTTAAACTAAAGCTCGCAATATATGAAGAGCATTTTTCCAAAACTGACTAACAAGTCCAAAATAAGTATTTGTAGATATGACTGAATTTCTGTAAAAAGTTGTATACAACATTTTCAGTAGAAATGTGTTAATAGTTGTTTATTTTTGTAGTGAATTATTCACTTGAATATTTAGGATTCATTTATTTTTTTCTTACAACCAATAGGTTTCTTGCAAACAACAGGAACTTTTCTGTTCTCTTGTACGTTTTCCTCTTAAGCAAACTTGCTCTTCTATATTGTCATCATCCGACATTTTAAATAGTTTATTACAGGCACACAGAAATAAAACGAAATAACCAAATTACCAAACACCTTGTTTGATGTTTTTCCCAATACTAAGCATTGTCAATGCACTCTAATGAGCGTGATTTAGTCAGTTTTGGAATAAAATCTTTTTGGACTTAGATTAGCTTTGGAATAAATCTTTTTGAGGTTTATCAAAATAAACTGAGATGTATATTAGTTTTATGAAAGATAAACCTAGAGATCAAATGCAACTTTTTTTTGTAATTATTTTAAACACAAAAACACGATTTTTTATTTTTTGGACTTAGTTAGTTTTGGAAAAATGCTCTTCATATGGAATTATTACAAATCTATAAAATATTTAAGACGACTCTGGTATATTCAGATCTCTTCACTACGAGTGACTGCGTTTAAATGAAGTGTGCTAAGTAGTCTGAAGTTACTGTTCTCCACTGCGGAACTGTAGACGTGATTTACTTAGCTGCAAGTTCTCGCGTGTCGGACTGTACTACTTTTCTCATTTAAAATGCATTTTGAACTTTTTCAATGTCTTAATTCATTCATGAAAAAAATCTTCGTTTTACAATACCCCAGTTGTAGTCGTGAGTATAAGAAATCAGAAAGTAATGATTTAATCGAAGGCTCAAAAAAATGTTAGGGTTTTCAAATCCTTGTTTCAAATGAACATTGTAATGACTCAACCCAACTTATGGAATTATGTTCCCTTTTCAAAGCTCAACAATAGTACGTCATCATTTTTTCGTCCCATCTACACTTATTTTCTGTATCAAAATGTGCACAAATTTAATAAAATGTATTAATTTTTTTTAACTCAATGGCTTCTTGAAGTCATGATTGTCTGCAAATCATCTAAATTATGCAAATTACGCACGCTAGAGTGACATTATGGACTAAAGCGATTGTACAAAAAGTGATGTTATAGAAATTACATTAATTCAAGAAGATATGAAAATGTTCAAAAAATTCGATTACGTTTAAATTGGAAACTGTGATGTTTTCAGGTGCCGCATGGAATTTAGTGAATAAAGATTTATTTGCTATGTTATTTAATCCCGAACATGTTTGACAACTGAGTTTTTTTTTCATTTTTAGGTTAGAATATTTCAAAAATCTGGTGTAATGGAGCCATTCTGACGTAAAATTTGAGTTCAGCGCTCTTAAAACTATTAGGGAATTATGGTCTGATCTATGGGTTTAAAAAATGTTCGCCAGTTTTATTAAAAATGAAGTCATGGTGATTTTTTTCTTTCATAGAAAAACTCTTTTATTAACTTTAACAACAAAAATATTTACAAACTTTCAAGAAAGATAGGAAACTATTTACAAAAGATTTCTTATGAAGGTTTTTATTAAGAAATGTCTTAATCGTATCCTCCGTGACCTCCATGGCCGCCTCCGAAACCGCCACCGCCTCCGTATCCGCCCCCGCCACCTCCTCCGCCTCCATGATGGCTTCCGTGATGTCCGCCGCCTCCTCCATATCCGCCTCCCCCTCCAAAACCACCTCCGCCGCCAAATCCGCCTCCTCCACCGCCGTGATGTCCGTGTCCTCCATGTCCACCGCCGCCTCCTCCTCCAAAACCACCTCCTCCGCCATATCCGCCGCCTCCACCGCCTCCGTGATGATCGTCAAATCCTCCTCCGCCTCCAAATCCACCGCCTCCACCTCCTCCATATCCACCGCCCCCACCACCTCCGTGATGATCGTCAAATCCACCCCCTCCTCCATATCCGCCGCCACCTCCCCCTCCAAATCCTCCTCCTCCTCCCCCATGATGATCATCGTAGCCTCCTCCGCTTGAACTAAAGCTTCCTCCTCCTCCTCCTCCATAACCGCCTCCACCTCCTCCTCCATATCCACCACCCCCTCCTCCATGATGATCATCAAATCCTCCTCCGCCTCCAAATCCACCTCCTCCTCCATAACCTCCTCCTCCACCACCTCCATGGTGATCATCAAATCCGCCTCCGCCTCCAAATCCACCTCCTCCTCCAAATCCACCTCCTCCTCCATATCCACCGCCTCCACCACCTCCGTGATGATCGTCAAATCCACCACCGTCTCCAAATCCACCTCCCCCTCCAAATCCTCCTCCTCCTCCATATCCGCCACCTCCTCCTCCTCCATGATGATCGTCAAATCCCCCTCCGCCTCCAAATCCTCCTCCTCCTCCTCCTCCTCCTCCAAATCCACCGCCTCCTCCTCCTCCATGATGATCGTCAAATCCTCCTCCGCTCGAACTAAATCCACCGCCTCCACCGTAACCCCCTCCGAATCCGCCTCCATGTCCACCTCCTCCTCCACCATGATGTTCTTCTATGATTGTAATTGCACCACCTCCCCCTCCGTGTCCTCCTCCTCCGCCTCCTCCATATCCGCCCCCAAAACCACCCCCATGTCCTCCTCCTCCTCCTCCAAATCCACCTCCAAAACCTCCTCCATGTCCTCCTCCCCCTCCAAAACCACCCCCGCCCCCATGGCCTCCACCTCCTAAATGGATTATTTCTTTATGATGGCCTCCAGCGTCTCCATGAGAATCAGGAATGTGAACTCGAATGTGTACGCTGTAAAATTTTTTTTATTTAATTTCATCTCATTATTTTATTTTTTTCCTTTAATGGTGGGTTCAGGATATCAAACTTAACCCTAACCTTAGCTGTAATAACCGTCAAATTTTAAATATTAAAGTTACTGCTACGGTTACGATTACAGCCTTTAACTCTTTGAGGGTTGGTAGGTGGGTGGCTTAATGTACCACTTCGAATTTTGACTTTTGTGCTCACTGGTACATAAAATAAACCATTTTTTCTATTTCTACTCCTTTTGCTGTACAGTGATTGAGAGCGCGTACCACCTTACCATCTTCAAGCTCAGATTATGCTTTTTGCTAATCTCTTAGATGATACAACATCTCTGTTGTGCCCACTTTGGGTTTTTTTATTTGAAAATATCCACCCCTCAAAGAGTTAACCTTTCCACTTCAAGCCTTTTTTCTTTTTATTCCATCAGCTTCGTGCTAAAATTCTCCGTAAAAAGAAATATTACACTATGTTGAGTGTCACTTGGTATTGGAGCTGGTGGAATGAAATCAATATCGAGTGGCACTCCACATTTTTAAAAAAGTAAGGGTTAAGTTTGATGTCTTATACCCATCATAAAACTTACTGTTCTTTTCCAAAAGTAGCATAACTTTGGATAACGCTGCAAGCTATTACCAACAAGGTCTGAAATTTTTCAAAAAATAATTAATCATCAAAATTAAACTTAAATAATGAGATTTTCTTACAAAACTTAATCGAGCCATTCGAGTCGCACAACACCTTCACTTCACCCTTAAAAAGACGTTCTTCGCCTCTGCAAGGCGAAATGTGAAGATTTCCTCGAGACCAAGAACATTTTATACCTCCGATACATCCGAACATCCCGGACGGTTCCCATATCTCACCTTTCCGGAAGAGGGAGAAAATTTCATACCCCTACTTCTGCTTCCGATCTTTCTCTCGCAGAGTTTTCTGGCCGTGACCCAAAGGGGGTCATCTTCTTCTTCTTCTTCGGGGAGGGTGGCGGCGTGATGCGGCGCGGCGGCGAGGTCATCGAACAGCGAAACGCACTTGAACCTGCGCCGCGCGCTTTTAAGGCCGCTTTTCCTTCTCATCGGAACTACCGTATAAACGTGTATTACATACAACGCAACAACAATCGGTAGAAAGAAAGTCCTTTCACTTGAACTTCTGGTAGATGAGAGCCGAGAGGACGACGCGACGCGGCGGGAACGAAATCGGAGGAGTACTCGCGCGTCCTTTGACACTCTGCGATGATGATGAGAAACAGCTTTCACGCAATAATAAATGGGAGTTTATTGTTTTCAAATGATTTCCTTCTATTCTATTTTATTGAGTTTTTTAAGAAATTGACCGTCTAAACCTAACCTTAAATTGTCCAAAATTAAAAAACTTTATAACTTTTTGTAAATTTGATTTAAATATGTTATGTTTATACTCAAATGAAAAGAAATTTTATTTCCTAACGATTTTTTAAACTAATTAAGTTTAATTTCCATTATATTATTATCATAATAAAAAATAAAATGCTTTTTTTATTTTAAATTAACACTAATTAAGCTAAAACTTTCTTTTTATTGATTGTTTATCTCCAAAAAAGTCATTTAACGAAATAAAAAACTAAACAAACAAGATAAAAATTTATTTTAGTTCCTTTCACTTCTTATCGAGTAAAAGTTAAAATTTTTATAAGTATCATTAAAGAAGACGACTTATTTTTTTTTTTAATTTCTTAGTTTGCTTAAAATTTCACTTAAAATCATCGAATATATTTAATGTTTATTTCTAAAGTTACTTTCTAAACATTACAAAGTGTAATTTTCTCTCGTTATCTCTAGAAAAATCACCCATCTGTCACTTGAATACAAAAAAGAAGGAAAAATAATAGGTGTTTTATTTAAATTTATGGGTTTGTTGGTAGAAATTGACTTTAATCGGTGTTTAGTTACATTTTTATGAAAATAGGTCGAGAAATCGGAATAATTTTCGAAGTTAAACCTTGTTTTTCAACATTTTATGTAAATAATAATTCAAATAATATAAAATAATTCATTGTTTTGCGTAAATTTCTGAGTAGTTTTAAATTCTAAGAAATAATACTATTTCATTATTATTTTTTTTAAGACCAAGTATTCTTGTAAGGTTTTTTTTATAATAACAAGGTTGCAATAGGAATTATTAGCGTAGCTTGAAGGTTTATTAATGAATGAAATGTAAAATGAATAAAAGGTATTTAAGAGAAGGTTGGAATTTAAAAGAAAAATTTTAAAAATGTTAATTTAAATGATTATTTTAATTTATAGCTTTAGAAATAAAATAATCATAAATTTTTTTTAAAGATTCTTAAAAATCGTTAAAAAACAATTAATTTGAGTACAAACATGATCTATCTATTATTAAAAATAAAAAAGTTATTGTTGTTTAAAAATTTTCAAAATGGCGGATTAAAAAATTTTAGGTTATAATTAAAAATTTTTAAGTTCCAATGAAAAATTTTTAAGCTTTAATAAAAAATTCTTAAAATTTATTAAAAATCCTTTAATTTGAGTACAAACGCGACTATATTTGGTTAAAAAAGAAAAAAGTTAGGTTAGAATAAAAATTTTCAAGATGACGGATTACAAAATTTTAGGTTATAATGAAAAATTTTCAAGCTTTAATAAAAAATTCTTAAAGTTCATTAAAAATCCTTTAATTTGAGTACAAACACGACTTTATTCGGATAAAAAAGAAAAAAGTTAGGTTAGAATAAAAGTTTTCAAAATGGCTGATTAAAAAATTTTAGGTTATAATTCAAAAAATTAAGTTTTATTAAAAAAATTCTTAAAATTTATCAAAAATCCTTTAATTTGAGTACAAACACGGCTATATTCGAATAAAAAAGAAAAAAGTTAGGTTAGAATAAAAATTTTCAAGATGGCGGATTAAAAAATTTTAGGTTATAATTCAAAAAATTAAGTTTTATTAAAAAAATTCTTAAAATTTATCAAAAATCCTTTAATTTGAGTACAAACACGGCTATATTCGAATAAAAAAGAAAAAAGTTAGGTTAGAATAAAAATTTTCAAGATGGCGGATTAAAAAATTTGAGGTTATAATTAAAAAATTTTAAGTTTTAGTGAAAAATTCTTAAAGTTTATTAAAAATCCTTTAATTTGAGTACAAACACGACTATATTCGAATAAAAAAGAAAAAAGTTAGGTTAGAATAAAAATTTTCAAGATGGCGGATTAAAAAATTTCAGGTTATAATGAAAAATTTTTAAGTTTTAATAAAAAATTCTTAAAGTTTATTAAAAATCCTTTAATTTGAGTACAAACATGACTAGGTTTGGATAAAAAAGAAAAAAGTTAGGTTAGAATAAAAATTTTCAAGATGGCGGATTAAAAGATTTTAGGTTATAATTAAAAATTTTTAAGTTTTAATGAAAAATTCATAAGGTTCATTAAAAATCCTTTAATTTGAGTACAAACACGGCTATATTTGGATAAAAAAGAAAAAAGTTAGGTTAGAATAAAAATTTTCAAGATGACGGATTAAAAAAATTAAAATTTTTATTAAAAATTCTTAAAGTGGATAAAAAATCCTTTAATTTGAGTACAAACATGACTATATTTGGATAAAAAATAAAAAAATTAGGTTAACTTTAAAATTTTCAAGATAGCGGATGGTCGGCCATCTTAAAAGTTTGAAAATTAACCTAACTTTTTTATTTTTTATCCAAATATAGTCATGTTTGTACTCAAATTAAAGGATTTTTAATGAACTTTAAGAATATTTAACAAAAATTTTGGAAAAAAAACAAAAAAGTTAGCTTAATTTTAAAATTTTCAAGATGACAGAATTTTAATTTTTATTAAAGATTCTTAAAGTTCATTAAAAATCCTTTAATTTGAGTACAAACACGGCTATATTCGGATAAAAAAGAAAAAAGTTAGGTTAGAAGCACAATTTTCAAGATGGCGGATCATCAATTGTTTTTAAAATTAAAAATTTTTATAACATCGAGATTATTTAAAATAAATAAGTCATGTTGTTACTTAGATAAAAAGAAATTTAATTTTTTATTGATTTTTAAAAAAAATTATCGTGTAAACCTAACCTTAAAATTGTTAAGGTTAAAAATCGTTATATCTTCGAGAATATTTAAGTTAGATGTGTCAAGTTGGTACTCAAATTAAACAAAATTTAATTTTCTAACAGTTTCCAAAAAAATTGACCGTCTAAACCTAACCTTAAAATTTTTAAGGTTAGAAATTGTTATATCTTAGAAAGTATTTAAGTTAGATACGTCATGTTGGTACTGAAATTAAACAAAATTTAATTTTCTAAAACTTTCTAAAAAAATGGATCGTCTAAACCTAACCTGAAAACTTCTAAAGTTAAAAATCGTTATATCTTGGAAAATATTTAAGTTAGATATGTCATGTTGGTACTCAAATAAAAGAAAATTTAATTTTCTATTGAATTTTTAAAAAATTGATCGTCTAAACCTAACCTGAAAACTTTTTAGGTTAAAAATCGTGATATCTTGGAAAATATTTAAGGTAGATACATCATTTTGGTACTCAAATTAAACAAAATTTAATTTTCTAACAGTTTTTAAAAAAATTGACCGTCTAAACCTAACCTGAAAACTTCTAAGGTTAAAAATCATTATATCTTGGAAAATATTTAAGTTAGATATGTCGTGTTGGTACTCAAATTAAATAAAATTTAATTTCCTAACGATTTATAAAATTTATTTCATACAAAAATTTAATTTCAAAATATAAAAATTTTTTCTTTGACTTAAAAACTTTAACAAAACTTAAACAAAGTCCTTAAAATCGACGATTAAATTATGTCAGCCGCACGTAATTTCACTTTTCGCCTTTAGAGAAAGTGAGATCATCCGTACTCACGGTAATCCACTCACGGTTGCTATATTCGTCTTGAGGACGAATCGCGAAGACCATCGGCTCGTTGTACTCGATTTCCCGTTAGAGAGTACACACTTTCGCTTTTAAATCGTTCTCTTCATCTCGAACAACATTACTTCAAACTTAAAACATCGATTTATACAAGTTTTAGATATACAACTAGTTACATGAGGTAGTTAAAAGAGATAAAAGGAAAAAAATAGATTAAAATAAAGAAGACAAAGTTTTGGTTTGTTTATATTAATATATTTTGTATATTACTAATAAAATTTATTTTTATAAGTTTTTAAATACAATAGCAGTGACATTTTTTGGCAGTGTTAAGTCTCTTTTAACCTGTATTTTTTTTTTTAATTTATGTTAAACTTATCTAATATGAGATTCAAAAATAAACTTAAGTTATTACATATAAATAGGATGATAATAATAATTATTATTATTATTAGTAAAAGGAATTAAGCTTAAATAATAATATGAAATTAAAAACTAAAACCCCTTCTTTTTAAACTTTACGCTTAGTAAATATAAACGAAAAATTAAACTTAAGCTTAAAAAACATCACATTTGGAAGATAAAAAATTTTAATTTTAGGGTGTGATTTAAAAATCGATCAAAACTAAGTTTAAAAATCAATAGGAAATTAAATTTGCTTTAATTTGAGTACAAACACGACTATATTTGGGTAAAAAATAAAAAAGTTAGGTTAATTTTTTAATTTTCAAGGTGGCGGATTAAAAAATTTGAAGTGTTTTTTCAAGATTCGTAAAGATTGTTAAAAATCTTTTAATTTGAGTACAAACACGATAGATCTACGATTAAAAATAAAAAAGTTAGGTTAGTTTTTAAATTTTCAAGATGGCAACTTGGAAAATTTGAAATTTTTATTAAAAATGTTTAAAGTTGATTAAAAATCTTTTAGTTTGAGTACAAACACGACTATATTTGGATAAAAAACAAAAAAGTTAGATTAATTTTAAAATTTTCAAGATGGCCGACCATCCGTCAGGTCGACCATCTTGAAAATTTTTCAAACTACTGTAACTTTTTTATTTTTTATCCAAACATAGTCGTGTTTGGTATCAAATTAAACAATTTTTAATGAATTTTAAGAATTTTTAATTAAAATTTATTTTTTTAAAATCACCATCTTGAAAATTAAAAAATTAACCTAACTTTTTTGAATTTTATATAAAAATCCTTAAAGTTGATTAGAAATCCTTTAATTTGAGTATAAACACAACTATATTCGGATAAAAAAGAAAAAAGTTAGGTTAACTTTCAAATTTTCAAGATGGCGGATGGTCGGCCAATTTGAAAAATTTTCAAACTAATATAACTTTTTTACTTTTTATCCAAGCATAGTCATGTTTGTACTTAAATTAAAGGATTTTTAATGAACTTTAAGAATTTTTAATAAAAATTAAATTTTTTTTTTAATCTGTCATCTTGAAAATTATAAAATTAACTTAATTTTTTTGTATTTTATATAAAAATCCTTAAAGTTGTTTAAAAATCTTTTAATTTGAGTATAAACACAACTATATTCGGATAAAAAAGAAAAAAGTTAGGTTAACTTTCAAATTTTCAAGATGGCGGATGGTCGGCCATCTTGAAATTTTTTTAAACTAATGTAACTTTTTTACTTTTTATCCAAATATAGTCGTGTTTGTTCTTAAATTAAAGGATCTTTAATCTACTTTAAGATTTTTTAATAAAAATTTTAATTTTTTTAATCCGCCATCTTGAAAAATTTAAAGTTAACCTAACTTTTTTGTTTTTTATCCAAATATAGTCGTGTTTGTACTCAAATTAAAGGATTTTTAAACCACTTTTCGAATTTTTAATAAAAATTTTATTTTTTTAATCCGTCATCTTGAAAATTTTAAAATTGATGCAACTTTTTTGTTTTTAATTTAAACATAATCATAGTTTATACTCAAATTAAAGGATTTTTAATTACTTCTTCAAGAAAATTTTGAAAATTTCTAATCCGCCATCTTGAAAATTTTAAAATTAACCTAACTTTTTTATTTTTAATCCAAATACAGTCATGTTTGGTATCAAATTAAAGCATTTTTAATCATCTTTACGAATTTAACGTTTTAATAATATTTATTTTTTTTTTATTTGTAAACTTTTTCAAAATACTCAAAAGTTCATTTTTTAGAGTTCATTTTTTCTAAAATCTCAACAAAATTTTTGATTTTTAAATCACTTTTAACAAAAAAAAAAAAAACATTTAAGACGGTTCATAAACATTACTATCGCCCGAATTTAATCGAAAATTAAATTCACTTAAAGATTTCTTATTTGACTTTTGCAGCGTCAAAGGTTCGGAAAATAACGAATTATAATCGAAATCCGAACAAACGGAATTATTCGGAGACGAGGTAGCGTACGGTATTTGCGAAATAAACCCTGAGCTTTGCGAACTCGATCTGCTAATGGCGTTATTACCCAAAAACGCTTTATTATTATTATTCCATTGCGAATCCTTAAAATAATCGTATTTCAGTCTTGGAGGCGAAATTAACGGCCTGTTAACCAACTTATTCACTTGTATCGGTTTGAAAACGTTCGATTTGTTAACGAAATTCGTTCCCAAGCTTAAATTATCCATGCTTAAATTTAAAAAACCGTCCGTTCCGTACTTTTTCGAATAAGTCGCGTTCGATTTCGCGTCGGAGAACACATTCGGCGAAGTTAAAACGTTTCGAAAACCCGAAGGCGAATTGAACACAGTCGAATTATTAAGTTTGCTTATTCTAGGCGAGTTTAAATTTGTTAGTCTTGAAGTTGTCGATTCGAACGAAGAGTGAGATTCGAAAGAATCTTCGTTGGTTGATTTTTTACTTAGGTTGGCGCTTAAAGCGATTTCGTTCGCTTCCGCTTGTAAAAACATGTTTTGTAAAGATGTCGGGTTGTTCCATATAGTTTTTGGTTGAATTTCTTGTTTAATTTGGAGTTTTAAAGGTGATTTTTCGGTTAGGATTGTGTAGATTGTTAATACAGTTGCAAAAACCTAAAAAAATTGGATTTTTTAAAAATTATTTTTAAAAAACATTAAAATTTTATTTTAAAAATCGATAGGAAATTAAATTTCCTTTAATTTGAGTACAAACTCGATGGGTTTATTTTAAATACTTTCGGAGATATATCGATTTTTGTATTTAAAAAGAATCGATGAGCGCCATCTTTAAAAATTTTTAGATATTCTTAAAATTTATTAAAAATCTTTTAATTTGAGTACAAACACGACTATATTTGGATAAAAAATAAAAAAGTTAGGTTAGTTTTAAAATTTTCAAGATGGCCGACTTTCAATTTCTTTTATTTTAACCTCTAAAACTATTTAATCTAGATATATAGTGTATGTATTCAAATTAACTTAATAATTGACAGTTGTCAAAATTATAACCTAAAAAAAAATAATTGATGGTCGGCCATCTTGGAACATTTTGACATTTTGATAACTTTTTTATTTTTAATCGTAGATATGTCGTGTTTGTAGTGAAATTAAAGGATTTTTAATGATCTTTAAGAATTTTTTTAAATTTTAATGATTTTTTAAGTTGGCAATCTTGAAAATTAAAAAAATTTCATAGTTTGCTTGTTTTTGATCATAGATACATCATGTTGGGTATCAAATTAAAGGATTTTTAATGATCTTTAAGAATTTTTAAACATTTTAATAATTTTTGAAGTTGGCAACCTTGAAAATTAGAAAAATTTCATAGCTAACTTGTTTTTAATCGTAGATATGTTGTGTTTGGTATCAAATTAAAAGATTTTTAACGATTTTTAAGAATTAAAAAAAAAATTTAATTTTTTTAAGTTAGCCATCTTGAAAATTAAAATTTTTTCATAGTTCGCTTATTTTTGATCGTAGATACATCATGTTGGGTATCAAATTAAAGGATTTTTGACGATCTTTAAGAATTTTAAAAAATTTTATTAATTTTTTTCAGTTGGTCATCTTGAAAATTAAAAAAATTTAATAACTCGCTTATTTTTAAGCGTAGATATGTCGTGTTTGTACTCAAATTAAAGGATTTTTAATGATCTTTAAGAATTCTTTAAAATTTTAATGACTTTTTAAGTTGGCAACCTTGAAAATTAAAAAAATTTCATAGTTCGCTTGTTTTTAATCGTAGATATATCATGTTAGGTATCAAATAAAAGGATTTTTAGCGATTTTTAAGAATTAAAAAGAAATTTTTGATTTTCTAAGTTGGCAATCTTGAAAATTTAAAAAAAAATTCATAGCTAATTTGTTTTTAATCGTAGATATGTCGTGTTTGGTATCAAATTAAAGGATTTTTAATGATCTTTAAGAATTCTTTAAAATTTTAATGATTTTTTAAGTTGGCAACCTTGAAAATTAAAAAAAAATCATAGTTTGCTTGTTTTTAATCGTAGATATATCATGTTGGGTATCAAATAAAAGGATTTTTAGCGATTTTTAAGAATTAAAAATAAATTTTTGATTTTCTAAGTTGGCAATCTTGAAAATTAAAAAAATTTCATAGTTTGCTTGTTTTTGATCGTAGATACATCATGTTGGGTATCAAATTAAAAGATTTTTAACGACTTTTAAGAATTAAAAAAAAAATTTTCATTTTTTTAAGTTGGCCATCTTGAAAATTAAAATTTTTTTCATAATTTGCTTGTTTTTGATCGTAGATATATCATGTTGAGTATCAAATTAAAAGATTTTTAGTGATCTTTAAGAATTAAAAATTTTTTTTTTGATTTTTTTAAGTTGGTCATCTTGAAAATTAAAAAATTTTAATAACTAGCTTATTTTTAATCGTAAATATGTCGAGTTTGGACTTAAATTAAATTTTTAATGATTTTTAAGATTATTTTAAAATTTTAAATTAAAAAAAAAATTTTTTTTACCTGTGATATTACCAAAAGTCGTAAATTTTCATAACTATTCCAAGCTAAAACGAGTAGAAACGACCAAAAAATTAAATTTCCATATTTTAAAAATTTCCTTTTTGTAATAAACATCGAAGTAATCATTTGTATGAAGAAACCACATAAGGAAATCATAAAATAACTCATATTTTCTTCCGTTAAATGTAAATTTTCATATCCTCTTTCTGTATCCTCGTTAATCTTCGTTTTTAATGTAAAATTTATAAATTTCCTCCATAAACTTCCAGTTTCAGTCTTGATATACAATAAATACGTACAAAATTTATACGTTTGGTTTAAAATATAATGAAAACCATCATTAATCGAGTCGTAAAGTTGATAGAAATGGTTTAAAGTTGATTTATCGAAGATCCCGGTTGAGTATAAGGCGTTAAAGAGGATTAAAGATGCCATCGATACCAAAAAGATTGATAAAAATGATGAGAAGGTGGAATCGGAGGGTTTTAGGATTTTCATTCCGGAGAAATTTTCTAAACTTTTTAAAGTTTCGAAACCTTGTTGCTTTAATTGTCTTATTTTCCAACCTAAAATCCATTTGTGTTGAGTTATTAAGGTTTGTTTTAGTTTATTGTCACATTCCGAGCAGAGTTTGTAAGCTTTTTCAAGTTGTTTGCTGGAAATGAAAAAAAAATAGGTTAAAATTTATTTTAATGGTAAAAATTAGTTAGGAAATTAAATTTGGATTAATTTGAGTACAAATATGATATATTTAAGTTTTATAGTTTTTGAGATATAACGATTTTTTAATATAAAAACAATTGATGAATATAATTTTTTAATTTTTTTTAGATTTTCTTAAAGAACATAAAAAAACCTTTAATTTGATACGAAACATGACTATATTCGAGTTAAAAACTAAAAAATTAGGTTAATTTTAAAATTTTCAAGATGGCGGATTCGAAATTTAAAAATTTTTTTTGAAGATTCTTAAAGTTCGTTAAAAATTCTTTAATTTGAGTACAAACATGACTATATTCGGATAAAAAATAAAAAAGTTACGTTAATTTCAAAATTTACAAGATGACGGATTAGAAATTTTAAAAATTTTCTTGAACATTCTTAAAATTCGTTAAAAATCCTTTAATTTGAGTACAAACACGACTATATTTGGATAAAAAACAAAATAGTTAGGTTAATTTAAATATTTTCAAGATGGCCGACTTTCATTTTTTTTAAATTTTAACCTCTAAAAGTATTTAATCTAGAATTGTGGTGTTTGTATTCAAATTAACTTAATGATTGACAGTTGTCAGAATTATAACCTAAAATTGATGGTCGGCCATCTTGAAAAATCTTGACATTTTCAACTTTCTTATTTTTAATCGTAGATATGTCGTGTTTGTACTCAAATTAAAGGAGTTTTAATAAACTTTAAGAATTAAAAAAAAAATTATTAATTTTTTAGGTTGGTCATCTTGAAAATTAAAAAAATTTCATAGTTTACTTATTTTTAATCGTAGATATGTGATGTTGGGTATCAAATTAAAGGATTTTTTAAGATCTTTAAGAATTTTAATTTTTTTTTTGATTTTTTAAGTTGGTCATCTTGAAAATTAAAAAAAAATTTATAGTTTGCTTGTTTTTAATCGCAGATATATCATGTTGGGTATCAAATTAAAGGATTTTTAATGATTTTTAAGAATATTTAAAAATTTTTAAAGAATTTTTTTATTTGTAAGGAATTTTTTTATTTTTAAAGAATTTTTTTATATTTATAGTAGTTTTAAAACATTTACCTAAAATGTTCGATTTCCAAATCGTAATTTTCTTCATCCATCGGAAGAAAATTCGCCAATTGATACACTTTTAACTGTTGGTTATTGTTACACAGTCTACATAAACCGTTTGAAGGTGGTTTTTGATTCGGTTTTAATGTTTGTAAAGGTCGGAGGTTTAATAACTCGTCGTGTTGTTCCGGAATGTCTTTATTATAACCACCGGTCTTAAAAAAAAAGTTTTAAATAACTGTGTAGACTTTATTAATAAATTTTAAGATATAAAATCGACTTACTTCGTCAAAACCGTTATACTGAGTGCAATTGGGGCAATTAAAACCATTTTTATTCTCGTACGGAACTTTAATCCAATTATTACAAAACCAACAGTTAACTTTAACGTTAAAACGATGCCTAAAATAAAATACAAACATTTATTAAAACTTAATTAGTTAGTTAAATATTTATAAACGGTACAAAAACCGAAATCTCACCTTATCTTTATTCCCAAGTTAATTAACACGAATAAAATTACCAAACTGGCCGCGATTATCGGTAAAATAGTCGCTAAACTTTGCGCCAAATCGTTCGAAATCGTAAACATGACTTCGTAAACGCTACAAACTATGGTTTTTGTAAGTTTTTTGTGGCGGTTTTAATCACAAGGTGTAAAACATAACCTCAAAACCTAACATAACCTCATTTTATTTGCTTACCGGTTTATTTTTAAGTGTATAGTTTGGCTTTACATTCATAGATGGCGACAAATGTTAGTTACTTAAAGATAATTTAAATACATGTTCATAGATGGCGTTAAATATTTAAAATATTTTAATTATTAAGAAAAAATTATTTTTAATTAAATTTTATTAATAAAAAATATTAAGACTAGAAAATATAACAAAAAAAAATTAGTAATAAATTATTATTATTATTATTATCGTTCAAAATAATGCATTTTAGTTCTAAAATCGTATTTAATATCATCTTTTATATTTTCAACGACGGGTTTTATACCTGGATCGTGAATTTGATCGTTAAATCTATTATTGTTGTTAATTTTGGTTTGTTTTAAAACGTTTTGGGTGATTTGATACAAAGATAAGGGTTTGTTTACGTAAGGGGGGTGATAGTAAGGTAAAATTCTTTGTGAATCGTGTAATTTTCGGTAGTTGTATCGAAAGATTGGTTTCGGTTTGTAAAAGTACGGTTTGTATCTTGGTTCTTTTCCGTTGAAATTGGGTTGTTTTGGTAGCGGTAAAGTTGTTTGGAATAAAAAGTTGAATTTGTCGATTGCCACCGGTTCGGGGAACGTTATTTTTCCACGTGATGGATATCTGGGTGATAAATCGTGTTGTGGTGTTGAACTGAAATGAAAAAAATAAATAAATTGGTTTATAGATCGATGGGGAATTAAATTTAGATTAGTTTGAGTACAAATACGACATATTTAACTTTTATACTTTTTGAGATACAATGTTTTTTAATCCTGGAAAAAATATACGATTGTAAATCTTTTAAATTTTATTAAAAATGAATAGGAAATTAAATTTTCTTTAATTTGAGTACCAACTCGATGGGTCTAAATTAAATACTTTCGGAGATATATCGATTTTTGCATTTTAAAACAATCGATGAGCGCCATCTTTAAAAATTCTTTTAAATTATTAAAGATCATAAAAAATCCTTTAATTTGAGTACAAACACGACTATATTCGGATAAAAAATAAAAAAGTTAGATTAATTTAAAAATTTTCAAGATGGCCGACTTTCAATTTTTTAAATTTTAACCTCCAAAAGTATTTAACTTAAATATATGATTGTTTGTATTCAAATTAGTTTCATATTTGACAGTTATCAAAATTATAACCTAAAAAAAATAATTGATGGTCGGCCATCTTGAATAATTTTGACATTTCGATAACTTTTTTATTTTTTATCCGAATATAGTCGTGTTTGTACTCAAATTAAAGGATTTTTGACGAACTTTAAGAATTTTTTAAAATGTTTTTGTTTTATTAAGTTGGCCTTTCTGAAAATTTAATAATTTTCATAGTTGGCTTGTTTTTAATCGTAGATGTGTCATGTTGGGTATCAAATTAAAGGATTTTTAACGAATTTTAAGAATTTTTAAAAAACTTTTTGTTTTATTAAGTTGGCCTTCTTGAAAATTTGATAATTTTCATACTTATCTTGTTTTTAATCGTAGATGTGTCATGTTGGGTATCAAATTAAAGAATTTTTAACGAATTTTAAGAATTTTTTTAAATTTTAATGATTTTTTCAGTTGGCTATCTTGAAAATTAAAAAAAAAAAAATTCATAACTAACATAGCGATAATCGCCATCTTTAAATATTCTTTTAAATTATTAAAACTTGCAAAAATCCTTTAATTTGAGTACAAACACGACTATATTCGGATAAGAAATAAAAAAGTTAGGTTAATTTAAAAATTTTCAAGATGGCTGACTTTCAATTTTGTTCTGTTTTAACCTCTAAAAGTATTTAACCCAAATATATGATGTTTGTATTCAAATTAGTTTCATATTTGACAGTTATTAAAGTTATAACCTAAAAAAAAATAATTGATGGTCGGCCATCTTGAAAGAATTTTGACATTTCGATAACTTTCTTATTTTTTATCCGAATATAGTCGTGTTTGTACTCAAATTAAAGGATTTTTAACGAACTTTAAAAATTTTTTGTTTTATTAAGTTGGCCTTCCTGAAAATTTAATAATTTTCATAGTTAGCGTGCTTTTAATCGTAGATATATCATGTTTGGTATCAAATTAAAGGATTTATAGCGATTTTTAAGAATTAAGAAAAATTTTGATTTTTTTTTAGTTGGCCATCTTGAAAGTTAAAAAATGCTTATAGTTCGCTTATTTTTGATCATAGATAAATCATGTTGGGTATCAAATTAAAGGATTTTTAACGATCTTTACGAATCTTAAATAAAAACTTCAAATTTTTTATCCGCCATTTTGAAATTTCTAAAATTTTGAAAAAAAAATTTTAAATTTCAAGATGGTCGACCTTCAATTGCATAAATATAAAAATTATTAAATGACATAACATATTTATGTACCTTTAGTAGTTTTGAAATTACAAATTTAGACTTTTGATTTTGATTCAAATCGACTTTTTGAGTAAAAAGGCTGAGTACGGACCTGTTCTTTTAATGTCAAATTTGACGTTTGTAAGTTTTCGATCTTTAGAAAAATTTTTGATGATTTTAAATAATTTTAAATGATTTATTTGGATTCTAATCGATTTTTGTTAAATAAAGACCAAGTCCGGATCTGTTTTTAAAATGTTAAATTTGATTTTTAACATTTCGTGATTTTTAGAGAAATATTTGACGATTTTAGAAGAACGATTTGGATTATAATTGATTTTTAAGGAAGAAATATCCCAAATCCGGACCTGTTTCTTAAATGTCAAATTTAACAGTTAAAATTTTATCAATCATAGAGAAATTTTTGACGAATTTAAATAGTTTTTAATTATTGATTTGGATTCTAATCGATTTTTAAGCTAGAAGAGTCTAAATACGGTCCTGTTCCATAAATGTCAAATTTGATAATTGAAATTTTATCATTCTTAGAGAAAATTTTGACGAATTTAAACTGATTTGGATTCTAGTCGATTTGCAATCAAGAAAAAGCCTGAATCCGAATCTGTAACTTAAATGTCAAATTTGAAAGTTTTTTAATAAACTTAATCTTTAAAAATTTTTTGATTTTTTTAAGTTGGCCATCTTTAAAGTTAAAGAATGTTTATAGGTCGCTTACTTTTGATCATAGATACATCATGTTGGGTATCAAACTAAAGGATTTTTAATGGTTCTTAAGAATTTTTAAAAATTTTATTGATTTTTTTAAGTTGGCCATCTTGAAAATTTGTATTCTAACCTAACTTTTTTATTTCTTATCCGAATATAGTCGTGTTTGTACTCAAATTAAAGGATTTTTAATGGATTTTAAGAATATTTAACAAAAATTTGAAAATCTTCAAATCGTCATCTTGAAAAATTTTAAATTAACCTAACTTTTTTGTTTTTTATCCGAATATAGTCATGTTTGTACTCAAATTAAATCATTTTTAATTCTTTTTAATAATTTTCAATCATTTTAATCGAATTTTAATTTTTAATCTTTAAAATTTTCTTTTTAACTTTGAATTTTTTCTTATTACCTTAAAATTTTTCTTTTTAACGTTAAATCTTTCTTCAAATTCAATTACTTCACCATAAAATCTTTCAAATTACTTTGTAATGTTACTAAAAACGGATTTAGAGTGTACTACCGGTTTGAAACTCGCGTAAAATCTCACTTTCCCAACCGAACTCGTGTTTTGTATAAACAAACGAACAAATAGAACATTAAACGATGTTAGATGCATCGGTTTTGAAAGGAATTTTGCCGCTTTTAAAACGATTTATTGATGTGAGTCTTGTAAACGAGAGACGAAGTGTACGGAGACTTTCTATTTAGCAATAATTTCGTTATTGTATTCGTGTTTTCGTTGAATGTAAAGAAAATAATGAAGAAATATTTCGTAAATTCCAATCTTTTCCGGTTATTGAGCGTAAAAATGTATGAAACGCGTCGCGAAAATTGTGAAATGCGGAATTGAGAGTTTTGCATGTTAATAAGGTATTTAAAAATAAAGATAAAATAAGTTAATAAAAATAAAATTAATTAAAGGAAAAGAAAGAGAAAATAAAGTGAGTGAAAGTAATAGTTTGAATGAAAATTTTTAATTGTGACATTTTTATTCAAATTAATCAACAATGAAACAAACAAAACCTATAAATTTTATTTATTATTCATCGTCCTTAACATTTTGACCAAATTATCTACTTTCAACCCACACTTAACCTAAACATTTCCAATTTATAGAGATGCAAATTGATTTTAAAACGGAACTAGTTTATTTTATCATAAATAGTCATATGACATTAATTAAAATCGATTTATAAGTAAATTTTTGTAGGCGACAATTAAAAAATGTAAATAATTATATTTTTTCTCGTTAGAAATGAATAAAAAATTAAATTTCCTTTAATTTGAGTACAAAGACGACATATCTAACCTAAATAGTTTTAAAATTATCAACATTTTTAAGTTTAAAATATTTGAGGTTAGGTTTAGATGAAAGATTTGATTAAAAATCGTTAGGAAATTAAATTTCCTTTAATTTGAATACAAACATGATATATCTACGATTAAAAATAAAAAAGTTAGGTTAATTTTTTATATTTTAAGATGGCGGACAAAAAAAAATAAAATTTTTATTAAAGATTCTTAAAGTTTATTAAAAATCCTTTAGTTTGAGTACAAACATGACTAGGTTTGGGTTAAAAACAAGGAAGTTAGGTTAGTTTAAAAATTTTCAAAATGGCGGATTAAAAAATTAAAATTTTTATTGAAAATTCTTAAAGTTCATTAAAAATTCTTTAATTTGAGTACAAACACGACTATATTCCGATAAGAAACAAAAAGTTAGGTTAGTTTTAAAATTTTCAACATGGCGGATGGTCGGCCATCTTGAAAATTTTGAAATTAATCTGATTTTAGTCGTCTTTGTACTCAAATTAAAGGATTTTTAATGAACTTTAAGAATATTTAATAAAAATTTTAATTTTTTAATCCGCCATTTTAAAAATTTTTAAACTCACCTAACTTCTTTGTTTTTAACTCAAACCTAGTCATGTTTGTACTCAAATTAAAAGATTTTTAATAAACCTTAACAATCTTTAATAAAAATTTTACTTTTTTAATATCCGCCATTTTGAAAATTTTAAAACTAACCTAACTTTTTTGTTTTTAATCCAAACCTAGTCATGTTTGTACTCAAATTAAAGGATTTTTATTGAACTTTAAGAATTTTTAAGAAAAATTTTAATTTTTTTAATTCGCCATTTTGAAAATTAAAAAATTAACCTAACCTTTTTGTTTTTAACCCAAGCCTAGTCATGTTTGTACTCAAATTAAAGGATTTTTAATGAACTTTAAGAATTCTTAATTATTTTTACAAATTTTTAATTATTTTTAATAATTTTTATTCTTTTTTTTTTAATTTTTAATTAATTTCTTATTAACTAAAGTTACAACTTACCTTGTACGAGTTAGAAAACTCGAAAAAATCATCCAAATAATAGGAATGAACTGAAAAAAATTAAAATTTCACTTTTATATCATTATCCGTAAACGAATAATTGTACACTTTTAACAAACAAACACTTTTAATTAAATAAATTACCTGAATTGACAACATCGTTCTCGTTTGCGAGCAGATTGTGTCGTCAATTGATAGAGAACGAACGGTTTCGAGTCGTCTATCTTTCTATCTATGCACTTTTGCTTGCATCCGAACTAGAAGCTTTATGTCTTGGGGAAATTGTGCATTAAGTCTGACAAAGAAAGAGAGATAAAACAATATTTAGTTGGGAGGCTTTAGAAAGATAAAGAGAGATGACAAATAGTGTGTTGTTTGGATTGTGAAAAGATTTAAAGATCGAGAGAGATGGAAAAAAAGAAGACGAACCGTTTTAAGTCTCGCTATCTATTCCCGCCTTTACCTTTTCCCCCACCATCGTAGAAATAACAAAGTTACGTTAAACGAAGTGAAATGAAGAAACTACTTAGTTGACGCAATTATCAATCATTGTTTGAATCCAAAAATGGTTTCTTTTCGAATCTTCTTTCCTTTCTTTTTATTTGTTCTTTTTGTTTAATGAGGTTTTGGCACGCCATCTGGTGATTAAGAAGTCAATGTACTTAAAGTAACGCTTAAAAAAGTTTACTTGGCGGAAAATAAGCTGGTTTGGTAAAGCTTTAGACCGTGACGATTTCTAAGTTCTAAGAGAAATCGCTTTTAAGGAATGTTTTAAAAAGTTAGGTTATAAAAAGTTTAAAATTTTATTAAAATGATTTAAAAATCTTAAAATTCATTAAAAATCCTTTAATTTGATATCCCACATGACATATTTTTGACTAAAAATAAAAGAATTAGGTTAGGTTAACATTTTTCAAGATGGTCGACTTAATATTCGTAAAGATGATTAAAAATCCTTTAATTTGAGTATGAACATGACTTTATTCGGATAAAAAACAAGAAAGTTAGGTTAATTTTTTAATTTTCAAGATGGCGGATTAAAAAAATTGAAATTTTATTCGAAAATTTGGAAAGTGCTTAAAAAATCCTTTAATTTGATACCAAACATGACTATATTCGGATAAAAAATAAAAAAGTTAGGTTGGAATAAAAATTTTCAAGATGGCGGATGATCGGCCATCTTGAAATTTTAAAAAATTAACCTAACTTTTTTATTTTTTATCCGAATATAGTCGTGTTTGATATCAAATAAAAAGATTTTTTATATATTTTAAGAATTTTTAAAAATTTTAATAATTCTTTAAGGTGGCCATCTTGAAAATTTTTAAACTAACCTAACTTTTTTATTTTTTATCCAAACCTAGTCGTGTTTGTACTCAAATGAAAGGATTTTTAATTTTCTAATCGTTTTTCAAAAAAAAATTTTAGGTTATGTTATAAAATTTTAAAGATATGTTATATCTCGGAAGTTATTTAAGTTGAATGTGTCATGTTGGTACTTAAATGAAAGGAAATTTAATTTCCTGGTGATTTTTAAAATCAGTTTTACTAAAAAACTTAACCACAATTTTTTCTTGTAATTTATTTATAATTATTTCCTATTAGAAATTACTACTACTATCATTTTATTATTTTACACTTTACGTATTATACCATATGTTGGAAGTAATTAATGTGACATGAAGTATTTTTTCTCCTGTATGAAAGTGATTATGACGAACTTTCTAATCTTAGTATTCTAAAAAAAATTATTTCTATAAAACATTTTACAAAAGGCTTTTTTTGTTAAAGAGAATGTTAAAAAGGGAGCGGAACTAAAGCGATCTATGATAGTTATAGTTCATTGAAAGACAATTTAGTAAGCTTTAGTTGGTTTTAAGAAGTGTTTTAGTGAAGTTGTCAACAATCAATAAGAAGAACAAAGTTTGGTAAGTGTTAACAGGTAAGTTAGTATGTATATTTTTTTATATATTCTTAAAGATTATTAAAAATTATTTAATTTGATACCAAACACGACTATATTTGAATAAAAAATAAAAAAGTTAGGTTAGTTTTAAAATTTTCAAGATGGCGGATTTAAAAATTTGATTTTTTTATTAAAGATTCTTAAAGTTCATTAAAAATCCATTAATTTAAGTACAAACACGACTATATTTGGATAAAAAATAACTAAAGTTAGGTTAATTTTTCAGTATTCAAGATGGCGGATTTAAAAATTTGAAGATTTTATTCAAGGTTTGTAAATATTGTTAAAAATCCTTTAATTTGATACCAAACACGATTATATTCGGTTGAAAAATAAGAAAGTTGGCTTAATTTTAAAATTTTCAAGATGGCGGATGATCGGATAGTCGGCCATCTTGAAAGCTTTGAAATTAACCTCACTTATTTGTCGTTTATCCAAACATAGTCGTGTGTGGTATCAAAATAAAGGATTTTTTATGCTCTTTACAAATTTTTAAATAAAATTTCAATTTTTTATTCCGCCATCTTGAAAATTTTAAAATTAACCTAACTTTTTTGTATTTTATTCTAACATAGTCGTGTTTGTACTTAAATTAAAGGATTTTTTATACTCTTTACAAATTTTTAAATAAAATTTTAATTTTTTAATCCGCCATCTTGAAAATTTTAAAATTAATCTAACTTTTTTATTATTTATTCAAATATAGTCGTGTTTATACTTAAATTAAACGATTTTTAATTTTATTTAATAATTTTTAAACAAAATTAAAGATGGCGTTCGTCGATTGTTTTTATAACTAAAAATCGTTATATCTCATAAAGTATTTAAGTTAGATATGTCATGTTGGTACTTAAATTAAAGCAAATTTAATTCCCTAATGATTTTTAAAAGAATTTTCTTTAAAGATTTAATTTTGAAAGTAATTTTTATAAATTTTACTTTTTTATATACCAAACATTTTAAATACCGAACATTTTAAATACCAAACATTCATCGATTTAATTTTTAACTTCATTGATTTAATCTAAAATAAAAAAAGGTCGATTAGAAACGAGATCTAAGGTAGGATTTAAAAGGGAAAGTACACAAAGCGCGAATCCACCCAAAAAAGACCACTCTCAAGTTGGTTCAGTGAACTTGGAAAGTTCTTTCTCTCTCTCCCCCTATTTACTGATACAGTTTCTCGGTTGGTTTAGCTCGGGAATTGGTTCTTTCTAATTTACCTACCTAACCCACCTCAGTAAAAGATAATAAATTCAAAATCGCTCGAGATGGAATGAGAAAGACGGGAGAAAATCGAATGAATTAAAAACGATTACCTCCCGTCTCTTTCCTTCCTATTTCTTACCTTCTCGCTCTCTTTCTCCGTTGAAATCCAATTATTTTTCATTTCTCCTTTCATTTTGTTTCTCTTTCCCCGCAAAATTCACGGTCGGGGTATAAATACCAGCCGGATCTCACGGTCAAATCGTACAAATCGCACGACCTTCGCGAAGTTTACTTCAAACGGTTCTTCTTCCATCCCGGGGGATTACAAATTTTTAAAATATGGCTCATCGATTACTCGTAAGTGTTTGTTTATTTCATAAAAGTAATTTTTTGTGATTGGAAATTAAATTTGTTTTAATTTAAGTATAAATACAATATATCTAACTTTAATATTTTAAGAGTTATTCATATTATTAATCTAAAAAAATTTTGAGGTTAGGTTTAGACTTAAAATTCTTTTAAAAATTAATAGGAAATTAAATTTACTTTAATTTGGGTATAAACACGACATATTTAATTTTAATATTTTAAAAGTTATTCATATTTTTAATCTTAAAAATTTTGAGGTTAGATTTAGACTTAAAATTCTTTTAAAAATCGATAGGGAATTAAATTTCCTTTAATTTGAATACAAACACGACTATGTTTGGATAAAAAACAAAAAAGTTAGGTTAATTTTAAAATTTTCAAAATGGCGATTTGAAAATTTTTAAATTTTTGTTAAATATTCTTAAAGTTTATTAAAAGTCCTTTAATTTGAGTACAAACATGGCTATACTTAAATAAAAAATAAAAAAGTTAGGTTAGTTTTTAAAATTTACAAGATGGCGTATTAAAAAAATTAATTTTTTTATTAAAAATTCTTAAAGTTTGTTAAAAATTCTTTAATTTGATACCAAACACGATACATTTACGATTAAAAAGAAAAAAGTTTGGTTAGTTTTCAAACTTTCAAGATGGTCGACCATCCGCCATCTTGAAAATTTTTATTCTAACCTAACTTTTTTATTTTTTATCAGAATATAGTCGTGTTTGATATCAAATTAAAGGATTTTTAATAAACTTTAAGAATCTTCAAGAAAATTTTCAAAATTTTTAATCCGCCATCTTGAAAATTTTTTATTTAATTTAATTTTTTTATTTTAATCCGAATATAATCGTGTTTGGTATCAAATTAAACGATTTTTAATAAACTTTAAGAATCTTCAAGAAAATTTTCAAAATTTCTAATCCGCCATCTTGAAAATTTTAAAATTAACCTAACTTTTTTATTTTTTATCCAAACATAGTCGTGTTTGTACTCAAATTAAAGGATTTTCTATAATCTTTAAGAATTTTTAATAAAAATTTTAATTTTGTTAATCTGCGATATTAAAATTTTAAAAACTAACCTAACTTTTTTATTTTTTAACCAAATATAGTCATGTTTGTACTCAAATAAAAGGATTCTTAATAAATATTAAGAATCTTCAATAAAATTTTCAAAATTTCTAATTCCTCATCTTGAAATTTTTTTTATTTAATCTAATTTTTTTATTTATTATCCAAATATAGTCATGTTTGTACTCAAATAAAAGGATTTTTAATAAATATTAAGAATTTTCAATAAAATTTTCAAAATTTCTAATCCCTTATCTTGAAATTTTTTTATTTAATCTAACTTTTTTATGTATTATCCAAACATAGTCATGTTTGTATTTAAATAAAAGGACTTTTTACGCTTTTTAAGAATCTTTAATAAAAATTTTAATTTTCAAAGTCGCCATCTTGAAAATTTGAAATTTGACGTTTTAACTTCAAAATTTGGATCAAATCTTTTTTGATTTTGATCCAAATATAGTTGTGTTTGGTATCAAATTAAAGGATTTTTAATGAATTAGAAGTATTTTAAAGAATTTTATTAATTTTCTTTTTTTTTTTTCTTTAGGTTGGATCTTGTCTTGTTATCCTCTTAGTCGGCGCTTGTGTCGCTGGAGGAGGTGGTGGTGGAGGGTAAGTATTGATAATTGAATACATTTAATTCTTTAAATTATTTATTTAATATTCACCTTTAATTTTTTAACCCAGAGGACATAAACACGTAGTAATCCACGTCCCGTTCAAAGTCAAAACCATCCACCACACTCACACGGTGACAAAACACGTCGGTGGCGGCGGTGGAGGCGGATTCAAGGTGATCGGTTACAGCGGGGATATCGATGAAGGCCACGTAGTCAGCTCTAGCGTGGGCGGAGGTCATGGGGGCGGTTTCGGAGGACACGGAGGCGGCGAGGAGGAAGATATCACCGGCGGAGTTGGCATCGGGGGCGGTCACGGACCTTCCGTCCTCCACGGAGGCAGCGATTGGTCCGGGGGTTACGGTTCTCATGCCGCCGATGTTGGGGGAGACGCCGGATACGAGGGAGGTGGCGATTTAGGGGGGTACGGGGGTGGGGATGTTGGGTACGGAGGCGGTTATGATGTTAACGAAGCCGGTGGTGATTTCGGAGGGGTTGGAGGTCATGAAGGTTACTAAAAAAATTCATTACTTGGATTAATTTAATTTAATTAATTTGATTAATTAGAAGGGTGAATTTTGAAGTAATCGGATTGATTTTTTAGTTAAGTTCTTTTGTTGTTACAAACTTTTGTCCTAGTCCTCTGTTGTTTTGTTTAATTATTGTTGTTGATTTAGGTGTCTTTGTTGTTTTTGTGTGTATATATTATTTTTTATTTTTTCTTGTTGATTGTTGTAATAAAGCTTTATTTATGTTTTGATTAAAAAAAATGTTTTTATTATTTATTCACTTCGGTACGAGTGTCGACTATAGTCGACGGTCACAGACGACCCCACCCAGCCGAGCGTCGACTATAGTCGACGGTCACAGATGTCCCTACATATGAATGCCAGCTGTGGGAAACGTTTGATGACCCGAGTTCGAACTCCGAGCATTTTAATACCTATTTATTAGTCACTCCACCGACCTTGAGAGGGGTGGTTAAGCCGTCGGTTCCGTACCCAGGCGACTTGAACACTAACAAACCTCTGGGGTTTAATACAAAGGGCCTAAGTGTTAGGGTGATAATATCCTGCCTCACGCCCTTACATACAAGTGTTTTGTAGAGATAATTTTTGTTAAAAATATACAGAGTATCCGAAAATAGACATGAAAATATTACAAGTACAAGACTTTAATTATTAAAAGAGACAATATTCTGGTTTAATGCAATTAGAATCATGAAGAATATAATCAGACTTGCACTGACACCCTTTATAACATTCATTAAAGCAATGAGGTTGTTGGTTGGTAACCTGGTGGTAAACAAAGTGTATGGCAATTAGTATGACACATATTGTATTCTATGTTTTGATCTGGGCATTCTAAAATACAAAAAGACATGAAATAAGAACATTTTGTGGGAACATTTTTTAACACCTTGTATAATCACCATCAATTTTTTTTCTTAAATAGTTTCTTGAATTAAAATATTTTAATTAAATGAATACTTATAATCATACATACTTTCTAATTAAAATAAATAATAAAAATAAAAAAATATATAAATTTTATAAGAAATTTATTAACTGTATAAAATATTTACATACATACAAAATAAAAATAAAAATAAACATAACAAACACCAACAGATCACAGATTTAACCAGATTACAACAAGTACAAACTCGAAGTAAAAAGAAATAACTAAAGAAAATGTTAGTTTTATACATCATTGAGGTAAAAATTAAAATAAAACCATAAGTGATTATTTTCTATTAAATAATTTGACTTTGGTTTAAAATATAAACCTTCTTTTTTATTTCTTCTTTCGGCAAATTTCATCGCTTTGACTTCCAAATTTTCGTACCTATTCTACGTCATCCTCAACCTTTTTAACATTAATTTAAAACCATTTTCCGTGTCCTCCACCACCTCCCGCGTGTAATAGAAGAGCTATGTCTTGTCCATCATCTTCTTTACCGTGGTGAATGGTCTTGTAGATGGTGTGAGTGTGTTTTATGGTTTTATGGTGAACGGGAATGATGATTTTTACATGATCGTGACTGGAAATTTAAAGATTGATTAAAAATTAATAAAAAATCGTAAAATCTATAAAAAAAATCTTAAAATTTATAAAAGAAATCTTAAAATTTATAAAAAAATCTTAAAATTTATTAAAAAAATCTTAAAATTTATAAAAAATTCCTTAATTTGATACTGAATATGACTATATTTAAATAAGAAATAAAAAAGTTAGGTTAGTTTTTAAATTTTTTGAGATGGTGGATTTAAAAAATTAAAATTTTTATTAAAAATTCTTAAAGATTATAAAAAATCCTTTAATTTGAGTACAAACATGACTATATTTGGATAGAAAATAAAAAAGTTAGGTCAAATAAAAAATTTTCAAGATGGTGGATTAGAAATTTAAAAAAATTTATTGAAAATTCGTAAAATTTATTAAAAATCCTTTAATTTGAGTACAAACATGACTATATTTTGATAAAAAACAAAAAAGTTAGGTTAATTTTTTAAGTTTCAAGATAGCGGACTAAAAATTTTGAAATTTTTATTAAATATTCTTAAAATTCATTGAAAATCCTTTAATTTGAGTACAAACACGACTAAAATCGGATAAAAAACAAAAAAGTTAGGTTAACTTTAAAATTTTCAAGATGGCGGATGGTCGGCCATCTTGAAAGTTTTAAAACTAACCTAACTTTTTTATTTTTTATCCGATTTTAGCCGTGTTTGTACTCAAATTAAAGGATTTTTAATCAACTTTAAGAATTTTTAATAAAATTTTTTTTCTTTTAATACGCCATCTTGAAAATTTTAAAACTAACCTAACTTTTTTGTTGTTTATCCAAATATAGTTATGTTTGTACTCAAATTAAAGGATTTTTAATAAACTTTAAGAATTTTTAATAAACATTTTAACTTTTCAAATCGGCCATCTTGAAAATTTAAAAACTACCCTAACATTTTTATTTTTTATTAAAACATAGTCATGTTGGGTATCAAATTAGAGGATTTTTAATAAATTTTAAGAATCTTTAATAAAAATTTTAATTTTTCAAATCGGCCATCTTGAAAATTTAAAAACTACCCTAACTTTTCTATTTTTTATTACAACATAGTAATGTTGGATATCAAATTAAAGGATTTTTAATAAATTTTAAGAATCTTTAATAAAAATTTTAATTTTTCAAATCGGCCATCTTGAAAATTTAAAAATTAACTTAACTCTTTTATTTTTTATTACAACATAGTCATGTTGGGTATCAAATTAAAGGATTTTTAACAAACTTTAAGAATTATTAATAAAAATTTAAATTTTTTTAATCCGCCATCTTGAAAATTTAAAAATTAACCTAACTTTTTTATTTTTTATTAAGACATAGTCATGTTGGGTATCAAATTAAAGGATTTTTAATAAACTTTAAAAATCTTTAATAATAATTTTAATTTTTCAAATCGGCCATCTTGAAAATTTTAAAACTAACCTAACTTTTTTATTTTTTATCCAAATATAGTCATGTTGAATATCAAATTAAAGGATTTTTAATAAATTTTAAGAATTTTTAATAAAAATTTCAATTATCTTAATCCGCCATCTTGAAAATTTTAAAGTTAACCTAACTTTTTTGTTCTTTATCCAAATATAGTCATGTTTGTACTCAAATTAAAGGATTTTTAATAAACTTTAAGAATTTTTAATAAGCATTTTAATTTTTCAAATCGGCCATCTTAAAAATTTAAAAACTACCCTAACATTTTTATTTTTTATTAAAACATAGTCATGTTGGGTATCAAATTAAAGGATTTTTAATAAATTTTAAGAATCTTTAATAAAAATTTTAATTTTTCAAGTCGGCCATCTTAAAGATTTAATAATTAACCTAACTTTTTCATTTTTTATCAAAACATAGTCATGTTGGGTATCAAATTAAAGGATTTTTCATCCTCTTTAATAATTTTAAAGTTTTTTTAAAGATGGCGCTTATCACTTGTTTTTAAATTAAAAAATCTTAATAATTTTTAAACTATTTAAGTTAAATATGTCATGTTGGTACTTAAATTAAAGGAAATTTAATTTTTTATTTGATTTTAGATGTTTTATAAAATTTAAAGTTAATTTTAAAAAACTTACCCGCCTCCACCACCTCCGGCATGGACGTTGAGGAAGGTTAACGTAGATAAAATGCACAAGAAAAACTTAAAATAAAAAAGAAATTAATTACTAATATGTTTTAAAAGTAAAAAAAAATATTTTTGTAAATTTTACCAAAGCTTTGACTTGCATGTTGTATTTATTTCCGGTTAAATGTTGTGACTGTGTTATAAAATCGTTCGGAAAAGTAGCTTTTATAGACACGTTCCTACCGCTCCCCACTATCACCATAATCAACCAAATTAGTTCTTAAACTCTCATTGATAAAGAGCATTGTAACTTTTGCCTTTCTCCGGCGGCGCTTAGTTAAAGTAAAATGGAAAGAAAGCGACTTCTCTTTTCACGTTAGATCGATTTGAGGGTGATTAACGTAACAAACCGTGAGAGGATGTTATGAATTTTTATATTTAATTAATTTAATTAATTCCATTAAAAAAAATTTTTTTGAAAAAATTAAAATTACTGAAAATATAAAAAATAAGAAAAATTTAAAAAAAAATCAAAGTTTAAAAAAAAAACCGTAAAGTTTATAAAAAATCCTTTAATTTGATACCCAACATGACTATATTTGAATAAAAGATAAAAAAGTTAGGTTGATTCTTTATTTTTTAAAATGGCGTATTAAAAAAAATGAAAATTTTATTAAAGATTCGTAAAAAGCTTAAAAAATCCTTTAATTTGATACCAAACACGACTATATTCGGATAAGAAAGAAAAAAGTTAGGTTAGAATAAATATTTTCAAGATGGCGGATCATCAATTGTTTTTTTTACAAAATTGTTTATAATTTTTAAAATATTGAAGTTAGATATATCATGTTTGTATTTAAATTAAAGGATTTTTTATAATCTTTAAGAATTTTTAATAAAAATTTTTATTTTTTTAATCCGCCATCTTAAAAAATAAAAAATTAACCTAACTTTTTTATTTTTTATCCAAATATAGTCGTGTTTGTACTCATATTAAAGCAAATTTAATTTCTTATGGATTTTTGAAAAAATTAACCGTGTAAACTAAGCCTTAAATTTTTTAGGATTAAAAAACTTAATAATTTTTAAAGTATTTTAGTTAGATATGTCATGTTTGTACTTAAATTAAAGGAAATTTAATTTCCTATCGATTTTTAAAAAGATTTTCGTTCTAAAATAAAGTTGATAAAACTTGTAGCTTGTATAATAATCGGGAAGTGAATTCCTGCGGTTATTAATTCTCATACAGCTTCCGTTTTTCTTCCGGAAGTTATATAACTCACACAGTTTGTGATTTTAAAGCCAACTTTCTTCTCCTCAACAACCCACGGTTTGAGTTTTCGTTAAAATTAGATTTGTAGCGAAGTTAGTTTTCTCTTAAGACGATTAAAAATTTTTTTCAAGTTTAAATTGATTAAATTTAAAACGATTGTGAAAGTTTTTATAGGTTTAATCAAGTTTTCTATTTTTAAGTAATTTTAAAAACTTTAAAAAAAGCTTTTTTCACTCAAAAAAAGATATTCTTTTTAGACTCGATGAATATTCAATGGTTGACGTCCTCCTGTTATAATCTTCATGACCTAACATTCCAGTCGAGTTACTAAACCCCATTTAAACGGTATTCTTCACCTGTACCTTTATTCCTTACCTTTTTCCCATAGTTCGAAGCGGGATGGATGAACGAAAAAAGTCGTTGGTCAGTCTAGAGTTCTAAAACGGAGGGGTAAAGGGGGTTAGATGAGGGTCAAGGGTAGGATACTCTTTATAAAAATGAACCGGTTCGGTTCTTCTACTAGAGTCATTAAGAAATTTTCGGTGGGTGAACATCAAAAAGGTTCCGTCATCAAAAAGATTCTTCGAGACTTTAAAAATGTTATTTATCCAAAGAAAAATGGTAAAGATATTCGATTTCGTTTTTAAAAAATTGTAATAATTTAATAATTTTAATTTAAAAAATTAATTTAGATGGGTTTTGGAGTCGTTTTGATGTGTTTTTTTGTCGTTTCGGAAGGTTTCTTTTGGGGGTCATCATCAGAACCGTAAGTTTTTATCAAAAATTGATAGGAAATTAAATTTCCTTGAATTTAAGTACAAACATGACATATCTAATTTCAATAGTTTAAAAGTTAACTTTGAGAAATTTTGAGGTTAGGTTTAGAAATAAAATTGTTTTAAAATCGAATTGAGAATTAAATTTCCTTTAATTTGAGTACAAAGACGATATATCTACGATTAAAAATAAAAAAGTTAGGTTAATTTTAAAATTTTCAAGATGGTGGATAGTCGGATGGTCGGCCATCTTGAAAATTTTTAAATTAACCTAACTTTTTTGTTTTTTATTCGAATATAGACGTGTTTGGTATCAAATTAAAGGATTTTTTATGGATTTTAAAAATTTTTAATAAAATTTTCAATTTTTTTGATCCGCCATCTTGAAAATTTTTATTCTAACCTAACTTTTTTGTTTTTTATCCAAACCTAGTCGTGTTTGGTATCAAATTAAAGGATTTTTTATGAATTTTAATATTTTTTAATAAAATTTTAAATAAAAATTTTTTATTTTTTTAATTTGCCATTTTCAAATTTTTTATTTTTTATTCAAAATTCATAAGGATCGTTAAAAATCCTTTAATTTGATACCAAACACGGCTATATTCGGATTAAAAATAAAAAAGTTAGGTTCAACTGAAAATTTTCAAGATGGCGGATGGTCGGCCATCTTGAAAATTTTTAAATTAAATAACTTTTTTGTTTCTTATCCGAATATAATCGTGTTTGGTATTAAATTAAAGGATTTTTTATGGATTTTAAAAATTTTTAATAAAATTTTCAATTTTTTTGATCCGCCATCTTGAAAATTTTTATTCTAACCTAACTTTTTTGCTTTTTATCCAAACCTAGCCGTGTTTAGTATCAAATTAAAGGATTTTTTATGAATTTTAAGAATTTTCAATTAAAATTTTAATTTTTTTAATCCGCCATTTTGAAAACTTAAAAATTAACCTAAGTTTTTTATTTTTTACCGAAACATAGTCATGTTTGTACTCAAATTAAAGGTTTTTTAATGAACTTTAAGAATATTTTAACAAATTTAAGATTTTTTTATTTTTTAACTTGATTGAAATCGATTTTTACGTTTTTAATAGCGAACCGACGCCAAAACCGCAACTTTACGCCTATCCTTTTCCGTCAATTTACCATCAAAGGTACATCCAAGCTCAACAGCTTCAACAACAACAACTTTCGAACGTTCAACCGCAAGATGATTTACAAAATCAGATTCCGGCGATTCCCATTCAAGTGCCTTTAGCGGCCCAATTTTCTCCGGTGCAAAATTTACATAACGTTCAACTTGTACCGTGTTTATGTCCAGTTTCACCAAATGTTGAATATGAAAAATTAGAACAACCATCTTCTAGAGTTTTGTAATTTTTTTTGCGGGGTTTTTAAACACCCTGTATATGATTTTTTTTATTTTAATTAATTTTATTCAATTTTATTCAACAAAATGGTGTATTTTTATAAGGTGATGATTTTAAGACTGATTTAAATAATAAAATAAATAAAATTAAAATAAAATATAAATAAACTTTAAATGAAATTAAAATAAAATAGAAATAAAATATAAATAAAACACAAATTTATTTAAAAAAATTTTTTTATTTACCACAATTTTTTATATCCTTTGAATAAAATTCAAATTCAAACAAAACAACCGAAATAAAAATAAATTAACAAAATAAAAACAAAGTTATATTTAGCGAGAAAGTAGCTGAAGAGAACGATAAAAGATGGCGTTGTGAATAAACGTGCTTTAAAAAAAGGACCGAAAATAAACTTTACCAACCGTATTTTAAAAGTGTAAGTGCTGGATTTTATAACACAACATCGACAGTTTCTTCTTATTTGAGAAATGGCGTCTCAACGTTTCTAGTTAAAACCGCCTGCCAGTGTTCGCCGCGAGATGGCGGCGGTAACATCACGTTCGACTCTTGTTTCCGACACTGATCTTCGCAGTCGTCCAAGTTGGCTTCGGAGCTGTTAAATTTCGATCCCCAACCGGATGAAAAACTCACATATCTCATCTAGAAGAAAATTTTTTTAGTTAATCTTTTTAAAAACGAATAGGAAATTAAATTTGCTTTTATTTGAGTACAAACATGACATATTTATCTTTTATAGTTTTTGAGATATAAAAATTTTTAGGTTAGAAATTTTTTGAGGTTATGAATTTTTTAAAAATTAAATAGGAAATTAAATTTCCTTTAATTTGAGTACAAACATGACATATTTATCTTTTATAGTTTTTGAGATATAAAAATTTTTAGGTTAGAAATTTTTTGAGGTTAAATTTTTTAAAAATTGAATAGAAAATTAAATTTTCTTTAATTTGAGTACAAACATGATATATCTAACTTAAATTGTTTTTGAGATATGATGTTTTTTAAAAATAGACGCCATCTTGAATCCGCCATCTTGGAAATTTTGTATGTAATTAAACTTTTTTGTTTTTTATCTAAATATAGTCGTGTTTGGTTTCAAATGAAAGCATTTTTTATAAACTTTAAGATTTTTTAATCCGCCATTTTGAAAATTTAAAAATTAACCTAACTTTGTTGCTTTTTATCCAAACATAGTCATGTTGGGTATCAAATGAAAGGATTTTTAATGAACTTTAAGAATTTTTAACTAAATTTTCAATTTTTTTAATCCGCCATTTTGAAAATTTTAAAATTAATCTAACTTTTTTATTTTTTATCCAAATATAGTCATGTTGGGTATCAAATTAAAGGATTTTTAATAAACTTTAAATTTTTTTTAAATTTCTCTTATTTTCTTAAATTTTTCGTGTTTTTAAAGTAATTTAATTAAAAAAATTCGTTACCTGAATGCTTTTATTGAGTTGAATATCGTTAATAAACTTGATAGCGACGCGTAGAGCTTTAGCGTAAGTATCGACGGCCGTAATAAAAGCTTCCGCCAAGTCTTTAGCGTCGAAAGTGCTTTTATGGTGTGGAACGTAGAACGTTAAACCTCCCGGTGACATTCCTCCGTTTTCGACGATCGATTTCATGGTCATAGACGCTTTGTGGATGTCATATAAGTTCTTGTTTTTAACGTCAACCGATCCCAAACATCCATAACTAAATTTAAAAAAAAATTAATTTTTGGTAAATGTTAAAAAAATTAAAAATTGAATAGAAAATCAAATTTCCTTCAATTTAAGTACAAACACGACATATCTAACTTAAATAGTTTAGGAGATACAAAAATTTTTAAAAATAGACGCCATCTTGAATCCGCCATCTTGGAAAATTTTTATTCTAACCTAACTTTTTTGTTTTTTAATCAAATATAGTCGTATTTGGTATCAAATTAAAGGATTTTTAATGAAATTTAAGAATTTTTAATTATTTTTAATGTTTTTAAATATTTTTAAACATTTTTAAATAATTTTTAAGTTTTAGTAAAAAAAATTTTTACTTACACATTTGCCATATAAGTAAAATGTCCGGGTTTAACGACCAATTTAACCTGCCGATCCAAGTTGTAATGTTTCAAAAAGCACAAAGTGCTCGAAAAATCGTAACAGTATTTATTCCCTTCGTTCTTATTTCGTGTATCGAAAACGGTTTGCATCAACAATTGACCCCGATATCCGATCCTGTCTTTGTGTTCGATCATTAGTTTAATGAATTTGTGGAAGTTTTTCATTTCGCGGTTTAGGTCTGTGTTTAAAACGTTGAAGTAACCTTCTTGCGAGCCGGAAAACATTACGTTTTCGGCTCCTAATTTGTTTGCGATGTCCAAAGCTCGTTTGGTTTGATAGCCAGCGTAAGTTACGACAGTTGCTTCGGGGTTTGTTACGGCTCCGTTACGGAATCTGTTAAAAAAAGGAGTTTTTAAGGTGTTTTTGATGAATATTAAAAAACTGGTAAGTTTAAAATTAAAAATTCTTTTAAATGTGGATACAAAATTGAATTTCTTTTAATTTGAGTACAAACATGATAGATCTAGGTTAAATACTTTGGGAGATATGAAGTTTTTTTAACTTTAAATATTTGAGGTTAGGTTTAGATGAAAATTTTTTTTAAAATCGGTTAGGAAATTAAATTTCCTTTAATTTGAGTACCAACATGACATATCTAAGTTAAATAGTTTGGGAGATATAAATAATTTTAATTTAAAAAACAATTGATGGTCGGCCATCTTGAATTTTTTTAAATGACGATAACTCTTTTGTCTTTTATCCGAATATAGTCGTGTTGGGTATCAAATTAAAGGATTTTTAATGAATTTTAAAAAAATTAATAAAAATTTTAAAACTTGTTATTTTTAAAAGTAATTTCAACCATTTTTCAATTTTTTTTGGGTAAGTTAAAATTTTTTTGTAATAATCGGTTAGGAAATTAAATTTCTTTTAATTTGAGTACCAACATGATATATCGAAATTAAATAGTTTGGAAAATATAACGTTTTTTAAACTTTAAATATTTGACGTTAGGTTTAGATGAAAAATTCTTTTAAAATCAGTTAGAAAATTAAATTTTCTTTAATTTGAGTACCAACATGGTAGGTGTAAGTTAAATAGTTTGGGAGATATAACGTTTTTTTTTAATTTTAAATATTTGAGGTTAGGTTTAGATGAAAAATTCTTTTAAAATCGGTTAGGGAATTAAATTTTTTTTTGATTTGAGTACCAACATGACATATCTAAATTAAATAGTTTGGAAGATATAAATATTGGTCGGCCATCTTGGATTTTTTTAAATGACGATAACTTTTTTGTTTTTTATCCGAATATAGTCGTGTTTGGTATCAAATTAAAGGATTTTTAATGAATTTTAAGAATTTATAATAGAATTTTTAATTTTTTAAACCGCCATCTTGAAAATTAAAAAATTAATCTAAGTTGTTTATTTATCATCCGAATATAGTCATGTTTGTACTCAAACTAAAGGATTTTTAATGAACTTCAAGAAAATTTAAATAAAATTTTTAATTTTTAAATCCGCCATATTGAAAAATTAAAAATTAACCTAACTTTTTTATTTTTAATTGAAATCTAGTCATGTTTATACTCAAATTAAAGCATTTTTAATGAACTTTAAGAAAATTAAAATATTTTTTTAAAAAATTACTTTCACCCTGAATAAACTTACTTATAAGTGTTTTTAAAATCGATTCCAATCCACAAAGGACGTATTCCACTTTTTTGTTGGTACTCCTGGATTAATTCAACAATTTGTTCGTAATTATATTGGGTTTCTTCCGAAGTTTCACCTTCAGGGGCTAAATCTCGATCGTAAGCTGACCAATATTTCAATCCTAAAAGATTATTTTTATCTCTTTAAGGATTCTTCGTTTCTAAATGAGCATTCTTACCCATTTTCATACATAATTCGAACATGGCTTTAATTCCGCGTTTATAATTTTCCAAACTATGTGTATTTTGAACGTTGTATAAGCCAGTTGGATTTTCACTCCACGGCCTTGGCGCGCATCCCGGATACGGTGTAAAAGCTTTCCCGAGGAAAATGCTCGGTCTCAACCAATCTTCCATCGTTCTTCCGTGTAATCTCTCGTTGGAATTGTAATAACGATAGAAGAAGTTGTCCTCATGATGAGAGTAAGAAGCGTCCGGTTTATAATCGATCCTTCCCATCACTAATTTCGATTTTATAGACGAATACGAATACGATTTAAAAGAGAAATCTTCGTATGAGAAAAATTTATAAAAACATAAAAAAAAGAAATAAAGTTTCGGTCGAAAAAAAATTCTTTTTACCTGGAAAATTATCGTTGTCCATACTTCTAGTTTGTTCCCTGGTTTTTTGCCGTTTGATATTTCCAGTTGCGAACATTTCCACCTTTTCTCGCTCTACTTATTCAATCTCCTTACCTTCCTATTTTTTTCTTTAGGGTTGTTTTGAAGTTTTGAACCTTCTCGATGAAGATCTAAAGACGGTTTGTAACCGAAATGTCGCAATTGTCTCTTTTATACTTGAGACGTTTGAGGAGGAAAAATTTCTTAACAAATCTCGAACGAACCTTGAGGATTCATGTATCTGGACGCTTTGTGTATCTTTAAAGGCGTGAAAAAGGGGATATCGAGTGTATTATTGAAATTTATACGACTAACCTTGCTCGAGTAAAAAAAATAACTGAGATAAACGTGTTTATATGAGATTTAAGCTTTACTAAAGCTTTAAATTCAATAATACTAATTGGATTCGGATGGGAAATTAAATTTTATTTTATTTGAGTACCAACACGATATATCTAAGTTAAATAGTTTGGGAAATATATCGATTTCTTAAATTTTTTAACTCTTTTTTAAACATAACCTTAAAATTTTTTTTGAAAAATGGATGGGAAATTAAATTTCCTTTAATTTGAGTATAAACATGATATATCTAACTTGAATACTTTACGAAATATATCGATTTTTTAATTTTTCTACTTCCTTTTAAACATAACCTTAAAATTTTCTTTGAAAAATGGATAGAAAATTAAATTTCCTTTAATTTGAGTATAAACACGACTATATTTGGATAAAAAATAAAAAAGTTAGGTTAATTTAAAAATTTTCAAAATGGCCGACTTTCATTTTTTTTCTTTTTTAACCTTTAAAAGTATTTAACCTAGATACATTCAATTTACAATGTTTGTATTCAAATTACTTTCGTATTTGACAGTTATCAAAGTTATAACCTAAAAAAAAAAATTGGTGGTCGGCCATCTTGGATTTTTTAAAATGATGATAACTTTTTTGTTTTTTATTCGAATATGGTCCTGTTTGTACTCAAATTAAAGGATTTTTAATGAACTTTAAGAATTTTTTAAAATTTTAATGATTTTTAAGTTGGCCATCTTGAAAATTAAAAAATTTTCATAGTTCGGTTGTTTTTGATCGTAGGTACATCATGTTGGGTATCAAGTTAAAAGATTTTTAATGATTTTTTAGAATTTTTAAAAATTTTATTAATTTTTTTAAGTTGGCCATCTTGAAAACTAAAAAATTGTCATAGTTGGTTTGTTTTTGATCGTAGGTACATCATGTTGGGTATCAAATTAAAAGATTTTTAATGATTTTTTAGAATGTTAAAAAAATTTATTAATTTATTTAAGTTGGCCATCTTGAAAATTAAAAAATTTTCATAGTTCGTTTGTTTTTAATCGTAAGTGTATCATGTTGGGTATCAAATTAAAAGATTTTTAATGATTTTTTAGAATTTTTAAAAATTTTATTATTTTTTTTAAGTTGGCCACTTTGAAAATTAAAAAATTGTCATAGTTCGTTTGTTTTTAATCGTAAGTATATCATGTTGGGTATCAAATTAAAGGATTTTTAATGAATTTTAAGAATATTAATAAAAAAAAATTAATTTTTTATTTTTAAAGGTAATTTTATCAATTCTTCACTTTTTTGAAATTTATTAAAAAATTTTTTTAAAAAAACGGTTAGAAAATTAAATTTTCTTTAATCTAAGTACAAACATGATATATCTAATTGATATACTTTAGGAGTTATAATAATTTTTTAACTTAAATATTTTGAGGTTAGGTTTAGATGAAAAATTCTTTTAAAAATCGATAGAAAAATAAATTTCCTTTAATTTGAGTACCAACATGACATATCTAACTTTAATACTTTTCGAGTTATTTAAATTTTTCGCTTTAAAAACAATCGATAAGTGCCATCTTTGAAACTTTTTAGAAATTCTTAAAGATTTTTAAAAATCCTTTAATTTGATACCAAACATGACATATCTAGGTTAATTAGTTTAGGAAATATATTGATTTTTATTTTTAAAAACAATTGAAAGTCGGCCATCTTGAATTTTTTTAAATTAGCCTAACTTTTTTGTTTTTTATCCGAATATAGTCATGTTTGGTACCAAATTAAAGGATTTTTTATGAACTTTAAGAATTTTTAATTAAAATTTTTATTTTATAAACCGCCATCTTGAAAAATTTAAGAGTTAACCTAACTTTTTTATTTTTTGTCTGAATATAGTCATGTTTGGTATCAAATTAAAGGAAATTTAATTCTTTATCAATTTCTATCATTTTTAATAAATAAATTAAAATTTTAATAAATAAAACTTCATTTTTTTTAATTATAAAGTATATTTTGATAACAAAATCCATATTAATCGACAAATAACGGCAAAAAATACCCCTCCTAAAGCGTACCAAACGGCGTTATTTTCCTTCCATAGATTTTCGGTTTGTTTTCCGGAAATTTGACCGGGTTTTAAAGGCGCGGTCAAACCTGGAGCGACGACTTTACCGTCGCACACGATTCCGATCATGGAAAATTTCGTGGCGCTTTCTATTTTAACCGTAACCAGTTTTCCCATTAATTTCTCGTCTTTCGGTATTAAAACTTGTTCGTAAAACTTGTTATGACCGACGAAATGTTGCTTATCGTGTGAGATTTCGGTTACTAATATTTCTTGAAATTCTCCAACTTTATGGTTGTATGGTTCGTATGAGTAAAAAAGGTCCGTTAGTCGTTTTGTGCGTTGTTTTACTATTTGGGCTGGAATTCTCGGCATTTTAGCAGCTGGAGTTCCCGGTCGTGGAAAGAATTGGTTAATGAAAAGGCTGGGGAATTTGTATTTTTCACATAAAGTTAAGGTTTCTTGGAAATTTTCTTCTGTTTCCGTTGGAAATCCACAAATGATGTCGGTTGCGATTGTCATACCATTAATTCTTTAATAAAAAAATAAAAAAAAAATTATTAAAGAAAAAAAAAATTTAGTTTAAAATAAATAAAATTAAATTAAATAAAATTTCTTTAAAGAAGTGAATAGAAAATTAAATTTCCTTTAATTTGAGTACAAACTCGATGGGTCTAAATTAAATATTTTCGGAGATATTTAATTTTTTAAAAATGAAAAGTCAGCCATCTTTAATTTTAAAAAAATCTTAAAGGTTATAAAAAATCCTTTAATTTGAGTACAAACACGACTAGGTTTGGTTAAAAAACAAAAAAGTTAGGTTAGTTTTTAAATTTTCAAAATGGCGGCTTGACATAACAAAAAAAAAATGATTTGATTGAAATTATACGATATATCTAGATTAAGTAGCTTTGAAATAACAAAAAAATAATAATTTTTGTAAAAAATTGACAGTCGGCCATCTTGAAAATTTTTGATCTAACCTAACTTTTTTATTTTTTATCTAAATATAGTCGTGTTTGTACTCAAATTAAAGGATTTTTAATAAATTTTAAGATTTTTTAATTATTTTTTTACAATTTTGGTTTCTTAAATGCCTTAAAAAAGATAAAATATTTTTTTAGTTTAAAAATAAAATTTTCTTTAAAGGAGTGAATAGAAAATTAAATTTCCTTTAATTTGAGTACAAACTCGATGGGCCTAAATTAAATATTTTCGAAGATATTTTAAAAAATCTTTAATTTTTAAAAAAATCCTTTAATTTGATATCAAACATGAGTATATTCGGTTAAAAAACAAATAAGTTAGGTTAGGTTTTAAACTTTCAAGATGGCGACAACAATTGACAGTCGGCCATCTTGAAAATTTTTGATCTAACCTAACTTTTTTGTTTTTTATCCGAGTATAGTCGTGTTTGGTATCAAATTAAAGGATTTTTAATAAATTTTAAGGATTTTCAATTAAAATTTCAATTTTTTAAACCGCCATCTTGAAATTTTCAAAATAGCGTTATTTTTAACTTACTTTGATTGTAAAAAATTAACAACATGTTCAAATTCTTGACACGTATACTCTCTTTTCATGTCGGATAAAACTTGATCACTTCCCGATTGAACCGGAACGTGTAAAAAGCTATAAACTCTTGGGTGTTTCATTATTTTAGCGATTTCTTCCAAATGTTCTAAGATATACGGTGGGTTTGTCATTCCGAGTCTTAATCGACAACCTTCCGGGATTACCTCGACAAGTTTCCATAGTAATTCTGGTAAAGATGTTCCGATATCTCTTCCGTAAGTTCCTAAAAAATTTTTTAAGCTTAGTTTTTAAACATTTTAAGGTTAGTTTTTAAAATTTTAAGGTTAGTTTTTAAAAATTTTAAGGTTAGTTTTTAAAAAATTTGTTAGTTTTTAAAAATTTTAAGGTTAATTCTTTAATTTTAATTATTTTTAAATAAATTTAGACTTATATCAAATAATTTATATTTATTTTCCTCTTAAAAATTAATAAAAAAACCCCACCGGTATCTTCGGAAGTTAACCAAATCTCAACGACACCTTCTTGAAAAGCCTGTCGAGCCCTTTCGACAATTTCCTCGGGCGGATAACTCCCCAATTCACCTCTAGCGTGTTTAGTTTTACAATAAGTACACTGATTTAAACACCCAGTGTTAATAGCGATGATTTCAATCAAAGGATTCTTCCGGACTTTGGGTAATAATAAAGAAGCTCCTCCGATTTTCCTCCCGTTAACTTTTTTAGTCCCGTAAAGTTTAACCGTGTGTCCTTTTAAAGTTTCCTCGACGACTTCGACGACTCGGTCGATTTGTTGAACACCGACGACGCTTAATCCTTGTAAATATGTGGATTTCGGAGCGCCTTGAGGAACGCAACCGGCTAAAACTATAAATTTGCCGAGGTCTTTACCCGCTTCGATGGCGTTTCTAAAATGATCTTCGGCCGGGTTTTTAACCGTACAACTGTTTAATAACCACAAGTCGGCTGATTCTTTATTATCGGTTAATTTGTAACCATATGCGGCTAATTGGCCTGACATGTACTCGGAATCTGAATTATTGTGAGCGCAACCCCACGTTTTTACGTAAATCGTTTGCGTGCCGGGAATATTATCACCTAAAGGTTCGGGTTCGATGACTTTTTCATCGTTTGGTTTCTTTTTAACTCTGATTTTTATGTTTTTCCTCGAACTGTAACGTTCTTTTGGGGTTAGATCTTGAGATGAGATTAAATCTTCGATATCGTCTATTATTTCACTACAAACTCCGGAATTTTCCATTTTCTTTTTAATTAGCTTATTTATGGTTTTTAATTAAAAAATTAGAAATTAAAAATTAACACATTTACTATTTTGAGGTTATAAAACCTCAAATCTGTCATCGTAGAGTCGATAAAATAGATCGCTATAATTAAAATTAATTAATTTTTTATTTAAATCTAAATCTAATTAAAATATTATTTAAAATTTTTATTTTTTTAATAATAATTTATTAATTTTTTAAATAATAAAATGTTTATTTCCATTTTAAGTCGTTTATTATAAATTAAATTTAAATTCCTCTAAAAAATTTATGTTGGTAGTAAAAATACAGTCGGTTTATTTTAATGTGACGCCATTTTAAACCCATCAATTGTATATTAATCCGTCAGATTAAACTAAATTGGCTGTATAGAGTCGAAATGGGGATTTTTCATAATTTTTGAGGTGGGGAGGTTATATAAAGGTGAAATTCACCAAAAACGGTCTTTCTTGTTGCTGATTTCGTCTACGATGGAAGTTTTTAAGTTTAATTTCAATTTTTCTCAATTAAAGGTGAGTTTATTTAGTTAATTTTTGTACGATTATCGTTAAATGATGAGTTTAACAGTCTCGTTCGTATGAAATTGTTGATTAGAGTTTGTAATGTACTGATTTATTGATTGAAAATGAATCATAACCTCAAATTTTTAAGAGCACGTGTTTTAAAAAATGTTTTTGTTTATAGATTCTTTGGAAATGGATGAAATGGATTGAATTTGATGGCTTTACTAATGATAATACTTGGTAAGTTTTATTCCAAAGAGGTTAAGTTGAGTTTTATTTAAAAAATATATATACAGTGAAGTTCCACTCATCCAGATCAATGAAAACCGAGGCAATCCGGATTATGGAGTTACAAGTAATCCGGATTATGATAATAAATAATGTAAATAACATGTTTTAATTTCGTCCCGATTACTGGAGGGTCTGGATTATTGGAGGTTTGGATTAGCGGAAGTTTGGATTACCAGAAGTTTGGATTACCGGAGGTTCAGATTAGCGGAGCTTCAGATTAGTGGAGCTTTACTGTATACTATAATAACTCGATTAACTTTGATCCGATTCTAATTGTGGACTTAAATTAAAACAAATTAAAAGATTTTTAACAAATTTTTTAAGAAAAAAAATTTTTTAATCTAAAGAAAATAATTTAATGTCTCCGATTAAATTTTAAATGATTTTAAATAAAATTAAATGATGATTTTTAAATTTTAAGACAAGCATATGACTGAAATGTCGTGTTGATAATTTATTCTGATTAAATAAATTAAGATTTTTTAAATTTGAGTGTTGTTTTAAAAGTACGGTAAATAAAAATGTTGATTTTTTTTTATTCCAGATGATTGGAATGACTAAAAAGGATGAATTTTTGGGATTTTCTGCATCGTTTAGGTAAGAATTGTAAATTAAAGGCTGGTTTTTCTTCTTTTTAAGACAAATTAAAAGATTTTTAACAAATTTTTGAGAATTTTTCTATCTAAAGAAAGTAATTTAATGTCTCAGATTAAATTTTAAATGATTTTAAATAAAATTAATTGATGATTTTTAAATTTTAAGACAAGCATATGACTGAAATGTCGTGTTGATAATTTATTCTGATTAAATAAATTAAGATTTTTTAAATTTGAGTATTGTTTTAAAAGTACGGTGAATAAAAATGTTGATTTTTTTATTTCAGATGATCGGAATGACTAAAAAGGATGAATTTTTGAAATTTTCTGCATCGTTTAGGTAAGAATTATAAATTAAAGGCTGGTTTTTCTTCTTTTTAGTATATTTTTGATCTTTTTATTATATTTTTTAATCTTTTTATATTATTTTTGATCTTTTTATATTATTTTTGTAATTATATGATGATAACTGTTACCGTTTGAACACTTTGTGATTAAATTAAATGGCTGCTATTTTATATAGTACTGATTTTCATTAAAAACTAAATAAGTAATTAAAATTTTGTTTATTAAACTTGTTTTAATAAATATTTTCTTATTTTACAGGTAATTTTGATTAAAATCAAGAATTTCTATCAACTTCCGAGATGATAAAGGTGAGTAATGTAATAAATAAATCAATAATTCAAGTATTAATTAAAGTATTGGAAAGTATTAATCTTTCCGATTCACCTTATATTTTATAATAAACATTGATTAATGATGAACAATTAGTTATCCCTGTCTTACGAATTAAATATTGTGGGGAAAATTATATTTCTGATATAAATTACATGAAAATTTATCAAATATTAATGTTATAAAAAATAAAAAGTAATAAAAATATTTTTTTGTTACAGAAAAAGAAAAAAAGGGTGTTTTAGAAGAAATTAGATTTTTCAAATTTCATTAAAAGATTTTAAGGTAAGATAATTAATTTCAACGTTTGGTTCGGTTTATAAAAAGTCTGTGATTGTTAGGATAGGTTTTAAGTTAATTTTTCATCTGATGATAAAACTATACGCTATTATGAACGCTATTTGCATTCGTGATTTCTACTTGCCCTCACTGAAAGTTAATTAGAAACTTTTACACACATTTTGATAGGTTTTATTCACATTTCTAACATTATTTCTCTTATTTTTGTAGATATCGATGAATATCTGATGATGGTTTAATACGAAAAGAAAAAAAGAAGAGCGGAAAGATTTAAAGTAAGTTTAAAATTGCTTTGATAGGGTTTTAAAGATTCATCGTTAACATTTTCACATCTGTATGTTTGTGCAATGAAAGGTCGCCAGTAACCAGCAATATTTTGGATAATAATGAATGATGATAGGCCTACCAATGGCATCACATTAGTGTTTCACCGGCATACAATGACTGTCTACGGCACCACATTGGTGTCAGCGGTTGTGAAAGTATATGATATGATGTTTTTAAATAATATACGCTATGAAAAAATATAAAACTTTGATTTAAAAGATTTAAACTGATTTTATTTTCTTTTATTATTAATTTAAATTATGTTACATTATTTTCTTAAGAGTTTTTTTTTTATTGTTTTAGAACTATCATCAACAATTAATAATAACAAGGTCCACCCCTCGGCAAATGGATGTTTGGAGGTGTTTGACAATCGAATCAGAAGATTAAGAAGGATAGTTTTTATTAATTAACTTATTGTTTTTGGAATGATTTGTTAATAAAAACTTATTATAACGAATGTTTAATAAATTAGTTTACCCACCCTTGAAATGATTAATGTTCATTTGACGAATGTTCGCTGGTCTTTCGACGGAATTTGCCCATTCATAAATACCATTTGAAAAATAGAAGTTTTGTCCATTCTTGAAAGTTATTTTGTAGATTTATCATTAATAAATCTTTCTTTATACAATAAAAGCAGTAAATAAATAGTCGGCGCCCCCTAGATTGAATATTCAATTTCGAATGAAAATTAAATACTCGTGGCGCCATCTGTTACGGAGTAGTCAAAGTTTCGTAGGAAAAATTTGGTTTAGAAGTCGGCTATTTAAAAATTTTGATATCGGAGTTTCAAACCATGTGTGGTTTGAAACTCTACTATTTAAAGTTTTCATATCCAAGTTTCGAACCACACATGGTTTGAAACTCCGATATCAAAATTTTTAAATAGTCGAGCTCCAAACCACGTGTGGTTCGAATCTCAGATATGAAAATTTTAAATAGCCGAGTTCCAAACCAAATCTTTTTCAAATTAAAAAGTCAAATTACTATATACTTACGTTTGCATAAATTAAAACTCCATTCGAAGAAATATAAATTGAAAGAGGAATTAAGAATTAAAATAAAAAACTCGTAAAATAATATCTTAGAGAATATCTCCTTTTTATTATTTATTTATTCATTAATTTATTTTTATTATTATTTTTTTTTGGCACTAACCTAAAGCACAAAAAAATAAACCTTCAACTTTTACGATCCAACAATATTAAGTCCGTGTTTTTCGATATACTTCCTCCTCGCGTTCTCAATCAATTGCTTCTTTCTCTCCTGAAAAGATAAACTTCTTTCCTGTGGCGACTTCCCAAACTCGGAAGCGGCCGTATTTAGCGGTTTACTTTCGATATTCTTCGAACAGCTCGGTTCGTTTAATCCACAACGAGAATCCAAATTGGACCGTTCCGGATCGTACCGAACGTGTCCCTCCAATATATTCGTTATGGTAACATCAACACTTCTCGTTTTCACTACAAAATTAAACAAATTTTTAATTATTTTTAATCGGATTACACTTAAAAGACAATTTTAAACAATACAAATTACCCAAATCTTTAAAAACCGCTTCATAAGGAACGAGCGGAAACACTTCTCTAACTTGTAATGCCATTTGATGTAACTCCGGATTAACAGAAGTAGGTCTTTGTGTCGAAACTCTTTGTTGTTGTTGTTGTTGCTGCTGTTGACGTTCGAATAGATAACGTTTTTTCAAATCTTTTAATTCGTTTGATGTAAAATTTGTTACTTTTATCTAAAAATAAATAAAAAAAATTAATTAAAAAGAAAATAATAATAATAAAAAGAATTAATTAAAAAAAGAAAAAATTATGTAAAAATATTAAATAAAAAATACTCACTTTTAAATCATTAGCAATATTATTTCTAATCCTTTCGGAAAACTCCTCATCAGAAACACTTTTCTTCTCGACGGCCGGTAAAAATTTCACTTTATAAACCGTACACGGTACGAACATGTACCAAAAAACGTCGCTCCAATAGTCGGACGAAACCGTTGAAATTGCGGCTCGGATAAACGGTCGGTTAACGCTCAAAGCGATCGGTTGAAGTTTATCGTATAAAACGAACGGGGAAACGTTAAACTTTAACAAACCGGTTCCGTTTGTGGCCGAAACTTCCGGTTGAAATAAAATCGGAACTTTATCGTCTCCTAATATCTTTTTTATGTTACGTTTTAGATCTTCGGCGTTTGTTAAAGGCGATTCAAAGTGTTTAAATCCCAATATGGACGATGTTAGAGGACTGACTCTCAATCCTGGCTAAAAATCATAACCAAAAATAGAATAAATTTCATCCTTTAGTGAAAAAATGATTATTAAAGTACTTACGCAGATAGAATTTGTTAAAAAGTTAATAACAGTACAATCGAACAAAGACACTTTATTGCTAACGTAAACTTCGACATCTTCTCGTTTGTCCGGATTGTCAATTTGCACCACAATTCCAAAAATAACGTTAAAAACGCGATGTAAAAAGTGTTGGATTATCGGTGCTCTTGTAATCGGTAAAATTGCGCTTAAGGTGTATGTTACGAGAAGGAGTGAAAGTCGAACGAGAAATAAAACAATTCCCAATGGGGAGTAAATGATAAAGGTGAATAAATCTCCCGTGGAATCGGGTAATCTAAAATATGATAAATAAGTGTTGGATTATTTTTTTTTAGGTTATGACGTTTTAATTTTTTATTTTTTCTTTACCTGTTGTAATTAATCAAGCGTTTTATTTCGATCGATGGCATGATTCGGATTGATTACGTTTAAATTATTATCAGGCATATGGTGATTGGATTGGGTTTTCGCAAAGACATCAACACTTAATAGCAACGTTATTTAGGTTAGGAAACTGACGTTTGACGTATAGATTTTTGACAGTTTGAAAATCGGAACGTATTCCAAATGAATTTACAATTACTTAATTATCAAAAGATTTATAAATAAATTATTAGATAAGTTGGCAAATTATTAAAAAATTTTGATTGATTTAAATGTATTAATCGAAAAAAAAAATGTATAAAAAGAAAACTTTAATCCTTAAATTTTAAAGATTTAATCCGAACGCCATCTATATTTTATCACTTGTACTAACGTTAATTTCAATTAAAGCGGGAGATTTAAACTAAATTTGGTTTGAAAATTAGGAATTAGTTTAAAAATCAAAAATTTTTCTTGAGTATCTTTAAAATTCGTTTAAAATTGTAAAAAAATCGTCTAAAATTGTTAGAGAATCGTCTAAAATTATTGGAAAATCGTCTAAAATTGTTAGAAAATTATCTATTTTTTCACGAAATTGTCAAAGAATTCTTAAAAATTGAAAAAAAATGTTTTAAAATTGATAAAAATTTATCTAAATTTTTATAAGATTGTTTAAAATGAATTTCATGAAATTTCGTTTAAAATCTTCTTCAATTTTATATAAAATTGTTTAAAATTCTTCAATTTTGTCTAATTTTCTTTAAATTATCGAATTTCGTTAAAAAATATCTTAATATCACTTAAAATTGTGAAATTTCATCTAAAGTTTTCTAAGATTGTCGGATTTAGTCTAAAATTTCATTTAATTTTGTATAAAATTGTCTAAAATTATTAAATTTTGTCTAAAATTTTACCCATTTTAGTATAAAATCATATAAATTATTAAATTTTGTCTAATTTTATATAAATTTTCGTATATTTCGTTAAAAAATAGCTTAGTTTCACCTAAAATTATGATATTTCATCTAAAATTTTCTAAGGTTGTCGAATTTTGTTTAAAATTTTAGTTAATTTTGTATAAAATTGTCTAAAATTAACAAATTTAGCCTAATTTCATCTTAAATTTTCGAATTTTATTAAAAAAATCACTTAATTTCTCTTAAAATTGTCAAATTTCGTATAAAGTTTTCCAAATTTGATGAATTTTGTTTAAAATTTTACTAAATTTTGTATAAAACTGTGTAGATTATTAAATTTCGTGTAATTTTATCAACATTTTCGTTTATTTCGTTAAAAAAATAACTTAATTTTACAAAAAATTTTGGAATTTGGTTCAAAATTTCGCTTAATTTCATATAAAATTGTCAATTTTGACGCTTGAAATGTCACTTTTGACGTTTCTAGTGTGATGTAAGTAAAAGCGATATATTAAACGTCAAAAATGATATTTTAAATGTCAAAGCTAGTATTTTAATCGTCAGAATTGAGAGTTAACTCTCAGTTTTGACGATTAAAATATCAATTTTGACGCTTAAAATGTCATTTTTGACATTTCTAGTGTGATGTAGGTAAAAGCAATGTATTGAACGTCAAAAGTGACATTTCAAACGTCAAAGTTGACATATTAATCGTCAAAACTGAGAGTTAACTGTCAATTTTGACGCTTGAAATGTCACTTTTGACGTTTCTAGTGTGATCTAGGTAAAAGCGATATATTAAACGTCAAAAGTGACATTATAAACGTCAAAGTTGATATTTTAATCGTCAAAACTGAGAGTTAACTGTCAATTCTGACGATTAAAATGTCATTTGTGACGTTCAATTTATTACTTTTACCTATGTCACACTATATACGTCAAAAATGACAGTTTAAACGTCAAAACTCATATTTTACTTGTCAAAACAGAAAGATAATTGGCAATTTTGACGTTTAAAATGTTATTTTCAACATTAAATATATTGTTTTTACCTACATCACACCAGAAATGGCAAAAGTGACATTTTAAACGACAAAATTGATATTTAATGAACACAATTTTGGTTATATTCAATCTTAATTTTGAAATTTACTATTTTGAGACTATTTTTTAAAAACAGTTTTGAGAAATATTTTGTTCCAAGTGTTTAAAAAAAAAAAAATAAATAAAAAAAATTTTCAACGTTGGTAAACATTTTTGATACTTTTTAACTTAAGAAAATTAAAACTTTAAAAATTCACCAAAAATTCATTTTTAAAGATTTTGATTTGATTTTCTTTCTAAATGAAACTTAAAATATTCAAATTTTATTTATAAAAGACCGTTTTATTCCAAGTGTTGTTAAAAAAATTAAAAATATTTTCAAAGTTGGTACAAATTTTTGACACTTTTTAATTTAAGAAAGTTAAAACTTTAAAAATTCATTTTTAAAGCTTTTGATTGACATGTGTAAGTGGTAAAATAAAGTTTACACTCGTTTTTATTTTATTTTTCATTATTTTTTAAAAATACAATAACATTAACATAAATAAAATGTAATAAAATATCATTTTTTAAAATAAATTGCACGTACCCCTATTTGCAAAAGTGAGAAAACGTCGATTTATCGATGTTTACCAAGGTTAGAATAGGTAACTTTGGCGTGATAACCGCTCGAATCGGCCCAATACTCGACGCTTTGCGTCCTCCCGTCCGGCAGTAAAATGTGATACTGCCCCTTCGTCATTTTTCCATCTTTAATCTCTTCGTGACCGAAATCATTACCGCTGTGGTAATCCGTGATTTGGTAGCCGAATTTATAATTTGGAGCATATTCATCCTATTAAACATAAATAATAATAAATAAATAAAGAAATAAAACATGTCTAATTTAAATAAAAAGGAAAAAAAATAATAAAACTAAAAAAAATAACATACAAGATAAGTTTAATGACCTTTACATTTCACCAAAGTGTAAATTACGTGAATCCAATTGTAACTAACTATAATATTCTAAAATATTTAAATGTATGAAGGTTGATTTGAACTGAATCGATCGATCAATCGTGTCGTTTATATTACATCTCGTTTAGAAAGCACGGTTAAAATTTGTGTATCTTAAAGATACGACGACGACGTACGCGTAGAAAGTGAGTCCCCTTATAACATCTAGAATTCTCTTCCGAGCCGACAGTCAACGGTCTCGCTTCGAACATTAAAGAGGAAAAGTGTTTCATTTCATTTCAACTTCTTACTCTTTGTTAGTTTCACTTAATTTATTAGGTGCTCGGTTGTGCTTTATTCAAAACGGTTCGGTCGTTCGGTGAAACGTGACTGTTAGTGAGATTGTTTACAGTGTGTTCGTTTGAATGATTAAAATAGACTATTGTGATTGATTTTTTTTTTGTAGTATAATATATTTTATTTATTAAATACATATTGTTTCGGTGGGTTGTTTTTATTTATTTATTTATTTACTTATTTACTATTGATTAAATTAAATTATTATTATGACTATTATTAAAAATAAGTATTATTAACTTTACTAATTTTTAATTTTTTAAATTTCAAATTAAACGATTTATAACCTTTAAAAAACGATTTAATGTTTAATCGTTGAAATAAAAATTTAATGTTAATCGTTAAAATGAGAATATTATTACCAATTTATTTAAAGTGATCGTAAATTTTCTCTTCAAGTCACTTAAACGACTTATACAACTTCCATTTTTATTTATTTATTTACTAATTTCAACAAACATTAATTTTAATTCTTACTTATGAGGTTTTTAATGTGCGATAAAACTTTTAATGGTATGTTGTTATTAAAAAAAAAATCCTAAGATACTTTTCATTTTTCTACACTTAATTAACTCTGACTCTTGATAAAAATCGTCAATAAATTATCATTTTTAATTGTAATTTACTATCGAATTAATAGTTATGTAAATAGAGCGTGACTAAAGCGAAAATTACAACTTAAGCCGTTTAAATTATTATTGCTGCAAACACTTTTACAAAACTTTCTTATTTCACGAATTATTTATGAATTTAACTTTGATTTTAGTTAATAGTCGGTATTAAATTATATTTTAAAACATAAATAAAGTTTTAAAATATAATAATTTGAAAATAGGTAACGTTTTCTTTGAGAATTATTAAAAGTTTTCGTCAAACTTTCATTTTTTATTCGTGCATTCTTTTTCGTGTTGTATAAATTTAATATGTTACACATGTTTAAAAAAAAAATCTCTCCAGGCCTTTTAATCCTGATTTATTAGGGGAAAGTTGACCGTTCGATGTAATGTTATTTAGTCATTGTGCGCAGTGTTTAAAAATGATTGTAAAGTGTTTAAATTTGGTCCATTTATAATTTAGGCATTTTACCTTTGAAATGTTTACAATGTTCAATGCATAACAACTATATCGTAAACGATTTTTATTAACTTATTATTTATTACTACTTGAAAGCTAAAATATTCTATTTTATAATAAAAAAGTCAATTTTATTCTAATTATTACCAAAAAAATTAAAAAAATTCATAAGGTTGACTAAAATTTTTTATAACCTAAAAAAAGATTAAAAAAGATGAAAAAAATGGAAAATTATTTAAGAACTAAAGTTAATGTAACTTAATTTATATTAAAATTGTTAAAAAATGACTTAATTTAATCTAAAATTGTAATATTTCACTTAAAACTTTTTAAAATCATACTTTTTTCAAAATTTCACAAAATTTGGTGCAAAATTGTTGAATTTCGTTTAATTTCATCAAAATCTTTTTGAATTCCATTATAAAATAACTTAATTTAGCTTGAAATTGTGAAATTTCGACCAAAGTTTTCAAAATTCGTTTGAAAATTTACGAAATTTAACTTATTTATACCCAAAGTTGCTTCATTTTGCTGCTAGAGGACTTTAAAAATAATTTTTCCCTAAATTTTTTTTTAAATTAATCGAAGAATTTTCATTACATTTTATGCATTTTTTGACCATGTCTTTTATATCAGCTAGGCATAGCTTTCTGTGGAATAAATTCGAATTTCGCAACATACAGAGTATTTAGAAACTTTCTTATTGCAAATTATTCATCCAAATATTTCTAACCATCCTGTATAATTTTCTAACAATTCTTTTTCCAAATAGCTAAATGCATTAAAAAACTATTTTCTCTCTTACGAAATTTCAGTTGGGCAAATGGTTTAAACACAAAAAAAGATTTTCTAAATGTTTACAAACCCAAAACGGTAAGTAGCAATTTTTTCACGAGATATGAAGATCGAAAACCATATGTTATAGATTTGAAAGTAGTTTGTTTATTGCTTCAAATTTTCAAATTTTTGCCAAGTTTTGTGAACGTTATTAAGATTTAGGCCTTTCAATTTGTATTATGCAGATTCTACTGTAGAATCGAAGGAAATAAAGAGGAAATCATGCCTCTATACTGATCAGTAAGATCAGTAAACCTACCACCTTCTGATTTTGTTTACTGGGTATCATAAAAACAAAAATGCAACGAAAAGAGCAAACAGTAAAAATTTTGCACACTGTATTATTTTTGCCCTGTTAATGATCACAAATCCTGGCAACATTTTGAGCAAAAAATACTTCCAATCCTCTAAAATGTGATTTTTTTTGAAAGAATTGCATATCCTGTGAAGAAATTACTATTTTGAACTGGGTTAATGTTACCTTAACTTACAGATTTGAATTTGCAGGGAGTTAGAAAACGTTTTTTTTTGTGGCTAAACTGTTTGTCCAACTGAAATTTTATAAGAGAGAAAATAATGTCTAAATTAATGTAGCTATTCAGAGAAAAGAATTAATAGAAAATTATATAGGATGGTTAAAAAGATTCGGATGGATAACTTGTGGTGAGAGTGTTTGTAAACGCCCTGTATGTTTGGAAATTCGAATTTGTTCCACAGAAAGCTGTAGTCAACTGATATAAAGACATGGTTAAGAAATGATTAAAATCTAATACAAATTGTTGGAGTAATTTAAGAAAAACTCTTAAGAAAAATTATTATTTTTAAAGCTTTCTATCGGCGAAACGAAGCACCTTTGAATATAGATAAGTTAACTTAAATCGACTTATTTTGAGCCAAGCAATCTAAGAATCTAAGACACATTTTGGAGACACCTGTATATGAACTGTAATATATTCAGTTTAACGAAAGATGTCTCATGCATCATTATATATAATAAAATTGTAACTTTTTAAACGTTTTAGTAAAAAAAATTAAGTCACTTTTTTTATGAAATTTTTTAATTTTTTTAAAATAATTAGAACAAAATTGACTTTTTTATTACAAAATAGATTGTTTTAACTTTTAATTAATACAAATTTCATTTCTTAATTAAAAAAAAATAGTCCCTGGGATTTTTTAAAGTTTGATCAAAATTTTTTGAAAGTTAGGTTATAAAAAATTTTGGTAAACTTTATGAATTTTTTTAATTTTTTGGGTAATATTTAAAACAAAATTGACTATTTTATTAGAAAATAGGATATTTTAACTTTCAATTAATACAAATTCCATTTAAATTTATATTATATAATATATATTATTAAATTTATAATATCCAGTATTTTAAAAAATTAAAAAATAATAGTAATTTCAGTTCATAAACAACACTTTCTCGTAAGAACCAAGTCCCATAAATTTACCAGCATAATTATCGACTTGAAACACCAATTATAAGCAATTATTCAGCCCGATTACCTCGACATTTTGTCATCTCGGTTGTCTTTTTGTAATTAACATAAAACTACAACAAGAGAAATTGTATTCACAACCGACAAATCCAGTCTTACAATTAGTTTTTATTCGTTTTACTTTCCCTAGAAACATACTTGTAAACATAATTACAACCAAAGTAATTATTGTAAGACAAGTAAATCACTCAAAACTACACATTTGTAAACTGGGAAGAAAAAACAGAAAGACACACATTTTAATTCGAATAAATCTCAACTAAACAAACATTTTTATTTATTCGTTTTTCATGTTTTCAATTAATATTTTTAACTAATATTTTCAACTAATATTTTCATATAATATTTCCAACTAACTTAAATTTTCTAATAAATAAATACGTAAAAGTAAAAATCATTAACTTACAATTAATTTATAAGAAAAATGAAAATAAATTAAAAGGAATATTAACAACTCTAATGATATAACTTTATCTTCTTTTAAAAATTCTTAATAATTAAAATAAAAATAATAAATGATTAAAATCAAAATATTAAAAATGTCAAAACGATCGGTTTATTAATAATCATCAAATATTGAATTTATGCAGAGCAAAAATTCGAATAAATTTCATTAAAAACTAATTAAATTTTTGAAAATATCACCAAAAATTTAAGTAAATTTGTAAAAATTCCACCAAAGCTACTAAAATTTTTAATAATTCCACCAAAAACTTATAAAATTTGTAAAAATTCCACCAAAGCTATCAAAATTTTTAAGAAAATTCCATCAAAAACTGAATTTTAAAAAAATATACTAAAATTAAGATTAATTTCGTCAAGAATTGATTAGATTCTTAAAAATTTCACAAAAATAAAAAAGTAATAATAAAAATTCCACAAAAGTTAGTTAATTTGAATATAATTTCACCAAAAATTGTTAAATTTGGAGACAATTCACTTACTAAAAACTTTGTGAATATTTTAAAAATTCCATCCAAAATCAATAAAATTAAAAAAACTTACTATATTCGTAAAAATTTCACCAAAGTTACCAACATTTTTAACAATTCCACCAAAAACGTACTAAATTTCTTTAATTTTCCACCAAAGTTACAAAAATGTTGAATAATTCCACCAAAAACTTACTGATTTTTAAAAAATATCACCAAAAACTTACCAAATTCATAAAAATTCTACTAAAATTACCAATATTTTTAACAACTTCAAGAAAAATGAGTAAAGTTAATAAAAATTCCACCAAAGTTATCAACTTTTTTTAACAATTCCATCAAAAACATACTGAATTTTATAAAAATTCCACCAAAAATTAATAAAATTGGAAAAATTTCACTAAAACCTTACTAAATTCGTAAAAACTCCATAAAAAAACACTGAATTTTTTAAAAATTCCATCAAAAATGAATAAAATTCGCAAAAATTCCACCAATGTTATCAAAATTTTTGATAATTCCACCAAAAATATACTGAGTTTTTTAAAAATTCCACCAAAAATTAATACAATTTGCAAAAATTCCATCAGAAACTTACTAAATTCATAAGAATTTTACTAAAAACACTGATTTTTTTTATTCCACCAGAAATGAATAAAATTCGCAAAAATTCCACCAATGTTATCAAAATTATTGATAATTTCACTAAAAATATACTGAATTTTTTAAAAATTCCAACAAAAATTAATAAAATTGGTAAAATTTTACTAAAAACTTACTAAATTCTTAAAAATTCCATAAAAAAACACTGAAGTTTTTAAAAATTCCATCAAAAATGAATAAAATTCGCAAAAATTCCACCAATGTTATCAAAACTTTTGATAATTTCACCAAAATCATACTGAATTTTATAAAAATTCCACCAAAAATTAATAAAATTGGCAAAATTTCACTAAAAACTTACTAAATTCGTAAAAATTCCATAAAAAACACTAAATTTTTTTAAAATTCCATCAAAAATGAATAAAATTTGCAAAAATTCCACCAATGTTATCAAAATTTTTGATAATTCCATCAAAAACATGCTGAATTTTTTAAAAATTCCACCAAAAACTTACAAAATTCATAAGAATTTTACCAAAAACACTGAATTTTTTAAAAATTCCACCAGAAATGAATAAAATTCGCAAAAATTCCATCAATGTTATCAAAATTTTTGATAATTCCACCAAAAAAATACTGAATTTTTTTAAAATTCCACCAAAAACTTACTAAATTCATAAGAATTTTATCAAAAACACTGAATCTTTTTTAAATTCCACCAGAAATGAATAAAATTCGCAAAAATTCCACCAAAGCTATTAAAATATTTAACAATTACACCTAAAACTTACTGAATTTTTTTTATTCTACCAAAAACTTAGAAAAATCCTAAAAATTACACCGAAATTGTCAACATTTTTAACAATTCTACCAAAAACTTATCAATTTTTTTAAGAATTCCACCAAAATGTCCAAATTCTTTTAAAATTCCACTAAAAATCAATCAAATTAGAAACAATTTCATTAAAAATTAACAAAAACGTTGAAAATTCCACCAAAAACTTAGTAAATTCATAAAAATTCTATCGAAGTTACTAAGATTTTTAATAATTCTACCAAAAATAATAATTTTTTTAAAAATTCCACCAAAAATTAATAAAATTGGAAAAATTTCACTAAAAACTTACTAAATTCGTAAGAATTCCATAAAAAAAACACTGAATTTTCTAAAAAATTCCATCAAAAATGAATAAAATTCGCAAAAATTCCACCAATGCTATTAAAATATTTGATAATTCCACCAAAAACATACTGAATTTTATAAAAATTCCACCAAAAATTAATAAAATTGGAAATATTTCACTAAGAACTTACTAAATTCGTAAAATTCCATAAAGACACCAATTTTTTTAAAATTCTACCAAAAACACTGAATTTTTTTAAAATTCCACCAGAAATGAATAAAATTCGCAAAAATTCCACCAAATCTATTAAAATATTTAACAACTACACCCAAAACTTACTGAATTTTCTTTATTCCACCAAAAACTTACAAAAATCCTAAAAATTACACCGAAATTGTCAACATTTTTAACAATTCTGCCAAAAACTTATCAAATTTTTTAAAAATTCCACCAAAATGTCCAAATTCTTTTAAAATTCCACCAAAAATCAATTAAATTAGAAACAATTTCATTAAAAATTAACTAAAACTTTGAAAATTCCATCAAAAACTTAGTAAATTCATAAAAATTCCACCAGTTACTAAAATTTTTAATAATTTTACCCAAAATAATGAATTTTTTTAAAATTCCACCAAAAATTTACCAATTTTTTTTTTTAATTCCACCAAAAACTTATTAAATTTGTAAAACTTCTACCAAAGTTACCAAAATGTTGATCAATTCAACTAAAAACAATAAATAAAAAAAAAAAAATACTAAAAATAAATCTAAACTAGTAATTAAAATAAAAATAATAAATGATTAAAATCAAAATATTAAAAATGTCAAAACGATCGGTTTATTAATAATCATCAAATATTTAATTTATGCAGAGCAAAAATTCGAATAAATTTCATTAAAAACTAATTAAATTTTTTAAAATATCACCAAAAATTTAAGTAAATTTGTAAAAAGTCCACCAAAGCTACAAAATTTTTAATAATTCCATCAAAAACTTATAAAATTTGTAAAAATTCCACCAAAGCTATCAAAATTTTTAACAATTCCACCAAAAACTTGCTGAATTTTTAAAAAATATACTAAAATTAAGATTAATTTCATTAGATTCTTAAAAATTTTACAAAGATAAAAAAGTAATAATAAAAATTCCACAAAAGTTAATTAAATTGAATATAATTTCACCAAAAATTATTAAACTTGGAGACAATTCTACTAAAAACTTAGTGAATTTTTTAAAAATTTCACCCAAAATCAATAAAATTGCTAAAAATTAAAAAAACTTACTAAATTCATAACAATTTTACCAAAAACATTGAATTTTTTTAAAATTCCACCAAAATGTCCAAATTCTTTTAAAATTCCATCAGAAATCAATCAAATTAGAAACAATTTCATTAAAAATTAACAAAAACTTTAAAAATTTCATCAAAAACTTAATAAATTCATAAAAATTCCACCAAAGTTACTAAAATTTTTAATAATTTTACCAAAAATAATGAATTTTTTAAAAATTCCACCAAAAAGCTTACAAAATTTGTAAAAATTCCACCAAAAATTTACCAATTTTTCTTTTTAATTCCACCAAAAACTTACTAAATTCGTAAAGCTTCTACCAAAGTTACCAAAATTTGATCAATTCAACCAAAAACAATAAGTTTTTTTTTAGAAAAATATTAAAAATAAAACTAAACTAGTAATTAAAATAAAAATAATAGATGATTAAAATCAAAATATTAAATGATTAAAATCGACTTTTTTTAATCGATTTTATGTCTAGATAGAAATTTATTCAAATTACTAATCGCTTTTTGCACTTTACGATCAATAACCGAATACTTTTTACGATGAGTTCTCTTACGAACAACCCGCCGATGCTTTTTATGTTTCCCGTGACCGGAATGATTATTCGAATTATTAATTACAATATATGTCGGATGATGACGATCCTTTTCCTCTTTATGATCGTCTACGTGATCGTAAACGTGAATATCTTCGTAAATCGGTTCGTAATTTTTATAATAAGGATGATGTTCGTAATCTTTATGAGAATGATGTTTGTATTCGTGATGATCGTGATGACCATGATGTTGATAATGATGTTTTATGGGAACGTGAAATTTTATATGAGTTTTAGCGTGTTTAAACGAAGGTTCTACAATTTGATCGTCGTATTCAGAGACTGGATTTATTTTTATAGGGGGTGGAATTCTTTTATAAATAATTTTATCATCGATGTAATCGTCATCATAAAATTCTTCGGAATCTTCCGGATAATTTAATTTCCAACTTTCCGGAGTTGGTAAATTTTCAGGAATATTTGAATCATCACCATCATCATTATTATTCTTAGTTTTATTATTTTTTTCATCATTAACATTATTTTTATTATTAGGATTATTGTTTTTCTTATTAGGATTATTATTTTTATTAATAGAATCATTATTTTTATTATTTTCATCATTAAAATTATTATTTTTTTCATTTTGATTAACTATTTTAATATCATTAGAGTCATTAATCTCCCTTTTAAACCTTACCTTAATCGTTAACTTTTTTAAATTACTTACAGCTAAATAATCTTCATTGTAATCCTCAATTTCTTCATTTTTAACTGGAGATACTTCATTTGCTAATTTTCCTTCGATGTAATTTCCATTTTCATTAACATTAATATTTCCCAACAAATTTTCGGTGTTAAAACTTGAAATATTCTTCGAAACGTCTTCATTATTCCTTAATGTTAAATCATTTAAATCTTCTTCTTGTTTTCCATCGTTAAAAATCGGATTTAATAAATGTATTTGAGCGGATTGTTGTAAATAAGCTTGAGCTTGTTGTACGGCGTGTTCGATAGCTTTTTGATGATCCTCGTTTGTATTTATTAAAGCTTCCGGAATCGGAAGTGGTTCTGATTTAACTCCAAGTGTATCTTTTTCTTCTAATTTATTTTCAAATGAAAGTAGTAAATTTTTTAAGGGATTTAAATCAATCGAAGGAGAATTTAAAGGGTTTAAATTTATCAAATTGGGATTTGAATCGATTAAATTAGAATTTGATTTGATCGAATTAGAATTTAAATTGTCCAAATTGGAATTTAATTTGATCAAATTAGAATTTGATTTAATCGAATTAGAATTTAAATTGTCTAAATTGGAATTTGATTTGATAGAATTAGAATTTAAATTCTCTAAATTGGAATTAAAATTCTTCAAATTTGAGTTAAAATTCCCAAAATTGGGATTTAAATTAATTAAATTGGGATTTGAATTAATCGAATTAGACTTTGAATTAATCAAATTAGAATTAGAATTAGAATTGATTAAATTAGAATTTGAATAAATCAGATTAGAATTAGAATTGATCAAATTAGAATTAATTAAATTAGAATTAAACAAATTTGAATTTACATTAATCAAATTAGAATTTAATTTAATCGAATCGGAATTTAAATCAATTGAACCAGAATTATGAGCTTCGATTTTCGCCAAAGCCTCTTTTTCCGCTTCCAATTTCGTTTTTTCCAAAGCTTCGTGTTGCAACCGAACTTTTTCCATTGCTTCTCGTTGAGCTTGCTCAAGAAGTTTTTGGACGTGTTCGTGAGATAACTCATCCAAATGACTTTGAAGATTATTTTCGTAACTTGATGTTGGTTGGGGTTGTATTTTTTCTTGTTGAATTTGATTATAAACCAAATTTCCAGTTAAATACTGAGGATTTGGAAGGTAATGTACATTAAAGTCGTCTTGTTTTCTGGTTATTCCGTAATATTCGGGCGATTTAGTAACCAATTTTGGGATCCAACCATCTCTTTGTACGTCAAGTCTTTTAAGTTTTGTCGTTGGGTTATAGTTATATGGAGGTGAAGGTGCTTTTAAGTTTGTTTGGATTTTCGAAAGATGATAGCTTAATCCGGGCGTTAAACTAACAATAAGCGTTAAAACCATCAAACCCTGGAAAACGCAAAAATACAATCTATTAGTTGGTTGGTTAATTAATTAATTAGGAATTTCTATTCGTTTTCAATTCGCTTTCATTTAAGTGAGAATAATACCGTTTTTAGCATATAAAAATTCAATTGATCGCTGGAGAAAGTTGCGTAAAATACAAGTTTCGAGTGTCACGGTACAACTACTTGACACATAAGACCTTATAAATCGTTGAAAAAGAAAACTAATTTTTTCATCAATAATAAGAAATTAATGAAAAGAATTCTAACTAAAGTAAAGTTGTTTCATTAATAAAAATTAAATTAAGATAAATAAAGTCTCACATCAACAAATAATACGAATTAAAGGCAAACTTTAATGCAGTGAAAGCTTTAGTACGCGGACGCTCTAATAAGCGGACATCTCTCATAACCGGACAAAAACCTTGGCACAAACCTCAAAGATATGTCTTTCCATACAAACTGTTCTTCTTTAAACAGACGCGGACATTATTTTTTCCTCAATAATGGACAAAAATCTCTAATAAGTGAACGCACGGCTCTAATAAGTTAAGGCGTTTTCTGGCGTGTAGCGCTTTCAAATGTGGATTCAAATCGGTTTGAAAAGCTACGTCATAATTTGAGCACTCGCGCGAATGTGTGTTCTTAAACCGCATTCGAATCATTCGATTATCAACAATCGTTACATAACCTACAAATTTGTATTTCTATTATTTTCAAAAATGGATTTCAGAACTTCAGTATTATGTTTAATTAATAATAATTTTAATACAAACAGGGAAATGGCAATATTGTGGATGTTGAATAATGGAGAGGAAATGCCACATTTTTCTATTTTATTATAAAACAAGTGACTAACGTAACTTTCTTAAAAAATCACCCAGACTTTATTTATTGGAATTAAAGAATTATTTTTGGTTTAAATGAAAAATAAAAGATTCTGTTTTGAATTAAAAAGGACAGATTTTTCCTAATCCTTACCAAAAAGATTAAAAAAAATTTTAAAGTTGGTGAAATTTTTTGACAATTCTAATCAAACTTTAAAAAAAAAAAATCACCCAATTTTAAAAAATCACCCAGACTTTATTTATAAAGATTAAGGAAAAATTTTTGGTTTAAATGAAACTTCAAAGATTCTGTTTTGAATTAAAAAAGACAGGTTAGTTCTAATTATTATTAAAAAAATTCTTAAAGTTGGAAAAATTTTTTGACAGGTGACTTAACCTAACTTAAAAAAAATCGACCAACTTTAAAAAATCGTCCAGACTTTATTTTTGAAGATTAAGGAATGATTTTTGGTTTAAACGAAAGATAAAAGATTCTGATTTGAATTAAAAATGATAGATCTTTCCTAATTCTTACCAAAAACATTTAAAAAAATTTTAAAGTTGGTGAAAATTGTTGACAGTTCTAACCAAACTTTTTAAAAAATCACCCAATTTTAAAAAATCACCCAGACTTTATTTATGAAGATTAAGGAAAGATTTTTGGTTTAAATGAAATTTCAAAGATTCTGTTTTGAATTAAAAAAGACAGGTTAATTCTAATTATTACCAAAAAAAAATTAAAAAAAAATCTTAAAGTTGGAAATATTTTTTGACAGGTGACTAACATAACTTTAAAAAAAATCAACCAACTTTAAAAAATCGTCCAGACTTCATTTCTGAAAATTAAGGAATGATTTTTGGTTTAAATGAAAAATAAAAGATTCTGTTCTGATTTAAAAAAGGCAGATTTTTTGTAATTATTACCAAAAAAATTAAAAAAATTCCCAAAGTTGGTAAAAATTTTTAATGGTTTCAACTCAACTTTTTTTAAAAAATCCACCAACTTTAAAAAATCTGAGACTTTATTTTTTGGAATTAGAGATTGATTTTTTTGATTTAAATTAAAGCTAAAAGATTCTATTTTCAATTAAAAGAGATATTTTTTTTCCTATTGTTACCAAAAAAATTTCAAAGTTTCTTCTGAAATCATCGAATTTTATTAAAATTTTTGTCAGATTTTGTAGAAAACTACCTAAATTGATTTAATTGAAGGGTGGAGTGCAAGAACTACTTAAGTAGCATTTTTATAAAATCTGCCTAGGTTTAAAATCTAGGTTTATCATGTTTGATAAACCTAGATGTCGCGATTCTAATGTCCCGAAATCTGACCCAGAAAACGACGTTCGAAAAAGCGCTATTTAACCAATTTGGGCCTAAAAATGGCATCAAACTTATAAATCAAGTTGTATTTTAACGTTTTATTTGTCAACATGAACGACACCTAAGGCGTCGAGGTCGGAAAGAGCGGTTAATTTGACGTTTAGAAACGTCAAAAATTCACTTGTCAGCAATTCTGCGTCGAAATTAGTCGATTTTCGTTAGTTCGGTGCAAACTGAGGGCAAAAAAAGACGGCGCTGTTCGTTTACTACTTTATTATATGTGTCGCAAATTCAATACTTAGGCTGACTTTTACCAACCTCCGGTTAATGTAACCAGCGGTTTATTGCCATGGTTATTGGCAAAGTAGCCAATCGCATAAGTTGAAATTGAAATTAAACCGCTGGTTAAGTTAACAGGAGGTTGGTAAAAGTCAGCCTTAGTCATTAGAGCAAGGGTGGGCAACTTTTTGTAGTGCGAGCCAGATTACGATTTACTTTTCGCACTCTGGCCGGAATACAAAATTGGCAAATTTTTGTTACTTATAAGTTTTTTTATATAAAAAATAAAGTTCATTTTAGATCTTCTGCTTTTCTTGGTATAACAATTACTCGGAAAGAAAGAGATCTGGGTTCCAATCCTAGTGCAGCAACAAGACATTTTTCTTCTCTACTGCATTAGTTATAAAAACCTTTCTTTGATCATTCTTTTTGTCAAAAATTTTCCAGTTTAAACAAAAATTGTTTATTATTCTTTCTAAAGATCTCGCGGGCCGGATAAGACTCTCATATGGGCCGGAGTTGTCCAACGGGCCGGAAATTGCTCATCCTTGCATTAGAGGATATTATGAGGAATGGTTAACTTTGTACCTTGGGCACGATCTTTTTCAATTATTCCAAATGGAAAGAGCTAAGTTTACAACTCTGTTAGAAAAGATTTTGTCGACCTTTATCTGAATATCGTCCACTACTACGTCGACTAGTTTATTTTCATCTGTTTATTACATTTCGAGTATTACAATTTTATTAGAAACTAAATTTACTAAAAAAATTGCGCATATGTAATATGTACATATTTATGTAGTTACAGTAATTAGCGAAATGTTAGTGTTATTGGAGGTTATATTCACCTTTCAATGTGCGCATGTGTGTATTACAGCTTTGAACCGAGACCGTAGAGCATTTTGAAACGGTTTAATCGTTTTCGTTAGTGACATCACGGTTTAACGCGAGAACAAAAAGATTTCAAAAGCTTTCAAACCGCTGCATCGCCAGAAAACACCTTTAGACGAACACGTAACTAAACAGTAGTAGGTATACATATTTCCGACAAATTTTCGGGGATTCCCCTCTTTGTGCGTTTCGTTTGTCAAAGACAGATAATTCCCAGTTGGTGGGAATGGAAATAGTTTGTTTATTAGACAAAGATAAGCTGTCAGTTCGTAATATAGCTAAAAAATTAAGATTGGCAAGATTTAAATAAAAAAGATATTCGAAAGAAATGGCAGTCTGGGGCCAACATAAAAACGAAGAAAAACTTAAATAGTGAAGGTTTAAAAATTGACAAAGCATATTTTGATTGGTTTGTGAAAGCAAGAAATAAAAACATTCCCTTATCAGGACCATTAGTAAAGAGAAAAGCAAGGGAAATTGCAAAAAAATTGGCAGTGAGTACATTTCGACTTTTTGAGAAACAATATTACATTTAAATGTATCTCCAGAGAAGCAGCTGATGTGAATGACGAAGATGTCAATTAATTTATGAAAAAACTGCCGGTTTTGCTACAAGGTTACCAAGAAGAGGATATATTCAACAGTGATGAAAGTTATTAAAAATTAATTTCGCCCAATCGGCCCCAAACCTGTCAAAATCGATTAATATATTAGAGAGCTTGTACTGTATTAAACCTACATGGCAAAAGGTCACTCCAGAAACAATTAGAAATTGCATTAAAAAGGCTGGAATGGGCTTGTCCATCATTTTTCAATTTTTATTGCATTGGATAGAGCAGAAAAAAAAGTTTCTCCGTATTTTTGCGTTTTTTCATAGCTTATCCCATCGTTCAGAAAAAAATCATAAAGTCGGCCAATTTAAAAGAGCGTTTAAACAAGGTACTCTGTGACGTCGGAGCGTTCGATCCTCTCTACCAAAAAAACCCTTTCATATGGTCTGAAGCTGTATGGCAAAACGGTTTGTTTGCGAGCGGAAATCACCAGATGCTAATGATAATATGTGTTTGATGGCTAGGTTATTTTTTGCGTATTTACGTGTTGTTTACTTCTTTATATGAACTTTTGAGGTGTATATAGCAAATAATACACATATTAATAACAAACAAAAATAATTTGTCCACCGACTTCTTAACGATAACTACTAGGTTATTAGAAAGAGATAGGTACTACGAGTTCCTATAATAGAAAAGGATGGATATATATCTTTGCGTCGGATTTTTCTTTTGCCAACTCATAAGTACTGTATTAAATCTGTGGCAATTTAAACAACACCAACTTCACAGGGAATTTCAGCATGGCCGATGGATTCAGCCAATGAGCGATCAATTAACGCTTCGACGTCATCAACAGGTCACGTTATGAATCGCATTTCAAAAATATAGGTTTTAAGATCGTTTTTTGACGTAATACCGTAAAAATATATACTAAAGCCTTAACATATATGATCATCGCCTTTTAGAGAATGGATTCCGCCCAAAAAAACCTATACTTTGGAAAAAGTGGACAGGCCCATTCATATGGATCAAGATAATTCAACTGACAATGACTACGATGCTGAAGATGATTTACCACGCAAGACTAGTTAATTTGTTTAAATGTAGTAAAGAACTGGGAGTAGAAAGTGTAAAGGTAGTGGAAGAATATTTAAATGTGGACAGAGATGTCGAAACAGAAGATTTGGAATTTTCAAAAAAAAAAAAACAGAAGAAATAGAAGACATTGAAAGTGAAAATGAGTCGGAAGCAGGTGATGCGGAGGAGGACTGCAACCTAATCAGGACTTATAAAAAAAGTATTGAACGTAGTTTCCAGACTTAAATCGTTCATGAAGAATGATTTTACTGGTTTCCAACATGTAAAAAATATAGAAACACATATAGAACATTGTTTCCTATCACAAAGAGAAGCTTCACTTCGTCAATTAAGTATTTTAGATTTTATTCAACAAAAAAATAAATAATTTAAGTTTAAATAGTCAATGTACAAGGTAGAATATTTTGTTTTAAACAAAAATATTTTAAGATAAAAAGTTGTTTATGTTTTAATAACGTTAAAAAATCAAAAATTATCAAAAATAGTGCAATATTTTCCATTTTAATAGCTCTTTCTTATAAGCGGACATCTCTAATAACCAGATAAAAATGTTGGCACCATCAATGTCTGTTTATTAGAGCTTTCACTGTATTAGAATATTTAATAACAAAAGGTTTAGACAGAAACCAGTTTCCGTTTAATACCTGAAGCTAAGTTTCTTTAAAAATCCAGGTTAACGCCGGATGTTCTTCGAAATCGGAAAGGAACAACAATTTCTCGTCTCAAATCTCCTTCAAGAAATTTCTCTTGACAGTCTCTCAAGTCCTTTTATAAAAAAGGGAGAGAGAAAGAGAATGTAATTTTTAAAAATTAAAAAAAAAATTATATCTGATTATGTTAATTTAATAATTTATCTAATTCTATTATTTTAAATAAGATTTTATCTTTTATATTTCTTGATTTTTATTACTTTTATTATAGTAAATAATTAATAGTGATTAACTTACCAGAAAGTAACCGTTCATAATGATTATCATCAGTTACGAATATCCGAAAGGACGAACAAATTCAAACTGAGTCTTCGATTGTTGGTCGCAAACTTTTTTACACAATCTCTTCCTCGACAGCCTTAACATTGACACCGTGCCACGGCATTTTAACATTAACTTTCTCTCCGTTCCGTTCCGTTCGGACTCATCTTTCTCCTTCTGCTTCTGGACGCAAAAGGTGGGAGATTCGTACACTTTACAGATGGTTATCGAACCTAATAACTACCAAAATTTAATTAGTTTCTTAATTATTTTAAATTTTTAAGTAACAATTTTTAAGTATTGTTGTTATTTGGACCTAAGATAAAACATGATGATAAAATTAGAACATTGGGTCCTTTTAATATCTTATTTTTTATCCCAATCACGAAAGATTAAAACATTTCAAATTTCTTTCGTTTGTATGTCATTTCGTTTGTATTCTTTATCTTTTAGGTCAGATTAAATTTATTAATTTTTTTTATTTATGTGTCCTACCTTTTTAAAGAAAGTTAAAAGCTACACAAAAAAAAATAAATTTCTCTTAATAGGAAGTAAAAAAAAAGCTTTGTGTTTGCTTGTAATTACGTATTGTTCCATTGTAAGAGGAACTTAAAAACGTGTTTTCCGCTACTTGGATTTCCACTTGGTTTATATTTTAACACAAATCGTTTAAAACGTAACAAACTAAAAGAAAAAAGAACATTCCTACTACTTTAACTTAATTGTTGGTCGCCTGTTTTACTTAATATGTAAATTTAGTAAAAGTTGTAATCGCTAAATGAAAATTCTCCATCGTAACATGTGTTTGGCGATTCTTGCATAAAAAAATACACTTTAGAAATAATAGTTCTATTTCTTTTTTTAACATACTCGACACATCTTGGACTTTCTCCCCAATTTTTAACTTTCCTTTCACTTCAAACTAAATTACATACAGCATGTATTATAATATTAGGTGCTTTTTTATTCTCTATTTTAATTTGTAGTTTAATTAAATGAATAATTCGAATTTTCAAGTAAAAAAAAAAATTTTTTTTTAGGTAAAAATTAGAACAAATTTAATTTTTTTAATTAAAAATAGTTTAAATTCTATTTTATAACTTATAATTTCTAATTTTTATTAACAAAAATCGCTTAAAATTAATCAAAAATTTAAAAAAACTTTTGAAATTCATTAAAATTCATTTCAAATATAAGAAAAATCGTTTGAAATTAAAAAAAAAAATCCTATAAAATTAAAGAAAATCGTTCGAATTTAATACAAAATCTTCTAAAAATAAATTAAAAATTTAAAAATCAATTAAAAATCTAAAAACCATTTGAAATTAATTAAAAGTTATTTCGAAAATAAAAAAAATCGTTTGAAATATAAAAAAAAACCTCTAAAATTAAAAAAAATCCTCTAAATTTAAAGAAAATCAATTAAAAATCTAAAAATCGTTTGAAATTAATTAAAACTTATTTCAAAAATAAAAAAAATCGTTTAAAATATAAAAAAAATCCTCTAAAATTAAAGAAAAATCATCTAAACTTAAAGAAAATCAATTAAAAAATTAAAAATCGTTTGAAATTAATTAAAACTTATTTCGAAAATAAGAAAAATTGTCTAAAATGTAAGAAAAATCCTCTAAAATTAAAAAAAAAATCATTTAAACTTAAAGAAAATCAATTAAAAAAACTAAAAATCGTTTGAAATTAATTAAAACTTATTTCGAAAATAAGAAAAATCCTCTAAAATTAAAGAAAAATCATTTAAACTTAAAGAAAATCAATTAAAAAAACTAAAAATCGTTTGAAATTAATTAAAACTTATTTCGAAAATAAGAAAAATTGTCTAAAATATAAGAACAATCCTTTAAAATTAAAGAAAAATCATTTAAACTTTAAAAAAATCAATTAAAAAACTAAAAATCGTTTGAAATTAATTAAAACTTATTTCGAAAATAAGAAAAATCCTCTAAAATTAAAGAAAAATCATTTAAACTTAAAGAAAATCAATTAAAAAAACTAAAAATTGTTTGAAATTAATTAAAACTCATTTCGAAAATAAGAAAAATCGTCTGAAATGTAAAAAAATCATCTGAAATGTAAGAAAAATCCTTTAAAATCAAAGAAAAATTATCTAAATTTAAAGACAATCCATTAGAAATCTAAAAATCGTTTGAAATTAATTAAAACTTATTTCGAAAAAAAAAAATCGTCTAAAATGTAAAAAAAATTCTCTAAAATTAAAGAAAAATCATCTAAACTTAAAGAAAATCAATTAAAAAAACTAAAAATCGTTTGAAATTAATTAAAACTTATTTCAAAAATAAGAAAAATCGTATGAAATGTAAGAAAAATCCTCTAAAATTAAAAAAAAAATCTTCTAAATTTAAAGACAATCAATTAAAAATCTAAGAATCATTTGAAATTAATTAAAACTTATTTCGAAAATAAGAAAAATCGTCTGAAATGTAAGAAAAATCCTCTAAAATTAAAGAAAAATCATTTAAACTTAAAGAAAATGAATTAAAAAACTAAAAATCGTTTGAAATTAATTAAAACTTATTTCGAAAAGAAGAAAAATCGTCTGAAATGTAAGAAAAATCCTCTAAAATTAAAGAAAAATCATTTAAACTTAAAGAAAATCAATTAAAAATCTAAAAATCGTTTGAAATTATTTAAAACTCATTTCTAAAATAAGAAAAATCGTCTGAAATGTAAGAAAAATCCTCTAAAATTAAAGAAAAATCATTTAAATTGAAAGAAAATTAATTAAAAATCTAAAAATCGTTTGAAATTAATTAAGTTATTTCAAAAATAAAAAAATCGTCTGATATGTAAGAAAAATCCTCTAAAATTAAAGAAAAAATTCTCTAAACTTAAAGAAAAAATCCTCTACACTTAAAGAAAATTAATTAAAAATCTAAAAATCGTATGAAATTCAACAAAACTTATCTCAAATGTAACAAAAATCCTCTGAAATTAAATTAAATTAACCGAATTTTATACAAAAACTTCTTAAATCAATGAAAAATCTAAAAATCACGTGAAATTAATAAAAAATTATCTGTAATTTTATAAAAATTGCTTAAATTTAGCTAAAAAATTTTCTAATAAATTAGAAAATTAATTAAAATCATAAAATTGTTAGCAAATTTTAGTTATATCTTTCATCCAGCAAAAAAAATCCACATATTTAAATTTAAACCATTTCAAAATTTCAAATTATTCATTTATAATCAAGAAAGTTGTATAAAATTATTGAAAATTTAAACTTATTTCAATAAAAATTTATATAATACTTAATAATAATTTAAGACAAATTAATATATACTGTGTATAAACCCACCTTTTAAAAATTTTATTAATTTAAATTAATAATTAAATTTAAATTAATATTTTTTTTTAAATAGCGGTATAAATAAGACTTGAGAAGAGCGCCTGTCCAAAGTAGCACCAAAACCCTCCCCCTTTGATAGTATTGATCGTCGTTTAAACCCCGTCGTCCATCGACCGAACGAGCGGGCGTCGCGGCGCGTCGCTCCAGTAGCGATCGGGCGTCGATCTCGAGCGCCACGGGGAGCGTTCGCGACGCCCTCTAATGCCCTCGTGACCGACACCGTTACGGGTTTTTAAAACCCTCTTCGAGTCAAAAAGAAAAAAAAAAACTCTCCGCCATGTCCTCGATATCCGCCCAAGGTGTCGTCGAAAGAGCCTCCGCGGAGCTCTCGAAACGCATCAACGGCCTCCGGGGCAACAAACACCACTCGAAAACGAGCGTCATGGAAAGGGTCACAAACGTATTCTGCGGCGGAAGCAATTCCGGCCTCGTAACCGCTCCGGAAAAACCCTCGAGACTCTTACCGAAAACTAAATTGCCTTCGGCCGGCACGAATTACCATCATCACCACCATCACCATCAATCCCATCATCCGCCGTTTAACAAGTCGAAACCGAAACTCCCACCGGTACAAATAACGACGTTCGATCAACTCCTGATGGACGATAAGTTCTTGTCAAAGTTTTTCTTGTACTTCGTCGGGGCGGAAAGGTGCGCGTTGGCGCGGGTTTGCACGCGATGGAGGGACGTGCTCTACAGGAATCCGAAATTTTGGAACGGGATCGTGCCGGTGATACAATGCAGGGAACTCAGGATGGCGCAGGGTAACGAAAAAGTGCGGTTCTACGCGTCCATAGTGCGTAGGGGTTTTAGAAATCTGTGTTTGAGCGGGGCGTCCGACGAGGACGCCTTAGACATGGTCAGCTCGTTTCCAATGGCGTCCAAACACATCTACTCGTTGAGTTTAAGATGTTCCAGCGTCACGGATCGAGGATTAGAAACGCTTTTAGACCATCTTCAGGTACAAACATTTTCTAGAAAAAAAAAATAATAATAATAATAAAATAAATACAAAATCAATTAATTTTTTTTATAAAAATTAGTTAAAAAATAAAAAAAAAAACTTTTAATTTGAGTGTGAACATGACCTATTTATCTTAAATATTTTACAAACTATAACGATTTTTAACATTAATAAACGTCATCTTTAATTTTTTTTAAATTATTCTTATAGATTATTAAAAATTTTTTAATTTGATGCCAAACTCGATATATCTAACTTAAATAGTTTCGAAGTTACAAACATTTTTAACCTAAAAAGGCAAGTGAAAGTCGACCATTTTGAAAATTTATAAAAATTGTTAACAAGCATTAGAAATCTTCTAATTTAATACCAAACACGACATATCTGTTAGCTTTAGGGTTTTGTAAATGAAATAAAACCAAGTCTGACCTCAATCAGGAATTATATTCCATTGCTTCTCGCAAGTTACAAGGTATTGTTCGACAAGCGAGAACTTGCGGCTGAGATTTCATAAAAATACGCGACAGCGAGATGGAAAAAGTATTCGGGTAGATAGAAATAAAATTACGCGTGTCTTTTCAGCTGCATTGTGCTATCCAGGACCGCGAAGGCGCAAGTTCTTGCCTATCGGATTGTACAACTGATTCACTTTTAAGTAGATTTTATCATCAAAATAAACCGGAGCGTCACACAACAACTCTTCTTACAATTCTTACGTTTTTAAAATTAGTCGCCCTCAAATAAAAAGCGTTCATCACTTAACATCCCAACTAATAAGAATCAACTTTCCATGATAACATAGCTATCTTAACCACTTGCAGTGGTAAAACGTACCAAGCTCATCGAAATGTTTTTCTTACCGGAACGCCAGTAATATGTTACACGCATGTCATCAGGCGATTGAAGCAAAAATAAAAATGACTTGTGTGGCACGTCGACTATTATGTTAGTTTTAGTGCTCAACCGACGATCTGTACTGATGTGAATACTGACGAAACGCGCTGATCGTCAGTTTGTACAGTCTCAAGAAAAATGCACGCCTTAACACAAGTTATACGACACTTACGTATTTCATCATTTTGTATCAATACTCATTTTGTTGTTTTCTTACGATGACTGTACACGCACTGACGTATCTGTCAAACACTGAACGCTACATATAATATAATCCAACAGTCTGTCAGTTGACTAACATCAGCCTGACGTACTATAACCCGAAATGGAGCTGCACCACGAAGGGAAAGATGAAAGAGTACTCGGTAATGTTACGAAACGGGAATTCAGTTTTTCATCTTTCTCTTCACAGTGCAGCTCCATTTCGGGTTACAGTACATACTTCAGGTGGATACGTCTAAACCAGTTAGCAGAGATTGATTACACCAACACCCTCAAAATTTACACTGATAGTTCCAAAAAACAGTCAGGTACAGATGCGGGCGTCTTTTCCTATCACCCCCGAACTCACCTCTCGGAATCCCTTGGGGCGAGTACCTCTGTCATCCAGGCAGAACTTACAGCCATCAAGCTTGTCGCCAAATGCATTTCCAAAAGTAACGTACCATAACTCGAAATGGAGCTGTACCATGAAAAGAAAGATGTTATGATGATGCCTTTCATTAAGTAATTGATACAGAACTATTAGTCAATGTGCAGTCTCTACTGCGTAACTACGTCTGTTGTACAGTTTTCTCTACTGTATCTATTGTACATATCGCCGTTCCGGAACAACATCGACGTAACTGCAATTTTTTGAGAAAATGAGTTAAGGCTATCAATGTATCCAAAAAATGCTGATTTTAATAATTTTTGCATTTCCTACAAAATTTTTTATTCTGCAGTTGTGTCGATGTTCTTCTGGAACGGCGATATGCATATTTATATGCGTTTAGTCTTAAAGTGTTATTATTATTATTGTAAGCAGGAAAGAAGTAGTCCCTAATTGATTTCTGCACCGTGGCTTTAGGCCTAATGTACCCTCCGGAAATTTGCTCAAAAGAGTTCTGTATCTTTCATAAAATCCAACACCATCTTGGGTTCAAATGTACCCAATCTATCGGGGTGTACCTTAGGTTCCCCCAGTCGTTTTTCACCAGGACGAAAGCTTCACATTCATACACCAGGTGAAAGGAGGTTTCTGTCTTCTCGTCGCAACCTCAGTAGATTGGGTTCTCTAAGTCCGCTTTCCGGATATTTTATGAAATACTTATAAACAATCAGAAAAACAGAAACTTCAACCTATATTTTTGCGGACTCAGAAATCGACGACGCCGAACATACATTTTTCCCTTGAAACCACTGGAGACTGGAAAGAGCGCAATTAATTACTAAGCTGGGGGCTTTGACTCCGGACAATGTCGTGGTTAAGATGTTGGATGACCAAGAAACGTAGTACGCGATAGCTGACTTTGTCACCAAAACACTTAAGGCGAAGAAACGGGCTATGGATGCACTGTTTCCATAAACCTTCATAAATCTGGAAAACATATAGAGAAAAGAAACCCATACAGGCTCAAGAGCCCCCCCTTCAACAATTTTCACAACATTACTGACGATGACATGACGTCAATAACGAACCGATTCCCTCTATGGGGTGGATAAGGTGAAATCATGGAACACTAGAGGGAGATGCCTCTTGAAGTATTAAAACACCCCGCACCTGTGATGCCCTAAACATGACGGGTAAAGCGAAGACAGACGTGATGGTTCCCGACTTTAATTTCTTAAAGTTATACCTTCTTGGTGGTCTCAAGGGAAGAAGACGGGAAACTTATCATGCGTTGTTATTATTGTTGATTTGAACACGACTATTCATACTTAAAAAAAAGCCCCCTTTCTTTAACATTGTCGAATATTCTTTCAACTTTCTCTTCATAATGCAACTCCATTTCGGGTTACAGTACATACGTCAAGCAGACGGTCGGCGTTCAACCGACAGTTTTCATACGCATGCAAGGTTCATCAATGTAGAATTCAACATTTACATATAAATACATTAATATAGCTACACGCGACCGACATTGGTGTTGACTGTTAGTTGAACACTAGTCATATTGGGTATCAAATTAAAGAATTTTTAATAACCTTTAACAATATTTAAATATCCACTATTTTTAAATGTATTCCAAAAAAAATTTATTCGATTTTTAGTATAAATTAAATAAAAAAATCCGTATTTATTATTTTAAGGCTTCAATTTATACGTTTATTTGATTACTTTAAACCTAAAAATCCAATTTAACCCAAGTTTAAACTCAATTAAAAACTAATAAATGTATACAGGGTGTTCTAATGACATAATAACAAATCAATCTCTTTTAACACACTGCTGACCGGTGATGAGATAACTCGTCTTTTCATGTCCAAACATTGCTGACCAGTGACGAGTTAACTCATCACCATTACAGTTACTTCAGTACATTGCGGTGACATGACATAGTTTCTATGTAAAATTGCTGATCAACAAAGTGTTAATTATTTCTTTTTTGCAGGCTCTGTACGAACTAGAACTAACGGGTTGTAACGAGATTACGGAAGCCGGTTTGTGGGCGTGTTTAAATCAAAAAATAATCTCCCTAACCCTGACCGATTGCATAAACGTCGCGGACGAAGCGGTCGGGGCCGTCGCGCAGCTTTTACCGAGCTTGTACGAGTTCTCGCTGCAAGCTTACCACGTCACGGACGCGGCTTTAGGGTATTTCTCCCCGAAACAAAGCAACACGCTAAACGTTTTACGTTTACACTCGTGTTGGGAGCTAACCAATCATGGAATCGTCAATATCGGTAAGAATTTTTAATATTTCAGTATAAAATTTATATCTAAAAAATTATTTAAGGTGTTAAAAATATTTAAAATTGTAATTTATATAAAATTATAAAAATTTCCTTTAATTTAAATACAAACATGATGTATTTAACTCTAATATATTAAAAGTTATTCATATTTTTTAATTTTTATTAACATAAGTTTATATACAGAGTGTCCTGTTTTGATTATTCGATCCTTTACTGGTATATTCTTTAATTGAACACAAGAAAATAGTCCTAATGAATGTAGGTTTGAAAGTGGTTCATTTTCGATATAGTTATCACAGTTTCAATTAACTTTTATAGTTGATCAGTGAAACCTAATAATAACAATTTATTGAAACCATCTTAACAAGTTAATAATTTAATATAAATGATTCTCATAAAACTTAGGGAACTAAACTTCCAATTTCTCGAAAATGAATCATTTTTGAATTCATGTTTATGAAGACTTTTTTGCTTATTTTTAATCATGGAATACATCAGTAATAGATCGGACAATTAAAACGGTCGACTTGTATATATTTTTGATATTTAACCACTTGCGGTGACAAGAAATTTACAGCTTAGTGGGCCAGGTGAATCATTTGTCTACCAGTAACAATGGTCTGACAGCGTGCATAACACCATCTCGCTGGCTTTCCAGTAACAAAAGTATCTTGATGTACAGTGTACGTCTAGTCACCGCAAGTGGTTAATTTGATTTTAAATTAAAGGATTTCTTAATAAGTTTTACTTTATTTCTTAAATTTTATCCCATATGTTAAATTTTAACATATTTATCGTTTCTTTTCAGTCCATTCGTTACCGAACTTAACCGTCTTGAGTTTATCGGGTTGTAGCAAGATAACCGATGACGGAGTCGAATTAATCGCTGAAAATTTACAAAAACTACGTTCCTTAGACCTGTCCTGGTGTCCTAGGATTACGGACGCGGCCTTAGAATATATCGCTTGCGATTTAAATCAATTGGAAGAACTTACTTTGGACAGGTACGAAAATAAAATTAATTTTTCTTCGATTAGTTGATTTAATTTACCTTTTATTAAACTTATGATGGATTTAATTGATAAAAAAATAAGTATTAATTGTTATTTTACTTAATTCAAAACGATTTTATTTAATTTAAAGCGATTTTACTTAATTCAAAACGATTTCCTTCAAATAAACCAACCAAAAATCTTGTAAACATATTTTGAGGTTATATTTACTTGAAATGTCAAAAGTAAGATGGCGTCAGTGTATAAAAGAAAAACTACTTTACCAACATTCGTTTTGACAGTTACTTAACCTAAAAAATTTGTTGATAGCAAGGTCTGTCGAGTAATGGTATAAGGTTGTCCAACTCGACTGGCGCCGTGTTTGAGGGGAGCGAGGCGGGCGTGACGTCATGCTTGTCCGGCGCGATGAAATTTTTATCAATAATTCTTACAACAAAATATAATAAAAAGGAAATTTTACATATTTTGAAAATAACGATAATTTACTAATAAAAAATGATTTTTAGTGGGTGAATTTTTTGATTTTCCTTTATACTGAAAATTTTTCTTTTAAAATATTGACTTTTTTTAAAGTCTGATTTTTGTATTTAAACAATTTATTTTAATAAATAGCCTTTGTTTAATATAAACATTAATTATGTGATGAAAATTCTCAGGAAAATGTGGAATAATTTTTTATACAATTTTTTTATTGTTTTTTTTTCCTGCGGTTAACATTTTCCCCTAAATATTTTTTAAATTCCTCTTCCAAATTCCCAATCAGTACTTTAAAGGCAATACGTGAAATAATAACGTGAAATTTACAAACAACGCATATATCGCGGACGGCTAGGACAAGGATGACGTCACATAATCGAGAACTTGGGTATGTGAGGGGAAATTTTGCTTGCAACATAGGAAGGATAGGGAGTTGGACAACCTTATAAGCGTTACTCTAATGACCTTGGTATAAATAAGTTTATTTATACCGTGCGTTCAGAAATGATTGTAGACCATTTGAATTTGGCGCGCTATAGATTAATTTTTAAGATTGGTATAAATACAATAATGTTAATCATATCTCATAGGCGTGTCACGGAAAATATTGAAAGCTGTCATAAGTTGCCAAAAAACCGTAAGAGAAAGGTATTTTATTGAATTTATTGAAATATGCCATTGCAATTGGTATCCGATCTCCAATAATTATGAGTGTATGTACATATACACTTAATACTGAAAGGAATACATCATGAATAAATCCGGCTACGCCACTGATATGCAAGATACGACGTAGGTAATTCACAGGTAACAATATTGACCATCAAAAATCACTAAACTACGAGCGCGCCAAATTCAAACGATCTACAATCATTTCTGAACGCACGGTATTAAACTTATTTTTAGGAGTTAGAAAATGATTTTTAATTTAAATAATGGCAAAAAAATCCTATTTTATATTAAAAAAGGTAAATTTATCTTATTTTATTATTTAAAAAATTCCCAATAAAAATTTTAAAATCTAACCTCAAAAATTCATTTAAAAAAAAAAAATTATTTAATCATTATTTTTAATAATTAAAAATAATTTTTACTTTATAAAACTTTAAAAAGCATCAAACTTACCTTTCTTAAATAAATTAATTCAAGGTGTGTTCATATTACGGACATCGGAGTCGGTTATATCTCGACAATGTTATCGCTCTCGGCTTTATACCTCCGTTGGTGTTCCCAATTGAGAGATTTCGGACTGCAACACCTTTGCGGCATGAGAAACCTTCAGATTTTATCCCTCGCAGGTAAATTTCCAAATTTTAACCATTTATCATCTTCATTTACCTTCTTCGCTTTCTTTATAAGTTATAAATTTGTCTTTTAACTTGTTTTTTTCTAAAAACTTTATCTTTTAACGTGTTTTTTTCTAAAAACTTCATCTTTTAACTTGTTTTTTTCTTAAAGGTTGCCCATTATTAACATCCAGCGGCTTGTCGAGTTTAATTCAATTGAGACACATGCGCGAATTAGAACTAACGAATTGTCCCGGGGCGTCGAGGGAGTTATTTGATTACCTGAAGGAACACTTGCCACGCTGCCTGATCGTAGAGTAATAATAATGACTAAAACATAAAAAGAAAAAAAAAATTAACACTAATCAAGATGTATATCGAGCCGTCTCCAGTTGTTATTATTACGATTTGATACTAGATTCGTGCAATAATTATTTTATTGAAAAGAAAATCGACTTTAAATCGGAAAGAAAATCAATTTCAAATCGAGAAAAAAGTTTCAAATCGAAAAGAAATTTTCAAATCGAAAAGAAAATTGTAAAACGAGAAGAAAATTATAAATCGAGAAGAAAATTTCAAATCGGAAAGAAAATAAATTTCAAATCGAGATAAAAATTTCAAATCGGAAAGAAAATTAACTTCAAACCGAGAAAAAATCAACTTGAAATTGATTCCGAATCGATGTCAAAAGTCTTTTCCTAAAAGAAAACGGGGTTAAAGTCATCTTAATAATTCGTTTTAATACTCTTAAAAATAAATAAATTTGGTTTTTTTAATTAAAACCGATCTAATAATTCTTTAATAAATGTAAAAAGATGACTTTACTCTGTGTTTTATCACTAGTTATTAAAAAAAAATCTTTTTTTGATGTACATAAATATTTATTGTAAGTAATTTTAAATGTTTTTTGCCAATAAATCATAGGTATTTTGTATTTTGGTTTATTCTTTCGTATTGCGGTTAATAAAAGATTAAAAACTCACCGAAAAGATATTTCTTGAACTACTAACGAAAAATTTAATGAAAATAATAAAAATTTATTGATGAAAACTTATTTTTATAATAAAAAATACTATTAAATTGAGAATATGTAAATCAAAAACGATTGCATTGAAACTTTTTTAGGTTAGGAAGATGACAACTTGAAAAAAAACTAAATGGAAACTACTTTACCGACTGCTTTTTTTTTTAAACTAGAATAATTCAATTAATATATATTTTTAACTTATTATTTAAATTAATAAGTAAAATTAAAGTTAATTTTTAAATTACTCAAAAATATAAATAAATTTTAAAAACGAATTAATTAAAATAGCGCCATCTATACGAATAAAATCGAACCGTGATTAACCATATGTTGTTCTGTCAAGTGTCAGTTAACTGTCAAACGCGAAGGTGTGTGTTTCGTTTTTAACGCTTTGTCGCAATATGTGAAGTGATGTGAAGTTCGAGCCGAGCTGCTGTTTATTTATTCAATCGTTCGCGGTTCGTTTACGATGGAGGATTAGGAAATCGACCTAAGAAATGGGATCGAGAATTAGGTAGGTTAGGTTCGAAAAAGACGAACCGACTCGACCGGAAATGACCGATTTTCTTTAACTCGATTTATATTTATTTCCATTGTGCGTTTTCGTTTGTTCGCTCCGTCATCGGGCAGGGAAAACGTCCAACATTTTTTCGAGTGTTTTTGCGAAGTCGTTCCTCCGGCCGATGACGTCAAAGACCCCTGGATAATCCAACAGTATCCTTACACGTACAAAGACGAGGAAGTACTGAAATCGGTCTCAAAGTTCGCCTATCCGTACAAGTTTGAAAAGTTTGTATATTTACAAAAAAAAAAATGATTTTCTTTTGAATAAAAACTCATTTTCAGTTGTGTAATCCAACATTATTCCTTCGTCCTGACGGATATTGAATCGAAATGGACGTTTGGATTCTGCAGGCACGATCCCCGATCGGAAACGGCCGTCGTCGTTTTAAGTTATCTACCGTGGCACCAAGCGTTTTACAAGTAGGTCAATTCTTATTAAATATTTGTTAAATTATTATTAAATTTGACATTTACAGATCAAAAATTTCTTTAAAAATATCGCTTTTGACGATTAAATGTCTAAACCAATTTTCGAAATGTCAATTTTGACGTTTAAATGTCTAAATCCATTTTCGAAACGTCAATTTTGACGTTTAAATGTCAAAATCTATTTTCGAAATGTCAATTTTGATGTTTAAATGTTAAAATTCATTTTTAAAATATCAATTTTGACGTTTAAACGTCACTTTTCATCTTTAAAATGTCACTTATGACGTTTAAATGTCAAAATCCATTATCCAAATGTCAATTTTGACGTTTAAATGTCTAAATTCATTTTGAAAATGTCAATTTTGATGTTTAAATGTTAAAATTCATTTTTAAAATATCAATTTTGACGTTTAAACGTCACTTTTCATCTTTTAAATGTCACTTTTGACGTTTAAATGTCAAAATCCATTTTCGAAATGTCAATTTTGACGTTTAAATGTCTAAATACATTTTGAAAATGTCAGTTTTGACGTTTAAATGTCAAAATCCATTATCCAAATGTCAATTTTGATGTTTAAATGTCTAAATTCATTTTGAAAATGTCAATTTTGACATTTAAACGTCACTTTTCATCTTTAAAATGTCACTTATGACGTTTAAATGTCAAAATCCATTTTCGAAATGTCAATTTTGACGTTTAAATGTCTAAATTCATGTTTAAAATGTCAATTTTGACGTTTAAACGTCACTTTTCATCTTTAAAATGTCACTTTTAACATTTACAGATTAAAATTCTCTTTAAAAATGTCACTTTTTACGATTACAGATAAAAATTCTCTTTTAATTTATTCATATTCTCTCTATTCATAGTCTCAAATGATACTCTGCGCTAGTATTATTTAAAGAAACAGTTAATTTCATTTAAAATTGTGAAATTTCGTCTAAAATTATAATGAATTTTGTAAAATTATGAGGAATTTTTAATAAATTTGATCAATTTTCAACGAATTTAACCGAATTTTTAATGAGTTATATGAAATTATGAAGAATGTTTAACGAATTTGATCGAATTCTGACAAATTTGAACGAATTCTGGCGAATTTTTAATGAATTTTATGAAATTATAGGGAATTTTTAACGAATTTAGACGAATTTAATGAAATTAAGACGAATTTTTAACAAATTTTATGAAATTATGAGGAATTTTTAACGAATTTGGACGAATTTCTTACAAATTGTATCCATTTTTAACGAATTTAATGGAATTTAACCGAGTTTTTAATGAATTTTATGAAATTATGAGGAATTTTTAAAGAATTTGAACGAATTTAATGAAATTAAGACAAATCTTCAACAAATTTGATCAATTTTCAACAAATTTAACCGAATTTTTAATGAATTTTATGAAATTATGAGGAATTTTTAAAGAATTTGGACGAATTTAAGGAAATTAAGACGAATTTTTAACAAATTTTATCAATTTTTAACGAATTTGATCGATATCTGACGAATTTTTAATGAATTTTATGAAATTATTAGGATTTTTTAACGAATTTAATAGAATTTAGATGAATGCTTAACAAATTTGATCAATTTTCAACGAATTTGATCGAATTTTTAATGAATTTTATAAAATTAAGAGAATTTTTTAACAAATTTGATCAATTTTCAAGGAATTTAACCGAATTTTTAATGAATTTTATAAAATTATAGGGAATTTTTAACTTTATATAAAATATGTCGCAATTTCTTATAAAATTGTCTAAAATTATTAAGTTTCGTCTAATTTCATATAAAATTGCCGAATTTCATAAAGAAAATAACCTAATTTACCCTAAAATTATGAAATTTCGTCAAAAATTGTTGAAATTCGTCTAAAATTTTATTCCAATTTCGTATAAAATTGACTGAAATTATTAAATTTCTTTTAATTTTATGTAAAATTGTCAAATTTCATTTAAATCACTTGATTCAATCTAAAATCTTCTAAAATCGTAGAATTTCGTCTAAAATTTCTTTCATTTTCATATAAAATGGTCTAAATTTGTTAAATTTTGTCTAATTTCATTTAAAATTTTGGAATTTCATTTAGAAATCGCTTAATTTCACTTAAAATTTTCTAGAATCGTGAAATTTCGTCTAAAACTGCGTCTAATTTTATCTAAAATTGTCGATTTTTATTCCAGAAATAACTTATTTTTGTCAAAAATTGTGAAATGTTGACTAAATTTTTTTTAAATCGTCAAATTTCATTTAAATTTTCTATAAAATTGTTTAAAATTATTAAATTTCGTATAGTTTCATCTAAAATTGTCAAATTTTATAAAGAAATAACTTAATTTAGCCTAAAATTTTGAAATTTCGTTTAAATTTTTCTAAAATCGTTAAATTTATTTTAAAATTTCATCTAATTTTGAATAAAATTGTCTGAAGTTACTAAATTTCGTCTAATTTCATGTAAAATTATCGAATTTCAGTAAAAAATTAACTTTATTTGGTTTAAAATTGTAAAATTTTGTCTAAAGTTTTCTAAAATCGTCGAATTTCATTTAAAATTTCATATAAAATTGTTGAATTCGTTTAAATGTCACTTAATTTAACTTGAAATTTTCTAAAATTGCTGAATTTCATCTAATTTTATCTAAAATTGTCGAATTTCACTCCAGAAATAACTTATTTTGATCAAAAATTGTGAAATATTGACTAAATTTTTTTTTTTTAATCGTCGGATTTTGTCAAAAATTTGGCTCAATTTCGTATAAAATTGTTTGAAATTATTAAATTTCGCTTATTTTCATGTTAAATCATTGAATTTCGTCTAAAATTTGGCTTAATTTCGTATAAAATTGTCTGAAATTGTGAAATTTTTGTATAAAATTAGGTTAATTTTTAAACTTTCAAGATGGCGGATTGAAAAATTTTAAATTTTTATTAAATATTTTTAAAGTTTATTAAAAATCCTTTAATTTGATACCAAACACGACTATATTTGGATAAAAAACAAAAAGGTTAGGTTAGTTTTTAAGTTTTCAAAATGGCGGATTAGAAAAATAATGAAATTTTTATTAAAAAATCTTAAAGTTCGTTTAAAATCCTTTAATTTGATACCAAACACGACTATATTTGGATAAAAAATAAAAAAAGTTAGGTTAATTTAAAAATTTTCAAGATGGCGGATTAAGAAAATTGAGTTTTTTTTAATAAAAATTCTTAAAGCTTATAAAAGATCCTTTAATTTGATACCAAACACGACTATATTCGGATAAAAAACAAAAAAGTTAGGTTAGAATAAAAATTTTCAAGATGGCGGATGGTCGGCCATCTTGAAAGTTTTAAAACTAACCTAACTTTTTTATTTTTAATCGTAGATATATCGTGTTTGTACTCAAGTTAAAGGATTTTCAATGATCTTTAAGAATCTTGAATAAAAACTTTAAATTTTTTAATCCGCCATCTTGAAAATTAAAAAAAAATAACCTAACTTTTTTATTTTTGATCGTAAATATATCGTGTTTGTACTTATATTAAATGATTTTTTATAAACTTTAAGAATCTTGAATAAAAATTTCAAATTTTTTTAATCCACCATCTTGAAAATTAAAAAATTTAACCTAACTTTTTTATTTTCGATCCGAATGTAGTCATGTTTGTACTCAAATTAAAGAAAATTTAATTTCCTATCGATTTTTAATAAAAATTTCTTTCTGAAATTATTTTGAAAAAAGTTACTTTCAAAAAATAGTAAAAATAAGTTGATTTTAACCTTTAATGTTACTGAAGCGGAACAAAAACACATTTTAACTCTCACGAATATCTATTTAAGCGTGAATAAGGTCGGGTTTAGTTACCAAAATGATTTGTAAAGATTTTTTTGATATTTCTTAATGATTTTTTAAAGTTTTAATCATTTTTTTAAGTTTTAATGATTAAATAAAGATTTAATGGACTTTTATTTCTAGATTTTTAGACAATATAGCAGTATTAATGCACAGCAGAGACACGGAAAGTTTAAACGAGTTCCTATCGGCCGTTTACAGAACGAGACTGACTGGCCCCGGGAAAAAATTCACGGTACCGTTCAACAAAGGCGAAAATGTACGTTAAAAAAATTTATAATATACTTATTAAAAAATAATCTTTCTTTTTTAAAGACTTTTAGCGTAGATTGTCCACAACCCATCGCCCATCAACTACCTAGTATTCCAGAGAATGTAAGTTAAATAATTTTTAACCCAAAACATATAAAATTATCTTATCTAAACTTCCCAAGCAATAAAATAAATAAACATGACTAAGATTTAAATGGAATTTGATAATTTTTATTTATTTTTATTTTTTATGATTATCATTATTTATTTTAGAGAAATCTAACTGAATATTACAATGCGGTCGACACAACAAACATGATGATTATTTTCGCATCAATGTTATACGAAAGAAGAATCATTTTCACCTCGAAAAAACTGACCAGACTCAGCGCATGCGTACAATCGGCCAACGACCTTTTATATCCGATGATATGGCAACATATTTTTATTCCCGTGCTTCCTATGGCCTTTAGAGATTATCTTTTAGCGCCGATGCCGTTTTTAATCGGCGTCCCGGAACAAGTTATGAAGGTATACTCATCAAAGTGTTTATAACTTAATCAAAAAATGATAAAATTTCGTTAAAATAGGAAGTTTCTAGAAGTGATATAGGTGATGTAGTGATATTAGACGCCGATAATAACACCATAGAGACGCCGTTCGATGATTTACATAGTTTACCGATCGAAGTAGTTAATTCGTTAAAGAAACAATTAAAGAATAAGTCGGCTTTACTCGGCGACGGAGTGTCGAGGGCTTTTTTAAGGGCTTTAGTACAATTAATAGGGGGATATAGAGACGCGCTTTCGTTCGGCGATAAAGCCACGTTTGATGAGAAGAAGTTTTTCGAGACGAGACCGTCTTCTTTGCAACCTTTTTTAAAAGAAATGCTTCACTTACAAATATTTAGACAAGTAATTTGTAGTTATTGAGTGAAAACTCATTTTAAAGATTGGATTTTTTAGTTCATCGAAGAGAGATTAGAAATTTTAGGTGCCGGTTTGGGGTTTACCGATCAATTTGAAACCGAAGTGTCCATTTATTCCGAAAAATCTAGCTCGAAATTAAAACAACAGTATAAAGAGTGGTCTTCGACGATGAAAAAGGAAGGAACTGCCTTTTTTAAAAATGTTAAAGATAAGGTAAATGATTTTTCTTTGATTAAAAAAATGTCTTTCGACTTAAAAATGTTTTTTTACTTAAAAAAATTTTTTTTTACATGAAAAAAAAATAAGTTTTTTAATTTAAAAATTAATAAAAAGTTAAAAAAAAATCATTAAATATAAAATTAACCAAAAAATCGCATCTGTCACTTTGACAGCTGTCACTTTTGACATTTGAAAACGCTTTTCTTTGGTTATATCAACTGTCAATTATAGAAACCATGTTGAAAAAGAATAAAAATAACCTTAATCGCGATTATTTACAAAATTAACCAAAAAAATTACATTTGTCACTTTGACAGCTGTCATTTTTGATATTTGAAAACGCTTTTTGAAGTTATAACAAATGTCAATTCTAAAAACGATCTTAAAAACGAATAAAAATTACCTTAATCACAATTATTTATAAAATTAACCAAAAAATTTTATTTTTCATTTTGACAAATGTCACTTTTGACATTTAAAAACCCTTTTCTTTGGTTATATGAAATGTCAATTATAAAAACCATCTTGAAAACGAATAAAAATGATCTTAATCGTGATTATTTATAAAATTAACCAAAGAAATTACATCTGTCACTTTGACAAATGTCAGTTTTGACATTTGAAAACACTTTTCTTTGGTTATATGAAATGTCAATTATAAAAATCATCTTGAAAACGAATAAAAATGACTTTAATCGCGATTATTAATAAAATTAACCAAAAAATTACATTTGTCACTTTGACAGATGTCACTTTTGACATTTGAAAACACAATTTTTTGGTTATATTAAATGACAATTATAAAAACATATTGAAAACGAATAAAAATGACCTTAATCGCGATTATTTATAAGATTAACCAAAAAATTACATTTGTCACTTTGACAGCTGTCACTTTTGACATTTGAAAACGCTTTTCTTTGATTATATGAAATATCAATTATAACAACCATCTTGAAAACGAATAAAAATGACTTTAATCGTGATTATTTGTAAAATTAACCAAAAAAATTACATTTGTCACTTTGACAGCTGTCACTTCTGATATTTTAAAACGCTTTTCTTTGGTTATATTAAATGTCAACTATAAAAACCATCTTAGAAACGAATAAAATTACTTTAATCGCGATTATTTATAAAATTAACCAAAAAAATTACATTTGTCACTTTGACAGCTGTCATTTTTGACATTACAGAACGCTTTTCTTTGATTATATGAAATGTCAATTAGGAAAACCATCTTGAAAACGAATAAAAATGACTTTAATCGCGATTATTTATAAAATTAACCAAAAAAATTGCATCTGTCACTTTGACAGATGTCACTTTTGACATTTGAAAACGCTTTTTTTAAGTTATAACAAACGTCAATTCTAAAAATGATCTTTAAATCGAATAAAAATGACTTTAATCGTGATTATTTGTAAAATTAACCAAAAAAATTACATTTGTCACTTTTGACATTTCAAAACGCTTTTCTTTGGTTTTATGAAATGCCAATTCTGAAAATGATCTTGAAAACGAATAAAAATTACTTTAATTGCAATTATTTATAAAATTAACCAAAAAATCTGTTAATTTTAATAAACGTCACTTTGACATTTTTAGATTACATATCATTTATCAATTTAAAAAATTTGATAGGTTATGTTAGGTTCGGTCAAATATTTGAAGTGTCTTTGGGATTTTTTTTAAATTCTTTGGTAATAATTAGAACAAATTCGATTATTATTATAAAAAGTAAATATTTTAATGGAATCTTGGTTAAAATTTCTTATCCTTATCTTTAAAAATAAAGCCTACATAGACGATTTTATAAAGTTGGACCAAAATTTTAAAGGTTATGTTGGGTTCGGTCAAAAATTTTCGATGTCTTTGGGATTTTTTTTAAATTTTTTGGTAATAATTAGAGCAATTTTGATTAAAATTATAAAAAATAGAAATTTTAATGAATCGTTGGTTAAAAATTTTTCCTTAATCTTTTAAAATAAAGCCTGGACGATTTTTTAAAGTTGGTCGAAAATTTTAAAGGTTATGTTGGGTCCGGTCAAAAATTTTCGATGTCTTTGGGAATTTTTTTAAATTTTTTGATAATGATTAGAGCCAATTTGATTAATATTATAAAAAATAGATATTTTAATGAATCATTAGTTGAAAAATTTTTCCTTAATTTTTAAAAATAAACTTTGGGCGATTTTTTAAATTTGACCAAAAAAATTTGAAAAGTTATGTTTGGGTTCGGTCAAAAATTTTCAGTGTCTTTGGGAATTTTTTAAAATTTTTTGGTAATAATTAGAACAAATTTGATTAATATTATAAAAAATAGACACTTTAGTTGATTGTTTGTTAAAAATTTTTTTTTTCTTATTTGAATAAATAAGATCTGGAAGATTTTTTTTAAGTTGGACAAAAATTTGAAAGGTTATGTTGGATTGAGTCAAAAATTTTCGATGTCTTTGGGAATTTTTTTAAATTTTTTGATAATAATTAGAATAAATTTAATTAATATTATAAAAAATAGACATTTTAATGGATTGTTGATTAAAATTTCTTTCCTTAATGTTTAAAAATAAAGCCTAAACGACTTTTTAAAGTTGGATAAAAATTTCTAAGGTTATGTTGGGTTCAGTTAAAAATTTCCGATATCTTTGAATTTTTTTTAAAATTTTTTAGCAACAATTAGAACAAATTTAATTAATAATATAAAAAATAGACATTTTAATGAATCATTGGTTAAAATTTTTTTCTTTAATGTTTAAAAATAAAGTATTGTCAATTTTTTAAAGTTGGTTAAAAGTTATTTAAAAGTTTTTTAAAAGCTACTTTGAAAACTTAAGAAAAAAAATAGTAAATCTCAATTAATAAACGTGAAGTTAGTTAAAACCAAATCTTAACGTTTATATTAATTCTATTTTCTGATTTTTAGGCAAATCCAGCGGTAAAATCAGCCGTAAAAACGGTAAGTTTAAACCAATTCAACAAATTCTATCCAAACACACTTTTTTATAATTTTCAAATACTAATTTTATCATTTTCTTTTAAATAATTTAAATTTCTAGGTGAAAGATAGTGGTAAAGGTATGAAAAGTGCTTATAAAGGCCTAAGATCGAAATTAAAAGACTCTCCGACCAGCAGACAGATTGAAAACGGTTTGGAAATTGATAAACCTAGATCGGCGCCAAATTCACCAACCGGAAAAAGAAGACAAATGCCTTTTTCAGTTCCTCCTAACGCTTATAGAAAGGAAGGATCGTTATCATTAAAGAATTCTACCCTCGATAGGTTTGTTAAATCTTAAATTTTAACTACCCATTAAAATTTTAAATAAAAAATTATTTTTGTTAACTTACAGACCGTACAGTCCTTTAAGTCCCCTATCTCAACCTCTATCTCCGGACGTAACGGATAACTTGAACACGGAATCACCAAGTTTGGACATTCCGCAAATGGATTTGATGACCGAAATGAAAGATTTATTAAAGTTACGTCTTGATACGCCTCCCGTAGATAGATCTGTAAGTACATATTTATTGATTTTAATAAAACAATTAAATTAATCATCATTTATATAATTTTTTAATCACTTTTATTTTGCATTTTTTCTCAAAATGCCACATGAAATGTCAAAACGATTGGTTTATTAATAATCATCAAATATTTAATTTATACAAAGCAAAAATTCGAATAAATTTCACTAAAAACTAATTAAATTCTTGAAAATATCACCAAAAATTTAAGTAAACTTGTAAAAATTCCACCAAAGTTACTAAAACTTTTAATAATTTGACCAAAAACTTATAAAATTTGTAAAAATTCCACCAAAGCTATCAAAATTGTTACCAATTCCACCAAAAACTTGCTGAATTTTTAAAAAATATACTACAATTAAGATTAATTTCAAGAATCTAATCAAGAATTGATTAGATTCTTAAAAATTCCACAAAAATAGAAAACTAATAATAAAAATTCCACAAAAGTTAGTTAAATTGAATATAATTTCACTAAAAATTATTAAATTTGGAGACAATTCTACTAAAAACTTAGTGAATTTTTTAAAAATTCCACCCAAAATCAATAAAATTGGTAAAAATTCCACGAAAAACTTACTATATTCGTAAAAATTCCACCAACATTTTTAACAATTCCACCAAAAACGTACTAAATTTTTTCAATTTTCCACCAAAGCTACAAAAATGTTGAATAATTCCACCAAAAACTTACTGATTTTTAAAAAATACCACCAAAAACTTATCAAATTCATAAAAATTCTACTAAAATTACCAATATTTTTAACAATTCCACCAAAAATGATTAAAGTTAATAAAAATTCCACCAAAGTTACCAACTTTTTTAACAATTCCATCAAAAACATACTGAATTTTATAAAAATTCCACCAAAAATTAATAAAATTGGAAAAATTTCACTAGAAACTTACTAAATTCGTAAAAATTCCATCAAAAATGAATAAAATTCGCAAAAATTCCACCAATGTTATCAAAATTTTTGATAATTCCATCAAAAACATACTGAATCTTTTAAAAATTCCACCAAAAATTAATACAATCTGTAAAAATTCCACCAAAAACTTGCTAAATTCATAAAAATTTTACCAAAAACATTGATTTTTTTTTTATTTCACCAGAAATGAATAAAATTCACAAAAATTCCACCAATGTTATCAAAATTTTTGATAATTCCATGAAAAACCTACTGAATTTTTTAAAAATTCCACCAAAAACTTACTAAATTCATAAGAATTTTACCAAAAACACTGAATTTTTTTAAATTCTACCAGAAATGAATAAAATTCGCAAAAATTTCACCAAAGCTATTAAAATATTTAACAACTACACCCAAAACTTACTAAATTTTTTTGTTATTCCACCAAAAACTTGCAAAAATCCTAAAAATTACATCGAAATTGTCAAATTTTTTAAAAATTCCACCAAAAACTTACCAAGTCATCAACATTTTTAACAATTCTACCAAAAACTTCCCAAATTTTTTTTAACATTCCACCAAAAATCAATGAAATTAGAAACAAGTTCACTAAAAATTAACTAAAACTTTGAAAATTCCATCAAAAACTTAGTAAATTCATAAAAATTCCACTAAAGTTACTAAAATTTTTAATAATTCTACCACAAATAATAAATTTTTTAAAAATTCCACCAAAAAACTTACAAAATTTGTAAAAATTCCATCAAAAATTTACCAATTTTTCTAAAAATTCCACCAAAAACTTATTTTTTAATTATTTTTATTTTGCATTTTATCTCAAAAGCTTTAAAATTTGTGTATGTATGTGGTTTTGTAATATGATTTTATCTAATTTTTAAGTTTTATTAACCTAAATAATTAAATTTACTAAACCTAACCTCATTTTATCTAACAAAACCTTAATTTTTAAATTTATATCAACCCACCCTTTAATTTTCCTTTAAAAAATCCAATTATTTCTATTTTCTTCCAGTTAAAACCTGTACGAAGCTTAGAAAATTTTAAAATTCCCCAAATGTCATCTCCGGAATGCAGTCCGGGTGATCGTTGGATATTAACCGGTCCCGGACGTTCGATTCCACCATCCTCACCAACTCCGCACACAAAACTCTTCCTACCAGCGTTGAAACCTTCCATAGAAACCCAAAATTTACTCTTACAATCCCCCGATGATGTCTTCTCCTCTCCGCCGGTGCCTCCGAGAGGTTCCTTAAAACCGTCCGATTCCAGGGATTTATTCGGTACGGCTCCTTTTGTTGTCGGTGGAAGAAACGAAAACGGCAGACCGGTTTTTTTAGTCGCAAACGAACACCGTGTCGATATGGTTAGGTTATCACCTCCCGGAGGATCTTCACCTAGAAAAAAGGTAAATGAAAACTTGTAAAATGTTTATTTTTTAACCCTAAATGTTTTTAATTATCTTAAATTTTTTGAAATTACCTTAAATTCTATTTAATTATCTAAAATTTTATTTTAATTGTTTTAAATTGTACCAAATTATTTTAATTTTTATACTGACATTTATTTTTAGGTTATGTTTACATTTTTTGACAACTTAAAAAATACATAAAGTGACGCCATCTTTTAAATTAGTCTTAAACTTTATTCTTATAAAAAAAATTTACTTTTTTTATAACCAATTTTTAAATTTATATACAAATAAATATTATACACCCTAAAATAAGCTTACAAAATACTATTTTTTCAATTTTCAAGTGTAAATTTTTATTTTTTTATTTATTTTAGTTTATTTCATTTACTTACTCGTTTTGATAGAAGGTACGTCCGCCATCTTGAATCCATGTCGAAGAGCAAAGTTATTTTTACTCAAAATTATATTTTAAAACGTTTCTTGGAACGAATCACTACCCAAAACGTGTCAATCGGATGATTAATTAACTAAAGCAAATAGATTAGACGCGCGCGAAAAGTTTTTTCCCGGTTAAAATTGTAAAAATCGGGACGCGAACTTGAAGCGTCTTCGTATCGTATAGAATTTAAATACCAACCGCATAAAATGAAAAGTTCCTAGTTAATATATAAATTTTATATGAAATAATTTTTTTTATTAATTTATTTATATTAAACGTTTAAAATAATTAAAATGTTCGTTTAAAAAGATAATTTAGAAGAAAATGTTTATTTAAAAAAATATTTTGAAAAAAAATGTTAAAATTAAATTAATATAACTGTCATTTTTGACAGTTAAAATGTAAACATAAACATAACCTAATTTTTTTTCTTTTTTTTGATAGAAACAAGAAGACACTGAAGATTTAATTAAATTAGATTCTTCCTCGTCGGATATCGACGATTTCGATCCATTAAAAACTCAAGAATACAATAAAGTACCGATAAGTGTAACAAACCCGCTTTATAATTACGAAAATCATCACGTACAACCTTCGAACGGAGCAACGCTGGCGAGAAACGGACAGTTTTTGAGAACTTCCGATCGAGAAACGGTCGATTTACTTCAAGAATACGGGCTGGATTTTTCTAGATTTCCCGGTTCGAAATTTGAAGGTTTCCAAAACCCTCCGAGTGGTTCGAAAGTTAATAATAAAAAAGAATGGACTAAATTTGAATAGAAAAAAAACAAAGTTTGGTTAATTTCTCAATAGATGGCGAGATTTTTGAATTTTTTAAAGAATTTTTAAAATCGTCACTCCATCTATTGATGAACGAGACAAGTACATATCTTAAAAAATGAAATTTTAAATTAAAAAAGAAAAAAAATTTAAAAGAAAGAAAAAATAATTGAAAAGGAAAAGTATTATAATGTAAAAAATAAGTAAAAAAAATATTATTTATATCACTTTGTATATTATAAGGTACAAATTTATACCTAATTAATTTAATGATGTAAGTTATAGAATTAGCTGTGATATTGATAAGGTGAAAGCGGAAAGAAAGAAAGAAAGAAAGAAAGAAGAAAAAGAAAAAACGAGAGAGCGTCAATTTTTTAAAAGATTATTTGTTATTATATACTTGTATATGTGCACAATTAATATACTAAGTAAATTATTTAAAAAAATATATGTATTATTTTGATTTTGTTATAGTTTTTAAATTTTAAAAGAAAAAATAATAAAAAATCCTTTAATTTGATACCAAACATGACTAGGTTTGGTTAAAAAATAAAAAAGTTAGGTTAATTTTTTAATTTTCAAGATGGCGGACTAACGAAATAAAATTTCATTTAAAAATTCTTAAACTTTATTAAAAATCCTTTAATTTGATACCAAACACGATATATCTATCTTTAATAGTTTTGGAGATATACATTTTTTAATTTTAAAAACAATTGATGATCCGCCATCTTGAACATTTTTATTCTAACCTAACTTTTTCATTTTTTATCCGAATATAGTCGTGTTTGGTATCAAATTAAAGGATTTTTAATAAACTTTACGAATTTTCAATAAAATTTTGATTTTTTTAAACCGCCATTTTGAAAATTAAAGAAATTAACCTAACTTTTTCATTTTTTATCCGAATATAGTCGTGTTTGGTATCAAATTAAAGGATTTTTAATAAACTTTACGAATTTTCAATAAAATTTTGATTTTTTTAAACCGCCATTTTGAAAATTAAAGAAATTAACCTAACTTTTTCATTTTTAATCGTAAATATATCATGTTTGGTATCAAATTAAAGAATTTTTGATGATTTTTAAGAATTTTTAAGAAAAAATAATTTGTTATTTACAGCTTGTTGGATAATCCGAGCTTCAATCACATTATTTTTGTAATTTTCAACATGACTTTAAAAAATAAAATTATTTTTTTAAATTCATAAAAATGGTAAAAAATCCTTTAATTTGAGTACAAACATGACCACATTCAGATAAAAGACAAAAAAGTTAACTTAATTCTTTAATTTTCAAGATGGCGATTTTGAAAATTTTAAATTTTGGTTAAAAATTTTAAAAGAAGATAAAAAATCCTTTAATTTGATACCAAACATGACTAGGTTTGGTTAAAAAATGAAAAAGTTAGGTTAATTTTTTAAATTTTCAAAATGGCGGACTAACAAAATAATCGGCCATCTTGAAAATTTTTATTCTAACCTAACTTTTCCGTTTTTTATCCGAATATAGTCGTGTTTGGTATCAAATTAAAGGATTTTTAATGTACTTTACAATTTTTGGTGATTTATGAAAGGATCTTGATGATTTTAACTTTGATTGATGATTTATGAGAAATTCTTAATGCATTATGAAAGTTTTTGGATGATTTTTGTCAGATTTTAACTTTGATTAATGATTTATGAAAGATTTTTGATGATTTATGAAATTTTGTTGTTGATTTTTGTTAGATTTTAACTTTGATTGATGATTTATGAAAAATTCTAAATGAATTATGAAAGTTTTTTAGATGATTTTAATCAGATTTTAACTTTGATTGATGATTTACAAATAATTCTTAATGATTTATGAAAGATTTTTGATGATTATGAAATTTTTTTGATGATTTTAATCAGATTTTAAATTTGATTGATGATTTATGAAAAATTTTTGGTGATTTATGAAAAGATCTTGATGACTTTAACTTTGATTGATGATTTATAAGAAATTCTTAATGAATAATGAAAGTTTTTGGATGATTTTTGTCAGATTTTAACTTTGATTAATGATTTATGAAAATTTTTTAATGATTTGTGAAAGATTTTTGATGATTTATGAAATTTTGTTGTTGATTTTAGTTAGATTTTAACTTTGATTGATGATTTATGGAAAATTCTAAATGAATTATGAAAGTCTTTTTGATGATTTTAATCAGATTTTAACTTTGATTGATGATTTATAAAACATTTTTAATGATTTATACAAGATTTTTGATGATTTTAACTTTGATTGATGATTTATAAATAATTCTTAATGATTTATGAAAGATTTTTGATGATTTTAGTTAGATTTTAACTTTGATTGATGATTTATAAGAAATTCTAAGTGAATTATGAAAGGTTTTTTGATGATTTTAATCAGATTTTAACTTTGATTGATGATTTATGAAAGATTTTTGATGATTATGAAATTTTTTTGATGATTTTAGTTAGATTTTATCTTTGATTGATGATTTATAAGAAATTCTAAGTGAATTATGAAAGTTTTTTTGATGATTTTAATCAGATTTTAATTTTGATTGATGATTTATGAAACATTTTTAATGATTTATGAAAGATTTTTTACGATTTATGAAATTTTTTTGATGATTTTAGTTAAGTTTTAACTTTGATTGATGATTTATGAAAAATTCTAAATGATTTATGAAAGCTTTTTGATAATTTTAATCAGATTTTAACTCTGATGGATGATTTATGGAAAAATTTTGATGAATCATGAAAAAGAATCATGAGAGAACTTTTATGATTTATGAAAGGATTTTAATTGATTTTGACTGATTTAATCAGAACTTGGGTTCGATTGATAATTTTAGTCAGATTTTAACTTTGATTGATGGTTTATAAAAAATTTTTGTTTTTCAATAAAATAGTAATTTCTTTAAACCACCATTTTGAAAATTAAAAAAAATAAATTTTATTTAAATATTCTTAAAGCTTATTACAAATCCTTTAATTTGATACCAAACACGACATATCTACCTTTAATAGTTTCGGAGATATACATTTTTTAATTTTAAAAACAATTGAAAAGTCGCCCATCTTAAAAATTTTTATTCTAACCTAACTTTTTTATTTTTTATCCGAATATAGTCGTGTTTGGTATCAAATTAAAGGATTTTTAATAAACTTTATGATTTTTCAATAAAATTTTAATTTTTTTAAACCGCCATTTTGAAAATTAAAAAAATTAACCTAACTTTTTTATTTTTAATCGTAAATATATCATATTTGGTATAAAATTAAAGAATTTTTGACGATTTTCAAGAATTTTTAAGAAAAAATAATTTTTTATTTACAGTTTGTTGGATAGTCTGAGTTTCAATCACTTTATTTTTGTAATTTTCAACATGGCCAACTTGAAAAAATAAAATTATTTATTTAAATTCATAAGGATGATAAAAAATCCTTTAATTTGAGTACAAACATAACTGCATTCGGATAAAAAACAAAAAAGTTAACTTAATTTTTTAATTCTCAAGATGGCGATTTTGAAAATTTTAAATTTTGGTTAAAGATTTTAAAAGAGAATTAAAAATCCTTTAATTTGATACCAAACATGACTAGGTTTGGTTAAAAAATAAAAAAGTTAGGTTAATTTTTTAATTTTCAAGATGGCGGATTAAACAAATAAAATTTCATTTAAAAATTCTTAAAGCTTATTAAAAATCCTTTAATTTGATATCAAACACGACATATCTAACTTTAATAGTTTCGGAGATATACATTTTTTAATTTTAAAAACAACTGAAAAGTCGGCCATCTTGAAAATTTTTATTCTAACCTAACTTTTTCGTTTTTTATCCGAATATAGTCGTGTTTGGTATCAAATTAAAGGATTTTTAATAAACTTTAAGAATTTTTAGTTAAAATTTTAATTTTTTAATCTGTCATTTTGAACATTAAAAAAATTAACCTAACTTTCTTATTTTTTAACCAAATATAGTCGTGTTTGTACTCAAATTAAAGGATTTTTTATTGTCTTTAAGAATCTTAAAGAAAATTTTTTAAGTTGTCATCTTAAAAACTTAAAAATTAACCTAACTTTTTTGTTTTTTACCAAAACATGGTCTTGTTTATACTTAAATCAAAAGATTTTTCATTTTAAATACTAATTTAATATATAAAGCGAAGTTAGTGATATTTATTTGTCACTAACTTCACTTTATAACGAACCATCTGTTTACGTTTGGTGTTTAAACGTCAAACGATGGCCAAACGTTTTAAGTTTAATCATGACAAGTAATTTAGAAGGTAATATTGTATAAAAATAATGATTTATAATCTTTACTTACCTTTTTTTACATTTAAAAAATCCACAACTCGTTGAAAAAGATGGTAAACATTTTTCAAAACAACGTGTAGCTAATTTATGTCTTCACGACATAATAACAGCAGAAATTAAACCGGATTTACCATATTTATACGTTTCTAAAAACGTAACCTTTAAATTGGTTACATTCCAAGCAACTTTAGTTAATATCGAAGAGAAAAATAAAAAGACGATGTATTATTGTAAGTATTTCATTAGTTCTAACTTTAATTTCACTCCGAATGATTTAATTTAATCATAATTTAATCTTAATAAATCTTAGTTGATGATGGAACAGCTACCGTTTGTTGTTTATTTGAAGATTTCACTCCGATAGAAGAATTTAAAAGAACCGTAGATGAATTATACACAATTACGGAATCAACCGTCAAAGAAAAATCACAAAAAGATGCATCGGATGACGACGATTTAAACAAAGCCACTCTACAATTACTTTTAAGCGGACAGAAATTAGTGAAAGATGTTCCATCGATAAAAAATCTAAAATTAGGAAACACAGTACGTATTTTAATTTCAAAAACACTTAAATTTAATTAACTGATTTTCCAGGTGGAAATTATGGGTAAATTAAAAATATACAACAACTTCCCGTACGTTTTCATTCAACGATACAAACTTATCGACAACTCGGTGGAAGCCGAACAAAGATATTTTTCCAATGTAATACGTTTTTTAAATATTAACGATAATTTTCTTTAAAGTAAATTAAATTAAAGTAATTTAATATTTTATTGTCCCAAAAAAAGTAAATTAATTAAAATTAGTTGTTTTTTTTAGGTTATGTTTACATTTATTTGACAACTGTCAAAAGAAAATCATAGTAGCGCCTAGCGCCATCTAACGAATTTTTTATAAACTTTATTCTTATAAAATTAAATTTACTTACATTTTTAAACTGATTTGAAAATTTACATTTAAATAAATGTTATATAAATTAAAATAACCTTACCAAAAATGATTTTTTCAATTTTTAAGAGTAAATACAATTTATTTTATTTACTTACTGGTTTTAAGAGAAGGGACGTCCGCCATCTTGAATCCATGTCGAAGAGGAAACTTATTTATACTGAAAATTACATTTTAAAACGTTTCATGGAACGAATCACTACCCAAAACGTGTTAATCGAATGATTAATTAACTAACCTGAGTAGATTGGACGGGCGTTAAACGTTTTTTCCCGGTGAAAATTGTAAAAATCGGGGGCCGAACTTGAAGCACCTTTGTATCGTATAAAATTTAAATACCAACCCCAAAAATGAAAAAATTCCTACTTAATATACAAATTTTATATAAAATAATTTCAATTAATAATTGTGAATTTATTTATAATAAACGTTTAAAATATTAAAAATATTCGTTTTTTTTTAAATAATTGAAAAAAATATTAAAAAATAAAGTAAAATAACTTTGATGAAAATTTCATCTTATTTTTATAAAATTAGTTTCTAAATTCATTTTTAAATTTGTGTTTTATAAATATATTCGGTTTTTTTACTACTGAATTAACTTATTTAAAAGAAAATTGTATTTTAATTCGTTTTATTTATAAAAATTAAAAAATCAAGATAAATATAGTGACGCCATCTAAAATTTTTTTGTTGAATTTTATTCTTATAAGAGTAAACTTAATTTCATTTAAAATTCATTTTTAAATTTGTGTTTTACAGATATATTCGGTTTTTTAACAATTAAATTAACTTATTTAAAAGGAAATTGTATTTTAATTCGTTTTATTTATAAATAAAAATTAAAAATCAAGATAAATATAGTGACGCCATCTAAAATTTTTTTATTGAATTTTATTCTTAAAAAATTAAACTTAATTTATCTTTGAAATCATTTTTAAATTTGTGTTTTATAGATATATTCGGTTTTTTAACTATTAAATTAACTTATTTAAAAGGAAATTGTATTTTAATTCGTTTTATTTAAAAATAAAAATTAAAAATCAAGATAAATATATTGACGCCATCTAAAATCTTTTTATTGAATTTTATTCTTATAAAATTAAACTTCATTTATCTTTAAATTCATTTTTAAATTTGTGTTTTATAAATATATTCGGTTTTTTAACAATTAAATTAACTTATTTAAAAGAAGATTTTATTTTAATTCGTTTTATTTATAAAAATTAAGAATCAAGATAGATATGGTGACGCCATCTAAAATTTTATCATTGAATTTTATTCTTATAAAATTAAACTTAATTTATCTTTAAATTCATTTTTAAATTTGTGCTTTATGGATATATTCGGTTTTTTAACAATTAAATTAACTTATTTAAAAGAAAATTTTATTTTAATTCATTTTATTTATAAAAATTTGTTTGAAATTTTTTTTTGACACTTTTGACAGTTTAGCGGTGAAAGTCACCTAAAGGTTATGATCGTTTTTAATCACAATTTAATCCAAATTAAAAGAAAATTATCAAGATTGGTTATTTAAAATGTGATGTATTACAATAAAATTTACTAAAGATAAGGTTATATCAAAAGATTATTTGAAATTAGGTGGGTTTTTAAGGGTTAATATGATGGTGAAAATTCTAACCTTAAAAATTTTTAGATTCAAACTCAAAAATGTTTACTTATTTATCTACGAAAAAGAAGTTTAGAAGAAATATCCTACCTAAAAACAAACAAGATTTCGTCTTAACAACATTCGCTTTGATAATAATTCCGATGATTTATTGGTTTGAGATATTTATAGTTTTACCGCACGTTTATAAAGACTCGGAGACAATCTTTTGGCAAGTTTTACACTCATCAATGGGAACATTCATCACTATAAATATCTACGCTAACCTTTTTGCGTTAATTTTCCTGGATACAAGTATAACCGGAGTGATATTAAAACCGAAACAAAATTGGAAGTTATGTGCGACGTGCGAAACTCTAGTTCCACCGAGATCGTTTCATTGCGCTCAATGTAACGTGTGCGTGTTAAAAAGGGACCATCATTGCTCGTTTTGTAGCAATTGCATCGGGTATTTTAACCAAAGGTACTTTATTCATTTTTTAATTTACGTATTTCTCGCTACGACTTACGCAACCTTTTACAATTTGTTTTTCATCTACGAACTGAGTGATTTTAAGTCTTGGTTGACCATATTGAACGTTATCTTTCCCCTGGCGATGTTAGTCTACGATTATGGAACGAAACAACTTTATATGTTTTTGAGTTTGATCGTTTTGATTTTGTGTGTTTATTCGGGAGTTTTATTGACGTTTCATTTAAAGTTGGTGTTGAGAGGAGCCGTGGTGCATGAACGTGGTGACGGTGGAGTTTATAATTTGGGTAAAATTGAGAATTTAAAGGAGGTTTTTGGAAAGAGATGGAAAGTCAGTTGGATTTCACCGTTTGTTAAAAGTAATTTGTGCGGTGATGGACAAAGTTTTCGGATGGGGAGTAAATCCGAGTAGGATTATTACTTTAAGGTAGAAAGTAATAATTTTATGTTAAAAAAAACTACTTAAATGCATGTTTTAAAAATAAAATTTACAAAAAAAGGGATTTTTTTTTTTATTAAATTTAATAAAAAATATTTACAAATATATTACAAAAAAATTTTTTAATTATTTAGATGTCTTAAAATACAACTTCCTCTTGAGCGTTGTTCCGATTTTTCATTTGATACAATTCCCGGATCAATCCGGCCTTTTCCCGTTCCAAAATGGATATTCGTTCACTTTTTTTACTAACTTCCTGTAAAAATACATAAAATTAGGTTAGTTTTTAAACTTTCAAAATGGCGGTTTAAAAATTTTGAAATTTTTTTTAAAGATTCTTAAAGATAATAAAAAATCCTTTAATTTGAGTACAAACACGACTATATTTCGATTAAAAACAAAAAAGTTAGGTTAATTTTTTAAAATTTTGGATGGTGGATTAAAAAAATAAAATTTCATTTAAAAATCCTTAAAGATTATAAAAAATCTTTTAATTTGATACCAAACACGACTATATTTGGACAAAAAATAAAAAAGTTAGGTTAATTTAAAAAATTCCAAGATGGCCGACTTTCCGCCATCTTGAAATTTTTATTCTAACCTAACTTTTTTATTTTTTATTCGAATATAGTCGTGTTTGGTATCAAATTAAAGGATTTTTTATCCTCTTTAAGGATTTTTAGTCAATACATTAAATTTTTAAATCCGCCATCTTGAAAATCTTGATTCTAACCTAACTTTTTTGTTTTTTATCCGAATATAGTCGTGTTTGTACTCAAATTAAAGGATTTTTTATTCCCTTTAAGAAATTTTAATCAAGAAATTAGATTTTTGAATCCGCCATCTTAAAAATTATAAAAATCACAATAACTTTTTTAGTTTTCATCCAAACTTAGCCGTGTTTGGTATCAAATTAAAAGATTTTTTATAATCTTTAAGAATTAAAAAAAAAAATTTTAAAACACGACATATGTATCTTCAATTCTTCAAAAAATATTTAATTTTTTAACTTTAAAAACAATCAGTAAACGCAATTTTTTTAAATTTTATTATAAATCGATAGAAAATTAAAAATCCTTTAATTTGAGTACAAAGACGACTATATTTCGATTAAAAACAAAAAAGTTAAGTTAGTTTTTTAATTTTTCAAGATGGCGGACTAAAAAAATAAAAGTTCATTTAAAAATTCTTAAAGATTATAAAAAATCCTTTAATTCGATACCAAACAGGATATATCTAACTTTAATAGTTTCGGAGATACACATTTTTTAATTTAAAAAACAATTGAAAAGTCGGCCATTTTGAAAATTTTTATTCTAACCTAACTCTTTTGTTTTTTAATCGAATATAGTCGTGTTTGGTATCAAATTAAAGGATTTTAAATGAACTTCAAGAATTTAAAAAAAAATTTTAATTTTCTAATCCGCCATCTTGAAAATTAAAAAAATTAACCTAACTTTCTTATTTTTTATCCGCATATAGTCGTGTTTGTACTCAAATTAAAGGATTTTTTATTATCTTTAAGAATCTTGAAAAAAAAATTTAATTTTTTTAATCCGTCATCTTGAAAATTTAAAAATTAACCTAACTTTTCTGTTTTTAATCGTAGATATGCCATGTTTGTACTCAAATTAAAGGATTTTAAATGAACTTTTAGAATTTTTAAAAATTTTAGTTAATTTCTAATTTTTAAATTTGATTTTCGTCATTTTTTAAAATTTTTTTAGCTTAAATTTAAATTTTTTGATTTAAATTTTTATTTTTTGATTTAAATTTTAATTTTTTTGACTTAAATTTAATTTTTTTTGTTTAAATTTTAATTTTTTGACTTAAATTTTAATTTTTTGACTTAAATTTTAATTTTTTGACTTGAATTTTAATTTTTGACTTAAATTTTAATTTTTAACTTAAATTCTAACATTTATTTATTTATTTACCTCAGTTAAAAGATGATTTTGTTGTTTTAATCGTCCGGCTAAGTCGTGCGGAGGTTGCAAATAATGATTAACCGCCAAATTCATATGCAAAGGCAATCCACCGCGTTCCCAACTATCCGTAAGAGCCGCCAAGTGTCTATTAACCTCTAAAACGCGCGCACGTTGCAGTTCCAAGCGTTCTTGTTGCGCTTCCGACCAATGTTCCTATTAAAAAAAAAAAAATGCATACATTACAAATACATAAAATGATAATAAGAGTCAATGGAAGTTAATGAGAGCGAAACAACAAAAGATTACTGTTGATGTCGTGACTTAAACTTGCACAAAGACTGCGTAAAAGTGTCTGTGGGTAAATCTATTGACCCAATTTTCCACGGCTATTGTTTTAGAACTAATTATTTTACTGTTACACTTTTCCAAGTGATTAATTAAGCTTTATTTAGTTTCTTTTTTCTTATTAGTGGAAAGAATTTAAATTTAGCGTGTAAAAGGAAAAGAAAAAAAGTGGTTGATGGAGTAAGAAATTTATACAATGCACATTCTTGGGCGTAAAATTGTCGTTATGCGAAATGTTGCAACCAAGCAACACCTGACGTTTGCAATAATTGCACGTCGGGTTTAGATTGTTACGCAAGACGATAGCTTACGATAGGAAAGAAAGGTTAGATTGAAATTAAACGTTAGACGGTTGTATGGAGTAATTTTAACAGTAATTAATACCGCAAAAAGCGGAAAAATGGTTAAAAATTAACTTCCTCAACATTAAAAAAATTTTTCATTAAAAATTTTTAAAAAAATTCATAGGAAATTATATTCTGTTTAATTTGAGTACAAACACAACATGTCTATCTTCATTCTTTCAAAAGATATTCAATTTTTTAACTTTAGAAAAAATTGATAAACGCCATTTTAAAAAATTTATAAAAATTCTTAAAGAGGATAAAAAATCCTTTAATTTGATACCAAACACGACTATATTCGAATAAAAAACAAAAAAGTTAGCTTAGAATAAAAATTTCAAGATGGCCGATTTTCCACCATCTTGAAAATTTTTGTCTTTAATCCGAATATAGTCATGTTTGGTATCAAATTAAAGGATTTTTTATGTTCTTTAAGAATTTTTATAAATTTTTAAAGATGACGTTTATCGATTATTTGTAAAGTTAAAAAATTTAACATCTTTTGATAATTTTAATGATTTGATTAAAAATCCTTAAGGAAGATAAAAAATCCTTTAATTTAATACCAAACACGACTGTATTCGGATAAAAAAGAAAAAAGTTACGTTAGAATAAAAAATTTCAAGATGGCCGAATTTCCGCCATCTTGAACTTTTTTGTTTTTCATCGAAGTTTTTCATACTTCGTGTTTGGTATCAAATTAAAGGATTTTTTATCCTCTTTACAGATTTTAAATTAAATCATTAAAATTTTCAAAAGATATTCAATTTCTTAACTTTAAAATCAATCGATAAACGCCATCTTTAAAAGTTTTATTATAAATCGATAGATAATAAAGAATCCTTTAATTTGATACCAAACACGACTAGGTTTGGTTGAAAAATAAGAAAGTTATAGTGATTTTTGTCATTTTCAAGATGGCGGATTCAAAATTTTTACGTTTTGATTAAAAATCCTTAAAAAGGATAAAAAATCCTTTAATTTGATACCAAACACGACTATATTCGGATAAAAAACAAAAAAGTTAGGTTAGTTTAAAAAATTTCAAGATGGCGGATTTTCAATTTTCCGTTATCTTGAAAATTTTTGTTTCTAATCCGAATATAGTCATGTTTGATATCAAATTAAAGGATTTTTAATTTCCTATCGATTTATAATAAAATTTTTAAAGATGGTTTTTATCGATTGTTTTTAAATTTAAAAAATTGAATATCTTTTGAATCAATGAAGATAGATATGTTGTCTTTGTACTCAAATTAAAGGATTTTTTATGCTCTTTAAGAATTTTTATAAATTTTTATAGATGGCGTTTATCGATTGTTTTTAAAACTAAGAGATTGAATATCTTTTGAACATTTTAGTGTTTTGATTAAAAATCCTTAAAGAGGATAGAAAATCCTTTAATTTGATACCAAACACGACTATATTCGGATAAAAAACAAAAAAGTTAGGTTAACTTAAAAATTTTCAAGATGGCGGATTTTCAATTTTCCACCATCTTGAAAATTTTTGTTTTTAGTCCGAATGTAGTCATGTTTGGTATCAAATTAAAAGATTTTTAATTTCCTATCGTTTTATAATAAAATTTTTAAAGATGGCGTTTATCGATTGTTTTTAATGTTAAAAAATCGAATATCTTTTGAAGTAATTGAGATAGATATGTTGTGTTTGTACTCAAATTAAAGGATCTTTTATTGTTTTTAAGAATTTTTATAAATTTTTAAAGATGGCGTTTATTGATTGTTTTTAAAGTTTAAAAATTGAATATCTTTTGAAAATGTTAATGTTTTGATTAAAAATCCTTAAAGAGGATAAAAAATCCTTTAATTTGATACCAAACACGACTATATTCGAATAAAAAACAAAAAAGTTAGGTTAACTTAAAAATTTCAAGATGGCGGATTTTCAATTTTCCGCCATCTTGAAAAATTTTGTTTTTAATCTGAATATAATCATGTTTGGTATCAAATTAAAGGATTTTTAATTTCCTATCGATTTATAATAAAATTTTTAAAGATGGTTTTTATGGATGGTTTTTAAAGTAAACAAATTGAATATCTTATGAATGAATAAAGATAGATATGTCGTGTTTGTACTCATATTAAAGGATTCTTAATTTCCTATCGATTTGCAGTAAAATTTTTAAAGATGGAGTTTATCAATTGTTTTTAAAGTTAAGAAATTGAATATTTTTTGAATGAATGAAGATAGATATGTCGTGTTGGTACTCAAATTAAAGGATTTTTTATGCTCTTTAATAATTTTTATAAATATTAAATTTTTTTTTTTATTTTTAGGGAATTGTTTTGAAAGAATACTCACAACATGCGTACCCATCCTACCCAAATACTTCATTTTCTCTTGTACGTTCGCGACCTGTTTCAGGTACCAGTCTCTAGCTTTTTCTACCGCGCTCAATCCCTGCATAAGAACGTCCTTTTCCTGTTCGATCTGCTTCATCCTCTTCAGCATATTGTAGTCGATCCCGTTCTGGAGCGTGTGCCTCCTCGGTTCCCGCCTTCTCACGTTCGCCTTCTTCTGATAAATACCCCCCGTGCCCTCGTTCTGAGCCTTCCCGTCCCCCATGCTTCTTTGTCTCTTATCATTTTTATTCTCCTGGTTGTTATTGTTCATGATCACGCCCATCTGCCAATTTTGCAAAGCGTTTCTGATCTCCGCGCGATCGATTAGATTCCCCGCGGATGGATTCGCGTTCATACCGAGCGTTCTGGGCGGTTTTGGAGGACCGTAAAGGCCCGGTTTAGAACTTGGATTACTTTTCGATGAACCTTTATGAAGTTGTAAACTCGTTTCTATTTGCTGGGGTTCTTTTGGAAGTAATTGTGGCATGCTGAGGGTTCGTTGTTGGGTTAAAACGTTCGGTCTGATAGCCGCGGTGTTACTCCAGGTGGTTGTTTTACTCGGAAGAGGATCGATGTCTAATAAGGGAGCCGAAGGAGGTCGATTTTGATCTTTCTTAATCGGACTTTGATTCCTCTGCTCGACTTGATACCTCATTAAACAAATTTTCGAGCCGGCGCAAAATCTTTCGAACGTTAACAACCCGTTAGATGGAGTTACCTTCCTTAAACTCTCTAAGAACCCTTTTGGGATGCCTTTCGAACCGTCGTCTTGCCACCAGTTTTCTATTTCGGAAAAATGAACGTGCCCGGTTCCTTTATCGTCCATAACGTCGAAAAGGGTTCTCATCGCGGCTACGAAAGTCTTCGGGAGGCCGTCCAGGCTCGACGGAGACGTCATTTTAGTCAAAACATTGAATTTCTTCACATTTAAAAACTTTTAAAACTCGGAACGTTGCTCGTTTTAACGCTCGAAAGTAACTAAACTAACTGTACACCTTTGCTCGACCTTGTACCATTGCAGCCTCCATCCCCACCTTATCCCCTACTCGACTCCAATTCCAGACGACTGAGATCACGGTTTAGTCGAAAAAAATACCCGTTAGAGACTCTAAAGTATGAAGCAGGTGAAAGTGATTAAGTTTTTGGATGAAATTAACTTAATAGGTGGATGGGGAATTAAATTTCCTTTAATTTGAGTACAAACATGACATATCTAACTTAAATAGTTTAAAAGTTATTAACTTTTTTTACCTTAAAAAATTTGAGGTTAAGTTTTGATAAAAAATTCTTTTAAAAATCGATAGGAAATTAAATTTCCTTTAATTTGAGTACAAACTTGACACATCTAACTTAAATACTTTGAAAGTTATTAACATTTTTTACCTTAAAAAATTTGAGGTTAGGTTTTGATAAAAAATTCTTTTAAAAATCAATAGGAAATTAAATTTCCTTTAATTTGAGTACAAACATGACATATCTAACTTAAATACTTTTAAAGTTATTAACATTTTTTACCTTAAAAAATTTGAGGTTAGGTTTTGATAAAAAATTATTTTAAAAATCAATAGGAAATTAAATTTCCTTTAATTTGAGTACAAACATGATATATCTAACTTAAATACTTTGCGAGATATAAACAATTTTGTAAAAAAAAACAATTGATGATCCGCCATCTTGAAAATTTTTAATTTCACCTGAATATAGTCGTGTTTGGTATCAAATTAAAGGATTTTAAATGAACTTTACGAATTTCTAACAAAAATTACAATTTTTTTAATCCGCCATCTTGAAAATTTCTTTAAAATTTTTTTTAAATTTTTTTAAGAAAATCATAAAGTTTATTAAAAATCCTTTAATTTGATACCAAACACGACTATATTTGGATAAAAAACAAAAAAATTAGGTTAGAATAAAAATTTTCAAAATGGCGGAAAGTCGGCCATCTTGAAATTTTTTAAAATAACCTAACTTTTTTATTTTTTATCCAAATATAATCGTGTTTGGTATCAAATTAAAGGATTTTTTATAATCTTTAAGAATTTTTAAGTTAAACTTTAATTTTTTTAATCCACCATCTTGAAAATTTTTATTCTAACCTAACTTTTTTATTTTTTATCCAAATATAGTCGTGTTTGTACTCAAATTAAAGGATTTTTTATAATCTTTAAGAATTTTTAAATGAAATTTTACTCTCTTTAATCCGCCATCTTGAAAATTCTTATTCTAACCTAACTTTTTTATCTTTTATCCAAGTATAGCCGTGTTTGTACTCAAATTAAAGGATTTTTTATAAACTTTAAGAATTTTTAAAAAAATTTTCAATTTTTTTAATCTGCCATCTTGAAAATTAAAAAATTAACCTAACTTTTTTGTTTTTTACCCAAATATAGTCATGTTTGGTATCAAATTAAAGCATTTTTAATAAATTTTAAGAATATTTAATAAAATTCGCTAGATGGCGCCTAGTTTTTTTAAGGATGACAAAAAAAACCTTTAAATTCTAGAAAAATTGAGTGTATTATAGTACATTATGTTATATACAATTGGATATATTCTATAAATAAACTATATTTTTATCTATTTAACAATATATACACATACATCGAAGGTTTCTTTTTTATTCTTCTTCATTTTTTATTTTGAAATTTTATTTTGGAAAAATATAAACTTGAATACTATAGTTAATTGAGAATCTGGACGAAGCTGGATGACTTTGACGCTTTAAGTTGACTTTGATGCTTTAAGTTGAGTTTGACGCTTTAAGTTGACTTTAACGTTGAGTTTTTTTTGGGATTTAAAGGTGGGTTTGATTTGGTAAACATCAGGCTTTTAAGTGGTGACTTTGAGGTTCCTTTTTTACAAATAGGTTCCTTATTAACATTGAGATTCACTCCTGGGAGTCCCCAATTGTTGATTCCGGACTCGTCGTTCGATTTGCTGAAAAATTAGATCAAAAAAATTAATTTTTATGACATCTTTAGTAAGATTTTTGAAAAAATAACATGCAATTAGTTAAATTTAGGTTTTTTTATTTACGATTTCTTAAAATAAATTAAAAGAAAAGGACTGGTTTTGTTTACTTCCTTAAATACGTAAGGTTAACAACTAAACGCCTTGTTTAATGTTTACGGTTGAATAGTGAAAGCGGGAAAAACTTTCGATTAGAGACGTGAGATGTAAAATGTAATTCTTGAAAGAAATTTTAAATTTTAACCCGATTTTCTTTTATTTTTATCTCTATTTTTACCTTTATTACAAAAAAAATATTATTAAAAAATTAAAAATATCAAAGATCGTTAGGAAATTAAATTTCCTTTAATTTAAGTACAAGCATGACATATCTAACTTAAATAGTTTAGAAATTATACGATTTTTTTAATTTAAAAACAATTGATGAACGTTATTTTTAAAAATTTATAAAAATTGTTAAAATTTATAAAAAATCCTTTAATTTGATACCCAACACGACTAGGTTTGGATAAAAAATAAAAAAGTTAGGTTAATTTTTTAATTTTCAAGATGGCGGATTAAAAAAATAAAATTTCATTTAAAAATTCTTAAAGGTTATAAAAAATCCTTTAATTTGATACCAAGCATGATATATTTACGATTATAAATAAAAAAAGTTGGGTTAGTTTTAAAATTTTCAAGATGGCGGATGGTCGGCCATCTTGAAAATTTTTATTCTAACCTAACTTTCTTATTTATAATCGTACATATATCATGTTTGGTATCAAATTAAAGGATTTTTAATAAACTTTGTGAATTTTCAATAAGATTTTAATTTTTTTTAACCGTCATCTTGAAAATTAAAAAAATTAACCTAACTTCTTTATTTTTAATTGTAGATATATCATGTTTGGTATCAAATTAAAGGATTTTCTATAAAATTTAAGATTTTCAAAAAATTTGTAATGCTGGCGTTTTCAATTGTTTTTAAGTCTAAAATTTTTAGTAACTTTCAAAGCAATAAAGTTAAATATGTCGTGTTTGTATTCAAATTAAAGGATTTTAAATTTCCTGTTAATTTATAATAAAATTTTTAAAAATGGCGTTTATCGATTGTTTTTAAAATTAAAAAATTGCATAATTTTTTAAGGAAAAAGTTAGATATGTTGTGTTTTTATTTAAATTATTAAAATTTATAAAAAATCCTTTAGTTTGATACCCAACACGACTATATTTGGATGAAAAACAAAAAGGTTGCAATAATTTTTGTTATTTTCAAGATGGCGGATTAAAAAAATAAAATTTAATTTAAAAATTTTTAAAGAGGATTAAAAATCCTTTAATTTGATACCAAATACGATATATTTAAGTGAAATAGTTTAAAAGTTACAAACAATTGTGTAAAAAAAACAATTGAAAAGTCGGCCATTTTGAAAATTTTTAGGTTAAGGTAAGTTTTTTTATTTTTTATCTGAATATAGTCGTGTTTGGTATCAAATTAAGGGGTTTATGATAACTTTTGTGAATTTTTAATAAAATTTAAATTTTTTTAAACCGCCATTTTGAAAATTAAAAAAATTAACCTAACTTTTTTATTTTTAATTGTAAATATGTCATGTATGGTATCAAATTAAAGAATTTTTGACGATTTTTAAGAAAAAATAATTTTTCAACCCCTTTATTTTTGTAATTTTCAAGATGGCCAACTTGAAAAAATAATTATTTTTTAAAATTCGTAAAGATGATAAAAAATCCTTTAATTTGATACTAAACATGACAAGGTTTGGATAAAAAATAAAAAAGTTAGGTGAATTTTTTAATTTTCAAGATGGCGGATTTAAAAAAATAGAATTTCATTTAAAAATTCTTAATGGTTATAAAAAATCCTTTAATTTGATACCAAACATGATATATTTACGATTATAAATAAAAAAGTTGGGTTAGTTTTAAAATTTTCAAGATGGCGGATGGTCGGCTATCTTGAAAATTTTTATTCTAACCTAACTTTTTTATTTTTTATCCGAATATAGTCGTGTTTGTATTCATATTAAATTTTTTTTTGTAAACTTTAATAATTAAAAAAAAAATAAAGATGAGGGTTTTCAATTGTTTTTAAGATTAAAAATTTTAATAATTTCCAAAGGAATAAAGTTAAATATGCCGTGTTTGTACTCAAATTAAAGCATTTTTAATGCTCTTTAATAATTTCTAAAAAAATTTAAAGAGGGTGCTCGTCGATTGTTTCTAAACTCAGAAAACATGATATTTTGAAAAGTATTAAAGTGAGATATGTCATGTTGGTACTCATATTAAAGGAAATTTAATTTCCCATCGAGTTATAATAAAATTTTTAAAGATGGCTTTTATCGATTGTTTTTAAAGCTAAAAAATTGAATATTTTCTGAAAGATTCTTGAAATTTTTTTTAATTCTTAAAGATTATAAAAAATCTTTTATTTTGATACCAAACACGATTAGGTTTGGACGAAAAATAAAAAAGTTAGGTTAGAATAAATATTTTTAAGATGGCGGATTTAAAATACTTATGTTTTAATGAAAAATTTTTAAAGAGGATAAAAAATCCTTTAATTTGATACCAAACACGACTATATTCGAATAAAAAACAAAAAAGTTAGGTTAGAATAAAAGTTTCAAGATGGCCGACTTTCCGCCATCTTGAACTTTTTTGTTTTTCATCGCAGATACTTCGTGTTTGATGTCAAATTAAAGGATTTTTTGTTATCTTTAAGAATTTTTATACATTTTTAAAAATGGCGTTTATCGATTGTTTATAAAGTTTAAAAATGGAATATCGTTTGAAAATGTTAATATTTTGATTTAAAATTCTTAAAGAGGATAAAAAATCCTTTAATTTGATACCAAACACGACTATATTCAGATAAAAAACAAAAATGTTAGGTTAGAATAAAAATTTCAAGATGGCCGACTTTCCGCCATCTTGAACTTTTTTGTTTTTCATCGTAGATACTTCGTGTTTGGTATCAAATTAAAGAATTTTTAATTTCCTGTCGATTTATAATAAAACTTTTAAAGATGGCGTTTATCGACTGTTTTTAAAATCAAAAAACTGAATATCTTTTGAACGAATGAAGATAGATATGTCGTGTTTGTACTTAAATTAAAGGATTTTTAATTTCTTATCGATTTATAATAAAATTTTTAAAGATGGCGTTTATCGATTGTTTTTAAAGTTAAAAAATTGAATATCTTTTGAATGAATGTAGTTAGATATGTCATGTTTGTACTCAAATGAAAGGATTTTTGATGAATTTTAATAATTAAAAATTTTTTTTTTAATTTTAATTTCTAAGACTTGTATGTTAAAAAAAAATCACGTTTTGAATTGTTTAAAGTAATTAAAAATACTTAATAATACCATCACCTTATTTTTAGTAATTTATTTTAGTAATTTATTTGATTATTTGTTATTATTACCACCACCATAACCATCACCATCATCCAAATTCACTTTTCTTCACCGTTCTTACCCTTTGAATGTCTTTATTCCTTTGGTGTCTCGCCAAAAGTTCGTTTTCGCTTAGATAAGCCAAACTTTCCGACTTAATAATCGCCCCTTCGAGTTCCGGACACATTTTCGCCTTGCAATTCGACTTTTTCTTCCTTAAAAGTGACTTTACCTTCCACAAATTACTAAAATCTTTTTTTATTTTCTCCGCTTCGATCTCTCTATCTTTTAGTATTTTTTCGTTTATTAAATTTGAATTTTTATTTGATTTTAAAGTCGAATTTTCACTTAAATTTGAGTTTATAGTTGAATTTTCATTTAAAATTGAGTTTATATTCGAATTTTCACTTAAAATTGAATTTAAAGTTGAGTTTTGAATTAGATTTGAGTTTAAATTTGGGTTGAAACTTAAATTTGAGTTTAAACTTGAAACTTGAGTTGAGTTTAAAGTTGTATTTAAAGTTGCGTTTACACTTGGAGCAATTTCTTGACCTGTAATCTTGACTAGAGTAACATTTTTGGTTTTAGGTGAATCGATTTCGATCCCGCTTTCCGTATGAATGGAAATAACCGCCGAAGATTTCGTGTTGTGAATCGTACACGAAACGTTATTATTTAAATTTTGACTGGTTATGGACGAAGTGGTGGACCAATTTGACGTTTTGTGAGTTGGAGAACTGTACCCCGAAGTACTTTGCGACTCGGAATTCTCCCTACGGATGATAATACAGGTATTCTTACCGTTTAAGTTATCCGGGGTGATTTTTTGGGGCAGTTTAAAAGTGATTAATTCCGATTTGGGACTTGGAACCTCTTCTAAAGTCTTTTCGTCTTCGCTTGAACTTTCCCTCCATTTCGAATCGAAAATCTTATTTTCCGACGGCGTCTCTATCGTGTTGGGACTTTCTAAGTCTTGAATTAATTGAAGGGCGGCTTCTAATTCTTTCGAAAATTCCGCGTCGCTATTTTTCGAAACTTTAGACGAAGTTTTTTTCGACGAACTCGAAGTTTCCGATGAGTATTCGCTTTGATTCGATTCCGGTTCTTTTTTATTAACGATAACCTTCTCTAATTCTTTCATTAGCGAAGCGTATTGAACTTTTTCCACCTGCGGACTTTTCGTACGAACCATAACTTGAGGATAATACTCATCGGATTTCCTCGATAATTTCGATTTGTAAATTTCCGGTTCGGTTAATTTCTGTAGACATTCGTAAATCGGCGGGTTGTTTAAACTTAACGTTGAAGAACTCGGCGAAATCGAAGAAATTAAAACCGGGGAAGTTGAACGTGAAAAACTCTTCATGTAATCTAATTTCCTCTCGTTTTCCGGTTTTTCTTCACAGAAGACTTCTTCAACTTTGACGATCGGTTTGTTTCGATCTTCGATTAAGTGGGTTTTATCGCTTACGATGACCACATTTTCGATGGAAGTCTTCTTTTTGACTTCTTCGGTTTCGTAAACCCAGCTTTGCGAGTAAGCGTTACAAATCATCGACGACGACTGAGACTTGGACGACTTGCGCTGAAATCGAAAAGAGTTAACACGTTGCGTGTGTGTGCGAGAGTGAACTTTCTACTCGGTTACGTCTACGGTTTGTAACTTACTCTGGGTATGATGTACTCGATGTCGGAGACCTGCTCGTGAGAGCCGGAGCCACGAGGTTTCTTCATTTTGACCGGTTTCGGGACCATTTGAATCGAGCAGAACGCCAATTGGGAGTCCAAGAACGCGGTTACTATTAATAAAGTGGTTGAAGCTCGGGTTGCCCAACAAGCTATAAATGAAAAAATGTTTTTTCTTAAAAATTCTTAAAAACCATAAAAAATCCTTTAATTTGATACCAAACATGACATATTTACATTTAAAAATAAAAAAGTTATCTTATTTTTTTTAATTTTCAAGATGGCGGTTTAAAAAAATTAAAATTTTATTAAAAATTCGTAAAATTTATAAAAAATCCTTTAATTTGATACCAAACACGACTATGTTCGGATAAAAAATAAAAAAGTTAGGTTAATTTAAAAATTTTCAAGATGGCCAACTTTTCAATTGTTTTTAAAATTAAAAAATTTATATCTCCTAAACTATTAAAGTTAGATATATCATGTTTGGTATTAAATTAAAGGTTTTTTGATAAGCTTTAAGAATTTTTAAATGAATTTTTTATTTTGTTAGTCCGCCATTTTGAAATTTAAAAAATTAACCTAACTTTTTAGTTTTTTATCCAAATATAGTCATGTTTGGTATCAAATTAAAGGATTTTTGATAATCTTTAAGAATTTTTAAATAAAATTTAATTTTTTAAATTTTCTTAACAAAATTTTTCAAAAATTAAAAAAAATTTTTTTTTAATTACTATTTTATTGAAAAATCATAAAGTTAATTAAAAATCCTTTAATTTGATACCAAACATGACATATCTACGATTAAAAATAAAAAAGTTAGGTTAATTTTTTTAATTTTCAAGATGACAGTTTAAAAAAATTAAAATTTTATTGAAAAATCACAAAATTTATTAAAAATCCTTTAATTTGATACCAAACACGATTATATTCGGATAAACAATGAAAAAGTTAGGTTAGAATAAAAATTTTCAAGATGGCGGAACATTAATTCTTTTTAAAATTAAAAATTGTATATCTCCCAAACTATTAAAGTTAGATATGTCATGTTTGGTATTAAATTAAAGGTTTTTTAATAAGCTTTAAGAATTTTTAAATGAAATTTTTATTTTGTTAGTCCGCCATTTTGAAATTTAAAAACTTAACCTAACTTTTTTACTTTTTAACCAAACCTAGTCATGTATGGACTCAAATGAAAGGTTTTTTGATAAACTTTAAGAATTTTCAAATAAAATTTTGTTTTTTTTAATTTTTAAGATGACGGTTTAAAAAAAACCGCCAACCCAACAAATTATAAATAAAAGTTAATTTATTTTTTATTTTTATAAAAAAATATAAAGAATCCTTTAATTTGATACCAAACATGACATATTTACGATTAAAAATAAGAAAGTTAGGTGAATTCTTTTTATTTTCAAGATGGCGGTTTAAAAAAATTAAAATTTTATTGAAAAATCATAAAGTTTATTAAAAATCCTTTAATTTGATACCAAACACGACTATATTTGGATAAAAAACAAAAAAGTTAGATTAGAATAAAAATTTTCAAGATGGCGGAAAGTCGGCCATCTTGAAATTTTTTAAATTAACTTAGCTTTTTTATTTTTAGTCCAAATATAATCGTATTTGGTATCAAATTAAAAGATTTTTTTATAATCTTTAAGAATTTTTAAATAAAATTTTAATTTTTTTAATCCGCCATCTTGAGAATTAAAAAATTAAGTTAACTTTTTTATTTTTTATCCAAATATAGTCATGTTTGGTATCGAATTAAAGGATTTTTTATAATCTTTAAGAATTTTTAAATAAAATTTTATTTTTTTTAATCCGACATCTTGAAAATTAAAAAATTAACCTAACTTTTTTATTTTTTATCCAAATATAGTCATGTTTGTACTCAAATTAAAGGATTTTTAATGCTTTTTAATAATTTCTAAAAATTTTTCAAGATGGCGCTTTTATACTATTTTTAAAACCAAAAAATCGTCATAATTTCAACAAAAACCCTTCAAAAATAAAAAAAAACTATTAAATCAATAAAGTTTCTTTATTATTTCCTTTATATCGTTAGTATTGCTTCTAACTAACCTATCACGATGGAAAAACGTGAACGGTGATGTTATTTAGAGCCGAAAGGTTCGTCGTCGTTTTACTAAAAACCTCAAAACGAGAGAAAATGGTAATTTGAACGCGGCTCGAATCAAGGACGTACACATCGGATAGATTTATTCTAATCCGGTTGGATTTTTTAGGAAATTCCGCGACTTTATGTGCTTGAGGAAATGAAAGTCGACGGGTAAACATTAATTTCCCGGAAGGGAAACGACACAAGAAGTTCTTCGTTAAATAAGACGTAATTAAACACCTTGTACAGGTTGTTGGAATGTGAGAATATTGTTCTTTGTTAATTATGATTATAAAAATTAGAAATTTTAATGTTAAAGTTGTTTAAATTAAAGAAAATGATTAAAATTTTTTGATATTTTTAAAGTTTATTAAAAATCTTTTAATTTGATACCAAACACGACTAGGTTTGGTTAAAAAACAAAAAAGTTAGGTTAATTTTTTAATTTTCAAGATGGCCAACTTGAAAAAATTAAATCTTTTATTAAAGATTCTTAAAGAGGATTAAAAATCCTTTAATTTGATACCAAACACGATATATCAAACTTTAATAGTTTAAAAGTTACAAACAATTTTTTTTAAAAAAACAATTGATGATCCGCCATCTTGAAAATTTTTAGGTTAAGGTAACTTTTTTATTTTTTATCCGAATATAGTCATGTTTGGTATCAAATTAAAGAATTTTTTATAAATTTTAAGAATTTTTAATAAAATTTTCAATTTTTTAAATCCGCCATCTTGAAAATTTAAAAATTAAGTTAACTTTTTTATTTTTTATCAAAACCTAGTCGTGTTTGGTATCAAATTAAAGGGTTTTTAATAAACTTTAAGAATATTTTATTATTTTATTAATTTTGCTTTTTTAATTTATAATTTACCACCGAAATAACTATAAATATTTATCTTTTATCACTAACATTACTTAAATACCATTCAAATTCTTTTTAAAGGTCGTTTTAAAATATTTCCTTTGTATTTCTTTCTTTTTCTTCTCATTATGTAAAATTCAAGGTGATTTTTTCGTTAATAAACGTTAATAATTACCAAAAAAAAATTGAAATAGGGATTTCCGTGCTTTTACGTCACTTTTGTTTTAAATTTAAAATTTAAACAGTATTAACGATAATACATACCAAATGAACCACAACTAGTAAATGTTAGCAACTAACTAAATTCTCAAACGAACGTTTTACGTACTTATAATTATTATTATTCGAACCTTACCGCGATAGCAAAATATAAATAACGCTGTGCGCACAAAGCGATAATTAATATGGTAAAAAAAAGAAAGAGTTTTTGAAGGTGATCTTCACCTTTAAATTTTTTTTGAGGCGTAAATAAAAAATCTTTTTTAGTTGAATTAATTTTACATTAAAAATAAGTTAAGAAATGATTAGAAAATTAAATTTCTTTTAATTTGAGTATAAACATGATATGTCTAAGTTAAATAGTTTGGGAGATATAACGATTTTTTAAGATAAAAACAGTCGATGAACGGTATTTTGAAAAATTTTGAAAAATTATTATAGAGAATTAAATATCTTTTAATTTGATACCCAACATGACTATGTTTGGATGAAAAACAAGAAAGTTATGGTGATTTTTGATTTTTCAAGATGGCGGATTAAAAAAATTGAAGTTTTTATTAAAGATTCTTAAAGTTTATTAAAAATCCTTTAATTTGGTACCAAACACGACTCTATTCGGATTAAAAACAAAAATTTTAAATTTTCAAGATGGCGGAAAGTCGGCCATCTTGAAATTTTTTATTCTAACCTAACTTTTTTATTTTTTATCCGAATATAGTCGTGTTTGGTATAAAATTAAAGAATTTTTTATAAACTTTAAGAATTTTTAATAAAATTTTTAATTTTTTAAACCCGCCATTTTGAAAATTTAAAAATTATCCTAACTCTTTTGTTTTTTATCCGAATATAGTCGTGTTTGTACTCAAATTAAAGGATTTTTAATAAATTTTAATAATTTTTAAAAATTTTTCAAAATGACGTTTTTAAACCCGCCATTTTGAAAATTTAAAAATTATCCTAACTCTTTTGTTTTTTATCCGAATATAGTCGTGTTTGTACTCAAATTAAAGGATTTTTAATAAATTTTAATAATTTTTAAAAATTTTTCAAAATGACGTTCATCGATTGTTTTTAAATTCAAAAATTTGTATATCTGTGAAACTATTAAAGTTAGATATGCCGTGTTTGTACTCAAATAAAAGGATTTTTAATGAACTTTAAGAATCTTTAATAAAAATTTTAATTTTTTAATCCGCCATTTTGAAAATCAAACGTCTAATCTAACTTTTTTGTTTTTAATCTTAAATATGACATGTTTGGTATCAAATCAAAACATTTTTAATAAATTTTAAAGTATTTTTAATAAATTTTAAAAAATGTTTAATTTTTTTAAACATTTTATACTATTTTTAGTAATTTTAGGTTACCGTATTCGATTAAAGCGGTGTATCGATGAGCACCGACGACCTCCTTCATATCGGTGACGTAAAAGCACCATTCCGTCATCACCACGTTGATCGCGTTCGCGGCCAGGATGGAAACGGTCATGTACAAAAGGATTTCTTGCCTTCTCGTCGATAGATGGAAGAAGCAGGCTACCATTCCGATTCCTATGCCGACGAAAATATCCTGGAAAATAAAACAGGTAAGAAAAGGTACAAAAAGTTAAGTTTGGATTCAAATTTAATCTTAAATCGTTCAACTCGAGTCGATTTACGAACTAGAAGTAATTAGTTCGTGCTACCAAAAGCCGTTTGGCATCTATAGATAGAGGAGTCTTCTGGAAGTCATCTTGACTTATGGTGTTAATTAAAAGAGCGGCGAGGATCGCCAGAGCGCGACAAAGTGTAACAAAGTGTAAGTGTTACCGAGTCGGGACACTTCCAATTGCGTTTCGCTTCGTGACCGAACTGTGTAAATCTTTTTACACACTTAGAACCGACTATTTTCTATTTTGTCTTCTCCAAGACGTTTCGCGTCTTAAAATCGCCCGTTAATTCTCTTCGTTGAACCTTTCAACTTCAATTTGCATAAATAATCGTTTTCAGTCGACGATTCATCATCGCTAGGTTCGTTATAGAATGTTATAGAACCTAACAAGCTCGTTAAATGACTTAAAAGAGAGAAAATTAACTTTTCTTAAGTTGGTAATTAATGAATTTAAAAAAAATGTTAATTTTTTAAAATATTCTTAAAAATCGTAAAAAATCCTTTAATTTGATACCAAACATCATATATATACGATTAAAAATAAAAAAGTTATGTTATTTTATTAATTTTTAAGATGGCAGATTGAAAAATTTAATGTTTTGATTGAAAATTCTTAAAGAGGATAAAAAATCCTTTAATTTGATACCAAACACGACTATATTCAGATAAAAAATAAAAAAGTTACCTTAACCTAAAAATCTTCAAGATGGCGGATAGTCGGCCATCTTGAAATTTTTTAAATCAACTTAACTTTTTTGTTATTTATCGAAATATAATCGTGTTTGGTATCAAATTAACGGATTTTTTAATCATCTTTGAGAAAATCAAATAATTTTTTTAAAATATTCATTTTTTAAGTAAAAGAAACTTTGAAATTAAATTTTTAAATGAGATTTTTTTTTTAAATGAATGTAAAATAAAATTTTCTTTAGTTTGAGTACAAACATGACATATTTATCTTTTATACTTTCCGAAATATTAGGATTTTTATTTCAAAAAAACAATTGATTATCGATATTGTTAAAAATTCTTAAAATTCGTTAAAAGTCCTTTAATTTGATACCAAACACGGCTATATTCGGTTAAAAAATAAAAAAGTTAGCTTAATTTAAAAAATTTCAAGATGGCCGACTTTCAGCCATCTTGAAAATTTGTATTCTAACCTAACTTTTTTGTTTTTTATCCGAATATAATCGTGTTTGGTATCAAATTAAAGGATTTTTAATAAATTTTATGATTTTTCAATAAAATTTTAATTTTTTTTTCGTTGCCATCTTGAAAATTAAAAAAATAACCTATCTTCTTTATTTTTAATGGTAGATATGTCATGTTTGTATTCAACTTAAAGGTTTCTTAATGAATTTTAAGAATCTTTAATAAAAAAGTTAATTTTTTAACTCGCCATTTTGAAAATTAAAAAAATAAAATTTTATTTAAAAATTCTTAAAGATTATTAAAAATTCTTAAAGTTTATTAAAAATCCTTTAATTTGAGTACAAACACGACATATCTAACTTTAATAGTTTCGGAGATAAGTATTTTTTAATTTTAAAACAATTGAAAAGTCGGCCATCTTGAAAATTTTTAATTTAACCTAACTTTTTTATTTTTTAAGCGAATATAGTCGTGTTTGGTATCAAATTAAAGGATTTTTAATAAACTTTATGATTTTTCAATAAAATTTTAATTTTCTTAAGTTGCCATCTTGAAAATTAAAAAATTAACCTAACTTTTTTATTATTAATGGTAGATATGTCATGTTTGTATTCAAATTAAAGGATTTTTAATGAATTTTAAGAATCTTTAATAAAAAAGTTAATTTTTTAATTCACCATCTTGAAAATTAAAAAAATAAAATTTTATTTAAAAATTCTTAAAGATTATTAAAAATTCTTAAAGTTTATTAAAAATCCTTTAATTTGAGTACAAACACGATATATCTAACTTTAATAGTTTCAGAAATATGCATTTCTTAATTTTAAAAACAATTGAAAAGTCGGCCATCTTGAAAATTTTTAATTTAACCTAACTTTTTTATTTTTTAAGCGAATATAGTCGTGTTTGGTATCAAATTAAAGGATTTTTAATAAACTTTATGTTTTTTCAATACAATTTTAATTTTTTTAAATCGCCATCGTGAAAATTAAAAAAATTAACCTAACTTTTTTATTTTTAATGGTAGATATGTCATGTTTGTACTCAAATTAAAGGATTTTTAATAAATTTTAAGAATCTTTAATAAAAAATTCAATTTCTTTAATCCGCCATCTTGAAAATTAAAAAATTAACCTAACTTTTTTATTTTTAATGATAGATATGTCATGTTTGTACTCAAATTAAAGCAAATTTAATTCCCTATCGATCTCAAAAGTAATTTTGATTCGAAAACGAACTTTTACTTCTCGTTTAATAAAAACCACTTCACGTTTAAAATCGATCGAAGGTCTTCGCACGTCTTTGGACTTCTCTACGTGTTTGTAGTTGAAACCGAAAACGCGTTTCGCATTTACCCGATTGCGTAACGAGTACCAACACGTTTCCGCGTGGGAATCCTCTCCGTTTGTTTCTCCGTCGAGCGAAGGATAAACGTATAATGTATAACGGTTTTGCGTCCGATGGTTTTCGTAAGTTATTATTGTTCGTAATTAGCGGAAACAAACAACGAGAATGAACGTCACGTGGGTTGTAAATTGTAAATCGTTTGAAAGCGCGGTAAAAATAATTTTGGAAAAACTTACCCACGTTCCGATCCATAAATTTGAGGTGAGATGTAAGGAGGGTACGGAAATGTAGAAGAAGATTCCGGAGACTAACTGGGCGGCTCCACAGCAAACGTAAACGAAGCTCCAGAGCACGTGCAGCACCGTCCACCCACGTGTGCAAGTCAGGCACATCACGGCCTGAAAAACAAACGGCGATAATAAACTTTAGTCTCGTTCAACGAGTCGAAACGACGAATAATAACTGTAAAGTAAACTTATTACTCATGTGTTTTAACTTTAAGAAGCGTAAAAACTCGATAAAAGAGTGTGATAAAGATTTCTTAATTGTTGAAACGAAGTTGCTTACTCAACAAAAACAAAGTTTGGTGGAATTTGGTGATAGAAAAGAAATGGGAATGTTCATTCATTAGAATATTCATGCATTAATAAGTAAAAACAAAGAAAGAAAAGATGAGAGAAGATTTCCAAGAAGGTTTTATTGAAATATAATCCCATTCTAAGAATTTTGTTTATTAATAAAACCGCAAAACGATGACCGACAACACTTTAGATCATGTTTATTTATAAAGTACAAATTACAAACGACTCGAAATGTTATTTTGATAACCTTTAACAAAAATTAAAAGCTTAATCTTTATAAAAAAGGTTGATTTATTTATATAACTTCTAAACGAAAATCAAAATCAAGAATTTTTTTAAAAATTCTTAAAGTTTATAAAAAATCCTTTAATTTGAGTACAAACATGACTATATTTGGATTAAAAACAAAAAAGTTATTAAAATTTTCTACTTTTCAAAATGGCGGTTTAAAAAAATTGAATTTTTTATTAAAAATTCTTAAAATTTATAAAAAATCCTTTAATTTGATACCAAACACGACTATATTCGGATAAAAAATAAAAAAGTTAGGTTAATTTAAAAAATTTCAAAATGGCCGACTTTCCACCATCTTGAAAATTTTTATTCTAACCTAACTTTTTTATTTTTTATCCGAATATAATCGTGTTTGGTATCAAATTAAAGGATTTTTTATAAACTTTAAGAATTTTAAATAAAATTTTCAATTTTTTAAATCCGCCATCTTGAAAATTAAAAAATTAACTTAACTTTTTTATTTCTTGTCCAAATATAGTCGTGTTTGGTATCAAATTAAAGGATTTTTTATAAATTTTAAGAATTTTTAAGAATTTAAAAAAATAGTGCTTTTCGATTGTTTTTAAATACAAAAATTTGTTTAACTTTTAAACTATTTAAGTTAGATATGTCGTGCTTGTACTCAAATTAAAGGGAATTGAATTTTCTAATCATTTTTAAATTCAATTTTTATAAAAAATAAATTTTAGATTTAATTTTGATTTTAATAAAGAAAAATAATAAGAAATAATAAAAATTAAAATAAAAAAAATATATTTTTCTTTGTTTTTTTGAATCATTCCGTACGTTCTTCTCGCAAAGTCATTAATTCACATCGTTCCCGCTTTTTACCCGTCACATTTCGCACGGTCCGCGGCAATTTATCCGCGAGAAACTCGGAATACTCGGATAATACGGTCAAATTGGAGTAATCGCGACTCGAAACCGCATCCGACCGGGATAATTGAATTATTATAAGCCGACACGTTATTATCCTGATAAATTCAACCATACGATCATTACATAAATATACGGGGTGGTTCAAAAATCAAGTACAAAATCTTTTTAATTAAATTTAAAGTAAATTTTAGCTCAGATTTGATTAGAAAATAAAATTTGCTTTAATTTGAGTATAAATATGACATATCTAACTTAAATAGTTTAAAAGTTATTTACATTTTTTATCATAAAAAATTTGAGGTTAGGTTTAGATTAAAAATTTTTTAAAAAATTGATAGGAAATTAAATTTGCTTTAATTTGAGTACAAACATGACATATCTAACTTTTATACTTTGCAAAATATATCAATTTCTAACTTTATAAACAATCGATAAGCGCCATCTTTAAAAATTTTATTGCAAATCGATAGAAAATTAAAAATTCTTTAATTTGATACCCAACACGACTAGGTTTTAATAAAAAACAAAAAAGTTATGGTGATTTTTAACTTTTCAAGATGGCGGATTAAAAAAATTAAAGTTTTTATTAAAGATTCTTAAAACTTATTAAAAATCCTTTAATTTGACACCAAACATGACTAGATTCGGATTAAAAACAAAAATTTTCAAGATGGCGGATAGTCAGATGGCGGCCATCTTGAATATTTTTTAAACTAACCTAACTTTTTTATTTTTTATCCGAATATAGTCGTGTTTGGTATCAAATTAAAGGATTTTAAACGAACTTTTCAAAATTTATAATAAAATTTTAATTTTTTTAAGTTGCCATCTTGGAAATTAAAAAATTAACCTAACTTTTTTGTTCTTTATCGTAGATATGTCGTGTTTGGTATCAAATTAAAGGATTTTTAATAAATTTTAAGAATATTAAAAAAAAATTAAAAATTAAAAAAATGTTAAAGAAAAAATAAAAAAATCGGTATTATTACTTTAACAAAGCGATTTAATTCGCTCGTTTTAATCATTTCTTATCTTATTTGACACAATGTTGGGCGGAGTTTGAAACGAAATGATATTTAAGGGGATGAAAAACGTTCTAATTAATGTAGGGCGTGTCGATGAGCAACACGACCCACACGATTTGCAATCGCGGGGCGGAAAACGTTCGTAAACGCTTTCGGATTCGTGATGTTAGATCCGATCGGGGAAAAGAAAAGTACATTCGTAAGTAGACTCCGTTTGGTGTCTCAATACTTTGTAAATATGTTAAATACGTGATCGCATTGGGAAAGTAAATTTAATCGGGGTTACGTAAATACAAAAAACACCTCTATATGCGTCTATTTACAAGAAAAAAAGATTCTTAGGAACATCCGTGTTATTGTTATATTTTTTTCTATTGTTATTATTCCTTTGTGGTGACGTAAAAGGTGTTAATCATTGGAAAATACACTTATTATCTGGTTAAATATACAGTCACAAGACGTATATTTGTTAAGTTCTTACAAAATGATTAAAAATACACTGGTATAGGTATTTTTTTCTTTGTTTATGATATTTTTTTCTTTATTGAGTTTATAAAATTAAAATTTGTGTAAAAATTAATTAAGAAATGATTAAAAAATTAAATTTTCTTTAATTTAAGTACAAACATGACATATTTATCTTTTATACTTTTTGAGATATAACAATTTTTTATTTTAAAAACAATCGACAGTCGCCATCTTTAAAAATTATTTGAAATTCTTAAAAAGAATTAAAAATCCTTTAATTTGATACCCAACACGACTAGGTTTCAATAAAAAACAAAAAAGTTATGGGGATTTTTAACTTTTCAAGATGGCGGATTAAAAAAATTAAAGTTTTTATTAAAGGTTCTTAAAACTTATTAAAAATCCTTTAATTTGATACCAAACATGACTATATTCGGATAAAAAATAAAAAAGTTAGGTTAGAATACAAATTTTCAAGATGGCGGAGAGTCTGCCATCTTGAAATTTTTTAAATTAACCTAACTTTTTTATTTTTTATCCGAATATAGTCATGTTTGGTATCAAATTAAAGGGTTTTTAATGAATTTTAAGAATTCTTAATTTAAATTTCAATTTTTTTAAATCAGTGTTAGCGGATTAAAAAAAATTAAGTTTTTATTAAAGATTCTTAAAATTTATGAAAAATCCTTTAATTTGATACCAAACATGACTAGATTCGAATTAAAAACAAAAATTTTCAAGATGGCGGAAAGTCAGATGGCGGCCATCTTGATTTTTTTTAATTAACCTAACTTTTTTGTTTTTTATCCGAATATAGTCATGTTTGGTATCAAATTAAAGCTTTTTTAATGAACTTTAAGAAATTTTAATAAAAATTTAATATTTTTAAATCTACCATCTTGAAAATTTAAAAATTAACCTAACTCTTTTATTTTTAATGGTAGATATGTCATATGTTTGGTATCAAATTAAAGGATTTTTTATAAATTTTAAGATTTTTAAAAAAATTTTAAAGATGGCGCTCGTCAATTGTTTTTAAACAAAAAAATGATTATATTTTGTAAAGTATTAAAGTTAGATATGTCATGTTTGGTATCAAATTAAAAGATTTTTAACGAATTTTAAGATTATTAAAAAATTTTAATTATTTTTTTTATTTTTAAAGCATTTAAATTGAAGTTTGTATCAAAATCGGATAGATAACGAGTGCTCTTCGAGAAAAAAACGTTGTGAGAATCGTGGCGACAACTCACGGAAGATAGGAATCTCTTTCTCGAGCTCGGTAGCAACCAATTGATAAAATTCCACCTAACTCTCCCGCGCCGGCCCTTTTCTCCACCCGAGATCGAGACCGGGGACCACAATAACAACGTTTCGGAGTCGTTTCAGTATTTCAAAGATAACACCCCGGATTACGTCTTTTACACGACCGGCGTTCGCCGTTCGCGCAATAAACGCTAACTTATTCCGCAATTAAAACGGCCTCAGGTCCGACCCCGCCGCGGTTCCAAACGATCCCGCGAGTTTAAAGCGGCGCGGAAAAGTTATGCGCGAGACGCTCCGAGTGGTTGTTGTTGCGGTTGTAACCCTCCTTTACTACCGCGCTCGCGGGACAATCGCCCGCTAAAGTAAACCTATAAACTAACTAACGGCGTAAAGGTTACTTTATAGGTTAGGTTTCGCGTCGCGGCGTTTCTATGGCGCGTCGCGACGAACGAACGAACCGATTGCGATGCTCCGTGTACGTTCCGCATTAACATGCTTAATTAAAATTTACTACCGAGACGATAGTTCTCTGTCTCTAACATACAGGGTGATTAAAAAATCACTTTTTTTTGAATTTTTCTTTTGATGTTAACTTTATAAAAAAATTTCATTTAAAAATTAATATAAAATTAAATTTACTTTCATTTGAGTACAAACATGATATATTTATCTTTTATACTTTTTGAGATATAACAATTTTTAACTTTAAAAATAACTGAAAAAGAAATTTTTTTTTAATTATTAAAGATCGTAAAAAATCATTTAATTTGAGTACAAACACGACATATCTAGCTTTAATAATTTCAAAGTTATACAAATTTTTGAGTTTAAAAACAATCGATGATCGCCATCTTTAAAATTTTTTGAAAATTATTAAAGAGGATTAAAAATCCTTTAATTTGATACCAAACACGGCTATATTCGGATAAAAAATAAAAAAGTTAGGTTAATGTAAGAATTTTCAAAATGGCGGAAAGTCGGCTATCTTGAAATTTTTTAAATCAACCTAACTTTTTTGTTTTTTATCGAAATATAGTCGTGTTTGGTATCAAATTAAAGGATTTTTAATGAACTTTATGATTTTTTAATAAAATAATAATTTTTTTTAAATCGTCATATTGAAAATTAAAAAAATTAAATTTTATTTAAAAATTCTTAAAGATTATAAAAAATCCTTTAATTTGATACCAAACACGGCTATATTCGGATAAAAAATAAAAAAGTTACCTTAACCTAAAAACTTTCAAGATGGCGGATGGTCGGCCATCTTGAAATTTTTTAAATCAACCTAACTTTTTTGTTTTTTATCGAAATATAGTCGTGTTTGGTATCAAATTAAAGGATTTTTAATAAACTTTATGATTTTTTAATAAAATAGTAATTTTTTTTAAACCGCCATCTTGAAAATTAAAAAAATTAAATTTTATTTAAAAATTCTTAAAGATTATTAAAAATCCTTTAATTTGATACCAAACACGATATATCTAACTTCAATAGTTTCGGAGATATAATTTTTTTAATTTAAAAAACAATTGAAGATCCGCCATCTTGAAAATTTTTATTCTAACCTAACTTTTTTATTTTTTATCCGAATATAGCCGTGTTTGGTATCAAATTAAAGGATTTTAAACGAACTTTTCAAAATTTGAAATAAAATTTTAATTTTTTTAATCCGCCATCTTGAAAATTAAAAAATTAACCTCTTTTATTTTTAATCGTAGATAGGTCGTGTTTGGTATCAAATTAAAGGATTTTTTATGAATTTTAATAATTTTTAAAAATTTAAATTGATTTTTTATCTCACCTTAAACTGTAATGAATTGAATGGTTTCGGTAATCGATTTTTGAGCCGCCCTGTATATAGATGTGTTGGTTGGAGTAGCCGGCGAGGAGATTCGCGTTATTTAAGTTTAAGTTATCTTCCTAGCGGCCGCTGCTGGACTTGCACGAGCAAGCCCTTTTTCCCCCGGTCGAGAACGAGTTCTTCTAATCGCTCTTAATGGGACGGGAGGACTTATGAAAATGTCACCGACGATATACGCGATGGTTTTCCTTCTGAATAGAAACAACCCGCCTCGTTCGAGTAACTACACTTCATATAAATATCTAAATCTTGTTAATTTCAAGCTTAATACGCACCGAGGGTATAAATATTCACTAGGAAAAATGAATTCCATTTTATAAACGCGTAAATACCATTCGTCGTTGCATTTTAACCCACTCCCAAGTTGCGTGAATCGCGTAAGAGTCGGTTACGTCTTGTTTTCAAACGGAATTTTATTCATCTTAATCTATTCAAAGGTTACGCGTGGTTATCTCGACGGGAAGTGATCGGAAACGAATTTATTTAAACTGGTCGTATTCGCAACAAGTGACACAAGGTGACAAACAGGTTACCTTGACCTAGAGAGGGAAGGAGTCGTTACCACGACTCTGAAACTCACGGTTCAAGAATCAAGTCGATCGCAGTTAACCCAATTCCTTTACAAACCAAAATAGGATCGATAAAATCTAAAACTTTCGATTTATTTAGATGATTTTGAGTTGTGGTGATTGTTGGGGGGAAAAATCGATTAAAATTTTTTAATATTCTTAAAATTTGTGAAAAATCCTTTAATTTGATACCAAACATGACTATATTTGGATAAAAAACAAAAAAGTTAGGTTAATTTTTTAATTTTTCAAGATGGCGGATTAAAAAATTAAATTTTTTTTACAGTTTCTTAAAGTTCATTAAAAATCCTTTAATTTGATACTAAACATGACTATATTCGAATAAAAAATAAAAATTTTCAAGATGGCGGATCATCAATTGTTTTTTTACAAAATTGTTTATATTTCTAAAAGTACTTAAGTTAGATATATCGTGTTTGTACTCAAATTAAAGGATTTTTTATCCACTTTAATAATCTTTAAAAAAATTTTTATTTTTTTAATCCGCCATCTTGAAAATCAAAAAAATTAACCTAACTTTTTTATTTTTTATCCGAATATAGTCATGTTTGTACTCAAATTAAAGGATTTTTAATAAGCTTTAAGAATTTTTAAAAATCTCGATTATCGATTGTTTTTTAATATTAAGAATCGTTATATCTCGAGAAGTATTAAAGATAAATATGTCGTATTTGTACTTAAATTAAAGCAAATTAAATTTCCCGTCGATTTTTAAAAAGATTTTTATTCTAAATTAAAATCCATAAATTATTTTTATTTATATCGCGGCATTTTCAAGCGAAACGGACTATTTATTACTATTGCAAATTTATTCAAGTAGGCACCTGCGTGTTTAAGCGTGAACTAAGCCGAGCTTGCGACCGAAAAGAGGTCGAGCGAAAGCTTATGTAATAATAACGTAACACACTTCGGTATGAGAAACAAGTGTCCTATATTATGGAAGAATGTAGTAATGGTAAACGGATTCTAACTTATTATGGTGTTTTTGCTTTAAAAATCTTTCATTTTGTGTTTTCCTTTTTGAAAAAATAACCAAAAAGAAAAAAATTCATTACCTCCGTACTATGATGAAGCTGAAGATGGTCGTTTTTAACCGACCACCTTGATGTAGGTGAGAGCATTAACGCTTCGACCGCAAACGACTTGATTATGATTTATGACCTCATTTATTACCGTCTTGTATTCCCATATAAAGTGATTAAAAGGAAGAGTATTTTTTTTAAATTACTTTTACAAAAAATTTTTATTAAAACTCGTTAGGAAATTAAATTTCCTTTAATTTAAGTACAAATACTTCATATCCAACTTTAATACTTTCCGAGATATAACGATTTTTAATTTTAAAAAACAATCGACGATCGGGATTTTTAAAAATTATTAAAAATCATAAAAAATCCTTTAATTTGATACCAAACACGGCTATATTCGGATAAAAAATAAAAAAGTTAGGTTAATTTTTTAATTTTTCAAGATGGCGGATTAAAAAATTAAAATTTTATATAAAAATTCTTAAAGTTTATTAAAATTCCTTTAATTTGATACCAAACACGGCTATATTCGGATAAAAAATAAAAAAGTTAGGTTAGAATATAAATTTTCAAGATGGCCGACTATCCGCCATCTTGAAAATTTTTAAATTAATGTAACTTTCCTGTTTTTTATCGCAATATAGTGGTGTTTGGTATCAAATTAAAGGATTCTTAATAAACTTTAAGAATTTTTAAATAAAATTTAATTTGTTTAATTTTCAAGATGGCGGATCCGCCATCTTGAAAATTTGTATTCTAACCTAACTTTTTTATTTTTTATCCGAATATAGCCGTGTTTGGTATCAAATTAAAGGATTTTTAATGAACTTTAAGAAATTTTAATTAAAATTTTAATTTTTTAATCCACCATCTTGAAAAATTAAAAAATTCACCTAACTTTTTTATTTTTTATCCGAATATAGTCATGTTTGTACTCAAATTAAAGGATTTTAAATGAACTTTAAGAATTTTCAATTAATATTTAAGTTTTTTAATCCGCCATCTTGAAAAATTAAAAAAATTCACCTAATTTTTTCACTTTAATCGACGTTATAAATCATTTTCGATCTTATAAATCATCCCGTTTCTTATAAATCGTATTTTTGAAATTTTTTCGTTCATTTTAATTTCGCCCCGTCGTATTCTATTAATAAATACGAAGGGGGAAGGAGGTAAAAGTAAAGAAAACGACCTAACCGACGGCTATGAGCACGCTCCGAGCAATTATTCACGTGCGTAAACGTGCGGTGGCCTCGTTGTCCCGTTTTGTTTCGCACCTCTTCGGGTCGCCTCTTCTTTCGCCTCAAGGTTGCCGGGTTATTTATCATCGCGAACGATGTGTTCCTCGACGGGAGGGACCAAAACAAATCGAAAAAACCACCTTTAATTAGTTTTTAAGCTTGCGTCTGATTTTCTCCTTTGATTTTTAGGCTTAAAATGGAAGTTATTCGGCAAAAATGTGACGTGGAAAAGAAATTTAAGTAAAAATCTGAAGATTATTGTTCGTATTTTACTTATTAAATTCCGCTGTACATAGAGTTAACGGTAGTAATAATAATTACGAGAGATGGTAGTCGGGTCACATGAAGAAGTAACTCGTTAGTCTAACGACCCTAGAAGGAGGTTATTTTCTTGGAATTCGTTGACGAGAGTAAGTAGTTTGATGATTATTTTCGTATTTTCGTCGAAAAATACTAATGATCATTTTTTTAAGTGTATTTTTTTATTATTATTAACCCAAAAATAATTTTAGAAGAAAATTTCTTTTATAAATCGATAGGAAATTAAATTCTCTTTAATTTGAGTACAAACATGACATATCTAATTTAAATAGTTTAAAAAATAAACACATTTTTGTATTTAGAAACAATCGAAAACCGCCATTTTTAAAAATTCCTAAAAATTATTAAAATTTATTAAAAGTCCTTTAATTTGATACCAAACACGACTATATTCGGTTAAAAAACAAAAAAGTTAGGTTAATTTAAAAATTTTCAAGATGGCGGATCCGCCATTTTGAGAATTTCTAGTCTAACCTAATTTTTTTATTTTTTATCCGAAAATAGTCGTGTTTGGTGTCAAATTAAAGGATTTTTAATCAACTTTAAGAATTTTTAATCAAAATTGTAATTTTTTAATCCGCCATCTTGAAAAATTAAAAAATTAACCTAACTTTTTTGTTTTTTATCCAAATATAGTCGTGTTTGTACTCAAATTAAAGGATTTTTTATACTCTTTAAGAATTTTTAATCAAATTTTTAATTTTTTAAAACCGCCATATTGAAAAATAAAAAAATTAACCTAACTTTTTTGTTTTTTATCCAAATATAGTCATGTTTGTACTCAAATTAAAGGATTTTAAATGAACTTTAAGAATTTTAAAAAATTTCAATGAAAATTTTACTTGTAAAAATTTATCTTTAATTTTTATCAATTTTTAAGAATTTTTAACAATATTTATTAACATTAGGAAGCATAAAATCTAACCTAATTACAATTTTAAATGAATGACTAGCACTTTTACGACCGTCAACGTTTTAAACGTTGTCTATTAGTAAATTGACATCAATTAGTTGAAGTAATAAAAGTGTAATAGTAGGTCAATGTGTACTTTATATAATGTTTGTCATGAAAAATTATTTTTTATTAAAAAAAAATAGTTTTTTAAGATTATTTTTAAGATTATTAAAGGAGGAAATCTCTAAGTTTACTAAGGTTGCCCGAAGCGAGACAACGTTCCCGAAAGAGCTTTAAAGCAGAAGTCGACGGGTAATAAAAGTGAGTGAACATCAATTACGGTGGAATTTTCGACCCTCCGTGAAACCGGCTGTTAACCTGTGTCATAACCGACACCAATTATTTGCAGGAAGCTGTCCGAACGGGCGCAGTAAAATCTTCGGTTCTTGAAGGAAATTGAAAAAAATTAAAGTGGCAACAACCCAAAATGTAAACTTGAAAAAGACAAAAAATCCTTTAATTTGAATACAAACATGACTATATTTGGGTAAAAAACAAAAAATTTTGGATAATTTTTTAATTTTTCAAGATGGCGGCTTATAAAATTAAAACTTTAATTAAAAATTCTTAAAGCTGATTAAAAATCCTTTAATTTGATACCAAACAGGACTATATTCGGATAAAAAACAAAAAAGTTAGGTTAATTTTTTAATTTTTCAAGATGGCGGATTAAAAAAATAAAATTTCATTTAAAAATTCTTAAAGTTTATAAAAAATCCTTTAATTTGATACCAAACACGACTATATTTGGATAAAAAACAAAAAAGTTAGGTTAGTTTAAAAAATTTCAAGATGGCGGATTTTCAATTGTCTTTTTTTACAAAATTGATTGTAACTTTTAAACTATTTAAGTTAGATATATAGTATTTGGTATCAAATTAAAGAATTTTTAATGCTCTTTAAGAATTAAAGAAAATTAAAGATGGCGCTCGTCGATTGTTTTTAAATTAAAAAAACACGATATTTTGAAAAGTATTAAAGTGAGATATGTCATGTTGGTACTCATATTAAAGGAAATTTAATTTTCTATCGATTTATAACAAAATTTTTAAAGATGGCGTTTATCGATTGTTTTTAAATTAAAAAATTTGTATAACTTTTAAACTATTTAAGTTAGATATGTCATGTATGTACTTAAATTAAAGGAAATTTAATTTCCTAATGATTCGTAAAAGAATTTTTGTAAAATTCGTTTTATTTTCGTGATTTTTTTTAAAAAAATTGATAATAAGAGTGAGACTTAAAGTTAAAAATTAAAAATTCTTAAAGTCCATTAAAAATTCTTTAATTTGAGTATAAATATGATATATTTATGATTAAATATAAAAAAGTTATATTAATTTTTTAATTTTTCAAGGTGGCAATTATGAAAAGTTAAATTTTGATTGGAGATTCTTAAAGCTGATTAAAAATCCTTTAATTTGATACCAAACACGACTATATTTGGATAAAAAATAAAAAAGTTAGGTTGGTTTAAAAAATTCCAAGATGGCGGATCATCAATTGTTCTTTTCTACAAAATTGTTTGTAACTTTTAAATTATTTAAGATAGATGTGTCATCTTTGTACTTATATTAAAGGATTTTTAATTTCCTATCGATTTGTAATAAAATTTTTAAAGATGGCGTTTATCGATTGTTTTTAAATTAAAAAATTTGTATAACTTTTAAAGTGTTTGAGTTAGATATGTCATGTTTGTACTTAAATTAAAGGAAATTTAATTTCCTATCGATTTTTAAAAGAATTTTTTATTAAAACCTAACCTCAAAGTTTTTAAGGTGAAAAATGTTGATAATTCCGAAACTATTTAAGTTAGATATGTGATGTTTGTACTTAAATTAAAGGAAATTTAATTTTCTAATGATTTATAAAGGAGTTTTGTAAAAATCTTTAAAATTTTTTTTCTTTTTTTAGGAAATTCGATTTTTTTTTGATATCTTGGTTATCTTCGTTTGAATAATAGCCAGAAGGAAACGGAATTGAAGCTAGGAAGCGTCCGCATCACGATTTTCGTGATGGAACCTTCACGCCCACCACCTCAACGAGAGCAGAAAACCTTCACGCATTACGAAATCGCCGGTAATTACCGAGGGCAGAGCCCTTCTTCCACCTTTTCCCTTCTTCCCGGCCCGACTTTGCCCAGCCGTTTCACGGTCTTTTAGTTAAAATTAGCGCGCCGCTTCGAACGATCAAACGATTCCGAGTCTCGTTTCCTCGTATCTTCTTCCTCCACTTGCTTCTTCGTGAGGAAGATGGAAATCTCTTTAGGTGAGTCGGATTTGTATCTATTTAGTTAGGAGTTAACCCTCAATTGAGAGGGTTGAAAGGGTTGAAGATTGAGAGGTATTGAAAGGAATTGTCCCGTTATTCGGGATTGAGAACGAAGAAGAAGCTGGATGTGAAGAGGTAATGAAAAAGGAGGTAAACGAGAGGCGATTACCGCTCGGAATGGACGGATTATAGCGCGACTGGAATTTTAACACACCTCCCCGAGGCCAAAGACCTCCATTTAATAACAATATTACGTAAATGGTGCAAAAATATTGGTTTTAAGGTCAAAGATAATGCAATTTTTAATTTTTTAAATTTTTAAATTAAAAATTTCAATTTTTTCTTTAATTAAATTTAAAATTTAAGTTAAAAAAAAATTAAATTTAGAAAAAGTTAAAAAAAAAATAATTACAATATTAAATTCTTTAAGTGAGAGCTACCTACCGATAATAATTGGTTCTTTCTGGTCATTAATTTAGATGGTATTAAATGATTTCTCCGGTTACGGTAATTTTACATAAGAATAATCGTTACAAATTCACTTTCACTCTTTAAAATTGAATTACAGTCGATTTTTTTAATTTGGTTACTTTAGATTAAGAAAAAATTAAGTTTTTGTTAAAAATTCTTAAAATTTATAAAAAATCCTTTAATTTGATACCCAACACGACTAGGTTTCAATAAAAAATAAAAAAAGTTATGTTCATTTTTAAATTTTCAAAATGGCGGATTAAAAAAATTGAAATTTTTATTTAAAATTCTTAAAGTTTATAAAAAATCCTTTCATTTGAGTACAAACACGACTATATTGCGATTAAAAATAAAAAAGTTAGGTTAGAATAAAAATTTTCAAAATGGCGGATCATCAATTGTTTTTTTTTTAATTACAAAATTTCTTAATTATCGCTATCTATATATTTAACTTAAATACTTTAAAAGTTATAAACAAATTAACAAAAAAAAAAAAAACAATTAAAGGTCAGCCATCTTGAAAATTTTTATTCTAACCTAACTTTTTTGTTTTTACTCAAAATATAGTCGTGTTTGTACTCAAATTAAAGGATTTTTTATAAACCTTAAGAATTTTTAATAAAAAAATAATTTTTTTTAATCCGCCATTTTAAGAACTTAAAAATTAACCTAACTTTTTTATTTTATATCCAAACATAGTCGTGTTTGTACTCAAATTAAAGGATTTTTAATGAACTTTAAGAATTTTTAATAAAAAATTTAATTTTCTAAGTAGCCATTTTAAAATTTTTAAAATTAGGGTAATTTTTTTGTTTTTTATCCGAATATAGTCGTGTTTGATATCCAATTAAATGATTTTTTATAATTTTTAAAAATATTTAATCAAAAATAGTAATAACTTACCTTATTTTTTAATTTTTCTAAAATAATCTAAAATCATTGTTAAAAAAATCCCCCAAAAACAATTTCCTTGGCACAAATAACAACACACAACACTTATTTTCATCTGTTTAATAATCTATTTTAAAACCTTTATTTTAAAATTCACATCTTATATGAACGAAACACTAAATATGAACGAAAAATTAAAAAAAAAAAAATCACATATCTCAACCACGTTTTCTTCCCTTTTTCGTTTGGTAAACTAAAAAATCGTTAAAATTCGTTACGTAACTGAAAACGCATCCGATCGGAAACGATTTTATTGAGTTCTTAGCAATCGCTTTTACACTTTGACTCCGGATTATCGTCCGCGAGAGCTGATTACCGTCTTAAAACGATCGAGGAAACGGAACGACGCAGCGGCAGAGAGAGAGGCTTACATATTCGGTTCGGACGTGCGATTCGTGCCGGTCGAAGCACGCTCGACGTCTCGGCGCGAACTGAACGAGCTCCGACAACGCACAACTCCGAAACGACGACCAAGAACAGGGTCGAAGAGCGGCTCGGCTCCACAACGCTCTGCGTCACTAAAGCGAACCCGTAGACGTAATAACCCCTTTATCGATCGGGTTTCGATGCGTTTATAAAGCCCTTGAAGCTATTTTTTAAATCTTTTTATTCGAAAAGTGAGGAATTTTGAAAAAATTTTTAGAAGTTCTTAAAAAGGATTAAAAATCCTTTAATTTGAGTACAAACACGACTATATTCGGATGAAAAACAAAAAAGTTATCTATACTTGAAGACTTTCAAGATGGCGGATCTTCAATTATTTTTAAAATTAAAAAATACATATCTCCGAAACTATTAAAGTTAGATATATCGTATTTGGTATCAAATTAAAGGATTTTTTATAGGCTTTAAGAATTTTTAAACGAAATTTTATTTTTTTAATCCGCCATTTTGAAAATTTTTAGGTTATGGTAACATTTTTATTTTTTATCCGATTATAGTCATGTTTGTACTCAAATTAAAGGATTTTTAATGCTTTTTAAGAATTAAAAAAAATTTTTAAAGTTGACGAAATTTTTTTAATAATTTTATTTAAAAAAAGATTAAATATAAAAATTTTCTTGGAGATTTTTTAAAATTCTTAAAAAGCGTTAAAAATCCTTTAATTTGAGTACAAACATGATATATCTAACTTTAATAGTTTAAGAGTTATACAATTTTTTTTTATTTAAAAACAATCCATGAACGAAATTTTAAAAAATTTTTAAAAATTATTAAAGTTCATTTAAAATCCTTTAATTTGATACCAAACACGACTATATTCCAATAAAAAACAAAAGATTTACATTAATTTAAAGATTTTTCAAGATGGCGAATCCGCCATCTTGAAAATTTTTAGGTTATGGTAACTTTTTTGTTTTTTAACCAATTATAGTCGTGTTTGGTATCAAATTAAAGGATTTTTTATCCTCTTTAAAAATCTTTAACCAATACATAAAATTTTCCAAGTCGCCATCTTGAAAATTAAAAAATTAACCTAACTTTTTTGTTTTTAATCGAAATGTAGTCGTGTTTGTACTCAAATTAAAGGAAATTTAATTTCTGATTGATTTATAAAAAAATATTTAATCAAAACCTGACCTCAAATTAAATTTTTTTAAGAAAATGTACTTTTTTGATATAAATGAGGGTTTTTTTGACAAAAATTAGTTTGTAATGGTTTATTTTTTTAGGTAAATTAGTAGGAACGAACATTAAACGATTGATAACAAATGGGAATTGTGTCAATAGGTCCGTACAGCATCGCTGGCGTCCGCAGCGCGTTGCCGCAGCGTGCCCCAGGTCAAGTTAATGTCTCGAAATGTAGGCCAGAGTATCGACTTGGCCTACCTACTCTATACAGGATGGACGGACGCTAAGCGGCCAGATCCGAACGGAACTCGGTCAATTGGTCACGCCCTCTCTCCCTTCAACCTGAAATTAAAAATTAAATACAAAAATCAAAATAATAAACATACATTTAAACCATTTTATAAAAAAAGTACAAAAAAAATGTTATTCACGTTGATTTTAATGATCAATAACGGTTAAATATCCTTTCACAAGAATTAATAAATTAATTATTCAAGTTTTATTCAAGAAAGAAAAAACAAGGTTGAATTTTAATGTTATTTACTTATACAAGGTACAAATCAACTTTCATTTTGAATTAATTTAGGTAAAATAAGAACGAAAAACGACGAATAATAACAGTTATGTAAAGGATTTACATTTGATTTTTACCGTAAATGTTCTATACTTTTTTCAAAGTGTAATTTTAAAAATTACGTAACGTTTCGTGTTGTTTGTTCGTTCGGGACGCAGATTGATTTTTAATTTACCGAATAACACGCATATTGGCGGTTTTCATATCACGTTTATCGCGCGCACGAGTTGTAATGTTATAATCGACCTTCAAAGATTTTATTAACATTTAAAAAATCACTTTTTTATCTAAAACTATTTGCTAAGATTAGAAAATTAAAAAAATTATTAAAAATTCGTAAAATTTATAAAAAATCCTTTAATTTGAGTACAAACACGACTATATTTCGATTAAACACAAAAAAGTTAGGTTAATTTTTAAGTTTTCAAGATGGCGACGCGATGGCGAAGATTTTTAAAAATTTTTTGGAATTATTAATGGAAAATTTAAAAACTTTTAATTTAAGTATAAACATGACATATGTAACTTTAATAGTTTACAAAGTATAACTTTTTCTTTATTTAAAAACAATTGATGAAGGTAATATTTAAAAAAGTTTAAAAATTATTAAAATTTATTTAAAATCCTTTAATTTGAGTACAAACACGACTATATTTCGATTAAAAACAAAAAAGTTGGGTTAATCTTTTAATTTTTCAAGATGCCAACTTAAAAAATTAAAATTTTAATTGAAAATTCTTAAAGCTGACTTAAAATCCTTTAATTTAATACCAAATACGACTATATTTGGATAAAAAACAAATAAGTTAGGTTAGAATAAAAATTTTCAAAATGGCGGACCTTCAATTGTTTTTTAGGTTAAAATGATTGATAATTTTTAAAGTATTAAAGCTAGATATGTCGTGTTTGGTATCAAATTAAAGGATCTTTAATTTCCTATCGATTTGTAATGAAATTTTTAAAGATAGCGATCATCGATTGTTTTTAAATAAAAAAATTAGTATAACTTTTAAAGTATTTAAGTTGGATATGTCATGTTGGTACTCAAATTAAAGGAAATTTAATTTCCTATCGATTTATAACAAAAACTTTTTTCTATAACTCTTTTAAAATCATTTATTTCAAAAAAATCCCTTTAAATTTATTTATTTTTTAAAAAATTTTAATTTTTCTAAGAGATATTTCTACAAACATTTTAGTCATGCAACTTTGCTCCTCGTGACATTTTAAACTCGGACAGTACCAATTATTTTAAATTATAATACTCTCCCCATTCGACCTAATAATGCTTATTAACGAATCCCAGTAATTGGATTAATACTTGTTAGTAGCCGGCTTAGGGTTAGTTTACCGTTTTTGTTTTTTCTTTATTTAGTTTTTTGTTTCGTCGAAAGAAAATAGTAGGACGCGAAAATAGTAAACGATGAAAATGATGGAAATTACCGGTTTCGGTAACCTTCCACCGCACCGGCGAAGAACCGTAATTACGCGTTACGTGTGTTTGTCGGACACTTAAATTTTACTCTCGGGAAACTTTCTTTTGTTTTTTTTTGTTTTTCCTTCATTTCTTGTTTCTAATTTCTAAACAAAAGCATTTTTTTGAATAAAAAAAATCTTAATTTAATAGGTACTCATTAAAGACGATAATTAATGATTATATTCCGTATAAATCGATCATTTTTATCTTATCTTATCGACTATCTTTATTTATAAACTTGATAGTGGCGAAATTGTATCATTTTGGACGTTAAACAACAGTTTTATAACCAACAAAGTCTTCTTTAATTTAAGAATTGTTTGTGTGAAGTTATTTGTGTTTTTTAAATCATGGTTTTTGGTTTTGTTACTTGCGGTCCGAACGAAGCTTTAGTTATTTCAGGTAAATCTAATATTTTTTTCATAAATTCGTAAAGAGGATTAAAAATCCTTTAATTTGAGTACAAACATGACATATTTAATTTTTATACTTTTCGAGATATAATGATTTTTTATTATAGAAACAATCGATGATCGCCATTTTGAAAAATTTTTAAAAATTATTAAAGAGGATTAAAAATCCTTTAATTTGAGTACAAACACGACATATCTAGCTTTAATAATGTCAAGGTTATACAAATTTTTAAGTTTAAAAACAATCCATGAACACCATTTTGAAAAAAAAATGAAAAATTATGAAAATTCATTAAAAATCCTTTAATTTGAGTACAAACACGACTATATTTTGATCAAAAACAAAAAAGTTAGGTTAATTTAAAAAATTTCAAGATGGCCGACTCACCGCCATCTTGAAAATTTTTGTTTTTAATCCGAATATAGTTGTGTTTGGTATCAAATTAAAGGATTTTTAATAAACGTTAAGAATCTTTAATAAAAACTTGAATTTTTTTAATCCGCCATCTTGAAAAGTCAAAAATCAAGATGGCGGATCATCAATTTTTGAAACTCTTGTAACTTTTTAAGTATTAAAGATAAATATGTCGTGTTTGTAGTCAAATGAAAGGAAATTTAATTTGGCATTGATTTATAATGAAATTTTTAAAGATGGCGTTCATCAATTGTTTATATGATTAAAAATCGATGTATCTCGTAAAGTATTTAAGGTAGATATATCGTGTTTGTATTCAAATTAAAGGATTTTTAATCCTCTTTACGAATTTTTAATCAAAATATTAAATTTTCATATCCGCCATTTTGAAAAATTAAAAATTCACCTAACTTTTTTGTTTTTTATCGAAATATAGTCATGTTTGTACTCAAATTAAAGGATTTTTAATGAACTTTAAGAATTTTTAAAAAAATTTATATATTTTTTTAATTGTTAGGATGTTGTCATTCAAAACCGAGACTTGTAGCTGGTGGAAGGGCTTTTATTTGGGGTTCTTTTCAACAAGTAGAGAGGTAAAATGTAAAATTTAATTTTAAGCATTTTAAATTTTATTTTTTTAGTATAAATTTAAACACGATGACTTTACAAATTGAAAGTCCCCGCGTTTATACGTCTCAAGGTGTTCCAATTTCCGTAACGGGGATCGCCCAAGTTCGAATTCACGGTCAAAATAAGGAAATGTTGCACACGGCTTGCGAACAATTCTTGGGAAAATCTCAAGATGAGATAAAAGAGATCGCTTTGGCCACTTTGGAAGGCCACCAGAGGGCGATAATGGGCTCGATGACCGTCGAAGAAATTTACAAAGATAGAAAAAAGTTTAGCGAAAACGTGTTTAAGGTAGCTTCGTCCGATTTGGTGAATATGGGAATGACGATCGTTTCTTACACGATTAAAGACATCTGGGACGATCAGGACTATTTGAAAAGTTTGGGAATGGGTCGAACGGCCGAAGTGCAAAGAGACGCTAAGATCGGTGAGTGTCAGGCGAAGAGCGAAGCCGACATTAAAAGATCTTTGGCGGAGGCTAAGAGAAAGGAAGCCGAGCTTTTAAATCAGACGAAAATCGAAGAAGCGAAAAGAGATTTTGAGGTGAAAAAGGCGGAATACGATCGAGAGGTGCAAACGAAAGACGCGGAAAGCGAGTTAGCTTTCGAACTTCGAGCGGCAAAGTTGAGACAAGAAATCGTTCTCGAGCAAGTTCAAATAAAAGTTGTGGAAAGAACGCAGCAGATCGCGGTTGCGGAACAAGAAATCGTCAGACGGGAAAAAGATTTGGAAGCTAAAGTTCGGAAGCCGGCCGAAGCGGAAAAATATAAATTGGAAAAGATCGCGGAAGCTAATATGAAAGCTTTAGTGTTGGCTGCCGAAGCCGAAGCGGAAAAAATTAGAATTATCGGCGAGGCGCAAGCCGAAGCGATTAAAGTCAAGGGGAAAATTGAAGCTGAAGTTATGTCTAAGAAAGCGGAAGCTTGGAACGAATATAAACAAGCGGCTAAAGTCAATATGATTCTAGAAGTTTTACCAAACGTAAGTTTTTTATTTTTTTTTTTTCTTAAATTTTTTAAAGATTCTTAAAAATTCTAAAAAATCTCAAAAATTTTAAAAAATTCTTAAAAAATTCTAAAAAATTTTTAGAAATTCTTAAAAATTCCAAAGAAATTCTAGAAGTTCTTAAAAATTCTAAACAATTCTAACAAATTCTTAGAAATTCTAAAAAAATTCTTAGAAATTCTAAAAAGTTCTTAGAAGTTATAAGAAATTCTTAAAAATTTTTAAAAATGTTAAAAAATTCTTAGAAATTCTAAAAAAATTGAAAAAATTCTAAAAAAATTCTTAAAAAATCCAAAAAATTTAAAGAATTCTAAAAAAATTTAAAAATTCTTTAAAATTCTAAAAAGTTCTTACAAAAATTCTAAAGAATTCTAAAAAAAAATTCTAAAAAATTCGTAAAAAAATTTTAAAATTCTAAAAAATTCAAAATAAATCTTTAAAACTCTAAAATATTCTTAAAAATTCTAAAAAATTCTTAAAAATTTAAAAAAAAATTCTTAGAAATTCGAAAAAATCTTAAAAATCCTTTAAAATTCTAAAACATTCTTAATAATTTTTAGAAATTCTAAAGAAATGCTAAAAATTCTAAAAGTTCTTTCAAAAATTCTAAAAAATTCTATTAAAATTCTTAAAAATTCTAAAAATCTTAAAAATCCTTTAAAATTCTAAAAAGAATTCTTAAAATTCTAAAAAATTCAAAAGAAATTTTAAAAATTCTAAAAAATTTTTAAAAATTTTTAGAAATTCTAAAAAATTCTTAGAAATTTTTAAAAAATTCTTTAAAAAAATGCAAAAAATTCTAAAAGTTCCTACAAAAATTCTTAAAAATTAAAAAAAAATTCTTAGAAATTCTAAAAAATCTTAAAAATCCTTTAAAATTCTAAAAAATTCTTTAAAAATTCTAAAAAATTCTAAAAATTTTTTAAAAAATCTAAAAAATTTAAAAGAAATTTTAAAAATTCTAAAATATTCTTAAAAATTATTAAATTTCTTTTCATTTAAGTACAAACAACATATTTAACATAAATAGTTTAAAAATTATACAATTTTTTCCATTTAAAAACAATCCATGAACGCCAATTTAAAAAATGTTAAAAAATTATTAAAGAAAATTGAAAATTCTTTAATTTGAGTACAAACACGGCTATATTTCGACTAAAAACAAAAAAGTTAGGTTGATTTTTTAATCTTCAAGATGGCAACTTGGAAAATTTTATATTTTAGTTAAAAATTTTTAAAGCGGATAAAAAATCCTTTAATTTGATACCAAACACGACTATATTCGGATGAAGAACAAAGAAATTAAGTTAGAATAAAAATTTTCAAAATGGCCGACCATCCGCCATCTTGAAAATTTTAAAACTAATAGAATTTTTTTATTTTTTATCCGAATATAGTGATGTTTAGTATCAAATTAAAGGATTTTTTATAATCTTTAAGAATTTTCAAATGAAATTTTATTTTTTTTTATCCGTCATCTCGAAAACAACAAAAATGTAATTTTTTTGTTTTTCATCCAAATATGGTCGTGTTTGTACTCAAATTAAAGGATTTTTAATTTTCTATCGATATCTAATAAAATTTTTAAAGATGGCGAGCATCGATTGTTTTTAAATCAAAAAATTAATATAACTTTTAAAGTATTTAAGTTAAATATGTGATGTTTGTACTCAAATTAAAGGAAATTTAATTTCCTATCGATTTTTGATAAAATTGTTTATGTAAAATTTAATTTTAGGTCGTTAAGGAAATTTCCGGACCGTTATCAGAAACTCAAAAAATTACAATGGTTTCAACCGGAAACGCGGAAGTCGGAGCGGCTAAATTATCCGGAGAAGTATTAAATATCGTAACGAAAATACCTCAAATTGTTAAAACGATGACCGGAGTCGACATCGCGCGAGGAATAGCTTAAGTAAAAGTCGGAAACTGAAATAATGAAAAAAAGAAAGTTAAAAGGAATGTAAATAAAGTAAATAAATAAGAGACACAAATGTAAATAAAGATTTTTCCTTTTTAAAGATCAAAAACTGGTAATTTTTTTTTAATAAAAATGTTTATAAATAAACATCACGTGATTTCTTTTAAAAGTGGATCAATAATTCTTAAATAAACATCACCGCGCATGTTCAAAGTGACACTCAACAACTGGGTTGATGTTAAAAGCATCCGAAGTGAAGATCTTTTACGACTCGGTTTTTCCAGTTTAATAACTTGAGATTTTGTTGAGAATTTGGAGGTTTTAAGGGTTGAAAACGTGTTAAAAAATGACTTGGGGTTTCGTTACTTGCGGCCCCAACGAGGCTATGGTTATATCAGGTGAGAAAATGTAATAAAATGTGTTTATTTTGAAAGTATAAAGTAGGTGTTGTTAACTGATAAAGATGGAATGTGAAAAAGTCGGTCGAAAGGCGGGAAATTTAAATTTCTTTTTTGTGATTTAGGTTGTTGTTATTCAAAACCGAACTTGGTTCCGGGAGGAAGAGCTTTTATTTGGCCGGCAATACAAAAAGTACAAAGGTAATATAACGTTAATAATTAATTAATAATAAATCAAAACTCATTTTTTAACTTTTAGAATATCGTTAAACACGATGACACTTCAAGTCGAGAGTCCGACGGTTTATACCAGCCAAGGTGTTCCGATTTCAGTCACCGGAATCGCACAAGTAAATCAATCAAAAATTAAACATAAAAAAGACTAAAATTAACTGAAAAACTAATTTTTAACTCAAGGTAAAGATTCAAGGACAAAACGAAGAGATGTTACTTGCAGCTTGCGAACAATTCCTCGGAAGAACCGAACACGAGATCCAACACATCGCTCTCGTAACCCTGGAGGGTCATCAAAGAGCGATAATGGGTTCGATGACCGTCGAGGAAATTTACAAGGATCGGAAAAAGTTTAGCAAGCAAGTTTTCGAAGTGGCTTCTTCCGATTTGGTTAATATGGGTATTACGGTCGTTTCGTACACTTTAAAGGACATCCGGGATGAAGAGGTAAGCATTTTAAATATAAACCAATAAAAATTAAAAATTTTTGTTTATTTCGTTCGTTGTGTTACAAAAAAAAAAAAATTAGTTTAGTAGTGTATTTGAGTATATATTTTTATTTATTTAGTAGTATTTTAGTAATATATCCATAAAATAGTTTATAAAATCTTGTGATGGAATGTGATGAAATTTTTACCAAATTTTTTTACCAAACAATCAAAAAAATCATCAATTTTTATCTTTTTAATCATCAAAATGACTTGAAAATTATTTTAAATTTAATTTATCGTAAAGTTTATTAAAAACCCGTTAATTTGAGTACAAACATGACCTATCTACGATTAAAAATAAAAAAGTTAGGTTAATTTTTAAATTTTTTAAAATGGCGAATTAAAAAGAATAAGTTTTTTATTAAAGATTCTTAAAGCTGATTAAAAATCCTTTAATTTGATACTAAACACGACTATATTCGGATAAAAAATAAAAAAGTTAGGTTAGTTTAAAAAATTTCAAGATGGCCGACTTCCGGTTGTCATTACAATTAAAATTTTCGATAATTTTCTTATTTTTAATGGTAGATATGTCGTGTTTGTACTCAAATTAAAGGAAATTTAATTTCCTATTGATTTTTAATAAAAAAATTGAAATTTATTTAAATTTTAACAATAAAAAAAATTTCTTTTGGATTTTTTCTAAAAAATATTAGAAAATTTTTAAAGTTCATGAAAAATTCTTTAATTTGAGTACAAACATGACCTATCTACCATTAAAAATAAAAAAGTTAGATTAATTTTTTAATTTTCAACATGACAGTTTAAAAAATTTTAAATTTTAATTGAAAATTCTTAAAGTTTATTAAAAATCCTTTAATTTGATACCAAACACGACTATATTCGGATAAAAAATAAAAAAGTTAGGTTATAATAAAAATTTTCAAGATGGCCGACTTTTCAATTCTTTTTAAATTAAATTTTTTTATATCTTTTAAAGGATAAAAGTTAGATATATCGTGTTTGGTATCGAATTAAAGAATTTTTAATACTCTTTAAAAATCTTCAATTAAAATGATAAATTTTCAAATCCGCCATTTTGAAAAATAAAAAATTCACCTAATTTCCTTATTTTTAATCGAAATATAGTCATGTTTGTACTCAAATAAAAGCATTTCAAATTCTCTTTAAGAATATTTAAAAATTTTTAAAGTTAATTAAATTTTTTTAATAATTTTATTTTAAAAAAGAGAAATATGAAAAATTTCTTGAAAATTTTTTGAAATTATAAATGTGCGTTTAAAAACTTTTAATTTAAGTATAAACACGACATATGTAACTTTAATAGTTTATAAGTTATCATTTTTTTTATTTAAAAACAATCGATAAGCGCCATCTTGAAAAATTTAGAAAAATTATTAAAGCTGATTAAAAATCCTTTAATTTGATACCAAACACGACTATATTCGGATAAAAAACAAAAAGTTAGGTTAATTTAAAAATTTTCAAGATGGCTGATCATCAATTGTTTCTTTCTAGAAAATTGTTTATAACTTTTAAACTATTTAAGTTAAACATGTCATGTTTGTACTCAAATTAAAGGATTTTTAATTTTCTATCGATTTATAATAAGATTTTTAAAAATGGCGTTTATCAGTTGTTTTTAAATTTAAAAATTTGTATAACTTTTAAAGTGTTTAAGTTAGATATGTGATGTTTGTACTTAAATTAAAGAAAATTCAATTTCCTAATGATTTGTAAAGGAATTTTTGTAAAAATCCTTTTTTTCTGTGATTTTTTTAGAAAATTTGACAATAAGAGTGAGAGTTAAAGTAAAAAATTAAAAATTCTTAAAGTCCATTAAAAACCCTTTGATTTGAGTATAAACACGACCTATCTATGATTAAAAATAAAAAAAGTTATATTATTTTTTTATTTTTTCAAGATGGCAACTATGAAAAGTTAAATTTTGATTGGAGATTCTTAAAGAATTTTAAAAACCCTTTAGTTTGATACCAAACACGACTATATTCGGATAAAAAATAAAAAAGTTAGGTTAAAATGAAAATTTCAAGATGGCAGATCATCAATTGTTTTTTAGTGTAAAATTTTTGATAACTTTTAAAGTATTAAAGCTAGATATGTCGTGTTTGGTATCAAATTAAAGGATTTTTAATTCTCTTTAAGAGTTTTTAAGAAAAAATTCATTTTTTTTAATCCGCCATCTTGAAATTTAACTTTTAAATCTAACTTTTTTGTTTTTAATCGAAATATAGTCATGTTTGTACTCAAATTAAAGGATTTATAATTAACTTTACGACAAATTTACTTTTAAAACGATTAATAGTTTTTAATTTGATCTTTTGGTAAAAAAAGTTGTAAAAAACAACAAGAAAAATTTTTTTTCCTAACAAATTACATTATTTTTCTTTTCTTTACATTTGGCTACTTACTATGAATAGGGTGCAAAGGTATGTTAAAAAAAATTTGATGTTTAACTCCAATAACAAAAAATTAAAATTAAAAAAAAATAACAAAAAATTAAAAATTAAAAACAAAAAAATTAAAACAAAAAAAATCCACCTCACCTTTTTGAGTATTATTTAGTTTCGCTTATTATTCTACATCTTTTAAGTTTTTTCGCCCAAAAAAAACCATATTTTTAATCGCTTCCTTCCAGCTTTAAATCCTCTAAAAATAAAAAACAAACAAAAAAAACTTAAAAAAAATTTAACACCTCATTTATTTATTTATTAGTGAATTAGTAATTAATTTAAATTTTTAGGGTTATTTAAAAAGTTTGGGAATGGCACGAACCGCAGAGGTTAAACGCGACGCTCGAATCGGCGAAGCGGAAGCCCGTTGCGACGCTCAAATCAAAGAAGCGATCGCCGAAGAACAACGTATGGCCTCCGTTTTACTGAACGACACCGAAATAGCGAAAGCGCGACGCGATTTCGAACTTAAAAAAGCCGCTTACGACGTCGAGGTTCAAACGAAAAACGCGGAAGCCGACTTAGCGTACGATTTACAAGCGGCGAAAACGAAACAGAGGATTATGGAGGAAAAAATGCAGATTAAGGTCGTCGAGAGGACGCGACAAATCGCCGTCGAAGAACAGGAAATCGCCAGAAAAGCTCAGGAGCTCGAGGCGACCGTTCGACGGCCGGCCGAGGCGGAAAAATACAGACTGGAGAAAATCGCCGAAGCTAATAATAAAAAAGTTTTGTTAGAAGCACAAGCCGAAGCGGAAGCTATTAAATTAAAAGGGGAAGCGAGGGCTTACGCGACCGAAGTTAAAGCCAAAGCGGAAGCGGAACTTATGGCTAGAAAAGCTGACGCTTTCAAAGAGTATAAAGAAGCTGCTATGATCGACATGCTTTTAGACGTTTTACCCAAAGTAATTTTTTCAACATAACTTAATTTAAAAAAGGCAAATTTAAAATCATCTTTTTTAGATAACAGCTGAAGTAGCAGCTCCACTATCGCAAACCAAAAAGATAACTATGGTAGCTTCCGGACAGGGTGAAATAGGTGCGGGTAAACTCACCGGGGAGGTCCTTAACATCGTCAATAAGGTCCCGGAACTCGTCAAGAACATGACCGGAGTGGATATCGTTAAGGTAAGGAGTAGGAAAACTGGAATAAAATAAAAAATTTAATTCCAAAATGATAAAAATGGAATGATTTCATGCAAAATGGATGGGAAATTAAATTTCATTTAATTTGAGTACAAACACGACCCATCTAACTTTTATACTTTTAAAAATATAACGTTTTTTTTATCATAAAAACAATTGATGAACGCCATCTTTAAAAATTTTATTATAAATCGATGCCAAATTAAATTTCCTTTAATTTGAGTACAAACATGACCCATCTAACTTTTATACTTTCCAAAATATAATGTTTTTTTATTATAAAGACAATTGATGAACGTCAACTTAAAAAATTTTATTATAAATCGATAGGAAATTAAAAATCCTTTAATTTGAGTACAAACACGACATATTTATCTTAAATAGTTTAAAAGTTACAAATAATTTTGTAAAAAAAAAATCGATGATTCGCCATCTTGAAAATTTAAAAATTAACCTAACTTTTTTGTTTTTTATCCGAATATAGTCGTGTTTGGTATCAAACTAAAGGATTTTAAATCAGCTTTAACAATTTTTCTAAATTTTTCAAGATGGCGTTCATCGATTGTTTTTAAATAAAGAAAAATGATAACTTACAAACCATTAAAGTTAGATATGTCGTGTTTATACTTAAATTAAAAGTTTTTAAACGCTCATTAATAATTCCAAAAAATTTTCAAGAAATTTTTCATATTTCCTCTTTTTTAAAATAAAATTATTGAAAAAATTTTATTAACTTTAAAATTTTTTAAATATTCTTAAAGAGAATTAAAAATCCTTTAATTTGAGTACAAACACGACCCATCTAACTTTTATACTTTTCGAGATATATCAATTTTTATTCATAAAAACAATTGATGATCCGCCATCTTGAAAATTTTTATTCTAACCTAATTTTTTTTATTTTTTATCCGAATATAGGCGTGTTTGGTATCAAATTAAAAGATTTTTAATCAGCTTTAAGAATTTCCAATCAAAATTTAACTTTTCATAATTGCCATCTTGAAAAATTAAAAAATTAATATAACTTTTTTATTTTTAATCATAGATAGGTCGTGTTTACACTCAAATTAAAGGATTTTTAATGGACTTTAAGAATTTTTAATTTTTTACTTTAACTCTCATTCTTAATGTTAATTTTTCTTAAAAAATCACGAAAAAAAAGGATTTTTACAAAAATTCCTTTACAAATCAATAGGAAATTAAATTTCTTTTAATTTAAGTACAAACATGACATATCTAACTTAAATACTTTAAAAGTTATACATTTTTTTTAATTTAAAAACAATCGATAAATGCCATTTTTTAAAATTTTGTTATAAATCGATAGAAAATTTAAAATCCTTTATTAATTTGATACCCAACATGATATATCTAACTTAAATAGTTTAAAAGTTACAAACAATTTTCTAGAAAAAAACAATTGATGATTCGCCATCTTGAAAATTTTTATTCTAACCTAACTTTATTATTTTTTATCCGAATATAGTCGTCTTTGGTATCAAATTAAAGATTTTTTTAATCAGCTTTAAGAATCTCCAATCAAAATTTAACTTTTCATAATTGCCATCTTGAAAAATTAAAAAATTAATATAACTTTTTTATTTTTAATCATGGATAGGTCGTGCTTATATTCAAATTAAAGGATTTTTAATAGACTTTAAGAATTTTTAATTTTTTACTTTAACTCTCACTCTTATTGTCAAATTTTCTTAAAAAATCACTAAAAAAAAAGAATTTTTACAAAAATTCCTTTACAAATCATTAGGAAATTAAGTTTCTTTTAATTTAAGTACAAACATGACGTATCTAACTTCAATACTTTAAAAGTTATACAATTTTTTTTATTTAAAAACAATTGATGAACGCCATCTTTAAAAAATTTATTAAAAATCGATAGAAAATTTAAAATCCTTTAGTTTAACACCAAACACGACATATTTATCTTAAATAGTTTAAAAGTTACAAACAATTTTGTAAAAAAAAACAATTGAAGGTCGGCCATCTTGAAAATTTTTATTCTAACCTAACTTTTTTGTTTTTTATCCGAATATAGTCGTGTTTGGTATCAAATTAAAAGATTTTAAACGACCTTTTCAAAATTTCAAATAAAATTTTATTTTTTTTTATCCGCCATCTTGAAAATTAAAAAATTAACCTAACTTTATTATCTTTTATCCAAATATAGTCATGTTTGTTATCAAATTAAAGGATTTTTAATGAATTTTAAGATCTTTTTAATAAAATTTAATAAATTTAATCATGTAATTTATTTATTGTTTATAGACGGTTCACGCGGCCGCCTAATCTAAGGCGAGAAGACACTTGGTGGGTAATTGCAATACTTTTTGATCGTCGTCACCGGAATTTTTCAGGAAATGCTTCACAAACCGTTTTATACAAAGGTGAAAAATTACAATTTTAATTTATCTTTGTGTAATTATTACTTTTATACAATTAAAAATAAGTGCCAAAGTTCAAATTGTAAAATTTTGGTTTGGAATTATTTTTTTTATATGTATATAATTTTGTCTTCCTATTTTTATTGTTATAAAAGAGCATTTATTTGATTGATTTAGATTTAGATTTTTAAACAGTCACATCACATAAATATTAAGCGCTTATTATATTCCGAACACATTTATATTATATGTAACATTTAAATGATATTAGCAAACGTAGAATTTACTCGTAAATTGATTATTACTAAAATAAATTACCAATTATTAAACGTGTGATTATTGCCTTAAAAAAATTAAAGAAAATGTTCATATTTTGTAATACTCTTACCTTTATTTTCTTTTTATTTTTAAAAATAATGATGTATCTACAAAATTTTGGATTGGTTGTCTTGGAATGTTAACTAAATGTTTATAAATAAAGATGTTGTGGCTTTTATTTCTCTTAATAAACCCAAAAAAACCTTTAATTTTAATAAAATTGATTTTAAAGTTTATTTTTAAATGGAAATTTCTTAAAATATGATTAGAAAATTTAATTTCCTTTAATTTGAGTACCAACATGACATATCTCACTTTAATACTTTTTAAAATATCATGTTTTTTTAATTTAAAAACAATCGACGAGCGCCATCTTTAAATTTGTTTGGAAATTCTTAAAAAGGATTAAAAATCCTTTAATTTGAGTACAAACACGACATATCTATCATTAAAAATAAGAAAGTTATCGAAATGCCAAATTTTTCAAGATGGCCGACCATCAATTTTTTTAGGTTATAACAACTGTCAATCTTTAAGTTAATTTGAATACAGACACTATATATTTAGGTTAAATTGATTTAAAGGTTAAAATAAAAAAAATTAAAGTCGGCCATCTTGAAAATTTTTAGGTTAAGGTAACTTTTTTATTTTTTATCCGAATATAGTCGTGTTTGTACTCAAATTAAAGGATTTTTTATCGTCTTTAAGAATCTTTCAAAAAAATTTAGTTTTTTTTTAATCCGCCATCTTGAAAATTAAAAAAATTGTGTAATTTTTTTATTTTTAATGGAAATATAGTCGTGTTTGTACTCAAATTAAAGGATTTTTAATACATTTTAAGATTTTCTATTTAATATTTGTATAAATGTTAACACATAAGACTTTCACAAGAAAAAGCGGGGGAAAAGTAAGAGTCGGTTATTGATTTCATCATCATTTGATTGTTTTATTAATACTAATTGACCTTACGTATACGTAACTAAAATTTATCACATACATTTTCTCAATCTCATGTTTTTTCTTTTATCTTCTTAAATCTAACAAGGTGTGTAAACGTTTTTGGCAAGGTTAACAAAATATTACTACAATTTGTTAGAATCTAAAACGTAATTCTTATTTAATACGTATATATTATCATTTAATGGGTAAATCATTTCTTTTTCATATAAAACAGTAAAAAAATAGTAATCAAATGTGAGATCGAAGTTGTATTTTTTGATATATCGTTGGATTTATAAATTAAATCGTTAGATTTCTAAATTACATCGTTAAATTTTTAAATTAAATCGTTAGATTTAAAAAAAAAATAACCTTAATTCGTTGTTAATCTACAAAAATAATGCTGACTTGAAAGATATTTCGATTTAATTCATAGGTTATAACCATAAAAGTGATGAAATTTTTGTATCCTCAATAAAATCGATCAAAGATAACGATAAAACGCAATAATAATGTTAATTTACGTTAAATTAATACGTTTTCAGGTGTTGAATCTTCAATAAATAGGAAAAAAAATAAAAAATTCTAACTACTTTTCAGTCAAAGTTGGAATTTTACTATTTCAACCTAGTTTTTAACGTTATTTATAAATTGGAAGACTTAAAATATAAAAATACGTTTTTTTAAATTGATTTATCGCAAAGTTCATTAAAAATCTTTTAATTTGAGTACAAACACGACTATGTTTGGATAAAAAATAAAAAAGTTAGGTGAATTTTTACATTTTCAAGATGGCGATTTAAAAAATTAAAATTTCAATTAAAAATTCTTAAAGATTGTTAAAAATCCTTTAATTTGAGTACAAACACGCCTATATATGGATAACAAACAAAAAAGTTAGGTTAGAATAAAAATCTTCAAAATGGCGGATCATCAATTGTCTCTTTTTTAATAAAATTGTTTGTAACTTAAAAAATATTTAAGTTGTGTTTAGTTTAGAAAATTTTTAATTTTAAATATCAATTTTTAATTGTTTTTAAATCCGATGTTCGTCGGCCATCTTGAAAAATTAAAAATCTTAATAACTTGGAAACGATTTAAATTAAATATGTCGTGTTTGTACTCAAATTAAAGAATTTCTAATGCTTTTTAAGAATTTTCAAAAATTTTTCATGTTGGCCGAATTTTTTCAATAATTCTATTTTGAAAAAAGATGAAATATGAAATTTTTCTTGGAGATTTTTTAAAGTTCTTAAAAAGTATTAAAAAATCTTTAGTTCAAGTATAAACATGACATATTTAACTTTAATAATTTAAAAGTTATACATTTTTTTTTATTTAAAAACAATTGATGAACAAAATTTTTTTAATTTATTAAAAATTCTTAAAATTCATTTAAAATCCTTTAATTTGATACCAAACACGACTAGGTTTCGATAAAAAATAAAAGAGTTATGACGATTTTTGTAATTTTCAAAATGGCGGATCCGCCATCTTGAAAATTTGTATTCTAACCTAACTTTTTTATTTTTTATCCGAATATAGTCGTGTTTGGTATTAAATTAAAGGATTTTAAACGAATTTTTCAAAATTTCAAATAAAATTTTCATTTTTTTATCCGCCATCTTGAAAATTAAAAAATTAACCTAACTTTATTACTTTTTATCCAAATATAGTCATGTTCGGTATCAAATTAAAGGTCTTTTTATAATTTTTAAGAATTTTTAAAAAAATTTTAAAAATGGCATTCATCGATTGTTTTTATGATAAAAAAAAGTTATATTTTGGAAAGTATGAAAATTAGATGGGTCATGTTGGTATTTAAATTAAAAGATTTTTAATGCTTTTTAATAATTTTCAAAAATTTTTAAGATTGACGAAAATTGTTCAATAATTTTATTTAAAAAAATACAAGATATGAAAATTTTCTTGGATATTTTTTTAAAATTCTTAAAAAGCGTTAAAAAAATATTTAATTTGAGTATTAGCATGACATATTTAACTTTAATAATTTAAAAGTTATACAATTTTTTTTATTTAAAAACAATCGATGAACGAAATTTTCAAAAGTTTTTAAAAATTCTTAAAATTTATTTAAAATCCTTTAATTTGATACCAAACACGACTAGGTTTCGATAAAAAATAAAGGAGTTATGACGATTTTTGTAATTTTCAAGATGGCGGATCCGCCATCTTGAAAATTTGTATTCTAACCTAACTTTTTTATTTTTTATCCGAATATAGTCGTGTTTGGTATTAAATTAAAGGATTTTAAACGAACTTTTCAAAATTTTAAATAAAATTTTAATTTTTTTATCCGCCATCTTGAAAATTAAAAAATTAATCTAACTTTATTATTTTTTATTGAAATATAGTCATGTTTGGTATCAAATTAAAGAATTTTTTATAATTTTTAAGAATTTTTAAAAAAATTTAAAGATGGCATTCAGCGATTGTTTTTATGATAAGAAAACGTTACATTTTGGAAAGTATAAAAGTTAGATGGGTCATGTTGGTACTTAAATTAAAGGATTTTTTATAATTTTTAAGAATTAAAAAAAAATTTAAAGATGGCGTTCATCGATTGTTTTTATGATAAAAAAACGTTATATTTTGGAAAATATAAAAGTTAGATGGGTCATATTGGCACTTAAATTAAAGGATTTTTAATGAACTTTACGATAAAGTAAGTTTTAAGACGATTAAAATTTTTACGTTTGATTTTTTCATAAAAAAAATTGTAAAAAATCAAAAAAAAAATTTTTTTTTAATAATAATTTTTTTAAAAAATATATTTTTTTATTTATAAAATAAGTGATGTTTAATTTTCTGAATATAATCTAATTTTTTTTAAACATAATTTAATTTTTTTGAAATAACCTAATTTTTTTTGAAACAACCTAATTTTTTTTAATATAAAACTTTTTTTTTTTTTAATCAATTAATTTTTTCAATAAAACTTTTTTAATAAAACTTTTTCACCTTTAATACGTTTAATTTCTTTCTAATTTAGCATTTAATTTCAAACCTTTCCGAGTAAATCGTGTACGTAAAGCTTTTTCCGGTAACCTCTCTTAACAAACATCCGAAAGATGACGTAAATTATTAATAAAAACGAAACGGAATAAAGGATACACATACTCGTATCTAATCCTTTTAAACTGGCCGATGAATTCGAACCCAAACCTCCGATAACATCATCTCCGGTCAATTTCATTTCTAATCCGGCATGCAACACCCTCGAATCAGCCCCGATATACCTTACGTTCACCTCCGAGTACATATTCTTTAGGTATTTTAACACCTCAGTTAAGTTCCAACTTCCGTTTGATGATCTACATTGGGGACAATTTTCTTTACTCGGAAATTGAATTTTTGGATATTGGGGATCTTCCGTTTCATCTCCGGCTAATCTCTTATTAGCTTCGTTGTGTGCCATCCACAACCAGATGATCGATGAGTCTAACGATTCAACTTGTCGCATGTTTTTTTTAACCGTCATCTCTAAAAAGTGTTTAGCGCAATCATGACAACCGAAAAAGTTTTTTATGTAACCTTCCATAGCTAAAAGAACTTCTATCGGGTTGGTATCACTTAAATTTGGATTATTATTATCGTCCGGAGAATTATTTTTATCATTTTGGTTTAAATTTGGGTTATTATTTTGTAAATTTGAATTTTTTTCTGCGGCATTTACGGTTAAATAATGAAACATCTTCCATAATCCGCACGGATAACCTCTATGCTCCGGAGAACTCCCCTCGCAACCCAACCAACCTTCCGATGATGAAAATAAAGGTTTGACGTTTTCCTCGGTTGATTTTATAACCTCAAAAATTTCTTTACCTTCGATCGATGGTTTTGAAACGACTTTATTTCTTAAGTTGATTAAAAAATCTTTTGCGTTTTTTCCCAATGGGAAATATTTAATAATAACGTTTAAGTAATTAATCAAAGCTTGTCTTTTTTCACCTTCGATGGTTTTAACCCGAGAAACTTCTCTTTTCAACGACCATCTTAAAGCGGTTTCTAAATCCATTTGAAACACTACGTCTTTCATTTTTTTAATTTTTTCTTTTAATAATCTCTTTTCGTAAGCGTCCATTAAAGCTATCGAGTCCGGAACGTCCGATTCCAACCACTTTCCGGTAAAAATCTCCCCTTTTTTCTCTTCCGTTTCCGGTATTTCAATCATTTTCTTTTCCAAGAATTTTTTAATAGCCATTTTCATACTTTCGCGACTTTTTAATCCATCAGCAAACTTTTGAGTGTTTTTTTCTTTATCGATGACAATCATCGAAGGAAATTTCTCGATTTTAGCCAACTTAACCAACTCTGTATTATTCGGATTTGTATATCTAACCGTTATCTCTGGGACACTTTTAAAATCTAATGCGACTTCGGCTCCGGTTAATAAATCATCTTTATCGAAAATTAAAACGCTGTATTTAACCGGATCTTTAATTTCTTTAAACAATTCGTTTAGATTACTTGAATTGTATGGTTTTAATTCCCCGAACTGTTTCCCCCGTCCTTCGATAACTTCCGTAACGATCTGATTAACCAAGTAACGTTTTTGTTGAGCCATATCTTCCCCTTTTAATAATCCAACTCCGTAAGTACCTGGTTTATAGTTTTCGTGAAAATATCTTAACGTAGGGAAACTCATAATTTCAAATTCTCGACAAATCGGGGCGTTATTCTCATCCGAACAATCAATAGCACCGACTTTAACCATTTCATTCCAATTTCGGACATCACTCGCTAAGGATTTCCACAATGGGGCGTAACGTTGGCAAAAACCACACCAACTATTATAAAATTCGATAAACCAAGCGTATTCTTGATTGTATAATTCATTTTCAAAGTTATTAGCCGTTAAAACGTAAACGTCGTCGTCCGTGGAGTACAAACCTTGACCTTCGATGAGAGTTTTGTATTTTTCTTGTTCCCTTGCGGTTAACGAGGCGGAATTTATGGGGTTTAAAACGGGGAATGTTATTATTAATAAGATTTGTACCGTAAAAACAGTCAATTTCATGTTTTTCCGGTGATTTTTGTAATTTTTTTGAGAGTTTTGACGTTTCGTTTGACGTGGTCAATTAGGTTATGTATATGTCAATGTCACATAATATGTCACTAAATTATGAACTGAAGGAAAAAAACATGTTGGTAACACTTTTATATTAAACGCGGTTCCCCCCACTTTTAAATTTTATACGTATACTTGTAAATTAGCGAGAAATTTTAACACAAAAATGATAATAATTTATTAGTAACTTAATAATTTATAAATATTTTTGTACACAATTATTATGTTAATCTAAAAATTTAATTTTAACGTTTGTACAAACATGTATTTAGTAAAAATTAGAAATAAAAATTAAAAATTACAATTAAAAATTAAAAAATACAATTAAAAATTAAAAAATACAATTAAAAATAAAAAAATATTAACAAAAATAAATTAATTTTTAAAGATTAATATAGATTTACAAAAAAAAAATTAATAAAATAAAATAAAGTTAAATAAAATTTACAAAATGCTAGCATTCTAAACTCATATGTATAGCTTTTTGAAGTAAACTATCTTCGTCCTCATCGTCCCCACCTTTCATTTCCATACTTAACCTAATTGCTTCTTGTAAATCATCTTTATCTTTACCCCCGTCAACGTTATCCTCTGCTAAACTTAATTCTAAAGCGGCTCTAAGTTCCGGATCGTTCTCCAAGGAGATTTGATGGTGTAAAACCCTCGGATTTCGAGTTAGAACGATCGGTTTCGCTTTTAAAATCCCATCGGCGTCGCAAGGTGGTAAATCCCCCAAAACGACGAATATCGAATAACGATCGTTTTGTAATTGAGCCAAAAACAAGGATAAATAAGTGTCCGAGATTAAATCCGGCCGAGGAAGTAATGAATTTAAATTAAACCATTGATTTCCTATCTTGCGAACGGTGAACCAATGATCTTTGTAATTGCATATGAACGCTTTCATTTTTGTGGGTTCGGAGTGATTTACCCGTTCGTCCGTGCTTGAATACGGAATGAGTTCGAGACCCCATACATCTAAAGCGGCGCTTATTACTTGAACGGAGAAGTAACCGCTATCATCCATATTACCTAAAATATATAAAAAGTTAAAAATTTTAAACATTAGGTTTAAAAACATTAAATTTTGGAAAGATCGGAAAGTTTTTATTAAAAAAAAAAAGTGAGGTTATGTTTAAAAAACTTTTTACCTGACGGTTGGGATAAAAACGTTTTATATTCCTCACTTTCCTCGCCACATTCCGCCATCCGAAGTCTTTCCGCTTCATCCATTTTCTCCGCTAAAGTACTTAAATCAACTGCCGTATAATACGGACCTTGAAGGAGGGAGTTTAAACAATGTTGGGCACATAAAGAACCCTCTTGCTATTAAAAAACAATAAATATTTTAAAAAAACTAAATTAGAATGCGAAAAATCGTTTAAATTTTAGTTTTTATGTAAAAAAAATAATGTAGGTTATCATAACATAACCTCAAATTTTAAAACGTCAAAAAAAACGACATATAGGAATAATTTTTAGACTAGAAACGAACCTTTTCGTGAAATATACTTTCCATTATCGCTTTTAAACGTTTTCTTCTTATTCAAATCGTAGTTTGGTGGATTTTCTTACTAAAATCGGAAAAAAATAAAAAAATCTGCGTTATTTGACCGGGGATGACATCTAGTGACTTTTAGTTTTAGTAACTTTAGGACTTTAGATTTCTATTAAAATAATTTAATTCAATTTATTTATTTAAAAAATCTATTTATTATCATTTATTTTAATTAGATTTTTATAATAATAATAGAAATTATTATAATTATACTTTAAAAAAAATTTTTATTAGAAGTAGATAATCTAGTGAATTTTACTTTTAGATTTTAGTAACTTTTAATATTAAACATTAAAATTATTATTTCTTTTGATTATTTTTAATTTTCTTTTTTAATTTATTTATTGGAATTAAAATAATTATTATAATATTGTTTTAAAATAATTTACATTAAGAAAAGGGATAAACTTGATGTTATTATGGGTCGATCAATCTAGTAACTTTTAGTTTTAGGCTTTAGTAACTTTTCGTTTCCCCCAAAAATCACGTAGCGTACCGTTTTTTTCCGTTCAAAAACATTAAAAATCCACGTTTTCGACGAAAACCGCACCAAAAATCCGACTTTAACGTTAATTATGCGTTCGGCCGCAACCGATAAATCGATAAGTTTCCGATGAAATATTTGTTTTTTCACGAGAAGCGTGTTGACATTCAACATGGCGGCATGTCGTCAGTGCTGTGCTGTGTCGTGGTGAGTCAGTATTTCTCTAATTTTACGTAAAACTAGCCTCGTTTAACGCTTAAAACGTACGTAAATCGATTATTTAACGTCCACGGTATTCGCACGAAGATAGATTTACGTTCTAGGTGGTATAGTTTCGGATAGATTTGACGTTTTTTATGTTGAAAGTTGCACTAACCCCGCTTATCGGTTGTGTGTACCTTTTTCGTTCCTACGCAGTTAGTTTTTGTGTTTTGATAAAAATTAATTGGTAATCATGGTTTTTTTTATTGAAGTGGGAAATCCACGAAAGGCGGATTTAGATTAAAAAAGCCGTAACGTTCCCGTTTTTGATACAAATCAATAATTTCATTTTACCCTCTCTCTCGCTACTTCGGCTTTCTCTCTCTTGTCTCTTTATTGCGCGTTAAAATACACATGTTTATAACCCGGTCTTTATTTTTCTTCTTCATATTTTTGGGTTTTTAAAAAAATTTTTATCGTCTATATGATTATAAATGATTATGAAAAAAAATTATGTCAAAATTTGAGGTTAATTCAAAATTTTTTTTATCAAAATTGAAGATTAATTCAAGAATTTGTCTCAAAAATTGAAGTTATGTCTTAATTTTATGTCAAAAATTAAAATTGTCTTAATTTTTTCTCAAAATTTAAGGTTATGTTTTAGATTTTTGACAAAATTTAAAGTTATGTTTTAGTTTTTTGTCAAAATTTAAGGTTATGTCTTAGTTTTTTATTAAAATTTGAGGTTAATTCAAAATTTTTTTATCATAATTGAAAATTAGTTGAAAAATTTATCTCAAAAATTGAGGTTATAACAAAATTTTATGTCAAAAATTAAAATGTCTTAATTTTTTGTCGAAATTTGAGGTTATGTTTTAGATTTTTGACAAAATTTAAGGTTGTCTTAATTTTTTTGTCAAAATTTGAGGTTAATTCAAAATTGTTTGTCAAAATTTGAAGTTTTTTCTTAATTTTGTGTCCAAATTTGAGGTTAGTTTAAAACTGTTTATCAAAATTTGAAGTTTTATCTTAATTTTTGTCAAAATTTGAGGTTATGTTTTAGTTTTTTGTAAAAATTTAAGGTTATGTCTTAGTTTTTTGTCAAAATTTGAGGTTAATTCAAAATTACCGTGCGTTCAGAAATGATTGTAGATCGTTTGAATTTGGCGCGCTCGTAATTTAGTGATTTTCGATGGTCAATATTGTTACCTGTGAATTACCTACGTCGTATCTTGCATATCAGTGGCGTAGCCGGATTTATTCATGATGTATCCTTTTCAGTATTAAGTGTATATGTACATATACTCATAATTATTGAAGATCAGATATCAATTGCAATGGCATTGGTCAGTAAATTCAATAAAATACCTTTCTCTTACGGTTTTTTGACAACTTATGACAGCTTTCAATATTTTCCATGACACGCCTATGAGATATGATTAACATTATTGTATTTATACCAACCTTAAAAATTAATCTATAGCGCGCCAAATTCAAACGATCTACAATCATTTCTGAACGCACGGTATTTGTCAAAATTTGATGTTTTATCTTAATTTTTGTCAAAATTTGAGGTTATGTTTTAGATTTTTGTAAAAATTTAAGGTTATGTCTTAGTTTCTTGTCAAAATTTGAGGTTAATTCAAAATTGTTTGTCAAAATTTGAAGTTTTTTCTTAATTTTGTGTCCAAATTTGAGGTTAGTTTAAAACTGTTTATCAAAATTTGAAGTTTTATCTTAATTTTTGTCAAAATTTGAGGTTATGTTTTAGATTTTTGTCAAAATTTAAGGTTATGTCTTAGTTTTTTGTCAAAATTTGAGGTTAATTCAAAATTATTTGTCAAAATTTGAAGTTTTCCTTAATTTCATATCAAAATTTGAGGTTAGTTTAAAACTGGTCGTCAAAATTTGAAGTTTTTCTTAATTTTGTGTCAAAATTTGAGGTTAATTCAAAATGATTTGTCAAAATTGGAAGTTTTATCTCAATTTTTTGTCAAAATTTAAAGTTAATTCAAAATTGTTTGTCAAAAATTAAGGTTCAGTTTTAATTTTACGTTAAAATTTGAGATTATGTCTCAATTTTATGTTGAAAATAAAAATGTAATTAATTGTATAACAATTTTTTAAGTTAATTAATCATATTTTTCCAAAATTTGAGGTTAATTCAAAATTATTTGTCAAAATTTGAGGTTAATTCAAAATTGTTTTTCAAAAAATGAGGTTATGTTTTAATTTCACGTTAAAATTTGAGGTTATGTCTCAATTTTATGCTGAAAATAAAAAATTAATTAATTGTATAACAATTTTTTAGGTTAATTAAGCATATTTTTCCAAAATTTGAGGTTAGTTCAAAATTTTGTCTAAAAAATTTGAAGTTATGTCTTAATTTTATGTTAAAATTTGAGGTTATGTCCTAATTTTATGTAAAAATTTGAAGTTGGTTCAAGATTTTGTCGAAAAGTTGAAGGTTATATCTTAATTTCATGTTAATATTTAAGGTTATGTCTTAATTGTGTCAAAATTTGAGGTTAGTGAAAAAATTTTTGTCAAAATTTAAGGTTATGTTTTAATTTTGTCAAAATTTGAGATTAGTTCAAAATTTTTTGTTAACATTTGAGATTATGTTTTAATTTTATGTTAAAATTTGAGGTTATGTCCTAATTTTATGTCAAAATTTGAAGTTAGCTCAAAATTTTGTCAAAAAATTTAAAGTTGTCTTCATTTCATGTTAATATTTAAGGTTATACCTTAATTTCATCTTAAAGTATAAGATTATGCCTCCAATTCCTGCTAAAATTTGAGGTTATGTCTTAATTTTATGTCAAATTTAACATAATATAAATTGAGGTTATGTTGAGCTAACCGTTTGAGGTTAGCTCAAAATTTTTTTGTGAAAATTTTCTGTCAATTATAAACTAAAATACAAATAAACTAAACATATACAGGGTGATTTTAAAGGAAAATCAATAATATTTTTTTTTGTATAAAAATGGTTTGAAATTGTTAAATTATTGTAAAGCTGATTAAAAGTCCTTTAATTTGATACCAAACACGACTATGTTCGGATAAAAAACAAAAAAGTTAGGTTAGTTTAAACATTTTCAAAATGGCCGACTTTCAATTGTTTTGAAAGTTAAAAGTCGTTATATCTTTGGATGTGATTAAGATAGATGGGTCGTGTTTGGAATTAAATGAAAGGAAATTTAATTTTCTATTTGAAAATATATTTTTTTTATAAAAATAAATTTTTTTATAAAAATATTTTTTTTATTAATGGTTTTTTTTTTTGATTTTTTCAGCTTGTGTAACTAAGAAACACTCAAAATTTAGATTAGAAAATTCAAAGTAACCCGAGTATATCAGCGTAACCACTGGCCTTGAAATAAATAATTAATTTACGAAGAGAAAAAAATATAAGGGAATATAATAAATTTTTAAAGTGGAAAAAAAGGAGAATTTTTTTGAAAGAAAAAGAAAATTTTTCAAATTAAAAAAATAAAAAAAAATTATGAGCATAGCACAATCCGCACCCAGCACGCATTGAAGACATCTGAGGATTTTTTTTTAATTTCGTTTTTTCGTAAAAAAACATTTTTTCAGTTTATTTCCCTAAAACTAAAAACGCAAATATTGAAAAAAATATATAAAATTTTTCGAGTGACTGTGGATTGTTGTAATAGCGAGTTTTTCTCTTTTCTTTCTTTCTTTTTTTTACTTTTCTCAAATTTTAAGACAAATTTATTAAAAAATAAATAAATAAAATTTTTTTCCTTTCATTTTTTTGTCATTCCGCTGGACACTGTGCGATGATAACCACGATGATAATGATGATAAACGGATGACGAGATCGTATCATAATATATTCGATAAATAAAATAATAAAATTTATTTTTTTCGTCCGAAAAAAAAGGGGCGGAATAAAAAAAAAAAATTGGCGGTTAAAAGACGCAAAAGTACAGAAAATAATAAAATAAACTCTTTTTAATACTTGTGTGGGGGTTAAAAAAACGAATAATTACAAGGAGAAAACCTACTACCATTTATTTATAAACCATTCTGTGATATTCGATACACTTAAGGACGATTACGACGACAAAGAAGAAGAAGAAAAAATAAAAATTTCAAGAACGATTTTTTTTACACACAAACATGTCTACCAATCCTCAGTGGAAAACGTTCCAGCCGCCGGACACGATGAACCAAGATTCTGCCATCATCGATTTTAAAACTATGACTTCAAATGGTAAATATTTTAATGGAAAATTAAATTTCCTTTAATTTGAGTACAAACACGACCTATCTAACTTTTATACTTTTCGAGATATATCGATTTTTCATCATACAAACAATTGATGAATGCCATCTTTAAAAATTTTATTATAAATCGATGCGAAATTAAATTTCTTTTAATTTCAGTACAAACACGATCCATCTAACTTTTATACTTTTCGAGATATATCGATTTTTAATCATACGGATAATTGATAAACGCCATCTTTAAAAATTTTATTACAAATTGATAGAAAATTAAAAATCCTTTAATTTAAGTACCAACATGACCCATCTAACTTTTATACTTTTCGAGATATATTGATTTTTAATCATAAAAACAATTGATGATCCGCCATCTTGAAAACTTTTAACTTAACCTAACTTTTTTGTTTTTTATCCAAATATAATCGTGTTTGGTATCAAATTAAAGGATTTTAAACGAACTTTTCAAAATTTGAAATAAAATTTTAATTTTTTTTATCCGCCATCTTGAAAATTAAAAAATTAACCTAACTTTTTTGTTTTTAATCTAAATATAGTCGTGTTTATACTTAAATTAAAGGATTTTTAATGGACTTTAAGAATTTTTAATTTTTTACTTTAATTCTCATTCTTATTGTCAAATTTTCTTAAAAAATCACGAAAAAAAAAGGATTTTTACAAAAATTCTTTTACAAAACATTAGAAAATTAAATTTCCTTTAATTTAAGTACAAACATCACATATCTAACTTAAATACTTTAAAGGTTATACAATTTTTTTAATTTTAAAACAATCTATAAACGCCATTTTTTAAAATTTTATTATAAAGTGATAGAAAATTAAATTTCCTTTAATTTGATACCCAACATGATATATCTAACTTAAATAGTTTAAAAGTTACAAACAATTTGGTAGAAAAAAACAATTGATGATCCGCCATCTTGAAAATTTTTCTTCTAACCTAACTTTTTTGTTTTTTATCCAAATATAGTCGTGTTTGGTATCAAATTAAAGGATTTTAAACGAACTTTTCAAAATTTGAAATAAAATTTTCAATTTTTTATCCGCCATCTTGAAAATTAAAAGATTAACCTAACTTTTTTATTTTTATCCGATTATAGTCATGTTTGGTATCAAATTAAAAGATTTTTAATAAATTTTAAGAATTTAAAAAGAAAATTTTAATTTTTCAAATTGGCCATCTTGAAAGTTTGAAAAATTAAAAATTAACCTAACTTTTTTTATTTTTAATCCGATTATAGTCATGTTTGGTATCAAATTAAAGGATTTTTGATTTTCTTTAAGAATCTTTAAAAAAAATTTTTAATTTTTCAAATCGGCCATTTTGAGAGTTTGAAAGATTAAAAACTAACCTAACTTTTTTATTTTTAATCCGATCATAGTCGTGTTTGTACTCAAATTAAAGGATTTTTAATAAATTTTAAAAATCTTTAATTAGAATTTAAAATTTTTAATAATTTTTAAGAATATTATTTAAAAAGAATGACAAATCTAATTTTTTAAATATTTAGGTAAATCCCAATCATATAATTTCAACAATCGTTCAACTTCGACGTCACGTTTCGCCTCGGACTTTCCATCTTTACAAGAAAAATCGTCGACAAGTTTCAACAGCGGCCTCTACGGGTCGTCGAGCGCGACAAACGCGTCCGGACGCTTTCCCATTGGAACGTTTTCGCTGGATTCGAACAATGTGTACAACAGCAGCGGCGATTCTTCGCTTACGAACAGCGTCTTTTCGAACGGAAACGCGAACAGCGGGGCGACCGGAAGCGGAAACAGCTACAACGACTCGAATTCGGCCAATTTGGGCACCAGAGAAACCGGCATCATCGAGAAATTGTTACATTCGTACGGATTTATTCAGTGTTGCGAGAGGCAGGCGAGACTTTTCTTTCACTTTAGCCAGTTTAGCGGGAATATTGAGCATTTGAAAATCGGCGATCCGGTCGAATTTGAAATGACGTACGATAGGAGGACTGGAAAGCCGATTGCTAGTGCTGTTACTAAAATTGCACCGGAAGTTGTAAGTAAAAATGTTGAAAAATTACTAAAATATTTTAGAAATTTTAATTTTTTGAAAAACCATTTGACTAGAAAATTATTTTTTTAAATATTTCCATATTATTAATAATTATTTTATTTAGGTTATGAGTGAAGAACGTGTAACAGGAACGGTAACAACAGAATTACGCGGCGAAGGTTCGAGCGGTGACACACAAGGTCGAATAAGTTACGAAAATCGCGGCGAATGCTTTTTCCTACCTTACACGAAAGACGACGTCGAAGGTAACGTGACGTTAAGGTCCGGCGACAAGGTTAGTTTTCAAATAGCGACCAATAATCGAGGAAATTTGGGCGCCTGTCACGTCCGTCTCGAAAACCCCGTCCACCCCGTCAAGTACCAAGGCGTGGTTTGCTCGATGAAGGAGAGCTTCGGCTTCATAGAACGCGCCGACGTCGTCAAGGAGATTTTCTTCCACTTTTCCGAGGCGAAAACGAAGGAGGAATTACACCTGGGCGACGACGTCGAGTTTATCATTCAAACTAGGAACGGAAAAGAGGTCGCGTGCAACATTACGAGACTTCCGTCCGGTACGGTCATCTTTGAGGACTTAAATCCGGATATAGTAAAGGGACAAGTGTTGAAAACTCTCGATAGGGGGACGCAAGCGAGACACCAAACGGATGCTTTGCCCGGGAGGATTAGATACAGGGCTCCGGATCATTCCGAGGTGGAAATTTCGTTTGGGGAGAAAGATCAGAGGGGGGATTTTACTTTACGGCACGGGGATTGGGTTCAATTTAAAATTGCTACCGATAGAAGAGATCAATTAAATCGAGCGACACAAATTATGTTGTTAGAAGAAAGTTTTAAGGTTAGTTTCATGTTGGAATGTTGACATTATCTCTTGCGAAATCTATAAAAGTAAGATTTGATTCTCCGGAGATCTAAAGATAATAAATTAGAATTTCAGATTATCTAAAATTATTAAAGTTGTGTATTGGAAAGTCTAAAAATGTAAAATTTACCTTTCGGAGATCTGTAAGTGTATATTTTAACTCTCCGGAGATCTAAAAATGGTAAATTAGATACTTAGATTGTCTAAAATTATTAAAATTGTTTCTCGGAAAGTCTAAAAATGCTAAATTTACCTCTTTGGAGATCTATAAGTGTATATCTTGACCCTCCAGAGATTTAAAAATTGTAAATTAGATTCTTAGATTATCTAAAATTATTAAAGTTGTCTATCGGAAAGTCTAAAAATGTTAAATCTACCTCTTCAGAGATCTATAAGTGTATATTTTAACTTTCTGGAGATCTAAAAATGGTAAATTAGATTCTCAGATTATCTAAAATTATTAAAGTTGGATATCGGAAAGTCTAAAAATGTTAAATCTACCTCTTCAGAGATCTATAAGTGTATATTTTAACTTTCTGGAGATCTAAAAATGGTAAATTAGATTCTCAGATTATCTAAAATTATTAAAGTTGGATATCGGAAAGTCTAAAATCGCTAAATTTACCTCTTCGGAGATTTATAAGTGTATATTTTGACTTTCCGGAGATCTAAAAATGGTAATTTAGATTCTAGATTATCTAAAATTATTAAAATTGGGTATCAGAAAGTCTAGAAATGCTAAATCTACCTTTTCGGAGATCTATAATTGTATATTTTAACTCTCCGGAGATCTAAAAATGCTAAATTTACCTCTTTGGAGATCTATAAGTGTATATTTTGACTTTCCGGAAATCAAAAAGTGGTAAATTAGTTTCTCAGATTATCTAAAGTTATTAAAGTTGTCTATTGGAAAGTCAAAATATGCTAAATCTACCTCTTCGGAGATCTATAAGTGTATATTTTAACTTTCCGGAGATTTAAAAATGGTAAATTAGATTCTCAGATTATCTAAAATTATTAAAGTTGGATATCGGAAAGTCTAAAATAGCTAAATTTACCTCTTCGGAGATTTATAAGTGTATATCTTGACTTTCCGGAGATCTAAAAATGGTAATTTAAATTCTAGATTATCTAAAATTATTAAAATTGGGTATCGGAAAGTCTAAAAATGTTAAATCTACCTTTCGGAGATTTGTAAGTGTATATTTTAACTCTCCGGAAATCTAAAAATGGTAAATTAGATTCTTAGATTGTCTAAAATTATTAAAATTGTTTATCGGAAATTATATCTTGACCCTCCGGAGATTTAAAAATGGTAAATTAGATCTTCCGACCATCTAAAACTATTAAAATTGTCTCTGGGTGAGTTTAAAAATGTAAAAATTATATCTCCGGTAATCTAAAAATGTATTGTTTGATGCTCTGAAGATCTAAAAATGTTAATTAATTCTATTCAACTACAAAAATTTTAAATTTAACTCTCCGAAGAATGTAATAACCTTAAGATTTTGACGTTTAAATTAAAATGTCATTTTGAAATTTTGAGGTTATTTTTTGAACTAAAAAGTTAAAAAAAATGTTTTTAAATAAACTTTATCCATTAAAAAATTCTACATATACAAATGTTATCCATTTATTTAAAATTTGATGTAATTAAAATGATGATTTTAATTTTAGGTGTCTGGTGAAAGACGTGAACAGGGTGTGGTAGCATCGGTAAAGGACGGTTTCGGTTTTCTGAAGTGCGTCGAGCGCGAACCGCGCCTCTTCTTCCACTTTAACGAGTTGTTGGACGTGGAGCACGAGGCGCAGGTCGGAGACGAGTTCGAGTTTACCGTCGTTCACGACCAGAGTAGTTCGTTCGGCAATAACCGGCAGAGCGCGATCAGAATGAAGCTGTTGCCCCCGAATACGGTTCAGTTTGAGACGACCGCCGAGACGAACGTGACGGGCGTCGTCACCAAGGACATCCCGAACAGCTGGGCGAGCCGCAGTCCGTCGAAAAATAACCAGAACGGGTTCAATGGCGATCATAACGCCGAGTGCGGTATTATTACGTATACGGGGAGCGGAGGAGTTAAAAAATCGGTTCCTTTTTATTCCAAAGATTGTGACGCGAGGCATTTTCCAAGACACGGTGATAAGGTGAATATTTTTTCCTTTAAAAAACATTAATGTTAAATACGAGTTTTTAAATGTTATAAATGTTAAGTTTATCTCTCAAAAAACACCCAAAAATAATAAATTTGGCTTCATAAAGATTTAAAAATGTTCTGTTTACAGGTACAATTTAATATTAATCAAATAAAACGTAACAAAGAGTTGATAGCGGTCGATATACAAATTATCCAATCGGGAACCTCCCCGGCAAATGGTATTTCGAAGCATAACAACTGTTCGAGGTCCACGCAGATTTATCAAGGTTTCATAGCGGCCCTTAAGGACGGTTTTGGATTTATAGAGACCGTCGACCATGATCGGGAGGTATTTTTTCATTTTAGGTCAGTAAAGTAAATTTATTAAATTAATTTTAGAAATAAAATATGTATTTATTTTTAGTAATTTCGATGGCGATCCAAACAATTTAGAACTTGGTCAAGAAGTCGAATACAACCTGGGCGTGCGCGGCGGTAACTCTGGAAGTTGTTCCTCGGCCGAAAACGTCCGCGTAATCCCGAAAGGAACGATCGAACTTCCGACCGCTTCGGGAGAACTGACGGAAGGTTACGTCGCGCGGCCCCTCCGTTCCGTGAATCCCGACCAAAGCGAATATTCGGGTCTGATTAAGGTGAAAATGGAAACGCCCGACGACGAGGATGCCGCCGAGTACGAATTCGGAATAATGGGCTTGGTCAATAAGAGGGAACTGCTTCAAGTCGGCGACCACGTGCAGTTCCAGGTGGATGCGACCGGCCGCGCGACCAACATCGTCGCCGTCAGGAAGAAATTGCGAGCGGCCGTCGACGCCATTAAGGGACAGTTTGGGTTTCTGGCTTACGAGGTGGAGGAAGGGAAAAAATTATTCTTTCACGTGTCCGAAGTTAGGGATAAGGTCGAGTTGAACGTCGGAGATCAAGTTGAGTTCGTTTTGGTGACGAATCAAAGGAGCGGGAAGTCGTCTGCGTGTAATGTTGTTAAAGTCAAGTGAGTAAACGAAAGGTTTTCATATTAAAATTAGTATTTTCAAATTAAAATTGAAAGTAAAATTTGATACCAAGTTTAACTTTTATAAAAAAAAATGTTATTATGTTTAAAGAAATGGTAAAAAGAATAAAAATTTCATTTAGGACGTTTAAATTGCAAAAAGTGAAAGGTAACTTGACAAAATGTGACACAATTTTAACAAAAGGTTAGATTTATCTTTTTAAATACCAGAAAATGTTAAATTTAACCCTCCTAACTTTTAAAAATGTTAAATTTAAGTTCCCTGACTTTAAAGCTTGTAAAAATTGTTTCTCTTATCTTTTCAAATATTTAAATAGGTGAATTTTAACTTTCTGGATGCTAAAGAATGTTAAATTTGACTCTTAGAAGATCTAAAAGTGTTAAAATTACCTTTCCGAAGATGTAAGAATGCAAAATTTCACTTTCCGGAGGTCAAAAAACGTTGAATTTAATTCTCCAATGGATTAATTAATGTTAACTTTGACTCTCTGGATTTTAAAACTTGTAAAAATTATTTCTCCAAAGATCTAAAAATGTCATAGTTGTCTTTCTAATTATTTAAAAATATAAATTTTAACTTTCTGGATGTTAAAAAATGTTAAATTTGTCTCTTTGAAGATTTTAAAATCTGCAAATTAACTTTTTGAAGATCTAAAAGCGTTAAGCTTATCGTTCTGGAGACGTAAAAATGTTAAGATTACCTTTCCGGAGATGTAAAAATGTAAAATTTCACTTTCCGGAGGTCAAAAAACGTTAAATTTAACTCTGATGATTCTACAATCTAAAAGTTGACTATCTGAAGATGTAAAAGTGTTAAAATTGTCTCTTAGATGATCTAAAAATATAAAACTTGATTCTCTGAACATCTAAAAATATTAAAATGTTTTTTGAAAGATATAAAAATGTTAAGATTACCTCTCCAGAGATGTAAAAATATAAAATTTTATTTCCCAGAGATCAAGAATTGTTAAATTTGACTCTCTAATACATAAAAATATAAATGTTAACTCTTTGAAGATTTAAAAGTGTTAAAATTATCTCTTGAAAGATCTAAAAATGTTTGGTTTATCTGTCCTGGTATCTAAAAATGTGAAATTTCGCTTTCTCTATGTTAAAGAATGATAAATTTGACTCTTGGAAGATTTTAAAATTTGCGATTTAACTTTTTAAAAATGTAAAAATGTTAAGTTTACCTCTCCAGAGATGTAAAAATGTTAAATTTCACTTTCCGATGAGTTTGCAATCTAAAACTTAACTATCGGTGATTTAAAAATGTAAAATTTGATTTTCTAAACATCTAAAAATATTAAAATGTGTTTGAAAGATATAAAAATGTTAAGATTACCTCGCCGGATGAATGTAAAAATGTAAAATTTCACTTTCCGGAGGTCAAGAAATGTTCAATTTGACTCTCTAATACTTAAAAATGTAAATTTTAACTTTCCGAAAATTTAAAAGTGTTAATATTATCTCTCGGAAGATCTAGAAATACAGGGTGTCTCCGAAATGCGTGTACAACGTAAGACCTCAGATTCCTTGGCTTGAAACAGGTCGATTTAAGTTAACTTATCTATATCCAAAGTTGCTTCGTTTTTCTGCTAGAGGGCTTTAAAAACAATATTTTCCCCGAGCTTTTCTTAAATTACTCGAAAAATCTTCATTAGATTTTATTCATTTTTTGACCACGTCTTTATATCAGCTGGGCACAGCTTTCTGTGAAACAAATTCGAATTTCGCAACATACAGAGTGTTTAGAAACACTCTTACCGTAAGTTATTCATCTAAATCTTTTTATGCACCCTGTATAATTTTCTAACAATTCTTTTTCCGAATAGTTACATTCATTTAGAAACTATTTTCTCTCTTACAAAATTTCAGTTGGGCAAACGGTTTAGGCACAAAAGAAGATTTTCTAAATGCCTACAAGTCCAAAACAGCAAATTAAGGTAACATTAACAAAATTCAAAGTACCAATTTCTTCAAGGGATATGAAAATCTTTGCAGGAAACCACATGTTATAGGTTTGGAAGTAGTTTCTTGCTTAAAATTTTCAAATTTTCGCCACCATTTGTGAACGTTATCAGTGTTTAGCCCTTTTAATCCGTATTATGCAGTTCCACCGTAGAATCGAAGGAAATAAAGGGGAAATCATGCTCCTGTAAACTGGTCAGCAAGATCAGTAAACCTAGCACCTTCTGATTTTGTTTATTGGGTATCATAAAAGCAAAAATGCAACAAAAAGAGCAAACAGTAAAAATTTTGCACACTGTATTATTTTTGCCCTGATGATGGTCACAAATCCTGGCAACGTTTTGAGCAAAAACTACTACCAATCCTCTAAAATGTGATTATCTTGAAAGAGCTGCATATCATATGAAGAAATTACTACTTTGAACTGGGTTAATGTTACCTTAATTTACAGATTTGAATTTGCAGGGAGTTAAAAAATGTTTTTTTGTGGCTAAACCGGTCGCCCAACTGAAATTTTATAAGAGAACAAATAATGTCTAAATTAATGTAGGTATTCAGAAAAAGAATTGTTAGAAAATTATACAGGGTCGCTAAAAAGATTTGGATGGATAACTTGTGGTGAGAGTGTTTGTAAACGCCCTGTATGTTTGGAAATTGGGATTTTTTCCACAAAAAGCTGTGTCCAGCTGATATAAAGACGTGATCAAAAAATGAATAAAATCTAATGAAGATTTTTCAAGTAGTTTAAGGAAAACTCATGGAAAATATTATTTTTAAAGCCTTCTAGCGTCCAAACGAAGCAACTTTGGATATACATAAGTTAACTTAAATCAACCTATTTTGAGCCAAGGAATCTGTGGTCTTACGTTGTACACGCATTTGGGATACACCCTGTATTTAGTTTATCTGTCCTGATATCTAAAAATGTGAAATTTTGCTTTTTCTATGTTAAAAAATGATAAATTTGAGTCTTTGAAATTTTTAAAATCTATAATTTAACTTTTTGAAGATCTAAAAGTGTTAAGATTACCTTAATTCCGGAAGTCAAAAAACGTTAAATTGAACTCTCTGATGCTTCTACAATCTAAAACTTAAGTGTCTGAAGATTTAAAAATGCTAAAATTGTCTATCAGATGTAAAATTTTATTTTCCGGAGGTCAAAAAACGTTAAATACAATTCTCCAATGATTCTACAATCTAAAACTTAACTCTCCGAAGATCTAAAAATGCTAAAATTGTCTATCAGATGTAAAATTTTACTTTCCGAAGATCAAAAAACGTTAAATTTAACTCTCTGATGATTCTACAATCTAAAACTTAACTCTCCGAAGATCTAAAAATGCTAAAATTGTCTATCGGATGTAAAATTTTACTTTCCGGTGGTCAAAAAAAGTTTAATTCAATTCTCCGATGATTCTACAATCTAAAACTTAACTCTCCGAAGATCTAAAAATGCTAAAATTGTCTATCAGATGTAAAATTTTATTTTCCGGAGGTCAAAAAGCGTTAAATTTAACTCTCCGAAGATCTAAAAATGTTAAAATTGTCTATCGAATGTAAAATTTTACTTTCCGGTGGTCAAAAAACGTTAAATTTAACTCTCCGATGATTCTACAATCTAAAAATGAACTCTTCGAAGATCTAAAAATGTTAAAATTGTCTCTCGGAAGATCAAAAACTGGTAAATTTAACTTTTCAAACGTCCAAGAATGAAACACAAACTCTACAGTCATCATTTCGATGTCGAGTAATGGTAATAGTAAAGAAAATCTTAAAATTTTAACACTTTGCTGACCAGTGATAAATTAATTCATCTTTTCATACCCAAACGTTGTTAATTGGTTAAGAGTTTAATAATTTAAACTCATTAATAATGTACTTGCATTGTGGTAACATGACATAGCTTGTGTGTAATATTTCCGGTCAACAAAATGATAAATAATATGATTTAAATGCCAAAAGTGAATCATAACCTCAAAAATTTTAATAGGTACATCAAAAACAGTATTAGATCAAATTTTTCAATAAATAATCATAAAGTAAGTTTAAAAATACTCTAAAAACGTTTATAAAAGTATGTTTTGTTATTAATCTTAGAAAATAAGTTGAGAAATTCTCAAAAAATATGTAAATAATCCTTTTTTCTTTTTCTATTTATTTAGTGACGTTCAAGCAAGACCAGAAAGATTAATAAGTCGACTAAGAACGATATCATTAGACGATGCCGGTCCAAGAGTGATTGCCGTACGGGCCCCAAAGGGTCCGGACGGCTCGAAAGGCTTCTCCGTAGAGATGAGGAACGTCAGACCGGCCGGTTACGTTCCCCCGGAATAAATCCACACCACACCCTACACGATTAAGTAGTATAACAAATATAAGGAGGATTCGAAAAGAAAAATTACAAAAAATAAGTCATTTATTATTATTATCGTATTGTGACTACTAAAATAGTAAAGAGAAAATGGAAAAAAAGTAAGTAAACTTAAAAAAAAAAAAATTAAAATTATTACTCTATCGTCTTAGTAAACACAGTGGAGTTGGAAAAAAAAACTACTATATATATCTATATATATTGTATTTTATAAGTTTATTACTTTTTTTTGATTAATTAATTAAATCGATTTCGAATTAAAAAAAAAAATAATGAAAATTGGGATAAAAAAGAAGGTAAATAATTTTTTTTTTTATTTGTATATATATCGTGTAATGTAAAATTATATAAAAAAATAGTCGGTTTAAGTTAAAAAAAAGTTAAAAAATTATAAGAGACAGTGTTACCAACAACATATTGATTAACAAACAAAAAAATTGACTAAAATGATGTATTATTTATATTTTCATTTAAATTTCCCTCTTTTTTATATTTAGTTTTGTGGTTTTTCAATAGATGGCGTTGTAAATAAAAATTAGTTTATGATTTTCTCAATAGATGGGATTTAAAATTTAAAAAAAATTAACACCATCTTTTGAAAGATTAATTAAATATAAAAGACGGAAGTTAAGTAAAAATATAAATAAGAAAAAATAATTAAAACGTAAAAAAAGAAAGATATAGAAAAAGAGAAAAAATGAAACGTCAAAAATTGATGTTTATATAAATAACTAACTTCGTAACTAACTTCATGTGGTTTTTTGAATTAATTGAATTAATTGAACAACGCCCCCTCTATTAATGAAAAGAAAAAATACAAGTACATATTTGCTGTGCTTAAAAAGTAAGACAAGATTAAAAAAAAAAAATACAAAAAATAAAGAAAGCGAGGAAAAAAAAACTTTAAAAAATCCAAAAAAAAAAATTAATGATAATGATAATCCATTGACAAATACAATGAATTTATTAATTAGTGTATATATACAGGTGGTTTTTTTATGCTCTTTATCCAAGAAAAAAAAATCCTTAAATTAATTTTTCCTATTAATAAAATTGTTTTTAAATTAATTTAAAATCCAACTTCCTTATAAAAAAAAACTACTAATTAAAAAAAATATATCTCACGTATTTAAGAGGTAAACAGCATAAATGATAAAATGCCTGTGTAGATAAAGTAAACAAACATTTTTTAGGTATTAGAAAGTATATAAATAAATAAATTCTAGAATAAAGACTGCATCGATAAGTAAAGATTAAAAGAAGAAAAAAAAAACGTTGAAAAATAAAAAAAAAAATAATAATATAATTAATAAACTACAACATTGTACATTATTACGACGGTTTTTTGTAACGTTTTTTGTGTTTACGTTTAGTGCCCAATTTAGGTGTGAAACGCTGCTAAAAGAATAGTTTAAAAAATACTTATTAAGTCCAGTACCCACAACAAATAAGAAAAAAAAAAGTGTGCGCAAACGAAGAAAATATTAATAAATATTAAAGACAAAAAAAATTATGAAGGAAATAAGTTTTTTCTTTTCTTACAAAAGTAAAACCGTTTTGTTTATTTTATGATTTATTTCCTAAAATAATTTATCATCCGTTTCTGTGATAATAAAGAAGACGAAAAATTAATATGTAAGAAAAATAAGTCGTGTAAATCGGATTTTAACTCAAAATAATGAAAGTACTTATGAGTAAGTTACCAAAGATGGAAAAATTAATTAAATATTCTTAAAATTTATTAAAAATCCTTTAATTTGTGTACAAACACGACCATATTTCGATTAAAAACAAAAAAGTAAGGTTAATCTTTAAATTTTCAAAATGGCGGATTAATAAAAAATAAGTTTTTTGTTAAAGATTCTTAAAGTTTATTAAAAATCTTTTAATTTGATACCAAACACGACTATATTCGGATAAAAAATAAAAAAATTAGGTTAAAATAAAAATTTTCAAGATGGCGGATCATCAATTGTTTTTTAGGTTAAAATTATTGATAACTTTCGAAGTATTAAAGATAAATATATCGTGTTTAGTATAAAATTAAAGGATTTTTTATAAACTTTAAGAATCTTCAATTAAAATGATGAATTTTTAAATCCGCCATTTTGAAAATTTTTAAATGATTGTAACTTTTTTGTTTTTAATCTAAATATAGTCGTGTTTGTACTCAAATAAAAGGATTTTTAATAAATTTTAATAATTTTTAAATTTTTTTCAAAATGGCGTTCATCGATTGTTTCTAAACTTAAAAATGTGTATAACTTTGAAACTATTAAAGCTAGATATGTCGTGTTTGTACTCAAATTAAAAGAAATTTAATTTCCTGAACGTTTTTTTAGGTTAGGTAAACGATTCAAACGGTTCAAGACGGTAAGTTTTAGTTTCTTTAGTGTTAAGTGTTGAAAAGAATCGCGTGGGTACTGCGATTGTATAAATATATAGACGTAATTTGGCACACAAAAAGTAAATTTAACTTTTTTCTTTTTTTTTTGAGAAAAAAATTTTTTAAATATATATGTAGATAAGTAATGTGAATTAAAACGAACAAAAAATTTATTTTAATGGATTTATTTAACATATTTATACCAAACATATTTTAATATTTGATTTTTAATAATTTTTTTTATAGTTTAATAGTTTTTTTTTTGTTTTTGTTTTAAATTGTGCGATTTCTTTGGTGATTTTTCTCCTATCCAATCATATCACTATACATTCGTAGGGAAAAATGGTGTCTCTGTGTATGAATCCGGGTCGTGGACATGCTAAAAGAAAAATTAAACGTTAGTAAGTTGCTTAAAACTTTTTTTAAAAAATGTGGCGCCATCTACATTCTGTTAGATTTAATTTTTTAATTAAAAATTAAAGAAAATTACTTTTTATTTGAAAAAAAATCAATTTTTAGTGATAAAAAGAAAATAAACGACTCCATTTGTGTACACAACTTAAGACCTTTGTCTTATTTAGAAACCTTGAGGTTATCTTTCAAGGTTAATTTTATTTTCTTTTCTATAACAATCTATAAAGTGCCTTCTAAAAGTATTTTTATTTCAAAACAAGTAAAAAAAAATTTTTTTTTGCTAAAAATGGAAAATTTATGAAAGACGTGTTCACACTAAAAGAGTTTGTGAAATTATAATCGATTAGTTTAAAGTTTTTTTGATTAAAAATGGGTTTTTATTTAGTTTTAAAGTGAAAATGATAAAAAATATTTTTTTAAAATTTAATTTAAGGTGGGTTTACACTTGTAACGTTAATTAAATTAGTGTAAATTGATTAAATTTTAATTTAGGTTTTTTACTTCGGTTAAAACGTAACTGAAAAGTTAAAAAAAAATATTTTTCGGGTTCAAAATGGAAAGTTTATTAAAGGCGTGTTTCCACTAAAAACGTTTATGAAATAATATTCAGGAATTTTTGTGTTTTTTGATTGAAAATTTGTTTGTTTCATTTTTTAAGTGAAAATTAAAAGAAATTAATTCTTAAGGCGGGTTTACACTTGAAATGTCAATTAAAATTGATTAAATTGATTAATTTTGATCGAAACTTTTTACATTTTAAGTTAAATTAAAAGAAGAGTAAAGAATATTTTTTCTTATTCTTCTAAATAGATTTTTAAATAATTAAAAATGGATTTTTTTAAGGCGTGTCCACACTAATGAAATTTATTGACTTAAAAGAGATTCTTTTAATTGAAAATGATTTGTTTTTAATTTTTTAACTGAAAATAACTTAAAAAAAATTTTTTTTATTTAATTTAAGGCGGGTTTACACTTATAACGTGAATTAAAATTGACTAAATGGATTAATTTCGATTAAACTTTCTTACCTCGGTTACATCTTTCGCCGTAAAATCCGGTTCCTTCGCATCTACATTTGTAACCGGGTTGTTGGGCGATTTGTATGCAAGAACCTCGGTTCATGCAAGGATTTGGATGACAAATATCCGCACGTTTACCTTCAAATTAAAAAATAAAGACGAGTACAAACCCGGAAGGCATTTTTTACCTCTTAAGGCGTTGTTACATTCTTCAAACGAGGGATATCTATAATCGGATGAGCAACTAAACTCGTCGCACGTGCACCGTTTACCTTGTATCCGACATCCGAGCCTTTTCTGACTCGTATCACATTCAGAAGACACTTGAGAAACTAAACAATACAAAAGAAAATCACTAAATTACTACAAAAATTTTCAATAAAAAAATTTTTTTTAGTTAGTTACTTTCAAACCAAACTGTATATATTAATAACTTCTTTGTTTGAATAAACAAACAAACAAAAATTATTTTTAAATTACAAATTAATGGTGAACATTAAAAAAAAAAAAAATGAAAATTGACTTACTTAATAATGTTAAGGCGAGCACACAATAAAACATGTTTGAATCGTTTTCCGAAGCTTTTAAAAACTTTTTGAAAGTGAAGCGATGCACAAAGAAAGCCGTGTGTAAGCACGTTTAAGTGTTTGCTGCTGCGGACGTTTCGAGCGCGGACCTCGAACGAAGTGCGAGCGCGGCATCTACACAAAGATAAAGAAGTCGTTGCCCTTTATTCCCCGTTTCGAGATAACGAGACGTCCGTGTTTGGATAGGAGAGCGGAAGAAGAAGGAGAAGTCGAAAGAAAAATGCCTGATAAAGGCGTATCGTGTACAGGGACGGATCAAAAATTAATTGAAAATTGATTTTTTTTAATTTGGTGAGTTTAATATTGGATAATTTATTTATTTTTTTCTAGAAATCAATAGGAAATTAAATTTCCTTTAATTTAAGTACAAACATCACATATCTAACTTAAATACTTTAAAAGTTATACAAACTTTTTAATTTAAAAACAATCGATAAACGCCATTTTTAAAAATTTTATTATAAATCTATAGGAAATTAAATTTCTTTTAATTTGAGTACAAACACGACAGATCTAGGATTAAAAATAAAAAAATTATCGAAATTTTAAATTTTAATGACAACCGGAAGTCGGCCATCTAGAAATTTTTTAAATTAACCTAACTTTTTTATTTTTTATCCGAATATAGTCGTGTTTGGTATCAAGTTAAAGGATTTTTAATCAGCTTTAAGAATTTTTAATTAAAATTTAAGATTTCATAGTTGCCATCTTGAAAAATTAAAGAATTAATATAACTTTTTTATTTCTAATCATAGATAGGTCGTGTTTATATTCAAATTAAAGGATTTTTAATAGATTTTGAGAATTTTTAACTTAAACTCTCATTCTTATTGTGAATTTTTTTTTTTAAATCACGGAAAAAAAAGGATTTTTATAAAAATTCCTTTACAAATCATTAAAAAATTAAATTTCCTTTAATTTAAGTACAAACATTACATATCTAACTTAAATACTTTAAAAGTTATACAAATTTTTTAATTTAAAAACAATCGATAAACGCCATTTTTAAAAATTTTATTACAAATCGATAGAGAATTAAAAATCCTTTAATTTGATACCAAACATGATATATCTAACTTAAATAGTTTAAAAGTTATAAGCAATTTTGTAGAAAAAAACAATTGATGATCCGCCATCTTGGAAATTTTTATTCTAACCTAACTTTTTTATTTTTTATCCGAATATAGTCGTGTTTGGTATCAAATTAAAGGATTTTTTATGAACTTTAAGAATTCTTAATTAAAATTTTTATTTTATAATCCACCATCTTGAAAAATTAAAAAATTAACCAAACTTTTTTGTTTTTTATCCAAATATAGTCGTGTTTGGACTCAAATTAAAGGATTTTTAATAATCTTTACGAATTTTAATAAAAAAAATTTTATTTTATTAATATCTATTACAATCTAATAGTATTTATTATAATCGTATGCGAGGTTTATGTGTGGGTCTACTATTTGGAATCCCACCTTGCAATCGAATACGTCTAACCGCTTCCCTTAAGTGTTTAGGTTGAAGAGGACCCGTTTCTTGCATTTCTTCCATCACATCCAAAGCTAAAACATATAATAAAATTAAAAAAATTGGTTTATTCTATAATAAAATTGATTTTTTTATGATTAATTTTATATGTTGAATGCAGGTAAGTTTTGATTTAATAATTAACAGGCTACAAACTTACATTCTTCAACAATTTCCCCAACAAACACTTTAGCAATACCTGCCATGGCTATAACTACGTTTTGAGACACCGAACAACCGGTTATCGTTTGCATTAAACGTTTTATTGCCGCTTTTGGAAAAGCAGCTCTTCTGTACATTTCGTATCGGTCTAATTGTTCTTCGGTAAAATTAGAAACTAAAACTCTACGAAAAATAAAGATTAATTTTGACATAATTTTAAGGTTAAAATTAAATTTACTGCATTTTTTCACGTTCTTCCTCTTCAATTTCCTTTTTAGACTTTTCCTTTTTTCTTTCTTTCAACAAATGACTGCTATGTCCAACTTCCGGAAGGATAATATCACTCACTCGGTACTCCTCTTTTACAATACTTGAATCTGGATAAAAACCGCCCAATTCCGACGATTTCTCACCGTATTTTAATCCTCTTTCTTCAATTAAAGAACTTTCGTGCATATCGTCGTCGTAATCACCTGTATCCGAGTCCGAATTTGTATTATTCGAGTCGTATTTAATCCTTTCCATCGTTTTTAGATTAGTTGAATCTCCCATTTCTTCTTTAATGAATATGTTATCCATCTTACCATCACTTACAATTAAAATTTTAATTTAAATCTTTGTATTTTAAATGTAAATCTTCTTTTTTAATAGAAATTAATATAAACTAAATTAATACATTTGACGTTTACTAACATTAAATTGAGGTTATGTTGTTTTCTTATAATTAGACAGATCCATCTTGTAGTGAAAAGCTCAAGTTTTGTATTGGTTCGACAATTTGTCGCGAGGTGCGTTAGTGTTCGCGTCGTGCGTCAATACGTCAGTCGGTTCGTTCGATGGTTAATCGTGTTTATTTGTGCGGAAAAATGATTAAAAACGCGGAAAAATTAACGTTTTTCCGTTAAAATCTACTAAAAGATTAACAAACGACCGATTTGTGATAACGAAAACGGTTTTCTATCGACTTTTGTAGCCGGAAAAAGTACGGATTGTCGAGAGTTCGTTTACTTTTGTGTTTCGTCACGAAAACTCTTCAGGTTAAAGATTATTCGAAGGTGAAATGATTTTAAAGGATATGAAGAGTAAAAACTAAGAAATTAATAATAATCGATTAACGGTAAGCGCAATAAATAAGATTTGATTGGATTTTTTTAATTTATTTTGAGGTTAAACGAATAAAGTTTTTGTTTGTATCGTACGACCTTAGCGATTAATTTCGCGTTAAGGGACTTTTCTTTTTTTACGGTTGGGGATACCGGAAAATGTGAACTGTCATTTTTAATTGTCATATTTACTTTTTTTTATATTTTTTCGACTTTTTAAGGTGTTTTTGTAGTGTTTTTAAGTATTTCTCTTTGTTTTATAAGGTGTACTGACTCACCGAGAAGTTCTAGACGTTGAATGGGGCTTGTAACTCCGTTAAATTCCGAAGGTAAGTCTAAAAATTATAACTTAACCTATAAAATTAACGTTGGAAGTTCAGCGCCGAGCTAATCATTAATAATTAATTACAAATTAACGCTTAGAAATGACTCGTTATGGTAATTACAGGTGATTAGATTATAAGAAAATTAACGTTAATTGGAAAAATTTAATTTTTAGGTTATGTTTGAGTTTGAAAATGACTTTCTGAGAAAATTTTAAGGTTGTTTTTGAGATTTGGAAGTTTAAAAACACAAATAAGTGATTAAAAAATAATGTAATTATTTAAAAAAAGAAGTACTTTAAAGAAATCAAAAAAAATTACTTGGAAACTCACTTTTAATCGATTGATATTAAATCGGAAACAAAGTTTTTTCCTTTTTATAGAGTTTATTTACATTTTTAAAGTTTATATTTACCGTTTTTAGTCATCGTGAACGCGTGTTGAGATAAAAACTCTGAAAATTTCAATAGATTACTCACCGAATGAAAAACCTTGGAAATGATGAAAGAAGTGGTCTTTTTTTGTGTCGTATTTTACTGACGCGAACGTTTTAAACGGTCGGCGATTGAAAAAGAGAAAGCGTAGATCCTGTTTTTGGCTTTAAAAATGTTTTTTTAAAAAAGATTTTTTTCAATACGTAAAAGAAGGTGTTTTTAAAATTATTTTTACCGAGTGCGTTGCCCTCCGAGCACCTTTGGTCGTAAATTAATTACATCGTAAGCGATAAAAACTGATTTATTATCGTTAAATTGTTAGTTTTAGGGAAGCGATAACGTTTTTACGTTAGTTTTCTAAGATAAAATTGTTATAAATAAGATTTATGTGGGAAATAATCTTTATTATGAAGTTTTATGTCAAAATTTTGTTGTTTAAAGGTTATGTTGTTGATTATTTTGTTAGAGCTATCATCTTTTTGACGTTTTAAATGTCAAAATGACTTAAATGATGAAATAGTGACTTTTTAAAGGTTACTTTTGATTTATTTTTTGACATTTTAAACGTCAAAGCGACGGAATTGTCAAATTTTTTTGTTTAAGGTTATGTTGTTGATTATTTCTTTTAGAGCTGTCATTTTTTTGACGTTTTAAATGTCAAAATGACTTAAATGATGAAATAGTCACTTTTTAAAGGTTAGTTTTGATTGATTTTTTGACATTTTAAACGTCAAAGTGACAGAATTGTCCAAATTTTTTTGTTTAAAGGTTATGTTGTTGATTATTTTTTTAGAGCTGTCATTTTTTTGACGTTTTAAATGTCAATGATAAAATAGTGACTTTTTAAAGGTTAGTTTTGATTGATTTTTTTGACATTTCAAACGTCAAAGTGACGAAATTGTCAAAATTTTGTTGCTTAAAGGTTATGTTGTTGATTATTTTCTTAGAGCTGTCATCTTTTTGACATTTTAATGACTTAATTCATTTAGAACTGTCATTTTCTTGATATTTTAAATGTTAAAATGACAAATGATAAAATAGTGATTTTTTAGGGGTTAGTTTTGATTAATTCTTTGACATTTTAAACGTCAAAGTGACGGAATTGTCAAATTTTTTTGTTTAAAGGTTATGTTGTTGATTATTTCTTTTAGAACTGTCATTTTTTTGACATTTTAAATGTCAAAATGACAAAATTAGAACTGTCAAATTGTTGACGTTTAAAGTGTCAAGAAATTGAAGACATTTCAAACGTTACAGTGACCTCAGAAATTAATTTGAATCGATATTTTTCGTCCTTTTAGATGTTAAAATGTCTAAAAGAATGTATAATTTGTCTGAAAACGTTAGAAATCGAAACCTTGTGGAATATTTTTTTTCCTATTATTATTATTTTTTCTTTCTCTGTCTACCGTTAATAAACGTTTGGGAAAGTCGAAACGTCGCGCGGCAACTACGCTTGCGCGATTTTCCTTCCACAATAACACGACAACTCGCTCACTTAGATCACCGTTTGCGAGAGAAATGAGCGTTCAGTGTCCGTTAGTTAGTAAGTTGTTCGCGACGACGGTTCCTCGCAATTTTTAACCGATTTCTTATAAAAAACAGAAAAAAATTGGATGTTGTAAAATAATTTTTTCCTTTATTTCCGGATTTTAGTGTTAACGTGAAATAACATAATAGAAATTAAATTAATATTGTGATTATGTGATTTTAATTAAAAATAGAAAAGGGAGAAAATAGTTAGTGATTAGTGATGAATTTAGTTTTATATTTGTGACGTTGTTATGTTGATTGATGTCACCGTATAGCCGATACCGGCCTCTGCCGGCTTCCGATGGATTAACGGCCGTCCTGCAGGTTAACCCTCCGCCGCAGGGCTGCAGGACGACTTCCGGTTCGACGCCCGCGTGCCGATTGTTGCGCTGGTTCGCACGCTTTAGCCCGCAGCCGGTTAACAAGCGAAGGGCGGGAAAGGGATCTTACGAAGGTAACTAAATTCATCCGAAATCCTCAACATTCATAAAAAATCTTTTCGTTTGATACCAAACCCGACTATATTTAGATAAAAACCAAAAAAGTTAGATTGAATTTTAAAAATTTCAAGATGGCGGTTTTAAAAAGATAATTTTTTTATTAAAAATTCTTAAAATTCATAAAAAATCCTTTAATTTAAGTACAAACATAATCTATCTACGATTAAAAATAAAAAAGTTAGATTATTTTTTTAATTTTTAACATGGTAGTTTAAAAAATTTAAAATTTTAATTAAAAATTCTTAAAGCTGATAAAAAATCCTTTAATTTGATACCAAACACGACTATATTCGAATAAAAAATAAAAAAGTTAGGTTAGTTTAAAAAAAAATTCAAGATGGCCGATGGTCGCCATCTTGATTTTTTTTATTTTTAAACTATTTAAGTTAGATATGTCGTGTTTGTACTCAAATTAAAGGAAATTTAATTTTTTAATTTTTTTTAAAGGAATTTTTAGAAAAAAAGGAATTTTTGATTAATCCAAATTAAAAATTTACATTTTTAACCTTTCTTTTAAATCGATTAAAGTGTTTAAATCGTTTCGTGTGGCAATTTCGTCGGTTGCGTTATTTCGAAACGATCGGAAACGTTAATTAATGAATTAACAATGGCGCGGTTCACGTGTCGCTGACCAAGTGTGTTAAAAATGAGGAGAGAAAGAAAGAAAGAGAGAGAGGGACAAAGAAAAGATGTTTTGCAAAATGGAAATTGTAGTTTTATAAACGGTGCGATGAAAAATAAAAGAAAAAAAAATGGGGGAAAAAGGAAACAAAGAATGAAGAAAGGAGGGAATTACGAACGCCCTCTACCGGTTAAACGCGAACGCAAGCGCCGCCTTGAAGATGACCCACTTTCTCGCGAGACGAAACCAAGTTACGAAATAAAACTAAATAATAATTTGTTGAACCTTGATATATTGTAGTTTTATTTGTAAATTATTATTACTAATAAATAACCGCAATAATAATGCGCTGCTGCGCGTGGCTTTCGGGTTACAAAATAAGGAAATTGCGGTTTTTATGCAAAACAAACGCGATTAACATACAAACGTTCGTCGAAACATTTCGTATAATTTTATTTCCGAATTTCAAAACGAAAAAAAAAATATTCCGTTTCACTTTAAAATATGAGGTCATTAGCTTATTGTCGGAAACGTATTGACTTAACAAAGACATTTCGATATCGACGTGTAAGAACGACTTTAAAACACGCGACTAAGCGATTTAGGACGATATTTTATCCTCTTTCTATTTATTCTATACTTCAAGCGATGCATATTTAGTTCATATTTGATTATAAAAGCTCGGAATCATTTTCTATTTTATAATTATTAAGTTTTTTTTTTCTTTCGTGGTAAAGTGAGTTAGTACTTTGACGCGACACGTGATTATTATAAGAAGTAAAAAGTCGATACACGTGCCGACGCGAACGTCGTCGTCGTCGGGTAAATAAATTTAGACGTGAGAAATGTTAGGGACTTATTTGGCTTGTTACCAACTGCGATCTGCATCGAGACAATAAAGACGAACGTAAATAAATTTCGATTTGAGAGTGTAAATCGATTTATGATGGAAATTTCTTAAATTTATTCTTTTTTATTATTTATTAAGTTGGAAAATTAAATTTCCTTTAAAATGAGTACCATTATTATTATATCGAACTTGAACAGTTTAAAAGTTACGCATTTTTAAAAATTTAAAAACAATTGTTGAATGCTATTTTTTAAATTTTGTTATAAATCGATGAGAAATCAAATTTCCCTTAATTTGAGTACAAACATGACATATCTAACTTAAATAGTTTAAAAGTAACAAATAAATTTGTTAAAAAAAAAACAATTGATTATCCGCCATCTTGAATTTTTTTAATTGACAACTTTTTTGTTTTCAATCGAAATGTAGTTGTGTTTGGTATCAAATTAAAGGATTTTTATCGATCTTTAAGAATTTTTAAATAAAATTTTATTTTTTAAAATTATATTTAAAAAAATTAAATTATATTTTATAAAATTAACCAAAGTTTTTTTATTTTTAATCGTAAATATGTCATGTTTGGTATCAAATTAAAGGATTTTTAGTGAATTTTAAGAAAATTAAAAAAATATATATCGTTAAATATACAGGATATTTTATTTATTTTTAAGTGTGTATAAATCTCGTCGTGAAAGACTTTAATTTTGTATTTAAAGATCATTAGAGTCAATCAGGTATTTCTTAATGAGTATAAAGTTCTTTTTCTTGTTCGGAGAGAAACCGTTTGTTCTTTTCTCTCTTTCTCTCTCTCTGGTTCTTTCTGCGTTTGGTTCCGTTTCTTTCGTTTCTAACAAGTAACCAAGTGAATTACGTAACTAACGTTACTGGACGTCATAAAGATTGATGCTGACGGCCGGTTTCGTTTCCTTTTTTTAACCTTGCCAACAGAATCCGCTATAAGAGTGTCGTTCTGTTAATAGTTTCTCTCTCTCTGTCTTGTTTTAACGGAGTCAGGTGGACTTGGAGAGTGTGGCTTTATTGGAAATGTTAAAACGGTATTTGAAAGAGTAAAGTGGAAGAAAACCGGACCTCGGTTAACTTTAAAACTCAACTTAACCTTAAAACAAATTGAAAAAGTAATGAATTTGTGTTAAAAAAAATATTTTTTTAGTTAAAAATTGTTTTCTAGTTAAAAATTGTACTTTATTTTTAAACTTGTAAGCGTTAATTATAAGTAAGACGCGAGTAGAAAACGAAATGTTTATTTTAAACGTTCAAAAGATTATTTTTGAAATTCCTTTAATAAATTATTAAACTTTATTTATTTTTAAATACTCCGAACGTTTTAAAAACGATTTTCCGACGTTTGTTTACGATAAAGTACGGATTAAATTGCCATTTTTTAAATTTTTGTTTAAACAATTTTAATTTTACTCGTATTTCTTTTATTTTATTTTTTTTTTTTCTAAAATCGATTATTTTTGTTTCAGGTTAGTTGAACTCCTCGTCCAAAATAAAAATAACTTAAACGTCGCCTTAAAACAGTAAGTTTTGAGTTTATTCACATTTTTGCATGTTCACCCTGTATATGACTTTTTAATTTTAAGGTTCGAAAATCTTTAAAATTTCTTTTTAGGGTATAATAATTTTTTTATTTGTTATTTTGATCAATTTATCGTTTGAAGAAACGCTAATTAATCATTGTTATATATGGGGTGTTTCTAAGAAAAGACAGAAAAAAATTTTTAATGATAATACAATTAATTGATTGAATAACATTCAATAATACGATTTACAGTTAAATTTATGACGTGATTTGAGCAATTTTCTTATATAATGTACGTGGATAAGTTGGTATTACGTGTCTCCATCTATGCGAATACACTTTACATACTTATTTATGTAAAGTTAAGTCCAATTATGGCCATAATTAAGTTAAAAAATAATAAAATTATTTAAAGTTTGCTTTCAATTTTAGACGCTTGTTATATGCAGGATGGTTCGAAACTTTACTAAATAGTTTAAGAAAACATCATTTCCGTGTTTAAAAGAAGAAGAAATGTTTAAGTAAACCTCGCTTTAAAATTGACACGTTACAAGGTTGTAAGTGGGACGATTATAACAGTTAGTAAAACGTAAACTGAATAAAAACATTCAAGTTCGCCCACGATTAAGGTTTAAATACGGTTAAAAATGTGTTTTAAACCTACAATTTGTAGCTTGATGACGTAAAAAGTCGATTTTTTTTAAATAATTCGATTTTCTGATTGAATATTTTAGATTTTTTTTTTTTGTAAATTATTAAAGTATATTAAATCTCATTTAATTTGAATACAAACACGGCATCTCTAATTTAAATAGTTTGAAAATTCTTGACGTTTTTTAATTCAAAAACAATCGATGAACGCCATCTTTAAAAATTTTGTTATAAATCGATAGGAAATGAAATTTTCTTTAACATGAGTACAAACATGACGTATTTATCTTTTATACTTTTCAAGATATGATTTTTTAATTTTAATTATCGCCATTTTGAAAAAAACAATTGATGATCTGCCACCTTGAAAATTTTTACTCTAACCTAACTATTTTGTTTTTTATGCGAATATAGTTGTGTTTGTACTCAAATTAAAAGATTTTTAATGTTCTTTGCAAATTTTGAATTTGAATTTTAAAATTGATTGAAAAAAAATGATTTTTTTAAATTAATTGGTGATTATTTAGCGACTACCGTAAATGGACACCTGTATATTTAGTAAATTTTTCGTCTAACCGTGACTCGGCTTTCGAGCGCGTCCGATAAACACAAACCGATTTTACAGTCAGTCGGTTTCGAGCGTCCTCGCACTAAACATCGCGTCGCGTTGTGTCGCGTGCGTGTGTAATTTTATTTTCGGTTCAGTTGCAATTTAAACTTTAAAACTTCTTTTATTATAAAAGAACCTCTCAAATGGAGACGTTTAAAAAGTTCCAATTGAAGTTAATGTCGATCGATTCGAGTTCGTTTATTAAAATTTTCAAACCGATCAGTTAGTTGGTTGGTTGGTTAGTTAGTTAGCAACTATTAAAATAATAACTGATGCAACAATTTTCGTTTTGTTACAAGTGTAAAATTGGTTAAATTAGGTGTAAAATGTGGTACCCTTGTAAGTTTTTTCTTCAAATAACTACGCCGAAAGAGAAGGGATCGGATTATCAGTCAGTAGGTGAGATACACTCTTATTAATTCATTAATTAATTTAAAAAAAATTAATTATAATACTAATGAGGATTAGATAATAACTAATGCGATGAAATGACCGAGCTAACATGACATTCATAAACCTACATTTTATAGATAAATTAAAAACTATTATGGCAGGATACATATATTTTTTATTTTTTTTATAATAAATGAATTAATAGACAATTTAGATAGGAGGTTTTTCCGTATTTACGATGCTCGACAGGTGAGCAAACGGATCGCACGGTTGATTATTATTGTCCTCGGGTGATAAAACGGGGATTAATCTTATCGGAGATAAAATTGTCGGGTAATGTGACGAAATTCACTTAAATTTTTAGCGTACTTATTCACAAAATGATTTTTTAATAAGATTATGTTTAAAAATTAATGAGAAATTGAATTTCTTTTAGTTTAAGCACAAACACGACATATCTATCTTTTATACTTTCCGAAATACATCAATTCTTAATCATAAAAATAATTAACGAACGTTATCTTTAAAAATTATTAAAATTCATTAAAAATCCTTAAATTTGAGTACAAACACGACTATATTTAGATAACAAACAAAAAAGTTTAGTGAATTTTTAATTTTTCAAAATGGCGGATTTAAAAATTCAACATTTTAATTGAAGATTCTTAAAGAGTATTAAAAAACCTTTAATTTGATACCAAATACGATATATCTAGCTTTATTATTTCAAAAGTTATCAATAATTTTAATCTAAAAAACAATTGATGATCCGCCATCTTGAAAATTTTTATTCTAACCTAATTTTTTTTGTCTTTTAACCCTATATAGTCGTGTTTGGTATCAAATTAAAAGATTTTTAATAAATTTTAAGAATCTTTAATAAAAAACTTATTTTTTTTAATCCGCCATTTTAAAAATTTAAAAATTAACCTAACTTTTTTGTTTTAAATCGAAATGTAGTCGTGTTTGTACTTAAATTAAAAGATTTTTAACGATTCTTTTAATTTTTAATTGAAATGCTTATAAATGTGTAGTTTTTACGTGACTCTAAACTGAATTATTGATCAGCTGACTGCATCTTTCTCACCATTAATATTCAATAATTGCGCTCCAGATGTGAACGTGCCATTACGGATTGATTTTAATTCGCGTTTGCCGTGTAACCGGGTGAAAAGGTGAAGGTTATTATTATTACACAGAATCTTACATAATTATTCTATTACCGTTGGATTATTTTACAACAATTATGATTCACGATCAAATTTCCGATTGTTGTTTGTGTAAATGTTTTGTTGAAACGTTCTTAATTCGTAATTATTAAGTAAACCACCGACGACGACGATGACGCTCGAGGAAACCCCTTTTAAAATATACAGTTTTAAACGGGATACGAAGAGTGAGTCACCGTAAAAAGTAAGCGAGTCGACGTGATTACGAAATACGACGCGTGATTGAGGTTAGAAAGTGCGTTTATTATATTTTCTTTTTGCTCCTTGTGAATAAAGAAAAATAGTTTTTTATTTGTCGCAATTGAAAAAAATTAATAAGTAATTAAAATTGAGGTGAGTACCTTTTAAAAAAAAGCTTTGAGACTTAATATTTTTATTTCAGATGACGTCTCAATCTCCGAGAAACGATAGAAAATCGGATACGACAATGTGGGACGAAGATAACGACGCGGACGATTTGAAAACCGAGAGGAACGACGATAAAAATCGCTTGATCAGTAAAGAAAATCATTGCGAAATCGAACGAAGGCGCAGAAATAAAATGACGGCCTATTTATCCGAATTATCCGACATGGTGCCGACTTGCAGCACTTTGACGAGGAAACCGGATAAATTAACCATTTTAAGAATGGCCGTCGCTCATATCAAGTCTTTAAACGGAGGTTTAAATCAGAATTTAACGCATTTGAAGCCGTCGTTTTTAACGGACGACGAATTGAAACGTTTAATTTTGGAAGCTGCCGACGGTTTTCTGTTCGTCGTTAATTGCGAAAGTGGTTTAATCAGCTATGCATCCGATTCAATAAGGGAAGTGTTGAATTGTTTAGAAACCGACTGGGAAGGTTCCAGTATTTACGATCTGGTTCATCCGGAAGATATCGGAAGAATTAGGGAGCAATTAATTTCCGAAAATAAATCCAATCTTAGGATATTGGATTTAAAAACGGGAACCGTCAAGAAGGATTTAGAAAACAAGAGCGGTTTAATAAACGGGTTAAAACGGGGGTTTATTTGCAGAATGAAACTCGGTCAGTTGAAAAACATTTTCAATCATAGACAACGTTTGGATTTAATAGACGATCGAAATTACGCGATTATCCATTGTAGCGGTTACATTAAAAGTTGGAACCCGGAAAATATTAATAACTTTGTTCATTCGACGTCTTTAATCGCGATCGGAAGATTGCAAATCGCTTCGACGGTTTTAAATCAGGTTCCGAATAAATTCGAGTTTATAACGCGCGTTAACGTCGACGGGAATTTCACGTTTATCGATCAGAGAATCACCGACGTCTTAGGCTACTTTCCCGTCGATTTATTAGGAAAGAATTTGTTTAAATTCATTCACAGCGAAGATTCGGACGGCTTGAAAGATAGTTTTAAGAGGATTCTAACGTTAAAAGGGCAGGTCCTATCGTTAATGGTGAGATTCAAGTCAAATTTTCAAACTGACGACGGTTCATCAAATTTTGAATCGAATTTAAAAAAACTCGACGATTTTACAATGTTGAGAATCTCGGCTTACGCTTTTTTAAATCCTTACTCGGATCACGTCGAGTATATCGTTTGTACAAACACTTCAATTAAAAATACACTCAATTACCAAGATCAGAATCAAGTTGAAACGAATTACACTCAAACGATGAATAATTCGATTGATTTAAATAATACTCAAAATGAATTTCAAATTGAAAAGTCGTTTAATAACCAAGTAATTTCCGAAAATTATTTGTACGATGGTTTTGGTTTGAATTCGGAGGGAAATGTTGATAAAAATCTTCCCGTTTGGAATTTGGAGAGAGGAAACGAGCAAATGTATCCGATTGAGGATAAAAATGGGGAAAATCAATGGATGTGGAATAATTGTTCTCCGTTGGAAGTGAGAAATTGTGAATTGAGAGGAGATTTAAGGATGGAAGAGGGAGGAAAAAATGTTGTCGGGGCAGAAATGATGGGTTTTTTAAGTCAAAACGAACAATTAAATCGATACGAAGGATATTAATAATTTCCATTAAGTTAATATTAAGTTGGAATTAAATTAAAATGATTTTTTTAGTTTAAAATGTAGTAATTTGATGTAAAATTAGATATAAATTAATAAAAACGTGTAATTAATAAAAAGAACTGAATTGGATTTTATTTCCTTTATTTAATTTTTAATTTAAATGAAAAATTGTTTTAAACGAATATTTTAATTAATTTTGATTAATTATTTTTAAATTAAAATTGATTTAAATTTGAAAATAATTGATCGATCGATCGAACTTCAATTCGTCCAATGAAATTATCGATCAATCGAACTTCAATTCGTCCAATGAAATTATCGATCAATCGAACTTCAATTTGTCTAATAAAATTATCGAGTCACTCGAACTCCTCTTAAAATAAGTACATAACCTCAAACGTCAAATTACTTTAACGTCTAAATGCAAAGTATTTTTATTTTAAGTAGGGTAAGTGCACTGGTTAGCCGACCGACACTGGATCTCGACCATTTTGTCATTTAAAGTCAATAAGAAATATATTCGCTATACTTTAAGAAGGTGTGGACATTTGGTTTTGTATTTCTATAGCACTTTTAAATTGTTCTCAAAATGGAGCTAGAAATTAGCGTTATTCCGTGAAAAATTAGTAAATACATGTCTATCGCGATGACAGTAGAGTTTCATGTATAGTGTAAAAAAAGTGTTAAGCGAACCTGGCCAAAAAATAGTAAATAATTTTAATTTTAAACACGTTAGGGGATTATATTATGATTTATATCTATTATTAGTTATAGTTGCTTATATATTTTAGTAAAAAATAGGCTCACAATAAGTTTTTTGCTTAATATTTGATGGTCGCCAACCAATATTAAAATAATTGCCTTTTTCAGTTCTCGACCAAAATGGTCGAGAATCGGTAAGCTTTTAAAAAATTAATTGTTTTGGTAATATCATCTATTTAAGAATAGTTGGTATTTTTGTGTATACTTCAATTAATTTATATATCTACTTTTTAAGTTTTAGTTTGCGACCAATAAATTAGTCCTAAATATACTTTTTTTATACTCGTATTATAGGTGGTCGAAAATCAATTAGTTTTCGACCACTGTAACAAGAAAATTGATTAATGTCACTTTCTTTATTAGTAAAAAATAATAATCTATTTTTTTTGTAAGTTCTTATTTATGTTTGTTTGGTGAAAATACAGGGTGTCCCACATTTTAATACGCAAACTTCACCAGGACATAGTTCTCATAAAAATAATACAAAAGTTTTATATAAACATGGGGTCGCAACTCTTTTGTTTTCGAGATATGGCCGTTTAAAGTTGGAAGAAAAATTTACATTTTCATTTTTATTTCAGCTATTTATAAACGTAGGAATATGAATTTTTACAATAATGTACTACAGCCTAATATGTTACTTCCAAGCCTTAATTAACCCATCCCGGCTTACTTGAAAGGGTTGAAATTCACGATCACCACTACATTTTCCAATAGAACTTTTTAACTCGGTAAAATTTTAACATGAAAAAATATCCCTTAGAAAGCTCATTCCTTAGAGAGACTTTTCTGTCTCTTACATTTTTTGCATAAAACTGATAGTTTTCGAGAAAAAAAATAAAATCTTAGCGCGTGTCAGACCAATTTTCCAAAAGAACTTTTTAATTCGGTAGAATTTTAACCTAAAAAAATATGCGTTAGAGAGCTCATTCCTTTGTGAGATTTTTTTGTCTCTTACATTTTTCGCATAAAACTGATAGTTTTCGAGAAAAAAAATAAAATCTAAGCGCCTATCGTACTGTACCGCTTCACCCCTAATCAAATGTTCTTTAAAAATTGGCTATTGGTTTTAGAATAATAAGTGATAACAATAATAATAAGCTAAAAAGAGTAACAATTACACTTTAAATTAAATGCATTCTATCTTAATCAACGTACAGCTCATCAGTACAAAGAAATCAGACCAAAACCATGGCTTACTTTTAAAGAACTTTTGGTTAGGGATGAAGCGGTACAGTACGACACGCGCGAAGATTTTATTTTTTTTCTCGAAATCTATCAGTTTTATGCGAAAAATGTAAGAGACAAAAAAATCTCGCTAAAGAATGAGCTTTCTAACGCATATTTTTTTAGGTTAAAATTCCATCGAATTAAATAGTTCTTTTGATAAATGTAGTGATGATCGTGAATTTCAACCCTTTAAGGCACGCCGGGGTGGCTAAATTAAGGCTTGAAATTAACATGCTTGGCTGTAGTAGATAACTGTAAAAATTCACATTCCTGTGTTTATAAATAGCTGAAATAAAAATGAAAATGTAAATTTTTCTTCCAACTTTGAACGGCCATATCTCGAAAACAAAAGAGTTGCGACCCCATGTTTATATAAAACTTTTGTGTTATTTTTATGAGAACTATGTCCTGGTGAAGTTTGCGTATTAAAATGTGGGACACCCTGTATATGTATACATGTATTAAAATTGTTTGAATTTATGTTTCTCTCTAATGGAATCTATTGCTCTAAATATATTTTCTTAGAAATTAGTCCAATTTGTGGTGGTCGAGAACTAATATAAAATGGTCGAGAACTCCGTGGAGTGGTCGAGAAATAGTGATATTGCATTTTTTTTTTATTTTTATTGAAATTTTAATAAATATTGTTGAAAGAAAGGAGAAAGCATACTTGCACACTGTTAAGAATTCATTGAGGAATGGTTGAAGGCTAGGTGTAATAAAATTTGAACAATTTTTCTATATGTAAAATACATTCAAAGTCAATTTTTTTGTTAACTGGTCGAGAACCAATGCATTGACCCTATGTGATTTTTGATGTTTTATTTAATGGTTTATTCGATACATATAAGTTTATTTGATGATTTCACGGTTTTAACCGGTTTTAAGAATTAACCCCGATTTTACATTATAAAAATTAAACCGAGTAAGTTATTTTAACGTTTTCTTACCATATTATTCTATTTTCTTTATTTTATTTACATCATAGTTGTTGATTAATTTTGTTTTTAAGTTTTTAACTTATTGTTGAAACGAATTTATTATTATTATAATAAATAGTTAAATACTTTTTATTTTTCTTTACGATGTTTACATTCCTTCACCGTTATAAACATTTTGTACTTTTAAAACATGAAAAACAAATCAATTAAACAATTTCATTTCGTTTCAGTTTCATATTAAACGAGTAAATAATGTGAATCGTTATAAATAAGTGTTTGAAGTAAGTTCGGAGAGAAATTATTTGATCATCAGGTTGATTAGTACAAATGATTCAATCTGATTACATCTTTAGTGTTATTTTATTGATACATTTAAAGGTAAATTTATGATAATTTGTATTTTAATTAAGTTAAATACATTTTAATAAATTTTCTTAATAATTCTTAAAAATTTCACAACGATTTAAATTTGAAAATTACCGATCAATCGAACTTGAATTCACCGGACGGAATTATCATCCGGTCACTCGAACTCCTCTTAAAATAGGTACATAACCTCAAACGTCAAGTTGTTTTAGCGTCTAAATGTAAAGTTTTTATTTTTATTTTAAAATGTGTGATGTTTATCATAAATTTATTTGACAATTCTTCAATTTTTGTCAAGATTTTAACGAATTTGAGGTCCACAGAAGTTTTAAGAATAAATTTTGATTTTACATCATCAAAGTTGAATCAAAAGTAAGTTTTGTTTTCTTATTATTTTATTTGATTTTCTTCATGTCATAGTTGTTGTTTAACTTATTGTTTAAACGAATTTATTATAATAATAATAAATACTTTTAATAATTCTTTGCATTATTTACTGTTATAAATATTTTCTACTTTTAAAACATAAAAAACAAATCAATTAAACAATTTTATTCAATTTCAGATTCAGATTATTAAGCTATAAACGACGTTAAGCAATTATTATAGATAATTGTTTGAAGGAAATTGTTGTAAGGTTGGAAGGAAACCGATTGAGTAGTGCGAATGATTCAGACGGAGTACACCTTTGTAGTTACAGTGTTTGGTTGCTGGATTGATGACATTTAAATAAATTATAAATAGAACGGAATCGAGCCGAACGTTTCACCTTTAAACGTTGGTTAGAGAAACAAATTGAGTTGAAGTTGATCGTTTTGCGGACGCTTTATTTAGATTTCAAGTTTAAATTTGTCGGAGTACCGAAGTAAATTTTTGGAAGGAATTTCAAATGTAGGGCAGATCGATTTTTCCCTCTCTCTCTCTCTCTCTTCCGGTTTATATCTCTTTTTCTTGGAGGAATATTTAGGTCAAGAGCAATGCGCCAAAAAGGCACTACTTAGATATTAGGAACGTTGGTGATCTTGACCCTTTTTTATTAAAAAAAAAGTACAAAATTAAATGTATACAGAATTAAGAAACGATATAAAATTAAAATAAAAACGAAATAGAATCTAAATAATATTAAAAAATTAAATATAATCTATATAGAATTTAAATTGTATCCAAAATCAAAATAGAATATCTACAGAATAAAAAAAGAATATTTGACTTTTGACTGAAACATTTGACTTTTACGAAACACAAAAGAAAACAAGTTGTTATTTTATTTTAAGTAACAATTAACATTAATTTACATTAAAGTACATAATCGTACTTAATAAAAAAGCGAACGTAACTCGCTAGAACTTGTTTTCCAAGTCCATTAACCTGTTGTCATGGAAAACGTAATTATCTTATCTGTCTTTATCTCTCGGAACTTTTTCTATTTTGGTCCGTTCGTTCGTTCTTTCTAAAAGAGAAAGTAACACTTAATAAATTGCTTCAAACCGTTTTCAAATATTTTTTTTTTGTTAAGATTTAGAAGTGAAAGGTTTTATTAAAGTTTTAATTTGAATTTGAAATTTTTTTTTCCGGTTTAAAACACACGTTTTTATTACGCGTTATTATTATCATTATTCTATTCTAGTTTACTTATTTTCTCTTTTTTTTACTCATTGTTTCAGGTGAGTGCGTTTCCAGACATCTCGATGGAGCTCGATGATATACACCAACAATACGGTAATTTTTTTAATTTAATGCGGTTTCAACCACATATGAAAAGGTGTTTTCTTTTAATTATTTTTCTTATTTTTAACTTCGAAAAGAAAAGGTCTTTGTTGTTTATTTAAGAAACGTTTTAAGTGTAAACTCGCCATAATTGGAAAAGAGTTTGTAAATTGTTTGACGTAAGAGGGCGTCGTAAATACGCATTGCGGATGTGTAAGGTGGTGTCGTATCGTTTTTGGTGCAATTTACGGTTCGCCACGTTAATATAATCATACAGGGAATTTAATCGATTTAATGTTGGGATAAATATCGAAGTTTAAAGTTGAAATTTTTATTAAAAATCGTTAGAAAATTACATTTCCTCTAATTTGAGTACAAACACGAGATATGTAAGTTAAATACTTTCCGAAATATAACTAACGATTTCTAACTGTAAAAACAAATGAAAACGACCATTTTGAAAAAAAAAATGAAATTGATCAACTCTTTTGTTTCTTGTCCGAATATAATTGTGTTTGTACTTAAATTTAAGGTTTTTTTTAGAATCTTAAAGAATTTTTAAATATTTTTCATTTTTAATTTTTCAAAGATAAAAATTTAGGAGTAAAATTTTGAAATGTATTGCATTTAAATATTAGTGGAGTTAAAAATATTTGACCTATAATAGATCTTTCTTGCTTTCTTCTTCCTTTTCTCTCTCTTTCCGCCTCTTTCTCTTTTATAATTTATAGTATGGTCTGGTGAATGCACGGAATTTCGAATCGCGAGGCTCACTCATATTGCACTCGAGATCGCTTTCTTCTTTCTTCCTTCCTTCCTTCCTTCCTTCCCTATTGTTTTTTTTTTTTCGAATTATTAAAAACTCTGAAAAACCTTATTACATTTCCTATATTTATTAAATGTGCTTTAAAATTTGTATAGATTATTATTTAAAAAAAAACAGCAAATTTATAATTAATGCACTATACATTTTTTAAAGTATAGTTGATAAAAAATAAATTTATAGGTAAAATTAAATTTGTACTTGTTGTTAAGCAGTATAAGTAAAGTTATATCAAGAAGAGATGTAACAGCTGGTAACCGAACAGAAGTAACAAATTATTAATTCTTAACATGTCTCGATACCGAATCGTCTTTCTCCTTCTTACAACGCGGCGATGGTCGCTTGTAACCTTTGTTGGGCCGTTTGCGAGCGAACCCGATTCGCGTCCAAAGCAAAGGATCTTTTGTAGGTTACATAACTGTCGCGAACGTGTGCGAGCTCGTCCGTGCGACGAGTGCAGGTTGTAACAATGGACGTGTTACCGTTTTACAACGGAAAGGATCATATTATACCAGTTTCTATCTTTCTCTCTCTCCCTCTCTTTCTATTCGAATGTATGTATGTATCAATGTGCATGAGAAAGAAACTATACAAGTGTGTGTGTGTAGTGCGTGTGAATGTGTGGGAGTTCAGGTCAATTAAAGAATAAAAGAAAGTTCACCGACACATATTAAACATTTTTTACATTTTAAAAGGTCACGGTTTTTGAATTTTTTTCCAAATATGTAATTTAGAAATGTCCGATAGGTGACACGGTACCGCACACGGTACATTTTATTTATTTTTTGAAATTAAAAGAAACAAATTTAATAAAATCATCGTTCTATTAAATTCTAAAGACGAAAGACACAATTAGAAGCGCGAAACAAACTTGGACGCAGTTATAAACGTAGGTGTAACGCACAATTAACCTTTCTAACCTCAGCAAATAAAAAACGAGGCGAAAAAAGACGATCCGTCCATTTAAACGACGTCGGCCATCATTCGACCTTTTAACAATAACAATTATTTATGAGCCGTGGTTCGTTTAAAATGGTCCTCTTGGGATGTTGCGTGTCGTCTTTCTCAAATAAAAACGGGGAAATTACCATAAACGAAGGTACTTTATATTTATTTTATTAATTAAATTTGCTTTAATCGTTAACATTTTCAATTTCAAATTTTCACCCCTTTTTCAAATCCAAATTTATTTTCATAAAGTCACTTTTTAATTAATAATTTTTTTAATTAATATAAAAAATGACTATTAAAAAAAATTTTTAAATGCGTTGCCAACTTTAAATAGACTTAAAAAAAAAGCAAGAATCCGATTTCGATTGACCTTGAATCGCTCAGCTGACGTGACGTGACGCGACGCTATCCGTGACCGTAATCTTGCGTATGGATGGCGCCACTGCGCCGGTCCGTCCGATCCGAACAGAATCAGGTAAAGAATCGCAGTTGTACTTCGACCGTCGTCGCTTTAATAACCTCATTCGTCCAACGTTCACAACTAACTTAATTTTCATTTTAATACTTTCAACGTAAATCGATTTTCAAAGCATTGGTTTTTTTTTGCTTTATTTTTACTAAAACGTTTAATTTTACCGATTCCGTTAAAGGAAAATGTTTAAAATGTACACGTAGTGCGGATACGTCTCTATTTTTAGGTTAAGTTATTGGCTTTTGGTGTTGTTTTTTTCCCTTTTGTTATCTTTTGGTTTACGATATCGGTACACATGTTGATCGATAACGATGCCATCTAGCGATTTGTGTAACGTATAAACTAAAAGTGTTGAAATGTGTTTATTAAAAAAGAAATAATATAAAGAAAAACATAATGAAAGGTTAGTTTATTTTATTTAGTTTTAAAATATTAACTAATTTGAGAGTGAAATTTAAAATCGGTTGATTTTTAAAATGGTATATTATTTTTTCGGTTTATTGTTTTTCTTTTACTTTAAACGTTACAAAGCTTTAAAGATTACCTTCTTGAGACATTTCTAAGTCTTCAGTACAATTTAATTTACAATTACGTTTAATTTAAGAAATGATATTGAATTGAAATTAATTTTAGAGTGAACACGATTTAAAAACCGAACGGTGCATGAAATTCCCTTTAATTTCAGTACAAACACGGCGTATCTAGGTTAAATACGTTCCGAGTTATTAACCTTTCTTAACCTTATAAACAATTGACGATCGTAAAAGTGAACATGTCACAATTCGATTGTTTTAAATTGAAATATAGCCGTGTTTGTACTCAAATTAAAGGATTTTTTATAAATTTTAACAATTTTTAATAAAAGTTTGATTTTTTTTAATTCGCCATTTTGAAAATTTAAAAAACGAACGCAGCATTTATCTTCTTTATCCAGATACACCTAATCAAATTAGAGGATTTTTTAATAAACTTTTAATGTATTTAAGATATGAATTTTAATCGATTTTATAACTACTATTTTAAAATGTTTATTTAGATTTAAAGTTATTTTTAAAATTTTACCAATTTCTAGATAGATCGCATCTAATCGAAGCCGGTTACAAACACTGTTTATCTATAGGCTCTTTTAAATTTAGATCGGCATAACTTGGTCCGTTTTTCACGACACAAACCACTTGAGTTGGTCGGTCGAGTCGCTGGTCGCTATTTTAAAGTAAGCGAGACTCGGCTACGATTAGAACCGAAATAGAACGGTCCGACTCTAAATTGGTCGCGCGTTTGTATTCGCGGAATGAATCCGGATCCGAATGTAAATAAAATTCGGATTGCAATCAACCGAATCGCCTGGAATAATGGTTACTTATTTGGCGTTTTGTTCTGAATTGTTTTTTAGGGGTCCTGGACATGGCCGCAACGGAGAGCACCATCCGTTTCAGTGTCCACACCCTGGACAAGGCTACCAAAGCCAAAGTCACATTAGAAAACTACTATTCTAATTTAATAGCCCAACACGTGGAACGCAAACAAAGGTAATGCAAACGAAATTATATTTCAATTTAAATTTAAATTATTATCGATCGATCCAACCTTAATTTGCCGAATAAATGACCTGCCACTGGTCGTCACTCGAACTCTTCTCTGTAATATATTAATTTATTATTTTTACTTGTCTCTATAATAGATTAGCAAAATTAGAAGAATCTTTAAAAGACGACAGTCTCTCGGAGGAACAGAAAAACGAGAAGCGCCAGCAGCACGCCCAAAAGGAGACGGAATTCCTGCGTTTAAAACGATCGAGATTGGGAGTGGAAGATTTCGAACCGCTTAAAGTGATCGGAAGGGGAGCTTTCGGCGAAGTGCGATTGGTACAGAAGAAGGATACCGGCCACGTGTACGCGATGAAGATCCTCCGGAAGGCGGACATGCTGGAGAAGGAGCAGGTGGCCCATGTGAGGGCGGAAAGGGATATTCTGGTCGAGGCGGACCATCAATGGGTCGTTAAAATGTTTTACAGTTTCCAAGATCCGATCAATCTCTACTTGATTATGGAGTTTTTGCCGGGAGGCGATATGATGACGTTGCTGATGAAGAAAGATACCCTCTCGGAAGAGTGCACGCAATTTTATATCGCGGAAACGGCCCTGGCGATCGACTCGATACACAAATTGGGATTTATACACAGGGATATTAAACCCGATAATTTATTGTTGGACGCGAAAGGTCATTTGAAGTTGAGCGACTTTGGATTGTGTACCGGATTGAAGAAATCTCATCGGACGGATTTTTATAGGGATTTAAGTCAAGCCAAACCGTCCGATTTCAGTAAGTTATATTTAAAAAATCTTTCTAATTTTAATTTTAAATTAAAATAAGTTGTATAAATAATTTTATTAATTAAATCATAATTAAATTTAGAAAGTGTCGCCATCTCTTTAAAAACGGATAAAGTAAAGCGCAATTACTGAATTAAAATTTGGTTCGAAACTGGACTAGTAGCAATTTAAATTTACCTCTTCCTGCATAGATGGCGTCACGGTTTAAATTTGAAATTTTACCTTTAATGTTTTCTTAATACATAAATGAATTGAAATACAATACAATTGAACACATGTTAAATCAAATTAAATAGTTGGTCACTCAAACTTGACTTAATACCGTTAGAAGGTAAACTGTCTAAATTCTAACTTAAAATTCTTTTCTATTTTATTAATTTCGATATTTTTTAATAACGCAAGTGTTTTAATTGTTATATTTTTTGTAGTAATCACGTCGAGTCCGATGGACAGCAAACGAAGGGCGGAAAGTTGGAAGAAGAATCGGCGGGCTTTGGCTTACAGTACGGTTGGAACGCCGGATTACATCGCTCCGGAGGTGTTTTTGCAAACGGGTTACGGCCCGGCGTGCGATTGGTGGTCTCTGGGGGTGATAATGTACGAAATGCTGATCGGTTATCCGCCGTTCTGTTCGGAAAATCCGCAAGACACTTACCGGAAGGTCATGAATTGGAGGGAAACATTAGTTTTTCCGGCTGAGGTACCGATTTCCGAAGAGGCCAAAGACACTATTATTAGGTTAGCTAAACAAATATATCTTTCTTTTTTATGTACAATATTTAAAGCTTGTCTACTACGTTTTAAAAAATAAATATAAAATTAATGAAAAGAAAATATTTTTGTCGTGTTTGAAAGGTTTTGTTGCGAAGCGGAACGTCGTCTGGGTAGTCAAAAAGGTATAGAAGAATTAAAATTGATTCAGTTCTTTAGAGGCGTCGATTGGGAGCACATCAGAGAGCGACCGGCCGCGATTCCGGTCGAAGTTCGATCGATAGACGACACATCGAACTTTGACGATTTCCCGGATGTCAAATTGGAAATTCGTAAGTTGATTTCATTTGAATTGAATCAAATTAATTGATTTACATTTTTTAATTCGAAAATTTTAAAAATTTCAGCTTCGGCGCCGATGACGCAAGAAGGGGACGTCACGTACAAAGACTGGGTCTTCATAAATTACACGTTTAAGCGGTTCGAAGGGCTAACGCAAAGGGGAACGCCCACGAAAAAATAATCAACAACTGAAACGCGAGGAAGAAAGAAAGAAAAAAACATTAAATAATCGGTTGAAAGAAAAAAAAGCGAAAAAAAAAAGATTTACCCAAATCAACTTGGCTTGTTTGTACTTTAAGTTTGTTCCTTACGTTTTAGAAACAAACTGATGAGGAAGATAGCAAAAGCAAAAGAACGAAAGGATAATTTTTCTAAGAAATAAGGGATAACGATAAATGTATAGGTCTAATAAGACAATTTTTTAAATTAATTAATTATTATTTTCTTTATATTTTCTATGAATTATTACTTTCTTTTAATTAAGCTGCTGTGAAAAGTGAATTAGTAAAAAAAAAATTAGGCTCTCTTAGTAGCAACAATAATAACTTTATCTGATTTTTTTTAAATATCAGTTTGTAATAATCGTTTATTTTGTGTATTAATTTTTCTTTTAACGGTTTTTCAACTGTGATATATAATTTTATTTTATTTTACTTTTATTATTATTTTTTTTTTCTCTCTCGTCCTTTATAAATAAATAAATAAATGCATTAATTTACAAGTTGAATTAAATTTTGTTTATCTTTTCGATCAGTTGAGACGAATTTAATTAAATCACGCTGTTGAATGTCATTTTGTCGCTTTCAAATAACAGATTTCTGTAATTTAGATAAACGAAAGAATTTATGTTAATTAAGCGTTATAGACGAACTTAAAGAAAATGTCTTTTAAAAAATTGCTCTCTTACACACACACACAATCACACGTTTTAATACATTTACGATTTTATAAACACTAAAAGGTAGTTAGATTAATTAATTAAAATTTTATTATTATGATTATTGTATTTTATGATTTTCTTTTTGTTATTTATTACATAATTCGTATTGTATATTTGTAGTTAGTTGATGATTATCTTAACCGAGATGACTTGTGTACATAATAGTTTACAAAGACGAGAATGTGTATAACTTAAAAAAAAAAAAAACAACAAAAAGAAAGAAAAGTCGTGAAGGAATAAATAAATAAAGTTTATTAAAATATACGCTTTAAAAAAAGACATTTTAATCTGTTCTCCTTAAAAACAATCAATAAAGTTTAAGGAAAATATGTTGGATGGCGCCACCTGCAAAGTAACTTCCCGTGGAGCCATCTAATAAACTCCTCCCGAACTTTATATGTACCTATAGAAAAATTAAATAATTAAAATACGATTCTTTGCAAATTTGTTAATTTAATAACCTAGAATAGGAATACAGTAATAAAATACGAATTTCAAAGTAGGTTTTAGAGTAAATTGAGTTTATTCTATAAGAATAAATTTCAGCGAGCAGCCATTAGATGACGCCACTCAAAGAAAGAATGACAATTAAGTCATAACAAAATGTAAATAACAGAATTTCGTCTTTATTAATGTAAAAAGCGTTGATAAATTAGATGGCGACACGGTCGCTTCATAATCCTTTAAATTTTAGGTTATTCCAAATGAAAAAGATGGATGCAAAATTACTTAAAGAACTCGATAACCCTGAGTTGTAGATCGGGATGGTTCTCGTCCAAGTTTTTCATTCATGTCGCGACCCAATGGGGAGGGCTGTTGACGGCGAGCGGCTACCGCCAACAACGACAATTAAAAATTAGTAGGGTTTGCAAAAGGCGTTAGCGTCGAGCTGAACCCCAACAACGCCAAGGGAAGAGTTGAGCAATGGAAGAAAAGATCTAAAATTTCACTTACCTGCCTTATCTATTTATAAATATCTCAATGACTATTAGGTTGCTTTAAGAATAAGGCAGAGATTCTTTAATATAATATTTAATGGAACAAACTAAAATTCAGTTACAAAAACGAAAACCAAAGAATAAACGGTCAATTAGAACGGAACTTAACTCTAGTTGATGCGTTGATTACAAACAGTTAAACTTATATAAGCATTAAACTTACCCCAGAATTTATCGGTCGACATGGTATAATCCAAATGAACTAAATTAAGGTTGTTGAATTTACCGTGGACCGGTACCGATCGCGCTAAATAAGTTTACACACAAATCACCGCGAAAATGACAACAATTTCGAATAACTCGCGACGGTAAAGGATACGTACTCAAACGTTTAACCAAAAACTTTCGGACGAAAGCAATTCACGAAATACCGATAACAAAAAGAAACTAAGACTGATTTTAAACGAAAGACGAATCGAACGAATTTAAGATGAAATCTAGATGAACTCTTGACGGACTCTCACGACGAGACTTAACTCGAGATGAACTTCTAGACGACGAGACTTAACGACCAACTAACTCCGAAACTCTCTTAATTTTGCTGTGCAAGGACTTATATCCCCTTTGCCGGTCCACTGCGCATTCTTATAAACAAACTTATCCCCCAACTAGGCGCGAAACCTTCCTTCCTTAAGAGTGGGAGCTCATACATTGTTTCAGTGAATTTAATTAATTTGTTATGATTTTAATCATTACCTTATTATTACCTTTGCGGTTCGCAACATTCAAAAAGCAGCCGAAATGAAATTTGTGGGCCGAGAGCAGACTATTCGGATTATTGAAAGAGGAACGCAACGTTTTGTACGTCGAAAGGCAGACGGTATGCCAAATACTTGATTAAAATTGCTACATAACCTCAACGTTTGCGGTTGTAGGATTTGTTCTTTCAAGGAAAGCAGAAGCAGTGTTAGAAGGTCAAATCTGGGCTACTCGCCCGACATGTATCGATGGAAGTAGAGAGGAGAAGAAGAGCAACGTCTGTGCCGTAGAGTTTTCAAACATTTAAGGCCGCAACGTCACTTTTTAAACTATAGTCACTGCAAGAGCGTAAGTATTATTTTGTTTGGTGGAGAAATCAACGTAGGGAGGGTAGGCGTGCGCATAGGGTGACGGTTGGGTGGTGCATATGTGATATTGCGTAGGTGTTGCGCGGGTAGGGCGAAGGAGAGGAGGAGGAATAGTTACGAGAGAGAAGGCAGGGGGACGGTTGTAGTCGGTTTGGGTGGGATTGCGGTTGAGGTCGCTTTGGATGACGAAGAAGACGAAGGAGCAGAAGACGAAGAACGAAGACGAAGATGACGAAGAGAGCGGAGAAGAAGAAGAAGCCGAAGGCGAGGAAGGCGAAGAAGAAGTCGAAGGCGAAGAAGACGAAGCGGAAGCAGAAGAAGACGGAGAAGGTGAAGGTGAAGGTGAAGGGACGAAGAAGACGAAGGCGACTGTAAAAAATGGCGACTGTGCGAACCCTGGGTTGGTAGTCGGGTGACTTGCCACCAAAAATAATTAAAAAAAAATTTTTTTTTCGATAAAAAAATGTTTTTTTGATAGCAAATTGGTGTAATTAAGATGGAAAATATTTATTTAACTCAGAAAAAAGGAAAAAAAAATTTAAAAATTTTTTTTTCGTGAATTGAACCCGCGACTGTGCGAACCATGGGTTGGGAGCCGGGTGACTTGCCACCACGCCACCAAAAATAATTTTTAAAAATTTTTTTTTCGATAAAAAAATGTTTTTTGATAGCAAATTGGTGTAATTAAGGTAGAAAATATTTATTTAACTCAGAAAAAAGGAAAAAAAAATTTAAAAAAAAAATTTTTTTTCGTGAATTGAACCCGCGACTGTGCGAACCCTGGGTTGGGAGCCGGGTGACTTGCCACCACGCCACCAAAAATAATTTTTAAAAATTTTTTTTTCGATAAAAAAATTTTTTTTGATAGCAAATTGGTGTAATTAAGCTAGAAAATAATTATTTAACTCAGAAAAATGGAAAAAAAAATTTTCAAAAAAAAAATTTTTTTTCGTGAATTGAACCCGCGACTGTGCGAACCCTGGGTTGGGAGCCGGGTGACTTGCCACCACGGCACCAAAAATAATTTAAAAAAAATTTTTTTTCGATAAAAAAATGTTTTTTGAAAGCAAATTGGTGTAATTAAGCTAGAAAATATTTATTTAACTCAGAAAAAAGGAAAAAAAAATTTTCAAAAAAAAAATTTTTTTTCGTGAATTGAACCCGCGACTGTGCGAACCCTGGGTTGGGAGCCGGGTGACTTGCCACCACGCCACCAAAAATAATTTTTTAAAATTTTTTTTTCGATAAAAAAATTTCTTTTTGATAGCAAATTGGTGTAATTAAGCTAGAAAATAATTATTTAACTCAGAAAAATGGAAAAAAAAATTTTCAAAAAAAAAATTTTTTTTCGTGAATTGAACCCGCGACTGTGCGAACCCTGGGTTGGGAGCCGGGTGACTTGCCACCACGGCACCAAAAATAATTTTTTTTAAATTTTTTTTTCGATAAAAAAATGTTTTTTGATAGCAAATTGGTGTAATTAAGCTAGAAAATATTTATTTAACTCAGAAAAAAGGAAAAAAAAATTTTCAAAAAAAAAAATATTTCGTGAATTGAACCCGCGACTGTGCGAACCCTGGGTTGGGAGCCGGGTGACTTGCCACCACGCCACCAAAAATAATTAAAAAAAAATTTTTTTTCAATAAAAAAATGTTTTTTGAAAGCAAATTGGTGTAATTAAGCTAGAAAATATTTATTTAACTCAGAAAAAAGGAAAAAAAAATTTTCAAAAAAAAAAAATATTTCGTGAATTGAACCCGCGACTGTGCGAACCCTGGGTTGGGAGCCGGGTGACTTGCCACCACGCCACCAAAAATAATTAAAAAAAATTTTTTTTCGATAAAAAAATGTTTTTTGATAGCAAATTGGTGTAATTAAGCTAGAAAATATTTATATAACTCAGAAAAAAGGAAAAAAAATTTTCAAAAAAAAATTTTCTTCGTGAATTGAACCCGCGACTGTGTGAACCCTGGGTTGGGAGCCGGGTGACTTGCCACCACGCCACCAAAAATAATTAAAAAAAAATTTTTTTTTTCGATAAAAAAATGTTTTTTGATAGCAAATTGGTGTAATTAAGCTAGAAAATATTTATTTAACTCAGAAAAAAGGAAAAAAAAATTTTCGTGAATTGAACCCGCGACTGTGCGAACCCTGGGTTGGGAGCCGGGTGACTTGCCACCACGCCACCAAAAATAATTAAAAAAAAATTTTTTTTCGATAAAAAAATGTTTTTTGAAAGCAAATTGGTGTAATTAAGCTAGAAAATATTTATTTAACTCAGAAAAAAGGAAAAAAAAATTTTCAAAAAAAGAAAATATTTCGTGAATTGAACCCGCGACTGTGCGAACCCTGGGTTGGGAGCCGGGTGACTTGCCACCACGCCACCAAAAATAATTTTTAAAAATTTTTTTTTCGATAAAAAAATGTTTTTTGATAGCAAATTGCTGTAATTAGGGTAGAAAATATTTATTTAACTCAGAAAAAAGGAAAAAAAAAAATTTCAAAAAAAAAATTTTTTTTCGTGAATTGAGCCCGCGACTGTGCGAACCCTGGGTTGGGAGCCGGGTGACTTGCCACCACGCCACCAAAAATAATTTTTTAAAATTTTTTTTTCGATAAAAAAATGTTTTTTGATAGCAAATTGCTGTAATTAAGCTAGAAAATATTTATTTAACTCAGAAAAAAGGAAAAAAAAATTTTCAAAAAAAAATTTTTTTTCGTGAATTGAACCCGCGACTGTGCGAACCCTGGGTTGGGAGCCGGGTGACTTGCCACCACGCCACCAAAAATAATTTTTTAAAATTTTTTTTTCGATAAAAAAATGTTTTTTGATAGCAAATTGCTGTAATTAAGCTAGAAAATATTTATTTAACTCAGAAAAAAGGAAAAAAAAATTTTCAAAAAAAAATTTTTTTTCGTGAATTGAACCCGCGACTGTGCGAACCCTGGGTTGGGAGCCGGGTGACTTGCCACCACGCCACCAAAAATAATTTTTAAAAATTTTTTTTTCGATAAAAAAATTTTTTTTGATAGCAAATTGGTGTAATTAAGCTAGAAAATAATTATTTAACTCAGAAAAATGGAAAAAAAAATTTTCAAAAAAAAAATTTTTTTTCGTGAATTGAACCCGCGACTGTGCGAACCCTGGGTTGGGAGCCGGGTGACTTGCCACCACGGCACCAAAAATAATTTAAAAAAAATTTTTTTTCGATAAAAAAATGTTTTTTGAAAGCAAATTGGTGTAATTAAGCTAGAAAATATTTATTTAACTCAGAAAAAAGGAAAAAAAAATTTTCAAAAAAAAAATTTTTTTTCGTGAATTGAACCCGCGACTGTGCGAACCCTGGGTTGGGAGCCGGGTGACTTGCCACCACGCCACCAAAAATAATTTTTTAAAATTTTTTTTTCGATAAAAAAATTTCTTTTTGATAGCAAATTGGTGTAATTAAGCTAGAAAATAATTATTTAACTCAGAAAAATGGAAAAAAAAATTTTCAAAAAAAAAATTTTTTTTCGTGAATTGAACCCGCGACTGTGCGAACCCTGGGTTGGGAGCCGGGTGACTTGCCACCACGGCACCAAAAATAATTTTTTTTAAATTTTTTTTTCGATAAAAAAATGTTTTTTGATAGCAAATTGGTGTAATTAAGCTAGAAAATATTTATTTAACTCAGAAAAAAGGAAAAAAAAATTTTCAAAAAAAAAAATATTTCGTGAATTGAACCCGCGACTGTGCGAACCCTGGGTTGGGAGCCGGGTGACTTGCCACCACGCCACCAAAAATAATTAAAAAAAAATTTTTTTTCAATAAAAAAATGTTTTTTGAAAGCAAATTGGTGTAATTAAGCTAGAAAATATTTATTTAACTCAGAAAAAAGGAAAAAAAAATTTTCAAAAAAAAAAAATATTTCGTGAATTGAACCCGCGACTGTGCGAACCCTGGGTTGGGAGCCGGGTGACTTGCCACCACGCCACCAAAAATAATTAAAAAAAATTTTTTTTCGATAAAAAAATGTTTTTTGATAGCAAATTGGTGTAATTAAGCTAGAAAATATTTATATAACTCAGAAAAAAGGAAAAAAAATTTTCAAAAAAAAATTTTCTTCGTGAATTGAACCCGCGACTGTGTGAACCCTGGGTTGGGAGCCGGGTGACTTGCCACCACGCCACCAAAAATAATTAAAAAAAAATTTTTTTTTTCGATAAAAAAATGTTTTTTGATAGCAAATTGGTGTAATTAAGCTAGAAAATATTTATTTAACTCAGAAAAAAGGAAAAAAAAATTTTCGTGAATTGAACCCGCGACTGTGCGAACCCTGGGTTGGGAGCCGGGTGACTTGCCACCACGCCACCAAAAATAATTAAAAAAAAATTTTTTTTCGATAAAAAAATGTTTTTTGAAAGCAAATTGGTGTAATTAAGCTAGAAAATATTTATTTAACTCAGAAAAAAGGAAAAAAAAATTTTCAAAAAAAGAAAATATTTCGTGAATTGAACCCGCGACTGTGCGAACCCTGGGTTGGGAGCCGGGTGACTTGCCACCACGCCACCAAAAATAATTTTTAAAAATTTTTTTTTCGATAAAAAAATGTTTTTTGATAGCAAATTGCTGTAATTAGGGTAGAAAATATTTATTTAACTCAGAAAAAAGGAAAAAAAAAAATTTCAAAAAAAAAATTTTTTTTCGTGAATTGAGCCCGCGACTGTGCGAACCCTGGGTTGGGAGCCGGGTGACTTGCCACCACGCCACCAGAAATAATTTTTTAAAATTTTTTTTTCGATAAAAAAATGTTTTTTGATAGCAAATTGCTGTAATTAAGCTAGAAAATATTTATTTAACTCAGAAAAAAGGAAAAAAAAATTTTCAAAAAAAAATTTTTTTTCGTGAATTGAACCCGCGACTGTGCGAACCCTGGGTTGGGAGCCGGGTGACTTGCCACCACGCCACCAAAAATAATTTTTTAAAATTTTTTTTTCGATAAAAAAATGTTTTTTGATAGCAAATTGGTGTAATTAAGCTAGAAAATATTTATTTAACTCAGAAAAAAGGAAAAAAAAAATTTTCAAAAAAAAAAATATTTCGTGAATTGAAACCGCGACTGTGCGAACCCTGGGTTGGGAGCCGGGTGACTTGCCACCACGCCACCAAAAATAATTTTTTAAAATTTTTTTTTCGATAAAAAAATGTTTTTTGATAGCAAATTGGTGTAATTAATCTAGAAAATATTTATTTAACTCAGAAAAAAGGAAAAAAAAATTTTCAAAAAAAAAAAAATTTTTCGTGAATTGCACCCGCGACTGTGCGAACCCTGGGTTGGGAGCCGGGTGACTTGCCACCACGCCACCAAAAATAATTTTTTAAAATTTTTTTTTTCGATAAAAAAATGTTTTTTGATAGCAAATTGGTGTAATTAAGCTAGAAAATATTTATATAACTCAGAAAAAAGGAAAAAAAAAATTTCAAAAAAAAAAATTTTTTTTCGTGAATTGAGCCCGCGACTGTGCGAACCCTGGGTTGGGAGCCGGGTGACTTGCCACCACGCCACCAAAAATAATTTTTTAAAATTTTTTTTTCGATAAAAAAATTTTTTTTTGATAGCAAATTGATGTAATTAAGCTAGAAAATAATTATTTAACTCAGAAAAATGGAAAAAAAAATTTTCAAAAAAAAAATTTTTTCTCGTGAATTGAAACCGCGACTGTGCGAACCCTGGGTTGGGAGCCGGGTGACTTGCCACCACGCCACCAAAAATAATTTTTAAAAATTTTTTTTTCGATAAAAAAATTTTTTTTTGATAGCAAATTGGTGTAATTAAGCTAGAAAATAATTATTTAACTCAGAAAAATGGAAAAAAAAATTTTCAAAAAAAAAATTTTTTTTCGTGAATTGAAACCGCGACTGTGCGAACCCTGGGTTGGGAGCCGGGTGACTTGCCACCACGCCACCAAAAATAATTTTTTAAAATTTTTTTTTCGATAAAAAAATGTTTTTTGATAGCAAATTGGTGTAATTAAGCTAGAAAATATTTATTTAACTCAGAAAAAAGGAAAAAAAAATTTTCAAAAAAAAAATTTTTTTTCGTGAATTGAACCCGCGACTGTGCGAACCCTGGGTTGGGAGCCGGGTGACTTGCCACCACGCCACCAAAAATAATTTTTTAAAATTTTTTTTTCGATAAAAAAATTTCTTTTTGATAGCAAATTGGTGTAATTAAGCTAGAAAATAATTATTTAACTCAGAAAAATGGAAAAAAAAATTTTCAAAAAAAAAATTTTTTTTCGTGAATTGAACCCGCGACTGTGCGAACCCTGGGTTGGGAGCCGGGTGACTTGCCACCACGGCACCAAAAATAATTTTTTTTAAATTTTTTTTTCGATAAAAAAATGTTTTTTGATAGCAAATTGGTGTAATTAAGCTAGAAAATATTTATTTAACTCAGAAAAAAGGAAAAAAAAATTTTCAAAAAAAAAAATATTTCGTGAATTGAACCCGCGACTGTGCGAACCCTGGGTTGGGAGCCGGGTGACTTGCCACCACGCCACCAAAAATAATTTTTAAAAATTTTTTTTTCGATAAAAAAATTTTTTTTGATAGCAAATTGGTGTAATTAAGCTAGAAAATAATTATTTAACTCAGAAAAATGGAAAAAAAAATTTTCAAAAAAAAAATTTTTTTTCGTGAATTGAAGCCGCGACTGTGCGAACCCTGGGTTGGGAGCCGGGTGACTTGCCACCACGCCACCAAAAATAATTTTTTAAAATTTTTTTTTCGATAAAAAAATGTTTTTTGATAGCAAATTGGTGTAATTAAGCTAGAAAATATTTATTTAACTCAGAAAAAAGGAAAAAAAAAATTTCAAAAAAAAAAATTTTTTTTTCGTGAATTGAACCCGCGACTGTGCGAACCCTGGGTTGGGAGCCGGGTGACTTGCCACCACGCCACCAAAAATAATTTTAAAAAATTTTTTTTTCGATAAAAAATGTTTTTTGATAGCAAATTGCTGTAATTAGGGTAGAAAATATTTATTTAACTCAGAAAAAAGGAAAAAAAAAAATTTCAAAAAAAGAATTTTTTTTTCGTGAATTGAACCCGCGACTGTGCGAACCCTGCGTTGGGAGCCGGGTGACTTGCCACCACGCCACCAAAAATAATTTAAAAAAAATTTTTTTTCGATAAAAATATGGTTTTTGATAGCAAATTGGTGTAATTAAGCTAGAAAATATTTATTTAACTCAGAAAAAAGGAAAAAAAAAATTTCAAAAAAAAAAATTTTTTTTTCGTGAATTGAACCCGCGACTGTGCGAACCCTGGGTTGGGAGCCGGGTGACTTGCCACCACGCCACCAAAAATAATTTTTTTAAATTTTTTTTTCGATGAAAAAATGTTTTTTGATAGCAAATTGCTGTAATTAGGGTAGAAAATATTTATTTAACTCAGAAAAAAGGAAAAAAAAATTTCAAAAAAAAAAATTTTTTTTTCGTGAATTGAAACCGCGACTGTGCGAACCCTGGGTTGGGAGCCGGGTGACTTGCCACCACGCCACCAAAAATAATTTTTTAAAATTTTTTTTTCGATAAAAAAATGTTTTTTGATAGCAAATTGGTGTAATTAAGCTAGAAAATATTTATTTAACTCAGAAAAAAGGAAAAAAAAAATTTCAAAAAAAAAATTTTTTTTTCGTGAATTGAACCCGCGACTGTGCGAACCCTGGGTTGGGAGCCGGGTGACTTGCCACCACGCCACCAAAAATAATTAAAAAAAATTTTTTTCTCGATAAAAAAATGTTTTTTGATAGCAAATTGCTGTAATTAGGGTAGAAAATATTTATTTAACTCAGAAAAAAGGAAAAAAAAAATTTCAAAAAAAGAATTTTTTTTCGTGAATTGAACCCGCGACTGTGCGAACCCTGCGTTGGGAGCCGGGTGACTTGCCACCACGCCACCAAAAATAATTTAAAAAAATTTTTTTTTCGATAAAAAAATGTTTTTTGATAGCAAATTGCTGTAATTAGGGTAGAAAATATTTATTTAACTCAGAAAAAAGGAAAAAAAAAATTTCAAAAAAAGAATTTTTTTTCGTGAATTGAACCCGCGACTGTGCGAACCCTGCGTTGGGAGCCGGGTGACTTGCCACCACGCCACCAAAAATAATTTAAAAAAATTTTTTTTTCGATAAAAAAATGTTTTTTGATAGCAAATTGGTGTAATTAAGGTAGAAAATATTTATTTAACTCAGAAAAAAGGAAAAAAAAAATTCAAAAAAAAATTTTTTTTCGTGAATTGAACCCGCGACTGTGCGAACCCTGGGTTGGGAGCCGGGTGACTTGCCACCACGCCACCAAAAATAATTAAAAAAAATTTTTTTTCGATAAAAAAATGTTTTTTGATAGCAAATTGGTGTAATTAAGCTAGAAAATATTTATATAACTCAGAAAAAAGGAAAAAAAATTTTCAAAAAAAAATTTTCTTCGTGAATTGAACCCGCGACTGTGTGAACCCTGGGTTGGGAGCCGGGTGACTTGCCACCACGCCACCAAAAATAATTAAAAAAAAATTTTTTTTTTCGATAAAAAAATGTTTTTTGATAGCAAATTGGTGTAATTAAGCTAGAAAATATTTATTTAACTCAGAAAAAAGGAAAAAAAAATTTTCGTGAATTGAACCCGCGACTGTGCGAACCCTGGGTTGGGAGCCGGGTGACTTGCCACCACGCCACCAAAAATAATTAAAAAAAAATTTTTTTTCGATAAAAAAATGTTTTTTGAAAGCAAATTGGTGTAATTAAGCTAGAAAATATTTATTTAACTCAGAAAAAAGGAAAAAAAAATTTTCAAAAAAAGAAAATATTTCGTGAATTGAACCCGCGACTGTGCGAACCCTGGGTTGGGAGCCGGGTGACTTGCCACCACGCCACCAAAAATAATTTTTAAAAATTTTTTTTTCGATAAAAAAATGTTTTTTGATAGCAAATTGCTGTAATTAGGGTAGAAAATATTTATTTAACTCAGAAAAAAGGAAAAAAAAAATTTCAAAAAAAAAATTTTTTTTCGTGAATTGAGCCCGCGACTGTGCGAACCCTGGGTTGGGAGCCGGGTGACTTGCCACCACGCCACCAAAAATAATTTTTTAAAATTTTTTTTTCGATAAAAAAATGTTTTTTGATAGCAAATTGCTGTAATTAAGCTAGAAAATATTTATTTAACTCAGAAAAAACGAAAAAAAAATTTTCAAAAAAAAATTTTTTTTCGTGAATTGAACCCGCGACTGTGCGAACCCTGGGTTGGGAGCCGGGTGACTTGCCACCACGCCACCAAAAATAATTTTTTAAAATTTTTTTTTCGATAAAAAAATGTTTTTTGATAGCAAATTGGTGTAATTAAGCTAGAAAATATTTATTTAACTCAGAAAAAAGGAAAAAAAAAATTTTCAAAAAAAAAAATATTTCGTGAATTGAAACCGCGACTGTGCGAACCCTGGGTTGGGAGCCGGGTGACTTGCCACCACGCCACCAAAAATAATTTTTTAAAATTTCTTTTTCGATAAAAAAATGTTTTTTGATAGCAAATTGGTGTAATTAATCTAGAAAATATTTATTTAACTCAGAAAAAAGGAAAAAAAAATTTTCAAAAAAAAAAAAATTTTTCGTGAATTGCACCCGCGACTGTGCGAACCCTGGGTTGGGAGCCGGGTGACTTGCCACCACGCCACCAAAAATAATTTTTAAAAATTTTTTTTTTCGATAAAAAAATGTTTTTTGATAGCAAATTGGTGTAATTAAGCTAGAAAATATTTATATAACTCAGAAAAAAGGAAAAAAAAAATTTCAAAAAAAAAAATTTTTTTTCGTGAATTGAGCCCGCGACTGTGCGAACCCTGGGTTGGGAGCCGGGTGACTTGCCACCACGCCACCAAAAATAATTTTTTAAAATTTTTTTTTCGATAAAAAAATTTTTTTTTGATAGCAAATTGGTGTAATTAAGCTAGAAAATAATTATTTAACTCAGAAAAATGGAAAAAAAAATTTTCAAAAAAAAAATTTTTTCTCGTGAATTGAAACCGCGACTGTGCGAACCCTGGGTTGGGAGCCGGGTGACTTGCCACCACGCCACCAAAAATAATTTTTTAAAATTTTTTTTTCGATAAAAAAATTTTTTTTTGATAGCAAATTGGTGTAATTAAGCTAGAAAATAATTATTTAACTCAGAAAAATGGAAAAAAAAATTTTCAAAAAAAAAATTTTTTTTCGTGAATTGAAACCGCGACTGTGCGAACCCTGGGTTGGGAGCCGGGTGACTTGCCACCACGCCACCAAAAATAATTTTTTAAAATTTTTTTTTCGATAAAAAAATGTTTTTTGATAGCAAATTGGTGTAATTAAGCTAGAAAATATTTATTTAACTCAGAAAAAAAAAAAAAAAAAATTTCAAAAAAAAAAATTTTTTTTTCGTGAATTGAACCCGCGATTGTGCGAACCCTGGGTTGGGAGCCGGGTGACTTGCCACCACGCCACCAAAAATAATTTTAAAAAAATTTTTTTTCGATAAAAAAATGTTTTTTGATAGCAAATTGCTGTAATTAGGGTAGAAAATATTTATTTAACTCAGAAAAAAGGAAAAAAAAATTTTCGTGAATTGAACCCGCGACTGTGCGAACCCTGGGTTGGAAGCCGGGTGACTTGCCACCACGCCACCAAAAATAATTTTTTAAAATTTTTTTTTCGATAAAAAAATGTTTTTTGATAGCAAATTGGTGTAATTAAGCTAGAAAATATTTATTTAACTCAGAAAAAAGGAAAAAAAATTTTCAAAAAAAAATTTTTTTCGTGAATTGAACCCGCGACTGTGTGAACCCTGGGTTGGGAGCCGGGTGACTTGCCACCACGCCACCAAAAATAATTAAAAAAAAATTTTTTTTTCGATAAAAAAATGTTTTTTGATAGCAAATTGGTGTAATTAAGCTAGAAAATATTTATTTAACTCAGAAAAAAGGAAAAAAAAATTTTCGTGAATTGAACCCGCGACTGTGCGAACCCTGGGTTGGAAGCCGGGTGACTTGCCACCACGCCACCAAAAATAATTTTTTAAAATTTTTTTTTCGATAAAAAAATGTTTTTTGATAGCAAATTGGTGTAATTAAGCTAGAAAATATTTATTTAACTCAGAAAAAAGGAAAAAAAAAATTTCAAAAAAAAAAATTTTTTTTTCGTGAATTGAACCCGCGACTGTGCGAACCCTGGGTTGGGAGCCGGGTGACTTGCCACCACGCCACCAAAAATAATTAAAAAAAATTTTTTTTCGATAAAAAAATGTTTTTTGATAGCAAATTGGTGTAATTAAGCTAGAAAATATTTATTTAACTCAGAAAAAAGGAAAAAAAATTTTCAAAAAAAAATTTTTTTTTCGTGAATTGAACCCGCGACTGTGCGAACCCTGGGTTGGGAGCCGGGTGACTTGCCACCACGCCACCAAAAATAATATAAAAAATTTTTTTTTCGATAAAAAAATGTTTTTTGATAGCAAATTGCTGTAATTAGGGTAGGAAATATTTATTTAACTCAGAAAAAAGGAAAAAAAAAATTTCAAAAAAAGAATTTTTTTTCGTGAATTGAACCCGCGACTGTGCGAACCCTGCGTTGGGAGCCGGGTGACTTGCCACCACGCCACCAAAAATAATTTTTAAAAATTTCTTTTTTCGATAAAAAAATGGTTTTTGATAGCAAATTGGTGTAATTAGGGTAGAAAATATTTATTTCACTCAGAAAAAAGGAAAAAAAATTTTCAAAAAAAGAAAAATTTTCGTGAATTGAACCCGCGACTGTGCGAACCCTGGGTTGGGAGCCGGGTGACTTGCCACCACGCCACCAAAAATAATTAAAAAAAAATTTTTTCTTTCGATAAAAAAATGTTTTTTGATAGCAAATTGGTGTAATTAAGGTAGAAAATATTTATTTAACTCAGAAAAAAGGAAAAAGAAAATTCAAAAAAAAATTTTTTTTCGTGAATTGAACCCGCGACTGTGCGAACCCTGGGTTGGGAGCCGGGTGACTTGCCACCACGCCACCAAAAATAATTAAAAAAAATTTTTTTTCGATAAAAAAATGTTTTTTGATAGCAAATTGGTGTAATTAAGCTAGAAAATATTTATTTAACTCAGAAAAAAGGAAAAAAATTTTCAAAAAAAAAGTTTTCTTCGTGAATTGAACCCGCGACTGTGTGAACCCTGGGTTGGGAGCCGGGTGACTTGCCACCACGCCACCAAAAATAATTTAAAAAAAATTTTTGGGTTGGGTTGGGTTGGGTTGGGTTGGGTTGGGTTGGGTTGGGTTGGGTTGGGTAGGGTTGGGTTGGGTTGGGTTGGGTTGGGTTGGGTTGGGTTGGGTTGGGTTGGGTTGGGTTGGGTTGGGTTGGGTTGGGTTGGGTTGGGTTGGGTTGGGTTGGGTTGGGTTGGGTTGGGTTGGGTTGGGTTGGGTTGGGTTGGGTTGGGTTGTGTGCGAGTTTGGCCGTTGAACGGGACGGACGTGTGTAAAAGTCGCTCTCGCGCTAAGTCCAAAAGTTGCCGGAAAAGTTTTCAGAAAAGTTGTTTTCTAGTGACCAATATTCGTTAAATGGTACTAGAAGCAACCCCTGAAAGTTTCAGTGAATTCTGACAAGGAATAAAAAACTTTTCTTTGTTTAGAAGATTTTAAATACACGTGATTGTCGTGCTTGAGAAAGTGACTCATTAGTGCGAACAATTAGTGAACGAAAGTGTTAATGATCGATAGTGGACGATCGAATGAGTGAGTGAGTGAAAGAACGGTGCGGAAAAAACGACTGATTGGCGGGAAAACTTGATTAAAGTGTGCTGTGACGTCACAGTTCCACGTTGATCTATAAACATCCGCTAACTGGACTGACCAAAAAATCTGAAACTTTGTGTAAACCTAATAGTGAACAACACCTACAAGACAGCACAGGTATTTTTGATTTTTTGATTTTTCTTAATTATCAGTGCTAGTGGACTTAGTAAAATTTCGAACAAAATTCGATCTCGAAGAAAATTGTTTTCTATTGGACGGTTATCGCGAAAAATAAATGCTATAAGAACAAAAAAGGCATAAACATGGCAGAGGGGACCGACCCCTTTACCCCAAAAAATAAAATAAACCGAACTCCACCGGAAATCAAATATACAAATATACAAGATAAGAACGAAAAGGATGAAGCTAGAATTAGACAAGAATCAGTATCAGAAACTGAACATAAAACACCTGAGAAGCAAGAACAAGAAGAATACATTATAATTGAGGAGACACCAATCCAACAAACAAAAAACGTGACAGCGAAAAGAGGAAGAGACGAAGAAAGCAGCCCTCTTCAACAAAAAAAAAAACCTGGTACAACCACAGAAGTACTAGACAAAATGGTAACACAACTAATAGTTAAAGTAAATAAAATTGAAAAATTAATTGCCCAAAATACGGCAAGGGATATGAAGGACGCTATCCAGTCGGCGAGAAATACAGCATCAAAGCTAGATCGCCTTCACTCGGAAATTAAGTACCAAGGAACAACGCAGCCTAAAACGCCTAGCGAACAAACAAATAAAAGAGAAAAAATTTTGAAATGAGAGATGCAAACACTCAAACGACAAAGCCCAAGACAAAAGAAATAGGAACACAAACAGACCAAAAAGAAGAATCTGAAACAACTAAAAACACGCAAGCACAACAACTGACAGTTCTAGAAACACTTAAAACAGAACAGAAAAACATCGAAGATATAAGAAAAATAATGGACATTACATGGCAAGAGCCAATATACGAAAAAACACGAATAAAGGAAGGTAACCCATTAAAGAACAACGAAGAAACAACAATAATCGTTTTGTGCGAAACAAATAAAATTTTACAAAACCCAATTATTAAAAACTATGTAGAAGAAAACCCACAGATCGAAAAAGCAATAAAGAATAAACAGCTCGAAGAAGGAAAAACGTTAAAAATCACAAACAACATTAATATAGAGGACGAAGTTGAAGGAGACCAAATAAAAAGAACTCTAATAACGATGGGAACCTGTCTGAGGGACTGCGACTACACAACATCTATCGAAGAAAAAATCTTCGAGTATATAAAAAAAATAATCGACATCACTGCACCAAAGAACAAAGAAAAAAACATTGCACTGATACCACACGAAGAATACGACTACAAGAAAACGAGAAAAATCATTGAATACTTAAGCCACAATGAAAGCATAAAAACGAATATATACATAAAGAAAAATAAAGCTCAACCGAAAAGTACATTTGCAAACATAGCGGCAAGCAAAACAAACCAACAAAGAACAAATACCGAAAAAACAGTGACCTTCGAAATAAAATTACAAGAATCTAGCTACGAAGAATCAATTAAAAATCTGAAAAAACAATTGAAGACGGAAGAACTAGGAATAAAAATCTTCTCAGTACAAAAGACGGCAACAAAATCATTACTAATGAAAGTGGAAGAAACTCGCCCTGAGGGCATAAAAGAATTCCAAAAAAAAGTAACTCAAATAATAGGAAAAGAACAGAAAATCACAGAAAAAAAGAAACCTACGACGAACGTGATAATTAGGAATTTAAACGCAATCACTGACAACGAAGACATACAATTAGCAATCGAACAAACAATACAACGAAAACTATCTGGAGAAGAAATAAAAATCTCGTTATTCCCTGACAAAGTCCGCAAAAACATCTTTACCGCCATAGTAACAATACCAGCGGAAACGGCGGAAATCATAACAAAAGAGGGGAAAAAACTACTTATTGGATTTGCAGAAAGAAAAGCCCAAAAATTAATAAACCCACAAAGATGTTTCAAATGCTTAAAACTCGGCCACTTAGCGGCAGAATGCAAAGAAACCGACCAAAACAAAGAACGAAAAGATGGTATTCCATTTTGTCCGAAATGCGCAACGCAAGGTCATCGACCGAGCGAGTGCAATAACGACAGGAGATGCCACGACTGCGCCGAAATTGGACATTCAATGAACACTATGGCGTGTCCTAGGTTCAGAGAAGCCATAAAGAAAATACACAACGAAGCTAGAAACAAACAACAACAAGAGAAAGATACAAAAAAGAAACAGGACGATTTCCAAACTGTAACGAACAAAAAGAAGGGAAGGAGAAGCGAAAGTAAACTGGAGACACACCAGCAGAAGGACACAGAAAAGGACAATTTCCTATACTAAAATGGCTTCGATAAACAAGAGTATGAGTCGTGGAGACAGAATGAAAGAGCAAGGTACAATTAAAATTATGCAAGTGAACGTTAATAGGAGCACGGAAGCAATGAATCTCATGGAAAAAATTGCTAAAGATAGAAATATAGATGTGATAATAGTATCAGAGCCCAATGTAAACAAGATAGAATGGGGTGGATGGTTTAAAAACCAGTGCAGTGATGTTGCTATAAAGGTACTGAGGAAAGAATACAACAAACTAAAAATTAACAAATGGGAAGGAGGAAGCGGATTTGTGGCGGTTGCAAGTAATATTGGAACCATCATAGGCTGTTACTTAACCCCAAACGAAGGCCTAGAACAGTATAAAGAAAAGCTAAACAAGATCGCTGAGGTTATGAACAAACTAGAAACCAGAGACGTAATAATAGCGGGAGACTTTAACGCCAAGTCAGCCTATTGGGGATCAATGAAGGAGGATGGAAGAGGAAGGTATCTATATGAATGGATATGCGAAAAAAACCTGGCAATTATAAATAAAGGGAATGCCCCAACATGGCGGAGAGGAGGACACACATCACATATAGATATTGCGATATGCAATACGGAAATGTTAAATCGAACAGAAGACTGGGAAGTGAGTGAAGAAGAAAACTTAAGCGACCATATGAACATTTTTTATAATCTGAGGTGGAGAAATGAACAAAGAGACGAACAGATAGAGACTGAATACAGATGGAAAAGACGCCCAGAGAAGATCAACGCTTTTAAGGAGGAGATGAGACGAAGGTTGCGACTTTGCGAAGACATTACACCTGAAACTTTGACAAAAATTACTGCTGATACGTGTGATAAGATTTATGGCAGGAAAAGGAGGGCTGGTATCAAGCAAGGCCAAATCTATTGGTGGAACGAGGGGGTAAAAGAGGCCAAGGAGAACGCAAATAAGTGTAGAAGAATAATGGTTCGAGAAAATGGTAAACGTGGTAATGATATTATAAAGGAAAAATCTAAGTCTGATTATGTGGATGCCAAGAAAAATTTAAGGAAAGAAATAAAAAGAGCCAAAATAAGAGCGTGGACCAGGATGTGTAACGAGCTCCAAGAAGACGTCTTTGGGGATGCATATAAGATCGCCATGAAGAGGACAAAAAACATAACGAGAGTCATACTTGATAAAGAGGAACTGGATAGACTGATGGAGGACCTGTTTCCGCGTGGTGACAGAGAAGTATGGAACAGGGAACGTGTAGATGATGCGCAGAGGTGTGATACGGTTACTGCGGAAGAACTGCATGCTCTGACACATAATAAGACAAACGGTAAAGCCCCTGGCCTGGATAAAATAACCAATGAAATGGTTAAAGACGTCATTGATGTAGGGGCAAAAAAATTGGCGGATATGTATAATAAACTCATCAAGGAAGGATGTTTCCCGGACGTTTGGAAAGTTGGAAGATTGGTACTGATTAATAAACCAGGCAAAGGAAATGAGGGAAAATATAGACCGCTATGCCTGCTTAACAACTATGGTAAACTGTATGAAGCAATAATTAAAACAAGAATTCTAAATGAAATAGAAGAAAAGGGAGGCATCTCCGAAAATCAGTACGGATTTATGAAAAATAGGTCAACTACGGCAGCCATAAAGAAGGTTATTGAGGAGGCGGGCAGGACAGAAAAATTCAGAAGAGGAAAAAAGAGGCTATGCTTGCTGATCACATTTGACGTACGAAACGCTTTCGGAACGGCCCCTTGGGGCAGAATAATACTAGCTATGGAAAGGATTGGTATCTCAGCCCAGATAATTAATTTAATCAAGGAATACCTCGACAACAGATGGGTGACATACGAAGGGCAAACATATGAGATTAGCAGGGGAGTGCCACAAGGCTCAGTATTAGGTCCCTTACTGTGGAATATTTTCTTTGATGAATTGCTACAGACCGCTGAAAAATGGGAAAAGACCGAGCTGGTAGCCTACGCGGATGATGTAGCGGCAATAATTACGGGTTGGAGCATAGAGGAAATAGAGCAAAACGCCCAAAATACAGTGAGAAATATTGTTGAAAAGATGGAGGAGATGGGGCTGGAGGTAGCTCCCGAAAAAACTGAGGCAGTCCTATTGAGAAGTAGAAAGGAAAAGAGGGAAGCTGAGATAGTAATCAAGGAATGTAAGATCACAAGTAAAAGACAGCTGAAATACCTGGGGGTTAAAATGGGAAAAGATATGAAGTGGAACCACCACATGGACTATGTTACGCAAAAAGCTCAAAACACCGTAAGAGCCCTACAAAGAATTATGGGAAATACCTATGGACCAAAGGCGGAGAAGAGAAAAATGCTGGGAGCGGTCATATTCTCCCAACTGTTGTACGCCTGTGGCGCGTGGAAGAACGCGGTCAAAGTAAAGAATAATGTAACTAAATTGACTAGAATACAGCGCGGAATCCTCCTGAGAACGACCAGCGCTTACAGGACAACGTCAACAGAAGTTTTACAGGTCATAGGAGACTCACTGCCCATGGACCTAATGATTGAGGAACGCGCTGCGATCGGAGATGATAAAGAAGACAGGAATGTAATTAAAGGGAAAAACATGGAAAAGTGGAACGAGAGATGGAAGCGTGATACCGGAAAGGGTGCATGGACCAAGAAAATTATACCGAATATTACACCTTGGCTAATAAGGAAGTGGGGACAAACCAATTACTTTGTGAGTCAGTTTCTTACAGGACACGGGTGCTTCAAGGCATTTCTGTTTAAGCACAAGAGGGCCGAAAATGAGGAATGTGTATACTGTGGAGAGAAGGACGATGTCGAACACACATTTTTTTTTTTTGAATGTACTCGCTGGGAAAAGGCAAGAGAAGATGCGAATAGACTGCTCAAGAAAATCGTTACGCCCACCGAGTGTATTGGAATAATGTTGGAAAGTGAAGATCAATGGAACATAATGGAAAAATGGATAAGAGGAGTCGTAAGTGAGAAGGAAAAGGAGGAGAGAGAATATGCGGTAGATTGAGGAGGGAAGTGTAAAGAGGACAGAGAACTCCGAAGAAACGCCTCACCGGCGGATTCCGGAGGAAGAAAAAAAAAAAAAAAAAAAAGGGTTGGGTTGGGTTGGGTTGGGTTGGGTTGGGTTGGGTTGGGTTGGGTTGGGTTGGGTTGGGTTGGGTTGGGTTGGGTTGGGTTGGGTTGGGTTGGGTTGGGTTGGGTTGGGTGGGGTTGGGTCGGGTCGGGTCGGGTCGGGTCGGGTCGGGTAGGGTCGGGTCGGGTCGGGTCGGGTCGGGTCGGGTCGGGTAGGGTCGGGTCGGGTTGGGTCGGGTTGGGTTGGGTCGGGTTGGGTTGGGTCGGGTTGGGTTGGGTCGGGTTGGGTTGGGTTGGGTTGGGTTGGGTTGGGTTGGGTTGGGTTGGGTTGGGTTGGGTTGGGTTGGGTTGGGTTGGGTTGGGTTGGGTTGGGTTGGGTTGGGTTGGGTTGGGTTGGGTTGGGTTGGGTTGGGTTGGGTTGGGTTGGGTTGGGTTGGGTTGGGTTGGGTTGGGTTGGGTTGGGTTGGGTTGGGTTGGGTTGGGTTGGGTTGGGTTGGGTTGGGTTGGGTTGGGTTGGGTTGGGTTGGGTTGGGTTGGGTTGGGTTGGGTTGGGTTGGGTTGGGTTGGGTTGGGTTGGGTTGGGTTGGGTTGGGTTGGGTTGGGTTGGGTTGGGTTGGGTTGGGTTGGGTTGGGTTGGGTTGGGTTGGGTTGGGTTGGGTTGGGTTGGGTTGGGTTGGGTTGGGTTGGGTTGGGTTGGGTTGGG